>CM031242.1:246074229-248807728 GCA_018340775.1 Taxus wallichiana var. yunnanensis
TCATGTTTTTGTGTCATATATGCTAGATCTGCAATCTGATCTGTGTAAGCACTTTTATCTAAGTTTGGGGCAGTTATTTGGAGTGTTTTGAGGCTAAAGAAGGGCTGATAATAATTTATATAATTTTATCTAACCCTAGCAACTTGAAATCAGTTTTCTGGGAATGTTTTGGAGTGGTTTTGTTGATCAAAAAAATCATATTCTTAATGCAATTGAAAGCCCAAAATCTAGTTTATTTTGCATCTTGTTTCATGGAAAAACACCGAGTATTGAATGAGTTATGAATTTTCGAAGATTTCAGTCATCTGATTGATATTAATTAATATTTATTTCAGATCTGCAGTTTGGGATCAATTTAATATTGGATTTGGTTGTAGAAATTAGGAGGAATAAGGAGAAAGTAATTTTATAATTTTTGGAGTTGATTTGATGCCCTAAATGTGTTGGGCGACCTACTTTTTAGGGCAAAATTAGGGTTTCGTGTTGGCTGTGCGAAATCTGATTTTTGAATATTATTCTTCATATTTTTGTGGCCCAAAATCCAAAGTTTGAAGGTTTTTGCTTGGATGGTTAAGCGGGAAATAATTTTGGAAGATTGCAGCAATTGGGGTGTGATTATTAATTATTTTCCAGCTTGTTAAAAATCTTATTTGAATGTGTTTAAATTCCAATTGTTTTCTTCCAATCTATCCCACCACCTTGGTTAGTTCCAACCCTATTTGGGTTCGAAATCGCTGACATTGGGATATTTTAGGTTGAAGCAAAAGGGTTTATCCATTCTTTCTTTGATCTTGACAAGTACTTCTCCATTTCCTAACTTGTCCTAAGAGGGGACATTACAGTGGTATCGAGCAACTTTCCTCTACTCTTGTGGGTGTTGTTTACAGAGTTTTTGGATCATGGGATTTACAAGTGATGGAGATGTGAAGGCCAAGCTCTATAGGCTTGGGAGATGGCTTGAATTTACTCCTCATGAGAAGAGTGTGTTGCTCAACACTCTTGAAGAAGCAACAAGTTGTTTATCTTTGATAGAGCAATCAGATTATGGCTCTATGTCTATAGCAATGGACCCTTTGGTGGCCCATTTGGCTAGATCTGATTTATTGAGGCATGATGAGGTGGATGTGAGGTTCTTGGTCATCACTTGCATTAGCGAGGTCACAAGGATAACAGCCCCAAGCTTGCCATATGATGACACTACCATGGAGGAGATCTATGAGCTCATGATAGGAAGCTTTCAAAAGCTTTGGGACACCACAAACCCTCACTTTGATAAGAGGGTTAAGATCTTGGAAAACATGGCTAAGGTAAGGTCTTGCATTCCAATGTTAGATCTTGATTGTGATGACCTCATTTCACATATGTTTGAAGTATTCTTTGATGTTCTACATGAGGATCATTCACAAGATATAATGGATGTTATGCAAACTATAATGTCCCTAATGTTGAATGAGTATGAGGAACCTCCACAATTATGGCTATCCATGCTTATGGAAGGATTGGGACAAAAAGGGCCATGCATTGCTCACACCTTAGCAAGAGTTGTGGATCAGTGCTCAAGCAAAGTGAAGACATGCATCCAAGGTATGAGTTCCTTTGTTTTTGATGATAAATTTTTGGCATCTAATGATTGCATGTATTTGAGTGGGTGCAAGGAGAAATCAGATTTGGTTGATGGGCATGAAGAGGACATTGGCAACAAGCATATACATGATGAAGAAGAAATGATGGCCAAAGAACCCATGATGGACAAATCAGATTTGAGGGACATCATTCACCTTCACCATGAGCCATTTGAAGAACAAGAAGGGAGCATGAGTCTCATGGTTGCTCCAAGTCATTTCCCACCTAACATGAGCATGGGTAAGAAAGAAAAAAGGGCTTTGGATGAAGAAAATGGTGAAGAAAAGAGTGTTGTTCCAAACTCAGAAATTATGAGTTTTGTAGATGTTGGGAGCAGCCCAAGGTATGATTTTTCATATTTTATTTCTCCTTCCATATTGAGCTTTGATGGGTATGATTTTGAGCATGATAGGGAGATGGGTATGATGTGCAACATGGGATATAATGGTCACATTCTTGTTGGTACTTTTGCTCTTAACCTTTGGGTGCATAAGGAACATGATGGAAAAGGAGAAAGAGTGATTATCACTCTTCCCAATGAAGGAAGCCATAACAATAAGCTTGCTGGTCCGTATGAGGAATTCATCATTAGAAGGCACAAAGGTATGATGGCTTCATGTGTTTTGCTCCCTCTCATAAGGGAAAGTCATTGGCACAAAGTAAGGTACAAGGTTCCTTGGCTTCTCTATGATGATATTCATAAATGCATGCATTATATTTCAGCTTTCTCCTTTCCTTGTGAGCATAGAAGAAGAGGAAATTTGGGGTGTCATCTTGCACATGTTGCTTCATGTGATAAGGGGATAAAAGGATTTGAGTTTTACAAGCTTTATTTGGATACATGGATATCATCTCCTCTTTTTTTCAAATAGTGCTAACTCCTATCTCTTTGGAAGCCTTGAAAGAAGGATGGATCACATGGACTACACCTTGCATGGTAAGAAGTCCATTTTCGGATTTTGAACAACACTTATGTCTTCCACTTAGATGTTTGATTGATGTGCTTCCAAAGGTAAAATCAACAAAGGATATGTGTTGGGAATGTTTGGTTGTTTGCATGAGCACAAACATTTGGGCTTCAATGAAAGGTTTGGAAAGAATGAAGGGACATGGTATGAATTCTTCACAAGACATTTCATTTTCAGTTTAATGTTATTGGAGATGAAATTTCAGTCACATGGGAGCCATATTTATTCACTAGATTGATGTTCTTTCATGTTGGAAAAAAATTGAAATGTGCTAGTTGTGCCATAATTTTTATGATTGACATCACTATGACCAGCTCCCCTATCACTTCTATAATTCAGTTTTTAGCCAAGCAATTAATGAATTTATTGTTGGAGGCTGATTTTGGCTCATGGGTGAATACTTGGGGATGGAAACCAGCCATTCTAATTCTGATTTTTGAAGGGAGAATGTGTGATTACAGCAGTGTTTGGAGCCACATAACAAAGTTTGGGGACAGCCCATGCATGAGGAAGATTTGGGAGCCATCCATGCCTTGGAGACATGGAGATGAAGCTGAAAAAGTGTTTTTCAACACTTGTTTTTTTAATGAGTTTGCTTCATGTGCAGGTATGAAGACACACGAAGATAAGATGTTGACTTTCGATCTCCACGAAAGTATCTTTGAGTGGGCAGCTTTGGAGCTTAGTAAAGCTCACCCCATTGTTGGCTCCACATCCCATGATGAGGACACCATCACTTGGAGCACATATTATGGAGATGACTACACACCCACTTGGATGGGAATGAGGGAAGGAAACAAGTTCTTCCCAATGCTTCACCATTTGACCGACACTGATTCGAGACTTTGGAGGCACCACCCTATTGGTTTTCAAATAGGACTTTTTAGAAGAGCAACAGTCAGGGGACAAGAAGTCCCTCCTCTTTAATGGGAGAGGTTCCCTTATTCAGAAACAAACCTATTTACAAATGTACAGGACATGATTTGTTGGTTAAACTTGGATACCACGAAAGTGTTTTCTATGAAGGTCATCAATTACAAAAGGACTGAGGAAATGAGAGCATGGAAAAGAGCAGAAAGGCAAACATGCAGAATTATAGATATCAGAGTAATTCTTTATGTATGTGAAGTCACCGTGAATTGAAAACAAGATCATTCGTATAGAACAAGTAAGATGGAATTTAAAGACACAAAGTTCTGTAAATAACATCTGCCAGAACATAAAGTTTCTTAACGTAACACAGATTCGTTATCAAGGAAACAAAGTTCCTTCTTGGTTATGCAAGATCACCGTGCTTGCAAAGTTGAAGAGTATGCAATCGATGAGACTAACGAATTTGAGATAAATGATCTTCACAAAGAAAACAAATGAAAGCTTAGAACAGACAGAGATCAGATAGACAAAGAAAGGAAAGTCCTTCTGTATTGATTTCTCTATAATCTATTTACACTTGTAGAAAATATGCCAAGTTCTTCCTCCTTTTCAAAATCGCGCAAAGAAGGCCATTATATAGCTTACAATTCGGTTACTCCTCGTAACCGTTTCTTTTAACTAGAGAATAGTTAAGGAATGCCAAACGCAATTTCTTAACTAATTACATGGAATACGAAAGGAATGGCGAGAAGAGAGGAGGAAGGGGAAAGAGACAGGTGGCTAGTTCTGAGAGGGACCCACTGTCTTTGGAAACCGCTGCTTGAGTTTTCCTCCACGTCTCAGCCATGTCCTTGCCACGAGGGACACACCAGAAATTTCATCTTGAGGATGACAACGAATATCTTTGAAAACTGATGTAACCGGCGTCTTGAACGCTTCGTCCTTCTGCCGGCTGTCCTTGAAATTTGATCTTCGCAACTTAAATTCAAATTTAGCACATTCGGGTCGAGCGGGAAAAACTAAGTATGAATTGCATTAGGTTCACTTGGGACATGTGAGACGCGAATGCGCGAAACACGAGGCTCGGCCGATTCGGGCGAAACAGGGAGAAGACGCACAAATGCATTTTGGGACATTTGGGACGAAAATGCGAAGAAGGACGTGGTCCGGCGAACCCGGCCGAAAATGGAACAGTTTGCATTTTTTGATTTGGGACAAAGAGCTCTGAAGTACGCGACTCGGGAGTTTCGGCCGAAAATGGGACAGCGTGCACTTTTTAACTTTGGGACATTCGGGACAAAAAGTTCCGAAGGACGCGGTTCGGGCGAATCGGCCGAAAATGGAACAGAAGGCCCGTTTGGACTTGGGACATTTGAGACAAAAAGTTCCGGAATACGCGACTCGGCCGGTTCGGGTGAAAATGGAACAACTTGCACTTTTTGATTTGGGACATTTGGAACAAGAAAGTGCGAAGTGCGCGGTTCGGGTGCTTCGGCCGAAATTGGAACATCTCGCACAATAAGTTTTGGGACACTTGGGACAAAAATTTCCGACGGGCCCGAAAATGGAACGACTTCGGGGATTTCGGCCGATCGGAGAACACGAGACCCGATTGAACTTGGGACAGTTGGGACAAAAATGTCCGACAGGCCCGAAATACTTACAAAACGACCCAAAACTTAGATTTTTCGACTTCAGGACTTTTTTCACACCACCAGCTCGACAGAAAAGACACTTAGACTCAAAATTTTGAATTTTTTTACTTTTGACAGAGTGGGGAATTTTGAGTGGACAACAGCTGGCTCCTTCTGGGGATGACTTGGCATAAATTCAAGGAATGAGACAAGGCAAGAACTTAGACAAACTTGGTGAAGCAGACCAGTGCCTTATCCCTTGGGCAACGGAGTCAAAAACAGACCAACACGGAGGGCAACACACAAAAGCAACGAAGGAAACACACCAAAACGACGAGAAGGAAAACACTGCATGCAGAATATACAAAGGGACTCCCTCGTCACCTAGGACTTGAACAATTTGAGATACGCCACTATAAGGAAGTGGGAGAGGGGAACCATCCATGTAATCAAGATAGAAAGAATTCTTACCAGTGAAAGTGTCGATCTTGAAAGGCCCAAGCCACGAGGAATCAAACTTTCCATGGCTGCCCACGAGGTTCATGTCTTTTGTCCCATAACAACACACGTATCTCCAACTTGGAACTCTCGAACCTAGCTTTCTTGTCAAACAGGACCTTTACCTTCTGCTGGTGAACAGATATCCTATCAGCAACCTCCAATCTGTCCTCGTTCAGTTTGTGCAGGTACATAATTCTCTTATCCAGAGCATCACTGAAACTAGTATCCTCAATGGCCTTCATCAGGTGCAGGTGGCAGCTCACTTCACACTGTGAAATGAGCTTCTGCTCCATATATCACTTGAAAAGGAGACATTCCAATGGCTCTCTTTGGTGTAATTACATCGCCCAAAGAGCATCATAGAGCTTTTGTGCCAGTTTCGTTGAGACTCATTGACCAACTTTCTTATGATAGTCACCAGGTTTTTGTTTGTGGATTCTGCTTGACCATTTCCCTAGGGGTAGTAATCTGAAGAATGAGCCAAAGAAATGCCATACCCATAGCAGAAGTCCATTATCTCAGCTGAAGAGAAATTCGAGGCATTATCTGTTACAATCTTATTAGGTACACCATACCTCACCAGGATGTTCTCTTTGATGAAATTGCATACCACTTCAGAAGTAGTGCTCTTGACTGGAATAGCTTCCACCCATTTGGTGAAGTAGTCAGTGGCAGTTAGCACATGAGTGTGACCAGCACTGGAAGCAGGATTAAGTGTACCAATGAAGTCTAGACCCCACTGTTGAAATGGTTCCTCAATCACAACTGGCTTGAGAGGCAACGACGCCAGTTTAGGTCTTCCCACAAAAGTCTGACAAGCCTCGCATTTATCCACCCACTTGGATGCATCTCTGAACAAGGAAGGCCAGTAGTAACCTCCACGGAGTATCTTGTGAGCAGTGACCGTTGATGAATAGTGCCCTCCACATGCCTGATCATGAAAAGCTGAGAGCAATTTTCTCTGCTGTTCCTTGTCCACACACTTCAAAAATCTCCCATCTAAACCACGCTTGAACAAGGCATTTTCCCACAATACATATTGTGCTGACCTCAATTTAACAGTCCTCTTTTCTTTGGCAGTTAAATGAGAGGGGCATTCCCCATAGGTGAGAAAATGGGCGATGTCAGCATACCATTCATCAACCGAACTCAGGAACAGAATAGTAGGAAGGTCAGCTTTCTCCTCTAGCAACTCATGTTTGGCTCCTTCAGCAATGAGCTCACAAAGACCTTTTCCACGAACCAACTTGGTCGGCTTAATGTCAATGTCATACTCTTGGACCTTAGCAACCCAATTCCCTCTCTTGGATCCAAATTCTTGTTGTGTGAGAATTGACTTAACAGTGGTATCTGGAACCAACACCATGGAGTGAGAGTTGAGGATGTAAAAGCGAAACTGCTTGACAGCTTTGACCACTGCAAAAGCATGCTTCTCCATCATGGTGTATTTTAACTCATGATCCTTCAGAATATAGCTCATGAACGCAATTGGTAGCTCATGCTCATCAGAGTCTTCTTGAGTTAACACAGCAGCCAAGGTATTATCTGTAGCATAGCAATAGATGATGAAATCTTTGCTGAAATCAGGACAGGCTAAAACTGGAGTTTTAGCGATAGCTCTCTTGATACCCTCAAAGGATTCTTTTCCTTCAGAAGACCAACCAAATGTTTGCTTTCCTTTCATCATCTGAGAAATGTTCAAAGTTAACTCTGCAAAATCAGGAATGAATCTTCTTAAAAAATTGATCTTACCGAAGAAGGAATGCACGCCCTTTTTACTGGTTGGGAGAGGAATTTGCTGGATGGCTTGAACTCGTTCAGGATCAATCTTAATACCATCCTTGGAAACAATGTGCCCTAATAGTTTTCCCTCTGTAACACAGAAGACAGATTTTTTAGGGTTCAGAGAGATTCCATGCTCTCTGCATCTCAGCAGAACTGTCTCCAGGTGATCAAAATGATCCGCTCTTGTCTTGGAAAACACTGTCAGGTCATCAAGGTATATGAAAATACACTTCCCTTTCAAGCTTCCAAAAGCCAGATCCATAGCTCTCTGGAAAGTGGCACCAGCATTAATAAGCCCAAAAGGCATTCTCTTGTAGGCAAAGGTACCCCAAGGAGTAGTGAAAGCTGTTTTGTGTTGATCTACAGTATCCACCTCTACCTGATTATATCCAGAAAATCCATCAAGCATAGATAACATTTCAGATCCTGTTACTGCTTGCAATACTTGATCCATCATAGGCAAAGGGTAATTATCCTTCAGAGAAGCCTGATTCAGGTTTCTGAAATCAACACAGATGCGGATCTCACCATTCTTCTTTCTGACAGGCACAATATTTGCAATCCATGTTGAATGGTGAATAGGAAAGATAATTTTAGCTTTCAACAACTTTTGTATCTCCTGAAAGATGGTGTCAGCTACTTTGGGGTTGTATTGTCTCTGCGTTTACTTAGCTTGAAAGGCTTGATTCCGGCTTGAGGGGATAGAGTCTTTGCATATCTTTTGGTTTGAAAGCTTTCAAATCTTCATAAGAGTAAGCGAGAACATCTTTATACCTTTTTAGAAGATCAATTGCTTTTCTCCTCTCATCTGCTGTGCAACATTTTCCAATGTTCACGAGCTTGGGGTCAGTAGAACTCCCAATATCAATCTTATCATACTCAGCTGATTCTTTGAGGTCCAGTAGAAGCTTTAGATTTCACATACCTGTCATGCTTATCAAATAGTTCCTCCAAACTCACCAACCCTTTAGGAATCTTGTTTCCTTTGAGATTGATGCATCCATCTTGATCTGTTTCTTCTCCTTGGGTGACGGCTTGGTCAAAGGACACACTCTCATGAGGCAGGTTGTCACTTCCCTCAAAATACAGTTGTTCGAAATTACCCTTGAGTTCCAGGAAGGAAAGCAAATGCTGGTCATCGTTGAAAACTTGCCAGTTATTGGTATTGTCAGGTACACTAGGCCGGTGGACCATTTCAATAGTGAACTTATCCTAAGAGAATTCGGGATGGGGAATCGATAGTGACCACGAGACGGCCGGTGAATCAGCCTGCTTTGTTCTTTTCTCTAGGTATTGCTTCAATAGAGAAAGCATCAAGGAATTCAATGGAATCCCAAACCTGATTCCGGTAATGCTTCAGCCTCCCATTTTTTACCTGAAAGAGGTTTCTGACCTGCTTCACAATCAACTCTGCATCACCACGAGCCAGAAGGTTCTTCACACCTCGTTCTTTGGCCACTTGCAGTCCAAGAATGAGAGCCTCATACTCTTCTGTATTATTAGTGTTTTCAAACTGCAACTTAAATGAAAAAGGATGTAGGCATCCTTCAGGTGACACTAGCAGGACACCAGCTCCAGAACCAGCTGAGGAACAACTTCCATCAAATTCTAAAATCCAAACACCATTGGGATCTTTAGGTGCTACTTTGGAGGGTTGGATTTCATCAGGGGACAGAATCATGTAATTACCATGCCCCATATCCTCATAGAGTATTTGTGCCTTAGGATCATCCGTTTTCTGCACAATATACTCAGACTGCTTCTCAGGTAGTAACTTCTTCATGTGTCCATTGACAGGTATGAGTGCATGTGACCAATCCATTTGAATCTCCCCGCCCACATCTTTACAGAAGTTTCTACTTAGCAACATTCCATAAGAAGGAGGAATGTCTGCTACTAGGATGGTAGCCAAGACTTTCTTTTCAGGCAAAGCAGCAAAGGCCACTTGTGCATCTTTAATCCTTCCAACCAAAGGCACTTCCTTACTCTCCATGGAGTAGCAGGATCCATAAGTACGAGTGAGGGTCAAGCCTAAAGCATGAGCTACTTTAGCAGGCATCACATTATCTCGAGGCTCCGAGATCTATGACACACCATTCGAGCCTATGGCCAGGCTATGAGAAGTGTTACATAAAATGGTTTAATTTTGTCACCGGGGAGGTGACGCAGTTACTGAGACTTGGTTAGTGCGAGAAGGAGGAGTAGGTAAAAGGCCTTTAGAAGTGGTCTTAGAGTTGGAATTAACAAAGTGGATCATTTTGGCAAAGGCTTTGGGATGGGTTTGATAGTACTCGGCTTTCGAGATTTGTACCTTGGTCTTTTCGGGTGATCAACAATATCAAAGGATCCGAAGTGGACGGGCCATCGTCATTTGGAATTCTAGGCTTATCAACTTTAGGAGAAAAAGAAGAAGCTGACTTTGGTAATGCTGGATTGATAGGACTCACCTTCATGTGTGAGACGAAGTAGGGATAGGAGATCCTCTTCTTGCAATTACGAGGATAGTTGCCATTTTGCTCCTTGAATTTCTTAGGTGGTGGTCACCTTCTCCCTCTGCTTTGTGCATTCTTCTCGAGTCATGACAGCAAAAGATTCATTTGTTTCATGTCTACTACCACTTCATCATAATCATCAATGCCCTCGGTGGTAAAGAAATTAACCCGAGATCCCTCAAGTTCCTCTGCTTCATCATCAAATTCCTCACAAACTCCTCGCAAGCTTCATCATCATCGGCTCTTGACTTCACGGTTGTGTTCACGGGAACCTTAACAGGAGGTCCTTGAAGTGCTAGTCTTGTGTGAGGAGCGAGCGAGCAAACGATTTCACTGGGCTGAAAATTTCTTCTTGGAACATCTGCATAAGGAGCATCTTGAGCATTTTTTCTTTATAGCGACAAAGATCATTTGCGAGTTTCGGACTAATGGATCGATCTAGGTCCGGGGGTGGAAGAGGAAGAAGCAGCAGACTTAGATTTGGGAGGGTCTCTTCTCAACTTCCCTGACATGATCAAGTCATCTTCGATACTAACAACCAGTTCTTGATCCAGAGCTAGTGTTCCGAGATTAGCCCTTCTTAGTGCATAACTAACTTTGGGCGATTGAGCGTTTAGGAAGAAACACTTTTGAATTTGGTCGACAGGTCGGGTAGGCGTTGGAATTTTATTTACCAACCTGTTGAACCGGCCACAAATTCCCTCATGGGCTCTTGTGAATCTTTCTTTATCTGAGAGACCTGGGCAAGCAAGGCATGCACATCTTCTGCCGGCTTGAAACGGTTCTCGGACTGAGTTCTCATTGTGTCCCAGTCGGTTATAGCACCGGCCGGAAGGTGATAGAACCAATCAGCAGCATTATCTTGTAACGTCTCAACAAACAGCCTTACGGAGACGTCTTCATATTCGACTCCCAAAACTCCACATGCAACAACGAAGGCTGCGATGTGTTCGTCAGGGTGCACTTTGCCATCGCCTTTGAATTTGGGGAAGTTCTTCCGGTTTCCTCTGGGTAACTCATGCAAAGGCTGAGCAAGGGCCAGAGGCCCGACACGATGACCCCATGGCAATTGTGCCGCCATTCTTGGAAAAACGGCTTGGAGGGGAACTTGTAACACCGGCTAGGATCAAAGCTCGTAGATTGGGACTAGCAGGCTCTGAAGGAATACCACCCGTAGGACTTCTATCTTGAACAGGTGGAGTGCTTGTCGAGCGGGTCCTATTTCTTGTTGAATTTGAAGGAACGGAAAACCTTGTTGTTCTAAAAGCTGGCGAGAATCTTCGATACCAGGGCCCTTCTCCCTCGAGTGAAACGCGGAGTCGCCAGATCAAAGGATGATCAAAAATTGCAGAACTGGAATGCGATTTTCCCCAGCGGAGTCGCCAAAAACTGTTGGTTTTCAAATAGGACTTTTTAGAAGAGCAACAGTCAGGGGACAAGAAGTCCCTCCTCTTTAATGGGAGAGGTTCCCTTATTCAAAAACAAACCTATTTACAAATGTACAAGACATGATTTGTTGGTTAAACTTGGATACCACGAAAGTGTTTTCTATGAAGGTCATCAATTACAAAAGGACTGAGGAAATGAGAGCATGGAAAAGAGCAGAAAGGCAAACATGCAGAATTATAGATATCAGAGTAATTCTTTATGTATGCGAAGTCACCATGAATTGAAAACAAGATCATTCGTATAGAACAAGTAAGATGGAATTTAAAGACACAAAGTTCTGTAAATAACATCTGCCAGAACGCAAAGTTTCTTAACGTAACACAGATTCGTTATCAAGGAAACAAAGTTCCTTCTTGGTTATGCAAGATCACCGTGCTTGCAAAGTTTGAAGAGTATGCAATCGATGAGACTAACGAATTTGAGATAAATGATCTTCACAAAGAAAACAAATGAAAGCTTAGAGCAGAGAGAGAGATCGATAGACAAAAAGAAAGGAAAGTCATACGTATTGATTTCTCTATAATCTATTTACACTTGCAGAAAATATGCCAAGTTCTTCCTCCTTTTCAAAATGGCGCAAAGAAGGCCATTATATAGCTTACAATTCGGTTACTCCTCGTAACCGTTTCTTTTAACTAGAGAATAGTTAAGGAATGCCAAACGCAATTTCTTAACTAATTACATGGAATACGAAAGGAATGGCGAGAAGAGAGAAGGAAGGGGAAAGAGACAGTGGCTAGTTCTAGTTAGAGGGACCCACTTGTCTTTGGAAACCGCCGCTGCTTTGAGTTTTCCTCCACGTCTCAGCCATGTCCTTGCCACGAGGGACACGCCAGAATTTTTATCTTGAGGATGACAATGGATATCTTTGAAAACTGATGTAAACGGCGTCTTGAAAGCTTCGTCCTTCTGCCAGCTGTCCTTGAAATTTGATCTTCGCAACTTAAATTCAAATTTAGCACATTCGGGTCGAGCGGGAAAAACTAAGTATGAATTGCATTAGGTTCACTTGGGACATGTGAGACGCGAATGCGCGAAACACGAGGCTCGGCCGATTCGGACGAAACAGGGAGAAGACGCACAAATGCATTTTGGGACATTTGGGACGAAAATGCGCGAAGGACGCGGTCCGGGCGAACCGGCCGAAAATGGAACAGTTTGCATTTTTTGATTTGGGACAAAGAGCTCTGAAGTACGCGACTCGGGAGTTTCGGCCGAAAATGGGACAGCGTGCACTTTTTAACTTTGGGACATTCGGGACAAAAAGTTCCGAAGGACGCGGTTCGGGTGAATCGGCCGAAAATGGAACAGAAGGCCCGTTTGGACTTGGGACATTTGAGACAAAAGTTCGGAATACGCGACTCGGCCGTTTCGGCGAAAATGGAACTTGCACTTTTGATTTGGGACATTTGGAACAAGAAAGTGCGAAGTCTGTGGTTCGGTGCTTCGGCGAAAATTGGAACATCTCGCACTGATAAGTTTTGGGACACTTAGGACAAAAATTTCCGACGGGCCCGAAAATGGAACGACTTCGGGGATTTCGGCCGATCGGAGAACACGAGACCCGATTGAACTTGGGACAGTTGGGACAAAAATGTCCGACAGGCCCGAAATACTTACAAAACGACCCAAAACTTAGATTTTTCGACTTCAGGACTTTTTTCACACCACCAGCTCGACAGAAAAGACACTTAGACTCAAAATTTTGAATTTTTTTACTTTTGACAGAGTGGGGAATTTTGAGTGGACAACACACCCCACATCTTCTCTTTGGGGCTTGATACATGGATCCATGAGCTTGCTATTGCTTGAGGGCAAGCAATCTTCGAGAGGGGAGGAGTGTAATGTCCCCTTTTCCGGGACATTACTAATATTTATTTTCATTTGCATTGTAACCCCTTGGCATGCCTAGCGCTACAAGTGGGAGTCTCTAGTTAGTTTAAATGTGCACATAGGATAGTTGCTTTTATTATTTAATTAAAAATAATAAAGTGCACATAGTCTTAGTTTATTAGAGACTTTATTATAATGAGAGTTTATGTTTTCCCTCCAAAAAGGAAAGGTCGGTCTTTTTGAATATTGCACCCCTTAACTCTATAAAAGGAGGTCGCATTTCCTCTAGTGGGGTTATGTTGATTGAATTTTTGAAATTACTCCATGCTTGAAGAAATGGGATGTATGCCCTAGCTTTGAAGCCTTCTTTTAATCATTGTTGAGTGAATCTATGCACTTGTTTCTCCATTCTAAGTATTGGCGACTTGGTTTAGAGTATTGGTGCATTCATTTGAGAGTAAATCTGCATTGTATGTGAAGGGTTTGAAGTACTTTTGTGACTGTTATTGCTGCTGCAATTTATTTAGCCATAATGACTAGGATTGGGGTTTATTTTATCATGTTTTGGTGTCATATATGCTAGATCTGCAATCTGATCTATGTTAGCATTTTTATCTAAGTTTGGGGCAGTTATTTGGAGTGTTTTGAGGCTAAAGAAGGGCTGATAATAATTTATATAATTTTATCTAACCCTAGCGACTTGAAATCAGTTTTCTAGGGCTGTTTTGGAGTGGTTTTGTTGATCAGAAAATTCAGATTCTTAATGCAATGGAAAGCCCTAAATTTCTAGTTTATTTTGCATCTTGTTTCATGGAAAAACACTAAGTATTGAATGAGTTGTGAATTTTAGAAGATTTCAGCTATCTGGTTGATATTAATTAATATTTATTTCAAATCTGCAGTTTGGGATCAATTTAATATTGGATTTGGTTCTAAAAATTAGGAGGAACAAGGAGAAGTAATTTTATAATTTTTGGAGTTGATTTGATGCCCTAAATGTGCTAGGCAAACTACCTTTTAGGGCAAAATAAGGGTTTCGTGTTGGTTATATAAAATATGATTTTTGCATATTATTTTTCATATTTTTGTGGCCCAAAATCCAAAGTTTGAAGGTTTTTGCTTGTATGGTTAAACGGGAAATAATTTTGGAAGATTGCAGCAGTTGGGGTGTGATTATTAATTATTTTTCAGCTATTAAAAATCTGATTTGAATGTGTTTAAATTCCAATTGTTTTCTTCCAATCTATCCCACCACCTTGGCTAGTTCCAACCCCATTTGGGTTCGAAATAGCTAACATTGGGATATTTTAGGTTGAAGCAAAAGGGTTTATCCATTCTTTGCTTGATCTTGACAAGTACTTCTCCATTTCCTAACTTGTCCTAAGAGGGGACATTACATAGATATAGCCCTTCAACGTTGCATATAAGTGTTGGAGGTTGTTGTAGAAGAGATTATTTACGAAGATGCCATTAACTAGAGACTATGATTAACCTATTGCAAACTACTCTCAAGAGGATTTTTATTTCAGCCATAATTACCATGTTCGAAAAATTCAAGTTGTTCAAACAAAGAAAAACTTCGGAAGTTTAAGGTTTTGCAAAAGGTTCATTCAGTTTGGTTAAAAACAATTACAAATTTAAAAATATATAAAAATAAATAATTATCCATACTTGCTTGACAAAACCAATTACAAATAAAAATAAATAAACATACAAGTATACAAAAGTGTAAATGAGATAAATGCATAGCAAAATCCATTAGGTGTTAAGACTCAAATTTTTTAGTTCATGCATATTAATATAAAATATAGCAATGAGAATTATCCATTGTTCAAACTTCAAAAACTATAGCATTAAGTAGAAATGGTAACAAAATTTTAAACATTTGTAGCATCAAAGCATGCATCTATATCATAAGTATTACTAGCATCTTCATCTAATCCTACAATAATAAGTTCGTCATCAACATCAACATTTTATTCATCTCGAAACCATGCTTCTCCAAGGCAGACTTGTCATCTTCATTTGCAAGACAATGAGTAACCAATCATAAATTGCTATACACAAACACAAGATCGAGAATTTTTGAACTCCTAGTCAATTCCTCTTGTTTGTGTGGAGTAAATCATTCGTACTCCAAATTCTCTCGCATGCAAAAGCACTAAAAAATTGGTGAAGATTCACACAACAAGCTTTCACGACTCTAACGTAGAAGACTCATAAGTCAGCCACCCTTTAGATGGTTCCCACTTCATCTTGCTTAATCTTGCTTCCTTGTCATCAAACATTTTAAGTTGGTTCTCGAAAATAGTAAACTTCTCTCTTGCTTTTTCCTTCACATCTTCATTAGGAACCAACTTGTCTAATGTTGCAATTATACCTCTTTTTATCTCCTCATTTGCATCATGATTAACCTCTCGTTAATTTAGGATCTAAAAACAAATTATAACATACGAGAGGATGATGTAGCACGAACCATCATCTATCCATAATTTCCCAAATATGCTTGACTACTTCAACATTATCTGCTAGTATCTTTTGGATTTCTTCCTTTGTTATATCCATGCCCTCATACACAAAACCCATGTTGTTGATTGTCATCAACCATTCTCAAAATTTGAACAAGAGGCTCAAACACATCTATGATCTTCTTTTCCCCTCCCAAAATGTGTCCCTTAAGATAATTCTATCAATTTCTTTTGATTGGCTTTCCTTAAAAAGCTTCAACTCTACCCATTCATCAATAACAACCACTTTTTTCAATATTATCACCTCCTCTACCTCCTTTTGCAAAGCAATTTGTTGGCAAATCTTGTTCCGACAAAGGAAAGAAGAAGCTCATGTTTTGGAAAGGAACAACACAAGTTTAATGTCAAGCAGTGATTGAGAATAAGCTTAGAGGTTTTTTTCCTTCATCAGCGATATTGCTTACCCATTCTAATTTTGTTAGACCTTAACCAAAAGATCCAACATATGGGTTGTGTATGGCATCCAAAAGATATGAGGAAATTTGTCCAAGAGTATATCACCCACTATTTTGCATCTTTTGCATTATCTATAATAACTTGAATAACATTCTCTTCTCCTATCTCAAAAATGGCTGATTCGATGCATTTGGAAATGAATAGAGAAGGTTTTTGCTCATTATTTGTATCAATTGATTTCATAAACATTGCACTTTGAGGAGATACGTGACAAAGATTTAGGAGGGGCCTCGCCTTAAATCAAACCATCTATCATTTGATATTGTGCAACTTGTTATTTTCCAACTTTTCTTCATTTCATCTATCTCACTAGACATGGATGTCACCTCCTCTTGAAGACTATTTAATGTCTCCCTTTTTAATTAAAAATTTAAAAAAAAAAAATCAATTTGCATAGGTAAATTTAAAATAAAATATATTTTTATTGTGCAAATCAAAAATAAAAGAGAAATTTGATTTCGCCTTGGGATAATAATTTCTTATTTTAAAGGTGAATTAAGTGACTAAGCAAGTCGCATTTTTCTGGGAATTACTTAATATTTGATATTTAAAATAAATCGATTTCTTCTAGGCATGGGTCGATCCATATGGGCCCCATTTCATTTAAATTCCCTATGCATTTAATATTTGATTTGAGTGTGATCTCCAAGCACTTTTTAAAATGATATTCCCTCCTAGCTTTTGGCACCAAAGATGGAGAGAGAATTTTAGAGAATGTGCAAGGCATAAAATATAAAAGAAGATGTGGGTACTCCTTTTCCGCATGTTGACGGTTTATGAAACTTATCTTCATGCTTGAAGAAGGGATCTATGCCCACTAATAATCTAAAACAAAAGGTGTTCTTCAACACCACCTTTGAGTAAAGTGTGTATGCCCTTTGAGCTTGAATTGATAAGTTATTTGCATCTTTTCTTCTATATATGTAAGTCACCATTTTTGTGAGAGTGCATGAGCTTGTTGATAAAGGTTTTTGAGAGTTTGTGTGAGGGTTTCAATCTGATTTTCATAGCTGATTATTGTGCATCAAAATCAACTTGTGTGGGTGATGTTTGTGTTGCAAATCGGTGGTATTTGAAGCAAATTCAAATTTGATCATTTCCACTTTTGTATTTAATCAATATGACCATGATTTGACCATTTTTATGCTTATTAATATGGCGGTAATTGTCTTTGCTAAATCGACTTGTGTAGAGGATTTTGGCAATCATTGAAAGGGGTTTTCTAATATTTATAAGTTGTTATAAATTAATTAATTACAGATCTGAAAACTGCATTTATTGGGTTGAAGAGTGAAGGGAAAGTGCTGGAATAAGTTTACGTATTTTGCCCTAACCCTAGCGACTTGAACTGCGCATTTGAGGGCTGTTTTAAAGTGGGTTTCATTGATTAAAAATTCTAATTTTGAATGCATTTAAAAGATCTTAAATTTATCTTCCTACTTGCATTTTATTTCATTTTTCTACTTCTGCAAGTTTATTGGTTAAAGGAGTGCAAATTCCAACTAGATGGTTCATCTGAACCCTTACCTTGGCTCACTCCAACCCCATTTGGGTTGTATTGAAGCCGACATTGGGTTAGTTGAAGTGAACCTAGAAGGGTTTCTCTTCTAAGTTTGTTTCTTTTGCGAGTAAATTAATAATAATTAATTAATATCCCACATAATTAATTAATATCCCACAAGGGGATATTATAGTGGTATCAGAGCTTTTTCCTCTTTTCGTATGGGTGGTTTGTGTATGCGAGTGATAAGAAGTTTCATGTTATAAAAGGAAAAATACGGAAACATGGATGAAGGAGCATTCACACCGGATCAAGTAAAATTCTTGCATGAACTAATGCAAGGATGTGGGCAAGAACTACAAAGATCCATGAGTGAGCAAATGCCCCAGCTCATCAAAGAGGCTATGGGTAAAGATAAATATGCAAGCTCCAATGAAGAGAGCTCACATAAGGGAGGCTCTACTTCTAAGTTTTTTAAAGATGTCTTCTTACCTAAAGAGACCATTAGAGAGAGAGAGGAAGAAGAAGAACCCACCTTAGCCGAACTCATAGATGCTCAAAGGTTGGAGTACGGTTCTTTGAGCCAAGCCACAAGAGATATGTTGGGATTTGATGATTTTTGTGCCCTCAAGTTGGGCAAGAAGTCAAAAAGGCTCCACAAGCAACCACATAAGAATCTTCAACAAAGATTGGGAAAGGTTTCACTCCCCAACTTTGATGGTTCTAATACGATTACGATAAGAGCTTGGTTGCAAAAGATGGAGACTTACTTCTCCCTCAATCCCATGCAAGAAGAAGAGGCCCTCAAATTTGTTACCCTCCATTTGGAAGGCATGGCACATGAGTGGTGGTTCCATGGTATGCACACCCAAGGTCATGATTTGATTCACACAATGGAAGAGTTTAGTTGAAGGATCATGGAGAGGTTTGATAGGAAGGACCCGGAACTTCATTTTAGGGAATTGGCCCAACTCAAACAAGTGGGTAATGTTGATGAGTATGTTGCAGACTTCCAAAGAATTGCAGTCATGGTTTCCAATGTTAGTGAGAAGAGGTTGGTTGTCCTCTTTACTGAAGGTTTGATGGAACCTCTAAAAGGTTTGGTAAGAGCTTTTAACCCTATGATTTTGCAAGATTGTATTACTAAAGCTCTAGACTTAGAATGTGCAGCTTATAGAGGGACTTATGGGCCTAAAGGACAGCATTCCAATGCCTCACAAACGCTGTCCAAAAGTGGATTTAAAGGGCAGCCAAGGTCTGATTTACAACAGCCCCTTAAAGTGCAAGGAGGGAAACCGCTTAGGTCATCAAAAGAGGCCCCAAAGAAGTTCAATCAGTCCTATATACCACCATACAAAAATCAGCCCCAAGACAGTTCACAAAAAGATGAAAGGGATGAACTAAGAAGAAAGGGATTGTGTTTTGACCGCAAAACTCCTTGGGTAAGACGTCACAATTGTAAAGGTAAAGGCAATGTTTTAAAAATCGGAACCGGACTCGGAACCGGCCGAGGTCCGGACCGGAACCGAACCGGAACCGGACCGGTTCAAACTTAATGAACCGGTTTACTAAAAAATACATAAAATTTTATATTTTTAATGAAAATAATATATTTGAAAGGTTAAAAACCATAATTCCAACAATTACACACAAAATATGCATAGTTTGCTCATGTATATAGTACCATAGTTGGAATACTCGCATTCGAAAATACTCGACGAGACCCCCAAAAACAAACTCGTGCAAAAACTCAAGCTAATACTCAAGAATACTCGCAACTTAAAAATACTCAAAATTCTTTAAAAAACATAAATTTGCAACGTTTTCTTTCATTGCTATTAATGCTTTCTTTTGTTGGGAACTTTACGATAGCATTCGAGTCTTGTGTCTAAGGATGCGCAAATTGGAGTGTAAACACAAAAAAAACTCTTAAAATAGCAAAAAAAAAAAACCTACGCATTTGTTGAATGTGAAGTCAACATTTGAATAAGCAAGTTGAGACCAAGTCGGCAGGCAGTGGGACAATTAGTTCGAGCACGGAGAATACTCACATTTGAGTTTTGGAAAGCTATCCAAGATTTTTAATTATTAAGCTATCTACAGCGACCAAAGCTCATGATTCTTTGAGGAAGATTGCGAAGAAGTTGCTTGGTCCAAAAAGGTGCAAAAATGGATTTTATGAAAACAAGAAAAATATTGCCATCAATGCATAGAGCTCGAGAAAATATACACTTTTAGAAAGAACGGCAACCAAAAAGCAGAGCCACATAATGAAAGTTATGGTACATGCAAGTTTTTGTTGCTACATCTTCCTGGACCCTTTCCAAAAATGGCAAATTTTTTTCTTTCCTTGTGTTTTCTTCAACAAAAGTCCAAAAGGAAAGAAATGCCAAAAAAAGAAAAAAACCTGACTCGACTCAGCTTCACGATGAAATTGGACGGTTCGATCGGTTTGGTACTAAACCGCCGGTTCCTTCTTACGCCATCGGCCGGTTTAGTACCAAACCGGTCGAACGGTCCGGTTTTTTAACCGGTTCATGTCTAAATATGTTGAACCGAGTCGAACCAGAGGTTCCGGTTCCTGTTCAAAGGTTTTTAAACACTTTGGGTAAAGGTCAAATCCATTACATTGAAATTATTGATTCAGACTTTGAGTTTGACCTTGATTTGAACAATGCTAACCATGATACTAATAAAGAAGTGGTTGAGCATGTGCAAGAGAATGAGGAAATGAAAAGTACCCTTGCCTCTCTTTCCGATGTGCCCAAGTATCATGCATTTAGGGTGAAGGGCACCATTCAAGGCAAAGAGTCATTACCTTGGTTGACATGGGGCCACCCACAATTTCATTGATGGAGGTCTAGTGAGGAAAATCGATTTGGAAACCACAAATTGCAAGGCTTTCAAAGTAACTATCATGCGGATGGGACTTCTCTTTCATGCTCTACAAAGATTGCACAACTACCTCTCATGCTTGGAAAGAACAAGGTAATTGACGATTTTTATGTTGTTGGTATTGGAGATATTGATCTTGTGTTGGGTGTTCAATGGTTGCATTCTTTAGGTGATTTCACACAAAACTACAACACCATGGAGCTAATGTTCACTAAAGATGACAAGGAAATCATCCTAAAATGTATGGCAAATGGGGCACCACAAGAGGTGTCCATGAAGAGGATGGAAAGGGCTTTTAGAAGGGGTCAAATTGAGTGGGCAGCTGGCTGTTATATCACAAGTAAAATCAAAAAAATCAGAACAGCAGTCATTAGAAGGTGAGTTGCAAGTTGTTTTAAAAAAGCATGTTCATGTTTTTGATGATTTACCACATAGGTTACCTCCCGTGGTTTGAGCATATTATAGAATTAGAAAAGGACACTAAGCCCGTTATAATCACTCCTTACCGGCATCCAAGAGTTTATAAGGAAGAAATTGAAAAGACCATTAAGGAGCTTCCGAGATGGGACACATAAGGCCTAGTTCTAGTCCATTCGTATCTTCCGTAATCTTGGTCAAGAAAAAGATGGTACTATGAGGATGTACATTGATTATAGAATGTTGAAAAGAGGACCATCAAAAATAGGTACCCCATTCCCATAATCGATGAGTTACATGGTGCTTCTTTCTTTTCAAAATAGATCTCAAATCCGGTACCATCGATAAGGGTAAGGGAAGAATGTGCACAAAACAGCTTTTAGATGTCATTTTGGGCATTTTGAATTTTTGATTATGCCTTTTGGGTTAGCTAATGCACCGCTACTTTTCAATCTTGCAAGAATCATGTATTTAGCCAATATCGAAGAAAGTTTGTGCTAGTGTTCTTTGATGACATTTTTGTGTATAGCAAAACTTGGGAAGAACATTTGACACATTTGAATTTGGTTTTATCTACTTTGAGACAACATTCTTTCTTTGCAAAAAATTTAAGTGTAAGTTTGGCTTGAAGGAAATTGGATATTTGGGGCATATTATTGTGCTAATGGTGTGCAAGTTGACAAACAGAAAATTGCAGCGATTATGGGATGGCCTACTCCCTCTTCTCTCACATAACTAAGGGGATTTTGTGGTCTTTGTAGCTATTATAGAAGATTTGTTAAAGGTTTCTCACGGTTTGCAACTCCTTTTGACAGATTTGACCAAGAAAGAGGCCTTCAAATGGTCCAAACCAGCCCAAGAAGCATTTGAAAAATTGGAGGTAATGTGTTCTTGCCCGGTTCTTGCAATTCCATATTTTTCTAAACCTTTTGTGGTAGAATGTGATGCTTCGGGTGAAAGAATAGGGGTTGTCCTAATGCAAGAGAAACACCCCATTGTCTTTGAGAGTAGGAAATTGAAAGAGTATGAAAGAGAATATAGTGTGTATGATAAAGAAATGTTGGCAATCATGCATACTTTGAGTAAATTTAGACAATATTTGGTATGTGGGAAGTTTTTCATTAAATCTGATCATAACAACTTACGGTTTTTCCTTAACCAAAGAGAATTGAATGACAGGTAGCGGAAATGGGTAAGTAAAGTGCAAGCTTTTGATTTTGACATTGAATATGTGAAAGGGAAGAATAATGTAGCTACAGATGCACTATCTAGAAGGCCCTATGGGATGGAAGAAAAAAGCGAACCAGCCATGTGTGCAATTGCTTGAGGGAAAGCAATTTTGGGAAGGGAGTGTCCCCCTTTTTAATTAAAATTTTAAAAAAAAATCAATTTGCACAGATAAATTTAAAATAAAATATATTTTTATTGTGCAAATCAAAACTAAAAGAGAGATTCGATTTCACCTTGGGATAATAATTTCTTATTTTAAAGGTGAATTAAGTGACTAAGCAAGTCGCATTTTTCTGGGAATTATTTAATGTTTGATATTTAAAATAAATCGATTTCTTCTAGGCATGGGTCGATCCATATGAGCCCCATTTGATTTAAATTCCCTATGCATTTAATATTTGATTTAAGTGTGATCTCCAGGCACTTTTTAAAATGATATTCCCTCCTAGCTTGTGGCGCCAAAGATGGAGAGAGAACTTTAGAGAATGTGCAAGGCAAAAAATATAAAAGAAGATGTGGGTACTCCTTTTCCGCATGTTGACCATCGTTTTAGAGCCACCATCCGCCGCCAACGCCAATGCCAACGATGCAAATTCTGCCACCGTCGAGAACCACCAACCGAAGCCACGAGCCGCAACCATCGGTGATGCAACACCCGCCACCACCGGTAAACCACCTCGAAGGGATCGTGCCCAGCGGGATTTGAACTTGGGTGGATCTGGACACAATTGTCCATCTTAATCGATCCACCCAAACCCCATTGGCTATCTTCCTACTTGCATTTTATTTCGAGGCAAAAGGAGTTAATATTGTGGGAGATATTAATTTTTAAAGTTTGCAGTCATTTTCGGATGTTTCCGGGCATATTAAATTTTTTTCTTCTTCTTCAAAGTTTATTGGTTAAAGGAGTGCAAATTCCAACTAGATAGTCCATTTGAACCCTTACCTTGGCTCACTCCAACCCCATTTGGGTTGTCTTGAAGCCGACAACAAGGGTTAGTTGAAGTGAACCTAGAAGGGTTTCTCTTCTAAGTTTGCTTCTTTTCTGCAAGTAGATTAATAATAATTAATTAATTTCCCCCAAAGGGATATTACAAACTAGTTCTTAGTCTTTCATAACAAGTCAACTTGTGACCTTCCCAAATTCAATTGCTACATCTAGGAAGGATTTGAAATGTGGAGAATGGAAATACATTGAGAGGGATGCGCTTTGCATAGAAAAATATAGTTGCAACTTGTCTACCTAATATTTTTGTTGTGGTCTCCACATGGACCTCAATGAACCTTGTGATTTTTCAGCTCCACAGAACTTCCACTCAAATTCAACTATTGAAGCGGTCCATTTGAGATAGAGTGTTGGATTTTAGCTATTTTTTCCTCTAAAGCTAATGATGTAATATCCCCTTCCTCGATAAATATAAATCTGCACTTTATTAACTCAAATCGACCCTAGAAGGATTAGATCCTTTTAGTTCGACCTCAAATAACCCAATGTCAGCGTTAATACAACCCAAATAGGGTTGTAGTAAGCCAAGATAGTGGGTTAGATAGGAGAACCAATCGAAAAACTAACATTTTCCAGATTTGATTTTTAACGGCAGTTAATAAATAAAAATGGCACCCAGAACAGCTGAAACTTCAAAAATTAATAACTCCTTCAATACTTGGTATTTTTGCATGAAATAAAATGCACAATAAACTAGAAATTGAGGCCTTTCCAATGCACTATGAATCTGAATTTTCTAATCAATAAAACCACTTCAAAACAGCCCCAGAAATCTGATTCCAAGTCACTAGGGTTAGAATAAATTATATAAATTATTTCCAGCTCTTTCTAACCTTCCAACACACTCAAAATATCAGCCCTTGCTCTGAAATAAAAGCTAATACAAATCAGATTGCAGATCTAGCTTATTCACCCCCAAAACATGCCAAAATATTACCCAATACAAGTTGTCATAGCTGAAATAAATGCAGCAGTGAACAACAATAATAAAAACACCTCAAACCCTTCCAAGATCACTTAAAAATGAACAACATGCAGATATAACCCCACAAATAAAAGAGTCAATATATAAGCCAAGTCGTCAATCTTAGAATAAACATATCATGTAACATTCACCCAAAACTAGCATAGAAGGCTTCAAACTCTCAAAAGTATGGTGGTGTTGAATAAACATCTTTGTTATGTGATCACATGGGCATACATCCCTCTTCAAGCATGAAGATATTTTAATAAAAACTTCAACATGCCCCCAAGGGGTCACCACATCTCCTTATATAGCTTTTGCATTTCAAATCTCCAAGTTTCCCTCCTCTTTATGGTGCATTTCTTCATGTAAAAGGGTCACTTTTAATAATAGTTTTCTTTCTGAAAAGTCAAACTCCAAATAAAATATTAATTCCCCTTTATAATATTTAAAATAAAACATAAGAGGAGAATTAATTATTTAATTTAAAAATAAAAGGAGTAATGACATTTTCCCAAATTTTATCCTTTAATCCATGGGAAGGGTGGATTAAAGGTCTCCAATATTTTTAATTAATTAATGTCCCAAAAAGGGACATTACAGTCCTCCCAAGATTGCTTGTCCTCAAGCAATTGAACACATGGCTGAT
The DNA here is from genome assembly GCA_018340775.1 of Taxus wallichiana var. yunnanensis. Classification (NCBI taxonomy): domain Eukaryota; kingdom Viridiplantae; phylum Streptophyta; class Pinopsida; order Cupressales; family Taxaceae; genus Taxus; species Taxus wallichiana. The sequence goes on from CM031242.1 coordinate 246,099,034, forward strand.
CCATTTCTTTTCCCAAATCATATGGCCTTCTAGAGAGTGCATCTGCTGCCATATTATTCTTTCCCTTCACATATTCAATGTCAAAATCAAAGGCTTGTACCTTGCTTACCCATTTCTGTTGCTGTCATTCAATTCCCTTTGATTAAGAAAGAATCTCAAACTGTTATGATCAGATTTGACAATGAATTTGCCACATACCAAATATTGTCTAAATTTACTCAAAGCATGCATGATTGCTAACATCTCCTTGTCATACACACTATACCCCTTCTCATGATCTTTCAATTTTCTACTTTCAAAAGCAATGGGGTGTTTATTTTGCATTAGGACAGCCCCTATACCTTCTCCGGAAGCATCACATTCAACCACAAATGGCATAGAAAAATCTGGAACTGCAAGTACCGGACAAGAACACATTACCTCTTTCATCTTTTCAAAAGCATCTTGGGCTGTTTTAGACCATTTGAAGGCCCCTTTCTTAGTCAAATCTGTCAAAGGAGCAGCAAATCGTGAGAAACCCTTCACAAATCTTCTATAATAACTACAAAGACCACAAAATCCTCTCAATTGTGTGAGAGAAGTGGGAGTAGGCCAATCCATGATAGCTGCAATTTTTTGTTTATCCACTTGCACACCATTAGCACTAATAACATGTCCCAAATACCAAATCTCCTTAAGACCAAATTCACATTTAGACCTCTTGGCAAAGAAAGAATGTTGCCCCAAAGTAGTCAAAACCAAATCCAAATGCATCAAATGCTCTTCCCATGTTTTGCTATACACAAGAATGTCATCAAAGAATACTAGCACAAACTTCCTTAAATACTTGCTAAACACATGATTCATGCATGATTGGAAAGTAGCAGGAGCATTAGTTAATCCAAAGGGCATAACTAAGAACTCAAAATGCCCAAAATGACACCTAAAAGTTGTCTTGTGCACATCTTCTTCCATGATATCCGGATTTAAGATCTATTGTAATGTCCCCTTTTTGGGACATTATTAATATTTATTTTTCATTTGCATTGTAACCCCTTGGCATGCCTAGCGCTACAAGTGAGAGTCTCTTTAGTTAATTGAATATGCACATAGGTTAGTTACTTCTATTTATTTAATTAAAAATTAAATAAAGTGCACATAGTTTTAGTATTAAATATTTTAATGAGAGTTTATGTTTTCCCTCCAAAAGGTAAAAGTCAATCTTTATTGGATATTGCACCCCTTAGTTCTATAAAAGGGAGGTCGCATTTCCTTAGAGGGTTATGTTGGATGATCATTTGATTTCACTCCATGCTTGGAGTATTGGGATGTATGCCCTAGTTCTTGCATTTTGCTCTCTCTCATTTGGAAGCCATTGTTGAAGACATTGAAGACTCTCTTGTTCCATTCATTGTGTTTCATTGTGTTGAAGTGTCTTTGTGCATGATTTATGCCTCCTAGCTTTGGCGACTTGTCTAGAGTATTGGCGCATTTTATTGAGAGAAAAATCTGCATGTTATTGAATATTGTGAAGGGTTTTATGGTGCTTTAGATCTGCTGGTTATTGCTGGTTTTATTCTAACTATGGCGACTTGAATTGAGCATGTTTTAAGGGTGAACAAGCTATATTTGTAATCTGATCTGAGTTGGCTTATTTTTCTGAGTGTGAGTAGTCATTTTGGGATGTTTTTGAAGGGTTCTAAGAGCTGGAAATAATTTACATGTTTTATGCTAACCCTAGCGACTGGTTTGGGGATTTAGGGGGCTGTTTTGGAGGGGTTTTAGTTGTCATAAAATTCAGATTTTAATATCTTTGGAAAGCTCTTGAATTATAGATTAGTCTACACTTTATTTCATGACAAAAGATGAAGTATTGAGCAAGTTATGAATTTTCCAAGTTTCAATTGTCCTGGGTGCATTGTTATTGATTAATTGTTGTTATAAAATTCAGATCTACAGTTTGGGGTCAATTTAATATTGAATGTGATTGTAGAAATTAGGAGAAATACGGAGGTGATTTCATAATTTTTGGAATAGATTTGGTGCCCTAAATGTGTTGGGCGACCTACTTTTTAGGTCAAAATTAGGGTTTCGTGTTGGTTGTACGAAATCTGGTTTTTGCATATTATTCTTCATATTTTTGTGGTCCAATATCCAAAATTTCAACTCATTTGGACTTCTCTAGCCAAATATATGAATTTTGAAAATTGCAGCAAGAGTTTGAAAATTAATTATTTTCCAAAGCATGACATGTGATCAGATTTATATTATTTCCTAACTTATCCTAGATAGGGACATTACATCTATCTCGGAAAAATATGTAGCACCATGCAACTCATCAATTAATTCATCAATCCTAGGTATTGGGTACCTATTTTTGATGGTCTTCTTGTTCAACATGCGGTAATCAATACACATTCTCATAGTTCCATCTTTTTTCTTAACCAAAACCACAGAAGATGCAAATGGACTAGAACTAGGCCTTATGTGTCCCATATCAAGTAATTCCTTAATGGTCTTTTCTATTTCTTCCTTGTAGACTCTTGGGTGGCGGTAGGGGGTAATCATAATGGGCTTAGTACCTTCTTCTAACTCAATAATGTGCTCAAAACCCCTATTAGGAGGTAACCCATGAGGCAAATCATTAAAAACATGAGAGTGCTTGTCCAAAATACCTTGTAACTCACCTTGAATAGACTGTTGTTCTGATTTTTCTGTGATAAAACAGCTAGCTGCCCATGCAATTTGCCCTCTCCTAAATGCCCTTTCCATCCTCTTCATTGATACTTCTTGTGGTGCACCATTTGCCAAGCCTTTTAGGATAATTTCTTTGCCATCTTTGGTGAATTTCAGCTCCATGGTCTTGTAGTTTTGAGTGAAATCACCTAAAGAATGCAACCATTGTACACCCAAAACAAGATCAATATCACCAATGTCAACAACATAAAATCATCAATTACCTTGTGTTTCCCAAGAGTGAGGGGAAGTTGTGAGATCTTTGTGGAACATGGAATAGAGGATCCATCCGCAATAGTCACCTTGAAAGCTTTACAATTTGTGGTTTCCAATCCCATCTTTCTTACCAAGCTTCCATCAATGAAGTTATGTGTGGCCCCACTATCAACCAAAGTAATGACCCTTTGCCCTTGAATGGTACCTTTTACCCGGAAAGCATGGTATTTGGGAATACCGGAAGAGAGGCAAGTGTGCTTTCTACTTCTTTTTCTTCCTTCTCTTGCACATGCTCAACCAAATCCTCATTAGTCCCATTGTTAGCATCACCCAAATCAGAATTAAGTTCAAAATCTGAATCAATAACTTCTATGAAATGAATTTAACCTTTACCCTTACAATTGTGGCCTCTTATCCAAGGAGTCTTACAATCAAAACACAAACCTTTCCTTCTCAACTCATCCCTTGCATCCTTTTGCATGTTGTTTTGGGGTTGATTCCTATGTGGCGGCACATAGGGCTGATTTGGCCTTTTTGGGGCCTCTTTTGATGACCCAAGGGGCTGTCCCCTTGTGCTTGCATGGGCTTTTGCAAATCAGACCTTGGCTGCCCTTGAATTCCACTTTTGGACAGCGAATGAGTGGCATTAGTACGCTGTCCTCTTGGTCCCAAATCACCTCTATAAGTTGCACATTCCAAATCTAAAGCCTTAGTAATAGCATCTTGCAAAGAAAGAGGATTAAATGCTCTTACCAAACCTTTCAAAGGCTCAACCAAGCCTTCCGTGAAGAGGACAACCAATCTTTTCTCACTAACATCCGTTACCATGACTGCAATTCTTTGGAAATCCGCCACATACTCCTCAACATCATGAACTTGCTTGAGTTGTGCAAGTTCCCGAAGTGTATTTCCGGATCTTTCCGGTCAAACCTCTCCATGATCCTCTTGCTAAACTTCATTGTGTGGATAAATCATGCCCTTGTGTCATACCCTCCATTCATGTGCCATACCCTCCAAGTGAAAAGGAACAAACTTAAGGGCCTCTTCTTCATGCATTGGGTTAAGGGAGAAGTAGGTCTCCATCTTTTACAACCATGCTCTAACTGGTATCTTGCAAGACCCATCAAAGCTTGGGAGTGAAACTTTTCCCAACCTTTGTTGAAGGTCCTTAGGGGGTTGCTTATTTGCCCTCTTGTGCTTGTTGCCTAGCTTAAGAGCACAAAATTCATCAAATCCCAACATATCCCTTGTAGCTTGACTCAAAGAGCCATACTCAAGTCTTTGAGCATCAATCAATTTAACCAACGTGGGTTCTTCTTCTTCTCTACTATTGTTGTGTAGAATTCATTTCCCCACTATGTGAGCTCTCTTCTCCATTGCAGTTAAGGGACTTTCCCTTACCCCATGGATCCTTTATAAGCTTAGACATTTTCTCACTCATAGTCTTTTGAAGTTCCATGCCACAATTTGACATCAACTCTTGAAGGAACTTCAATTGATCCGAAGTGAAAGCCCCATCCTCCATTGATCCCTTATTTCTCTTTTTGTAGAACAAAAACTCTTTGTTTCCTTGCATCCAAAATACCCCCACAAGAGTAGAGGAAAGATGCTCTGATACCACTGTAATATCCCCTTTTGGGATAAATATAAATTTGCACTTTATTAACTCAAATCGACCCTAAAAGGATTAGATCCTTTTAGTTCGACCTCAAATAACTCAATGTCAGCATTAATACAACCCAAATGGGGTTGGAGTAAGCCAAGGTAGTGGGTTAGATGGGAGAACCAATTGGAAAACTAACATTTTCTAGATCTGATTTTTAACAGCAGTTAATAAATAAAAATGACACCCAGAACAGCTGAAACTTCAAAAATTAATAACTCCTTCAATACTAGATATTTTTGCGTAAAATAAAATGCACAATAAACTAGAAATTGAGGCCTTTCCAATGCACTATGAATCTAAATTTTTTGATCAATAAAACCACTTCAAAACAGCCCCAGAAATCTGATTCCAAGTCACTAGGGTTAGAATAAATTATATAAATTATTTACAGCTTTTTCTAACCTTCCAACACACTCAAAATATCAGCCCTTACTCTGAAATAAAAGCTAATACAAATCAGATTGTAGATCTAGCTTATTCACCCCCAAAACATGCCAAAATATTACCCAATGCAAGTCGCCATAGCTGGAATAAATGCAGCAGTGAACAACAGTAATAAAAACACCTCAAACCCTTCCAATATCACTTAAAAATGAACAACATGCAGATTTAACCCCATAAATAAATGTGCCAATATATAAGCCAAGTCGCCAATCTTAGAATGAATATATCATGCAACATTCACTCAAAAATAGCATAGAAGGCTTCAAACTCTCCAAAGTATGGTGGTGTTGAATAAACACCTTTGTTATGTGATCACATGGGCATACATCCCTCTTCAAGCATGAAGATATTTTAATAAAAACTTCAACATGCCCCCAAGGGGTCGCCACATCTCCTTATATAGCTTTTGCATTTCAAATCTCCAAGTTTCCCTCCTCTTTATGGCACATTTCTTCATGTAAAAGGGTCACTTTTAATAATAGCATTTTTCTGAAAAGTCAAACTCCAAATAGAATATTAATTCCCCTTTATAATATTTAAAAATAAAACATAAGAGGAGAATTAATTATTTAATTTAAAAATAAAAGGAGTAATGACATTTTCCCAATTTTTATCCTTTAATCCATGGGAAGGGTGGATTAAAGGTCTCCAATATTTTTAATTAATTAATGTCCCAAAAAGGGGACATTAGAAATGATCTAGCATAACTCACATTAATCTCTATATTTTGTTTCCTCTAAATTCTCATTTTCTATTGAACTTCATTACACATCTAAGGATCCTCCAAGGTAATGGTACCGAACTTGAGTTACACTTCCTATAATATCGCCATTGCACAAAGTGCATCTCATTTTTTTGTATCATCTCTCTAAACAACATATTTCATCTCCAAGGGACAATTGTTAGACATTTTGACCAATTTTTCTTGCCCTGTACTGCCCAACTTCCCTCAAAACTTGAATATATTAAGACTTAACATTTTTACACGCTAAAAAATTAATAGTTGATAACTATGTCACAAGGTTCGTCGAAATTTTGTAATGTCCCTTTTTGGGGACTCTCAGGAAACTATGCAAGCTGATCACAAAATACAATTTTCAGATTTATGAGCAGGTTGTTAGTGACTGAAATAACTATGTAGAAACCTTCACTAGCTGTTGGAAGACTTCCTCCTAGGGCAGCAACCCCTTTGGAGACTTCAAGCTCACTTTTGGGCCTTCAACACTACTGAAAATGCAAACTTCTGGTCTCTAAAATTATTATAAATGTCCAACAATCACATCATGCAAGAAAAACTGATTTTTGCAAGCTTGGGAATAAGAGAAAATTGAAACTCTCATACTGCAGAAATTAATTTATTATTCCAGAAATGTAACTAACTTCCACGAGCTTGGAAAAATAGCAAAACACCTCAAAAATTAATGAAACTTCAAAACTTGGCCTTTAAAAATATGAAGAATATTATGCCAACCTCATAATCATGAATTTATTGCAAGAAAGTACTGAAATGCTCCCCTAGGTGGGTCGCTCCACTTAGAACAGCCAATAAACATGCAAAAACACTCCACAAATTAGGTCGCTCCACCCATTCACGTGTGGTTCCCAATGCTTGAGCTGAAAGTGCCTTCATGACGTGGTGATTCCTTTCCATACCTTGGGCAGCTGTCCATGCCAAAACGTTCATGGGAAATGAAGAACTTTCTATTCCATCAACCCAAAGCCTTGCTTGCTCCCCTTGTTCCAAAGCTTCAGCTGAAAGCCCATTGATGATGTGATAATTTCCTTTTAGATCTTGGGCAGCTGTCCATGCAAATGTACTCATGGGGTACAAATGTTTTCCCATGTTGTCACTCCAACATATCACCTCACGCTGTTGTGACTGAAAGGTGTTAGAAAGCATTAAAAACTCCATATATACCCACATGAATCCTCTTATAGACAATATACAAAAATTGGGAACATAAATATGTAACTGTACCATATGAGGCTCCACATCATAGTCAGTTTGGATTGAATTCCAATCAATTCCATATTTACAGCTAGAAGTGATGATGTTTACCCCAAAGAGTTCTTCGAAACCCACCTTGTGATGATGAACACTCTTACCTATTGTGAGTGGCTCTTTTTGTGGGAAAACTATTGAATGTAAGGACACCATTTGTTACCCAACATCTGCTGTTACAGGCTGCTCCTTGCAATTTCCCTCCATGTGACACACTATTTTCGCCTCTTGACCCATGAGCTTCAACCATTGAACCTTGTTGTCTTCCACAATATTTTCCTTATGTTCTTCTAAATTTTTCTTTTCTCCTTGGTATGAGATGATGAAATTACTATTAATAACAAATTCAATATTAGTAACTGCACCCCCTTTTGGCCTCAAAACATTACCGAGATCTCACACCCATGTGTACAAACCATTTTGATAAAGGATCCAGCTTCCTTCTCTTATCTTCCATAGAGCACTGGCAAAATTGGAGTAGACCATTGTTGTTTTGATCATACCTTGAACTGAAATTATGAGGGTGTTGTCCCTCTTGCCAAGACTTTGAAAATGCCTTAGTGTGGAGCATTGAATATGGGCAATGACCATTATACCTTTGGCTGTCATGAAAATCCAACTCATAGGCAATGCTTGGGAGATGGATAGTAACTTCTTGGCAAAGATCCTCCTCCCATTTTTTCTCCTTCACCTTCTCATCATTGTTAGAATAACCCTCATGATAACCAAAGCATTGTAATGACATAGGGTGATGCAATAGAATCTTGCTATGATAACAAAAAGAATTAATTTGCTTACCCTTAGTTGTTGTCCTAAAAATTACAGCGGACTGAAAGTGATTATGGGCACCCGGAAAAGCCCTTTCTTCATGTGTATGGCTTCCAACAAGGTCACCCAAAATTCTTGCCCCATTGACCCCTTGCAATTCTGATTTTTCTCCATTCTTAGCATCATAATGATTACCAAATTGCCCATGACCATAAATCTAAAATGGCATGATAGAAAACAACAAATATGAATTACCCTCATACCTTTGATGGTCTTCATGAGAATTTGTTGTAGCCTTCTCTGTAATGTCCTTGTTTGGGGACTCTTAGGAAGCTTTGCAAAGCTGAAGATAAACAACACTTTTCAGATTTTTAGTAGGTTGTTAGTGACTGAAATAAATATATAAAAACCCTTAACTGCTGCCAGCAAACACCCTTCTAGGGCAGCAACCCTTTTTGGGGTTTCAAACCCACTTTTGTGCCCTCAAAACCCTTGAAATCAGCTACCTTTAAGTCTCTAAAATTATTATATATCACCAGCAATCATATCATGCAAGAAAATTTATTTTTATAAGCTTGGAAGTGAGAGATCTGATTTTTATGATAAAACCCTCAACTACAAAAATTAATTAAATATTCCAGAACTGTAACTAACTTGAGAGAGCTTGGAAAAATAGCAAAACACTTCCAAAATTAATAAAACTTCAGATCTTGGCCTCTAAAAATATGAAGAACATGATTCTAATCTCAAATCCACAAAATTGTTGCAAGAACACACCAAACTATTCCTCCAAGCTGGTCGCCCTACTTGGAACAGCCAATACATATGCCAAATTACACCATAAAGTTGGTTGCTCCACTCTAGGAAGGCCAAATATGCATTAACAATCATAAGTAGTGCAAAGAGATTCATTTTTCCTATTATAGTTCTGATGCACTTGTAAGAACTCAAATAATCTATGCCCAATATCTCCACACCGATAACATGTACCCATGAATCCTCTACCTCTTCCTCTACCAAAGTAGCCTCTTCCTCTAGAAGGATGCCCTATTCCTCTTAGGCGTTGACTCAAATTGTTGTTTGTAATAAGTACATGCTTCTCCTTCGTGAAATGTTGTCTTCTTCCGATATTTTCTTGTCCTCTGCCTCATCGAAGAACCTTCATCTTTCTCTTGATGTGTTTTGTTGTCTCCTAGACAACTTTTCTTTTGCCTTCAAAGCACACTGATATGCTCTTCCACCGACCTCAACCTTATCATCCCAAACTCATCTTGCATAGAAAGATGAAGACCATTCACATACTTTTAAGATCTTCTCATCACCAACCCGAGTGTATAAGCTAGTAGAACTACCTATATTTTTTACAAATCGTCTCTTTTTACCTCAATTTCTGCAGTATCTTGAACAAGTTCAATTGATAATTCAAGGGAAAGAACTTACTCTTCAACTTTAGAACCATCCTATCCCAAGACTTAATTCTTCCTTTGTTTCTTCTCACTCTTGCCATCTACACATTATTCCACTAAGGATGCATGGCCCTTCAACTTTGTCCAAAAATGTTTCACTCTTAGGATCCTCCACTTGCTCATAGTTAAATCACTTCTCTAGCTAATCGATCCAATCAATGAGATCCCCACGACATAAACTACTTGAGTACCTAGGTGTTTCCAACCGTGGCTTGCCTCTCATCTTCGTAAAAGCCTTCAAGAACTTATTTTTGGTTCATCTACCAGCTATTCGAGTTGATTTAATTGTTTCCTCTTCATCTTCACTCATATCTGATGCAGCTCCTCTCCTAAGAGCAGTTTGCATGACATCCAATCTAGCTTGGATTCCTCTCATCATCTCTGCCAAGTCTACAACTCTTGGTGCTCTTCCTCCTCTTCCAAGGGGAACTCCTTTGCGTATCATGTTCTCCTCCCACCGCTTTACAATTGTGGGACTTCTTTCAAACCTGCAACAATCCCACTAGAGCCTCACAAGCACAACCCAACAAGGCAAACCTTGCTCTACTACCAAACTGGTGCAAGTTGGGTAATAGGGGGCCAAGTTGATGACAGCCTTTCCCTACAGCCTAGACACAATAGAGCCCCTGGTCATACACTTAGGCACAAACACTCATTATTGAGACTCAAAAATCACACTCTTTATTGAAAACATGACTTGCTACAAAGGTTCACACTTACACACATACATTTACTTATTGAATTAAGAACATGAAGATAAACATACAACAATCCCTTAAATGGACTCTAACCTATTCTAGACTTCGACAAAATCCACTTGCTTGCAAGCTCTCTTTGGTTTTGAGCTTTGTCTCCCACAACTTGCACATTTCTTGCTTGCCTTTGAGTTCCAACTCCTTCTCCCAACTGAAATTGTCTCCTCTTGATCCTAGTGGGTCTCTCTAACATCCTTTGCAAGCCCTCAGTGCTCCTTCACCTTCCCAAAGCACTTGGAAACATTCAAAACTGAAAAATTTTGATTCCCAGACCATTACTTTGTGCCCACAAGGGTCATCGCAACTGAAACTGCCAGTTTGTGCAGTCCAATAGTCACAGAATTGCCGGGGAAGTCATGCATCCGCTACTTAACATAGACCGACAGTTTTGTAACCACTGCCTATGAAAACCAGCAATTTTTCCATCTGCCAAACAAAAGGTCCTTGACTCAAACCTTTTTCTTGGACATTTTCTGAGGTGTTGGACTCATGGGGTTGCTTCACCCTGTTTAATCATCCTTCACGTGCACAACAGTGTCAGCAAGACAAGTCACCATTAAACATGCACACAAACCACACTTTGTTTTTGGGTGATGCAAGTTTGCTTGTGGACCCAGATTATCCTACATCAATAGGGCATGCAAATGCTAAACAAACCAATTTAATTCCATTGACCGAACTCTAAGAACAATCTATGGAGCAACACAAAAAATTGCAAAATCTGATGTGTTATAAACAGAAAGTGAATTTATTATTTTTATTATTTTTGAACAATCAGCATCCAGAAACAGAAGATGGAACCATTCACACACATAAAAAGAACAATGTTGCCAATAGGACTTGAATCAAAATTTCACTCATACATTAATATTCTTTTACTAAGGTGTGTGGGATGGACATGGCTCGGCTTATGCCTACATTCAATGAGAGCATATCATGGCTAGAATTTGATTGAAATTGGTATGAAGTGGAATACAAATCATGCCTAGGATGTATTCGCCATAACGCTAGCAAATATTTTTAAAGTATTGCTAAATGTTTCCAATGAAAAAGGGAGGTTTGTATTCAAATACTTTTGTGTCTTTAAGAACATTAAAAACTGTTCCTGACACTACTTTGATGAAAATCCACTTGGAACATGGGACAATAAACTGACACTACAAAATAATTAATGACGACAGATCCCCTGCAGCCATACATGAATATGATTCTGAAGACTAAAAGCCCCAATTTCATGTTAAACAGCATAAAGTATATTTTTTTATGCTTTGTGATAATTAGACTATATGTAAATCGCCAATAAAGAAATTCGCCAAAACCTGTTATTGGTGGCATGAGATTAAATCCACACCAGGAAAATAGTCTTCTATCACCATATCAACTCCCAGGTGTAGCGCACATATGGATGATACCAGACATATCATGTGTTCGAGACAACTTGTAGAATGAAGATCATTGTGCAGATTCTTCATAGTCAATTATTATTATTCTATCTGTTGACAAATAACTTGAAACTGCCAAAAATGATGCAAAAGAGAATGGGGGATACTCACTTGTTCTTTTGTTTCAATCCTTTTCTCTTGTTTTCCATCCCTCCTTTACGCTCAAGTTCCAATGCTTTCAACTTATTCTTGTAAGCTGGCGTCTTTTTAACAAAACTCACTACCTGCATAAACCGACATGTACAAAGTACAAACATCCAAAGTGAAATATTTATGCCTTTAAGCTGCTCTACTTTTATTAATAGAAATGATAAATACAACCTATCCCATTACAAATATATTTGAGTTCCCAGAATTAATTTGAAGCTCCCAAAATTAACTAATGCTGAGAATTTGGCAAAACGGGTGCACAAAAAAAAGACAAAACTAGTCGGTACAAAAGTCACATTATATGATCCTAAACATTTGTTAAAAGAACTGAAGATTAATATGGTATCAGATCCCAGTGCCGAATCTCTGGAATGACACCAAACCCTAAAGCAGCTAGAATTGCTATAATGCATTTCTAAGAAGATGAAAGTCAACAAAACAATATTCAAAAACTAGGATGTCATGGAATGTCTTGGTGTCAAGTTGTATTCCTGGCCTAATGCATTCTTCAAAATCTTACCAGGGCATTAACTTGAAGTGCATCAAAGCCTGCACATTCTAGGCCTTGAGAAAGTCTGAAATTCATTTTGCATATCTCCAATGCCAAGAAAGTGCTATAAAGAAAAGGTTTGGATAATATTTGAAGGCATCCAAACTTCAAAGTCTATTATTCCTTAACACTAGCCTTCTTAGAAAAATCAAGCCTAGTGTACGTGAAATCAGAGTCATCATTTATGCTATTTGTATCTGAGACTGTTACAGCCCATAGAAAGCTAGCATTGAACCAAGAAGAAAATCATTGGACATCTATGCCCATGAAACAAAGTCTGTGCAAAGATTCCTGTTGTGGTATGATACTTACGAAGCCCCCTCCTCATCTCTAAAGTAATTTCCAAATTTATAAATTTACTTCCAGGAGAGAAGACAACCAACATAGAAAGAGAAAATTGTACTACTGCACATTTCCTGTTGATCTCTATCAAAATTCAGTATCACAACATGTAATCAAACTAGCAATTTCCACTGTAATAGGATAATTGTTGTGATGAGGAGAGGATTTTGTAATCTAGACAAACTAATGATATTTGAACCGCAACATGGATGGTAAAAATCAATAAGAGATTTCCATTTCTGAATCATCGTCAAGATAAGTTCAGAAAGTTTTACTGATATTTCATCAAGTTATGGCAATAGGTACGTTTTCTGAATTTGATCGAGGGAAACCTCTCAGTCTGTCTCACAACAGTTCACAGCCATGTAGACCTCCTGACTTCTCATAAGAACTTTGAGCTCCTCAAGCTTGCGGAGTCTCACAGCATGCACATGAACTTGTAGTATCTCACAGCATTGGTGCAGCTCCTTGCAGCCTACTGTGCAGCTCCATACCATCTTGCAGCTCGCCCATCATTTTATGCCACTCCAAGAGCTTCTTGGCACCTTTGTGCAATGCCCGTCGCAGTCCCACACACACCACATCCCCACCTTACAGTTATCGCAACTTCTACAATCCCTCACGGCACTCACGCCTCCTACAGTTTTATGCGACTTCGGTTGCAGCATTCCCAACTTCTCACAACGACACACACTGCCTTGCAGCACTTCAGCATGCTTACGACTTGCTTCTCAGCATGCCACGTGTCGCTAGTGTTCTATGAAGGGCCTTGGTGAATTGCTCTTTGCTGTCCAACACATGTTGTAACCCTGCCTCGCAGCTTCTGCAAACCCACGCAACAGTCACAACTCCTGTAGTCTTGCACAACTCAGCACACGGCCTTATAGCTTACAGCAGCCTCGCAGCATGCTCGTAACTTGTTTCTTAGCACATCACGTGTCTTCTCAGTTCTACAAAGGGCCTCTGTAATTCGCATTTACATGTCACCATCCCCCTACCACGCAGTATTCCAAGTGGTGCACCCCACATCTACACCTTGTCAGAACATCTTGTCAACATGCCACGCATCAAATCACAACCATCACTTGTCCAAGGAAGATAAACTATTTCATACCTGTCTCTTCTTATAGCCACCATCAATTGTAATTGACTACTTTTGTAATCACACATGTTTATGTATTGTACTTTGACCCTCAACAATGGTGCTTACAGAGAGGACACGGTCACAAACCAAATAAGATTTTGTTAGCATGCTCAATGTATCTAGCATTCAAATACGTACGTAGCTTTGCATTCATTCCTTCAGCCAGGACAAATCAGCAAGGAGCATTCCCTTCTGATCACAAGAACTTGCATTCCCCTTCTAATCACAGGAACCTACATTCCTCATCTTATTGAATCTTGCTATGTTGCCAAGATACGGATACGGGTATAAGTTCGGCACGGGTTCGATACACGGATACGTTGATTTTAAAAAATCCTTGGGTACGATACATCTTGGATATGTCCGTGTGTGTGTGTGTATTATTCATATACTCATTTTACTCATTTTTTAGTCCATAAGAAATACAAAACTTGAAAAATATAGTACAATCAATGTTCAAAACATTCAATATATGATATATATGAATATTATATTCCTTTGTGTTTTGTCTATTTCCTTTAAGATTAATTTTTGTGTTATGATGGTGGCCATAAAAGATGTATATAGGAGATCCTGAAGGACATATTTAATTAGGTTGACTTTAACCTGCCAATGATTACTAAAGAGGTCAGTCCAATGGTTGGTTCTTGCATTCATATTATCCAAAATCACCTTCTAATCCTCCTTAAGGATGCAAGGAGTCAATGTTGTGCCTTAATAGTTTATGGGAAAGGATGCTCTTTGAAACTTTAAGCTATGCAATTTGCGGTTCCAAATTTTTCTATTAGTATTGATTTTATTGAAGATCACCTGAGATTTGATCTCATAAATAACTTGTACGGAGGCTCAAATATATGTCCAAATTTCTATGAATAGCTTCTTTCCTTGGCCAATTGCAATGATCCCAAATAATTACCTCAAACATTCTTGATATCCTTTGAATATTTTCTCTTCAGTAAACTAGAGGGATTTTAAACAATCTCCAGGTTTCCTTGTGGTTGCCATGCCCTCCTAGTCTAGTCCTCAATAAAACAGAAGTTTATTTGAGTCAAAATAAAATAAAATTAGAGCCCCCCACTGCCCAATAGTACTGATACGTCTGGGTACGTCCCGGATACATCAAAACGTACTCCGGGACATACCTGGGATGTATCAGTACCGTACCCAAAACGTATCCATACCAGGTACGTATCCAGGGGGTATAGGAGGGTGGGGGCGAACCCCAATAACAGAGGAATCTTGTACACATATGCACTTTCCTAATTTGCATATTGTATAAAAGTTGCATTTCCTACAAGAAGTCTTCCACTTATTCGTATGTGTTTGAAAGATTAATTTGTTTGGTATTTTCTTGCACATTCTACAATTTGTGGCTTATCTCTAACTACGGATTCCCCCACCTACACAAGGTCCCGGGCCCTGTGGTGCAGATCATTTGTATTAAAGCATAGCTCTTTCGTACTTGTAATCAGGCAAGCACATCGTGAGAAAGAAGATCAGCAAGTCAGCTCTATTTCAGACTACCCGACAGAACACCATAACAAGTGTAAGATGGTTGATGCCTAAAAGCAACCTGATGCGGCCCCAAACATCCAAAAGCTCATTAAGTATGCCTTGGAAGCACAAACCACCAAGCTTTTTGGCCAATTCTGAGAGCCAATGATGCAGCTCAACCTGACAATAACCATTCTTGCAGCCCCCTCACCATGGGTTTCTATAGCAAAGCCCTTTCAAGGTCCAAGTGAATCTTGACATACCAATGTCTGAAGGCAAGATTGATGCCACAACATTAGATGAGTTGGTTCACTAGCTTGAGGCCTACTTCTCTATTAACCACTTTGATGATGAAGAGAAGATCACCTTTGCAGCATTGAAGATGTCTATTTCAATGTCCTAGTGGTGGGAAACATATAGCACACAACAAGAGAAAGCTTTCAAGCCCATTCGGACTTGGGATGACTTTTTCGGTGCTTTACAAAAGGAATTCTACCCCCTCAAACACTATGAGGATGAGTACATGAAGTTCCAACAGTTGCGACAACATAAGGAGCAGTTGGTGGAAGACTACAACAAGTTCCATGACTACACTTCGCAACTATGTGAGGGCCTCACGGAGTAACATAAGGTGTTGAAGTACATCAACAAACTCCTACCTTAGATTCGTGTGGAGATATAGTTATTGACTTCCAACTTTCTAGGCAAGCATATTGCACTACCACCAAGGTTGAAGCCAGGGAAAAGATGAAGAAGTGTTTCCCTTCTTCATCCAACGCCATGCAAGAGCTAGCCTACCCACATCACACCATCTTAGTTGCCTTTAAAAAAGCAGAACACACATCACAAGGAGGGCAGCCAAAGAAAGCCACACAACACCAAAGGGTCATGTGCCTTCTACCTTAGACAAAGGCAAGAAGAAATATGTCACATCCCGGTTTTTAGGCTTAGACTAATTTAGAGCCTTTCAGATATAATAAGTGGTAGTTGACACATGGATACGGTTTTATACTCCTGTTTTGTTGGATTAGAACACATACATTATGT
Source organism: Taxus wallichiana var. yunnanensis (assembly GCA_018340775.1). Classification (NCBI taxonomy): domain Eukaryota; kingdom Viridiplantae; phylum Streptophyta; class Pinopsida; order Cupressales; family Taxaceae; genus Taxus; species Taxus wallichiana. The sequence goes on from CM031242.1 coordinate 246,115,235, forward strand.
TTTGGGTTTAAAATTAAATTAGCAATTTGATTTAGTTATCAGTGGATAATAATTTCATTACAATTATGTTACTACATTTATATTTATGTTGTGCATACTTTAAGTTCAGTTCCTATTGGCCTCTTGTGCATTATGTTTTATTCCCCATCATCTCCTTATATCTCCATGTTCCCCTTATACCTTCACCCTATGTCTTTATTTCCTTCTTGGACTCGGGCTTGCTATCAAAGGGCCCTATGTTTCGTTTACCACCTTCCAGCTCAGGCACAACCTAGACTGGGCATGGCTTTGCCATGACTCTACCACATTGTAGAAATGAAATTGTATTCAAACTCTTTGCCGCTCATTATGTCCACACATCTAGGACTAAACATCTAATTAAGTAGGAGTTGAACTCCATTCCTCTACCCACACACTACACATAAACTTGTTCAAGGTCTCTTCCTTCTTCCACATGGCCGCTTTGCATGAGAGGATTTGGTCCAAATTAAAATAGCAGTGTGTGCATGTAGAAATAGGCCTGTATGTTTGGAAAAGGAAAAAGATCTAATTTTAGAAAAGAAACAGGGTTATATTTGAAAAGGGAGATCCAAATAGAGAGGGATCAATACTCGAGTTATAGGAGAAGAGAGTGAGAGCTTTGCAGAGAAGAAGAGAGGAGAAAAAGATCAAATAGGAAGAAGGGAAGCGAAAGCGGATCAGAAATTAGAAAGCGGGGTTTAGGTTTAAGAAGATAACTCTATGTCAAAACAGAGGAAAGGCACGATGTGATCTTGTTTAAGAAGACCAGGGAAAGCATGCAGGTTTGAAGGTGAAAAGGAAAGACAAAGACATTTAGCATCAAAATAAGGTATAGTTCTATACTTTTTAAAATCCTATCGCTTCTTTGTGATGGCATATATTACTTTATGGCCTCCCGATTGTGTGTGTGTGTGTGTGTGTGTCTATGTGCGCGTGTGTGTGTATGTGCATGTGTGTGTGCGCGTGTGCGCACGTGCGGGTGTCCGTGTGCACGCGTGCAGGTGTGCGTGTGTGCATGTGTGTGTGTGCGTATGGGTACGTGCGGGTGTGCGTGCGCGTGTGCGTGCGTGCGCGCAAGCGCGTGTGTGTGTTTGATCTTAAGAACAAAATACATAGGAAACCATAGAATAAAATTGTAAATTTGATCGAGCACATTTGAAAAGACCATAGCGCGTGTATATGCGCGCGCACGTGTGTGTGCACATGTGTGTGTGTGCATGTGTGTGTGCATGTGTGCATGCGTGTGTGCATGTGTGCATGCGTGTGTGTGTGTGTGCATGTGCGCGTGTGCGTGCATGCATGCGTGTGTGTGCGTGTGCGTGCGTGCGTGTGTGTGTGTGCGTGTGTGTGCGTGTGTGTGCGTGTGTGCGTGTGTGTTTGTGTGTGCGTGTGATGGCGTGTGTCGTGTGATGGCGTGCGTGCGTGTGCGTGCGTGTGTGTGCATGTGCGTGCGTGTGTGTGTGCACATGTGCACGTGCGCGTGTGCATGTGTGTGTTTTGATCTTAAGAACCCAATACACAAGAAACCATAGAATAAAATTGTAAATTTGATCTGAGCACAGTTGAAAAGACCATATGATCGAAAGGCCATGCGTAGAAACGGTGTTCGAGGGTCTCAAGTTTGAAACCCGTGATCCAACCCCTTTCTAACTCTCCTTTCCTAATAATCTTGTTTAAATATGGCCACTGTGTGATTAGAAATGAATCGTGGTTTGCTCTAATGGTGAATCGTGGGTCTTGTTTACACTAGGTCGCTAGTTCGAATCCCACCAAACCATTTTGGCCATAGTTTCTAAACCTCACCTTTTGGTTTGAAAGTTGGCCATAAAACTTGAATAAAACCAACCTTGGCCACATTGGATTAAAACGATGACTTAGTGGTGAGTGGGATGGGGTCACGGGTTCGACACTCCCCAATTTCTTTTTGGAAAATTTAAAAGGGGTTATATTTTTTTAACTTATAAGGTTTTGGAAATATGAAACCATATAGTTGTATAAGTGAGGAAATGAATAATAAAATGGACCTTTTATTTTATTTTTACCAACAATTATGAAATACAAAATGGGTGGAATGAGGTTATTTGACAATGCGGTATAAATGAGATTAAGAATGTAACGAGATTATGAATCAATAGGGTGAACAATATTATGAATGGAGCGAAGTTACTAATCATAATTAAACAATATTATGAAGTGAACAAGGTTGTTGAACAAAATCCTTTCACTTTATTTATTAATCAGTAATTGTGAAATACAAGAAAGATCCTAATGAAGTTATTGATCCATGGGGTATAAAAGGGATACAAGATAAAACCCTTTATGTTTTGAGAATATAATATAAGAAGATTACTAATCAATATGGAATGAATAGTGAAATTTGGTATGAGGTTGCAGAGACGAAACACAAAGCAATAATTCTCTATTATATCGTAATTAGACGGGACAATACATTGGATATTATATAGCCATCAAGATAGTTGAACCATCTTCCTATTAAATAGGAAGTCACAATAAAAAAGAACCCGGTAATAGTAATGGGTATAACAAACTAACCTACTAACCTATAACCTTACCATATTAACCATACGGTAGCTAACAACTAATTACACAATAGTAAATAATATTTACCATACGGTAAATAACTAAGTACATGTGAACACTAACGTTCCTAACATTCCCCCTTAATGGGAAAATTGGACAAAGACTATCTTCAACCAAGCAAAACATGCACAAACTTGTGTAATGTCCCCTTTTTCGAATTAGTTCCATTGAAGACTTCTTGCCATTTTTCTTCCCATGGCCAAGAAGAAATTGAACAAGGGAAGTCCTTGGGTTTCATTTTTGTTTTCTTTCATTGCTATTAATGTTTTTCTTTTGTATTTTCCTCCCTAAGGCAGGTCGGCTGGGTTGGAGAGCTCCCAAAATGAAAATAGAAGATAAAGCAAGCTTCTAAGAGGTCGGTCTTGGGGTAATTCACCCCTTAGACCTTTGGCGCCACCAAAGGGGTATAAGAGGAGTCGCATAGGCTCATTTTCATCATCAATTTTGGCATATACACTTTTCTACTTGGTTCTAGGGCTGATTGCTCTATTCCATTCCACTAAGGGCGAAAATCCATTAGTGTGGCATCCAAGGAGGACGAAACCCTTCCTTGTGGCATATTGGAGAACGAAAACTCTCCAAGTTGGTGGTGTGAAGGCAATTATTGAAGACCATCTTGTTGGTTTGCAACTAGGGCATCAAGGAAGAAGATTCATTTCAAGGTGTTTTGGCATTGTTTGGAGCCCCTCTCCTAGGGAGCGACTAGGGTTAGAGAGCATTTGGGTGCCTTCTAGGGCACGAAACTTCATTATTATTTGATATTCAGATTTATCATAATTTATAAGGCTAGTATCTTCCATATTTTGCCATTGTTGGGGTTTGGAGACCTCATTTTTGGTCACTTCTATTGGTTGTACTTCATTAATAAATAATTTTCCAATTGAGTATTTGGTTGAGTTTCATGGTGAAAACTGCCCTAAAATATTCTTAAAGTGTTTATCTATGTTGTGGATGGTTTCTATGATGATATTTGGTTGAATTTTCACTCTTTGCAAGTTGTCCTAAAAATTAGACTGCTGTTCACTACTGTTCCTAATTTCAGTTGGCTGGTATAAAAATCTGAGTTTACTTCACTTGGGGTTTGTGTGAATTCCTTGTTTGTGTAGTTCAGCCCTAGAAAGGGACATTACACATAAGGTCTCAATTCTCAACACTAACTGTGGGAACTACATCATCTATGAATAGGGGCCCATCAACCTATTCAAGTGAATACATGAATTGGGACCCATCAACCAATTCACATCAACCATCTAGTCACTCTAATCAAGAACACTTCCTGCAATAGTATCAATGGTACAAATCTCCACATCATCATCATAATAGGAAAACATAGAAACTATATTGCACATAGGAACAAGGATGCTCTTTTGTTCTTATTCATCACACACAAAGAAAACCAAAAAGGTGTCACTAAAGCAATATGTGGCCTCTGAGGTAGTGACGAACTCGAGGATGTTGATCGCCCTCCTGCCTCCATTGCCTCCATCCTCCAATGAATTTACTTAGTACAAATAATCTTCATCACTGGGGTAATTGATAGGCTCATTTTCACTTTCATGAGAAGAGAAATCTTCCCAATCATTTTCAGCAGCCAAAGCCTTTTGATCTAGCTTATCATCTAAAAGATCTCGAGCTCTTTTCTTACAATTCACAAATTGATGTCCCGACTACTTGCAATAATGGCACGAAGATGTTTCCTTGAAGTTTGAATTTATATTTACCTTTCTGGAATGATGATTTATTTTTGCCATTATTACAGTTTCCTCTTCTTGCACAAATCTCTTGTTTTTGTTATCTTCTTCAAGCAAGGAGGAGATTAGATCTTCCAAACTAGGATTGATTTTACTAAGGGTAAAAATAATGTTTGAGTAACTATTCGGCATGTTATTCAGTAGAACAGCTTTAGCATCGTCTTTATTAACATCAGCTTTAATTCCTGCTAATTGGTTCAATATGGAGTGAAACTTACTGATATGTTGTACCATATTGTCGTTTTCTCCCATTTTTAGCCCAAACAATTTTTGTTTTAGCACCATTGTTGCACTTCCAACTTCAGATCCAAATAGCTTCTTCAATGTCACCCAGATGTCATTAGATGACTTGGTTAGATCTATATGATGCAAATATGCATTAGATAGTCCTAAGCCGATAATTGCTATCGCTTTTCAATCCTTGCTTTCCCATTTTGCTGCTTCATCTGCATCCTTTGTCTTTTTAATTTTTCCATCAACAATGTCCCATAGGTCTTTGTCAATCAGCTGCAATTGGGTTCAGATTTGCCATGTTTGGAAGTCTTTTCCTTCAAATTTTTCAATAAGACTTAATTTATTCATTGCTCTCGAACAGACCTGTCTGCAAAAGGGTGTTGGTTTCAACTGAAAATGCACCTGTACAATATATAGCGACACAACTAGCAAGATACTTTACTTTTAAGACACAAAAGCTAAGTCATACACCAAAATGGGGAATTTGACCATTTATTGACCTATCTAAATACAGTTTTATTTGTAAAGTTTCATAAACAAACTAAACAACTAAATAAAACATTATCTATTGACTCGGTTATTGGACCTTTTTCACATGTAAGTCTAAAATTTAAAAAAACAGACTACTGTAAAAAAACAAGACGCCTTAATGAAAACACGCGGAAATGACACAGACCTGGGATTACAGCAGGTTATTTATAATTTTTGGAATGTAAAGAGGGGTGCAAAACACCGTCTCCTGTTTTCCATACTCTACAAAGCCAGCATCACCGATCACAACCAGTACCTTATTGACTGTGAAACACGGATATCAATGCATGGTAAGCATTGAGCTTGAGTAGTAGGCGCATTTGCATGAGTCTGAGAATTTGCAGAACTGACAGTGATCAGACGTTGATGATTTCTTAAGTTTTTGAGCTTGTTCCTTATTGTACAGTGGACATAATAAATACGGGCTGACAGTTGATAATCAATCATCTCCTCATGACATAGTGAATTGATGGTCTGCAAGAATAAATCAATAGGCCTATGGCATCTTCAGAAGACATATGCACCTTGTATTTATTACTGCAGCATGCAGATCATAGGCACAAATCTTCAAATAGGCGTAGCTGTCAGAAGATAGAACTGCAAGGAGACCACACCGTACACACAGAACAAGGCCGATATGACAGTTAAATGCTTCAAAACTGCCCAGTGAACCAAGATTGTATGCTTGGACTTATGACTATGGGATTCTCCTAGGTCATGCATGATGTGCAATCGGGCAGAGCAGAATATATCCAAGGAAACAAAATGCAAATGAGCTGAGGTAAGACCGATATTCAATGAATTGATGCAAACTTGGATCAAGTCTCGTGCTCATGAACCAGAAATCATTCACGCTTCTACTCAAAATATCCTCAAAATTGAATGCCGCCAGCCATAGGGACAATGGAGGAGTATGGCTGCCCCTGAAAAATAATTAGAACTCCGTTACCCTGCTCTGATACCAAATGAAATTTGGTATGAGGTTGCAGAGACAAAACACAGCAATAATTCTCTATTATATCATATATTATACGGGACAATACATTGGCTATTAGATAGCCATCAAAATACCCAGTCCATCTTCCTATTAAATAGGAAGTCACAATAACAAATAACCCGGTAATAGTCACAGGTATAACAAACTAACCTACTAGCCTATAACCTTACCATATTAACCAAATGTGCTGTAGACTAGTGGGGTGCATGATGTTGTAAAAGGTGTTACTATCCATCCACTAAGATTGAAACATTAGGATATACCAACATTGAAGAAATCTATATTGCACCTTACTAGTCAACGGGATGGAATTTATACACTTTTTCAATACGACTGTGTTCAAGCCCCTTGCATAACGTAATTTCTAGTTCTTGGTGAACAAAGTTAATGGTCACATTATATGATTGAGATAGGGATTCTAAGGTTAGTTTAATATTTTGAATAAGAGAAGCATTATGGATACAACTCTTAAGGACATAATAGTCTAATTGCGATTGTTGGCAAGCTGAGTTTAGAATCCTTGTAATCATGACTCTTGTAATTGGTATGGAATAATTACGAGAGGAATTATTACTTGAATTCTGCTCTTTGTTTGGAGTGTTGTAAATCAGACCAAACCAGGTTTAGAACCCTTGTAATCATAATTCTCGTAATTGGTATGGGACGATTACAAAAGATATTATTACTTGAATTTTGCTCTTGGTTTGAGGAGCGTTGTAATTAACTTTGTTGATCATTGTTTTTTATTGTTTTCATCAATGCAAGAAAACTTAATGTTGTGAACGCTCTATCAAACCTAAAACATGTAAAACTACTTTATGTACACGAGACTATTTACAAGACCCTATAGTTCCTTTGTGTTGAGTTGGCAAATTAGGGTTAGAATCCCCATAATGGCAAAGCTCTGGATGGCATGGGACATCCACAAGGGTTGTTGATTACTCGTGTCCTATCCCTTGTTTGTTTTTTATTTTTGTTAAGTTTTTGATGATGAGCGAGATAGAGATCTCTTGTTTGTGAGTTGTAAATGGGAATGGGAATAGTATGAGAGATGTGTGCTTGAGCTAGGGAGTTATCTATAGAAACAGGAGTGGATCCTACCACGGTTTCATGACAGGTACTACGGGGTAAGGATTTCATTTTGGGGTAACAAAGTCCGCCCTCATGCGTATACATGAAGGATTATTGCATGCCTTGTTATGTTGTCGAAACTCATTAGGGGTACTGGTGTTATAATATGTTTTTGGCAAAAAGCAAGTTTGTTATTACAATCATAAGATGTGTTGTTTTTCCATCCTTCCCTATTCATAGGTCTACCGATATTTGGCATTGTTGCCTGGTGATTGCACTACACATGGTTTCTCTCTCTTACCTTATGGGTTTCTTGTATCTTCCTTCTCGTGAAAGGGTAGGGCCATTCTCATTAAATGAGAAGCGTATGGGGGAATTTTAAGGCTCTTGGTTGGAGCTAAAGCACCCCAATGATATTGTCTCTCATTTGCACAACTTTATCATCATAATGGAACTCTAGCGTAGACGATACTTGGCGTGATTTAATTGTGATATGGTATTATGCTACTTTGATGTATCATTGCTACTTTGAAGGTAGATGATTGTAATCTATTGTATATTGAACATTTGGAACATTGGAAATTGTAAACCCTATTATGGACTATAAAACACTTAGTGACCTTGAAAATGCATTATTGTTATATTAAGGATCAAATGAAAGAAATAAATTATTATTTTGAGTTAATTCTTGTTGCATTTATGTTATATCTCATTAGAATGAATAAATGGGAAATATATGTAAAAATAAACTAATTCCAATTACGGTAATATAAGTATGCTAAGAGGTGTTCTTACAATGGCACCCACGATTGTAATGGAGTGAGTTGTTCACGTTTATTCTCTACATTAAATTTGATGTCCATTTGACTGTCATGTGATAGTTCATCCATAAATTTGACTTCCATTGGACAGTCATGTGTTTTTTTTCTTTTTTCCTGGATAAGTCAATCAAAAATAGTAATATCTTGGCCATATAGTAATGTTTGGGCGCTTTTTTTCTTGAATAGATTTTTCCAAAACCGACACAATCGCACAACTAAATGATTCCATTTACCAAAATCAAAGGGAAATTGATATAATGAAGTTATTGATTAAAGTGATATGTGAAAAATCTAAGCAAAGAACCTTGAAATTGATATCTATTGATGTATTTCATATAGACACATTTATTATAATTGAAGCAAATATTGAAATAAATAGATGCCTAATACTAATTGCAATGTAGCAGTAAATAAATAGGCAATAAAAGCAAATCTGATCCAAGCAAAGAAGCAATTAAGATTTTAAAACCCTAAGTGCAAATGAAAAGATAAAATGACTTAGTTGTTTATGAAATAATCCCGAGGTTGTGCAGTGATGAACTGATGATCAGAGAGGGAGAAGTGTTGCACAGAAACTCAAAAATTGTGCGACCACAAGATTTGCTTGGACTGGGGCACCTAGAATGGGTCGGGGTGCCTGCGAGCGCTACAAACCTGCTTTGGGCAACTGTGACTGCTCAAACCCTCAGAAATCCAACTTTGGAGGGTCGCGAGATATTCGTTGTCCTTCCCTTCTTTTCGCTGATATGTCGCACAATGATTGCCGATGTCGTTGATAACTGCAATAAAGAAATGACTGCAAAACCCTCAAGAGTGCATCAAATCCCAAAAAGAAAAGAATGCAAATGAGGGGTTAGATTGTCCTCACTGTGTCAAACGAGTGAACTTACGACTAAGTATTGCACTACATTTTAGACCCAATGTAGTTTTAGGTGTGTGTGTGTGTGTGTGCGGAATCATGCCTAGGTGGCTCTTGTGTGTGTTGCACTTGATAGCGAGCAAATAGCTAGATGTAGAAGATGTAAATAGATGTGTGCATGGAATAAAATGAACTTCCCCTCCTATGAAGTGTATGCAGAAGAATGCAGTCCCTTGCCCTTGAATGGATGTTTGAATGCTCTTGAATAGACTTTGGATGCAACCTTAGGTTAGTGCTTGGTCCTTTATTATGATCACATAACTTTATATTTATATGATTCCTTTGCTTGAATTTTGTAATTAACCCCAAAAGGTGACTACCAAAAAGATAAGATGCTCAAGCCTCAAACGGCTAGAAATGACCCAAAAGATGTGAATAGTACAAAGAGGTCAAGGGTGCCCGGAGGGGACAGGGGTGCCCAGTGCTTTGGCATCCTGGCTGGGCGTTGGTGTCTAGGATGAGAAATGTCGAGGTATGAAAAGACAGACTGGGCTAGAAAGAGTGTAAGACCAAAAGTGGCAATAGAAAGAAAGCAAAGATGGCCAAAGACATGGGTTAATTAATACTTTTCTTAATAACCGATCATATGAATAGTAGTATGCAATCGGGGCTAGATAATTACCCAAAGCACGTGATTTTGTGTCTACATAATATACTTATTATATTATATTTATTTTATTATAAATATTTATTTAATTATTTTTATATTATACTCATTTTATTATAAATATTTATTTTATTATTTTTATTATAATAAAATAAAAAATAATATACTTATTATATTATTTTTATTTTATTATGAATTAAAATGAAAAAGAAAGAAGAGATAGCTCTTGAATTTATCAAAAAAATTAGATCTCTCGTCTCAAGGCCAGGATCCAAATCCTTTTAAGGAAAACTTTATGCCCAATCTTTTTCAACCAAATATTTCGATCTTGATAATGTTGCCTGCTCTAAAATTCCTTCTAATGAAGAAATTAAAGTTGCAGTCTTTGATTTGGAGGGGACAAATCTCCAAGCCCGGATGGGTTTCCAACATTTTTCTTCCAAGTGTTTTGGGATATTATTCATGAGGATGTGGAAAATGCAATCAAAGATTTTTCCATTCATGGCAAATTGTTAAGGGAAGTCAACAACACCTTTATTGCCTTGATTCCTAAGATTCCTAGAACTGAAAGAGTTTCTGATTATAGGCCAATCAGCTTGTGCAACACTGTTTATAAAATAATAACCAAAATAATCTCTTTCAGGATTAAGAGTGTGTTGGAAAGCTTCATATCTCCAAATCAGGGTGCATTTGTGGAAGGAAGACAGATCTTAGATAACATCATTACTATCCATGAAACAATCCATTCAATGGACAAATCCAAAAGAGAAGTTATGCTTTTAAAGATTGATATGAACAAGGCATATGACAGGGTTTCTTGGAAATTTTTACGTATTATTCTTGTTAGATTGGGATTTTCAGAGAAGTTCATCAATTTGGTTATTGAATGCATCACTACTCCTACATTTTCCATCTTGTTGAATGGAAAACCGAAGGGTTTTTTCTCTATTGGAAGGGGCTTGAGGCAGGGGGGTCTGTTGTCCCCTTTTCTCTACGTCATTCAGCAAAGACTTTATACACACTGTGTGCTGACCACAGACAAAAAGGTTCCTTAAAGGGATTAATTATCTCTAATGGGCTTGAACCTATTTCTTTACAGCAATTTGTAGACGACACCTTTTTGTTGGGAAAAGTTGTTGTTTCTGAAGGCCGAGCCTTCAAAGAGATGCTGAAAGACTATGAGAATGTTACAGGTGAGCTTATTAATTTTCATAATTGTTACATATTTTTCATGAATGTTGAAGAAGATGCGCAAAGAAGAATTTCTTCCATTCTTGATTGTCCAGTTAAATAGTTTCCTAGTACCTACCTAGGAATGCCTCTATCCAAAGCTAAAATGATACTGGAAAGTTGGAATCCCCTAGTCAACAGGTTCCAAAAAAAGTAGCTTCTTGGAAGGGAGTTGTTTTATCTCAAGCGGAAAGTTACAACTCCTTCAAAGCTCACTCCAAAGTTTAGTTGTTTATCTTATGTCATCTTTTAAAATGCCATTAAAAATTATAAATATTATTACTCAAATCCAAAGAAGATTTTTGTGGTCAAGAGTGGAAGCTAAGCATAGAATCCCTTTGGTTGCCTAGGAAAAAGTCACCCAGCCTAAAAATGTTGGTGGATTGGGTCTAAAAGACATTAAGAGTATGAATCAAGCTTTGATGGCCAAAGTGGGATGGAGGCTTATGAGGAAGATGGTCTTTGGGCACGAATTCTTAAAGTAAAATATCTTCATAGTGTCAGGGACCAGTTTGCCTTTTTGTTTGCATATTTTCTTCCTGAAGGGTCATGCTTTTGGAATGGACTATGTAAAAGTAGGTCTCTTCTTCTTAAAAGTTCCAAATGGGAAATTTGGGATGGATCCAAAATAAGGTTTTTGGAAGACTGGTGGATCAAGGATTCTCATCTAATCAGTGTTCAACCTTGGTCTTTGTTGGCTCTTTTCTTTAAAAATTCCTTTGGGAATCTTCTCAAGGATTATTGGGCTAAGGAATCCTTTGGTTAGACTTGGAAGCCATTACATATTCAGTAGGAAAATGCAGAATATCAAGAAGCTCTCTCTTGTTTAAATTCTGATCTTCGGGGTCTTCATATTGCCTCCTTCCATAAAGAGGATACCTTGGTATGGGCTTGGTCGAAAGATGGATATTTTTCAGTTAAATTAGCATACCTTGTGGCAAGGAATCTCCATCCAATCAGTTCTTCCTCGAAGGGGGTTCGGGATAAAATCTTGATTCCTAAAGTCAATCTCTTTCTTTGGCATGTGCTAAAAAATAAAATTCTGACTATTGGTAATCTTCAGGCTAGAGGTATGATAATACGCATTAGATGTGTGCTCTGTAAAAGGAACAATGAATCAGTTGTTCATTTCTTCAACAACTGTCCTTTCTCTCAAAAAGTTTTTAGTAGTATTTTTGGTGCCTTTAACATTGCATGGATCTATCCGAGTCTTTTGTTGACTTCTTTATTCAATGGGTGACTCCTTTCTCTTCCCAGTGCCTTTCAAAAGCTTGGAAATTGGCCTTTCTGCATTGCTTGTGGGGTATTTGGCTTGAAAGAAATAATAGGATTTTTAAGGACAAACAAAATTCAGCTAAAAGAGTTGGAGATGTTTTGTTATGGGCAGCTGATAATAACCTAACAATTGTTAAGTTTAAAGAACCCAAGGATATTCCAGCCCATGAAAAGACTTTAATTGATTCTTTTGGATTGCTCAATAATCTGAACATTCACAAAGGTGGGAAGGCTAACAATTGGCAATCTATAAAATGAGAGAAACCCCTTTGAGACGGGCAAAACTCAATTTTAATGGGACTTGAAAGGCAATACTGGAGCTGCTGGATTTGGAGGAATCATCAGAGATAGTTCTGGTTCACTAATAGTTGCCTATGCAGGTCTGTTAGGAGTGAAGATCAGTAATTATGCAAAAGCCTTTTCTGCTTTAAGAGGATTAATTCTTGTTAATTCCCTTAATATTAAGAAAATTCAAATTGAGGGAGATTCCCTCTACATAGTCCAAGCTGTGAAAAGGGTGGTTAAGGTGAATAATAATATTAGTAATATTGTGTAAGATATCCTAAGGCTTCTTCCTAAGTTTGATGACTCAAATATTATGCACATGTATCGAGAAGGCAATCAATGTGTCAATAGGCTTGCAAACCATGGTGTACGTGCGCAGCCCAAGTCAACATGGAGAAGTGAGATTAGCCTCCCAGCTGAAATCCCAAGTTTAATAAATGAGGAAAGATAAGTGTGATTGGGTTTGTCCAGGAGAGATTTGGAAAAATTTCTTCATTATTCCGACTCGTGTGAACTTTAAGAGCTCTAGTGTTAAGACAAGGGATTTGAGGTTTGGCGGGGAAAAGGTCGGGTATTCAAATTTTGGTTTCTATATCAGCTTTCCTCTCTGTTTGCAGGTCCAAAGACAAAGTTGGACCATGGGACGAGAAAGGGTTGGAGTAGAACCACCGTCCTGCATTAATTTGGAAAGGGATACTGTGATTTGGGATATTTTCAGAAAGGGGGTTATTGCCAGTTTTTGCTCAAATTGAAGGGTCATGACCAGGCACTCTCCTCAGAATTTGCAATGGCGTGGGACAATGGAATGGTCGCGATTAGAGGAGTTAGTATGCATGTTACAGAAGACTTTGTTGCGAAGGTGACAGGTATGAACGTTGATGGTTTAAATATTTTTAAGGATAGGTCAAGGAGAAATGAGGAACTTGACGCCTTATTTAATGTGGATGAGAAAATTCACTACATGGAAGATGGAATAGCCAGATTAGCATTACCGGGGAAATGGCCCGAAATTTGCTTCCATATTATGAAGTACATAACGTTAGATGGGAAGTTCAGAAAACAGCATACCCAACATTTCTCTTTGCTCAACCATTTCCGTCACAACAAGAAAATGAGTATTCCATTTTATTTGTTTAGTTCCTTACAGTCTTCAGTTGGTGAATTTCAAGCAGAGAGAATCGTTGCTCCACTTCACCAGGGTCTCACCTTGTTATTAGTTAAAGCGGGTACCCCTGTTCTTGCACCCAGGGTTCCCAATGTCAGTTCAGAGGAGGATTGGGAAGATTTTCTTTCATTGGCTGAAAGAAAGATGTTGATGATGAAAAAGAAAACCCAAAAGGATTTTAATGTTGCTACTTTCCTCCACAGTCTTGCAGGAGGAGCTAGTTCATCTCATGGAGGGAATAATCTCCTTAATTTTCTCTCATAGAGAATTGACAATTTAGAGGAAACGGTGGCTCAAGTGAAAGCTGAGAATAACAACTTGATTAAAAATGTTAAGAGGCTGAGCTCTAAGCTGATTATCTACGGTCAGAGATTGGATACCTTGCAAGATAGGGATGCAGAGATCAAAGGAAAGAGGATGAGACTTGTTTTAAGTAGTTCTGATAATGATGATATGCCCTTTCAGATGCAGCCAAAGGTAGGAGGTCCAAGCTCGAGAACAAGAAACAAATCTGCCTCGGTGGCTCGTTTGCTAGCTTTTTGCTGACCACTGTTGTTAATCTTTGTTTTTTTGTTGTTTTTTGGGTATGTGCTTGCAATCAGGTTTTTTGTTATTATGTTGGGCTTTTTGTGAGTCAATCCCTTCTTGACTCTTGCCCTTCTGTTGTTTTTTTATCTCTGTGAACTTCATGGCATATATCTTGTAATGGCCCTTGGAGCCTTTCCAACAATTATCAATCAAAAATATATATTTATTTTATTATTATTATTTTTTGGTATACCCATACTACACTAGCATAGCTAGATAGGTCTCAAGATTGACATCTCTCGGTGTATTTTAGACATGTAATTAAGATATCTATACTAGTTGGAATTAACACTTGCATGTTAAAGCAACAAAGATGGTTGTAGTAGATATTTAGTAAACATTGTTATTCATGCTTGGAAATAAAAATAATTGAATAAAAGCTTTTATAAATGGACACACTTAAAACTATAATGATTAGTAAAAACTTTGATTGCTTGTATTGATTTTATTTTATTTTCTTGCATGAAAATGTTTGTTTAGTGGAATTGTAGAACTAGGAAATCGAGAGCACATTGATTTTCATCCCTAGTTGGGTGCGGGGTGATTGGCTATTGCCAATTAAAAAAATAAATCCGGTGTGTTTTTACTCATCACCCACCGGGGGTTCTGACAAAACAAGGTGACAAGTGATGTCATCAACATCACTCTCACACCCACAACAATTCTGAAAGCCACACCCAACAATCCTTGCTTGCGCAATCTACATTAGGTCTTTTTCTCATAGACGACATTGATTGAGATAGTCCTTGACTTCGATGGCGAGTACCAATGCCATTACCACCAACACTTGAAAAAATGCAAGCATTTCCCTCCGGCTATCCTCCCCAAAGCACCCCACCCCTCCCCTCCCCCTTGGATTTCACGCACTACTTGGAAATTTGACACTTTGGAGACCCCGACACCTTTTCCTCCTGCCTTAAATCCTTCTCCCCCATTCCCGCTTCACCTCACTCACCTCGGATCAGATGTTTAATACCCTCTCCTACGCTATTCTTAAGGCGGCCACGAGTTCCTTCCCCCATGTCACCCACTCCACCCTACGCCATGGTACATGCCCTATGAACAAATGGTACGACAAGGAATGCAAAGCCTTCCATCGGAAACTCCACTTTGCTTTCTTGCATGCCCTTCCCTCCCTCCCCTCTCTGAAGTCTGCCTATCGCCACCTCCTTCGACATAAGAAACGTGCATTTATCTCTCATAGGCGTCGTGAGCTTCGTCTGTCACTTATCCACTCTCCTAAACATTTATGGCGCACCATTCTTCCCCATCATTCGCCTTTACCCCTGGACCTTGATCCCAATTCCATGTTCACCCACACCTCCACTCTTTATGACTTCCCAGAGCCACCCCACATCTAGGTTCATTCCCCTCCCTCCCTTTGCCATATTTTCACCCACACCAATGTGAGGAATGCCATTCTTGCTATGAGTTGCGGTAAAGCAGGGGATGAGGAAGGGTTCCATGCGGAATTCTTCAAGTACGGTCGGCAGACACTCCTCAGTTATCTTGTGGACCTCTTCAATCAGGTGGTTTGTACAGGTTTTCCAGTCTCTTGGTCCCACCACATCATCCACCCCATTCACAAGTCGGGGCCCACTTCCGACCCCAACAATTACAGGACTATCATGGTGGGTCACACATTCTCCAAGCTCTATGCTACTGTTCTTCACTTGCAGCTTTCTGAGTTCCTCGATCAATATCATTGTAGAGCTAAGGGACAGGCGGGCTTCCAACCGACTTACTAGACTACCGACCACATCCTCACTCTTCGGGCTATCATCAAAGAGGCTCACCACCGCTCTTCCAGAGTTTTCATTGTTTCGTGGATTTTCGAAAAGCCTTTGATTCTTTTCCACAGAAATCCTTTTCCACAGGCTCAGAGATATAGGCATTTCCGAGACTCTTCTTACGCCATCACGCGCCTTTATGAGGAGGTCCTTGGCCGCCTTCACACTTCTGCTGGCATGTCCGACTTCATCAGGAGTACCATTGGTGTCAAACAGGGCTGCCCCCTTTCTCCTACCTTATTTGGGATCTATATCGATGAGCTTGAGGAGTTTCTCAGGGATCACATACAGGAAGGTGATGGGTGCCTTCTGCACCAGGTTCTGATTTACATCCTTCTCTTTGCAGATGACGTAGTTCTCCTTGCTTCTTCCGCTGAGGGCCTCCAGAGGTAGCTTGATGCCTTAGCCCTTTTCTGTGATCATCGGCAGTTGACTGTGAATCTTGGGAAAACCAAAGTTATGGTTTTCAATTGTTTGAAGACTTCCGACCTCCACTTCTTCTTTAAGGGTGTGGAGATTGAGATCACTTGCTCTTATACCTACCTGGGGATTCTCTTCTCTGGACCTCGTTTTAGCCTTCGTCCTGCTCTCCGACCCCGGGTTAATAAGGGTTATGGTTCTTTGGCGATTCTTGAGAGACAGTGTTTCTGCCACCACTTTCAGGACATTCCTTCCAAGATGTCCCTCTCTGATTCCCTGGTTAGGCCCACGGTTCTGTATGGTTCGGAAATGTGGGGTCCCTCTCTCTTGGACTCAAATTGGGCCACTATCGAGCACGTCTAGATCCTCGTGCTCAAACGCATTATCAGGTGCAAAGAATCTGTTCCTCGCAACATTATCCTCGTTGATTTTGGGGCTCGCCCTTTTCGGTTGGAGACCATCTTCAGCCTTGTGTTGCTGTTGCACCGTATTCGGGGGTATTCTAGTTCCTCTGCTGACAAGGACAGGTACACTTATCTTGCCTACTGCTCCTCTGAGGCTATTGCTTCCTCAGATCACAGTAGACGTTCTCGCTATTGGTATGCCTGCATTTCATGCCTCTTCGAGTCCATTGGCATCCAGATGGACCGTCTCCCACCCTTCAGCTATTCTCTGGATGCTCCCGCCCACCTGCTACCCAACCAACATGATCTTCATAGGATAATCAGAGATGATATCTACAGACAGTTCATCCAGCACACATGGACCAACCCCCCAGGGGGGTTGCGTCCGAAGATGTCATTCTACGCGACACACTTTCTCGAGATCCGTGATGGGGTCATCTTCAGACCCATGTACGTTTCCGGCATTGGTTGCAGGTCCTTCGTATCTCTCTGGGTCAGTTTCGAGTGGGCTCACATCGACTCCGTATTGAGACTGACCACCACTTAGACCGCTCGGAGCGGACTTGCCTGCTTTGCTCTCTCCAGGAGGTTGAAACCGAAGAACACTTCATTTTCAGATGTCCTGTTTACTATGAGATTCGTGGGCGATTCCATTGCCTGTTCCGCGAGCTTCCTTCCTTCACAACTTTCTTCAGATACTATGATCAGAGATGTCTTGCCCTCTACCTTCAGGAGGCCATCAGGCTCCGGGACAGGCTCCTCCATCCTCCCCCCCGACGGATGGCTACTAGGCTGATCACTTCCTTCTTCCCGTTGCTCTCTCCGGTGAGGGGTGCTAAGCGGCCTTTGGTCACGTGTTTGGACCCTCAGCCTAGGTCCGTCCGAATCCCGTGACTCCGTTCCTTCCACCCGTGGCTCCTTATCTCAGGCATGTCCCATGGCACCTCCACATGGACAGCGATCCACCGGGCCTACTTTGAGGCACCGCCTTCCTCCCGGTCGTCAGCTCCCCAGGCATTCCACAGTTTCTGCTTCTTATTGTCGGCACACTGCGAGTTACTCCCATCCGGCCTCAAGTGTTAGGTGATGTTGTTGGGGATGTTGCTCCTTCCGCTCCCTCCCCACACTGTCATCTCTCTCTTCTTCATTTCTTCATTTCATTTCTGGCCTCTCGGCCTCTGTTGTCTCCCTCTTCTCCTCCTCTCCTTCTCTCATTGTATTTCGGGTGACCCATTTGGGTCCTCTTCTTTGGGTTTGTTTTGCTTTGTACTCTTGATCCCATTGACCTACTTTTGTGGTCATGTGTTGGACATTAATAGCATTATCTTATCTTATCTTATCTCAAAAACGTTTTAGATGGAGGGACAACCTCACCACATTATAATTGACAATGGGAGCCGAGGAAGAACATCATCTCACAAGATTCGGCACAACACCTAAGTTTTCCTATCAGTGGCACATCCTCACCTATACTTGCTTAGAGGGCTCCAAAAGGAAAGAATATACAGCCGGCAACAATGAACTTTTCAATACAAATACAAGCGCATGGAGTACACAATCACTTGTGAAATACCATTGGAGGTTTGTAACATTTTGTTGGGAAAGCCATACCAGTATGGCCACAATGTTGCATATCAAGCCAAGTTGCAGAACAATGGACAATTCATATCAAACATAGGTTCTTGAACCTTAAGGTGACATCTCCATCAACCAAAGTCGCTTTGGTCTCGAAAAAACATACCACAAACTCATCTCACATGCATAGAAGTTCGTGCTCCTCATGGTCCTTCCAAAGCACTTGTGCGGGAGAGCATGAAAGCATTGGCAATGTGCAACATGCAATCATCATTGCAGCAGCAAAAACTTGACAAGTTATTGAAGCAAGATGGAGACACCTTCGCAGAACCAAGAGGCCTTCCAACACACTAAACAATAGAGCACTACATCGATTTGGTTCATGATCCCCTCTTCCAAAATCATTGACAACTTAATTTGGGAGAATGACAAAGTATGACGTCAAATACAAGAGCTCTGTGATCATGGCAGCATTGAATCTAGCTTTTCTCCTTGTAAAACCACGATAGTTCTTACACCCAGGAAGATGGAACTTAGCGTCTCTACATAGACTATCGTACTTAAAAAGATAATGGTGAAGAATCGTTACCCACTGCCACACATTTGTGACCTCTTAGACCATCACTAAGGTACTCAATACTTCACCAAGGTTGACCTAAAGCTAGGTTATCATTAGGTAATAGTCCATCCTTAAAATGTCAAAAAAACACCATTGTATTGCGGGTTAATTTGGGAGAGTAATGAAGTTTGGTGCCAAATACAAGAGCTCTGTGATCAAGACAACATTAAGCTCTTTTTCTTGTTAAATCCCACTAGTTCTTGCACCCAAGGAAGATGGAACTTAGCGTCTCTACATAGACTATTGTGCACTAAACAAGATAATGATGAAGAATCCTTATCCATTGCCACGAGAATGGCGGCCTTTTATACCAGCTTCGAGGTGCTAAAGATTGACGAAGTTGGATTATCATTAGGTGCCACACCATTCTAAAGATCTCTAGAAAACAATTTTCAAGAAACAGGAAGGATTGCACAAGTGGTTGGTTATGCCCTTTGGGTTAAACAACGCACCAACAACATTCATGTGCCTAACAGATAACATACGTCGGTTATTTCTCAACTCTTTCACCATAATCTACTTGGCTGACATCCTCATTTACAAAAAGACTTGGGAAGAGCCCCCAAAGCATGTCCAGACACTTTGTGTAAGCACAAGTTGCAAGCCAACTTAGCCAAGTGTACACATAGGCGCTATGAACATCTAGTACCTAGGGCTACATCATACATTGCAAAGCAATCTACATAGATCCGAGAGAAGATTGAGGTGATTCAAGATTGGCCAACTCCAAACAATCTCGCTGAATTGAGAGGTTTTCTTGGGATCGCAACCTTCTACTACATGTTTGTTCTTGGTTTCTTGCATATAACATGGCTTATCAACCAGGTCAAGTGTGACAAAGTTGCATTCCTTTGGACATGTGCACAATAACGTGCTTCTAAGGAGCTCAAACATTGCCTATGTGCAACAACTATTCTCCCAATGCCCGACATTTCTCACTCCTTTGAACTTCACACCAATGCACTTGAATATGCACTTAGCGCAATACTCGAATCACATGGACACCCGTCACCACCCGCCACTTAGAGACGTTCATCGAAAGGGTTCAGCAGCACCCCAATGAAAAATAATTGTATGCTATTGTGCAAGCAGTCAAGCAATGGCGCTTTACATCTTGGGTACGGAGACAGTCATTCATTCCAATCATAAACCACTTCAATTCCAACAAATGCAAAGTAAGAGAATGTGTGCCACATAAAGAGGATGACTTACTACAGCAGTTCCATTTGGCAATAAAGTACAAAAGGGGAAAGGATAACAAGGCAAAAAATTGCCTTCGTTGACCATTGATACACTTGTTCATCACAAGGTTGGATTCGCAGCAACAACTTCACAATCTTCGCATCCTTCTATTCAATTGACAAAGGCTGTAGGTGCCTATACCGCTCTTGCGCAAGCTAATTGGATTTGGGAGATCTTGTCCAACAATATTCTCTACAATCTTGGACACATTTGGGTACCTAATGGTGCACCTTGCTAGAGATGCATTTGGGAGGTGCACTACGTCGAGACATCAGCCAAAACACTTCTCGCATTGCAACAACATTTCTATTCACCATGCATGCGCACATATGTTGACCACCGCATCAAATATTGAAATCCTTGTTGCATCGCAAATCCCACAAACAAGAAGTTAGGACTTTACACACCTCTACTGGTTCCATCCAGACCATGGGAATCCATCAACAAGGATTTCATGATCAGGTTGCCTTTGATAAAGCACTAGGATGATGTTGTGATTGTTGTAGTGGATAGGTTTTCAAAGGTGACCATCATGGTCGTTGCAAGGACAACAACATGCAAGGCATTGCACACACCTTCCTCAACCATGTTTGGGTGCACTTTGGACTCCCAACATCCATCGTATTTGATCAAGATCTGTACTTTGTTAGTATTTACGGAAAGCATTGTGGGAATTGATGAGTACACAATTGAATTGGTCAATGGCAATTCATCCTCAAATAGATGGACAAACAAAAGTTGTCCACTACACATTTGTTCATCATTTGCATATGACCATGGGCATGCTCACACATAGGATGATAACTTGATTTACATCCAACACGCCTACCACAAAGCTCTTCACAATTCTACGAGTCATATTCCATTCCAAACATGTCTTGGGCTCTAGCCTACGGCACCTCTAGACATCTTTGTCATGCACCATCCGACACTAAATTACGCACACAAGAACAACAAGCAAACAAAGCACAAAAGTTTCTATAACACATACAACCTGGTCTGTAATGTCCCAACTCCCGGACCAATGGGAAATATTGCAAATTAACAACTCTTCAATACACCAATCAACTGGAAATAGCAAAAGCTCAATCAACACTATTTGAACCAGTCAAATAGATGACTCAATAAACCCAAGGATAGGGGTTTAATGGCCTCTACTAGATGGTCGTGAGCAGTTAATTTTAACTGGGACTAATGAAAACTCAAAAAACCAGATTTGCTTTCCAAAAATATAAGGGTCATACCCAGCTGCCAAAGATCTCTCAAACTGATCCAAATTCACCCATACAAATTGCTAAATAATTGTGTATAAATCTGATCTGAACATTTACCCAAAAATCACTGTAGAAAAGGAACTTGCACTACCATAGTATTATGCAAATACTTAGTTACAAGAGGATATTAAATCACTGCCAATATGTGCTTTCGTGAAATATAAGCATTCACAGAAGTTGCCAAAACTGGAAGATAACATGCTCAGAAACAGCTGCACATGAGGGTAGTAAATATCATGCAAACACCTTTAAACAGACCTTGATCAATATGCAGATCTTGTTGGGGTTTTAGAGAAGGTTTATACAATGAAATGTTGGTTAGAAACAAGCTGTTATCCCTGGTCAGTGGTGCCACACAGATCGCTGAACATGTGAGGTTCAAAACATGCATTAAAACATCCAATACCCACCCCAATGAAGTCGCTGATCCTAGGAGAACACAGCAGCTTTATCCAGATCACAACCATGTCAAATACTATCACTGTATTGCCCTGAAAGAGATCGCTGCAACAGAGGTCTATTATCATACTTGGTGTACCCAGATTTCATCCTGAAATCTGTGACTACCCTATCCGAAAAAATTTCATACTTTTAAAATAATGGGTCGTTTTGTGTTTTTATTGCCTGAAAGTTCTTGTATTGCATCAAGATATTCCCAAAGAGCCATATTAGCCTTTTTCGCCAAATACCCAGATGCCCAAAATTGTTATATTTTGTCGTCGGGATTTGTCTGCGGGAAATTTGTATTTAATTATTTTGAGCCCCGTTTGAGGCTATTTGCGCTCCGTTTTAACTCTGTTATGATCGAACATGTCATTATTCCTATGTACCAGAAGGGTTTTAACTTGGAATAAGTTTTGGGCTTTATTTGTGACTTTTGGCAATTTTTCGTGTTTTTGTGTTGTCCGTTTCGTTTTTACAGAAATTTCTCTAGAACAATTCCTTTGCTTAGGTAAACCCGATTTTGGTCCTGGAGGTGGAAAACATATACGCACATTATGTCCGGAGAAGTCGCCATCGAGGTCCGATCACCGGAAAAAGCGAAGTCGTGCACGGAAAAGCCCCTGCGGGGATGGGCGCATTTTTGGAAAACAAAGGATTTAAGCTACAATGGGAAAAATAGAAGCCGCAGGCAGGGTGGGAATTTTGTACACTGGCACGGTACTTTTTCCCGTGTTATAAAATTCACTTAAGCTACAGTGGGAAAAATAGAGGTCAGCAGACGGTGGGAATTTATTGCCTGCCTTGCAGGGTAAAAATTCCCATAATAAAATAAAAGGAAAGTGACTTAAGTGAAATCATGGGATTTTAGTGCCTGCATTGCAGAGTAAATAATCCCATTGTCAAAGTCAAATCACTTAAGTGGATCATGGGATTTTGGTGCCTGCCTTACAGGGTAAATAATCCCATTGTGGAAAATTCTTAAAAATAGAATTATATGTGCAAAAAAGTGTGCCCCCATTGGTGACATGATGGCAGCCTTTAAGTGATTATTTTAATTAATCTATCCTTTCAAAAGTGCGCCCCTGCTTGGAGGAAGTCAACAAGTCAAAATTGGAATAAAAAAATGGATTAAATGCATTTAATTTAATTTATTTAGTGGCTGCCCCCTTCCTCTCAAAAAGTGCACCCCATTTGGGAGTTATTTAATGATTTTAAAGGCATTAAAACATTAAACTAATTTCTATTTTCAGTGGCTATGGTCAAGGCACACTGTGAAGCTTAAGTGAAGTGATGTGTGAAGGATTAAATTGGATTAATTTAATTTATTGGATGGTTGTCCTTAAACATGCTATTTTTAAAAGAGAAGAGCATGATTTTTAATTAATTAATTGTCTTTAATTGTTAGGGCAATTATTAATTATAGAATTGTGAAGGTTATATAAGCATGGACAGCCATATGTGTGAATTATTTGATTCACAGGTAAAGAATTGCAGCCAAGAGGAAAAGTGCGCCCCCATTTGAAGAAGGATTTTGCTCAGGCAAGGTGGCAACAAGGCTAAAAGCTTCCAAATTTGGCGCATGCTTTGAAGGAGGTTGATCTTTGTCTGCATAATTGTTTGCACAGGTGTTACAGGAGCTCGGTGTTGTTAAAAGGATTCATGCTCTCTTTATGTGCAAATTAAACACCATTTTTTGGTGTAGCGAGCTTGAAAAGTGCAAATTGTTACAATTAAAATTCACTATTCATGCTCCGGTGGCCATTTTTGTCTGAATAAATTGCAGGAATTCATTACAGGTGCTTTACAAAGGAAAAGGAGCTTTTATCAATGTCCAATACATTGCATATATCCTCCGAATCTGAAGAATTGTCCAGATTTGCACCAGTATTGAAGAAATCCGGCCAAGTAAGAAGAAAAAGAATTATTCAGACGAAGATAGACAAAGCTATGGCGAAGAAAGATGAAAAAGAAAGCACAACGGAGTCATGCATCACTTCTAAATTTGCAGATATTGGAGACACGGATCTAGGCTCGAAACCTCTTGCTGAATTGATAGACAAATCCAGAGCAGGAAAGACTTCACTCATGCATGCAAGAGAAACTTCACTCATGCGTGCAGATTAAAAGCAGTGGAATTATTCGAGTTGCAGCTTTTCCATCCATAGCCCAGTTGCCAAAGTTTGTTATGCAGGTGCAGATCCATATCCAGATGCAGATGCAGATGCAGATGCAAATCCATATGCAGATCCAGATCCAGATCTCATAGTTGCAAAAGCTTCCGGCACAAAGGCTTCATCCTCTTGTTTCGAATGCAGCCCGTGAAGAAGACAAATTTTTAATTGCTCATATGCAACTACAAATAAGGATGATGAGTTATCTACGGCCAACCTTGCATTGATGCATGTACAAAAAGAACTGCAAAAGCTTCAAGGATAAAAGAGAAGACAATGCAAAGGCAAAATTCCAGCTTGCTTCCAATTCCAACTGCTTGCAATTCCAGCTTGTTTCCAGATCCAGTTTTAATCAGCTGCATGCAGACATGAAAAAGGACAAAGTCAGCTTTCCTCTTCCTTCTCCTTTCCTCCGACAAAGTCAACTTTCCTCTTCCTTCTCCTTTCCTCCAACAAAGTAATTGAGCGATCAATTAAATTACACAACTTAAGTGATTGGTTTAAAAGCCATTACTTGAAGAAGTCAACTACTTGGAGATAGGTGGCATGTGCAAAGTAGAAGGTTCTATTTTCAGTTGCAAATCATACATGTCACGCAAAGAGGAATTCCAGGAGGAAGATTGTCAGTTGTTTCTTTCCGACTTCCACATGTGCCGGTTCAACTAAAAGCTTCCAACTTGTAATTGCCCCTCTACATTCTATAAGTAGAAGAACCTTCGGGTTAATGATCGAGAATTTGTAAGCAAGCAATCTTGTGTTCTAGACTTTGTGTTGAACCCCTGAGAGCAACTTGGAGCAAAGGAATACAAAGGAGCAAGTTTCCGGAGAACTTTGTGTCACGGTGTACTTTGTTTCTTGCTTTTAATCTTAGATCTCTTAATAAACTTTGTGTTATTTTAGATCTGGATCTAGAGCTGCCTTTGTTTTATAATTTTGTGTGTTCATATCTATTAAGTTTCTTCTATGTGCATGCAATTAGCTCTGCTATCTACTAATTGGGATGCACATCTTCCCCATTTCTTCTCTGTATTTCCTTTACTTCCTTCTTCTATAAAATACTTCCTTTCTTGAACAGCTGCTTACTTGCTGCAGAACTTCTTAGTTATGGTTCATGAACTAAGTGGTTAAAGTAAAACCCCTGATAGATAATAACACATTTTTATTGACAAATCTGACACAGGAGCCTCACCAGTTAAATGAGGGAGATTTATCTCATGACTGCCTAGGTTTTATGCTATGCAGAAAATCTAGCCAACACATACATAGGATAGTTGAATTACTTAGAAAAATGCCACAAGTCAGACATTAAAACCATTATGCAATCGCTGATCTCCCATATACATTCCAAAACATTCAGAATAAATCGCTGTAGCTTAGCAATTAATACGATCCAATTCGCTGAATTTTTAGAGCCTTAGACATGCATAAAATATTCAAATAACTGCCCAAGATAGTCGCTGCAGTAAAGGGACTATAAATCTCAACAAATCAGACATTTATCCACATCGAATCACTCTAACAAATGCACAAGCAAATCGATTGCAAGGATAAAATAAATACTCCAGTTACTGTTAAAGAAGCCAGCTCTAAGATCCCCAAAACTCAGAGATAGAAGAGAGCAAGATTCTACAGCTATCCAGTTACAATTTGCATTTAAATCAATCCCAAAACACCCTAAGCAAGTCGCTGAATCTTAGAAATGATATGCAAAATAGCCCACAAATACCAATGACAAGTCGCCAAGGCTAGGAAGTGAATCTTCAATAAGTAGATAAGAGCATACATCAATAACATCTTACTTGAGCATTCGAGCATATTCCAATAGAAACTCAATGATCTAGGTGGCAATGTAGGACAAAAATCTGGCAAAAGAACAATTAACTAGATCACCTTGCCAAGGGTGTAACTCCACCATTGACAGGAATTTGAATCTATTTAATGTATCACAAAGCTTAGGATGTGAACAACATGATGAAAGGGTGCAGGGCTCTGTTTGGCAGAGTTTGACCCCGAAAACCACTTCAAACATCCGCAAATTACAAGATACGAAAATATAGAAAAATCTGAAATTTTTCAAAACCAGAATTTGGCGGTTTGATGATTTCATGTTGCAACAAATCCACTCACTTTTTTGGGTGAACTCTTGTCACATGGCTTTACTGCATCCCAGGAAGCCTAATCTCTAAAGATGCTAGGACAGCTAGGCATACAACGAACAAGTTGATAGGTTGATGTGCAATATTCCAAGACTATTGACAAGGTATTATATTATTCTCCAAGACCTTTCAAAGGAGAAGCCGAAGGAAAGAATTTTTCAAAGGTACAAGGAGTGAGAGAAGCGTCATCTGGAAGAAGAAAAGCGATCTGGACTTAAGTCTGAAAAGGAATTAATGCCTTGAGCCCAAAAACAGGTAAAAGAAAACGCTCTTGGTGTCAAGGAAAGGAACCATAAATAACAAGATTGATATGGTTGGAGTAATGAGAAAAAGGAAAGAAGATGCGGGAGACGAGCATTACAAGATGAAGCAAATTTAGAAAGCCAAAGCCCAAGCCAGAACCAGAGAGAAGCACAGCTGAATCTGAAATCAGAGAGAAGTACAGCCAGAGCACTAATGTCATCAGTCACTCACTTGTGTTGAGATTCCGTGACAACAGACCCTTCCAAACAAAGGTCCAAAGGTTGCTAACCAAGTTGGGTTGGAAGGTGTTGTAGAGGAGTCGAACAATAGTCATCCCTCTTGGCAAGAAGTCCCCATCCTGAGACAAAACCTAACAACTTCCTCATAGGCAAGAAGAGAGACACCTTTGCTAAGAACATATTGCATATTGAGGGATTGCTAATCAATAACACATAGGATCCGAGAAATTGCGCAACCAAGAGGGCAAAGGGAAGCATTTAACAAAAAGGGTCAAAAACTGGGATGAATCGGACGTCAAGACATGTACGAAAGTATGCGAGACAGACCTTCCAAAGGAGGGAGGGGCACACGGGAGGAGCATTGCCTAGAGAGCAACACAACAATGACTAATCAATTGACTCTGAATTCTAAGAGATAGAAGCTACCAAATCGTGTGATGGACCAAAGGACACTTTCTGTCATTGTAGGACATGCATCACAATCTAGATTGCCAAAGTGAAAACTGATGAATAGCATTGGTTGCAGTAATTTCTAGCAATGCTCACATGGATAGCAATTGATTGGTATACTAATGCATTGACAGAGGAACTGAACACATGAGAGAAAATTCAAAAGCATTTGAGAAAGGATTTAAGTTGCTTATTGACAACAAGGAGATTGTTGCTGAAAATTACAACACCTGACAAGGAAGCATGAGTTCATTTGGGCTTACAACAAAAGACTCAAAGAATTGTTAGAGAAACTAGAGAAGGAACCATGCCATGGATTGAAGAAATGGTGGTTCACTAGGGCTTGATACCATCCCTACAAAGGAAAATGAAAGTGGTCCCACCCTTATCGTACAAAACGTGTACAATCAAGAAACTAACATCAAAACCAAGAACAAGACATTCATGTGATCTAGAATGCAGGGCGACGACTCAAATGGAAGTGAATATGTATCTATGGGGCTCTTGGGAAAGATGTGTTTAGAATAATGCAAGAGCCGAAGGAGGAATCAAAGAAGGAAAGACTTGTGATGTACTTAATGAAAAAGGAAAGCCGCACAAGAGCTATTTGCCCAGAGAAAATGCTCTACGAGATATGTCAAGTAGTGGGCAATTCTATCCAAGGCCACTCATACAACTTGAAGAAGAAGATAGCATAGGTACTCTTCACCTAAGGTAGGTACCCTTCACCCCAGTGTACCTCCCATGTCACACGCCATACTAACAAAGCCCCAAAAATTGGAAACACTAAAGGAGCAACATATGGGGGACACGGAACTAGAAATAATAATCAATGCCAAAACAATAATTGTGGGGCAATCGAATCCAATATGACCCTCAAGGTTGACCAATCATGAATTGCCAAAATTGCAATGAGTAGGGACATTCACCCGAGAATGTCCCACCAATCAAAACAAGGAAGGATTTCGCCATCAATCATGCAAGCCAAAGAATCATAATGATGTTGACTTCCTAGATCAATCTTCAAAAGAGAATGTCAGCATGATTGATATAGCTGAAGAGGAGGTTACGGCGATCACCCATTTGCAAAGAAAAAGCACAATACCCCAACACAAGAAGGCAATGGCCGAAGAATGAGAACATTCACATGAGCATATGAGTACATTGACTAGGCAACTTGTGTCAAATAAATATATTACAAGACAATTCTTGCAAACAATCATATCGATGAAGGTAGCGTACTCATTACAAAGCATTCCTAACCTCATGAGTCCAATTACCACTACATTAGTCGTATACTCGTATCTAAGAATACTCCCAAGATAGAGCAAGTGATGACACACATTGAAGAGACCAAGAAGAAAAGACTAGAATCTATAGTCGAACCCCCATTGTCATCTGACCAAGTAATCAACCATGTGCTCTTGAATTTGAACATAGCAAAAAATTTAATTGTTGTGCATGTGGAGATGATGGGGATTAAACTTACCAATACCATTGACAAGGGCTCATTCTCCTTGCGAAAGAGATGTCAAAAGCTTGAGAAGTCGGCCATTTAGCCATCAACCTTCCAGCTTGTCAAAGCAGAGACCAGTACGGTATTGAAGTATTGGATGTACAAATGGCATGGAAAGTGCTCATTGGAAACCCAACCATTTGTACTTAACTTTTTGGTCATCTCCTTGTGAAAAAGGCTTATGATGTTTAGTTCGGTCGTGGTTTCTTTATTGCAGAAAAGGTCGATCATAATCGGAAGAAGATATTTTGTCCATAGAGAACAAAGGAAAGAGGTATAAAATTGACCTCAAAAGCCAGGCAGTCGGCACCGAACTAGTGTCATCTAATTCTTCAAAAGAAGAAGAAAAGGCCCCAACCGAGGTGCAATGGAGCTGAACGGTGGAGTGTTGGGGGTTACTATAATGCTTTGAAGATGAAACCAGTTCACTTAGTACCCTCTTACATTGGCAAATTGAAGTTATGAGATTTTTCATCCTAAATGTAATTGTATTGAGATCATGGAGATACGAGAAGACGATGATCTAGTTTGAAAAGAACATAAGAAATTATGTCGAGTTCTTTGGAACCTTCCACATCACACTTGACTCACCCTCCAAAATACAAAAAATACAAAGTCAATGAGCCAAGCAATGATAAAACTATGCATAAATTTGAGAGCATTGCTGACGTGAAGTACAAGAAGCTGACTACTATGAGGTGAACTTGGGATCTGAAGAGAAATCAAGGGTGATCATGGAAGGTGATGACTAGGACCTAGTAATTAAGGTTGCGGCATTCAAATTTTATATGGACTTAAAGGACGTCTTTGCATGGATGTACCAAAAGTTGAATGGGCGGCTGCTTGTTGTCACCAACATGCCCATGTTTTGCAAATTCATGTCCACTCCTTTTACAAATAAAAATGGTAAACAAATGAAGGAATTAGCATGAATAATGATCTCTTGACATGTTTTCTAGTTATTTAACTCACTTCAAATTTTTCCAGTTTGTTCTTATTGTCAATAAGTAAATGATATTATATTCTCCCAAGCATTTTGAGTTATTCTTGATTATCGGCATAAGATCTGGGCCTCTGCTATTTCTGTGTTTCAATAATTAAGAATCATGTTTAAATTATTCATTTTGTTGCTCTTTTCCACATTTATGTTTGAGCCTTTGCTATTTATGAGGAACTAATGTCAGTCAATCTATTTGGTTAGTGGATTCGCTTTGTTTAGGCTTTTTTTTTTCAAGGTGCTATGCCAATCAATTCTAATTTGGCACATGTTCATAATAAATCTGAGCCTTTGTTATTTTTGCTGTGGAATTTCTATCAAACATTTTCATTAGGTCCTCGGTGTTAAAAAATCCGATTCATGTTTTGTCTCCAGATGCTAAGTTTTCTTCTCATTTATGTGTTCACTCAATGCATCTTGTTTTATTTTTGAAAACTCCTCTTTAGACTAGGATTTCATTCCTTGAGTGTTGATAAATCCTCAAAGGAAGTTGGTAACCCATACCCATTGGATAAAGCATTGAAATGGGATGGTTCTTGAACCCCTTACCATGTCCGTGACAAAACACTAGACAACACCACTAGACCTGTGTATATGTCCACTCCTACTTGGCGCACAAAAACCGCTTACCAGATGAACCATAATTATGCTACCAACATCTAGGAATTGATTGAAAAAATGTTGAATGTAGGTATCATTTTCAGAGTAGAAACTAGTGAACAGGTGTCGCTGATTATGATAGTCAGGAGAAAGAAATCGAGACAACAAAATTTGCATAAACTTCAGAAGTATGAACATGGTAGCTAAAGACGATCCATTACCTATTATGTTTATGGATTCCAATCTCAAAGGGCAAGGTACATGATATACTTGTTCATGGATGGCTTTGTTGGATATAACCAGATCAGCATGACCCAAGAAGACAAAATGAAGACCACTTTTGTGGTGAAAGATAAAGTCTATGCCTACAGTAGAATGCCATTCAGACCATGCAACACCTTCCTACGTCCTAGAAAATCATCCTACATATGTTATATAGGATCTCAAACAAGATTTTTAGGGGCTTCTTCGACAGCTGATCCATCTACAATGACGAGCCCTGCATTCACACCCTCACATAGGGCATGAAGAGTTATAGGTGGCCAACCTAGCAAAAACATGAAGAATTACCAATTCATGGTTCGTCAATGTAAGCTTCTCAGACATATAGTTCATAAAGTTGGGCTAAGGACTGACCCCAACAAAATATGTCATCACAAAGGTTAAAGCTCCAGAGAATTTCACAGAGTCAAGTATTTTTGGGTCAGGTTAGTTGATGCTAACATGAAAATAAATCCATAATTATTTTCTTTCATTGCTCTCAAAGGCAGGAGAATTTAATCATGAAGAAGTTCAATTTTGTCAAAGCTTCCCTCCCGCTTACTTATCTTGGTATCCCCCTGCAAGATAAGCATCCGAAGGATTGGTCTTGGTTGATTCAACGAGTTAGAGATAAACTCTCTAAATGGACTAATAGGTGGTTATCTTCTGGAGGTAGAATTACTTTGGTTAAATCTGTTTTACAAGCTCTCCCTATTTATGTCTCTTCAGTATTGAATATTCTTGCAGCAGTTTTGAAGGTACTTGACCAGTTTAGTTACCGATTCCTATGGAGTGGCTCTCAGCAGAAATAGAAATGGGCTTTGGTGAAATGGGATACTTTATGCCATCCTAAAGCAGGAGGTCTTGGGTTCAGATCTGCAACGAAGAATGCTAAGGCTCTTCAGGCCAAACTCTATTGGCAACTTCTACATCGACCGAATGAATTATGGGCTTATAATCTTCAGGCCAAATATGCGGAAGGCAAGTCCCCAAGGAGATTATTCGTCTTCATCTTCCAAGTCGCGGTTCTCCTATCCTTTCTACTTTAAGGGTTGGTGAGGAGATGCTCAAGAAGCATCTCTACTAGATTGTTAAGAATGGTTAGAGAGCTAACTTTTGGATAGATTCTTGGGATGGTCATCCTCCACTCGTTGAGCAGTTTCCTCTTTGGAGACCTATTATGGAGAGTCTCCATTCCAAGAACTAGATCAAGGTGGCACATTATTGCAGACCGTTGAATAACATGGCAGAAGTAGGTAGAAGCTGGATTCCTCCTGATGATTGGCCCATTTAGTTGGCAAACAATCAAAAGCGGGACATCTTTTCTGTAATCCAAAGGAGGTCACTCTCTTGCTCGCAAGATGAAGATAGTATTGGTTGGGGTATTCGGGGGATTTACACTATCACTGGAGGTTATGATGCTCTTTGTAGGACCACTCTCCATCCCCTAAAAGACATCTTTAAACCTCTCTGGTCTCAAAACCTTTGGCCCAAAGTCCGCTTCTTCATATGGCTATTGTTACATCATAGAATTCTCACATGTGAGCAATTGTTGAAGCGAGGGTTTCATGGTCCCTTTAGATGTGAAATGTTTTTGATAGTGAGGAATCTAGTGATCATATATTGAAAGAATTTCTTATCACAATCAACCTTTGGCACAACTTGGTGAATTTGTTGGATATTTGTTGGCAGGGGGTCAGAAATATGGACCAAATCTGGAGGGATTGGATCAATCAAGATCAACCTGATAAATATGTTTATCAAATTATGTGGATTAGCACATCTCTTCTCCTATGGAATATCTGGAAGGAGAGAAATCAGCAAATCTTTGATTAGGAAACAGGGTTAGCTATTTTGTTTGGAACGAGACTTGGGAAAATATCAAAGAATCCGTACGTGATTTGATAACACACCCTCAAACACCTAGTCAGAGATGGGTTGGTATTTTATCTAGGCTTCAGATTCAGTTTGGGTAGTCTATTGGTAGAAGAGCTACAACGGATGATAATGGGCAATGGTCTCCTCCTCCTATTGGGGTAGGTAAAATTAATACTGATGGGGCCTCTAGAGGCAATCCTAGCAAAGCTAGTATGGGAGGAGTAGGGAGATCACATGATGGTGTTCCAGCTTTCTTGTTTGCAAAAAATTTAGGGTTTCTCTCCAATAATATGGCGGAAGGATATGCTATTTTGAGAGGACTCCAAGAGGCTCTGAAGGTAGGTTGGCAGCATATCATAGTGGAGTTAGATTCTCAAATTTGGATTAAATATCTACAGCATGCAGCCAAGCGGATTGGAGATTGGGAAGAGTGTTGGATACAATTGAAAATATTCAGCAAAAACTTTCAGAAAATAGACTTCCAATATATCCCAAGGAATCAAAATAGGGTGGTTGATGCTTTGGCAAATTGGGCGCTAGACAAATCTGATATAGTTTGTTATGGTCTCCCCCCACGTTGGTGGTCATCACAAACCAAGGATGTTATCTACTCTCTTCTTCCTTTAAATTCAACCAAGGTTTGGAATCTGTAATTTCCTGAAGTATGTGTATATGTTGATATTGATGCATTTCCCACTTAGTTGTATTTGGAATGCTAGAGTTCAGCACTACACCTCTCAACTAAGTACTAGGCCTATAATGGGTATGCCTAGAAATCAGACAATGAACGTTATCATCTACTCTTGAATAAAATAGCTCCTTTTTTTAAACAATAAAGAAATTTTCCCAAGACTCCCATCCCTGGACAAATTTATGACGAAAGAAGTCATGTTCATGTGGTAGGAAAAATAGGACAAAACATCCAAGGAGCTCAAAATAACTCTCATATGCTCTCCATTCTTGGTGTATATTGAATATGGCAAGGAGTTCCATGTCCACAACAATGCTTGAAATTATGCAATTGGATCAACCAGCCATTGTTGTTAATGGTAAGGAAGCCCATTATTCAAGGACTGATGAGCGGCTGGTTAATGTTGCTACAAGAACTCACTTTTAAGATAGTTGTCCGACCTAAAAAAGTTGTGTCAGTGTTGATCAACTGCCAAGAAGTAAGTCGGAAAACCACCTACAGGTGTGAATGAAGATTTTCAAATCGACAATTACCTATCAATGGCGTCCTTTCCTAAGGACATGCAACCTAGTGAATGAAGAAATTTAGCATTCGAGGCCAAAACATTACAACTGATAGATGAGCTCATGTACAAGATGGGGCCAGACCAAGTGCTAAGCTGTTTTGTAATGAAAGAAGTACGAGATGTGCTTCAAAAGACACACAAGGGTCCAACCTAAGGCCATATGAAACCTGACACTATTGCAGAAATGGTATTGCTCACGGTCTTATGGTGACCCAATCTCCATTAAGATGCAAAGGAATGGGCATTAGAAAAACCAATGAAGAGGTATTTTATGCCATATGGTTGTCCAAGCCCCGAGAGTTGTTTGAAAGATGGGGACTTTACTTCATCTGGTCACTAAAGGTGAATAAGACGCATCATTGCAGATACATAGTGGTTGCCACAAAATAATACACTAAGTGGGAAAAATCCAAATCCTTGCTCAAGAATAGTGCCCAAATTACTAATCACTGCTAGAGGACAAAGCCAAAGGGGACCATGATGAAATCTTCCATTCCAAATTTCATCCTTTTTGTTTGGTGTCTTTGATTTCAGGACCAAAACCTTTTCCTCAAAACACATTACAAGGAGGCATCAACAATCAATAGTGGTAGAAAATTCTAGGTTTGTAGCAAAAGAATTGGAAGATAAAATTTAAACTCCATATGTCAGAGACATGTAAAGTTCTGCATTTAATTGAAAATTTGGAGGACAATCGTGGCAAACAATTGAAAAATATGAAAACCCCATGAAAGCGAGTTAATCTCAAATTCAAACACTCCACCTCCGTTGAAAATGTACAAACTTCCCTGGCAACCTTGGGTGCAACTTCAAGATTCGCTACAAGTTTGAGTGTAGTGTGGCTTGTTGCACAAGTTCAAATCCCACCAAAAGGGCCAAGTGAAAAACACAATATGGGTGATGAAAACACTAAAACCAAGCATTAAAAAACTCATCCAACGCCTAAAACCCTATATTGGGATATTTCGCATGCTACCAAGCCGAGAACTCAGTAGATGAAGAAGTGTGATGACCGTGAACTGAAAATAGTACTAAGGCGTGTGGGATTCGAAAATATATTACAAACGCCTTGCTCCTTTGCACACAAATTTGAGGCCTACTTGATATGCATGGTGTCCAACTACAATAGAGACGCCCATCGGTTTTTGCCAAGAACATGAACAAAGAAGTGTTGATCACTGCAAGATTAAGATTTCAATGATGTTTGACAAACCCTTTGAAGGGCTATCCATAATAAAGCAAACTAACAAATAGTTGGTTACACAACCACAAAAAGACCATGCCTTGCGAATAGTTGTGCAGTCTAACCTTACTTCCAAAGAATTAATTAGTTCAAGCAAAGGGAAATAATGGTATTAAAAAATAAATATTAGCCACTGAAATATGGAGGTGTGTTCCTAATGTTATCTATTGTCACCTCAGAAGCACCGAAACGCCCCTAGGGGTCCCATATCCATGCAGAAACGTTTCGGAAACGCGAAACGGATATGAAACGCGTTCTTGAATCGTTTCGAAACATTTTTATTTTTATTTTTATTTGTTTAATTTCATTTTTTTTTAAATGTCTATATCTAGATTATTATCATGTATATGTGAATCATTGAAATTGTAACCATGTTGAATGATGAGTTATGACAATTTTGGAGTTCAAATTTCAATGAATACAAAATATTTTGAGTGCTTTATCAATTATCTCTTATGGTCTACAAATTTACAATTATAAAATGAGTATTATGCATATATATATATTTATTTATTTTTAATAATATATTGTACGGACGTTTCCGCAACGTTTCATATCCAAGGTTTTTTGAAAATTGTTGTTTCCGTGTTTCGTATTCGTTTCCGTTTTGTTTCCGTTTCCGTTTTCGTTTACGTACGCAACATAGATTGTCACCTAGTGAGGGCTACATAGTTACGATATCTCTTTCGGATTTCGACCTAAGTTGTGGGTCTAAGTCGGGATGAGGTGTATAAGCGGGGAGAATTGCTCTCAAGTCGGATACATGACAATTTGACATTAAAGCATAAGAATTTCTACATGGCTCGATACTCTGATGGGATTTTTTTGGATGCAATCTATTCTCCAAACCAACATGATGAAGACACAGGCCTAACACATATTGACACGACATGGCCAACAATTGCCAAATGAAAGCACTTAGGCCTCCTATTGACAATTCAAAAGGTCCAAAGTCCAGGACTCCAAACAATGAAAGAAATTCATCAATGGATGCACAAAATAAGATGACTCTCTTGGTAGATGATGTGGTAACGTGGTGACATCTAAAGAAGAGTAGAGAATGAACAAGATGGATGAATGGGATGATGGACCTTGGAGATGATGATGACAAGGGTAGTGGGACACCCAAGTTATCCCAAGCACGAATGCCAAAACCCACATTTAAGCTACAAAATTTCTGTTCTCGAGCACAAGATTTGCGTGTTGGTGATTATCTTATATAGGTGCCTTGTTCCTCTAAGCACAATATCATAATGACTCCTATTAATGTACGCATGCTTGCATTTGGATCTTCAGATCCATAATAGTCGCCCTTGATGTAGGAGGCAAAGGCGTCAACATGGACATCGAGCGCTTTGGATCCCCTACATAAAAGACCTCCCAAATACAACTAAGTTTCTCCTCGGCATCAACCCAATAGAGCAACTTCACGTAGATCCTCATCTTGTCACATTAGTAGAGGATCATGAGTCGATTTTATTAGAAAACGTGCACAAGGAAGAAATGAAGAGAAGTGGAATGCACACATGATCATTGTGTGTTTGCCATT
The DNA here is from genome assembly GCA_018340775.1 of Taxus wallichiana var. yunnanensis. Lineage (NCBI taxonomy): Eukaryota > Viridiplantae > Streptophyta > Pinopsida > Cupressales > Taxaceae > Taxus > Taxus wallichiana. Next base: position 246,151,658 of record CM031242.1, read on the forward strand.
TTATCATGTGAGAGATGGTTACAACAAGGTTGCACAGGTTACAATCGTTTATTAGTTAACACTTTAACTAATATTAACCAACTACTAAATTATAAATCTTATATTTTAAATCGTAACACTTTAACTAATATTAACCAACTACTATTATAAGTCTTAATATTAACCAACTACTAAATTATAAGTCTTATATTATTTGATGCTGAAAATCGATGATGGCCTTTCTCTTGTCAACATATGTTGCATACAAGCCCTTCAAGTGTTCGAGAAACATTTATTCCAATGTAACATTCTTAACAAAGATAACACATGCTTAATAAAGCAATATTATCTAGACCATGTCAAAAATTCATTTGATAAGTATTCAAATCTGCCCATAAATTCTATTGGGATTAGTTATATTTTATTCTCCTTCAATTTCTGAATTTTGCATTATTCTGCTCATAGGTTGCAATGTCGACTCTCATTCTAGATGTTTATTTCGCATTCATCGTCTTCTTCTCGGATGTGATTTTTTCGCTCTTGTATATCATTATTTTGTGCATTGTTTGCAACATCGACATCCATTGCACGTTGAGTTGCAATCTCTAGTGTTTCAAGTGCACGATCTATCAATATTGAGTTTACTTCTTCAAAATTAATGACAACATTAGCAATCAATCGCGTTGATAGTGCCTTTGAGATGCTTCACGATGAAGTTCTTGTTTGTGCCATCTATCTACCTTAGTCAATTGATCCAAACATATTTGTCTTTGTAATCTTGCTCTTAATACATATTTCTCACCTTGAGATGTTCGTATGCGAATTGTTATCATCTTATTTGCATGGTGTCTATTTTCTACTCCAAATTATTTCGATGACAATTTGGACTTGTGTTTTGCAAATCTTTGTCTATTATTATCATTTCAACATTTCCTATATTCCTCTTTTTGTGCATATGTCATTTATTCTTGTCTTCGTCTACAATATTATCTTTGATATTCTCTTCATTGTTCTTCATCTTCAAAATTCAAACTTTAAAAAACAAATTGAAAATAATTAAATAATATTGCATATAAAAGCAAAATAAGTATTTGATATTAACTACATCTATTTGAAACTTAATTACTAAATTTAGAGCCGATGGGGTGGGAGTGGTGCGGTCAAGTCACACGGTTGTGTGTTGGTCCACCCGGTTTCAAATCCCCCCGAGGCACGATCCTCTCCAAAGGTGGTTTCGCCACAGGATGCGGCTTGACTATTCGTTGTAGGATGCGGTATCTCGTTGCAATGGAAGCACTCTATTCTTCGTTGCGGTGGCGGATTGGTTCTTCACTACAAATGCAGCACTCGAGAAATGGCTTCACCCCACTGCGCAGATGCAGCTCACTAAACTCCTAGTTGGAATACGCTGCAGATGCAAAGACCTCAGAAATGGCTTCACTCCACCGCAAATGCAGCTCGCCATAAAATGGCTTCACTCGGTTAGTTGGACTCCTAGTTAAAATATGCTACAAATGCAGCACGCCAGAATTTGCTTCTCTCATGTTCCTCATGATGGTTCCCATAATGTGAAAAGGATATGGATCCTTTCAAAATCCTCAACTTCACCCTGAATTCAAAAAATTACTAAATTTAGAAATATTTTTGATAACTATATCCTTAGCAATCCTTTTTCAATATGCATCTATTAACTCTATCTTTCACTACCATTTTTAAATATGCATCTATAACATTAATTCTTATGCTTCCTTAATATTTAACTTATATCAAAATATCAAAACACATCTCTAACAATAGTTATACTTGGGCTATATGGAAATTTAAACTCGGATCATTTAACTTGTAAATATAAGTTCACACCAAAACACCAAACCATATTATACATAGATACCAACTCAATATAGATAATATTATTCATCTTTACTTTCCTATAATAATTTGTGTTGAAAATAGATGTATAACCTTAGATCCAACTAATAGATTTACAATAATACTTTGGAAATGGAAGCCATAGATATCTAAATAAGTCTTACTTATTGTGGTTCAAAACATATTAAAAATCTGTTTTCAACCTACCGTTAAGTTGCACTACCACTAACTATATGTAAAAGATTAATTGGGGAATCCCGAGAGAGCTCACAACGTTCATTTTGAAAAGGATATGTTGAGAGGTGAACTTTAAGATGGTGAATTCAACTTGGAGAAAAAAATTTAATAATCTCTTTTTGAAAGTAAATATTCTTAGTATATTATTATCTAATTTAAACCATAAAAATAGTATAATATATTTCCACTACATGTTGATTCCTATTGATATCTTATCTTGCGCAAAATTTTTGGAGGATATTTTATTGAAGAAGAATTTTTTTCAAGTGTTAATTTCATCAATTAAATCAACTTACAAAATGACCATATCTTTGAGCGTTGTTTTTCATTATCAATATATATATTGATTTGCAATAATATATAAGTATATACATTAATGGTGACGCCTTGTCATTTGCCAGATTATCATACTATAATATAAAACATCAATCAAACGTTCAACAGAATATATATACTACTTATTTTCTGCTCTGGCATGTTTCACTTTGGTATATATATGAGCTAGTATCAAGTTATATTAAAAAAATTTCTATTTTGCATTTCCCGTGCTAATAGAATGCTGGTATCTAAGAGTTATATTCATGTAAATGACAGGAATTTTTGATTCCGTACATTAAACCAGAGCTGAACATGACCATAGAGGAATATATACAATATGTTAATACTCGATTTGTACATAGATATTGGGTATTAAATGACATTGCATTGCATTTTATTGTGGTCATTTTTAATTTCTTTCAATCTAAACATTTTCACATCATATCTTAATGTACGATGAATATGGTCAATACATACTGTGTGAAATCGCTTCTTCTCTGCTCCTCTTTTCTACTCCTTGCTTCTCGAGTTTTTGCTTATTTGTTTTTGTTTTATATTTTTTCATTTTGTTTTTTATATCTAAGTATTTTTCATATAGGATTTACAACATTGAGTCGGCTCATTTCTTATCTCACGGTAATCTTTATACTAATAAGGGATTTCGAAAAATAATGTTGGCTCAGGTTTTTCTTTCACGGGCACAACATCAGATGCTTCTCCTCCTTGCCACCATTGTAGGACGTCTCTCAACATAAGAAAGATACCATTTATCCATTGTTATATCGTATGCATAGTTTTTGTTTGATGAATGCTTAGCATATGTTCAATTGATCCTAGTTTGACAATATTCACAAAGCCGCATAGTCTAGAACTGCAGTATCAAAAAAGCAAACTCGCTCAAAAAAGGAAGAAACAATAAAGAAAGGTAAAGGGAAAATGAAGAAATATGAAAGCCGATACATTGTCTTTTTATGAGAAAAATCGCTCTGGGTCTAGAGGAAGAGACTAACAGCAATGGAGAGGTAAATGCACTATAATAGGTCTAAATAAATTCCAAATACACTGGTAGATTCACTCAAATGGATGGTTAAGTGAGAGGAATTTTGCCTCAATGAGCATTGGGGTGATGGCAACCTAATGGAGTAGTGTTAGGACATCAAGGTGAGTCAAAGAATATGACTCTACCTCTACCAAAGACAAGAATACTGGTATCCTGAAGAGAATCAACTTGATGAATCTTTTGTAACTGATTTGAATCTGGTAGGGAAGAGAAAAGACCGAAGATAAAAAAGACTTTGTTTACCTAGAAATTAGTCCAAATTTTTCTCGTGTTCAATTCTGCTTTGAAGGTGGGTTAATAGCAGTATTACACAGGGGTGCGTCCCCCAAAAACAAGCATCCAAGACATCTTAGGGGCGACAGGACAGGGGGAAATGCATCGCCCACATTTCCCTAAAAGGACATTTGTGGGACGTACCCAAAGTCAGGTGACATTGATGGGACATCTCCGAAACGTGCCCTTTTTTAGGGAGCATCTTGATTTTCCACCCCCTCCCCAATTTGTTTTTATTTTATTTTAAAGATTTAAATACTAGTTCTTCAATATAACTATTTGAAACACACTAATATGTATCTATCCCAGAAAGTTGGGTAACGTTTATGGGACATCCCTGAAACATGCCCTTTTTTAGGGGACATCCTCATGTTCCACCCCTTCCCCCAAAAAAAAAAAAAATTAAGATTTAAATACTAGTTCTTCAATATAGCTATTTGAAAAACACCAATATGTATCTATCTCAAGGCACTTATCTTGAATTTGTCACATAGTTTTACCCATTGAAGGGTTCCACATTGATTAACAACTCAATCACCTTCTTTGCAAGTTTTCCGATGTCTAGTAATGATGGCCTCAATCTAGCTATACCATTAGGTTGGGCTCGAATAAATTTGAAAATTAAATAAAGTTGGGAAGGACCTAATGCACTCATGTTGTGTAAGATTGTTTTGGAAGCCACTCATTTCTATTTGAAAAAAGTCTGTATGTATAAATCTAATTAAAATTCACTCTGGAAGCTCCAATCACTTAACAAAGCCTATATGTATAATTTTATATGAAGAGAAAGGTTGTGTAGATGATAAAAGCAGTAAGGCATAGATCAAAATGTTTACCCATAACCCAATTGTATTGTATTACAAAGACATAATAAGAATCAAGAGTGATATATGAATACAGAAATTTTCGAGCACAAATGTGGATAGTGAACCATCGCAGAATGCTATTAATAATTTGTTAAAACTTATTTGTATATATTTAATATTTATAGTTTTATATATCATTTTAATAGCCATCCCTAAAATCTGAGAAAACATTTCCATCCCGGAAACCCCATCCCTACATCCTCGCATCCCAGAGTCTTAGGTAACTATGGTTAATAATAGAATGATGTACATTTTTTGTTGGAGTGGAGTGTTAGGAAATAACACAGAAAGATGATGTTACTGTTACATTAATGGTTAATATCATTGTTACATGTTATTAACCTAACATTAACATTAGAAGTTCTACGCAAGAGATGGTTGAGTGGTTATAATAACAACACAATACACAAGTTAAAATATTATACCATAGTTGCATTTTAAATAATTCCTTTAGCTATGGTATTTGTTTATTATCTTCTATTAAAGGATTCCCCTACAAGAAGATTCACCGTGATGACCACCTTTGCAAGCTACCTAACCAGGACAGCAAATTAGCCAAAGAAAAATGATTTCTCAACAGGCTAAGTTTCCTTCCTTTACTTGATTTTATCCCTGTTTAAGGCCAGCCTGATTCTCCTTACTAAACTGTAAACTACCACAGTAAGTTAGCAAGTGTAATATCAAAGAAGCTACTAGCAGCAGAAGCATATTTATCTGTCCAACATTCTCCCATCACACATGTATTATCAGACAAGCCACCATCAGTGGTATCATTCTGGTACCACTATATTTCCCTTGCAAGGCATTTCCTTTGCTACTCCAACTTTCGTAAATCTCTATAGGAGAAAACATCCAGACTACTAGCATACTTGTATAGTTCATTTCATAGAAATTTGCAGAATTTAACTAAACAAGAAGCAATTTATTTTGCAGTCACAGATCTCGAATAAAACATATAGCACACTTTGCAAACTGAAACCACAATTTGAGTGCAATGAATTATTCGACTATGTTACAACTTCCAAAAGAATACTGAAAATCCAAATACCTGTTTGTATCTGGTCCACTGATTCAAATATTGAAACCCTGACAAAACAAGGAGAAGGCCGCCCAAAACAGCTCGAAGATCCTGCCAGTCCCCTCAATTCAGCACCCAATCCCTTGTGTAAAATGTAATTTTGTGTAATCTTTCAATCTATGTTCACTGTAACAAATTAATGTATCCATCTCATTCTATCAATGTAAAAATCTTTCTCAGCATACTCACTGTTTTATGACCATAGTAGGCTTGATAGTAGCGAGCTGTGTTATAGAAGACCTGCAATGATATTGCAATATATAAATGAAAGCTATATTTTAAATTTGCTCATGGAAAGTGTTGGCATGCCCAGTAATGCTCCCAAAGGATGCTATTTATATGACGATAGTATACAATAATAATTTGTGGAAGAGCATAAAATGAAACTAACAGAATGTGTCACCGCTCAGACCAAATAAATCACCTTCTTCATTGGAAGAAGATTATATTTGATCATAGAACTAAACCAATGAAAAGCTTTCAGTTACAGTATAAACAAAAATTTGATTTTTTTCAAGTATTACTTACTACCCAGCTGATTATTTACAATAGAAGGAAGATACTATTTTTCATGTTCTGACCACTGCTACTAAATTGTCAGAAAATGGCTGTTGAGGTTCTGAGGGAATGAATAAATTTATCATGTGTTCATGGCATCTACGCTCATGGCAGTTCTTTTGAAAGTTAATAAAAGGTCCAGCAAATATATAAAACTTTCATGCCAGCAGACAAACCAGCCTTTCAAGGACACTATAAGATGATTCCTGAAAATTTTCTTTATAAATTGGAATTATAGTGTGCAGGCCCTTGTATGAGAGGGATTGGAAGCAGAGCACTGGAAAATCAGAAATCCTTTTTCAATTATAAGACAAAGTACCTGTATAATCAAGTGAGACAACTAATGATATTGCCCCCTGTATGAACAAGTGGAAAGTCAAGGACCTTGAGGTTGGAAGGCAACAACATTGCCAATTAATTTTGAAAGCAATAACCTCCATCAAACACAAGGTGATTACTCTGATGCCGGCAAAGAAACCAACCTTTCAAGGATTCTATAAGATGATTCCTGAAAATCATCTTTACAAATTGGAATTATAGTCTGCAGGCCCGCATTGGTGGGATAGGAAGAAGAGCACTCGAAAATCCTTTTTCAATTATATGACAAAGGAGGTGTATAATCAAATGAGATAGTCTAATGCTATTGCCCCGTATGAACAAGTAGCAAGTCAAGTAACTTGAGGTTGGAGGGCAGCGACATTGCGAATTTATTTGGAAAGCAATAACCTTGTAATGTTCCCAATGGGATAATTTATGCCACCAAAAGGAACAGCCACAAATCTGATTTATAACAGCAACTAAAAGATATATTTTTGATGAAAAACAATCCAGATTTAAATTTCTTTAGAAAAATGCAACTTGCTCTAAGGATGGTTGCCCATTAAATTGATGTAAAATCACTCAAAACTTTGCCTAAAATGCTTAGAGATTATTATAAATGCATGAACACTGAAAATACAAATTTTTTACCCAAGAACAAGAGCTGTATTTTTTTATTCAAAATCTGCATAAATCAGCTTATAGAAATGGCTAGAAAAAATGTTTCCAAAATCCAAATCAGATGCAAATCGGCTGGAATTGACCTCTAAAAATATGGAAATGATGATAAAACTCAAGTCTAGAACAGCCGTGCCCCAAAATGTGTCAAACTCCACCCACAAGGGTGTAGATAACCCTAGATCTGGCTGAATCTGAAGGTAGAAATCTGCCCCAACACTCGTGTCTTCAAACCCTAGCTGAAAATGTCTCAAATCTGCAATATTGGGTCTTCAATCAGTGCTGAAATTCTGAAATACTCCTTGACGCTCAATAAAAACCCTTAAATAGAGCTTCCTCACACAGAGGACAAAGAGTTTTCATTTTTCAACCTTGGGAATAGGGGGTTTTCGTCCTCTAATGCAACACATCAAAGGGTTTTTTTTCTTTGAGGTAAAAAGGGAAAGCAAATAGCTCAACCAAATTTCAGATATGAAAATATTTAAAAGTGATGCCTTCTCCATGCATGGCGACTTGCTTTTATAACTTCTCTAGACCTCTTTTCCCACACAAAGGCCCAATCAGCTCTTTACACTTTATTTAATAATTTCCCCTTGCTTTATTTATTATTTTCCCTTTGCTTTATTTAATATTTTCCCCTTGCTTTATGTCGCTTACATGGGTCGCATTTTTCACTAGGGGGAAATAAAAATAAAGTGACTTTTTCTTTTGTTATTTTATCACTAATAAATTATTAAAGTGCTTATGATAAAATTATTATGCACTTTTAATTAACTTATTAGGATTAGTTTCCCTTTTTTTCCATCCCTTAGCCGTCAGGAAACAATGAATGGGCTAAGGGTCTTCGACTGTTAATTTTGAGAAAGGGATATTTCAATCCTCCCTTCCCCAAATTGCTTGCCCTCAAGCAATTGTAAGCTCATATGCCCGAATGCCATGTCCAAGATGTAAAACATGTTGTAGTGCTCTCGTAATCTATATCTCGTACTGCACAAATGTTAAATTTCTCGCCAAAGTATGTAGCTCTCATAATGCCCACAATCATGAATTTGGATCAAGGGTTTCACATACCCCATATTGCAAACTTTATCCTTTATTTTATCATGCTTCTCATGAGAAAACAAATCTGAAATGGTTTAATATGCAGCAATAAATATGAAATGTTACCATTCCTCTCATACCTTGGAGTGTCATCAAGGTCTTCATTTCCCTTTGTCTTCATGATATCTTGGTTTTGTTGTACCAATTCCCTAGCATGCTTGTCCACAATAAGCTAAATACCATCATGATAGAACTGCTGTAATAACATAGTATGAAGATGATGCAATAAATCCTTGTTACTACTAACCTCCTTATAAAGAAGATCATCAAAGCATTTACCTTTTGTTGCTGATTTGGAAACCTCCAAAATATTTAAAACAGCACTACCCCTATTGTGACTCATGATTTCAGACAGAAAACAAATGGAACAAGAATCAACACCTTTCACAAATTCATGCCCATCAACACTACGGCTTGGTAAATCCATCCCATATGACAATGACTCATTCTTTGGAAGATTGATAGGTACCTTTTGGACTAAAACATCTTTTTCAATTTTGCATCCAACAAGTAATGTTTGTTCTTCTTTGCCTTCCCCACTAACACAAACATTTTGCTCATTAGAAGTCATACCTTTTTCCATTGAAGATTCTTCTCTCACACAAATTGCGTAGTGGAATCCTCTATGGGCTACTTCCTATCAAATTTTTGCAACTTTGACTATTTTTCTTCCTTAACACGGTGGATATCTTCCTCTTTTGTCACCTTGGAAGGGTTGCTATAGAGGGAAGTTGAACTCGAACTTCATCATGACTTCTTGTAGCTGATCCTCTACATGCTCTTCGACTTGCTTCTTCACAATGGAAGGTCATGGCACCCTCTATGGCTAAGACCTTTCTACCATGGCCCTTTGATGAGGTTCGGGCATTATGCCCTGTGCCCTTACTATTCTTCAACTGATAGAAATCTCTAAAAGACAACATATCTCGCACTTGTAGAGCCGAGGGTTGCATATTCTTCACCCCATGTCTCTATGTCTTTAACATCACTTGGAGGATCTAGCTCATTTGGTTGTTCCTCTTTTTGAAGAAACTTGGCCTTGAATATTTGAGGTGAAGGCTTGTCCTTAGCTTGTCCAGATGAGCTTCCTTCACCATTGTTGGTTGCACCTTGCTTGCCAGATATATTATGTCCTTGTAGAACCTTAGCCTGTGTCCATAATTGAGCCTGTCAATGCATTATGCATTTCCATTTGAGGTGCCCTTATAACCTGTTGCAACTCTCTTTGACTCCTTGTAATTACCTCATGCATGTAGCTTAGCTTATTTGTAGGAGGAGCTCTTTGATCTTGATCATCCATTGTCCCTTTCTTTGCATTCAGATTTGAACTACTTCACAGGATGGCAAGGAACATGCTCTGATACCACTGTAATGTCCCCAATGGGATAATGTATGCCCCCACAAAGAACAGCCACAAATCTAATTTATAACAGCAACTAATAGATATATTTTTGATGAAAAACAATGCAGATCTGAATTGCTTTAGAAAAATGCGACTATCTCTAAGGATTGTTGGCCCATTAAATTGATGTAAAATCACTCAAAACTTTGCCTAAAATGCTCGAGAGATTATTATAAAGGCATGAACACCGAAAATATAAAGTTTTTACCCAAGAACAAGAGCTGTATTTTTTTATTCAAATTCTGCAGAAATCAGCTAACACACATGGCTGGAAAAAAAGTTTCCAAACCCAAATCGGCTGGAATTGACCTCTAAAAATATGGAAATGACGATAAAACTCAAGTCTAGAACAGTCGTGCCCTAAAATGTGTCAAACTCCACCCACAAGGGTGTAGATAACCCTAGACCTGGCTGAATCTGAAGGTAGAAATCTGCCCCAACACTCGTGTCTTCAAACCCTACCTGAAAATGTCTCAAATCTGCAATATTGGGTCTTCAATCAGTGCTAAAATTCTGAAATACTCCTTGAAGCTCAATAGAAACCCTTAAATAGAGCTTCCTCACACAAAGGATGAAAATTTTTCATTCTTCAACCTTGGCAATAGAGGGTTTTCGTCCTCTAATGCAACACATCAAAGGGTTTTTGTCCTTTGAGGTAAAAATGGAAAGCAAATAGCTCAACCAAATTTTAGATATGAAAATATTTAAAAGTGATGCCTTCTCCATGCACGGCGACTTGCTTTTATAACTTCTCTTGACCTCTTTGCCCATACAAAGGCCCTTTACAATTTACTTAATAATTTCCACTTTGCTTTATTTAATATTTTCCCCTTGCTTTATTTAATATTTTCCTCTTGCTTTATGTCCCTTACATGGGCCGCATTTTTTCACTAGGGAAATAAAAATAAAGTGACTTCTTTTGTTATTTTATCACTAATAAATTATTAAAGTGCTTATAATAAAATTATTATGCACTTTTAATTAACTTATTAGGATTAGTTCCCTTTTTCCATCCCTGAGCCATCCGAAACAATGAATGGGCTAAGGGTCTTCAACCTATTAATTTTGAGAAAGGGATATTTCAAGGATTACTCGATGTCGGCGGAGAAACCAACCTATCAAGGTTTCTATAAGATGATTCCTGAAAATTGTCTTTACAAATTGGAATTATAGTGTGCAGGTTGGTGGGATAGGAAGAAGAGGACTCGAAAATCCTTTTTCAATTATATGACAAAGGAGGTGTATAATCAAGTGAGACAGTCTAATGCTATTGCCCCCATATGAACAAGTGGCAAGTCAAGTAACTTGAGGTTGGAGGGCAACGACATTGCCAATTTGTTTGGAAAGCAAGAACCTCCTTCAAACACAAGGTGATGTGTTAACTTGTAATACATCAAGTTTTAGCTGTCAAAACATAGTTGAGTAAGGTGGGTATTGTAGATGCTTTTAGTCCTAGGTGTGGGAAAGAGGAGAAATTTGACGTATCTTCTAGAAATGCTCAACAGCTAGAGGGTTTTGAAAATAGCTACAAGCTGAATGCAATTTCCTTTTTACAGTCCATTTCTTGGAGAGGACCTCTCCTAGGGGATTCTTGGATGATCAGGGACAACTGCAGAGTCTATGGCATATAATTCAGTTGGCAACGATCAGATTTCTTAAGAGGGCAAGATACAAAGCTACCGTTCAGAATGATATGGGAAGTTCAGAATTTTTAGACAAGGTTTGGCTACGGCAGGGAAAGCTCAGCTTTAGTGATTTCCAGAGGATGTGAATTCTTTTCCCATAGGGGCACAGACCCAGACTCTTTCATTCCTTGCATATGTATGTTCTCTTATCTGTGGAGTAATATAAGATGCATTTCTTCAAAAAAACATAAAAATTGGAACAGTTTTGAGATTTTGATAATGTTTCAGATATGCTTGAAAAGCGATTTCTGGACGTCACAGAATATTTGAATTAAACAATTTCACTATTGTTAAGTTCACTCTCTCCACTCGAGTAAGAGGAATTGATGAAGCAGACAGTACAAGAATTACTTTGTAAGAATACATCTCTCTGTAAATGTGTGGAGCAAATTAACTGTATATTAAAGTTGAAAGAAATGTCTGTTTCCCATATGAATGCTTGTGATAACCATGCTGGTGGAAGAATATACTGTAAGTTGGAAGAAGCTAGCAGATTGGACTGAAGGGGACTTCCAACAGCTCACCATCATAAAAGTGAGAATACCACAGGCAAAAACAGTTTGCAAATTTGAACAATAAGTTACCTATAGCCCAGAACATTTACAAATTAACTGTATATAGATAAGACAGGAAAAACACGTTGGAATGTATGAAACTCTGAGTCACAAGGTTCGAGTTCGAGTTCAAGTTCATGTTCGAAGAGGATAGAGTTCGGTTTAAGTTTTCCAAGAGATTAAGTTCAAGAAAAAAAAACGTCTTCAAGTTCGAACAAATAATTTTTCATATCATTTTTATTTTCTGAAAAAATGCATAAATATGTCAGAGGGACAGATTGGAGAGAGCTTTCTATCCTCTGCTTTCAGTTGGTATATGTATATATACACACATTTATAAAATAATGCAAAATCATGTCAAAAACTTCCCATGCAAAAATAATGGATAAAATTATGAGAATATAAGACTTATTTATAAGGTGCCTAACTACAAGTTGGTTGTAACCGGTTGTAACTACATCAACCATTTTGTAACTATTTCATTTATAATAAATAGATGGACACACAATCTCAAATGTGTGCAATCCGCCTTCTCTTCATTTCTTCCTTGTATACGTCTTCTAACAGTGGTATCAGAGCGAGACCAAGCGAGGAAAGAGAGTGGGTAGAAAATCCGCCACATTAGGGCACGGAATCTGAAGCATAAGGAGAAAAACGAACACATTTTTGTTTTTTTATTTTCAACAGAGATCTAGGGCATCTCGAAGGCACATAAGTGTTTTATAAATTTTGTTGAAGTCCTGCAAAAAAGAACACAAATCGTAGTCACGTTTTCTACACAAATCGTAGTCACGTTTTCTACAAAATCGCAAATCGGAGTAAAGACTATGCCACGAAAAAGTTGCGATTTTAGACTGCTTACTACAACACCATTACTATACATCCATGAGCACCATTATACAGTCATTTTTTTTTTAAAGTCGCGGATTATTGCAGTCGTGAATTTTTAGTCACACATACAGTCGCGTTTTTCAAAGAAAAAAACCAATTGCGAGTTTCGGAGAAAAAAACAAAATTTACAATTGAGGGTTTCAGGTGAATATGAAATCCAGGACTCCAGTTGGTGATTTTTGGAAGGGCACGAAAAATCTTGTGTTCTCAATCATTAACAACATAGGGCACGTTTTCGATTTAGAAAGTTGTATTCTTCCGATATCTCAAAAGCGAAACAAGTTGCACTTTGCATTTGCGAAAAAAGGACACTCTTAGGAAACTCGTATTTTATTCTTTTTTATTCATTTCCAAAAATACACAGTTGTATTTATTCTATTTTATTAAAATGGAAATGCCCGTAGAAAATATTATGGTCTAAATTTTCATACATGGAGAGTGAAAATATAAATGCAACTTATGAATAAAAACTTGTGGGGCATTGTGAACGGAAAGAGACAACACCTACCGAGGTATCAAAATTGTTAGAATGGCAAAGTAGAGATGATAGAGCGAAAGCTATTATTGGCCTTGCTCTCTTCGACTATGAACTTCATCATGTAGACCTAGACAACTCATCAAAGGAAATGGATGGAGTCTCTATGTCAAGTCACATCAATAACTGAGGTCCCCGATCGCATAACTAACAAGTCAAAGTTGCGATTGAGGATGAGGATGCTAAAGCTATCCTATTAAATAGGTTGTCTTCAAAATTCAGCAATGTAGTTTTTACCCTCAATCAAATTCAATCTCAATCTCTCGGATGGTTGCTCGAATAGTTCGGGGACCGTGGATCTTGGGAATTATACCCTCATGAGGGTCATGAGACAACTCGATGGAGCTTGTGGATGGCTCAAGTATGAATGGTTGTTCAATAATTCGGAGATCTATAATTCAGGAGTTCGGGAGGTGGAATCGGGAACTCGGGAATTCAGCTCGGGAGCTACACCTTTACGAAGGTCACGAAGCAACTTGATGGAGCCCTACCTTATCATAGCATTGCTTTCAAAGTGAAAGTGTTTGAAGATTGCGTAGTTCTGTTTTGTTCTAGTCTTGTTAGATTGTTTTTTTTTTTGCTTTATGTAGAATAAGTCTTAAGAGGGGGTATGAGAATATAAGACTTATTTATAAGGTGCCTAACTACAAGTTGGTTGTAACCGGTTGTAACTACATCAACCGTTTTGTAACTATTTCATTTATAATAAATAGACGGACACACAATCTCAAATGTGTGCAATCCGCCTTCTCTTCATTTCTTCCTTGTATATGTCTTCTAACAAAAATTTGAGTTCATGTTCAACGAGAATAAAGTTCGGCGAACCTTGTGACATAGATGCAACTCATCTCCCGATAAATTACTACCTTGATGTGCTTATTACATCAAAGACTAAAGCACCATATATCACCCAAATTCAATAATCAGGACAGATGCCTAAAATGAGCAAATACCTAAATGGTTGTTGAAGTGAAAATGCCCCCTATAAATGAGAAGCATACCACTTTGTCTAATAAATACATGGAGGCCACCGGTGACGGGGCCCTTCCACTCCCGATGGGACATTAATAGCTCTTAGTGCCAAAGAGATGCAAGTTCACAATGGCCTATTTTTATTTGTTTGCTATATGTACTCCATGCTTTCAAGCATTGAGCAGGTTGCTGAAGGGTGACATAATCCTATGATAAACAAATATAGTGCAGATTAGCAATCTAATAATCAATATTGTGGATTTAAATTTCAAGAGACCGTGAATGACATGCTCCCATGTGCAGACTAATTAGCACCAAACAGCCTGTTACATAATTTGCAACAGAGGAAGTTATCGCTCACTTAACGTGTAGTATCCTTCAAAACTTCCAGTCCCAATGATGATATTTGTGCATGTGGAGACATTAAGATAATTTTCACTATGTTGCCGTGGATACGGGTACGGGTAATACATGGATACATCGATTTTAAAAACCCTTGGGTACGATACGTCCGTACATATATATTAAAAAATAAAAATATTTTAAATATATATATATATATATATATATATATATATATATATATATATACTCATTTTACTCATTTTTTAGTCCATAAGAAATACAAAACTTGAAAAATATAGTATGATCAATGTTCAAAACATTCAATATACTTAAGATTTTACATTTTCTATGATATACGAATATTGTATTCCTTTGTGTTTCATCCATTTCCTTTGAGATTAATTTTTGTGTTGCGATGGTGGCCATCAAAGATGTATATAGTGAGCTCCTAAAGGACCTATTTAATGAGATTGACTCTAACCTGCCAATGATAACTAAAGAGGTCAGTCCAATGGTTGGTTCTTGCATTCATATTATCCAAAATCACCTTCTAATCCTCCTTAAGGATGCGGGAAGGAGTCAATGTTGTGCCTTGGTAGTTTCTGGGAAAGGATGCTCTTTGAAACTTTAAGCTATGCAATTTGCAGTTCCAAATTTTTCTATTAGTATTGAAGATCACCTGAGATTTGATCTCATAAATAACTTGTACAGAGGCTCAGATATATGTCCAAATTTCTATGAATAACTTCTTTCCTTGGCCAATTGCTAATAAACTAGAGAGATTTTAAACAATCTCCATGTTTCCTTGTGGTTGCCATGCCCTCCTAGTCCAGTCCTGAATAAAACTGAAGTTTGTTTGAGTTAAAATAAAATTAAAAAAACTTTTTAGAGCCCCCCCACTGCCCGACCCTACTGATATGTCCCGGGTATGTCAAAACGTACCCGGGGCGTACCTGGTACGTACTCAGACGTATACGGGACATACCCGCTACGTATCCAGAGGGTACGAGAGGCTGCGGGACAAACCCTGGTAACAGAGAATTTTCATTGTGATAATTTTCATTGTTTCTACATCAGGTCTTAGAAAATTCCTAACATTGAACAAAAAGATTTAGACAGTCAAAATAAGAAATAAAACTCATACTGTTGGCAATCTAAAGTGCTGCTTAAGAGGACATTTTAGCCAGTAATCAACAAGTGATAAATATAAATCAGGCTGCAGCCAAATGAAAAAGAACACATTTGGAGTGGAAAATAAGGCATTTGCATTGGGCGATGGTAGATACTGGTGCTGAAATTCTTAAAAAACTCAACGGTACTTGGTACCTGAAAACCCACATAAGCAGATCACCTTCTTCCTGATATTGAACAACTATTTCTATAAAAATATACCCTTTTAGGAAATTCCACCGTGTAGATAGATTTATAATACCTTAACTGAAATTCTAGCAGTTTTAGAACAGGTCAAATTGACAAAATGCAAAAAGATCAACTAGATTCCTTTCTAAGAAATTCAATTTTGATAACTCAAATATTTGATGACAAACCTCTTCCGGATGGGCGATAGCATAATCATATTGCTCCCTAGTGGCATCATCCTTCAGAATCTACAAAAACAATTACATATTTTTCAGCTGATTGGAGAAGGTAAATCTCAATACAAATGTTATTCAAGATTTTTAAAAGTCTTCTTTTCCTTCTGTACTATCAAATTTCATTCATTCCGCACAAGCTTCCCCTTTTGGTTTCCTTTTAACAAAATGTTGCATTAAAAGAGAAGCATTAATCGACATAGGAAAGGACAAGAATAGCATTTGACACTCCTTTGATTACAAAATCTATGAAAATCATTAATGTAGTTTGTCCGGGACTTGTAAGCAGAGAAAGAATAAACTAAACAAAAATTCAAAAGAAGTTGCATCTAATACAACCATGACTCAAGAGAACATCAAATGGTATCAATGAAAAACATTGGACGCAGAAAGGCAGCCAACAATATTATTTGGTTGCCTAGTATTGATATAGCTCAGCAGGCATAAAACATGATAAACGTACAAAAATATTCATGGAATACATGCAGTAAACAGTAGCATTAAAAATGATCAAGGAAATACTTTAAGAGCCCTTAATCAACATTAAGAGAGAGGAGGGATCAGACCATATTAACCATTGATGGGATAAAAACAACTTATTTAATTTGCTTTGATATATTATGTTATTTTCAGAAGAGGAGAAAGTTACAGACCAAATCCAACAACTGTCGCTTGTGGGGATCTCACACTACAAATGATATTAGCAAGTTATATGAGGCTAAAATTAGGGAGAAGATATTCCCAGCATACCCGCTTCGTAGAAAATAAGAATAAGAACTCCTGAGAATTTCCATTTTGTAATGAGCCCAGTCCCATAAATTAGATAGGAATAAAGCTTTTCTAGGAAAATAGGACAAGAATAAAGTATCAAGCTATTTTAGGTAAAGTAAAAATAGGAAGATATGAGTCTATTCTAGGAAGATAGAATTAATCAAATAAAGCCAAGAAAGGCCATACATAGAGTTGTTATAGATCATTTTTCCTTGTAGATAATAAAGCAAGGATTGCCATTTTAGAAGAATAAAGTAAAGAATGCTTTAGGATGAAGCAAAGACAGGTAATTTTTGGAAAGGGATTCCTGGTCCATAGATATGGCGAGGCATATTGCAAGAAAGATGTGATTATTAAACAAGTGAGTTTGATTTAAAAATAACTTATCAGCGAGCAGCAGAGCGAGCAAGGGAAAGTGCGAAGGGGCAAAGTTTGTTGCAATTTGGAGTAGGAGAATTCGAGGATATAATTGAAGATTCGTAGGCAACCAGATATGTTTGGAGCGACAAAGGGAAGAACAAAAATATTGAAGAAAAATGACCCAATCACCAAAGATCAATGGGTCCAGGGAGAAAGAAGAGGTAGGAAGTACGACGGTTATCAAGAGAAAAAATACTGAAGAAAAATGACTCGATCACCAGAGATCTATGGATCTGGAAGAAAGAAGGGGTAGGAAGTACGATGATTGTTAGGAGAAAGGAATCGCTGGATCTTTGGATAGAGAAGTAGAGTGTTGTTATTCAGAAGAAAGGGAAATGATGGTCAGAAAGTTGACCAAAGGCAGGTTTTTGAAAGAATGGATAATGAGGATCAAGGGGATAGCATTCTGAAATAAAGAAATCGAGATCAGTCTATGGAAATTGGGAATATTACTGTAAAGATTGTTGGGGAGACCCCTATTATTGAGATATCTTATTTTGAGATTAGGAAGGAATTTGTAGATGTGGAAAGTTGTTTTACATACAAAATGCATTAACAAACCACACCTAGGATGTAATTAGACCCTAATCAGATGTAAATCAATAATACAGACCTAATTACAGAAAAACAGGATAATCTAGATCATAGAAATTATTGGAAGGATAAAGCAACTAGGAGAATTAGGGTTTGTAGAATAATACTCGATTTTGTGCAATTCTAAAAACAGTTGTGAGAAGAAATCAGTAGAAAACTGGTTCAAACAGCAAAGTGATCATCTTCTAGAAAATCAGACTGCCAAAATGCTACTGACCATTTCTGCCAGCCACTGATCATTTCCTCATGGTGCACAAAGGGTTACTTTCTGGTGAATCTAGCACTGGGCATGCAAAACAGGATTGGATGGTGTGAGTGTTTCCTTCAAGCCCTGATGTGCTGGGCCATCTCAGTTTGTCTAGGTCACCTGTGAATAGCTGGGAAATCGATCTCCCTTGCCAAAACCCTAATCCGGCCTCTAGGTCTGCAGAGCACGTAAGGAAAACAAATGTGTTTCAGGGCCTGTGCTAACAGAGAAAAGATGAGCTTCTTTGATATTTATAGGGCCCTCAACTATATAACGATGCGGCAACATATGGTCGATGCATTCAATAAGCAGCCCTGTGTAATGCAATTGACCCAACCCTTATCTTTTCAATGCATGAAACAATTAGAACATTCTATATGCTTGAAATCAGACTTTTGGTGTAGTGATGCTTTAGAAATAATTTATTCTTTCCTTATGGCTTCGATATGCTCTAATGTAAATTGTAAATCTCTAGAATTGGCTCTTATGTGATTTCCATAATGCACTAGTGCACTTTTGTATTTATGGACTGCCTTTGAATTCAAATTTGGACCCTATTGGCACACAAGCCAACACACCCTAGGAAGGGGAATGAGACACAAAACTCGACAAAAAAATGGGAAAAAAGCCATAAAAATACACAAGCATTTTCACCACAAATCAACCATTTCCACATGGTGCACAAATAGTCACCAACTACTACAAGTGGCAAAATAGCCACAAATCAATAAAGACTGATGGGAAGAGAGAAAATACCAAAGAGAAGGAAAACAAGAGAAAATGGAGGAAATGAGATAAAACGCAGATCTGCACAAAGAAGAATGAGAGATCAATAAGCGAGAACAAAAATCAAGGTTGCATCAACACGATGAAACAAGTAAGTACCAGAAAAATGTTCCAATAAGAGTCTAACCTAAACCAATGACCTATAAACACATAAATACACTAGCATCATAACAATTAATTAGTCTTGTACCTAAATTATGTTTCTAAGAATTAACGCAGCATGCCCTAATATACAAATTTATTGGGGCCTAACCAGCCAAAGAACTCAAGAAATGGATTGGGCAAAATTGAAAAGATTGCCCTAGAATGCATATCCGCTTCCTTACTAAGGAATTCTTTCAGTTTACCTTTCAATCTGCATGAGACAAATTCTGGATTGTATATGAGATACAAGTCTCCATTGTTTAATCCCTGAGAAAAACAATTACTAGGGCTCCTTTATGGATCAGGGTTTTATAAACTTCCTCCAAAATTCTAGGATTCAAGGATTTTGGGTAATATAGCATAATGTATAGGGGAACCAATTTGCATTGGACAAGCAACAAGGGGCAAAAAAATTCGGCTTATGCAAGAATTTGTGTGAATGTCAACTTTGAAAACCTATTTCACAAGTGGTGAGATTGTGTTCCTCTTCAAGGAATGGGAAGCAAAATTAGATTATGAATGTCTTCCATTCAGGCGTTATTAATGCAGGAAGATCGGGCACAAAATTGGTAACTGTAACCAAATCTGATCTAACAAGCATACAGAAGTAGCTCAAACATCCTTTGATGAGAAGGAAAAATGAGTGTGGCAATGGAGACCCAAATAGACATTGCAAGAACAACAAAAGGACTTCAACTGGAGGAATCATGGGAAGGTTTGGGAAAGGTAGCAGAATGTATAGGCGAGCCCATTTGCACTGGACAAGTAACAAGGGAGAAAGAGCTTTCAGCTTATGCAAGAATTTGTGTGAATGTCAACCTAGGAAAACCTATTTTTACAAGCGATGAGATTGTGTTCCTCCTCGAGGACTTGGAAGCAAGAATTATATTATGAATGTCTACCATTCAGGTGTTATAAATGCAGGAAGATCAAGCACAAAATGGGTAACATCAACCAAATATGGTCTAACAAGCATACAGAAGTAGCTCAGACATCCTTTGATGAGAAGAAAAAATGGGTGTGGCAGTGGAGACCCAAATAGACATCACAAGAACAACAAAAGGACTTCCAATGAAGGAATCATTGAAAGGTTTGGGAAAGATAGCAGAATTTATAGGAGAACAATTTGCACTGGACAAGCAACAAGGGAGAAAAAACTTTCGTCTTTATGCAAGAATCTGTGTGA
Organism: Taxus wallichiana var. yunnanensis; assembly: GCA_018340775.1. Lineage (NCBI taxonomy): Eukaryota > Viridiplantae > Streptophyta > Pinopsida > Cupressales > Taxaceae > Taxus > Taxus wallichiana. The sequence goes on from CM031242.1 coordinate 246,172,117, forward strand.
ATGTCAACTTAGGAAAACATATTTACAAGTGGTGAGATTGTGTTCCTCCTCAAGGACTTGGAAGAAAGAATTAGATTATAAATGTCTACCATTCAGGTGTTATAAATGTAGGAATATCGGGCCCAAATTTGGTCTAAGAAGCATATGGAAGTAGCTTAGACATCCTTCGACGAGAAGGAAAATGGGTGTGGCAATGCAGACCCAAACAGACATCACAAAAATGATAAAAGGACTTCCAATGGAGGAATCAAGGGAAATTTTTTAAAAGGGAATGAGGAAAGGGAGAAAAAGGAAGTAAAGGGAGAACGGTACTCATAACATGATTTATGAAGAAATTCCAGATGTCACCAATAGTTGATTGGAAAAATGATAAACAAAGGAAGGAATGGAAGAACTAATAAATGAGGCAATGAAATTAGGCTTTTAAGAAGCGCCAAGGAAAACTCTTGAATAAGAGGATATCTTGGAAGTGTGTTCCCCTATGATCGAGAGCATGGGAAATGATGAAAATAAGGAGAACATAACGCCAAGCACCCAAGATGAGTCTAGTTTAATGGGAAAATTCCCGAACTCGATAGAGGAGATTAATCAAAGAAAAACAATTAGGATGAATAAAGGATATATCAAATATAGGAGGTGAAGGGGAGTAACAACCTATTGCAATCGGGAATGTGCAAAGAAATGCAACTAAGATCTTGAATTCACCAACTCTTAAATCTCAGTTGGATACTAGACGTCGAGTAACTAGGGAAGAAAACTGTTAGCTCGAAAGATTCAAAGGAAGTTTCAAATGGATTTGGAAAGTGGGAACCAGAAGATGAAATATCCCTTGTGGGATATCACTTGAAATTCACAAAAAATATTAAAATAACAGCGAACTCAAATTCTGATTTTTCTGATTTTTAGGATAGCAATATGCAGAAACAAAGAAAAAAATTTATTTTCCAAAATAATAATTTCTAACACTACCCAAAAGCTTCAAATAACTTAGAAAAATATGTAGAATAGTAAACAAGAGAGAAATATTTTTATCTCTCAGATCTGATTTTATTTATTTATTTTAACTGCTGAAACTACCTAAAAATTCCAAAAATTCACAAGGAGCTGAAATGATCTTTATAAATTTTGAAATTCAGACAGCAATATATTTAAATCATAACGAATCAAATCCAACCTAGAAAACTGAAAAACTCCAACCAGAAACCCTAGAAAACACTGCTGCAAAACCCTAAGTCGGTGTTGCGCGAGGACCCATCCCCTAGATTTTGGTGACATCCCATACGTTTCGGGACTCGGGGACTTGGAGGGGACGTCCCTATTTTTTAAAAATCTTTCAAAAAAATCTGATGTTTTTACTTTTAAAAAGTTGTTATTTTTACAAAACATAAAATTATAATCTTGAAAGTACCTAAATAGAGTTTAAATCCCTAAATTTCATTGAATAAAGTTAAAATATTCAAATATTAATATTTTATATATTATTTTAATAGTCGTCCCCTTGCCATCCCCAAAATTTGGAATTTTTTTCCCATCCCTCCATCTCCCCGTCCCCCCGTCCCCGAGACTTAGGTGACTATGCCCTAAGTAGATATGAAAATAAATAAAGCCCAAACTGAATGAAACTCCTCCTGGGAATTCACCAAGCTTGCCTCAAACGTTGGGAATAATCTGATCTGTAGATGGCTGAAGTATGGACCAAATAATCTCTCTCCCAGACCGAGCAACCCCCCGAAATTCTTTGATAATTCTTATCTGAAAATTTGATTTGAATGAAGCTCCAAATTAGCAAACTAGGGAGGATCTCTCACCACCAAAGAGTGCTCTGCTAGCTAGGAGTGGATCTCTCACCACCGAAGCTAGGGTTCCTGTGGGATCTTACTCCACAAGCAAAAACATGCAACCAACAATGGCTTCAATATCATAAAAGAGTGAGTGTATGAATGAATGCCCACTCTCCCCAAGTGCTTCCCTTTTATAACTCTTCATTGCAACAAAGGGCCCAAAAGAACCCTAATCAACCTCCTTGGGGGAAAAACCACATAATAAAATAACTTAAGTTACTTTATCATCACTAAGCCAAAAGTACACTTAAGTTACCCCCAACGAAGAAATAGAAAATAAAGTACCATATATTCACCCATCACTTAAGTCATCGACAAAATATAACATAAAGTACCTTAGGGGAGCATCACGCAACCTTATTTCACTTAAGTCACCTCAAAGTACATGTCCAATGTCAAAACATAATATATAAGTGAAATGAAGGTGCAAACCATACCCAATAACCATCAACGTCACTAGCCCCTTGGGCATGACCAAGGCTAAGACAGATGAAAGGCCTCCTAGGCCACCTGCTCGGAAATGGGGACATTACAATCCTCCCCTCCCAAGAAATGCTTGACCCCAAGCATTATCCTGCAGAAGTTGAATACCACAAAGTAAGTTCCTCCACTTCACCCTGCAGTCACCCAATGATCGCAAGACACCCCATGTAGTCATCTTGCTCTCCATGTTGTGTAGAGAACAATGTTGCCCCTGAAGTAGTATGATGCCCACACCGACTCTCCACCGGTACCCACACTGAAACTGCCAATCTATCCAGTCTCTGCCAATGTGAAGTTGTCATCATGTGATCACTCACAATCACTGCCTCTCCAGTCAACCCACGGTACAAAAGTCCACTCGAATCTTATAAAGCATCCCCTCGTATCGACTTGTGAAACATCCTGTATAAGCACTAAGCATGCCAACTCTCTCACATGACCCACACTCGTGTGAGAGCAAGGCTCCTCATAATGTGTCTCAATGTGTCATGTGGGGGAAAAGTCCCAAGACTCCATGAAAGTCGGCCGCAATATCAACTCTACATAGTCCACCTCCCCCGTGGCTTTGAATGTGAACCTACTTTGAATAACCAGGTAACTGAGTCAACTTCGTCCCTCTCTTGACTAAAGCACATGGGTGAAGTGCTCACCGGCATAGAAGCAGTAAAATACATAGGAGTGTTATCCCATGTCGACTCAGAAAATGATGAACCTATAAGCTCTGATTTGTCATAACGACAAACCGTACATCCATGTATAAAGTTGAGGATATCCTCCCTCAACCCATGCCATCTGAACCTCTCCCATATGAACCTATAGGTCTCATCAAAGCTCAAGTGTCCAATCACAAAAGAACAATGCACATGTCGCAATATCTCCATCCTCAACCATGAATCTGACACAAGGTACAATCTGCCCTGATAGAAGATCATCTCATCCTTCAATCTGTAGTTGTCATCCTATATGTGACCATCCAAAATCTCACAAGTGTGTCAATTCCTGGAGTACTCAACAAGAAAATGAGATCTCCATTCTACCGAAACCTCTAATAACCAACATAATGATAGACTCGGGTGATCTGAACCTGTAACCCCAATCTCTGTAACTGTCTCATGTGCAACACTATTGGTCACACCCACATCCATGACTCCACTCACCCTGTCATCTGGAGTCAAAGTCTCCATCATACCTAACTCACTCCCCGACTCAACATCATCCACTCACTCTCCACATAAGTCATCATGGTGTGCTCTGTGTCTGCAACAAACAATCCGTCGGAATAGGAGTCATCAAATATCCCACTTGTCTCACCCGACAAAGTGGACTGAGCAAGCCTGCTCCTAAGGATACTCCCAACTCTCACGGGGAAAGGAAGCAAACTGATCCTCGTATCCTGTCTAACCACCATGAGCTCTAACTCCATGGTCCCATCCATCAACTCCACATCAGCCAACAATAGTGAAACACCCCAAAGTGTTCCTAAAGAATACCAGGCCAATGGTGATGACACAAAGATGAATCCCAATCAATGGAAAACAAACTCCAATACGGGGAACTCAATCTCCCAATGCAATGCCAAAGCCACCAACTCCTTAGGCTCTCTCCAAACAACAACGGACCAACCAACAAGGCCCTTACCAGCAATGTGGAATCTCCTACAATCTGGCTAATGTTGTCACCAACCTCATACATGTCCCAGTATACCTGAAATGTGCTCAAAAACTCAACCAGAATAGCCAACCCCCAGAATGAGTCTCATAGCCAACAAGTATGACTCTCCTAGTCGGATAAGTCATCATAAAAGGATGAAGACATCGGAAAGTCTCCACACCAGGATCCAAATCAACACATTGTACCTTGCCTCTCTCTAGGCACCTGTGATCTGAGGCTCCTAAACCATCACCCTCGGTTCCCAAGAACCAACTAGAAAACATCTCCTCTCTAATCATAGCAGGGTGTATCCACCTCGACCAAACATCAATGGAAGAAGGTCCAACCAACTCATGGCAATAACGTACCATGTTTGATGATGTATGCTCTAGTATTGGCACAATAGGTGCCAACACAATGTCTTGTGGCAAGCATGGTACACTCCTCAATGCCATCATACCATCCTCCACACTATGGCCCTCCTGAATCACATGGTCTCTGATCACATCTATAGTCATCGCTATCTGGCTCCACACCGTGACTCACCATATCACAACACTCAGTAACTGAGCTCTCCTCATGCAAGGTCAGTAATGTCCCCATTTCTGAAGACCCTTAGCCTATACGTCCCCGTGGGCTTTGGGATGTGCAAGGGGAACATTTTTATTAAATAATTAAATATTATTGCTTGGAGCAATAATTATTTAATTATTTTATAAAAGTTATTTAATTTAATTCCCAAAATATATAAAATTAAATGGGGAATTAATTAAATAAAAAGTTAGGTGGCTTTCATTGATAAAATCACCCTTTGCAAAGGGGACGCCACACCTAGGGAAAACAAACTACTTTTATTTAATGTTTTCCCTCTCCTAGGGTTTTCGAATTTTGTGCCTCCTTGCTTATAAAAGGAGTGCTAGGTCATTATTATTATTATGCTATGATGAACTTATTTTGATACTCCATGCTTGGAGTTGGGATGTATGCCCTTTGATGTTCTATCTCTCTTGCGTGGGAGGTTGGATCGAGCTGGTTTTGAGATTTATTTGAAGTATTTATTTGTGAGATCCATGTCTTTGGCTTTGGCAAGCATTTGATTTAATTTGCAAGTGAAAATCTGCCCTTTTACTGTAGCGACGTCACTGTAGCGTCACTGTAGCAGCTGAATGGTGATCAAAAAATAAGTGTTTCTTTGGAGTCTTTTGCAAGCCGACTTTGGTGTATGGGGTTTCTATTCCAGCGATCCCTTTTCATCATATTTGTGGGCTGTTTATATGCATTTTCGAGTATGATACAGTCAGCCTTTTGCATGCTTTCATGTCCTATTTTATAACGACTTGCTTTAACGATGTTGTGATCAGATTTAGTGCATTGTTTGTGTGGATCGACTGAGCTAGTGACATGATCCCGAGCTCTTGGTAACAGCGATTCATCTAGGGCATATTGATGCTAACTATTGGTGTGATTTCTAATTAATGTTGTGACTGTTTTTAAAGAATCTGTGATGTTTGGTGGTCACCCTGCCCAGCTGAAGCTAATCGACCTGATATACAAAATATTTGCATAGGATATGGTTGCTTTCCATGGTTTAGGGTTGGTGAATTCCTCTTGTGCCTTAGGAACGGCTGTAGCTACATGTTAGTTGCAATATTTTAAACACCACTCATAACCTCAGTAAGTTTATACTGATTTTTACGCCTGGGTTTGTGGATTATTATATATGCAATCATAGTAAGGTCGACCAGCCATTTTGAATTTGTTGTGTTCCAATATACAGCGATCACCATTGGACAGTATATAGACATTTTTATGCATGTTAATGCTCTGAATATGCAGCGATCTGGAAGGGACTGATATGCTGATTCCAGCGACTCAGTTTGGCATTAAATATGGAATATTCGATGCATGTTTGGGCTCCTTTAGGATCAGCGAACTGTTAGTAAACTATAAGTGGCCAGTAGATAACTCCCAGGTGCAGCGATCAGGATTGATTTTGGAGGGTGATTCAGTATTTAGGGCAGCAGTCTATATTTGGATCAGAGCAGCGGTCTTGTGCAATATACTGAGTTATTCTTGCTGATTGGTATTTCTAGTTGATCTAGTGAAGCATTTCTATGTTGTGACAGCAGTGTTTGAATTTATAGCAGCAGCTTGTAGGAAGATTTCATTGATACTATATGAAGGGAATATGAAAATTTGATCGCTGATTATTGCAAAATTTATTCCATAATCCTTGTTGACTGAGTTTGATAATTCTTTGGAGTTGATTCTACTTGTTTGATTGTCATTTCCCATTGATCCCATAAGAGGGATATTACAAAGGTCTCAACTACATCACTTGTCTGATCCTGTGGCTCGTCCCCGCATGCATAACTCCAAAATCTTTGTGCACAACGCATGTCTCATTATCCCTGAGTCATCCTCATCTCGTGTGTAGCACTCAATGTTATTCAACTTCCAAATTAAGAGAGTTTTTTTAAACAAACCCCTTAATCCCATTACATGCCTTCAATGATTTTATAATGCAATAATAATAATCCAGCAAGTAATCTAGTTTACAATCCATCCGATAACATTCCAAACCATGTGCAGCTGTAAAGGTCATTTAGATCTACCCGATCCCCTTTATCTTACTCTTTTTGAGTATGCATAACTTGTATGTAATTGGTCAACCTATTTAGTTAGTAATGTCCCCAAGATTTCACCTTGAAATTTGGGACTACCCCTTTTAAAAAAAATCGTTCTTTTCAAAGTAACGGGTCATTTTGTGTTTTTATTGCCTGCAGTTGTCTCCATTGCCTTAAAGTATTCCCAGTGAATCATATAAGCCAATTTCGACAAATACCCACATGCTAAAATTCATTTTATCTCTTCGCCAGGTTTTGTCTAAGAGAATTTTATTTTATTTATTTAATAAATAAATAAATAAATCATGCCGCAATTGAACCTGCTGAAGATTTTTATGCCAGTATTCCCGCCTCTCAGTAGGGTATTCACCAGGGATGAGTTTTTACTAACCAGTTATTCAGCAAAGCAATTGTCTGTAATCTCTCCAACGCGTTTTCGTTTTTAATTTGTTTCTTGTGTTTTTTCAGTTTTCTCCATGATCGATCATGCTAAATTCCCTTGATCTTCGCTCGTTACAGTATAACTGTTTAATTGCCTAAAAGTTTTGGAAGTCAACCATGGCCTCTAACAAAGGAAGAAATTAATCATGGAGTGTGTTATCAGCCAATTTTGACTTCGTAAAATTGTTAAAAATAATAAAAATGAAAAATTTGAAAATTTTGAAAAGTGTTACCCTGCTTGGTTCATTGCCCTCGTTGCGACTGTCTCATTTTTGTGATCGTTTCGGTCTTCATTTCGTCCTTTTTGGGCGAGAACTCTTCCCGCCAGGCTTTAAAACGCGTTAAAATACATTAAAATTAATTAATTGCTCCTTGTTTGATTAAATTAATTTTTAAATCACTTGAGGAGTATTTAATTAAATAAATATAAATTAAAAATCATTCGACAAATTTTAATGCCGGGGAAGTAAGCTTACGCTTCCAACTGCCAGGAAGCCAATCTGGCTTCCCGAACCCGGATTTCCCCTTTCCTGCAATCCTCTTCAATTTTCCCGCACGTGGGATTTTCTCTGCCAATTGCCAAATCATGGATTGGCTAACGGCAGAAATTCCCCAATTTCCCACATGGGGAAATTGAACGGGGATTGCCAACCCATTTTGCCATTCCCGTTGGCAATTGTCCGTTGCTTTCCCCATTTCCCCCTGGCACTTAAGCCACTACCCGGGAAGAGAGGAAGTTGAATTAATCCTCGTAACTTCCTCCATCAAACCCGTTGGAAAAAGTCATGCGAAGCTTTGCTTCTTAATTCTTCTGAAGGCATAATATTTTATCACATCCAACAAAATACTTCACACATGCAAAGGGAAATAAGAACAGTCCAAAACAAGCAGCAAATTGTTTTCAAATCCAAGCAGCAGCCTGAAGGAGACGCCTTGGGAGAGAGAAAGAGTGCAGAAGCATTTGTGTTGAGCCTGCGCATTGGGCAGAGGAGAGGTGGAGCTGTCCCAGGAACCCCACGCACTGCCAAACCAAATACAAAACCTGCGCATGTTTTAAAGGGAAGGCGGATGGCATGAGCTTGTTACACAAGGTTTTATTGAGTATGTGGACACAGAGGAAGAGGAGACGACTATGATTTCCATGACGATTAATGACCTTGTGAATGCAAGAACAAATCCTGAGGATGCTTATTCTCATACATACACGCACTGTGAAATTCATCCATCATTGATTTTGAGTGTTTGTGCATCAATTATTCCATTCCCTGATCATAATCAGTCTCCTCGTGACACATACCAATCTGCTATGGGAAAACAAGCAATGGGCATTTATGTCACTAATTACCAGCTACGAATGGATACTTTAGCTTATGTACTCTATTATCCACAGAAGCCCCTTGTTACCACTCGGGCCATGGAGCACTTGCACTTCAGGCAGTTGCCAGCAGGAATTAATGCAATTGTTGTTATTTCCTGCTATTCTGGATACAATCAGGAAGATTTTGTAATCATGAACCAATCTTCAATAGATCGTGGATTCTTTCGCTCATTATTTTTTCGGTCTTACAGAGATGAAGAAAAAAGGATGGGAACGCTGGTCAAGGAGGAATTTGGTCGTCCGAACAGGGAGAATACAATGGGCATGCGGCATGGTTCATATGATAAATTGGACGATGATGGGCTTGCCCCCCCAGGGACTAGAGTTTCAGAAGAGGACGTTACAATGGATCCACCTCTCTCTCCCAACAACAAATTTTGGATCCTAGTCGCAAATGGCTCAAAAAAATGGGTGCCTCAAGAAACAACCTTGAAGAGTGGCAAGTGTTATTTCTTAAAATGGGTTAATGAGGATGCCGCAAAAGCATTGGAAGAAAGATCTCAACCACAAAAGGTGGAACCTGTTGTTGAACCTGTGGTTGAACCCGATTATGAGGTGGCTTTTCTCTGTAGTACTGAAAACTGTGGACAAATTTTCACAGAGGCTGCAGCTATGAGAAAGCATGCCCAATCACATGTGCAATTTATTTGTGAATATGAAGGATGTGGAAGGAAATTTCCTGATTCCTCGAAGCTGAAAAGGCATCAACTAACTGATACCGGAGAAAGACATTTTGTGAGTCCTTCCGAAGGTTGTGGTAAGCCTCAAATGCAGCGTTTGTTTCCCAGTGTTAAGGTAGCCACCGCTCCAGTTGAAAGGGAGAGTGCTAATATAAGAATTATTACTCCAACTTTAGATCGCCCATATTCTTGTCCTTACAATGGTTGCGAGAAGGTCTATAAACATGAGTACAAGTTGAATCTTCATTTGAAAAGAGAGCATGCAGGGACCGCATTTGAAGATAATGGAAAACAAGTAAAGAAAATTAATGAGGAGATGAGCAATACGAAGATGATGTAAGGGAAGTCGGTGTCAAAAGTGGTTATGGTCAAGCGAAATTTCCGATAATTTCGAAGCTGTCACTTGCATCAAGCACAAAAATAAAATATTCTAATAATATAGCTGTATTTGATCAGAACACAAATGACAATTCCAAAGCACATGAAGGGAGAAATTTCTTTTTTTTTTTTTTGCAAGGGGGAATCAGAAGAAGATAGTGAAAAACACTCCTTTTTGATCTGGATCCTAAAAATCCTACACCTTATGTTCTTCTGTTAGACATTTATGTGGAAGTGGGTAGTTGGAGTGATGTTCAAAAGGTCAGGAGGAATCCCACGCAGGACAGTCCAAGAAATAAAAACAATCCAAAATCCACGCATTTGGATAAAGAGGACAGTTTTCTTTTTTCACAAAAAGAGAAAGAACAGTTTTCAAATAAAAGAGAAAGAGGAGACAGTCCACGTGTGGAAGGAAGAAGTCAAAGAAAAAGCAGCACATTGCCACGGACCCACATGTAGTTTAAGAGCAAAAGATACCCATATCAATCTACAATAGCCCGTACATGCCTGGAGAAGGAAGAAAACCCATGCCATAGCCAAAGCAACTCAGCAAAGATCATGCACAGGGAGAAATAAAACTAGTCAAAGAAGAATTTTCCAAACGCATGCAAGGCCATTCATGCCAAGGAAAGGCCATGCACTGGTTTTAAGAATAAGGAGAAGGCAATGCAGCTGTCCACACAGATCTAGCACGCATTGACCACACACATTCAAGAAAAGGTCATGCACAGTTGTCTACACGTCCTCCTACACCAGGGAAAGGAGCCTGAGATTGCAGGGAGCAAAACAAACTAAGAACCGGTTCTGCAGCAGGCCGAGCACGTGATCTTTCTCCCTAACATAGGCCTAACACTCACTCCTTCCTCCTGAGCACGCAGGACCAAAACGAGCCAAGCACTTACTCCCTCCAATTCTTGCAAGAGCCAGTAACTGTTCGAATCCAACCCATGTTCAAAGCCCACGAGTCAATAATGGACAAAGTGATGTTTCTTAGGCTCATGCAGGTATGAAATGGATGGCGACTTGCATGCAACTAGATCATTTGGATCATACGCTCTTGCATTTTGCTCAAAATTTGAACTCAGGTTTGAAACTCAAGTCTTTTGAAGTCCTGTGTGTTTGTGTTCATATCTTCCTGTTAGTGGGAAACCCCACTCGAGCATTCCCAAGCTCGAGCTAAGCTCTATTGTGTTCATGGAAACCCCACTATTTCCCATCTCCATTAGCTCGACTCGAGCTAGTTCTTGAACATGAACTCGAACTCGCACACATCGTGCATTCATGAACACACTAAAGTTGCTCAAACACCTTTTGCGCTAAATCGAGGAACTTTGTGCCCGCGTACAAGTTCAAACTCAAATTCACACCCGCTTTACTCAATTTTGCCGTGTGCGCAATTTCAGCATGGCGGAGGGCCTACTTTCAGAATTCGTATCTTGAGCCCAGACGATCGTCAAGCGAAACGGTTTAGTTCGTTGAATTTTTCCCACATTCATGTACGTATTTGCGGAAATTCAAATGTACAACGCTTCATTTGATATTTTTGCCGAGGCAGTTTTACAGGCAATTTGTGCAGTTTTGTAAGATGGAAGTAATAGCCTCGAAATCACGTTTTCATTGCGATCGTGTCATTCCCAAACAAAATGATGTTGCAGTATAAGTCGTAGCTATTGGCATTGGTCTCTTTAGAGTCAAAAGTCATTGTTATCGGCAAAGATCGATAATGGGAGAATCTTGTCTACATCAATTTCTCACTTGATCATTGCGTTGGATCTATTCATCGACAAACCAAAACCAACGACAGGTGCAATTGTGCGGATCATCAAGCAAGGCCACATCATTCAAGCCTGTCCCCACTGTCGGCTCTCGATTAGCGCGTGCACAATACTTCATCACCACTTTAAGTTGTTCTGTTCTCGAATTGGATGATCGTGAGTGAATCAGAATGCCAACACTTCAAGATGGTGACAAAGACAAAAGACATAACTCTAGGAGGTGAATTGTAATTTTGGCTCTTGGAGATCTTCTCAATGGCGAAAGACCAGAAGCTGGATTCTGACAAACCAAGGTGGCGTAACGACTACGGTCTCACGACAAATGAATAATTCACCATGGAAAGGTACTCGAGCATGTGGAGAATTGTGTGTAGTTATGAACGTGAATACGAATGAAGACAAATTTTCTCACACCAGATATTGCTCAGACAAAGGGGTGGATGAATTGCTCAAGTTTCAAGCTCAGCACTCTTGTCATTTGGAGGATTATAGAGCACAGATCAATGAGTTCATTCCCGTACAATCGAGATAGGCAAACTCTTGGCCCAATGGATAAGGCAATCGATCCTAGGTGTCTTGATCTGGTGGCACATTCTTGCGACTAGGATGTCTACGTGTGCGTCAAGTCATTTAAGTGGGTCCACATGTACCCATTTCTTTTATTTATGTATTTTTCCCTTAAATGACTTTTTAACTTAAGCGGTTTCTATTTTTAGTCACTTTTTAAAAGTTGGTTGAAAAAGTAAAAGTCACTTAAGTGCCCTATTTAATGTGCATTTAAAACCCTAACTACTTTGTAACCAACTTTTGGGTTATAAAAGGAAGTCAGGGGCTCATTTGTAAGGGTGACTTTGAGAGAGGAGAAGAAAATACTTTTGTGTGCAAGCTTTGTTTCAGGAAGAAACTTTGTGTTCTTTTGTGAAAACATTTTGGAGTTAATGAAATACGAACTTTGTGTCTCATTCATTGTCTCTTGTAACATTTGGTGTTCTTATGTTCATTAGATGTTAGGTGTTTGAATCTTGCAAGCAAATATTATCTTTGATCTTATTGTCAACATTATTTATCAATTGTTCTAGTTCACAAAGTGATCAAACTCGATTATCTACTTGCTCATATGTGTTCCCTTTACACATTCTTGTTTGGCTAACTCAAACTCCGTTTTATTTGTGTTAGTTATTCATCTTTCCTCCCCGTGCAATATTAGGCTCTGTGTTTACCTAACTCTTGCATGTTCTTTCAATTCATTCCATTCCACTCCTTTCCTTCATTCTATTCCATCTCCTTCATTCACTTTTCTTTCTATTGATGTTCCAAAACACCCCCACATACAATTTTGAATGTATAGATGTAAATACGAGCTTTGGTTTTCAATAAAGGCAACTTCACCTTCATTGAGGAGGGACTTCGTATTGGAACAACAATATTGTCACACAGGAAATAATAATATGATATTGTATTCAACATATATTGAATTACATTCACAGGCTAATATATAGCCATATCAATAGGAAAACCGACTTCCTATAAAATAGGAAACTACAACACACCCGAATATATATTGTTATAACAATATATATGTATAATAAACTAACATGTAACAAATACTAACAACCATGTGAATACTAATTCCTAACATTCCCCCCCTTAGTGTTTACATGGTAGAAAAACATCCACACTCTCAACTGCAGTATGCTCACCCCTATGGCATGTCCAAATCTGTGACTCATGACCTTGATCCAAAAGAAAGGCTCACTCCTTCCATGGTTTTAAACAGGCTTACCACAAACCTTGACGTGACAGGAACCTCATCAACTGTCCACCTCGTGTGGTTTTCTGGATCCTCCCACAAACCCTTTCAAGATCCATGAACTGACTTACTCTTGTGCTACTATTCACCACTATGCTTATACATCAGGGAATTATGTAGGAAACACAACATGCATATCACAAAACTGCAGAGTAGAAGATATACTGAAAAAATTTCACATTACTTCCTATAAAAATCATAATGTTCTTAATCGTAGTCTCTGCCATTGATCACGCCACTCGATCTCAAACAAAGATAGAAAACCGCCACTTTGCCACTACTTAGAAGCTTTCCTTGACTAAGTTGTTTTGGGTGCAGAATGGGAATGGAACATTGGTATGTATTCCCCCCCACAATGTGAAATTCCAAATAAGAAATCAGAAAGGGAAAAATGTATTGTGTTGTATCATACTAACTAGATCTTGCTTTGTCTTGATCTTGCTTTGCACATGATCACCATTGCCAATGAATGTATTCACTGACCGATCATCTTCCAACGAAGTACGGCAGTCAAAGGATCTCTGCAGTCAGAGGATCTCCGTAGTTTTCTGCTCTCTTATACAATTCTTTTCCAGTATTAACAATAAAGCACACCACTCAAAGCAACAGAACACTTTGCAAACTGAAGCACACTGAGAAAATGGAAACCACACTGAAAATCATATACTCACACCATACATATGCCACCACAGCTTCTACACGGCCCGTCGTTGGTGGACTCGACAAGAGGTCGCCGAATGACCTCCATCCTCCTGTGCCTCCATCCTCCAGTATACGTGCTGCTAACTCAGCTGGATTGGGATATGAAGCTCAACTGTTTCCACATTTTTTATTATATCTTCCCTCCCGCAATGTGAAACAACTTATTTTTCTGGACGTCGGGTAACACCGAAAATGCGTCCGTGAGGCAAAAAAATTATTTTTCAGACTTGAATTTGACTCACAATGAACTTTAGACTCAAAACGACAATACAAATAATCCTAAGATCACCTATTTTCGATTTATTTTTTTAAATACGTTTTCTGCTCTTTTGAACTTGGAGTTCCAACATAAAATATACATTGACTTACACAATGCAAGGACTTTTTATAACAATGTTTTGACTTGAAAAAACTTGTTACGACAACTTTACAAGATAACTTTTCCTTGATTGACAACCCATAATGACATTCTAATAATTAAGACTCTTGACTTTGAACATTTTTCTCACATTAACACTATAATGACATACTAGACAAAGTTACAATAACAATAAAAATCATTCAAACCAACGAAATAAGGGACATACTTTTATACGCGACAAAGTGTCCACAACTGCATGGCGAAGAAAATGGTAGATTCGGTGTGAAGTATGGCGAGTAGACATGCGTATATGGTATTTTGCACAAAAATTCAGTCGATTTAATCTTCCATGGTATTGTCGAAGATCAATACAAATCGCCAATGATGATAGTGCGAGGATATGCCAACAATACAGATTGATCAAATCATCAATGGACAACAGGCTGAGTTTGCATCCAAACGTGGAAGTGAATGGATTAAGCAAATAAAATTTCAACCTCATAGGTATCTCCCTAACACCAAACGTGGATCGGAAGACATGGTCAATGGAGGTCCCGAGCCAAAGGATATACACAGCCCCCAAAAATAGGCACGGATCTCAACCAATGCGTAACTGCTGTACATGAGTGTTAAGTGAATTGTTCTTAAAAAACATATGATCTACAATTTTCACTTGTTCAAGGACACGAAATACATAGACCTGGAAGTTGCAAGAAGAATAATATGTTGACGTTATGAGCAGGATTTTCCACTTAGCAGATCATGCATGCAACACGTGTTGAATCGGCTGCCTTAGTAATCATCTGAATCATTTGTGATCAGGATTCGGTACATATGCCAATGCAGGCTGGGCAGTGACAAATCCGATGCAAACTCTGCAAAATGCAAAAAAGAAAACTCTAATACGTCACCAAGAACACCACGTTCAGTTGGATGGAAAGCCGTCCATAATTTCCCCTCCAACGCAAAGTCACAGATCTCTTTCGCTCTGATACCAAATATTGGAACAACAATATTGTCACACAGGAAATAATAATATGATATTGTATTCGACATATATTGAATTACATTCACAGGCTAATATATAGCCATATCAATAGGAAAACTGACTTCCTATAAAATAGGAAACTACAACACACCCGAATATATATTGTTATAACAATATATATGTATAATAAACTAACATGTAACAAATACTAACAACCATGTGAATACTAATTCCTAACACTTCGTTCCCACACTTTTGCATGTCATTTGCATGCGTGCAAATCCATATGCTAACAGAGTGCTAATTTCGACAAAGAAGGAAGGATGCAAGTCGCACTTTTTGGAAGGAAGGCTTTAAGCTGCCAATGGGAATTTTGGTAGTGGCAGGCAGGTGGGAATTTTATGCCTGCCTGAAGGTTGTTTTTTCCCATTATGAAAGATAAATCACTTAAAGTACCAATGGGAATTTTAGAGTTGTCAAGCAGGGTAAGAATTCCCATCAAGGAAGTTTTATTCACCCATGCAAGTCGCATTTTTAAGAAAGAAGCTTTTTTTATGCAAGTCGCACTTTTTGGCAGGAAGGCTTTAAGTTGCCAATGGGAATTTTGGTAGTGGCAAGCAGGTGGGAATTTTATGCCTGCCTAGAAGGTTGTTTTTTCCCATCATTAAAGACAAATCACTTAAGTGAAGGATGGGATTTTTGGAGCTGCCTGGCAGGGTAAAAATTCCCATTGCTTTGACTTCTTATTTTTAGCATGTCTCCTAGCCAAAAAATGTGACCCACCTTGGCATGATTGCATGCATTTAATGATATTTATTTTTATTATTCCTAGCTAAGGTGGGTGCCAAAAATAGATGGAAAGTCAAAGCAACTTGATGAGCTAAAGAGAAGGCAAAGAAGCATGCTAAAAATAAATAAAAGAATTGCATAAAAAAGCAAGCAAGAAGCATGCAAACTTGGGTGCCCAAATTGAGAGAAAGAGCATAACTTATTAATAATTGCCAAAAATAGGAAGAAGCAATTATTAAAAATAGCATGCAGTTAGCTATATAAGCATGGGACACCATAAGGAGGAGACAATTAATTATTTTTGATAGAGCATGCTAACCTGGAGAGTTTTGGCACCAAGGGAAGGAGTGATTTGCATTGAAAAATATTTTTTATTGCCGGGAAGCTTCCAGTTATGGCACCTAGGGTTGAAGAAGTTTTCTTTTTATTATTCAAAGCATCTCCATGTTGGTATAAGTGCCCAGGTGAATTAAATAATATTTTTAGTTTGCTTGGCATGCAAGCAAAGTCTAAAAATAGAGGGCAGCAAGCTTTATAATCAGATTTTGGTGAAGGAATTAAGCATTCATGCCATGGATTCCATGTTTGTCTGAATTATTTGCAGGAATACTTCACTGGTGCTCATATTGGTGAAAAGAAGGCAAAGTCAATGTCAAATACATTGAATATATCTTCAGAATCGAAAGAGAAATTGCAGGTTCTGCACAAATAGATCCAGCTCTCATATTTGCAAGGTCTTCTGGCAGAAATAAAAAAAGATCTCAGACAAAGGTTGATTCAGGCACGATGAAGGGTGATGAGTTTTGTCTGAATTGTTTACGGCAAACATTGCACTGGTGCACGTACTGGAGAAGAACTGCAAAAGCTTCAAGGATAAGAGGGAAGACAGTCAGAAGCAACACCCGCAAGCAAAATCACATTCAACTCGCTTCTACTCCAGCTTTGGTGAGAATCAAAGGAAATGATTCAACAATATGGGAGAAAAAGGCATCTCAAATTCAAGGCAGATATATCATTTAGATCATTCATTGCTAAAGTGAATGAAGCGTATGCACACAGTTGGATCAACAAGCGAGTATGGAGGAACAAAACTAAGAGTGTTACATCTTTCTTCTCCTCTTTCTTCTTCTTTCTTTTATTTTCTTTGACAAAACAATTGAGCAATCATTTAAAATTGTAAAATTTAGGTAATTGGCTATAAAAGCCGTCACTTCAAGTTACTGGAAGAAGTCAATTACTTGGAAATAGATGGCAAACATGCAAATTAGAAGGTTCTATTTTCAATTATAAATCATGCATGTCATGTAAAGAGGAATTCCAGGAAGAACACTGCCAGTTGTTTCCCCATCTCATAGCTTCCACATGTGGAAATTCATTGAAAGCCTCCTAGCCACCTATTACAACAAAGTTAGAAAATTGAAATTCAAACACTAGTATCCTAAGTTCTAACTTAATAAAATTTAAAATATTCGAAATGATTCTAAATTTTAAAATTTATAAATGTTATACCTGTGAAAGAACTTTTATAGCAATAGGACGTAAGTACTTGGCATCATGGCCATGTACACGCCACCATGTGGTTGGAGTCAAGCTACTCTTGTTGAAAAGAGCCTCAATCGATCCCATGTTGCCTTTTGAACCAGTAAACATGCCCATTTCACTTCTAACCACACTAGCTATAGATGGATCGGAAAAATTTCTTCGAATGTCTGCCTGGTTCCATTTCCAACTTCGGAGTCAGAAAATGGTGCTTTCCTGTTTGGTAGCCCAAGTACATCAGAACTATAGTACTTTGGGGTCAATGCATAAGCAAGGAGATGTAATGGCGTGGTCATTTTATTCCACCTCTTCATGACCACAGTCTTGACCTCACCGTAGAAGGTCTCTTCTAGATCTAGACCTTTTTTTGTATTATATCTCTGATACGCTCAAGCATGGAATCTATGCCATCATATATCTCTCCCAAGCATGCTTCATCGCGATCTACATATCGATCATGGAGAGAATGGGTTCGTAAACTCAACAAGTACTCAACCTTGGCCCATCAATCGTCATCAAGGACCCATGATTTTACCCTCGTAGCTTTCTCTGTATTTGACCGCCTCCACACTGACCAAATACTGCTGATCACCATACTGCTTAAAGCCTCTCTCACCTTCACAAAGCCGTCTTAAAACAAGTGTGTGAGAGGCAAATCTAGTTTCGCAACCTTCAAAGAACTCTAACCTTGAAAATTTCCTAAAAATGGCTTGTGACATATGATGGTTTGTGATAAACATTTGAATGTCATTTGCCTCAGAATAAATTTGCTCAATCCATGGGATTTTCCCAATCTTTTGGAGCATCAAGTTAAGGGAGTGGACAGCACAAGGGGTCCAAAAAATGTGCTCATATCTACCCTCTATGATCATTCCTGCTACTTTACAATTTTTAGTGTTGTCCGTGATGACTTGGACAACATTATGGGGGCCCACTGACTCAATTGCCTCTATTAAAATGTCAACAATAAAGTGTGCATCCTTAACTTGCCTTCACAAATCAATGGTTTTCGGAACATTGCCCCTTTAGGGCATACTGCAACAACATTTATGAGGGGTCTATTTCTAGCATCTTTCCATCCATCTGAAAATGATGGAAACCCCTGTTTCCTTCCATGAGTCTTTGATTGGCTGCAAAGTCTTGTGAATGTGTTCCACTTCCTTTCCCAAGAGTGTGGTTCGAACTTTTTCGTAACTCCGGGATTTGTACCTTGTGGAGCTTCATTGATACCCTTCATCATTTCATGCCAATATGGAGATCTCAATACATTAAAGGGCAGCCCACATGCATAAATGCATCGAGCAACAACCTCATCAGAACCTCCCTCTTTTCAATATTAAATGCTTTCTCCAATGCTCCTTTTGGCCTTTTTCGTGAGCTCTCTGGACTCTCTTCATCAAATGGTTGACATTGAGTTTGAATGAAAGGATGAGAAGTAGGTCTAGGTGTGGGTGGTAGTGATGAAGGCCTTCTTTGCGAAGGAATTGTTCTAATTCTATTTCTTTTCACTTGTTTATCACCTCCTCTTGCTCTCTTGGTACTCTGCCATTTTTTCATTTGATATTTTTGGGCACCTCTTTATCCCCACACCTCCAACACCAGTCAAATTGATTTTCACTCGACTATATGAGGATCTGTACTGAGCTTGGCAACCATGACATATCCATACCCGACACCCACCACCAACAATGTTGTCTACCACTGTCACATGTCTCCAAAGAGGGGAATTAGGATCATGTCTCACAGGAACTGATGTGTTTTCAGCTTGGCCTTGCACTCCACCCGAAGCAGAACTTGATGCCATCCTAACTGTTTTTTATCACCAAGATCACCATAACGGCGCGAGGTGAGAGCATACACAGAGTTAGGATGTTTAAAAAATTAAAAACATTTTGCCTTAACATAAATAAATTAGTTATGTCATCCTAATCTGTTTTTGATCACCAAGATCGCCATAAAGGCGCGAGGTGAGAGCATACACAGGTTTAGGATGTTCAAAAAATAAAACAATTTGCCTTAACATAAATAAATTACTAATTAGTTATGTCATCCTAATCTGTTTTTGATCACCAAGATCGCCATAAAGGCGCGAGGTGAGAGCATACACAGGTTTAGGATGTTTAAAAAATTAAAACACAATTTGCCTTAACATAAATAAATTACTAATTAGTTATGTCATCCTAATCTGTTTTTGATCACCAAGATCGCCATAAAGGCGCGAGGTGAGAGCATACACAGATTTAGGAAGCTAAAAAAAAAACAAATACATTAACATTGAACAATGCATTTAAAATAAAAAAATGATTTTTACCAATTAATAAATTAAATAACCCTAAACTATGCCATCCTAATCTGTTTTTGATCACCAAGATCACCATAAAGGTGCGAGGTGAGAGCATACACAAATTTAGGATGTGTTTAAATTATAAAATTTAAAAAAATGCAACATAATAAATAAATAAATAACCGTAAAAAATAAAACGAAAAGATGAATTAAAAATAAAAATAAAATTAAACTACGATATACCATGTAGAGTGTAGTGTAGAATCGTAGATCCCGGTTGCCTCTAAAATTTTAAAACAATCTCTTCCTCTCAAGTCTCAACAATGGCTTCTTCTCCTTCTAAGTTCTCCTCCTTGCAATGATGGACTCCAAACAATAAAAGCAATCGCTGCCCCTCCTTCAAATCTTTGCCTCCTCTAAGCTCTTTGCAAAACCTCCTTCCAATCTTTGCCTCCACTAAGCTCTTCACATCTCTTCTTTGGCTCTTTGCTCATTCACTTGCAAAAAGACAATGAAATTGTTTGTGTGATTTCAAATGAGAGGGGTGGGTGCTTTTTATAACTTTTTGTGGGGGAGAAGGTGTATTATTTTATTCATTTAGTGTTTAGGGTTCGGTTTTAGGGAGTAGAAAAGTCAAACATTAAAAAAATGAAATAGAACTTTAAAAACGTTTTTAGCGCGCGGATACGCCCGGATCCGTGCAGGGATACGCCGGGTACGTGGCGGATACGTCTGTCACGTATCCACCACGTGCCGGGCGTATCTCGCACGGATCCGGGCATACCTGGCGTATCCGCACGTATCCGTGATCGGATACCTATCCTGCGCAGGATTGGGGGTTTCGTATCCGTGCAACGTAGGTTGGAAGCAAGAGTCGGTTACGAGGACCAGTTTGTCGGGGGATGTTGGCAGTCTATAGAAATCAAGTCAGCTTAGTTCTGAATCAGTCCCGCATAGTTATGTTGTAGCTCATACTTATTCAGGACTTCCAAGTGCACCCACTCACAAGATTGGGATTCACCAATTCAATTCAATCTCGGTCTATAAATCTCTCGGTGGTGGCTCAAGCATTGGTCTATGTCATGTTTACTCAAAGCACACTCAGGGGTTGAGGAAGAAGGTGTTGGGCAGCCTTTTCAAGACTACAATGTTCATTTATTCCTAGCTGTTAGAAGTTTTAGTTGTTCAATAAATGGAGCAATGTTAAAGGGTGTTGAATCCTCATTGTCCCTCATCTTCTTCTCCAGTATTGCATGATAACGTGCTTTGCACTTGTGAAGCTGTTGAGCTTTGTGCTAACAGTTTCAGGCACTTTAATGCCTTTTTGATTGGGCTAGGACCCTTTCCTAGGTATTTTTAGCCAAAAACATAGATGATTATCTGGTATAACAACATGCAATTTGGCACAACTGAAGATTGGTTGTCTTCAACTTTGGGAGTGGCTAGCCCGTGAGCTTGGTTTGTTCTGTTTATTGATAACAATCAGAACAGAGTTACATTTTTGTGTGAACCTAGGATACCGATACGGTGGGGGAGGCTGAAACCAGTAAGAAAAGTACAGGGTATGGGTACAGCCCGGATACAGGGGTGGGAGCAGGCAGGGTACGGCCAGGTCCATTTTTGCTGTCAATACATGGAGAAACATACAGCAGATAGGATACTTTTGAAGCTATACGTTTCATATAATATCTTTTCAACCAGAATCTTATTACTCCAAGGAATATTATATACATGTAGAATAGGTCCATATGATTTTTTATTAGATTTAAATACGTGGAAGAATATATCAAAATTTATTATAGTAAATGATTTTATATATATTTTAAAATAGCATCTGGAAAATAGTTTATAAAATTTCTAATTATATACAATAATTCTTATATATATATATAAGGTTATTAAATTGCTTAATATTATATATAATATTTTGTACTATATATAATATAATAGTATTATAGTGTTATGATAGTATTATAATTAATATCCTTATGATGTCATTTTAATATTTATCATGCACTATATTATCCAAAATCGGATATTATTAATAATGTTAGTGAGGCAATATATCTATAGGGATATAATGATATAACGTTATTTATAATGTCGTATAATGTTGTAGCATTATAAGTGTTAGAGCTTTATAAAATGTATAAGATTATTGTATGTATATAATGTAATAGTAATATAAAAAGTATAATGGTTATAAAGTTCACTATTATATCATTTGTAATACTTATAATACTATTATCTTATATATTTTAATTACAATGTTTGACGTTATTATATTTATAACATTCACTTATTTAGCTTATAACTTATAAGTTATCTACTTATCTTGTCTTTTATCTTGTCTTTCATATGCATAATATGTGGTTAATAACTTAATTCCTATTTAGAAGGCTGAAATTTATATATTTTTTAATTTTTATATATTTTTGTACTACCGTATCCAACGCCGTATCTGGGGCCAAAACGTATCGGCTACTTAGGCGTGAACCATAGTTAACATGTTTGAAAAGTTTGAGTTGTACAGATGACGGGGAAAAGTTCAAAAGTTTGGGATTTTGCAAAAGATTCAGTTTGGTTCAAAAAATTATAGATTTTAAAATATATATATAAATAATAATCTATATTTGTAGAAAAAACAATTATACATAAAAATAAATAAAGATACACATACATGAAAAAGATAAACAAATAGACAAATCCAATAGAGTGTCAAATTTCATAAATATTGATACTATATATAGCAATGAGAATTATCCATTGTTTAAACTTCCAAGTTCATAGAATAAACTAAAAATGGGAATGAAATTTTAAGAATTTGCAACATCAAAACCTGCTTCTATATCAAAAGTATTACTAGCATCTTCATCTAATCCTACACTAGTAGGCTCATCAAGAACAGCAGCATTTTCTTCATCTCCAAAACATGGTTCTCAAAGACGAGAGTTATCATCTTCATTTGCAAGCTAGTGCGTAATCAATCATAAACTGCTATGGACAAACGCAAGATCGGAGAGTTTTTGAGCCCCTAGTCGCCTCTTGTGTTTCACGGATTAAATCATGGGTTCTCGCTTTTCTTTCACATGTAAAAGCGCTGGAACATTGGCTAAAGATTCATACAGCAAGCTTTTGAACTCTAGAGTAGAAAACTCCGTAAGTATGACATCATTTAGATGGTTCCTACTTCATCCTACTTGCCTTAGCTTCCTTGTCACCAAATATTTTATCTTGGTTCTTGAAAATAATAAGTTGTTCTCTCGTTACTTCCTTCACATCTTCATCAAGAACCAACCTATTTATTGTTGTGAGTATACCTCTCTTTATATCCTCATATGCATCATGATTTACCTCTACTAATTTAGGATCTAAATAGCAATTTGCCACATGCAAAGGACGATATCTCATGAACCACCGTTTTTCAACAATGTCCCAAATATGCTTGACTTCTTCAACATCGTCTACTAGCAACTTATGGATTTTTTCTTCTTCTTTGTCCATGCCCTCATACACAAAACCCATGCAAGGTTGATTGCCATCAACCATTCTCAAAATCCAAACAAGTGACTCAAACACATTTATGATCTTCTTAGCCCCCTCCCAAAAAGTTTCCCCTAAGATGATTCTTTAAAATTCTTTTAAATGGATTTCCTTGGAAAGCTTCGACTCTACCCATTCATCCATAACAACCACTTTTCTCCTATATCCCTTTCCAAATTAATGACATTGGTGAAAATCTTGTTCAAGAAGAGAAATAAGCTCACGCTTTGCAAATGAATGATACAAGTTCAATATTAAGCGGTGATTGAGGATAAACTTAGAAATGTGTTTTTCTCCATTCACAACATTACTTACCCACTCCAATTTCAATAGATCTTCAAGCAAAAGATCCAACACATGTACTTTGCACATAGTGTCCAAAGGAGATGAAGAAATCTATCCGTGAGTATATCACTTGCTTCTTTGTAATTGGTTACATTATTTGTACTAACTTGAACAACATTCCCCAAGCGTCCCCAAAAAAAAAGAGAAATGTCCCTAGTACAAGAAAAAAAAATGCACAAGGGACAGCAAGGGACGGTTGGCCATACTCGGTACAGCCATGGGACATCTAGACGTCCCTTGACCGTATCCGACGGTCAGCCCTCCCTAGGTGACACAACCCAAAAAAACATTAAAAACTTCTTTAAAAAAGGGATGTGGGGGGCCACAAGGGCCCCCACACCCTTTCCACTATACCTAAACCTAAAACAAGCACACAAACTAACAAAACTAAAAAACAAGCTCATTTGTGTCATTTTGCATTTTGTGAAGAAGAAGACAAAAAGAAAAACAGCAATGAGAAGAGAAGAGAACAATGAGTAGAAGGCAAGAGAGCATTGAAATACATCATTTGAGGTAAGTTTTTTTCTTGTGTTGTTTGCACTTGCAGCTGTGTTTTGAGTTTTCAATAAAACAACAATGAGCAACAGTGAGGGTAGTGAGGGTGAAGAGATTCAAATTCAACACAAAGGCCATAGAGGTGCTACAAGGGTTTCTTCTGAGAGTGGAAGTGTTGTAGGGACTGTGGGTTCAAATAATCCATTTGATTGCCCTTCTGAACTCCTCAAAGTTTATGCAAAGGGCCCATTTAATCCTAAAACCCTTTCACAATTTGCAACAACCATAGACAAGGACAAGAAAAAAACTCGAGGGGTCTAGAATATGGCTATGTCATATATGCAACAGGCAATATAGGGGCAGCTATACAAGAGTTTACTCTCATCTTTTGTGCATAAGTGGATAGGGGTAAAAGGTTGTGCAAACATAACCTTAGCTAAGAAGGTCGAGGTGACTAGGTTGTATATGGAGG
This sequence comes from Taxus wallichiana var. yunnanensis, assembly GCA_018340775.1. Lineage (NCBI taxonomy): Eukaryota > Viridiplantae > Streptophyta > Pinopsida > Cupressales > Taxaceae > Taxus > Taxus wallichiana. The sequence continues at coordinate 246,196,698 of CM031242.1, forward strand.
GTGAGGCAAGAAATAAGGGAATGCCAATAGAGACTACACAACCTAGTATGCAATCCCCTACCCAAACCGTGGATGTTGAGAGTCAAAAGGGAGAGGGTTCTACCAGAGAAAGAGAAAGGTTGCTAGTGTTGTTGGGATGTTCAATATGCAATCACAAGAAGTAGTTGAGTCCTCTATTGCCAAATTTTTTCTATGCCCATGCCATACCATTTCATGTGGCATGTTCTCCCTATTTCAAACAAATGTTCAAAGATGTAATTGTTGTTGGTTCCTCCTTTGTACCTCCTGAAGAACATAAACTACGCACTAGCCTCCTTGATAAAGAGTATTCTAAGGTGAGTGTGGTGATGGAGGAGATGAGGCAAACTTGGATAAGCCCATCATGGATGGATGGACCGATATTAGACAATGGCCACTCATTAATATCATTGTCACATGTCCAGCTTGGCTCTTATTTTCTTAGAGCTATTGATTGTTCAAGGAAGAGGAAGGATGCAAACTTCCAATTTCAAATTTTGAAGGATGCCATAGAGGAGGTTGGGCCCTCAAATGTTGTACAAGTGGTGACCGATTCAGCCCGTGTATGTAAGTTAGCTGACTTGATGGTGGAGGGTGCTTACAAGCACATTTTTGGACCCCATGTTGTGTTCATGCGTTGAACAATGCATTGAAAGACATTGGGAAGATAGATTGGGTGAAGACGGTGGTAACGAAGCTAGAGACATACAGAAGTTCATTTGCAACCATCACACTTCACTTGCTCTATTCAAGACTTTTTCGAGGAAGGAATTCCTCAAGCCTATGGATACCGATGTGCCACTACTTTATTTTGTTAGAGAGGATGCTTGAGGTGAAGGAGCCTCTACAATTAATGATGGTTAATCCAAAGTGGGGAAGATGGCCGAAGGCAAACAAGGTTGAAGGAAAAAGTGTGAAACAAAAGATCCTTTATGATGATTGGCAGTCAACAATGAGGTAAATAATCGTTGTTTTTAATATTTTATTAGTTTATAACTTTATTAATGTTTCTAACTTGTAAATTATTTTAATCTTTCGTTCTTTGTAATAGTATTCACTTTGAGTCTATCATTTGAGTCTTAAATTCTTAATCTTTTCTAAAAAAATTGTTTCTTGTTTGCAGATATGTTTGTTCCATCATCTCAGCTATTGACGGGTCATAAGATATACTTGATACAAACTCTCCTAGTCTTGAAGAGATTTATGAGACATTTGACAACATGCTTGGGCAAATGAAGCAAGCCATTCATAACAAAGATCCTGATTTGGGATTCTATTAGGTGCATATCTAGCCCATTGTGATGCAACAGGTGGAACACAATGAACACCCCACTTCTTATGGCAACTTATTCTCTAAATCTCAAATGGTATGCAACACAAATTTGGGAGAGTGATGATGAAGAAGTGAAAGAAGGGCTTATGAAGGCCCTTCGAAAGATGTACAATGATTAAGAGTCTGCTTTACTTCGAGCACAATGGTTAGCCTTTGTCAATCTTTGTGGGCTAACATTTAGCTAACCAAAGGCGAGGATGGATATAGCCACATTAGCTCAAACCAACCCTATTGGATTGTGCATAAGCATGGGAAGGATGCACTAGAGTTGAGGATTCTTGCCACTTTCCTCCTTTCACATGTTGTCGGTTCCTCTCATTGCAGATAATAATTGATCCACATACAACTTCATCCAGTTAGTTAAGAGGAATAGGTTTACCCCTCGACAAGCAAAGAAGTTAGTGGTTGTGCATAGTGCCTTGTGACTACGGGATCAACGAGACAGGTTGAGTACCGTCGACTCGAGACTCCGGCCGCATGTTGAGATGTCGATCCCGAAGATGCCACATAGGTTGATGAGGAGGAGGCACAAGAGGGATTGGTTAGGGTTCCATTGGATGAGGCAGTCCCTCATAGTTTCAATGGTTCGGACTCAGACACTTCGATTTTGATGCAATATTAGCAAATTTTGATTAGGGGCAGCAGTAGATGTTCTATGTTTTTGTCATTTTGTACTCAAAGCATCCCTTGGATATTTCGTTGTGATATATATATATATATATATATATATATATATATTAAATATCAATTCAGCTCTAATGTTATGTATTAAGTTTAACTTTTAGTCTTTTAAGGTTCTATAATGTATATGATGAATGTCTTATCAATGTTATCATATGAATATTTGAAAGTTCCTAATATTTTAAAATTTTCCTTTATTTTTAATAGTCACCCTATCGTCCCTAAAAAAGGCCTCCAAAAAATCCGTCCCCGAAATGCATCCTTTGTCCCTTGCCATCCCCGTCATGCGAAACTTTATGGAATATCAGTTTTCTTTTCATTACTTATATCAATTGATTTTATAAACTCGTGCCTTAAAGAGATATTGCCAAAAAAAAAAAAAAAAATTAGGAGGGGCCTTTGCCTTGAATCAAACCGTCAATCACTTAGTTTTGTGCAACTTAATCTTTTCTAACTTTTCTTCATTTCATCTAGCTCATTGGATATGGATGTCACCTCCTCTTCAAGAAGACTAGTTCTTACTCTTTCATAACAAGGCAACTTGAAACCCTTCCCAAATTCAGTAGTTGCATCTAAAAAAGGATTTGAAATGTGGAGAACAGATTAACATTGAAAGGGATGGCCTCTACATAAAACAATATAATTGCCAACCTATCTACCTCATGTTTTTGTTGTGGCCTCTACATGGACATCAACAAACCTTGTAAATTTTCAACTCCACTAGCACTTTCACTCCATTGGGCAAATGGTAATGAATAACAACTTGAACTATTGAAGGAGCCCATTTGCAAGATAGAGTGTTGGATTTTAGCCTTCTTTTCTTCTGAAACTAATGATCCAACATGATTCACATTAAATTTAGCTTGCACTCGATTTATGAAATCTCTATATTTTGTTTCCTCTGAATTTTCATTTTCTATTGGACACTGTTTCACATCTAAGGATCCTTCAGGTAATGGTATGGAACTTTAGTTACACTTCATGTGATATGACCATTGCACAAGGTGTATATCTTTTTCTTTTTAACACTTTTATCATATCTCTAGACAATGTATTTCATCTCCAATAGATGGCTAAACATGTTAGTGTTGAGTAGAAAATTGTAGGAGATTGGAGTCTTGATGGACTAAAACTTCAAATAATCTTGCCCTATGTTGTCCAACTATTCTCACTTCCCTCAGGAGTTACAACCTGCAAATGTTAACATTTTTGTATATTTATATATTAGAAGTTAAACTAATTATAAAATTTATATACTTAAAATTTATAGAATTAATTTTTTTAAAATAAAATAAAACTTGAGTGTAAATTTATAACTTTATAATTTATAAAAAAACAATAATGTGTATCTGCAAAGATTTTTAAGTTTAAACTAAATACAATATAATGAAATTGAAAATACATGCTAGAATATAAAATTCAAATACCACCTTACAAAAAAACTAACCCTTACAGATTTACAACTTAAACTTATTACAATTTAGGCTACGTTATAACTTATAACTAATAAAATACTTATATATTAAAAATCTTAACCTAAATCCTAATGGCTAAGAGTCTAATACAATAATTTATATAAACAAACAAACCAAAAACTCCCTTGACTTGTGAATATATCTCTCCCAATCATGACCATTCAAAGCCTCAAGGCTCAAACTATTACTTGCAGCCGCAATGCAGCCCTTAAACTTCAAGTGCAAGGATTTGTTACCCCAAACAACAACTTTTCAACAAAATAAATAGAATACGTCAAAAAAAAGTAGAATATACCCAAAAATGACTGGTAAATTGTTCAAACAGGCCCGTTATATGTAGAAACACCTCGTCCATGCACAAATCGAACGAGTTAGCATGTTACAGCTTCACATTTTTCCTCCTTTTTGTTTTATGGCTGCAACACAACTCATAAAATGCAAAATAGGGTTTCACTTTCCTATTTCTAACTTTTGTTTTAACATAGATAAATATTGTTTTTTGTTTTCATTGTTGAGTTTTTTATTATTCTAAAAAAATTATTTTTTTCGTTTTTTTTAAGAAATATTTATATTATGGAGAAATCAAAAGATACATATTCTATTGTGCCAGGCATAAAAACTATTAGTCCAAGCCTGGGCATTAGACACAGAAGCATGTTTATGCATAACAATCATTGATACAAATCTAACTCAATAATCTTGTCTAAGGTCTTGTTGAAGCTTAGCAGACCACCATAGCGGCGGACCAAAACAAGCTATATTCCCATTGTCAAGGGCCCAATTGGCTAATGCATTTGCCACTCTATTGAGCTCTCTTGGAATATGATGGAAGGTGACTTCTTGAAACCTATCTTTCAGACATTGGATTTTGTCCCTCTCTGCACAGTTTCTAATTGCCACCCTGACTGCAGAGGTGGAAAACAATCTCACTATAATCAGAGAGTCAGATTCAACCTGAATTCTCTGCCAACCAAGTTTCAAGGCTTCTTGTAGGCCCCGTGATATAGCTCTTATTTCAGCTAAATTATTTGTGGCATACCCAAGATTTTCTGAAAAGAAAAAGCCACAGACCCATCAGAGAGTCTTCCAATTCCACCCATACTTGCTTTCCCTAGATTGCCCCTAGAAGCACCATCTGTGTTCAACTTACCAATTCCGGGAGGAGGTGGAGACCACTTACTTTCAGTCTAATTTTTCTTTCTTAGTTTAGAGACAGCCATTGTAGTGCTTGAAGGGCATATCTAAAGCTTTTTTAGAAGATTATGCCATTGTGGAGATAGAGAGTGAGGCAACCAAATTTGGTGCTTGATAGATTCAGCTACATTCAACCTGATCTTCTCCCAAACCCAAGAGATGTCCCTAGTCTCCTACTGAAATGGTCTCCTCTTTCTTTCTTTCCAATGTTCCATAACAATAGAGTAATTCCACTCCATAGAGCATGCCCAAGATTATGACTATCTTTAGTGTATTTACCCCACTCCCTAAAGGGTTGCTCAATAGCTTGCAACCCAGTCCAAGGAAATCCAAACAACTTAGCCAACTACTGCCATAAACTGCTCACAAACGGACATTGAAGAAAAAGATGAGGAATAGTTTCTTCAGAGTCCAAGCACAAGTACACACCTAAAAGGGCAATAAAACCCTCTTTTCAACAACTTGTCACTTGTAAGAATTCTTCTTTTCAATAACAACCAAACAAAGAAACTGACCTTGGGCCATATGGCTTCCTGCCAGAGGTGAATGAAAATATCCCTCAAGGGGTGGGGAGTGACTCTACAAAGAGAAACATAACAAATTGAAACTATATATACGCCTGTGGTGTCATTCCCCCATGCTATTGAGTCCATCGTTACTAAGGATGAAAGTTGTCTTGTCTGAAGAATATTCACAGCCACCTGTTGTTGTTGTGGTCCTAGCTGAATAGGCCATTCATGAGGAGGAATCCAACTTTTGCCCATCTCCCAATGGTGTATGGTAGGTTGGCAATAATGAGCAACCTTTACCCAACCCTTTGCATGAAGATTTTCCATAACTTGATGAAGGTCAGGATATTGGGCAATAAGCGGTGGATGACCATCCCATGAGTCAGTCCAAAAATTAGCAATTTGACCATTATTAACTATCCATAAGTAGTGTCTTTGAACAGTGGATGACCATCCAATGAATCAGTCCAAAAATTAGCAATTTGACCATTATTAACTATCCAGAAGCAATGTCTCTTGATAATAGCTTCTCCTACTCTCAAGATTGAAAGGATAGGAGATCCTTTAGAAGGGAGGGTTAAGCGAATGATCTTCTCAGGAGGATTATTCTCAGCATATTTAGCTCTGAGATTAACAGCCCACAACTCATTAGGAGCAGCCAAAAGTCTCCAATAAAGTTTGGCTGCTAAGGCCTTGTTATGCTTAACAGTGGAGTGAAAGCCTAAGCCTCCTTCTAATTTAGGTTGACATAAGGTATCCCATTTGACTAAAGACCATTTACGTTTCTCCTGGGTCCCACTCCAAATAAATTTCTGGCAAATGGAATCCAATTGTTTCAAATTCTCACTGGAATATTTAAAATAGATGACACATAAATTGGTAAAGCTTGGAGCACTTTATCGAACACGTTCATTTTGCCCAGAAAAAAATTCAATCGAACTTCATCAAACGGGTTCATTTTGCCCAAAAAAATTGGTTCGAACCAAAATTTCGCATTTAACATTGTAAGTATGGTGTAACCATTTACTTAAATCTATTTCCTTTCACATCTCGTAAAATTATACTTCAAAATGGTATAGACAAACTGCTTTTACTTTATCAATATAAATTCAGATTTATCTAGGCTCGTAATATTGGTACATAAGCAACAATTATAAGAAAGAGGGAATAAGAAATAATAATTTTTACATGGAATGGAAGGATCATACTTCAAAACAAGAGGTGCATGCCCCTGAAGTTGGAGAGAACCTTATGCGTCAAAGATCATGCAGTAATCAAGGAAAAGAGGAGGAATTGTGGCCACAAAGAAATATATTTAGTACCAAGTGCAAGGTACAAGATAGTGTGTACTATGGTGATTGATTCAGGTAGTAATGAAAATCTAATAAGTTCTTATGCAGTTTCTTGTTTGGCTTTAAAGAAGTTTCCACATCTAAATTTGTACAAATTAGGGTGCAAGATCGACATGAGGTAGAGGTAACTCATTAGTGTTTGGTGAGTTTTTATTCGAAATCTTATGTAGACAAAGTATGGTATGATGTTTTACCCGTGTCAACCTATCACATACTATTGGGTAGACCTTAGCAAAATTGAGGTGCCATGCATTATGGAATAGCAAACACCTAAGCTTTCAAAAAGGATGATAAGTGGCATAAATTACTCCCAATGAGAAGAGATAAGAATCAATCAATTATGCTTTCAACACCTCCAATTTGAAGATTTGTTGAAGAAAGTGAGTGCTACCTCCTATTTGCTAAGCAAGTAGAAGGGGAGGAAAGTATCTTCAAAAATGGAGGGTTTACCATAAGAATTTCAGAGTTTGTTAGATAGGTATAAGGATCTTATACCAAATGAACTCCCATTTGGTTTGCCTCCTCAAAGAATGGTATCAAATCAAATTGATTCAATTCCTTGATCTGCATTACCCAACAAGACTGCCTACTGCACTTCACCTATGGAGGATGAAGAGATAAGAAAACAAGTGAAATAACTCTTGGAAAAAGGCCACATTAGAGAGAGTGTTAGCCCATGTGCTACAACAATATTGTTAGCTCCAAAGAAAGGTGGAGGATGGCATGCGTGTTATAATTCCAGAGCACTTAATATGATCAACATCGAAATCCTCTTTCTTATACCTTGTGTCCATGGATGATGTTTTGGATGTGCTACAAGTATCTCAATTCTCTTCTAAGATTGATATGAGAAGTGGCTACTATCAAATCTGAATTATGTAGGGAGATGAAGGGAAGACAAGTTTTTGCACCAAGGATGGCCTATATGAGTGGTTGTTAATGCCCTTTGGCCTTGTTAATGCTCCAAGTGCTTTCAAGAGGCTTATGAATGAGGTATTGTGGAGTTTTATTGGTAAATTTATTATGATGTATTTGGAAGATATTTTCATTTTCAGAATAACTAAAAATTAAAATTAAAAACATTTGGTGCACGTAAAAGTTTTGCTTGATAGGCTATGAGAGGAAAAATTATATGTGAATAGTCCTTTTTAACACAAGCTAGAGTGTCTTGGTCAAATGCTTTCCGAAAATGAGTTAGAGATGTGTCCAAAAAAATTTATAGCAATCCTGGAATGGCCAACTCCAAATAAAGCCATGGGAGTAAGGCATTTTCATGGGTTAGTGAATTTTTACCACATGTTTATCAGGCACGTCAACAAGATAACAGCACCTATGACTTCTTTGATGAAAGAAAATAGGATTTTGATTGCTCAAAGGCAGCAGAAGAAAGTTCTCAAACTTTAAAGGTGGTAAAAGCTCTTGTATTGGCTCTACCATGTTTTAACAAAGTTTTGAAGTTGGGTGTGATTCATCAAGTGTTGCATTTGCATCAATGCTTAATCAAGAGACAGCGGCATCTTATTGTTTACCATAAGCGAGAAAGTTAATGAAGCAAAGAAGACATATAACACCTATGATTAAGAGCTATATGCACTTGTGCAAACTTAGTGCCGTTGGCGACATTATCTGATGCCAAAGGAGTTCATATTGTATGCAGGTCATCAAGCCCTAAAATATTTGCAAACATGAGATAAATTATATGCTCGACAGTGAAGTGGTAGAATTACCTACAAGTCTTTTCTTTTGTGATAAAGCACAAGGCAGCAAAAGCCAATATAGCAGTTGATGCATCAAGCCAAAGAATGATATTGTCGGTTACTATATCCAATGAGGTAGTGGGGTTTGAACAGCTTCAAGGAAGCTTATGTGGATGGTCCAAATTTTGCAGAGGTTTATGGATCTTACAAAGAACCCATGTTAGGATAAGGTAAAATCCTCATATATGATATTATAAGGTACATACCATTCCATAGAAAACTCTAATTGCATAATATTATAAGTGTATTTCAAATCAAGCACACTTGTTGCCATGCTCAACCATTCAACCACCCATGTGATCTTAGTGGGTAATACATCTCTAAACCTAGCTCTACAATCTACTGCACTTTTCTAATTCCATCCATGACCATAGTTGTTCCTTCCTCCTCGACTTCCATGTTCCATAATTGTGACTCCTTTGATTCCATGCATAGCCATAATGATTGTTTCTTTGATTCCTTGTATAGCCATATTGGTTGTTTCTCTTACTTGCCCCGCTATGCCTCCATGATTATTTCCTTTCATGATGATGTGGGCGTCCATATGCCGCAATTATGTCTCTTTAACCTTATCAACCTTTTCTTTTGTTTTCTTTGTCTCTTCCACCTTTTCGATTGCTAGTGCCTTTGTCTCTTGAGTAGATGACTTGTTCTTTGCTTCTTCAGATTCTTCTTGTTCTTTTGTGTCTTCCTTGTGCTCTTCTTCAACATCTTCAGAATCATCCACATGCTTTATCATGAACTTTCTTAGTTCCTCGCTACGTGTGATATCCTACAAAGTGACCTTTCTCTTGTACCAAATCTTCTTTGCACGTTAATATTGATTGTTCCCAAGGCCTCTAACTAAGGGTATCAAAGAACAATATCCATACCATCCATATCCAAAGCATTAAAATCCGAATGCAAAACATATTTTTCCATAGTGAGCTTCAAATTTTCAAAACTTCAGTCTTCTTACCATGTACTTGCGCTTTGTCGATACTCTTTGCTTGAACCTATAGATGTTGAGCCACATCCATGTTGATAAACTTATACTTGTTGCCGAGTTTGACACAATTACCATCTTCCTTTAAATGCATCCATGAAGCTGAAATATTGAAGCTGTTTTCTTCAAATTTAAACTGTTCACAACATTATCCTCCATCTCTACTTCTTCTTCATCATGATCCTTGACCTCTTCTTCTACATCATATGTAGCATCTTCCTCATTAAGTTCCTCCTCCTCTTCTTCTTATTTTCCATCATCATTTGCATCCTCTTCCTCAACATCATCATGATTTTCTTCCTCTTCTTCCACATCATCCTCTTTTTCATCTTCCCATACTTATCAAATGTATTGACTTCTACATATATTGCCCAACCTTTAACATAATTCTCACCGCTTTTGGTACTCTTCTTGACCTATGATCGAGATAAAACTAGGGTTTCATGAATAACAAAGTATTCACGGGATCTCATTTGAGAATAAAAACATGTAGACAAGTAGATTTGAATATATCCTTTGACCAAATTTTGACCGGAAAATATCAACTTGAACTTGACCACGAAATCCAAAAACACAGAGAAAAGATCCCCACTAAATTTATGCGAGCTTTCCGAAAATGTAAAGAAATTAGAAAAAACCCAAAAATTGCAGCCTATGAAGTAAATTTGTGAAAAACATTAAAAGCGGCGATAGCTCTGCCAAAGCAGAGATCACAGAAAGCTGAAATTTGGACTACGGCTTCCTAAAAGAATTCTCCAACTTCATTAAAAATGCAATGGTTTTGCAAGTTATAAACGAATCTTCAAAATTAGGGTTTCAACCTAATTTTTGCCCAAATCATAGCTACGATGCCATTTGGGTCATAGCATATAATATTGTATCCTTGAGTACATAACATATGATATTATATATTATAGGTACATAACATCCCGAGAGATACGATCTTCTAGGGATATCGGGGGACCACAAAGCCCTAATATTCAATATATTCGGAAATAGAATAAAGCACCCTTAAGGTAGGTCAACACCATCCTTCGCCACTTCGAGGGGGACAACTCCAAATCCTTCTACCAAATGAATGACTCTTCACATACTTCACTTCATAAGATCTTCAAATATAATAATACAGAGAATGTAATAAAGATCAACACAACACGAGACACCGTGTACCAAAACGCCCCAATATTTAATATATTCACAAATAGAATTATACCCTTAAGGTAGGCCAACACCATACAATATACTTCTTAAGGAATAACTCCACAAGATCTCCCAATATGGAAATGTCACTTCAAGAGGGACACCTACAATATCCTTCTACCAAATAGAAGACTTAAAACCAAAGTTATGTGAGGACGTGCACCCCCATCCCCAAGTCGCCCCAGACATCCGAGACAACACAGGGATCTTGGGGACAGGGACAAGACGTCCCCCCCACATCCCGACAAATGCAAAAAATGAAGGGGACGTCCCCTGAGTTCAGGGGACACACCTAGGATGTCCCGTGTGCTTTATAAAAAATCAGGGGATGCCGTGACGTCCCAAGGACATCTCGGCGTCCCCTATGGCCTAACACTTTTTTTTTTGTTTTTTTGGTCTTTTCTTTACAATCGAAAAGATAAATATACTTTTGATTATTGAGCTGCCATTTTGGTTATGTACTTATGAGTTATGAGTTATGACATAATATTTAATAACATATGTAGTTGTACTCTTCTCATGCTAATTAATGAAGACTTGTTTTTCATTGTCATATTGATATTGTTGATGTATCATTGTATCTCTATCTAGTATGAAGTATCAATGTATCTCGGATTCTCGGTTCTAATTTCTATGTTAATGTCAATGACTCAATATGAAACATTGAAATATGAACATTGAATATTAAATATAGCATTTTGGGCCTTGGCTTATGTGATGAATAATTGGATTAATGGTTTCAATCTTCAAACTTTCAATTTTAAGTCTTAGTTTATTGAAGTATTCATGTTATATTTGTAATATATATAAATTTTATATATTTTTATTAGTCGTCACCTATAGTCTCCAAAATTTGAAAAAAATGCCATCCCAAAACCCAGTACCTACATCCCGTTGTCACGAAGTCTTAGGCAACTATGCCTAAAACTTACTTGACATCCATCATAATGATATTCATTTCCTTTAAATGGACATATAGTAGTCTTATTGGGTGGGTAACACCTAATCCCAATGTAGGCCAACTCATTACCCAATATAACTAATTCCACAAGTTACCTATTTAACCCAATATATTATAGCCATATTACTAATTAAGGGGACTGCCTTTACATTATAATATCATACCCCTAGGTACATGATATGTCATCCTTTGACATGTTTTGTTCCCGAAACATGAGAAGAATCCAAGCAATGAGTGTGGTTTACTTGTTGCCACGCTCGATCATCCAACCACCCATATGTGATCTTGGTGAGTAATATCTCTCTAAACCTGGTTCTATAATCTGATCTGTTATTTTGATTCCATCCATGACCATAGCTGTTCCTCCTTGACTTCCATGCATAGCCATAGTGATTACTCTTATGGTGTCATGTTCCATAATTATGGCTCCTTTGATTCCATGTATAGTTGTAGTGATTGTTCCTCTAATTCTGTCTATAGCCATATTGGTTGTTACTTTGACATTACCCGACATGCCTCAATGATTGTTGACTCTCATGATGATGTGTGTGTCTATATGTGGCAACCTTTGTATCGTCAACCTTTTCTTCTGCATTTATTGCCTTTTTGATTGCTAGTGCCTTTGTCCCTTGAGTAGATGACTTGTTCTTTTCTTCTTCATATTTTTCTTCTTATTTTGAGTCTTCCTTATGCTCTTCTTTGCCATCTTCAAAATCATCCTCTCATGCCCTACCTTGACCAACCTTTGTTTTTCACTAAGCGAAATATCCTGCAAGGTGTCCTTTCTCTTCTACCAAATCTTCATGAACTTCTACACATTAATATGGATTGTTCCCAAGGTCTGTAACCAAGGATATCCAAGAACAATATCCAACTCATCATATCCAAAGCATAAAAATTTGAATGCAAAACATATTTTTCCATAGAGAGCTTCAAATTTTCAAAAAGATGAATCTTTCTTTATCCTCTTATCTCTGTTGTGAACTTGTAGATGTTGAGCAACATCCTTGTTAATGAATTTATACATGTTGGGATTTATGGACACAATGACCTATTTCTTTTACCGCATCCATCCATGCAACTAAAATATTGAAGATTCCTTCTTCGAGATACATTTTCAAAACTCTTATCCTCTATCTCTACTTCTTCATCATGGTCCTCTACCTCTTCTTTGACATCATTTGTATCATTATCCTCATCGTCATTATGTTCCTCTTCTTCTACTTCTTATTTATCATTTGCATCCTCTTTTCGACATCATTATTTTCTTTCTCCTCTTTTTCTTTTGTGTCCCATCTAGCCAAGAAAACCTATTCCAATTCCTCTCGAAGACGAATTAGACCTCTTTCTTCCCAAGCCAAAGATCCAACTCCATGTTAGACCACTAAGCAAAAGTGATAATAATACCCACGACATTTTTGACGTAAAATAGGTCTCCTTAAATTGGAGCCACCATTCTCTAGCATCAATATCACCCTTTCCATAGAAAATTTGTATCCACGTGATCCACAAAACTAGGGTTTCAACTAGTATAAATTGGATCTCCTTTGACCAAACTTTGACTGATAATTTCGGGTTGAAGTCACCCCAAAATAAACACAGAGAACAAACCTCTACTAAATTTTTGAAAAAAATTCAAAAACATAAAGAAACCAGAAATTTTCAAAAAATTGTGGCATGTAGAGAAAATTTGCGAAAACCCTAATATTGCAATAACTCCTGCAAAACGAATCACAAAAGGATAAAACTTGGATTTGAAACTTCCTTGCAAAATTATCCAACTTCGATAACATATTTGCAAAAAAAATCGTCACTACTTGGAGAGAAACAAATCTTGAAAATCAAGGTTTCAACCTAATTATTGCCCAAATCGAAGCTTTAATACCACTTGGTAAGATCTTCAAATATAATTATTCGAAAAATATGCATAATATAATGAAGATCAATGCAGAAAAATAGATATTAGTGAGACAAGGTGCCTTAATATTCAATATATTCAAAAATAGAATAAGACCCTTAAGGTAGGAAACATCATACAATACTCCTTAACGAAGGAATAGCTCGACAAGAACTTCCAATATGGGAATTTCACTTCGAGAGGGACAATAACTCCACAAGATCTCCCAATATGGTAATTACAATTCAAGAGGAACACCACCAATATCCTTTTACCAAATAAAAGACTCATCACATACGTGACATCCACCATAATGGTATTCATCTCCTTTATATAGACATACATTACTCTTATTAAGTGGGCAACACCTAATCTGAATGTAGATTGACTCATTACCCAATATAACTAATTCCACAAGTTACCTATTTTACTCTATATATTATAACCATATTATTAACTAACGAGGATGTGTGCCACATTTCAACATTTCCATCAACCCATATACATTACATTATCAAAATGTCCCTAGGTACATAGCATATAAAGGATCCCTAAAAGATCATATTAGTGGGTTCATATCCCTCAAAATATATATGATGGGTTCATATCCCCGATCTATCCCTTGGTATGATCTTCACATCTTTTAGAGTAATTCGAACAATACGAAGATTAAAGCAACATAAAAGACATCTGAGGGCCAAGATGTTCTAATATTTAATATATGAAATAGAAAAATACCCTTAAGGTAGGGCAACACCATATAATACTCTTTAAGGAAGGAATAACTCCACAAGATCTCCCAATATGGGAATGCCACTTCAGGGGGGCACCTCCAATATCCTTCTACCAAATAGAAGACTCTTCACATACTTGACATCCATCATAATGATATTCATCTTTTTTTATGTAGACATATATTACTCTTATTGGGAAAGTAACACCTAATTCCAATGTAGGCCAACTCATTACCTAACATAACCAATTCCAAAAGTTACCTATTTAACCCAATATATTATAACCATATAACTAATTGAGGGCGACGTGTGCCACATGTCAACATCTCCATCCACCCATATACATTATAATATCATACCCCTAGGTGCATACCATGTCCTCTCTCCTTGACATGTTTCATCCTCAAAACATAAGAGGGAACCAAGTCGTGAGGGTGCTTCAAATCATTGCACACTTGTCACTACTATGCTTGATCATCCAACCACTCATATGTGATCTTGGAGGGTGATATCTCTCTAAATTCATTTCCTAATTTTGTTACATTACTATGATCCCATCCATAACCATACATGTTCCTCCTCGGCTTTTATACATAGCCATTGTAATCAATTCTATGATTTTTTGTTCCACAACCGTGGCTCCTTTGATTCCATGTATAGTCATGGTGATTGTTCCTCTTATTCCTGTATAGCCATATTGGTTGTTGCTACGATGTGCCCCGACATGCCTCCATGATCGTTACCTCTCATGATGATGTGGACATCTATATGCCTCGACCTTAATATCCTTGACCTTATACATCTTCTCTTCTTCTTTCTCTGCCTCTTACACCTATTCATTTTGTGAGTGCCTTTATTTTTTTGAGTATATAAATTGCTAAGTTTCCGAGAAACGGAAACGGAAACGGTACGAAACGCGGAAACGGCAATTTTCAAAAAACCTTGGATACGAAACGTCAACGGAAACGTCCGTACAACATACATACATACATACATACATACATCCATCCATCCATCCATCCATCCATCCATCCATACATCCATCCATACATACATACATCCATACATCCATCCATCCATCCATACATACATCCATACATCCATCCATACATCCATCCATCCATCCATCCATCCATACATACATACGTCCATACATACATACATCCATACATATACATCCATACATATACATCCATACATACATACATACATACATCCATACATATACATACATATATATATATATATATGCATAGTGCTCATTTTATAATTGTAGACCATAAGAGATAATTGATAAAGCACTCAAAATATTTTGAATTCATTGAAATTTGAACCTCTAAGTTCTAAAGAGTCATCATTCAACATGGTTACAATTTCAAGGATTCACATATACATAATAATAATCTAGATTCTAAAATATATCATCTAGATTTCCTCATAATCATCTACATGAACAGCACTAGCACCGAAAAGTAAAGTCTAAGTAGTTGTATTAGGGTTAGGGTTCATTTAATGCAAATTTTTTTCATTTTTTAAAAAGTAAAGTCGGTTTTTAAAAGTAAAAAGTGCAGGAAACGGCAAAAACGTTTCCGAAACGCTTTTGTGCCGTTTCCCCCGTTTCCTTTGCCTGAAACGTTTCGGAAACGTTTCTAAGGGGAAACGGGACCCCCCCAGGCGTTTCCTGGCATCATAGATAAATTGTTATTTTCTTCTTGTTCTTCTTTTGAGTCTTCTTTATGCTCTTCTTCACCATTTTCAGATTCATTCTCATGCTCTACTTTGACCTTTCGTTGTTCCTCGATAAGTGTGATATCTTGCAAGGTGACCTTTGTTCTTTTGTACAAGATCTGCATGAACTTTTTTGTGCAAATTATTATTGATTGTTCCAAGGGTATCTAACTAAGGATATCCAAGAACAATATCCAAACCATCCATATCCAAAGCATAAAAATCGAATGCAAAACATATTTGTCCATAGTGAGCTTCAAATCCTCAAAAACTTGAATCTGCTTACCATCCACTTGAGCTTCCTTGATATTCCTTGCTTAAACCTATAAATGTTGAGGCACATCCATGTTGACGAAGTTATACTTGTTGCTAGGGTTATGGACACAAATACCTTCTTCCTAAAAATGCATCCATGAAACTAAAATATTGAGACTTCCTTCTTTGGAGCTAAATTGTCCAACCCTTATCCCCCACCTCTATTTCTTCATCACGATCCTCTAGCTTTCCTTTTGCATCATTTGTAGCCTCTTCATCATCATCATTATGTTCCTCTATTTCTTCTTCTTCTTCATCATCCTCTTCCTCAACATCATCATTATTTTTCCTCTTTTTCTTTTATGTCCTATTTAGCCGAGAAAACATGTTCAACTTTCTCCAAAACCAATCAAACCTCTCCTTTCCAAACTCGATGGAGCCAACTCCATGTTGACCACAACAACAAAGTGACAATAATACCCGAAACTCTTCGATGAAAAATGGGTCTCCTTAGATTAAAGCCACGACTCCCTAGCATCAATCTCACCCTTTCCATTGAAAGATTGTATCGCCATGATCCAAAAACACTAGGGTTTCAAGAACAAACTCCTTTGACCAAACTTTGACTTCGTGATTTCTGGCTGAAGTAAGCCTTAAATCAAAAAACACAGATAACAGACCCACCTTAAAAAAATTTGAGCTCTCCGAAAATGTAAAGAAATCAGATAAATTCTGAAAATTGCAGCTTTTATAGCGAATTTGTAAAAAAATCCTAAAACAACACTATCTCCCACAAAACAGATCACAGAAGGCTGAAATTTGGACTGAAGCTTCTTGAAATAATTCTCCAACTTCGACAAAAGTTACAGAAAGATTTGTAATGATTTGTGAGATATACACAAAACTTCAAAATTATGGTTTCAACCTAGTTGTTGCCCAAATCAAAGTTCTTATACCACTTGGTATGATCTTCACATATATAATTGAATAGTTCAGAAAATATGTAGAATATAATGAAGATTAACACAACACGAGATAATGGTGGGCCAAGAAGCCCTAATATATTCAGAAATAGAATAATACCCTTAAGATAGGGCAACACCATACAATACTCCTTGAGGAATAACTCCACAAGATCTCCCAATATGGAAATTCCACCGTGAAGGGGGCACCTCCAATATAGTTCTACCAAATAGATGACTCTTTAATTACATGAGATACATCATAATGGCTTTCATGTCCTTCATATAGACATACATTAGTCTTATTGGGTGAGTAACACCTAATCTCAATGTAGGTTGACTCCTTACCCAATATAATTAATTCCACAAGTTACCTATTCGACCCAATATATTATTACCATATAATTAGCTAAGAGGGACATGTGTCACATGTGGGTATCTCCATCAATCCATATAAATTATATTATTGTACCCTAGGTACATAACAAGATATCAAAATGCATATTTGGATTTTATTTTGTTGGATCAAATTCTATTTCAAAAGAAAAAACTATGCATTCCAAATGGTAGCAGGAGAGAGACTCTTATTCAAGAAGCACGTAGTGGAGGTCTTGGTGTAGACTTTGAAAGAGAAAACACTTCATCGGCTAGAGGATAATTATTATTGATCAAGCATGGCCAAGGATGTGGCTAAAGTAGAAATGAGTCGCATTTGTCTATTTGCTCAAGATAAGTAATAGAATTTAGGAAAATATTAATCTGTACCATGCCAGATGCACCATGGTAGCTCATAACATGAATTTTGTGTTGGGCTACCTCGAACTCAAAAAGCTAATGATATAATTTTTGTTGTGGTACATAGATTTTCTAAGATAGTAAGTTTTATAGCTTGCAATAAACGTGAAGATTCCTCGCACGTTGCAATATTTTTTCCAAAGAAATAGTGTGGTTGCATGGACAGCCACTTTCTATTACTTCTGATAGAGATACCAAATTTTTAGCCATTTCTAGCATACTTTGTGAAAAACATTGGGAACAAAACTGCAGTATAACTCTGCATTCCATCCTCAAACAGATGGGTAGACAGAAGTGGCGAACCATTCTCTTGGGAATTTGTTGCAATGTTTGGTGCAGGATCAGCCAAAGCAGTGGAATTTGGCACTGCTTCAACCTGAATTTGCTCTTAATAACTATGTTGATCGAACAACAGGTTATTCTCCATTCAAGATAGTGTATGGAGTCTCTCCAACAGAAGTGACACACGTAAGAACTTCACTTCCTAGTACACACATTTCAGCAGATGCAGAACAATTTGTTGAAGGAATGATGAATTTCTTTAGGCAGACATAATGCAGAATACACGAACATAGCAGATTCTAGGAGGAGAGACAAAGAATTTCAGGTTGGAGACATGATGATGGTCTATTTGCAAAAAGTTTGTTTTCTGAAGAGGGAGTATAACAAATTGAAAATGAAGAAAGTTGGCCCTTGCTGAATTTTGAGGAAGTTGGGGGATAATGCTTTTCTATAGTTCTTCTCAATGACTCCCCTACTGGGTATTTCAATAGCAACCGTGGATTAGACAAGGGGACTCTCTTTCCCCTCTTCTATTTATCCTGATGACTGAGAGCCTTAGTAGGAACATTGCTAATGCGGTGAACTCGGGTTTCCTTAAGGGTTTTAATCCTTCCTCCAAAGATATCAAGGTGCCGCATCAGCATTTCGCAAATGATACAATTTTCCTCATGATTGCCTCTGTTGTGGAAGCTAGAAGACTGAAGGCATACCTCATTTCCTACGAAGAGGTCTCTGGTCAACTTATTAATTTCGACAAGAGTTCGGTGGTCTTCCTCAACACCCCGATGGATAGGCAGGTTAAGATCTCGAAAATCCTTGGCTGTTGTATTAGCAGCGTTCCTACCTCCAACCTGGGTATGCCTCTCTTCTCGGAAAGGTTCTGTCTGAGGTTTGGAATACCTTCTGGAGCGATTCCAAAGAAAGTTGGTTGGTTGGAAGGGCGTTGTCCTTTCCCAAGTTGGTAAGTGTTTGCTGATCAAGAGCACTCTTCAGAACCTTCCTATTTATTTAATGTCTCTCTTTAGGATACCCTCTTTTGTCATTGATAAAATTGAAAAATTCAAAAGAGGTTTCTTTGGTCGGGGTGGAGGATAGCAGAAGAATCCCTCTAGTGGCTTGGGACAAAGTGTGTCTCCCAAAGAGGTCGGTGGCTTAGGGATTAAAAACATTAAGACAATGAATAAAGCCCTGATTGCCAAAATGGGCTGGAGATTCATAAAGGAAAATCATCCTTGGACTGCCATTATCAAATACAAGTATTTAGGGCCCACTAATCACATAAATTGGTTGGCAAGTGAGGAGCTGCCTTCTGGCTCAGCCTTTTGGAACTCTCTGGTGAAGTGCAGATCTCTTATTTCTAAGGGTAGTAAGTGGAAGATGGGGAATGGCCACCTCATATCTTTTTGGAAGGATAAATGGATCACCTCCTCTCCCCTTAAAGACACTGATATCTGGTCACCCCTTTATGCTCATTTCAGTAACAAGTATGGGGACAAAGTTAGTAATTGCATCTCTTGGGATAATGGATCAAAACTTGGATCAACTTGTCTTAGGAGGAGGCTCCTTCCCAAGAAATTAACAATATTAGGCAGCTCCAAGACCTCCTCAGCAAAAGACATTTGGGTCACATTGATTCTCAAGACAAGTTTATTTGGGAAAACTCTTTTGATAATTCTTATACAGTCAAGTTTTGTTACAAGCTTCTCTCCACTTCTCTGGACACTGATTTTGCATGGCACAGGATTTGGATTAAAAAGCTTGCCCCAAAAGTTAACTATTTCCTTTGGCTGGTTCTTCAGAAAAAAATCTTGACTATCAACAATCTAGTCGAGAGAGGTCAGTATTTTCCTCACAAATGTCTTCTATGCAAAGCCAGAGAGGAAACGTTTAATCATTTGTTCATCCAATGTCCTTTTGCCTCCTCTCTTTAGAGCATCTTCTTGAAGTTTATGGGCATCAATTGGATCTTTCCTAATGACATTGTTCTTGACTGGTCCCAATGGCTCTCTCCTTTCAAGCATAGAGCCATCAAAAAATTATGGATGCTCTCCTTTTCCCATATTATCTGGCAGATATGGAAGGCTCGTAATGCTAGAATCTTTGACGAAAAAAGCTCCTCTCCCTCCAGGATTTTCAATCAGCTGTTCGAGGAAATCAAGGAGAATGTTCTTAAATTCAGGCCCCCTAAGAAGTAAAGACTTAATCAAGAAGAACTCAAGATCTTAGATAAATGGAAAGTCACTCAGTTCTCTACTCTTTATCAAAAAGGGATTCTATTGACAGGTCTCTCATCAAGTGGCATCGCCCCCTCTTGGTTGGCTAAAACTCAATTTTGATGGGGCTTCTAAGGGCAACCCCGAGAGGGCGGGTGGAGGGGCAGTATTTGAGATGATAAAGGTAGAGTGATTGCGGCTTTCGCAGGGCCTATGGGGGTTCAAATAAACCACTATGTAGAAGCCTTGGCCTCTCTTTGAGGTATTAGACTTGTTAATTGTTGTAATGCCTCTAATATCATAATTGAGGGAGATTCTATAAACATTGTGAATTGTCTTAATAGGAATTCTCCTGCTAGCTAGACTATTAAAGACATTATTGAAGAGGCTATCTTATTAATAAACTCCTCTAATTGTAATATTCAACACACGTATAGAGAGGGCAATAGGATGGCGGACTAGTTGGCCAATATAGGAGTTAATGATAATTGCTATAAAGATTGGTATAATGGGGAAGAAGTCCCCGTGATCATTCGGGACACCATTTTTAATGATGAAATCAATCAAAATTGAACCTTTGGGCATGCTCTCTCATGCGAAGCGGTTGGCATGCGATTTTCCGCACACTTCTCCATAAAAGCACCCATATTGACATGGAGTATAGGCTTGGTTCTCACCACATTGCCCTCCATATTTTTATTTGGGAAAGGATCTATCTTCTTTTTGTGGACAATTTTAGAGACAAAGGTGAACCGAATAACATGGGTGGGGAAATTTGTAGGGTCGAGCCCGTTTGTAATGAAGCATGGAAGTTGGATGAAGATATGTGGAACATCTTAAAAAGGAGCGGATTTAATAATCTTGTGGAGAGAGTACGAGGGCATGATACACATCTTTCTTTGGAATTTGCCAAGAATTAGTCTAACATAGTTGTTACCTACAAGGGGAAGTCATTTGAGATCACTAAGGAGCTCATTGCCATGGTTACTGGCCTCCAGATGAAAGGCCTTAAGTTCTTCAAAAATAAATTCGATAGGCTGGAGGAAGAGAAGAAATTCTTGGGGTTCTAAAAATTTGGTGCACACCAAAGGCAGCTTTCAGAGGAGTTCTTTACCCCATCCTTACAATGAAATTGGTCTCCTTCGATGAAATTTGTCACATTGGAGGGCAGATTTCAGGTGATGCATTACTACCACCTTGTGCTCCTTAACCATTTTTGTAGGCAGGCCTCTATTAGTTTTCCTTTTTACATTTTGCAGTCTCTTGAGCTCTCCATCAAAATGGTGCATTGGGGAAAGAAGGTCTACCCCCTCCATCAAGTTGTTATATTATTGTTCTATAAGCACTTTGAACACACTTTTCCCCCAGTCCTTCCTCTCTCTCTTGCTCTCTAGAGGCAAGGCACTCTTCCTTTGTCCAACCCTCCCCTGCTCCTAATCCCCCTATGACCAGTCCTTCCTCTATTATCCCGCCCACCAAAAAGAGGCCTAGAGAGGTCCCTTCTGACCGGAATCTTCGTAGCCAGGGGGCGAAACACTCTCCCACCGGCGGGAGATCACCTTCTCCCACCAATCTTGGGTAGGGTGAGCTGCTCATACCCTCTTGTCTTTTGGCAAGAATGTTGAAGGGCCTTCAAAAATCAGAGATTCAAGCATCAGAGTTGAGATTGACTTGCACAAGGATATGATCAACTAGCTACCGGATTTTTAAACAAATGAAGAAAAAGGGATTTTGAAACAAATGAAGAAAAAGGGATTTCTAAACAAATGAAGAAAAAGGGATTTTTCCTAGGCTAGAAACCCCAGGTTTTTTTTTCTAGGAGTTTTTATTGGGATAGCATAGCTCATTTCATTTAAAATAGAATGCTCGGAATCAAATCATTCCGTCATTCTGAGTTATCGGAGCACCAAGAAGGTGCTCCTGCCAAGGATAAGGGCTTTCTTATGCCCTTTTTCATTTATGGTTTTAAATTCTGGTGTCTCAGGCGTAGGGGAACCACACCAATCCATCCCGAATTTGGTGGTTAAACTCTACTGCGGTGACGATACTGTAGGGGAAGCCCTGCGGAAAAATAGCTCGATGCCAGGATGATATTAAGCTTACTTAATACTTAATCTAAGGTCATCTTTCCCACTCCACACTGTGAAATGTGAAACCCCTCTTTTTCCTAAGTCTCTCGAAGGTACTCCTGGGAACAGATCCCGTGTATCCACAAGGACTTTCGTGCTCTCAAGGACAGAGTGAAGGGTTGCAAGTTGGCGGTGGAAGGTGGAAATTTGGATGCCAGCTATTGGGAGGAGCTAAATAAAAGGATCACCAGGTTGGAGAAAGATCAAGCAGCCATCCGGGCTAAGCAGTGTGACTTGCTGACTACCTACAAGGCTACCATTGACTTCCTCTCCCTCATTACTCATCGGCTGAGGGATGCTAAAGACAGGAAAAGTATAAGGAAGGTGAGGGCACTAAGACTCTTAAGAATGGTCTGGAGAATTTAAAGAAGGCTTTTACTAAAGCCATGAAGTAGTCTATCTTGTGTGTTGTTTCTTTCCCCTGTTTTGGGGTTGTTTCTGTTGTATTGTTGTTTTTTTGCTGCAGCTTGGCTGCTCGTTTCTGTTTTGTTCCTTTTGGTCTTCGCTGTTGTATCTTGGCTTTAGGCCTTTTTGTACCTCAGTAGGATCCCAGTCAAAAAACCTTTATCCTTATCTAAAAAAAAAGCTTATTTATAGGAGTTTCCTTTGGAATTGGATATTTCACTAATCGTCAACGTTGATGATTTGTATGGGTATAAAGATGACGATTCAAAACAGGTTGACAGCCAAACACAACATCAAGTCGGGCAACAAAGTTGCCAAGAAAGGCCATTGAAAAGATCAAAAATATCAGGAGATGAAGGTATCCACACCACTATCGTGGCACAGGTCTAAAGACTGGTATCTGGTGAAATGGAATCGCCGGCCATCAGCTGAAGCCGCCAAGTTTTGCAGCTAAATTTGTTTCGTATTGAACATTCAACCAGGGGGTTCAATGCTTTACAGCTTGCAGGGTTTGATGCAGGGGCATCATAAAGACAATAAGATGATAATCTTACTGTGAATTGTTAGGTGTCTAGGCTCTCAGGTTAGGTCAACGCAAGTTACGTGTCAAGTATTAAATATGTCGCGAGTGGTTTTTGCATTGATGATTTTTCAGAACATAGTTTTGAAAATCAGCAGTATTAGTAGACCATGGTAGATGTAAACAGCTCTATATTAGAGAGATGATGTTTTGATTTATAAGAAGGCGGGTGGATGTAAACTAAGTCCTGATGTTTTGATCGTATAGGTGTATGTTAAGATCTTAAGAACAACAAATTAAGATTTCCTTTTCTGTAATTCTGTGGTAACTTTGTTTTATGCAAGGGAAAAGTTGTCATTTTTTCAACCACTTCTCTTTGATATTTTTGTTCAGTGGTCTTAGTCCTTTTATCTCCAGGATTATCATCAGAATGTAACCATAGAAAGATAAACAATTACACCCAACAGAAGTACACAGGGACTCCTTGTCCAATCATGATATTGCCGTTAATTTTGTTTCTTTAAGAGAAACATGCATAATTATGTTCACAACGTCACCTACCTCGTAAGCATTTGCTATTTTGAGGAAATGTTTCCTGGCTTCTGGATCGGGATTCTTGTCAGGATGGCTGCACTTTCAGATTCATATTCATAAAAATAATTAGTTGTAACTTGAAAACATCCATCATACCGTGCTAATAACACCAGTGATAAAAGAAAAAGAAAAGAGTTTGTGCGTACTATTTGAGAGAAAGCTTGTAGTAGGCTTTCTTGATTTCTGCACCTATAGCGGACTGGGTAACCCTGCATTGCATTTAACATAAATACAGGTATACGTATAAATATAAAACATGGCATTGTCATTGCATACCCACCCAAGAAGATCGTAACAATCGTCTTCCTCGCAATAAATGGCGAAAGTGGGGGACACCATCAACGACCACAAAATTAACAGACGCAGCCACCATGCCCTTGCCATTGGAGAACACCTCGACCCCTCACCAATATGAGGATTTTTCGAGTCTGGGAAGAAGCAATTCCAAGATGCACTCAAAAGGCAGTCATATCTTTTGGTTGTAAATGTAGGGAGCTGCTGTTGCTTAAAGAAGGGTAGTATCAAGCAAGGAAATGTATTTGTAGAGTGCTGAGAATTTGTAGAAGAGAGAATGGTTTCTTCTGAACCGAATTACCAAACAACAACCGCACATTATTTATGTCGATATTTATTAGCAATAGATACATCTAAGGCAACATACGGGGATGGATGGAGGTAGGGTAAAAGTTGAAGGATTGAAGAAGAAACATTGGAGAAAGGAAGAGTCGTGATGATGATGATAAAGGGGATTGAGGGAGGAGAATTTCTAGGTTAGGGAATCTAATGAAGGGAACATAGGTGATCTTTTTTTTCCTTTCGTAGTCACATATGGACCGCATGTTGTTATTATGTACTCCACTTCATGTTGTTCTGTTGAGGGCTCTACAAGGTTGAACCTAAGATTTGCAACAAACTTTGGGATATCCTTGTTATACTTTCATGTGACAACCCTTGGGTGGTAAGTGATGCAATACAACAAAGTGTAGAGATAGTTTTGTGCTTTAACATGTAAAAGTTAAAATAGACGTTTCGAAAATGTCTTGCCTCTTACATAGGCATATGCAATGCATGGATAATTATGCTTTTGACATGGATGTTGGTTGGCCCATTCGTAGCCTCTCATGGATCGGTTTGAGGACCGAGGAGTTGTCACACACAGTGTGATATCTTTGTCATGCTTTCATGCAACAAACCTTGGGTGGTGAGTGGTGAAATGTGGTAGAGGGTAGAGATAATTTTTGCTTTAACATGCAAAAGTTGAAATTAAGGACCATTTCACAATATGGTTGGTTGTGTGTCTTGCTTTCCAGTAGTTAAATTTTCGATTATGCTTTTCAAGAGTAGGAATGTTGGCGAGTGATTTGGGGGAACACCTTGCACGTGTTTACACCTTAATTAAATTTATGTTATGGAAGTGCACAACAATAAAGAGGATGTAATGGTTTGTAATAGAGGATTATATTGATCTAATTGATTTACAATTAACCATTCATAACCATAATAACGCATTAATACTTTAAACGATTGATAAAATGATAAACAATAGCTCAAATGCATAAGAGGATAAAAAGACTTAGTCAGAAAGTTAGGATAGAGAAGATCCGGATGTGCAGATAGGTGGAAAAGGTAGATCAAAAATTGGAGATGCTTTGTTGAGAGTTGAGCGAGGGCGGAGTGTACAACTATTGTATGGCTCATATTAGAAATGTATGGTCCTGACCTTTTATTGTACAATCTTGGACCCTTCGACAGCTTGGGATCCGAAACTTCTTATGTACTTAACTTGCCTAGAAAGGACCTTCGTTGTATGTCGGTCTTTCTCGCACAATCTTGGGATGACTCGTAATCACTTGCAATAATGTGGAAACCCTAAAAAAATTGTAGAACTCTTCTTCAAAGCATTAGCAAACCTATTGTCATGCAAATGTGTAACATGATAAATTCAAACTTTCAAGCATGACAACTAAGCCAAATTTTAAAAAAAATCTCGTAAGTCTTCGCAAACCCCTTTCTTGGTCAATTTGCCTCCTACTCCATGTCCATATTGACGTTGCAGGTACTTCCAATATGATGAACACGCAAGTGTGGGTGTTTAGAATGGTGTGACAAGATACACTCTTTCATCCAATTAAGTATTTCAAGACTAGTTCTCGGTAGGCCTAGAGAGGCCAATTCTAGCCATTTCGGGGTAGGTGTGCGGTCTCCAAGAAGGATTTGAAATCCCCTAATCATATAAAGGTGGTATTGTTCGAGATATGAACATGTTAGAACTAATTTAGGAAAGTTTAAGAAAGTTTTGGGTTTGGGAATAGTTGTTGTGAAAGCGTTTTTCAGGGGCAAGGAGCATGCAAAAAATCGGTACCTAAACTTCTACAGAGGATTATGGGAGTTCCATAATGAATCGAAAGCAAACAAATATTCATTGGAAATCTTAAAGAGTCCACTACAATATGGAATCATAACATTTTTCACAAGGCATAAGAGCTTCTCATAGCATCTCATTCTTGGAAGACATACCCTACTATATCGAAGGAAAAAAGGAATTTTTTGGAGAAGGATGCATAATAATGTCCTAAAACCTATCCCGTTGGTCTTAAAATGGTCTTGGGAATCAAAATCATATAAAAATTTGCAATAAAAGACCACCTAGCTCGGGAAATGTGTTCTCAAGTTTTCATACTTAGTCATTTTTCAAGATGGTTCAGTGGTGGGTTTTCTTGTCCCGTGTGTCATGTGTGTCCCTCTTGTCTTTAGGATATATGGGATAGAGAGGACACGTGGGACAAGAAAATGTGCCCCACCCCTCATCTCTTCCTCATGGTTCCTCATGTGACCTTTCTTCAACCCGACGGAGTGCTAAGCTCATTTTCCCGCATTACATGAAATGTTGATAAATGGCATCATCCTGTTGAGGCGCATTTTCTTGCACCTCTTATCCCTAGGAAAGAGAGGACACAAGGGACACAAAAATTTTCCCCTCCCCTCCTTAGCTTATTTTTTGAAGTTTTTCTCTATGGTGGAATTTTTTGACCCTCTTGTCCTCTCGTCTGTGAAAGAGGGGACAAGAAAATGTGCACCAATCTTTAGCCCCTCTCAGATCCCCATGTCAAGCCCTAGTTTTAAGGCATAAACCCTAGTTTGTGCCCTAGTTGTTTCTACTTCACCATGATCAAAATTAACTGTCGAGGCAATGCAAAACATGAAATAACTTACTCGTCAAGCATGTTTCTTCACCAGTTCGACCCTTGCATCCATTGATGAAGATACCATACCAGAAAAATCATGAAAAACATCAAATATGTTTCCCATCACGTTCCATATCTATCCATGATTGTAAAAATGAAGTTTTTCTCATAGTTGTTCACCCGGAAACATGATTATACAAAGTTTTCAGCTGAGTTTTCTTCTCTCATGCTCCTTGTGATCACTGTAATTTCAAGAATCCATTAATTTTTGCCATCACATCTTCACACCTACAAACCCTAACCCTAAAAAAAAGTATTTTTCAATTTCCAAGGGTTTCAGCGGGTGGAACACAACGAAAACTGGAGCACAAGATCGCAACAAGGAGATGAAATTCAAAAATGATGTTTACGATGCAAACCGGCACCATTTTTATCATTTAATAAAAATATAATATGCCATGTCCCTTCACATGCTGAAAATAGTAATTCCCTCAAATTACAAGATATTATCACTCACTCACGTGGAAATAGTGCAAAATAGTAAGCGGTCGATAAATTGGCAATTTCCCAAAATGGCAGGTTCATAAAAAACAACTTGTTAAAAATATAAACTTTCTAAAAAGGATAAATCATCTTCAATGGAGGTAATTTTAGTATTCCATAGACTTCATAAAATAAAATTCCAACAAAAAGGCAAAATAGCCCAAAATAGCAACTCTTGGTCACACCTGCCAAAAATAGTAAGTTTTAGTTTTCAATGCGAAAGTTGCGGTTGACTCGTTTTTATTCATCTTGCTACTTTTTTCCATCCTCACATGGTTGTAAGGTTTCCTTATATCTCAAATAATATAATTCACCCTTCATGAGGATCTTGAAGCATCGTTCTAGTCACAATTGTGCCCGAGATCTAGGCGGAACATAATAGGGCGCATTAGGTGAAAGTTGGGTATATTGTGTAGTCTGGAAGGATTTGGAAGGATCTAAGAACTCCATTGAAATCCAAGCTAAATAATCATCATCTCTTGATCCACCATTATCTCTCTAGTGATTTGGAAGAGTTGAGATGGGCAAGTTGAGTTGATCTAGTTGATCCAATTGAGTTGGGTGAGTTGGTTGAGTTGAGCTAGGTGAGTTAGGCGAGTTAAATAAGCCATTCAAGAGCTCATCCTTTTGTATAAGAGGCACATGAAAATTTAGGTATGCAAACATCATAGATACTCTTGAGTTAAGAAAGTTAGATAAGTGATCTTCACTTGGGGCACCTTGAAAGATGAGAATGAGAAACCATCTTGGCTTCAATTGGAAACATTTGCATAACAATGCTCTTAAACACTCAAGCAAGCACTGGCAAAGGTGGTCAGTCATTAAGGGGTTCAAACATCATGGATATGGTTTGTGATCATCAATGTCAATTGTGAAAGCCTAAGGAGTAAGAGAGTGATCATCACTCTCACTATGGATCAAGGAGGAACCATCATAAGTGATGCTCATGTTTGTCTCAAGCTCACATCATAAGGTATCTCAATAGTGTTTCTAAAAACTCATTTAAAAACCCAAGGTGTCTATATATCTTGCAAGAGGAGGAAATTGAGATCAACATGCCTTAAATTAGAAATTTCTTCATCAACATCATATAAATCAATCTCTTTCCCTTCTCATCTTCTTTCCCCTTCTTCTAATTCTTCATTGTACGCAATCATGGTATTTAGTCTCATTCACTTAAGTGACTCTCTAATGTTGAATTATAAAATTCCCTTTTATTTATAATAAGGGAATTATTTTCTTCAATTCCTAGGAAGATGTAAAGTCACAAGTTGAATAAGAACATGAAGAGTCATGTGGGGGCTAGATGAGAGGACAATTCACAATGTTATAAATTAGGATGGCTTCTCCATTCCAAAGGATCTTGAAAGTTTTTCTTTTGTAGTAATTGTGGATTGTTATATGGTTGTTGAATTTTGTATCCCCATTGCATAAGAAATAAAAATTGTTTTTGTCCATTCCTTGTACTTATATTTTCCTCTATTTTATCTTTATTCTGCAACTTTGAAAGCATAGTTATCTTGAATAACCAAGAAGGAACTTGGTGTCCTTAATTGATGAACCTAAATAATTGTGTGTATGTAGTCTTTTTGTTACCCAATGTAGCTATGCAGGTTTGACACCTCATCCAAGAAAGTTTGGAATCTCACCTAAAGTGTGTGCAGCGTTCGAATTCATCCTTTGTTATGCTTGGCAAGATGTTAGCATGCATGTTTAATAACCATAACAATCATTCATACAAGAAGATACATCATACCATGTTAATTCAACAACACATATAATACGGAAATCATTCATAGATAATGAATATTAAGATATGAATACCCATCAATCCATGTTCAGACATAGATATCTTTGCAATCCATACACAATTGTCCATTACAACCATAATTCATAACATAACATAGGAGTTGAATACATTACAATCCATTACATCAATGCGTTGGACCATGTGCGCTCTCCTACAGACTCAAGAACACACTTATATCAAGATATCTAAAGCTCTTCCCTATCTAGTCTCGACTCAAACTCTCTATTACAATGAAGCATCACTTATATTTATAGGGTGGGGACTTTCCCTTCACCACTTACATGATTTCTTTCTTAAAATAGGCATGTTTTATTAACATCATGCATGTTTTTCTAATTTTGCTCTACAACAGTTCAAGATATAAATTACCTGCTTTACTCATGCTTTAATTCCTATCTTTAGCCTTCTCCATGTGTTTTTCCTTTCCCTTGCTTTGTATGTGCTTTATTTTCCTTTGTTTGGTTGCTAAGTCATCTTACTTTTGTCTATTTTAAAAATTTGGTTAAGTGGCACTCCATCTTTTGTTTTTCTATTTTTAGCCTTGTATGGAAAATCGGTTAAGTCCTTGATCCTCTGCATCTATGCACCCAATGTCACTCATTGACATGTTCCTTCGTGGTGTGTGTACCTCTACACTCGCCTCACTTGCATTTGTTTTTTCCTCTTACGTGCATGCTTTTGTGATTTATTCCAACTCCTGCGCATGGCTAGTACTTAGCCATTTTCTTAGACCAACATTACCCCACACTAGGGATATTGTTCATCCTCAGAAATACTTGTATCAAAATAATGCACTCTAAAGAACTAAAAATAGATACTTGGAAGATCAAAGAAGGGTGGGTATATAGCCAATCAATCAACGAATATCAATCTTATTGATGCACACATTTAAATTATTCCTAGGGTGGCTAGAGTATTTATGGGAACTCTATATTCATAATATTCTCTAGTTCTTCCCACCCTATAAGTTCCTTTTTGGCTACATATGGCACCATTATGGAAATATTTGGCACTTGGTCAAGGGTCAAATCTTCACCCTTCTCCTTCACTCCCCTAATTATCCTACCAAGGTTTGATGTCATTCCCTCCAAAGCATCCATTTTGCACATAACCAATGAGCCAAGTTCTTTGAGTCTTATCTCACATATATCTCTCATGGCCTTAAGTAAATATCTCTTTAAGCGCAACTTTGGCCATGATTTCCTCACGCCCAACCTTATTGTCTTTCTTGTCCACATGCACTTGCTTTAGTTCAACCTCCTCTTGAGTGGTGTGTGCCTTAAGAATGGGGTCTAGAGCTTGACAATTTTCAAACTCGTACCCTTATTTCTTCATAACGTCTTTGATCATGGTGTTTAATACCTCATACTCCACTATCTTCCACACAATTGATGTCTTATTCTTTTCTTTATATGCACTCAATTCTTCCTTCAACTTCCTTGACACATAATTTTTCTCATGCGAAGCATTCTTACCAAATATTCTAAGTAATGCAGCTCATATGGGTACTCATCTTGGGATTTATCTACCAAGTCGGGGCACTAATTGTGATGGCATTTATTATCTGTTCGGCCTTATTATAGGCATACTTTGTATGCTTATTTTCCTCCTCCAACTCCTCTACAATTCGTTGTACATCCTCCTCTTTATCCTTCTTATCTTCAAGAAACACTCTTATCGTGGCCCCCTTTTCTAGATTCATGTGCGCATCTCAACTGTCATCTTATTTAATACATTGTTTCCCTGCTCATCATCATTAGCTCCATGGGGTTGATTATATTGAGAATTTTATATGGTTCCTTCTTCATTTTGCACTTGGCATATGCCTTGTTATTAATCTCGAACTCATGCTCCTCCATATGAGTCTCAGTATACTCCACAAAAGCATCTTCTCTGTGTGCATCTTTACTCCCTCATGGTCAATTATCTCCCACCATAGAGTTCTTTTCTTGGTATTGTGCTCTAGAACCTCATGCACATCACCTTTGTTTGTTCATTAATGTAACTCATATGTGGTAGTCACATGATCTCCTCATTTTTCTTCCTTTCGCCACCGCACTTACCCTTGGGTATCCTTTTCCCAGTCTCCAGTTGTGCATTGCTCCCATTTCCACCTGTAGCATCTAAGCCTTCCCCAAGGGTTGTTCCTTATCATTTCCATGTTTGTCTTCATCATCTCCTTCGGGCTCCCAACATGTGCATTATGTATCTCTAGGTCGGGTTGCATGGTCTCATCCTTAGTCTATTCCTCATCATGTGTCGGCTCTTCATTGCGTAAGACCTCTTCTACGGACTTATCCTCATCACTGTCTATAGTTGTAACCAATTGTCACCTTCTTTTTCAAGAGGAATTGTCTTCTTTTCTGGGCTTGGTTTGGTGGGAGTTACCTTAGGTGACTTCTTAGGTTCCTCTCAAGTCGGTGTGCCTTGTGTCTGCGCTTTGTGCCCCCTTTACAATTTTCTCATGTGGGTATGGTCCAATGTAGTCTCCTCTTCCTCCTCGCCCTTTTCATTTTATTCTTCTTCTTGTACGGTAGGGGTCTACTCGTGCATTCTTTTTGTACCCATAGTTTATTTTTCCCTTAGGCGGTTTGAAGATTTGAAGGTATGTTCCATCAATATATTTCCCATTCTTCATTTTGGGCCTTAAATAGATGTAAACTCTTGTTGGTTCCTTTCCCACCACAAGAGTTACATGAGTAATATCCATATTCTTTAACTCCATCACCTCTACATAGGTTGACTTAGAGGGGTATACAAATGTGGTGTGTAACGTTTGGCGATTAGAGTTTACCTTATCATCATTAAAAACTAACTTCGTGCATCCTTAATCTTGTTCGTGGATGCCTGGAAGTACTTGACAGTGAAGGTAAACGGAAATTTACACCATGGGCCCTTTTCTCCATTGCTTAGGTAGAACCTTCCAAGTTGAAGTGTTGATGCACGGCAAATTCCGTCTGTCCATCCAATATCGAGGGCAACTCCTTGGCACATGCCACTCATTCTTGAAAGTCTCACGCATTTATCCGTACCACTAATCCACAGAAGCTTATATCATTGTTTATAGCTCCATCGCAGTATACTCTTATAAACCTTTGCGTGGGGGATTTGTTCTCTACCGAATACATCCAAACCTTATCCTTAGGCCCATTGGGTATCCCTATCTCCCAAAATAAAATTAGAAGTAGTATGGTTCCCCAAGTTATTTTCTCACCTTTTCTCACTTGGATGCATGCCTCCTCCACTATGCCTTCATAATAAATCTTGTAACGTTGTACATGGTCTTTTGAGTCATTTTGTGTGTTATGTGCATCCACTTCTTGTTCACTTGGGGCCATCTTTTTGATGTGCCTAATTTATATCGCAATAGGCATGTTGTAACTCTGGTACTTCGGTCATTGATGGTTGTGACGTCCATTGTGTGACTACCACATTGATAGTTGAATTGTTTAGTTATGGCCTCTACCCCATCATCATCACCTAAGTCTTGTTTAATCTCAATACCTAGGATGGGTAAACTGTCACTCATCCAATCAATTACATGGTGATGTGCATTATTCTACCAAAAAGTAGAAAAAGTCCTCATGGACGTTAGACATTAGCCACTAATACATTCTCTCAAGTTTTCTAAAGAAAGACAATTTGTATAGTTAGAGAACTTCCACACTCTCTAAGTCCTTCTTTATTGTGTCATCATATACCAAATACCTTGCTTTTGTCCTTTGGTCCATTTTTCTCATCACATCTTTGTTAATTATATCCTCATGGGCCTTGGAGTGATGGTTACAGTCATTAATCTTGCACTTGATCAAGTGTAATTCCCAAGGCTACCCTACCAAGTACCTTTGGGGGTACTACATCTTTGAGAACCACTCCTCCAAAGATGTCCTCCACTTCAAGATTCTTATTTTTAACCTTACCCTTTCCTTTATGTGATATGGTGGGTTCTTTCTTAGGTGCCATCATTAACTTCACATTTTCTTCAAATGTCAAACTTGAAAAATTACAGAAAGCTTGTGCCTTAGGTGCTAGTAAAACTTACTCAATTTTTGACTACAATCATCGTGCATTAAAATATTCCAAGTCCTTTCTCTAGTCTACATTTTATCTAGTTTACGACACATAACCTCATGCACTAGTTTTGTAATTTGGAGTTCTACGAATTCACTTTTCTCCAAACCCTAGTTGTGTGAATATAAACCCTTGAACCTCAACCTTTGTGTATTTCTAACCTTTACGCCTTATTTTCACACCCTTACTTCCAATGAAGGAGCTCCCAAATCATGTCGTGTGTCTCTTGCTTTGGTTTGTCCCAGGATCTTCATTCACACAGGCTCTTCATACGTAGTTTGCACTTAGTAGCTTTTCAATCGCTCAAATTCATCAATATGCAAGGTAAGAATGAACTTCACTCGCAGACTGTTTTTATAGTTTTCCAAATTTTTAGTGCATTAATTTCTCCTCACCTACCACCACTCCAAAGCATTAAATGTTCCTTTTATTATTCTGCTTTTTCCTACTTTCTTCCTTACATGACGTCGTAACTTTCGGCGGGCCACTACTTTCCAGTGCAGTAATCATCCTTGTGTGTACTTCCCTACGCCACAAACCATCTTCTTATGCGCCTCATACCGAGTAATCCATCATGTTGTTTCCTCCCTTGCATTACACTACACAACCTTCTATGTGGTGTTTTCACATCTAAACAATCCCATATCCTTCTAGCACCCTGTAATACTTTCATTTCCATCATGCACCCTTCTTCCATATCATGTCAAGTGCACTGGACACATGTGAACCAAGTCCAATACAAGTACCAAGATCGCATAGTCTCTTTTGTGCATAGTCACACCTATCTCACCCCACCCAAAAAGCATGTACGATCCTTTGTGAAACAACTAAACAGATTGTAATCAGCTTATGTGCGAACGCGCTTATTACAACAAAATAAAAAATAAAACATAAAGAGAAATATAAGCTAAAATGTAATGCCACCTTATTATAGACATAAAGGAAGCTTATTTATAGTAGGGCTTCAACATACTACCATTGAATTAACCAGGAAACATGGTACCATACAACTCTTGTAATTGACATGCACATGATTCTAGTATCTTGGTCACTACAAAGGGTCCCAACCAATGGACTTTCAACTTCCCTATATGGCGGGAAAACTTAGAGTCATACAGAAGTACCATCTTTCCAACTATAAAATAATTGTTCCTAATATTCATGTCATGTCAAGCCTTTTGTCTTTCCTTTTCTATATTCTAACTCTAACACATAACAACCCATCATTCATCTAATTGCATCAACTTGTCAATGTGCTCATCAACTTCTTGTTCATCATCTAATCCACCTACGTGCACAATACACGCAGGATGGTAACATAATTCCACGTGTAACACATCATCCGAGACAAACACCAATTGAAAGGGTGCGGTTTTTTTCAACCATTTATAGGTTGTTCTATATGCTCATAATACTACTAATACCTTGTCATCCCAATGCTTTCTTCCAACATCAAATATCTTTGTTAGTGTTTGTCCCGAGATCTTGTTGAAATCTTCAACAGTGTCATTTTCCTAAGGGTGATAAGGGGTGGTCTTATGGTGTGCCACCATAAACTCTGCCAATACAATTCTAATAGTCTCATTTAAGAAATTTGTTCCTCTATCACTGGTTAGACTCAATGGACATTCATACATGCTGATAATATTTTCCCAAATGAATATTGATGTTGTTACTACCATGTAATCTTTTGTAGGTGCAATTGTTGGTCTTCAAACTTACACCCACGTCTCGGATTTGGAAGAGCCGAGATGTTTGAGATCAAAATGAAATTGTCTCCAAGTTGTGGGACCTTGTGTGCTTGATACAAATCTCCTGGAGAAGGTGATTCCTCTATCTATTTCTCACTCGCTATCGCTTATCATACTCCTAGTGCTGAAAGGGGAAACTAAGCTAATAAATGCCAAGGGACCAAGGATAGAAGGATAACATGAAAATGAACTACACTAAAAGGTGATAACACCAGAAAAGAGGGATGAACACTATCTGTTCAATGGGAATGAAGAGGGGATGCGTGAAAGGAGGCTAGGCACGAGTAGCACAACCGAAAACATGTTTATCGATCATTCTCATATATCACAACTAAATAAGGAACTAGAAGGGACACGAAGTGGCAAAAAAACAAGTAATGTAAAAGAAAAGGCAAGAAGAAGGAATGTAAACATGTTAGGACAAAGAATAGTCACAAAACAATGCTTCTATTACTTCCAAAAATGCATAGAGTCAATTTATTCTGATGGTGAAAGAGGTCGATATCCACATGTATGAGCCGGATCTAGATGCCTACAACTCGGAATGCGTAAAATATGAAGTTCTTAGCAAAAATGTGTAAGCATTCAAAGTATCCAACGTTAATAATGAACCCAACTCTTATATTTATAGATGAATATGTGGAAAGAGAATAGAAGGAGGGAAAACCTGAATTTGAAATACAACCACCAACAAGAAGCATTCAATGCCTAAAACTCTGCTGTAATCATTAAATGTGCTTCCCTAGGTCATTTGGTGGGTTAGAGAAGGAAGGAGGGTGGATCATATTGAATCGGTGGTTAAAGCAATCAGATATGTTCATTAATGCCCAAAAATACGTTTTCCCATTTCTCACCTACCAGGTCTGCCAAAATTTTGAATTTGAATATCTAGCACTGTAGCCGATGTCAATAGCTCTAACAAGTCCAGCGTGCACCGATCGTAGATTTGTAGCAAAAGATACAAATATCGAGGATGTTAGAGCCATCTGTGCAGGCACACAAGACGTGTGATGTTCACAAATTAGTGAAAGGATGGCCAATCAGGCACAATGTTTGTCATTTCGTCATGTGTCACTCATTGATTTGTTGCAGTGATTTGGCACCTTGTTGGCACACTTTCACTGGTTGTGTGTGGCACACTAAAGCATGTTAGAAGATGACCCAACACATAAGGGCACAAAGGAGGGTGTGAGGGAAGGGTGCACGGAAGAAAATAGAGGAAGGCGTAGAGGAACATGCACGCAATGCCCACATGAAAAATAGGAAAACGAGTGAGTAGAGAACGCATGGTCAAGGCGCAACCATTACAAGATGATGTGCGGGCATGTGCCAGGATGAACGATCGCCAGGGAAGAAGGTGAATGCATAGAAGATGTGCACAAAGGGAAGATGGAATAAAGAAGAAAAGGAAAAGAAGGGAAGAAGGGGAAGCATGCAAGGGCGTGTGAGGAAAAGAAGGGGATGTGCCAAGTGAACTTGAGCACATGCAATATTGCAATGAAGATCTCAAAGCTAGAATATGTATACAAGTTGTCCAAATAACTAGGAGAGTTATTTGGATAACAGTTTTGGTGAATTTCGGGGCCATCTACCTGCTAGATGAAGGAGATCAGTAGTTTGAAGCATCCATTGGGCATGTAGTCTACTATGTAATCATTTGAAGAGCCTCCCCTCGAAGTCATATGAAGAATCATTTCTCGACTCTATTATGAATCCCGTAAGTTGCTGAAAATTGCCAACATCCCGGAAGCAAAAGGAAGAGCGTGCACGGGAAGCACACGAGAAGAAATAACTATATACAAATAAATAATGTGTGTGCAATGCTCTTAGAGGAATTAAAACGACTCATATATATATATATATATATATATATATATATATATATATATATATATATATATATATATATATATATATAATAATGATGCAACAAACTTAATGGAAGGGTTTGAGATAGATCCCATTGACTGGGATTTGCAACGCACCTCCATCAAGATGAATTAACTCAAAAGAGTTAGCTTCTTTGCATGAATTGATGATATATGGGCCACTCCAAAGTGCATCAAACTTTGAATGGCACCCTAGTTTAGCTCATTAGCATCCCATTTTAGAACTAAGTCCCCAAATTTGAAAGCTTGGGGCCTAGCCTTTATGTCAAACCATTTCTTTGTTGCTCGTTGATGTTGTTCCAACTTGATCATGACAAAGTTTCTTGATTCTTCAAGATTAAATAGCTCTGTCATTATGATTTCTGTCTGCTTTGCACCTTTGAATTCCAGTTGTTGGGAAAGTGCCAATGAGTTCAACTATAGTGTCAAAGGAAGGGTAGCCTCCTTTCCATAGACAAGCTTGTAAGGCGAAGTTCCTATTTCCTTTTTATTGTTATTCTATCTGACCAGAGCACACGCGAGACCTTTGTATGCCACTATCTTTAGTTGATGTTCATTATGCACTTCATGATTCTGATCAGGTTCTTGTTTGTTGACTCTGCCAAATTGTTGCCCTGAGGGTAATAGTTGGAAGAATTCTTTAGGTAGATGCTCATATTTAGCACCCAATCAGTGATTTTAGTACCAAGGAAGGCTTTTGCATTATCAGAGATAATGGTTTGAGGGACATCAAACCTTGTAACTATACCTTCAAGAAAGTCAAGGATGACTGACTCGGTTGATTCCTTGAGCGCGGCGGCAACTTCCGTCCATCTCGGTGAAATAGTTTGTAGTTGTTAGCAACCACTTGTGTCCAACACTTGAAGGTGGATTGATCATACCTATGAAGTCAAGACCCTATTGGGCAAAAGGCTGATCTGGTTGGATTGGTCTGGAGGGGAAGCACTGCCAATTTTTTCTAACTCCGCAAAAAAAAAAGCATTCCTTGCATTTTGTGACCCACTTGTGTGCATCTACAAACAGGGTAGGACAAAAGATACCTGCCATTATGATTTTCATTGTTGTAGTTTTGGCAGAAAAGTGTCCACCAGAGAATCTTCTGCTAAAACCTTTTCAATCTGCACGTTGTTGATTCATCTTAACAACATGCCATCAAGATTTTTCTTGAAGAGAAGTCCATTAACCAAAACATAACAGATATATTATAACCTCATATGTTTGATCTTCGCGCTTTTCAAACCAGGAGGGTATGTACCTCGAAAAGAAATGTGACCATTTACTTCATCCAGTTGTGTATGCCAAGATCTGTATTCTACTCAAGCTCTACACGCAAAAGACCTTCATCTAGAAATAATGAAGTCTTACATTCAATCTGTGCATCCTTAGTAATCTACTTATAAATTGTGCTACCTCTTACCAGCTTTGTGGCTTTTATAGTCACATCATACTCCATGATTTTGGTCACCCATCGTGCTCTCTTTCACTGATCTGTGCTCCCATGATGAAGTCTCTGATAGAAGAGTGGGAGACTAACACCTTGATATCTTTTGTGGTGAGCATACTTTTGAATTTCTTTCATGCGCATATGATGGTGAAGACCTGATTCTCTTTGTGACTGTATCTTAATTTGTAATGCTTCGTGTTTGGCTAAAGAAAGTCACCGGGTTGTTCCAGCCCTTGTTCATTTTCTTGTGTTAAGACCACAACAACACTAGTATCGGCACCATAAACATACATAATGAAATCCTTGGAATAATCTTGGTTGATGAGTGTTGGCATGAAAGCAATTTCCTGCTTGATTTTATTGGAGCTCTTTCTTCCTTCTGTTGTCCATCCAAAGTCGTATCCTTCTTGAGCATCACGGTGATTGGCCTTATCAGTCCTACAAAGTTAGGAATAAAGCACATAATGAAGTTGATCTTGCCAAGGAAGGAGTGCAAGGACTTTTTGTGTGTTGACAGGGAAAGAGTCAATATGGTTGAAACACGCTTAGGATCAATTATGATGCCATCCTTTGAAACCATGTGGCCCAAGAGTTTTCCCTATGCCACCACAAAATTACACTTCTTGGGGTTAAGAGACACCCCATACTTTTTGCATCTCTCAAAGAATTTCTCCGGTACATCATATGATTCTTGCTCTGCTTTGAGAAGACTATTATGTCATCAAGGTAAACCAAGATGAACTCATTGATGTAACCTTTGAAGGCAATGTCCATTGCACGCTAGAAAGTTGTGCCTGCGTTTGATATACCAAAGTGCATTTTCTGATACACAAATGTTCCCCACTTGGTTGTAAACGTCATTTTGAATTGATCCTATTCCTTGACCAATATTTGATTGAAGCCTGAATATCCATCTAACATTGAAAATCTCTGCACGTTGGCCATAGTTTGCAGAATCTGCTCCATTAAAGGCAAGATATAATGATCCTGTAGAGATGCCTTATTCAAATCTCTTAAATCAAGACAGAGTCTAATTTCACTGTTATTCTTCTTGCATTGGAACTAAATTTGTGACCCAAGTAGAGTACTTGATGGGGAAAATGATTTTTGCCTCAATGAGTTTAGATAATTCCTTTCTCATGAGGGGCTCTATCTTTGGATTGATTGGTCATTGCTTCTGTTTGACGGACTTTATACCAGGATCAAGATCAATGGAGTGTTGAGAAATACTTGGATCAAAAAAATTGATGTATTCATACTCCCATGAAAATATGTCACTGTATTTTTGACAAAGAGAGATGAACACATGCTTTTCATCATGCACGCAAGCCTTGCTAAGAAGCAACTCCTTTCCGTGCACAATAGATACTAGGGAGCACCCTTCTTGCACGACGCGCATATATTTTTCTTCACCCTTGAACTCATCATCAAGGCTAAAAATTTTTTCTAAGGTGATCAGCCCTTTAGGCAACTTGTTTGTCTTCAATTATATTACTTGGTCACCATAGTTGTCATGTAAGTTAGCTTGCATGCTTGATGAGAACTCAACTTCATTTTGGATGAACTGGATGATCTACGCATCACTGTCAAACACCTGCCAGCTGGTATTGTTTTCTGGAATGGATGGCTTGATCACCATCTTAATGTGCCGAGTGTTTCCTTTGACAAAGTCCTCAACAGGAGAGAACTGTGAACCAAGAGCGACCATTTGATCAACTTCCTTGTTCATTTTATGTGGCACCACTGCAGTTTAGAGCATCAAAGCTCTCAAGGAGGTCCCAAACTTTGTGTTTATAAGCTTTAAGAAGCTTATTCTTTGTTAAGCACTTGTTAGTAACATGATGGATGACCACCTCTATATCCCCAAATATTTGTAGTGCCTTAATCTTCTTCTTTTCAGCAATCAGTAGACCATGCACCAACACCTCATATTCTGCCACATTATTGGAGCATGCAAAATGTAGCCTATGTACAAAAAAATTTCTCATCCCTAGGGGAAAAGAGAACCACTCCTGCTCTCACGTTGTTTCGCTTCGGAACCATCAAAATATAACTTCCATAGACCAGGTTCAACTTGATCTTTCCCGAGCATGTGCGACAACACACGCTTCCTCTTCAAGAATGCAAAGTAAGTACCAAGCCCAGCTTTCATAAACTTCTAGTTCTTGATATATGGATAAAATTTATGGTTCCTCTCTGCCCATTCATCAAGTACTAGGCCATGAACAGATGGTGGAAGAGGCTACTCTTCAGAAATGAAGCTTGTTCTTGGATTAAACAATTTGCTTGGAGAGGGGATGGGAGATATGGCTCTACATGATAGGAAAATATAGGCTCACTTGTATGGTAAACCATGTATCGAGTGACATATGAGACCAATTAGAAGAAAAGTAGCCACCCACTTGAAAGCGGTGAAATCTCTTAATGACATAGGGAAAACAAAGGAGGTAATTCAATGATTAACACATCTTGAGTAATTGTTAAACTTGGACATGCACGAATGGTCAACTCAAGATCCTTGATGAATCCTAAGGTAATGACAGTTGAGTTGTCAATTTGCATGAATCCTTTATACAAGGGGCTACACCTAACACCTAGGACATCAGCTATCTTCTTAGGCATTGGTTCACCTGATTCTTAGACGTTTCTTTGAAGTATTGACGAAACAGATAGGGTAACGGGCGTAGGAGGAATACCTGTTCAAATGTTGGTTGATGGGTTGTTGCGTATGACTTCTGAATCCACAGCTGATTGTGAGAGCTTCCTTTTGGCTAGGAGGAACTACCTGTAATGAAAAGCAAGACCACCAGAAAGAGTTAAACAATATGTGCAGTGAACTGCCTAACATGTGCTAGTTCTGGAAGTGTGATACAACCTAGATGGTTGGTAGTCCACTATTTTAAATAATTTAATGTGGGAAATAAAGTAAATCCTATTGTAATTTGAAATGATTTAGGTATCTCACTTAAAACTCAATAAGAAAGATCTGATCTAACATGCTAGGTTAGAATAGGATCCGAAGGTCAAATAGTTGGTTCTGGTTCTCTGTAGGTCTGACAGAGGTCTCAGGTAGATCACAGGTGCATGAGGGTGATATAGAATTAGGTGGATAGGTCACTGTTCTGAGTTGTATGGGAAAATACAGAGACCAATGCCGGTTAAGGGTGACCGACGACGGTTAGGTGTAACCGGTGCCAGTTACTGTGGAAAACTGGGAATGCCACAGAATGAGTTTTGGGTCTCCTTTGTGATTGCACAAAGGACTTT
The DNA here is from genome assembly GCA_018340775.1 of Taxus wallichiana var. yunnanensis. Classification (NCBI taxonomy): domain Eukaryota; kingdom Viridiplantae; phylum Streptophyta; class Pinopsida; order Cupressales; family Taxaceae; genus Taxus; species Taxus wallichiana. The sequence goes on from CM031242.1 coordinate 246,238,637, forward strand.
GGTTGGTCGAAATGAGGTATTTGGTAGCTTGGGTGGGATTTAACAAAGTTTTAATGGGTATATGAAGGGGTGAGTGTTGGAGGAGGTCAATGGGTGGCTAGGTAAACAATAGGTGATAATACAATAATGAAATGAAATGAACCAGAGAAGTATAATGTTTTACTTACTTGGATTCTGGTCATGGGTGCCTGTGAGTGATGAATGGAGGTGTTAGTGAGAGGTTAAAGATGCTGCAGGTGATCACCAATCGTAGGAGAGCTTTTGCATGGGCTGCATGTGCATTCCTCTTTCTTGGTTAGATTAGATCATTGTTGGGATGCCTGAGTAGGAGAAAATTCTTGATCTCCTTCCTTGCATGTGTGTTCTTGCTGAAATTTGATCTCAGAAGATGTGATATCTCTGAGGAAGATCTCAATGCTTGCCAACCTTTTCCAATCTTTGCCAACCTTGAAAATAATGTTGTTTGGGGGTTAAAAGGGTAACCAACGACAGCTAAAACTTAACCGACGATTGTTAGGTCTAACCAAAGTGTCGGTCGAGGTGGGATTTCCTAGGTTTACTAAACTACGGAGATCCTCTTGATTTTCTTAGATCTCACGTCGTTAACCCATGGATTAAACTCGGGAGCTTCTTGTGAGCATGAGGGAATGTGGTTAGAGGGAATGTAGGCATTGATTTTTAGGGCTTTAGAAGTCTTAGTTAATTATGGCAACTTACTAAGAATAGGTCTTAGGGTGAGTTGGCTTGATGAGGTGTTTAGGTGAAGTGTATGTGCAGATATTATTTAAATTAAGATATTTAAATAATAAATATGGTGAGGATAATGAATTAATTTAATTAAATTAATATCGGTGAGGTGAAGGGGGCCATGGCTAGGTGTATGTGATTAAGGGTGCTTATTTGTCGAGGGACCAAAGGGGAGTGTGACCTAATTTTAGTGTCTACAGACATATAACAGAGGTACTAGCGCCCGAGCCTATCATGCAATTATGGACAAGATGTTTTCCTACAATCAAGGACATATAGGACCGGGGCTTTGACAACCTTACTTACTTCTCATTTTCTTAGAATATGTTGATAGAAATGCGTGACTTCGCATGGATGGATCAATGCATGAGAGTCGCGTTAGAGCTTCATGCAATAGATCCCACTGAGATGGAATAGTCAGGGCATCCCACATTGTGAAATTTATATTTTTCTTCTTCATCTGGTCAACAATGTTGAATGGAAGACCCACTAACTTGTGCATTTGAGGAACAACATCCCTTTTTGACTGTTTAGGCACAAAAGCAAGAGTTTTAGTTGAAGCAGGAGCTTGACCTACCAAAGGAGGGGCGTGCACCAATTTAGAAGCCTTGCACGGGCCTCTTGTGTAGGGACTTGAGTGCTCTTACTACTATATGCCTTGGCTGCTTCTTTCTGCTTTTGAGGGTCAGTTTGCATTTCTGGGAGTGTGACTTGTGCGCCTGAATCCAATATTCTCTTATTATATCTCGTGTTATCCACAACTTGGGGGCGTGGTCTGCTTGTATCATCTACTACTTGGTTGATTGCATAGAAGTCCTCAATGCCAAAGAACATCAAATTTGCCTCTGGAGGAGCTTTTGGTCTTCCTTGGTTTTCTACTTCAGAGGCACTTGTTGAAGGCTCGCAAGCTAAAGCATTTTGGATCATGTAGGCTTGGGCACACGCAACATTAACACAATGATATTGACTGTGAGGCATATTGTAAGGGAAGTACCATTCCAAATTTTATGCCAAATTGTTCTGAACTAGAACGAGTGCCTGACTTTTACTATGTATTGGAAGAGAAGGCATGGGAGGAATAACTTGTAAGGGAAAATGTGCGTTAGCATGTCATCTATCATTTTTGCTAGTTGGGCGCGTATCTTTGGTTTCCATATTGATTCCACCAAGGTTGATTGTTTTAGCTATGCACCTAATTAGAATTGCCTCTATAGGCTTGCACATGTTGCTTTTCTAATGATATGACTTTATTTGATAAATTTCTGATCAGAACCTTTAATTATTTATCTTCTTTTTCTTTCTGCACCGGAGAGTAGGATGTTGATGCAACTAGTTGCATGCTTTATTCAAGAATAAGAATAGGGGCCACATAAGGTTGAGGTGCTTATGAAATTTCTGGGAACAAAGGCATAGGTGGTCTAGGAGCTATCTTTCCCGCCTGAATAAGACTATTTTCTACCCTTACTGCAATACTATAAGCAACTGGTAAGGTCCTAGCTCCCATGGATTGAATCATGATTGAGATATTGCAGCTTCAATGCCTTTAGATAATACAAAAAGCATGTTAGGATGTAGGTCTTACCACAAGAGGGATTCTGCAAAGTATTTTGAAATCTGATTTTGAAATCAGTCATCTACTCATTGGGCACCCTCCTTTTTGTTGTCAGTTGCTCTACCAGAGATATTTGATCGACTTATCTTCAAATTAATTACAAAGAGTTGTTCCCAGCTCCTCCCAGGTGGTAATAGATCCAAGTCTCAAGCCTCGTTACCATTGAAGTGCTTTACCTTTGAAAGAGGCTTCAAGTAGCCTAACTGCTACATCATCATGTGTGATCAAATAGAGTGAACACACATTTTCTACATCCTGGATATGATCCTCAGGGGTGACTTGATTATCACTATTAAAGTATGGAAAACTTTTGAGCGTGTCATTTAGCATGTCATTTTCATGGCCAACACCAAGGGACTCCCTCCTGTGAAGTTGGCAAAGTTCCTCAGTGGAGGAGGTGGTTAATGTGCCATCGCAAGGTGCACAGGTTGTCTATTCTAAGGAGGAGTTGAATGCGCACGATGTACTGGAGATAGAGACATGCGCATGGGCCTTCTGGAATGAACTCTTCTCAGGGATAGCTAGAGGTACTCAAAATAATATTTAGTTGCTTTGCACTTCTTCTTGTATGCACTCTTCTCATGAAAGGCACTTAGGACTACTAAAATAGAGATTTGGAAATGTTGGGAGTCGCCAAATGTGTTGAAATGAGCCTCAAAAGGCTGAAATACTAAGTCCACACACTAGAACTTAGCAATATGAAATTTAAGCTTTCATTTTTGGTCCCATTGGGTGTGCCAAAACTATTGGTCTTAAAACTTGCACCCACATCTTGGATCTGGAAGAGCCGAGTTGTTTGAGATCATAATGGAACTGTCTCCAAGTTATGGGACCTTGCACGCTTGAGACAAATCTCTGGAGAAGGCCGGTTCCTCTATCTATTTCTACTACTACTACTACTCCTAGTGTTGAAAGGGGAAACTAAGCTAATAAATGCCAAGGGACTAGGGATAGAAGGATAACATGAAAATGAACTACACTAAAAGGTGATAACACCGAAAAAGAGGTATGGATACTATTCTGTTTTGAGTGAGAATGAAGAGGGGATGCGTGAGAGGAGGCTAAACATGAGTAGCGCAAGAATCAAAACGCATTTACCGATCATTCTCATAGAACACAACTAAATAAGGAACTACAAGGGACATGAAGTGTCACAACAAGCACACAATAGAAAAAAAAAAAGGCAAGAAGAAGGAATGCAAACACGCTAGACAAAGAATAGTAAAAAAAGATGCTTCTATTATTTCCGAAATGCATAGAGTTGTTACAATGGTGAAAGAGGCCGATATCCACATGCATGAGCTAGATCTAGAGGTCTGGGACTCGTAATGTAGAAAATATGAAGTCCTTGGAAAAAATGCGTAAGGATTAAGAGTGTCCAACATTAATATAGAGCCCAACTCTTACATTTATAGATGAATTTGTGGAAAGAGAAGAGAAGAAGGGAAAACCTGAATTTGAAATACAACCACCAATAAGAAGCATTCAATGCCTAAAAATATGCCTACAAATCCGTCAAAATGCTTTTCCCAGTCTGCTTTGGGGTGCTTTAGAGAAGGAAGGAGGGTGGATCATATTTAATCGGGTAGTTTAGGCAATCGATCCATTCATTAATGCCTAGAAAGACGTTTTCTCATTTCTCACCTACCATGTCCACCAAAAATTTGAATTTGAATATCTAAGACTATGATTGATGTCAGCTGCTCTCTGAAAAGTCTAGGCACGTGGCGATCGGAGCTCTGTAGCAAAAGATATGGTTTTCAGAGGATTTCAAAGCCGTCTGCGCATGTAAGACATGTGGTGTGCATGAATTGGCTGAAATGATGGCCACTTGTGCACAATGTTTGTCATTTTTACCACATGACACTCATTGATTTGTCATGCAACGATTTGACGATACTTTGATTGGTTACATCCGCACACTCAAGCATGTCGAAGATGACCTAGCACGTAAAGGGTACAAAAGAGGGCACGAGGGAAGGATGCATGGAAGAAAAAGAGGAATGCACAGAGGAACACGTCCTGTAATGTGCACAGAAATTAAGGCAACTGGTGAACATAGAACACATGGTCAAGGCAAAACCATTACAAGATGATGTGTGGGTGCGTGCTAGGGTGAATGGTCACGTCGGAAGAATGTGAATGCACGAGAATACGTGTGCAAAGGGAAGTTGGAACAAAGGGAAGATGGAACAAAGAAGAAAAAGAAAGGAAGGGAAGAAGGGGAAGCGCGCAAGGGCATGTGAGGAAAAGAAGGGGATGTGCCAAGTTAACTTGAGCATGCGAAATCTTGTAATGAAGATCTCAAATCCAAAAGATGTATACAAGTTGTCCAAATAACTAGGAGAGTTATTTGGATAACATTAACCTCTACCCACATGTTCAAGTAGTCAATACATGTGATGATGTAGTATGCCCCCTATCTTGCGTGCAGGTGGTGCATTAGGTCCTACAAAATCAATGGCCCACTTCTCAAATGGTTCCGCGCTTGCAATGGGTCATAATGAAATCTCGAATCTATTCCCAAGCTTTCCAATTCTCTCTGGTAGTGATTACATGATTTGAAAAAAACCTTTGTGTCCATGTATAATGTCTCCCACCATAAACTTGCTAAGAGGATATTACGTGCGGTGAAATCCCCTGCGTAATGTCCTCCTGCGATGTCTCTATGCACTTCCCGCATAATGGATTTGTGCTCATGTTCCATAACACATCTATGGAAGACCTCATCTCGCCCTATTTTATGCGAGTCTCCTCAAATAAGATGATATAGTGCAACTCGAATAACAAGTTGTTTATTTTCCAAGGTCTTCCATTCTTCTAACGCAAGTCTAGTGTGCAAAAATACTTTGCAATATCTTCCTAACCAACCGGCCTACGGTTTATTCGAACAATTCCGCATCAAACATAATGTTTTCAATACTCTACGTGTCCTCTCCATAATTGATCCTTGATAAATGATCGTGTCCTCGATTGTTTTTTCCTAACTTTACTATAATTGTAAAATGAAACTCCTGAAAAAGAAGTATCTGGCAACATTTGTGCCCCTCCAAGACTGGTTTATCGACCAAGTACTTTAATGCCATGTGATATGTGTAAAAGATAAATGGTGTGGATAATAAGTATTATCTGAATTTATGAAGTGTGTAATTCATGGATAATGCCTCACACTATGTAGTTGTGCTATAGTTCTACTCACCGAGTCAACTTCCTACTTGCAAAACATATGGGATGATCCACATTACCCTTTCCTGGTTATGCCAAGATCTGCTCAAATTGTGAGACCAAATGCATCAACATGTACATGGAATCCCTTGTTCCGAGAATTAAAGTGCAAGATGGGTGCAATAGTCAATATTTCCTTCAAGGTTTTGAAAGCCTATATTTGTGCATCATCCCAATAGAATTTCCTTTGCCTTCATCAACTCTTCTAAGGGCAAGGAAATTTTGGCTTAGCCTTTGATAAACTTTCTATAATAGCAAGTGTGCCCCAAGAGTCCATGTAATTCACTCTGATTGGTTGGTTATTCCAATCCCAAAATGATTGCAATCTTAGTTGGATCTACCAATAATCCATCCAGCAAATTATGCCCTCAAGCAGGGTGTCAAAGTGTGTGGCAAGGATACACTTCTTAATGTTGAGAGAGCTATTTAGTTGCCTACATCTTTTAAACATGAGCCTCATATTATCACAATGATCCTTTACCAACCCATAAATGGTCCAATCATCCAAATAGACCTGCAGAAACTTATGAATAAAGTCCTGAAAGGCCTGGACAATGATGCGTGAGAACACTGTTTGCGCATTCTTCAACCAAATGACATGAAAGTGTATGCAAAACTTCCCCATTCAGTGGTGAATGTGGTCTTCTCCCGATCATCACGCGCAATGCGCACCTGATGGTACCCTAAAAATCCATCAGTAAATGAATAGATTTCATGCCCCGTAACTCCTTCAAGGATCTCCTATGTGAATGGCATAGGAAAAGGATCTATGACACATGAAGTGTTGAGTACCCTATAGTCAACACATATCTTGATCCGCCATCCTTATTTATGTTGATCACCATGGGACTAACCCACTCAAATTCCTCAATAGGTTTGATGATTCCTAACTTAAGCATCTTGTCAATCTTTTCTTTCACCTTCTCTAACAGTTTGGGTTCATCTTATAAGGTCTCTTTCAAACTAGACGTGTGCCTTATTTCAGCTTAATATTCATCTCTCCCATAGAGGGATGTATTCCATTTAGTTCATGGTAACCCCCTAGAAACAAGTCCCGGAAGTGACACAATATCTCAATGATATTTGAAACCTTTGTTTCTGACCAATAATATCTAATGATAGCCTCTTTAGGCACGTATTCAAATCCCAATATTAACCTTATTAGTCTTCATAGGAACATGGTATGCTCGTGCCTTTTCATTTACTGATTCCATTAATTTGTGTGCACCCTATATGGCCAATATCCAAGTTCTCTACTTCTTCATCATCAATGAGGTAGACCAACTTCCTTTTTCCTTCTCTTTCCATGCACAACTCAATAGTGTCTCTTTTTTGTCTCTAGTACATCTTCACATGCCTCAAACTCGGTTTGCCTAACAACCGAACCCCGAGTTCTTTGTCTTTAGGCTATCTCCCAACGTGATGCACTTCATTATCTACAAGGCCTCATGTCTTTGTTGGATTATTAGAAAAATAATCAAAAGTGTAAGTTATACCTTCCGATCGAGTTCATGCCAATTCACGCTTTCTTGTTTCAACTTAGCATGTACATACTATGCATGTGCACATCCTCATAGAGTAGAGTAGAACTTATGCACCCAAAGAGATGGTGGTATATCCTCTTTCCCATGTTCCCATTGTCTTTCACAGCTTATGTATAGGCAACAAAGATGAGTCTTTCCATCATACTCGTGTATAAGAGAGGGAACATTACTTTTAGTAAACCTTGTTAAGAAGGCTACTCTCACCTCACGTTATCCCAATAGAATGTTTCTATGTGTCGCCCACTAGTGCGCTTCCATGCCATGTAATGTATAGACCATCATATTCCATCTATCTCCCTCATTCTTCCACTGGTCTTCCATGGTGGGCAAGAAAGGGTCGGTTTTCCTCTCCAATATACTTGGGTAACTAAGTTTTGCCCAAACACCTAATCATGCATGAACTGATCATTCGGGTAAGTCTTCCCTTAACCTCGCAACCTACCATTTCATACATGTCATAGGCCCAATTTTCACAAGCAACACTATTAGTGTCACTGATAGGTTGTGTATGTTCCCACTAAAGTACACTTTCTTTAGGTGGTTCCACATTCTTTGGGTTGTGCATTGTTTGCATGTAAATTATATTAACTTCCTTTTCACTCACAGGCTCAATATAAGGCGTAGGCTTCACATCGTCCATGCACATGATAACGCGCCCCTCCTTGTTCTCAAAACTAATATATCTCTTGTTGAAATTCATGTCCACATTATTTTCATAGTACCAACAACTTCCAAGCCATGGTGGTAAATTATTTTCCTCAACTAGTTCCAATACTTCAAAAATCACATGTGAATTTTGCTCCTTAATATTATAGAATCCTTGAGTATACCAATGGGTATGGCCCTTATTTTTTTTTTCATATACAACACATTAGAAGGTGACTATAATTATGGCCTTCACATTTGATTTCAAGCATCCAAAGTTAGAACATTGACCTCTACACATGTGTCAATTAGAATGTTACTCACCAACCAACCATCTATCACTACATCCAGTGTAATCTCCTTATGATACTTGTGGTCCTGTGGTGGTAAATTCACATGAAGGATCTGGTGCTCTCATTCAAATCCAACACATGGTACCTTCTCATGTAGCCATTCTCCTAGAAAGGGGATGATGTTATCCCGACACAACATCTAACACACTTCCTTCAAGTCATCTACTTCCTCCGAGGAAGATCAATGTTCTTTTCGCATTCCTTTGCGTGCCCCCTGTTCCTTTAGTGCACTTTGGATCTCACCCTTTAATTATATTATGACCCCCATGGTCTCTTGGTAGACCTCTTTCCCATAAGAAACATCCAAATATTTAACATGTGTTACCTCCTCTCTCCTAATAAGGGTTTTGTTTTAAGAGGCTCATGCGCACACGTTACTTATGCGTGAGTAAGAATTAGCACAAGTTGGAGTTCCATATTAGTTGTCTTCTTAGGTGCCCACCGCTTTAGGCTTCACGTGTTTTACTTTAATCATCCTGATGCCCTTATCATTATTTTTGATTTTACACATATCCTCATAGAGGTATGGAAAATCCTTGACCTTGTGTGCCTTTCCACAGTACACGCATACCTGATTTTTGGGACACTCACACTAGTAATGATTTGGAGACCCACAAGTGTAGAAAGTACCACATGTGAACCTTCCTCTACCACCATGGAATTTGTTCCTATATCCACCTCGGAACCCACCATTCGTGTTATTACACCCTTCATTAGGTTGGGCTTCCCGCACTCCGAGAGCTACATGCCATGAGGTGCTCACAATCCAAGATCACATGCTTCATGAATATGGTCAACCAGATGGAAATAAACTGTATCATGGGTATGTGCATCGTAAATCTTATAGTACATAGAGATGTTCTTCATTGTTGCACACTGTAAAAGGGGAAAATTCCACACATCATGATTCTTGTGAAAAATATCACAAGATTGTAATAGAGTGTGCACATTCCTGCATGGAAAACTATCCTTACTATACCCTTCCACATCGTAATCAATGCACCATAACCCACTGTGTGTCTCATGTGCCAAATTTTCAAATAGTTTTTCTAACTATTTAGCCATAAGTGATATTTGTGCCTCAAGAAAAGGGCTCACTCCTGTAAGTGAACTCCCAACTGCTTCAACGCGTAGAGCTACTTTCAAGCCTCCGGTGGATCAGAATTTTTTTTATATGATAGGGACCTTCAAAATAGAATCAACAAGCCACCAAGAACCTCTATGTGTATTGAATATGATGAATATCATAAAATAGTTTGAAAAAGAGAGTTTTAAACTACGCATCATAGTCCCTCACACTTTAAGATAATTCCTACTTGATGTCCTTTAGAGCACTGATACTTTATTTCTCAAACTTAGGAATGTGAAATTCAGCCAAAAATGCAGTGCGAAGTGCATCATAATCTATTACAGTCTGAAGTGGATCATATTTTTTATACCATCTATGTGTGTTCCCTTGAAGTTTGGTGGAAAATTGACTTGCCTTTCTAGTAGAAGTTATTATGCCCTTAGCTCTCCATAACAATTGACACTTGTGCACATGCTTAGCTACATCTTCCACACCTCTATACTCTTGTAAGTGAAGAGACTTCTCAAAGAAAAATTGAGGTGTCGGTTACTGTTGTTGTTGTTGAGGCTGCAATGATTATTGTGGTTGTGGCCTTTGTCCTAGAATGGGGCCATATACTGAACTTGAACCTCCCTCAGGATTTTCTCCATGCAGTGGCTATCTTGAACCACCCGAGCCTTATGTTGTGACCTATGGCCATGTAGATGAACTCCCTTATGTCCCGGTGGTTGTGTTAAAATAAACACCAACTATTTGTGTTATCGCAACACCTATGGGATTGCTTCCAACAGTTTGCACACCAATTCTATGTCCTAATGATGTGCATATGAAGATACCTCTAAAAGTACTTGTTTCTAAACATTGACACCTTTTGTGCTATCATGTGCGTGTCCTTGATCTGTCGCACCTCCCGAGAAGTAACTAAAATATGCTTATACGTGTCTCCTACCCAACGTGGAAATCCTCATTGCTCTCCTTCACTATGACTCTCTTCTACAACTACTTCTAGATTCGTAACACCTTGTGTAAGGGCCAGAGGCCAAGTTTGGTCCCATGCATGCCCATAGTTCTCATTCTCTCCTCGCCTCTCACTCTCATTAGATTTTGATGGGGTGTCTTTACTGCGATTTCCCAATGTCGGGGAAACATGATAATAAAGTCCCTCACCTTCTACGGGGATCTCATCACTTCCATAAATCACCACTGTTCTCAACCTCAAATCCTCATTAAATACCATCTGTCACACATCGTTATATCTAAGCCATCTTTCCTCTCCATCTCTCTTTTGTCGTGGCCACCGCCATCCTTCCCTAAACTTGTTTCCTACCCTTGCACGCAGGGGTTTTAGCCCGCCATTGGTAATTTATCCATTCCTTATTCCATTATTAGGATCTTAATATCATTTGTCTTACAAATGTATAATGGGGAAAATTGCAAGTTTTCAAGCAAGACAACTTTCTCCTATCTCAAAGTTTCCATGTTTTGATCATATTTGCTAACCAAAATTAACTCCCTCTTATTTTGGGTTAATTAGCTTCTTTTTATGCCTCATTTAAATTTTTACACATTTCAGGCACTCAAATTTTTCTAGGTATTGCTTCACCAGATAGAGAATTCTTTCCCCTTTCCAGAAAGGTAAGGAAGTCCTCCTAACTCCTTGTATTTTGAAAGTTATTGCTCAACGGAGTTTGGAGGGGAAATTTTCCTTGGGCAGGCCCGCGGAGGAAATTTGGAAAATTTGTAGAGAAAATTGGTGGAGGTGCAAAGAGAAAGTTAGATCTTAGCCCTTTTAGGGATAAAAGGCATAAAGACAAATTTTGGCCCGTGGGCCCGATGAAGGAAGGAAGCGGACTCACGGGGCCAAGGAGAAATTGTTGACACTTAGCCTCTTTGGCTAAAAACTCAAAAGTCCAAAATCAGCTCGCAAGCTTGTAAAGGAAAAAATGGAGAAAACGAAGCACACCTCCAAGCCAATCAGAGGTCGACACATGTCCTTTTTATGACACATCATCAGCGTATCGGCAGGGCGTCGGGAGACCTTGGAAAAGTTTGCACTTTTGCCCCGAAAGGGTTAAATGTTTGCCTCGACCCCCAACCAATCAAAATTTGACACGTGTCATGTAGACCTAAGGGCCCATGAAGATTTTTGGGAAATTTTTCCAAAGGGAAAATTTAAAGTTTGACCTATAACCCGAATTTTGCTCTGCTTTTTTACCGCTTTGCCCTAAATCTTCAAGAGGCCATATCTTTTGATCTAGAGCTCAAATTTTCACATATTTGGTATCAATGGAAAGCTGGTGAAATTATCCACGCGATGGAGACTTCAATTTTAAATTTTGATGGATTTTTTGGGGTAAAATTGAGAAAACGTCTCTGGCATGTAAAAAATGCAAAAAAGTTTCCCCCGACTCCGCTCCAATGTTCTCCTGTCATGTGGATGGCCTGATTTCAAAGCAATTAGGGAAAAGGATCGAACGCTTCATATGCGAACTAGAAAATTGAAATATAAAATGCATTTTTACATGCAAAAGCTCTTTTGGGCTCGTCAGAAGCGTTTTCTTTGTGGAAGAGGAATATGGAAGAGGGGAAATGATCAAATTTGTTTGTAATGGCTTTGGGTCGAATGATTTAATGGTTTTTCAAAGTCTTTGTGAAGGCTGAAATCGAATTTGGAAACTGGAAGCACATTTTTGTGAACAGAGGACAAAAATGATTGTTAGTCTTCTTCTATTCTCCTCCTCTCATTTTTTTCTTCTATTCCCACTCATTGTACAAGTTTCAACTCTGAGATCAATAAAAAAGGAAGGAATTTTATGTCCCCTCGATGGAAAAATTGATTGGTGCTTTGTGACCAACGTGTTTTATTCTATCTTGTGCTCAGAAATTGTAAATTTTTCTTTCTTCTATTAATTAATGCATGTAATGAAACTTCCAGTTGATGTGTGTGGGCATCTGACACTCTACCCACAACATTGATTTTCCCCTCCTTCATTCTCACTCCCTCCCCTTTCTTAGATCAATTTCTGCTATAACAAGGAGTTGTTATTATTGCCATAGGGACAGTGGAGTGTTCCTGTGGATCTCTAGTTGAAAAACCACCATAAATCCACTTTGGTTTTACATGCTAAACAATGGTAGTTGCACCATTCAAATGTAGAGGGACTTAGATTCCCATAGTGTTGGCCTGAAATCCACAAATTTGTCCACAAGACAAATTTTCTCACCAATAGTTTTGGCACCCACCGTGGGGCAGAGTTGCAACATCTACACCCAAAAATGACCACAAGGTTTTTAAAATATCATTGAGTTTGCCTTTGAAGTCTGAAATTCCTTGTGATCCAAAAATACAAAAATATTCAAATAGAAGAGTTCTGTAGATTGAGCAGCCATATGAACTGCATGGATGTAACTCAAAATTCTTGTAAATCCTTCTAGAAAACCTTCTTTGCTCTGTCATATCCAAAGGAAATCATTTCAAACCTGAAAGAGGTTACTTGGCATATTTGGCAGAGTGTAAATCATCTCACCATTGCTACAAAATTTTGGGCTATGAAAGAGAAGACAATAAAATTTCAAGCTAGATGATAGAAGGTATACTCACCAGCTGAGGCAAGGAGGAGTGATTGACCCTACTTTTGAGGAGTTGGAGAGAGAAGAAGCAGAGGTTATAGCTTGGTTTGACAGAGAGGAAGAGATTAGAGCTCAACTTGAAGAAATTGCAAGACTCCAAGCTACAACAGAGGAAAGAGAAGCAGCCCTAGCTGTTGAAGCCAGAAACAGAAACAAAATGGCTGATAATGAACGTGAAGCACGTAGACCCAATGTACCATGGGGAAGAAATACTGGTCCACTTGCTCTCCCATGAATACTCCATGATATGCCAAGAGGTTCGAGAAAGAATTTTCCCAAATTCAAAGGAGATGGCTCTCAACTCCCTGAAGAACATGTAGCAACCTTCATCACTGCTTGTGGTGTGTTAGGTGTTGAAGATGAAGATGTGTCAGTTAGACTTTTTGTGGAGTCACTCCAAGAGAAAGTTGCTGAATGGTTTTACATGCTTCCTCCAAGATCTATCATGGGTTGGGATGACATAAGAAGTGCATTTGAACATAGGTTCAAGAGCACTGAAGATTTCCAAGATCTGTTGGTTCAACTCGTTCAGATGAAGAAAGAAGTCTCTGAGTCCATGAGAGATTTTGTTGCAAGGTTTGATAGATTGACAAGAAGAATCCCAGAAGATGTAGTTCCCCTTGAAAATAACTTGAAGAGGTTCTTCATCAGTGCCTTACCATTAGAAGTTGGTTTCTTCCTTAGAAGATATCAACCAAGAACATTGAGGGAAGCTCAAGAATCTATGATTGAGACTGATGATGATCTAATCCTTTCTAGAAAGGTGAAGGGCCCGAATGGAAAGCAAAAGGGTCAGAGTTCCGTTCGATCTCAATCGACCCTATGTTTCAAAAAATGGCAAATGATCTGGTTGCCTTGAAGAAGCAACTGTCACAAATCACTATGAGGAATGCTCCAAGAAGACCAAACTTTAATGATAGGCAAGATTGCACCACCTCCTCGCCAACTTGCTCTTGAAGCACCACTAGTCAACGCTGCCTTTGATACTAGAGAGGAAGCTGAAGTTGATGAACCTGAAGGAGATGATGAAGAAAACTATGAAAGCTACCTAGAAGTTGAGGAAGTTGACATGCACAATGGCCTATTTGAATTCATTGATGATGATGAAGAAGAAGATGAGGAATCACCAAGTTTTTCATGTGTTGTTTTCACCGAGCACAATCCAAGAAAAATGCTCCATCTTCAGTGGCTACAAAGGAGAAGAAGGCCAAAGTTTTGCTTCAGAGGTCACATAGAAGAGGATCATCAACAAAGGTTCAACATTACCACCCTCCATGGATTCTGCTAAAGAAAAACCATACTTGGTCGTTGCCAAGGACGCCATGTTTGTTATACCAAGTAAGTCATCATTTCCTTCTTCTAGTTCTTCAACTTGTTAAGAGCACTTCCCCTTCCATTGGAGTCTCTGCCAAAATATCCAAAGTTCAGCCAAAATCTACACCTTCACTTTCTACTAAACTGACTGCTTCACCCAACATTGCCACATTTGATTTTGTGGAGCATGCAAGTAAAACCAAAGTCCAACTCTGGAGATAGAGTACTTGCAAACACACCCTGCCCAATTTGACAGATTCATTAATGCAGTTGGGGTAGTAGCTCTATATCCTCAAGTCCCATTTCTAAAGGACTTCTCCCACCACCATCCACACCTCCATCTCAAAACATGTTAGCTCTCAGTGCTTCCAAAACAGCTAGGGTTGAGCCTTTCTATTTGTCTCTCCTCATAAATGGCTTTGAGTTGAACAATTGTATCATTGATTCCAGAGCCTCTGATAATGTAATGCCACTCAAAGTTACAAATTCCCTTGGCCTAACTTTGACTAGAGTAAATGGAGCTTGTTATTCCATGGAATCTAAACAAGTGCCACTGATTGGAAGAATAAAGGATGCACAAGTAGCTTTGGCTGACTTCCCTGATAAGAAAGTGCTTCTAACTATTTTAGTGGTAGACATCCCAACATCTTTTGGCATGCTTCTGAGCAGAAGTTTTTGTAGAGACCTAGGTGGAGAAATTAAAATGGATTGGTCATCTGCTACTATCCCTGTAAAAGGTGAAATGAAGAGGTTGCTTCCAGTTAGGAAAATGAAATATACTGTGTAAAAATCCGAAAGCCTAGGAGCTAACATTTTGTACCAAAATACCAGGCAGATGAATCACTGGGTGACAACCAAGGAGGAAGAAGATATTCTAATCTTGATAGGGCCAGACATGCCTTCCTAGAGGGATTTGAATTTTGAAGAAGCACTGAGGAGATTCGAGTTACAGGAAGGCAGCCCCGAATCACCAGATGATGCAGACCAAAAAGAAGAGGAGATGGTTCTCAATAAATTTCAAGAAGATAAATCATCTTGCATGCTTTTACAGGATGAGGAGTTATTCCCATTTCCATTTGGGGATGAAGATGATCCCAGTTAGGCCATCTATGGAGATACAAAATCAGCTTGTGATGAGCCCGTGAAAGGATTGAAAGAAATATCTGTACAAGAAATGCTTGAAGCTATAGAAGAAACTGAAGATCCCGAGCTCAGTCTCGAGCTCCTGATACAAGCCAAAAATCTTCAGGACAAGCGTGAAGCTGATTTGGAAGCCTTAACCAATGTGAAGGTTGGCCACATTGAGATAAATCCATATGAAAAATATGATGCCATTCTGGAACTGATGATTGATGGATGTAATAACGAAATGGATATATTTTCTTTCCCATTTGCGAGATGAAGACTCTGTCCATGATGAAGAAATTGAAGCAAGGATTTTTGAGGCCTCTGAAGATGAATCTCTTTTTGATGAAGGATTTTTGGAGTGCAGCGATTCCCTAGATGATGAGGTAATCCCTCTAGATAGTTTCCTTGAGCTACATCCTTCAAAGGGATACAAAGATGAGCTATAGGAAATGATGAATCATAACTCTGTGCAAGAAATATTGGAAGCAGTACAAGTTGAGGAAGACCCCGAACTGATTCTTGATCTCTTCACTCATGCCATGGACATACAAGACAAGAATGAGTTTTCCTCCAATCCGCCCATCAATACTCAAATGCCCCACAATGGAGTAGAGATAAAGGATGAATCAAATGTTTTTCATGGAGAAGATTCCAATGAGCATAGACCTGGAAAAGAAAGTAACTCAGAATATCCAATAAATTGGAACCAAAATCAGCTTTGGGGCAGCAATGAGATGCTTGATGGAGAATCAACTATATGGATAAACATGGAAGGAAATTGGCACTATCAAACTGATTTCAAAGAACATGAAAGCAATGGAATTTCCAAGCAAGGACCTGAGCATCATGAAGTTCACATGGATTCACTCCTACCAAGTACACAGGTAAATGTGGAAGCACCTAGCTTTCATAAGCCACTGAGGAGGGGAGGCTACTTTCTGGAACCTATCAACGGCTTCACAGAACATAATCCTTTAGTGTTGCCTCTTCAGGGGTAACTTTTGAGAAATGAAAAGTGCATCAGTGAAAGTGAAGTTGTCCCTCACCTTGTAACATAGTTTTTATTTTTCCCCTTTTCTGTTGTGTGTGTTTTTGTTTCCCCTTTCTGTTTTGGTGTTTTGTTTGTGTGTCCTCTTCTTCCTTCTCTCTTTCCTCAAAAGTTGTACATGACTCTGCAAGGCCCAATGGATAAGGCACTGGTCAACGTTATATGTTTTGAAACCTGTGATTCTGGATCCTCATGTCATGTCTTCACCTTGCTCAATCCATGCCATGTCCCCAAGCTAGAGCCGCTGTTTTCTTGCAAATGTGTAAAGGGGAAAATTGCAAGTTTTCAAGCAAGATAACTTTCTCCTATCTCAAAGTTTCCATGTTTTGATCATACTTGTTAACCAAAATAAGCTCCCTCTTATTTTGGGTTAACTAGCTTCCTTTTGTTCCTCAGTCAAATTTTTACACATTTTAGGCACTCAAAATTTTCTAGGTATTGCTTCATCAAATAGAGAATTCTTTCCCCTTTCCAGAAAGGTAAGGAAGTCCTCCTAACTCCTTGTATTTTGCAAGTTATGGCTCGGCGGAGTTTGGAGGGGAAATTTTCCCTGACGGGCTTGTGGAGGCAAGTTGGAAAATTTTCAAAGAAAATTGGCCGAGGTGTGGAGAGAAAGTTGGAACTTAGCTCTTTTAGGGTTAAAAGACACAAAGAAAATTTTGACTCGCAAGCCCGATGAAGGAAGGAAGTGGACTCGTGGGGCCAGGGAGAAATTGTTGACACTTAGCCTCTTTGGCTAAAAACTCAAAAGTCCAAAATCAGCCCGCAAGCCCACAAAGGAAAAAATGGAGAAAATGAAGCACACCTCCGTGCCAATCAGAGGCCGACATGTGTCCTTTTTATGACACGTCATTAGCGCATCGGTGGGGCATCGGGAGACCTTGGAAAAGTTTGCACTTTTGCCCCGAAAGGGTTAAATGTTGGCTTCGACCCCCCAACCAATCAGAATTCGACACGTGTCATGCAGACTGAGGGACCGTGGACATTTTTGGGAAAATTTTCCAAAGGGAAAAATTTAATGTTTAACCCCACCAACCCAATTTTTTCTCTGGTTTTTACCGGTTTTTTCCTAAATCTTCAAGAGGCCACATCTTTTGATCTAGAGCTTAGATTATCATGTTTTTGGTATCAATGGAAAGTGGTGAAATTCTCCACGCGATGGACACTTCAATTTTAAATTTTTATGGAGTTTTGTGGTAGAAAATGAAGAAAACGTCTTTGGCATGCAAAAACGTGAAAGAGTTTCCCCTACTCCGCTCTAATGTTCTCCTACCACGTGGATGGCCCAATTTCAAAGAAATTAGGAAAAGGATCGAAACGGTTCATATGTGAACTAGAAAATTGAAATATAAAACACATTTTTACACGTAGAAGCTCTTTTTGGGCTCGTCAGAAGCATTTTCTTTGCGGCAGAGGAATCTGGAAGAGGGGAAATGATCAAATTTTTTTGTAACGGATTTGGGTCGAACAATTTAATGGTTTTTCAAAGTCTTTGTGAGGGTTGGCAATCGAATTTGGAAACTGGAAGCACATTTTTCTGAGTAGAGAACAAAAAATGATTTTTAGTCTTCTTCTATTCTCCTCCTCTGCATTTTTCTTCTATTCCCACTCATTGTACAAGTTTTAACTCTGAGATCAATAAAAAAGGAAGGAATTTTATGTCCCCTTGATGAAAAAATTGAGATTGGTGCTTTGTGACCATCATGTTTTATTCTGTCTTGTGCTAAGAAATTGCAACATAATGAAACTTCCATTGATGTGTGTGGGCATCTGCCACTCTACCCATAATATTGATTTCCCCCTCCTTCATTCTCAATCCCTCCCCTTTCTCGGATCGATTTACCTATATAAGCAAGGAGTTGCTTATTATTGCCATAGGGGACAGTGGAGTGTTCATGTGGATGTCCAGTTGAAAAACCACCATAAATCTACTTTGGTTTTACATGCTAAACAATGGTAGCTACACCATTCAAATGTAGAGGGACTTAGATTCCCATAGCATTGGCCGAAATCCACAAATTTTTCCACAAGACAAATTTTCTCGTCAAAAATAGCTAAGGGTGTTACTCACAAATAAGATCCTCTTAGCTCACACAAGAACTAGAACCGTACTTTCTCAAGGCAAGACTATGTTGAAATTGTGTACTCCGAGGTATAGCTATGCAATCTGACTTCCCACGAATGATCTATATATTTTATCAACGGTTAGTATGAATTAGAGAGTGCCCGATAGTTTTCCTTTCTTTAAGCTTGCTTCCTTCCCAACCGGACACCCCTGTTAGCTACGTATGCTTGCTGCCAACCATTTGTACAAATATACTAGGAAGAAGTTGAAGAATGTCTCATACAAGTATTCATATAGATTATATTCCACCCACTTTCATGCGTTAAAGTCGGTCCAATACTAGATCTCTTTGCAAAAGCATCTTGTTCATCATAAATCCATTTCTTAATATTTTACAGAGAGCAAATGCGCCATTTGCATGCAACATCCCGATAGACATATTAAAAAGAGGTCATGAAAATGGAACCAAAATCTAGTATTTTTATTACCCAATGTGGCTATGTGCACTGACACCTCATCCAGACAAGTCTAGAAACTCACCTAAAGTGTGTACAACCTCTGGTTCCCTCATTTGTTATGCTTAGCAAGATGCTAGCATGCATGTTCAATAACCAGAACAATCATTCATGTAAGAATATGCATCATACCATGTCAATTCAATAACACATATAATAAGGAAATCATTCATAGATAATGAATATTAAGATCTAAATACCCATCAAGCCATGTTCATACATAGAGATCTTTGCAATCCATACACAATTGTCCATTATAACCACAATTCATAACATAACATAAAATTTGATGACATTACAATTCATTACATCAGCAGTGTGTTAGACCATGCATGCTCTCCTACGGACTCAAGAACACACTTATATCAAGATCTCTCAAGATCTGCCCTAACTAGTCTCTATTTGAACTCTCTATTACAATAAAATATCACTTATATTTATAGGGCGGTGTTAGCATATATATATATGCACGCATGTAAATGACATGTAACAGTGTGGGAACGAAGTTCCGCCTCATTGAAGGTGAGGTTGCCTTTATTGAAAGCCAAAACTATATTTACACCTGTAAATTAAAATTTGTATGTGGGGGTGTTTTGGAACATCAATGGAAATAAAATTGAATGAGGGAGATGGAATGAAATGAAGGAACACAATGGAAAGGAATGAATGGAAGGAACATGCAAGAGTTAGGTAAAAATAGAGCCTAATATTGCATGGAGAAGAACAATAAATAACTAACACAATTAAAATGGAGTTTGCATTAGTTAAATGAGAATGAATAAAGGGAACACACATGAGCAAGTAAATAACAGAGCTTGATCATTGTGAACAGGAACAACAACTTAATAACGTTGGCAATAAGATCAAAGAAAATATTTGTATACAAGATTCAAACATCTAACATTTAATGAAAATAAGAACATCAAATGTTACAATAGACAATGAATGAGACACAAAGTTCGTATTTCATTAACTCCAAAATGTCTTCACAAAGAACACAAAGTTTCCTCCTGAAACAAAGCTTGCACACAAAAGTATTTTCTTCACCTCTCTCAAAGTCACCCTTTCAAATGAGCCCTTGACTTCCTTTTATAACCCAAAAGTTGGTTACAAAGTATTTAGGGTTTACATGAACATTAAATAGGGCACTTAAGTGGATTTGAATTTTCCAACTAACTTTTAAAAAGTGACTAAAAATAAAAACCACTTAAGTTATCAATTTTTTTCCAAAAGTGAGTTTAATAACAACACTTTATAACAAAAAGCAATGGGTACATGTGGACCCCACTTAAATGACTTGGACACACATAGACATCCCAATCAGTAATGCGCCACCTAGATCAAGACACCTAGGATAAGTTCCTTATCCATTGGGCCAAGATTCCACCTATCCCAGTCATATGGGAATGAACTCATTGACCATGCTCCGCAATCCTCCAGATGACAAGAGAGCCGAGCTTGAAACTTGAGTAATTCATCCACCCCTCTGTTTGAGCAACATCATGGTGTGAGCAAGTTTGTCTTCATTCATATTTGCATTCACGATTCCACACAATTATCCACATGCTCTGAATAGTCTTCCATGGTGAATTATTCATTTTTCGTGAGATTGTAGTCATTATGCCACCTTGGCTTGTCAGAATCCAACTCTTGATCTTTCGCCATTGAGAAGATCTTCCAAGAGTCGAGATTGCAATTCACTACCTAGAGTTATGTCTTTCATTTTTGTCACCATCTGAAGTGTTTCCATTTTGATCCACTCATGATCGTCCAATTCAAGAACGCTCCAACTTTAAGATCAGGCAATGAAGTATTGTGCCCGCTACTAATTGAGAGCTGACATGGACACACTTAAATGATGTGGCCTTGCTTGATGATCTACACATTGTACTTATCATTGGTCTTGGTTTTTCGATGAATAGATCTGTACAATGATCAAGTGAAAACAATTGATGTAGAAAAGATTCTCCCATTATCGATCTTTGTTGATAACAATTGATTTTGACTTCGAAGAGACCTATGCCAATAACTACGACTTATACCGCATAATGAGGAAGTCAAAGGTTTCTTCCATTTTGGAGCCATTGGAGTTGAATTTCCACATTGTGCAGATGTCATGGAGCATCCATGCAAGTGATGACCAATTCAGAACAAGCGTAAGGAAAATTGTGACTCACCTTCGGTTGATATGCGATTGTAGAACCGACTTACGTCGACGTGTACCAAGTTGGTATTAGCGATGTTCTCATACTTTGAATGGAGCATCAAGGTGGGTAGAATGCTTAGAACTCATATCGCAACATAAATTTTTTTGAAGATGACATGATTGTGACAAAATGCGATTTCGGGCTATTACTTTCTTACTTCAAAATTACACAAATCGCCTCTGAAGCTGCCCTGGGAAAAATAACAAATCTTGTTCTAAGAAACTATCACTGGATGAGAGAGTATATTAAGGTACCAAAAGTTTGTGTGTCAGAGGGTTTTTTCCCAATCAAATTCTTTAGTCAAATATTAAAGGTCAAAGTTGACTCTTATGAAATTGCTAGGAAAATGTAGGTGTAAAACTGTGAAAATCCCGTTTGGTTTTAGCCTGGGAAAAATACCAAACATCACCTTGAGAATTTAAAAATTGTTAAGGGTATATGAAGGTGGGGAGAATTGAAAAAAATAATTATTTTCTCTTGAAGATCATCTGAGTTCAAAATATAAACTCTCAAAGTGGGTCACCTTGAAAGACTGAAAACTGCACACAACGAAATCATGCAAATTGCATTTTATTTGACTCCGTGAAAAATATCAAAAAATTGCTGTATATTTGAATTTTTGTAAATAAGTACATGAATTTGGGAATAATTCAATGAACCAAACCGTTTCTCTTGAAGATCATTTGAGCTCGAGATATAGATTCTCAAAGTAAGTCTTCGCTAAGTTGAAGCGCACACCCGTAAAACAAGCAAATTGAGTTTTTCTCGGGTTCGTGAAAAATATCAAATGAGGTGTTGCGCATTTGAAATTTGGAAAAGAAGTAAATGAAGTTGGAGATAACTCAACGAACCAAATTTTTCTTCCCGACGATCATCCGACTTCGAGATATCGAGCTCCAAAGTTGATTACTCAATATATACAACCCGCGGCACGTCCTTTCCTCATCTATCATTTTCTTTATTAAACTCAATTTTCTTTGTGTCGATATACATTGATAATGAAGTTTGAATGCTTGATATGTTTGTTTCAATATTTCTCAAAGAATGCGTTATGAAAATGATTTATATTTTAAATTAAATTCACCCGATTTTAATGACTTCGCAGATCAATTTAATTTAAGTTTTTTACTATTCGCCTTGCTCTCTGTGCCTGATATTTTTTGATTAATGCATGGAAGATCATATCTTCATGGAAATGATTTGTATTTCTTGTTTGGCTATGTTTGGAGGATCATCTTTGCCTAATGTGTGGCCTTAGGAGCTCAAACCTTGGTGTGGAAGATCCTTTCTTTTAGATGCGTGAAAATTATCCTTTGGTATGGTTGTGTGAAAAACTTATTGCTTGTCACATGGAGAAATTTGTTTCCTTTGTTGATCTTTGTTCTCCTTTCAAACAACTAGGCGTGTAGAATGGTTTTGGCCTATTTTGGACTGTTTTCTCTTATGCATGCGTGAAAACTTGCTTCGAATGAATGCATGCATGCGCTTATAGCTATTTTGTATTATGTCTGCGTGGAGGGTTTGGGATGCTATGCTTGGATATTTCAAACTTTCTTTTGCTTGGTTGTTTTTACCTAGCGTGAAAACTTAAGACTATTTTAACTTTCCTTGCTTTGCTTTCTCCTAGGCGTGTGGATATTGTTGCATTTTGGACTCTTTATGCTTTAATTTGTTTGTATTTTTATCCTTTGGTGAATGTGTGGTGTTTTTAGATGCTTGCGTGGAAGATTCAAACCTTTACTTTCACCGATATTTTCTTTCTCCCCGATGCGTGATGATCTCGTAAGATATTTAACTTATTACTCCCCCTTTTGGTCATGCGTGGAATGTTCTCCTTTCTTGTTTTACGTGGCTGCGTTGAAATTCCTTTTGGCTAAAAAATGCATGTAAAATTTCTTTATTTTTACCTTCCTTTGGACTTTTTAGTTATTTCCTCTTATGTATGTGCTTTCTTTTAACATGATCTTCTTCTTTTGCTATTGTCTATATCCTTCTTGAAAAATGTGTGGATTCTTCTTGCCTCCTGCTACGTGGAAACTATTCTTCTCCCTTCTCTGGTTGTGAGTAGCTCCTGTGTGGAAATATTTATGGACTGTTTTATCCTTGTGTCGGCAAATGCGTTGGAATGCTGAGGTATTCAAACTTGGCTCATGCATGGTGATTTGTTGAGGGATGTGATAAAATATTACTCTAAGATGTTCCTTCAGAAGAAATTGGAAAGCTTGACTTCTTCCAACGAGTTTGATTGAAGGATTTTATGAGGATTTAGGAAGCTTCTTCACAAATCATTAAAACAATTTCCCTCTTTCCCGGGTAGTGGCATTAATTTCCAGGGGAAAGTGGGGAAAGAAACAGCCATTTGCCAACATAAATGGCAAGGCCGGCTGACAATCCCCCTTTTATTTTCCCATGTGGGAAATCGGGAGATTTTTTTCCTGTTTGCCAATTCATTGATTTGGAAATCGTTGGAAGAAATCCCACAAGTGGAGAATTAAAGTAAATTTTCCAGGAAAAGGGAAATCCGGGTTCGGGAAGCCAATTTGGCATCCCCGGCAATGCGAAGCGGAAGCTTAGTTTTCCCCCTAATTAAAATAAATCTTGTCGAATGAATTTTAATTAATATTTATTTAATTAAAAACCCCAAAGTTCTTAAAATTGATTTTATCAAACAAAGAGTAATTAATTAATTAATTATTAATTTTTAATATTTAATGCAGTTTAAGACCTAACGGGAGGAGTTCTCACCTGAAATGGACTAAATGAAGACCAGAATGATCACAAAAATGAGATAATCGCGATGAGAGCGATAAATCATGCAAAGTAACACTTTTGAAAAATTTCAAAATTTTCATTTTTATTAATTTTGCGTAGTCAAAATTAGCTGATAACAGGTGGGAACTTTCTCTTCACCACTTATATGCTTTCTTTCCTAAAATAGGCATGTTCTATTAACAACCCACATGATTTTCTAATTCTGTTCTACAACAGTTCAAGCTATAAATAACTTTCTTTACTTATGCTTTAATCCCTATCTTTAGCCTTCTCCATGTGTTTGTCCTTTCCCTTTCTCTACATGTGCTTTCTTTTCATTTTCTTGGCATTAAGTCATCTTGTTTTTTTTTCTATTTTTGGACTTTTCTTGAGCGACACTCCATCTTCTACTTTTATATTTTTATCCTTGTATGGAAAATCAGCCAAGTCCTTGATCCTCTGCATATATGCGTGAAACTTCACACCCTGACCTATTCCTTCATGGTGAACTCACCTCTGCGCACTCTTTGCTCTTGATTTTTCCTCTTACGCTCATTTTTCGCATGCCATTCCAACCGTCATGCATGTCTCTTACTTATCCATTTTCTCATACCAATAGTGTATGTGGTTTGTGTGTCTTGCTAATGTCCTACATTGTTGCTTTCTTCCAAATAAATGTTGAACTACTTTGGATATTGTGTGTGAAATCTGTTATTACCTACTCACAATGATAACCCTCTCTTTCCTAAATTCTCTCATTTATCCCTCATCACTACAAATTCCTCCCTTGTACCCGTATAAGCACTTTACCACGAGGTTTAGTGAATTTTTCCTATGTGATCCCTTTCCTATTTGGCCACCCCACATCATTTATATAGAATTAAGATAATTTACATTCAATAATTGGAGCCTCCTATACACGAAAAGTAGAGTCGTAGTCCCATGAGAATTAGCGGAAACACATAATTTTCAACATGACAAATTATTTCACCAAATATTTTTTTGTAACTCTATTGGGGATGCACACATAAAGATCTTTGAAAATACAAAAAAATTAGAAAATTGAAAATACTATTTGAATGATAAAAATGCCTTTTTGCAATCCTGTTGAGAAACCTGCACTTTTCAAGTTTCTTTCCTTCCTAAGTACTTGAGAAAACCTAGCTGAAATAAGATATACTAGATTGAATAGATTGAGAGGAATCATTGACCCTTATTTTTAAGCTTTGCAAAATCAAGAAGGGCGAGTAGGAGATAATCCATATTACTTCTCTCTTGCTTCATCACCATTTGATTCATCAAGTGGTACCCTTGGAAATCCTATCCAAACACCTACTAATACTCACCCTACAAATTCTCCCAATTCTCCTATCTTTTAACCATCGTTAAATTTTGAATTCCCATGAGAATAAGAAAAAGAAGAAGAAGAAGAAGAAATAGAGGAAGAACTAGAAGAAAAAAATAAGAACCCGATATGGAAGCATAAGTACTTGTACCATGTGGATAAAACAATGGTTTGTTAGCTTTGATCCCTCCACTTCACAAAATTCTATAAGAATTGAGAAATTTTTTTCCAAAATTCTATGGAGATGGAAAACAACGTCTTGACGATCATATCACAATCTTCATCACAACATGTGGCATTCTTGGAGTGCAACATGAAGATGTTGTAGTGCGATTGTTCATGGAAACATTGCAAGATTTCATGGCAGACTGGTTCTACTATTTACCTTCATGCTCAATCACTAATTAGGAGGATATGAAGAAACTATTTAAAGAAAGATTCAATACTACCAAAGGTGTTCATGCTCTACTTTCTCAACTTACTTAGATGAAGAAAGAACCGTAAGAATCCATGAGGGAATTTCTGGAAAAATTTGATAAGTTGATAAAAATATACCGATGTTTCTTTTCCTACTATGGATAATCTAAAGAGGTTCTTCATCAATTTCCAGATGCTTGAAGTCAGTTTCACTCTACAAAGATTTCAACCAAACAATTTGGACAATGCTCAAGAGCTTGCTATTGGAGTGGAGGATGACCTTATCATGTTAGGGAAGATCAAGAATCCTTTAACAAATGATAATCCCAATATTCAAAACATGAGAGAGATGACTCACTATTGTAAAATTTGGCCAATGACTTGAAATGTTGAAGAAATAAGTTTCTCAATGAGCATCTCATCCAAATGGAACAAGAACCATATTGCATGAGCACCCAAGGCTTTTCTTAGAGGCTCCACTGCCAATGTAGTATGAAAGACAAATGAAGATGAAGGAGAAGAAAATTTTGAATCAGAAACTAAAGGTGAAAGAGAAGAATGGCATGCTCATATCATATATTGTGAATACACATTTGATAATTTTTTGAAGAATCCATAGATAGTTACTCCTATGGAGTATTCACTCGATCACAAAAGGATAAAGTAGAATACATTCTGCTACCCAAGCCAAACAATTGAATCCTTAAATGATGACTCCATGAAAAACAACAATGAAAGGAGGATCATCAAATTCTTCTTCCGAGGGTAGGCGATAAGAAGCATGAGACTTCTTAAACTAAGAATCCTTCTGACTCTTTGGGTAAGTATCCTTTAACTTCCTTTGAAAAATTAGTTACTATTGAACCTAAGAACATCCAATTCAAGGTTGACATGATCCTTGATGTTCTTACTACTTCCTCATCCTTCGATTTCATTGATCATTCGAAAAATCCAAAGTCTGAATTTCTAAGTATGAGTACTTCATAACCATCCCAAGCAACTGGATAAGCTTGTTCAACATATCAAAGGAGTGGTTTTGTTTCATGTTCTAAAGATACTACTACTAAAGAACTACCTTATGCATCTCAATCCACTCTATCCCTGAACTATCTTACCTCCACATCCTCCACCTATAGGAAGGTAGAACCTTTCTATATAGCCTTGACTCATCAATTAGTAGAAAATGAATAATTGTATCATTGAATTTGGTGTTTCAAAAACGTCATGCCCGTAAAATTTTCTAAATCTCTTGATCTCTCTCTCTCTCTCTCCTACCTCTTTCCACTGCCTCTCCCTAGAAATGAAAGAAGTACCTGCCATTGAATAGATCAATTATGTTCAGGTAGCATTGATAGACTTCCCCCAAAAAAAATCACAATGAGACTTATTGTAGCATACATGCCCACCTCATATGGTATGTTGTTGGGCGAAGATTTTGTTGAGATTTTGGAGGGGATATGTAGCTAGATTGGTCACATTCCATCATCCTGGTCAATGGTAAAGTGAAGAAACTTCTTCCCATCAAGAAAATGAAGTATAATGTTCAAAGATTAGATGACCCAACGACAAATATCCCGTGTCAAAATTAAAAGTATTACAATTTTTTCATGACTTTCAAGGAATATATTTAACTTATCATGTTGGTTGAAGAATGTCCAAGCATCACACATCCAAATTGAAGCATAATGATGACTTGATGAAATCAAAATTTGAGAGTATATACTTCCCATGGGATGTGAGCATGAATGTAATTTTCACACCGAATGTTTTTATGGTCATGAGAGTCTTGAATTGTAACTAAGAAATATCAAGTGATGAGAAATCTAGATTAAGAAGAAGTAGCAATTCTTAACAACTTCTTGTTAGGTGAGTCCAATGTTTCAAAACATGTTCTCAATGTTCAACATTATCTTGCATTCAATGATTTTTTTTTTTTTGTGAATATAAATACTTCTCCTTCTCGTTGGGATGGGAAGATAAGGAATGTAAGAGTGATGAGATGTTTCAGCCCTCTGAATTCCAATCCATTCAAGGAGATGATGATTTCATCATAGAAATGGACTTCTTGGTTCTCAGTGATCAAGATTGGGAAAATGATAATGTCAACATTTCAGCTCCAATGTTGTGTTCATTCCCTTTTCACGAAGATGGAAACATTATCAATGAAAAATGAAGAGATGAAATGGTGCTTGATCCTAAGGTTGGTTTTGTTCTCAATAGGCTTAAACCTTTTAGTGTTCACTTTGCTCAAGAGAAGGATGCTCTCAACATGAAAATGGATGTTGAAGCTCAAGATGGAAAAGACGAAGAATATGATAGTTTCCATGTTGCATGCCCAACCTTGAGCTCATTCTATTTCCAAGAGGATAATGCAATTTACATGCCATATCATGTAGGGCGCCATGTTGAGAAAGAGCCAAAGTATAAGAAAGATGATTTCTTAGTCCAATTAAGAAATAGAGAAAATTGAGAGGCTAGTGATAACATTGAAATTTCCAAAGCATTCGTTGAGAATAAACCCATGGAAGTGGTGGTCATGAAGTAGATAGAAAATGAATAATAAATGCATTGGTATGAAAATGATAAGTCAAATATGATCAAGGCTCATCTTCACAGTAGCGATGGAAAATAAGCAATCATAACGAACTTGAGAGTCAAGGAGAAGATGGAAAAATATGTCAAAGCAAAATAAGTAATAAATTGAATAAGTGGGTCATCAATTGCAATAACAATCATGTTGGATTTCTCAAGAAGATGAGGAAAGGTTCATATTTCTGCGAGCCTATCAAAGGATTTGTTGAAGAAATGTAATGAGTGATGCCCTTTTACGGATAAACGCTCGATTTGAATTAATGCTTTAATGAAATCAGGTTGTCCCCCTTATGTAAATAGGTGGTTTAGGATGTTTTCCTCGTGTTGTGTGTTTCCCTTCTCATTTTTTTCCCTTTTTCTATTATGTGTTTATTTATTGTCGTGCATGTGTTCAATAAAGGAAGTTTTTTTTGTGTCTTTGTGGTGACTCTATATAGCCCAATGGATAAGGTACTGGTCCACATGGTCTCTTGAGATTCTAGGGTTCCTACTTTTCCTGTCCTCATTGCACTTGATCTAGAACAAGCCCCCAAGCTAGATCCAACTATTGTCATGCAAATGTGTAGCATGAGAAATCCAAACTTTCAATCATGAAAACACTTAGCCAAATTCTTGTCTCATCCTCATTGCACTTGATCTAGAACAAGTCCCAAATCTAGATCGAGTTGTCGTCATGCAAATGTGTAGCATGAGAAATCCAAACTTTCAAGCATGAAAACTAAGCCAAATTTGAAATTTTTTCTCTGAGTCATCCCAAACTCCTCTCCTAGTTACTTTGTGTCCTATGTCATTTCCATATGTAACTTGTATGTACTTTAAATATGATGAAGAAACAAGTATAAGTATTTGGGATGGTGTGACAAGATAAACTCTTTCATCCGGTTAAGTACTTATGAAGATTAGTTCTCCCGTAGGCCTAGAAAGGCCAATTATAGCCATTTTAGGGTAGGTGGGCACTCTCTAGGAAGGATATGAAATTCCACACTCATCTGAAGGTGGTATTGAATAGATATGAACATTTTGGAACTAATTTAGGAAAGTTTAGGAGGTTTGGGAACAATTGTGAAAGTGGGTTTTTCAGGGGCAAGGAACATGTAGTCAAAATATGTACCGAACTTATGTAGAGGATTTCCAGAGTTATGTAATGAATTGGAAAGAAAAAATAGTAATTGGAAAGCTTAATAAGGCTTTTACATGATGGAATCATAACATTTTCACAAGGCATAATCACTTCTCGGGAATATCATTCTTGGAAGACATACCCAATTGTCCCAAAGGAACAAAGAACATTTTTGGAGGAGGCATAATCAGGTCCTGAAATGTATCCCATTATACTTTAAATACTCTTTGGATTAAAAATAATATAAAAATTTGTAAGAAAATACCACATTGAGCTCCATGAAATGTGTTCTCAAGTTTACATACTTAGTCATTTTGTATGATGGTTCAATGGCGGGTTTTCTTGTCTCGTTTTCCCATGTGTCCATCTTGTCACTCTTGTCCCTATTTTCCATGGGAAATATGGGACATAGGGAAAAAAGGGGACAAGATAATGTGCCCTACCCCTCAGCTTTTCCCCATGATTCCTCATGCGACCTTTCTTCATCTTGACATAGAGCTAAAATCATTTTCCTAGATTGCATGAAATGTCGACAAGTGGTATCATCATATTGAGGTGTATTTTATTGCAAATTTTTTCCCCTAGAATAGAGGAGATAGAGGGGATAGAGGGGACACAAGGAACACAAAATTTTTCCCCTCCCCCTCTTTAGCTTATTTTTTGAATTTTTGCTTTATGGTGGACTTTCTTGTCCCTCTCGTCCCACAAAAGAGGGGAAAAAAATTCACCCCAATATTTATCCCATTTTCATGCTCCCCATGCCAAGACCTATTTTTAAAGCATAAACCCTAGTTTGTGCCTAAAACTCTTGTTACTTCATCGTGATCAAAATTGATATGTCGGGAAATGTAAAACATGAAATAACTTACATGTCAAGTATCTTTCTTCAAAATTTCAACCTTTGCATCCATTGATGAAGACATGAAACCTGAAAAATCATGAAAAACATCAGATATGCTGCCCATAACGTTCCAAAGCTATCCATGATTGCCAAAAATGAATTTTTTCTCATAATTCTTCACCGGAAACATGATTGCACTAAGTTTTCAACTGAGTTTTCTTCTCTCAAGCTCTTTGTGATCACTATAACTTCAAGCATCAATTAATTTCTGCCATCAAAGCCTTAGAGATGAAAAACCTAACCATAAGAATTTCCTTTTCAATTTCCAAGAGTTTCAAAGTGGAGTGCGAAATAACGAAAACTTGAGCATGAGATCGCAACATGAAGTCGAATCCAAAAATGATGTTTCGATGTAAACCAACACCATTTTTATCAGTTACTAAAAATAACATATGTTTCATCCCTTCATGTGATAAAAATAGTAATTCCCCAAGTTTCAATCTCCAATCACTTAGCTCATCTAGAAATAGTGTAAAATAACTAGCAGGGCATAATTGACAATTTTCCCAGAAATAATAGGTCCAGAAAAAACAAACTGCTAAAAAGAAAGTTTTTAAAAAGGTTAGTATCATCAATGGAGGTAATTTAAGTATGCTAGAGATTTCAAAAAATCAAATTTGAGCAAAAAGGCAAAATATCCCAAAATAGAAGCTCCTGGTCACACCTGCCAAAAATAACAAGTTTCATTTTTTAGTGCAAAAATTTATAGTTGGTTCCATTTTCATTCATCTCACCTCTTTTTTCCATCTTCACATGGTTTTAAGGTTTCCTTGTAGCTAAAATACTATATTTCACCCTTCACAAGGATCCTGAAGCATCGTTTTGGTCGTAATTATGCTTGGGAGAAAGACAACATAACCTGGGCAACAGGTGAAAGTCAAGGATATTTAATAATCTGAAAGGATTTAGAAGGAGCCAAGAAATCCATTAAAATGCAAGATAAATAATCATCAAGTATTGATCCACCATTGTCTCTCCTGAGATGGTTGACTTGAGTTGGGTGAGTTGAGTTAAGTTAGTTAAGTTGATTGAGTTGGGCTGAGCTAGTTTGGGTGAGATGGTTGACTTGAGTTGGGTGAGTTGAGTTGAGTTAGTTAAGTTGATTGAGTTGGTTGAGCCAGTTGAGCTGGGTGAGATGGTTGAGTTAAGTTGGGTGAGTTGGGTGAGTCAAGTGAGATAGTCAAGAGCTCATCCTTTCCTATAAGAGGAACATGAAAATTGAGGTATGAAAACATCAGAGATACTCTTGAGTTAAGAAATTTAGATAAGTGATCTTTACTTGGGGAACCTTGAAAGATGAGAATGAGAAACCATCCTGGTTTTAGTTGGAAACATTTGCATAACATTATTCTTAAACACTCAAGAAAACACCTGTCGGTGTGGTTAGCCATCAAGGCATTCAAACTTCATGGAGATGGTTTGCGATCATCAATGTCAATTGTGAAATCCTAAGGAGTAAGAGAGCGATCCTCACTCTCATTGTGGAGAAAGAAGGAACCATCATAAGTAATGGTTGGGTTTTTCTCAAGCTCACATTAGAAGGTCCCACAACAATGCTTCTAAACACTCATTTGATAGCTTGAGGTATCCACACATCTTGCGGAGAGGAGGAATTGAGATCACCATGCCTTAAATTAGAAAGTTCTTCATCAACACCAAATCAATCAATTTCTTTCCCTTCTCCTCTTCTTTCCATTTCTTCTAATTCTTCATTGTATGCAATCATGGTATTTTGTCTCATTCACTTAAGTGACTCTCTAATATTGAATTGTAAAAGTCCCTTTGATTTATAAAAAGGGAACTTATTTTCTTCATTTTCTAGGAAGATGTAAAGTCACGAGTTAAATGAGAACATGAAGAGTCATGTGGGGGTGTAGCTGAGAGGATAATTCAAAATGCTATAAATTGGGATGACTTCTCCATTCCAAAGGATCTTGAAAGTTTTTCTTCTTTACCAATTGTGTATTGTTGTATGGTTTTTGAATTTTGTATCACCATTACATAAGAAATAAGATCTTAATTTCTTTCATTCCCTTATGTTTTCCTCTATTTTATTTCTATTCTACAACTTGAAAGTATGGTGATCTCGAATAACCAAGAATGAACTTGGTGTCCTTGATTGACAAACCTAAAGAACTGTGTATGCATGGTTTTTTGGTCTTGATAATAGCCTATATGTTTCTTTCATCTAATTGAAGGTTGAACTAATTTGGTTATTGTGTGTGAAATATGTTATTTCCTACTCAAAACAATAACCCTCTCTTTCCTAAATTTTGTCCTTTATCCCTCATCGCTTAAAATTCCTTCATTGTACCCCATATAAGCACTTTACCACATGTTCAGTGAAGTGTTCCGGTGTGATCCCTAGCCTATTTGACCACCCCAAAAAAATTATATAGAATTAGGATAGTTTACATTCAATAATGGGAGCCTCCCCTTACACAAGAAGGAGGGCGTAGCTACGTGAGTGTTGGTGGAAACACATAATTTGTAACACAACAAATTATTTCACCAACAAAACAAAAAGGAGAAAACATGTGTGTTTGGTGAGGCTGGACTACCCTTAGTGGTCAACCCTAGCTATTAAAGCAATCCAAATGTTGGACTACATGCCCTCAAAGGCAGTCAAGCACTATGCAATTTTATTAGGTGATTGTGCAAGTGTGAGTGTGATATAGGATAACCTCCTATGGGTGCTCTTGTTTCTATTGACATAAATATAGTGAACTAACTATATACTATAGGATGTACCCAATGTGGTAGTTTTGTGACGTGGTGTGTCTCAAATACGTGACCTAACCATTTTATCTTTAAAACCTTTAAACAATGTATTGACTCGGTTGAGTGCTTCCAACATATAATAGAGATCACTCTAATTGATGTGCAACTAATTTGATATATTTAGAAACCCTTGAGTGTTATGGGAATATTATTTGCAATAAGAGATTGCAAAGAGTATCATGTGAGTTATAAAGTGATATTGACTTGATTTTATAGCCTTTCGTAGGTGAAATATTCTAATAAGTTTAACCCTGGGAAGATGAAACAACATAATAAAGATATTAAAATTGAAAACATAAAGAATACGAAGGGGTCGAGACCATCTTGTTTACATCCTTATTATATTATATGAAATCGAAGAATTAGTTAATTAGGTACATTAAAGGATGTAAGGGGAGCTGCAGGGGGTTATTATGATTGATTAACTTCCAACATTAATAATACAATTTCATAACAATGTATTTAATGTTAAAATAATATGCTAAAAAAATGAAAACACTAGGGAATAAGTGAACTTATTTGATTACATATGGATATGGGAAGTTAGGGACCGCACATTGTTAAAGTAGGGAGATCTAAACCTAGTGATGCTTCGTTCGGGGAATTATGACTGAAACTAATATGGGGTAAGATCATACACTTTTTATAGGACCATCTCGTATGGTCTTGACCCTTCTATATGGTCTTGGACCTCGCTTAGTTTCTATATTTATAGCTTCGTAATATTGTCACCTACCCAAAAATGTATGTTGATGTCAAACCCTAGTTTTCGGTTATGTTGTGAAGCTCTTTGAATATTCTAGACATGATCTTAAAACCTAGTCATGGATGGAAAACCATGTAAAACAAAAATTAGTTGGGTTGTGGGAACCCTTATGCACTACTGACGCCGGTGTTTCACCTGATTCTAGAGTGTTTCTTCGAATATTGATGAAACAGATAAGGGTAAAGGGCTAGGAGGAATACCTGTCGAAATGCTGGTTGTAGGTTGTTGCACGTGTATGACTTCTTGATCCACAACTAATCGTGAGAGCTTCCTTTTTGCTAGGAGGAACTACCTAAAATAGAAAACAAGACCACCAAATGAAAGTTAAACAATATATGCAATGGACTACCTAACGTATGCTAGATCTAGGAAGTGTGATACTTAGGGATCGATAGTCAATCCACTGTTTAAAATAACTTAATGCTAACAATAAAGGAAATCCTACTATAGTTAAAATGATTTCGGTATCTCATTCATCTACAATAAGCAAATTCATTCACAACAGGCTAAGCTATGACTAAATCTGGAAGGTCAAGGTGTTTATCAGGGTACTAGTATTGGTCGTGGTCCAGTTGCAGGTTGTTTTGGGTATTTGGTGGGGATTGTAGGCTCTGTTCTTGTTATGAGGGTAAAACATAGAGACCGACGTCAGTTTAAGTGAATCAACGTCGGTTTAGGTTAACTGGTAACGGTTGTGGGTAACCGGCGTTGGTATGGTCGTGGTATAGGAAACTAAATAAAAAATTGGTGGGGTGAAAGATCTGAGGTTAAATCAACATGGGAGGGCAAATGGCAAGGTCAGAATAGATCCTAGGTATACTTAGGAGTAGTTTAAATCCAGGTATGGGAAGTTCAAGGGTGTGGGTGAAGGAATGGTCAAGTTTGCATGGAGGTAAATGGTGGGAGAATGGGAATGGGAGTAAAAACTAATAACAGAAGTAAAAGAATCTACCTAAATGACAATGGACAAGTGTTGGTTAACAAAACACTTACTATTACGTGAGCTTGATGTCTTGTTGTGCAATGGTTGGTGATCAAATGGAAGGAACTTGGTGTGGTGCTGGTGCTTCCTCAGATGCTCCCGTGAAGGTAAATGGCTATGTGGTTGCTTTAGGTGCTTTGGTGTGGAAGCTCCGATGTGTGTACGAATGCTTTGGTTCTACTGCATGTAGCTCTGTTTCATCCTCGCTCTCGAAGATGCGCCAACCTTT
This sequence comes from Taxus wallichiana var. yunnanensis, assembly GCA_018340775.1. NCBI lineage: Eukaryota > Viridiplantae > Streptophyta > Pinopsida > Cupressales > Taxaceae > Taxus > Taxus wallichiana. The sequence goes on from CM031242.1 coordinate 246,273,623, forward strand.
CGAAATATGCCAACCTCGAAATAAGGTTGTTTTGGGGATTAAATGGTAACTAACGATGGTTTCGGGTTGATCAGCGGCGGTTTAGGGAATCAACGTCGGTTGGGGTGGGATTTCCTAGGCTTACTAAATTGGGCGAGATCCCTTGATTTTCTCGGGATCTCATTCGTTTGTTCCATGATTAGAATGGAAGCTTCTTTTCTAACATGCGGAATGTGGTTAGAGGGAATGTAGGCTTTTATTTTTAGGGTTTAGGTAGGTATTAGTTAGTTATGGCAACATACTAAGAATAGGTTTTAGGGTTTGGTGGCTAGATGAGGTGTATAGGTGAGGTGGATATGTGGGCATTATCTCAATTAGGATATTTAAATAATAAATATTGTGAGGATAATGAATTAATTTAATTAAATTAATTAAATTAATATTAGAGTGGGATGAAAGGGGCCATGGTTAGGTGAATGTGTTCAAGGTGTTTATTTGACAAGGGACCAAGGGAGTGTGACCCAATTTTGGTGTCTACATTTTTCCCCTTTTTGTTGCGTAGCTTGTATTGGTAAGCGATGTTGACAAAAATAAGATGTGGTTGCCCCATGTGTGGGTGAAGGTGATCCCCCTCAAACCAGGAACTGATGAGGCAAAAGGAAGAATCGGTGAGTGGTTTGATAAAAGGTGAATGTGATGAAAAGGAAGGTGGGCAACAGGGGTAAAGGGGTAAAAGGTCCAATTAGTGAATCCAGGTAATGGGTTAGGGTCAAAGGTAGTAATAGTCAAACACACGCACATGTATAAACCGTAAAGACAAGACTGGTTGAAGAGCATGCAAACTCTACATTGTCTAAGGTCAATAGGTTTATCCAAACAAGGTTGAGGTGATTCCAATATCCAAGGTATAGGATACGGTCAGGAAACACATCATAGGTCAAGTGCAGGAATATTTAGGTATGTTTTGGTAAACCAAAGGTTGGGTCAAGAAAAATGGTCATGACAAGAGGCAAGGTAGGGTCAGTATGTCCATGAACATGGGTAACATTGTTGTAAGGTATATCAAACACATGAGGTCACAGGTCACTAGTGATGTTCCAGGTTCAAGTATCTAGGTCACGACACGGGTAGCGTCAAGGTATGGGTAAAATAACGAGTCCTCGAATAAGGACGAGGTGAGGGGGTAAATGATAAGATGAAGAAGATCAAGTGAATTTTTCGAGTGAGGTGTGGGTGAGGTAAAAAAAAGGATTCAAGTCAAAAATTGGGGGTAGAGGGTAGGAAAAAGACTAAGCAGGTAAACCGATGATAGTTTGAAGGAATCGATGCTAGTCAAGATGGACTCGACCATGGTAAGCTAGGGCACAGGGGTCGATGTCGGTCAAGATAAAACCATCATTGGTCGGTCGGTAGGATATAAAAAGAAAAATTGCCGTATTTTGTGAATCATGTCTTTTGCCAAATTGGGGAAAACGACAAGAGAGAGAGAGAGGAAAAGGTGGAAAGTGACAGAGTGAAACAAAGACTAAGTTGGTGAGCCATATGGCTGGTGATAGTTGGTCAATAGGTGGATCCACAAGCTAGGTTGGATTGATTTGATTGGGTGGAGAGTGAGAGGTCATTCGGTGATGGCAGAGGTAGGAGAGGGATCGGGGGGACCACCAGTGTAGCGGCCGGAGCTGCCACCATGTAGACGATAGTCTTTATGAGGTATGATTCAATACGAGTCTTTGTTTTGTTTATTAGATTGAATTAGAGGTCGGGTGGGTGAAAACAGGTTTTGGGGGAGAAAATGAATTTTGAAGTGTGGGAGGGAAAATCAGTTAAAATAGGAATGAGGAGAGAGATGATTGGGTGAAGGAGGGGTGGGGAAGGGTGGAGGGGGATTTGGGTAGGATTGGGTGGGTAGAAGGGAGCAAAAGAGAGTTTGTAGGAAGAAGGGGGTTTGGGCATTGTGGTTTTTATGCGACAAAGACCGGTGTTAGTTGAGGGTTAGTCGATGTTGGTGGTAAAGAACCGTATCGATCCACAAAACAGTGACTAATGCTGATTTATGAGGGACCGAGGTTGGTTATGGGTAACCGGTACCGGTTGTAATTGGGGAAAAGGGGACCAAAAGGTGTCCGAGGTTGGGTGGGTGAGGTAGGTACGGGTAAGAGAAGTGGTTATGAGTAAGTTATATTAATATGATGTTTTTCTTTGGGACGCAGTGAGAGATCAGTTGCGGATGTGAGACAGGGTGCCACCCCTGCTCATGATAGTTTATGGGGCAGTGTGATCGAGGAGTGGAGGCATGTCACCGATGTTGGCCTAAGTGGGGTCAAACACTACTGGCACGTAGTTTGACAGCCGAGTCTGATGGTCACTCTCATCAATAGATGGGATTCCACAACCAACACATTCCACCTACCAATGGGGAGATGACCGTCACCCTAGAGGATGTGTATAGGATCCTACGATTACCCATATTGGGGACACAGGTATATTTGATCTCCTCAGAGGCATATGAGGAGTTGATGCTGATGGTATTTGGTGAGGGACTAGTGGAGCTGACATTCCACAGTGCCAACCTAAGTTATGGTGAGATGTACCTAGCCCGTCCAGAGGAGACGAGGCTAGTAGTATTATTGATGGAGGTAGTCTACTATTTTGCACTGCCGGATGTAGAGGGTGGGAGATTCCCACGATCATTGATGGGTGTACTACATGACATGATTATGGACAGGACCTGCTTTGCATGGGTGCCAACATTCCTGGTGCAGCTATATAGAGAGCTATGGGCATATGGGCGGCTCCGCAGGTTCATCCTATGCTTTATACATTTATTCTTCACTGTTGGGCCTATGAGCACATTGTTTGTGTTCATCCGATTGGTATGCCCTGGTAGATGCATTTGAGCCTAGTTTTATTCGGGTGGGGTATAGGTGATGGGTGCCTATGATAGGAGAGTACCGAGCAGGTAGGGTTAGACATGATGTGGCCTATTATAGGAAGTTACTGGAGGGATTGTCTCGTGGACATTATTTGGAGACCGTATGTGGGCTATCCCTCATATGACAACAGATGGCTAGTGAGCTAGATGGATTGTAGATATTCATGTGGATTGAGGGGTGCCATGTAGGGGAGCATGAGATGATCCCAGTAGATAGAGTCAGACAACAGCTTTCCCACAAGTATAGGAGGGATGATGTGGAGAGGCCGTTACCTCTACCACAGCCTAAAAGTGCTGATAGGGTAGGAGAAGCACGTGGTAGACCGACAGATTGATGATGCCAGAGTGACAGATAGATATAGATAGTGGTGGGTGGCTCATTTACGAGCAAAGACTACCCAGTTGGGGCAGCCATATTTAACCACCATAACGTGTAGAGAGACGCCCTACAGGGGTAGGTGGTGACCCTAATCACACCGTTAGGGATGGTACAGGGATAGTTAGCAGCTTCGGAGGTGGAGGTGGCCGCATTACATGCGCAGTGGCCAGTCTATAGGCCCAAATGGCCCAGGGTGGAGATGGAGATGGTGATGATGAGTAGGTGTCTACTATGCGGCGTAGGTTATAGGGTTACAGGCGATTAGCCACCGCACAGGTGCAAATTTAGGCACTACAGGCTCAGGTACATGCATAGGGTGTGAGGCCGATGACACCTCCATAGGCACTGGGACATGGTCCCAATTCATAGGAAGGGGTGGGACAGGGTCCCATAGGATAGGTACAGGGTAGAGGCCGATGGGGCCACCACAGATGATACCCATATCTAGGTTATGGGATGCCTTAGGTGAGGCCAGATATTACTAGGACTAGTTGATGGCGGTCGAGATAGATTTTCTATCTTATGGAGAGTACAGGGCACAACAGGCCTCGAGTGAGAGGACTAGATCCCGTACCCATAGTGTGGAGAGCACAAGGGGCCATCAGAGCTCTAAGACAGATTAGGGTGAGGCCACCAGTTCACGGAGGCCAGCTCTAGGTGATGTACCAATAGGGACCTAGCCACGGCCTATGGTGGGCGGTGAGATGTTATTAGGCCACCAGACAGGAGCCGAGGAGGAGACATGAGAGATAGATATGGAGGATGTCCGACAGGATGATGCCTGATGCACATCCCTCCATTTTGATGTATTTGATTCATTTTTGATATATACCAGCCTACGTGCCAAAGAGAGTGAGGATGTACGAGAGTTTTGAGAGATGTGGTTATATATACTGGCCTGCGTGCCGAAGATATTTGAGACTTATGTATATGGAGACATATGTTTGGATATTTTTATTTATAGAGATGATGATGATTATGGTCATTATCTGTATACATGGTTGTTTATTATCTTGTTATTTTGATGTGTATATGTGATGGAAATCAAGTAGTGTAGGCATGATAGAGTTAGGTCATAGGCATGGATCGAGTTAGGTTGTGGTCTAGGCATGGATTGAGTTAGGTTTAGACATGGTGGAGTTAGGTTGTGGTCTAGGCATGGATTGAGTTAGGTTTTAGGCATGGTGGAGTTAGGTTGTGGTCTAGGCATGGATTGAGTTAGGTTTTAGGCATGGTGGAGTTAGGTTTTGGTCTAGGCATGGATTGAGTCAGGTTTTAGGCATGGTGGAGTTAGGTTGTGGTCTAGCATGGATTGATTTAGGTCTTAGGCATGGTTGAGTTTATAATTCATTAATTTATGTAATTAATGATGAGATGGGTCATGTTTGAGATGTTTTTATAGTAATATGCATGATAAAGGTAAATAAATGATAGACATAATAAATTTATGTTTGATGATGATAAAGGTGGAAATTTTTTTGTTGTTTGTTGGGTTTAATTTCCAATTAGTGATATAAAAGAAATCTAACAAGGGTAGATTGTGATTTAGGACAATGAAAGGTGCATTGGTTAGGGTGGAGAGTGGCTAAGCTAACCTCCAAGGGCCCCATGCCCTTGGAGTGTTGCCTACATAGTCCCGACGAAAAGGGACCTCAGGCCGATGTAGTTCTCCCATAAGCTAGGGAAGAATGTGAGGAGGTATGAGAATGAGTGAAATGCGGAGTGAGGGAATCGGACTTCGAGAGGCGTAACAACCTCGCACCATAGACTAGAGAAAAAGGTGTGGTAGTAGTGGAAGTGCGAATAATAGTGCGGTATGCCCATAGGGCGAAAGGAATGTGCATATGCCGGTCCATTGCTAGTATCGTTAACCACCTTCATGAGAATTTTGTTCAAGGTTTTATTGGTGGATTTGGCTTGGTCATTGATTTGTGGGTAATAAGGTGATAAAAACTTAGTGAATGCCGAATGCGTCGTGAAAGTTTTTTCCAGGATTTATTTTTGAATTGTTTTCCATTATCGTGTAATAAGGTGATGTGGGACACCAAAGTGATAGATGATGTGGTGATTGATGAACTCACATATTTTCTCAGCTTTCATGGAGATGAGAGGTATGGCTTCAACCCATTTTGTGTAGTATTCGGTGGCGGTGATGATCCATTGATGTCACTGGGAAGAATGGGGATTGATTTCTCCAACAAGATCCAAACCCCATTAAGAGAAGGGCAAGGTCATAGGTGACTGTAAGGCATGAATGGGTGTATGATGAAGGTTGGCATGTTGGCTTTGGCATTTTACACAATGCTTAACATAGTCATAACAATCATGGTCGAGGTTGGTCAAGAATAGCCTTGGCGAAGAATACACTTAGCAACAACAAGGCCACTGAAGTGACCTCCACATATGCCATCATGAACTTCCTTAATGGTATAAGGAATTGTAGAGCTTGTAAGGCATCGTAAGAGAATACCATCGAAATTGCACTTATAGAGGAGGCCAACCATGATACATACCGAGAGACCTTTTTAAGAAAGGTACATTGTCCATTATGAGTTAGGTCGGGAGGCAAGATGGAGAGGGAAAGGTAGTCTAAATATTGTTTATACCAAAGGTCACTCGGGTCATGGGCAATGGTTCCGATAGAGTAAAATTCATGAGGTAAATAAGATGGTGATTGGAGTCTTTTTACGGTGACAAAGATTTTAGAGTTGGCAGGTGAAGTGGGTATTTGAGAAGCCAAACAAGCCATGGTATCTATAAATTTGTTGGTTGAACGAGGGATGGTTTGAAGGTCATAACGGTCGAAGGTAGTCAAAAGTATGTCCACGTGATGTTTATACTTTTGAAGTGTCTCATTATGACATTGGTATATACCATTGACTTGGTTTATGACCAATTGAGAATCACCAAAGATGTTGATGGACTTGACATGCAAGGCATAGGCAGCTTGAAGACCTAATACGAGTGCTTCATATTCAACAATATTGTTTTTACAATCACAATCAAGTTTGAAAGACAAAGGCATGGGTTCACCATTAAGCGGAATGAGGATAATGCCTACCCCACCCCCACACTAACACTTGGAACCATCGAAGAAGAGTGTCATTTGGTAAACGGGTGTTTCCAAGGAAAGGTTAGCAATTGAATCATCTAGGAAGTCAAAGTTAGAGGGTTTCTCCCCAGAAATAGGTGCGTCGGCCAATTGGTCGGTGATGGCTTGGCCCTTGATGGAATTTTGATGGGTAAATTCGAGGTCAAGGTTGGCCAAAAGCATGAGCTAGCATGCGACACGTTGATTTTGGTAAGGTTTGGCATACATGAAGTGTAAGGGGTCGGTGTTGGTCACGACATAGGTTTCGTGGTTGAGTAGGTAATGACGGAGTTTTGTGGCAACAAAAACTAAGGCTAAGCAAAAATTTCGGCATGGGTGTAGTGGGTTTTATAGTTTAAAAGAGTATAACTTATGTAATAAACCTCCGCTCCTTGTGTTGTTCATCGTGATGAGCGGCGGGCCCCCAAGGAGTGATCGATAAATGAGATGTATAGGTAGAAGGCTTGATCGTCTTTAGGTGGAATGAGTATGGGTGGTTGGAGAAGGTATTGTTTTAAGGCCTCAAAAGCTTTGTGGAAGTCATCATCCTATTTAAAGGAGACATCCTTCTCGAGAAGGTGATGAAATGGTTGACACCGATCGAGACAATTGCGAAATGAAATGGTTAATAGATCGACTTACCTTGCGAGGCTATGAAGTTGCCTAAGGTTAGTGGGTGGAGGCATTTCAAGAATGACCTTGACTTTAAAAGGGTCAACTTCTATACCACTAGGGAGACCATAAATCCCAGGAGGTTTCCTAAGAGAACCGCGAAGACACACTTTTTGGGCTGAAGGTGAACGCAATATTTAATGAGGGGTCAAAGATGGTTTTTAGGATGGCAAGGTGCTTAGAGTGGTGTTTGGATTTGGCAAGGAGGTCCTCCACGTAATCTTCTAATATACGATGCATGATGTCATGGAAGATGTAAGTTATAGCCCATTGATATGTGGCACATGCATTTTTAAGGCCAAAAGGCATGAATCGATAGCAGAAGGTCCTCCAAGGGGTAATGAATGTGGTTTTGTGCTGATCCTCTAGGGCAAACAAGATTTGGTTATAACCCGAGAAACCATCCATAAGTGATAACATCTCGTGACCAGATAGTTTGGTTAACCGGTTGGTCAATACCCAGACAAGGAAAGTCATTGATGAAGGTCATCAATCCTCGCCATTAATAATGTCAATCCAGGGATGGTGTCTAATGGCTGTATGCATTAAGAGAAGAAGATCTTGGAAAGCAACTCCTTTAAACACAAACCAAACTTGCATAAAATAAAAGCACACATGCGGAAATTTAAATGCACACTTGCAGAAATGTAAACACACTTGCATAAAGGAAATCACACTTGTAGAAATGTAAACACACTTGCATAAAGGAAATCACACTTCACACTTGCAGGAATAAAACACACTTGCATAAATTGAAATTGCTGAATGGGAAATAAGCAAAATTAAATGAAACACCTGTAGGTTTACAACAGATTGAATTTTCACAATACGAAGATAAAAACAATACAACAAAATGAATTAAAGACAAATGAATAAACATAAACATAAATAAAAAGATCCATCTTCCTTGGAATGAGTGGCCAGCTCATTCCTTGGAAGAGGATTTAAATCATACTTCTGAGATCTTAAAACTACAGAATATTTGAGAGGAAAGAACAAATCTTTATTTCTTGGGAGAAAAGCATTACATATCTGAGTGTGGAAGGTTGCATTTATAATTCATGCATCCAACCAACTCGTTATTTTAGGAAATACAATTTGATCTTCTTTATTCTAATCCTAACAACTAAGATCTTCATCTCCACCAAATATGGAGAGAGAGATATTATTGAAGTCAAATCTTATCTCACTTATTTTAGGAAGATTTACTCCCAAATCTTCTCCTTGATTTTCGGTAACAAGAATCATAATGATTTTATTCCTCTACATTATTGGAAGAAGGATTTTCCTCAAAATATTATTTTGACCAAATACCTTTCTCGATTTTCCATTTGAATTTGTTGTTTTTGATTGTGGAACTTTTGACGCTTGTCAAATACGCTTTTTCCTCGGACTGTAGTTCACTAAAAGTTAGATTTCTCTTGATTGGTAAAACACAGTAGAAAATATGAATGAGATTTTTGTAAACACATTTCTATGAAAAAAACCTCTCTCATATTTTCCATTTGAATTTTCTATTTCTGTTTATGGAACTTTTAGTGCTCGTCTGATACACATTTCCTCGAACTGCAACTTACTAAAAGTTAGATCTCTCTTCATTGGTAAAACTTGTAAAAATATGAATGATATTTTTGTTAAAAACATTGCTATGAACAAAAACCTCTCTCATATTTTCCATTTGACTTTTCTATTTCTATTTATGGAACTTTTAGTGCTCATTTGATACACTTTTCCTCGGACTACAGACTCACTAAAAGTTAGATCTCTCTTCATTGGTAAAACCTGTAGAAAATATGAATGAGGTTTTTGTTAAAAAAAATTCTATGAATAAAAACCTCTCTCATATTTCCCATTGGAATCTCTGAGTTTTCACAATCCCTTAAAAACTTGTCATTCCGTTGATGCAAGTTCCGAACTAAAGTTGTCATTCCTTTTATGCAAGTTCCGAACTAAATCTGCAAGTTCCGAACTAAATCTGATTTGTCCATGAATTTAAAGTTCTAGAATTGATACAAGTTATGGAACTAAATTTGTGAGTTCCGGAACTAAACTTGCAAGTTTCGAACTAACTCTGTGAGTTTCGGAACTAACTTTGCGAGTTCTGCAGCTAACTTAAAATAACTATAACTTTTGCATGCGACCTCGGATTGAGATGATTTTTTTTTAAACTTGCATAATTTTTAAGAGGAATATGAATATGAAATCAGATTTAATTTTAAATGTATTATTCATGATCAATTCCACTTTTCCCAATACTAGCATTATCTTTCCTTTATGGCTGCATACACAAGACTTTGCATCTTTTCCCAAATAATCAATAGGATTAGTCAAAAAAATAGATAAAAAAATATTTCTAAAGAATGAAAAAGATATATATCCTATATTCTATCTTAAGCAAACTATAAGTTCCTAGATTACATTTAAATCCACTTTCAAAGGTAACTTAGAAGGACAAAATAATGGTAATTTATGGCCAATTTATGACCTCATCAGTCATCTTTCGGGAAAGCTAGGTTAAGGTCACAAAAATCCATGCAAATGCAAAGTCCCCTTTTCACCTTAGTAATAAGGACAATTTTGAAACCCAATGAGGATAATCAATGGGTAAAATGAAGGAAACCTGAAAGGAGGCGCCCAAGTTTTCTTTGACTGAAGAGTAATGTGAGGATGCATTTTCCTCAGCTTTTGTTTTATAGGTTTGGCATCGGGAATGGTTACGATATTGTGGACCACTATGGTGGGGTCAATACCGGGCATGTTTGCATAAGACCAAGTGAAAGCATGGTTATGGTTTTTGAGAAAAGAAGTGATGGCTTCCTGTTCAGTAGTATCTAAAGATTGTCTGATCTTTAGAATGTGCGGGTCGTCTGGAGTATGGATGTTGATTTTGATAGTTGATTTGTTCAACATGGTTTGCATCTTAGATGGTAATGACCGATGAATATATGAGTCTTCTGCACCAATGTAGGTGAGTATAGACTCATCATCCTGACATTGAATGACGTTAATCGAAGGTGTATCATCATCGATCATTTCAAGATACAGGAAGGGAAGAGAGGAGGGAGCCTTACCCTCACGTTGATAAGTCAGAGGCCCCAAGGAAATGGTGATTATGAAAAAAAAAGTTAGGAGGAATGGATTACGGATCCATTGAATCTGTCGGTGAAGGTGGCGAAGAAGGTGGAGTGGGTGAAGAAGGTGGAGAAGGGTTGATGTCCTCAATAAGTTCAATGTAGGCCTTCTTGGTAGGTGATTTGGTAAAGCCGATACCACTACGGTCGTTATGTTTATGGGTAGTACATGGAATAACAGTATGGCGGCCTTGCTCGTAAAATCCAAAACTAAAACCCTTCCACACACATCGATGCATGAAGGTGTGGGTGAAACGACGATTGGTGAGTGATTGGAGGTCAATGGAAAATGGTCGGGTTTGTGATGGTGGTTCAAGTGTGTAAGTGGTAGTATCAAGTCCCCCATAGGTGAAATTGGTACGAAGGTGGCAAGGACCATAAAGGAGGTTCTCTCTTATATGGTGATCATAAGCGAGGGTGTTGGTGAAGACTTCCGTACTCTTATGGGGTAAGGAATGTATTGACACTATACAGCGGTACTCCCTAGAGTGAGACATTGAAAAATACATTCTAAAGGATTGGTGGTTGGTATGTGGGTAAATGGATTAAACGATGTGTCAGAGGTTGGATCGAGAGATGGGGTTATGAGATTGGGAGGCCGATGCTTTTTAGCCATAAAGGTTGTGGTAGCGGTAGGAATGGAGGAGGTATGTGCGGTTGAGGTAGCACTTGCCTTTGGTGAGTGGAGGTAGATTCTTTAATGGGTATAAGCATGTCATTGGGTTGGTAAAGCATGTTACAAGTTGTGAAAGGCGATGGGCCAGCCGGAATGGTATAGGTGTGTCCTTCATTCTCAAACTTTACACAACGATGCAAAGAGGAAGGAACACAACCCATGACATGAATCCAGGGGGTACCAAGCAACAAGTTATATTGAAATTCCCCTTCCAAGATGTAAAATAGCTCTGGAACGGTGTGAGAGCCTACACAAACATGGAGGATGACGGTGCCAAGTGTAGAGGTGATAACGTCATTAAATAAACATAACATGACAAGATATTTATGCATGTAATTGTCAGGTATGCGCATTTGGGTGAATACATGGGAGGAGATGATATTAATGCTAGCACTCCCATCGATCATAACACGTCGTACATGTATATTATCGATGTGGACAAAGATGAAGAGAGCTAGATCTGGGTCATCGGCTTGGTGTGGTGTGATTTCTTCATCTAAGAAACTAAGTGCAACTACTTGGTGAGTAGGTGGAGGTGTAGATGAAGGTGGTAATTTGGTAAGATAGGCTACATGATGGGGTGTAATAATGGATGCCACGGGTATAGGTTCATTAGGTAAGACATGAGAGCTTGATGATGGGATTTCGAGGTTTGGATGAGGTCAGACATGGACATTTTGAGGGGGGATTGGTGTAGTTATTTGAGCATTGCGTGATGTGTAACCCCATTAGAAATAGGATATGTGGGGCCATGGATAGTGATTTTAGGTGTGGGTGCAGATGGTATGTTGGGTATAGGATTGGTTGGTGGGTCGGTTGCCTTTTCCTTGCCTTTATCCTTCTGAGCATGGGTAGCAACGTGGATCATGTTGATCTGAGGTGGGGAGGTGGGTGAGGTAGGTGAGCCATGAAAGGTATAGTGATAAGAAGGGAAGAAGCCCAGAGGTGGGAAGGAACCTTGTGAGATGAGTTGAGCACACCGACATTTGGGTGGAGGTTTGGCAAGTTCTCTGATGTGAACCATGTTAATTTCAAATCTTGGGGGTGGCTCTAGGAGTTGTGGGGGTGGAGGTCTTGGTTGTTGAGTAGGTAATGAGGGAAGAACTATGAGAATGGGTGTTGGTGAAATGGGGTCCTCATCGAGAAGGTCATCATCATCAAAGTTTTCTTCAGGAGGACACAACTAGATAAGAACGATTTTTAAAGCCTTGTAGTTCTCTACATTGTGCCTTGCACATGATGGTAGGCACAAATTTTGGTGTCATCAAACCCCTTTGGTTTGGGTTTGAGAGGGTCATAAGGTCTGAGTGGCGGTAATGTGATGATAGAAGTTTCAAGGAGGTTGGTTAAAATTTTGGCATAGGATCCTGCTAGTGGATCACAATGGGAAGTGAAAGTGGGTTTGGGTGCAAGTGTGGCTGATTGTAGAGGCCGGGTCTTTACATGTGGGGAGTAGGTCGAGCTATGGTTTTAGGTGTTGGTGTGGTCTTAGGTGTTGGTCATGTTTGCTTGGGTAGGGGTATGGTAGATGAACTGACAAGAGAGTGTGGGTTGGTTTGACTACCTTAGTGGGGGTAGCGGATTTTTGTCTTTAGGTGGCACCTTCTTGGGTAAAGGTGATATGGGTGCACAAGATCTAGAGGGAAAGGTAGATGGTGGAAGAGGGCGAGTTACCCATGGGGATAACTGAGGTATTGTGAAGGTAGATGGTGTGGGTCATGCAGGAGGTGTGAGGGAAAGGGACTGAAGCATCATGGGTAGTGAAGAAGTGATCGATGGTATTGGAGGTATGGGCGGTAAAGATGTTGCAGGTGTGGGTGGAAGTTGTGTCGGGCACTTGGGTATGTTAGGGGTCTGTGAGGGAGGAATGGGCTGTTGTGTTTTTGGTTTATCAGTGGGTGGAGGTGTCTTAACCATGCTAGAAGGGTGAGGTCCTAAGATGGACAGAAAGGGTGAAGGTGATGAAGGTGTGATTGATGAGGTTGGAGTATGAGATCTATGGGATTGGTTCTTCTATTTGGGTGCCTAGAGTAGGTTTGGTGTTGGCTTTGGAGGATGTAGCTAAATCTAATTTGATGGGTGGATGAGTAAGGTTGGTGGATGGGATGACCCCTAAGGTAGTAATAGGTTTAGGCGAGGAAGATGATGTAGGTGTAGGTTTGGATTTTGATGCATGTTGGGTTATGGGTAGGGGTGTGAGTTGAGCCATGAGTGGTATCGTGGTGGAATTTGTGATAGTTGTGGTTGTGTTTGGTTTGATTGGCGAAATATTTTTGGGTAGATAGTGGAAGTGTCAGCAAGTGACATCTGTATTTGTGTTGAGATAGGGAGCAGAAGATGCCCCCAAAGTAAGGCTCTATCCACATAATCTAGGTGATCGGATAAGCGTGAGAAAGGCACTGTTGTAGGTGAGGTTGATGAGGATCCAATGGTGATTCCCATAAAATGTGTCTTAGAGATGGGGAATTTGCTAGCTTCGGCTTCCGTGGGTAAGAGAGCCGAAAGTAAGTCCACAGGATCTTGGGTAACTGATGGAGAATGGTTACCTAGAGGCAAAGGTATTTCTATTGGATCTTTGATAGGTGGAGGAGAAAATGGGTGCTCCTTTGTGGGTGGAGGAGATAATGGGTGCTCCTCTATGGGTGGAGGAGATAAACAAGCAACTTCAGTGGGTCGGAGGGTATCGTGGGTGACGGATCTCTAGGTGGAGAAGCCAAAGGTTAAATGGTCTCGATGTTAACAAAAGGTTCCTTCACAGGTGAGGGAGGAGATGAAGGGTGTTCCTCTATGGGTGGAGGAATAGGTGAAGTGGGTTCAAGTGTAGGTGGAGGACTTTGGGATAGGATTTCCTCTATGGAAGGAATATGAGGTAATTGGGAAGCAATGGGTGCGTCATTGAAAATAACATGGACCTCATGGGTATGGCTATCATGAGTTGAGGTCTCTCCGATTTGATCAGAAGAAGGGGCATGATTAGGAAATGGTTTCTTGAAGATGTGTAGGTTTTGATTGGTAGGTGCATTAGGATTATCCAAGGTTAACTCGCCTTTCTTGAGCATTTCTTGGACAATGTTTTTGAAAGTGATGCAATTTTCATCACTATGACCCTTTACTCGATGATAGTTGCAGAGTCGTGCTCTTTATACCACGTGGGTGTGGGCCAAACAAGATCAAAAACAGTGTGTGGTTTTATGGGAGGAAGGGTGATGGCCCCAAATTTAATGAGCTTTTATAAGACAAAAGAATAAGGCTCCCCAATTGGGGTGTAACCATTATTCCCATTTGAATTGAAAGGTTTGAATAGGTGAGAGATTAGATGAGGGGCTAGCCTGATTTGAAAGATGAGCTGGGCCAGCCTTGAGTACCACTACATTAGTGGTTCCTTTGGTCTTTGAATAATTGTTCTATGGTTTTGAAGAAGAAGAGGTATCATTTGAATTAAATGTCAATTTTTTATTACATAGTTGGATTTTCTTTTCTTCGATGGCCTAAATCTCTAGCTTTCGTGCCATGGTGAATGCTTTGTTGAAGGTTTGGAAAGTCTATACCTACAAGGTCGGTGAGATATGTCTAGCACAAGCCCATGTGAAGAGCTCTATGAGTTCGGTTTGTGGTAGTTGGAATGTGAGTTGATTGATCAGGCTACGCCAATGAGTGACAAAATTTGTGATAGATTCATCATCATACTGATGCGTAGAGTAGTGGTCATTCATGGTAACCTTCTTGAAAACGTTAATGGAGAAGTGATCCAAGAAGGCTTACACTACTGATTGAATGAGAAGATAGAATGTCTAGGAAACCCACTACACCAATATAACATGGGTCTAGTAAGAGACATGGGAAAGGTCCTTAGAAGAAAAGCATCATCATGGGCGATCAGATAACACCCGTGTTTGAAAGACCACAAATGTTGTTGCAGGTCTTATTTGCTGTTGAAACGGTTAAATTTAGGCATTTCCCAATGCATGGGATATGGATGGATAGGAATAGATGGGTGTATAGGCTCATTACAAATCTCATCATATGTGAGAGTGTTGCGGGAGCCAGAAACCGATGCCTCCAATGTCTGCATCTTGTCCATCATTAACTTGATTAGGTCGTTGGTAGGTTGTGATGGTGGGTGCCTCCTGTAGCATAAGGAGGTTGGTGTTGGGAATATAATGGGGGTGGCATTCTAGTATATGGCGCTATCGTATAGGTAGATTGGGAAGGAGGGAGTGAAATAGGGGTACATACCAAGAGTGAATAATAGATGAAACAAGAGTCTACGATAAGTACGTATATGGAGGTGGAAGGGTCATGGTGACCCTAGTAGTAATGGGGGCTAAGGACTATGGAATAGAAAGGATGATGTTTTGAAAAGGGGTAGGGGTCACCGACACCTAGGGTGGTTGTGTAGCTGCAGGTATATGTGAGAGGATGGGTGCATATGAGGTTATGTTCTGGGTGGTTGGTGAAGGTATAATGGATGTGGTAGGTGCAACAGATGTGGCAAATCGTCGATCATAGCTGGTATAGGGCTTAGCTACGAAACGAAAGGAGGCAAGGAAGGTAAGGGTAGCGCAGAGCTATAAGGGGTTGATGTAGAGGTAAGAACGAGTGTTAAGGGGATACATACGGGCATGATATATATCAACCGACTGAGGCATTTGAGTGGATGAGTGGGAAAGATAGAACTACAAGGTGGCAGGGTTTTGGTTAAGGAGTCGTGTGAGCTCCTTGTCTCCGATAGCGATGGAGATAGGTTGGATAGGCTCCATGGGTGGTGATAGAATAGAAGGTGGTGAAGGACTAGGTCGGAGTGGTTGACATTGGTGTGGAATATGAGGGTGTTTTCTTGGTGACGCGTTAGCACCATGTGAACAAGTACTGACGTGGTAGGACTGTTTTCTGTAAATGACACAGAAATACAACAGAGATAGGAGAAATAGGTGGTGGTAGGTGAATTGGGGTTAAAATGTCAGCTAGAAAATTACACAAGCTAACCGATGCTGGCTAGGGGAAACCGACACCGGTGACAAAACATTGTCGGTCACTTTGTAGAAAGTGGACAATTGGTTAAAACAAGGTAAAAGGCCAATAATTTTCCAAGTATGCAAGATGCTGATGGAATTTACCAGAAAGTGAATATGATAAGAGTGATAGAGACTCTGAACAACAAAGAAGGTGAAACAGTGTCCTTTTGGGTAGGTTAACCAAAAGAATATTCAATCGATCTTTGGTTGGGTAAAATCGATGATGGTCGAGAGGGTAACCGATGATGGTTGCTAGACAGACACCTGTTACTATGAAATTAAAACAACGATGAAGAAAATGTGGTTGTGAGTTAAAATTAGATGTGGAATCAAACCCAAAATTCTGAGAAAGATGAGAATATGATCTAGGCACACTCAAATGAAGTTGGAATACACCAACTGTGATGAGGAGTGTGTAAGGGAAATAATAAAATGAAGAATGTGACCTTTCACCTCAAAATTCAAGCCAAGCACAAACACTGAGAGAAATACGATCCTAAGAGTGCTTTTTCTATTATGTTTGTTCAACTTATGCTATTTAAGGACTGACTCATGAACTTTAGAATATAATTTTTTGGTGAGGATGGCTTCATATGAAGAAGGAGATATACAAGGAGAGGTTTCAGGTGTGTTATGGTGGGGGCGGGCTTTTCTCTGAAGTATGACTCAATAGAAACAGTGAGCTGGGTGCCCACTATGCCGTGATTGTGTGATCACCTATAGCTTCTTCCAGGAGAGATGTTGTTTAAGAATGTGTATATTTTCAATTTTGTGATGTTTGGTAAGACTCAGAGAGAGAGAAAGAGAAAGGAAGTGCTTTTCTATGATTCATTTGTCAACCATCAGCTGGGAATGACTTCCAGCGTATAGGTTGCCCTCAATTAATGTGAGCTAATGCAGAAAAGTAGAATGAAATGAAATGATTTTTAAACCCAAATTGAAATGTTGAATTCGATGACACAAAAATATGAACAAGAGAAGGGATGCTCTTTCACTAATGTGATACTAATGAAAGGGAAGAAATGTTCTTTTTAAAGCACCAAAATACGATTGCTTTTAGACAATAGAAGAAGAGAAGGTTCCAGGAGAAATTTTAATGTAAGAACCTTTTAGAAAGGAAACAAACATGCAAATTTTCACCTAGAAATGAAAGAATGCAAAGAACCCCGAATGGGTCCCACCAGTGTGCCAAAATGTTTCACCTGATTCTAGAGCATTTCTTCAAATGTTGATGAAACAAATAAGGGTAAAGGGCTAGGAGGAATACCTGTCAAAATGTTGGTTGTAGGTTGTTGCACGCGCGTATGACTTCTTGATCCACAACTGATCATGAGAGCTTCCTTTTTGCTAGGAGGAACTACCTAAAATAGAAAACAAGACCACCAAATGAAAGTTAAATAGTATATGCAGTGGACTACCTAGCGTATGCTAGATCCAGGAAGTGTGATACTTCCTGAGACATTTGACTGTCAATCCACTGTTTAAAACACATTTAATGCTAAAAATAAAGGAAATCCTACTATAGTTAAAATGATTTAGGTATCTCATTCATCTACAATAAGCAAATTCATTCACAACAGGCTAAGCTATGAATGAATGAATCGAAGGTCAAGGTGTTTGTCGAGTCTGCAAATGCTTGGTTAGGTGCAGTTACAGGTTGTTTTGGTATTTGGTGGGGATTTTAGGCTCTGTTCTTGGTCCGAGGTAAAACTCGAGACCGACGTTGGTTTAAGTGAACCAGCGTCGATTTAGGCTAACCGGCGATAGTTGTGGGTAACCTGGCATTGGTATGGTCATGGTACAAGAAACTCGAATAAAAACTTTGTGGGGTGACAGATATGAGGTTAAATGGATATGGGAGCGAAAATGACAAGGTCTGAATAGATCCTAGGTATACTCGGGAGTAGTTTAGATCTAAGTATGGGTAGTTCAAGGGTGTGGGTGAAGGAATGGTCAAGTTTTCATGGAGGTAAATGGTGGGTGAATGGAAATGGGAGTAGAAACTAATAACAAAAGTAAAAGAATCTACCTAAATGATAATGGACAAATGCTTTGGTTAACAAAACACTTACTATTGCATGAGTTTGATGTCTGGTTGGAAATGGTGGGTGATCAAATGGAAGGAACTTGGTGTGTGGCTGGCGCTTCCCCAGATGCTCCTGTGAAGGCAAATGGCTATGTGGTTACTTCAGGTGTTGGCTGTGGATGCTCTGATGTGTGTACGAATGTTGGTTCTGCTTGCATGTAGCTCTGGTTTCGTCCCTCACTCTCAGAAGATGTGCCAACCTCGAAATAAGGTTGTTTTAGGGATTAAATGGTAACCGACGGTGGTTTTGGGTTGACCGGTGGCGGTTTAGGGTAACCGACGCGTCGGTTAGGGCGGGATTTCCTAGGTTTACTAAATTGGGCAGATCCCCTTGATTTTCTGGGATCTCGTTCGTTTTGCTCCATGATTAGAATGGAATCTTTCTTTCTAACGTGTGGGAATGTGGTTAAAGGGAATGTAGGCTTTGATTTTTAGGGTTTAGGTAGGTCTTAGTTAGTTATGGCAACATACTAAGAATAGGTCTTAGGGTGAGGTGGCTAGATGAGGTGTCTAGGTGAGGTGGATATGTGGGCATTATCTCAATTAGGATATTTAAATAATAAATATTGTGAGGATAATGAATTAATTTAATTAAATTAATTAAATTAATATTAGAGTGGGATGAAAGGGGCCATAGTTAGGTGAATGTGTTCAAGGTGTTTATTTGACAAGGGACCGGGGGAGTGTGACCCAATTTTGGTGTCTACAACTGGAACTACTTCAAAGAGGCCTCAAACTGCACGTCATTCTCCAACTATCATGTGATATTTGAATGAATGCAGTTAGATTTGGAAACCTCATTTGAATGCTTGAGTTGAGTTTAGATCTTGCTAAAATACTTGGGGAAGGGGTGTTTGACTTTAGTGGATGATAGAAACGATATCTTGACTTCATAAGAAGCTTCAAACTTGTAGATATTACTTCCCTAATGAATGTAGATGTGATTTTGTAAGATTTAGGGTTCTTTGGGTGCCTTTTACAAGTGTAGGAAGTGAGTATATTAATGTAGTATCATAGGATTTCCAGGTTAGCAAATGAGGTAGTGTTAGATTACTTGTATAGGGTTTGAATTGATTATAAAAGAAACGTTGACCTAGAGGGATTGAAGAACCCATCAAATAATTTAGGATTGAGAAAAGAATTGGAGGATATGCCGATGCAAAACCATATAGATGGGTTAGCATCGGATATAAATTCCTAGATAAATTATATGACCTTGATTGGCGATGAAAAACATGCTAAATGAAGTTTGCATCCTATCAAGTTGACTTAGTATGTGGATTTTATGCATTGTATTCCTAAAATGTGTTGGTATATCAGTGTGCAAGGATAAACAAGCTAGAAAAAACACCATGGATGGTATTGAGTGGAAATGGAAAGGTGTTTATCTTAGCGAGTGCATTACCAAAACCAACAATGTGAAAGAGCGAGTTAAAATTTGAGTGTCTAAATTCCCCCTTTTAAGTATGAAATAAAAATTACATACTTCAAGATACTCCAAAGTGTGTAGATATATTTTGTCTTCACTTAGAATTTATTTTTCGAGTCTCATTGTGCTTGGTGTTTTCATCTTCATGATGAAACATGCAACATAGAGTGTAGTCAATGTCCATAGTAAAGAATAAAACTTTAAATAAAATGCAAATTGTTATATGAAATATTTGTATTTTCATAAAAATAAAATGAAGGGATTCAAACAAGGAATACACCTATTTATTACTGTGGAGGGAAAAACTTCCATGTTCTTCTTGTACTTGAAATTTTCAATTGCTGAACTTGTTGAAGGATTGGTGGTTTGGTCCTAAATTATTTTAGGAGAACCAAAATTTTAGGTGCATGCAACCCAACACAGAAATAGAGGAGAGATAGAGAAAGACTGAATTACCAAAGCACCATGTTAAGGAAGATGATTGTGTATCAAAATTATTTAGAAAATTTGATATCTTCCCATTTAAATGTAATAGGAAAGGAAGGAATTCCTACGAAGAACTTATCTACTTTTATACCTTTGTAATTGTTGTCTAAAATTACTCCATTGTGTAATTTTGAACAACTCATCTAATTTAGGAACTTAGCCACTTTTATTTAGGGAATCATGAAACACTATCTTAGAGTTACGTGAAATACGGGGATGTAGTGTTCCACGGATTATCTATTATCTAACCTACAAAACAAAGAAATGAGTGCTTGGGACTTAGGTGGATTACGGAAGAGTTAGTGTTTTGCGAGTCTACTAGACCACTATTGATCTGTAAACTTCTACTTGTGAACTCTAAGAAATCACACAATTAGGTTTTTCTACTTTCAAATTTGGAAAATAACAGTTGATTGATGATTAGAACTTTAGTGACTGATTATCTAGTGCTATAGAAAGGAAATTACAGAGAATAGGAAAGAATTCAAACTCTAAACACCAAAAATTTTATCCTAGAAACCCCTAAGGGAGGAAAACTAGTTGAGAAGGGAAAATGCTCTTTCTTCCCACTTTTATTGGTCAATTATAGACAATTATAGATTACAAGAAGTAGAAAATAGAGACAACAATGTAAACCTCTCCTTTCCTATGCTTGTTTGCTCTATTTCTACACCTTGATCCTACAATTCCACTCTAGCACTGAAGATCTTGCTCACTTGCTCTCATTAAACCTTTGCTCTTTGATCTCTTTGGATATATGAATAATCAATTCTCTTTCTCCTCCTTATATTTATATCCTTCTCCCATGTCTCCCCATGCATTGGAGAAAGGGAAAGGTCAGGGAGGGAAGAGACACAGTCTGGCACTTTAGATTTACGTTTGTTCGTGCTCTATTTCTCTTTTCTATTCAAAAGTGTCGGGGCCCTTGCCAACTTTGAAAGCAGCGGTGACGGTTTGGGACTGCCACCCTAGGCTGGGAAGAGGTTACAAGACCAGCGATCTGTAGGGCGATGATTACTAACCACCACTTTGAATGAGCGGCGGTTCTATCTAGAACCTTCATATACTTCTTTTTCTTCAATTTTCCTTCTTAGTGCTGATGGAACTAATGAAGTAGTGTGTTTTTATGGATCCCTATGGATCATACCTCCCCTTCGAGGAGGCTTTTTGTCCCACAAAAGATTAGTGGGGGAGTAGTAGAGGAATCAACTCCCTCTCTTCCTCCTTTGAGTACCACTTTTTTTGTCTTGGTGTCTTCTCTCGTCCAACCTGCCAAGACTCCTGTGGATATCTAGTTTGCTGCTCCAGTGTTGCATCCTCCTCCGAGTTTCCTTGAGTATAATCCTCTTTGGAAGGAAACTTCTGTATGTTTCCTTATTTTTCATACATAGATGGATTTAGTAGCTGTGAGCTCTTGCAGCTTGCTATCACGCACATCTACATGAAGTATGGCCTGAAGGTTATTTTTCCAACCTGCTTAAGTATGGCGACGATCCCATACTATAGTGGTTTAGTCCTTCTTGCTTGTCTTTGTCTCTTAAAATGGATTGGTTGAATCCTCTCCATGTATGTTGCTACTATAGTCACCAATGTTCCTTGTATCTCCTCTTCTCCTTATTGCCCCACTATTAGGTCTAGTGAATCTGTAGGTAGATAAGGTGACTGCATAACAAAAGTTTGTTTTTCTCCTTGAATGAGAAGTTCCTTTGGTGGCTTCTTCTATAAAAACTGACATGTGCTATCCAAATTATCCATCCTTTGGTCAGAAATATTCGTGCTCTCACATCCATTTTGCTTTTCTTCCAATGAAAGTAAATAAAGCTGATGATTTTCCTGAATAAGTCTTAGTGCTTGGTTGGAACTTACCATAGCCTTCTTTGATTTTCTCTAGTGTGCCCGAATGTTGAAACTGACTTTGTCCTTGACCCATCTATACCAGTTCTCCCTCCTTGTAAACACACCATCCCTGACATACAAGTAAGGACTTCCAAAGACAACATCAAATGCATCAGGTGGAATGATATAAACCTATAATACATCAATATATTGGGTATTTATCCCAAAACTGAAACTTACACTTTCGTGTAACCTATATTTCTACACCCTTTTTCACCCATCTCAATGGGTATGGATGTGGATGTGTGTGAGTATCTAGGCCAAGTTTTCTCTGACCACATCAGAAATCAGATTTGATTGAGAACTAGAATCTACTAAAGTGTTTACCTTAGTCTTCTTGATTTGGATTCTGATTTGAAAAATCTTACTCATCTCTTCTTCTTCTGCTCCCCTATACATGTTAGTGGCCGTGCATCCCAACCTTTCATCTACATCTAAATCATCCTCAATCTCCACCTCTCCTTCTGTTTTCATAGCAGCCATAGATTTCTTGGAATCCTTGGTTCAGTGCTTTGGGTGTAATTCTCGGATGCAACTTCCAACATGTGGCATCAGTATGTCCATTTATATCACAATTCTTACATAAATTCTTAGGATCTTTACAAGTATGCAAAGCAGTAGCGGCATGTTTACCTTTCCATTTACCTTTGCTACTTGTCTTCCCTTGTTCTTTTTCCTACTGATCTATTGACTGGTCTCCCTTTGGCTTTGTTTCTCCTTGCTTCTTCTCGTCATCAATGTAGTATGCTTGTATAAAAGCTTCATTGAGATCCTTAGGCTTCATGGAGATTACCTTCCTCCGAAGGTGAGTGTGAAGTCCTCCCAAATACTTGGTCATAATTTCCTCATCCTCCATTCCATATTAAGCAACATGGCTTGTCTCCGAAATTCATAGTGTAGTCTTGCACGCTTTGACCGCTACCCTACCTAAAGTACTACCACTTAATCATCATGTCAGTCTTATGGCCAATAGAATATAAGTTAGCTCTAAGAAATTATGTAAAAACTTTCCAAGTCTTGAAAATTAGGCATTTCTTCTTCTAACAAGTGGCTAGATGGGTTTCCCACCAAACCAGAGCATGAACTTCCATTTTAAGATGTACAAAGGTGATCATTTGTGCCTCGGTGACATTATGCACACTAAAATAGACTTCCAACTATTTTATCCACTTATCTAACAATTACGCATCTACTTGTCCTTCAAAGTTTTTATTTCTACTTTCATTTCAACTTTAAAAGGTGTGTAAGCATATTTTACCTTCTCGCTTACAATTGGAGTCTCTTCTTGAGGATCTTCCCATTCTTCCTTTTTTGGCTCTTTCCGATATCAATTTTTTTGGCCAATGCTCAAACCATTGAGTCCATGTAATCTTGCTTAACTGAAGCCATCTTTTATAGATCTAAAATATCTTCTTGTTTTCTATGCAACCTATCCATCATGGTCTCTAGCATTTCAACTCTATGGATCAAGTTCTCTTCCTCCATTTTAGCTCGAATTCTTTGTTTCCACTTCTTCATAGAAATATCTAGCTTGTAAGGTAAAAATTATTCACCTTTGGACCTTGTCACTATCATATAAATCACAAGAAAGAATCAAATACCATAGTCCTGGATATATAATCAACTCTGATACCAAAATGATCCGTAAAATTCTACTTTGAAACTCTACAAAATCACACAATTATATTATTCTACTTTAAACTTTGGAAAATGATAGATTGATTGAAGATTAGAGCTTTAGCGACTTATTATCTAGTGTTATAGAAAGGAAATTACAGAGAATATGAAATAATTTAAACTCCAAACACCAAGAATTTTATCTTGAAACCCCCAATGGAGGAAAACTAGTCGGGAAGGGAAAAATACTCTTTCTTCCCACTTTTATTGGTCAATTATAGACAATTACAGATTACAAGAAGTAGAAAATGGAGACAACAATATAAAAATATCCTTTCCTATGCTTGTTTATTGTGTTTCTACACCTTGCTCCTAAAATTCCACTCCAAAGCCTTTGAAGATCTTGCTCATTTTCTCTCATTAAAACTTTGCTCTTTGATCTCTTTGGATCTTTGAATAATCAATTCACTTTCTCCTCTTTATATTTATAGCCTTATCCCATGTCCTCCGATTGCCTGGAGAATGGGAAAGGTTAGGGAGGGAAGAGACATAGTCGAGCACTTTAGATTCATGTCCGTTCGTGCTCTATTTCTATTTTCTGTTCAAAAGTGTCGGGACCACCACCCTGAGCAGACCGATGATTTCAGGAATGCCACCCTAGCTAGGAAGTGGTTCTGCAATTGCTACTCTGTATAGAGCAGTGGTTCTGTCCAGAACCTACGTATACCTCTTTTTCTTTAATTCTACTTCTCTGTGTTGATAGAAATGATGAAGTGGTGTGTTTTTCTAGATCCCTATGGATCATTTATGACACTAAGGAAATAAATACTCTCATGTCAAAGGCAAGTTAGAGCACTTCATGATAACATGTTTTCATTGAAATTAGAAAATTGCATAAGGATAAAATCTACAGAGAAAAGGAAGTGAGAAAGTGGTTAACGCTTCATGTCATGGAAATAAAAATGTCATGCGAGACTCGAAAGATATGGAATTATGCGAGTTTTCCAATTCTAGGGAACCAAATACAAGCCACTAAGTGAAATCAGTAGTGCACAAAGAAGTTTGAAAATCCTTGCGGTAAGGAAAAGTAAAGTTAAAATGGCTAAGGTCGGAAATCTGTGAAATGCTGATTTAATATAAATTGTATTAAATCTTAATCTATGAGTAACTACTTTGTAATGAATGATATACAAGTAATAAAATACAATAAATGGATAAGAAACAAACATGATATAATATGAAACCTAAGTGAAATAGAGAGAGGGGTGACTTGTTGATTTCGCATAATCTGGTGATGATTTGGGTAGGTGAATAAGCTGGAACAAACTATAAGTAGGGTTGTCGAGGATCACTGGATGTTCGAGACCCATAAATGTGTAAGATAGAAGTGCCCATGGAATACCATGATCACTAGGGTGCTAGTGGCTGAATGTGGGGGCTAGTGTCCACCGGATGCTCAAGTTTTAATATTTTATGTGTAGGAGGAGCTTCATTGTTGATCTCTACTTATTGCTCTGGATTTGTTCCAATGTTTTTGTTCACACCTATAACTTTGTAAAATAGATACCTCGATGCACATACCCATAAAACACATGAAACCTAATAAGTATGATGCATAATGGGAATCATAATGACCACGATGCTCACCCAAAGAATGGTTTTAGTACCAAGCATTGCACTACATTTAAGACTTTATGTAGTTATGTGTAAACGTGTGTGTGATGATGCTCTAGGATGCCCTTGTGTAAGTTACACAATGATAAAGAGATAGATATAAAATATAAATATTGTATAAAATGTATGAGATGGAATATAATGAACTTCACCTTCCTATGTTGTGTATACAGAGTGATGCATCCCGTGTCCCTTGTATGGGTGTGCTAGATGAATGATTTATAATGCTCTTGTGCATTTGAATGAAAGCTTAGGTGATAGTAGATAATGCTAGTACTTGGCCTCTTGTTTGATAGCTATAACTATATATATATATATAATTTCATATTTTCCAACCGGTAGGCTGACCTAAAAGTGTAAAAGATTCCCAAGAAGTAAAAGATACCCAAAAGAGTGAGAAAAAGATAGAGAGGGTCGGAAGCACCCAAGAGGGATAGGATCACACAGGAACTAGTGTACTAAGCTGGGTGATAGTTTCTGAAGTAATAAAAGATAAATCAATCAAATACCGACAAGGATGTAGGGTGTGTAAGGTAAATAAAAGTATAAGAAACAATGCAAAAGGCGTTAAACACATTGTCAATTAATAGTTCCCTTGCTTGGGAATCATGTATAAATTAGTATGCTCTAGGACCTAGAAATGTACACAAGTGCATATATTTTTTCTACAAATGCTATCGTAGTGTTCCATGGGTTTCCTAAATCAAAGTGTGCCACAATTTTTCAATTATGTGAAACAAAGCAACATATCCACATGAAGCCATCAAAATATCGGACTTAGTGGAAGGTCTCAAAGTCACACCTATTTCTAAACTAGACGAATACCACCTCAACCACAAAAATTTAATGTAGTATGAAATCCTCTTGCACAGTCGATAACGTGTGATAGAATTAAGGTGCTGTGTTATGGTTATTATCTTTCTCCTAATGATGCCCATGTTTGTACTACAAGTTAACTTTACAAAGAATAACAGAGTCCATGCTTGTCCAACACAATTTTAGGAGATCAATACTACAATATGTCAGCCCTTTCTTCTTTATTATTCTTCTCTTTCTCCTTCTTCCTCATAAATGGTATAAATGTAAGTGCTTGCACACAATGTAGGGGTTCTTCTCCCAATTTCTTCTTTAGCACTTTTTCAGACTTTTCTCTAGAAAATTCAAAATTTTATGCTTTCGATCTTTATAGCACGTGAATGGAGATTATCTTACCTCATATCTGTATGTAAATTTTAAAGGATCAATTAATGTAAGTGTGGTTTCTCTCTTTCCTTCAAATACTCTATGTTTAGTGTGAATATATCCACCCTCTTGCATGTTTTGCATTCTTTCACTTGCTTGCATTAGAACTTTGTGCATCCTCATGATCTTCATCCTACGAACTTACATATGTGTCACCTAGAATAGGAGGAGTTCCACCCTTTTTGGTGCTATCAATGCCCCTTTTAGACTAGGATTTTCTTTTACATTTATTTCCTTCCCTTTCTCTTCTTGGTTCCTTGGATGTGTTAGAACATGTTTAGCTTAGAGGTAGTTTAGTGTTAACATTAGGAATATTTTGTGTTCCATAGATTATCCTAATCCATGAAATAGGGGAAGCTAGAATTCTTTGGAGGTTTGTCTCAAGCTACAAGTCCCACACTTGGAGATAGTCCCATGTTTCCCAAAAATTTTGATTTTCATGCATGATTATTCAGAGGGTGAAATTTTTAGGACCAAAAATTTTGAAACACCTGGTGGGACAAGTTTGATGAACTTTAGATCATTTATATTGAGTTTGAATGTGTACCTTCGTAGTTTCAGCCTTTACAGGTGTTTTTTCAACACATATGGTGACTCCTAAATGCTAAATATCCTAGTTTCAAGAAGTTTGGCCCTCTCTATTTCATGAGAAGAGTGTAAACAAGGTTTATCTTGTCTAGAGTTGAATATTTTGACTACCTACAACTATCCTTGTAAAGAAAAAGAAGCTCTCCATAGACATGTGCAACTTCTACAACAATTTTTTTTCAAATCCACCTCTAGGTAGATCATTCCCCTTTTGTATGAAAACATTGAGGCCCATTCCTTTCATGGCACATCTAATAAACTTTCCATTTGTAAGTTTTGTAGACAAAAAATCACACACTTACTAATATTTATTATACCACCAAGTATGTTATTTTATGTATGGATCTTGAGTAAGAAAAGTATTCACTGATGGCACACTTTCTAGTCCATCTGTTTGCTTTGATTTCTTCTATTATTTTTATTTCTCACATCTATCACTCATACACCCGATTACGTAAGGTCACAGGGATCCCTATATGTCATTTTTCTCCAGACACTAGTGCGCGGGGCTGACACAAGCACCTAGGAACTCTCATCCAACCCACGTGCTCCTATTGCCTTTTGCTCTTGCTCACATTTTTGACTTTTGTGGTTGGCATTTTTCATTTACTTACTCCTATCCCGAGGTTGTAGTCAACATGTTGGGTCATTAGTGTCAAAATTTAAACAAGATACCCCTATATAAACATAACATACATACCATTATAATGGAGGGAAATTTTCTAGTAAGGGTTATCTATCTATATATCAAAGGGAGTAAATCTTGGTATTATTACCATGCATACAAACTACATAGTAAGGGTAATTTCATTTTTCCATTCACACATTTTCATTTTATCTAGCTATAGCCCATTATCTTGGCATCATCGGTGTGAGGGAAACCTAGGAGTACTATGGCACACATAAGCACATAAAACTACATTGGGTCTGAGATGTAGTGCAACACTCTGTTGTAAGTTCACCTTGTTTGACAACCGAGGAAAGTATGACCCCTCATTTTTCATCTTTATTTTTTAGGATTTGATTTAATTTGAGGGTTTTGTAGGAGATTATTTGATTTGTAGATTTATAGGTACTTTGGTGATCCAAGTGTAACATACAGGTGATCATCAATGAACAAGTGCAAAACCCTAGTGACAATCACAAAATCGATTCTAACCTTTTGGAAGACTCAAGTGTCCCGACACTTCGACTCTTCTACATTTTTTTAGTTATGGTTGCAACACTCTAAGTTCTTGTTCCATCGGATCTTCTAGTTCGTACACTTTAGGATAAACAAAATCATGGTAAGTTCCCTTTCCCTCTCATTTAATTTCATAGTCACATCTATACAAATTTATTATCATTTGTATCTCATTATACATCATTATAACAGCTTTCCTAAATTTAGATTTAAAAAAATATATCATATTTTATTGAATAATTTTGGTGAACCCGTAGATTATAACTCTTTTCCCTAGGATCCACTAATGGCTGAAATTAGATCTCGTTAGTGCAAAATCACAGGCTCTGGATGCGAGATCAGGTTTCTAGGTTGATCACTCGGGCATCCGGTGTGATTGCACAACATCAATCCTTTCTCCGAGTGTGGGACACCGTAAATGAGACAGAATCTCCAGAGAAGGCTGGTTCCTGCTCCTAAACTACTCGCCACAAGCTATTCTAGTGCAAGAAAGCTAATCTAATCCTAATCTAACAATGCCAAGGATACGAGAGAGAGAGAGAGAAAGGAAAAGAACAAAAGCCTACACTAAAACGGTGATACACCGAGAGAAGGAGAATGTTGGACATCTATCAAAGCGCCATGGGACAAAGAGAGGTGAGCAATGGGAAGGATGGACGGATGCATCACGAGCCCAAAGATAGATTTCACACGAGAAAATGTCCCAAAATTCCATGAACACACTCAAAACCTACAATGAACATTCAAACATGCCTGAAACTACCGCAATGAAGAGAGGCAAGAAGAGAACAAGCAAAAACAAGCAAGGATGGATGGATGCATCACAAAACCCGTTTTGTTGCTCCGAGTTTGCACAGAACATCATTTCAATAGTGAAAGGAAAAAAATGCCATTACAGAGCAAGGGAGGAGGTTCGAACTCCATTTTCAACCCTAGAGAAGAAAAGAAGGGAGGGCAGAGCAGAAAAAATGAACAACCTTTTATGTCTCTTCTTTGAAAGAAGCCCCTCTGTACAATATATAGGAAGAAAGAGAGAGGGAAGAGAGGAAATTCAAAACTACCACAACCACTTCTAGGTCGCATTTTAAATCATCTCATTATGGTAGAAGTGGCGGATCGTGGCAAAACGCAGTAGGTCATCCTGCTGCATTAAAAGCCGGTTGTTGAAGAGTCACTTCTGGCATTACCATGCGTCAGATCCGTTTCTTAACTTTCTCTCTCTAGACTACACCAAAATGGAAGATTGATCCCAGAATCATGTAGAGAATTTCAACAGCTTTCCGTTGATATAAAGAACGTGCAAATCTGAGCTCGGATCAAAAGATATGACGATCCGAAGATTTAGGGCGCGAGCAGACCCAAAACGGATTTTGAAATATTTTCCGTGCTTCGCCACACAGGACGACATGTGGCGAGGCTCTAATTTACATCTTTCACATCCATTTGTCCTAGATGTCCTAGTGCTACCTGGACAAATTCCTCCAGATTCCGCCCGATTCGGCCGGTTCGCGTCCTCGCGGCCCAGATGTCCCATTTGCTTCCGGACTGTTTGTTCTCATTTCGGCCGATCCGGCCGGTTTGCATACTTCGCGTACTCTTGTCCCGAATCTGTCCCTTTGCTGCGGGCCGCCTGGAGGATTTTCAGCCGATCCACGCCTAGATGTCCCACACGTCCCCACATTGCAAGGACTAGGAATTGGTCTTTTTATGATTTTCTGGCTCAATCTACATGCCTTCTGCAACTTTTTCCGCATTTTCTCGAGCTCGTTCTTTTCGACACGACGGGGAAGTTAGAAATTTTTTGAAGGGACCCTAGAAACATGATTTTTTCTGAATCAATTATCTCGCTGGGACTTGAGAATTTCGATGCATGTTATCAAATTAACCACGGGGGTGAATTTTGGATAACAAGATCTTCTTCTCCTAGGCAATCTATGCATCATGTGAGTGTTAATCCTATCCTTGATGATCTTTGTTGAGGCTGAACTCAAGCTCTTTTTCACAATCCTCAACTCGATAGTGACATTCAAAGACAAATTTTGGCCAATGAATGCAACATTCCTACTAGTTTTGTTCATTCTTCTTGTAACATTGTTTCTCAAGAACAAAACATTTCTGGTTGTACTCCTTGTTATTCATTTGGAACTAGGACTACTCCAACTTCTATTTCTACTAAAAATCTTGATGATGCTATTATCGATTATATTCTTGGTATTGATTGTGATACTAGTAGATAAAAATCATGATGAAAATGTACATGTGCATGATGTTGTTTCTCATACTAGTTAGGATGATTGTATAGTTGCATCTCATACTCACATTTATGAAAATATTTCTAATGATTGTAAAGATACATCTCATGATAGTTCTTCTCCTACTTCATTATATGTTGATGATACGCTTGATGAAATCCTTGCATGTGAAACTTTGTATGATACTAATGATGCACATGTTAGTAATGATTATACTTCTCTACATATTGCTAAATGTGAATTCTCTACTCCACTTTCATCTTCTTCTGAGGTTGTATCTAATAACATGCATGATGATTCTTTTCCTTCTATTGTTTTATCTCCCATCAATTCTTCTCGATGTTATTCCCAATGCTTCTTCGATATTCCATGTTCTTCACCGCATATTACTTCTTCCACACCTACATCTAGTGTACCTATAACATCAACATCCTCTAATTATTCTTGACATTCCTATGATCACTCATAATGGCAAGCTTCAACCACTCAATGTACCTCTCACATATTCTACCATTCCTCCACATGATATTTTATCACTCATGCATGTTGTTGGGAAATTACAATCTCATGTCCAATCTCTCACTCTTGAAAGCAAATCCTATTATGCTTCTATTGATAACAATTCTTTATAGGAAATCCCATTCCAAAAAGATTCATGTTTCAACATTCCCTAAATATTTTATCACGCCTACATTTTCATGCTTTGATGCTACTGGCAATCCAAATCTACATCTCAAGAATTATCGTTTAGCTATGGCTTCTTACTCAAATGACTGATTATTGCTTAAAGCTTTCCATCATAGTCTTACTGATAATGCTCCCCAATGGTACAAAAACCTACCTTTTGGATCTATTAGTACCTATTATGAAATGGAAGAGGCCTTTCCTCGACACTTCATGTTTATCAATTGTCCGAGAGTCACACATGATCAATTACCTAGCTTACATCAAGGAAAGATGAACCTATCATTGATTATATTTTGCATTTCAATAATTGCATGCATTATCTAGTCTTTTAACCCATTGATTTAGAAATGCAATTCATATTTTATCATGTCTTAGTTCCCCTTTAAGATAATGATTGCAATCTAACATATACGAATCCTTTACACTATTATCTATAAGGTCCTTGATCTAGAACATGATATAATTGATACGCATGTTATGGATCCTCCTGTTATTTTGGCTATTGCTACACCATCTTCTAGTTCTTCTCGTATTCCATCTATTAAGCATCCTCCAAGGTATCCATCTTCTCCACCTCACAAGAAAGTTCAGTCTCCTCCATCACATAAGTTTCCTTCATATACTCCACTGCGTTGGGCTCTGGCTAAGAATTTTACATCTCTGCTACTCTGGAGCCATTGCACTTTTCATAGGCTACTAAACCCCATGATGTGCTATGTGCTTTTCTTGATAAGTAATTGATTCACTTGCCTTCCAATAAAAATCCTCATCCTCATTTCTTGCATTGCTAGCATGATCGTTCTTATTGCAACTATCATCACATCAACAACTATTGTGTCATGATTGTTACACCCTTCATGAAAAATTGTAATAATTAGAAGACACAAGTGTCATTGCATTTGGCTCTCGCTCTCATGAGCAGTATGTGTCTCCACTTCCATGCAAGTGTGCTATTACTCTAGTTTGATTATCTCCTTCGCATATTTCTAAGGTCATTATTTGTCCATCGCCTTAGGTCATTATTCATACATGACCTCCACCTTGCTCATCCACTGCTACACCATCTCATCTACCGCACAAAGTGCTCCCGCTTCACATTGAATTCATAAGCCATTGGCATTTGTACATCCCACCACTACATATCCTATCATTGGCACCATATCGTTGGACATTCAGTTTCATTCATACAATCATGTTGCTTCCACTTCACATGCTTCCACCACTCCATGCCCACTTAATATTTGGTAGGTGATTTATCTCACCTCACCACATGATGACACACTCTTATTTTATGGTTCATGCTTGAGTGCTTTGAGGGTTTTATCTATTTTAAAACTAATCTTCCTATGCATATGAAGGGGGAACTTCCCTTATTCCCCCTCTTCATCATGCTTACATGCGATTATATACAATCATTTCAATCACATGGCTCTTTCACATTATTCATTTCATACATACATCTATTACCATTTATCACATCTCTATTCATACATACAATCTAATTTTCATTACTTATCTATCTATTTCATAATCCATATAATGATCCATTAGTCCATATCATCCTTTACATAATGCAAATCAATTAACCACATATGAAAAACAATCATACCATCACATATCATCTCACATCAACACAACACAATAATACCGATCATCCATATATATATATATCGTTAAAAATTATAGTTATAAAATACAATCACCGGGGTAAGCCCCACACATCAATCTATAAATACATGTAATACATCATCATTATTGTCACTATATACAATCAGTAGGAGCTCTAAAACTAGATGCTTCATCGCTCAATCTATGCCAGCTGGTGGTTGCCACCCCTATATCTCTCCACCTATTTACGTAATAATGCCAACATGACTCGACTACTCCGCAAACTGGACTGTATCTCTACATACTTTACGAACACAACCTATGGTAGGGATTTGTTGTCATGTAAATTTGCAACAAGGAAATTGTCAATTTCCAAGCATGACAACTATACCCTTGTACAAAATTTTTCATGCTTTATAATTCCGAGGCACCCCAGGTCTTCCCAATCAGTCTAGTAACCTTACAATTGGTGTTAATTCATTCCCATATGTGATTTAGGAAAGTAAAATCAACCCCCCTACATGATTTTAGGAGTTCATTAAAAGTTGCAAAGCTACAGTAGCACTGTGGGAAGGGATATCACTAGCCTTCCTAGGGCTAGAGAAGCCCCATGGAACAGAGGAGACAAATTGAAAATGGAGGTGAATTTAAGGCCTAAAAACATAATGGAAGTGGTTTTGGAATATTCATGGAAGATTTTGTGAGTTTGAAGCAATTTGATAAAAAACAGGGTTCACAGGCCTGAGCAATGCATAGGCCAAAACAACTATTGAGATTCCGAAGGTGATTCTTGGAGCTTTGGATAAAGTTAGGAGAAAAAAAAACATCATTGGAAAGGAAATTCCAAGATTTACAATATGGTGAAATTATTTTTTTCACAAAACTTTGGCGTAATGGTTTTGAAAGCATGTTTTCTCATGCGAAGTGGAGTACCGAGATCATAAATCATCTTTTAAGGAAGCAATTGGATGAATAAATACCTAGGACCCCCACCATTAGATTCAAAAGGAAATTTAAAGTCAAGTAAATATAAAATTTTATCAAAAAATTCCATCGGGAGCTCAATATATTGCTATCGCAAGTTTTCCTCAAGGTTAAGGAGTTAGTCAAATTTTCGGTTCAGGGAACTTAGTGGGATTTTGTGTCCTTGACATCCCTCAAGGTCAGGAAATCAAGGTTGGAAAATTTTTCCAGCCCCCTTGAAGCCCTATAAATCCACATATGACCTCCGAAATGCCACTTGACCTGTGCTTGCGAAGAGCTCAAAGCCTTCACTTGTTGATCGTTGCCACGTGTCATCACTGAAGCACCGTGGAATTTGATTTCCCTCATGTACCTTTGATGTGAGGGACATAAAACATGGAAAAATTCACCCAACCCTTAAGGGGACTCCTAGTCACTCATGTTACCTCTTCAGGAGTGAATTTCCAGCCCCCAGGTGCTTGTCAAACCTTCATTCCTTTCCGTCGGATCTCTACCACGTGTCATCGCCTTGATCACCGTGGAAATTGATGTCCCTCATGTCCCTTTGAGGTGAGAGACATCAGGGACATAAAAATTTTCTCATCTCCTTCTGTGCATTTTTTAAATAATTTAAATTTGGAACTTAGTTGTTATTTCCCCCCATTTCTTCTTCATAGTTCACACTGCCATTGCTCTGTAACTTGTCCACCATTGCTTGTTCACACCAAGTCCATCATTGATGCTTTCAACCAGATCTCCCACAATAAATAAATACAAAAATAAATGAAAGTAAAAATGGTCTTAGGGGAAGGATTGATCAAAAGTGTTGAAGAAACGAAGAATGAGGAGAAAATGAAGATTTGTTGCCGGATAACCATAAAGTCACCCAATTAAAAAATATTCATATCTTGCAAGATACATGTTGGATTGAGGTGTTATCTTTTGAAATTCCAAATTTTTCAAGACGATCAAGATGCAACAAATGGGAGGTCGAATGGTGTCTTGAAACATTTGTTCCAACAAAATCCCCATTTCGTACCTTGACTCACATTTTTTATGTTTCCCATCAATCTGGCAATGGAAACAAGATAAAAACTTACACATGGACTACAAATGAAAAAACTATCATAATGGAGTTGTTTTCATCACAAACAGAGACAAAAACCAAGCCTACAAATTTTGAGCTCCATTAATGGCCGCCATGGAAGCTCCGCGCCTGAAGCCACCGCTGCGAAAATTTTAAATTTTATTTCCAAGTATTCTAGTAAGTGAAATCAAGTGAAATTTGGAGGACATGACCACAATGATGCCGAGTCTAAAAAAATATGTTCCATCACAAACCGAGTAGTGGAAGTCCACTTTCTAAAAATAGTAAGTTTTCTTATACAAACTCGCTATGTTTGGAAAATTGTCATCAAAAGAAGTTATGACAAAGGCAGTGTGTATTGAAGATCACTAGGAATCCTCAATGATTATTCGGAGCAGGAAACCGTGAAAATGACCACTTTCTAAAAATAGTAATTCCCTTATACATGTGCTTACTAAAAATAGTATGTCACCCCAAGAAGCGACCAAGGTGAAGGTAGTGTGCACAGGAGTGAATGAGTGAGTTCATCGCATCAAGATGATGATCAAAGAGGCAAAAATTACCTCTCATTAAAAATAGTAAGTCTTCCATCTAGCAACTTACTAAAAATAGTAAGTTACACTCAAAGGGAAATTTTGGCACAACATGACATAGAGGGATGATCATTTAGGTCAACATCATCATGTGAGATCATCATAGACATTTCTCATAGGGAATTCAAGATCCATTTCAGATTAACTTGACAATGTTTTTGACACTCACTACATGGTTCGAGTCATAGGTATATCATGTGCAGCAGTGTGAGTTCTTTGTCATCTGAGAACAATTCATTCAACTTGGAAAGCATTCATGAGATAATTTGAAGGAATTTCTTAGGGTATAAAGAGTTTGGAGATGCAAAGTTCACTATAGTGGAACACCTCATCGGGTCATCTAGAAGGAGATGTGGACTTCATCGAAGGTAGATTATTCGTCACCAGTGTTTCTTCCCCCTTCTTCTTCCTTCTTTCTCTCCTCTCTTCTCTCCCCTACTTTATCTCTCCTCCATGTTCTAATTCTTCGTTAGGGGGTGAAATTTTTAGATGTCCTTTAATGAAATTAAAAAAACAACTTTATGCTTCTAATGTAAAAGTCACCTTTATGTTATAAAAAGGACTTAATATTCTCCTAGGAAGTTGAAAAGTTTTAAGTTGCATGAGGACATATGAAAAGCCATTGGGGGGTAGATGATGAGTCATCTCTCATTCTATAAATTGTAAATCCATTCCCATTTCAAAGGGTTGGCAATTGATCTTGTAAACTCAAGAGTGCATTGTACTTAGAGAAAGCAAAGGAGATAGCCATTTTCTTCTACTTTCCTCCACTCTCAAATTTCTTCCATTCCCACACTATGTACAACTTTTGTTTAAACATCAATACAAGAAGGAGTTTCTATCCTTTTTGATGAGGATATTTTAGAAAATTTGAGTTCACAATCTTATCTCATCTTATTGCCATTTGCATGTTTGTTTCTTCTCATAAATGCATGTGTTGAAGTTTCTATGTATTTGGATGAGATTGCAAGTATTTTACACAATAATTACGAATGATATTCAATATGCTCTGAATGATACTTCATTACAGATACATCTATATATATAGGAAATAGCCTTCCTAAATTGTAGGAAGTAGCTATAACAATTCCCCAACTTACGACACTCACTCACCCATATTTGTCATAAGTTGTTCTATATAACAACTATATAACAAATTACTAACATATTACTAATAGAGAATTACATGATAATAATTACGAACATAATTATTATTTACCAATGGAGCACTAACCATTTATTTCCTAATATTAACCCTCTTAGTGTGAACATGGGGAAAACCTGCCTTATACTTGCACTTGCTCATGATCTGGTGATTTTCACAGGATGATCACAAACCTCAAGGATGGTTTTGCAAACGGTTAACCACAAACCGAGAATGGTGGTTTTGCAATTGGTTTACCATAAACCACAAAGTGATGGTTTTGTGAATGGATTACCAACAACAAATAATGGTAGTTTTTCTATTGGTTTACCAAAAACCACAAATGAAGGTTTTCAAGTGGTTTACCTACAACCACATCATGATATGCCAAGTACTATTCTCATCCCTCATCACATCTCACTGCAGGGAATAACATAGGAAATTATGTTGAAATCTGCTGCTCATACATACATAGAAAAAGATGACATAATGGAAATGGAACATTGGATCATGTTCCCCCCTCAATGTGAAATTTCCACTTATTGAAAATAGGAACACTGCAAACTAAAGCAAACACGCAATCTTGTTTGAAAAAGACACTAAATCATCTCACATGCGGCCTTGTCGTTGGTGGTGATGAGAGGACAACGATTGACCTCCATCCTCATGTGCCTCCATCCTCTAGCGTATGGTGATAACTCAAAAAATTTGGAATTTGAGGCTCAATTATACAAACCTTAATCAAACATAGGCCACTTCCGAAAAGGCATTCATAAGGTAATTTTTTTAATTTTTCGGACTTTTAACATGACTCAATTTTGACACTTTTAACGATGAATCACGAAGACTATTTGACAACACAAAATGACAATGTGGACAAGAAGATGAGAGGACATGAAATAGACATATTATACAAGTGAAAATGACAACTACATGAATGACATCTCATAGACTTAAATTTTTGATAATGACTAACTGTACAAAGACAAAGATAAGGTTTGCATAGCCAACTAGTCAACTTTAGAGCATATAAATATATCCTTGGACAAAGGTATTTTTAAACTATAAAACTCAGATTTTGAGATCATATAAAATCTAAACGAAGACCTTTATAACCACTAAACTCTATTCAAAGACTAATATAGCTAAAAGGTTAAAACAAAACTATTGAAATGTAAACACAAATGAAAAGGCTCACATATATAAAAAAATGATACACTTGGCTGAACTGCATGTACAAACCATATTCTAATGAAATATTTAATGGTGAATAGATGCATGGAGACACCACATGTATGAAACGCATCTAAATCAGACTGATATGAAAAAATAGTAAACTCACCCAATCTGCTGCAGAGGCGAGAATAGGAAAAGTCCAATGTGAGATACACTGTCCAATGCAAGAGCAGACAACAGAGAGGTCCTTGACATGACGTTATCTTAATGGATAAATTTCAATGTTTGTACTGTAGTATTCAATGATGTGAAGTTGTTACACAAGTCATAACCTTGAATGTATCTTCAAACAGTAACGCATGGTTCTACAGATTCTTTGCATGTCGCATCTCAATCAAGGCAAAAAAATAGACGATAGGCATGGCATATTGCTTGCACATTTAATGACTAGAATCCACTAATAGTTTCAATGTGTAAAATACATTGATGCTGAGTGAAAGGTTGATAAGGCATGCATTGACCAAATTGCACAATAAGACTTGCATGAAAATGATAGATCTCACCATACATGCCAATTACTAAATGTTTGTTGTCAAAAACTACAGTGATATAGCTTGAGAGGTCATTTGAATTAATCAGAATCAAATCAAATAAATGTTGGCATGATGAGAGGCATGATATATGCAACACTTAGTCAGATTTGAATATGTCTGCAAGGTCCATCAAAGTGGATTGAGTTGAGAGATGAGGATGATTCCTTGGTGGAGACAATGTACACAATAATTGTATCCTTGCTCAACACATAAAAATCATGGCAGATGCATAGTTGTTTACAAATTTTGTGGATTTGACCAAAATACATATGCACAAAACTACAGTCAATGTTTGATGCTTACACAAATAACAATTGATTAGATATCACCGATGGTAATGATACATGAATATAAATGGTTATGCTCAAGCAATCTTAGGATCCCATTTGCTCGATACCAAATATTGATTTGGATCAGACTGCAAGTATTTTACACAAAAGTTACGAATGATATTCAATATGCTTTGAATGATACTTCATTACGAGATACATCTATATATATATATATATATATATAATAGCCTTCCTAAATTATAGGAAGTAGCTATAAGAATTCTCTAGCTTACAACACTCACTCACCCATATTTGTTATAAGTTGTTTTATATAACAACTATACAACAAATTACTAACATATTTACTAATAAAGAATTACATGATAATAATGACTAACATAATTATTATTTACCGATGGAGCACTAACCATTTATTTCCTAACAGTTTCTAACTAGTGTGTGCATGAATCTAATTTCCTACCGCAACATTAGCTCCACTATCTCATTTCTCACTCCCCTTTACCACTTTACAGACAAAGTCCTCCCTAGTAAGAGATTACTAGCTTTTCCGTAGGTCCAGTGGAGTGCCCCTATTGGATCCCTGGTCAAAAGGCCACCATAGAAATCCACTTTTACTCACGCATGCACATATGACAGCTGCACCGGTTAAGTAGAGGAACTTAAAATCCCAGAGCATTGGCAAGAAATCCACCAATTTGTCCCCAAAAAATTTTGTCGCCAACAATTTTCGGCCCAATGTGGGGAAGATTTAGTAGCATCTGCACCCAAAATATGATTGCAAGGTCCAAAAATTAAAAAAATGAAATATTGAAAAAAAGAGTTCATGAAAATCCATTGTTGAAGGCTACACTATCAATTTCTTGCAAGTAACCTTTCATATTCCTATTACAGATTTTTTCAGTGCTAGAATTTGAAGAAGAATTTATTGAAGTAAAAGCTGAAGTGGAAACAATGGCAGATGAATCAGAAAGACCTCAACCCATTGTTCCATGGGGAAGAAATACATGCCCATTCACTCTTGAACCACATCTTCATGATCTACCAACAAGTTCCCACAAGAACTTTACAAAGTTCAAAGGTGATGGCACACAACTTCCGAAGAGCACATATCGGCCTTCACCACATCATGTGGGATTATTTGTGTCCAACATGAAGATATCGCTGTAAGATTGTTTGTGGAGTCTCTCCAAGAAAAATCAATAGAATGGTTCTACCTCCTACTTTCTTGATCCATCACTTGCTGGAATGACATCAAAAGGAAGTTTGAGGAAAGATTCAAATTTACCGAGGACTTTCAAGACCTCCTTGTTCAATTGACAAAAATAAAGAAATGAGAAAATGAAACTATGAGATACTTCATGGCTCGTTTTGACTGGTTGCTTTGTAGGATACCAAAGGAGGATTCACCATCAAAAAACAACGTCAAGAGATTATTTATTAGTTCTCAATCACTAGAGGTAGAATTTTTCCTACGAATAGTTCAACCGAGGGATATTGTAGAAGCAAAAATATTAGCCATTGAACTTGATGACGTTCTCATCATATATGGAAAGATCAATAATCCCTCAAAGGGTAAAGATCAATTTCACGGATATGAAAGAATTGATCCTTTAATGCGAAAAATGGAAAATGAGACGACATCATTGAGGAGGGAAATATTTGAATGAGTTTCTTCTCAAAGAAGTAATGAAAATCAGATTGGAGTAGCACCTTCAAGGCTTGCCTTGGAGGCCCCACCTATCAGTGCAAATTGTAGGAGTAAGGAAAATGAAGAGGATATTGAACCAGAAAGTGAAGGTGGTGATTTCCTAGAAAGTGATGAGTTTGAAAATGATACACAAATCATATTTTATGAGTATTCTAGAGGTGATGAAGAAGACGAAGAAGATGCACCCAATTTCTCCTGTGTGGTATTCACTTGTTCGCATTCTAAGAAAGTAACATCTCCCTCCACTAAAATAAAGAAAAAGAAGACTGAATATACACCTGTGGTGACTCCAAAAACAAAATAATCAGTCAAGGATCTCCACTCCCACCCTCCATGGAGTTTGCATTGTTGAAGCATGATCCTGTAGTAAGTAAGAAGGCTCCCGCAATTCCAAGTAAGTCTTCCGATGCCTCTTCCAAGTCTAAATCTAAATCTACCCCTATAAAATCTAGTACTTTGAAATCTCCTAGTGTACCTTTCAAAATACCCTCCATTCCCCAAAAATATACTCTTGCTTCCAAACCTGTCCTAAATCCAAAAGCAGTCCCTTCATCACCTTCACCCACATCTACTCCTTTTGATTTCATAGAATATGCGAACAAAGCCAAATTCCAAATTACTAAAACTGAATATTTGCAGACTCATCCTAAACAATTTGAGAGGTTCGTCTCGATATATCAGGAGTGGTAGTCTAACACCCAATGCTGTAACTTCTAGTTCCAAAGGCATGTTGCCAAACCCACCTATGCCTCCCTCATAGAACATGTTTTCCTTAAGTGCATCCAAGACTGACAAGGTCGATCCTTTCTATGTCTCCCTTCTTGTTGGAAAATATGTACTTAAAAATTAGATAATAGATTCTAGTTCCT
The DNA here is from genome assembly GCA_018340775.1 of Taxus wallichiana var. yunnanensis. Taxonomy (NCBI): domain Eukaryota; kingdom Viridiplantae; phylum Streptophyta; class Pinopsida; order Cupressales; family Taxaceae; genus Taxus; species Taxus wallichiana. Next base: position 246,314,672 of record CM031242.1, read on the forward strand.
TAGACAACGTGATGCCTTTGAAGGTCACCAAGTCTCTCAAACTTACCATGACTCCACCCAGTGTATCTTATTACTATTTGGAGTCAAAAGAGTTCCCACTTGTAGGGAAGGTCAAAGATGCACAGGTGGCTCTTGCCAAATTTCTAGAAAAGAAATTTTCAACAATGATTTTGGTAGCAGACGTCCTAACCTCGTTCGAAATTTTGCTAAGTAGAAGTTTCTGCTTTGAGACTTGGGAGGGAAAATTTAGATGAATTGGTCATCTACAACCATACCAGTGAAGGGAGACATGGAGAATTTTCTTCCCGAGAAGAAGATGAGGTACACGATGTGAAAGTCTAGAAGCCTAGAAGCTAACATTTTGTACCAAGATAGCAAGAGGATGAATCTTTTCATAATGACTAAAGAAGAAGATGATATTCCCATCTTGATAGGTCCAGACATGCCTTCCCAGAGAGGTATGGACCTTGAAGAAGCATTGAGGATATTTGAGTTACAAGAGGGCAGCCCCAAATTTTTGGATGATGCAAACCATGAAGAAGAGGAAATATTTCTTGATGATCTTCAAACAGAAAAATCAGCTTATGTACTTATCCATGATGAGGAGATATTTTGATTCCCATTTAAAGATGAGGACTCTCTTGATCACGTTACCCAAGGATAGGCAAGACTAACATGTGATGAACCCATGAAATGTTTGAAAGAATTGTCTATACAAGAACTAAGAGCCGTGGAAGAAACAAAAGACCCCGAGCTTAGTCTTGAACTCTTGATGTAAGCCATGAATATTTAAGACAAGCACAAATCTAATTTGAAAGCCTTAACTAGTGTGAAGGTTGGCCATGTTGAAACAAAGAAAGATTAAAAATATAATACCCCTCCCGTGCCAATGGTTGATGGATGCAATAATGAAATCGAGGTATTTTCTTTCCCATTTGAAGAGGAAGACTATTTCCATGATGAAGAAATTGAAGCAAGGAGTTTTGAGGAATTTGAAGATGAAGCTCCTCTTGATGAAGGAGTGATAGAATGCAGCGATTCCCAAGATGATGAAGTAATCCCTCTGGATAGTTTCCTTGACCAACACAGTAAAGATTCTTTGAAGGTGTACAAAGGTGAGCCATAGGAAGTAATAAAGGAGATCTCTGTGTAAGAACTATTGTATGTAGTAGAAGTTGCAAAAGACCCCGAGTTGATTTTGATCTCTTAGCTCGTGCCATGACCATACAAGACAAGTATGAGTTTTACCCCAATGCTCCCGCTAGTACTCAAACACCTCACAGTGGAATAGAGATAAATGATGAATCTAAGGTTTCTCACGGAGAAGATATCAATGAGCATAAATCTGGGAAAGAAAGTAACTCAGAATATTCAAGAAATTTGAATGAAAATCAGGTTCAGGGCAGTGATGAGATGCTAAATGAAGAATCAGTTACGTGGATAAACATGGAAGGCAACTAGAACTGTGAAACTGATTTCAAAGAATGAGAAGGTTATGGAATTTCTAAGTGAAGGATTGAGCATCAAGAAGCTCATGTAGACTCACTCCTACCAAGTACACATATAATCATGGAAGCACCTATATTTCATAAATAGTTAAGGAGAGGAGGCTAATTTCTGGAACCAATCAATGGCTTCACATAACAACATCACTCAGTGTTTCCCACTTAGGGGTAACTTTTGAGGAATAAAAAGTACTTCAGTGAAAGTGGGTTTTCCCCGCCTTGTACCATAGGTGATTTTTAGGTTTGTTTCCCTTTTTGTTGTGTGTTTCCCTTCTGTTGTGTTTTGTGTGTTTCCTTTTATTTTTTTGGTGTGTGTATGTTTCCTTCTTTACGCTCTCTCTCTTATTGTAAGTTATACATGACTCCATAGGGCCCAATGGATAAGGCACTAGTCAATATGTTGCAAAGTGAGATTATGGAGTTCTCATGTCATGTATTCGTTATTCCATGCCATGTTCCCAAGCTAGAACCAATGCTGTTGTCATGTAAATGTGCAACAAGAAAATTGTCAATTTCTAAGCATGACAAGTATACCCATGTACCAATTTTTGATGCTTCACCAATCCAAGGCACCCCGTGTTTTCCCATTTAGTCCAAGTAGCCTCCCAATTGGTGTTAATTCATTCCCCTAGGTGATTTAGGATAGTAAAATCAACCCCCCTACGTGATTTTAGGAGTTCATTAAAAGTTACAAGCTATAGGCAGTTGTGGGAAGGGCTATCACTAGCCTTCCTAGGGATAGAGCAGCCCCATGGAATAGAGGAGACAAATCCAAAATGGAGGTGAATTAAAGGCCCAAAAACATCATGGAAGTGATTTTAGAATATTCATGGAAGATTTGGAGAGTTTGGAGCAGTTTGATAAAAAACAAGGTTCATAGGCCTAGGTAATGCACAAGCCAAAACAAGCTGTTGAGATTCTCAAAGGTGATTCCTTGAGCTTTAGAGAGTTAGGAGAAAAAACAAAAAATCATTAGAAAGGGAATTCCAAGATCTACAAGATGGTGATTTTTTTTTTCACAACACTTTGGTGCAATGGTTTTACAAGCATGTTTTCTCATGCAAAAGTGGAGTACCAGATCATAAATAATATTTTTAAGGGATAAATTGGATCAATAAATACCTAAGACCCACACCATTGGATTAAAAAGGCCATTTCCAAATCAAGAAAATATAAAATTTTATTAAAAATTCCATCGGGAGCTCAACATATTGCATCATCGTCAAGTTGTCTTCAAGGTTCGGGAGTTAGTCAAATTTTCGGTTCCAGGAGCTTGGTGGGATTTTGTGTCCATGAAGTCCCTCAAGGTTAGGGACATAAAGGTTGAAAAAATGCACCCAGCACTATGGAATCCCTCCAAACTCACATATGACCTCTAGGATTGCTAGTTCAACCCCAAGGTGCTTGCGGGAGCTCATATCCTTCACTGTTGATCGTTGCCACGTGTCATCACCTGGAGCATTGTGAAATTTGATATCCATCATGTACCTTTGAGGTGAGGAACATAAAACATGGAAAAATGTGCCCAGACCCTAAGGAGACTCCTAGTCACTCATGTGACCTCTTTAAGAGCAAATTTCCAGCCCCTAGGTGCTTGCCAAGCCTTAATTCCCCGCCGTCGGATCTTTGCCACATGTCATCACCTTAATCACCATGGGAATTGATGTCCCTCATGTAACTTTGAGGTGAGGGACATCAGGGACATACAAATTCACCCAGCCCCTTCTGTGCATTTTTGAATAATTTAAATCCAACACTTAGCCGTTATTTCCCCCCATTTCTTCTTCATAATTCACCCTGCCATTGCTCTGTAACTTGTCCACCATTGCTTGCTCACACCTAGTCCACCATTGATGCTTTGAACCAGATCTACCAAAAAAATAAACACTAAAATCCATGAAAATACACAGGTCTTAGGGGAAGGATTGATCAAAAGTGTTGAAGAAACGAAGAACGAGGAGAAAATGAAGATTTTTTGCCAGATAACCATGAAGTCACCCAATCAAAAATCTTCATATCTTGCAAGATACAAGTCGGATTGAGGTGCCATCTTTTGCAAACTTCCAAATTTTTCAAGATGATCAAGATGCAACAAATGAGAGGTCAAATGGTGCCCTATTTTTTTTTTCCAACAAAATCCCCATTTCGTGCACCGACTCACATTTTTTAGATTTCCCATCAATCGATAATGGAAACAAGCTAAAAAATTACACATGGACTCCAAATGAAAAACCTATCGCAATGGAGTTGTTTTCATCACAAATAAAGACAAAAACCAAACCTGTAAATTTTGAGCTCCATTAATGGCCACCATGGCAGCTCCGTGCCCGAAGCCACTGCCAGGTGAAAATTTTAAATTTTATTTCCAAGCATTCTAGTGAGTGAAATCAAGTGAAATTTGGAGGACGTGACCGCGACGATGAGTCGAGTCTAAAAAATATGTTCCATCACAAATTGAGCAATGGAAGTCCACTTTCTAAAAATAGTAAGTTTTCCTATACAAACTCACTTTGGAAAGTTGTCATCAAAAGTGGTTATGGCAAAGGAAGTGTGCATTGAAGATCACTAGGAAGCCAAAATGATTATCTGGAGCAAGAAAGCTTGATCAAAATGACCACTTACTAAAAATATAAATTCCCTTATACAGTGTTTACTAAAAATAGTATGTCACCCCAAGAAGTGACCGAGGTGAAGGTAGTGTGCACATGAGTGAATGAGGGAATTCATCACATAAGGATGGTCAAGAAGAGGAAAAAATAACCTCTCACTAAAAATAGTAAGTCTTCCATCTAGGCACGTACTAAAAATAGTAAGTTACACTCAAAGGGAAGTTTTGGCACAATAGGACATAAAGGGATGATCATTCAGGTCAACATCATCATGTGAGATCACCATAGGCATTTCTCATAGGGCATTCAAGATCCATCTCACGTAACTTGATAGTTTTTTTTGACACTCACTACATGGTTTGGGTCATAGGTATATCATGTGCAGGTTGGGAATTGCTGTCATCTAGTAGAATAATTCATTCAACTTGGAAAGCGTTCATGAGCTAATTTGAAGTAATTTATCAGGGTATAAAGTGTTTGGAGATGTAGAGTTCACTACATTGGAGCACTTCATCGGTCATCTAGAGGGAGGTGTGGACTTCATCAAAGGTAGATTATTCGTCACCAATGTTTCTTCCCCTTCTTCCTTCTTTCTCTCCTCTCCTCTCCCCCTACTTTCTCTCTCCTCCATGTTCTAATTCTTCATTGGGGTGCAATTTTTAGATGTCCTTTAATGAAATTAAAAAAGAAACTTTATGCTTCTAATGTAAAAGTCACCTTTATGTTATAAAAAGGGACTTAATATTCTCCTAGGAAGTTGAAAAGTTTTAAGTTGCACGAGGACATATGAAAAGCCATTGGGGGTAGATGATGAGTCATCTCTCATTCTATAAATTATAAAGCCATTCCCATTTCAAAGGGTTGGCAATTGATCTTGTAAACTCAAGAGTGCATTGTACTTAGAGAAAGCAAAGGAGATAGCCATTTTCTTCTACTTTCCTCCATTCTCAAAATTTCTTCCATTCCCACACTATGTACAACTTCAGTTTAAGCATCAATACAAGAAGAAGAATTTAATAGCCTTTTTGATGAGGATATTTTAGAAACTTTGAGTTCTAAATATTATCTTGTCTTATTTCCATTTTTAGGGTTGTTTCTTATCATAAATACACGTGTTGAAGTTTCTAACTAGTGTGTGCAGGAATCGATTTCCTACCCGCAACATTAGTTCCCATATCTCATTTCTCACTTCCTTTTCCACTTTACAAACAAATTCTTCCCTAGTAAGAGATTACTAGCTTTTCCGAGGTCGGTGGAGTGCCCCTGGTTGGATCCCCTGTAGAAAGGCCACCATATAAATCTATTTTTAATTGCACATGCACATACGAAAACGCACCGATTAAGTATAGGGACTTAGAATCCTAGAGTGTTGGCAAGAAATCCACCAAAATTTCCTTAACAATTTTTCTCGCCAACAGATCCTCTACTTGTATCCTCCTAGCTCACCGAGTCTCCATGTGTGCCTCATCACGCTCACTCAATAACATGGTACATACCATCGCTCCTATTGTCACTAGCTCGATAAAGTGTGCATGTTCACGCACAATGTCATTTACTCACTCCAACATCATACCTCCCACAAAAAAATTAGTAGGCACATTCCATGTCAATGTGCGAGATCGATGTATCATGATGAGCGACCAATAAGCATCCCCTCTAACCATCCGGACATAATATTAGTTATTACACATGATGTTCACAATCAAACAACTCAAATGACAAATCAAAAATATCCAATACTCACACTATGCTATCACTACTACTATACCATCCCCATTAGGAGCAAGTTCTGCTCCTCTACTCCTCCACCGGGCAAAGTGCTCCCACCGCATCCATAACAATTGGAAATAATAGCACCCATTGGTGTACTACCCACCATGCACTATATGCCTCAGTACATCCTATGTCATTCAACTCTATCAGTTCTATCACTGCATCTACCTCATCTGGACGAGGAGGCACTAGGCCGTGCTCTTGTGGGTCCTGGTCTCACCCCTAGTCTCCAAGGTGCTCTTATTGCTCGTACCCATACATATGGATCTAGGGGAACATCCTAAGCCATACAAAAATATGGCGATATACACACTTCTGGAATAGCTTAGTCACTCCAAGAAATTGATCCTCTAACCACATAGTATGTCATATACATCGTAGCTCCACTCCATCCTCTAGCCACCCTCCATAGGCTTGATATGGCCTCCATATAATGGCCCTTGGCCCCATATAATCCAACATCGATCTATAAGTATTGGTGTCCATCATCATACTATGAACACCTACCCATCTCACAACAAATATCTCTGGTCTCGCCAACTCCACACATGGCCCATCAAGTGGCCTCAATATCGCAATGTGCTCATAAGCCCATATATGTAGCAATGTGGTGGCTCCTAGCCCACCTACATGGTCCTCCTGTGTAAACCTTTATAGGTACATGTACAAATGCGCCAACACACATCGTGCCTATGCATATTTGGTGCCATCCTCCTCTATACATCAACAAGTATCATGCATCTTATATAAGATGCCCACACCACCACCCTCCATTACCACTAATGAAGTAATCACAAATGTAATAAACTTCTGCAATCGTGCAACACATGATCTCAATATAACATCTAAGATAATATGGGTCTCTGTTTGTACCCATGTCCCTGTAAAATACCACCTAACTACTCTCATCTTCCTTTGAGCATCCTATACCTGCCATAATCTAAACTCTCTCGCTCACAACTAATAGTTGTAATATGCAATATACATCCTCTAGGGTCAAAATCATCTCCCCAATATGCAACCAAAAAGTACACGCATATGCGCACCACCACTCACACAATATAACGATCATAGGAATATTGTGGGGTACTTCCCCTACTCTTGCTATGTACTATAAGGTGACACGGTCTATTATATCCCACTCATCATTAGATAAACCCAATCCTAATAACATACTCAAGTGTTAACCTCCAAGGAAATCCCTCGAGTGAAATCCTCCGCACAATACAAAAACAACAACAAAAATATGACATTGGTGCCTCATATACACATAAAAATGACTATTCACAATACTAAAATGCATCAAATCTAACACTTATCATATTTTGGGGTCAAAAACTTTGTGGGTCGTCATTGCCCAAGAGTAGGATGTGGGCACCCAGGGCAGTCACCAAAGACTTTATATTTGGGTGCTTTGGCATCTGAGGGGCATTAATACCTCGAACGCTCTTGCCTAGGTCGAAATGCCTATAAACTCAAAAACAAATTTCATAATTTTTTTTTAAAAAGAGCTCATTTAAACACATTTTTGAAAATAATCATACTTACCAACTCGGTTGTCGTATGTGACGCCACAATTGCCGCCACAATCTCAAATCAACTCAACCTTGCTTTGCTCTAATTTGTGACAACTTCACACACTCGAGCTCAAAATTGCTCTCAATCAAAGATCGAGTGAATTCACTAGTCACTTTTTTCCAATTACTATATATAACACTTTTAATAATCACTATATTACTATGGTCATTATTTGCACTCATTCTCCCAACTAATACATAACACATGATTTTTCTCATATCTTGAGCTTCGCTTACTCCGTTTTATTTCCCATCTAAGCCATTCTCTTTAGAATTTTGCCTACTATCGCATTTTTACATTCCATGAAGCTATATTTTCATCTAGCACATTGTTAACTCAATATACACATAATTTTGTAACTTTTAATATACTTTGTTTCATTCAACATTATATCATTGCACATATACTTTCGAGTTCGGTGTTCGTTCTCACCATCACTCTCCCTTTCGCCAAAGAGGAGGCATATAATTGGGATCACCCTATGATCCCTCTCAGGATATTATGTGATCATTACACATCTTGTATACATACCATACAACATGTGACATTTTCTATCATCCTCTATTGACTCCCCCTAATAACCTAATATGGGGGAAACAAGTGAAAAATATCTCCATGAGTAATCCATCGATATGTTCAATATCAACATGAATTTATACTACTTGAATCAAATGAATCAATGCATGCAAAACAATGCATTCTATTATCTCTCCTAAATGACCTAACTTGGGAGTTACTTCACCTCATTACTTTCCCAGATGACCTAACACGAGAAACATTTTTACATCACTTCCAGATGACCTAACATGGAAGTCGTCTAGCATTACACATATCATGACACCCATGGAGTGGGGGAAATGAGATTTCATTTCCTTTCCTATACTTTGCTCCTATATGGGTTATTCTTGTTGGATCAAATGAACAAAATTTGGTCTTTGTCCATTTGTAGTGGCTAGACCTTTTGAGGATGTAGTCAAAGTTGGAGGGTAAAACTAGACCTATCTCCCTAACACTCTTCCTTTGGTAGTAGGATGCCCAAATCCTTTAGTTTTTCAACATACAAAATCAGGTTAGGAATTGATCACTCCCTACCCTGTCAAATCTCCATCAAGTAACAATTCAAAATCTCCAAATCACTCAAATCAAATCATCAATTTTTCCAAGTGCTCCTCACAATGGTTCTCCATCTCTCTTTATGCCACATGGATCAACACACTGATCCATGGTTCTCCATGCTATATGTTCTTATTCTGTGTGTTCTTTTTCGCAATGGGCTTCTCCATAATTCTTTATGGTATGTTCCTTACTTCCTTTACAATACTTGAATTTCATTCAAATAACATAAAGGGGGGCTAATGTGGACAAAAATTACGCACTTCATACTATTTACTATACCGCCAAGTATGTTGTTTTATGTATGGATCTTGAGTAAGAAAAGTATTCACTGATGACACACTTCCTAGTCCATCCACTTGCTTTGATTGGTTCTATTTTTTTATCTCTCAAATTTATTACTCATATACCAAAATCTGTTTAGGCCACAAGGATCCCTTTTTGTTAGTATTCTCACATTTGTCATCAGTTGTCTCAGGACACTAGCACCTAAAGTTGGACACTAGCAACCAAGTTCTCATATTCAACTTGGTAACTCCAGTCCCCTTTTGTTCTTGTTCACATTTTTGACCTTTGTGGTCAACATTTTTGGTTTTCTTGCTCATATCCCGAGGTCCTAGTCAACATGTTAGGTCATTAGTGTCAAAATTTAAACAAGATATCCCTATATAAACACAACATACATACCATTATAATGGCATGAAATTTTCTAGCAAGGTCTATCTATCTATATATCAAAGGGACTGCATCTTGGGATTATTACTCTACATACACACTGCATAGAAAGGGGAAGTTAATTTTTCCATCCTAATATTTGCATTTTATCTAGCTACAACCTATTATCTCGACATCATCGCACGAGGGAAACCTAGAGCACTATGACATACACAAACACATAGAACTACATTGGATTTGAGATGTAGTACAACGCTCGATCGTAAGTTCACCTTGTTTGTGAGATGTGGATAGTACGACCCCTCATTTTTCATCTTTCTTTTTCAGGATTTGATGTAGTTTGAGGGTTTTATAGGAGATTATTTTTATTCTGATTTATATGTACTTTAGTAATCCAAGTGTGACATACATGCAATCATCGACAAACAAGTGCAAAAATGATGAAATTAGATTATGACATTTTTAACAGACTTTAGTTCCCCACGAGGTCTAGAGCACCCGTAGGTGACCTCACTCCTACCTAGGCACCTGTGTCCCAAAACTTCTACATTTTTAGGTGAGGTTGTGACACTCTAAGTTACTATTCCATTAGTTATTCCAGTTTAGGTACACTTTAGGATAAACGAAATCAAGCTAAGTGCCCTTTCCTCTTATTTACTTTCATAGTCACATCTCTAAAAAATTATTAGCATTTGTATCTCATTGTACATCATTATAACCGTTTCCTAAATTCATATTTCAAAAATATTTCAAATTTTATTGAATCAAGTTTCAATGATGGTAGTCCTTTTCTCATATTTGTACAATATGACATTTAATAACATCCTTAAAAAGTATCCCCTTCTTCACCGGTAAACACTCTACCATATCCACAGAGCATATTCAATATGTTTTAAACATCTGTTTGATAAATGTTACCATGGAAGATGATGTTGTGGTGCGCCTTTTGGCATTGTCTCTCAAAAGAAAATATTTGCAGTGGTATAGAAGTTTTCCAACCACTTCAATCCACACTTGGGATGAGCTTGGAACCGTCCTCTATAAAAATTTTATGAGAAGGTGGATAACATCTCTCTTCTTGAGGATTTAACCACCATCAAGTGGGCCCCAAATAAGCTTATGGCAGATTTCAACTTAGATTTTGGAAAACATGGGAAAAAATTCTAGTCCTTGTAAGATCGACTCCTCAAGGTGCATTTCTATAATTTCTTAAAGATCATAAACTGAATCGAATGATTCAATTTATGGGTGTTATCCAACTACCAAATACTTATGTAATAGCCATTAGGGTGAAAATTCATTTGATCTAAGTGGGTAAGTTAGCCCTTAGATTGCCAATGCCCATTTTCCCTAGATTATGGAAAAATACTCAACCCATCACTGCTCATATTCCTCAACCATCTGCTTCATCATCTTCCTACAAATTTGGTTCCTCCATAAATAAAAAAGAAATCAAAATCTTTACTGTTCAACTAAATAATTTCACCAATGAGGTTATCTCTCTAAAGAGACAACATGCTCAATCCCATAAAAGTTATCATAATTCTCCTTATGGTTACTCAAAACAAGACTCTCAATATCCAAATCAAAGATTTACATAAAAATACCTTTCAGGAGATCAAAAAATCCAAACCCACAACCTCTACCAGCCCTTATCTTGAGAAAAGCTATTGTTCCGGCCCGAATAACATGGCCTAATGTTTTGAATGGTATTATCCTTGTGATTAACCTCATTACCAATATGCATGTGAGGTTTGAATGAAATCCTTATGGGAGAAGGATATTATGGTGTAAACTCCATTCTATCAGTAAGATCAAGCCATAAATTCATTATAAAATAATAGAAAAGAGATACAAGAGGCCACTTTAGAGCCCAACTTTATGATTTTTGGACTTGAGGATTTTTGTGTGGTTAATCGAGCCACATGCAATTTGGGAAGGATGTAACTTCATGTGGAAGATGACACAAGGTCAAAAAAGAGATAGATGGATGTAAGGTCTCCTCCTCTCTTTCCTCTAAATCGACATAACAATTTTGGCCCACCTAAATACGGGTGGAAATTCAGCTTCACCTAGTCTATCGTGGCTAAAAAAAAATCTACAACTCAATCAAAATCCATAGAAAACTATAAATCTGCAGGACATGCAAATCCCGCCATCCAAAGAGATTCTTTATATGGAACAAGAAAGGAAGTATCACGTCATTCTCTCATTGCAAAAAGGTTGTGGGTATTGCCCTCAACAATATTGAGAAAATGAAAAGGAAAAATTTGAATGTAACAATGTGGGATGCCCAATCTATCCCATCTCAAAAGGACCTCTTGTAAGAAACCTTGAAGCATATTCCACCTCTAGAATCCACCATGCAAAAAGTAGACTCTATGGTCAACATCTCACAACCCAAGGAAGAATAAGTAAGTGTATTTATCAAGCCTCCTCATTTCTATATGTCTCTGATTATTGACAAACACCTTGTACATAACTACATGATAGATTATGGTGCTAATACCTTAGTGATGCCAAATAAATTGTAGATATCCTAGGAATTGAGTATAGTCCAACCTCAAAATGTGTCTTGTAACTTGATGGATCAATAATGCAAGTCTTGGGTGTGATCAAGGATCTGGAGTTAACTCTTCATGCTTTCCCAAGCCTAACTATAATGCAAGATATCTCCGTGATTGAATTGCCACCTTTATTTGCCCTTTGCCTCTCCAGGATTTCACACCAAATTGGACATATATATTTCTTCATATTGGTCTCATATGCTATAAAAACAAGGTATTTAGGACAAGGTTTATAATAAAAATGAATCTATCTTAACTTATCATGTTGAGGTTCATGATCCTAGTCCTATTAATGCAAACTACATGGTCCAAGGAGAAGTAAGCAATGATCCCAACTCTATCAAGATAATGCACTCATCAATTTTAGTCCCTCATCTCATGTTAGATGAATGGGCTAAATAACATGATGAATTTGACTCCTATGATACCATAGTGGAAGTAGGTCTGGGTACCTATTGCATCTACAAAGAGGAATTCACAACCCCCATGCCACTCAAAGAATATAAAAACACTTATGACATATAAAAATGTGTTTTGATGGATCAAGAAGTATTAATGAAGCTATGATGGTGTAGTTATTATCTCTCCAATAGATGAGAAACTCTTCTTTGCACATAGGTTGTAATTTACATGTTCAAACAATGTGGCGAAATATGAAGCATTGGTTCATGGTCTTCTCATTACATAAAAGAGACAAATAAAGATCTTGCAGATATTTGGGGATACTAAATTAGTCATCCATCAAGTTAGAGGGAAATGTGCCAACAAGAATAAGTTTTGAAGAGCTTATAAACATCGAGTCTGAGATCTCTTGGAAGGTTTTGAAGTTATCAAACTTTAGGTAGTGCCGCAAAGTAGAATAAGGAAGTAGATCAAATGGAAACTATTGGGTGAATATTATCACCTAGGGAAGACCTTATCCAAGGAAATAAATAACATGTTAAAATTATTTTAAGACCATCCATTCTAGACAACGTAGTTAGCTGTTTTTTTTTTAGATTGATGAAAAAATAGTCTAATTCATTAAGAATGAGGTTGGGTTATCTTTTGATTTGTAGCCCAACTTACAATAATGTTATGGGGATAAAATCTTGAGGACATATTCAATCTTGATGATGAGATCAAAGGGCATAACAAAACATATCAATGGGTCAAGAAGGCTGATAAAGCCAATCACCATTGCACAAGGTAAGGAGCTTATACTTGGAAAGGTGTGTGATCAAAAGGAAGAACAAGCTTTTATTTCCTTGTGTTAGAGATTTCATGACGTATTTTCATGCACTTATGAAGACCACCTAGAAGTTTCTCAACACACCATTGATCTTGATCCCACGATAAATCCAAACAGCGAAGGAGACCAAAAACCTAATATTGATCCTCTCATGAGGAAGGTGTTATCTAAACTCATTGATTCAAAAATCATCCCCATCAAGTACTCATCTTGGGTGGTGAACTTGGTCTCGGTGTAGAAAAAGAATGGAGAAATAAGACTCTATGTGGATTTCAGGGACTTGAACAGGGCCTCTTTGAAAGATCATTATCCTCTTCCCTTCATGGAACAAATCCTTCAAACAGTGGTAGGATCTGAAATATTTTCTATGATTGATGGCTATTTAGGTTTTAATTAGATCGAGATTAGAGAGGAGGATCAATATAAAAATGTGTTCAAAGTTAAGTTGGGGACATATGCATACTAGAAGATGCCCTTTGGTTTATCAAATGTGGGTGCCACATTTTAGAGAGCAAGGTGCATTGCTTTCCGCAAACTTATCAATTAATTTGTCCTTGTGTATTTTAACGACATCGTAGTTTTCTCAAAATAGGGTGAGTACTACATGGAGCATTTGGAGATAAATGTTTTGAGAGATGTAGGGAATTTGGGGTATCTCTTAACCCCAAAAAGTGTATTTTTGTAGTTTTATAGGGAAATATTTTGGGTCATGTTATTTCTAAAGAGGGTATTGGAATAATCCCCTGAAAGAATATATTCAATCCTCTCCCTCTCATTTCCAACTTACAAGAAGTATCTTTAGTCCTTTTTCAAAGCAAGATGAATTTTGTTAAAAAATTCATTCCTAACTCTATAAGATTAGTCAGGTCCATCACCTTGATTTTGATTAAGAATGTAGTTTTTAAATGGACTATGGAAGGAAAGAAAGCTTCACAAATATCAAATAAGCTATTGCTCAAGCACTAACCCTTACCAATCTAGATTTTGCAAAGGATTTCATCCTTTATATATATGGGGTGATAACTCTATCACTATGGTCCTCACTCGGAAGAACAACAAATACTTGGAGTAACCCACAACCTTTTTATCCAAACATTGAAATATTTTGAGCTCAAGTATAGTCATTTAGAAAAATGAGTCTTTACCATCTTACGAGGCTCTCAAAAAATTCAATCCTATGCTAGCCGCCAACCGCATAAAAGTCCTAGTCTCACACCCTAGTGTGAGAGATTTCATCATGGACATATAGATCAATGAGAAAAGGGTCGGATGGGTGACCAAAATCATGGAATTAGACTTAACCATCAAGGACAAAAATTGGTAAAAGACATAACACTTTGTGAGTAACTTGTCTTAGATGCTCAGGATAATCAAGAAGCCTCTTTCTTCATGGAATAAGAAAAACAAGCAATGTGGAAGTGCAAAAAACTTGGAAGGTTTTGAAAACAAATACCCATGGAGTATTATAAGTCCACAGGATGATATAAATCCAAACAAACCATAAGAGCCACAAAACATTAAGCTCCCACACAATACAACAGCCCACAAGACAGAGGAGGTTAACTTGGTTACAACAGATGGATCGATGATATGGAAAAATTTCTAGCAAATCGGTGGTTACCCTCATGGTTTTAGAAAATAAAGGACAAGGAACTTAAGGTTATAATCGAGTTCCTTACATATCGATAAATGAGATTGTTTTTAGGAAGAATATGGAGGGTATCCCTGTTAAGATGCATTGAAGGAGTACAAGTAAATAAAGTTTTGGTGGTGTTCCATGATGACTTCTCTAGTGGAAACTTCTCATCTCATGCCACAATGATGAAAACTATTAGAGCAATATACTTATGACCTACACTATTTAAGGATGCACATTGATGGATCATAAAATGTAAATAATGTGCCTTCTTCAATGGTAAGAAGAATATGATGGCCCTTACCCTTCATCCTGTTGAAGCAGATGAACCCTTTTCTTAGTGGGGGCTTAATTTCATAGGTATTAAAAATCCTCCATAAAGTGTGGGTCATATATGGGTCTTGAAAACAATGACTACTTTACCAGGTGGACATTAGCCATACCAATCAAGGAGGCTATTGAACCATTCATCCTTGATTCCATGAAAAACATTGTAATAAGGTTTGGGGTTCCCCAAACCATCATTTATAATAATGATAAAGAATTATTAGGCTTAAATATATCTAACTAGTCTCTTAAACATGGAGTTGATTTGAAGACTTCCTCTAATTACCACCTACAAGATAATTATTTGGTAGAATCAACTAATAAAAACCTGATCAAATCATGAAGAGGACTATGGAAATCAATCAACGACAATGGAATACTAAGGTAAAAAATGATCTTTGGGCTGATAAAATCACTACTAAAAGAGTAATTGGTGATTCCCCATTTGTCATTGTCTATGGAAAAGAAGCTAGGCTCCCATTATCACTTAAATAACCTTCATTGGAGTTGGATCAATGGTTAGTATTTGAAGGTAAAGACCAAAGAGAGATCTAAATGGCAGAATTGGTTGAACTTGAAGAACTAATAAAATTCTCCATGAAAAGGTTAGAAGAACATAAAACATAAACCAAATAATGGTTTTACAAGAAAACTAAGCTAATATATTTTAACACAAGTGATCTAGTCCTCAAGTGGGACACATATAGAGCTAAAACATCACAAAAATCTAAGTTTGCCACACTTTAGAGTGAACTATACATCCACACTACCTAAAAAGAGGCCAACTCCTTCGAGTTATCAAATATTGATGGAGAGAAATAGTAAATCCCAGTCAATGGGATTTAACTTAAACTTTTCCAATAGGTTGTTTCATTACATCTTGTAAATACTTGTGTGTTTTGTGTGTTGTTAGAGGTTTCCTCTTTTTTTGTGTGTTGATCACTAGTTGAGTGACTTTTCCTCAGCCTTTGTGGTGGTCATTGTCATTTGTAATAAGTGCGTATGCACTCTTTACATGTTTCACTTGAAATATGCATGATTTTCCATTTTATACATAGTTTTTGGAAGCCATTTATAAACAAGCGTGAGTCATCTCAAAGTAGGTTTCATGGCATTATCAAATGTTTGAAACGAATCCCGGTGTATATTATTTCAACTCTATAAGGCCATTTTAATTACTTTAAGTTTTTATGAATCCAAGAGACAAGTTTTATGGGTTTAAGACAAAATTTCAAGATTGTTCTTGACTCCATGCCCAATGGATGCTTCAAGGCTACTGATCTTCACCATCTAGTAGTCAGATGTCCCCTAGAGGTTACAAATTTTTTTTATGAAATTGCACACCTATGAAATTTTTAACAAATCCTCTAATTCGAGAACGTATCCAATTTTATCCATGGAAACCATGAAACACTATCTTAGTGTTCCGTGGAATGCATAATATACATAGTGTTCCACAAATTCTCCTAACCCACGTAATAAAGAAATGAGCATTCAAGAATTACGTGGATTCTAGAATAGTGAGTGTTTCATAGAGTCTACTAGACCTTCACAACACTAAGGAAATCATTACCCTCATATCAAAGGAAAGTCAAAACACTGTAGGATCACATGCTCGTATGGAAATTAGAAAATCGTCGAAGGAAATAATATGAGTAGAAAAGGAAGTGTGAAAATAGTTAGTGATTCAAAACATGGAAAAAAAATATTAGACAGACTCAGAATACATAGAATCGCATAGAGTTTGTTAATTATGTGGAACAAAATACAAATTTGCCAAGTTAAAAGATGAAGTGCACGAAGAAGTTTGAAAAACACGTGGTAAGGAAAAAAAAGTTAAAAATGAAAAGGTCGTAAATCGTGAAATGCTATCCTAGTGTTTCGGAGTATCCTAAATAATAGTGTGCCATGGGTTATAAATTCCATGAAATAAATTAATATAGACACATGAAGCCATAAAAACATCGGAATCTATAGAAGGTCTCAAAGTCACACCTATTTCTAAACCGGATGACCAACCACCTCGACCAAGGTAGAATTTAATGAAGTATGATGTCCTCCCCGTATGATCCGATAGCATGCAATATAATCAAGGTATTTTTCTATGGTTGTTAGCTTTCTCCTAATGGCACCCATGTTTGTACTACAAGCTAACTCTATAAATAATCATAGCATCCATACTTGTCGACACGATTTCGGAGATCAATACTCCAACATGGTAGGTCTTTCTTCTTTCTTATTGTTCTCTTTCCCCCTCTTCCTCAAAAATGGTATAAATGTAAGTGTTTTTACACACCGTATGGGTTCTTATCCCATTTTCTTTTGTGTCACTTTTTAAGAATTTCTTTAGAGATCTCAAAATTTTATGATTTCGACCTTTAAAACTCACAAATGGAGATTTTCTTACCTCGAGATCTATATGTAAATTGTAAAGGATCGATTAATGAAAGTGTTGGTTCTTTATTTCCTTTAAATACTCCATGTTTTGCATCCTTTCACTTGCTCACATTAGAACTATATCATGATATTCATCCTGTGAACTTACATCTGTGTCACTTGGAATAGGAGGAGTTCCACCGTATTTTTGGTTCTATCACCACCCCTTTTAGCATAGGATTTTATTTTACATATTTTCCTTCCCACTCCCTCCTTGGTTCCTTGGATTTGTTAGAATAGGCTTATCTTAGAGGTAGTTTAGTGTTAGCATTAGGAATAGGTTGTGTTATGTGGATTCTCCCACCACGAAATAGAGGAGGTTGACCTTCTTTGGATGTCTATATCAAGCTGCAAGTCCCACACTTGGAGACAATCCCATGTTTCCCAAAAATTCTAATTTTCATGCATGATTATTCATAGGGTGTAATTTTTGGGACCAACAAGAACCACACGTAGACCACACCGTTGTAGATGGATCTAGGCCCAATTTTGTAAATTAATTCACCTAGTAGAAAAATGAGTGCCCCCATGCCCTTATCATGTGAAAACAAATAATTTAAAATTGTAATGTACTGAAATGCAGATGAATAAGGAGAAACACACCCACAAGGTTCCTAATACTTAGTAGAAATTGAGTGTTGTAGTAAAGGAGAAGTGAAGTATTTCATGCCCCGTAACGGATATGAACCGGGTAAACCGATTTGAAGTCATGCAAAAATTATACATGTAGGTGAAAATCTAAAACTACTGAGAAAGTTGATGTAACTACCCTTTGGGCAAAAAGCACGGGAGGGTGAAGATTGTACATACGGTGTTGATCATACTATATAATTTTGAACATGTGCATTTTTGGATTTCCATGTTTGAATGTGTTTTTGAGTACATGTACCCTATTTATACCTATATGTTACCCCATAATTTTGTTTGTGTCTATTGTAGTTGTAGAATATACCTAGATGAATGTCCCCTCTTTTAATGCATGTTTGAAAACCATGTTTAGCACTTAACTCGAATAATAGATGTGTGATCATGTACTAGATGTATGAGAAAATGTATAAGAGTGTAGAATGCTTTGAGGAGGTGGTCACCTTGAAGAACTTGTACCTATAAAAGGAAGGTGTTTACACATGGTGAAAACCATGACACACAATAATAACCAATAGAATTAATAAATACAATAACAACAATAGTTATAAGGCATGTATAAGAAGGCAAGTGCAAAAATAACGAAGTCAAATTTAGTCACACAAAAGTCAAAGAATGCTTAAAATATAACACATGTGAATCATTGACACTCTTTTGCTATACGGTCATTGATCTAGAATAAGATATAATGGCTACACATGTTATAGATCCTACTACTATTTCTATGAATGTTGTATCATCTAGTTCTTCTCCTCTTCCATATGTTAAGGTCCTCCAAGGTTTCCATCTTCTCCACCCCGCAAGAAAGTTCAATCTTATCCATCACACAAGCATCCTTCATCTCCTCCATTGCATCGAGACTCCGCCTAAGACTTCTGCATCTCCTACTCGGGAGCCATTACACTTTTCACATGCTACTAAGCCTCATGATGTGTTGTGTGCTTTGCTTGATAAGCACTTGATTCAATTTCCTTCTAATCAACATCCTCCTCCTCATTGCTTCATTGCAATGTCAACATGATCAAAATTATTGAAACTATCATCATATTAATGGCCATCGTGACAATTACTTTGTTGCAACCTTCATGACAAATTGCAAGAATTAGAAGATAATGGTGTCATTTCCTTTGGATCTCACTCTCGTAATCCATCTATGTCTTCAATTACACGCAATAGTTTTGTTGCTATAGTTCACTTATCTCCTCTCGCCTCGCTTCTAAGGTCATTATTCATCCACCACCATAGGTCATTACTCATACACGCTCTCCATCTCATCCATTCACTTCCACACCATTTCATCCACCGCACAATGCTCCTACTACACATTGGCTTCCTAAGCCATCGACATATGTGCTTCCCACCACTGCATCTCCCATCATTGGTACCATTTCATTGGGCATTCAGTTTGGTTCATACACTCATGCTGCTTCCACTCCACATGCTTCCATTGCTCCAAGTGCGATTAGTCTTTGGTAGGTGATTTTTCTCACCTCACCACCCATTTATGCACTCATGTTATGACGGTTCTTACATGACCACCGAGGGATCTATTACAATAAAAACCTTGCCACATCTTTATGCTAGACACCTCATTGATATATCTATCTAGCATACACTACTATATCACTTCCCGCTAACACACTCATGTTCGATAGTTCATTCATGAATACTAGGTGGTCTTATATAAATGAACCTCATCTCACTACACACATTCTATAAGGCATCGATCTTCTTCCCCTCCTCTTCGTAACTCACACATGACATCATACATCTTTTTCATTCTACGCTTAATCACATATCATCATATCCTCACTTCATGATTCATCGATTTTATCTATCGTCATATACATCGCATACATATATTACTATCACATACCATCTATCTTCAGTTATACATGCAATCAAATCTTCAAAGAATTACTTATCATCATCATCTATGTCACATAATCATTTACAAAATACACATCAAACATCACACATTAATATAACAAAACAATCATCACAACATACATCAATACATGAACACCAATCATCACATTTCCCATCAATACAATGAAAATATATATCGATCGACATCATAGTTAAAAATGCCAACACTA
Organism: Taxus wallichiana var. yunnanensis; assembly: GCA_018340775.1. NCBI lineage: Eukaryota > Viridiplantae > Streptophyta > Pinopsida > Cupressales > Taxaceae > Taxus > Taxus wallichiana. The sequence goes on from CM031242.1 coordinate 246,334,866, forward strand.
GGGGTAAGCCCCATACATTGATACATCAATACATATCATACATCATCATCACTATCGCTATATGAAACTGTGGGAGCCTTAGAACAAGAAGATTCGCCACTCGGTTTATGCCATTGGTCGTGGCCTCTATATCATTCCACCTAACTTCGTAATATGGCTAACTTGCATAACCTCTCTAAGAATCACCTCTACAAATCCACATATTGCGTAAACACATCTTACGTAAAGGATCCTCCTCGTACAGCCTCCCTAGGTCTCTGAATCTCTACCCATGCCTAGTCACACTCACTCAAAAGCACAATACATGTCACCATTGCTATTGCCATTGGCTCAAATAAATTTTCTTGCACACCCATAATGGAATCTAATGGCCCAAACTTCCCACCACCTATGAGTACATCGGTGGGAAAATTCCATGTCAATGTGCGGATGGATGTGTCCACAATAAACAACTAATATGCATCACCTACATCCATATATCGACACATTAGTTACTATACATGAAAACGATAATCAATCAAATAAGTAACAAATCAGAATTATCACTATACAAATACTCACGCTCTGATATTGCTGGTGCTACACTATCTCCACCAGGTAAGTGCTTTCCCCTCTACTCCTCCTATAGGAAATACTCCCGCTTTATCTAAAACAACAAAAATAATCACATCCATTGTTACGGTGCCCACCATACACTATATGCCTTACTACATCATGCATTTTTTTGACATCTATCATCTCTATCGACGCATCTACCTCATCCAAACTAGAGGGCACTAGCTGTGCTCACGTGGGTCCTGGTGTCACCCCTGGTTTACTTGGTTCTCTTGTCACTCGTATCCACACATATGGCTCTGAGGGAACATCTTGAGCCATACCGAATTGCCATGATAAACACTCAACCTAAAATATATCAGGTCATCCTTAGAAAACAACCCTCTAAACACATAGTACAATAGATACATCGTAACTCCACTCCATCCATTGGCCACCCTCCATAGGCTCAATATGGCCTCTATATAATGACCCCTAGTCCCATACAATCCAACATGGATATATAAATATCAGTTTCCATCCTCCTACTCTAGAAACTTTCCCATCTCGTGGTAAATATATCTAGTCTCGCCCACTCTACACGCAGCCCACCAAATAGCCTCAATATCACAATGTGCTCATAAGCCCATACACATATCAATGTGGTGGCTTCACCCACCCCCATGCCCTTTCTATGTGAACTTGTATAGGTCCCTGTATAAATATGCCAATACACATCATGCCCATGTATATCTAGTACCATCCTCCTCTATACGATGAAAAATATCATGCATCTTATACAAGATGCCTACACCACCACCCTCCACTACCACTGAAGAAGCAATCACCACCATAATAAAATTTCACAATTGTGTAACACCTGATCTCAATATGACATCTAAACTAATATGTGTTTGGATATGTATTCGTGTCCCTATAAAATACCACCTATTTTATCGCATCTTCCTTTGATCATCCTCTACTTGCATCACTGGACTATCTCACCTACAATTGGTAGTCATAATATTCGATATACCTCCTCCAGGGTCACAATAATCTCCCTGTAGGTAACCAAAAAGTACATGTGTCTGCACACCATCAATCACATAAGGAAATAATCATCAACACATTATGGGGTGCATCCCCCATCCTCGCTATGTGCCACAATCCAACACGGTCTAGTATATCCCACTCATCCTTAGAAAAACGTAATTCCAACAATGTAATCAAATGACCACCACCACTAAACTCCCTCAAGAGGATATCCCTCTTCATGACACAAAAGAACAAAAATCACGACATTAGACCCTCATAAACACGCAAACACGACTATCTACAACACCCATATACATCACATTTCACATTTCTCACACTGGGCTAAAAAAAAAGCCTTCCGGGTTATCAACACCTATGAGCAAGATGTAGGTTCCCAAAAGCGGGTCACTAACCCCTATATCTGGGTGTTGACATCTTAAATGTCATTAGCGCCTTCACCTGCTCTTTGCTGTGTCAAAAATGTCTAGAAAATTACAAATGGAAAAGTTACAAAATTCACGAAAAATAACTCATTTCAACACATTTTTTGAAAATAACCATACTTACCAACTCAATATTATATGTGACACCATGACTAATGCTACCATCTTGAATCAAATCAATTGTGCTGATCTAACTTTCGACATCTTCACACACTCAAATCTGTAATTCAAACTCATTCAATGTTCAAATGAAATCTATAGTCACTTTTTACACTTATTATACATATAACTTTAAATAATTGCTCTATTACTATGGTCATTATTGATGCTCATTGTCCCAAATAATACACATCACACAATTTTGATCATATTTTGAGCTTCACTACTTAATTTCCTATCTCGTCTCGCATCATTCTCTCCAAAGTTCGTCCTACTATCTTATTATACACATTCCATAGTGTTATATTCCAATTCGAACACCTTCGAATCGATATACACACAACAACAATGCGTCTCATCTACTACTACATTATGACACATTTAATTTTGGCTCAATTCATTTTCACCATCACTTCCCCTTTCACCGAAAGGGGGACATACAATGAGGATCACCCTATGATCCCTCTCATACTATTACATGATCATTTCACATGTTAAATACATCATTATAAAATTTTTTCTCATATCATGCGAAATTTTCTATCATCGTCTATCGAATTCCCCCTAATGACCTAATCTGGGGGCACAAGTGAAAAATATCTCCATGAGTAATCTATCATACATATTCAATCACAATGCAACTTTCCAATTTTCTAATCAAATAAATCAACACAACACAACATATTTGACTATATCTTTTAGATGACCTAACTTGGGATATTTATCACTTCGTACCTTTCCCAAATGACCTAACATGGGAAAATCACTTTACGTTCTCTATTGCTTCCAAATGACCTAGCATGGAAGTCATCAAACATCATACATATAAAAACGCCCTTGGAGTGGGGGAAATTAGACATAATTTCCTTTCCTATACTGATCATATAGGGGTTATTCCCGTTGGATAGAAATGAAAAAAATGTTCTTTGTCCATCTATAGCAGCTAGACATATTGAGGATTTAGTTAAAGTTGGAGAGTAAAACTAGACCTCTCTTCCTACACTCTTCCTCTAGTGGTTGGACACACAAATCCTTCATCTTTTCACATACACAAAATCAGGTTAGAAACTGATCACTCCCTACCCTAACAAATATCCATTAGTGAAAAAATTAAAATATACAATTTCTCAAAATCAAAATCATCAATCTCACTTAGTGCTTCTCACAATGGCTTTCCATATCTCTTTACGCCGCATGGATTGACATGCCGATCTATGGCTCACAATGCTATATGTTCTTATTTTGCGCATACTTCTACAAAATGGCTTCTTGGAATTTCTTTTAGGTATGTTCCTTACTTCCTTTACACTACTTGAATTTCATTTAAATAACATAAAGGGGGAAAATGTAGATACAAAATCATGTAATTACTATTTAATATACTACGAAGTGTGTTGTTTTATATATGGATCTTGAGTAAGAAAAGTATTCACTAATGACACACTTCCTAGTCCATCCGCTTATGTTGTTTTTTTCTATTGATTTTATTTTTCACACTTATCACTCATACACCCAGTTTTGGTAAGGTCACAGGGATCCTTGTCTCTCAGTAATTACACATTTTTTGTCAGTTGTCTCTAGACACTAGCACCTAGGACTGGACACTAGCACCTCGACGCTCCTGTCCATCCCGGTGCTTGTATCCTCTTTATTTTTGATCATATTTTTAACATTTAAGGTTGGTATTTTTGGTTTTCCCACTCATATCCCGAGGTACTAGTTGGCATGTCGGGTCATTAGTGTAAAAATTCAAGCAAGAGATCCCTATATAAACACAACATACATACCAATGTAATGGTGAACAATTTATATCAATGACTATCTATCTACATATCAAAGGGAATGCATCTTGGGATTATTATTCCACATACACTCTACATAGGAAGGGAAAGTTCATTTTTACATCCACACATTTTCATTTTATCTAGCTACTTTTGTAGACAAAAATATTGCACATTAGACAATATTTAGCCCAGTCTTATACTACTATTTAGAAGGTTCTCAAGTGTACAAAGTACTAATTAATCCCACCTTTTGGCCACCTTTTTATTATCTTTTATTTCATCTTTCCCGCATATTTCTTGATACTTATCAGCCCATTTCATGACCTTTCTGACATTCTAGCCTAAAATTAGGGCACCCCACCTATACTAGGGCACCTCAGGTGCCCCGGTCCCATTCCAGAACCTTGATCTATGCAAAATATCTTCTGCTTCTTTTTGGGTCACTTCTAGTAGTTGGCCATCCTTATCTTCTTCTCACCACCCTTGTTGGGATTAATTATGAAATTAAGCTTGAGAGCCCTATAAATATAAACTTATAAGACCATAATAAGGGTCATAGGTCATTGCATCTTATCACTACTATCACTGCATCTAGGGCCGCATCCATTACATCAATTGCATCCACATAGTGCCATGCATTCAAGATAGGAGATCTACATCACATACACTTCATAGGGGAGGGATTCCATTCTATTCCATACACACATGCTACTTACATTTCTTTAGCTATTATTACTCTCTACTTCACAAAGTGTGACTGAAACAAGACCACCTAGGGCATAACATGCACACACACACACACACACACACACCGGAACTACATCAGGGTCCGTAATGTAGTACAACGCTCAATGATAAGTCCACTAGCTTGGTGGATGAGGTCATTCTCGACCCATTCATATGCATCTTTCATTTTTCTAGGGTTTGACACTTCTCCTTGCATTATAGGTCATTTTCCAGTTCATCTAAAGAATCCAGCTGTGAATGGCAGGGAAGCACTCGTAGACATTTAACGACCATACCAGATTGAGGTTTTGAGTATTTATACAACTCGAGTGCCTGATTACATGACTAGGGTGCCTCGGGTGCCCTAGTACACTTCTAGAACATGTGTCATCTCGCATACCTAGATCTGCTTCTTTGTAAGGTCCCCGAGGGTCCTCTTCTACACTTTCAAATTTTATTTCCGATCCATGACATTGTGTGACAATCTTCATTATCACCGAGTATTTTTCTTACTCTTGTCTTGCACATTAGGGTTTCATTTCATCTAGAATAATTTATTTACATTTATTTCATACTACTTTAGTTCATTTACAACGTTTTAGTCCTCCTAAATAGATTAACATTAATACCCTAGATATCCCCTTAGGCCATCTAGGTAATCCATTTATTTTTGTTATTTATGTTGGTGAACTCCGCGTATTTTCTACCACCTTCTAAGGTTTCATCCTCACACCATTTTCTCCTACCATGTCATCCCCTTATCAGGTCATGGCCCAATCTTCATACCCCACCTATACACCTACTAAGGTCACTAATATAACTAATACCGCAACTTACTTCATGTGTGTCTACACTCAACATCCACCTCACTTTCTCACACCTCCATCATAATCATCCATCAATATAGTCATTACTCATTGCACTCGTATCACTCCACCAATTGGTCCACCTATTTCCATACCACCACCTACTCCTAAAGGCTATGATATTATTGACCAACTTAAAAATACACCAGCTAAGATATCCCTTTATGATTTATTATGTGATACACTAGACTATTAGACTACCCTTGAGGATACTCTTTGTGTCATTCATGTTGAACGTGATCACTCTACTGAAGATTTTTCCCATCTCATTCAGTCTCTTTGTAGTTTACCCTGTTTGATCTCCTTTAACAATGAGGACATATTACCCGCCTCCCAAAATAACCCTATACACCCTTGCTCATTGCCGCTATAATTAGTACTACATGTATTAAGTGTGTTATCATTGAAAATGGGTTTTCCATTAATCTTTGTGCCCATTCCCTCTTACAGTAATTAGGCATCAATAATAGTATCATCTCTTGTAACTCCACCCTCATTCGTGGTTATGATTCCTCTACTCCTACATGCTTAGGCACAATCTCCCTTCATATTCAAGTCGACCTAAAAAAATTCTTACTAAATTCCACGTCCTTGATGCTTTTTTCAATTCAATCTCCTCTTAGGTAGGCCTTGGATTCACGCCTTGCAAGACGTACCCTCCACCGTACATCAATGTGTCAAATTTATTCATGATGGTTATGAACATACTATTACCTCTGACCCAGAATCATTAAAATATTTTCACATTGAACATGTCACTTCTATGCATGTCCCACCACCTCATCCTATTTCGTATGCTAACCTAGATAAATATGATGTTAGCCAATCTAGTGTACCCACCTCTACTATTCCTGCCATTCCTTCTCCTGATATATCTACTCACACTTTGGCTATTATTTCACCCACTGTATTTGTTCATGTTAGTACTCCACCCCCACCACCCTCTACTCCTACCCCACCTACGAATGTCCTTGATAGCGCTACCCAAACAAATGATGCACACACGATGTTTCCACCGAGTCTGACGATGAGGTTGATGTTGTCGAACTCACTGATGAAACATTACAAAATCTTGATTTTACTCCTCTCGAGTGTGGAAAATTCTTATTTTGAAGAAACATTTATTGCCAATGGCCCAGATGAGTACTAGTTCAAAAACCCTCCATCCACTAATGTCATGGTCCTATATAAGGGCTTTGTTAACAATGTTGACGTAGTTTCATCTACCTCTCCACCAGAAGTAGTCTCGTGACCACCCTTCACATGTACTTTATATATAAATAGGAAATTTTGGGAACACATTCCTCTTGATCTCACTAGTTCTGATACTATATGTACACGTGATTTCTTACTCAGTTTGGTATGGTGTGTAATGAAATATTGCCACCTCTCCATTCACCCCATCTTTATTACGATTATTTCCATATTACAGAGGCTCATGGATTACGGTTTTTCACTTAAGAGTATTTGTTACGTGCACTCCTAGTGGGTTGCCATTTACGCTTAGACGATCTTAGCTTGATTATATTGGTGGTACACTTGACCCACTTCATTCCTCACTCTCCTTCCCCATGCCTTTCAATATTATCTCCATTGCTAATGATTCTTCTCGTACATATGTACCTAACATTTCAATTGGTGTTCTCATGGATGCCCACATGTTACTTTTACGGATGAAGAATATGTGATGAATGCTTATCTCCTTCATCATAATGCATATTTATAAAACTCCCTTATTCTATCACTTACCAAGTTTCCTATGCAGCTCCTTTCGGTTTCGATCAAGATAACGATGATTTTCTTGATGGAATTTCATCATTCCATTTTTCACATTGTTTCTTGGGAGCATAGACACTATACATTCCCTCTCTTGTCCTCATTCTAGCATGGTTATGTGTCTCCTTCCTTTAATCCCTTGTATATCGACATATTTATCACATGTTATAGCACACTTGTTACCCGATGGTGCACTCTTATGCTTTGGTTCACACTTGACTATTGAGGTATTACCATTACATTGAACCCCACACACTGCACTATAGGTATTACACACTTCCATTATATTTCCATAGTCTACACACTCGTTATCCTACACATACCTCATCTATTAGTCATTTATACATCATCTATGTCATACACGCTACACTAGTTGTCATTACTTTTGAGTCTAGTTTTACATTTCATCCATGCATTCTACATACTATGCTAGGTTACAATATATATGGATTTAGATTTGCATTCTTTTACTGCATCTCCTATTTCTACCGACACCTATCATTGTATCTCACACATTACATATACATCCTACACACCCACATTGCATTCATACATCTTACATATTCTACATGCTACACTATATTTCCTTATACTTGGGTCTAGTTTTATCTATCATCATTACACATTATCCTTCTACCTACACATTTATTACATTACATTCCATACCCACTACACATTCTACACCGCATTGCCTACACCACAAATTTACATACCTTGGTCATTTACACTACATTGTCTTCTACACTGCACTCACCACCCTATGATACACTTTAGTTCCTTGATCCATACTCGAATACCGAGGGTTTACCAATAAAATGGACCTTACCTACATGCGAAATATCATCATACCACATTCCTCGGACTAGTGACTGACACTCTAGGCTATATTGTCACCCACACACATCATCACATACCATAGTGGTATACACCTTAGGTTAAATCACCACTCTTTTCATCACTTCTACATCATCCTATTACATCATATCATCTGCTATTATCTTCTCCTATTACATTTTCTCAATTCCAAATTATTCCATTACATTATCACACCTTCCATCATCTTGTAGTGGTATACACCTTAGGTTAAATCACCACTCCCTTCATCCATTCTACTTTATCCTCTTACATCCAATCATCACCTATTCTATTATCATTATATTACCTCATCATTTATCCTAATCATCAATTAGTGGTATACGATTTAGGATAAATCACCACCCTCACCTTATTCATCACATAGTGGTATACGCCACCTTCCATTCTTTCATCTTATAGTGATATACACTTAGGGATAAATCATCACTCTTCCATTCAAACAAGTCATGGTATATGCTTAGGCTATAGGGTCCACGCACATATTTCCATATAACTCCTCACCATCCACCCATTATCTTATGATATATGCTTAGGGGTAAATTATCACTCATGCATTCAACAAGTTGTGGTATACGCTTAGGTTATAGGGTCCATGTGTATCTTTCCATATATCTCACTCCCATACACTCCTTATACATCGATATACACTTAGGGATAAATAATCTATCCTCCAATCAATAGAGTCATGATATACACTTCAGCTATAGGGTTCACACACATATTCTCCCCATGTCACATTTCATCACCATCCCATACACATACTCATCACAACGCATTAGATACAATCAACACTACTTAACCGTTTCACGATGACACACTCTCGTTTACGGTTCATTCTTAACTTTTGAGGGGAAAAATGAACCTCACTACATACACATTCCATCCACTCGGGGGCATGTTTCTAGTATCATTTCATATTGCATTCCATTCCATCCATCCACGACATACTACATTGTCTTAGTAGCATTTAATCTTTCTTACTAGTGTTTTGCATGCTCATTCTACTACACATGTTAGATTGCTTTCCTATATGTCATTATTATACACACATGTGCATTCACACATTTGTTTAGTGTGATTGCAGATACATAAATATACACTCGGCATGGATGCTTTCCTTCTACCCTTCCTATACCAGTCACTGGGGGCATCCACATTCATCCGTCCTAGGTGCTTTATTATTTCATTTTGTACTTAGTATCTTTACTACTTTCTTCTACATGCTTTGACATATTGGTTATCACTCTAACATGCTAATGGGTGTTCCATGTGTAACACTTGTTTTGTAGGACTACATGTTTCCATGACTACATGTTTGTTTTTAGTTGTTTGCATTTATTTCCATTATTTGTGGGATTTTCCCTTTGCTTGTGTGCACACTTGACTATTGTTTGCAGACCATGATGACCTTGCATGTCTTGTGACATCGTGAGGGATTTGTCATGTTTCAAACCCACTTTTCACGGTCTTCTTATTTTCTTGTGTGTTTACACTACTATACTTGGTAGTTTTTCTACATTGTCTGCATATTTTGCACTTATTGCATTATGTGTTTTTTTTGGAATAAAATTTGTATTGGCTAGCCATCCCCTTTTGTGTGCGCCTTGGCATCTACCAAGCGTTTCCCTTTCCTATGTAGGGAATATTTTTGTAGGTTAGAGTGTGGTTGGTCTTCTTTTGGGGTTGCATTCTCCTTCTAGGGTCATTGCTTGTGCCCCTAAAGAGGGGGGCATCATTTAGGGTTTATAATAACACATTATATCGACACCGCTCACATGCATTGAGTAATTTTAGACTAGTCTATGAACTCCATATACAATGACCTTAATAGGACATGATGTCCTTCAACAATTCTATGGAGTGGTTATAGGCTCAAGGGTTATAGTGGGTGTGCCTCTCTACACTTTTTTCAAAGTGGTGTCGATTGCCCAAAAACTAGAAAAATAAAGATATCTCTTCCAACATTTCAGCAGAAGTGGTTAAAGGTTGGAGGATACAACATGGTTCCTCCTTATACTTCTTTAGCCAGGGTGGCGTGAGATCACCAAAAAACTTACGACACTACATGATATCCTTCTACACCCTTTTTATTGACATGGATTAGGTGCACATGTTCCATTTTTCCATTTACACCTTTTATATCATATTTTACATTTACGTACTTTACACATGCATATTTTACACAACATTTTTACATACATACATATTTGACTACTTGATCATTTTCTCCTTCCAGGTCCGCCGTATGAGAAACAAGTAGTAAATTTGGGGGCAAAAACCACAACAAAGATGACAACAACAACATTCCGCAATGATACTTTCCATACTAACCATGCAGGTACACTATACACAACAACATCTAGACATGTGTTCCACCGTAGGTTCACTCTCATCACTTACATACACATTTTTCATCTTTAGAATCCACGCTCCTCCATATTATTTCATTCCACACTTAAGTCTAGTCCATCGACAAGTCTTCTTCTACACTCTATATGGTTATCGGTATGCATCTCTATCTACTTTATATTACTCGAGCTTTCCGCTCACCAAAGATAAATTACAGGGTAAATGTAGACACAAATATTACACATTAGACAATATTTAGCCTAGTCTTATACTACTATTTAGAAGGTTATCAAGTGTACAAAGTACTAATTAATCCCACCTTTTGGCCACCTTTTTCTTATATTTTATTTCTTCTTTCCTACATATTTCTCGATACCTATCATCCCATTTCATGACCTTTCCGACATTCTATCCTGAAATCAGGGTGCCCCACTGTCTTCGGGTCACCGTGGTCCCATTCCGCATGCCCCGGTATATACACAACCTCTTTTGCTTATTTTTGGGTCACTTCTAGCTGTTGGTCATCCTTATCTTCTTCTCAGTCGGCCTTATCAGATTAATTACGAAATTAATCTTGAGAGCCCTATAAATATAAAGTTATAAGACCATAATAAGGGTCCTAGGTCATTGCATCTTATCACTACTATCACTCCATCTAGGGCTGCATCCATTGCATCACTTGCATCCACATAGTGCCATGCATTCAAGCTAGGAGATATACATCACACACACTTCATAGGGGAGGGATTCCATTCTATTCCATGCACACATGCTACTTACATTTCTATAGCTACTATTTCTCACTACTTCACAAAGTGCGGTTGGCACAAGATTACTTAGGGAACGACATGTACACACACTAGAACTACATAAGGGTCCGTAATGTAGTGCAACATTCAATGATAATTCTACTAGCTTGGCGGTTGAGGTCAGTCTGACCCATTCATATGAATATTTCATTTTTCTAGGGTTTGATACTTATCCTTGCATTATGGGTCATTCTCTAGTTCATCTAATAAATCTAGTGTGACAGAGATAATAAGTACTTAGATACATTTAACGACCATACCAAATTAAGGTTAAGCATTTACGATGCTCCAAGTGCCCAGATTGCGTACTCAAGGCACCTTGGGCGCCACAATACACTCCTAGCACTCGTGTCATCTCGCATACCTAGATATACCGTTTGTAGGGTCTTTGAGGGTTTTTCTGCACTTCCAAATTTTATTTCTAGATCTGTGACACTATGCGATAGTCTTCTGTTATCAACTGAGTCTTTTCCTTACTCTTCTCTTGCACATTAGGGTTTCATTTCATCTAGAATAATTTATTTACATTTATTTCATACTACTTTAGTTCATTTACAACGTTTTATTCCTCCTAACTAGATTAACATTAATACCCTAGATATCCCCTTAGGCCATCTAGGTAATCCATTTATTTATTTTAATCAACCACCCGCTATCTTGGCGTCATTAGTGCGAGGGAAACCTAGTAGCACTATTGCACACACAAGCTCATAGAACTACATTGGGTCTAAGATGTAGTGCAATGCTCAGTCATAAGTTCACTTGTTTGACAATCGAGGATAGTCTGACCCCTCATTTTACATCTTTCTTTTTAGGATTTGATGTAGTTTGAGGTTTTTACAAGAGATTATTTGTGCTACATATTTATAGGTACTTTAGCGATCCAAGTGATACATACATGACAAGGTTTATTTTAGGGGTGAATATTTGTGAATAGGAAAATATTAGGAATTTTTAATTTTTAATTTGGCAAATTTTTTACTACCATACGGTAGTGCTCACTAAAATTTTACGGGTGCTAAAATTTTTGAATATAATTTCACCTTCGTGTTTCCACTAAGGGTCAACCAATGTTAGTATATTCACCTTCATGTTATAACATACTATTATATATAGGATTAATTCGCCATAATATAGTAATACAATTTACTTTAAAAATTTGTTAATAAGCCTATGAAAAAGCTAAAATTATAAGCCAAAAAGCCGAAGGAATAAGTGAAAGAGGTAAGTGAAAAACTAAACTATTTGTCTATCAATTTTTTTGTAAAACTATTACCAGATGGCAATATTAATTTGTGTTGTTGTAGGGAAATGTGATCGCATAATGTCAATTGGTAAGAAGAACATGTTACCGATGGGAAATTTTCTTTGTGTTACCGTCGGGTAACATTATTTTGTGTTTCCATTCGACAATGTTTGTTTTACCATTTGACAATATTCATTTGTGTTGTCATTTAAAAATGTTAGTTTGTGTTACCATGTGGGAGCATTAAACTATGTTGCTATTTTGTAGCATGATCTTTATTTTTCGAGTCTTCCATTTATTTTTTACAGGATCATATTTGAAACTTCTATATTTTTGTTACATGTGTAGACTTCAAAATCACCCATATAATGGCCCCTATTACAAATGAGAAAAGAACTCAAGGAAAAATAAAATGTGATATGGAAATTTCAAAATATTTGTAACATCCACTTTTGTCACTTCACGTTCCTACTTTTTTAAACTTTATGCAGCTGATTTAAATACCCATATATTTAAATCCAACATAAACCTTAATGCAATCCATTTCCGATAACTGTCATAAACCATGTGAAACTGTTTGAGGGTAAAAAATCCTACTTGATCCCCCTCAACACTCTTTGCATGAGACAATACATCGATGTATCCTTTGTTTTTCCTTTTTCGTGATATAACAATTAAGTGAAGATATCTACGTGTCTACCTAGGTTCCACCTAGGAAATTCCATAGGCATCTCACAACTTAGATCCTGGTGAAATCATGATAGTGTAATCAGCAACTTACACTACCTTACACAAGGTTTCAGAGTCATGTATGCCATGCTCGGTTCTGTGAAGACACACTCACCATTGGAATTTTTCATCTCACCTTAATCACTTGTTAAATTATATGGATTAACAGTCAATGATGCTATAAACAACTACAAGTCTTGTCTGGTAGAATTCCGGATTAACCTACATGAAGACATACCTCTATGTCATCCTATGATTCCTATGGGAAAGCAAGTGTCTTCGTAATGATTTACATCATTACTTGACCACTTATCTCCTCGTAGTCATCATATGTTGGCATCGGGTTCGAATCTGTGGGGTTCCATCCGCCTTTGTAACTTTAACAAGCTTGTACTTAAATCAATACCATGTCACAATTTAGGGTCTTGAAAGGGAAACTCAATATAGTTGTTAAGTGGTAGTATTCAAATAATGACTAATGTCATTAAATGGATATGACCACGTAATGGCTGTAGTGAGTTGACCGGTCAAGGGTCCTAAACTAAAACATGGTATCTTAATCAATTAAACATGACATGTTTTTCTAGACTCTCTGTCTCCTTCATCACGAAGGAAGTGTATCTAGAGTCCTATCTTATAGAATCGCAATAGGTCAAATGTAGTTCCAATAATACTCATTTCTACCTATCTGTTCTAGATATAAGTTAGATAACTCTTTAGATTTGTATTCCCAATCTTACTATAATTAATGATTCAATTTCAATCTGCATAAAATATTGTCTCACATTATCAAGGAGTAAATAACCATTAATGTTGATCCTACTCCTATATGCCATCATGCAAAGCTACACAATCACTCATCATAAGGACATACTTAATCATACCCTTTTCCCCTTTTAATAACACTTATGCTATTTATTTGAATCGTGTTATTCAGGTTTACTTCTACATTTTTATATTAGCTAGGTCTAATTTATCTATATGTGAATCTTACTCATTTTAAGTTCCAAATTTTTGTAATACTCCAATTCTCTTGAGAACTTCTGCAACAATTCCCATACCCAACTTAGATTTATTTACATGGTTACTATCAACTCGACATTTTATTTTTTTTTCTTGGATCTTTATGCCAATTTCCTTGGCGTCCAAAAATATATTCAAAGCATTCCAACCATAGGAACATCGTTAGCATTACACCATCATATCTTAATTATGGTTATATTAAACCTACTATTTTGGGGGCTAAGATCCCAATCCTTCATAGTAGATCTGTTGATAAGTACTCAAGGTGAGCATAACCTACATGTTCCTAATGATAATTTCATCATTTACAATATTCATCATAATCATGATTTCATAGAATATTAGTATGCATGGATTTAATCTCCCATACAGTTCTTCCCCAACCATATCCCATATCCTATGGGTCCTTTAAGTATTTAAGTTTAATCTGATTAATAATGAATTTTCCTCATTACATATTGATAATTGGAGTAAAACTTCATCATTAATGTTCATCACATCATATCTTAGATGATGGTAAATCTGATAGATATTTTACTTCATTTCACCACTTCTTGGATTGATAGTTTTCTTAGGTGTCGAAGAACATCCTTATTCTATTCTTATTTAATCTAGCACCTTTTAGTATTATGTTGAGTTTCCCGTCATGTTACAAGAGTTAGGTTGGTTTTACTAAATAATTCAACTTAGTTACCTTAAAGGTTTAAGTGCTGCCAAAAAGGAGAAACAATTAAGTTTTAAAGACTTATTCCTTGATCATTGAACTTTATTTTACCATCCAAAAATTTCATCATCTTATTTTCCTTCTAGTATAGTTACCTAAAACTATACTAAAAGATACTCCCCACACACACACACACACACACACACACACACATCTAGATTCATACCTGGGTGATATCTCATCTACTAAGCATTAGACCTTTAACTTGACTTGTGAGAAATCAAAACCTCTTGCTAACAATAATTTTAATTTTCCATCAAGTTAATCCATTTAGATATAATGAATACTTCAACACTTGTCCATAATGTATTTCATTAACCTATCAATTATATTATCGATTCATAACTTCCCATTTCAATCATTGAAAGTACTAGGTTCAACTAGTCCATAAGGTTGTTAAGATATTACTTGATTCAAAAAGTTATAAAAACTCTTCCATACAATCATCTAATGGTTCAATATTCATAATATATCATAAGAATTTATCCATATCTATACCAATATTACTACAACATAGTAGAAGATGTTATAGAGACTCCATAACAACAATCTTTCAATAGTAGGTAGAAATGATCTATTGATCGAAATATCAAGTCATTACCATGTTACAATATATCACACATTTACTCAGTATATTTTCACAAGTAAGCCCTTACACATCAATAAAATGAATTCTTAATCATAAATAAGAATATCTTATTTCAACATTTAGACTGCAAACTTTATCCTTTTAAAGTAAGCATATAATTCAATTAGATAACCAAGACGTTCCTTCACTTCACACTTGTTATCTTCACTCACTTTCCTGCAATAGTTAGACAAGGTCACTTTGGGTTTGACCGAGAAAGAAAAGTCCATTATCCCGCTTATCCATTTATGTCAAAGATATTAGAATAAATAAATACTACAACATTTAAAATTTATACTATCTACATAATTATGAAGTACATCTAACATCATGTGTAATATATCAATTTTCATCTATTTAGCATTGCACATTTTACCACTTTCATGTACCTCATTGGCTAAGTTTCATTAATGATTATATAATCAAGTTAAAATAAGACAAGATAAATATATAATTCTCCAACATTGATAATCAAATAATCAATAAAATGGATTATGGTAAAAGAAACCAATACTCGTAAGGGTGAGGTAGCAGTATCAAATTCATATCAACAAGGTATGAATTCCTATTATCTCATTTTAGCCAAAAGATGCTGCTATTAATGTTGCTCAAGTAGTTTAAAGAAGTAATAACCTCGAACACACAAGTATTCCATTCTACGTAAATGAACTCAACTAGTTTCAATAGTACTAAAATATCTATTAAATAAGTTTGGTCTATACACAACATTCTTATTGCTTTAATTCCATGAATTTTATATGTCATAACTTCATAAAACAACATATCATGTATTAACCATTAATATCCTAATAAGGAATGAGAATTATATATCTCAAAGTTAGATATCATAATAACTTGTAGGAATTAAGGCAATATGGAATTCATTTCTCAAATATATAGTCTTGAGTATTCTTTAATACAACACAACACCTTGAGTTATTTCCTATTACATTCCACTTTGTAATAAGAATCCGAAAACATAGCCACTACTACCGAAGCTTGATTATTCTTATGTATAAAAGTCTAAACTTCCCTAGTTTGTCACAATGACTAGTACATACTACTCCTCAATAATGGGGATGTAATACACTTGATTATATCATCAAAAAAGATTCATTTAGTTAAATAATCACCACATAATACAAATAATGGGATCTTTAGTAAAAATCAATTTTAAGAAATGGAAACAAAAATAAGTTTTAGTTCCACCATTGCACCTTATAAATGGAGCAACAAAACTTAAGAGACATATCCAAGGTGCCAACCAATCAAGATGAAACAAAAATAAGTTTCAATTCCACCGTTGTACCTTATAAATGGAGAAACAAAACTTAAGATACAAATCCAAGGTGTCAACCAATCAAGACCCATTGGTTTCAAATAATACTTTTTAGTCTGTCTTAAAAACATGACACAATTAATCATTTTTCCAATCATTATCCATCATGGCCCAAGCTCCAACCAAACTTTTCTCAAGTTTTATGACTGGTGATAGAAATATAAATAACAACTGAACCAAAAACTTCCTGAAGGAGGAAGAAATGGTTTTCCATACCCGACATAAGATAAGTTAGGTTCGGACCTTCAAACCTAATCCCCAAATTCATTTGCTACTTTTCGGTATCAATTCAAACTGGTTTAAAAAACCACTTAATAAAATAGCAGATGAATACATTTCTTTTGATCGGAGTGAGCTGAAGGCTCGACATAATTACTATTTTATTACAACAACTAAAGGCACTTTCCATATTCTAAATAAGAGAACATTCATGTTGAGCTTACAACCTACACCAAACTGAATGGTGACAAAAAGAAAATATGTTTTACAACTCAGCCATTTATTACTGTCCAACTACTATGAAACCAGGAGTAATCCCCACTACTATCCAAAAACTTCCCTAAGAGTTACAGGGATCAACATATCAACCAAGGATAACACGAAGTGTTATCAGTTCATAAAAACACCATTTAGACTGAGCAATATCGGAAAGGTTTATACCTAGGTTTACTTTACGAAGAGGAAGTGACAAAAAAAACTTGCTTTACAGACCCCATAAGGGTAAATGATTAAGTTGGGTAAAACCAGTAAATCCTAAGCCATAATGGAAAATCCTATCTCTCTCTATCGACAAATCAATGAAAATAGTAGTGTATTAAATATCTTATGTATGAGATAAAAACACCAACTGAAAATCACCAACTCGACCTTGTGCACACCCAAATACATCTCTATTTTTTTCAGTTGATACACACAGACCATAAGTGAAAGGAAATAAACACCATGTTTGGAATCAAGTTTCTTACCAGATCCATATGTCAAGATTTTGGTCAGACATTAGAAAACCAAAAACACCCAAAATTGATTTGCATACTATAATAATATTTACACAAAACCCACTACTATCTGGGTCAACCTAATCGATATAATGCAAAAAAAATTGTAGTGGCTCAAAACCTCTTCCTAGAGTATCATTTTAAATCACAATTTGTAAACATGATTTGAGCAGTATAGAAGATAAAAATATTAGATGCCCTCAATTTACAGTCATACATTTTACCACTTCATTTCCGAAAGAAGTAGTATAAAAATAACAACCTCCAAATTCCATGTACTCACTATTTTCTTAACCCAAAAAAATTATAAATATGTATTCACTCTAATATCAAATGAAATAAAATGATAGAGGGGATAAGGAACGATTCTTTCCTGAAAATGGACAGACTGAATTATTTTCTTACTACTTTCTTTGTGGCCACAATCGAACATAGATTCAAACTAGAAACTTTGATCCCTTTTTAGCATCCCTTGATCAATGCAATGTTTTTATATAGTAACCAATTTAGAACTTGCATGGCTTTACAACCTTCTACATGAAGAACTTCTGGAAATTCACCAAGCTCCAAATTTTATTAGCAAAACTATCAAATGAAGCCCTTCGAACTGATAGTTCAAAGATGGAGCTACACTCAGCTTGAGGTGATTAATTGATATTAATGACAAGACATAATTGATTTCCACCCCAATTACACGGTTGTATCCATCGTAATTATGGCATTTGTAATTTCATCCTTTGCATGGTCGATTGCATGAGTTCCATCTCATCATTATTTACAAGCTCATATGCATGGCTCTGGGTTTGACCCAAAACCCATTTAAAATAATGACATGATAACCATAATTATTCCCTAGTGTTACATATAACTCAGGAAGTTAATTTTAAAGATTCAATAGCCCAAACACAAACATCTTATCAAGATTGGCACAATGGGAGTAATAACATTAGCCCCTTCAATGTTTTCTACAACATATAATATAATTACCTTAATGTAGGATTTTATTATTTTCCCACACTTTATAAGGGTGATCAACCTACTAGCCCATTTTAATAAGCTTCGCCCACTGAGGCTTTGATATTCAATTCCCATCTTTTTATCGATTTAGCCATTAGTGACTAAGTTTAACATTTAAATGCTAATTAATTTCACAATCCTTTTTATAAGGTCTAAACCCAGAATGAGCTTTAATTAACACATCATAGTCTAATTTATCATATCTTATAAATCTCGTACTCTAGTTTTATTCAAGTCTCAGTACCAACTAATTTATCTTGATCGCATGAATGTTGTTCGTAATTGCAATCCTAAAATTTAAATACAAAATCGGGTTCAAAGTGAGCATCATTAAAAATACCCAAGTCCCATCACTTTAGTAGGAGTAGTATAACACTTCCTACCTTTATTCAGTGTACGGTTGGTGTTATCCACACAACCTGTTATGGAAAGCATGTTGTGGCAAGTGAAGATGCACGTTAGAATCTAGGATTCGCTGCATTAAATCCTTCAACTTAGTTATATCATTTCAAGGATAAGCTCAACTCTTATATGATCCTGAACTGAGTTTGAGGGGTGTTACAATATTTTAGCAAGCCAACAGTAAACCTAGTGGCAAGAGGTAATTTTGAATCATATTATGTTAATGTTACTTTAATTTTTGATTTATCGAGGAACGCAGCTGTAAGCACAAAATTTCTTTCAAATGTAGAAAACCCTAAAAATGAGATGACATTCCCAATCATAAGAGTAATTCAATTCAAATTGATAATACTGATAATCCTATTTTTGATCCAACTCAAAATTTTGATAAACATTCCATAAACACACATAAGAAACGTAAGAGTGGGAAGTGGACTATAGGAAGGACTTATAAATTTGAATGGTCAACCAAATATCCATTCATTGAACCTATTGAACCAAAAAATATTACTGATACTCCTATAGAATGTAGATGTATTATATTTATTTGGAAATTAGGCAAATATCAATAAATACAATTGAAGTTGGACACAATAGAGAAGCATTTTGGGAAGGTATATGAGTCTAAAAAGCAAGATGATGGAATAGTAATAAAAATAACTAGATGAAAAATGAGGAAGATTGTTTACATATGAGATATGCAGCAAAATATGAAAATCATCATAAACATCTTCAAGACCTAGTTGAGAAAGGTGGAACAATAAAGGCTAAATTTGAAAAAGCTACTTATGCAAGTCTTCAGGAAAAACTTATACAATTCAAAACAATATTTCACATTTTAAAAAAGGGCAGACCAATTTCAGATCTCATTGATTATAATATATTGTTTCAATCTAATGGGTTTCTAAATATTCCAACAACACACCGGGCGATACTAGTGCATGAGAAATGGTAAAGTGTATTGAGATTGAAATCAATGATTTGAGAGAGAAGGTAAAAATGTGAAGTTTATCGCATCGTCAATCGATGAGGTCACAGAGTAGAAAAATACATCCTTGGTATGCATGCATATCAAAAATTATATTTTCAATAACCATTTCAAGGAAAATCATCTACTAGCTATGCACAAAATGATGGATAACTACAATTTTGAGAACCTCTACAAACTTATTATTAAAAATGTGAAGGAAATAGCTAGTATGGATGATCATTCAATCTCTGCAAAGCTGATTTTTGTAGGATATTATTTCACAACTATCATGTAAGGTTAGAAAACTGGGATTTGTATTCACCTTCAAACAATCGTAGCCATTTACATGATAAATATTCACTACATGGATCACATAATGAGTCTACCTTACAATATTGTAAGTAATTTTGAAAATGTTGCTAAAGTGGAGGAACTTATACAAGACTTGCATTCGTATATGTCAAGCAGTCCTAAAAGGTTTTTTGGAGTTTCATATTTTTTCTTTGGAATAAAAAATGGTAAAAAACAGCTAAAATATGTTGACACAAGATGGATATCATTGTATGATCTAGCTTGTAGGATTTTGAGGAATATAGGTCCTTAACAGGTATATGTTCAAGAATCGTAGAGAAGTTGACAAGGCTAAAGATTTTCTAGTATCACTTGACAGATTTAGAGACATTATTAACTTTATGCAGTATTTTTCCAATGCTAAAGGAAATAAACAACTTAGTGAAACAAGCTCAGGAAAGATCCATATACATTGTTGATTTTATAAAATTAAGGAAATAAGTATGTATGATTTTGGATACCTTATATTCCACCCAATACTTTTGGTTTGAAGCTAATTTTTAGTAGTGGAAGGTTTTGATAGATAAACTATTTTAAGTTCAATATCAATTATCATCTTTGTATTTTAGTTGATGGGAAAAATATTCCAATGCACACTTTCTACAGAGATCCTTATGTAATAGGTTTTGAAATTAAGGAAGTACTGATGACAAGTGTTCTTTTTGATGCATAAATTTATGATACATGGAAAAAATTGATGAAGATATCTGAAACATTATCTTATGAGATCAGAGAATTTTTAAAAATAGTGATATGATTGAGGCCATGGGAGTTATAAATCCCATTTTCTAGAATCCGATGATTGGTGAAGACTAAAGAGCTACAAAATTTAGGAAATCCATGACTGCACTTATGGAGAAGTTTTAAAAATATTTAGATGTTGATGGAGGGGAATTGAATGGTATATTGGACAAAAAATACTCATATCACAGTTATAAAATTTTAAATTTACAATGACTGATCAATATCGACTATTTTTGAACCATCATAAATGGGAGCTATCACACTATTGTGGAGAAAGATGTATTAGAGTAGCATTCTAAGAGAAAATATAAGTGAATAATTCAAACTATATGAACTCATACAGACAATGATTCTTGGGTCTATTGAAGATGAAAGGGTATTTAGTGCACTTACATTTGTGAAATCAAAACTTCACAACATATTGGACAAGAATTTGGAAACTTGTTTGAGACTCTATGTTTCAAGATACGAGTGGACACATTTCCATATGAAAGAGCACTAACTACATGGACATCTCTTGCAAATCATAGAGTTGTTAATCAAATAGCAAATAATGGAGTCTCTAATTATCATGAAATTGAATTGGACTCCATTGGACCAAAAAACTCGCAATGATAAAATAAGTGACAAAGGACCATTAATAATACGGTTGTTTTAGCTATCAGACAGTTGAAAGTATTCATTTTCTAAAATTTATATTGCGACTCGATATTTTTTTTCATTTACATATATTGCACATATAATTTTAGGGAAAATTTTAAATCCCTTTTATATTTTTTGGAAATAACATATGGTATATAGTTGTGTAATCTACAAACTGGATGATGTAATAAAATTAAAGTTCATTACTAGGAAAGTATGTTCAATATTTTATTTCTCACTATCAATTCCACAAGCACACGTGTTTGCAAAGATATTATAATCCATATATCCCATCGTGATTATTAGGATTAATAAAAAAACATAATAGTCTATATCCCATCATGATTATTGGAGATAATATTTACATGATGAATCAACTATCAAGATTTGACAACAACATGCACATCCAAGTTTTAAATATTGAGTGCATACATGTTTGAAACTAAATTGAACAATGTAAATCTAGATTCCATAATCCATGTATACTATTCATCAATTGTACAAGCTTGAAAAAGATAAATCTTTCATTCGACAACATGCATGAGAGAAATAAAAAGATTGACAATTTCACATAAAGATAATGTTTTCAAATTTCATTTGTCAAATACAATGATTTACATCAATAGTTTTAATTCAAGTTCATTTGGACCCTTGTCCTTGAACAAATTCTATAACATCGACAACATTTGAACTATATTTTATTACACCAGACTCTACTAATTCTTTTGCAGTTGCATTAATATTTTCTAAATTTTGTCTATCTTTGTGAGTTGCATCTCTTGTTGAAAGGAGAGAAGGATCCTCATCATTTTTTTTCTTCAAAAGAATATTTGGATCTAGTCCATTCTCCTTTATAATCCTCCGCAAAGTATTGTTTTGCTTGTTTAACAAAACAAGTTTTTCTTTAAAAGCAATTGTCCTGCAGACACTCTCTCTCTCTTTTTTCATGTGCTCATCTAACACCTGTACCTTCGTCTTCAAAGTCTAGTATTTTGACTAATATTAAAAACACCATAATTACTATTTAGAAGTAGATAAACAATAACTATATATAATAGTCTACAAAATAATCCGAACTTACCACAACCAATTATTTCTCTCGCATTAGCAATAGTGAAATTTTTCTTGTCTTTGTTCCACTTATTATAGTAAGACCGCACCTTTGCATTCACATTATCCAATATATTAAGTATTATAGTCAAAACTTGGTTAGGATTGTAAATATTATTGGTGACTACATTACTATATTATGTTTGAGAAAGTAAAGCATCAATCGTCACTGGTTCATTTTTAATCAATGAAAAAAGTCTTTCTTTGTGTTCAAAATTATGATATCTATCATTAATTTCTTTTATCGATATTTTTCTTTGATCTCCCAAATATTCAACTCCTTAATGTCAGGAATAACATTTTCCATCACAAGGTATATAAAATTATTAGACACAAGGATATCTACTGAAAATTTGGTCTTCGCATCATCAACCAAGTTTTCCTGCCCATTTGGGGAAAGAGGATCTGAAGAGGATGGTTGTTGTGGCACTGAAACTTCCTTACGTGCAAATTGAGTGAGATATTTAGCATGCTTCCCCACGCTAAAATTTCATAAGTACCTTAAAAAATGAGATACTCCTCATCCATATCAATATTATTTAAAATAGAAGTGCCTCTAGCACTCTGCATGCCACCAATTGAAAAATTGGGGAACTTTGATGTTGTGAAATTATGTGTCCCCTACTCATTTCAAGGAACACAATCCTCTTTCCCATACCATAAGACTAAAGGGGAGGTCATAATGATATACTCCTTAAGTGCTGAGATGGAGTAGTGGGGGAGGTCGCAACCATGGGTTAAATTTGAGGTTGCATTTACAAAAGATCTGTGACCATCAATACTTTAACAATATCAAATTTAGTATGTTGAAATTACAAAGGAAAAAAAGTGAACAATAAGAACTTCAAATTAATAAGAATAAAGTCAACCAATATTTCTTAAGTTGTGAATTTTGTTATCTATAATCAACATACTTTGTGGCAATCGCAAAAACATGAATTTAACGAAAACCAATTAAAAATAATAATAAATTCCTAAAAGAAAGACTACTATAAATAAAAATTAATTAACTATTTATTACTTAGTACCGAAATTGAAGGGATTGAATGAAGAAATGATGTAGACTCAATCTCTTTTTTCTCTGTATGTATGTAGTGTTTGCACTAGCATGAGAAAACACCATGTGTCTCATAGTCATTGATGTGTCGACAAGGCTGCACATTAGGATAATGAAATATGTCATTTTTAAGAATCAAAGATTCAGATTATCATTAGTCTTTAAAAAAATTTAATCAAAATTAAAATGATTGTGCATTATGGATAAATTAAAACTTGAATTGGCCATACTAATAGAGAGCATTCTATCCTGGTTGTGAGAAAAATCCATAGAACCACACATCTATTTGGCTTCTATTATCCATCTATGCTATTGGATACTAGTGACAACCATAGAGTCATCGGTCGTGGTGACATCAATTGAATTATTTTTAGTAGACCCCTCGGACCTAAAAGGGTTATGTGCATGAACTACCACATAATGGTGATCCATTGGTTTGCTTTCTTTGACCTATTCAAAAAGAGTTATGGATTATATTTTTATAAGAATTGATTTAAAAACGATTTTGTTTTTGAAAAGAATCAAGATAGAATGCTTTTAAAACAACCTGTTGGTCTAGAGGAATTCCATGTTTATCATTTTTCTTATGTAGAGTAGTTGGAATAATTGTTGACTTGAGTTCGTAAAAACCATCATAACATAAAGTAAGAACAAAATAATAAGAAGAAATAACCGTAGAAGGATTTAATTTGGATATGTCAAGGTCAAAATGAATCCTTGATGAAATAAATGTGCACCAATCAAATCTAACACTGAAATGGTTTGGAGAAGGTAGTACGGTGCCCACTAAGGAATGTTAGTATATCTTCCCGCAACACGGCAAGTGGACTGGAAAATTCCACCATGGCCAGGAGAAAGGGATCTTTGATAGATTATGTGTTAATCCCTCTTTTTGAGGGATTATTAACCTCACCTCAACAAAAGATCATAATGAGACTCTAAAAATTTATTTTTCTCATTAGGTATAACGGATTTGGTGGTTACAAGAAATGTGTTTTGATGGGGTAGGCTTGTTAGATGATGAATATCATCAGGTGTTATTATGATGACAAATTAGTGGGATGGTAATGCAATAGTGAAAGTGTCATCAAAACTATTATACATTTGCATTAAATTATTTAATAACTTGTGTTCTATCTGATATTGGGGCATGTAAATAAGTCCATGGAACCTTGAGCTACCAATCCAATCAGATTGACTAATTATTTGAGGGTCTTCCAATAGTTGTAGTAACTACGGATACAAAATGTTTCGGTAAACATAGGAAGTTATTTTAATGGACTTTTTTCTTGGTGCCATTATTCTTGAATCTTGAATCCTTGATGTTTTGATTCTTTTAAAAAAGAGGTGTTGGAAAATGGCAGATACTTGTATATGAGGATCATAGAACAAATCATGTGGCTATGCACTATAGGGTAATCTTGGATGTAGACGTGAAGGATGGAAATATTTGAAAAAATCTATCTTGGAAAAACACCTGTAAATAAAAATGGGACAAAATGAATGGGGATGGGTATATATAGGAAAGGAAAGGGTTGTGGGCTAGGGACCACATATCGAGGCCGGAAGACACATGGCACTGGGAATACTAGATGACAATAGAACAAAAACATTACTCGGTGACAATGGTAACAAAATCATGTGATTTTTTTCCATCCAGAATACACTAATAATGTCGAATGTTAATGAAAATATGTTCCTGGATGACAACACATAGTTGAAAGCTACCAACCGAGAAAACTTAACTCAATGAAAGTGTGTTACCATACGTCAACAAGGTATTTTCATCCTGGGAATGTTACGTGAACAAAACCAATTTGTAATTATTTGGGAACAAATATATTTTGTTACCGGTCGAAAACAATTTGTTATCGTTCGGGAATAACTAAATTTTGTTACTTGCACGGTAACGAATGATGTGCTTTGCCATTCGGGATCAAGTGGAACTTGTTACCACTAGTAAGAATTGTTCTTTGCTTGGTAATAGGTTTTTCTATTTTTTTGTCATTTGGTAGTATTATGTACACATTGTCTGGTAACATTACGTACTTATCAACTGGTAACAAACCAAAAAAGAAGTCTGCCATCGATGACTTGAAAAAACCATCCATTCACCACCATCGGGAAACCCTCATTTCCTACATTCGCCAACCAAGCAAATTGCCTTTTGGTCAGATTTTATACCCATTATATAATAATTTTTCAGAGGTGGGGTCTTAAAATGAACCCTTCTTGAATTAAAACTATTTGTGTAAATCATTGTATTTAACAAATGAAATTTGAAAACATTATCTTTATGTGAAATTTTCAATTTTTTTAATTTCTCTCATGCCTGTTGTCGAATGAAAAATTTATCTTTTTTTCAAGCTTGTATAGTTGATGAATAGTATACATGGATTCTAGAATCTGAATTTACATTTTTCAATTTAGTTTCAAACATGTATGCACTCAATATTTAAAACTTGGATGTGCATGTTGCTGTCGAATCTTGATAGTTGATTCATCATGTAAATATTATCTCCAATAATCATGATGGGATATAGGTGTTATGTTTTTATATTAATCATAATAATCATGATGGGATATATGGATTATCATATCTTTGCTAACACATGTTCCCGTAATTGATAGTGAGAAATCAAAGTTTGAACATACTTTCCTAGTAAGGAGCTTTAATTTTATTACATCCTTCAGCTTTGCAAATTGCACAACTATCTACCATATGTTATTTCCAAACAATATAAAAATAGAAGGGATTTGAAAATTTTCCAAAAATTATATGCACAATATATGTAGATGAAAAAAATATCGACTAAATATATAAATATAAGAAAATGAATACTTTCAACTGTCTGGTAGCTGAAACAAACTTATCCTTAATGGTCCTTTGTCACTTATTTTATTTGTTATAATTTCTAGTCTAGCAGAGTCCAAGTCAATTTCACCATAATTAGAGACTTCATTGTTTTCTATTTGATTAACAACTCTGCGCTTTACAAGAGATGTCCATGTAGCTAGTGCTCTTTCATATGGAAATTTGTCCACTCTGTATCTTAAAACATAGAGTCTCAAACAAGTTTCGAAATTCTTGTCCAATATGTTGTGAAGTTTTGATTTCATAAATGTAAGTGCACTAAATACCCTTTCATATTCAAGACCAAAGAATCATTGTCTGTATGAGTTCATATAGTTTGAATTATTCACTTATATTTTCTCTCAAAATGCTACTCTGATACATCTTTCTCTATAATATCCCATTTATGATGGTTCAATAATAGCCCGATACTTTGATCACCATTGTAAATATAAAATGTTGTGACTATGATATGCATATTTTTTTGTCCAATATACCATTCAATTCCCCGCCATCAACATATGAAGATTTGTAAAACTACTCCATAAGTGCGACTCATGGATTTGAAGAATTTTATAGCTCTTTGTTCTCCACCAATAATTGAATTCCGAGAAAATGGGATTTACAACTCCCCTGGTCTCAAGTAGATCACTATTTTTAAAACGTTCTCTAATCTTAGAATATAATGTTTCGTATATCTTCATTAGGTTTTTCCACGCATAAGAAATTACAGCATAAAAAGAACGCTTGTGGATCTGGTACTTCCTCAATTTCAGAACCTATTATAGAAGGATCTCTATAGAAAGTGTGCATTGGAATATTTTCCCCATTAAATCAAATATAAAGATGACCACTAATATTGAACTTAAAATAGCTGCTAGGATCTTTTGTATTTTTCAAAACCTTCCAGCTTACTATAAATTGGCTTCAAAACCATCTTGGGCGAAGAATATAAGGTATCCAAAATCATACATACTTATTTCCTTAATTTTATAAAATCAACAATGTATATGGATCTTTCCCGAGCTTGTTTCACCAAATAGTTTTTTTCCTTACACATTGGAAAAATACCACATAAAGTTAATATTTTTCTAAATCTATAAAGCGATACAAAAATCTTTAGCCTTGTTAACTTCTCTATGATTCTTGAACTTATACCCTACTAAGGATCTGCATTCCTCAAAAATCCCGCAAAATAGATCATACAATGATATCCTTCTTTTGTCAACATATTTTATCAATGGTTTACCATTTTTTACTAACTATACATTCATACACACACACACACACACACACACACATACATACATACATACATACATACATACATACATACATACATACATACATACATATATCTACAAAAAATCAGAACTTACCACAACCAATTATTTCTCTGCATTAACAACGGTGACAAGTTTCTTGTCTCTATTTTACTTACTGTAGTAAGATTGCTCCTCGACATTCAAATTAGGCAATATATTAAGCATTATAGTAAAATCTTGTTCATTATTGTAAATATTATTGGTGACTGTATTAACTTATTGTGTTTGAGCAACTAAAGCATCAATTGTCACCGATTCGCATTTAATCGGTGAAAAAGTCTTCTCTGTGTTCAAAATTATGATATCTATCATTAATTTCTTTTATCAGAGCTTTCA
Source organism: Taxus wallichiana var. yunnanensis (assembly GCA_018340775.1). Lineage (NCBI taxonomy): Eukaryota > Viridiplantae > Streptophyta > Pinopsida > Cupressales > Taxaceae > Taxus > Taxus wallichiana. The sequence continues at coordinate 246,363,715 of CM031242.1, forward strand.
TTTGATCTCCCAAATATTCATCTCCTTAATCTCAAGAATAAAATTTTCCATCACAAGGGCTATAACATTATCTGACACAAGGATGTCTCTGAAATTTTTTTTTTCATCATCATCCAAGTTTTCTGTCTAGTTGGGAAGGAGGATCTCAAGAGGATGGATGTTATGGCACTTGAACCTCCTTACATGAAGATTGAGATGTTTGTGATGCTTTCCTGATACTGTAATATCATAAATGCTATAAAAATTGAGATACTACTCATCCATATAGATATTATTTAAAACAAAAGTACCTCTAGCACTCGCACGCCCCATTGAAAAATTGGGGAACTCGATGTTGTGAAATTCTGCACCCCCTGCTCATTCCAGGGGAAAACAATTCTCTTTTCCCTACCATAAGATAGAAGGGTAAGTTATACTAATGTAATCCTTAAGCACCGAGATGGAGTAGTGGGGGTAATGGTGTGACCATGGGTTGAATTTTAGATTTCCTTTGAAAGATATGTGAGCATCAATACTTTAACAATATCGATTCAATATGTTGAAATTATGAAGACAAACAAGTGAACAATAAGAACTTCAAATTAATAAGAATGAAATCAATCGAGATTTCTTACATTGTGAATGTTGTTGTCCGTAATCAATAGACTGTGGCACTAGGTGGAAGGGGGTGGTGGCACTACAAAACCTGAATTTAATGAAAACCAATTAAAATAATGATAAATTCCTAAAATAAAGACTAATATAAATAAAATTTAATTCACTATTTATTAGTTACTTAGTACCAGAACTTGAAGGGCCTGGGTGATGAAATGGTGTAGACTCAATCTCTTCTTGCTCAGGTATGTATGTAGTGTCTGCACCAATATGAGAAGACACCATGTGTTGGGCCCCTAGATTATTGACTAAGTATAGAAGGTGCATAGGTGTGCAAGGGCCCTAGTTAAAGAAAGGTGTGCAAGGACAAAGCACACAAGGCAGGGTTTAAGAATTGGGTTTAAGGAAGCCCATGACACACACGGCATGCACGTGACATAACCAAGGGTTTGGGACTTAGAAAAATCAGACGTTCAGGGTAGAACACATGAAAATCATGACCCGGTTACACATGGATAAGGTGCCAGCTTGGTGACAAGTTGGCCCAGGAAGGAGCATGCCTGTGGTAGAATCTTCTAGAAGCACATCATGGGATAAAGTGGGAAGCTCAGGCCTGGAGGAGCATGCTTTCATGGAGGACCAGATTCAGACACTTGGCATCGGATATGAGGGTAATGGAAGATGATTTTGCATCCCAGAAAAGCTATAAATACAAGCACCTACAGAGTAAACAGAGAGACTTAGAGTGTGGGCGGAGCTCTACAGAAATACTGTAAGAACTCTGTTAGTGAGTAATTGGACTTGGGGAAGGATGTATTTGGCAAGGGGATTGTAATTTTTCTTTTTGGTAGCATAGTTACATTAGTCCAGTTGCAATGCATGACTACGGTCCTTCTCTGTGACCCTCTGTAATGGCTCCATGGATGTAATGAGGTTACCTATTATATATACATGAATATCAATGATTCTGATGCATACATCTCTCTCATGAGTTCTCTTTCATTTTATGCTAAGTATGGATGCTTGTATGCTTCTTTCTGTTATGATACAAGTTATATAATCTGTTAAGTACTCTATCTGGGATGACTGCAAGGATCTAGATGCCGTTAAGCTCTATGGTTCTTGTATGTCTTAAATCCTTTTGAAATCTCTTAAACACAAATCATAGATGATGTTTCCCACTAAAATCACATAAAATAGATACTCGACACCCATGCATGCCTTGGGTGAGTGCCCAAATTTCGCTGGGTGATAGGCTGACACACATGAGGTTCCTTTATTTTGTGTTAAAGGAAAAAATGACTACATCTTGGTTCCATTTCCGGGACCTCTTTTCGAACTTGTAGTGGGAAATAACATGTATCATGATCTGTGTAGTAAGTAATGATAGAGCAGTTAACTTTAGAAAGTGTTGAATCATGGTTCAAGAGCACGAAGGATGAATTTGCTTAGAGATTCAACATTGGACTTGAGTTCGATGCATGTAGATGGGTAGAAGAAAACCTCTACCATGATCTGTATGAATTTTTTTTGTTGCTTCCTAGTGGAACTGTATGAATGGCTCATAGCCTATGCATCTAGATCAAGTTGGCATTATGGATCGCATGTGTGGACCTAATAAGAATACCAGAGGCTACATGATGTAGATCTTACATGGACCCATGTTGTGGATCATTGGTGGAAAGGGGTATTGGCTAGATACACTCTATAGTATGCCATTTCCACATATTCTTGTCCGGAGGTTTTTGAGTTTGAGTTTCTGCGGGAGCCCAAAGGATCATTTCTACGTGTTGTCCCTCTGGCTATGAAAATATTGATGGTTACCATGAGTTTAAAGGCATTTCCAATGGTTGACTAAACCATTCTGATTGCTGGGCAAGGAAGCTAGGGTGGAGGAAGATGACAGATGTTACGGCAGAGAAAGATAGGGAGGAAAGATGACTCAAGTATGGTGAAGCGCATGAAAGGGATATTTCTAGACAATGCAAGGTTGTAGGTGTGATGGATGTATGACGGCAAACATTATGGGAAGGATTTGAGGTTCACGTAGAGGATGTGGAACCTGAGTAGTCTATGTGACCCCATCTTGGCAAACATGTAAGAGAGACCCCTTTGGCTTCTTATGAGAGTTCGTTGCGTGGAGAGATAAGAACCATTAGTGTGCATCTGAGCCCACATAGTGACCAGACCCTGGCGCTTGGTTTTCTAGATCAAGGGAAAATATTGCTAGTCCAGTTGGTTACATTAGAAGTGATCGGTCTACACCCAGGAGGTATAATTTCTCGTTTGGGCCTTCTATGGCTGCAAACACCAACCCAGTGTTAGGACTTTTCAGGCAAGGTATAGACACATAAGATTTTGGTCTCACATCTAGGAGTGGCGCGGGGTATACTATTGATGGGGCATTGTCACATACCATAGGTATGCATCTCAGTGGAACTATGGGGACCCTTAGCATGACCACATTAGGACCTAGTGGATCTGGTGGCTCTGATGGTTTAGGATCTGGTGGATCTGGTGGTTTAGGACTTGGTGGACCTAGTGGATCTAGTGGTTCAGACTGCAGTAGACTCACAGTGGATCGGTGGTGGAGGAAATATAGGCAGAAACCAAGAATCTGGTTCAGGAGGATTCGAGCCCCAACCACCCCCAGGTTTTCTTTGAAATGTATCTACATTTTCCTGATTACAGAGGTATTGATGATGCTACGGAACATGTTCACAAGTCTGAACTCGCTATGGTGCACAAAGGATATCACAACCCAAAAATAGAAGGCTAGTCATTTTGTAACCAAAATGCAAGGGCACCCACATAGCTAGTATAGGAAGTATGACCCTCATCAAATAGTAGTGGACTATACTACTTTAAACAACTTATTTTTGGTAGAATTCCACATTCCTAAGTTTGAGAAAAAGAGCATCAGTGCATTGATAGAGATTCAACAAGGAATGACAGAGAGTGTACGGGAGTATGATGCACACATTAAAACTATCTTGTCTAAATTATCATATGATATTCATCCTTCACAAGATGCTCTGGTTTGTTGGAGGATTGATAACCCCTTTTAGAAGGGCCTTATCTCATAAAACTTTTACATGACCAGCAAGGTATTAGAAGCTACCCTATGCGCTAAGGTCATGGGTAGTGTTGATATTAGCATTAACCCGCTCCCGGAGGCTCGATTATTGCTATGGCTGCCAGCTTGGAAAATTTGTTTGTGAACTCAGCCCATGAGGCTTGCATAGGTTTTGGTGCACAAATTGTGAAGTAGAGGGGCACGTTAAGGATAATTTCCCGGATGACAAGTGACGCACTATGGTAGTAGATTATGAAATTTTTCGTGGGGACCATGATGCGAGTAAGTGCCCCTTGCTATAATGCTCAATCTGAAAGAATGTGTCTTGTTATTATAAGATTTATACCTCTATAAGCCATGATATTAAGGACTGTAGGCTCATTGATCATATCCATGAGGCCATTGATCATGGGGTGCACCAAAACAGTGTTGCCAGTAGTTCTAAGGGTGATGATCATCATTATGAGGAGTGCGCAGATGGAGGCACATGTGGAAGAGGTTTTGAGGAGGATTCCATGGTCATGGTAACCATGGAGGAGGAAGGACCGAGTTCCCGTGTGGAACCTATTTCAATCTGTGGATCTACAGATCATTACAAATGAGAATGCCCAGACTTGTTGTAGTGCTCGTGGTGTGGAAAGAAGCATAAGTATGAGGAGTTCCTGGAATTGTTTGAGCACATGAATCAGCAACACCGAAAAGAAAAGGGTGCTACAATGGTTAGTATTAAGAAGGAAGACACCCAATGGATGCCCCGGGTAATACAGGATGCAGTTTTGGAGCCTGTCTTGGTAACAACAAGGGCAGAAGCTGCACGCGCAAAAGAGATACCAAGGTAGAAGAAATTGGTTTCAAAGGAGGAAGCAGTTCATGGAAAGTACCTAGACACTTCGCACATCGAAGTAGGTGTATCAAGACACTATGGATGTCATTTAGAGTTTACAAGGGGAAATCCAGTGTCTAAAGGAGAAATCCAGGAGGGAGGAACAAGGAAGGAGAGTTGAGGTGCCAAAGGATGACCTGGATGAGGTCAAGGAGGTGTGTCAAATGATAAGGTAAGAGAATATCATTCCCTTGATAGGATCATGGTTGAGAGATAAGGTACCATGCACTAGAGGAGAGCACAAGAGGTAGGTCTTGCATGCAAACCTTCCCCCTCATAGCCTTGACTATGACAAGGAGATCACATTGAATGCAATTGTAGATGGATGGCTCCTTAGTAATATCCTCATTAACACTGGCGTGGAGGTTAATGTTCTAACTTTGGATGCATGGCATCAGATGGGAAGACCTACGTTATAACCATCTTCGAATGTGTTGTATATGGAAAATAAGACTAAGGTAATGCCCATCGGTGTTTTAAAGGATGTAGCTATTACTATCCAGGGAGCTAAGTTTACTGGGGACTTCAAAGTCTTGGTGCTCACCGAGGTAGACAATTTCCCAGTGCTACTTGGGCACCCATGGTGTTACAAGAACAATGCATACCTTCAGTTCAACAAAGGGTACATTAGATTTGAAAACAAGGAGGAGCGGGTCATTATACCCCTGGCTGATGGGAAGTCGACACCCTATATTGAACCTTTAGGGGAAGAAGTTATGGATAGGATATATGTGCACTCAATCAGGGACCCATAGATAATACATCATACCGACAAAGTTATCTAGTTTGAGGATGCTCAGTCAGTAAGTGATACCACTAGTCTAGCATGTTGTAATTGGGCACGTGGAACTTATGAATTGTTGCGGCGAAAGTTGAGAGGGTTGGTGACCAAGGTGACAAAGGTGTGCACAGTTTGACACCTAGGAGGAAAAGAGCTTCCCAAGTACTTCGGAGGAGCCTTCCTTGAGATCTTTCTACAGGAGATGGAATCTCAATGGAAGGATGAGAAGGAACACAGAGGGATGCTAAGTTATGTCCTTCTCAACACAATGAAATGGTGGTGGGCTACACATCAAGAGAGCCTTTTGGAATGACACGAAGTAAGAATTGCTCTCTATCGATTCTCTAGGAGCAACGTGCCCACCGCCATCAAGGACTACCATGGGAAGGAGCCCACCTCTTTCCATATCCAGGAGTGTGAATGGGTCTAGAGAGAAGGCACAAAAGATTTTCCACCATCCCTTTGGGTGCACAAGTTGTATTCTACACTACAGGTTACGCGTGCATATGGTACATTCATTTGGAGACACGCTGCCAGACAAGGAATTGGCAAGAGCTCGCGGCTGACCTTATTCAAACCTTTGAGTATCGGAGTACCAAGCCATTAGTTGATAAGGCCTTGCAGGGTATCAAGCACCTTACCATGGGGGATAGTGCCATGGTGGAAGATAGGCTGTTGGAGTTACTAGGTGGAACAAGTTTGGAGGCACACTTTGAAGAAGAAGTAGAGGAAACAAAAGAGTTACAACTTGAGCATGCATGTTTGGAAAAGGAGAAAGGAAAGTTGGTGTATGTGATTGATGGAGAGGAATTGGAAAGATTGGATGTTAGCCATTCTATAGGGACGCGTGAGGTAGTGGACAATGCTGATACTCGCACGTGTGCCTACCATGAGCCCTTAAAGACAAAGAAGGTTAACATCGGTTTAGGAGAAGAACCTAAGGAAGATATTATTGGAGATTACTGGTCGGAGAAGGAAGTCTCTAAGATCATTGATCTATTGTGTGAATTTGAGGATTTATTCTCACATGGGTACCATAAGCTTAAATGCATTCACCATTCCTTGGGGGAGATGAAGATAAAACTGAAGGATGGTGCATGCCTGGTTAGAAGAGGCCCTACCGGATGAATCCCAATTTACACGTGAAGGTTAAGGAGGAGATAGAAAAAATGATAGCTTATGGGATCATTGAAGCAGTGGAGGAATCGAATGGATAAGTTCGATGGTAATCAACATCAAGAAGGATGGGCAGATTAGGATCTGCGTGGATTATAGGGAGCTGAACATAGTTTGTGTCATTGATCCCTTTCCAACCCCCTTCACTAAAGAAATTTTGGAAGGAGTCGCTGGGTGTGAAATCTATTCCTTTACGGATGGATTTTGGGGTACCACCAAGTCCAGATTGCAAAGGAGGACCAGGAGAAGAAAAATTTCGCCACTAAGTGGGGAAGTTTTGCATACATAGTCATGTCCTTTGGGTTGAAAAATGTGCCTATTATTTTTTTGTGCATAGTGGTGCAAGTGTTCAAGGACTTCATCCATAAGTTTCTTCAGGTCTATTTGGATGATTGGACAATGTATGGTCTAGTCAAAGACCATTGTGACAATTTGAGGTTAATGTTTGAGAGGTGTAGGTAGTTGAGGATATCCCTCATCATTAAGAAGTGTGTGTTTACTACACCCTTTGGGACTTTATTGCGGCATATCATATGTAAGGAGGGCATTCGGTAGATCCCACTAAAGTTGTATTTATTATGGGGTTAGGGGAGCCTACTATCCAAAGCACAATGTGTAGATTCCTTGGGCATATGGGTTTTTAAAGGAAATTCATCAAGGGGTATGCCAAGATCGCCACGCCTTTAGAGGAACTACTTAGACATAAAAGTGCCTTCCATTGGGGAGAGGCACAACAGAGGGTGTTTGATACATTAAAGGATAGGCTTGTCACCGCGCCTATATTACATTTTCCCTCTTGGGACAATCCCTTTCATGTCCATGTAGATGCCTCAGCACCGTTATCGGGCAAAGTGCTTCGCACAACTAGGTGAAGGAATTATTGATCATCCTCTGTGTTTTGCAAGTAAGAAGATGACACCAGTAGAGTAGAACTACACCACAACTAAGCACAAGGCATTGTCAATGATCTATGCGCTTTTCAAGTTTAGAAAATATCTGCTGGCAACACCCTTTGTATTTTACACCGACCACATGGTGTTAAAGTATTTGGTAAACAATCCCATTTTGCAAGGGCACATATGTCGGTGGGTGTTGTTGTTTCAATAATTTGAGTTCACCATTGTAGTGAAGCCTGGGAAAAGCAATTGTGGACCTGATCATCTGTCAAGAATTGATTCAGGGGAGGACATGTAGAGCATTGAGGAGAAAATTCCAGATGCACAACTATTTAGGTTACAGTGCACACCCTTGAATTTGGAGGATATTGTGGTATTTTTAAAGGAAGGTGTGGCTGGAAGGAATGAATGCAATAGATAAGAAGCAATTAGCCATATGCGCCACTCCCTACATGTTAATCAGTGGATACTTGTACAAGTTGGGATGTGATGAAGTGTTGCACAGGTGTGTATTAGAGCATGAGTGCCTCACCATTATGGAGGAAGCACATGGAGGAAGTGCAGGTGGGCATTATACAAGTGATGTCACCGCACGTAAGATATTAATGACAAGTTTTTGGTGGGAAACCCTGTACAAGGATTGTAAAGACTATTGTAAAGTGTGTGACCATTGTCAGTGCATTGGAAAGCTGGGAAAGAGAGATGAAATTACTTTGTGCCCTATACCTAGCGCGGAACCTTTTGAGAAGTGGGCAATAGAATTTGTAGGCCCTATTACACCAATGGCATGTAGGACCGGGTCACGCTATGTCATCACTTGCACGGATTATTTGACCAAGTGGGCAGAGGTAGCCCCAACTAAAGATTGCACAATAACCATAATGGCAAGATTCTTGTGGGAGAACATTATCAAAAGGTATGGATGTCCTTTGAGTTTAACCAGCGATAGGGGTATGCATTTCTTGAATGAGACCATGAGGATCTTATTATCAGAGTTCATGGTGGCTCATCACAAGACTACACCCAATCAACCACAAGAAAATGGAACCGCAAAAGCATTGAACAAAATACTAAGTCATACACTGACCAAAATTTGTGATATCAGAAGACAAAATTGGGATGATAAAGTATCAATAGTATTATGGGCTTACAAGACAACTTATAAAAGGTTAAACAAAGCCACACCATTTTAGTTGGTGTTTGGCACGAAAGTTATTCTACCGATTGAATTCATGTTACCTTCTCTATGAATAGCGCACACGGTGAGGGGTTGGCAATGAGCAAGCGCTGGAAGAAAGAATTGAGGAGTTAATGAAATTGGATGAGAGACAATCACTCACCAGGTGGAGCCAAACAACAAAGAAAGCAAAGAAGAAATCTTGGCATGATCACCACATTAGAAACAAGAAGTTTGAGGTTGGGCAGATGGTCTTACTTTATGATTCTAAATTTATGCGCCATCCTAGGAAGTTGAAAGTCCATTGGTTAGGTCCTTACACAATCTCATACATCCTTGATTCGGGTGCATGCTAGTTACTGCGCCGGATGGGATGAAGTTGCTTGGACACTTCAATGGGAGTAAGCTGAAGCCCTACTATAAATAAGTCTTCTTGGTGTTTGTAAATAAGGTAGTTTTTCCAGTTAGTTTAGAATTTTCCTTTATGCATTTCTTTTCTTGTGTTTCCCTTTCATGTTGTTGTTTTGTTTTGCGCCTTGGGTGCCGGTAACCTTATTGCTACTTTTTGAGAATTTGTGAGTGCGCAGAGGACCGCACATCATTTTAAGTGTGGGGTGGAGTAATGTGAAGGAGTGCATGGTTAAAGTGCCAAGGAAGTTTGTGTTAAAAATCCCAGTGGAATGGCCCGGTTGAAAGAGGTGTATGGAGAGATAAGATGGAAAAAGGATGGTTGGTGCCAAGATAAAGCTACTTATAGATCCCACGTACAAAGGAGGAGAAAGTGCATTAAGTAACATGAGGTAGGTGAGAGAAAATATCAAGATAGAAGAAGTGCCTTCGGTGCTAGTTTTGTACGCCTAAGAGTCTCCTGTCAGGTTGGATTGGTTGCACACCAGAAGGTGTAAGGAATGTCTGCGTAGGTTAGGTGCGTGAGGGAAAGTGCTTAAGTCAGGCTTTGTTTGAAAAAGCTGCATTAAATAAAAAAGTACGGTGGTAGGTGAAGTATCACTTAATGCTCAAAAAGGAAAAACTATAAATAAGGGGGTCGACACTTCATTTTTCACTTTGCGTATAAGAGAACGAAGTGCTTTTTGCACCTTTGCAAACTAGGGCTTCAAAAAAACTGATCCGTGTGAAGAAAAATTTGGAGAAATTGAAGCGTAAGTAGCTAGTTCGGATTTGTGAACCAAGAGGAAGGGATTTCATGGGCATGGGAGAAAGTGTGAGAAGACACCGTCTTGTGAAGGGAGTATCCCAGTTAGGGTTTGAAGAACTAGGGAATGGGTTTAAGTAATTTTCTTCACAAGTTCAAGATCTAGGGTTGGAGAGAGCGGAAGAAAAAATTAACAAAAGTGATTGAAGTGGGTAGAAAACTTAGAAAATGTCACCCAAGAACTAGCTAGTACACCCATGAAGGACAAGGGAAAGGGCAAGCAACAAGAAATTGAAGCAAGCACAAATGAGGAATGGTATGCAAAAATGCAGTACATAGATGGAGTGTTGTTAGGGAAGGAGTGGGAGTCCCATCTTAGGGATATGTTTGTAAATGATTATAATCATCAAACAAGCACAATTGAAAAGGAGTTGGTGCTAGAGTTAGTGTGCCCAACAAACAAGAGGACGCCAGAGGGTTTTCCCATATATAATGATGACGTAAAGGTCAAGTTGGAGAAGGCACGGTTACTACAACTGTTTGAGTTGCCCTACTTCGAGAAACCTAAGCGATCGTATCGGGCTAATGTCACGCGTGCATGAGGACTATTTCCACTTCACGGGGTGCAAGATGCACATAACTCCTCAGCTCATTTCACATTTCACAGGCCTCATCTATGAAGGAGACGGGTTGGAAGATGATTTGACAGACAAGGAAGTGATTAAGGAAACTATCACCACTTTTTCTTGCAAAAAGGGGTCAAGGTATTATGATGTCACAGATATCAAGGATCCAGTAATGAAGATGGTTGTGCACCTGGTGTCAAAGCTGAATGGCTAGAAGAGATGGACCCAAGTCAATAAGCCATGGTTGAACATTTGCAGGAAGATTTCAGAGGGCACCATCTATAATTTGTCCGCATTCATCGCGGATGAAATTATCAACTGCACAAAGGAAGGTGACAGGATCCTTTTTGGAAATGTGCTACTAGACATCATTGTGTTCTCAGAGATAGGGGTATCAAATGCATTAGATAAGTTCATATGGGAGTACCCTGCTGAAGACCCCTCGCCCACCAAAAGATTTGAGAAGTATGCTTGTGACACTATGACAACAGTGCACAAGGTGTGCTTGGAAAATTGGTACATGCGCCTAAGGAACACGTTTGAGGAAGAATGGAGAATTCCCAAACAACTGCCAATGGCCACTAGGGAAGAGGCAGAATTTTTATGTACTAGTATTAATACCTAGGAAGATTCAAGTTGATAGATGACTCATGGAGCCCATGGTGCAAGCTCCCATTTTCCTTCACGGATCGCAAATTCCAAAGTGGGAGTAAATAGGTTTAAGGAGTCCAAAAAGTTTAAGTTGGACCTTGGTAGTTTGGACCAAGACCATAGGGAATTGCATAAAGGGTTGGTCTACCCTAGCAAGCATGTGTACATAGAGCGGTACGTGTCACATGAAGTGCAAATGACAAGGCCCATGACTCTGCCCATTGTAGGAGGATCTATGGTGCACGTTTAGATTCACATGAGGCCCAAGATAGAGAAGGGCACATACCTAGAAAATGAGGTATCTATACCTCAGGATCCAACTGGGAGGAAGATATCCATGCCCAAGTAGGAGGAAAAGAAACCAAAAAGAAAAATCCAAGTGTGGTGGACACACAGTAATAGGTTCCCAGGGTAGGCACTAGACCCGAAGACATACACACGCAAGAAGAAGAAGAAATAGAGTCACCTACATTAGAATCTCTAGTTAGGAAAAAGTAGAGGGTAGAAGAGGAGACCACCTCGAAGAAGATGGAAGTATGGGCAAGTACATAGGAGAGAAGGATGGTAGTGAAGAAGAAGTAAGTGGGGAAGAGGACCTTGGGAAAGATCAAGGGCCACCTGTTTTCAATATACATGATTCAGAGGAGGAAGGTAGAGAAGAAGAACAAGGGTTCCTTTTTGTGCGGCACAAGGATAGCTAGGTAGGAGGAAGTACCCAGGACATGGGAAAAGATGAAGAGGCTAGCGTGTAGAAGTAAGAGGTTCCAAGCTCAACACAAGAGCAAATGACCAAGGTGGTAGAAGAAGAGGAGACAAGAAACATTGAGAACCTGATGGAGGACAAAGTGGAATGTGGCACTAAGTCAGTATTAAGAAAAGAGAAGGAGAGCGCGGAAGCACTATAGGCCTAATTTTAACTGTAAGTATACCCAAAGGTACGCACACGGAGGAATGCATGTAGAGGTGGGGAGGCCATAGATGGGTTATATTGATGACCCTAAGAAGGTGTTTCACGCATGGTTCTAGAGTACATTTCTGATAGAGGAGCTTATATGCATGTCATCTTTTGACAAGGAGGCTGCCTACCCGTGGACAAGGAAGATGATCTCTTTGGCAATTAAGTCCCACCTTGATGAGACAAAGTTTGAGGTAAGCCATGGGGAAATAGTAAAATTTCCAGACCAAGAGAAGATAACCCAGTGGTGGATACACAACAGCTCTCAGATGAACAACTGAGCAACACACTTAACAAATTCTCCATTGAGATAGAGGCTAGACTATTTTGGCGAAATGATAGGATCAGGGATCTGGAAGGGGAACTAAAGGAGAAAGAGGAAGAGATAGGTACATTAACCAAGGAGATGAGCCAGGAAAATTTAATCAATGCCCAATGACAGTGGGAATTGAAGGATGAAAAGGCCAAGGTGAGTGTTGTGTAAAAAAAAGTGGAATTCATCAACGGGGCCATACTATTAAAGCATATGGACTGCATTTCCCATCTAGAAGTATGGATCTACTTTGGGATGCCTAAAGGATTTAACAAGGGTGCTCACCATGGAAAGAAAACTGCCACCTTGAGTCTCAGAGAGAAATGGCCACGCGCCGAGATAAGGAAGACAAGTTAAAGATCGTAGTGCCTGCCGTGGAGTACAAAAAGTGCTTGCTAATATAAGGGCCAATTTCAGATCATGAAGCCATGTATGAAAATTGCATGGATAGAGACAAAGTGGGAGGAACCCTGGTTGCCATTCATGAATTAGAACTCAAGGATTTCTAGGAGAAAAACAAGGGGAATAAAGTGGAAAGAGACAAAATCCTTGCCAAAGTTGAGAAAAATTAGAGGCCATTGAAACCTTAAGGGTTTCAATAAAAATCAGTTAAAGGAGCTATATCCACGTATTACACAAAGAATGGATGTGCTTTGGAGGATATATGCAAGGAGTTAGAGAAGATCACGGATACTATGAGCGCGCAAGGGGATGGACTAAATTTTGGGGAGGTAAGCGCCTTGGTTGGCGACCTCTATCAAAGAGTGCAAGATGAAGTTGATGCCTAGAATAAATTGGAAGCTGACTTGAAAAGGATTTTCCCAGACTGTTGCAGTAATTATTTCACTCTCCCATTCTTTCTTCTTTCCCCATTCTTTCATCCTCTTATTCTTTTTCCTAGGCATAAGCCTATTGTATTCTTTCTCTCACTAAGAGGAGTGTTCCCACGGATGGAGAACAGTGTAGTGTGGGGTGATGTTGGGCCCCTAGATTATTGACTAAGTATAGAAGGCATATAGGCACACAAGGGCCCTAGTTAAAGAAAGGCATGCAAAGAAAAAGAGCACAAGGAATGGTTTAAGAGTTGGGTTTAAGGAATCTCGTGGCACATATGACACAAGTAGACATAACCAAGGGTTCGAGACTTAGACAAATAAGAAAAAAGAGCACAAGGAAGGGTTTAAGAATTGGGTTTAAGGAATCTTGTGGCACACATGACGCACGTAGACATAACCAAGGGTTCGAGACTTAGTGATAGGTTGGATGAGGAAGGAGCATGTCTCGTGGTAGAATCTTCTAGAAGCACATCATGGGATAAAGTGGAAAGCTCAGCCTAGAGGAGCATGCTCGCATGGAGGACCACATTCGTGACACTTGGCATCGATCCGAGGGTGCCGGAAGATGAGTTGGTAGTCTAGAAAAGCTATAAATACAAGATCCCAAGAGTAAATAGGAGACTTAGAGTGTGGGTAGAGCTCGTAGAAATACCTGCAAAACTTTGTTAGTGAGTAATTGGACTTGAGGAAGTATGTATTTGGCAAGGGGATTGTAATTTTTCTTTTTGGTAGCATAGTTACATTAGTCCAAATTGTAATGCTTGACCGTGGTCCGCTTCTCTCGTGACCCTCTGTAATGGCTCCATAGATGTAATGAGGTTACCTATTATATATACATGAATATCAATGATTCTGATGCATACATCTCTCTCATGAGTTATCTTTCATTTTATGCTAAGTATGGAGGCTTGTATGCTTCTTTCTATTATGATATACGTTATATAATCTGTTAAGTACTCTGTCTGGGATGACTGCAAGGATCTAGATGCTGTTCTGAGCTCTATGGTTCTTATATGTCTTAAATTCTTTTGAAATATCTTAAACACAAATCATAGATGAAGTTTCCCACTAAACTCACATAAAAGAGAGACTCGACACCCACACATGCCTTGGGTGAGCACCCAAATTTTTCTGGGTGATAGGCCGATGCATATGGGGTTCCTTTCTTTTGTGTTAAGGGTAAAAATGACTACACCAAGTGTCTAAGAGTCATTGATGTGTTGGAAAAAGATACACATTAGGATAATAAAATATGTCATTGTCAAGAATCAAAGATTCAAATTATCATTAGTATTTTAATTTTTTAATCAAAATTAAAAATTTTGTGCATTAGGGATAAATTAAAACTTGGATTTACCATAGTGATACAGTGTGTTCTATCCCGACTATGGGAAAATCCATGGAACCACACATTTGTTTAGTCTTGTTATCCCTTTATGCTATTGGTTGCTAGTGACAACCATAAGGTCATTAGTTGTGGTGACATCAATTGGATTATTGTCACTAAACCCCTCGTGCATAACATGGTTATGTGCACAAATTTCCACTTTATGATGATCCATTGTTTTTCTTATTTTGAACTGTTCAAAACAAAGTTACCGATTATATTTTTATAAGAATTGATTTAAAAGGATTTTTTTGAAAAGAATCAAGATAGAATGCTTTTAAAACAAAATACTCACCAACAGTTGGTCCATAGGAATTCCATGTTTATCATTTTTCTCATGTAGAGAAGTTGGAACAATTATTGACTTGATTCCATAAAATCCCTCATAATATAAAGCAATAATAAAGCAAGAAGAAGAAATAACTGTAGAAGGATTCAATTTGGCTATGTTAAGGTAAAAAGAATCCTCGATGAAAGAAATGTGAACCAATAAAATGTAACACCAGAAATGGTTTGGGTAAGGTAGTATAATGCCAACTGAGGAATGTTAGTGTATCTTCCTTGAGACATGATGCAGAACTGGAAAAATTCCACCATGGCCAAGAGAAAGGAGTATTTGATAGATTATGTGTTAATCCCTTTTTTGGAGGGATTATTAACCTCAACCTCAATAGAAATATCATAATGCGACACTAAAAAATTCTTTTGGTCATCAAGTATTATAGATTTGTTTGTTACAGACAATGCGTTTTGATGGGGTGGGCCTGTTAGACAATGAATATCATCAGGTGTTATTCTGATGAAAAATTGGTGGGATGGTAATGCAACAGTGAAAGTGCCATCATAATTATTATACATTTACATTAAATTATTGAATAATTTTTTTGGGTCTAATACTAGGGCATGTAAATAAGTCAATGGAACCCTGAGATACCAATCCAATTGGATTGACTGATTATTTGAGTGTCTTCTAATAGTTGTAATAACTACGAATTTTTTTTTTTCGGTAAACATAGGAAGTTATTTTAATGGAATTTTTCTTGGTGCCATTATTCTTGAATATTGAATCCTTGATGTTTTGATTCTTTAAAAAGAGGTTTTGGAAAATGGAAGATACCTATATACGAGGAACATAGAATAAATCATGTGGTTATGCACTACTGGAAGTGGACGAGAAGGCTTAATGTCTCTAAAAAATATATCTTGAGAAACTTGCAAGTGAAAATAGGAAAAAATGAATATGGATGGGTATATATATATATAGGCAAGGAAAGGGATGTGGGCTAGGGTTCATAGATCGAGGCTAGAAGACACGTGGTTTGGGGAATACTAGACAAAAACAAAAAAGCGCATCGGGTGAAAAAAGTAACAAAAGCATGTGATATGTTTCCATATGAGAATATAATAGTAATGCCGAATGTAAAAAAATGTTCCTAGACAACAACGCATAGCCGATAAGCTACTATATGGGAACAACATAACTCAATAAAAGTGTGTTACCTTATGTCAACAAGGTGTTGTTGTTCGGGAATGTAATGTGAAGGAAAAAAATTGTAACCATTTGGGAACAAGTGCATTTTGTTACCGGGCGATAACAAGGTGTTACCATTTGGGAATAATTTGCATTTTGTTATCGCCAAGAATAATGTGTTACCATTCGAGAATAGGTGGAACTTATTGCACGACGGGTAACAATTAGTTACCGTCTGTAATAAATTGTTCTATTTTTGTTATTAAATCACCTCCTAACCATTCCTACTTATTAATGTATGATTAATCTAAAACATGTTCCTCTTTAGATCACGAGTAATCAAATCTATGTGTTTGATCTCCAAAGAGAGGGAAGGATCTCACCAAGAAATGGCTACAAGGCCAAGCTTGATCTTCCTTTCTACTCAACAATGGTAGAATGGATGCAAAGATGAAGTAGCTATTCCAAATAATGGAGAAGAATCTCTTATCATAAGCTTATATAAATCACTAATCAAAGTAATGGTGTAAGGTGTGAAGGATGTAGGAGGGTCCTTTATATAAATTTCCTATTTGGGAGAAGATTGAATCCCAATGAATGTGGGATAAAGGATAAAGTAGATTTAGACTTGTTAAGCTTGATTAGAGGAATTAACAAGTGATTAAACTCATGGGAGTTGGAGATGATTTAATTAATCAACTAGGATTAATTAATAGGCTAGAATAAGCTTTTTAGGCTATTTGGAGGTGATTTAGGAGGAATTTGATATGATTTGAAGCATTTGAAAGAGGGATTTAGCCAATAAAAGGGTTTATTGATTAAATACATTGTTAAAAAGGCTTAATTAACTCATAATAGTTAATTAATCAATTGGAAGAGGATTATAACTAACAAAGTGTCATTAATTGGCATCTAGAATGTGATAAAGGCTAGTTAATTAACAAAGTGTCGTTAATTGACCAAAATAGAGGGAAATGTTAGTTAATTAGTGGAAATCACTAATTATAATGGAAATGATAGGAAAGAGGATAGTTAGTACAATTTTAGCAATAAAATTGTGTAAGTGGATTTTAGGTGTCTACATTTTCCCCTCTTTGGGGGTGTAAGTGACGCCACTTCAAAGATAGTAGAAAAGTATAAACAAGTAAATTTTGAAGAAAAATTAGTAGAATGAAGGATGCCCTCGAGTGTCGATGGGGTGATAGAAGAGGTCGATCGACGATCAAAAATATGAAGGAAAAATAGAAGAAACAAGGTGGGGGGGGGGGATAAAAATGATCCCTATTGCCCCAGTGTTTTGGAAGAAAAATTGATAGTGATAAGACATGATAGTGAAGAATATGGAAATAGATTTTGCATCCATCTCATTCAATAAACAACTTTGTTTCATCACTTTTCTCATATGATCTACATCATCGGCTCTTATTAAAATATACACACAAAAAAAAGTGTAAAATAACATGAAAAGCTATAATACTAACATTTTTCATTGTTAAAACACTAACTCAATGCAACATACATAACGTAATGTAATACGAGAAAGTAAACAAGCTAACCTGACAGGAAACAAGTACAAACACACATACTCAAACAAACAACGTTCAAGATAGTTGCACCAATGTTTTTGTTATCAAGCTTCAGTTCCCAAATGTTCAGTTAATGAAAAGGGTTAAAAATGGTGCCCCAAGAAAGGATACATGTGAGGTGAATAAACAGAGGACACAAGGGGTCCTATGAAAAAGTAATCATGCACTATGAAATAGTACCAAACAACTCATTTGTGCAAGGAGTACAAACATAGTAAGCAAACCAACTTTGTTAATGGAGATAGATCCAGATGATTCACGAGTCATTTGCGAGAACAATTGAGGACCAAAGAAAGATGTTTTGTAGGAAAAATTTTGATGTTTGAGGATGATGTTTTTGATAAAATCTTCAATCATGTGCATGCTTTTCAAATTTTGAAAAAAATGAATTTTACAAATTTTTTTGGATTTTTACCAATTTTTTTTTTTTTTTTTAATGTTTTTTTTTGATTTTTTATGAAACATTTTTTAATTTTTTTTTTCCAACTTTTAAATTTTTTAGGATTTTCAAAAGTTATACAAATGTTTTTACGATTTTTATAAAGTTTTCCAAGCTATGTGTTTTCCAAAAATGAAAAGAAACATGGATGCCCCAATGATAGGATGGGATGTATAAGGGAGAATGCCACCATGCGTATGTGCAAGAAAGTGATGATGAAAATTTCCCCCAGTGTTAGATGGGAATGTACAAAGGAAAATCTCCACATATATACAAGAGGAAGATAATCTAGATCAAGGCCAAGATAGATAGGTTCAACGTGATGATGAACACAAACCAATGAAGAGCTAATAAGGAGTGAACATGCCCCCAGTGCAAGATGGCCAAGAAACACATGATAGAAAAGAAGTAGAAGATTTTTATTGAAAGAAGGGACAAAGATTCCCTCAAACATGGTAAAAAGGAAATCTTATACACATGGATGTTCTAAAAAAGTAGAAGAACAATGAATGTTATGAAAGGATATGGAAAATGTAGCTAGAAGACTCACGATGAAAAAGTGATTAGCCAAAGGCAAAAATGTGAGACAAGATACAAACTAAAGAAATAGTCTGAACAAGGTCTAAACAACACTTGGTAACATACTAATCTTGTTTTCTCATCAAGATCCAGTGTGTGCACATGGAAATTAATTACCTCTTGAAGAAATATTTAATAGGCAATAAGTGAAGACAAACTAGCCAATGTGTAGGAATGATTTATTTTGATAGGTGATTTGTGAATGGAGGGTGGAAGGAGAGTCGTACATTGCTCGCTTCCACCAGACGTCCATATCCCCAAAAGATGTATTTGATTCTAGTCACAACATTGCTCTACTACCAGCTAGGTGTCCATAGCCCCGAGAGATATATACTGAAATACCCCCAAGAGAGAGTTATATATTGATTTTCTTTTTTTTTTTTTTTTTTATTGATTTTTTTTCTTTCTAAAAATTATTTCAGCTCTCTCAATTGTTTTGATAAGGGGTTAAGAACACAAATGGCTTGATGGAAGGATGTGGAAGTGATTGTGATGACAACATTGGCTAGTGTCAACAAATACGTCCAAAATTTCTTCGCAACAAGTTTATTAGATGTATGATAGTGATAGGATCTCTAAGAGGTCAATTGTTCTTTAATTTACCAAGGTGATGAAAGACCAAGGTCAAATGGATACCATAGAGATAAATGTCACAAAATGAGTGCAATAGACTAACCAAAATATCATCAAGGGATGAAAATGGTGGGTGACTCAGAGAAATGGAAAAAGAAAGGGAAGAAAGAACATCCATGTGTATGTAATACCTGATTGTAATGTTTGATCTTTGTACCTTTGATTTTTTTAATGTTTTCTCATTTTTTTGTATTTTTGAATTTTTGATTTTTTTAGATTTTGGGAAATTGGGACCAAAAATGTCACTCTGCGTGATAGGATCCAACAATGATGTTTGTGATTTATTTGATAAGGGAGACTAGGAGTATTTTCTTATCAAGAGTAATATTATCTCCAATCTCATGACCATAGTGAGATCATATTCAATAAGTGACTGTGACTTATCTTTCAACATGGATTTTTATGTGGGATCTTGAGTTCCCTATCCATAGGTTTCTACACTTTGTCATATACTTGATGGTTTGCATTGGTGTGCATTATTGAATCACATTTGATTTTTAAATTTATGGTTGTTTGAATTATTGGGAGCTTTGGAGCTCTTTGAGTTTTGATCTTAGCTTGATGAAGAAACTATTTGGGTTTCATATAAGCTAATGTGTGATTTTTCTTGATCCCAGAAGTGGGAGAAGAAAGTGGATGTTTAGGATTGATGATAGAATGATGTTAGATGATGATGATGGTGGGTTTTTATAGAAGATGATATGATGGATGAAGAGGATATGGTCCAAGAATTGAAGAGGATGGGCTACTGGGAGGTGAGCCACAAATAGAAGATGAAGGGATACTAGGATGTGGCCCCAAGATGGAAGAAAATGGGCTACTGGAGGTGTCCCCATAGATATAAGATGAAGGGACTAGGATGTGGCCCAGTATAGGAAAAAATGTACTCATCTCATAGATGGAAGATGGAGGACTACTAGGAGGTGTCCCATAGAATAAAGGACTACTGGGTGTCCCATAATAGAAGATGAAGGGATGGATGGGCCAAGAATAGAAGATGAAGGGCTACTAGAAGGCCCAAGAATATAGATAAAGGGCTACCTAGAGGTGACCCAAAATAGAAGATGAAGGGCTACTAGAGGTGGCCCACATATAGAAGATAAATGAAGGGCTACCCAAGGGAAGAGGTGGGCCCAGGTGATATATATAGAAGAAGATGATGGGCTACCAAGGAGGTGACCCAATGAGAGATTGTGATTGAGGAATTATGATATGTAAAATGATTGGGTGATGAGAAGATAGGCCAAGGATCAATGATAGACCCAGGCATTTCTCCATGTAATGGGAATGTGAAAATGGAAGAACAAGAAGAGGATCAAGTTTGATGATCTTAGGATCTTCCTCTATTTTCTAACAAAAGGAATCAACCTCTTCCCCATAATACATGAACACATCAAGGTCTAAAGAGAATCCTTTCTCATAATCCTCTAGAGGAATGTCATCATGTAGCCCCATGAATTCTCTGATTCGCTTCTTCATTCTGAAATAAATCGATCGGTATGGGTCATTGTTGGTCACCATAGTAGGTTGATTGGAAGAAAGAGGTCCAACAAGTGTGGAAGATTTAGAAGATGTTTGATTGATAGAAGAAGATGAATCAAGAGATGAAGTAGATTTGGATTTAGATGTCTCACGAGTGGAAGAAGATGTGGATTTGGAATAGGTTGGTATTGGTTTTCCTAGAAGATGACATAGTGTAGGTAGAAAAAGAGGATCGCATAGAAAGTCAAGTAGATTGTGATGTAGGGGTTGACTTGGATGATTGATTGGAGGAACTTTGAGTCACACATATCTTTGAAAAGAGGAAGAGGTCATTGAGGTGAATGATAAAGTGGGTCTATGAAGAAAGGGAGGACTACGTGACTCAAGAGTCAAATTAGATGTTTGATGGGGAGAATTTGTGGTGACACAAATCCTTAGAGGAGGAAAATTTCATTTAGAGACTAGTTATTCCTTAGAATAAATTTGATTGGATGAGGCTCAAGAGACTGAGGGGAATCAAATAATAGTTTGGATTAGAATAATCAGAAGACTAAGGGGAATCAAAAGAATAACATGGATTAGAATCATCAGAATCATACCACCGACTATGAGATGAAGGTGGGGAAAGGGGTAACTAGAATGGTTCTCTAGCATGAAGAACCAAATGAGGTTTAGTCATGATGGGCATATTTTGATGTGAATGCCAAAACCTAGGTTCCTTATTGTCATAAGTGTGAGGAACCATGCGATAGTTAGTCATTATTGGCATTGTTGGGTCCAAATGCCTAGACCTAGATAGTATGATTGAACTCCTTCAAATGGAAGGAAGTTCCATGTCGATTCAGAAACATAATGAAACCAAATAGACATTTTGTAAATATGGGGATGCTCATGTGATTTTCCAAAGGGAATCTAAGGAAAATAACATCGTGATGACATAATTTTGACAAATCAACAAGGTTTGAAAACAAGTTACAAGTGTAAATGTCAAAATGGTTGATCAAAATTTAGCAACATAATGGTTGCAAAGGAAAATTTTCCAATGTTCAATTTTCTCAAAAGTTTCTTGATAGGAAATGTTTTTGCTAAGGTTTGAAAAATGTGTACATGTACTACAATGACCCTAGGAAAAATCAAGCAGCATGATGACTACAAAATGTCAAAAATGTCAAATAACTAATGGAAAAGAATCCAAAGAATCAAGGCAATATGAATCAAGGATACCAAAGAATAAAGAATGACCCCTGATAAATAGGTACCATATAACAAAGAAGTATCTAGGAAAAAAAATCAAGTACAAGACTATGATCCAATCACAAGAATAACTACTCCCTACGTTCTCAAAGATAGGTTTGGTGTAAATAATGACAACACAATATCAACACTTAGGTCAAGTTTAGAATAAACAAGACCTAAATAAGAAAGGTGTTGACATGATCTCCAAACAAGGTATACTAAAACAAGTTTAGATACAAACAAAGTCCAAGTCTTTGAAAATGGAGGCTACAAATGTGCAACAAACAACACTATTTGGACATGTTAATCAAGCTTTGTAGACAAAACAAGATTTTAGTATCAAAATGATGTTACCACAATGTGAGCAGCATAATGATGACACTTTCAAAACTCAAGGCAATGTTGGGATCAAAACTAAGTCTAAGTATATCAAGAAGTTTTTATTTATGTGAGCAAAATGTAACAATACAACTTAGAGACTTAGATCAAGTTTCACAAAGGAAACAAGATGTAAGTATCAAAATTATATTGATATATGTGGGCAATCGTAACAACTCAAAGGAAGTCAATGATGAGACAACCTAACTACAATGATAATGAGTCTCAATATGGGTGTGAGACAAAGGGCCTACTAAAACATGAAGATGTACCATTCACACTTTCAACACTCACATTTTGGCATTACAACCTAGTCATGTGAGTAGAATACAAAAGTGGTGGACATGATTATTTCTAGTAGTATCCACATATATGATTTTTTTTTTTTCCCAAAAAGGGAAATAAGAAAACAAAGGAGTAGACCAAGTGGTGATGAAAAATACTTAGCCTAACTTTGGCAGAGTTTTACCTTGTCTTAGGACAAGGTAGAAACTAAGAAAAGTAATGCCTTGTAAGTTTCATGATGAATAACACATGGCTCAAAATTTCAATGGACTCTCCCTTGTTTGAAATAACAAGGTTTTGACTCCAAAAAAGTTGTCTCTTTGTGAGAGCTCTTTAGAACACGATGGATAAAGTCAAGTTGCCCCAATGCCAAATGGTTCACCTAGTATTTTGTTCACAAACTCACCAATTATTTCCTAAAGGAGGTACATATTTCTAGAATTGATTCTAGATAATAGACCATTACCCCACATAATCAAATTAATGAATGGGGCCCATATGGGAAACATGAAGCTTTTCTCACAAAGGTTTTCAACTAGTCAATTGGGTAGTGGGGCACTTCCCATTTCATCCACTAGTTCTCTCAAGGTGTGGACTACTTTGGGGTTCCTAGGGTAATCCTCATAATGAGTTTTATGGCTTATGCCAAGATACTTCCCCAGTTTAAAGTGGATGAGCCATAGCTCTTAACCAAACTACAAATATAGTGTGTTTGAATAAAGTGGTGTATTTTTTATCTTTGATCTTAATGAGGTTTAGTACACCATTGAAACCTGCAACACACGTGTAGTTAGAGTTTGTTTAGATCCCAAGTCTTTGACAAGTGTTAGGTCTTACACACAAAAGATTTAGTAGTTTCCATAGAAAGTGAATCAAAGTTTTCTTTTGATTCTCAAGATCATCCAAGGACACAAGAGAAGAGCATACACAATAATTTGATCCAACTAGATAAATGTAAAGGAAAAACTTTAAATCAAATGAAATTTAAACAAAGCTTGATAAATTGTTCATTCCCTTAAGAAAAAATGAAATATTAAGTTTCCAATTAACCAAATGTTAGAAAAATGAAAACTAAAGTTGTTTTTGATTCTCAAGATCACCCTAAGGTGCAAGAGAAGAGCATACACAAACTTTAGTCTAACTTAAGTAAAGCATGGAAACATGATTCTCATTAAAGCTTATCAACATGTTAGAAATATGATTAAAATGTTAAAACCTATAGAAAATAGTTAGGAAAACTTGTAAAACATATAAACATAAAAAATCAAATCTAAAACCTCAAAAATAAGCCAAAATTAACATACATCACTAGCAAGCAAAGCACAAAAATGTAGCATGATAAAAAATAATATGGATTAGAATGCTAAGCAAGGATGATAGCCTAATAAAAAGCAAGGATAAAAGTGTCAATTCAAAAAAGCACATTTAGACAAAAAACAAGAAAGTGTTTAGTGCAGACAGAGAAAAGTGTAAAGAAGCAAGCAGATAGAGGTGAGTGGTAAAATAAAGCAAGCCTATACAACCAAGCTACATATAATGCACACATGCCATACATAGAGAAAGTTAAAAAATTTAGTTGATCAAAAACATAGGACCAAGAAGCACTAAGCGCAAGCTTAAAAAAAAATGTAGCAATAGCACAATGCATAGTGGATTTTGTAGTAGCAAGCTTTCAAAGTAAAGCAAAGGGGTCCCTCTCACTAATGTGCAAACTGTATATATAAAAACATGATTTGATAAGAAAAAATGTCAAAAATCTCAAAACTTTGTCAATTTGATCCAAATTTGGCAGCACCTCACCTCCTTTTCATAGTTGTAAAGAGAAACAAAACAAGAAAAAACTCAACTAATCTAGTTAAGAAACACCATATTTATCTAAAATATGCTAAAATGAGGGTTAGTAACCAAAATTTGAAACTAATCTAAAAATATTGAATTAAATGCAAAGGACAATGGAGTATGTCCCACTGGGCGTGCCAAATGTGTTCATATTAAAATTTACTATGCTAATTGAAAGAAACTAACACCTAGTAGTTTCAAAGAAAAGCTAAATATACCATTAACATTATGATTAGAGCTTAAAGGAAACTAGCTATTTTGCATAAACATGAATTAAATCACCTAATGCTAACCATTCCTACTCTATTAATGTATGATTACTCTAAAACATGAGCCTCTTTAGATCATGAGTAATCAAATCTATGTGTTTGATCTCCAAAGAGAGGGAAGGATCTCACCAAGAAATGGCTACAAGGCCAAGCTTGGATCTTCCTTTCTACTCAACAATGGTAGAATGGATGCAAAGATGAAGTAGTTATTCCAAATAATGGAGAAGGCTCTTATCATAAGCTTGTATAAATCACTAATCAAAGTGTGGTGTAAGGTGTGAAAGGATGTAGAGGGTCCTTTATATAGCTTTCCTATTTGGGAGAAGCTTGAATCCCAATGAATGTGGGATAAAGGATAAAGTAGATTTAGACTTGTTAAGCTTGATTAGGAATTAACAAGTGATTAACAACTCATGGGAGTTGAGATGATTTAATTAATCAACTAGGATTAATTAATAGGCTAGAATAAGATTTTTAGGCTATTTGGAGGTGATTTAGGAGGAATTTGATATGATTTGAAGCATTTGAAAGAGGGATTTAGCCAATAAAAAGGTTTATTAATTAAATGCATTATTAAAAATGCTTAATTAACTCATAATAGTTAATTAATATGTTTCATTTAATCTTGATAGTTAATTCATCATGTAAAGATTATCTCCAATAATCATGATGGGATATAGACTACTATGTTTTTTATTAATCCTAATAATCACGATGGGATATATGGATTATAATATCTTTACGAACACGTGTTCCTATGGAATTGATAGTGAGAAATCAAAGATTGAACATACTTTCATAGTAAGGAACTTTAATTTTATTACATCATCTAGTTTGTAGATTACACAACTATCTACCATATGTTATTTCCAAACAATATAAAAAATATAGAAGGGATTTAAAAAATTTCCAAAAATTATATGCGCAATATATTTTCAACTGTCTGGTAGCTAAAACAACCCTATCCTTAATTGTACTTCATCACTTATTTTATCTGTTGCAGTTTTTGGTCCAACAGAGTCCAAGTCAAATTCACCATAATTAGAGACTCCATTTTTGCTATCTCGATTAACAACTCGAGCTCTGCAAGATATGTCCATGTAAATAGTGATCTTTCATATGAAAATGTATCCACTTTTAGCTTGAAAATAGATTTTCAAACAAGTTTCTAAATTCTTGTCCAATTTGTTGTGAAGTTTTGATTTAAAAATGTAATTGCACTAAATACCCTTTCATCTTCAATAGAACCAAGAATCATTGTATACATGAGTTCATATAGTTTGAAGTATTCACTTATATTTTCTCTCAGAATGCTACTATGATACATCTTTCTCCACAATAGTGTGATAGCTCCCATTTATGATGGTTCAACAATATTCGATATTGATCAGTCATTATAAATGAAAAATGTTGTGATTGTGATATGAGTAATTTTATATCCAATATACCATTCAATTCCCTCCATCAACATATGAATATTTACAAAACTTCTCCATAAGTGCAGTCATGGATTTCTTGAAGTTTGTAGCTCTTTATTCTTCACCAATCATTGGATTCCAGAAAATGGGATTTACAAATCCCATGGCCTCAAACAAATCACTATTTTTAAAATGTTCTCTAATCTTAGAAGATAATGTTTTAGATATCTTCATCAATGTTTTCCATGTATCATAAATTGTAGCATTAAAAAGAACACTTGTGATCGGGTACTTCCTAAATCTTAGGACCTATTGTATAAGGATCTCTGTATAAAGTGTGCATTGGAATATTTTTCCCATCAACTAAAATACAAAGATGACCACTAATATTGAACTTCAAATAGCTGTTGGGATCTTTTATATCTATCAAAACCTTCCAGCTACTAAAATTGGCTTCTGAAACTAGTCTTGGGTGGAATATAAGGTATCTAAAATCATACATACTTGTTTCCTTAATTTTATAAAATCAACAATGTATATGGATCTTTCCTAAGCTTGTTTCACCAAGTCTGTTTATTTTCTTAAGCATTAGAAAAATACCACATAAAGTTAATAATGTCTTTAAATCTTTCAAGTGATTCAACATATCTTTAGCCTTGTCAACTTCTCTACAATTCTTGAACATATACCTTGTTAAGGACCTGTATTCCTCAAAAATCCTACAAGCTGGATCATATAATGATATCCATCTTGTGTCAACATATTTTAGCAATTTTTTACCATTTGTTATTCCAACAAAAAATATTTGAAACTCCAAAAATATTTTAGGACTTCTTGACATATATGAATGCAAGTCCCATATAAGCTCCTCCACTTTAGCAACATTTTCAAAATTACTTACAATCTTGTAATCCAGATTCATTTTGTGAGCCATGCAGTGAATATGTATCATGTAAGGGGATACGGTTGTTTGAAGGAAAATATAAAGCCCAGTTTTGTGACCTTGCATGATAGTTATTCCATGAGCTTCTACACAAATCAGATTTACGGAGATTGAATGATCATCCATACTAGTTATTTCCTTCAAATTTTTAATAACAAGTTTGTAGAGGTTCTCGAATTGCAGTTCTCCATCATTTTGTGCATAGCTAGTAGATGATTTTCCCTCAAGTGGTTAGTGTTATCCATATTTCCTCCTCAAAGACAGTGAGTCTCGCTTTGCTTATTACTAATCTAAAACACAACATAAATAATATATACAATATCCACACTATTCTAACCATTGGGGTTGGATACAATCCCAAAATCCATATCAAAATGAAATGGAGATGTTACAACTTTACAAATGCAATGGATTAGAAAATAAACTTATTATAGATGAAACAAAGTGGAAAGGGAATGAGAGGAACGTATTTTCTTTCAAAAAACATAGATCAAGAAATACTTATACGAGTTTTAGATAATGAGTGTAATATTTGAAACGATTAAAAATATTAAGAATACTAAACAAAGAATAGCTCAATATTTTGGACGTAAGAACAATATCTCAAGATAGATGAATCCCACAACACAAAGTTTGTAAAATAACACCTATTCTATTCTTCAATGATTAAAAAGAAAATACAAAGTTTTTCTTCTTCTTCACAATAGCTCTTAATATTCAAAAAGTCTCCTTTGAAATACACAAGCATCCCTTATTTATAATAGAGAGAGTAGAGAGAAAATAGGATAAATCCTAGAAAATAGTCTTTTAATGAGAGTCCTATTTTGCTTGACTCTCACGTAGGAGAACAAGTCAAAATTTTCTTCCTATGTGACGAAACGAAAATGAAAAAGACATGAAAATTTATTGATAGAAATGACATGAAACATTATGTTTATTCCGACTTCGTCATCCTTGTCCTCTTCCAACAAAGCCTTCTTGTCTCAAAATTCTTGGAACTTCTAGATTATGCTCTACATCTCATCTTCATCTGCACACTAGAATAATCACTTAGGACCTCACAAGTTTCCTGAGTGTCACTTGCATTACTAGGGAGTTTCTTCAATTTCTTATTGAGCTTCCTTAGTGATTCCAAAACATTTTCGATCCTTATGAACTTATCGATGGTTTCCAAATCAAAGATGGAAGTTGGTTCATGCTGAATTAATTCCTAAATTTTCTTATAGAGATCATCAATAGGTAGAATCTCTGAGCTTTCACCCAACACCTTGGTGAAGATCCTGGACAACTCCTCTTCTATGTCATTGGTGGCATCAACCAACTGATCTCTAGATTCCCTCAACTTGCTGCAAGCTTCACTAAGAATCTTTATCCTAAATCTGATGGCTTTGGCAAGCTGGAAATGCTTATCCCCATGTGGAATAATTCCTTCTTCCATTAAGATCTGGGATGGAACCTGTTTCAGTGCATTGAGGGCTTCCAAAGTTAATTCAAGGTTCCCGAATTCCTGTGAAAACTCATCATCCATCTTGTCACCATCTTTCTTTATTTCCTCCAAGGATTTATAAACTTCCACTGTGTCATCTATGACCTCTCTTCCTTGTAGGAGTAGCCTCTTTATCCATTCTTCAACCATTCTCCCCTTCTCATTGATCTTTTCAATCATAGGCACCGATGAGAAATCAAACCTGATAGGAGTAGGGGTAGAAGATGATGGTGTTGACTAAGAAGGCTTTGAAAGCTTGAGTAATACCTTTGTCAACTGTTCAAATTTCTCCTTTAGCTCATCCCGCTTACCTTTGTTTCTTTCAGATTTTGGCAAAGCATGTTCATGGCATCTTGTGCATCATGTGTGCTCTTCTATTGTCACTTTTCCCAGATCAACCCTTGTAATTTGATAATCAGTCACTGTTATATCCTCCTTTTTTTTTCAGCTCACGGGAGTGGAAATATCTACAAACTTATGCCCTAAGGCATCCACTAAAACTCTTGAAACCATTTTGGGTTTCTTGGCAGATTTGGCAGGAGAAGCCTTGAGTGAACTAAAATCAAAGGTTAGTAGGGGAACTACCACCTTCCTCTTCCTTGAGTCTGATCGACCAACCATTGAGGTATAATGGAAGAATTTTCTCCTATTGAGGTGTTATGGTTGTATCTGTGGGTGGAGGAAGATTTACTTGTGGAGTCATGTGATGACTGCAAGTGTAGTGATTGTGGGAATAGATTCAGGGAATGAAGGTGCGAAGGAGGAGGCATTTCTATGGCCATCGTAGGTCCAGCAGAGAGAGGTGAGAGATCAGAGAAAATGCTAGCCATGGATGATGAGAGTGGCATCAAAATATGAGATGAGGAAGATTGGGAGAGAGGAGGTAAAGATTCTAAAGCCAAAGCTTGAGAAGCAAGAGAAAGACTTACCTCCGATGAGCAATCAACAAAAGGAGAAACAAGAGGTTGAATAACCTCGATTTTTGAAAGAATTTCTCCTTGTTCTAGTGGAGGAGGTGAATCCAAGATCTCAACTATTTGTGTTGGAGTAGTAGATGATTCAGCCCCTTGCTTTTCTCCTTTCCTAAAAAACTTAAACTTTATTTGCCTCTTGGTAGGGATTTTATCCTTTTCCTTTTCTCCTTGAGGGTCCCACTTCTAAAGTAGTTATCTTTGAAAAAATATTTTCCTTATAACTCATTCCCAGAAATGAGCCATGCCTTAGTGTGGACAAGAGTCTGAGTAGCTCTTTCAGTGATAGAAGCCTTTTCAGCAATAGACCAATCAATGGTTGGGAATCCAAGTTGGTCTCCATCTAACTATTCATACCTAGGTTCCAGAACACTTTCATTATCCATGGTACCTTTAGGGATATCAACTAGATCTAACATCTGAATTTCTTCAAGTGTCACTGTTGTTGTCTTTTCTTTCGATGGAAAATTCATCATGAAGATCAACCCAGATATCTTCCACAGTGGGTACATGCAGGTATAATGTTCCATATGACTTGAGGACTCCTCGATGTCGAATCCTCCCTCATCTTCATGTGCTTCTTCAATTTGTCCTGAAGTTTTATGCACCACATTCTTGGCCTTAACCATGGTGGAACATGTATACCTTCCAATGGAAATGGGGAAGGAGACAACGGATTTGTGTCTGCTTTGTTGGAATTTGTGAAAATCCAACAACTATTCTGACCAACTCCATGAGGATCAGTTTGTCACCTGGGAACCTAGGAAAATGGAAAGGATTACCGTGGAACCTTACCACCCAAGATAGGTAAACTTATTGAATTGCAAGAAGATGCAACCCCATTTTGACACTTCTATCCATGCTTCATCGAAACCCTTCTCTTCCTTAGATTAGGATCCAATCTACAAATGTTTTCATAGAAGAAGGCATCATTCACTCTTCTAAATTGGTCTTCAGACCTTTTATTGTCATCTGTGGGAAGTACCGATATATGTGTTTCATTTCTTTGGTTTCCTTTACATCCAGCCCTAGATAGTTTCTCATGCCTACTACCGCATAGGTGATGTATGACATCATATAGAACTTGCTAGTAGAGACAAGACCATTTTCATTTGGGAGTCTATCTCATTACTTATCAGGCTACCCCAATCAATCCCTTGGTCATTTTTCTTTATAATGACCATGAACTGGTACATCCACCCTTGGAATTCTTTTGAATCTGGGAGTCCAAATAACCAGCTCAACAGGGTGATGATATCACTAACTTCAAGAATAAAATCACTTCTAGGGACCGACTTAGGAAACCTAGAAATAACGGGCTTAGCCTTGATCAAGAACTTCTTATTTACGTGCTTGATGTAGTCTTCCTGATCCTTGTCCCAGGCCTTTTGTGCTGATTTAAAATCTAAATCAACATATTCCATAAAGTTGGGAAACTTTAGGAGTTGATCAAAATAATCTCCATCCAATTTCACTATAGACTCCCCTGCTTGATTTCTTACTGAGCGGGAGGTTGAGTCATAGGAAGCACAAGCCAGGATGAATTCAGGGCATTGGGCTGATATTGGAAATCTTACTGTGAGAGGGAGACCACTGCCAGCTATTGACTTCATCCATGGATTTTGAGAAGAATCCAAATTCTTTCCAGAAGTCTTCCATATCTATATTATCCGAGCTCTGTGTCCTAGATGTCATAATTGTAACTTACATAAGAAGAAGACTCCATCTTCTGATACTTATACTTCATCTTTCCTGACTTATCTGACTTATCCTTGAGATGGGCCAGGGTCCGACATGAGGAGTCTTGAGAATGCCTTGATGACTTCTGGAAGAGTAGTCAGGTGAGAGCTTGTTGACAAGTGTATAGACCCGACACACCTTTCAGGTTTTGAAACTTGCAAAACACCTTCTAAACCCGACAAACTAATCAGATGTTGTCAGAAATTAGGCCGTGTCAAACACCTTGAGAAACTCAAAACATCACCGGCAGAACTTGATAGATTTCAGAGCACTTTGAGAAACCCAAAACACAAGTAGGTATGTGTGCACCTAGGGAAACCATCAAAAAACTCACACAAGGAAGAAGTGAGATGATGTCGAGCAGGTAGAAATACCTACACACTATGGAACTCAGATGTTGAACACCTATCAAGACCCGACACAAGTGGAAAAAGCAAGATGTCGAGCAGCTAGCAAATCCCAAACAAGGTGGAAACTAGATGATGTCAAGCACCCTGCAAAACCCGAAACAAGGATATCGGGTCTCTGTCCTGTCAGAACATGAAAATTTTCCCACTTTGATCACTTAGGAATTTTTCTAGAGCCTTTTGAAATCCACAACTTACAACAAGTAAAATATAAATAAATAACCAAGGAGTGGATTTCAAACAAAAACCCTACTAGGAAAAGGACAAGAACAAAGGGAAAAAGACCCAAAACCCTAAACTAGTAAAGAAAAAGGAAAAGAAATGAAAACCCAAGAAAAACATCACAAAAATAACCCTAAGAAGCTTTAAAATGGAAAGAGGAGAAGAATACCTTCAACAAATTCGAAAAATGATCAAAGATGGATGATGTAATCAACCAGGAAGCTCAATCGGGTCTCGAGGTGGAAGAAGCATACACAAAATCCAATGCATAAAAAATGTACCAAGTAACAAATGACATGGAAAACCAAGTATTTATAATACCCTAACATTAATTACACATCACTTGACACATGTGCCAACTACTAGAAAACTAGGCATTAATGACATGTCATCATGCTTGAGCTCCCAAAACCCGACACAAAGGATTTGGTTTAATTCAGGATTTAGCTTCGGGAACATGAAGCATGATGCATGAGATGTCAAGATGCTTTTAAGTCCCAAAATTCTGACACAAAGGCTATGATCAGGTTTTGGGTTTTGGGAACACGAAGCATAAAACATGTTTTGGGCAAAGCATGTTCCGATGCATGGGAGTTCCAAAACCCGACGCACGGTCAAGACCATCGGTTTTGGGTTTCGGGAACATGGGACATGTAACATGCAAGAAACATGCTTTCATGCAATGAAAACCTAAAAACCCAAAAATCTCCTTCAAAAGGGAATTTTAAGAGATATGTCCAAAATTTTTCTATGGTTATCTCATTTTTAGTTGGAATCACTAAAATGAGATAACAACTGGCTCCAGTTGGGGAATTTCTTTGAGACATCAAAGGAAGAGAACTCAGAATCAAAAAGCTTTTATCCATTGGGCTACAGAGTCAGAAGAAGAAAAACCAAAAACAAACAAACAAACAAAGAAAAAAAGAAAGCAAACACACAACAAAAATAAATTATAATACAGTGCAAGAGAGCATCTTGCATTACTGATGGAACAACTTTAGATGTTGGCCACTAAAAGGTAGAGGGAGAAAATATCCATCAAGGTATGATAGACAGAAGCTATTTTCACCATTCAACTATGAATTTTGAAAGGACCTTTCCATAAAGAGTCGAACTTGCCATGCATCCCTTTCTGTTCCCTTCTCTTATCCTAGAGAAGTACTAGATCTCCAATCTGAAATCATGTTGCTTTGATTTCTTATCAAATATCCTTTTGAATTTTCTCTAATGATCTACAATGCAATCTACCACCTTGCTCCATTCTTCTTCTAACCTAGCTAGATACATTATCCTTTTCTCAATAGAACTTTGAAAAGTTTCATCCTCAATTGCTTTAGCCAACCGTAAGGCTAGAAATTCTACAGAGATAGGAATCTCAACATCAATTCCATACAACACCTAGAATGGGGACATTCCAATAGCTCACTTAGGAGTAATCCAATCTTCCCATAATGCATCATATAATGCTTTGTGCCATGTCCTCTAGATTCTCATCAACCATCTTTCTGATTATGGTCACTAGGTTCTTATTGCTTGATTCAACCTGACCATTGCCTTGGGGTAATAATCAGATGAATGAGCCAATGTGATCCCAAATCCATAAAAAAATTCAGTCAACTCATGTGATGAGAAATTGGAAGCATTTTCAGCAACAATCTTGTGAGGAATGTCAAATCTAACAATTATATTCTCTTTGAGAAAATTGCACACAACTTCGAGGTTGCCTACTTGATTGGTGCAGCTTCCACCCACTTGGTGAAATAGTGGTGGTGAGCACATAATTATGACCAGCATCTGAGGTAGGGTTTATTACTCTAATGAAATCAATTCCCCATTGGTGAAAAGGTTCTTCAATTACCACAGGCTTCAAGGGAAGAGCAGCTAGCTTAGGGCATGACCAATGAAATGTTGGCAAGCTTCACACTTAGCCACCCATTCTATGCTGAATCTCGAAAGAGAGTAGGCCAATAGTACCTAGCCCATAATATTTTGTAAGCCATCATGGAGGAAGAGAAATTTCCTCCACATGCTAGATTGTGAAAGGATTCTAGCAACCTTACCTGCTGAGACTTATCGACACAACGCAGGAATACACCATCAATGCCCTTCTTGTATATACCATTATCCCATAGAACGTATCTTGCAGACCTTAATTTAACTATCCTCTTTTCTTTTTGGCTCAAATGTGGGGACATTCACCATAAGTTAAAAATAAAGTGATGTCTGCATACCATTCATCGGTTGTGCTTACAAAAAGCACCATGGGAAATTCTGAAGAAGTATCTTTAGTTTCTTCGCATTCTGTCTCAGACTTGTTTTTTACAATCAATTGGCATAGGCCTCTTCCTCATACCAACTTGGTAGGTCTGATGTCCAAGTCATATTCTTGGACTTTGGCTATCTAGTTACCCCGATTGACTACCCAACTCTTGTTGAGTCAAAATGGACTTAACTGTAGTATCAGGAATGAGAACGAGAGTGTGAGAACTCAACACATAGTACCTAAAATGCTTCACTACTCTCACCACTACATAAGCATGCTTTTCAATTTGTGACATTTTCAATTCATGTTCCTTTAGTGGGAAACTCATGAAAGCAATGGGAGCTTCGATTCCTTCTTCATTCTCCTGCATCAAGATGGTGATACTGTATGTGTGGAAGCGTAGTTGTACATGATGAAATCCTTCTTGAAGTCTGGGCATACCAGAATAGAGCGTGAGCAATTTCTCTTTTGACTTCTTCAAAAGCAAGCTTCCTTCAAGTGCTCCATCGAAATGGAGTTTTACCTTTCATCATCCCAAGGATATCCTTGGTTTTATCGAAAAATCAGGTACAAATCTTCTTAGGAAATTGACCTTTCCAAAAAGGAATGCACCCCAATTTTTCTTATAGGTAGGGTAAGGCTTTGGATGGCCTTCACCCACTTCTGGGTCGATCTTGGTTCCTTCTTTAGTCACGATATGACCCAAAAATTTCCTTCTATTACTCTAAACATGGAATTTTTAGGATTTAATGAAATCCCATGATGCCTACACCTTAAGAGTACCTGCTCCAGGTGATCATAATGATCACTTCACTTCTTAGAGAAGACCATCAAGTCATCCAAATATACAACTATGACCTTGCCCATCAAATCTCTGAAAGCTAAGTCCATAGCTCTTTGAAATGTGGCTCCATGGTGTTAATCAAACCAAAAGGCATCCTTCTTAGAAGAAAAGGTCCCCCATGGGGTGGTGAATGTTGTTTTATGTTGATCTTCAGAGGCTACCTCACCTAATTATACCCTCGAAAATCCATCAAGCATGGATAACATTTCTGATCTAGTGACAATCTATAATACTTGGTCCATGATAGGCAATGGGTAATTGTCTTTCAATGAAGACTGATTAAGGTTCTGAAAGTCAACACAAATCCAGATCTCACCATTCTTCTTTCTGATGGGGACAATGTTAGCAACCTAGGTGGAATGATGGATTGGAAAGATAATCCTTGTGTCTAACATCTTTTGAATTTCTACAAGGATAGTCCCTGAAGATCTTTGGGTTGTAATGCCTTTGCTTCTTCCTATAGGGTTTAACCTCAAGCTTCAAAGGGATGCTATGTTACACATCCTTGGGCTTGAAAGACTTCAGATCTGCATATGACCATGCTAGGACATCCATATATCTCTTTAGGAGTGAAGTGAATCTTTCTTTCTCCTCCGGAGAACAACATTTCCTTGATGTTTACCATCCGTGGTTGGTCAGAGAGAGCCTAGATTAACTTGATCTACCTCTGATGAGGAAGCACCTTCAGCTTTCCTTTTATCCTAAATGAAATGGTCATGCTTGTCAAATAGACCTCCAGAGAAACTAATCCCTTCATAATCTTATTTTCTTTAAGCTAAATGAATTCACCATCAATCTCTTGATATGAATTCGAGACAGACTCACAGAAAGACGATTCTGATCCTTCAAAATAAAGCTCACTAAAATTATCATCTTTTTCAAGAAAAGACAATAACTGTTGATCATCATTAAACACTTGTCAATGTGTTGAATTATCTGGAACACTTGGATGATACAAAATCTCAATGGTATATTGTCCCATTTGAACTTTGGGTGAGGAAGGAGAAGAGATGCAGACATGGCTAAAGAATCAGCTTTATCATTGTAATGATCTCTCAAAACTACCTTAATGGAAAAAGCATCAAAGCATTCTATGTTGTCCCACACCTTGTTCCTGTAATGCCTTAGGTGATCATTTTTTACCTGATAGATCCCCTTACTTGATTTACAATCAACTCGGCATCTCCCTACACTTTGAGATTTCAGATTCCTTTTTTCCTTTCCATTTCTAATCCTAATAACAAAGCTTCATATTCAGCCATGTTATTAGTATTATCAAACTACAGCTTGAAGGCGAAGGGAAAAATCTCAAAATCTAGAGATATAAGAACCACACCAATGCACCTGACCCAGTAGTTGAACAACTCCCATCAAACTCAAGGGTCCAAACAAGCATTAGGATCTTCTTCCTTGACTTCTATAGAGGGCACCTCATATGTCATGAAATAATTACCCAAACCTGTATCTTTGAAGAGAATTTGGGCCTTGGGATCATCTGATTTAGTGACCAGGTACTTCACCTGTGCTTCGGGGAAGGACATGAGGAACTCCATTTACTAGAATTTTAGCTTTGGTCCAGTCCATATTGATTTCTCCTCCAACATCTTTACAAAAACCTCTTCCTAAGAGAATACCATAAGCAGCTGGGATATCAGCAACCAGATAGTCATTTTTACTCTCTTTTCAGGGAAGGCAACAAATGCAAACTGTGCATCCTTGATTTGGCCAATCAAGGGACTTGTTTAGTTTCCATGGAGTAACACCACCCATAAGATTTAGTCAAGGTAAGTCCAAGGGCATGGGATACTTTTGTGGGCATTACGTTATCAGAGGCTCCTGAGTCAATTATGCAATTGCTGAGTTTAAAACCATTTATAAGTAAGGACAAATAAAATGGTTCAATATTTCCCAAGAAGCAACAAAGAGGTCATATTACTCTTGAGGTAAAGGCTGAGTGGGACTAGGAAAATGCCTTTTGAAGATGAAGGGATATTAGCCTTTCTTCTAATGAATTTGGAAAGTTTCTCAAATTTCTCAGATTTGATTGAAGGTACTTGGCTTCCGACATTTGGATTTTAGTTTTCTTTATGATGGTCAATAATGTCAAAGTGGTATATGAAGGAATGATGGTGGGCTCAGTTCTAGTTACACTGGTCTGAGCCGAGGTACTGGCCTTGGGGGATAGGAGAAAGAGAGTTAGAAGATGAAGTTACCTTTTTAGTTGTCTCCTTTTCAGTTTGCGCTGAGATAGGAGAGCCTCTTTTAGCCATAACCATGGGAGCTTCTTTACTTTTCTCCTTAGAGCCTTCAACCGGATTTCTGGGGTTCTGGGATTGAGATCAAGTGAAGAATGCAAATGATTGACCATCATGCTCACCTTCATCTTCCTCGTATTCCAAGTACCCAATGCTGGAGTCACCAACTTGAATCATCAAAAGACTCATCAACATATC
Organism: Taxus wallichiana var. yunnanensis; assembly: GCA_018340775.1. Taxonomy (NCBI): domain Eukaryota; kingdom Viridiplantae; phylum Streptophyta; class Pinopsida; order Cupressales; family Taxaceae; genus Taxus; species Taxus wallichiana. The sequence continues at coordinate 246,401,163 of CM031242.1, forward strand.
CTGAAGCTTCAAAAGCTTCATGAGAATCTTGATCTTTTGGTTCTTCACCATCCTCAACTATTTCAACTGCTGTGTTGATAGGAGGAGCTTTAATGGCCAGCTTAGTGGGAGCAACAATCAATCGATTCCTATCTCTGGTAGGAGCACCATGGGCATTATTGAAATTCCATCTAGGAATATCCCGATAAGGAATGTTGGTCACTTGTTGAGACATTTGCTTCTTCAAAGCGATCAATTCATTGGCCATCTTCTAAATCATAGGATCAATAGTACTTTGAGAAGAACTCTGATTTTTAGGCTTAGATGACTCTCTTCTAATCTTTCCGCCGAATAAGATCATCTTCTATTTCAGTGGCTATAGCTTGAGCAAAGTGGCCAAATCGGGAATAACATACCTTCTTAATAAGAAGCTCACATCAAGGGGGCTTGAGCGTGATGAAGAAACACTTTTGATTTTCAAGAGTGGGAACGACTAGGTCTAGAATCTTACGAATCAGCTTGTTGAATTTCACTATGAAGTCTCACATGGGTTCATAAGACTCCTTCTTCATATGTGTAAGCTATGCTAACAAGGCATGAGAATATTCAGCTGGTTTGAACCTTGCTTCAAATACGGATCTCATGGTGGCCCAGTTGGTAATGCATGCATTCGGAAGATGGTAGAACCATTTTGCTGCTACACCATGTAATGTTTCAACGAAGAGTCAAACAGAGACATATTCATGAGCAACCCCAAGGACACCGCATGCGATAAAGAATGAAGTGATGTGTTCATCAGGGTGCTGCTTCCCATCACCATTAAACTTAGGGATATTCTTACGAGATCCATGAGGTAGATCATGCAATGGTGGAGTTAGGGAGAGAGGACCAATAGCCACACCCCAAGGCACAGTTGTGCTATCCATTCTTCTGAATGAAGTGCATATAGGAATCAAGTATCAGAAAAGAATAATGCATGGAAGGTTATAGAAACTTCTTGTTCTTGAGGAACCCGAGATCTTTAGATAGGTGAAGAACTTCTTGCTCGGCTAGATGCAACACTATTGTTGGGGGAAAGTATGAAATTATGTTGTTGAAGTAGATCAAAGAATGGATCAGTCTCACCCCTGGCTCGGCTTGACCGAGTAAAGATATTTTTGCCAAATTGAACTAGAAAAATGGATCTTTTGAAAATAAGGCAAATACGAGTCACCAGACACCAATAGGATAAGCTTAGTCTTATCAATCATATTCCCAACGGAGTCACCAAAAATTGTTGGTTAGATATTTTGTCAGGCCAAAATATGAGGTTCAACCACAGTGCATGGGATCAAATCCCTCCTCAAAGACAGGTGAGGCTACATGTTTATTACTAATCTAAAACACAATAGAAATAATATATATAATATCCACACTATTCTAACCATTGGGGTTGGGATACAATCCCAAAATCCATATCAACACGAAATGGAGATGTTACAACTTTATAAATGCAATGGATTAGAAAGGAAACTTATTATAGATGAAATAGAGTGGAAAGGGAATGAGAGGAATGTATTTTCTTTCAAGCAAACATAGATCAAGAAATACTTATACAAGTTTTAGATAATGAGTGTAATATTTGAAACGATTAAAATGATTAAGAATACTAAACAAAGAATAGCTCAAGATTTTGGACGTAAGAACAATATCTCAAGATAGATGAATCCCACAACACAAAGTTTGTAAAATAACACATGTTCCTATTCTTCAATGATTAAAAAGAAAATACAAAGTTTTTCTTCTTCTTCACAATAGCTCTTAATATTCAAAAAGTCTCCTTTCAAATACACAAGCATCCCTTATTTATAATAGAGAGAGCAGAGAGAAAATAGGATAAATCCTAGAAAATAGTCTTTTAATGAGAGTCCTATTTTTCTTGACTCTCATGTAGGAGAACAAGTCAAAATTTGCTTCCTATGTGATGAAACGAAAATGAAAAAGACATGACAATTTCTTGATAGAAATGACATGAAACATTATGTTTATTCCACTTTGTCATCCTTGTCCTCTTCCAACGAAGCCTGCTTGTCTTGGAACTCTTGGAACTTCTAGATTATGCTCTACATCTCATCTTCATCTGGCACACTAGAATAATCACTTAGGACCTCACAAGTTTCCTAGTGTCACTTGCATTACCAGGGAGTTTCTTCAATTTATTATTGAGCTTCCTTAGTGATTCCAAAACATTTTCTATCCTTATGAACTTATCTATGGCTGCCAGATCGAAGATGGAAGTTGGTTCATGCTGAATTAATTCTTGAATTTTCTTATAGAGATCATCAGCAGGTAGAATCTTTGAGCTTTCACCCAACACCTTGGCGAAGATCCTGACAACTCCTCTTCTATGTCATTGGTGGCATCAACCAACTGATCTCTAGATTCTCTCAACTTGCTAAAAGCTTCACTGAGAATATTTATCCTGAATCTGATGGCTTTGGCAAGCTGGAAATGCTTATCCCCATGTGAAATAATTCCTTCTTCCATTAAGATCGGATGGAACCTGTTTCAGTGCATTGAGGGCTTCCAAAGTTAATTCAAGGTTCCCGAATTCCTATGAAAACTCATCATCCATCTTGTCACCATCTTTCTTTATTTCCTCCAAGGATTTATAAACTTCCACTGTGTCATCTATGACCTCTCTTCCTTGTAGGAGTAGCCTCTTTATCCATTCTTCAACCATTCTCCCCTTCTCATTGATCTTTTCAATCATAGGCACCGATGAGAAATCAACCCGATAGGTGTAGGGGTAGAAGATGATGGTGTTGACTACGAAGGCTTTGAAAGCTTGAGTAGTACCTCTGTCAACTGTTCAAATTTCTCCTTTAGCTCATCCCTACTTACCTTTGTTTCTTTTAGCTTTTGGCAAAGCACATTCATGGCATCTTGTGCATCCTGTTGTGCTCCTTCTGTTGTCACTTTTCCTAGATCAACCCTTGTAATCTGATAATCAGTCACTGATTATATCCTCCTTTTTTTTTAGCCATGGGAGTGGCAATCTCTATAAACTTATGCCCTGAGGCATCCACTAAAACTCTTGAAACCATTTTGGGTTTCTTGGCAGATTTGGTAGGAGAAGCCTTGAGTGAACTGAAATCAAAGTCTGGTAGGGGAACTACCACCTTCCTCTTCCTCAGAGTCTAATCAACCAACCATTGAGGTATAACGGAAGAATTTTCTCCTATTGGAGGTGTTATGGTTGTATCTATGGGTGGAGGAAGATTTACTTGTGGAGTCGTGATGACTGCAAGTGTAGTGATTGTGGGAATAGATTCAGGGAATGAAGGTGTGGAAGGAGGAGGCATTTCTAGGGCCATCGTAGGTCCAACAGAGAGAGGTGAGAGATCGAGAAAATGCTGGCCATGGCTAATGAGAGTGGCATCAAAATATGAGATGAGGAAGATTGGGAGAGAGGGGTAAAGATTCTAAAGCCAAAGCTTGAGAAGCAAGAGAAAGGCTTACCTCCGATGAGCAATCAACAAAAGGGGAAACAAGAGGTTGACTAACCTTGATTTCTAAAATAATTTCTCCTTTTTCTAGAGGAGGAGGTGAATCCAAGATCTCAACTATTTTTGTTGGAGTAGCAGATGATTCGGCCCCTTTCTTTTCTCCTTTCCTGAAAAACTTAAACTTTATTTGCCTCTTGGTAGGGATTTTATCCTTTTCCTTTTCTCCCTTGGAGGGTCCTACTTCTAAAGTAGTTATCTTTGAAAAACTCTTTTCCTTATAACTCATTCCCTAGGAAATGAGCCATGCCTTAGTGCGGACAAGAGTTTGAGCAACTCTTTCAATGATAGAAGCCTTTTCAAAGAATAGACCAATCAATGGCTGGGAATCCAAGTTGGTCTCCATCTGACTGTTCATATCCTAGGTTCCGGAACACTTTCATTATCCGTGGTACCTTTAGGGATATCAACTAGATCTAACATCTGAATTTCTTCAAGTGTCAGTTTTGTTGTCTTTTCTTAGATGGAAACTTCATCACGAAGATCAACCCAGATATCTTCCATAGTGGGCACATGTAGGTACAATGTTCCATATGACTTGAGGACTCCTCGATGTCAATCCTCCCTCATCTTCATGTGCTTCTTCAATTTATCCTGAAGTTCATGCACCATGTTCTTGGCCTTAACCACGGTGGAACATGTATACCTTCCAATGGAAATGGGGAAGGAGACAATGGCTTTGTGTCTAGCTTTGTTGGAATTTGTGAAAATCCAACAATTGTCTGACCAACTCCATGAGGATCAGTTTGTCACCTGGGAACCTAGGCAAATGGAAAGGATTACCATGGAACCTTACCACCCGAAGATAGGTAAACTTCTTGAATTACAAGAAGATGCAACCCCATTTTGACACTTCTATCCATGCTTCATCGAAACCCTTCTCTTCCTTAGATCAGATCCAATCTACAAATGTTTTCATAGAAGAAGGCATCATTCACTCTTCTAAATTGGTCTTCAGACCCTTTTATTGTCATCTGTGGGAAGTACCTGATATATGTGTTCCATTTCTTGATTTCCCTTTGCATCCAACCCTGGATAGTTTCTCATGCCTACTGCCACATAGGTGACGTATGACATCATATAGAACTTTCTGGTAGACAAGACCATTTTCATTTGGGAGTCTATCTCATTACTTATCAGGCTACCCCAATCAATCCCTTGGTCATTTTTCTTTATAACGACCATGAACTGGTACATCCACCCTTGGAATTATTTTGAATCTGGGAGTCCAAACAACTGGCTCAACAGGGTGATGATATCACTGACTTCAAGAATAAAATCACTTCTAGGGACCGACTTAGGAAACCTAGAAACAATGGGCTTAGCCTTGATCAAGAACTTCTTATTTACATGCTTGATGCAGTCTTCCTAATCCTTGTCCTAGGCCTTTTGTGCTGATTTAAAATCTAAATCAACATATTCCATAAATTTGGGAAACTTTAGGAGTTGATCAAAATAATCTCCGTCCAATTTCACTATAGACTCCCCTACTTGATTTCTTACTGAGTGGGAGGCTGAGTCATAGTGGGAAGTGCAAGCCAGATGAATTCAGGGCATTGGGATGATATTGGAAATCCTGCTATGAGAGGGAGACCACTTTCTAGCTATTGACTTCATCCATGGATTCTGAGAAGAATCCATAATTCTTTTCCAGAAGTCTTCCATATCTATATTTTCGAGCTCTATGTCCCGATGTCGTAATAATTGCATCTTACATAAGAAGAAGAATCCATCTTCTGATACTTATACTTCATCTTTCTTGACTTATCTAACTTATCCTGAGATGGGCCAGGGTCCGACATGAGGAGTCTCAAGAATGCCTTGATGACTTCTAGAGTAATCAGTGTGTGAAGCTTGTTGGACAAGTGCATAGACCCGACACACCTTTCGGGTTTTGAAACTTGCAAAGCACCTTCAAAACCCGAAAACTAGATGTGTGTTAGGATGTGTCAAACACCAAAAACCTAAAACACACAGTGTTAAGGATGTCACCTTGAGAAACCCAAAACACTGGAAGATTTTGGAGGATGTCGAGCACCTTGGGAAACCCAAACCCACACTGTGGAAGTCAGAGGATGTTGAGTAGGTTGAAGATCTTGACACACGTGAACTCAAAGGATGTTGAACACCTGTCAAGACCCGACACAAGGCAGAGAAAGCAAGATGTCGAAGCTAGCAAAGCCCAAACAAGGTGGAAACTAGATGATGTCAAGCACCCTGCAAAACTTGAAACAAGGATATCAAGTCTCTGTCCTATTAGAACATGAAAATTTTCCCACTTTGATCACTTAGGAATTTTTCTAGAGCCTTTTGAAATCCACAACTTACAACAAGTAAAATATAAATAAATAAACAAGGAGTGGATTTCAAACAAAACCCTACTGAAAAAGGACAAGAACAAAGGGAAAAAGACCCAAAACCCTAAACCAATAAAGAAAAAGGAAAAGAAATGAAAACCCAAGAAAAACATCACAAAAATAACCCTAAGAAGCTTCAAAATGGAAAGAGGAGAAGAATACCTTCAAAAAATTGAAAATGATCAAAGATAGATGACACAAAATCAACCAGGAAGCTCAATCGGGTCTCGAGGTGGAAGAAGCATACACAAAAATCCAACGCAGCAAAAACATACCAGGTAACAAATGATGTGGAAAACCAAGTATTTATAATACCCTAACATTAATTACACATCGCTTGACACGTGTGCCAACTACTAGACAACTGGGCATTAATGACATGTCATCATGCTTGGAGCTCCCAAAACCCGACACAAAGGATTTGGTTTAATTCGGGATTCAGGCTTTAGGAAACATGAAGCATGACACATGAGATGTTGAGATGCTTTTAAGTCCCAAAATTCTAACACAAAGGCTATGATCGGGTTTTGGGTTTCGGGAAACACGAAGTATAAAACATGTTTTGGGCAAAAAGCATGTTCGATGCATGCATGGGTTCCAAAACCTAACGCACACTCAAGACCATCGGGTTTTGGGTTTTAGGGACATGGGACATGTAACATGAAAGAAACATGCTTTCATGCAATGAAAACTGAAAACTTGAAAATCTCCTTCAAAAGGGAATTTTAAGAGATTTGTCCAAAATTTTCTATGGTTATCTCATTTTTAGCTGGAATCACTAAAACAAGATAACAGGGTTACAGGTGGGCTCAGAAATAGAACATAGGGTCAGAAGAGGAGGAGCAACATCATATAGAAGCTAAGAGCAAGGAAAATAATAAACGATGAAGATCCAAAGTATTTGGGCTCAAAACAGTTCAGAACGAGTCCAAAAAATCAGCGAAGTATGGAGTAGAAAGTGGAAAGAACCATGTGTTGGCACAATGCTTCTCCAAATTTGAGTCCAAAATGAGAGGCTCAAATGAGCGTAGGCTTCCACACGTCTAGAGCCCCAAAATTTGTGTGGTCGTTGAAAAATCTTAGACTAGACAGAAGGTGCTTTGGGTGTCGTCTCTCAGCAAATATAAAATAGGAGCCTAAGGCGGAGACTCAAACTCATGCCAAGACTCCACATAGAAAATGGTCAACAAAGGTCAAAAGGCGTATGGGCGAGCCTCAAAAAGGGCTAAGTATAAAATTACTGGCGGGGAGTGCCATGTGTCTAAACGATGCATCTCCAAGGGTAGATCCAAAAGTGGAAGTTCAAACAAGCACCAATTCACCACGTAGCCCAAGGTATGAAAAGTAAAGGGAAAGGTCGTTGAAAATCCCAAAGACCCATGGAGGCTTCCAAATGTTAACCCGACACTCCTCCAAAGGAAAATCTTGATCGGGCTTTCAAGCGAGTGTGAAGCCTCCACGCGTCCAGTCTCTTCAAAGGGGATAGAGTCGGGTTGAATAGTCAATGCATAGTGGTAGGCCGAAAAAGAGTGCCAAGTGTCCAAATGATGCTAACTCAAGAGTCAAATAGAGAGAGGATTCTCAAATAAGCGCGACTACCGTATGTCACCCGTCAAGGAATATGACCCTGTTGAGTAAAGGAATTAGCCGAGAAACATAGAAATTGAGAAGGCCAAAGTGGAAGAAGCCACGTGTCGCCCCATGCCATTCAAGAGAAAAATATAGAGACTACCTTCGATAAGTGCTAGCTATCCACGTGTCCCATATTAAAAAGGGGGCCCATTTTTCAAACTGGTTTTCGCCCTTTTGTACGGACCCGATACAAACTTCGAAGGGGCATATCTTTCAACTTAGGGCTTGAAATACTACAAATCTGACATAGTTGGAAAGATCTCGACCTTGCCCACACTATGAAGATTTGAAAATTTAAGTTTGGGAAGGTTAGGTAAAGAAAAATGGAGAAAACGTCTTTAGGGCCATTAATGCGAGATCTATCTGCCTCAACAACCAAATCGATTCAATCTAATTTTTTTTTCCTCCATCTTCGAGGCAATCGAACCGAGAGATTGATCATCAAGAAGATAGATTTGGGGGAATATTTTGTAAGAGGAATTAATAGCAGTGGTTGAGCTTCGACTTGATTTTCCCACTTCTCTCTCTTTCTTCTCTCTGATTGAATCTATAAATGTAGGGTCGACTCATTGTAAAGGGTTGGACATTCTTCTATTTTGTAGGCTCCCCTCTTCCCCTTGGCAAGTGAATTCATGGAGTTTTAGACCTCCCATATAGACTGTAAATGCAAATTTTCCTTGTTACTATTGTAATGCATCGTATCAAGCCATGAGAGCAATAATACATGTTCTATGGGTGATCTTCATCCCTTTCTATGTTAATTATTGTCTTCTAATCCTTCATTACAACTTTGGTTATTTGTGCATGTTTTTGTGTTGCATTCTTCTAGTTTGTGTCTACCAACAAAATAATTGTTCATCACTCCTTTGGTGTATCACCTGGTAGCTTAAGTTTTATTTTCTTTGCATCCCTTCTTTAACTCTGTCTCCTTGGAAAATTAGAGTAGGATTTAGGATAGATCCTTTGCGATTTCATGCATACACCTAAACAAAGGAGTAGGAACCAGCCTTAATCTAGAGAGTTTTTCCCACCTGTGAAGTCCCACACTTTGGGGGAAAACTCAATGTTATGCAAATCACACCAAATGAATCTACCTTAGAAAAGCAGATCTGACGACTCATTTGGGGGTGTTGTGATTTTGCACTAACAATTTTGGCACACCCTATGGGAGAAAGAAGTATCTATATTTATTAGAGTAAGATTGATGTGCACTTTCTATGATTCTAGGTGTTAAGAACTAGCACATCTAGAGACTCCAAAAGGAACAAAATACACTGGTTTTAGCAGTCCAAGTTTCCCAAGTTCATGAGAAGAATACAAACAAGGTCAAGAACAAGAGAAGGACAATTTGTACACATACACTTGTCTCCAGATAGAAGGAGAAGAGGAAGAAGAGCCCAAAAGTCTCTATCTCCACCAAACAGAGCCTTATCAACACCTCCTCCTAGTAGGTCATTCTTTCAATCAAGAAGGGTGCTTAGGCTGATTAGGATGGCACACCAACAACCAAATCCTTACGTTAACTTCACTAGAAGTAGCCCACTTACTTTGAATGTACAAAACCCAGTCCCGATGGCAGCATTGAAGAGCATCCCATATTTCACTGGAGAAACCAGACTTGTCCCAGTGACCACGTTCAAGACATTACAAATGTCTGTACAATCCATGAGATCACTGAGATGGACATTGCAGTCAAGTTGCTAGCCTCTTCACTCAAGGGTAAAGCTTCACAATGGTTCAAGATCCTAGAAGCAAGCTCTATTCAATCTTGGGACCATTTGTGCACAACTCTTCACAACCAGTTTGGAGAAAAGAGAGATAACCTATCTTTTTGGAGCAGCTGACAACAATCAAGAGAGATCCAAATAAGCAACTGACAAATTTCAACCTCAGATTTCAACGAACCTGGGATAGGATTCCAACAACAGTAAATGCCACTAATGAAGGTGCCTTCTTATACTTTCTTAGAGCTTTAAATTCTGATATTTATTTTATGATTCAGATTAATGAGAAGCATGACCTTACCCGCATCATATAGCCTTTCCATAGGAGCTAATAATCGTTTGATTTAGGCTGACAAACTTGCTCCTAGACCATCCATGCATCTATACCCCGAGTTAGGAAACCCAAGTACCAAAAAAATTCCCACATTAGCTCCTATACCCACTCCCAAGAGTCAATGTTCAATTGAAGCCTCCACCTCATCATCTAGCACCTCAAAAGAGGTTCAAGAAATTATGAAACAACTTCAAAAGTCTGGGAATGAATTAGTAACCATCAAAAGACATCAAGCTCGAGTTCTAGGCCATATTAGCCTCGGCTCAAATCGATCATGCTAGACCCCGTATTAGCAAAATAGATCACCATCCTAGGTCAGTAAATCGAATCAACACCAAGGGAAACCTCAAGCTACTAGACCTTTCAGGCCATATGATCCAAACACAGCTTCAACATCAAGAGCATTGGTTCCAACACATAATAAGATGGCACAAGAATATGATTGGTGTTTCCCATGCACTTAGCCACATAATCAATCAATGTGCTTCAATGGTGTGTTAAATCAAGCTTTTACTGGTGCAAACAGATTGGTGTGTCACAAGAACCCTGATACGAAGAAAGTCAACAACAATGAGCTCAAAGAAGAGGGACCCCAATGAAACTATGCTTATCAATTGGCAGATGAAGACTTCGTGGAATGAATCAGACTCCTTAAAGTATAGCTGCCAATACATGGTCCAAGAAGAGAAATATTGGAGAAGGAAATTCACCAAACTTATGTGACCCTCAATCCTCGTTTTCTCCACAAAGTATTGGCATTCAAAATACAACTCCCAATATGTAGAGCCAATCCAAGCCACCTTCGAAATCTACTCAGGCACTAGTTGTAATGTCCCATGTACAAGAGAAAAATGTGCTAGGTAAGGGGCAACAAAAGGAAAGTTCATTTAATATCATTGAAAAAATAAAGAGGATAAGTGTGAACATTTCACTATGGGAGTCACTAGCCATTCCAGGGCAGAGGGATCTATTGCAAACTACCATGCAGAATTGGTCAAAATCAAATCAACCCCTAGCCAGCAAGAGAAAGTACTTACCAATACGGCTCAACCTGAGAGAAACCATGGAGAACAATGAGGTAAGAATCTGAAGCCTCCTCCATTTTATGTTTCATTAATCATTGGAGAAAAATTGGTACATAATTACATGATTGATTTGGGGGCAAGTAGTTCTCATGCCCAAGAAAATAGCTGATTAGTCAAGGCGTCTAGTATGAAGTCATCTCTAAAGGAGTAGTACAATTGGATGGGACTCCAGTGACCACTGTTGGAGTCATAAAGGATTTGAGCCTCACTCTACATGCCTGCCCTAACGTGACTGTATTGCAGAACGTATCAATTATAGACTTGCCACCACATTTTGTAATGTGTTTTTCCAGGGACTTCATTGCCAAAATTGGAGGATATTTGTCTTCTGACTAGTCACATATTCTCTTTAGAACAAGGTATGGAGTGAAGGCCACAATCATATCCGAGCCCATGTGGATTATCACATTGAGTCCTATGTGCCTAGCCCAATAAATGCAAATTGTTCAGCTTTTGATCAAGGGGACCTCCTAAACACTTCCGAGGTAGATAACAAAGTAGAGTGTATCCTGACCTAAATATTGACAAATGGGTGGTCAAAAGGCATGATTTTGATCCATATAAGGAGATGGAAGAATATGAACTAGGAGTCTACTGCCTGCATGAAGAGAATCATCCTATTCCTTACAAAATTAAGTCAGAACAAAAATATAACAATGAACTATGGCAATTGTTCTTTGATGGTTCAAAGAGCGCATAAGGGGCCGAGGAGGAGCTAGGATTGTGTCCCCCAAGGTATGAAATATTATTCAGCCTTCAGATTTCAATTTTCCTGCTTAAATAACCCTGTAAAATATGAGGCTTTGGTTTATGGATTTCATTGGGCTAGAAGATGAGGAATCAAGAACCTACAAGTGTTTGGTGATAGTGAACTAGTTTCCAATCAAGTCAAAGGAAAAAATATTGTCAAGAATGACCTACTAAAAACTACAAGAATAGGGTATGGGATCTCATTAAGGATTTCAAGCCTTTAACATTGTGTCCTTACCTGAAAGGATAACAAAGCCACCGATAGGCTTGTAGTAGTTGGAGCAACATTTTACGTGGTTGATGACAAAGATCAAGAGGGACAAAGAATAACCATGTATCCATGTGATTGTGAGGCCAAGTAGTGCCGATAATAACACATGCTAGAAGGTGTTTGAGAATGATCAACAGATCATCAATTCTTTGGAAGAAGAAGCTGAGTTCTCGGCTAAGAATCAAAATAGATTAGAGAAGCAATATGAAGATCAAGTAGTGCAGCTACATACAAACAAACTTCCCAAAGTCTTAGTAACATTGGAGTCTATCTTCAATCCTAATGATCAGTTTTGAAAAGAAAAGGCTAATATACAGATCAAAGGAGAAGATTCAGAGTCAATTCTAGTTGAAGAAGGCAAAATGATTCAAATTGGAAAAGTGGCCATCGAGCAAGAAAGGTATGAATTCGTGTAACTTTTCCAAGAGTTTCCAAATGTATTTGCTTGGAGCTATGAAAATATCAGAGGGTTCAATATGAAGTTAGCACAACACACGATCGAACTAGATCCATATGCTAAGCCCATCAGGGAAAATCAGAGACCGGTCAATCCACATACTAAGCCTCTGACAAAGAAAGAGCTGAACAAGCTAGTAGAGGAAAGTATCATATTTCCAATCAAACACTCAAGCTGGGTCACAAACTTGGTCCTAATCAGGAAGAAGAATGGAGAGATTATGTTGTGTTCAATTTCGTGACTTGAACAGAGCATCCCTCAAAGACCACTACCCACTCCCTTCAATGGAGCAAATCTTATAGGTGGTGTCTAGATCAGAGAGATTCTCTCTCCTAGATGGCTACTCAGGGTACAACCAGATCATGGTGAAAGAAGATGATCAGTTCAAAATAATTTTCACCACCAAATGGGGCACCTATGCCTACAGAAAAATGACATTTGGATTGTCTAATGCTAAAGCCACTTTCTAAAGGGAAATGGATATGGCATTCAAAGGGCTGTGTTGTAAATGTCTTCCCCCCGGGTAGATATAGACAAGTAGAAGAATGTAGAAATCAAAGAAACTCAGACCCCAAAATTCATGGCGCACGTAAAGGAATGTCGACATGCAAAAGGATGCGCCAAGGCGTAGGTAAGAGGCGCTCAACAAGGAATGTAGACATGAAAAAGGATGCGCCAAGGCGCAGGTAAAAGGCGCTCAACAAAGAATGTCGACATGTAAAAGGATGCACCAAGGCACAGGTAAGAGGCACTCAACAAGGAATGTCGACATGTAAAAGGATGCACCAAGGCGCAGGTAAGAGGCACTCAACAAGGAATGTCGACATGCAAAAGGATGCGCCAAGGCGCAGGTAAGAGGTGCTCAACAAGGAATGTCGACATGTAAAAGGATGCGCCAAGGTGTAGGTAAGAGGCACTCAACAAGGAATGTCAACATGTAAAAGGATGCACCAAGGCGCAGGTAAGAGGCGCTCAACAAGGAATGTTGACATGCAAAAGGATGTGCTAAGGCGTAGGTAAGAGGCGCTCAACAAGGAATGTCGACATGCAAATGGATGCGCTAAGGTGCAGGTAAGAGGTGCTCAACAAGGAATGTCAACATGCAAATGGATGTGCCAAGGCACACGTAAGAGGTGCTCAACAAGGAATGTCGACATGCAAACGGATGCACCAAGGCGCACGTAAGAGGCGCTCAACAAGGAATGTCGACATGCAAACGGATGCGCCAAGGCGCACATAAGAGGTGCTCAACAAGGAATGTCGACATGTAAAAGGATGTGCCAAGGCACACGTAAGAGGTGCTCAAGTGGGAATTTCGACACAAATATGGATGCGCCTATGGCGCACCTTCAGGAGGCGCAACATTCTCGAGCACCGACATGAAGCAGACTCTGCGCAGAGATATTTAGATGGCCATAACTTTTGACTGGGAGCTCAGATTCATGTGAGGTTGGACTTTTTGGAAAGCTTACGAGGTCCTCTATCCAAATACAACTAGATATATTTAATTAGGTGAGAAAAAATTCTTAAAAATGAAAAATACTGTTTTCCACTTTGGGTTCGCTAGGGTTCTCACCTACCATCATAATGAGATGAATTAAATGCAACCTAGAGGTGGTTGGGGTAGATTTGGAATTCCTCTCTCTTTTCTCTCTCATTCTTCCTATAAATTGTAAGGAGGGGCTTCTTTTAAAAGGTTGGACATTCTTGTTTTGCCCTCCCTTCTTCTCTTTGGCAGGTGAATCTGTGGAGTTCAAACCTCCCATCTAAAACTGTAATGCAACTTTGCCTCTTGGCATTTTGTGGTGTATTGTATCAATCTTTGGAGAAAATTAATGCATGTCTGTGGATGATTCTCAACCCTCTCTGTGTTCATTTACATCCTCCTGATCTTTCACTGTGAATCTGGCTATCTGTGCATGATCTTGCATTACATTTTAATGGTCTGTGTTTATTGGCAAGACAGGTGTTCTTCATTCCTCGGTGCATCACCTTTGTAGTTTAGGTTTTATTTTATGCATTTTCTTACCCTGTCTCCTTGGCAAGTTAGATTAGGTTTTTAGTAAACCCTCTGTATTTTTACGTGTGCATCCGAACAAAGGAATATGAACCGGCCTTCATCCGAGAGATTTTCTGATTTCGCAAGGTCCCACACTTGGGAAAAGCTCCATGTTATGAAATTGCACTGAGAGTCTCAACCCATTGTGTTGCGAGACATTTAGGGTGCTGCGATTCGCCATCAATAGGCTGATCAAAAAATAGTGATGATCTACCTGATACCATTATTATGTTCTCCAAAAATGCAGAGACCACCTTTTTCACCTAAGGCAAGTGTTTCAAAGGTGTAGGAGATTTGGGGTATCATTGAACCATTCTTGGCCCATGAGGGTAGGATTCTAGGCCGCATTATGTTAAAGGAAGGTTTGCAATCGACCTAGAGAGATTTGAAGCAATAAGAGCATTGCCATTGCTAAGCCATAAGAAGGATCTTCAAAGCTTCTTAGGAAAAATCAATTTTGTCCACAGGTTTGTACCAAACTTTGCTGCCCTTGTCAAGCCAATCATGTTGATGTTGAAGAAGAGTTTGGTGTTTAGGTGGACAATTGAAGGAAAATCAAGTTTTGAGGCCATCAAAGAAGCTATATCACAAGCCCCAACTCTCGTGAATCTATATTTTTCTAAGGATTTCATACTATATGCCTTTGGTGGTAGTGACACAATTTTTGCAATCCTAGTACATCGAACAAAGAGGATATAGAGTAGCCAATTGCTTTCTTCAGCCGAGTCTGGAAGATTATGAAGTGAGATACTCCTTCATTGAGAAGTAGGTCCTGGTAGTGATCAGAGGCTTAAAGAAGTTTAAGCATCTGGTTTCAAACAATAAAATCCAACTGTTAGTCTCCCATGTAGGAGTTAAAGACTTCCTTCTTAGCAAGGATCTGAATGAAAAACATGTAGGATGGATCACTCATGTCATGGAGTATGACATTGAGATCAAGGTCACTAAGCTGGTCTATGGGAAGGGATTGTGTGAATAGCTGGCCTTGAGTTAGCAAGAAGAAGCAAGTGGAGGAAAGGAAGTTATTTTTGTCTTGAAAAATAGTCAAGAGGAAGAGAATGAGGATGTGCCCACTCCTTGTTGGACTCAGAACATGGTGCACTTCCTTCAAACAGGCTGTGTCCTCTAAAAATTAATAAAACAAAAAGGAGACACTTTAGACTACAGGCCATCCCATAGGTGCTCATCGACGATGTCTTGTTCAAAAGGGACATCAATGGCATTCTGTTAAGGTGCATTCAGACAAATCAAGTTGAGAGAGTGTTACAAGAGTTCCACAATGAAGCAGCTGGAGGCCACTTTGGTCCATGGGTGACAACGCTTAAGATCATAAAGGTGGGTTATTCTTGGCCCAGGGTGTTTAGTGACTGTTATGCATGGATCAAAAAGTTCAAGAACTATGCATTCTTCAGAGGCAAGGAAAATCTAGTAGCATTACCATTGCATCCATTCAGTAGATGGGCCATTCATACAAAGGTGATTAGATTTCATCGGGGTCATCAATCCAAATTCAAGCCAAGGCCATAAATGGATTCTAACACCAACAAAATATTTTAACAAGTGGTCCGAGGCAGTGGCACTCAAGGAAGCTAATGAGTCTAGCATACTAGATTTCTATGAAGGGATAGTGACCAGATTTAGAGTGCCAACCACCATTATATCAGACAATGCATTAGCATTCATAGGTTCCAAAATCACTGGATGGGTTGTTAGGAACATGATTTACTTGAGATCCTCATTAAATTATTACCCTCAGGGTAATGGCCAAGCAGAGTCCACAAACAAGAACCTGCTAAAGATTATCAGAATAACTCTGGATGAAAATCAAAGAACTTGGCACACGAAACTCAAATCAGCCTTATGGGCTGATAGGACAACACCCAAGAGGTCTACAGGAAGCTCCACATTTAAACTTGTCTATGGGAAATAGGGTGTTTCCTATAGCACTTGATTTTCCAACATTGGAACTCATCAAGAAATTGGAGATGTCTGAGTTTGAACCAATGGAGGCTAGGTATGCAGAGCTGATGGAGTTGGAAGAAACTAGAGAGCATGCTCTTCAAACAATAGAGAAGGATCAGGTCTCAATCAAGAGATGCTTTGAAAAGAAGGCAAGAACAAGGACCTTCCAGAAGGAGACCTGGTTTTGAAATGGGATGCAGATTAGGAAAAACCAGGAAGGCATTCCAAGTTTGATGCTATTTGGAGTGGCCCTTACATGGTCACAAAATGTAAAAGTAGCAATGATTTCTAATTGTCTACATTGGATGGTGAAGAGTTGCAGATTCCAGTGAATGGAATTTATCTTAAACACTGCTACTAGAAGGAAGGTTCTCACCTTGTACATATTAGTCTAGTTTCTCTTTCCTCTAAGTGCTTGTGCACATTGTCTTGTTGTAGTTTAAGTTGCTTTTCTCCTAAGTGCTTTGCACACTCTGCATGTTCTACTTGGAGCATGTATGATTTCAAATTTTGTATATAGTTATGGTGCTGTTTTGTTGCTCTTGCATAACCCTTTCGAGAGGCAGATGAAGCCCAGGTCAAGGTAATTTTCTACTCTTAGAAACCATCATTTCGAGCTTTTTTAATGAAAATTGAGGGTGCAAATAGTCGGGCTTGTGAATCGAAGTAGGATTAGTATCGCATCGTTGCTCTCAACTCCATGCCCAACGGATATGACAAGGTAATTGGTATTTTCATCTAGTAGGTAGATATCCATGTGAGTCACCAAATTTTTATCCATATTTCTCCTCCCGGGAGAAATATCGGATCAGCCATGACCCCACACGGAAAGAACCGAGAAATCACATTCGGATCCTACAAGCAGTTATAGAGGGACTCTATAATGGAAGTGGAGGGGCTGTGAAGGTCAAAAACCCGTGTGGGAGAAATCTAGAAAACAACTCGTCAAGTGGATCCAGGCATTGAGTCCATTCTATGGGTTCTAGGTGGGCTCATGAATAGAATAACAGGGTCGAGGAGGAGGAGCAAAGTGTCATAGAAGCCGGGAGCAAAAAAAGAAGAAATAACAAAGATCCAAAGTCTTCGGGATCAAAACAGTTCAGAACGAGTCCAAAAATAGGCTAAGTATGGAGGAGACAATGGAAAGAACCACGTGTCGGCACGACGCTTCTCCAAAGTTGAGTCCAAAATGAGAGGCTCAAATGAGCACCAGGATTCCACATGTCCAAAGCCCCAAAATTTGTGTGGCCATTGAAAATTCTTTGACTAGACAGGAAGGTGCCAGGTGTCGGCTCGATGTAAATCTAAAATGGGAGCCCAAGGCGAGAGACTCAAACTCGTGCTAGACCTCCACGTAGAAAATGGTCAACAGAGGTCAAAAGGTAGAAGGGCAGGCCTCAAAAAGGGCTAAGTATAAAAGTACTGGCAGGGAGTGCAAAGTGTCCAAGCGGTGCATCTCCAAGGGTAGATCCAAAGTGGAAGCTCAAACAAGCGCCAGTTTGCCACGTAGCCCAAGGTATGAAAAGGAAAGGGAAAGGTCATTGAAAATTCCAAAGACCCATGGAGGCTTCCAAATGTCAATCCAATGCTCCTCTAAATGCAAATCTTGATAAGGATTTCAAGTGAGCGTGGAGCCTCCATGCATCTAGTCTCTTCGAAGGGGACAAATTCGGGTTGAATAATCAATGCATAGTAGTAGTAGGGTCATGGAGAGTGCCAAGTTTCTAAATGATGCTAACTCAAGGGTCGAATAGAGAGAGGATTCCCAAACAAGCATCAGACCACCATGTGTCCTCGGTTAAGGAATATGACCCCACCGAGCAAAGGACTTAGCCGAGAAACATAGAAATTGACAAGGCCAACGAATGAAGCCATGTGTCAGCCCCACGCCATTCTAAGAGAAAAATATAGAGGCCACCTTCAGACAAGCGCTAGCCCTCCACGTGTCCCATATTAAAAAGGGGGCCCATTTTTCAAACTGGTTTTCCCACCCTTTTGTATAGACCTGATATAAAATTTGAAGGGGAATATCTTTTAACTCAGGGCTCAAAATATTACAAATCTAACACCATTGGAAAGATCTCAGCCTCACCCATGCCATAGAGATTTGAAACTTTAAGTTTGGGGAGGTTAGGTAAATAAAAATGGAGAAAACGTCTTCAAGGCCATTAATGTGGGATCTATCTGCCTCAACAACCAAATCGATTCAATCTACTCCACTGTTTCCTCCTTCTTCGAGGCACCGAACTAGAGATTGAGCAGTCAAGACAAATTTGGGGGCAGATTTTGTAAGAGGAATTAACAACAGTGGTTGAGCTTCAACCTAATTTTACCTCTTCTCTCTCTTTCTTCTTTCTGATTGAATCTATAAATGTAGGGTTTGGACTCATTGTAAAGGGCTGTACATTCTTTTATTTTTAGGCTCCCCTCTTCCCCTTAGCAAGTGGATTCATGGAGTTTCAGACCTCCCATATAGACTGTAAATGAAAATTTACTTTGTTACTATTGTAATGCATCGTATCAAGCCATGAGAGAAATAATACATGTTTTGTGGGTGATCTTCATCCCTTTCTGTGTTAATTTTTGTCTTCTGATCCTTCATTACAACTTTGGTTATTTGTGCATATTTTTGTGTTACATTCTTCTGGTTTGTGTCTACCAGTAAAACAATTATTCATCACTCCTTTAGTGTATCACCTGGTAGCTTAAGTTTTATTTTCTTTGCATCCCTTCTTTAACTCTATGTCTCCTTGGAAAATTAGAGTAGGATTTAGGATAGATCCTTTGCGATTTCATGCATACACCTAAACAGAGGAGTAGGAACCAACCTTAATCTGGAGAGTTTTTCCCACCTACGAAGTCCCACACTTTGGGGGAAAACTCAATGTTATGTAAATCACACCAAATGAATCTTCCTTAGAAAAGTAGATTTGATGACTCATTTGGGGGTGTTGTGATTTTGCACTAACAGCTTAGTAAAACTGAAAGTGTAGACATGCACGTATACCCAAGATGTATTTTCTATTACTGTGACCTCAATAATCGACAACGCGATAAAATTCACATTTTTACCTTCTCTCTTAGATTAGTGATTTCAATTTTTCCCATACACTTTACCATTTCCAATGCATTGGTATCTAGCCAAAGTGTGTTGTTAGAATATTTGGAAACCCATTAGATTGAAATTGGTCTTCTCTTTTTTAAAATGTTAAATATTGTTTTAAATCAGTATGAGTTTTGCCTAAAGACTTGCATCAATGGCTTTTTCAACTTTAGCCTTTATTGTTCCATCTTTCTCAACTAGATATTGAAGATGTTTATGGTGATTGTCATATTATGATTCATATCTCACATGTAAAAATCTTCCTTATTTTTTCATCTAGTTGTTTTTATTATTGTTCCATCATCTTGATTTTTAGACTCATATACCTTCCCACAATGCTTCTCTATTGTGTCCAACTTCAATTGCATTTTGTGGTCTGCCTAGTTTCCAACTACATATAGTACATATATATTTTGTATGAGTATCAATATTGTTTTCTGGTTCAATAGGTTCAATGAATGGATATTTGGTTGACCATTCAAATTTATAAGTCCTTCCTATAGTCCACTTCCCACTCTTACATTTCTGATGTGTATTTCTGGAATGTTTATTAGAAGTTTGAGTTGGATGGAAAATGGGATTATCAGTACTGTCAATTTGAATTTAATTACTCAGCTGATTGATGATGTCATATGGATTAAGGTCATTGCTAGGGTTTTTTGCATTTGAAATAAATTGGTTTGCTTACAACATTCCTAAGTAAATCAAAAAATAAAGTAACATTAACATAATAAGAGTCAAAATTACCTCTTTCCACTGAGGTTAATGTTGGTTGACTGAAATATTTTTAAATGTGCATGCCGCATTTTATTTTTCCTTGAGTTATTTTCTCATTTGTAACAGGGGCCATCATATGGGTGATTTTGAAGTCTACACATGTGACAAAAATATAGAAGTTTCAAATATGATCTGTAAAAAATAAATATAAGACTGGGAAAAATAAAGATCATGCTATGAAAACAACAAGACAATTTAATGATACAATACGAGAACACAAACTAACACTATCGGATGACAACATAAATGAATATTGGTGAATGGTAAACCAAACACTTTATTGAACGAAAAAAATATTACCAAATGGTAACAAAAATAATTCTTACCATCTGGTAACATGTTCTTGTTATCGTTTGAAATTACATAGTCACATTACCATACGAAAAAAAAAAAAATTGTTGGTGGTAATAGTTTTACAAAAAAATTGATAGATAGATAGTTCACTTTTTCACTTACCTCTTTCACTTATTCCTTTGAATTTTTGGATTTTACTTTTGAATTTTTCATAGGATTATTAACGAATTTTGAAAGTAAATTGTATTACTATATTATGGAAAATTAATCCTATATATAATAGTATGTTATAACATGAAGGCAAATATACTAACATTGGTCGGACCTTAGTAGAAACATGAAGGCAAAATTATATTCAAAATGTTTTAGCACTTGTAAAATTTTGGTGAACCCGTATCAGTATGATAGTAAAAACTTTTCCAAATTCAAAATTAAAAATTCCTAATATTCTCCTATTCACTAATATTCAGCCCTAAAATAAACCCCGAATTCAAGTTCATTTGGACACTTGTCCTTGAATAGATTCTATAACATCAAAAACATTTGAACTATATTTTATTACACTAGAATGTAATAATTCTTTTACAATTACATTAATATTTTCAAAATTTTGTCTATCTTCTTGAGTTTGCATCTCCCATTTGAAAGGAGAGAAGAATACTCATCGCTTGTTTTTCTTTAAAAGAATATCCAAATCTAGTCCATTATCCTTTATAATCCTCTACAAAATATTGTTCTTCTTCTTTAACATAACAAGTTTTTCTTTAAAAGTAATTTCCCCATAGACATTCTCTTTCAATTTTTTTAGGTACTCATCTAACACCTACACCTTCATCTTCAAATTCTGGTATTTTGATTGTAGTTAAAAATCCCATAATTAGTATTTAGAAAGAGATAAATAATAT
Organism: Taxus wallichiana var. yunnanensis; assembly: GCA_018340775.1. NCBI lineage: Eukaryota > Viridiplantae > Streptophyta > Pinopsida > Cupressales > Taxaceae > Taxus > Taxus wallichiana. The sequence continues at coordinate 246,422,397 of CM031242.1, forward strand.
ATATAATAATAATAATATATAAAAAATAAAAACTTACCATGACCAAGTCTTTCTCTGCATTAGCAATAGTGACAAGTTTCTTGTCTCTATTCCACTTATTGTAGTAACATTGTGCCTCAACATTCAAATTAGCCAATCTATTAAGAATTATAGTCAAAACTTGGTTAGTATTGTAAATATTATTGGTGATTGCATTACCAAATTGTGCTTGAGAAATTAATGCATCAATCATCATCGATTTATTTTTAATTTGTGACATAAGTGTTTCTCTATGTTTAAAATTATGATATCTATCATTAATTTCTTTTATTAGATATTTCGCTCTGATATCCCAAATCTTTAGATCCTTAATGTCAAGAATAAAATTTTCCATCACAAGGGATGTATCATTATCATAAACAAGTATGTCTATTGAAAATTTTGTCTTCACATCATCATCCAAGTTTTCCTATCCACTTGGGGAAGAGGGATTTGTAGAGGATCACTTTGTTGTGGCACTTGCACCTCCTTATGTGTAGATTGAGTGAGATATTTGGTATTCTTCCCTGATGTTGAAATGTCATAAATGTTGTCAAAACTGAGATACTCCTCATCCATATCGATATTATTTAAAATAGAAGTTCCTTTGGCACTCTGCATGCCACCAATTGAAAAATTGGGGAACTCTGATGTTGTGAAATTATGCATCCCCCTGCTCATTCCAGGGAACACAATCCTCTTTCCCCTACCATAATATGGAAGGGGAGGTTAGACTGATGTACTCCTTAAGCAATGAGCTAGAGTAGTGGGGTGGCCACAACCTTGGGTTGAATTTGATATTGCATTTGTAAAATATCGACGAGCATCAATACTTTAACAATATCAGATTTATTATGTTGAAATTATGAAGATAAATAAGCAAACAATAACAACTTCAAATTGATAAGAATGAAGTCAATAAAGATTTATTATGTTGTGAATGTTGTTTTCCATAATCAACAAACCGTGGAATTGTGTGGATGGGGGATAGTGGCACTGTAAAACCCGAATTTAATGAAAAACAATTAAAAAGAAAGATAAATTCCTAAAAGAAAGACTAGTATAAATAAAATTTAATTCACTATTTATTAGTTACTTAGTACAAAAATTGAAGGGCCAGGGTGATGAAATGGTACATACTCAATCTCTTCTTTCTATAGTATGTATGTAGTGTCTACACCGACATGAACAAACACCATGTATCTTGGAGTCGTTGATGTGCTAGCCAAGGCTGCACATTAGGATAATGAAATATGCCATTGTCAAGAATCATACATTCAAATTATCATTAGTCTTTAAATTTTTTTAATCAAAATTAAAATGATTTTGTATTATGGATAAGTTAAAATATGGATTACCTATAGTGATATAGTGCATTCTATCCTGGCTGTGGAAAAAATCTATAGAACCACACATCCGTTTGGCTCCTATTATCCCTCTATGTTGTTGGCTGCTAGTGACATCCATATAATCATTATTCATGGTGACATTAATTGGATTGTTGTGACCATATACCTCGGCCCAACAATATTATGTGTGCGAACTTCCACATTATGGTGATCCATTATTTTTCTTTCTTTGAACTTTTAAAAATAGAGTTATAGATTATATATTTATAAGAATTTATTTAAAAATGATTTAAAAAAATCACCAAATGTTGGTCCGGAGGAATTCCATATTTATCCTTTTTCTTTTGTAGATAAGTTGGAAAAAATATTTATTTGAGTCCGTAAAAACCATCATAATATAAAACAAGAACAAAACATAGAACAAATAACTCATGGTATGGATTCAATTTGGCTCTGTCAAGGTTAGAACGAATCCTTGATGAAAGAAATGTGCACCAATTGAATCTAACACTGAAATGGTTTGGAGAAGGTAGTATAATGTTCATCAAGAATGCTAATGTATCTTCCCTATAACATGATGCAGATTGGAAAAATTCCACCATGGCCAGGAGAAAGGGGTCTTTGATAGATTGTGTTAATATCTCTTTTGGAGGGATTATTAACCTCAACCTCAACAGAAAGATCGTAATGAGACTCTAAAAATTTCTTTTTCTCATCAGGTATAATGGATTTGGTGGTTATAGACAATGTGTTTTGATGGGGTAGGCCTGTTAGATGATGAATATCATTAGGTGTTATTCTGATGACAAATTAGTGGGATGGTAATGCAACAGTGAAAGTGCCATCATAACTATTATACATTTACATTAAATTATTTAATAACTTATGTTCTGTCTGATACTGGGCATGTAAATAAGTCCACAGAACACTTGAGTTACCAATCCAATTAGATTGACTGATTATTTGAGGGTATTCTTGTAATTGTAGTAACTACAAATACACAATGTTTCGTAAACATAGGAAGTTGTTTTAATGGAATTTTTTCTTGGTGCCATTATTCTTGAATCTTGAATCCTTGATGTTTTGATTCTTTGAAAAAAAGAGGTTTTGGAAAATGGAAGATACCTATATATGAGGATCATATAAAAAATCATGTGGCTATGCACTATTGGCAAATATTGGAAGTGGACGAGAAGGATGAAACTGTCTCGAAAAAATCTATCTCAGAGAAACCTGCAAGTGAAAATGGTAAAAATTAACAGGATGGGTATATATAGGAAAGGAAAAGGGCCACAGTCGTGGCCTACAGATTGAGGTTGGAAGACATGTGGCTTGGGGAATACCAGATGAAAATAGAACAAAAGCGTTATTAGTTGACAACGGTAACAAAATAATCTGATCTGTTACCATCCGAGAATACAATAGTATTGTCAAACGTCAATGAAAATATGTTCACAGATGACAACACATAGACGTATAATTTATATTTAACAATTTAAATACTTAAATTACGCTAATTATACCCTTTCCCACAAATTGACGACATATCATCAATATAACACATTTTCTCTTCTATCATCGTTAATTAATTACATTATGCTAATTAATTGACCCTTCTATCTAGCAAAGACAACAATTAACGACCTTCCATTAATTAAACCCCTTTCTACTTGAATTAATTAATTATTCTTAATTAATTAAGTTTCCTCTTCTATTAGATAAATAAATCATCATTTATTTAGTCTAAACCCTTCCTATTCCCTAAATCATACTAATTGTTCTTCTAAAAGCTTCTATAAAGCTTGCTCACCTATTAATTAATCACTTGGGTTAATTAATAAATCCTCTCAAACCCCATGAGTCACTACATGAAAAATTAAAATCCCCTAAGGTTGACTCAACCTCCTTTTCAACCATAGTCACCCCCAACTAACTCAACCTAGCTATTATCCCACATGTAAAGGGATGTAGAGATTCTTTTATCCATTGGGCTATATAAGGAGCCCTCCTCTTACCATTATACTTACACCTAAATGAGCATAAAGCCTAAGATATAGCCATTTTATCATCTTATAGAATTATTCCATTACATGAGCTAGCTATCTTCATTTCTTGCATTCATCCATTCAAGTTTGAAGTCATATGGAGATATGTCAAATGGTCTTGCAGCCATAGATTGACATGACTCCATTCTTGAAACCTTGGGATTCAAACATACAATCAAACATTTTGATTGCTAAGGATCTAAATAGGTTAATTTAATTGATTAGTATTCAATAGAGATAGAGATTAATTACTTAACATATTAGTTTGTATGTTTATTCATGTTCTAATGCAAAGATGTTTGTAGATTAGTCTTGTTTAAGATCTAAGCGTGATGGTACATATATTTTAGTTTAAATTTGTTTTAGGACTACTAGGTGTTAGTTCTGATTCTATTTGCATAGCTAACTAATTCTTGCACACATTTGGTATGCTTGGCGGGATGGATCCTTAGTCCCTTAGTAATTGTGGTTCAAATTTTGTTGTTATTTTAATTTTTGACTAACCTTTGATATGCTCATGTGTGAAATAATGTTGAATTTATTATGATTTTTTCTAACTTTACATGTGTTGAGTCTTGCTTATAGATCTAATTTAGATGGGTTCTTGTCAATTTTGAGCTAACTTGCTGAAAATTTGAGCTTACTGAGATTGATTACATCATTTTCCATGTTTTGATGTCACTTGAGGTTCAAGTGTACACAAAAATGACAGAGGTGTGTACACGCACAAACCTGGGTGTACACATCCAAATGCTAGTGTATGCATCTAAAGTCTAGTATATGCATCATTATGTCGCATACATTATATCACGTCCTCTCGTGTTTTTCTACCATTCTTCCTATTGGTGCATACACTTTGAGCTTGAGTATACACGTTCATACTTTTTCGTACCCATCTGGTAGTGCTTTTGTTTGACCCATTTTGACTTTGTGAGCGTACATGTCCAAAGTCTAGCGTATACATCTCACTGCCGACATACATGAATTTCTGTCTTCTAAGTTTTCTAGTCTTTTTGTCTACTAGTGTATGCATTTAGACCCCGGCGCGTACATGCATATACATGAGCATACCCATCTACTAGTGTTGTTGATTTTACCATTCTGTTTGTGGGTGTATACATCCAAAGGTTAGCGTACACAACTCTCTGGCCATGTACCCATTAGCTCACCGGTTTCCACAGAGGGGCGTACACATCTTGAAGTAGGCGTACACACCCAGAGTTGAGCGTACACATCACAATTCAGATTTTTGTTTCACTTTAAAATTTACAAAAACATGTTTTCAAGATTTATTGACTCCTTGTAGGTTTTTATTGAAGATTAAATTGTTTTGCAGGGTTTATTTGCATGTTTTTGCTAACTTGATTTGATTTTTTTAAAGGGTTAAATGAACATTACATGCTTAATCATGAGATTGGAGTCGCATATGATCTTCCCTCACACCTTCTAGGTGATATTGGGAATTAGAAACAATTTCTATATCTCTTTTTCCTTGAAAAACGTTTGAAAAGGATATCAAATTTGGTTAAAATGAACAAATTTTACGTTTGAATGAAGTATTTTCCATTTTTGATTTCGTAAGATTTTATGTTATGTATGCTCTTCTCTTCCATCCTAGGATGATCTTGAGAATAAAAATGGAATTCATCCCCTTTACGTGTATGGAAAACTACTAAATCTTTTGTGTGGGACCTAAATTCTTGTCAAATAAACAAAGGATCAAGAAAAAACAAAACTACTAATATAGTTTTTGTGTAGGTTGCCAAATGGTATTCAAGAAAACCACACTAAATATAAAAGATAAAAAATACACCATAATCAAAAGACTGTATTTGCATGTTTGGATAAGGGTACGCCCCATCCGCTTAACTAGGAAATAAACCCTTTGGCATAATCCTTAAGATACAGCAATGGGGTGGTCCTAGGAACCCCAAAGTAGTCCACGCAAGAGGGAACCTTGTGGATGAAACAGGAAGTGCTTTGCACTACCTACTTGACTTGTGATACACATGAGATTTAGCATCAAAGTTATCTATATTGCGATCTTAGTGATATTACATGATGGATGCATTTATTTCCCACTGTGCTTGAAGGGGGTAAAGTAAATCTAGGATACTCCTTGGGAAACCTTGGCAAACCGAGCTCACTTCTAGATAACTTGTGACACCTAGTTGAGTGAACCACCTAGGAAGCTATCTTGTCTAGGAGCCAACTTTGACCATATCAAAACCAATTTGAGTTGAGAGCCATCAAAATGGAGAAATTTCTCAGAATCAAAACCTTGTTTGTCGAACAAGAGGAAATTCCATTAAAGTTAAAAGGATGTATCATTCATCGTAGAGATTGTGAAGCATTACTTTTCCTTAGTTTTTCACTCACCCTAAGGTGAGGTGAAACTCTGTTGAAGTGAGGCCAAAATCTCTTCAACCCCAATTGATCTAATTCCTTCAATTTATTTTGACACTTTGTTGATCAGAAGAAGAGTGACAACCCACATGTTTCTAATTTATTGTACTCACCACTTTTGTGTGTGTTTACACTCATCCATGTTTCTAGATGAGTTGTTAAATGTCTAAAGTGTGTGGGAACATTTTAATATCATTGGTAGCCTTTTTGATATTGATACCCAAGTCAATATTGTCATTTATAGTTAGGCAATTTTCTTCACTAGACTCTCCTTTGAACTATTATGTTGAGTGAATTGTATCACCACCATTTTGATACTTACGTCTTGTTTCTTGTAAACTTGGCCTAAGTGTCTAGATTATAACATTACGCTATGCTCATCTTAATAATTCCTTGGTATACTCTAGCATTGGTTTTTTTCTAACAACCTCAATTTTTAAAAGTGTTGTTGTTACCTTTGTGCACATCGTATCAATATTATTTTGATATTAATACCTTACTTTTTCATAAAGTTTGGTTAACATATCTTAGTGGTATTGTTGTGTTGTTCATCTTCGTAACTCCCACTTTTTGAGATATAGGTCTTGGTTGGATTCAAACTCGCTTTACGTATACTTTTTTTGGGGATCATATCAACCTCTTGTTATTACTTACACCTTGTTCATTTATTTGAACTTGACATAAGTGGTGACATTTCATTGATCATATTAAATGTCAACTGCCATTTGGAAATAACTTAGGAAGTAAGTTCATTGATTGATTGGTTCAGAACAAACCTTGTGTGATTGTCTCTTATGATTATTTGTCATTTTTATCTACCCATTTAGGACAATCACTTTGATTTATTGTTTCTTTATCTTTCATTATTCTTTGGTCATTTATTTGGCTTTGTGTTTTGAACTTACAAGATTGTTCCTTGTGTTTATTTGCCTTGTAAACTCATTTCTAGGAAAATCCTTTGGGTCTTTGATCCTATTGATCTTCTTTTTTTCCTAAGTTCATGGTCATTTTTGAACATATCTTTCAAAACTTGGAAAATAAATTTCCTATCAAATGAATTTTACATCAATAAAACATTGGAAATCTTTTCTTTGTATCCTTTATGTTGCTAAAATTTTGATCAATCCTTTGACATTTAAGCCAAAGGGTAATCAAAATAATGTATTTGCAGGTTTGAATAAGGGTATACTTATCTTATTCCGAGGATTCCAATCCAAATATTTCATCCAATTATTATGATGATTTAGATCCAAACTTTTATTTAGATTCATCTAATTCAACTTTTGAGTCGCGGTCCTCCCTTTCTTCGCAGGACCCCTTTTATCACCACCCTCAACAATGTCTTCTTTCTTTAAAGATAAATGTGACTCCAAATCCCTCCAATGAGACATCTAATACAATTCTTGAATTGTGGTCCTCTCTTTCTTCATAGGACCCCTTTTATTATTCATCTAATGTGATTATTGAATTGTGGTCCTCCACTTCTTTATAGGAACTTATTCATTGATCACCCTCATGAATTATTCCTTTTTGAAAATTCCCGTGACTTAAATTAATTATAGTCAAACTTCCGAATCGAATCCTGCATCACAATTTTTAGACTTTGGATTTAATCCTACAAGTTTACATATGATATACCATTGTATAGGTAGGTCCAAACTACCTTTTTCTACTCCGAGACATCTAGCCCCACGGCCAATTTGTCCCCCACATAGCCTTCTTCTATCAATCATCATCAACCATCTTCTCAATATTTCACACCAGTGGCCCTTTTTCATCCAATCAAACCCTCATGGTCGATTGACAACCCATATAGATTGGTTTCTTTCGAAAAAAGACACACGAGTCATGGATTTTATAGGGGCACATGAAGATATTCCTCACGAAAGTTATGATCAAGATTCTCTTTAGAATTTGATGCGTCTCGTATTATGAGGAAACAGTTGATTCCTTTTATCAAGAAATAAAGGAATAACCTCAGATCATACAAGTTGATCTTCCTCTTATTCTTCCATCTTCAAATTCTTCATTATGTGATGAAACTCTTGGGTCTTGCATTGATCCATGGCCTATCTTCTCATCACCCAATCACTCTTTTTCTATCACAATTCCTCAATCACAATCTCTTATGTGATCAAAGCCAAGTAGCCCTTCATCTTCATATATGTGTGGGTCACCTTCTAGTATCCCTCCCTCTACTATTTGTGGGACATTTTTGAGTATTCTAATATATTATATTCTTGGGGCACATCCAACTAGCCCATTTTCTTCTATGTATGGGTCACCCCCAGGTACTCCATCATCTTCTATTGTCGGGCCACCTCCTAGTATCCCATCATATTACATCTATGGGTTGTGTCCTAACAACCCTTCTTCTTCTATTCTTGGGCCACATCCTAGTATCCCTTCATCTTCTATTCGTGGCTCACCTTCTGGTAGCCCCTCTTCTTCAATTCTCGGACCATGTCCTTTTCATCCATCACATTATTCTTCTATCAATGATTGTGGTAAGCCCATCATCATTCCTCCCATCAATTCTAAACATCCATGTTCTTCTCCCACTTCTCGGGATTAGACCGGTCACGCATTATCTTATTAAAAACCTAGACATGTTCTTTATCAAGACAAGATAAAAAAGATGAAGAGATCCAAATCTCCCAACAACTCAAATGATCATAAAATCCAAAATCAAACGCGATTCTAGAATACACACCAACGCACCCATCAAGTATGGCACAAAGTGCAGAAACCTATGGATAGGGAACTCAAGCTCCCACATATGAAACCCATGTTTCAAAACAAATCACAATCATTTGTTGAGTGTGAGCTCACCACGATCATCGAGATCGGGGATAATATTACACTTGATAAGAAAATGTGCTTAGTCTCTCTTATCAAGGAAATCACAAACATCATTTTTGGATCTTATCACGTAGAGTGACATCTTTGGTCCTAACTTCCCAAAAATTGAAAAAATCATAAACCAGTTCAAAAATACAAAAAAATAAAAAATAAAAAAATGATAAAACATTAAAACATTACAAAAAAATCAAAGGTACAAATATCAAACATTGTAATCAGGTATTGCGTACACATGGATGTTCTTTCTCCCTTTCTTTCATATTCCTCTGCAAGTCATCCACCATTTTCATACCTTTGATGTTACTTGTGGTTAGCCTATTCACATGAATTTTGTGACATTTATCTCTATGGAATATATTTGACCTTGGTCTTTCATCACCTTGGTAAATTAAAGAACGAGTGACATCTTAGAGATCCTATCACAATTCTCATATAATAAATTTGTTATGAAGAAATTTTGGACATATTTGTTGACACTAGCCAATGTTGTCATCACAATCACTTCCACATCCTTCCATAAAGTCATCAATGATTCTTAACCCCTTATCAAACAAAAGAGATAAAAGAACTTTTCAGAAGCAAGAAAAATCAAAATCAATCAATCAAAAAGAAAAATCTAAAAGAAAAATCAAATTCATATATAACTCTCTCTTGGGGTATTTCCAATAATCTCTCACCGGGGCTATAGACACCTAACTGGATGTAGATTAATGTTGTTATTTAAATCAAATGCATCTCAAGGGGCCTATACATGCTTGGTTGCCAACGGAGTAATGCAAAACTCTCCTTCCACCCTCCATTCACAAATTGCCTTTCAAAATCAATCATTCCTTCACATTGGCTAGTATCTTCACTTGCTATCTATCAACTCTTTCCTTCAAGAGGTAATTAATTTCCACCTACGCACACACAGGATCTTGATGAGTAAAAAGGATTGGTATGTTACCAAGTGTTTCATTTTTATCCTAGTTCAAAATTTTCTCTAGCGCATGTCTTGTCTCATGATGTGTGCCTTGGGCTAATAAATTTTTCATTGACCACCTTCTAAATATTTTCATAGCATCCTCTATTCTTCATAATTTTTTAGAACATCCATGTGTATAGGATGGCCTCTTTTCCATGTTTACAGACACTTTTTTCCCCTTTTAATAAGACAATTTTGTACTTCCTTTCTGTCATGTGTTTCTTATCTAGCTTCGCTAGGGGCATCCTTTCTCTCTCATGATTGAACCTATTTTATATTGAATTTAATATCACATTAGTGCGTGAAGAGTTTTCCTTTGAATACTCCCACCTACTAGTTAGGGCATTTATGCATCTTCACTTTCTTGTGCAGTGTGTGACATTCTCGCCTTGTACATCCAATCTATTGCTTTGAGGCATTCACGTTTCTTCATTTTCCTGTACATAGCTTTAGAAAACTTTCAAAAACACAAAAATATTCAAATATGTTTCTAAAAATAAAAATAATAAAAATCATCCTACAAAACATCACTCTTTGGTTCTCGCCTATTCTTGTGCATGACTCACGGATCATCTTGATCTACCTCCATCAACAAAGTTGGTTTGATTACTATGTCTATACTCTGGGGCACAATGATTTTCTTGGTATTGTTTCATAGTGCACAATTTCTTTTCATAGGACCCAAGTGTCCTCTGTTATTCCCCTTGCATGTATCCTTGCTTGGGGCACCATCTTTTAACCCTTATCGTTAATTTACACATGTCGAATCAAATATTGATAACAAAAAAATTGCATTATGTTTCTCTATTAGGTTAGCTTGTTTACTTTCTCATATTGCATTACATTATGTATGTTGCAGGGAGTTAGGAATCTTTTACTTTCTTGTATTACATTAATTTTTTTATGTTATACGGATTTGGTATTTTCAGCAATGGATAATTGTTTGTAGTATGGATTTTCATGTCATTCTACTTTTGTTGTATGCTTACATTTTTAATAAGGACCGATGACGTAGATCCTTGGCAAAATGATGATAAGAAAGTTGTTTAAAAGAGAGTTCTACACTAGATGCAAGACTAGTTCTTCCCTGACCATCTTCCTCTCTTTCTTCTCGATCATTCTCCTATCAATATTATTCTTCTAATTCACTTGGGGTATCATAACCCTCCCCATTCTTCTATCCATTTCTTGCATCTTTTCTCGTATCCATTTTTCGATCCTCGATCACCTTCTTTCATCACCCCATTGACACTCGAGGGTGCATATCTCACTTCTACTAATTTTTCTTCTACCCCTTCAAAATTTTACCTATTTACTATCTTTAAAGTGGCATCACTTACGCCACCCCAAAGAGGGGAAAATGTAGACACCTATAATTTAGCTCTAGTAATTTAAATACTTAAATTGCACTAATTATCCCCTTTCCCACAAATTGACGAAATATCGTCAATATAACACACTTTCTCTTCTATCGTCATTAATTAATTACATTATGCTAATTAATTGAACCTTCTATCCAACAAAGAAAAAAAATCAACAAACTTTTGTTAATTAAACCCCTTTCTACTTGAATTAATTAATTATTCTTAATTAATTAATTTTCCTCTTCTATTAGATAAATAAATCATCATTTATTTAGTCTAAACCCTTCCTCCCTAAGTCATACTAATTGTTCTTCTAAAATCTTATATAAAGCTTGCTCACCTATTAATTAATCACTTGGGTTAATTAATAAATCCTCTAAAACCCCATGAGTCACTACAGGATAAATTAAACTCCCCTAAGGTTGACTCAACCCCCTTTTCAACCATAGTCACCCCCAACTAACTCAACCTAGCTATTATCCCACATGTAAAGGGATGTAGATATTCTTTTATCTATTGGGCTATATAAGGAGCCCTCCTCTTACCATTATACTTACACCTAAATGAGCATAGAGCCTAAGCTATAGCCATTTTATCATCTTAGAGCATTCTTCCATTAGAGGAGCTAGTTATCTTCATTTCTTGCATTCATCCATCCAATTTTGAAGTCATATTGAGATATGTCAAATGGTCTTGTAGCCATGGATTGACAAGACTCCATTCTTGAAACCTTGGGATTTAAACATACAATCAACCCTTTTGATTTCTAAGGATCTAAATATGTTTATTTCGTTGATTAACATTCAATAGAGATAGAGTTTAATTTTTAACATATTAGTTTGGATGTTTATTCATGTTCTAATGCAAAGATGTTGGTAGATTAGTCTTGTTTAAGCTCTAAGCATGATGATGCATAGATTTTAGTTTAAATTTATTTTAGGACTACTAGGTGTTAGTTCTAATTCTATTTCCATAGCTAACTAATTCTTACACATAGATGGGAAGCTACCATATGGGAATAACTTAACTAAATGAAAGTGTGTTACCATACATCAACAAGGTGTTGTCATCCGAAAACATAATGAGAATGACAACAATTTATAACCATTCGAACAAGTGCATTTTGTTACCAACTGACAATAATGTGTTATCATTCAAGAAAAATTGCATTTTTACTGGCCGATAACAATATGTTTCCATTTGGGAACAGGTGGAACTTTTTTCCACCTATTAGTAATTGGTTACCGTCATGTAATAAGTTGTTCTATTTCTATTGTCATTTAGTAGTATTCCATACATACCATCCGGTAACATTACACACTTGTTGACTGATAAAAAAGCAAAAAAGGACGTCCACCAACGGTGACTTGAAAAAACCTCCATTCACTGCCATCATGAAACCCTCATTTCCTACATTCTCCAACCATGTGAATTTCCCTTTCTTCAGATTCACCACCCATTCTATAATAATTTTTCGAGGGGGTCTTAAAATGAACCCCTGGATTAATCCTCCGGAAATATTTCTCCAACCAATTTTTTTGGGTCACTTAGATATCTAGGTAGAGAAGAAAATTTATCGAGTACCATGTTTTTAGATCCTAATTATATATTTTTGAAAGGCATAAAAATAAATCAAGCTCTACAAGAGTGCAAACATATAAATATCCACCGATAGGTGCATAAAAGAACACAAAATATGGAAATGATTCAAAAGTGAATATAACATACAAGGCATAAAACTTCTAATTTTTTTTTCATTATTGAACATTGTATCCATAAAAACTCCCAAAGAACAACTCCAAAGGAAACACAAAACTAAAAAATATTCATGCTTTTTTGATGTGGGAGCATAACTTTCGGAGACCATAACTTTTGATCCAACAGTTGGATCAACTTGAAATTTTCCAAGGAGCTAGATATTGATTAGTACTATGTCATGACCATCCATATCTTGAAGGGTGAGTGTCATTTGGGCATATTTTTGGGTCCAAATTCCTTCATCTAGTGGTCTAAAATTAACTCGAACCTTTTTAAGGATTGTCTAGAAATCAGAGTTTTAATATATTTTACTCCACTTTATGGAATAAGATAATATTTTGTGTAAAACTTAATTTATGAAGGAATATTTGGCACACAAAATTTGGGGCTCATCTAAACCGTTTTAATTTTTAGGTTTTTAGTGTTTTAGGGTTTTACTTCGAGATGGTGGGAAATAAATGGTAGATTATAATGTTTTATAATATTAGTGGGGATTCAGTAATGAGAAAGAAGATATTTTGAAGTTTCTTTAGTTATAAAAAATCATGTGTTCTTTGGAGGCATTTCAACCTCTTGCAGTTAGATCCACATCAATTGGTATTAGTGAAGGATTTGAATCTTACAGGAATGGAAAAGGTAATATATATTACATTTGTATGTGTGATTTATTACCTCTATTTTATATAAGCATGGATAGACATGGGAGAGGAGGTTATGCCTAGATGAATAGGAATATGCAGGAGCTACATAGACAAGTTGTTGAGATCACAAGAGAAGTTAATAGCCTTAGACGGAGACATGTAGATGGGGATGTAGACCCAGATAGTGATACTAAAGAATTACCTCCATTAAGGAATGAAGGAGGAAATGAAGAATAAAATGAGAGATATGAAGAAATATTTAATGAGAGGCCATTTAAGGAGAGAATGATCCAATATTTAGAGGGAAATAATTATGGCATCAAGATTAATGTTCTGCTATAGTAAAGGGTTACAAAAAGAATATTTTATCAATCAAGTTGAATCACATGTAAACATTATTTGAGTGGAAAACCCTATCGAGGATAATAAGGTCAAGTTTACATGCATTAGGTTGGTTTAACATACATTTATCTAGTGGGATCATTTGTAAAATGAAAAAAAGGAAAGAAAAAACAAGATCTGAAATCTGAATAAATGGTGAAGAAGTTGAAATAATTTTTTCATCCTATAGATTATGCTCAAACACTATTTCAAAGGTTTTGAAACCTAAGACAAAAGGATCTCATCATATAAGAGTAAACAAATGAATTTTACAAGCTATCAATCTAAGTGGAATATGAAGAGTTTGAAGTATAAAAGGCTATAAGGTATGTAAATGGGTTGATCATACCATCCAAGAAATTAATTATTCTCTATATCCATAGAAGAAAATCACAAGAGGGGTAATTTTAGAAGAGGAGCGAAGAGAGGAAAATCATCATCTCCAATGAGAGGGAGAGGTAGATTTGATTCCACAAAAGAAATATCCTTTAAAAGAGAAGGGCATACAAAATCTAGTAAAGGATGCGTTAAATAATAAAGATGTAGAGGTTAATTTAGAGAGGAAGAGGATATGGTGGGGGATAAGGTTAGAATATCCCCAAAGGTCGTAAACATGTTATCTATGTGGTGAAGCATTGAACAAATATTTTGAGTGTCCACACTATCCTACACAAGATAGATGGAAAGTGGAATAGTCTTGAGTAAACCTCATTGAATTTGAAGACAAAGAGGAAATAGAGGTTGTAAAATACTTAGGTGAAACCCTCATGATAATGAGGACGATGATCATCCCTAGGAAAGAGAAAAACAGGATGGTGTCATTGGTGATTATTAGTTGTGGAAAAATATCTTTCAAACAATATGTGCCTCTGGAGGGAAGGTAGGTAAAATTATTATTTATGGTGGTAGTTAAAATATGGTCTTGATTGTGATAGTTGGTAAACTAAGTATCAAATGAGAGAAAAACATGAATCCCTATCACATATCATGGTTTAAGAAAGGGAACAAGGTAACCATAGATAAAATATGCTCAATTAAGTTTTCAATTAGGGATACCTATAAGAATTAGGTGTGGTGTGATGTTAACCTAATGGATGTATGTCATATATTACTTGGGGAGGCCTTGGAAATATGGTAAAAATGGTTACCCATGATGGAGGGAAGAATAATTATACTTTTAGAAGGATGGTGTAAAGGTGGTCTTGTTACCTTCAAGGAAGAAGATAAGAGTGAGGTCTTATTAGTTATAAAGGAGTTATTTGTAGAAATGGAAGAAGTTAGTTGGTGTTATGCATTAATGGAAAAGAAGGTAGAAATAAAAACCTTTGGTATACCCGTATCGCTAATAGAGGCACTAAAAGAATACACATATGTCATACCGAATGAGATACTAGATGGGTTACCTCTAAAGAGGGATATAAAACACCATATTGATTTGATCCCAGGATAAAACCTTCTAAATCAAGAAGCTTACAAGACAAGTTTGACACAAAGTGAGGATATGAATAGGAAAGTGATGAATCTGATAAAGAAAGGGTTAGTTAGAGAAATCATGAGTCCATGCGCAACTCTAGCACTATTGAATCCTAAAAAGGATGTATACTAGAGAATGTGTGTGGACAATAGAGAAATAAATAAAATCAAAATTAAGTATCGGTTCCAAATTCCAAGATTGGATGATATGATGGATTTGCTAGTAGGATCCTGATATTTTAGTAATATTGACTTTTGGAGTGGGTACTACTAGATCAGAATTCATGAAGGCGATGAATGGAAAATGTCTTCCAAAAGAAAATATGGGTTGTACAAGTGGATGGTGATCCCATTAGGGTTATCTAATGTACCCAGTAGATTCATGAGGTTGATGAAAAAAATACTACGAGGTTGTCTATTTTGATATTTTGTAGAGACAATAGAGGAACACTTGTTACATTTGAAATAAGTGTTATAGTTGTTATGAAAAAGAGTTGTATGAAAACTTAAAGAAATCTAGATTTATTTAGAACATTTGAGTTTTTTTGTGGTTTTTTATCTCGGAGAATGGGGTGAGGATGGATGAAGAAAAGTGAAGTCAGTTTTGGAATGGCCTATTCTAAGGAATGTGACAGAGGTTTACATTTTCATGGCTTGGAAAATTTTTATAGGAAGTGCATAAATAATTTTAATAAAATTGCCACACCCATAACATAGTGCACAAATGGAAAGGATTTTGTATGTACAGACAAATGTATTAAAAAGTAGTTTTGAATTGTTGAATAATAAAGTGTCGAGAGGCCCCCATTTTGGTATTAATGCATTTTAGAAAGATATTTTAGGTTTATTTTGATGCATCAAATGTGGGTATTGGATATGTACTTGAGTAAAGAAGGATGACTGTTAGTACCCAAATTGATCCCTCCTTGTAAGCCAAGCAACATCAATGAACTAAGTATGCTACTTAGAGAAAGATAGACCAGGATTTTGAGTCGCTTTTGTAGTTGGGGATGGATATGCCAATATATTTTTCACTTAGACTTGGGGAATTTTGGATAGCACCTCACTAAGGGTATACCATGTGGACTTGATTTTTTTCTTAGGTATCCATGATACCTTCCTCAATCTCATTAATTTTCACTACTTGCAGGTTGCTCTCTGCCATAAACCTTACAAGACCTATACCTCTAACCAAATTGGTGGTTTGTATATCTATGTCATACTCTTATAGCTTGTTCACCCAATGAAATATATTTCTAGAAAATTACATCTCTAATAAGATATATTTGACCATAGTATGAGGAACATAGGCTACAATATTGGAACTCAAGATATAGGGCCTGAAAATTTTAGTATCTCTTACCAAAGAAAAATATTGCTTTTCCATGATAGTATATTTTAATTCAACACCCTATAGGGATTTACTGAAAAGGAAATAGGCCTTTCATTTCCTTCTTCATCCTTTTACAATAACATAGATGCAATAGTATTTTCAGATGCAAAAGAAAAATATGAAAGGCCTTTTTATAATCAGGGGCTACCAATACTGGGGAATTCTTTAATGCTTCTTTTATTCCAATGAAGGCCTAGAGAGATTCTTCTTCCCATTGGATAATCTGGTCCTTTTTTAGCATGTTTGTAATGGGAATAGTCATTTCAGAAAAATTAGAAATGAATCTCCTGATGAAATTTATTTGACCAAAGAAGGATTGAATTCCTTTCTTATTTTTAGGGATAAGAACCTTACCGATTGCTTCCACCCTCTCAAGATCAATCATAACCCCTTCTTTTGACATAATGTTCCCCAACAACTTTTCCTTTTGAACTCCAAAATGACACTTTTAGGGTTCAATGAGATGCCATATTCTCTACATCTTATCAACATCTTCTCCACATGTTTCAAATGGTCACTTCTCTTTCTAGAAAACACTGTCACATCATCTTGATAAACTACAATAAAATCATTGATGTAGCCTGAGAATGCAACATCCATGGCTCTTTAGAATGTAGCCCCAACATTCATCAGACCAAATGACATTCTTACATAGACATAAGTACCCCAAGGAGTGGTAAAAGTAGTTTTAATTCTTTCTTATTGCTTCACAACTACCTGGTTGTACCCTGAGAATCCATCCAATGTAGAAAGAAACTCAGATCTAGTGACCAATTGTAGCATGTTATCCATATTAGGAAATGGATAGTTGTCTTTAATTGAGGCTTTATTCAAATTCTTGAAATCCACACACAACCTTATATCTCCATTTTTATTTCTTACTGGCACTAAGTTTTCCACCCATGAAGAATATCTTATGGGTTGTATTATCCCTCCATCCCTTAAATTTTTTAATTCTTCCTACATCTTAAGGGAAAGAAGTGGATTGATTGGCCTCTATTTTTCCTAAATGGTTTAACATTAGGTTCCAAAGGTATTTCATGTTGAAATAAATCCTCCCTATATGATTTTAATTCTAAGTAAGACCATGCTAAGCAGTCTTGATACTTTTTAAAAATTCAACATAGGAATGCTTTTATTCCTTACTCAAATTAACCCCTATACAATTTTTTTGGGCTTTTCCTTAGTTCCCAGCTTGAATTCTTCTACATCCCTTGAAGTAGAGATGTTTCTATGAACCACCTTTTATACATTGTCAAAATTAGACTCCAAATCAACCAGTCCTCTAGGAATTATGTTTATTTTCAACTGAATTATATCCTTACAAAACATGGTCTCTTTCCCATCACACATAGAGACCATTGGTTCCCAATCCATGCACTGATTAGTGAATTCTACTTCATTTTGCAAAAACCTATGAGACTGGGCATCATCATCAAATACTTGTTAGTGTTTCACATTATCAAATATAAATGGTCTTGCAAATACTTCAATATCATAATCACAATAAGGAGAAATAGTGCAGTTTTCAAACCTAGATCCAAACACTTCCAACCTATCTACTGCAACATTTTGAGTTCTTTCATGATATAAAATATTAAAGGAGTCAAACATCTCAATAAAATCCCATACTACATGCTTATATTGTTTCATCCTTTGATTTTTTGTAGCATACAATTTTCTAACTTGTTTGACCACTAACTCAGAGTCTCCTTTAACAACTATGTATTTTATACCATATCTCCAAGCAATCCTCAAACCCAAAAGTAATGCCTCATACTTTACAATATTATTTTTGCATTCAAATTTCAGTTTAAAGGAAAAATTAAAAGTCTCATGGCTCGGATATACAAGGACAATCCTAGCCCCATTTCCCATATTGAGAAAGCTCCATCAAACATTAAGGTCCAAGGGGCACCAATGTGTTCAAAGCATTTACTTTCATTAATACCATGCTCCTCAAAGTCAACATACCCAAAAAATTTATTCACATCCAAATATGTATACATAACTTCATAAGAAGCATTATTAGGATCTTAAATCGACGCAACATTTTCTTCTCCCCATAAAACTCAAAAAGATTAATTTCTACTAGTATGGTGGCATATGAAATATCCATTTACACACTTCCCCCCACACTAGCATCCCACTTCCTTGACAACAACATACCCCATTTTGCAGGACAATCAACAATAACCACATTCATGGTTAAATACTTACCAAGGTAAGCTACTAATTGCACCACCAAACCTTTGACATACCCAATTACTAGTAATTTTCTTGAATCCATGATAGTGCAATTTTCAAAGGCTACTATTAATTTGATATTCAACTCAATCATAACCTCAAGGGGAATCACATTACATGAAGCTCCTGAATAAAACATACAATTATGAACAAGTCTATCTTTAATAATCAAAGTAGTATAGAAGGGATACACATCAAGATGGGAATCAACAAGGCAAGTGCTTAGATATACTTCAAGGGATTCCCCCAAATTTTCCAATTCTTGTGGCACGTCCAATTATTCAATAATATGAGGAACATCAATACTGTTAACATCTTTTCCCGAAGCCACTACCTCCTCCTTAAATCCCAAGTACTCAAATTATCTTCTTTTATGCTCAGGGATCCTAAGAAACTCAAAAATGGGTATAGTGACCTTGATTTGGCTCAAAATTTGGGCCATATCATAGGGGCATACTTGGGTAGAGATGTACGAATAGGTAGGGAAATTTCCTTTTCTTGTGGTATGAGGTTTTTTATGGCTTGGGTAGGATTACTAGGTTTATTGACATTAGCTAGAGTTTTAGCCGGCACATATTTATTAGGGAGATCCTTTGGGATATTAGTGAGGAGAGGATTATTTGTTTTAGGCTGTGTCCCTCCCATTTTAACAATCCTATTTCTTAGATTATATTCTTTCTCCTAGGTCACCACTACATTCATTAATAATCGTATGTCCTCCCGAAAAGGATTTCCACCATCATATTTATTAATCATCAATGCCATTCAATATTCAAAATCATGATTGGGCAAGTCAAAATCTTGGACCATATCAACTTCAAGAATACTAGAAGAAGGATGAGGAGATACCTGGTTTATGTAGTCTCAAAAAAATTCCATAGTCTTGACACTCGATTCAAGAGAAGTAGCTCCTAATTGTGGACTGTTAGGGCATTCCATCATGCTCACATCACCAAAAGTAACATCATCATCAACTACTTCACTTTATTCATTAATATTACATGGGGAATTTGGTAAGAAAAATTCATCACACCAATCAATAATGTGATTTTCTTCAATCATAGAAACTCTAACAGTTAAAGGATTAGGGACCATTTTTTCTCCCTTGGTTGTTGTTTTTTATTTATTGATCCCATGGGCCCTTTACCTCTCTCATCTGATCTATGATCACCCCTAGGATGATTTCCAATTCTATTTTGACCTTGAGGTTAGTGTTGTCCCTAAGAATTTTTCCCATTCCCTTCTCTTCTCTAGCAAGTTTATAGGAGATTTATTTTACTGACCATGCTAAAGTCTTGACAACTTCCTCCGATCAACTCCTTGCTTAGTTGAGGATTTTTAGGATTAACTAACTTAACACTCACCCTTTTAGGAGGATTTCTTTCTGCATTGATATTATTTTCTATCTGTACTTCCATGGAGAAAGCTTGTCTCAAAGTCCCGAGGTTTTTGTCCCTCAAATAATATGTTGCTTTCTTGTCAAAGGCATTAGAGTACTTTATCAGGTAGGACTCATCACTTGGCCTCAATGTCATTGGCAATCTAGTCAGGGTTTTATTGAATCTAGTATTAAAATCTTGGACTGGTTCATTGGGATTCTTCTTGATATTTTAAAATTATGAGAGGAGAACCTAGGATCAGTCTTGTCACCATATTGCATTATGAATGTATTCTTCATCTCAACCCATGAATAAATATAATTATTTGTAAGCCTTTATACCAATCATGATCATCCTCTTCTAAGGTGTGAATGAAAAATCTCATATACATATCTTCATGTTCAATCTCAAAATCCTCCATGATATTAACAAAAAGTTTAAGGTGTTGGTCACCACTAATAACATTATTCCATTGGAAACTAGGTAATATATTCCTCACATCATTTGGAAATGCATTGGGATAACCCACCATAGCTTGGAAATCTATAGGTCTATAGACATTTACAATAAAAAGAGGTCTCAGAGAAGATGAGCCATATTATTCTCGAGGAGGTGTCCCAAGAGGAGGATTAAAATAGTATGGGACATGATGGATTCGAGGTAATGGTGTATGATCCTCAAAGTAGTGGTTCTTTAATGATTTAGTTTCACATAACACTCTATTACTTCTAAGTGACAAATGGGGAGATGAGGAATAACCTTATCAGTCTGCAAATGAAGGCCCCTCACAAGTTGGAGTATATAAATTTGTGCAAGGACTACTTGATCTAGAACTGTATGAGGAACTAGAATAATCCTCTATCAAAGGCTGATCACTTTCAACCACATGCACTACTTTCTCTTCTGACCTTTGATCTCCCAATTCTCTCCAGACTTGTTTCTTAGTTGGATTTGTCCTTCCTAGCTCTGGAAACAATTTTCTAGTAGGATCTGTCTTGAAGAAGGACCTTCTTCCTTCCATATTTATAGATCTTAATGACATATTTCAATTATTAAAGCTTGAGGCATTGGTATTTACCAGAAATTCTAAACAATGTGGAGTTGCCACTAAGGTCTTGTACCTTAGATGTGTAAATCACTATAAATGACTTGTCAATTTGAACCTTAATGATCAATTTTAACAAATCTTAGCATTATTTGCCAATATTTACCCCTAACCAAGAAATTTTAATGGAAACTTTGCTTAAAATACACAAATATCAAGAAAATGACTTTTGACTAAACCCATTTTTCATAAAGCTCAGCAAAGGATGATGTTTAGATCATGTATTTACATCTAAACATATTAAATACATTACAAGATATCAATATTTCTTAGTATTTGCAGAAAAAATCCTTGGAAATGACACCACGAAGGTTTTGGTACCCAAATTGATCCCTCCTTGTAAGCCAAAAGACATCAATGAATTAAGCAGGATGCTTAGAGAAAGACAAACTAGGATTTTGAGTCGCTTTGTAGCTGGGGATGGATATGAAAATCTATTTTTTACTTAGACTTGGGGAATTTTGGATAACACCTCATAAGGGTATGACTTACCCTTCTACTTTAGGTGCCCTTCAACCAGGGTGAGAGTACCCATTTTGTCAACTTTATTGATGAAATAAATGGATGTAATGACAATAATTGGAATCTCTTTTGTCAAGGGTATGAAAAGGTAGCCTCAAGAAGACATGATCAATGCAGACATCATCTAACTCTCACAAGTTGTCACACTAGAAAATGCAGATGTCTTCTAAAGAAGGCTCAGGTTACTAAAGAAAATCATAATTCCAACTTGCTTCTGCATATTTTGGATAAAGGATGGACAAAATCAACAAATATCCTTAGCATTTGTGCATAAAAAGTGCAAGCAAGGGCTATTTCAGGTGGATCTGATGGTTATTGGTTGTAATTTTATGGATGGGAAGTTAAGAAGGATAAATTTGATTATACATAAAAATTAAATGAACATTGAAAAATGTTGTATATAATTGTTCCTGATGCAAGATACAAATCACACAATCCTAAGAATTCCTTCAACTAAAAGGTTTGTATTCATGGAAGCCCAAGAATACAAGATTTCACCACACAACATTTATGAATTTAAACATGAAAGCTCATAATAAAATATTCATAATTTCGATCACATATGCTCTAGATACCCTTAAGAACTAAAAATAATCTTTAAATCAAATAGATACAACTTGAATTTAAAATTGTTTACTATAGTATGAAATAAATCTCTATCATTAATGCAGTTGTAGTTGCCAAATTGTCACTATCTAAGCTAAGGATTTGTGTAATTCAGAGAAATTAATAGTATAAGATTGCAATAGAAATGCATTTATCTAATTCAAAGTAACACACCTTGAACAAAATAACATTTCTCATGAGAATACACACAAATTGATTTAATAAAATCCAACACTTTGACAAGGGGACACAATACCTATGACCTCGTGTCTACCAATGACTGTATACTGTAATCATCTTGGCATAAAGGTTTGGGAATAGATGAACAAAAACTTGGGTATCTCAAATTAATTCATCTTAAGACAATACAAATCAATTTTCTACTTTATATTTCTAAATCTTAATTTTATTAACCCCCTTGTGCAAGAGCATTCTCAATGCATTTATACAATACAATCACTCACTCAGCTTTTCAGCTTTTGCCCCTAAAAATGAATCTTCAAAGGAATATTCTATTCTACATTTCATGGTGGAAATATTGCAAGTGATTGTGGTTATTTTGTCCTCTCGAAAAATTAGGATGCCACATACATTGTCTTATTTACCCTTACACCTGGAAAAACAAGTAAGAAAATTTTACGGTATCTCCTCGAACATTTCAAATACCTATGATGTGACCATTTATCAACCTCCAATTTTGAACATCAGTTTTGGAATGTGCATAATGATCACCAGATCTCTTGATTTGAGTAGTTATCCATGTGTAACCTTTTGTCATGTTTAAACATCTCTTCTTTCAGTTGATAGCCAATTGCTTCATCTTTACTTCCTTCATGCGAGATGAGAAAGAAATCTCTATTCATTTAATGACAATGATTTCATCCAGTTATCTTCTACACCATTTTCATTATAAATTTAGCTTCATTTCTTCATTGGTGTGCATCCCCTTTCTATTTTTAGACTTGAAAAGCTAATGCGAAGCTTTTTGTTGGTGTAATGGCAAGAGTAGTTGTGGCAACTAGTTTGAAAGAAATATCCTCATAAGATTTAAATCAAATATTTGATTTAATTGGCCCAAATGAAGCATTTATTAGGGATTTGTTTGAAATTGCAGACCCATGGGATAACAAAGGGCCCTTGACATATCAAGAGGTTCAAATTTCCCTTCTCTTGAGATTGATTAAGATCAATCCTATTTTTTCAGCTTTCCAGTCTATGTATTATCATCTCTTCCGGTGGGAGCACCAAAAAATGCCAGAAGAATTGAAGAAATTCTGGATTGAGAGGAGGCCTAATGTGACAGGGATGGCTAGATATAAGTGTCCCTTTCTATGCAATGAAGGATTTGTGATGAAATAAGTTCCTTAAGAGTCTTACATACTTTATGACAAGACTTCGATTGATATTGTGCCAGCCATTTCTCACAAAGTGGAAGAATTGGAGCGATAGATCATTTCTCTGGAAAAAGGTCCAACAAGACCTGTACCACCTCAACAATCTACAATACCAACACCATCAGCAAGAGGAAATAAGGGGAAAACAAGCTCTTAGCCCCTAATTTTTTTGTTTTGGATGAGAAAAAAGCAAATCCTTCATCTTCTCAGCATTCTAAGGCATCACTTTCTACTACCAAGGAAGGCAAGGGAAATTCTAATCTCCAACCTTCCATTCAATTAGTAAAATGCACTCCTTTGATGGAGTGAAAGTTTTTAGGGCCTTTTCATGTTCCTCTCCCAAGAGAGCATCCACCTTTCACAAGGAGATGCAAGGGTGAGTCTAGTTTGAAGTCCCTTGTTCCACTAGATCCTGGGATGTAATACTTTCTCTTCCACCACTCTAAATTCTTTTGCTCAACCTATTCCTGATCAATATAATTCTTACAAGGAAAAAGGGAAGATGACATTTCCTATAGGTGGTTTAGATCTTCTGGACTAGGTATCTTCTTATCAAGAAGATAGAGTTGAGGAATATCATGGATGGCCCTAGGATGACTGTTGAATCATTGATGGAGATGGGGATGTCTCAAAATTTGGCTGGGTCAGTTGTATTTTCTCAAATAGCTCAAGGCTTAGAGGAGTTTATACCGAGGAAGAACATGTTGTTAAATAGAATTCCCCATTTACAGAAGATTTCAAAGTAGAAGTAGAGGATGACTGAATGTTTTTCTTTTCTTAGTCTCTTTTTGATGTAGTATTTGAAAATGTATGTATCTTTCATGGGCAGGGGCCCCTATAGAATCCCCATTTTTATTTTTCCACAATATAGAAAACTCAAACTATTACATCAATACACATGCTTGATAATAGATTTACAATTCTATCAAAGCCATATAAAAGTATATTATATCGCATCAAATTACATTCATGTCTGAAAACAAAAATTTCAAAGTGATATTCGTTTTCATGAAACAAGAGTAATAATTGAAATAAGATGAAAATAAATTTTCAAAGAAAAACAAGCCTAATCTTGCTCATTAGTCTTCACATCTAAATCTTCATCTCCATCATATTTCTCTTCCTTTGGTTGCCTCTCCATGTAGGCATCATACCTTTGAAATAGTGGCATTATCTCCTCTTCATCAGGTCCAAGTCTGGTGTGATACTTGTATATCAAGTGATTCTTATTCAATATATCACTACACTCAGACATCCTTGGTCTAGATTCCCTTAACCCTTTATTCAACTTTGTAATCTTATTCTCCACCAAAGTGATCCTTTTGACAACATCATAGGAACAAGGTTCTTATTTAATATGTTTTTCAAAGGATTGAACCAAGACATCAACCCCCAAATTCCCATAAACCATTTTTGCTTTGATCAGATACCATTTTTCCAAGTATACAATCTATATCATCAATGGTCTTGTCTACCCATTCCTTCTCAGTTGCCAACCTTTCTCTAATTTGATTCAGAGTTTCCACCCTGATCCTTGCCAAGTCTTCCATTACATATTGAGTCCCTTTTTCCTCTAGTGGCACTATTCCCTCTTTTTCCAGTAAGTCTTCATCAAGTTGGTTGATTCTTTCTAATTTAGGGAAAATTCCTTCCCAATAGAACAACTCATTATCACACTCTCCAACAACTTCAACAATATCATTAAGTAATTTAGAAAGTTCTGCATACCTGTCAGTTGCTTTTTCAATGACTTTCTTACCATCTTGAGATAAGTTTTCTATCCACTTATCTACGGCCTCAACCTTTTTGTAGCCTTTTCAATCTTTTCCAATATTTCAGGAGTGATGTCAGTAACAACTTCTTATGTCTATCCTACCAATCTATGCAAGCATGAGGTTAATGTTTTTACTTGTTCTTTTAATTGCTTTTTGGATGCCTTATCCTCATCAACCTTTTGGAACAAACCTTCAACTACTTCTGAAACTCCCTGTTTCAATGATTCCCTGGAAGGATTTCCCAACTGGATATGTTGAATGTCATAATCACTCTCAGTGATATCATATTTTGTTTTCCCCTAATGAGGGGTTACAACCTCCAAAGTTCTAAATCCATACTGATCTATTCTTGTCTTAGTAAGAGTTATTGCTTTCTTTGAAGACTCCTTGGGATTTGGAATTGATATACTAGTGATACTTAGAGCTTCTTTTGGAGTAATTTCCTTTTCCCCTTGTTGAATAACTCCTCCCAACCATCCAACCATAGGGAAATTTCCTTTCTTCTCCTTCTATGGAGTTTTAGAATATAACACCAGTTCTTTTGATGTTTCTTTAACTTTTATTATTTGCTTTTCATGATCCAATGTGACAACATCTAATTTTTCTTTACTTTGTTCTTGATCTTGTGATTGAGTGCCATCTTCTAGATTTTTTCTACCCATTGCTCCTTTTCCTAATTATTTTTGTCCATGAGAACCACATTTTCAATTGACACCTCCTTTGGATCCCTAGGAGAAGTAACCAATGCACTTGTATCTATGTTCTTTGTTGAGGTGTCTATAGTTTCTTTTGGAGCATCTTTATCCACACTTGGGGTTTTGACTAGCTCACTGTTCTTCACAATATATCTTCACCCTTGTTGGTGGCTATTTAATGGATGATCCCTCTTGAGGCTATTATTCAACTCATTTATGCTCTATAGGCTAAGTTTATAATTGTAGTTCCTAATCTTTACCCTTATCAAGATGGCTTTCAACATGTTTATTCATCTCGTTTGATACCTCAGTTACAGCTCCTTCTAGGACATTTTTCTCTTGAGAGATTGCACTTCATGTTACTTTACTTTGAAAATTTTGGGGTTGGCCCTTCATGCTTGCATCTGATGCTTGGTGGGGATCTTGAAAATGCACCTCATGTTTAGGAGTTTTTATATCTTCAGTTGTATGAATCTCAACATTTACATCAACCATTTCTAAATTAGGAACATCTTTAAATAATTCAACTATATCATCATTTGTTTTTTATGGCTTTTCAGATTCCTTACTTTATGGTTTATTTTGTACATGTTCCTTATTTACTTTAACTCGTTCACCAAGCATCCGAGTACCGCTAATTATTTTTAGAACATTTTCAATTGGGGAGGAAAATGCTACCATACTAGGAAAATTCACACCAGGAGTAGATTGCACATTTTTAAGAGTCTGGGATGATAATGTTTGATGAGCCAATGAAGCAACAACCTTCTTTTGATCTTCAGTCAAGACAGGGGGCTTAATTACTTCAAGTTTTGTATGCTTATGTTTTCTTGATACATGGTCACAAAAATCCCTTGTCAAAGGTTGTTATGACACCACCTTAACCTTCTTCTTGGCTCTCTCAAAATGCTTGAGATCTGGTTCTTCTCTTCCTTTGACATTATGTAATTTAGGTTGAATATTGGCACTTGTTATAGCTCCTCTCATCATCTTTTCAGTGCCAGATGATCTTGGTAACACCTTAGAGGGAGTTGTTTGTGAAATCAATCCCTTCCCCTTTACTTGAAGTGGTACTACTTCGGTGATAGGATCATCTTGCATGGATTTCAATAGTATCCCCTCATATTTCTACACCAAAACAAACCTTGAAGTCCCAATCTTGCTAGTTGTTGATGTCCATTCATCAATAATTCTTGTGGTGGGCTTGTTGCTAGGTAGTTGTGAAACCTGTCCATTTAAAGGGTCCATTTTGTTTATTCCCTCCTTCAATGGGGGAGATATCCTTCCAAAATATTCAAGTCTCAGAAATCATTTAATATTTTGGTATTTTGTAGGGATAGATCCAAACCTTTTATAGTTAACCAAGTCAACATTCTTCTCAACACATTGGAGATCCTTATATAAGGACTATTTGGTTCCTTTTCTGTCTAATAAATAGAGCCAAATGTTTTTAATCAAGTTTTTGATCATGGTAGTATTTTCCCACTACATCCTTGTCATCTATGATTCCCTGTGGGACCATTGCAATCTTGAAATCAATAATTTGGGTTAGAGTAATCTTGGAGAAATATCTCAATCTGACCTTCTCTTCATCTAGATAGTTCATCCAATAATCTTCAAAATGAGACTCATGTTCACCATTACTAACAACCCATCTAATGTCATATTTTGGTCTTGGTGTGAACATATCCATTTTAAATCTCTCTTTTCTTCCTCCATCAATCTATATTTTATTATACTTGGGCATGAATATCTACTAATTTGGAGAGAAAACTTGATATTTGTCTTGTGCTTCTTTGAAATCATTTTATGCACAAGAGTAAGTTGTATTGACAATTCCATTAGGGCCCATTTGTCATCTACATACCTAGGTAATTTACAGGGTTGTCCCTCAAATCCACTCACCTTAAAATATGTGAAGAACTTATATTATATGAAACGTAGCCATATTCCCCGAATTTTTCCTAGCCCTAATAGATAATCGATATTGTTCCAATTTTGGCTTAAAAAGGCATGTCACAGTGCAATAAAAGCATCATTCACTAACCTTACATTTCCTTTCAATTGTCTAGCCTCAATTGTGGGTATACATCATATACCTTATGATCATCAAAGTTTTCTTGTACTTGGAGCCCTGGAAATGATTTGAAGTAAGCAATATTATAGATAAAGTAGGACATCATATAGAAAGTAAGATTAAATGGATTACCCATTTTGATCTTTATATTCATTGTTAAAAATTGAGCGTGAATAGATGCTGATATGAAATTTTCCCAACAAAATTTTCCTTGTAAAATAACCATTATAAAGGGGCACATCCATTCTTAAAAATCAGTAACTCCTTATGACCCTGCCATTCTATTTAATAACACAATCAGGTCTTCAACCTCCTCGACAAACATGGCCTTGGTTAACCTTTTGGGAATCCTCTTGATAGATCCTTTTTAATCTTTTAACAATTTATAATTCAACATTATAGCATACTCAACATGCCTTGTCTCATAGTATTTTTGTGCATGATTCAATTTTGGCAATTACTTGATGATCCAAATTCGATAACCCTAAAATTTCTTTGAAGGATTCTAGTATTAAATTTATCACTCTTTCTCCACCTCCATCTAATACCTCTCTCATTTATGGGTTATAATTCTCCGCACACAACCATACAAGCTCGAAGCATGTATGGAAGGTGGGAAAGTAGCTGCTAGGGAAATGTCACTAGCATCAATGGCTTCCATCCATTTACTTTTGTTTGGGTCACTCAATCTTCTCTAGAAATCCTCCAAGTCAGCATTTAACAACTTCATGTCCATGACCTTATCTAGATCACTAGTAATACTATAATTCATGTAGTTCCCATTTAAACAACCACTTGAGACCAAAGAAACAACCTAGGGTTAGCTAGAAAATTATGGGATAATTTTTTTTTGATTTGAAGTGTCTACAACTAAATTGCAAGACATCAGTTTTCACTAATAGGTTCTGAACAAACCTATTTACTAATACACAATTTTCCTTTATTAACTTATATCAAGTTCACAGGGTTCCAAAAATAGGGTTATATGTTCTAGTTAGATTCAGGGAGTAATCTTACCCCATACCTGCTCTCTAACAAGCTCATAACTTCAAATATATATTTCTCATACCTAATGCTCCCAAAATTTCCCTAAACTATTCCAAATAGATAGGAAATTTTCTCACCTTTCTGATGATATAAAGAAGTCCTCCTAACTCCTTACAGAACTCAAGTTATAAGCGGGGAGTCTTGGGGTCAAATTTTCCCAGAGGGACACATGGCAAGAGGAGGACGAGTGCACCTTGGGTGGGTTGGTGGGTCATGTGGGGAGACATTGGGAAATTTTCCCAACATGGGCTCAAAGAAAAAATCATTCCACACCCCGGGTCCCTAGGGGACACATGTCAAGTCCTGGAGCAAGGCAAAAAAGGGAAAAGGAAAGGGCAAAGGGGCAGATTGATTTAGCGCTTAGTGCCCGAGGGGAAAAAAAAAAGAAAGGACACGCAGTCTCGCATGCCCTACCGAAGAAGGGAATTTGAGGGAGAAGGTGGAGTTGAGGGCTATGGAAGTATTTTTAGAATTTTTCCCAAAGGCCCAAAAATGAAATTTCTCCCGAACCTCTACCGCCACCCTCATGGTGCCATGTGGCATGCTTTCATTGGCCGCGGGCTGGCGGGGTCAACATGGGAATTTTTCCCAGAAAAAATTAAAAGCTAAGGGGTTTAAAAGAACCTACACCTCCAATGTAGCCATAAGGGGACACATGGCACCCTTTGATTAGCTACGGGCCGGTGGAGGGAAAAGTGAAAATTTTCTAAATTTTTCAAAAGGTTTAAGGGGTAAAATTTATCCATGCCTTCGCCTCAGCCCCTGGAGGACATGTGGCAGCCTTTGATTGGTTGTGGGCTAGTGGAGGGAAAAGTGAAAATTTTCCTAAGCCCAAAATTTTGAAAATTTTCTAAGGACAATTTTGATGGGAAATTTTTGGGTTGCGAGGCCCACTAGGGAAAATTTTCCCAAATTTTCCATCGCCAAGGCATAAAAACTTCAAAGTGTCATAACTTGAGCTAGAAAGATAGGTTTTGGAAAATGACAAATTTTCAGAATTCTCTCGATGCCCTCTTTGCATAGGGAACATAAAATTTACTTTTAGATGAAGTTTTAAGGGTAAATTTTGTAAAAACGATCTGCAGGCCTTTATTTGGCAAACTGGTAATTTCCAACTTATAATTTTGGTAAAATTAGAACTCCTCCGCTCAACATGTCAAACAGACATGGAGGATCAATATAGGGAGGGTTTAGAGTGTTTTAGGGAAGTCAATTTATCCAATTTGTTCAAGGTTGCATTTTTTCAACGGCAATAGACGGAAAAATGACTGTGCAAGCTCCGAATTGAAATTCATTAAGTTTTGGAGATTCATTCTTGATTGTTATAGTGAATTTGAGTTCCTTAGGTACTACTAAGTCTAATTTTCAATGTTTCATCACTTATTGTTTAGTGCAAGTATAAACTATTCATTTTTATTAAAATGTGAATTTCAGGATTAGTATATTACAGTGAACTATTTCTTTAAATTGGAATCTCCATTTTGTCATTTAAATGTGCATATGATTCCTAACTTAGTCAAATACATTGCTTATTAAATCATCCATCCAATTCTAAATGAAACTACATCTCTGATTTCAGTTTTAATATACATTTTGTAAGGAAAATAACATTGAATTTCATTCCATATGCATTCTTCTTTCAACATTCCAAACAGAGGTTTCTCTTTGCAAGTAAAACTCGGACTTCCAATGAGAAGACAACATATGAACAAGGTAAAACACTTTTGAGAAAGGAATGAAATCCTTCATTGATCATCAATACAATTTTTCTACTTTCCTTTCTATTTGATTTCAAACTACAGTACATACAATAACAACACTATTTCTTATTCCTTTTCAAAACATAGATATCATTCTTGGATAGCAAAACAATTCCAGTATACAATCCAATTTTGAAACTACTTCAATATTTTATACATAATTCAATGACACTTTTACAACTTAACACTCTTCCAATTCGATTACAAAATACAAATTACAATGCTTATAATATCCTTTACATTTCTTTCCAAAAACATAAAACAAGTGTAATTCTCCTTTACATTCCTCAATGCAACTACAACTTCCATTAACAATGCAATGCTTCACATTCAACATTTACAAATTCATCCACTCGAAGTGGGAGAAGTTACATTGAATTACTCAAAGGGAAATGACTATCATACTATGAAATTCCTTCTCCAAACAGCAGCATGCTTGTTTCTTCTTCTTTCAACTTGATCACAACAAGGAAGGGGGAAAGGCAACACTCTCCACCCAACCAATACATTCAATGAGAAACGAGAAGCCATCCTTTCCTCATTGGCCCCCGAGCCCCAACCATATTGAAATAAAATAGAACATCAACCCATGGCAACAAGGCTTCTTCCACAACAAACAAGCATTCTTCAAATTGCATACAAATAATAAAATACACAGTCCTAACAAGACAACAGTTCCCAACTACATTGAAACCATACACACAACACATAAGATTGATCTAGAAAGCTAACAAGAGAAAGAACTATGGGGAACTCCTTATGCCTCCCAATTTGGAATTGGGTATCCACCAAAATTCATACCACCAATAAACATATCAACCCCATAAACCTTATATCTCCAAACCCCTCCTTATGCCCCCCAAGTTTATCCCTTATGCCCCCTCAAGAGTAATAAATGCAAGCAGTTTCTTTTCCAAGGTGGATCCTAAACCAAAAATCTCTCATCAATAAAAAAGCGCAAAGTGCCATTGGAAATCCCTTATGCCCCCATACGAAATCCCCAGAGCCTTCTCCTACACCATTCCCTAAGTTTTCTACCCAACTAGCCAAGAATGTAAACATAAACACCCTTCAAACATGCATGCAAGAGGAGGAAAATCAATTAAAACACACTCAAGATCCTACCTCTCCATATTGGAGTTTGTTCCAAGCTCACAAGCTTTCCAAGATGACAAATACAGTCCAAAATTAATAAGGTTCGAGAAAGAAAAAGACTCCAAGATCTTCCTCAACAAGCTCCAAAAGAAACAACACCAAAAAAATGCGCCCCCAAGAGGAAATGGACAAAGTTTCAACAACCATAAACAAGCAAGGAGTTTCACTTTTATAGGAGAGGGAAGAGAAGAGGATGATGTGGATCCATGTGGGATGCCACATCATTCTTCCTCAACCCAAAGATGAAATTCAACATCCTTCACCAAATCACAATAAATAAAATGACAAAAATGACTTACACACTCCAAAAATGCCCATACTCCAAAAGGACTAAATTTAAAACATGTAAGGGAAGTGTAATTAAAACTTATATATTGTCACTCCAAAATGCATTATAAATGCCTAAATTTAACCTCAAAACCATATGCATGGTTGGTGGATCATTTTAAGAGGTGTGGGACATGTTTAACTTGTCCCACAAGCCTCCAAATTTGGCCTCCAAGGTCAAATTCGAATTTCATAAAAGATGTAGTGTTTAACATTCAAAAATTTGCGTTCAAGACTCTTACATCTTTCTTACTCATTCTTACATATTAAATTACACACTCTTCCAACATTATTATTTAAACTCAAAAACTTTATTAATTACATTCCATGTCCCAATTAAATTTAAATAAAATTTAACTATATGATCTCTAACATTAATCTACCACATTTAAATTAATTAAAAGAAGGGACACATTACAAATAAAATACATACAACAATAACACAACACACAAACACATAACACATATAATTGACGCCCCCATGGGAATTGGTGAACATAAGCCATGGTGACCTTGTTGAATTCACCTAGAATTTTAATATGGTTAGTCTCCAGGTCCCCCAACATTATTGTGATTTTTAAATTACAAAATGTAAATACCTCCTTCGGCCTCGTGGCCATATCGTAACATCCACAATGATATAAACAACATTTCAAGATCATCTAAACACATGAATCACAACAATATCAAGAATTCAACATTATCATTTTCAATTAAATAAATAAACTATATCATCATCTATAATATGTCCATATCAATATCATAAGAAATCAACATCTATAATATATCCATGTATCAACCTCATATAAAAATGTGTTTAGTAACCATCATGCATAATAACCGAATCCGATCAATAATAATCGTTGATATAACATCTAACCATCATACTAAACAAAATATAATAGTGTCCATAATATGATCAATAGTAACAAAATCAATATATAAAAGTGTCAAAGGGAAGTGGGAACTACATCCCTCTCCCCTTAGACTCGAATTCATCCCGGAAGTCACTGGAACACATGTGGAAAGTGCACTTGTAATAATGTGGCATCCTCCAAAGTGTTTACAATCTCATCATATCTGTCTCATTGCACCCGTACTTGATCAATCTCTCTACCTTGAAGGCCCAAGGTCCTGCGATCTATGATATGAACATGCTCCACCATCACTTGGCCCCGATCCTCCACCTGCAATGATGTTTAGTCCAACACATGAGAAGGATCTGTAATGTACCTCATAAGGAAAGAAACATGAAACACATCATGTACACGAGACAAGTTGGGTGGCAATGCTAGATGGTAAGCCAAAGGGCTGATATGCTCCAAGATATCAAAAGGACCAATGAATCTAGGAGCTAACATAGAACCTTTTCCATAATAGATAGGGCTCTTATGTGGTCTAACATGAAGGAACACCTTCATGCCCACATAAAAGCTACGATCAATCCTATGCTGATCCGCATACTTCTTCTTCCTATCCTGTGCCTCTTACAAGGTCTACCTGATCAACACTACCTGCTGCTCCATGCCCTACAAAAGAGCTGGTCCAAGAGATACTCTGACCTCTAACTTGTCTCAAATAAGGGTGTCCTGCACTTTCTACCATATAATGCCTGAAAAGAAGCCATGCCTATAGAACTTTGAAAACTATTATTGTAGGTAAACTCCACTAAGTACATGTACTCCTCCCACTTAGACTACTGATCCATCATGTACATCTTGAGCATATGCTCCAAAATATGATTCACTCACTCGGTCTATCCATCTATCTCGGGTGATATGTTGTACTAAAGTCAAATGTGAAGTATATAAAGGATCACGGTCACAAATGATCTTCTACGGATCCCATGCAATCTAACGATCTCACCCAAATATAATCATGCCACTGATTTAGCTGTATAAGTGGTCTTCATTGGAGAAAAGTGAGCCACTTTTGTCAATTTATCAACCATGACCATAATGGCGTCATGGTGATATCTTGACATAGGTAGTCCAATAATGAAATCCATGGAAATGGTGTCCCACTTCTTTTTCAGTATGGCATGAGGATAACCTCGCTTGATGTTGATGCTTGGCCTTAACCCTCTAGAACCCTAAACACCATGACACAAACTAATCCACATCTCGACGAAGTCCTCTCTAGTGGTACAATTATCTCAAGGTAGTGTGCATCTTCTTCACCTTGGGATGGGCTGAATAGGGTGCATGATGTGCCTCTACAGATGTCCTACCTCAATCCTCCATCTCCGGGAACATATATCCTACCTCTATGCCTAAGAAGACCATCTTCCTCTAAGGAAAATCCATCAAAATTCCCCTCAAGGGGTCTCTATGACTCGATCTCTGCTCGTACTACCATGTAGAAGTTGTCAAGAGGAAGCTACTGAAGAATCCTACTCCACAAATATGTGCTCACTGAGGTGGCCATAGCCACATGTCTTCATCTACTGAGAGCATATGATACCACATTCTCCTTCCCTTTCACATGTTATATCTCCATGTCATACTCACAAAGCAACTCCATCCAACGCCGTTGACGAGCATTTAGATTGTGCTACGTGAAGAGGTGGCGAAGACTCAAAAGATTTGTTTTGAGTGTGAATATCCATACAAGTAGAAAATACCTCCATCTAACCAAAGCATGCACAACTTCCACAAGCTCAAGATTATGGGTAGGATAATTAATCTCGTGATCCTTGTGTTTGTGAGACTCAAAAACTACAACCCTTTCATCCTACATCAACACACCTCCAAGCCTGCTAAAGAAGCATTTGTGTAAACAAGGAACTCACCACGTGAATTTGGCAATGCAAGAATGGGTGGTGTAGTGAGGAACTCCTTCGATTTCCTAAAGGCCTTCTTGCATCTATCCATCCAAACAAAAATTTTCCCTTTCCTCTAAAGGGAAGTGATATGGTCGTGATCGAGAGAAGTCCTAAAAAAATATCCGGTAGTAACCTGTTAAACCCATGAAGCTATGCACCTCATCACTATAGTGGGTGCTGGCCAATCCATAATGGATCTAATATTGGAAGGATCAACCGTGATACCTTCCACAGAAATAATATAACCCAAATAATGCACCTCTATCTGGAAGAAACCACACTTCTCTAAGTTCCTATAAAGCTACTGCTCACAAAGAAACTAGAGAACCTGTCGAAGGTTCCCCTCATGCTCCTCACATGTATGTGAGTATATCAAAACATCATCTAGGAAGATGAGCATGAAGTGATATAAAAAGGTTCCGAATACCCCATTCATCAAACTCATAAACATTGCAGGGGCATTCATTAAACCAAAAGGCATCATTGTGAACTCATAGTGCCCATATCTCATACGAGAAGGTAGTCTTATTAATGTCCACCTCTCGAATTCCTCAACTAATGGTAGCTTGACTTGAGATCAATCTTAGAGAACACCGTGGCTCCCATCATCTGTTCAAACAAGTCATCAATATGAGGAAGAGGATAACGATTCTTGATCGTCACTTTGTTCAATTGGTGGTAATCAATACACAATTGCAATGATTCATCCTTCTTCTTCATGAAAATCACCAGTGCACCCCAAGGGGATACACTAGGATGGATAAGGCCCTTCTCCAATAGGCCCTCAATCTACAAATTGAGCTCATAGAGCTTCGGTGTGGTCATCTAATAAGGATCCCATGAGATAGGCTCTACTCCAGGAACTAGATCTATATGAAAATCAATCTCACGTGGGGTGGTAACCTCGGTAGCTCCCCCGAAATACATCAAAAATATCTCAATATGGGATGATCATCTAGCAATGGTCCAATAGACCCATCCTTAGATTTTCACTAATGTAATATCATACATCTGACAACACCGTTGAACACACTGGTTAAGTTGCATAGTGGAAATGGTGTGAATAGAAATGGGTCTTCTAACCCCTGATATCACTAACTCAACTCCCAAATAATTTGCACTAGATATAGTCTTATGATAACAATCCGTCTTGGCCGTATGTGTAGATAACCAATCCATACCTAATATAACTCAATAGGAGCCCAAAGGAAGGATACGGAGATCCGAGGTGATGGTGAAAGGTCCCAAATCCACAACACACTCCTTAACTAAGGATTTTACGAGATCTTGGCTCCAAAGCCATCTCAACATTACAACTGAGACCTTGCCTAATCGCCACAGCGTGCATCACTCTTCTAAATATGGTGAAATGAAAGAATCGGAAGAACCGAAATCAAACAATATAGAGGTAGGAATACCACCAAGTCTACTTATGGTCTCAATGACTATGCTCTGGTGCTCTGCTGCTACGGTTCTCAACTACTACATAAATCCTGTGGCTACATCCCATGTCACCAATTGTTAGCTCAAAAATTGGTGCCTTACCCTTGTTAGGGTTATGAGGACAATCTCTCTAAAAATGTCCAGCTACTCCACATCCAAAGCAACCACCTGATCCTCTCCAAGGAACAACACCTCTAGTAGGTGCCCTAGAAGCCTGTGGTGTGGATCCTAATGATTTGGTTGTGGTCTTCTATGGCCTCTACTTGGCAAACTCCTACTAACGAGCTCTAGGTCCACCCTGTGTCCTGATGGGACCCCTAGGAGGAGGCCTCATGCTCCGACCTCTCTATGCATCACCTCTCTATGGAGGTCTATACGATGGGTGGGACTATTTGCTATTGATGTGGCCTAAATAATGACTATGTTGAATGCTAACCACCATGAGGAAGAGGTACTAAACCTCTTGATCTACCATCCTGCATCTGCTGAATGCGGCTCCTGACTCGGTCTCTAGCCTGCTAGGTTTTACCTTGATATCCTCGGTAATATAAGCCTTCTCAATGGCCTCTGCTAAAGTTTGTGGATAGTGAATCCGCACTGCACCTCCAATGTCCAAATTTAGGCCCTAGATAAATATGTGAATCCACACCTACTCATCCTACATATACTCTACATACTGAAGTAGATCTAGAAATCTACTCTCATACTCTACTACTGAAAGGGTAGCCTGTCGGAGGTCATGGAACTCATCAATCCTCTACTAGATAAACCTCTTGTGATAGGTACCTGCTCCTAAATCTCTCCTCAAACATCTCCCAAGTCACTGTCTCTAAATCTACATGGAGCTTCTACTCCTCTGTCCTCCACCATACTCCTACTCCATCCCTCAGTAGATGGATCGCAACACGAGCTTTATGTTGCTAGAACAAGGACAAAGCTTGAAGCAACCGCTCAAGCTCACTAGCCATACCTTTGCCTGAAATCCACCAGTATCACCTAAGTAATGTGAGGGCTTAAGCTTTAGGATCTCCCTAATGTGATCCGCTGCTATGGTCTATCATCCTCTAGGTCTCTATGCATGCTCATCCCTAAACTTAGGTCTCCGAGACCTCTCTCTATGCTCCCCTAACTATGTCGCCCTGTCTCCTAGGTGGTGAATCTACTCTAGTTGACTCCACATGGGAGTTCTCTCCTCCATGATCCTTGCTAATTTGAGGGGGTACTTGACCCTCGATAGAAGGAGCTCTATTAGGACTAGTTATCATGTCCTCCACATCCTCCGCGTATAAGCAACATTAACATACTTAAGGGTATGTAGAATCTAAGGTAGAATGGTTGCTACACCTCGATCTTGTGATGGTGGTGGTGGTGGTGGTGGTGATGTGATTCTGAGTCTCTTGTGAAGGTTCCTTTGACTCTTTTTGGGCCTCTGCACAAGCCAAAGTGAGAGTCGGTTCATTTGCTAAGTTATACAACTTCCATGATTACTAAAAACATACAAATTCTTGCTAAGTTGTTTTCTAAGTTTTAGTGTGCTAGGTTTAAGTTTTCATCTCTCAAGTTTTCTAGCATACCCAATGGTCAAATCCTTTAAACCTCACTCTAATACTAAACCCATGCCGTTTAAACAACCACTAGAGACCAAAGAAACAACCTAGGGTTAGCTAGAAAATTATGGGATTTTTTTTTTTTTTTAAAGTGTCTACAACTAAATTGTAAGACATCAATTTTCACTAATAGGTTCTAGAAAAAACCTATTTACTAATACACAAGTTTCCTTTATTAACTTATATCAAGTTCACAAGGTTCCAAAATTAGGGTTATATGTTCTAGTTAGATTTAGGGAGTAATCTTACCCCATACCTACTCTTTAACAGGCTCAGAACTTCAACTATATCTTTATCATTTTTAATGCTTCCAAAATTTTCCTAAACCATTCCCAATGGATAGGAAATTTTCTCACCTTTCGATGATATAAATAAGTCCTCCTAACTCCTTACAAAACTCAAGTTATAAGTGGGCGAGAGGCTTGGGGTCAAATTTTCCCAGAGGGACACGTGGCAAGAGGAGGAGGAGTGCACCTTGGGTGGGTTGGCGGGTTGCATGGTGATATTAGGAAAAAAAATCACTCCACACCCTTGTGGGTCCCCAGGGGACACGTGTTAGGTCCTGACAAGAGGCAAAAAGGGAAAAGGAAAGGGCGGGGCAGCAGATTGATTTAGCGCTTAGCACCCGAGGGAAAAAAAGGCAAGAAAGGACGCACGGGTCCACACACCTGCTGAATAAGGGAATCCGAGGAAGAAGGAGTTGTGAGCCATGGGAGGATTTTTATAATTTTTCCCAAAGGCCCAAAAATGAAATTTCTCCCGAACCTCGCCGCCACCCCCATGGTGCCACGTGGCACGCTTTCATTAGTCACGGTTGCGGGGTGAAGATGAGAATTTTTCCACAAAAAAATTTAAAATATAAGGGGTTTATAAGAACTTGTGCCTCTGCCATAGCCAAAATGGGACACGTGGCACCCTCTGATTGGTTGTGGGCCGGTGGAGGGAAAAGTGAAAATTTTCCAAAAATTTTCAAAAGGTTTAAGGGGTAAAATTTATCCGCGCCTCCACCTTAGCCCCTGGAGGACATGTGACAGCCTTTGATTGGCTGTGGGCTGGTGGAGGGAAAAAGTGAAAATTTTCCCGAGGCCAAAATTTCAAAAAAATTCTAAGGACAATTTTGATGGGAAATTGTTGGGTTGCAGGCCCACTAGGAAAATTTTCCAAAATTTTCCCGCCAAGGTACAAAAACTTCAAAGTGTCATAACTTGAGCTAGAAAGCTAGGTTTTGGGCAAACGAGGACTTTTTGGAAATATCTCGATGCCATATTTGCACAAGGATTATAAAATTTACTTTTTGTTTAATTTTTAAGGGTCAATTTAGTAAAAATGATCTGCAGGCCTTTATTTGGCAAACTAGCAATTTCCAACTTATAATTTTGGTAAAGTTAGAACTCCTCCTTTTCTCAACATGTCAAACAAACATGAAGGATCAATCTAGGGAGGTTTTATAATGTTTTAGGGAATTCAATTTATCCAATCTGTTCAAGGTTGCATTTTTTTGGCAATAAATAGAAAAATGACTGTGTAAGCTCTGTATTAAAATTCATTAAGTTTTGGAGATTCATTCTTGATTGTTATAGTGAATTTGAGTTCCTTAGGTAGTACTAAGTCTAATTTTCAATGTTTCATAACTTATTGTTTAGTGCAAGTATGAACTGTTCATTTTTATTAAAATGTGAATTGCCAGGATGAAGTATATTACAGTGAACTATTTCTTAAATTTGAATCTCCATTTTGTCATTTAAATGTGCATATGATTCCTAACTTAGTCAAATACATTGCTTATTAAATCATCCATCCAATTCTAAATGAAAATACATTTTTGATTTCAGTTTTAATATACATTTTGCAAGGAAAATAACATTTAATTTCATTCCATATGCATTCTTCTTTCAACATTCCAAACAAAGGTTTCTCATTGCAAGTAAAACTCAGATTTCCAATGGAGAAGATATCATATGAACAAGGTAAAACACTTTTGAGAAAGGAATGCAATCCTTCATTGATCATCAATACATTTTTTTTTCTTTCCTTTCTATTTGATTTCAAGCTACAGTACAAACAATAACAACACTATTTCTTATTCCTTTTCAAAACATAGATATCATTTTGGGACAACAAAACAATTCCAGTATCAATCCAATTTTGAAACTACTTCAATCTTTTATACATAATTCAATGACACTTTTACAACTTAACACTCTTCCAATTCGATTACAAAATACAAATTAAAATGCTTATAATATACTTTAAATTTATTTCCATAAACATAAAACAAGTGTAATTCTCCTTTACATTCCTCAATGCAACTACAACTTCCATTAACAATGCAATGCTTCACATTCAACATTTATACATTCATCCACTCAAAATAGGAGAAGTTACATTGAATTATTCAAAGGGAAATGACTATCATACTTGTGAAATTCCTTTCTCCAAAAATAAACATGCTTGTTTCTTCTTCTTTGCAACTTGATCACAACAAGGAAGGGGAAAGGCAACGCTCTCCACCCAACCAAGACATCCAATGAGAAAGGAGAAGCCATCCTTTCCTCATTGGCCCCTGAGCCCCAACCATATTGAAATAAAGTATGAACATCAACACATGGCAACAAGGCTTCTTCCACAACAAACAAGCATTCCTCAAATTGCATACAACTAATAAAATACACAGTCTACAAAGACAGAAGTTCCTAACTATATTGAAACCATACACACAACACATAGGCTTGATCAAGAAAGCCAACAAGAGCAAGAACTATGGGGAACTCCTTATCCCTCCCAATTTGGAATTGGGCATCCAGAAAATACATACCACCAATAAACATATCAAACCCATTAACCTTATATCTCCCAACCCCTCCTTATGCCCCCAATTTATCCCTTATGCCCCCCAAGAATAAGAAATGCAAGCAGTTTCTTTTCCAAGGTGGATCCCAAACAAAAACTCCCTCCTCAATAAAACAGTGTCATTGGCAATCCCTTATGCCCCCATATGAAATCCCCATAGCCTTCTCCTACACCATGCCCTAAGCATTCTACCCAACTAGCCAAGAATGCAAACACAAACACCCTTCAAACATGCATGCAAGAGAAGGAAAAGTAATTAAAACACAGCTCAAGATCCTACCTCTCCATACTGGAGTTTGTTCCAAGCTCACAAGCTTTCCAAGATGCCAAATACAGTCCAAAATCAGCAAGGTTCAAGCAAGAAAAATACTCCAAGCTCTTCCTCAACAAGCTCCAAAAGAAACAACACCAAAAAAATGTGCCCCCAAGAGGAAAATAACAAAGTTTCAACAACCATAAACAAGCAAGGAGTTTCACTTTTATAGGAGAGGGAAGAGAAGAGGATGATGTGGATCCATGTGGGATGCCACATCATTCTTCCTCAACCCCAAGAGGAAAGTCAACATCCTTCACCAAATCACAATAAATAAAATGACAAAAATGACTTACACACTCCAAAAATGCCCATACTCCAAAAGGACTAAATTTAAAACATGTAAGGGAAGTGCAATTAAAACTTACATATTGTCACTTCAAAATGCATTATAAATGCCTACATTTAACCTCCAAACCATAGGCATGGTTGGTGGATCATTTTAAGAGGTGTGGGATAAGTTCAACTTGTCCCACAAGCCTCCAAATTTGACCTCCAAGGTTAAATTCGAATTTCATAAAAGATGGTGTGTTTAACATTCCAAAAGCTGCATTACAAGATTCTTACATATTTCTTACTCATTCTTACATATTATTTTACACACTCTTCCAACATTATTATTTAAACTCAACAACTTTATTAATTACATTCCATGTCCCAATTAAATTTAAATAAAATTTAACTATATGATCTCTCACATTAATCTACCACATTTAAATTAATTAAAAGAAGGAACACATTACAAATAAAATACATACAACAATAATTCAAAAAGAAACACATAAATAAAACAATTATCCCATGGTCACATATAATGGAAATCCCCCATGGGAATTCCTAACATAACACAACACACAAATACACAACACAGTTGTCATGGTGACCTTGTTGAATTCACCCGGATTTTTAATATGGTTATTCTCCAGTCCCCTGACATTGTTGTGATTTTTAACCTACAAAATGTAAATACCTCCTTTAGCCTCATGGGCACATCGAACAACTAAAATGATATAAAAAATATTTCAAGATCATCTAACACATGAATCACAACAATATCAAGAATTCAACATTATCATTTTCAATTAAATAAATCAACTATATCATCATCTATAATATGTCCACGTCAAAAATCCAATATCATTATCAACCTCATCTAAAAAAATGTCTCTAGTAACCATCATGCATAATAACTTAATCCGGATCAATAATAATCCATGATCTAACATCTAACCATCATACTAAAAAAAACATAATAGTGTCCATAATATGATCAATAGTATCAAAATAAATATCTAAAAGTTTCAAAGGGAAGTGGGCACTACATCCCCCTCTCCTTAGACTCGACTTCCTCCTGAAATCACTAGGAAAAAATATGGAAACTACACTCATAATCCTATGGCATCCTCCCAAGTGGCTGCAGCCTCATCATATATGTCCCATTACAAATGTACCTAATCAATCTCTCTACTTTGAAGGCCCAGTGTCCTGTTATCTATGATACGGACGGGCTCCACCATCACCTTCCCCTGATCCTACACCTGCAATGATGTCTAGTCCAACATATGAGAAGGATCTGCAATGTACCTCCTAAGGAAAAAATCATGTAACACATCATGTACGTGAGACAAGTTGGGTGGCAATGCTAGATTGTAAGCCAAAGGGCTGATATGCTCCAAGATATCAAAAGGACCAATGAATCTAGGAGCTAACATAGAACCTTTTCCATAATGGATAGGGCTCTTATGTGGTCTAACATGAAGGAACACCTTCATGCCCACATAAAAGCTACGATCAATCCTATGCTGATTTACATACTTCTTCTACCTATCGTGTGCCTCTTGCATCTCTACCTGATTAACACTACCTGCTACTCCATGTCTTGCAAAAGAGATGGTCCAAGAGATACTCTATCCTCTAACCTATCCTAGCTAAGGGGTGTCCTGCACTCTCTACCATATAATGCTTGAAAAGGAGCCATGCCTTAGAACTCTGAAAAATATTATTGTAGGCAAACTCCACTAAGTACAGGTACTCCTCCCACTTACACTGCTAATCCATCACGTACATCCTAAGCATATCTTTGAAAATATGATTCAATCACTCACTTGGTTTATCCATCTATCTCGGGTGATATGCTATGCTGAAGTTAATCCTTATCTTGAGGACATACTACATGGTTGTCTTGAAATGTAAAGTGCACAAAGGATCGGGTCACAAATGATCTTCCACGGATCCCTTACAACCCGATGATCTCATCCAAATATACTCGTGCCTTTGCTCTAGCTGTATAAGTGGTCTTCACTAGAGAAAAGTGAGCCAATTTTTTCAATTTATCAACCGTGACCATAATGGCGTTGTGGTGATATCTTGACATAGGTAGTCCAACAATGAAATCCATGGAAATGGTGTCCCACTTCCATTCGGTATGAAATGAGGATAAAGAAGACCTACTAGATGTTGATGCTTGGCCTTAACCCTCTGGCACTCTAAACACCATGACACAAACTAAGCCATGTCTCGATGATGTACTCTCTAGTGGTACAACTATCTCAAGGTAGCATGCATCTTCTTCACTCCTGGATGGGCTAAATAGGGTGTAAGATGTGCCTCTACCAAGATGTCCTGCCTCAAACCTCCATCTCTGGGAACATATATCCGGCCTCTGTGCCTGAGAAGACCATCTACCTCTTAGGAAAAGACATCAAAATTCCCCTCAAGGGGTCTATATGACTCGATCTCTACTTGTACTGCTATGTAGAAGCTGTCAAGAGGAAGATGTTGAAGAATCCTACTCCACAAATATGTGCTCACTGAGGTGGCCATAGCCACATGTCTTCATCTACTGAGAGCATCTACTACCATATTCTCCTTCCCTTTCACATGCTCTATCTCCATGTCATACTCACAAAGTAACTCCATCTAATGCCGTTTATGAGCGTTTAGATTGG
Organism: Taxus wallichiana var. yunnanensis; assembly: GCA_018340775.1. NCBI lineage: Eukaryota > Viridiplantae > Streptophyta > Pinopsida > Cupressales > Taxaceae > Taxus > Taxus wallichiana. The sequence goes on from CM031242.1 coordinate 246,467,125, forward strand.
GCTATGTGAAGAGGTGGCGAAGACTCAAATGATCTGTTTTGAGTGTGAATCTCTTCCAAGAAGAAAATGCCTCCATCTAACCAAATAATGCACAAATTCCGCAAGATCAAGATCATGGGTAGGATAATTAAGATCGTGATCCTTGAGTTTGCGAGACTTAAAATCTACAACCCTATCATCCTGCATCAACACACCTCCAAGCCCTGCTAAAGAAGAATCTATGCAAACAAAGAACTCACCCTATGGATCTCGCACTTTGCAAGAATGGGTGGTGTAGTGAGGCACTCCTTCAGTGTCCTGAATGCTTGCTCACATCTATCCATCCAAACAAACTTCTTCCCTTTCCTCTAAAGGGGAGTGATAGGGTGTGTAATCTGAGAGAAGTCTTGAACAAATATCCGGTAGTAACTTGCTAAACCCATGATGATACACCCTCGGTCACTATATTTGGGTGCTAGAAAATCCATAATGGCTCTAATCTTGGAAGGATCAAATGTGATACCTTCCCTAGAAATAATATGACCCAAATACTACACCTCTCTCTAGAAGAAACCACACTTCTCCAAGTTCCTATAAAGCTACTACTCACGAAGACATTAGAGAATGTATCAAAGGTTCCCCTCATGCTCTCACGTGTATGTGAATATATGAAAATGTCATCTAGGAAGATGAGAAAGAAACGATCTAAAAAGGTTCTGAATAGCCCATTCATCAAACTTATAAACACTGCAGGGGCATTCATCAAACCAAAAGGCACCACTATGAACTCATAGTGCCCATATCTCATATGGAAGGTGGTCTTATGAATGTCTGCCTCCAAAATCCTCAACTGATGGTAGCCTAACTTGAGATCAATCTTAGAGAATATTGTGGCTCCTTTCATCTAATCAAATAAGTCATCAATACAAGGAAGAGGATAATGATTCTTGATCATCACTTTGTTCAACTGGAGGTAATCAATACACAACCACAATGATCCATCCTTCTTCTTCACAAAAATCACTGGTGCACCCCAAGGGGATACACTAGGATGGATAAGACCCTTCTCCAATGGCCCTCAAGCTGTAACTTGAGCTCACGAGCTCGAGGTGGTCATCCGATAAGGTGCCCGTGAGATAGGCTCTGCTCTAGGAACTATATCTATATGAAAATCAATCTCACGTGGGGGTGGTAACACTAGTAGAACCCTAGAAATACATCGGAAAACTCTCTCAAGATGGGATGATCATCTAGTGATGGTCTAATAGACCCATGCTCAAATATGTCACTAACTTTAACAACATACATTTGACAAACCCCTACGCTCGCACACACCGCTTAAGCCATAGCGGAAATGGTGTGAATAGAAATGGGTCTCCTGACCCCTGAGATCACCAACTCAACTCCCAAATCATATACACAAGTTATAGTCTTATGATAACAATCCATCCTGGACCTATGTGTACATAACCAATCCATACCTAAGATAACTCCATAGGAGCCCAAAGGAAGGATACGGAGATCTGAGGTAGTGGTGAAAGGTCCCAAATCCACAACACACTCCTTAACTAAGGAGTCTATGGAGATATTGGCTCCAGAAGCCATCTCGACATCCCAACTAAGACCTTTCCTAACTACCACTAGCCTACATCACTCTACTAAATATGGTGCAATGAAAGAATTAGAAGAACCAGAATCAAACAATATAGAGGTAGGAATACCACTAATGCTACATGTGGTCTCAATGACTATGCTTTGGTGCTCTTCCTGATGGTTCTCAACCACTACATAAATCCTATGGCTGCATCCCATGTCACCAACTATCGGCTCAGAAACCAGTGCCTTACCCTTGTTAGTGTTCTGAGGACAATCCCTCCAAAAATGTCTAGCTACTCCACATCCAAAGCAACCACCTAATCCTCTCCAAGAAACAAAACCTCTAGTAGGTTCCCTAGAATCCTGTGGTGTAGATCCTAATGAATTGGCTATGGTCTACTATGGCCTCTCTTTGGCAAGCTCTCAGCCGTAACCGAGCTCTAGGTCCACCCTATGTCTTGACAGGGACCCTAGGAGGAGGGCCCATGCTTCGACCTTTCTATGCATCACCTCTCTGGGAGGTCTATACGATGGGTGGGACTACTACTTCCGTGGCCTAAATGATGATTGTGATGAATGCTAACCACCACAAGGAAGAGGTACTAAAACTCTTGATCTACCATCCCGCATCTACTAAATGTGGCTCCCGACTCGGTCTCTAGCCTACTTTCGGTTTTACCCCGAGTCTCCTTTGCAATATAGGCCTTCTCAATGGCCTCTTTAGCTAAAGTCTATGGACAATGAATCCACACCGCACCTCCAATGTCCAAATTCAGGCCCCGAAAAATTTGTGAATCCACACCGCTCATCCTATATATACTCTACATACCGAAGTAGATCTAGAAATCTACTCTCATACTCTGCCTACTCTTGAAAGGATAGCCTATCGGAGGTCATGAAACTCATCAATCCTCTGCTAGATAAACCTTCGTGATAGGTACCTCCTCTTAAATCTCTCATCAAATAGCTCCTAATTCATTGTCTCTAATCTACATGAAGCTTTTAATCCTCTATCCTCCACCATACTCCTGCTCCATCCCTCAGTAGATGGATCACAACATGAGATTTCGTGTTACTAGAACAAGGAAAAAGCTTGAAGCAACCACTCAATCTCACTAGCTAGGCCTCTACTTGAAATCCACTTGTATCACCTAAGTAATGTGAGGGCCTAAGCTTTAGGATCTCCCTGATGTGATCCGCTACTGTGGTATGTCGGCCTCTAGGTCTCTTTACATGCTCATCCCTAAGCCTAGGGCTCTGAGACCTCTCTCTATGCTCTGGAACTCTATCACCCTATCTCCTAGGTGGTGAATCTACTCTAACTCCACATGGGAGTTATCTCCTCCATGCTCCTCCTACCTAATTCGAGGGGGTACCTAACCCTCGACTGAAGGAGCTCCATCATGACTAGCTATCTGTCCTCCACCTAATCCTCCGTGTAAAGTGACATTAACATCCCGAAGGTTATGTAGAATCGAGGTAGAATGGTTACTACACCGTGATCGGTGGTGGTGGTGGTGAGTCTAAGTGTCTTTGTGAAATTTCCTCTCACTTCATCCGAGCCTCCTACACAAGTCAAAGCGAGAGTAATTTCATTTGCTAAGTTATACAACTTCCATGATTACTAAAAACATACAAATTCTTGCTAAGTTGTTTTCTAAGTTTTAGTGTGCTAGGCTTAAGTTTCATGTCTCAAGTTTTCTAGTGTGCCCAATGGTCCAAGCCTTTAAACCTCACTTTGATACCAAACTGTGTTTCTCATTTAAACAACCACTTGAGACCAAAGAAACAACCTAGGGTTAGCTAGAAAATTATGGGATAATGTTTTTTTTTTGAAGTGTCTACAAATAAATTGCAAGACATCAGTTTTCACTAATAGGTTCCAAAAAAAACCTATTTACTAATACAAAAGTTTCCTTTATTAACTTATATCAAGTTCACAGGGTTCCAAAATAAGGGTTATATGTTTTAGTTAGATTCAGGGAGTAATCTTACCCCATACCTGCTCTCTTTAAAAGGATCAAAACTTTAACTGGATATTTTTCATACTTAATGATTCCAAAATTTCTCTAAACTATTCCCAAAGGATAGGAAATTTTTTCATCTTTCTAGTGATATAAAGAAGTCTTCCTAACTCCTTACAGAACCAAGTTATAAGCGGACGAGTCTTGGGGTCAAATTTTCCCAGAGGGACACGTGGCAAGAGGAGGAGGAGTGCACCTTGGGCTGGTTGGCCGACGGTCGTAGGGTGACATTGGGAAATTTTCCCAAGGCAGGATCAAAGACAAAAAGTGCTCCACACCCTCGTGGGTCCCAGGGACACGTGTCGTCCCGACGCAAGGTAAAAAAGGGAAAAGGAAAGGGTGCGGCAGGAGACTGATTTAGCACTTAGCGCCCAAGGGGAGCAAAGGAAAGAAAGGATGCGTGGGTCTGCGCGCCCGCTGAAGAAGGGAATCCAAGGGAGAAGGAAAAGTTACGGGCCATGCAGGAGGATTTTTAGAAATTTTCCCAAAGGCCCAAAAATGAAATTTCTCCTAAACCTCCGCCACCACCCCCATGGTGCCACGTGGCACACTTTCATTGCCGCATGAGGCAGTAGGTCAACATGAGAATTTTTCCCCAAATTTTTTTAAAAGCTAATGGGTTTATAGAAACCCGTGCCTCCACTATTACCACAAGGGGACATGTGGTACCCTCTGATTGGTTGCGGGCCGGCGGAGGGAAAAGTGAAAATTTCCAAAAAAATTCAAAAGGTTTAAGGGTAAAATTTATCTGCGCCTCCGCCTCAGCCCCTGGAGGACACGTGGTAGCCTCTGATTGGCTGCGGGCCGGTGGAGGGAAAAGTGAAATTTTTTTGAGCCCAAAATTTTGAAAATTTTCTAAGGACAATTTTGATGGGAAATTTTTTGGGTTGCTCACAAAAATTTCCCAAATTTTCCCGCCAAGGCACAAAAACTTCAAAGTGTCATAACTTGAGCTAGAAAGCTCGGTTTGGGAAAATGAGGACTTTTCAAAAATATCTCAATGCCCTCTTTGCATAGGGAACATAAAATTTACTTTTTGATGAAGTTTTAAGGGTCAATTTTGTAAAAATGATTTGCAGCCTTTATTTGGCAAATTGGCAATTTCCAACTTATAATTTTGGTAAAATTAGAACTCCTCCTTCACTCAACATGTCAAATAGACATGGAGGATCAATCTAGGGAGGGTTTAGAGTGTTTTAGGGAAGTCAATTTATCCAATCTATTCAAGGTTGCATTTTTCTAGCAATAGACAGAAAAATGATTGTGCAAGCTCCGAATTGAAATTCATTAAGTTTTGGAGATTCATTCTTGACTGTTATAGTGAATTTGAGTTCCTTAGGTAGTACTAAGTCTAATTTTCAATGTTTCATCACTTATTGTTTAGTGCAAGAATGAACTGTTCATTTTTATTAAAATGTGAATTGCAGATTAGTATATTACAGTGAACTATTTCTTTAAATTGGAATCTCCATTTTGTCATTTAAATGTGCATATGATTCCTAACTTAGTCAAATACATTGCTTATTAAATCATCCATCCAATTCTAAATGAAACTACATCTCTGATTTTAGTTTTAATATACATTTTGCAAGGAAAATAACATTGACTTTCATTCCATATGCATTCTTCTTTCAACATTCCAAACAGAGGTTTCTCATTGCAAGTAAAACTCAGACTTCCAATGGAGAAGATAACATATGAACAAGGTAAAACACTTTTGAGAAAGGAATGCAATCCTTCATTGATCATCAATACAATTTTTTTACTTTCCTTTCTATTTGATTTCAAGCTACAATACATACAATAACAACATTATTTCTTATTCCTTTTCAAAATAGAGATATCATTCTTGGACAACAAAACAATTCCAGTATACAATCCAATTTTGAAACTACTTCAATCTTTTATACATAATTCAATGACACTTTTACAACTTAACACTCTTCTGATTCGATTACAAAATACAAATTACAATGCTTATAATATCCTTTACATTTCTTTCCAAAAACATAAAACAAGTGTAATTCTTCTTTACATTCCTCAATGCAACTAAAACTTCCATTAACAATGCAATGCTTCACATTCAACATTTATACATTCATCCACTCAAGTGGGAGAAGTTACATTGAATTACTCAAAGGGAAATGACTATCATCTTGTGAAATTCCTTTCTCCAAATAGAAGCATTCTTGTTTCTTCTTCTTGAAAACTTGATCACAACAAGGAGGGGGGAAAGGCAACACTCTTCACCCAACTAAGACATCCAATGAGAAAGGAGAAGCCATCCTTTCCTCATTGGCCCCCGAGCTCGAACCATATTAAAATAAAGTATGAACATAAACCCATGGCAAAAGGCTTCTTCCATAACAAACAAGCATTCTTCAAATTGCATACAAATAATAAAATACAAAATCTAACAAGATAGCAGCTCCCAACTACATTGAAACCATACACACAACACATAGACTTGATCAAGCAAGCCAACAAGAGAAAGAACTATGGGAACTCCTTATGCCTCCCAATTTGGAATTGGGCATCCACCAAAATACATACCACTAATAAAAATATCAACCCCATAAACCTTATATCTCCCAACCCCTCCTTATGGCCCCCAAGTTTATCTCTTATGCCCCCAAGAGTAAGAAATGTAAGCGAGTTTCTTTTCTAAGGTGGATCCCAAACCAAAACTCCCTCATCAATAAAATAGTGCCATTGGTAATCCCTTATGCCCCCATATGAAATCCCCATAGCCTTCTCCTACAACATGCTCTAACCATTCTACCCAACCAGCCAAGAATGTAAACACAAACACCCTTCAAACATGCATGCAAGAGGAGGAAACGTAATTAAAAACAGCTCAAGATCCTACCTCTCCATACTAGAGTTTATTCCAAGCTCACAAGATTTTCAAGATGCCAAATACAGTCCAAAATCAGCAAGGTTCAAACAAGCAAAAATACTCCAAGATCTTCCTCAATAAGCTCCGGAAGAAACTATTGAGTATGGAGCTAAATTACTCATGTTTTAGCATGAAATTGGAACTCGCTAGAAAATACAAGATCGACATCGGTCGAGAAGACCGGAATTGTCGAGAAAAGACTGGAATCGATCGGTATGACTAGCATCGGTCAAGTAAGTAAGGAACCGACCACGGTTAGGTAGAATCAGTGTCGGTTACTGTGCGATGATATTCTAATTAATCATCGGAGTTTTATTTATATTTTTAGCATTGGAATAGATTTAATGAATGTAATTACATGGCTAAGTGCCCTAAAGTCTTAAATGACTATTTAAAGCATAAAACTAGGGTTTAGAGGAGAGAATTGATCATAATTACAAGATAATTGTGTAAGAGAGGATTCTTGGTAAAGAATCAAAAATCTTGAAGGAAGAAACTACTGAACATCTCGAGAAGTGTAGAAGATTGTAAATCTTCATTTTATATCTTGTCAAATCTTTGGATTATAGATTGGCTTGTTTCTTGGTGGACGTAGCCCACACTAGGTGAACCATGTTAAATCTGGTGTTGATTTATGTCTCTTATTTTATATAATTCTTCTGGTAAAATATCTAATTTTATTTGCATGTATGCTTAGATCTGATATATTATCTGTACAACCGGTGTGCTAACCCCAACAACTAGTATTAGAGCTTTGTTTGAGGGTTTTGTGTGTTGACAAATTTACTCATAGAGGGTTTTTGATTGAGTGGGAGCTACAAAAATGACAAAAGATAATAAACACAAGGTAGAGAAGTTTAACGGATAAAATTATCAATTATGGAAGATGCAAATTGAGGATTATCTGTATCAGAGAGATTTGTACTTACCGTTGGATGAAAAGTCTAGACCTATGAAGATGACTGATGAAGAATGGAATATTTTTGACAGAAAGGCTTTGGGATCTATAATATTGATCCTGGTAGCATCGGTGGCTTCCAATATCATAGAAGTGACTTCTATGGTAGACTTAATGAAATCTCTTGCTAATTTATATGAAAAATCTAGTGCTTCAAATAAAGTTTATTTGATGAAGAAACTTTTTAGTTCTAAGATGCATGAAGGTGAAGTCATTCTATTCATTTGAATGATTTCCGATCTATTGTAAATCAGTTAAAATTGGTTTCAATACCATTTGATGATGAAGTAAAAGCACTTTTATTCTTATGTTCTTTGCCTGATAGTTGCAATAACTTGGTAATGGTTGTTAGTAATACAACATCTGCTAATAATATTTTGAAGTTTTATGATGTGGTTAGTATAATATTGAATGAAGAAATTTGCAAGAAAAATACACAGAAACATCATCTGGAAATGCTTTGAATGTAGAAAGCAGGGGTAGGAAGAAGGAGAGATCTAAGAGTAAGAGTAATGGGAAATCAAAATCAAGGGATAACAGATCTAAATCCAAAAGTAAGGGAATTACTTGTTGGAAATGTGGAAAGAAAGGACATGCAAAGAAAGATTATTGGTCAAAGAATAAAGAGAACTAACAACCGTGACAAAGGTAAAGAGGTGAATCTTGCTACATCAGAGGTAATGCAAGATGCTCTTATTCTTTCTTTAGATAGTAGAATTGAATCATGGGTTTTAGATTCAGGAGCTTCTTTCCATGCAACCCCTAATAAGGGTTATTTCAGAAATTATGTCTAGGGAAATTTTGGGCATGTCTATTTAGGTGATGATGAACCTTGCAGTATTATTGGTAAAGGGAAAGTTCATATAAACATGTAGAATGGAAATACATGGGTATTGAAAGATGTGAGGCATGTGCCAAGCCTCAAGAGGAATATTATTTCTGTAGGGAAACTAGGTGAATCTAGTTGCATGGTTACTTTTACAGAGACTCTTGGAAAGTCACCAAGGGTGCTTTTGTTGTGGTAAGAGGTAAGAAGGTAGGAACATTATATTTATCTACTTGTATTATTGATTCTTTTTCTACATTATCTACTTCAGATTCAGATGCATGCATGTGGCATAATTGGTTGGGTCATATGAGTCAAACAGGAATGTTGATCTTAAAGGCTAAGGGTAAGTTATCAGATTTGAAAGATTTAGATCTTGATTTCTGTGAGCATTGTATCTTTAGAAAGAAAAAGAGTGAGATTTCTCAAAGTTGGGGCAACTAAGAAGAAGTAAAAATTGGAGCTTGTACACTCAGATGTGTGGGGACCAGCTCAGGTAGCTTCTCATGGTGGATCCCAATATTATGTTACTTTCATTGATGATGCTACAAGAAAGGTATGGGTTTATTGTATTAAATGCAAATCTAATGTTTTTGAAACTTTTAAAAGATGGAAAGCCCTTGTTGAGAATGAATCAAATTCTAAGTTAAAGTGCCTTAGATCTGAAAATGCTGGTGAATACTGTAGCAAGGGATTTCAATGATTATTGTTCGAGTGAATGGGATATGCGAGAGAAAGAATGGTTCCAAGAACACCACATGAGAAAGGTGTTGTAGAGAGAATGAACAAGACAGTCATGGAATGTGCTAGAAGTATGAAGATACATTGTGGATTGCCCTTGCAGGTTTTTGGCGAAGCATTTGATACAATAGTTTATTTGATTAACCGTGGCCCTTTAATTTCACTAGATGGAGGAATACCGGAGGAAGCATAGACCGAAAAGAGGTAGATATTTCTTTTCTTAAATTTTTTTAGTTTAGAAGCTTTTGTGCATGTTGATAGATAAAATAGAAAAAGTTGGATGCAAAATTCAAGAGGTGCACTTTCATTGGTTATGGATCTGGTGATTTCAATTTTCATTTTTGGGATTTAGAGAATTATAAAATTGTTAGGATTCATGATGTTGAATGGAATGAAAAGAGAATATACAGGGATCAAATTTTGGTACCTAAGGATGAAAAAATTGAGAAGTTTATTGATGAAAATGAACTCTTGGGTTTTAAAGAAACACCTACAGAAATACACAGTAACCATGGTCAGTTAGGCCATGACCGGCATCGGTCAGATGAACCATCGGCTTGATTCTGAGAGGATCGAATCGCGGCATTAGTTAGCTGAACGACGTCGGTTAGAGGTGATCGGTGTCGGTCACTATCAGAAGTTGATACTAATGTCCAGGAGGTCCAAATTGAGCCTCTGGTACCCCAAACTCCTGTGAGAAGGTCACAAAGGGTAAGTAAACTTCCAGAAAGATTTTCACCTTCTCTATTTTATCTATTATTGACTGATAGTGGTGAACCAGAAAGATTTGAAGAAGCAATGTAGGATAAAACTCACGTTCAGTGGGAGCATGGCATGGATGAGGAGATGAACTCTTTGGAACAGAACCAGACTTGGGATTTGGTTAAATTGCCAGCATGAAAGAGAACATTGCGGGAATAAGTGGTTTTACTGAGAATTAAGGAAGAAGAGGGTGGATAGAAAAGGTACAAGGCAAGGCTTGTAGTAAAGGGATTTGCACAAAAGGTAGGTATTGACTTTGGTGAAATATTTTCTCTTGTTGTTAAGATGACTTCTATTCATATTGTATTGAGTTTAGTTGTAGTAGAAGATTTGCATTTAGAGAAACTAGATGTGAAGATGACTTTCCTTCATGGTGATTTGGATGAAGAGATTTATATGCAGCAACCGCTTGGGTATGAATTCAAGGGTAAGGAGAAATTAGTGTGTAGGTTGAAAAAGAGCTTATATGGGCTCAAGCAAGCTCCAAGGAAATGGTACATGAGGTTTGATAGTTTTATGCATGAGCATGGTTACTTGAGATGTGAATCTGACCATTGTGTTTATTTCAAGAAGCTTGAAAATGGGAGCTATATTATTTTGTTACTGTATGTGGATGATATGCTTATTGCAGGATCTAGTATGCAAGACATTGGTGAGCTTAAGAGAAAGCTAGCTCACATGTTTTCAATGAAGGATTTGGGAGCTGCAAAAGAATTCTTGGCATGCAAATACATAGAGATAGGAAAAACAAGAAATTGTATTTGTCTCAGGAGGATTATATCTACAAGGTGTTAGAAAGGTTCAACATGCATAATGTAAAACATTTTAGCGCACTTATGGCTGGAAACTTATAATTGAGTAAAGATTAGTGTCCTTCATCACAAGAGGAGGCCAAATACATGACACGAGTGCTGGAAACTTAAAATTGAGTAAAGATAAATGTCCTTCATCACAAGAGGAGGCCAAATACATGACACGAGTGCCATATGCTTCAACAATTGGAAGTCTCATGTATGATATGGTTTGTACAAGACCATACATTGCATAGGTAGTGGGAGTTGTGAGTAGATATATGGCTAATCCAGATAAAGAGAATTGAAAATTATTCCAATGGATACTCAAGTATTTGAAAGGGACATCTAGCATGCAGTTATGCTATGGAGGTTCAGATATTTCATTACGTGGCTATGTTGATTCGGATATGGCTTGAGATCTGGATGGTAGGAGGAGCACTACTAGATATATTTTCACAACAGGTGGAATGGAAGTTAGCTATATCTCAAGATTGCAGAAGGTTGTGGCTTTGTCTACTACAGAGGAAGAGTATGTTGCGAGATACGAGAGGCTAGCAAGGAGATGATATGGATGAGTAGGTTCATGGAAGAGTTTGGAAAGGAGAAAAGTAATTATTAACTATTCAATGATAGTCAGAGTGCAATTCATTTGGCAAAAAACTTAACATTTCATTAAAGAATGAAACACATTCGAATTGAGGTATCACTTCATATGACAGGTATTGGAGGATGGACAGTTGAATCTAGAAAATATTCATACAAGCAAGAACCCTGCAGATATGCTGTCGAAGCCATTGGCAAAGGAGAAGTTGGAGCTACACTCCACTTCTGTTGGTCTTTAATTTTGAGACTCTAAGAGGAAGAAACAAAGCCAAGGAAGGATCCAAGAATGATGATGTACATGTATGGTGTAGTAATTAATCTCCAAGTGGGAGATTGTTGACTATGGAGATAAATACTCATGTTTTAGCATGCAATTGGAAATTTCTGGAAAATACAGTAACTGGTATCGGTCAAGGCTGACCGGAATCGGTCAAGTATGACCGACATTGGTCAAGTAAGTAAGGAGCTAGCCACGGTTAGGTAGAACCGGTGTCGGTTACCTGTGCGACAAGCTTTTAATTAACTCTCAGGTTTTATTTCTATTTTTAGCATTGAAATAGATTTAATGAATGTAATTACATGGCTAAGTGCCCTAAAGTCTTAAACGACTATTTAAAGCATAAAGTGAAGGTTTAGAGGAGAGAATTGATCATAATTACAAGATAATTGTGTAAGAGAGAATTCTTGGTGAAGAATCAAAAAGTTTGAAGGAAGAAAGTACTGAACATTTGAGAAGTGTAGAAGATTGTAAATCTTCATTGTATATCTTGTTAAATCTTTGGATAATAGATTGGATTGTTTCTTGGTGGACATAGCCCACACTGGCTGAACCACGTTAAATCTGGTGTTGATTTTTGTCTCTTGTTTTGTATAATTCTTCTAGTAGAATATCTAATTTTATTTACATGTATGCTTAGATCTGATATATTGTTTGTACAACCAAAGGTGTGCTAACCCCAACAAAATAGCACCAAAAAAATGCGCCCCCAAGATGAAAATAACAAATTTTCAACAACCATAAACAAGCAAGGAGTTTCACTTTTATAGGAGAGGGAAGAGAAGAGGATGATGTGGATCCATGTGGGATGCCACATCATTCTTCCTCAACCCCAAGAGGAAATTCAACATCCTTCACCAAATCACAATAAATAAAATGACAAAAATGACTTACACACTCCAAAAATGCCCATACTCCAAAAGGACCAAATTTAAAACATGTAAGGGAAGTGCAATTAAAACTTACATATTGTCACTTCAAAATTCATTATAAATGCCTACATTTAACCTCCAAACCATAGGCATGGTTAGTGGATCATTTTAAGAGATGTGGGACAAGTTTAACTTGTCCCACAAGCCTCCAACTTTGGCCTCCAAGGTTAAATTCGAATTTCATAAAATATGGAGTGTTTAACATTCCAAAATCTATCTTACAAGACTCTTACATATTTCTTACACATTCTTACATATTAACTTACACACTCTTCCAACATTATTATTTAAACTCAATAACTTTATTAATTACATTCCATGTCCCAATTAAATTTAAATAAAATTTAACTATATGATCTCTCACATTAATCTACCACATTTAAATTAATTAAAAGAAGGAACACATTACAAATAAAATACATACAACAATAATTCAAAAAGGAACACATAAATAAAACACTTATCCCATGGTCACATATAATGGAAATCCCCCATGGGAATTCCTAACATAACACAACACACAAACACATAACACAGTTGCCATGGTGACCTTGTTGAATTCACTCAGAATTTTAATATGGTTAGTCTCCAGTCCCCGACATTGTTGTGATTTTTAACCTGCAAAATACAAATACCTCCTTCAGCCTCATGGCCATATCAGAACATCCAAAATGATATAAACAACATTTCAAGATCATCTAAACACATGAATCACAACAATATCAAGAATTCAACATTATCATTTTCAATTAATTAATCAACTATATCATCATCTATAATATGTCCACGTCAAAATAGTATATTATCAACCTCATATAAAAATGTCTCTAGTAACCATCATGCATAATAACCGAATCCAGATCAATAATAATCCATGATCTAACATCTAACCATCATACTAAACAAAACATAATAGTGTTCATAATATGATCAATAGTAATAAAATCGGTATCTAAAAGTGTCAAAGGGAAGTGGACACTACAATTCACGTGAAAACCTGATGCTAGATACTTCATCTTATACAATTCATCCTTCCTTTAATTTCAACTTGAATATTAAGAATTGAATGGGGTAAAACAAGAACTTACTCATTTTTCCGATATCTTTGTGAATTTATCTTCGCATGCAGAGTGCTCAATTTATTTTCTTCTTAGTTGATTTCTTCACCAATTTTTACAGCTAGGGCATCCAAATATTTGTATGCAATGATAAAATTTGAAATACTTGGAAGATTTTAATGATTCTACCTTGATTTGTGAAAATAATGTATTAATGGTAGAAATCATAAATGCTTTATATTCTAGCCATCAATCTTGATTTTTGTAGTTTTAATGTGGGCCATCCACCTAGATCATTCTAGCTTTTTGTTGGTGAAGGAATATTTACGTATATGAGCACTTCCTTTTGAATGAATGAAAACTTGAAAATTTGAATTACCTCTCTACCTTTTGAATTTTGATAAGGAATTGCCACATGTTTTGATCTAATTGGGGGAGGAACCATAGATCTTACTTACATTTTAGCCAAATTTTTCAATAAGTGCAAAATTGCATTTTTGACTAGAGCATCTGCATTTGAATTTTATTGAGATCTTGACACGTGTCTGAATCTTAGACATAATAGAACTATGGGGATATTTTGCACTTTTTTTTTCTCCCATCTTGATGCAAGATTGTCAATATGACCCGATACCTCGCTCTTATGAAATTTTCTATAAATACGTCACGTGTCTTTGGAAGGAGGCCTAAAACTCCACTCCGGATCTATTTTGACACATACACCATTTCGAGCCTTGGGGCCAAAATTACACTTTTCGGTTACTATGTAAAAGATGTAACTGTGAAAACTAAGTCTGATGTGGCACAACCAATGGAAGCATGACATGTATTGTCAGATGATGGAGTAAAATGTGAAATTTGCACTGGAATTCCAAAGGACGACATACAAGGAATATTTTCAAGATTAAACCCGATCCATGATCAGTTTTTCACAAGGATTTTTCAGAGGCAACATGAATATTACATTCCTTAACTAAAAAAGAGGATTCATGCCCTAAACATAAGGTTTTCATTCACATTCAACATGATTATATCTTCAAGCATATTATATTTACATGGGCCAACCAATCGAGAATTTTTTCAAAGGCATACCTTAAACAAAGGATGAGATCAAATTGAGAACTAACATGACCTATATCATTCTTCAGTGAATATTTTAATGAGGTCAAGAGGAAATAATCTACTTATGATGTGGAAATTTATGTTATTGTTCAAGCATTAAAGAATCGAGACATTACTTTGTAGCTTAGGAATTTGTACTCTTTACTGACCATGAATAATTGATGTATGTAAAAACATATAAGAAACTAAATAGTAGGCATGCAAAGTGAGTTTCATATTTGCAAGAATATTATTTTTTTGTAAATAATAAATCAGGTAAGTAGAATCAAGTTGTTGATGCCTTGAGTAGGCATGTAGCATTGTTGATAACAATGGAAAATGAAGTAGTAGGGTTTGAGGTAGTTAAGGAGTTGTATGAAAGTGATCCAAATTTTTGTGATGTTGTGAGATAATGTAAGGACCCTACAATGGGTAGTGGTTCTTGTGGTTATTTTATGCATGATGGCTATTTATTTAGAGGAAAATAATTGTGCATTCATGTTGGTTCAATGAGAAAAAAATTATAAGAGAATCCACAGGTGGGTGTTTGGCTAGAAAATTTGGTATAAGTAAGAAAAATTCTCTTGTGGTCAAGAAGTATTATTAGATGAATGTAAAGTGGGACATAAGTAGGATTATATCAAGATGTAGAGTGTGCCACATGGATAAAGGCCATGCAAAGAATATTGAGTTGTGTATTGCATTACCTATCCCTATAGGGCCATTCGTTTATTTGAGTATGGATTTTGTGTTAGGAATTCCTAACACAAAACAAGGAAATGATTCTATATTTGTTGTGGTAGACATATTCTCTAAAATGGAATATTTCATTACTTGTAGGACAAATAATGATGCTTCTAGAGTAACATATTTGTTTTTTAGAAGTGGTTAGGTTGTATGGAGTTCCAAGAATGATCACTTCAGATCGAGACACAAATTTTTTGAGTCACTTTTGGAAGACTATGTGGAGAAAAATGGGGACACATCTATAGTTTAATAGTGCATATCACCACTAGAATAATGTACAACAAGAACTAGTAAACAAGATCTTGGGAATTCATCTACAATGCATAGTTGAAGAAAATCCAAAACAATGGGATTTTTTTATTACCTTAAGCTATGTTTTCCTATAATAGCTTAGTAAAAAGGTCAACAATGAGGTATCCTTTAAATATTTTATATGGTAGGAACCCAAAGGTTTTGGAAGCATAACAGACTAAGGGAGGTAGGTGAATCAGTCCTTCAAAACTTTAACCAAATCAACTTGACTTGTATGAATCATTAACCATTCAATCATACATTAATTGTGACCTTAGCAACATGAAAAAATCATCCACATGAGCATGAATAAGAGATTTTACACAAGACACAATATTTAAGTGGGAAACCCTCAAGGGAATAAAACCCACTAATTTTTTTATTATATTACTTAAACTAAAATACTTTCATGAATATGACTCATCACACAAGATTTGTTTAGTAAGACACCAAACCCATAAAGAACAAAAACCCTAGAAACCCTTATTGATATTACTCACAAAAAGGAATTGTATGAATATTACTCGTCACAATTTTTTTTATAATAATACCACTGGAGAATTTTTTCCAACACATAACCTGATAGTGATCACAAAATTCAGCTCATACACCTTCAAACCCTCTTTAAACACACCTTCTACTACTTCACTCAAACTAGCTCAAACATGGAATGATTTGGACAAATACTATTGAAAAATATCTCCTCATCACTCTTTAGAAATTAAATCAATCTCTAAGACTTGTCTTGATTCCTTCATATGACATCTGCTCTCTCACCTAGCTCGCACTTTTTCCTCTCTCAACACTAGTTCAAAATGAACACTTACATGCACTTTTATACATGACTCAATTCAAAAAAAAAAAGGTCATTCATGACCCAAGAGATTGGTCATACAAACATAAAATTGAATATAAAACATCATATAAATTTATGATAAGGATCCATGTAGGTCGGTAATGCACCAAGACACAAGACAAACCCGACTAGGCTCAAAAGAAGTAATTATCCTTCACCGAGCTCATCAAGGACTCTAAGAGATTAATTAATCCTTGTAAAGAATTCAATGGATTAAAAAATTTCCATAATTCCCTCACAACATCATCCATTATCTCACAATACTTTGCATCATCCTCTTTTCTCACTTCACCACCTTGTAGGACTGTTTCCTGCTCAAAACAGACACTTCCAGAAACTAGTCACCAAAAATGATGCCCATGATCACACTAGAAAAATTAAACTATTAAATGTAACCAATAATTGGAAATATAATGAAATTTATAACATATCCAATTAGTTAATACTTCATGAAACATCCATAAAAGAAAATTAAGCTACTTCTCCTCTTTAACAAACTAAACTGCCCAAGAACCAATTTTGGAAACTCAAATAATTTTCACCATTTGTGAAACATTTAATACCTATAAATTTATTCAATAGGAATAAAATTAATCCTTATTCACTCTCCAATATATATCAATCATACGATAATCCAAAACATTGGTCTTCTACATCAATCTTCTCATTAAAGCAGTGATGTCCTGAACCAGTCAAACTAGGTCAACTTGTGACCTCAACCATGCCACCTCACATGAATATATATAGTTCAAAAAAGAATAAAAACATCACATGATATGTATAAAACACCTCTAAGTCCATTAAACTTAATCTTCATGCTCACAAGTGCTCAAGCACTTCCATTCACTAAGCCTGTTAAAACTTCCCTTTTAGCCCAAAAACTAGTCAATATGTTTTGACCTATACAGGGCATTAAATGGCCTCAAAAAGATCTGAAATGACTTAAAAATGTATCATATCTCCCATATATCTCATAAAACTAAATTATTAATAAGGTATACTGGAAAACCTGAGAGAAAATCCTTTTTTGTAGAAATAAGAAAATATGAGTGGATTCCACTAAGAGTCATGATTCAAACCACCACCATCTAAAATATAGGAGAGTCCTATCCAAAATAGAATCATCATATTAAATGATACAATCCATTATGTGCTCAAAAATAATTTTTTCTTCCATCATTAGAAAACTAGGGTTTTTAGAGGGTTTTGACCTTCTTACCTTCTTAACAATCGTTCATAAAGAATAGACCCTCATTTGACCTCATTCCAACTCTGATACCTTCTTAGTTCCATTATTCAACATCCCTAAAAGGATAAGGGTCCCATGAAAAGGTTACACATGTCATCCAAGTATATTTCTCCCATATCGAGCTGGAAAACATGCTTTCTTGTAGCTTGATTTGGTCAAAACTCAATATCTTTGAAAATAATCATCACAAGAATCTAAAATTTTTCCCACATCACTAGGACACCCTCTAATAACATCTCAAATAATTTTTTTAAACAAATATCTATTCATATTCACCACAACTAGGAATTTTATGACTAGGCCTTGGGTTTTGCATAGTTTAGGCCATAACAAAGTGAACTAACACTACAACCATGCTTGAAACCACTACAAACTACCTCTACAAGATGAAAATAATATGACATTCCTTCGTAAGTGTCTCCAAGATATCACACATACTTGCAAGTGAATTTCATGTATACATGCACTCTAAAGCTTGTGTGAGTGTCTCAAAACACTTTCCTCAAACTCTCCAAGCCTCTACCATTCTCCTCAATCCATCAAGAAAATTTATACATCATGATCTCTCACCTAGGCTAACTAGGTCACCTAATTATGCCTATTAGACCAAGACATTATCACTATTTATACCTTTTCCACCATGCCACACTATGTTTATCTATGTCATCATGATACAAAACATCCTCTATCACTCTAAGATAATCCTATTTGTCATTAATGATCTTTTACATCAATGAAAACACTCAAACTCACTCATGCCAATAATCTCCCCCTTTGTCATTGATGGAAAACCACCTAGTTATTCTCCCCCTTTTTACATTAATGAAAAATCATACATGTAGCACATGATATCCATCTTCTTCAACATAATATGATCACCTCTTGGTTAGAAACATCAACCAAAATATTGAGACAAGCATACAAACCCGCTTTTCCTTACTAATTTTTTTTTGTCCTTTTTCTCACCATGGAAACATTGTAACTCCCTTGGGTAGAAGAAAATACGCATGCCAACAGCCATTATGAGATTGAAACATACTAAAAATCATTCTTACCTCCTTCGTTACTTGTCTCCACTGAAAAAAATCTCTCACAGTCTTGGATTTTACATTATCATACCATGAAGCAAAATTAGGACCTAGTGCCTTGAAGCTCACCTTTAGATATATAATTATGATCTTCTTCTATCTATGGAATCTCATAAAAATATAAAATACCTCCTTATGGATTCCCTATAAACATATTATCCTCCTCTAACTAAAAATGCAAAAATATGATCTCTTACCTTGAATTCATGCTATGTAGATGTATCAACAATAACTCCTCTATCTTGAATCAATTTATCAATATTCATATATTTATTTCTATGTTATTATATGATTCTTGAATAAAATACCTGCAATTATCAAAAAATCTTTCATTATATCCTCTTTAACACCTTTTACACTTGATTCAAGGTCTAGACTAGCTCCCTATCTTAAGAGGACCTCACATACATGTAACACCACATTTATACCTCTACAATACTATAAAGAACTCCATGAATGAGAATAAAGGACATACCTTTGTTCATGATGATATTTTATAGGCTCAACATACCTTCATTAGGTCTTAAATCTTCACTCTAGGTCAAATAGCCTTGTAAACCATGTTGATCCTAATCATGCCTTTTCAAGGCACATGTCAAACTTCTTGATTTTGTAGAGCTTTATACATACACTCTTCCAACTATGATTTTTCATCTGTATAATAGGGAATATTAACTAACACTTCATCATCAATAACATATTTAAACAACCCAAGATAGTATCTTGAATGCATTTTATAGCTCAAAAATATTGTTTTAGACACCTATGCACTTTTTCACACTTTTTCTATATCACCGAGAGGTAGAAGAGCTCATGAAATAGTATAAAGAACATACCTCAAAGACATGGTTCACCTACAAACCCTTCATATGATTTCATCGAGGTTTACTTCTTCATTTTAGGCCTATATTATTTATCAACCATCAAGACATTTCATACACCTATATGAGACACCAATATAGACATCCAAGAAACAATGCATAGGATTGACACAATGCATATCATCTAATAAACTCATTCATTTAACTTCACATACCTAACAAAGTGCTTCATACTTCTTCAAACTAACTCTATGAAGCTTAAACATAATTGAGAAGCTTCACATATGAATCAAGGATTATGATACAACTCCTAGTAACATTAAACTCATATCAATACTTGGAAAGCACCATTTTCCTTGAATCTGATGGTATGATAAAGTCATCATACAAAATGAATGACTTGCACCTCATGAATATAGAATTATTTCTCATTGTTAGAACATAACACTTTTCATCCATAATTTTGATCCTCAAATACCTATTGTAGCCATTTTTACCTTCTTCACACAGTTGTAGCTGACCTTGATCTTACATATACAACCCTTCACTTGGCCTCATCATTATAAATATGAATTTTAACCATCCTTAAGATCTTCAAATGTGAATCATGGAGAAATTAACATACCTTTATCTTTCACTCACTTAATTCAACCATAAAAGCACAATTATCTTTCATGCCTATCTTAAAATCTTGCTTGATATAGGCCTCAAGTAACCATGTACGAGTCTTGAAACCATGATCATTAAAAAAATAATTACCTCTTTTACTCTCACATATCTAGATATGCTTTGTTATCCTCCATACTTATTCTTAGATTCATAAATACTATAGGGTCATTATAATCATAATTCAAAGAAAAATAATCTAGTATGTTGACTCAACCAACTTTGCAACAATGATACAATTCTCCTCGCATCTCTCCATACCTAGGTACACTTCACACTATCTCCATGAAGTACACACACTTGACATAATTCAAATTTACATTATGAAAATACCTCAAACATACTCAAGACACATTTAAAAACCTTTGCAACCATAATGAACATACCTTGACACTATGAAAACACTCCTACAACAACATAATCCAAACCAATCAGCTACCCCTTCTTACAATGCTTCATATGGATGAGTATGCCTCTAATAATCCTAGTAGATACACATATCTTCACAATGAATATAGAAGAGTGACTTGAAGAGGTCTCAATCCCTCTTAGACACCTAAAACTCAGCTCTTACATCTTACTTCTGATCTGCATTGTTATAATATTCTTGTCTTCCTTCCATATCTATATTTGGTGGAACTCTATATGTAACTCTTAGCTCCCATGACCTGATTTTCCTTCTATCATGAATTCCAGGACCCTGAAAAATCCTATTTTTCCTTGTCAAGCATAGTAACATTCTACAACAACATGACCAACTTCATTGCGATTAAAGCTTATAGCAGTCCTTACCTTTGAATCCTCCATCTCTCTAAAATCGACTAGGTGGATCATATAGATAGAGCTAGCAATATGACCTATTTCTTTACAAGCATATATCACATTCCTTGATTACTCATATCTTCTATCCCTCCATGGATTATCATATTTAACAAAATTCCTACACTCCTTAGCTCTATGTCCAAAACCATTACAAGTGAAACAATAACCATTAAATGATCTCTCATACCTTGAAGCATTAGGTTTCCTTATTGAATTTATATTCAAGTTGTATTTAAAATGTATCTCTTTTGTCTCTTCTTTGATACTTGGACCTTCAATCTCCTTGCTTGTAACAATGTATTCTTGCATTACCTATTTTCCTTTGAGGTCTTCTTTAAATCCCAAACTTGTCTTGTCACATACAAACCTTTTGAATACCAAGAAGATCATCAAGATCCTTGGCACTCTTATCAAATTTCTAAAAGGACTTATATCTCGCTAACAACATCGATAACATTCCATTAAGAAGGATCAATTCTTCTTCCTTGGATTAAAAACTTAGAGTCATGGAGCTCATCTACATCTCTAGCCTTTTGACTGTCTCATCAAGCTTCTTTGTCATAGCCCAATGTTTCTCCTTTAGGTCCTGAATTTTTCCTTGTACTCCTTGCTTGAGATATTAGCTTTTTTTTTTTTTTTTTAACATGCTTTAGCTCGGTTTTGACACACACTAATTCTGTTTCATAGTCATCTCCTTCTTCTTCATCCTCATATTACATAGAGTCACCAAACAATATGGGACCATTACTTATAGATCACATGACATCCTTAGTCATGAAAACAACATTGTCACCAACATCACCATTCTCATATTTAGAATCAGAATCAGAGACACCACTATCACTATTTGCTTCGATGAGTAACTTTCTTTCTTTGAGTAGAAGATCTTCTTAACCTTCTTCTTTCCATCAAACCCCTCAAGTCCTTTTTACCTTTGAAAAACTTGGTAACCTTCTTGTCATGGTCTTCATCACTCTCTTCATCTTCATCCTTGTTCTTATGAGATAAATTGTTATAAAAATGACCTATTTTACCACAGTTAAAGCATTTGAAAGGTATCTTCCTTTTATAATTACTTGACCCAATATTTAGTCTTCTAGAAATCATTACAAAATGTTATTAATCATCAATTTCAAGGGAAAAACCATCACTCTTTTTCTTCTTATCTTTTGCATTCATATTAGCCTTGAAAGAAATCTCATTCTTGACTGGTTTAGAGTCAATAAATCTCATTTCACATGCATTCAAGGTTTCGTGAAACTCATCCATTGTCAAGAGAGTCAAATCCTTGGCTTCCTCAATGACATACACTTTCAAGTCAAATTTAGGAGTTAGAGACCTTAATACCTTTTGTACCATAACTTCTTCCTTCAATTCTTCACCTAGTCCTTTCATGGTGTTGACAACCTTATCAAATCTAAGAAAATATGCAGCAATGGACTCCTCTTCACTCATATTTAATCCTTCAAACTAATTTATGGAAATATGGAGCTTAGTTATTCTTACCTTGGAATATCCTTCATAAAGGACCTGAAGTTTCTGCAATATTTCTTTTGTTGATGTGCAATGTATGGCCTTCACAAGTTTCGGTTCAACTAGACCGGACACGATTACATTCATATCCTTGGAGTTATCAATATTAGTATTCTTGTCTAAAACAATTCTCGGGGAGTTGCAGGAGCTGTATAACCATGTAAAACATATTGCCAAATTTCAAACCTTAAGGACATGATGTGATTCCTCATCTCGAGACTCCCAAAATCATAGTTTATCCCATCAAAAAAGTGCATTCTGGAAGATGTGCCACTCTATTGACTCGCCATTTCAAGTGCTTCAAAGGATCTCCTTTCAATTGATTAAACTTCTCCAAAATTACCTACTCTGATACTAATTATTGGGAGCACAATGGATTGAGGGGGATGAATCAATCCTTCAAAACTTTAACCAAATCAATTTGACTTATATGAATCATTAACTATTCAACCATACATTAATTTTGAGCTTATTAACATGGAAAAACCATCCACATGAACATGAATAAGAGAGATTACAAAAGACATAATATGTAAGTGGGAAACCATCAAGGGGAAGAAAACCCACTAAATATTTTTATTATATTACTCAAACCAAAATACTTGCATGAATATGACTCATCACACAAGATTTTTTTATGAAGCACCAACCCCACAATGAACACCAACCCCTAGAAACATTTGTTGATATTAATCGTAAAAAATGACTTTTATGAATATTACTCATCACACAAGTTTTTATTAGAATACCACTAAAGATATTCTACCAACACACACAACTAATAGTGATCACAAAATTTAGCTCATACACCTTCAAACCCTCTTCAAACACACCTTATCCTACTTCGCTCAAACTATCTCAAACATGGAATGATTTGGAAAATTAATCTTTCACACTATCTCCTCATCAATCTTAAAACATTAACTCACTTTCTCATCTCTGTCTTAATTCCCTCATATTACTTTCACTCTCTCACCTAGCTCAAAATGAACACTTACATGCACTTTTATACATGACTCAATTCAAAAAATAACAAGGTTAGACATGAACCAAGAGTTTTTTCATACCAACATTGAATTAAATTTATAAGATCATATAAAATCATGATAAGGACCTATGTAGGTTGGAAATGCACCAAGATACAAGACAAGCCCAACTAGGCTCAAAACAAGCAATTCTCCTTCACTAAGCTCATCATGGACTCTAAGAGCACAATAAATCCTTTTCAAGCCTCCAAATGATTCACACATTTCCATAATACCATAAAAACATCATCCATCAGCTCAAAAGACTCAGCATCATCCATTCTTCTCACTTCACCACCTTGTATGACTATTTCCTACTCAAAACAAGCACTTCTAGAAACTAGTCACCAACAATGAAGCCCAAGATCACACACTAAAAACTCAACTATTCCATGTAAAACTCAGTATAATTAAAATTTCATGTAGAACACATCCAAGTAGATTATACTTCACGAAACATCTAGCAAAGAAAATGAAGCCACTTCTCCTCTTTAGCAAATTAAACTACCCAGGAACCAATTTTGGAAACTCAACTAATTTGCACCATTTCTGAAACATTTGAGACCTCTAAATCCATTAAATAGAAACATAATTAATACCTATTCACTCTCTAAAGTATATCCATCATCATATAAGCCAAAACATTGGTCTTCTACATCAATCTTCTCACCAAATTAGTGTTGTCTGAACCAATCAAACTAGGTCAACTTATGGCCTCAACCATGTAACCTAATCTAACTTCAAGAGCTCAGAAAAAAATCCAACACATTACATGAGATTTATACAACATATCCAAGGCCATTAAACTTTACCACCATGCTAAAAAGTGCTCAAGCACTTCCATTCACTAAGCCTACTAAAACCACCCTTTTAGCCCAAAAACCAGTCAACCTATTTTGACTGTATAGGTCATCAATTGGCCTCACCAAGATATTAAATTAGTTAAAAAATGTAGCATATATTCCATAGATATCATAACACTAAATTATTCATATGGTCTAATGGAAAACCTAAGAGAAAATCCTTCTTTCTTCGAAATAAGAAAATATGAATGGGCTACACTAAGTGTTATGATCTAAAAAAAACACCATCTAAAATATGGGAGAGACCTCTCCAACATCCAATCTTAAAATTTTATCATCCAATCCATTATGGGCTCAAACAAATAAGTTTTCTTTCATCACTAGTAAACTAAGGTTTTTGAGGGTTTTAACCTTCTTAACAATTGTTCATAATGAATAGACCCTCATTTGACCTCATTCTAACTCGATACATTATTATTTCAATACTTAAATATCCATGAAAGTAATATGGGCCCATAAAAAGGTTACACATGTCATAAAAGTAGATTTATCCCATATCGAGTGGAAAACTTGCACTCTTGCACCTGTTTTGGTCCAAACACGCTATCTTGAAAAATTATCATCACAGGACTCTAAAATTTTTCCCACACCATTAATACATGCTCTACTAACACCTCAAATCATCAATTTCCCACAAATATCTATGAATCTTCACCACCACTAGGACTTGCATGATTATGCCTTGGGGTTTTGCATAGTTTAGGCCATAACAAAGTAAACTAACACTACAACCATGTTTGAAACCAATACAAATTTCCTCTACATGATAAAAACAATATGAAATACCTTTATGAATGTATCCAATATCTCACACACTTGAAATTTACTTCCACCAATACTTGCACTCTTAATCACATGTGAGTGTATCAAAACAATCTCCTTAAACTCTCCAAGCATTCACCATACTCCTCAAGCCATCATGAAACTCTATCCATCATGGTATCTCACCTAGGATAACTAGGTCACCTGATTAGACCTATTATTCCATGCCATTCTCACTATTTCCACCTTTTCCACCATTCCACACTCTGTTATTTATGTAATCATCATAAAAACATCCTCTATCACTCTTATATAATATTCTTTGTCATTAATGAACATTTACATCAATGATAACACTCAAAATAAATCATACTAACACAAGGGAGTATTAGATCTGATTTTGTTACTAGGTGAAGATAAAACCTATGATAATGTATAAGCATTTGCGAACACGTGTAAAAATTGAAAGAAGAAGTGAGGGAGAAGCTGAAATATAGTAATGCAAAATATAAATTAGCAATAAATTTAGGTATGAGAGTGAACAAATTTGAAGAAGGATATATAGTTATGGTTCATCTTAGGAATGATAGGTTTCAAAGGGTACATATAATAAACTAAAGTATAAGAAGATTGGGCCATATAGGATTCTAAGAAAAAATGAGTGATAATACCTAAAAGGTGGAGCTACCTAATAACTTTATTAGTTCATTCGTTTTAATCTTTCTATCTTGTATACATTTCCAATTCATGAGGAATATGTCAAGGAGGAATAAGAATTAAATTGGTAGAAAAAAATTTTGAAGAAGAAAAATGAAAGGGTAATGTGTGTCTTGGATAAAAATATAGTCACAACTAGGCATGAGAGATACAAAAATATTTGGTACAATGGGAAGGTTTGTAGTAAGAAGAAAATACTTGGATTCCTAAGTGGGAGTTGAAGAAGATTGAAAATGGAAAATTGGATGAATTACATCAGCTGAATTCACAGGAGAAAAATTCTTTTCAACCAGAGGAGACAAATGTGGGAGCATAGATTTTGGAGACCATAAATTTTCATTTGACAATTATATCATCTTAAAAATTTCCAAGGATTTATATATTTATTAGTAATATGTCATGACCACCATTGTATTGAAGGGTGGGTGGAATTTGGGCATATATTTGAGGCCACATTTCTTCATCTACTTTGGTCTAGAATTTGTTCGAAACCTTTTTGGGATTGTATATAACTTAAGAGTTTTAATATATGTTACTCTTATTTATGGAATAAGGCAATATTTTTCCTAAGAATTTATTTATCAAGGTATATTTAGCATGAGAAATTTGGGTTCCATCTGAAGTATTTTACTTTTTAGGGTTTTTCTATGTTTTTGTGTTTTTTATGTTTTAGGTTTTTCTTACATATAGTGGGAAATGAAAGGTGGAATATGTAATGATGTAAAAAATTAGTGTGGATTCAGGAGTGAGAAGGAAGTTGTTTTGAATTTTCTTAAGTTTTGAAAAATTATGTGTATGTTTTTGGGAGGCATTTGGACCTCTTGCAACTAGATCCATAGCACTTTTCTTCTTTAATCTAGATAATATAATGTGTAAGATTACACAAGGTCATGTAAATTTATGCATAATTGTGTAAATTTTATTCTCCTAAATATTTTTGGTTATTTGAGATTGCAAGTGATCCTATATTATCCTACATCATATAATTACACTAATGCTTCCTATAATTTTTTAGTGCACTCTCTAGTTTTTATAGAATTGATATAATTCTTCTTTCTTATAAATGCGGTATTGTTGATAGGATTATATTTTTCACATTTTTATAAAGTCCTTTAACCATTCATAGGGTATGGTAACTATTAAAAATTAAACTCTCCATTTTCTAATTATATTTTATTCATATGATATCATCTCATGAGAATATCTTCTTTTCAAAATCTTGGATAGGAATTTGTAAATGATTTTTCCACAAATACATATTACACTAATTTAGGAAGGTAGAAATATATTAAGAAATAATTCATAGATAAAAAATTAGCAAAAGTTCACATATAAATTATGTAAAACATTAATTAAAATATAAATACAATAATAACATGAATCATTTAAATGGATTACTTGTGTTTCTTAATCGAGTAGAAAACATGAACATTTGTCTTGATGATTTCAAAAATTAATCAACATTTAACATTATTGGATTTCAGAATCAACCTTTAAATTATTTAAAACATATAATTGGTTTTCTATATTTAAAAAAATCCATTTAAAGTGAAATAATTATCATATGATCCAATTAAAAATCCCAAAAATGGGAAAATGACATGTTCTATGCTAATAAATCTTGACCTTTACTTGAAAAAGGCTATAATAGGTCAGAAAATGTAAGTTCCTTGTCAATAACTTGAGTTTGTTGTTTTTGTTTGAATTTACATTTACAAGTAAATTGATTTGAGTATTAATATACTAATCATTTACCACTTACAATACCCCAATTTCATGAATTAGAAGTGTAGACTTCATTATTATAATATAATAGAATTAAAACCCTTTAAATTAAATGTGAGACTAAATGGATGAAATTATGAGGTGATATTCATCATGTCTAGTCTATGCATAGATGTTTTGGATTTGTGATTGTGCATCAAGTAGGAGAGAAAGGTATCAAATGGTTTTAGTATGTTCTTCTTGTACAAAAAGGAGAAGCAAAATCATGAGTGATTTGTTAGAGAATCTTAATCATATTTTATGAGAATGGAGTATACAAGCAAAGAAGTCAATGTAACTTGTTTGGTGTTCCATCACTAACCAGATGGTATGGGTCATGAAATTTCCTTGATGTCTTTTCTTGAAGTTGTGTTTGATCTTGTGACTCGACGAAGTCTTGGTACTACTAAAAGAGAGTCTACAAAATGAGTTTGAAGAATCAAGGAATTAAGGTATGGTAAAGGTGTGTACCATGAAAACCTAGACAAGGGTATGAAATAAGATCTATGAAGAAACTTATAAGTCATGTGCATAATAAAGAATACTCTAAGTCATAGTGTGGCCTAAATTGTTGGCTCTATCTTGAATATTGGATTACCAAGAGTGCATCTAGGTTTGAGATGAAATTTTGAAGCATGATGTTTAAAAATTTGTGTATAGTTAAGTAGGAATGATTTATTGCATCATATCATGACAATGAAAGGTTGCAAAATTGGAAAAGGTATGTTACAGCTCCACAAATGGTCACAAAGGACTAAAATGAGTGTCTACATGTATGCACGTTTATTTGATAAGTTGTTCTTGCATGTTCTTCATATGATGTTGTTCACCTAAGAAAGAAGGATGAAAAATGTCATTCTCATCACCAGTAAATCTTGGAGTTGTTTATGTTGGTTTTCTATAAGAAATATTATGCTAATTCCCATGTAACTCAAAGCTAAAGAGTATCAAAAGGTTTGTATCTTCTCATGAAGGTATCTGAACTTTTTATCTTGTCAATGGTTATTTTATTATGTTGAATAAGGCCTAAGGATGGATATATTATGGCTTGGGATGGAAATTCATCATGCCAAACATCTGAAAGTAGTAAGGATGACACAAAAATAGTGTGGCACATGTTTGTAGAAGAGATAAATAAAATGCTCTTCCCATGGGGAGAAAGTTCTTATTCTGATTTTTATAATGTAAGTTGAAGATATTTCAAGAACAATATCATATACGCAAACCTTGTTGAAACTCATTGATGAATGACTAATATGTAATATGGTTAACAAATGTCCTATTGGTTTCATATTTAATTGTCAAGGATATTTAGACCTTGTGTATCGACATGTACATGATTATATACATTTAAAGGATATTTGAATGTCTTGATACAAGATCATTTGATGATAAAATATGTTAGATGCACATACCTCTATTATGAGAGTGTGAGTATAGTTGAAAATTGTGTGTCTAATCTCTGGAATATCATGAAGGACAATTTGAATCTTATAAGGTTGATCCAACTTTAGAAGGTATGCAATGTTCAAGACAAACTATATATGTTTTTATCTTGAGAAGAGATAAGGAATTATGCATCCTAATAGTATGGTAGGAGGTGTTTTTCATCAAAATAAAGTGTTCATTGTGACTCATAAGTCTATAAAGTATCCAGAGTCTAGTGTGATAGGTCATGGCCACTTAAGGTCAAATTGTTTGGTTTGTATTAAAAGATCATGTGGGTGTGTAAGGCCCTATTAAGACAAGAATAAAATTATTTGTAAAAGGAAAAAATATCAAGAGTTTTATGACAAGGTTATTTGAATCTATGTCTCAGTTTATTTCTTTAGAAAATATTTCCTTAATATTTGTGTTATATGGAAAGACTTGTTATAGTCTTTGCAAGGTTAAATGAATGACCCGTGTTTGATCCAAGATAGAATATGCATCATAAAAGGTCATTATATAATTCTAAGAGGTCTGCGAATAATGTGATTAATGTTGCTAAGATGATTAGAGTTCTTGAAGGGTAAGAATATAATATGACCATCATTCAAGTCAAAGCAGGGCATTAGATAAGCGAGCTTAGAGTATTGTAAATAATCAAGTTATCCTAATAAGATATGATCAATCATGGTTACCAGATAGTAAAATACATTGAGGTATGATCAAAGTCATATATCCCAAGTTTATTAGTTATGTACAATACAAGTTCATGAGAAAAGTTCCAAGTATGGATGGATGCAAGTATAATATGGAAGGGTTGCATATGTATAAATGTAGTATTAGAGGTCCGAAAAGGTATTTTGTGAAGGGGGACCTGATGTGTATCTTGAAACAAAAATAGAATATGGCTAGAAGTATTGGTTGGAACTAATGATGACTGATTACACATATTTTTAAGGGTAATCTCACTAATAGCTCTATCAGATCTATTGACATAATAATAGGAAAAAGGCCACTTGAGAAACCATCTCGGGACTGTGGTAAAAGGTTAGAGAATATTCAAGGCATGAGATCAGATTTTTTTGTTTTTAGCTAGATATAATAGTATGAATCCATGGGGAGCATTTTAAGGACGATGTACATGCTTAGGTTGGTTCTAAAGCATGGAATGTTTTGTCAAGAATGTACTCAAGTTGTTATTTATGGATAAGTAGTCCTAAAGTTAGTCATGTTGGATTTGGTGGAAAAATTATTTCTTGAGCTTGAACAAGTACTACAAATGTGATGTTGAGTGTTAATGGAGAAAAAATATGAGGATTTCAGTTCGGGGAGCTTTTTGAGGCTCTTATAAGTCCATTAGATCATTTATTACTGTTGATGAAGTCAAAAAGGAGAGAGTTCAGTCTAGGGAGTGCCATTTGAGTAAAGTAAGTTATGTTTGTGCATTATTTCCATTGTGTTTAGTCATCGTGTGTTTTTATTTTCCATGTATTGTAATCATTTTAGCATTTTTCATAGATGTCAAAGGGGGAGAAACATCATAAACATGGAAAAGAGTCGTGTAGGTTTTTGTCTTATTGGTTGCCATCAATGTTTATGAAGGTGGTTTTCATCAATGATAAAGGGGATATTGTTGTCCATTATGTGTTAGGTTGTAATTGATGTAAAATCCATTTATGGAAAATGGTTTAATGAGGTATTATGAATATATACATGAGGTTTCATTTAATGTCCAACATGAAGGTTGATTGGTAGTGAATGCGTTTAGTGAAGTTTTATGTGGTCTCGATGCATGGTTTAGTGAGCATAGTCATGGTTTGAGTCCTCCATAATGAGTTTAAGTTTGTAATGAGGACAAGGATTTTCCTAGAGGAATGTTACATGTTTCTAAGAGTTTTTATGAGGTCAGCATGGTCAGGTCATGAGGTGTCATGGTTGAGTCAGGTCATTCTAGGTTTATTCCTAGCTATGGAACATGTAGAATGGTATGGAGGTATGCGTTTCAAATATGACCAATTCTAAAAATCATGGTAGAAACATTGCGACAATGTATATGAGGTTTATGATGATTTTCAAGTCGGTTCTCGAGAGGTTTGGTAGTGTTTCATGGTCATTGGGAAGAAAGTAGGTAAAGAACATGCAAGATACCAAATGGAAGTATTAATGGATAGAGAGTTATAATAATATATGATATAGATGGTGAGTATGGAAAGTTATAGGATGTTTTCATGATGCTTTATGATGATTTTTAGGTTAAAGTGTTCAAGGAATTGCAAGATATGTCAGTTTTAGCAAAACTAGGTTTCAGAGTGTGATTTTAAGGTATAAGTTGGCATTCCGATATTCGTTGTGAATTGTATGTTTTGAATCGAGAAAAAAATAATTCAGGGGTGTTTTAAAATTGAAATAATAAGGTTTATTATAAATAATGAGGTGGTTTGATCATTAAGTTTTTATGAACAATTGTTAAGAAGATAAGTTGCTTTGAAACCCTAACTAAACCCTAGCTCAAAGTGACTTAGAGAAAAAGGTGTGTACTGTATCAGTTTTGATTAATTTTTCCAAATTGATTATTTTAGGTTGTATAGGACTCATCCAGATTTCTAGAAAGGTAAGATAGTGCTTGTGACAATATGTGGGCCCCACCTGAAAATGCTTGTTTATGAAGAAGTCTAGTTTAAGGAAAAGTTGTCCAAAGAAGGTGATGAATAAATTGACATTGTTTTTATCCCTAGAGTTTTTATATATTTTCATGATATTTTAAGATCATGGTTGAGCTTATAAATGGAAAAGTGTGCCTTATTTATGAAGATTGATTTTTGGGGTAGTTTGGAGCATCTTGTGGTAAAAGTGGAATTGTAGGAGCTACATGTGGAGTTAGGAATTGATTCAAGTTATGTTGTGATCTTGGTTTAGATATATTTCTAATGGAATATCAAACTTTTGTTTTTGATAAGGTATGAATAAGTTATGACCTGATATTTTAAGGTCAAATCTGGAGGATGCTTGGTCTAGCAGGGTCTCAAGTAGCTTCATGAGGTAAGATCATTCTTTTGAGTTATTCATGATTTTTAAAGGTTTATGAGTTCTTATACAACATTAATAATGGTGTTACATGCCTTGGTTAATATTTTAAGTGATTTTTGAGGTGATGAACCATGTTTTCCTCAAGACTTGTTCTTGAGTCTAAGAAGGCTAAAATGGCAATTGCAAAGATGGACTGGTTAAAGGCCTTCCACCTGCAGCTTGGAAGGAAATATAAGGTGTCCCGAAAGAGGATTCAAATTTATTTCCAATGGTATATTATTTTTATCATGATGAATATATTTGATAGGTCATTCATTTCAATTTGTGAAGAAGAAGGTTTTTGTTTTCGAGACGAACCACTTAGGTTTGAAAGATTGAGGTAGATGGTTCATTTTATGGATTTTTGATGCTTTCTATCAATTAGAGAGTACATTGGGATTGATTTTTTTCCCATTGAATGCCTTTTTAAGTCTTAAAATTTGTAGAAATGGTGCAAAATAGTTGAGTTCCTAAAGCTTCTTTTTGGGTAGCCTAGTTTGGTGAAGAGGAAATTTGGTGTGGTTTGCACATATAAATGTTTCATTATCTCCAGAAATCATGGATGTGACTTACATGTCTAGAGTATTCCAATGATCTGGTACATGTAATATTTGAGGTATTATTGGGTGTCCTTGAGGCCCAAAGGTGAATAATTGTTCTTGGAAACAACTATTTTGCGAAGGATACAATCCTTCTTGATAGATTTATAAGGAATTTTATTGGTACAAGCTAATATATGACCATTTATGATATTTTTATGTCATATTATACATGTTTGAGAAATTTGGGACCTTGAATAATCATGTTTATGGTGTTTTTGGTTTTTTCTCATCCAAGTGATGGGGTTTTGAGCTTGTTTTGTGCTTGTTTTGTGCATTTTGGCATGACCAACCTAAATGGGCCTAATATGAATTTATTTATGAATGTATAATATTTTTTAAATATTTATTTCTTGAAATAAAGGATTAGGACTGACCTCCTTTATGTTTATGAGATGAGAGGCATATAAAAGTAAAGTTTGAGTTCAAATTTGAACTAGTTCTTTGAGAAGGAAAAATGCAACCCTCGCTGAAAGAGTGATGGATATTCAAAGGCATGAATTTAGATTTAAGGATGAGTTTGAAAATATGAAGAGTTATGAGGAGTGTGCGTGTAAATATTTGAGGCCAAGTTTGTTCATGAGAAGAAGAAAAAAGTGAGCTAAGTGAATGAGAGTTTGAACAAGGGTTTGAAGGAGTGTGAGATGAATTTGTGATATCCATTAGTTATGGTAGCAACAAGAAATTAGATATATTCATCCAAATGTTTTGATTGATCATATTATGGGGTGTATCCTACTTGTGGAGTTGATGCTTCACTATATTAAGGGTTGGTGCTCCTTGTAGGGTTAGTGATCTACTAAACTAGGGGTTAGTGCCTCACTAAATCAAGGATTTGTGATCCTTTTAGGATTAGTGATCTACTAAACTATGGGTTGGTGCTCTTTTTGGGGTTGGTTCCTCACTAAATTAAAAAAATTACTTAATAAATTTTTGTTTTAGTAGGTTTTCTTCCCTTTGAGGGTTTCCCACTTATATAAGGTGTTCATGTATTGTGTATCTTGTTGCATACTCTTATGATTGAATGTTGCACATCTTAATAATATCACATGTTTATGTATAATGAATGGAAAATTTGAATGGTGAATGTATGGTTTGGTAAATAAAGTAAAAAATTTTTATTACTGATTCACCCCCAATCAATGTGCTTTTAACTCTACCCTACTTTGTATAAACCGGGAAAAGGGAGAAGGAAAGACTGAAAATAAAAGGGGGTGATACAATAGAAAGTTTTAGGATATTTAGATTTTTTTAACCACACAGATAGATCTCAAGAACCATACACACCATACATAACTTACAAATGGATATGTCAATAAAAAGTGTTTCAAAGAAAGGTTTGAAACTATGAAAAAGTAAAGAAGGGAAACTAATGGCTCCAGAAGGGAAATTTAGTAAGCTCCACAACTAGATCCTATACAAACTCTGTTAAACATAATCTATGACCTACAAATTAACATATAACTGCATAAAGACATGGAAATTAAACTGAAAATTAGGGATACAACAATATCAAGCAATAAAATCCACTTTAAAACATAATATTACACAATAAACATGCTATAAAAGGTAGAAATATCCCCTTTATTGATCCAAGAGGTGAAACTAGTAAAAAAGGTCACTCATGACCCCTGACCTTCCACTCAGAATGCTAAATTACTCAAGAAGAATGGACATAAGGTGCAGATATATATTTTACAATGAATTCCATAGAGTTTTATAGAGAATTGAGAGAGAGAAAAAGAGGAAAAGAGGCATAAACATATAATTTTGGTTAGTTAAAAAAGAAAAGCATGTGAATCATGCATGTCCACTCCACCCTTACGCTCTAGAAATAGATGATCATGTTTGAAAAAGACATATTTTTGTATGGAATGAGAAAATTTAAAAATAGGAAAATTCCACAATTAGGAATGGATATGTCTATCCAAAAATAGAAATTTTGGTGTCACTTCCATGATCCTATTGATTTTAACACTTGTGAGTTCTATTACATGATTGACACCGCTTAAATATGCATGATATAAATTTACATTATTATTGCATGATAATTCCCATTTAAACATCTTTCATGATAAAAATATCAAGTTGGGTGAAGAAAATAGCTAAAAATAACACGTTTGGTGTTTCTAGGATTGTTCGTGATTTTTATCGGGTAGTGCGGTGATGTGGAGAACAAATAGAATGAGGGACCAATTCCCTTTGTTCCTAGAATTATGACATAACCAATCACTTCACCTTTGTCTTTTTGCCAAAGACATGTGGTGGACAGTAACAAACAAAATATTGGGATCATTCATGTATTCCGTGGTAGAGCCAATTAACTAATATGAACTTCATTGTGTAGAGTTAGCGGGTGGTTAGAGAGATAAATGAATTGTGGAAATATTCCAAAAGTTCCCAAATCAACAACTTTATCTTATGTTCCACCCTTTCCCCTTCATCCTTTAGTCATCCACATCAATGGTTTGAAGAATGGATGAAACCTCGAATTGTTCCATATGTTCTTAACACTATTGATTTATCCAATTTATTACTAGGAATCGATCATGGTAAATTTTTGAGCAATTGATGGAATGAGATAATTGTTCCAAGTGTTCATGGTAGAAAAATTCATCGATCACATCCTTTTCCCTCTTTTACGTGTTTGTAGGGGTGCGGAGAAAAGGCAAAAATGTGGAACTATTTCCATAGTTCCACTAAGCATCAATATAACTAATGCCTTAATGCATTACGGCCATGATGGAGATGCAGAGAACATGTTCATAAAAAAGCCGATTTGTTTGATTTTACCTAGTTTTTATCCAATTTACCAAAATTTGACTAATTGCCCAATAATGAGACTTAGATGGAGGACAATACTCAAAACACTGAAATTTTCCCATAAATTATAAAATTTTGAAATTTCACCGATCCAAGAAAACACCATGAATTATCAAAACACCAAAATAGTTGGGGCTTATTTTGGATTATAATTTGGTGACCTCTCGGGGTCATCTTTCTACTAGATGCAAATAATAGCTTCCTTGAAGTATCCATTGGACACAAAATTATATCAAACTACACTGTAATTTCATGAAAATATGTTATCACTCAAAATATATTTCCCTTATAATAATAAAAATATGCTAGAGAAATTTTTAGGAAACAAACATATCGAGTAATATTGCACGAGGTGCACAAAGAAAGGAAACTAAGACAACAATGTGCAAGAAGAACTTGGAGGAAAATGAAAACAACAACCTACTATGTATAAGGGTGAAACATGACCTCAATAATAGAGTTTGAGATATATCACATTAAGTTGGAGAGCTGAAAAGTATTGTGTTGTTTGTAACCTATAATCAGATATGGTTAACTCTAGAAGGAGTCAAACTTAATGTGTCTTCTAGGTTTGGTAATTTCTTCATCCCATTTGAGTACTATGTATCCTTATCTTAAAGTTCTTGTAACTGATTTATTTTCAAATTATATCTTTACTTCATCTTGATGAAGATACAAGGTAGAAATTGCATTGTTTCTTACTTCTTTTAATTCCATTAACTCTACAAATTTTATTGACATTGAATCCTCCTCCATCATTTACATCTATTTTATGAGATCTAAAGCTGGTAATTCATAAGAAATAGGTAACCTTGCTTCCTTACCATAGAAAATCATGAAAGGAGAGTTTCTAATTGACCTCTTAGTAGTAATCATATCATCTCATAAGGCTATTTTCAGTTTTATGTGCCCTGATCTCTAATTCTCCTCCATAGTTCTTTTGATAATTCTGAGAATATTTTTGTTATTTGATTCTGCTAAGCCATTCCCTTAAGGAAAATAATTGGAATATGTTGATATGTGAATCTCTAGATTGAGTATCCATGTGTTGATTCTTATGTCAAGGAAATATAATGCATTGTTTGAGATAATTGTAGCAGGGACACCAAACTTTGTGACATGACTTCAATAAAAGTCCAACACTCGGTTTCATTTGCTTCTTTCAAAGCTACTACTTCAGTTCACCTTGTGAAATAATTTGTAGCTGTGAGAATCCATTTATAGCCTACACTAGAAGGTGGGTTAACCATCCCAACAAAATCCAAACCCCATTTCATGAAAGGATGATACACTTGATTTTTTTCAAGAGGAAGAACTTCTAACTTTTGTTTTCTAGCAAAAATAAAACACTTTGAACACTTCCTTACCCATACATGATAATATCTAAATAAATATGGAAAATAATAGCCTACTCTCATTATCCGTAAGGATTTAGATATTTATGAAAAATGACCACCAAATAATCCTCCATGAAACTCTTCTAAAACATGCTCAATATGATTTGAATCAACACATCTCAAAATAACACCATTTACATCCTTTCTAAATAAAATATTATCAAAAGAACATAAGGAATTGACTGTAATCTGAAATACCTCCTTTTTCCTTATCTAAACCTTGTGGGAATTGTCCAAGATGAAGAAAATGGACTATGTCATGAGTCTAACTCTAAGGTAATGAAGGAGCGGTTATATCTTGACCATTTTGGAGAAATAAAACATGATTTCTATCATCATACAAATAT
The DNA here is from genome assembly GCA_018340775.1 of Taxus wallichiana var. yunnanensis. NCBI lineage: Eukaryota > Viridiplantae > Streptophyta > Pinopsida > Cupressales > Taxaceae > Taxus > Taxus wallichiana. Next base: position 246,504,539 of record CM031242.1, read on the forward strand.
GATAATTAAATAAACCTTGTTATTAGAAACCAAATGTATACTTTTTTAGATTTATAATGACTGAAAGGACTTATTTTTTCAAAAAAATAATACCTTACCTCATAATCTTATAATCCTTTACTAAAAAAAGAAATTGGCTGCTCCATATTTTCATCATTTTGTTGTACCAACATGGTTGAGATTGTGTCAATTTCTCCAAAAGCATATAAAATGAAATATTTGCTAAAATTAGGATTAGTAAGTGTTGGAGCTTGTGAAATAGTATGTTTGATTTCTTTAAAAGAATTATTCCCCTCTATTTTCCAATTGAAAATCATATTTTTCCTTAGCATTAAAGTTAGTGGCTTCACTAAATTTACAAAATCTAGAATGAATTTTCGACAAAATTAATTCTACCCAGAAAATTTTTGTAATGCCTTCTTATTATTTGGAAAAGATAATGAAAAAATTGTACTTACCCTTTCTAGATCAATGGAAATACATTTCTTATACATAACATGACCCAATAATTTACCTTCATGGAATGAAAAAAATCAATTTTTGATTCAAAGATACATCATACTTCCCGCACCATGTAAAAATGTGTTGCGAGATGAACTAGATGATCTACAACATGCTTGGAAAATATAGTTATGTCATCCAAATAGATAAGAACACAATTATTAATCAATCCCTAAAGTTCCAATTCCATTACACAATAAAACATGGCTCTGTGTTTGATAGTCCAAATGGAATTTTCCTATATGCATGCGTGCCCCATTTTATGGTAAATTAAGTTTTGAATTAGTCTTATTATTGCACCATAATCTTATTATACCTGGGATAACTTTCCAAGAGTGAAAAACATTCTAAGCCACTTACCATTTGTAAAATATTCTCCATTTATGGTAAAGGACAATGTTCTTTTAAAGATGCCTTGTTTAAATCTCTTAAATCCAAACACATGTATATTTATTCATTTTTCTTTCTCATAAGAACCAAATTGGTAACATTCAATGAATGATTCACAAGGAAAATGATGTTAGCTTTGATAAAATTTTCCAATTCTTTTTCCGTAAGTGGTTCAACATTATTATTTATGGGTCTTTGATTTTGTCTCATTGGTTTTGTATTTAAATCCAACTCTTGAGTTAAATATGGATTGAAAACCTTTAAATCACCATAGATCCATGTAAAAACATCATCATATTATGAAGAAAGTTGAACAAAAGTAAGTTTTTCATCTTGATTACATACCTTGCTCAACATGATTGTTTTTACATCACCAATGTTGATTTAGTCATAATCTTCTCACTTGATTAGCATGTTAGATTTCTCACCTTTGACCTGATCATATATATTAAATATAGACTCAAGAGTGACTAATCCCTAAGGTATTTTATTATATCTCAATTGAATAATATGATTTTCATATTGTTGTAATTTTTCCTAATTTTTATTGAAAACTCGTCTTTCTCTTGTAAAACATTAACTATCTACTTATATGATTAAAATAATTTATAGTTACCATTATTATCATGGGTAGAATTCCTTACAACTATCGCGATATGCTACTGATTTGTGTCCTTGCTGATCTGATTTGGAATGTCAACCTAAGCACACATTACATCTAGCCTATCCGTATATTTATTCTTATCTCTATAAATAGATTGTACATTAAAATAATAAAAATCCTCTTTCGAATCCCATACTCTATTTTTATAAGATCTTAGTAGATTGATATTTTCTAAACTTTTCCCTTTGATTTGATTACAACTAACTCACTTTCACCATACACCCGCAAATATCTTACTCCTCTTTTCCTTACCTATTGAATACCATACACAAGGGCTTCATAATCAGTTGTATTGTTAGTGAAAAACCTTGAATATGAAAAATAATTATCTTTTTTGGAGAAACCAACATGATTCCCCCACCTAATCCATTCCCACTTCTTAATCCATCAAAGTATAATTGTCATAAACCTTCATCTTTATGATCTGATTTGATAAGGTTGGGAATAATATAACTTTGTTCATGTAGACAAATGTTCCAATGCATGCCCCTTCAATATGAATAAATGGATCAAAATAATGACCTTAAGTAGCCTATTCATCAAGTAATAAGTCTATAATCCCCTCAAGAAGTGTTCTCGGTTCTTGGTCAACTAGTTGGTCTTCTTCATCTATGATCATATAATTAGAATTGATAACACTAGAAATATAAGGATCTATATGACTTGTTGAGATGGGATTAGACCTTATTGTAAATTTTGTGTCATACCTTGTTCTAAACAACATGTGAGACTAGTCTAATGATAAGTAGCCTCCAATTTTAGTAGTGAAATATCTAGAAAGATACAAGGAAAAATAGGGAGGAAGATCAATAATGAAGACATCTTGAGGGATGGAGAAATTGGGGCATACATGCAAGGTTAGGATTAGTCCTATAATGAATCCAAGGGTTTCTACAGGTGTTCCATCTAGCTGAACTACTCCTTTAGAAAGAGGCTCATATTTCAGACCAAGTTTATCAATAATTTGTTTAGGCATAACTGAATTGGAAGCTCCTGAATCAATCATGCAATTATGGACTAGATTTTAGCCTATGATCAAGGAAACATAGAAAGGATGTGGTTTTACACTTTTTATTTCTTAGGATTATTTTGGATCAGGTGTGTTAGTAAAAAAAAATTTAGATGGTTCTTTTGATGGTTGGCTAGAGAGACTAAGATTAGACAACACATTTTACAAAAGATATTTTTATCCGAAAGAGACAAAGAATCCCACATTGTCACATTGACCTTAGTTTGCTTCATATGATCAAGAATATTGAAAGATGAAGTAATAACCTTTTTGTACTTTATTAACAATAGTACCTTCTTTCATTGATGGTGTTAAAATTGGAAACTTTTGCTGATTTTGAACTCTTGTAGACTGATTTTTCTGAGTGCCTTTCTGATTAGAAACTAAAATAACACCTTGAAATGTTAGAGGGGATCGATAATTAGTCTTGATATTTTACTAGTCCACTTCTATTAATTCTTCCTTTAATATTGTGTTTTTTCTACTGAATTAGAGGATAATTTTTTTGATTTTCCATCTGATTTACTCTACACAAATCATTCTCTTTACAATTTATAAGTGTAACATCATTGTACACCAATTATTTAGAAATATCTGAATGTGGTGGGTTCTCAACTAATTAGTTTTGAGAAATAGAAGTAGTTTTCACAATTAGTGCTTTATTTATAACACCATTGAGGTAATATTTTTGGTTATGGGATAAATTATAAGGATAACACCACTTGTAGTCTTATATCAAATTGTTTTGGATAAGTAAAATTTCTTTGGAAGAGCTAGTAGTGTTTGTATTGAATGATTTAGCATTAGAAAATTGATTTTGGATTTACAAATTTGGTTGGAATGGAGGCCTATTTTGCTGATTGGGTGGATAGTAGGGTCTATAACTCTGATTTTGTTGTCTTTTAAGGAAAATATCTCATTTACAAAATATTTTAATATGTTCACAACTCTTGTAAGTCATTTGACCGCTTGTAGCTGCATTAGTTTGAATTAAAGGTTGAGTAATAGGCATTGGTATTGTCATTATTATAGGTATTAGAAGGGAAATGGAAGGATGAATCTATGGTAATATTGGCTTGGGATGCATTAGTGCAATATTTCCATCTTGTATCGAACTATTCTCAACCCTAATGGCTATTTCATAAGCATCAAGAAGTTTCATTATACCTAATGATTGTATCATCACCAAAATATTATAATTTAAAACCCTTATATAATATAAAAAATCATACTCAGGAGTAGGCCTTACTAGTTGTGGAATTTTGTCCCAAGTCCTTTAAAATCTGTAGTTGAAGTCAGACATGAACTCTTGTGGTGATCTCTTGATGGTAGTCAATTTTTCCACTAGTGAAATATGATCTGATTTGTCTTCGAATTTCCTGTAAGAAAATTCTCCCAGTTGATCCCATATACTAATGGAATTTTCAGCCAATCCCCTATACCACTGTAATGTTTTTCCTTTGATATAGGTTACTAATAACTTAACTACAAAATTCTCTTGAGTAATATGATAAATATATCATATATTGGCCACATATTTAATATGTTCTATGGGTGTAACTTAATTTTCCCTAGTGAAAGATTAAATACTTTTAAGATCATAATCTAGGATATCATCATGTTGTGCAAGAAATAGAATTTTTGGGATTTCCATATTAAGATTAAAATTGGATATGGGGAAGTAGGCATGTAAAATCTGATTTTTGGGATGGAGAGAGATTGAGTATATTGTTTGGAACTCAAAAAATCTGTTTGTTTTTACCTTTTTAAAGATAACTCAACGAAATCAAATGGAATACCTTTTTTATATGATTTAGTTTTAACTTTTGGCATGAAAAATACATTTATATACTATCGGGATGTTCTTTGAAATTATGGAGCTACCATATGTTTGATGAATGTGTTTGAAACACTGATACCTGTGAAGAACAACATCAAATATTTAGTAAATCATCTTTCTCTTTTCCCACCGGCATGCCAAAAATTTTGCCGTTGAGGAATGTACCCTTTGGGAGTGGTGTGATTATTCCCCATTCAAATAACAAAATTAAATCACTCCTATGTTGTGGGTTACCTATATTTTGGAGTGAGTCTCTAGAGTGGGATGGTTCCCTTAGTATAAAACCTAAAACCAATTTCTACTCTACTGCATGAAACTAAAAATGGTGAAGGAAAAATTTAAAATAAAAAGGGGGTGATAAACCAAAAAAATTGAGGATCTTAAAACTTGTTTGAACCAAACAGATAGACCACATGAACCATACACACCATAACCAACTTAAAAATGGATATGTCAATGTAAAATTGTTTCGAGAGAATGATTGAAGATATGATAGAATAAAGAAAGGAAACAAATGGCTCCAAAGAGAAATTTGGTATGCTCTATAGCTAGATCCTACACACACTCTATTAAACACAATTTATGACTAGAAAATTAACATCTAACTACATAAAGGGACGGAGATTAAAATATAAATCAGGGATACAAAATATCATGAGATAAAATCATATTAAAAGGTACTATTTCATAATAATCAGGTTGTACAAAAGTAGAAACACCTCCTTTATTTATAAAATATGTGAAACTAGTATAAAAGATCACTCATGACCCCTGTTCTTCCAATCGAAGCAAAATTAATAAGGGATAATGTACAAAATGTGTAGATATATATTTTACAATTAATTCCATATAGTTTTATAGAGAATAAAGAGAGATAAAAGAAGAAGAAAAGAGGCATATAAATGAAATTATGGTCAATGAAAAATAGAAAATCATGTGAATCGTGCATGTCAAATCGCCCTTCTCGCTCTAGAAATAGATGATCCTACTTGAAATAGAAATATTTGTGTATGGAATGATAATTTCACATTAAAAATAGGAAAATTCCATGCTTATGAATGTATATGTCTATCCAAAAATAGAATGTGGTGTCCCTTGCATGATCCTACTAATTTTAACATCTTTTGTTTGATAAACATGGAGTTTTGTTGCATGTGTAAATAACATTGGATCGATCTACCACCGAGTTGATATTTGCATTGGTTGATCTCTTGAAGGGGTGAGAACAAGTTACATCCAATTTTCCAAATTGAGTTTTTCATTATTGGGTGAGTAGAAATCAACATGGCCAAGTTGTCTCATTACTTTGTTTGAGCCCAAGGTCATTTAACTCCTATCCACTAAGCAAATTATATTGGAAAGTTGGGTTGAGTCCACCTTGTGCATCTGACCTCAATCCTAAAATTGATCCCTCAACATATAACCCTTCCTCTTACAAATAAAACAAGCCCTGCCCATAATGTTTACCACCGGTCCATCAAGCCTTCAATCACCATTCGACTAATACACAAAACAAAGTGACCTATAAACAATCTAAAGGTGGAAGAGGAATATGGAAAGGAATTCAAAGTAGAAATAAAAAAATAAAAAATCATTGAGCACAATTATAAGTAAAATGATACTAATATAGGAGAATTTGGTGGGAAATCTAAACCTTCTCTTACCTGTGTGTGGCACATGGCTCTCCTAACCATTAGCCACATATTTTTTTCAAGGTTAGTAAATTTTGATAATTGTTTAAATAATATTTCCTCCAATTCATATTACATGCAATTTGAGAGCTATGTTGGTTATTCTAAAGGTAGCTAAGTCACTTGTTGATATGAGGTTATGAGGTCAAACCCCTACCAACCCCCAATTTTTATTTTTGGAGGTAATTTTAGCAAAACCGCCATAGCTAGTGGTTTCAAACCTCCACTAACCCTCCTAGTCACACCGAACACATGGCTAAATTTAGAAGAGAAAACCCTAATTTGCGTTAATTTTTTTCTCTTAATTGCTCCAAAAATTGATTTTGAGAATCTTTTGTAAAAGTAGGGGTGCTCAAAAGGGCTATTTTTAGCATTTTTACGATTTTTTTGCATTGTGAGCCATTTTTAGGTCTAGAAGCCACCAAGGCCTCTCAAAATAAACAAATTTACCTATCATTCAAGTTTTCCTCACATCCTCCTATAATATAAATTTTTTAGTGTGTTTTTGCATTATTTTGTTCTAACGTGCCATCTAGTTGTGAAGTCTAACCATCCACTATGGAAAACAATGCTATGAATTTATTCTTTCCTATTTTACTGAGATACACTACGAGAGATAACTATACATCATAAAATACCATAATTTAAATTCAACTTGATTTTGAATAAATTTGGCAGGTTGTGAATGGTTTTGTAACCAAATCAGCTGATGATGCAGCTCAACAATGGTAATTTGACATGGCCAATCAAAAGGTCAAGTTGATAATATTGTTTACTATTTCTAATGACTTGCAAGTCCACATTTGAGATGCTAAAACAACCAAATAAGTGTGGGACAAGTTGAGAATAGTGTATAAGGCCCAAAACCGTAAAAATCACTTCGCATTTGTAGATTTAGTTGTTTACACTAAAATTCAAGTTAAAAGAAAAAGTGAAGGATTTCTTATGAAGAGTTATAGTATTGAGGGATTCACTTCTAGCCTTAGAATATGAGGTTTCTAAAGATGCTCTTATGCCCATTATTATGAGAGAAATTCCTCCATCTTATCACATGTTTTTGACAACACCTAACTTTTCAAATCAAACCATATGGTTTGAGAAGTTAGAGAATTTTCTTCAACAAGAAGAGGCACTTTATGAAAAAGATGAATAAGAAGAGCATACATTATCTTCTCTTCAAAAAGGGAAGGGAAAGGCATAATATTCCCTAAATTCCAAAAATTAGTATTCGCAAGGGGATAAGTAAAATAATAAATCTCCTATCTACAAATGAGGACACGAGTTGAAATATTACTAGTATAACACATACAAGAAAGGTTCATCAAGTAATTATGGACCTCAAAATTGAAAATAACAATAGAGATTATCACACTACAAGTAAGGGTAGAATAAGGGAAACTGGAGAAAGGATCCCCATGAGAAAGGAAATGTGGTTGAGAAATAAGACAATTCAGATGATGAGGAATTATTAGAAACTTCCCTTTCTAGTGAACCATCCAATTCATCTAGTGTTATTTGGTATGTTTATTTGGGAGACACTTGACACATGAATAGACACAGAAATTGGTTTACCATCGAGAGGGACATACCTTTGAAAAATCATGTTTCATTAGGTGATGAATCTTCTTACACGGTACAAGGTATTGGGAAAATTTCTCTACCTCTTAGTTTATGACATTGTAGATTATAAAATGTATTATATGTACCTAGATTAATAAATAACTTACTATCAGCTTAGTTAGATTCTAGATCATAAACCGAAGATTGATTTTATTACTCATTCCAGAAGAAAGTGTGTTTGATTTGAGACAAATCTAGAGGCTCAAAAATTGTTGCAAAATCCTCAAATGTGGGATATATGTTCCAGCTTGATTTTTTTCATAGGGATGATTAGGAACTAGTGGCTAATAATGCTTCCTCTACAAAGTTGTGGCATAAGATACTTGGTCACATCGGTTTGGATATCTCGATATACTCGACCTATACAATATGGTGAGAGGTTTTCCATATCCCAAGAAGGATACAAACAAGTTTCCTAATTACCTTGTAGAAAACACACAGAAATGTATTCCAAAAAATTACTTATTGAGCTTCAGGTACACTTAATTTGGTTCATACCAATATTTGCGGTCCGACGCAACCTAGTGAATCTTTATTTTAGTATTTCATGTTTTGTGTTGATGAATATTCTAGAAAAATGTGGAGTTTTTGTCTTCATAACAAAATTAAAGGTTTCAAGAAATTCAAAAATTTCAATTTTGCTATTGAGAATGACATTAGTAATTATATTATATCTCTCCAGTCATATCAATGGGGAATTCACCACCCCCACGAGTTCAAATCCTACATAGAACTCATGAGATTCATCAATATATTCCTCCTCACACAAAAAAAAAATGGTCTTGTTGAGATAAGGAACCATACTATCATGGATATGATGTGTAGTATGATTGATGATTCTGTATAAGATGTATATCTAGGATGAATCAACGAAGAAATCAATATATTTACTTGAATAGAGTTCCCATAGTTACTCTTGATGGAGTAATACCACATGAGGCATGGTCGAATTAAAATCCATCCATTGCACACCTCAAAGTATTCAGATGAAAATATATAATGCACATACCCAATCAAAAAAGAAAGAAGTTGGACATAAAATCGTAGTAACTCATCTTCATTGGATACATTGAAGAGGGTCTTGGGTATAGATTGATGGATCTAAATATTAGGAAATTATACACTAGTATAGATGTTGAGTTATTTGAGAATAAGGAAGTTGAGATTCCTCCGGACTCACATGATGTAGATAGTACACATGTTGTTAAAATAGAAGTTGGGACTCATGATGATAGTGATGATGGTGATGATCAAACAAGACCACAACTCACATGAACAATACAATATATTCCCAAGTGGTATATAAATATGATTTGAGATTCAAAGTTGTATGCTCCTTTGGATATATCCACCATTGTGTCATGCCCCAAAATCAACTAGTGTAAAAAGAAACTTACCATAGGAAAATTTAGGGATTTTTTTCTTCTTTAAAAGTATATAACGTAAAGAGCGATTCAAGATTAACACATTATGATGATAATGTGAATAATTCGTAAACTTTAAAAAGTGGATCCAAACCACTTTCATGAAAGGGTAAGGTGAGATATTAATAATGTTTACGCCATTGAGATCACGCTACATTTTCGGCATCATGACACAAAGAGTTGGTGTGCCAATTTTGCAAGTTAGAATAATAAAGCATTTTATTAAAAGATGATGATAAAACCATCGTGATGGAGCTAAGGAAAAATTATGAAATAGTGATAAAATTTATCATGCCAGGAGTGATAATGATAATTTAAATTTAATATGGAAATAACATAATCATTTCAAAAATGTTAACTATTTGTGGGAATCCCAATAGTTGGTTAATAAATACATGGGTCCTATTTAGTTTCTTAAATGGACCCATTCCTTTAAATGTTTAATAAAAATTCAAAAAATAATTCAATTAATTAGCATTCCAACATTAAGTAAAACTTTATAATACTTAAGTTAAAATTATATTAAATGAGAGATCAAGACCTAAAATGATCTGCAGCGTAGGATGGAAAAAGCCTTAAAATCTAATAAGCATATTCAAAAACCTAAAATATTTTATTTCTTTTAACTTCTCACATTTTATTTGGTTGCACATTTGTTTTTTGTTTTTGTCTCAAGGCTACAGTTGAAGGAGGAGGCTCACATGGAGTTCAAGCAAGAGAAACAATGGTGGATTCATTCATTTTAATATTCTCGGTTGTTTGAAACTCATTTGGGTATGAGTTGGGTATTGTTTTTGATGAAAAGGAAATCCATTTTTTCTTATTTGTTTAAATATGATCTTTAAAAGGATCAACAAATTTTCTCTCTTTTTGATAAAAACTCTTCCATAAAGGAGATTGAACTATTTATATTATTTCTATGAGGTTAAAATTTCATATATAAGTGTTGGCCATAATGGTGGAAAAATATATGGGAAGGTATTTGTTTTAAGGCCTTAAGGCCTACGCACGAGGGTACAACCAAGGGCCATGGACAGCCTATGTAGAGGGTGGAGAGGCCATGGAAATTTTTAGCCATATAGGGGAGAATGGGGGTTGTGGCCCATGCCACAGCCATGGGTTGTGGCATGTACCACATCTCCCATTATTGGGTACTAAGGGGAGTGTGGGAAGGTTGGAAAAAGGTCTCATAATAAAGCTCAAGAAAAGGTAAATTTTACTTTGATGAGCAGAATTGTTGAAACTGTTGAGCCCTCTACTATCCTAGAAGACCTATAGTCAAAATATTAGAAATATATCATGGATGTTGAGTATCAATTAGTGATGAAAAAAAACACTTGGCAGCTTGTCAATATTCCACTAGGGAAGAAGCCCATTGGTTGCAGATGGATATTCAAAACAAAGTACAAATCAGATGGGACTATTGAAGAGTGTAAATTGATACTAGTAAAAAAGGGTTATGCACAAAAGGAAAGCATAGATTATGAGGAGACATTTTATCCCACAACTAAGATCAAAATTATCACGATGATCTTTGCTCTAGCTACTCAATTTAATTTGAAAGTCCATCAAATGGATGTGAAAAGTCACTTTCTAAAAAATATCTATATGAGGAATTCTACATGTGATAGTTTTATATGTTGATGATATATTCACTACTGGTAGCACAATGAAGATGATCGATGCTACAAAGAAATATCTTAATTGATCATTCGACATGATATATCTTAGGCTAATACACTATTGTATTGGATTAGAATTATGGTAGAAGGAGAATCATGTCTTAGTTGAAATATACCAAGACAACGCTTGAGAAATTTAGGATGATGGATTGCACAATGATTACTACACCCATGGAGAAGAGAATTTAGTTATCTTGTACATATCTATATCCTTTGGTAAATGCAACTCTCTATTGATAGTTGATTAAAAGTATCATTTACCTCACATATATATTATACCGATATCATCTTTATAGTTAACTATCTTTCTAGGTTCATGAAGGAGCCCAAAGTTTGAAATTGGAAAGCAATAAAGTGGATCTTGAGATATCTAAAGGGTATGATGGATCTTGGTATAGGGTACAAGAAGAGTGATTATTTTTTCTTGATTGGATATTCGATTCAAATCATGCAGTAATATTGATGACAGAAAATCAACTCTAAATTTGTATTATTTTTGGTATATGGACCAATATCATGGGAAAGAAAGTAACACAACTTTTTGTCTCTTCTATAGAGGTCGAATATCGTGGTGTAGGTGAATATTTCTACGAATCGATATGGCTATGTCACATACTTGAGGGTATTAGAGTACCATGGGATAAATACACCACCTTGTATGTTGATAATGATGATGTTATGAAACTTGTTCACAATCCAATGTTTCATGAGATAACCAAGCATATTGAGGTATAGGTTCATTTCATACGTGAGCATGTTTTGAAACATAATAGATAGCTTCATTTTTTCCCAAGATATGAACAACAAGTGGATATTTTCATGAAGTCACTTACATATGAAAAGTTTGAGTTGTTCAAATATTTCCTCTCCTCATCTATTGAGGCAATGCAAAATTGAGGGGGGAATGTTTGGTAAAACCTAGTTTACTATAGGTAATTTATGTATTTACCTTGATTAATTTTATTGTTAGTAAATAATTAGTTTACTATGGTAAATGATTGGTTAATAACATCATTATATTGTTATATAGTTTGTAAAAAAAAGTATTTTTATTCATGTATTCATTTAATATAGTATGTAAAAGGTTTATTGTTGCACTTTTGCAACTATATTTTGTTTGTACTTAGGTTATGTAATATCTATAAATATTGCATCCCTCAAATGCTATGTGATATGATGTTTTATATCAATAAAATATACACATGTTTCCTTTATATTTCCTCAGCAAAAATAAAGCATAAATGCGCAACCATAAGAAAAAGGGGAATAAGATATTATAAAAGCACAAGAATCAAGAATATTAAAATATCCATCATAAGGATTTCCACCACCATTGCAATTACTGAATAGTGGTATAGATTTTTTTTTATTCTTGGATTGAGAATTTTTATGATTTACAAATATACCCATAAAATTTTGAATTCCACTCACATGTATAACAAACACTCACATTGAGTAATACTTTAAAATTTGCATAAAAAATTATCGTTCCCATTTTTTTGTAGAATCAAATATGGAATAAATCTACTCATATAGGAAATTATGGGAAAAAAACCTCATCAAGGTTGAGTTTGAAGAAACATATCCACTTGGAAAGATCAATTATGAGCAACCCATGACATTAAAAGGTTGCATAACTTTTTTGATGATATACAATACATGCACGGTTTCTCATCACATATAATATCTGTGCATAACAAGGAATCCAAGAAAATAATTTAGTGAAAAAATCAAAGAAAATAAGGTGGTGAAATGATTATAGTAAAGAAAATTATTAAAATTATTAATCATAATAGTGAGTAACAAGACAATTTTCATTTTGTCATTATGTTAACATACATGTTCTTTATGAAAAATAATTTTAGTATTTTTTCCTCTCATAAAAATTATTGTAGCATGCATATCATCATCACAAAATATTACAATATACAAATACAAGTTTTATTTCAAAATCACATATTTGTTACTGTGTTATGCATAGTTTTTATTTCAACATTAAGAAGTTGTGATATACATTTGGGCCTCATAATGATGTATAATATTGATTTCATCATAAGTGTAACATGTACACAAATGGAATATTTTGGCATATGATTTGATATGTTAATGTATTATCTTATGTATGTTCCATTATAGAAATGGATTTTTGTAGTGTGAATGAATCAAATTTTCACATATAGTCATAATATAATGTTATTTTTCATCCTAAACAGGATGTAACAAGAATAAATGATCAATTTGTTTTAGCTAACATATGTATTTATGATAGATAACTCTAAGCTTACTCTATATGGGTAAAAATGATAAGCCAAAAAATGGCCCATTTTATACAATATTTAACTTTCTTTTTCCTTCCATAAATTACATAAAGTGGGTCTAAGTGTTATTTCTGAACTTATGGTTTATTTAGAATAAAATAGAGAGTAAATACCATGTTTATTTCTTTAGAATTATTTATTATATTTTTTAGCTACTTTTAATTATTATTGGGAAAAATATGTCAATTTATGCATATGTAGTCCATACTTTTCTATAATTATTGAATAAGGGATTTTGAGCACTAAGAACCAACTATAACCAACCTTGGAGGATCTTCAACATCTCTCATATCAGCTCCAGATATTGTTATTTCAGCACCACACTATCTCTATAGGTTCCCTCATTGGATGAGGAAGTTCCCTCACTATTTCTATAGGTCCCCTCACTAGCTTTGGAGGCCCCCTCACTAGCTTTGGAGGTTCCCTCACTAGCTTTAAAGGTTTTCTTTAGTATCTCCAGATTTGAACATTAGAGCTTCGAATATGGATATTAAAGATTTGGAGATGAATACTAGATCTATAGAGATGAGCATAAATCCAAGGGTGGTTTGAGAAGCATTGTTATCTATTTTTGGAAATCATTCTAAAAATATATATTTCCATAAGTGTTTTATTATTTGTAAAATAAGGAAGAATCAATATTCATTTTGATTCTCAACAATAAAATAAGAGAGTCGATTATTAGTTAGATTTAGATAATCTCTCTCCATATTTTATGGAGATTGATGTTTTGTTGATAGATTGAGATCTTAGTTGATAATATTTTATAGAGATGCATTTCTTAAATAAGAAGTGGGTTGGAAGCTTGAAATTGTAAATGTAAACTACCACACTAAGGAATATAACCTCCATTATTTTGATTAATTTATTCTAAGGTTTTGCTACATCCAAAGTGTAAATAAGTGTTAATTAAAATCATCATCTGATGAATGAGTTGACCACTCAATCTAAGGGAGATAGATCTATGTGTTTATGCTTGTTTTTTCATTCTATAATTATATTTTTGTTGTCTTTTTTATATTTTTCCATGAAATTATTCCTTTTGTGTACATTTTTTTGTGAACATGTAGGTGTCGTATGTGTTTATTATTTCTTTTCAATTTAGTAATTTCCTTTCTTGTAAGTGTGATATTTAATTTCACACAAGTGTGTTTCAATTATTTTAATATTGCTTCTAAATATTACAAGTTTGTTACTAATTCTTTCAATTTTACCTTTCAATTCCTTCAAGTGTTTTTTTCAATTCTTACAAGTTTTGATTTTGTAGAAGGGACAATTTTCTCTCTCTCTCTCTCTCTCTCTCTCTCTCTCTCTCTCTCTCTCTCTCCTACTCCTATCGCATATTTCCATTGACACCATCCCTAGATTAAAATTATTTAATGACGAGGATTGCAAAAACTCATCAAAGAGGATGATACAAAATGACCAAGATAACTCATCAATTCTTCCATTAGGAAAATAATGTGAAATCATATCCCAAACATCATAGAGCATCATCAAAACAAAATTAATATAAAATCATATATACCAATCATCATGGGTAAACCATGAATAAAAATCACTTGAAGAAGATAACTTCAAGTACATAATAGGACTCTAACTTGAATTCAATTTTAGGAACTAAATGTTAAAATAAAGTAGTCTAAAGGGGGAAATCAAATTATCTTTCCATAAGAAAGAGAATAGGCCAAAACGATTTCATAACGCTTATTTCACTAAAAACATATTCCAATGAATCTAGACTCTAGTATTACATGTATAGGAAGAAATCCATCTCCATTTTTCGCTATAATGGATTCCATTATTACTATTATTTGATTCCATTAGTACCAATATTGGATTCCAATATTTTCATTATTGGACTTATTCGAGTTCCAATTGAAGTATTATTGGATTCTAATTTTGCTATTATTGGATTCTGATTTCCCTTTTATTAGACTCAAATTTCATTATTACTAGATTCCAATAACATTATTATTGGATTCCAATTTTTCCACTATTGGAATCCAATTTCTAAATCCTAATTTTTGGATTTCAGTTTCACTATTTTAGGATTTATATTTTGTTATTATTTGATTCCCCCACATAATTCTAGCATCTGCTAACTTACGTAAGCCTAGCAGTTGCTAAATTAAATAAACCTAATGGTCTCTAACTTACATGATGAAAGCACATACTCGGTGAAATAATCCTAGTGGCGTCAAAGTTACATCTACCCTATCACCACTAAGTTACATCTTCCTTACGACCACTAAGCTACATAACCTTAGCGGTCACTAAGTTACATAATCCTTACAGCTGCTAAGTTACATAAGTGGCCAATAAGCTACATAATCCTTACAGTTGATAAGACACATAAGCATAAAAGATGCTAAGATACATCTTTTCAATACTTATTTGATCAATTTGTAAAATGGAAATCATTGTGACAAAAATTAGCAGTCGCTAGGCATCAAAATAGAAGATAATCCAGATAATGTGAACTACTTTTATGCTTTTCTAGTCTATAAATCATACAGAACAACAAAGAGTTAAGAATTACGTTAAACACGTTATTTTGAAACATGGATTTCATAGTTTATTATTTCCTACCTATTACAAGTTACTATACATTTCACCCCAACTTATTAGTTCTTACCATATCCTCCAATCAAAGACATTTATTTTTTTCTAGTGTCTATATTTCAAATGTTGGAATATAAATTAAATTATTTCATAATTTTAAAAAATCAATAAAATTGATTTACTTGATTTTCTATTGGTTACTTTTTCATGATAAGACACATTATGGGTCATATTCAAGTACATATTTTTCATTAATATTTGAAGGAAAAATCTTCAATTAACAAGTTTCACAATAATTATGAAAACTTTAACATCAACATTATAAGTGTAAAAATGAATTGTTCTTCATTTTCAAAATAAAATATTAATAAGTACATGCCACCTATTCAAGAATGCATGATGTCATTATATTTATTATTTTTTCTTATCAAGCATGTCACACTCAATATTTTCTAAATCATTTATCATAACTTTATTACATTTTAATTTTATTAATATTGTGAATTACAATTTCCCACTTCGATATATATTTATATATAATTAAAGACTTCAAACATTGAAACTAATTGTAACTAATTTTTAAACAACATTTTAAAACTTCTCTTGAACAACATTTTATAACAATTTAATATATTTATTGTTACAATTAAGAATACAATATGTGTCACAAAGAATTATTTGATCTCCTTTCCATATTTTTCTTGGTGTCCATGACTGGATGATGTTGTCTATATCAAAATATTATGTTTCTCTTCATTTTTTCCATCGTTTCTTTTTCTTTAAGTATTCCTACTACCTTTATTTTTATGTATTTTCTTTTCTTGTGGGTTCCCACTAACTTACCCTTATCTATTGAGCCTTTGTGTGGACATCATGTATTGGAATTCGTTCTACCTTGCCCATCCATATAGGTACATTAACATCAGCTTGTTACCCATCATGTACAAGCATAATGAGTTGAATGACAACTTTGAAATATAATCAATTTTCCATTTCTGACATTGATCTACTTGTGCCACTATTTTTGGACATGAAGTGGATGCACATTTATTCTTAAGCTCTGTGCACTCATCACATTTGATGAATAAGTTGTTCTTGGTGATTGAAACATGGGAAAAATGTCCCACTTAACGAGACATGTGTGGTGATATATCAGAATTTCTCTCCATCGTTATGGATATCAATGCAATAGTTACAACACTACTTGGAAGTTGTTTCTGTTTTCTTGTATTTCCATTTACTACCCTCTTTGGTTTCTTGTATTTCCATTTACTTCCCTCCTCTCACAATTCATCCAAGATTTTTTGTATCCATAATGGGTGCTCTTCGGGATTCCATGACATCAGTACAATTATCCCTTGTTTTCACTTTCTTCTAGGGTTTCACAACCATTAATTGTGTATGGCAGTCTCACTCTGCCATTGAATACAATACTTATTGTGATAGTGAATAAGCTAGACCCCATTTCTTTGTGCAATGGAGTGTAGTTCTGGATGGATATACTAGTCCCTCTACAACTATCACACATTTGGAGGGTAAATCCACATATGCTCCTCCTTTGAATACAAAGTTCATTTTCAACTATATCCACACATAAAAAGAGAAAATTAGTAGTGTGGCCACTTAAATCTTAAACCTAGTATAGAGAATTTGAAAATGAGAAATATCAATAACAATTCCAAGGTTAAATCAAATTCTTGAAATCACAATGAAAAATAAAAATAAACATCTTATATGAACATCTCTTAAACCTCCTTCAATCTAAATCTTGAACAAATGTAGAATTTGGGTAGCATTCAAGACAATGTGTAAGTGATTGTTGTCATTTATGCCACATATCAATCTTAATATCATCATACATATATGAATATTTATGCATACCTTATTCAAATCAATAAACATTGACGTTGAAAATCCTATCCAAATTATACTCTAAGATAGATGTCATCTATTTTAGAACTTAACATCCTTGAATGGTGTTATTTTTTACTATTCGTTTGAAAGGAATGATAACTAGATCATGCCAAGCCAAGAACACAGATGCTAATCAAACATCACGATCAATAAGATGAAAGTAATTTACCAGAATAACTTTACATAAACCTTTGCAAACAAATGAGCAACAATATCATATATTATTATGGAACTCAATGCAATACATTGAGAATGGGCCTTACTTAAATAGGCAAGGAATAACAATCTAAGAACCAGTCAATGTCATAGATCAAGCCATAAATCAAGGAAATAACTAGTCATCAAAGAACTAGTCAAGACCATAGATTTAGGAGAGAACTAGACATCAAGGATCTAGTCAATACCATAGATCAAGGAAAGAACTATACCTAACAACTAGATAATATCTCCTAATATCTAAATAAGATAAAAGAAATATCCACACACATAAGTGGGTGAGGATAAATATAATAAAGGTAAATAAATTACCTAGGTGAACATGAGCTAAGGTAAATACCTACTCTAACACCCCCTCAAGTGAAGCTAGGGGCCAAAATAGATGTGGCATGTCCACAATATGAGTCTCGGAAACTAGGCCTGATGAGGTACTCATGTACAATAACTAGGAAAAAGGGACACCGCAAGGTACCCAAAACCAGTAACAACAAAGTAAAGAGAGTAAAGACCCACTCCAAGGCATCCCAATAAGCTCAGCTCAAAAACTCGTACAATGTTGAAGAAGTTTGGTCTGAATCCACTGCTCGATCATAGAACTAAAAAACAAATGACACTGGGCTTCACCATAATAGCTCCATACAAGGAGATTATCAACGGAGTGATGTCGAAAGTGCAAAAAAACACCAAACATAATTCGACCAATTGCTGCAAATAGGTGTGCCACGATCCAAGAACAATAACCAAAGTAACAAGGCAAGGACACAAAATCTAGAGTGTCATGATCCAAGAAAAGCCAAGGTAACAAGGCAAGGACACGAAACCCGAAGAAGAAGGATCAGCACCACACCCTCCCATATTGTTGAATGGGTGGAGTGACACTACAAATCTATATGAGTTTTCAAAACAACTACTTGAACACTAACAAACTAACACTGGGCTCCACTAGAATAGCTCCCCCACAAGAGAGATTGTCAACATGCCAAAAGTGTCGAAAATACAAATACAAAATCTCTCAACAAACAAGAGAGATACACTACACCTACTAAAGAAAAATGCTCAAAACAAGAAGCATCACAATGCATAAGGTATAGAAAGTGGAGCAAGAGGCCTAATGGTGGAGGAGCCATGCCTGTAGAGTCCTCTCAATAAATGCCTATGTCACCGCCATGAGTGATCAGATATCCACCCCAAATCAACACGGATGGATGAAGAAGATGCCTGCATATGACTTGGTGTAAAATGCACAATGGGTGCATGCAAAAGAACATCAGAATGTGTGTCAGGTTGATCATGGCTAACAGCTAAAATCTCATGTTTCTCAAGCCTAAGTGAAGGTGCAGAACTCATGTGTTGCTCATGATCCTCATAAAGAGTCGAGTGAACAAAAAAGGAGCTTTGTCAATGTGTGATCCCAATGAAGTATTTGCTCGAAAACCAATGTCATGGCGAGAATTCCACTTAACATGTGGAATAGATGAAATAATACCCTATGAATGTCTGCCAATGAATCCTCTAGTGAGACCCATAGAACAAAGCATGTGAGAACTGAATGCAGTGGTATGCTTCTTAAAAAGTCCATGTAGTTGAGCGAAATAAGATACATCTGTGATAGGCACGAGATGTGGAAGAGCATGCAGTAACAAGCCTCACAGGTTTATAAGCATCAAAAGTAGGTTTAGGCTCAAAGACTGGCAGATCGATGTCAGTGGGTACAAGAGCAACAACTGCAAGTGGACTAGGAGCATGGATATGGTTGTCCACAATATGATGGTGATGTTGTAGGCTAGCAAGTTTGTTCTGCAGGGAGTGTATTATTGTATCCTTATCGTGAATGAGTGATTGTAGAAGAGAATTTCACTTCTTGAACGATCTATTTTCTTCCAAAAAATTTACAATATCTTCTTGAAGTCCAGATACTTCAAAGAAAATCATGTCATTCTTAGAATCCATGATAGGTACAAATCGCAACTCCCAAAAACTTAGGACGTCGAGCTCAAATAAAATTGTACAACACTCCTCCATATTTGGCACTTTATAATTATAGTGCAAGTTTCAAAATAAATAATTCTAATGGAAAGAGCATGAAAAAACAAGCACTTTTGCAAAAATGGCACTCAAAACCAAGTTACCGATCAAAAGTTACAAGCTTTTTAATATTTTGCTCTATTATTTATTTTAGGTGCCACTAAAACAAAGTAAAATGTTGTTGCCTTCACCACACAAATAAAATTAAAGGGGGCTGAAGTTAAGCACCTACTAGTAGGAATCACAAGTTTTAAGCCCTCATATGACCATACCATATGACTAAGGGCTAAGGATTTTAATGGAGGTCGTAGATCAATCCATAAATCAAGGAAATAACTAGTCATCAAAGAACTAGTCAAGACCATAGATTTAGGAGAGAACTAGACATCAAGGATCTAATCAATACCATAGATCAAGGAAAGAACTATACCTAACAACTAGATAATATCTCCTAATATCTAAATAAGATAAAATAAATATTCACACACATAAGTGGGTGAGGATAAATACAATAAAGGTAAATAAAGTACCTAGGTGAACATGAGCTAAGGTAAATACCTACTCTAACATTGTTTAGATGTTTTTGTGATTTTAAACGTAACATAATTTGAAATATTTTTTAGAACCGTCACGAGTGACTTGCATGTTTAAAATGTGACCGTCAATTTTTATATACATTTATATAAAAAAATTATTCGTATATATTAAGCATAGTTAAAAAATATGGAATAGTCATTTATAAATTTTTTTAAGTAGTGTATAAGTAACATTGTTTTGTACACACACTCATACAAATATTTACTAGATTGGCAAGTCAAAATGCGAGTGATCGCTCTTACAAGTGCTGACTTTGGTTGCACTTCTAAGTGTGGGCCTCTAGTCATACTTCTCTCGACTCACACTTTTAAGTGCAAGTCTCGACTCACACTTCTAAGTGCGAGTCTTGATTCACACATCTAAGTGTGATCACTCGCACGTCGAAGTGCAAGCACAAGAATTAAGGGCTTTATTTTACCCAAATTATATAAGGGATTTTATTTACAATATAAAAATTATATTAGTAAATTCTTACATTAATTCTTTACAATACGAAATGTAGTATTAATTAGAACCATTTCGTAAGAAAAAATACTAATTAATGTTTTGGTTGCCTCAACATCAATTATCCATTAAAATGAACTATGTAAAATTCACCATTTAAAAGTGCATGCACCATTGGAAATATGTGTGTTGTTTGGAGCATGTAAATGTTGTCACCATTAATTAGCCATCAAAACAAACTATGTAAAATTCACCATTTAAAAGTACATGCGCTATTGGAAATAAGTGCACCATTTGGAGCATGTAACTGTTGTTGGCCATTAATTAGCCATTTAATCTAAAGAAATGTAAAATCATACGCGTGCCCTCTTAAATTCACACGCCAAAGAAATTGGCGAGTTGGATTTTTCAGTTACATATCACTATAAATAGACATTTTTGATTTTATATTTTTAACATTTTCCTTTCTATTCTCTTTGTCGATATGAAAGCGAGACACTTGTGTTCATCAATAGAAAAATCTGAGCAGGGCAAGCGTCAAAAATTTTGTGCTTGATTTCTAGAAACATTTTGATTTCCTCTCCGTGCAAAAATTGGTATGCATTCTCACCATCAACCCCTCCAAAATTATGAAATTATGTTAATGTAAAAATTTTCATAGCTGATTAGGGCTTATATTCATTTAGGGATTTTGTAGATAATTAAACGGAAGCAAGTTTGTTATTCAATATTTTGTAGAATGTAGTTTTTATCAAATAAATAATTTCATAATATATTTAACAATAGTTAGATCAGTGAAAGAGGACGGAATGGAGCACAACTTGACAGATAAACAACGCAGATTAATCTATAATAACATGAGAGGAAAATTTGCAGATTTTTTACAAACCCATAACACATGTTAACAACTTGTTTTATTGTGTTTTGAAAAAGTAGTTTGGTGGTAAAGATGGTGGGTTGATTTGTGCAATAAAAAAGTGAATATTGGAATCGATTTATGGTCACGGTAGTGTGTTGGAATCCATGAGTAGGTGTATTTGATAAATTTGATATTATTTTTTTGGCCTTATTTTTGTCCACAAATAGTCTTTTCTTTGTACACACTCAATAAAATTCAATGGCTACGACGTCGTTGACATTGTCAATGACAATATTTTAGAAGATATTCATGTTAAGAATGAGTTTCCACTCAATGTGTTGGTGTTGGATTACAGTGAGGTATTTTTGAAAAAATATGGTAATGCAAGAGTAGGAGAACCAAATAGATTTTGGAGAACAAAAGAATGAATACAGATTTTGAAAGGATATTTCGAGGAACAAGGAAACTCTAAGATGTTGCTTATTATTTTTAACAGAAGCACCATTGCTGACTACTACTATGGAAGCAAAAACTATCCTCAAAACTATTCAAAAATGTAAATTTTCTTTGTTTGGGTCATGTCTCTGTGGATTTTTGTCTTTTTCTAACTATGGGATTTCTCTTCTATGCTTCAATGTCATATTCTTCCTTAAGGGCCTTTTTGTAAAAGGATGCGGGTCCTTTCAAAACCCCTATATTTACCCTTTTCCAAAAAATAGACATAGTAGTTGTACATCGAAATATGTTGTTGTGGCATAACCTAGCAGACTCTATGATGACAATATATTACTTTATTTTGTTAAATCCTATCAATCACTAATATCCAATTACTATGGTGTGGCATAAGCTAGTGGATGCTAAGCTAAAAATATTATTCTTTGACTTGTTAAATGTTACCGATCCATAAGTTCAAAATATTATATTGTGGAATTATTAGCTTACCTTAGTGGGTGCTAAGCTCAAAACATCTTACTTTATTAGTTCCGCCTCTTGCAAGAATTATATACCTTTCATTCAAACAAATAATTTCTCCTCAATCCACCAATCAAAATAAAAAAATTCTATAACATTTCAACTTTCTAATGTTTATATTTTATTTTAAAAAAATTAATCTAGAAAACTTATTTATCTTTTCTTTTTGCTAGTTAGTACTTGATTTGACAAATACGAGTCCTTGTTGCAGCATATATTTATTCTATTTAATAAAAATCAAAATTCTAAGAAAGACATTTGTCCAATTTTTAAATAAGATATGAGATTTAGAAAATAATAAATGTTAATAAAATATTCATTGCATTTTATGTTTATATGAAAATGAAGACTTATTTACAAGCTTGGCCAAGTGGCACGTCCAAAATAATACACTATTCGTAAAAATTAATAAACTTTATTTAACAATCACATCATAAATTTTATTAATATAATTTTATATGAATTATATTGTGTTAAAGAAAAGATAAATAATACTATTATTAGTTACTTACCATAGGTGGGTTAATATATCTTTCATCGAAGTTTATTACTTCAACAATTTCTAACCAATAATTTTTCAAGATTATTTTCTCGAGAGTCAATATTTCTAATGTCTAAATGTTGGATATGTAAATTTGTAAAATTATAATTATACAATAAATCATTTATCTATCTCTATATTGGTGGTTTTATATGATAAGACATATTTAAAGGCCTTATTCCAATACATAATTTTTAATTTTTTAAAACAAATATCGAGAACATGACATATGGTATCATATTTAATAACTTTAAAGTGATCCATTTATTATTTAGATTTTTTAGATTTCATTACATATATGAGGAGACACTTTTCAAAAAAAAAAAAGAAACTAACTACATATATAAAATATAAGAAATGGCATTTTAGAAATTTAGAAGTGACATATTTCAGCTTGTCATGTCTATTCAAAAGTGAATAAGCTTTATGAAAATAGGACTTTCCAGCAAAATATATTGAAATGACCATCATTGCATTTAATACCATTCTAAAAAAATAGTAGGGAAAAAATAAAAAGGTTTAATTAACAACTGCTTTGATCATCTTCATTGACAAGTCTTCCAAAATAAATGATGTCAACAACATCACAGTTATAGAAAAAATAATTTGGGAAACTACATAGACCTAGCTTGATTTGAGGGCTTCATGTTGGGTTTGTTGATGCTTTCTGGTTTTCTAATATTTTGAAAATCATCAATCTGCTTAAATTTTTCACCGATTAGAATACATCTGTAATGGAGGCCTTGTCAATGGTGGACTAAAAATCCTGTAATAAGTAATAAATTATTGGCTTTATTTTTATTTCCATTGAAAATATTCTATATGAATTCGATAGATCTATGTCTGACACTATACTATTGTTTGAAAAGCTAGGCCTAGATTAATTTCTAGAAAATTTCACTGGTTGAGTTGGAAATGTGTAGGTCTTCCACAAAAAAACAATGGCTACATCCTAGTTGATTGCCATGGTTGTCTGAATCAGATGCGAAGAGATGTAAGCCTCACCTACTACATCCATAATATTTTGATCCAACCTATACAAAATCCCCAATATTTTTCCAAAATCTCATCTTCGATAATTTTCTGATCTCAACTTATTTTTTCCTATGGTTTCTAAGGAGTCGAGATACTACAACAATATACATGGACATCAATGACTATATTGGGGGTTGGAATTTTCACATGACCTCACTTTGATGATAATTCATACATGATTGAATTCATGACTCTATCCATTTACATAAAATATTTTGGTGGGTCCTCAGTTATAAAATGTGGGTCCTCTGTCTGTGAGTACTTGTGATATCCTACATATATTTGCAATACTTTCTACACTTGGTCTCATCATGTGCTACTACAATTTCAACCTCCTTATGAAACTCTAATGATGATTTTGATATCTAGGATTCAGATTATGCCAGTTTTTTTCCCCACCTTTAGGCTAGGTGCGACATGCTAGAATTGATCCATTATTGACAATCTTTCAATATCTTCAAAATTTACTAGAATTGGTGTATCAGTTGACAAGTTGGGTGTGTCTTTAACATAGTCACCAAATAAATCTTTTAACTAATTTATTTCAACTATTCCATTTAATAGAAAACTTTAATCTTTATATAGGCATGTTCAACTTGTAAAAGTGTGGTGGTTAGTTTTTATTGCACTGAAAAAGCTAGCATTTTATGTATTTTAAAATGCCACCTATATTGCTGCAATATTTTCAAGCATAATATGATTGTGGGTATTTGTTTATGTAGTCTTCATGCATAATCAAAATCAGATGCATATTTTATGCATTCTGGATCACTCTATGTTTTTCCAAAGAATTATATATTTGATGCATAATTTTATTTTTGTTTTGTCTTCTATCTGAATTTAAATGATGGTATTTACATTATGTGCAACATTTAAATTGGGTACTTACAATATATACATATTTTATGCATTCAAAATCATTACATAGGGGCATTCTATTTTTAGCAGTCTTTAGATGTTGGCATACCTTATGTGCAGATTTTATACATTAATTATTGGTACATTCTAATTTAGAAAATTTTGAATGTGGTTATTCTTAGTAATATAAATCAGCTAATGCAAAAATTATAGACAAATTTTAAAACAATCCCACAACCTGCACATCTCCCAACCCTAAGGCATGAAATTTCCACTGCTCTTGTTTAATTTAAAATATCATTAACAAAATTACTATTAACAAGGTTTATTAAATATATGTGAACATAATGATTGGATACTTTATACATGGATTAAGGCACCCAAAAACCTTACAATAGAATGCATTATGAGCATCACCAAGAAGGAACAAAAAAAAAAATAGGACAAAAAGGGATAAAACAACTTAGACAAAACTACAGTCAAACATATCAATACAAGAAAAACTACAAAAAATAATAGGCTAGAGCCAATCAAAAATAGGGAGTAGAAAACATCCCAAACAATACAATCCACAAACAGTCAAACAAAATCTCCAAGAGCCAAGGGACTAGTTAGTCTTCAAATTTTTTTACTCCTTCGGTCAACGCTCTTCATGTCCTTTCATCCAACATTCTTACTTTCTCATGATAGGGATGTTATCTTCAACTTTCTCTTCCTCATCAAAACTACTAAGGTAGATATTATACCTACAAACTTTGTGTCCTTGCTCCATCTTGGCCACATGTCCCTACAACTCCAAAACAAAACTTTTAATCTCATCCATATCCATCCTAATAGAGTTTTGAGAGATGAGAATTTTCTTAGAGGTATCGATGCAATGCATGAAATTGTTTCCCATATCCATTCCAACTTCACCTAAGGCCTCCATATCCCTTTCCACCCGACTCACTATTAGATCAATTTTATCAAAAGCCACATTCCAACCCAAATATGATCTCTCTTTCCCTTTAGACAAATCCCCTTTCATATCAATCGAGAACCTGCAGCCCCAGTACTAATATTTCTCTTCACCAAAGATTCCATACTCTTCTTTCTCCTTATTTTGTTCATGTAGACACCAAAATTGGGTCACACTCCCCTTGGTCCCTTGTCAAATAACCAGCTCAAACATACTCACCTAACCATGGCCCCTTCCACCCCACATCACTATTAATTTAATTAAATTAATATATATCCTCACAATATTTATTATCTAATTATCTTAATTTCTACCCCACCACCTCACCTAGACACCTCACCTAGCCACCTCACCCTAGACCTATTTTTGGCATGTTTCCATAATTAACTAAGACCTGATCTTACTTGCCTTAATGAGCTAAGATTTGGTCTAACCCTAAAAGCACATGCCTAAGATTTCTCTAACCACATTCCCGCTCATTAGAAGGGAAGCTTCCATTCTAATCCACAAGAATAAAACCAATCTAGCCCAAGAAATCAAGGGATCTGCCATTTTTAGTAAACCTAGGGAATCCCACCTTAACCGACGCCGATTACCCCTAAACCGACGTCATTCAACCCAGAACCATTGTCAATTACCATTTATTCTCTTTGTTAACCTTGTTTTGTTAGTTGTCACATTGTGAGAGAAATGGGATTAGAAGAGAGTTACATGCAAGAAGAACCAAAGTCTTTTCACGCACCCAAACATCCATAGCCAACACCAGGACAAATCCATAAGCATTTTCACTCACGATAACATTCGGGAAGCATCACTATTGCAACAAGCTCCATTCCACCAATCGATCATCACCACCACCCAACCATTGGACCTACAACATTGGTAAGTGTTTTTATCATTAATCATTTCCATTCTTATTCTGCTCATAGAGTTGTTATCATTTATGTTATCATTCTTCTATTAACATTCCCATTCCTCCATAGCCTTCTTTTTACAAACTCAAAACCTCACCCACCCATTTATCAGATCACCTATCCTAGCCCTTCCACCTCTCTGAGTGTTCTCAAGCATTCCCATAGACCTTGTCATCCCCTTCTTTAGCCCCATCTAACCTCACCCAAACTCTACAATAAGGTTTTCATTGAACTATTGTCACCCTATTGTACCGACGCTAGTTACCCATAACCGTCATTGGTCTCCCTTAAACCATCATTGGTTATACCCAACCGACATCGGTCTCTGTGTTTTATACCTTGCCAAAAAACAAAGCCAAACAACCTCCTACTAATTGACCTAAACAACCCAGAATCAAACCCTGACCAAACCTAGTACCTTGACAGTTACCTCCTCCTTTAGATCCAACTATAACCTAGCTTGTTGTGATTAGATTTTCTTATTGTACTTGAATGAGATACCTAAATCATATCAACTATAGTAGGAATTTATTTATTTTTCGCATTAATTTTTTTAAACAATGGATTGACAGCCATCTAGGAAGTATCACACTTCCCAAAACTAGCATACGCTAGGCATTCCATTGTCATATATCATTTAACTTCTCTTTTGTGGTCTTGTTTTCTATTACAGGTAGTTCCTCCCAGCCAAAAGGAAGCTCACAAAATTGACACTTTGGACCAAGAATTCGTGAACATGCGCAACAACCATCAACCGACCAACATAAACAAGTATTCCTCCTTGGCCCTTACCCTTATCTATTTCATCATTCAAAAACATAAAGAAAACAAGTTGAAATAGTTCATACGGTCATTAAGATTACAATCGTCATCTAAATCCCCGATTTGGGCTCTAATTATTTTTCCACTAACAATTTACCATAATTAAAAAGAAAAATAATTAGACCATGGTGTAACGAGTTTTCAAACTTCCCCTGTTGAAAAGCATTCACCGACACAAAGAGTGACATAAATAAGAAAAAGGGAAGGCTCATAGAAATCTTATGCCTAAACATATTAAGCATAGTAAGATGGTGAGTATGTATCTTTATATTATTCCCTTGAAGAGTAATATATCTCATAAGGTGGAGGAAGACTGTATTCTAAATATCAGGGATGCAAAATCTAGTTATATCGTCTACAAGTAGGTAAACATTTTCTTTACCACATAATAAAGTATCAATTGTGTGATTACGTCGATGCATTATTTGATTATCTTTAATCCCTCCATCTCCATTCCAATCTCCTACACTATTTAAACCTTCAAAACCTAAATCTACAAGTCGTGGATCACCATGTTTCCATTGTTCCATGCACGACCAAATTCCAACGCAAGATAAGGATTAGACCCCATGATTTTTGAGATGAAATTCCTAAACCCCCTAATTTTCATAATGTACCACAAGGAGGGGTTTTCCTTCAGGGCACCATAGCTCGTGGGCTCGGTTCTCAAATGACCACTTCTCATGGTTTTAGTTGATTGAGAATGAAAATTGAAGAAACAATGGCCAAAATGAATCTTAAGAGAAAAATTAATATAAATCCCACCATATATCTTGCACGTGTGAAGGGTCCTGCTAACCATAAGAACAAGGATGACATCCCAACGAGGGAAAAGAGCCACCCGCACATCAATACTTAATGTTATTAATGAGATTAATAACATTGGGGATATCATCTCCCCTCTCCCACACTTTAAAATTATTACCTTTAGCCCCCAAATTGGCAAGATGATCCACACATTTATTACCCTTTCTAGGGGTATGAATAAGATCAAAGCTATCAAACTCTTTAAGCATTTCTTTAGTATCTTTAAGGATATTGCTTAAGGTCCAATTATGAATTCTATCCTTTCTCATATTCTCAAGGGTTAAAATCTTGTTTTGAACAACTAACCAGAAAAACATGTTGACCTTGGGGAGTAAATCCTTAATCCAAATTTTCCTCCAGAAATCCTTTTGTTCCAATGCTTCCACCATGTGAACGCTTTGTAAGACAACATATGTTAACTCTATGTAAGACAACATATGTTATGATAATGAATATGTTTGGTCCAATAATTGATATGTCAAGTGTTATACTTAAGCATTGTAGTCATTGATCTCCATCAATGCATGTAGGAAAACAATTTTGTGAAAATAATTGATCTAGGATGTTTAAAAGACATCAAACTATTTTAGAAACATGTTCAATATTTTTCATTCAAACAACAACATATTATAAGTACAACATAAAAGGTAGTTTGTAGTAACTAACACATATTTCAAATAAATACAATTTTCATCCTCCAATCTTTACAATTCAATTCCAGTTAAGGCAATACTTCAACTTGTCAAAGTTTCCTCTAGACCAAATGCCATAGTTGAGGAAGGCCAATGGGGAATTCATTAGTCTAATGCTTACATGCATAGACATTTTTTCTTATTCCTCTACAAATTATATTAATTTTCAACATTATCAAGGTCTACAACATTAAACTATAGAAGGCAGGAACTTTGCCGCTACGTGGATCTTGTTTGTTAAAACCTAGCAACTTATTAGATTAAAATATAATTTATTAGGTTATGTTGCCTCATAAGCTAGCGGATGCTAAGCTCAAAACAACATAACCTAGCGGAAACTAAAATCAATATGTATTTCTTTATTTTGTTAAATGTTAGTGAATCTTTAGCTCAAAATATTATATTGTTTAAATACCTAGCGATGCGCTAAGTTCAAACTATGTTGATTTAATTTGTTAAATCCTAGTGACCACTAAGATCCAAATATTATAGTAGAGACTAGTATTTATGATGGATTGTTTTGGTTAAGTGAAATTAGTCTTGACTCCTCCTTTCTTCTTGCTCTAAGTGTAGATGTGTGCATCATTTTTGAGTACCTTTCATGTGGTTTGAAATGACCGGGGACTGTGAGGTTATCAGGAGGATCTTGTAGATGTAAATAAATTAGAATGATTGTACATGACCATGCCTTGAATGTGTGTACTGACTCCCAACAATCCCAAATCATTTTTTCATTAAATGTTGGTAAAAAACTACCTACGTAGTGCTTACCCATTTAATTTCTTGTATCATGATAAGGCTTCACAATGTTTTTTTAGTTTATTATGCATCATGAGTATGTTGTGGTCTTCTTTCAATGCACTTATTAAGATGAAAATTAATATTTTTAGGAACCTAGAAGAGTAGTCCTACCTATTACACTTGAAAGAGTGTTCATTTTGAATTGAAATAAATGCAATTAAGAAACCAATCACGATCATTATCACACTGGAACAAAACACTATTGATTCAAGCTAATATATATACCCACACTATTCTTAAGTCACGTAAGAGTTCAATCCTATAAATAACAAAAAAATTTAATATCCACAAGGCTAGTTGCTTTTATTCGAGTAGTAATAAATTTAAAAATAGGTTACAAATTTCACTTAAATCTAACTATTGTCATTCCCAACTTCACAAAATCAATTCAATAATTAACTACTATACCTTTTTGGTTATATGAGTTAAATCCTCAAACTAGGTGGATTTTTATCACAAGATCAATACTAGACATACATTTATGCTTTTCCATGTCAACATGACTTGGGATCATGTAAGCAAAGAATTTAAAGAGAACACAAATCCAATAAGCATATTATTCTTTTGTTGAAACCCAAAGACCGCTAAGATCAAAATATTATGTTGTGTCATAAGCTAATGGATGCTAAGTTAAAAATATCATTTAATAACTTGATATACTAGCAGAAACTAAACTCAATATGTCTTTCTTTAATTTGTTAAATGGTAGTGACTCTTTAGCTTGAAATATTATATTGTTTAAATACCTATTGGCCACTAATCTCAAACTATATTGATAAAATTTGTTCAATCCCAATGACCACTAAGATCCAAATATTATGTTTTGGCGTAACCTACCACTAATAAACTTAAAATATCTTACTTATGTTTTTTGAAACCAAGAGACCACCAAGATCCAAATATTATGTTGTGTCATAAGTAGTGGTATGCAAAAGTTCAAAATATCATTCAAGAAATGATATACTAGCAAAAAATAAAATCAATATGTCTTTCTTTAGCTTGTTAAATGGTAATGACTCTTTAGCTTGAAATATTATATTCTTAAAATACCTAGTGGCACTAAGCTCAAACTATGTTGATTTAATTTGTTAAATCCCAATGACCACTAAGATCCAAATAATATCTTACTTTATTTTGTTGAAACCTAAATAATGCTAAGATCTAAATATTATGTTGTGTCATAAGGTAGTAGATGCTAAGTTCAAAATATCATTCAATAACTTGTTAAATGATAGTGACCACTAAGCTCAAAATAATATATTACACACAACCTAGTAGTAATGGATTTTTCCATGTGGCCACATATAGTAAACTCAAGATTCTTCATTTATACTATATATATAAATAAATAAACTCAAGATTCTTCCTTTATAATATATATACTAGCAATCACATGTGTACATGCAATGTGAATGTTGAATGGTATAAATTATTTGATTTATTGGGATTTGATAAATGTGGGAGGGGACCCATGTTGCATAATGGAGTGCCTTCGTTGTGAAAAGTGTAGGGAACACATTTTTTACGTGTGGCTGCAAAGTGGAGAGTGACTTGTGACTAAACAAAGCAAGACTTCCGATGCCATAATCACTTCAAGCCAACAAGTTTGTATTATTGTACATGATACTTGAATAAAATTAATTAATCAATCAAATACCAATTAATGTACCTAGAACAAAAAATATTGATTCAAGTTAATATATATACCCACACTAGTCTGAAGTCACGTAAGAGTTCAATCCTACAACTAAGAAGAAATTTTAACATCCACAAGGCTAGTTGCACTACTTTTGTTTGAAACTAACAAATTTAAAAAATTGGTTACAAATTTCACTTAAATCCCCAACTACTTTCATCCTTGACTTAACAAAATTAATACAATAATCAAATACTATACCTTTATTTTTATATCAGTTGAATCCCCCAACCAGGTGGAAGTCCATCACAAGATTAATATTGGTCCTACATTTATGCTTTTCCATGTCAACATGAGTTGGGATCATGCCAAAGCATTTAAAGATAACACAAACCCAATAAGCATAAAATTATTTTCATTTACTTGTAATTGTATCTATAATTAATTTTATCTTGGTCTGAACTACACACATTGCTCTGTTCATCAAATGTAGCAAAAATTATATCAACGCGAGCTTGATTCCAACTATTTTTCATGTGGAACCTTATACAATTAGAGAGAGGCAAAACATAAGAGTGTGCTACTACTAGTATCGGAAGTGGATTGATTTAGATTTGATGAAAACATTCCTCTTGGGAAAGTGGAAAAGGAAAAAAATTCCCAAAATCCAATTTTTCCCTTTAGAAAAAAATTTGGGCACACTTTTATCTATTTTAAGAGTTTCAGTGGAATGAATTAATATGAAAAAAATATGGGTATTAAAGGAAGAAATTGGTCATTGTTTACTTGAAAATCGGCTCATCCATTGAGAAAAGAAGACCTCAAGATAGAGAGGACTCATGGGGATGCATTTATTTTCGACACAACATTGTCCCAGTCTCATTCCAATCAAACAATGTTTTGTGAAATCACCTCACCAAATATCACAAAAAATTCCAAAAAGTGTTTCTTTGTCTCCTTAACATCTATGTACTGCTTTACCATCTTCATGTCCATGTGCAATATGAACAACCTTGGAGAACCTAAATGTAATAAATAGATGTGTCGATAAATAAATTCTAATAAGATATTACTTTTTGATTTGTTGTCTCGATAATCTATACAATATGAAATCATGTCTAGCCATGTTAGTTATATCACCTTGCTCCATTTTGTTTACAAATTCTTCCTTTATAATATATATGTAACTAAATACATCTAATATCACTAACATTCAAACCTTCAACCTCCACTAAATGTAGTATTAATGAGAACCATTTTGTAAGGAAAAATGATAATTAATGTTGTGGTTTCCTCAACATTAACTAAGATTATAATAAAATTTGTTAGGTTATGTTGAGGCATAACCTCTTTTGGCGATGACAAGAGGATACAAAAAGTGTGGATTTTATGGGCATTTATGACATTGATAGATTACATTCATGTGATGGACGAGATCAATTAATGACTATACACACAAGATAATATTAATAATTAGGAAAAATTTCAATTATAAATATTGGAGACATGTGTGGAAGATTGGAATGAAGGTGCTTGACATCTCTATTTAAGCATCATCTATATCGGGCCTTTGGAAATCACTGTCATAATATCCCTGTTCACTATGGGTAGCACTATCAAATGCATTGAGCTTTCTTCCTATGAAGAGGTCAAGGCTGACCTAGAAGTATGGAATATTTTACATGATGATGGTGGTGTTACATCATTTATGGAAAGATTGTCAATATGGTCACTCTTTCCAAGTGACATCAGTGTGATGGTAACCTAGAAAAAAGGAAAATCAAAGTGGGAAAGAAGAAATTTATTAGTTTGATATTATCCATTACAGATAAAATAGGGCTCCTCTACGAAGGGAGACATTTATTTTAAAATCTCAACTTCAGATGAATGGATGAGTTCATGTGTCCTAGTGAAAAGATAGAAAGTATCACTCAAAATATGAATGAGACTCACTTCCACAACCTTGGGATAGATTTTCTAAGCAATTGATGAGGTACGTCACACTGGAGGGACACTACAAATTGATCTATGGACCTCATATTTTTCTTCTTGCATCTTCGACATGATCATAAGGTAAACTTTACAAATTTTCTGTTTCACTCGCTTGATCAGTCCCTTAGACTAGCTAGAAAAGAGGAAGGTCCTTTCCTCCACCAAGGCATTTTGTATTTTCTCTTTAAAATGGAATCTTCCCAAAAATAAATCTCACACTTCCCTCTAAGATAGGAAAGTAGCGTGTATCCCCCTGCTCCTCCATAACAATCTCCCTTGTCCCCCTGTTTTCTCTGGCCCTTTTCCATCATCATCCCACTACCTTCGTATCCCTTCCAAATTCTTATTCGAACATCATGATCATTAACCATAGTGGTTTAGTGGTCTCCCCCTATTCTTCCACTCATTTCTCTCCCTTATCTTCTTTGGCGCTCTTAACCCTTCAAACCCCTCAGAGCATTCTCTCATGGTCTCTAAACCACTTTCGGACCCAACATCTCCATCCTCTCTTCCTCTTGCTAATGCTTCTCTGGCTTTCTCCTCCCATCTCCCCAAACATTGTAATGGCTACAATCACTCAACATACCTCGTCACATGGAATCATATGCGGTTTCCCCCTCCTATTTCCATGGAAGTTAGCATGGATTCGGAAATTTCTAATGTCTTACGATATCTCTCTTTGTTTACCCTAATTCTCCTTTGTAGGATAAAATGGGCTCCCCTACTGCAACTTTATAACACCATGAGAATTTGGAGAAGATCTCACATGACTCACATGAGGCCATTGAATATTATGTTACACTCACTATCTCTTATCAAAGAATGGAAAAGTCACATGGACATGACGTGGAGGAAAATCAACGAAGACTTCTAAGAACACATTAAGTTAGTGGACATGATGGTTGAAGGAAGCCCTACTGTGATGTTAAGGATGAAGCAACTACTCTCAAGAATATCCATAAAATGTAATTTGGCTTTGTTCGGTTTGGGCCTTTTTGGTTTTTTTTTTGTTGCATATGGGATTGTTCTCTTCTTGTTTCATTATAATATCTTGGTTGTGAGGGATTTTTTGTACAAGTATGTGGGTCATTTCAAAACCCTCACTTTTACCCTAATTCCAAAAAATATTATGTTTTGGCATATCATAGCCATGACTAAGCTCCTAATATCTTAATTTATTCTTGGTTACATCCTTAAGATATTCTCATGCATAATAAATATTATGTTTGATAAAACATATCATAATATCCTACTAAGCTCCAAAAAAAAAAAACCATAAAAGTACCATTGAGCTAAGATCAAAATATAATTCTCTAACTAGTTAGGGGCTAGCGAAAACTAAGCTCATAATATTATATTGTGGGAGTAGCACCATCTAAGTTAAAAATATCTTCCTCTAATTTGTTAAATGTTGTAAAATATCATAATTATGAATTAATTAAACCTTATGAATGTAGTATCTCAAATAAATGTTGTGGAAAAACCTAGAGGCCGATAAGCTCAAAATATATTTCTTTTGTTTGTTAAATGCTAGTGACTTTTTATCTCGAAATATTATATTTTCTAAGTACCTAGTCACCATTAATATTAAAATATGTTGATTTGAATTTTTTAAATCCCAGTGACCACTAAGATCCAAATATTATGTTATGGCATAACCCACTGGCAGCTAAGCTAAAAATATCTTATTTATTTTGTTTAAACCTAGTGATCACTAAGCTCCAAATATTATGTTGTGTCATAAGCTAGCTAAACTAAGCTCAAAATATCATTTAGTACTTATGTTAAATGATAATGAGCACTAAGCTCTAAATAATATATTATGGAAGTACTAGCCTTTGCTTAGTTCAAAATATGTTAATTTAATTTGTTTAAT
Organism: Taxus wallichiana var. yunnanensis; assembly: GCA_018340775.1. Classification (NCBI taxonomy): domain Eukaryota; kingdom Viridiplantae; phylum Streptophyta; class Pinopsida; order Cupressales; family Taxaceae; genus Taxus; species Taxus wallichiana. The sequence goes on from CM031242.1 coordinate 246,540,202, forward strand.
CCTATCGACCATAAGATCCAAATATTATGTCATTATTTAAACTAGCTCCAACTAAGTTCAAAATATATTCCTCTAATTTGTTAATTGCTGTAAAATATCGTAATTATGAATTATTGAACCCTAGCGAATATAATCTCCAAATAATATGTTGTGGCATAAGCTAACATGTGCTAAGCTCAAAATATCTTAAACCACCGGTAGTATCTAAATATTATGTGGTGGCATAACCTAAAGGGTGCTAAGCTAGAAATATCTTAATTCCAAATCTTAAAATCATACAAAAAATTCAACTAATTTATATTGGTCTTGATTGCTATAAAGATCTCCAAAGTTAATGTTGTTGACTAACTTAGAGGTCGCTAAGCTCAAAAATACTTATTTTAATTTTTTAAAACCTAACATCTACTAAGCTCAAAATATCTTAATTTAATTTATTAAATCCTAACCACCGATAGGATCCAAAGATTGTGTGGTGGCATAACCTAGCGGGCGCTAGCTCGACATATCTTAACTTAAAATCTTAAAATCATACGATAAATTAAACTAATATATACATATATTGTTTCCAACTTCAAGATTACAATATCATTTGTTAGGTTATGTTGAAACATGACCTAGTGGACACTAAACTCAATATGTCTTTATTTATTTTTTAAATGCTAGTGACTCTTTAGCTCAAAATATTATATTGTTTAAATACCTAGTGGCTCTAAGCTCAAACTATGTTGATTTAATTTGTTGAAACCTAGAGACCACTAAGATCCAAATATTAGGTTGTGTCATAAGCTAGTGGACACTAATCTCAAAATAGCATTTAGTAACTTAATAAATTATAGTGACCACTAAGCTCAAAATATTATATTATGGAAGTAACTAGCATCCACGTAGCTCAAAATATGTTGATTTAATTTGTTTATTCCAACCGACCGTAAGCTCCTAATATTATGTCTTGGGCTAACCTAGTGGTTGTTAAGCTCAAATATCATTCATTAATTTGTTAAATCCTTTCCATAAATATTATGTCACTGGATAGAATAGTTTCCGCTAATGTCATAATATCTTAATTGAAATTATTAAATCATGGCGACTGCAAAACACCACTAGCTCCAACTTTTATGTGTTAGTATATCCTAGCAGTCCGCTAAGCTAAAAATATCCTAGTTTAAATTATAAAATCAAAACAATAAATTTTACTAATGTATACAAATCTTTCTTTACCTAGTGACCACAGAGTTCTAAACATCAACCTTTTATGTGTTAAACAGGTATACATATATATTTCTCTATTTCTTATGAGATTTTGACATAATAATAAAAGACGCTATCTACTCATTGCACCCTAGTAGATGCTAAGCTATTCTTAAAATTAATTTATCATGTTTATAATGAATTTGTGTTATGAATCTAAATTGTTAATCTTTTCTTATAAAATAAGAGACAAATAACAAAGTGATTTCTACACCCAAAAATAATGTGTTTCCTATATAAAAACAACTGATCCGTGAGGCCGCAAGTTAAACAAAGATGACCTCCAAATAAGAATTATATCCTAATGGTCGCTAGGAAAGGAAAACTTTTTTATGTAGACTATATTCATACATGAGAAATCATATTGAAAATCTATAAACGATAACAAATAAATCTAAATTTTATATAATGGATACATAAATATACGTGTAGAATCGTGTATTTTATGTGTTATACAGGTATACATATAGATTTCTCTATTTCTCATGATATTTTGACAGAATTATTTTACATTTATGACAATTTAAGAAACTTGGACTACCAACCGAGAAGTTATACAACAAGTTTTTAGATATGACGTGATCTACTCATTGCACCCTAACGACCGCTAAGTTATTCTTAAAGGTAAATATGTCATGTTCATAATGAAGTTGTTATAAATCTAAATTGTTAATCTTTTCATATATAACAAGAGAAAAATTAAAAAGTTAATCTCTAGGCCCAAAAAATAGTGTGTCGCCTATATAAAAAAACTGATCTATGAGGCCACTAAGGTAAATAAATGTTTTCTCCAAATAAGAATTATAGCCTAAAAGGAACTAGGGTAGACAAATTTTTTCATGTAGAGTGTATTCATACAGGAGAAATCATATTGAAAAGATATAAATGATAATGAATAAATATGGAGTTTATATTAAGGATACATAAATATACATGTAGAATCGTGTATTTAATTTGAAATAAATTTTGGGTTTATTAAATTGGTTTTCAAAACAAAGAATTATATCGTGGCGGCCACAAATCTATGTGAATTTTTGGCATAGATTAGTGGGCTCAAAAGGAAGTATATATTAATTATTAAATATATAGTGATTAAAAATTATATTTAATAATATTTACGTGTATATATAATATGTTTAACTTCCATTGTACAAACATAAAATTGTTGAAGACATTCCATTTGGCTATTTCTACATGGAAACACGTATATAATTGAAAATAATTATCATACAATTGAATTCTTAATATGGTTTTCTAGTTTTAAAGTAATTTGTTAACCTCATATATTTTCCTAAAATGTCTAAGCGAAACCATGTAAAAAATGGAATATGAACTAATTAACGATGTTTCTTTGCATCATCTTAATAAACAACATTAAAATATTTTGGTTCTCCCAACCAAAATAAAATTTTAAAAAGTGACTATGCCACAAGCCATCATTATCCTAAAAAAACAATCACAGGAATGAGAAAAAAAATTCAAAACAAAATACCCAAAGAGAGACATAGAATGGTGGAAATGGGAAAGCGTTAAACAAAGATAAATACTAGAGAAAAAAGGGATTAAATTTTATTTTGTTAATGCACAAAAAAATTATGTTTTCATGAAGAACAAGGTGGTTTAGATGAAGATCAAAGAAATTAGAAAGCATGGCTTGATCACTGGAACACGATTTAGTAGGACACATCAAAGGCATTGGTGTGGATCACGATTGGACTACCATGAAAAACACAGGAACCAGTCAACTACAAAGAAACTAATAGAGCCCGCAATAAAAAAGGTACACCTTTACTATAAATACTTTATTTAGTAATATTTGGGATTATTTCATGCTTTATGTTTCTCTAAAACCTCCATCTGCTACCTCAATAAAACTATCTACGCGATTCTATTCCATCCTCTGTTGCTTTCCTCCTTTATGTGTGTCCTTTCTATGCATCCTTTGTGTGTGCATATTTTTTGTGCCTTCTCTACAAACAAGATTATAATCTCTTGCAAAAAAACTAGGATTTGAACACTCGGCCTTGTAATCTACGACATGCACGTATTTTTTTAATTTGAAGACATGTTTTTTTGCATGACCAAAAAAATCAGAAACCCTAATCAACATTTCTCCGAGGTATTTAATAATTTTTTTGCAAATTCCATGAAGAAAATTCAAAAATAGAAAAATAGCAGGGATACAAAAATTTAAAATTTTCACTTTCCCCTTTTAGAGAAAAAGGGCGGGCTATTGAAATTTCAAATATTCAAAATGTGGGGGAATTTGAATTTCACAATTTTAATTTTTCCATGGTTTAAAAATTAAAACTAAACATGAATTAAAATCAACACAATTTTTCATTGTTATATAAGCCTATAATAATATAAACATAATAAAAAATATATTATATAACATATATTAAAATAAGCATAGTAAAAATATATATTATAAGAAAACAAAAGAAATAAATCCTAAACATAGTTTTAAAGTTTAATAGAATAATATACAGACATTTAATTTTTAATTTTTATCAAAATTGATTTCGACATTGTTAGATATAGTGTGCGCTAATTTAAATTAATTCTCCAATTAAAATGTGCCACATGGCAAGTTCAAACAAGCTATTTGGGATACATTATAGTTGACACATATTTCAAATCAACTTATATATAGGAAATCAATTAGCGGATGCTAAGCTCCAATTGCTATGATTTTTTATTCAAATGACGGATTTAAAATAATAAAGCGTTAGGTATTTGTATTTGTTGTTTCTTATTCATTCTATAATTAAAAAATAAGAAATTGTTGAGCCTAGGGGTTGTTATGCTATTTCTTTCAATAAGTAAAGGAGCTTAGCGGTCGCTAAGAATTTTATTTCATAGGAAACAATGTGAAATATGTGTTCATAACAATATATCTTATGTTAGGTAATAAGAGATCAAATATGCGAAATAATCCCTCACAGAATCGCAATGATGAGAAAACTAATATGCGAAATTATTACAGATCTCAAATAAAATTGCGTTAATAAAATAACACCACAAAGAGACAAGATTTAACGTGGTTCACCCAATTTGGGCTACGTCCACCAAGAATCACTTGCTCAAATTTTATTACAAGCCACCGCTCTCTCAATACAATACCCAGATCCGTTTGGAGCTATGCTTAACAAACTCTACAGAATTCATAGCCGAATTCAAAACACATTTGCAATGCATTTACTTGTCCATCTATCATATGCATAAGACCATATAAATAGACAACTACTTAAGCATTTTTACAAAATCATGGGTATCAAAACCATGGGAAAAACCCGTCCCATAAACCTATGGGTCAAAAAACTCACCCATGTGAGAAGAGCACGTGCCACGATATGTCGGGTGCATTTTTCGAGGCCAAAAAAATTTACGCCTAAAAAAAAAAATTTGGGGGCTGCCCCGAACCTCCCCACTCGGGGCCCACCCGGCCCCAAACCCCTGGCAGCGAGGATACATGAACAGTGTATAGTCTTCAACACTTTCACACATGAAAACAGGCTCCACAACCTAATAATCTCCCACTTGGAGACTAGTTTTCCTCTGAGAAAACTTCTCAACCCTTCATTTAGTTTCTATGAAGACCAACCAAAGTTGAACACAACTTTAGTTTTTCCCTTGTGACCACCTTGGTCATCATGTTTGCGGGATTCTCGATGCTATGAATCTTCTCCAACTTCAACTTCTCTTCCTCCAAAGCTGTCCTAATGAAATGGTACCTTAATCCGTATATGCTTCATCACCTGAGTGGAAAGAAAAGTTCTTAGCTAGGTGTATAGCACTCCGACTATCACTATGCATCTTACATTCCTCCCCGCTTATGCTCCAACTCCTCAAGCAATTTGTAACCAAATCATCTCTTTGCTTGCCTCTGTTGCAGCAACATACTCAACCTCCGTGGTTGACAAAGCCACCAGCTTTTGTATTCGTGAAATCCAGCTCACTGCTATCCCACCTACAGTGTAAATATAACCTGTCATGCTCCTCCTGCTGTCTACATCTCCAGCCATGTCTGAATTTACATAACCACGTAAAGTGGTGTTTGATCCACTGTAGCACAAAACTTCCCCCATGGTCCCTCTCAAATACCGAAGGATCCACTTTACTGCTTGCCAATGCTCTTTACCTAGATCACTCATAAATCTACTCATAGCTCCCACTGCATGGGCAATATCAGGCCTAGTGCAAACCATAGCATACATCAAACTACCAACCGCTGAAGAGTAAGGTACTTTGGACATCTGGTTTCTTTCCTGCTCTATCTTGGGACATTTCTCCTTTGATAACTTAAAATGGCCTGCTAAAGGAGTCCCAACCGGTTTAGCATCCCGCATTTTAAACCTATCCAATGCCTTCTTAATGTACTCTTCCCGACATAAAGTTAGCTTCCATTCCTTCCTATCCCGAGTTATCCTCATTCCAAGGATTTGTCTGGCTGCCCCCAAATCCTTCATATCAAAGGATTCGCTTAGTTGTTCTTAAGTACTTTTAATTCCCGCATGTTTTTACCTACAACCAACATGTCATCAACATACAAACATAGGATAACATAACTTCCATCCTAAAATTTCTTTGTATATACGCAATGGTCGAAATGACATCTAATATAACCTTGCTCCATCATGAAGCTATCAAATTTCTTATACCATTGATGTGGAGCTTGTTTCAAGTCATACAAGCTCTTCTTCAGTTTGCACACCATCTCCTCTTTACCTTTGACCTCATAGCCCTCTGGTTGCTTTGCATATATAGTTCCTCCTCCAAATCACCATGGAGAAATGCAGTCTTTACATCAAGCTATTCTAAGTGAAAGTATTCTTGTAACTATTCCTAGAACAGTTCTAATAGAAGTCATTTTTACTACAGGAGAAAAAATATCATCAAAATCTATACCTTTTTTCTGTGCAAACCCCTTGACCACCAACTGGGCCTTGTATCTTTTCTTGCCTCCTTCTTCCTCTTTGACTCTGAACACCCACTTGTTCTGTAATGCTCTTTTTCTTTGGTAGCTTTACCAAATCCCATGTCTGGTTCTCCATGAGAGCCTAATGCTCCTCATCCATGGCTTGCTCCCACTTCTTCCTGGCATCTACCTGCATTGCTTCATCAAAGCTCTCTGGCTCTCCACTATCAGTGAGTAATAAATAATAAAGAGAAGGAGAAAAATGTTCAGGTTCTCTTCTTACCCTAGAAGACCTCCTCAATATAGGAGTTTGGGGTTCTGAACTAATTCATGTGTCACTTTCCCATCTGGAAGATCCTCTACTGCTGCATATTCTTTCATGGATTCTTCCCTGTTTTCCTGCAACTGCTGCTTATACATGACTTTCTCATTAAAGACCACATCCCTAAATCGAATGATTTTTTTGTCCTTAATACTCCAACATTTATATCCAAAGTCATCACCACCATAACCAATGAAAGTACATTTTTCTGATTTATCCTCTAGCTTGGTCCTATCATCCTTGTTTATATGAAAAAAACCTCACATCCAAAGACTCTAAGAAATGAATAATCAACTTTCTTACCATACCAAGCCTCCTCAGGTATGCCTCCATCCAAGGAACTTGAGGGTCCTCTATTTATCAAGTACACAATTGTGCTCACCGCTTCTGCCCAAAAAGAAAGAGGCAGTCCTGCATGTAACCTCATGCTCCTAGTATGTTCCATTATTGTTCTATTCATCCTTTTTGATACCCCATTCTGCTACGGAGTTCTGGAACCGTCTTTTGCCTGCGGATTCCATTCTTAGAATAGTAATCATCAAATTCATTACTGCAATACTCCCCTCCATTATCTGACCTGAGACATTTTAGCTTAAGACCTGTTTCATTCTCTACCAAGGCTTTCCATTTAACAAAAGTGTCAAATACATCAGATTTGTTTCTAATACAATAAACCCAAACTTTCCTTGTTGCATCATCAATAAAAGTAACATAATAACTTGAACCCCCAAGAGATGATACCTGAGTGGCCCCCACACATCAGAATGCACCAGCTCTAACTTACTCTCTTTCTTTGTAGGTCCAACCTTGAGAAACCTTACTCACTTCTATTTCCCATATATGCAGTTCTCACAGAAATCCAAACTTGTTCTTGTATATCTAGGAAAATTATTCTTTATGATGTTCATGCCCTTATGGCTCATATGACCGAGCCTATAGTGCCATAATGTTGTATCTGCATCTGAAGCCACAAGATTACAATCATTAGTACTATCAGTGGTTAAATACAAGGTTCTAACCTTCTTACCTCTTACCACCACAAGATCACCCTTAGTAACCTTCCAAGAGTCCACCAGTAAATATCATAAGACAACCATCACTTCCCAACTACCCCGCTGATATCAAATTTCATCTTAATGTAGGCACATGTCTGACATCCTTCAATAGCCAAGTATTCCCATTCTGCATCTTAACCTGGACAGAACCTTTTCCAACTATGCTGCAAGGCTCATCATCACCAAGAAAAACATGCCCAAAATCTCCTTGAACATAATCAACAAAATAATGCCTATGTGGAGAAGCATGGAATGAAGCCCCTGAATCTAAAACCCAAGATTCAATAATATTGTGCAAAGAAAGAATCAAAGCATCCTGACATACATTACCCATTGCCACATTTGCCTCCTTTTTTTCTTCCTGTTGTTTCTTCTTATCCCGAAGCTCCCAACAGTCCTTCGTTGCATGCCCAGGCTTTCCACAATTCCAAAGATACAATATTGTTCTTAGATTTTGACCTTGCCCTATCTTTTGATTTTCCATGGTTTCCTCTATTCTTCTCTCCCTCTAGTTTCCAATGTCAAAGCATTCCCTAAAGTAGAAGATTCCCGAGCTTTTCTTCGTATTTCCTCACTTAGAATCACCCCTACAACATCCTCAAACTTCAACTTGAGTTATCCGGAACCGAGTTACTTACCGCCATTACTGTGCTATTCTAACTCTCGGGTAAAAAGCACGAATTAATAAAGCCCTAACTTCTTCATCAAATTCTATTGTGTAACAAGCAAGCATATTCACAATTGTATTGAAATCATTTAAATGATATGCTACTTTGAACTATTCTCATACATCTTCATATTAAACAATTTTTTCATTAAAAATATCTTATTAGAGGCAGAGGGTTTTTCATACAACTTCCCTAATGCATCCATTAGATCTTTTGTATTCTTTTCCTTTGAAACATTAAATAATACCAAAGATGCAAGACACAGCTGGATCGTTCCAAGTGCCTTCTGATCCAACAAATCCCATTCCACATCTGTCATACTCAAGGGTTTTTTCACCTTCTCAGACAACGGAGTATAAATATCCTTCTGATAAAGATAATCTTCCATCTGCATCTTCCAAAGACTGAAATTTTGCCCGTTGAATTTATCAACCCTAGATCTTCCATCATCTACCATAGCTCCCACTCAAGCTAAAAACTTTCCCTACGATTCAACACTTCAACAAACCAAACCAGGATCTGATACCAATTGTTAGGTAATAAGAGATAAAATATGTGGAATAATCCCTCACAGAATCGCAATAGTAGAAAACTAATATGCAGAAATTATTACAGATCTCAAATAAAATTGCAGAATAAAATAACACAACACAAAGAGACAATATTTAATGTGGTTCACCCAATTTGGGCTACATCCACCAAGAATCACTTGCTCAGATTTTATTACAAGCCACCACTCTCTCAATACAATACCCAGATTTGTTTGGAGCTATGCTCAACAAACTCTACAGAATTCATAGCCAAATTCAAAACACATCTGCAATACATTTACTTGTCCATCTATCATATGCATAAGACCATATAAATAGACAACTGCTTAAGTAGTTTTACAAAACCATGGGTATCAAAACCATGGGAAAAACCCGTCCCATAAACCTATGGGTCAAAAAACTTGCCCATATGAGAAGAGCACATTTCTCGATATGTCGGGTGCATTTTTCGAGGCCAAAAAAATTTACGCCTAAAAAAATTTGGGGGTGCGCCCCCGAACCCCAACAAGGATACATGAAAAGTGTACAGTACTCTTAGTGTACAGTCTTCAACACTTTCACACATGAAAACAGGCTCCACAACCTAACATCTTGTGGGAACTACATAATAAGGCTAGCAATCCAAATTTGTTATATTATACTAGTATAATCAATGAAAGCACTAGTGTTACAAAACTACAAATAGTGTTTATAATGACAAGAGGTAAAGGTAGGATCCTAGTGGCCACTAAGCTATACCATGGTTTGTTATTTATGGCTATTTTCAAATTAAGAAACTTTTGAGCCTAGGGTCTGATATGCCATTTCTTTCAATAAGTAAGGAGCTTAGTAGTCACTAAGCATTTTCTTTGATAGGAAATGATGTGAAATATGAGTTCATAACAATATATCTTATGGGAACTACATAATAAGGCTAGTGATCCAAAGTTGTTTTATGATACAAGTATAATCAATGAAAAAACTAGTGTTCCAAAATTGTACAGATATTATTTATAATGATAAGAGGTACAGGTAGGAGACTAACAACCGCTAAGCTATACCATGATTTGTTATATTTTGCATATTTTCCAAAATAAAAAACTTTTGAGCCTAACATCTGATATGCCATTTTTTCAATAAGTAAAGTACCGTAGCAGTCGCTAATCATTTTATTTGATAGGAAACGACATGAAATATGTGTTGAAAACCATGTATCTTATGGAAAATACATAATAAGGCTAGTGATACAAAATTATACAGATAGTGTTTATAATGAGAAGAGGTAAAGGTAGGATCCTAGCGGTCACTAAGCTATACCATGCTTTATTATTTTATGGCTATTTTCAAACTAAGAAACTTTTTAGCCTATAGGAAACACATAATACGTCTCGATCCCTCTCGAGGGTATGTAGTGCAGGACTTTCTCTTTACCACGGATAGCCTAGAGAATATGGTACAATTAAAATCAATGGATAACACTAGCATTCTAAAAATGTACACAATGTTTAAATAAGAAATAGTTGATCCTAGAGTCCATTATGTCGTTCCATTCAATACGTATAGAAGCTTAGTGGTCACTAAGAACTTTCTCTCATACAAAAATGTGAATTATATGTTACAACAATATGTGTTATGAGTATTGCATAAGTTTTGATCCCTCTTGAGGGTTTTTATTGCAGCACTTGGATCTGTCAGGGATGACACAGACAATATGTTACAATTATAATCAAAGAAAAAACACTAGCAATCCAAAGTTGTACATATAGTGTTTATAATGACTAGTAGTAATGGTAGGAGCCTAGCGACCACTAAACTAGACCATGATATTTTATTTTATCACTATTTTCAAATTATGAAACTATTGATCGTAGTGTCCTTTATGTCATTACTTTTTATATAAGTAATGAAGTTTAGCATTCGCTATGCATTTTCTCCCATAAAATCCGATGTGAATTATATGTTACAAAAAATATATCTTATGGGAACTACATAAGGCTTGATCCCTCTAGAGGGTATGTATTGTAGCTATTGTCTCCACTAGGTACATTCCAACCAACATGATACAATTATAATCAATGGAAAACACTAGTGATCCAAAGTTGTATAGATATGATTGTAATGGTAGGAGCCTAGCGGTCACTCAACTAGGCCGTGATTTATTATTTTATCGCTATTTTCAAAATAAGAAATTATTGAACTTATCATCAACTTTTCCATTACTTTTGATAAGTAATTAAGTTCAGAGTTCCGTAAAAAATTTCTCCCATATAAAACGTTTTTAATTATATGTAACAAAATATATATTTTATGGACACTACATATGGCTTGATCCCTCTCGAGGGTTTGTAGTGTAGCACTTGGCTCCACCATGGATAGTCCAACAAATATGATACAATTATAATCAATGAAAATCACTAGTGAGCCAAAAGTGTATGAGAGGTTATTACAAAGTGACAAGATGTAATAATAGGACCCTAGTGGCTCTAAGTTAGGCCGTGATTTGTTATTTTATCATTATTTTTAAACTCTTAGTGATTTTTACCCTTAATCAATACAACATATTAGATAGTAAATGTTTGCAGCCTAAGAAGATTGACACTCTAAATGCGTTAACATAAGTTTGAACAATTTGGAATAAATTTCTTTAATTAGTATTGTAAATCTAACTTATAGTCAGAGTAAGAGATAATAGACCCTTGTTTTAGTGGTACTCAATAAACATTGTTAATAATCAAATATTTTCTCAAATAAGTATAACCCACCATGACCTTATAAAGAGCACTATTTCCACAAAAATGACTATAATGAGGGCCATACTTACATTTAGGAAAAGTCTAATCCTTCTCGTTTGTATTTTATACCTTTTTGATGAATTTTCCATGAACCGCTATGCTTTAAATATCATACTTAGACTAGTTACAGACATTTAATTCTCACGAATAAAGTATGTCTGATATACATATATTTCACATTGTCTTATATAAAAATGTTGAACTACCACTAACTCTGTTAATGTGATTTGTTGCTCAAATACTCTCCTCAAATTACCAAACATTAGATCTTCTAACTGCTACGATTTATATGTCTTCCTTAGTATATTTAAAGACATTTAATCCTCATGACTACAATATGACCAATATACACATAATTCACATCGTCTTCTAAAACAAAAAATATTGAGCTACCACAAACTCCGTTAATGTGATTTTTTGCTCAAACACTCTCTTTAAAATACAAAACATTAGATCTTAATGTCCTCTACGCTTTTCCATTCAATATGTGTAAATGGATTAAAAAAATGTTTTAAGTTGTTCTTTTATATGTCGACTAGAAGTCTATCTTCCACTAAAGTGTATATTTTTTAATGTTCCTATCATGCCATCTACATATTGTTATAGCTTTTCCAACACATAGATAATCCTTTCAAAAGGTGCAAATGGTTTCTTATCTTTCAATGCATCATAATTCACTATCAGACTTTTAGAAAAATTATGTTATTATTTATTTGAACCAATTTTTGAATTGCTTTAACTAGTTAAATGATACATAATATGTCTTGTTGAAGCCTAGCGGTCACTAACCATTAAGTTAATTACTCTCTAATGATACATAGTAAAGAAATCTAGAGGTTGGTGACCGTTAGGGTAGTATTTATATTCCTTATCGAAAATGCAAGAAAAACATTTTAAACTTCATAAATGACCTAATTATTAATGTATTTTACTCTAATTATAGGTAAAATGTATTCCATTGTTTTCACTCCGTTCATGACAATTCCATTCATCGTAGGTGGTAATTGTTAGAAGAAAAGAGATGAGGAATGGTTTGTTGAAATCCATTCCCATGAAAACTACCACATCAACATGTGGTTGTTTTTGTTATAGATGACAATCAAGAGGAATTTGGTATTGTTCTATCCTCAAAAGTTATTGATTTTGGGACACTGCTGTGTTCAAGTCGAATGCATTGAATTTGAAAACAATAAGTGTCTTATTCTAGATATGGAGTTAGATGTTTCTTTATTTAGGAAATGGGAAATGCATGCCTCAATAAACAAAGTGGACCATATTCTGTTCAAAATATGGTTGGAATTTGGGGATGCTTATAGATTCTGACAAAACTAGTTGTTCAAATGCAGAAGAAATTCATAATGGTATATTTATAGTATTCAAAAAATTGTATAGAAATGAAAAAACCTCTTCTATTTGTCATTTCTTGCATAGAAAAGGTTTTATTTCACCTCTAAAACATGTCAAGTTGTTTACTATCTTTGAGGAAAACATATTTGACTAAATTGGAGATAGAACCATCTAAATCAAAGTTGCATGGGTTGAAAATGAATACTAAATCATCTACATTGTTGAAGAAGGCAACCACTATATTTGAGAAAACAAAACCTTTGACTATTCAACAGTTTCATTTGTTTTTGTTCAATGGTAAAGTATTTTCAATTGATGTTTCAAGATGCCATGTAGCACCTCTAGAATATCAGTATCATCTGATAGATGATGAAAATTTTGACCTTCTTGTCCACTCCATGTTGATAAATGTTATTCCTACACAAATATATGTAATTCTTCTTCCCTTCTTGTAGTCTATGAATAACATTGTAGAAATCCATGATCTAAATGACCTAGAAAGTGATGATGTGAAATTTTATATACTTGATGGCCAACATACAATATGTGCGCAAAAAATGATTTTGGGCTCAGAAACTTACAATTATTTACATTCAGGATAAGGTTTTGAAAGGCTCACATTTTGTCCTGCAAATGCATCTACCGAATCCATTGTTAATATTTGCAAAAAACATAATGAAGTAAACAAAACTTGGAATGAAACCAAGTTTATTGATTTGTTGTACAAAAGCTAGATCAGTTTGGCAATTGCTAGGATGTCCTCAATGGCCCGGATTGACAAAAATAGAGACAAAAGATTGGAAGGTAATGTATTTTAATTATATTGCATTGGTTATTAACATTTACTTTCGTCATATAAAAATATAAAAATAATATTTTTCCTTTGAATGCAGAGCTTTGAGAATCAATGCCTCTCAATTTTTTGAGTGAAAAAAATAAAGAATCTATACGATAAATGGACTTTTCTACTATTTCCTGATGATATATGGACTAAATGGACAACAAAATTTCAATTGTTTAGATCATGTGGCCTTGCTTGTTCACCTATTAAGGATAATCAAGTTAACTTTCAACCAAATTCACTTGCAAGATTCACATACAATCCATTCAGGGCTGCTAGTGGAATGACCAACAAATAACTATCAATACTAGTTGATAAAGTGTAATCGGGGATGTTTGTTAAATAGGTCTATTGAGGTTGGTGTAATAGCAGAAATTTTTATTCTTAATACCGAGAGATAAAAGGAGGAAGCAAAATGAGAGAAAATTTTCTACATTATTTAAGAAATAAGCATTCGGATAATATTGTATTGACAACCTGCAGTGAGTCCAATGTAATTGAAAAATTTAAATTTCATGAATCACACTACCATCAATTGTCTGTACTTGTTGGGTGAAGAGATAAATGGAAAAAGAAAATTGGATTCCTATATAGTGGAAAAAGGAAAATGAAAAAAAAATACCATGGGTGGAAGAAGTTCTTCCCATCGAGGCTCAAACAATATGAGACAACTATGTGATGTCAATGGAAGGAAATATACCAGTAAGGATGGAAGACACAAACAAGTTTTCTTTTAAATGTGCATATCCATTCTAGTTATTCCTTTATCACTAATCCTTTTAATGTTGAATGCGTGATCGTTGATTTTAAAATTTGGCTAGTGATATTTCTTTTGATTTAATAATGGGGCTTCTAACAGTTATCGAAACTAGTGTGTTAGATTGTATTATTATTGTTCTAATACAAATTGATTATTCAAAAATGTTAAGAGACAATAACATATACATGGAAAAGGTTAAATACAATGGAGTATCAATTCTGGATGGATGTTATAGACTCTACGATAACAACGGGATATTTAAAATTTTGTGTCTTATGTACACAATATCTAGTGTGCACAACTATGTGATAATAATGATGATTATAGAGAAGAGGTCACTAGGGATTGGATGGAGAAACTGCCACAAAAATTGGTAACTACAAGAAAAATTGGCCTACAAGGAAACATCCATCCTTTTCCTTGCAAAATATCTTATGAGTTATGGGATGAGATGTTCACTCGATGTTGTTCCAAAAATTATCTAGTACTAGTGCTTTACGACGGCATTGTCACAATCCATGCATTAGTTGATTCCAATCTATCTGTTGTTTTTATTGTTGAGACACATAGTCAAGAAATGTTTACTGAAACATTACTATTCTCATATGAAGAAAGTTTTGTCACCGAAGAAAACTTCAACAAGTGATTTTGTTTAATGGATTTGAACCTATATATGTTACTTATACATTTATTGTTTATGTAGACAACCAAAAGCTATAAAAGCTAATGTATAACCCTTTCAACTTGATGCTACACAACCAGTTCAACATGGTGATTTACCTTCAATCATTTTATAAATATGTTTAATGAGCTTTATTTTCTATCACCATGGTTTTAATTTTTTTAAAAACTTATGTTTTTACGCTTCAGATGATAGATGTGGAGGATGCGGGAACATCTGCCATGAATACACAATCAGATCCTGGTATGTTAGTTGTGTGAATTTACAAACAAAACCACTAATAAGCCCCACAAATTTATAAGACAATAAATTATTATGCAGACAACCAACAACCAAGAGAATGTAACCATGGAGGGCGCGGAGGTATCCAACATGAATAAACACTCACAACCTGGTATGTTAGCCATGTGTATTTTAAAACAAAATCATTTATAAGGCCCACAAATTTATAGGAAACAATAACTAACAGACATTAGTTTATATGATTGGCATATGGTAGAAGGAAAATTTTAAGGAAATCCATTTGTAAGTTACGCTAACAATTTAAAATGAAGTATAGAGCTTAGCGGACTTTATGCATCCATGTTCAATACAATAATGGTTAGAATAAAAAAACTTACATTCATCAATGTCTCATTGATTTACAACTACATATTGTCTACAATGTTTCACTTGATTCACTACTGCATACTAACTACTTACATTGAATTAACATTGTTTTGGATTCAACATCATCATAAAAAAACTACTATATATGACTTGATCCCAGTAGGTATGTAAAGAAGCACTTGGCTAGCCTTATTAAAGGTTTTCCAAAGAAAGTGTATTTTTTCAATGATGGCATAGCCTAGTCGTGAAATCCTCATCAATAGTTGAGGACTGTTTTCCGCCAAAGGGTGGTTCGAAGAATATAAGCGTAGCCTAGCAGCCATTAAATTTGAATCATAAGATAGAGAAAAATTGATATTTTACTTACCATATCACCACAAAAACCACTATGTTTTTCCAATTAAGCTTTCATTTGCCACAACATGAAATGAATGAATTGATTATGAAATTAATTAATGTTTATTTCAAATACATTATGCTCACATTTTCAATAGCAAGAAATAGATTATGAATTGATGAATGTTTATTTGAAATAGATCTTACATCAACGGATCCAACAACATGTAAAGGTAGTATAATCCAAGCTACAATCTCAATCGATAACTGGTAGTAGTCATAAGCTAAAATGTTGTTTATTTCAATTGGTTATAATTGATATGCGGCGATGAAAATAAAATTTTTTACTTCCATGTAGGTAGTGATAAGAGTTATTTACTTATTTTAGATATGGAGGACTTTCTATATGGGATAAACAAAAATACAATAGGAATATGTCATTCAGGTTTGGCATGAAAAATGTCAACTTGCGAGGTGGCTTGTTAGAATTTATAAAATTATTATCACCATATTGTGAACTAGGGATTCTAGTCCGACAACATCATTGTTGTTGATGTTAAAAAGATATCAATGGGTTTCAATAAAAATATATAATGTATTGAATCCAAGACTCACTTGGGAAAGCAACATTTCAATATAGTTGAGGGAATAACAATAAGAGACCTAGAAAAGGTTTTGGAGTATAAACGTTTTTTCATACAGTTCTAAAAACAATTTGTGTATTACATTAGGTGCAAATGGAAACCCTCTTGAAAATTTTATGGTTGGGATGAAAATAAGACACAAATATTGTACAAAAGATAAATGGTTGATGGCTGATTTGTACAAAAAAAAATCACAAATAGTGTCTCATGGATTGAATGTGGTAAAGGGCATCAAATATTTGGAGCAAGAAAATGCTAAATAACTATTTATCATTTCAAAATGTTGTTATGATGGTATTTCTTAACATTGTAAATAATATATACATTCATATGTTATTATGAAGGTACTACTTAACTCTATTATATTATGTTGAGATTGTAGAAATATAAGTTGGGAGTATTTATATTTTCACTGATTATAAGCTGACAATATGATTGAATAACTTGTGTGGTGAATTATCAAAAAAACTTACCCTTCAAAAATGTAAAATAGTATTTTTTACACTGTTCATAAAATAAATATAAAATTATATTGTATATACTTAATTGTTTTAATATTTTTAATATAATTAATATATAAATAAATCTCTATAAAAATTGTCGGTCATATCTAAAATATGCAAGTCATATGTGATGGTTATTTCAAAGATTTGCAAGTATTTTACGGCTAAAAATTAAAAAAACCACTAAATGGGCATCAAATTTAACACCTGGTTGTGGCCTTTGTTGCAACCATTGAAGGACATGGAAGATGTTCAGGATGTTATTTGATCAAAAACTGAATTAGAGGGAGCTTATTTTTTAGAGCTTTACTATGATTTATTTTGTTAATTTGGGATCCCAGATCTTCGAGAATAATGTTACAATAAAATTCAAACAATTCTTAAAATATTTTTCTACATTTCTATCTTTAGTAAATAAATTTAAATTTATTTCATATCTATAATTGAATATGCAAATATATATGGATTGGTTTTACAGTTAATTTTAATTAATTTCATATCCATATTTAAATATGAAAATATATATGGAATGGTTTTACAGTTAATTACATTCTCCTACTCTAAATACTCGCCCTCTTCTAGTTTCTTCATAATATCTTTAGTAATTCTCTGGTTACGCTGAGGTTCAATCACATCATACTTGCATGAACTTGGAAGTGTCTCAAATATCTTGAATTTCATTAGCCTAGACGCTAGGCCACAAGGCATTTTAATTATTCAAATCTTCATAGTTTAATCTTTAAGACATTTAAATACTGATAATAACCTTATTCCAAAACATTAATAATACCTAGCAGTCGCCACCCCATATAAAAAACAAAAACATGTTCTGTTTATAACAAAGCATAAATAATGCCTAGCATCTCGCTAGCTCGTGTAAAACATAAACATGTTCTATATATAACAAATCATAAATAATGCCTAGTGGACGCTAGCCCGTATAAAACATAAACATGTTATGTTTATAACAAAGCATAAAAATGCTCGCTAGCCCTTATAAAACAAAAACATGTTTTGTATATAACAAAGCATAAATAATGCCTAATGGTTGTTATCCCGTATAAAATAGATAATGCCTGTTTATTCAAAGCATAGATAATGCCTATATAAGCTTATTCCAATATTTGAATTTTTGGATTTGAATATTATGATTTTTGGATTCCAATATATGGGACTTTGGAGTGCAATAAATTCTAATATATGTGATTTTGGATTCTAATATATGTGATTTTGGATTCCAATATATGTGATTCTAGATTCCAATATGTGATATTTTGGAGTCTAGATAATTCCAATATTTAACATTTTGGAATCCAAAACTAGTAATTTTGGATTCCAATATTGGTTTTATTTTTTGCTGCTCAGATTGGAATAAGTCCAGATTTAGTGAAATAAGTGTTTCATTTAAGGTGAAACATTGACATACTATTGATCTAAATAGTAAATCTAAATTTCCTTATGCATGAAGAATTTGATAAAATATTTATAGCCTTCCATTTTAGACGAGGAAAAGAAGAACATTACTATCTTCAATTGAATACTTTAACTTTAAACGAAACATGTAAATGAGAGGAATTATATTGTAGAATAAGATCAAATTTTTAATTAAATTAGGATTTTACACTTAACATAACTAAAACAAAAATGATAATTTTAGACTAATAAAGGTATCCCTATAATAGTCTTAAATTATGTTAAGTGTTGTTTAATAGTATATTACACTCTTTAAAATTTAACAAAGTATGATTAGGGTTATAAAATGGAATGAACTTTCCACAGTATGGTGATATGGGGTAAGAAGTGTTTTCATATGATGTAAAAAGGTAAAGTAATAGTCATCAAGGTGCTCGAGAAAACTCATAATATTAAATTGTGTTTTAGATAAGTTCGTAGAATGTGGATCTAGTACTGTCACCAAATATGCTTGATTAGCAAATGTATATACCTAGAGAAATCCACGAGGCCCATGAACCTATATTTTGTGAATTAGATTATATTTGATCTTAATTTTAAAGTCTCACATGTATTTGTAATTCTTATTTTGAAGTAAGGAATCTTGTGACGACTGCGATAGAGTTATATATTGGTTATCCTTTTCTTAAACCCTAGCTTGAATTTAAAAATTGATTGTTATGGGTTTAGATGACTTCACTCAACCTCTTGATGATTTTATGAGTGTTTCCTACACACCAGTACTCTAAAGAGAGATCAAGCCACATATAGATCTCCTAGTAATATGATGAGATGTAAGATGATATATAATAAATAATGGTCCTCATTTTGTATCTAACACTTGGAAACATCCATTTTAAACCTTGTACATGAAAATTAATCTTTATATGTGATCTAGGACTATTCTTAAATGGTTGTACATATGTATAATAAGTTTCTTTTATAATGTTCCGCAAGGAGTGTAACATATTACATGTGATTCCTTAACGCTCCAAGGTGATTCAAGGTACCCCTAATATGTTAGGGCTTGTTTATACTTATAGATGATATTTTTTTAGTTTTCCTTCTAAACTCACCCTATAATCTCATCTAGGTCAAGTAAACTAAATTACCTATTTCAAAGTGTTACCATTGAAGTATAGGATGATATATTTATGGTAGATGGATAAGTTAAAGAATGAAACTATCCATGACATATGATATTGTCCATGACCTTCAAACTTATCTAGAGATGAAAAAAACATACTAATATGTGTGTGTGTACACCAAGTGTTTCTAATAATCTAAAATATAAAAGGTTTGTCAACTAACGCTTAGAGTGTATTAACACAAAAAAATGTCTAATTTTTTTCAAGTATGTGTAAATGGAATATATGTTAAATGAATTAAAATAAGGTATATTTCCAAGTTATCATGATAAATTTAGGGTTCTACATACATCACCTTTAATCTAGTATTGGAAAGTGCTTGATTAAATTAAAAATCATATTCAAACCTCATGAATATCAATCATAGGATGGTGATGTAACCTTTTCAATGGCTTCTTTAATCTCTTGATAAAATTTTGAGTGTATTTTTCAATTCAATTAAATAATGTTTTTATATCTTTGTCATCCATGTGGAAATATTATAAAATGAATGCATAAATTAATGCTCGATATAATGTGTGTATAGATTTGTAATTTGAATATTCCAACAAGTAAGAACTTGAATTTTGAAAACATGTGATAAAATGAAATGTTCAAAAGAACAATTACACCTTATGGTCATGCAAAACTTATGATACTAATTTTTTGAATGTTGAAAGTTAATGTGGGGTGTACGTGCCCAACATGAATTAAGTATTGAATGTGAAGAAGGGTGCTCTTGTTTGGAAAATGATGAAACTTTAAACTAATCTAGAAAATAATAAATGTTCTTAAAGTTCATACAAACATGATATCTATTAAAACCGTACTCTTAATCAAGAAATGTAACTTCTAGGAAAAATAGAGTCAAATATGGGTTGTTGAAGCCAATATCAAGAGTTTGAGTTGTTGAGGTTGATATCAAACTTTTTAGGTGTTAAGGATACTATAAAATTTATGGGTTGTTGATGTCAACGCATCTCATGAAGATACTTAAAATTCTTCATATGTGATGATATTTTGTTCCAAAACTAATAAATTTATACCAAAATTATATATAATTTGGTTTGATAATGTGTAGAATGTTATGAATCTAACTAAGTCTATATACTCTTAATGTCATTGAAATCTTTGTAAACTTCCAAACAAGCCTATAATATGCCCCTCTTTTGAGGAAAGGGATTTTCCTATGTATTACTCATCTCATAAATTAAAAAGTGGTTATATGTAGGTTTCCATATGTTAAAATTGTATAAAGATAAACCACATAAGTCGTGTATATAAAACATGGTTGGATATTAATATATAAACATGATATTATCATTACAAAAAGCTTAAAGTGTGTTATCTCGGAAATAAGTATATGTAAATATTTTAATAAATCCAATAAAATCATCATCCAAATTTTATCAATGTATATCATATGACCATGAAGGATCAGTTGAAAAGTAAGAGATGACATGAAAATGCATGACACGATGGGATCATCACAAAAACTTTGATCAAATTGAAAGCTTGACCAACTTGACAACTCAATGACATGAAAACTCTAACAATAATGATATTGGAATCAATTACACAAGAATCATAAACAATAATCATGTATTTCACTCATAAGAATAGAAAAAAATCATCATATAGGTAATATAGAAGCATATATAAGTAAATTCTAATCGGGTAGTGCATATAAAATCGTAGATAAAATAAGAATCATAGAATCATATTATAGGAAATAACATAGAAGCATGAAAAAATAGATGTGATCAATCAATGTAGCATAAAAACATGTCATGTAATCAATAATTATAATCATGGAGCAAGAAATGTCACTACATATAATAAAGCAATGCCATCATCAAGTAAATAACAATAAAATATATGTAGTTAGTAATATGTCACAAATTGTAATCTAGTTTAATAGATCATTTGAGTATTTATATATTTCCAATATAATAAATAAAAATAATAAGACAACTTTAAAAACCCTATGTGATATGCCCCTAGTGTAGATATGCCCCCAATGTGTAAAAGGTTTCCCTTGAGTTTAGGACATAATAAGTCACCGAGTATGTGTGTATATGGAGATGTTTAACATGTATGTCCTAAAAAAATTCATGTATTTTTAAAATCATGTAAATAAGTATATATGTAAATTTTTTTAAGTATGATAAATGAAAATTTATGAATGTATGTAATAATAAATAAAATGACAAGTTGGTCCTAGTGTTATATTTTAGAAATACTTAAATGTTTTTGTATTTTTGAAATATTTTGTTCTTTTTTAATTTTTAAGTTACAAACATTAGATAATATCAAATTGAATACACAATATGCAAAGCTTCATAGGATACTAATGTTTGCATGTGTGTGTTATTGTTTTCATTGATGAAAAAGGTTTAAGGACGTTAATGGAAAAGGATGATGACAATTACTTCAAGAGGAAGTTTGTAGTGATGATGACATGAGAAGACAGGAAGTGACATGGTTGTAAGAATGGAGATGGTGAGAGCTCAAGTAGGCCTAATCAAGATGTATAATCAGCATGGGTGATGGCATATGAAGGATAGAGATGCATGAAGTTTTTTAAAGTATGGTATATATATGGGGAACATGTTGGGAGTGTGTTGAGACACTCATATAGGTCTCAAAAGGTGATTTCAAGGTGTGAGCATGGTTTGTAGGTCTACATCTAGACCTATTCTAGGCTCTTGGTGGCCTAAAGGAGTATGAATATCAAAAGTAGAGGTGTGTTTCCCCTTGAGGGAATGTAGAGGAGTAAGATATATTATCTCAAATATGTTAGGGCCTTTTAAAGATATTTGAAGCACATATATGATGTTAACCTACTCTGTCTAGGTCTAAACTAGACCTAATTTCATGATCTAACTAGGAAAGTTATGGTGGTTGAGTAGATGTATATTTATTTTTATTAGATGAGCATTGGGAAAGTTGAGATAGTTTTTCGTAAAGTTTTGGTCCAAGTTTCAATTGTTTATGTTGAGATTTGTTCATGATATGATGTTTTTAGTCATATTGATCTCAAGATGATGTGTTTTCCAACTTGATATGAGATGTTTTGTGTTGGTTGGCACATGAAAATTTTCCATGGGGACCTAATCCATTCGGGTAAGATGATGTCTTGTGCTTTATGAACAATCACTAAGAAGCTAAGGTGGTCAAAAACCCTATCTAAACCCTAGTTCATTAGCGATGGAGGAAAAATTGTTGGTGTGAGATCAAAATGAATTGTATCATAAAATTTGATTATTTTAGGATGGAAAGGACTCTCCCATATTTCTAATGGTGGCAGTTTGGTGTCATGACAAGATGTGGAGTCTACTCAAATCTGCATGTTTTTAGGAAATTTTGTTTTTCTCTCAAGTTTTCCATTGAACCCATTATAAAAATTGATGTTCTGAGTATATGGGAAGCTATGATATATGTTTGAGGTGATTTTAGACATTTTTTAATCCATTTAAAGGTATGCACATTTCAAAAAGTGAAGACTACTATTTAGGCATAATTGGTAGTATTTAGCATCATGGTGAAAGGAGGTTCTTGGGAATGCGTGACCTAAAAGGAGGTATATAATGAATATGAAGGTGATTTTCACATCTAATATGAAATTATTACTTCTTTGGTTTAGTTCTATGGTCAAGTTTGGTTGGTAAGGATGAGGTCACAAGTTGACCTACTTGACATGGTTTAAGGTCATTGAAGGTTATTTGGTGCAATTGGTCTATAAGACCAATATATTGGATTGATTCATGATATCTAGCTATTGAAGAGTGATGAGGGGTTAAATTTTATCTTGTTAATTGAATTTATATGTCTATAAAGTGTTAGCATGGGTATGAAAATATCAACTTTCCAAGACCGGTTTCTGGGAAACATATGTATCCTAAAGGACATAGATGTTTTGATGGATCTATGGGTTGAGTTATGAGGTATAAAGTGGTTATTGATGTTCCTTTGGTTAGTGGATTTCCATTGAGTTTTTTTATTTCATGGTTGAGGTGTTATGATGAATTTTCTTCTTCATCTTTGAGGATTGGTCTGCTAGAGGTGCTCAAAATGAGTAGAAAACAATACTGGTTGGTGGTGTCATGAGGAAAATGGATGGTGTAGAGGTTCCTGAGCATGTGGAAGATTTTGATAGGATTTCCTTGACATGTGTGAATATTTTTGAGCCATGATGGAGCTGATTTGTTCCCTTAGAGTCCACTATGTATTCAATGGAGATGAAACTAGTCATTTAGGCCTAGTTGTGCATGTTGAGTGTCTTAGTCTAATGCTGACATATATGGTCCTTTCATATGATTTTATATGAATTTATAAGTGTTTTTTGATGTTGGGAAGACCTACCTTATTTTTCTTTTCCAACCTATAGGTTTTTATGAGTTGAGTCATGTATATAAAGTGAATGTATTTTCTCATTTGAGCTAGTTGAGTGAAGAGAGGAATGTGTGAGCTAGAGGGGAGTGTGAAAGAGGTATGAGGGATTCAAGATAGATCTGAAAGAAAGTATGAAGGATTGATAATATTAAATGAGAAAATTTTCAAATTTATTAGACCTAATCAGCAAGAGAAGGAGTAGGTTATAGCAAAGAAGGAGAAGATGTATTTAAGAAGGGTTTTGAGGTGTTGGAGCTGAAATTGTGATCATAATTTGTTGTAGAAGTTGTCTTAATCATTAGGTGGTTGAGTGGGTGCTTTATCATCTTGGGGGTTGTAGCCTCCTTGTATAGTGGGTGTTATACTAAATAGGGGTGGGTGCTCCTTGTGAAGTGGGTGCTTCACTAAACAAATCTTGTGTGATGTGTAATATTCACATGAGTCTTTTGGATTGAGTAATATATTAAAAAAATTTAGTGGGTTTTCTTCCCCTTGATGGTTTCCCACTTTATATATTTTTGTCTTGTGTACTCTCTCATTCATGTATATGGTTGATCATGCTTAATATGCTCTTAATGGTTAATGAATGTTGATTTGATTCTTTGAATGGTGTATGCAACTTAATATAACTAAGTAAAGGTTTTAAAAGACTGATTCATCCCCCCTCTCTCAATCCATTGTTCTTATAAAAACTAATATAAAATAATTTCTAGGGGGTTTTAGGCAAACTATGATTCGCTTAATAATCACATTTAACCCATTTACGTGTTGCATTGTGTATAAGTTCATAGATTTATACAGCAATATAGTTGAATAAATTCAAAATTAAGGTGCTAGAAGAATGATAAATGTGAAAATAAGTGAAATGTGATAATTTCAAAAGAGATTAATGTAAATAATGGAAATAAAAGCAATAAGGTTATGAAACAAGCATGCATGTGATAAAGAAACTATGTACACTAAGATGTAAACAAATCAAGTGTAAAATAAACTTTTATGCATAGTACTCATTGTTTTTTTCAATAAAAAAACTATCATTGAAAGTTGATATACCCCTATACCAAACTTCCTTATAATGACAAATGGGTTGAGCCCATCATGTTTGAATTTCACAATTGTATATTTTTTGGAATTTACATTTTTTATTTCATTTTGATACTACATCACCAACCTAAAATTATTAATTAAAATAGTTTTAGCCAACATTGACATACTCAAAAGTGTTCACAATGTTAGTGCACTTTTCATCTAGCATTTCCAACTAATATATTTTTTTCTCACAATATTTATTGTTTTTAATGGTGTTTCAAAGTGATACTAAAAGTGAAGGTATATTAATTTCTAATGGTAATTATGTCTTAGATCCATAAAGGAGTGAATATGGTATATCTCCTAAGGGTGTGGGAATTCATATGTAATATGTCAATAATGTGATATGATTGGATAGGCCAATCTTCTTTATTTTAATTTTATTTTTGCTACATAAAATATTCAAAATTTTCTTATTTTTAGCTTTAGGTTACCCATTTACATGAGGATAATAAGAATTAGAGAATGCATGTAAAATTTTGTATTTCATATAAAACTTATTAACCATTTTATTCTTAAAATATGGTCCATTTTATAAAATAATAGTAGGGGGTATTCCAAACTAAGAAATAATATGTGTTATCTAAAATTGATAGATGTTATCAGTAGTAGGAGATTCTTTACATATCTTTTCAACCCATTTTATAAAATATATCATTTCTGTAATGATGATTATGTTCCCTTATGACGATAAGGGGTTGATATTTCCTACTGAATAAAAAACCACATGGAAAAAGGCTAGGGTGATATAATAGGTTTTAGTTCCTAATATGGTGGTGCATGCATTAAATTATTATCATTGGCATTCCCCGTCCAAATTATCATGTAAGACAATAATGCCCCGTCCAAATTATCTTGTAAGACACGAATTTCCACTGAAATTCCCTCCAAATTCAATATCGTGTATCTGTTGTAATGTTATCTCCAGCCTCATCATGACCCAGGCACCAAAATAGACTTTCATCAAATGTTATTTTAAGCATCTTGACTTTATTTTTTATTTTTATTTTTGCTAACTCTTTTGAGATAGACCCGTTGAATAATAATTCAAAGGTCTCAAAATACCTTTCTTTCTCATTTTATTTTTTTGATAGTTAATGCATATAAACTATCTTAATTAAGTATTGTGATAGTAGGTTATTGCAACTGTTCATAGTAAAAATGATATGGAATTAAGAGATATAAATAGGGATAGGGAGGTTACAGTAGTTATGGCACCATCATGAAAATTATATTTTCTAAGAATCATAACAATTTTAAAATGTTTGGAATGAGTTTTTAAATACTTAACTAGGTCATTATACGAGATCGGTGTATCTTATTTTGTTGTGTAAATGAATTTCACCTTATTGAAAATGAGTTATAAATCATTCTATATTTAAATATAAATTTTTAAGGTAAGTGAAACCTTTAATCCTAATATTAAGGCCTCATACCTTGTAATATCATTAGTGAATGAAAAACAAATCCTATAACCTAGTAGTATAGGTTGTCCATATGGGTTTATGAATATAAAACTAGCTCTAGCACCTAAGCGCACTTGTATATATCAAAATTCATGGTCTAAATATTTGGGAAACCAATAGAAATAAAAAAAAATCATCATGGAATGCATCATTAATAACTCATGATCTTGCAAAGAAGCACTTTCTACTTGATCGTCAATCACTTGTAATTTAAAGGCTTTTTATGAGATAAAATTGACGTCAAATTTCATGAGAAGCATTACCCAACTTATCTATTAGATAAATATGGATTTCACATAATTAATTTCAATGGGTATATGTTATTAATAACATGTGTTTTGGCATTCAAAGATGTAATGTTATAGTTTTTATATTACTAACACATTATCTAGGCATAATGTATCCATAGGATTATAGTTTCTTTCGTAATCTAATTGATTTCATCTTATGTAACAAATATATCTCTTTCGTCACTCATCATCTTAGTGGAGTGATTAGTGGTATGGATTGACCCTAATTCCCTTTGCAAGCCATTAGAGGCTTGGTGGTGTGTGCTAATATTTGTGAATGTTCATAATCCTCTCCCTTTCAAGCCTCGTATGAAGGCTTGGCATGGCAATGCATATATGATGAAATGTATTTTATCCTTCTCTCAATGCTAAACCTTTTTGGCATTAAATGGTTTGTATTTGGAATGCATGTGCATTGATTGATGTGTTGTATTTTCTTGTATGCATGAGTATGCTTTATATGTGTGTATGTTGGGGACTTATATTTCCAAAGGTGGAGGGATAAGTGTTATTATAGTGTATGGGGTCTATTTTTTGGGAGGAAAAAAAAGGTTGGTGAGAATAGTCTTAGTGGAGTGATAAGTGTGAAGGGATAAGTGTGTTTTCATGTGTGGTTGCATGAATTCTTTGGAGGAACCAAAGGCTAGTCTCCCTTCCTTAGTGGAGGGATAAGTGGAATTATTGGAACCATTTCCCCTTGACAAGATATTTTATCGCTTAGAGGTATTATGCTTCTCATTTATAATGTTTTTTTAGTATCATCATCTCCTTGTTTTGGAGATACATGTGAAGTGATGCATGTTGTGTTTTGGTTCAGGAATTGTGTTATTGTTATGTGGGCCCAAGTGATAATGTAAGTATTTTTATGTAATCTCTTGATTAAAAACAAAAAAATTATTCATGTTTTGGTTGTGTTGCTAGTGTGGGCATTACATTTGGTATCAGAGTGGAGGTTCATACTCTCGAACCTCTGGTATATGTTTGTGATGTGGATATTGTTATGATATGAACACATTATTTTAAGTCATGTTGCCTTGTTTGCAACTTGTGTTGGTGATGTTATGTATGTGCCTATGATAGTTACCATGTGTGGATTTGTGAGATATCGAAGTATTTGTGTTGAGGGTACCCTCATATGAAATTATCATATAATGTGTATGTTCTATCAATCTTTTATGAAAATCATGTTTTTTGGTGAATCTTGAATGTGTTGTTAAGTTGATATCCCATGGTCTCTTGTGTGTTCCATCGATGTGTATAGAGATAATAATACCACCTTCTGGAATATGTTGTGTCATAGCGGTTTATCACTCATATTTTACATATGTTTATTTTGAATAGGTATTAATGTGTTTATCCTCGTGAATAGGGGCATATGATGACTACATGACCCATGTTGTAGCATGCCCGTGCCAATAGTGCATTATGTGGAAAAGTGTGTGTTGTTATGTAAATTATGATTAATTGTAATACATGATATCTATGCATATCATGTTGTGTTGTAATGTTATGTTACTAATGTTGTGTTGTTTTATGTGTTACCTTACACCATCGATCCCCACATGTAGCATTAAGATGTACATAGGGAGTGAGAATGGTGAAAAGTGGAACATGTTTCTTGAGCCGAGTACTATATAGGAAGTGGAGTCTCTTGTAGACTAAAAATCCACTTCCGTTTGTTTGGTATGTATGACATTACTCTACAAATGCCATGCATATTGTGTAGCATGCACACCTCAAGCTCAAAAATGGCGATCTAGAACCCTCTCTCACTCCTTATTTGGTCGTCGTAGATACAACCTTCGTGTAGTGACCAACCAAGTGAGCCTTGTGAATTCTACAAATTACGCTTTTGGATTATGTGGATTATGTGATCTTGCTTCATTTTGTGTCGAATTGAGGAGTATACCAATTATTTCCTTTAAGGTTGTTGGGTGCTTGTATTTCATTGAGGTGATGGGGCTCTATGTGTTCAGGTCCATAGAGTGACCCGACTTGTTTTGGTTCTATGAGACTATATGGTATTGGGAGGTATATGGAGTTTCCCTGGGAGGCATGTGGAGTTTTGGTATTGGTGATGTACCCGGTGTTGATGAAGTAGTTATTTGAGCCATGTGGCTATGTACTGCGATATTTGTGGTTTGATGCCACTTACTATTAGATGTGATTTATTTGATTTATCTTGTGACATTGTGTCAGAGATTGTTATGACTTGAGTCATGTATGTAAAGTTATTACAAAAATTATTGATGTTGCATGGTTGTTATGTTGGGCATTTGTTGTTTATGTCTCTTTTGCCTTAGACTTGTTTTGAGTATTGTGATTTGTAGATTTTATTTTCTTCCCAGTCAGGTTGGTGGATTTATTTTGCATTAACATTGTGAAATGTGGATTTCAGCATGTGTATGAATTTGGGTCATGTATGGCCTTCTAATGGCTTGTGTTGTGGAAACCCCATGGAGACCGTAAAAATGAACTATTAAAAAAGGAAAAATGCTAAGAAACAATTCATCAATGAACTGGAACTAATGAAGGAACTATTGTATTTGAGTATGTTTATAAGGAAACTAATAAACTAGATTTTTTATCAATATAATATTGAAAATGATTGCCAAACTAAGAATAAATTAACTATGGTAAGAAGAACTACCAATCTTCACATAACATTGACCATTTAAGAGAATAATAAAATTTCCTTGTCCTTCGGTGGTTGCACTTTAGTGAAGGAAGTCTTGTGTGCTCCCTTTCACTCATGTATCCTTCTTATAACCCTACCATTGTGTCACATCAAGGATGATGCGCTTATGGGGGGAATGTAATGCCTGTTGAGAATGGAGCTTAATTGCTTCACAAGAAAAAAAAAAAATATATATATATATATTACTAGTTCTGACAATAACCAGCGTCGATCAGGGTGTAACTGGCATCGGTCAGTCTAGGTCATGAAGTGACAGGCGTTGGTTAGCGAACTAACGACGATTACCTCTGCAACGCAACGAGCTTTTGTTTTTGACGAAATTAGAATAAATCAATTATTTTAAAGATGATTTATTGATTGTAAAAGCATAGTTAAGTTACCCAAAATAGATATATATGCATGTATGCATTGTATGAGGGTAAGTAAGAAGAAGAGAATATAAATAGCAATTGTTTTGCATGTAAGTTTTCTTGGTGAGAAAGAAAGAGTAGCTGAGTGAGGGAAAAACATTGAACATCATGTGAGGTGTTGGAAGACAATAGATATTCATTGTATTTCCTCTGTAAAGAACTGAATAATAATATTGGCCATTTCTTGGTGGACATAGCCCACACTGGGTGAACCACGTTAAATTTGGTGTAATCTTTCTCTTGTTTATTTTATCTTCTGGTTATTTCCGCATTCATTTCTTGTATGCTTTATCTTATTATAGATCTGTGCAACATTATTATATGGTTTAACCCCAACAACTGGTATTAGAGCTTTGTTTGAGGGTTTTGTGTGTTGACATATTTACTCACAGAGGGTTTTCTAATTGAGTGGGAGCTACAACAATGGCGAAGAAAAAAAAATACAAGGTAGAGAAATTTGACTGGTCGTAATTATCAATTATGGAAGATGCAAATTGAGGATTATCTGTATCAAAGAGATTTATATTTACCGTTGGATGAGAAATCTAGACCTACGAAGATGACTAATGAAGAATGGAAGATTCTTGATAGAAAGGCTTGGGATCTATAAGATTGAGCCTAGCAGCATCTGTGGCTTCCAATATTACAGAAGCGGCTTCTACCGAGAGTTAATGAAATCTCTTCCTAATTTATATGAAAAACCTAGTGCTTCAAATAAATTTTATTTGATGAAGAAACTATTTAGTTCTAAGATGCATGAAGGTGGATCTGCATCTAGTCATTTGAATAATTTTTGATCTATTGTAAATCAGTTAAAATCGGTTTCTATACCATTTGATGATGAAGTAAAAGCAATTTTATTCTTATGTTCTTTGCCTGATAGTTGGGATAAATTGGTAATGGTTGTTAGTAATACAACATCTGCTAATAATATTCTGAATTTTGATGATGTGGTTACTATAATCTTAAATGAATAAATACGCAGAAGAGTACGAAGAATCATCATATAGAAATGATTTGAATGTAGAAAGTAGGGGTAGGCAGAAGGAGAGATCCAAAAGTAAGAGTAATGGGAAATCAAAGTCAAGGGATAGCATATCTAAATCTAGAAGTAAGGGAATTACTTGTTGGAAATGTGGAAAGAAAGGACATGCAAAGAAAGATTTTTGGTCAAAGGATAAAGAGAACCAACAACCAGACAAAGGTAAAGAAGTAAATCTTGTTGCATCAGAGGTAATGCAAGATGCTCTTATTCTTTCTTTAGATAATAGAATTGAATCATGGGTTTTAGATTCAGAGCTTCTTTCCATGTAACCCTAATAAGGATTATTTCAGAAATTATGTCTAGGAAATTTTGGGCATGTTTATTTGGGTGATGATGAACCTTGCAATATTACTAGTAAAGGGGAAGTTCATCTAAAATTACAAAATGGAAATACATGGGTATTGAAAGATGTGAGGCATGTACCAAGCCTCATGAGGAATCTTATTTCTGTAGGGAAACTAGGTGAATTTGGTTGCATGGTTACTTTTACAGGAGACTCTTGGAAAGTCACCAATGGTGCTTTTGTTGTGGCAAGAGGTAAGAAGGTAGGAACATTATATTTATCTACATGTATTACCGATTCCTCTTCTGCATTATCTACTTCAGATTCAGATGCCTGCATGTGGCATAATCAGTTGGGTCATATGAGTCAAAAAGGAATGCATATCTTAAAAGTTAAGGGTAAGTTATCGATTTGAAATATTTAGATCTTGAATTTCTGTGAGCATTGTATCTTTGGAAAGTAAAAAAGAGTGAGATTTCTCAAATTTGGGGAACTAAGAAGGAGTAAAAATTGGAGCTTGTACACTCAGATGTGTGGGGACCAGATTAGGTAGCTTCCATGGAGGATCACATATTATGTTACTTTCATTAATAATGCTACAAGAAAGGTATGGGTTTATTCTATTAAACGTAAATCTGATGTTTTTGATACTTTTAAGAGATGGAAAGCCCTTGATGAGAATGAATCAAATTCTAAATTAAAGTTCCTTAGATCTGACAATGGTGGTGAATATTGTAGCAAGGCTTTCAATGATTATTGTTTAGTGAATGGAATACGTAGAGAAATAACGGTTCCAAGAACACCACAAGAGAATGGTGTTGCAGAAAGAATGAATAGGACAATCATGGAATGTGTTAGAAGTATGAGAATACATTCTAGACTGCCCTTACAATTTTGGGCGGAAGCAGTTGATACAACAGTTTATTTGATTAACCATGGGCCTTCAAGTTCACTAGATGGAGGAATACCAGAGGAAGCTTGGACCGAAAAGAGGTAGATCTTTCTTTTCTTAAAGTTTTTTGTTCAAAAGCTTTTGTGCATGTTGATAAGGAAAATAGGAAAAATTTGGATGCAAAATCCAAGAGATGCACTTTCATTGGTTATGGATCTGGTGATTTCGGTTTCCATTTTTGGGATTTAGAGAATTCTAAAATTATTAGAGTCATGATGTTGAATGGAATGAAAAGAGAATGTACATGGATCAAATTTTGGTACCCAAGGATGAACCGGTTGAGAAGTTTGTAAATGAAAATGAACTCTCGGATTTAAAATTATTACCTACAGGGTTACACAATAACCAGTGTCGGTTTACCCCTGACCGACATCGGTCAATAAATTGGTATTGGTTACAGAAGACTGAAACCGGTATCGATTAACATAACCGATGTCAGTTATAGGTGACCGGTGTCGATCACTATCAGATTTGGACACAAATGTCCAGGAGGTCCAGATTGAGCCTTCAGTACCCCAAACTCTTGTGAGAAGGTCACAAAGGGTATGTAAATCTCCAGAAATATTTACACCACCTCTATTTTATTTATTATTGATTGATAATGGTGAACCAGAGAGCTTTGAAGAATCAATGCAGGATAAGATCCACATCCAATGGGAGCATGACATGGATGAGGAGATGGAATCCTTGAAGCAGAATTGGACTTGGGATTTGGTTAAGTTGCCAGTAGGTAAGAGAACATTCCAGAACAAGTGGGTTTACAGGATCAAAGAAGAGGGTAGATAGAAAAGATACAAGGCAAGGCTTGTAGTAAAGGGATTTACATAGAAAGCAAGTATTGACTTTGGTGAAATATTTTCTCTTGTTATTAAGATGACTTCTATTCGTACTGTATTGAGCTTAGTTGTAGTAGAAGATTTGCATTTAGAGCAACTAGATGTGAAGACGGATTTCCTTCATGGTGATTTGGATGAAGAGATTTATATGCAGCAGCCATTTGGTTATGAAGTCAAGGGTAAGGAGAAACTTGTGTGCAAATTGAAAAAGAGCCTATATGGGCTCAAGCAAGCTCCAAGGCAATGGTATTTAAGATTTGATAATTTTATGCATGAGCATGGTTATATGAGATGTGAATCTGACCATTGTGTTTATTTTAAAAATCTTGAAAATGGGAGCTATGTTATTTTGTTACTGTATGTGGATGATATGTTGATTACAGGATCTAGTATGCAAGACATTGGTAAACTTAAAGAAATATTAGCTCACACATTTGTAATGAAGGATTTGGGAGCTACAAAGAAAATCCTTGGCATGCAAATTCACCGAGATAGGAAAACAAGAAGTTGTATTTGTCTCAAGAGGCTTATATCAATAAGGTGTTGGAAAGGTTTAATATGCAAAAATCAAAACATGTTGGTACACCTATGGCTGAGACACTTCAAATTGAGCAAAGATCAGTGTCCTTCATCACACAAGGAGGTTGAGTACATGGCACATGTTCCTTGTGCTTCAGAGGAAGTCTTATGTATGCCATGGTTTGTACTAGACTAGACATTGCACAAGTAGTGGGAGTTGTGAGCAGGTTTATGGCTAATCCAGTAAAGAACATTGGAAATTAGTCCAATGGATTCTTAGGTATTTGAGAGGGACATCCAACATGGAGTTATGCTTTATGGAGGGTCAGATACTTCTTTACGTGGCTATGTTTATTTAGATATGGTTGGAGATTTGGATGGCAGGAGGAGAACCACTGGATATATTTTCATAGTAGGTGGAACAACAATTAGCTGGATTTCAAGATTACAAAAGGTTGTGGATTTGTCTACTACAGAGGCAGAGTATGTTGCAACTACAGAAGCTAGCAAGGAGATGATATGGATGAGCAGGTTCATGGAAGAGTTGGGTAAGGAGCAAGAGGATTGCAGATTATACAGTGATAGTCAGAGCGCGATTCATCTAGAAAAGAACTCAACATTTCATTCAAGAACGAAACATATTCAGTTGAGGTATCACTTCATACAAGTGTTGGAGGATGGACAACTAAAGTTAGAGAAAATCCATACGGATGAGAACCCCGCAGACATGCTAACGAAGCCATTGGTAAGGGAGAAGTTGGAGCTTCACTCCACTTCTGTTGGTCTTCGAGTTTAAGACTTGAAGAGGAAGAAACGGGCCAAGGAAAAGGAACCAAGGATGGTGATGCATAGTACAGTGCAACAATTGATCTCCAAGTGGGAGATTGTTGAGAATGGAGCTTAATTACTTCACAAGAAACTTATTTTTACATGTTACTAGTTTCGATGAATGGCGGCGTTGGTCAATCCAGTCGAAGTGACCGGCGTCGTCGAGTAATGCTTGGCGACGGTTGCACATGCGATGCGCTTTTTATTTTTGACGAAAATTAGAATAAATGATTTATTGATTGTAAGAGCATAGTTAAGTTACCCAAAATAGATATATATGCATGTGTGCATCAGTATGAGGGTAAGTAAGAAGAAGAGAATATAAATAACATTTGTTTTACATGTAAGTTTTCTTGGTGAGAAAGAAAGAGTAGGCTGAGTGAGGGAAAAGCATTGAACATCCTTAGAGGTGTTGGAAAACAGAGATCGTCATTGTATTTCCTTTATAAAACACTGAATAATAATATTGGTCATTTCTTGGTGGACGTATCCCACAATTTGGTTGAACCACATTAAATATGGTGTAATCTTTCTCTTGTTTATTTTATCTTTTGGTTATTTCTGCATTCAATGCTTGTATGCTTTATCTAATTATAGATATGTGCAAATGTTATATGGTTTAACCCCAACAATTCCACCTTTAGTTTGTCCCATCGGTGAGAATATAGGTCCGATCACGATAGTCTTGTCTTCGTCGTTTCATGGACGTCAATTTTTTTACAAAAATATACGTGGTTTGAAAAAATTAAAAATAATAAATAATAAATATTAACAAATTATGAAAAATTAAGAAATAATAAAATAAATAGATAATAATAATCATAGAACAAAAAACCGGGGCAATGAATTTAGAAAGGAAATATTATAAGAGTAAAATATAACTAGCAATTGCGTATGTGTACAATGCAATGTGAATGCCGAATGGTATATGTTATTTGATTTGGAGGGATAGTTGTTACTTTTGAAGTTAATGTTGATCAAAGATAGGCTAGATTTCCTATTTCTCACGAATTAAAATAATAGCAAATTGTTTATTGTTTATAAGTATTAAATAAATAAATTATATAATATTATACAATTTCTCCCCAAATAATTAAAAACCACAAAAATATTCCTCTAAATTAAATAACTTATACCTTTCGGCGTTCACATTGCACTGTATACATGTAATTGTTCATAGTATTGTGTATTTTGAATTCTCATTTCCCCAACATTTCAAGACTGTCATCAGACCCGTGTTGTTTCTCGGATGAAGTTGTGCAAGACTTTCCATTCATTGAATGTTTCCTATTGAATACCGCATTCGACCTCGAGTCGAACTAACATATGTAGCATGTCATGTGTCTGCGGTAGTGCATAAAACATGCCACGATATGTAGTTGTACTTGAACGAGTCCCAAGTGTCATTGATGTCATGTGGGGTTGAGACAAATTCGAAAACAATATTTGTGAAAGGCTTGTATAAAAGGAGTTCTACGCAAACATGTTTGATCCGAACATTTAGTGTGGCGCTGAACACGATTAAGCTTCTTCAAAATCTACAAGTGGGAAGGAGGATAGAATTTGTGTATATAATTTGCAAATATACGGAAATCTTCATATATTCATGTTTAGAAAAATAATTTTCCTGTTGTTTACAATATAATTAACAATAAAGGAAGCTAAACATTTTATTTATGCACTTTGACCTATTAAGGAAGTAGGAATTCATTGCCATATATGGGTGCATTACTAGAAAAAATCCAGACTGCCTAAAATCCTTACATATATGGTGTCGAACTTTGTCATCTTCAATGAAGTTCACAAACATATTCCATTACTACATTCATGAATTAGTTAATACTTTATGACCAATACATAATTATGGGCCTCAATTACTCTCTTCACAATGTTCCTCTGCTATTTTACAGCCATTTGCATCCATCTTATTTTTTCTATTCGCCTAAACCTTGCTTTGTTATCCTTATTTTTCATACTTCTAATAATTTAGAGAAGGTAATATACACAAATGCAAAACCAAAAGTTGTAGATGTTTTCTTATTTGTGAGGCAATGAGAGGTCAATGCATGTCACACAAGGCCGAATCGGAACACATCCAGGGCAATTTATATATTGAAGTTCAGTAATGTGATGTTATGCATAAATCCTACTAAATACATCAGGTGGCAATATAATAACATATTCTGGAAACACACCAAGTGGGTCTACAAAGTTGGTGCACAAGGTGGGAAACTGAATATCAATTGAAAAAAGATGAAGACGATTTATGATTTGCTGACTGAGAGTACTACTCAAGTTAAAGTATAATGAGGGAAGCATTGAATGGGGGTCTAACGTTTAGGGATTTTTTCTTGGATTTCATGTTGGATCCAAATCCAACAGATTTGCGCTCTCTATTAACATTTTTGTCCTCAAGCACTGTCTCTTCCGATGCAAAGCAACACTCCTTTATGTATCTTGATCACCATCTGTCTTGCGGAAAACAATATCTTTAAATATCATATCGTGCACTACATAATTTCCCAACCAGAAAACTACGAAGTATTGCACTATAGCCAAACAAACACAGAACAAAAGATGCATCATATACATATGCATCACAATTTCATAGCAACACAAATCATTGCCCTATACAAGATAATACCAAATGCTTAAATGATATCAACCGCATAATCACTTGCAAATCGCATGAATGCGTATGATCATAAAATGCTAATTACCTTGCACTTAATAAAAAACAAATGTTGCCACCAAGGATTTCAGAAATTTATAGCCAAATAAGCTATTGAATCAAATTTATATATGTATGAAGAAATGTCAGTGAAATGGTGAACCCCATGCTTCCAAATCAAGTTTTGTTATGGATCTGTGATAGTATTCTAGACTGCCACACGTTGTATTATGACACCTTTTGAAGGACACATGAGGCAAATCAATGTGGAGC
The DNA here is from genome assembly GCA_018340775.1 of Taxus wallichiana var. yunnanensis. Taxonomy (NCBI): domain Eukaryota; kingdom Viridiplantae; phylum Streptophyta; class Pinopsida; order Cupressales; family Taxaceae; genus Taxus; species Taxus wallichiana. The sequence continues at coordinate 246,577,794 of CM031242.1, forward strand.
TAGACTAAAAAATACATTCGTTCTAGAGAATACAATTTGGGTATTGTTCACTCCATTATTCATACATGTAAATCAGATTAAACTTAGGTTTCAAGTGTAAATTATGCGAAAATGACACCATTAAAAACTAATTTTTAAGTACCCCTACTAGAATGAAGAACCCAAATCAATACCATGGTAAAATATTGTATCTAAGGTCTATGTTCCTCTTTTCGTTACTAAGAATTTACAGTTCAAAGCTCATGTTAATGGAGGTTAGGGGCATTCTGTGTCTCTACCAAATTACCAAAAAGGCACACAGAAAAAATTATTGTGGATTTACCTGACAAAAAAGAAGCCAATCAAGTCTCCTCCGGCAACAGGGGAATTGGGAGCAGGCGTGAAAATATCGTTGAGAATGTGAATAATCCTTTTCCATTTATCCGATAAGCTGCTTTCGCCCACAACACCATCAACGGCTAACACACAAGAATAACTAGATAAAGATGCGGATGCAATGATGGGCATTCAGGTATTCCCGACTACATTCCAGATTTTTCTGGGTTTTGCTGATACTGTTGATTGTGTATGTGTGGGCTTGTGGCTCTGCTTGTCGAAGAAATGCTTTGGTAAGGGATAGATAGTTTAACGAAATCATTGACTTCTTGACTAAAATTGTTATCTTCCTGCTCACAAAAATAAGTGGAAAAAAATGAAAACATCCAAACGGCCACCAAAATTAATTCCTCTGAAAAAACGTCCAAACAGACGTAAAATTTAACATACTTGTAGAAACGTCCGGAATCAGAAATGCTAAATTTGACGGTTTGAAGGCCGTCTTCACGTTTTCCCGTTTTCTGGCTATTTTTAACATTTTTTTATCCCAGGATGCTCGGCTCCGTCTAGCATTACTCATAGAGTCATATCTAGCTTTTATTTTAAATCAAATTCTTTACACCGCAGGTTTCAGAAAAGTCACAGGCTCTATTGGGATGAAAGATTTGGCAAACCTTCTGGACTGCTGTAAAATAGACGGATGGAAAAAATAGACAGAGTGAGACAGATCACATGTTAGTTTAAAGTCTTTTGAGTCTTTGAAGCGACAGTAGAATACGTTTATTTCTGCAACAGATATGCTTCTGTAGGATCTGTGACTGCGATATCTCCTTTGAAGAGTATATGAGATATTGCAAGAGACGAGATGTCAGACTGTGTTGAGAGTAGATGAGTCCAAGTTAAGAGAGAAGCTTTCATCTGAGTATGCAGAACCCGTGTTGGGGAATCTGAGTTGCAAAGAAGGTGAAATCCACCCGATAGAGTTGAGAGTTCCAAAAAACCACCGAGGTTGGAGTGTTCAAAGTCTATTAGAAAGGAAATATTATAAGAGTAAAATACGATTGTAGCTACCATAAACGAAATATGTGTAATAAACAAATAAAAGAGAATATAATAAAATAGAATGGATTAAATAAAAATTAAAAAAATTCCTTGTTGCCATTTGATTTATCCTTTTCCCCTACCTCCACGCATTCTCAAATAACCATTTTGATGAGTACAAGCATGGGCATCCATCATCAATGCAGGTTGGACGTCCCACAAGCACTTTTGGAAGCGGGTTCTTCCTTGTTTGTTGGTTTAAGATCCAATAGTTTGGATGTTCCAGTGCCAAAACAAGAGCTCTGTCAGCATCTTTCCAAGCCTCTGCCAAATTAGTGTCTTCTAAACAATGTTTAACAGGTGTAAATCCTTATTTTCCCCAGCCTCCTTCTACAACTTCCTCCTTTGGGTGTGTACTGAGGTTTTATTTGGCAAAGTCTAACCTTGGCATGATTACACTCTCTTTTTATTTGTTTTCCTTCATATTTATGCATCCTCTTGGCCTGCACGCACAGACTGGTTTTGTCAAAAGGCGTTGGAATCCTTCAAATAAAAACGCTTTTTCTTTTTGCAGCGTACAGAAGAATTGGGTGTCCTCACAAGTCACTCACATGGCGTGAGCATATAACAAACAGGTTTCCAAGTAGATTAGTATATGGCTCAAAGGATAGAGGAAAGTTGTCAGATGTTGTAGTAGTTAATGCACTGGTAGAAGTGTTTGAAAAAACATTGAAGCAACCAAACTCCGCAACCTTTGCTAGTTTCCTCCCAGCCGTTCCAAGGAGAGTTTTTACTGGTTTTGGACATCCATCGAGCATATTTGAAACGAGGATTTTAGCAGATGTTGAAGTGCCAATTCCCTGCAAAATACGGTTGTTGAATTATGTACAAGTGTTTTTAGTGGGTCGGTAATAGGTTGAATTTGTAGGATATCCCTTTAATTGAGGTCTCTCCACATAATATTTAAGTTGAGTTTGGCGTGGGACGGGTTTGGCATTACATGATTAAAATGGGGGCGTTGGTAGCAAGGTATGGACCGTCGCCAAAGCATGCTCGCTAATGGTTGTAGATACAAATTCTATGTTGATACATATACAAAATGTGGAAGCTTAGACAAAGTCCGTGAACCGCTTGACAAAATGCCTCAATGAATGGAGTTCCGCGGGACGGGAATGGAAATCTCTTGGAGAACCTTGTGCAACATCTCACGTGTTTGTTTCATAGGCATGGTCTTCTCTCCCCTCTCTTGCGCAACTTTCGTATTCCTAGTTTTCTCTTTTGCGATGATTTCAAAATCAAAGTACATGAGAATTTCACTTCTAGGTGATTATAATGGATCATAGCTCAAGCAAACAATTTATCCTCCTTTCCACGCAAACAAAGGAATGTGGTTTTGTACAAACCCGGTCTTGAATAACCTCCTTAAAAGTCTAACCGGCTTGGATATCCATATTAGATCGTGGAAACCACTAGAAATGACGAGACAAACTTGTTCCTACTTTATAACTATCTTCTTATTAATCTTGCAAAAGTTAATAAATGTAATATTCAACAATGTCTAAAACACCCTTCCGAACCTCGAAACAAGAAGGTTAAGCTTTGAATAGGTACCCTAGCATGTAGAGTACTTGTATTAAACCTTGAGATGACCTTACAGGTTTGCTTGTACACTTTTCATAACCCCTCTAGGATCCTTGTTAACCATTTTTGCAGTCTTGGGAAGCTATTGAAACTTAAAATTTGATTTTAGTTTTGGCTCACCATTTGCGCCTCGAGTGAAGAAATGGATACCGGCCTTCATATACCTCTAGTATGTTTACATGAAAATTCCTTACAACCCTCAATTTGAAGAAAAATGTCTCACCAAATGGCCTATTTTTCGAAGAAGGTTTTGCATGTCTCCTGTCATTTGGGTAACCAATTCAAACTGGTCTAACTACGATTGGTAGCTCAGGAAAAGTAGTCACCATTCATACCTTGTTCGCCAATTCCGAGTTACATTAATTCTAGTGAATTCCTTATATATATGTGAATGTATAAGATTTGTATCATGGTGTTTTGACCATCATAAATTGGTTTTCAAACGTGGTTTTATAGCCACTTGGGATAAATTGGACGCTTTTACAAACTAACGGAAAAATCATATTGCAGGTGTCGTGGACCCATATTAAGTTAAATCACTAGCGGAAAACATGTAGGCACTAACATATGATGTCATGAATCTCAATTTGATTGTTTGTTTCAATAAAATTGATTGTAGGGAAAATGATGTTTTTTCTCTCTCTTCCCTCTATCTCACTCTTGCTTGAGAATGAAATGAAATTAACGATTTTTATACCTCTTTTGAGTGAGTAAAGTGTTGCATTAAATTTCAAATAAGGAAAAATTGCAATCGGGAATTGTGATTAATAGTAATAGAATTCCATGCCAACAATTTTCGTTGACCCATGCTCGATGGTTGTTGCAGGTTGCAAGTAGCACAACAAGTAAGATAAATGAAGAAATTTGACTTTATAGTTGTATTTAAATTGTAAAATGTATAAAATGATGCGATGTATTGTATTTTTGAATAATTTTAATTATTTAATATTTTGAAAGGAGAAAATGAAAGAAGCATGATAATGTTCTTTCACACTTTTGAGAGTCCATCAATGAACGATATTATCATGGTTTGGTACCTCATGTATTTTTTTCCAAGCTAGGGCCTTCTCCCCTAGGTGTCAATAGCAAAAAAGGAGAAAATGAAAGTAAAATAAAAGTTAGTTATTCCATGTGTGCATTGAAAGTTGTATTCAAGACATGGAATTATTAAAATAATCATTTTCGATGTTGATTGACATGTAATTCTTTCTTAATTCTTATAATGTTTGAATGGAGATTATCTTACAATAGTTATTTAATGAAATGACTATATAACCCCTTTGTGCTACCTTCATATTAGTCGAATCTTTTCGATCTGAAAATCCTTATCGTGCTAAGAAAAAGCTTAAAACTATTACCATTGTTACAAGATGTCATAGTCATAGTCTCCATGTGAACAAACTACCCCTCATGTGTGTATTTCCCTTGGTAATCTATTGGGTAGCCAAATCCTTGTGAGTATAATTGGGATGTTTTCACTTTGAATGATCGTATTACATAAATTTAAATGACTCAATTCGGACATTTGTCGTAGATTACCCATGTATGGGAACTATTGAATGTGAAGCCTTATTCTCTTCACAAATAAATTATTACATGGAAAGTAGTATCGAATGCATTGAGTTGTTCAAAGTTTTATGAGGTAAAGATATTTGTTTACCTTAAGTTTTCCTCGTGGTAGAGTTTAGATGCCCCTTTGGAGTGTATTAATAATTTTTGTATCTTCTATGGGGGTAATTAATAAAATACACTTGATGCATGTTTTTCTAATGAGAGGAATAGTTCCTTAGAAAGAATAGAATGTATAAATTTATTTCGAATGTCTCTCTTATAACATATATTCAATACTCGAATTGCTTAAGGAAAGTAAAACCATGTTTCTTTTGAATTCACATTCTTTGGAATCTTGACTCCTTAGTGAGAGCAAGTGTTATATGGACCTTAGTTATTCAAAATGAAGTCAATATGAATTCAAGCTAATGATGTAAAAGTTATAATAACATTGGTAAATGAGATGAGATTTTGGAGCGGTTCTTGAATACCGTAAACACCTTGACGCTACCAAAAGGACTAAAATGATAAAGATGGCTTCTATAACAAATAAAAATACTTTAGGGCCTCTCTAGTGGCATTTCATCTTGTTAAACGAGAATCTTGTAATACTTAAGAAACAACATATTCTTCATACTCCTAATCGTGGTTTAAACAATAATGTTAAATGATTAAAATTATCAAAGAGAAATGTGAATTAATATCATTGTACCACCTTTGGAAAGGCCTCCTTTTATCAACTTACCTCTTATGATCTCCTTTTGTATGGTGTTGGTTAATGTAATCTTATCTCCTTGGTTGTACGTTTGATTGAATATTATTGTCCTTAAAACCATGTTCAATTCAAGGATTTAAATGAAATCAAAGAAAACCATGTAATATGCTTAGTGATGGTCAAAGACCTCACTCTGTCTCTCTCCTCATATTTGTAAGTTTTTATTTTAGTTTGGCATCATATGATGGGATGTACATGTTTATTTGTTCATTTGAGTAGTAATGTGGTTTTCCTATATGTCATGTATGTGTTAGTACTCATTATGAGACTAACAAGTGAGTTGTGTGTATGGGGGAGATAGGGTCATTATGGAGAGATGCGTAAAGATGAAACTGAAGTAAACCTTGTGTGACATTAATGAGGAATCAAAGGTATGTGAGATTTTTCTAGTGGAGCGATAAGTGGATTTTGGAATAAACCAAGTGGAGCGATAAGTGACATGCATTTTATTTTTACTAGAGGAACCAATAACTTATGCCCCATACATTAGTGGATCGATAAGTGGTATGGATTGACCCTAGTTCCCTTTTCAATCCATTAGAGGCTTGGTAGTGCGGGCTAATATTTTTTAATGTTCCTAATCCTTTCCCTTTCAAGCCTCATATGAAGGATTAACACGACAATGTATATATGATGAAATGTTATTTTCTCTCTCTTAATGATAAACCTTTGTGGAATTAATTGGTTTCTATTTGGAATGCATGTGCATTGATTGATGTGTTATATTTTCTTGTATGTGTGTATGTTGGGACTTGCATTTCCAAATGTGGAGGAATAAGTGTTATTATAGTGTATGGGGTCTCTTATTTATTTTGAAAGGGATAAGTGTGTTTTCATGCATGGTTGTAGGACTTATTGGAGGAAGAAAATGATAGTCTCCTTCCTTAGTAGAGGGATAAGTGAAAGTATTGGCACCATTTCCCTCGACAATATATTTTATGGCTTGGTGGTATTATGCTTCTCATTATAAATTTTTTTAGTATCATCATCTCCTTGTTTTGGAGATACATGCGAAGTGACACATGTTGTGTTTTGGTTCAGGAATTTTGTTATTGTTATGTGGGCCCAAGTGATAATGTAAGTATTATTGATGCAATATTTTGAGTACAAGAAAAATTATTCATGTTTTAGTTGTGTTGTTAGTGTGGATGTTACATCATCAAGGCTTAGTTCGAGGATTCCTATATCTCTTCAGTGATAAAAACAGCTCCTTGAATTAATTCATCCATGATGACTCCCTTCTACCACAATTGGGATGAATTAGATCGTCTAGTCTCTTTACATCAAATTGTTCATTGTGATATCTCCTTTGGATTGATGCTTAGAGATCATGTGGGGATATTCTTTCATATTTGGACCGTGAGGTTCCTTCCTAGATTTACAATGATGGAATAAACAAAATGAGATAGGAAGAATAGGATTTTCCATAAATTTCTCGAGCTTAAATCCAAGACTTACTATTTTTAACAAGTCTTATCTAGGACTGATATTTTTAGCAAGTTTTCATAAATTTTGTCTTCTCGATGTTTCTTGTTTATTTGGAGTGTTACAAATGCCATAAAATTACTATTTTTAGGCATCCATTTATTTTATTAATTTCTTTTTTATAAGGTTCGATTCTGGTGTTGAATTGCAGTGAAATCACTATTGAAAGAACATAGTGCATCAAGACCCACCGCTTCGAATTTCAAAAATTATTTTCTCATGGATCTCCGTATAGCTAAAAAACAAGTTTAGCATTTGGAAATTATAGGATTTTGCTCTTTGCGAAAAATCTAGGTCAAATCAATGGATTTTATTTGATAGTCTTATCAAAGGAATTTTGGAGAGGGAGATTTTGAGAAAGTTTCGTTGGAATCAGATGCATGGTTAAGGAGAAACAGACAAATCTTCATTTTTATGGTTATGATTGTTTAGTGAGATTTGTGCATTTCTTTTGGATAAAAATGGATCTTGAGGAATGTTTTTCACCAGCACTTTGACATGAAAAAATGACTAACTACTTAGAGAGAGAAATTTCATTTTATATGAGTTTCTTGAGTTTCCTAACCCACCTAAGACCTCGCTTAGCTAATTAGAATTGGAAAAACTTGCACAAGAGGGGTGAGGTCACAATTTTTTTCCCTCTATACCCTCTATCCCCTTAGGGATATTTGGGACATCTAGGGCACACAATTATGATTAGGGAGCAAAAAGGTTGGGAAATGAGAGCAGAGGGCTGAAATTGGGTCACATTGGAGTTGAAAGGAGTTGTGGAGGTGACCGGAGGCCGGGTGTGGGAAGATGGGTCACACTTTTGTATCCCATATGTACCTTCTATCCCCTTGGGGATATTTTGGGTAGTTGGGCACAAAAGTGTGACTAGGGTTAGCCATCATGAAAAGTGGGCAAGCTAATTGAGTGAAAGTGCATCCTATGGGACAAAAGTGGTATGTATTAAGTGAAGAAGATTTTTATTGACAAACAGGTAACACTTTTATCTCCCAAAGGTGCCCCCCTTGTCCCTTGGGGGACAAAGGGGACACAATAGTGTCCAAAGTGCCACTTTCCACTTCGGTAAGTCGGTTTTGTTTACCATGTCCAAATCAAGACACCAAAACTGAAAATTTCACTCCGAGGGATTAGGAGAATCTTTTGGGGTCAAAATTTATATGATTTAGACTCGATTGTTTTTAATATCAATGGAACCATTATCAATACTTTATTATACCTGAAACACAAACGTTAGGGCCTTTTTTATCTGGAACTAAAAGGGGAAGCTATAGTTTTTTGAAATATTTCATCAAACCTATAAGCCATAGATAAAAATTTATGTTTTTGCCTTGTATATAATTCCCATATCTTTCTAATTCCTACTTGTTTTCTTCCTAACTCTTTTTGGATCTCTTATAATTGTCCAGGGAAGCTAGTTTTCACGATTAGGATGTTCACTCCCTACACCTAAGAAACCCAAAGGTGTTGGACATGTTAGTATCAAATTGATTCTCCCTTATAAGTCGAGCAAAGATCACGCATTTAACAAGAAGCCTAGAGACAAATAAATAATCATGTATGTCATTTTGTAGTTGGGGAGGTGATTCAGCTAGCTCTTTATCACTCAAATGTTTGAGAAATGGATAACACCTTCAAAAGGATTTGATCTATCCTTGCTACTTTAGGTTGTGCCTTTTAACCATGGTGAGAAGACCCATTATGTAACCTCTGTTGGTGAAGGAGAATGAAGATATCCTTCTTTGCACAAATTTGAAAGGAAACCTTGAGAAAATATGCTCAATGCACCAAAATTTAACTCTCATGAGTTGTCACTTCTAAAGAATGGTGATATTTTCTAAACAAGGTTAAGGTTACTAAAGACATTATGGAATACTGATTGCTTCTACATATTTTGGCGGTAGAATTTATTCATTTGTGGATATACAGGGAAAACAGGGGTAGTTCAGGTAGGTTTCATTGTTTTTGAATAATTTTTGGTGGGAGATTAAGGAGGATAAACTTGATTTTTCTAGATCTTTGAGAACCTTTAAAATAATTGGAAAAATAAATGACATAAAGCTTCAGAATAGCTAAAATATTCCTTCAACTAGAAGGTGTGTGTCAATGGAGGCCCAAATTTGCACGGTTTCACACAATATTTGAGAATTCAACACAAAGGCTCGAGCTAAAGACTCAATTAAATATTAAAGACACTTGGTTCCTCACGCCTAAGATACACTCAAAGGCTTACAGATAATCTTTATCAAAAAATGACAATAAAGTGATTTTAAATTGTTTATCTCATTACAGGATGAAGGCTCTACTCATAATGAAATTGTAAATGCCACTAAACTATCACAGGGATGAGATCTTGTGTGATTCGGAGGGATTTTAACACAAGATTGCAATAGGAACATCAAAACCATTTGATAACATTTTGAAATAAAAGAAAACATAAATTCGCCCAAGATCAACATAGATTAATTCGAGATCTATTAGATTCATCAGCAAGGGAAAGTTTCTTGAAGTAAATCGAGAGCTTGTCAATGGCTATACACTTACAACCATCTTAACATGATTGAAATCTAAAACACAAGAAATTAACAGGTTTCTCATATGGTCTCTCAGAAAGATGGGCTTTCTCAAATTTTCTCGTAAGAATTAAACCCCAACCATTTACATGACTAATGCATGCCCTTTATAGCACTCATTTACATTAAATCTTCCACCCCAAATAAATAATATTCGAGGAACCTTTGTTTGTTACATATTTGATCATGATTTCTAGAAAGTGATGTTTAACATATTTATAACAAAAAGTTGTCAGGTGTTCAAAAGGTGAATCATTTCAGATATTTCCATCATTGTTTTAACTAGGGCATCCATTCATCTCCTCTGGCAACACGTTTTTCATCCTTTGTGCCTATAGCTTCCTTCTCCTCATTCTTTCCTCTGCAACTTTTCTCTACATCCAGCTTCTCTGGTAATTCACATTTTTGCAAGTGCCCGAGAAATTCCAACTTCAAAATATAAACCTTTACATTCCTTGGACTCACAAATTAAGCTCTAAATCCATTCAATTGCACTTTACAGACAAAAACGACAAGGAATTTCATCAAAAACGATGAAAAACAATGCATATTCGCATCTCAAAGATTCTTGGAGCAAAATTGGTGACAAAATCAGATGCAATGCACAACAACCATTGATTCTGCCCTTTCTCAACTTTAGATTAGAGTTGTCCACATGGAAAAATATGATTCGAAGTGGGCCTGGGGTTGCCTTTTGCATTTTATGAATTTTGGAGAAAATGTGCAATTTTCACATTTTCCCGCCCCTCCACCTTTGAAATACCGGCTCGAAACATGGCTTAATCTGGGCCTTTGATGGATTCACGGCTCATTTATGCAATTTTACCCTTTATTACAAAAAGACAAAATTTCCAATTTTCCTCTAGCGACCCGCCTCCCCGCTTGTAACTTGGAAATATGCCACGTGTCCTTCTTCGAGGTCAAAGTAAGAATTTTTCCCTGTCATTTCATATCATTGAATAACCAATTAGATGTTATCGGGGCCATGGGGCCAATTTGATATTTTTTACAAATGTGACAAAAGTGGAAAATTTCACCAAAAAGACCCGTCAGGCCACATCCAATAAAAAATGAACACGTATACACCTTCGGGGCAAAAAGAGAAATTCACTCCGCCTTTATAAATTTGATCAGCCAATCAGAACTCAATGGGGCCACGGGGCCAAATTGATATTTTTGCAAACATAGCAAAAAGTTACAAGTTATAAAATAGACCCGACATGCCTCATCCAATCAAAAGATACCACGTAGCTGAAGATGCTGAGATATAATTTGACGAGGAAAACGTGCCCGTCAAATAGTAAGATGTAGGGGAACTTCACCATTTGTGCCCAGAATTGAATCTTTCTTCAAGGACAAATAATTTGTAAATAATTCATGGCTCGACAAAGAATCCACAACCATAGAGAAGGATTTACAATAACACCCTGGTAAAGATAAAACTTGTACACATCCATTCGGGGAGATAGAAAATACGACGAACCAGGCAGATTGGGAAATTTTTAGAACAAACAGGCGAGATCAAATTGAGCACCAACATCAGCTTTGACTCGGGGATGGGCACTCCTGTGAGTGCCACAAGAAAAATAGATGATACTATGTGCCAAAAACCATTGGGAAATGGATTCAAGAGCCAACCCTCCAGGAACAAACTGAGAAACCAAAAAAACTAGTCACCAAGGACCAGACAAACCAAAATAGAAAAACATGAAAGTAGAACAAAACCAAAAGACTATACATTGTACAATGGTGTGTACCCTGATTCAGAGAAAACAATCAAGGAAAATTTTCAAGTGCCTTTGATTATGGATATGACCATGCTAAGTAGTTCTGATACGTCTTTAACAACTGGTCATATGATTGTTTCTCTTTTCCATCCAAGTTCTATCTGACCACATTTTTTCAAGCTTATCCTTTGTGCCTATGTCAAGTTTTTCAACATCTCTCGAGGCTGCATCAAACATCAAATTCTTAGGAAAATCAACCTACTCAGGATAGTTGCATTGATCAATTTCATACTCCTTGAAAACAACATAGCTCACAGAGTTATCAACATCAGTGTCTGTGTGCAATACTTCATAAGAAGCATTGTTGGGGTCCTCAATGAGATATAACATTTTCTTTTCACCAGGTAACTTCACAAGGCTGCCCTCAATTGGTATGGTGGCATAAGACATGTCCATTTGCACACTTCCACCCACACTAGCTGCCCACTTTCTAGATAATAACATTCCCCACTTAGCGGGACAATCCACAATTACTACATTCAAGGTTAAGTACTTGCCTAGATATGTTGCCAATTACACTACTAAGCCTTTGACACATCTAACTACTGGCACCTCTCTTGAATCCATGGCAGTACATTTCCCATAAGCTATTGTTACTTTGAGATCTAACTCATTCATGACCTCAAGAGGCATTACATTACATGAGGCTCTTGAATCAAACATACAGTTATGTAACAACTTATCCTTAATAATCAGAGTAGTGAAAAATGGATCCACCTTCATTGAGACTCAACCAGAGAAGTTCCCAAATAAACCTCAGGTGGTTCACCCAATTCCTCCAATGCTTGTGGTTTTTCTAATTTTGCAATGGCATGAGGAACCTCTACATTGTTTACCTTTTTACCTTGGGTGACCTTTTCTTCCTTAAGCCCCAAATACTCAAACACCCTCTTCTTATGCCTGGGATTCTAAGCAATTCAACAATAGGAATAGTAATCTTGATCTGACTCAAGATTTGGGCTATGTCACAGGGAACATATTTGGGTAAGGCAGTATTGGGAGGAAGGTTTACAAGTTTATCTAATGGCACAAGATTTTTCACAGTCTGAGCATGGGGAGGAACACAAGTTTTATTTGGGGTGACAAATCCTTTTCCAGATGCATATTTATTAGGGGATTCTTTAGGGATACTAGTGAGAACTAGAGTTTTTGGTTTGGCCTGAGGCCCTAGCCCCTTTGACAACTTTTCTCTTGGCATTATACTCTTTTTCGTGGCCAACTACTGCATTCATTAACAATTGTATGTCCTCTTCTGAAGGAATTCCTCCATCATACTTCTTAATCATTAATGTCCTTAAGTACTCAAAATCATTATTAGGCAACTCAAAATCTTGTACCATATCAATCTCAAAAGCATTAATGGGAGGAAGAGGCAATACCCAGTGAATGCAATCCCATAATTTTTCAACAGTTCTGGCACTCATCAGCTCAATTGAGGTTGCTCCCTGTTGTGAACTTGTAGAGCAATCCATCATGCATGCATCATCATCTATCTCATCATCATCAACTTCTTCCTCAACTCCCTTTTCAACAACACATGGATAATGTGGCAAGAAACAGATATCACACCACTCAATTTCATGAGTTTCTTCAACAACAAAGAACTCCTCGCGCGGATCGTGGCACCAATATGTTTTCCCAGGGGTCAGGGCTGTCTATTCCCCCGATCCCACTGGCTCTTTACCCCTGTCATCTTATCTATGATCACCTATGGGATGATTTGCAAATATTTCTTGACCTTGTGGCTTGTGCTGACCTTGGGAACCTTGTCCAATTCCTTTCTCTACTTTGGCTAACTTGTAAGATATTTCTTTAACAACTCCAGCCAGAGTTTTTACAACCTCTTCTAGATCCACATACTTACTTGACTGAGGCTTCTCTAAATTGATCAGCTTGATACCTTCCCTCTTAGGAGGCTTACCAACTGCTTTGATATTGTTTTCAATCTTTAAAACCATGGTGAAGGCCTGCCTCAATGTTCCTAGGTTCTTATCCCTTAAATAATAGGCAAACTTCTTATCAAAAGCATTAGAATATTTTATCAGACAAGAAACATCGCTTGGCCTCAGGATTACAGGTAGCCTATTCAGGGTCTTATTGAACCGAGTATTGAAGTCATGAACAAATTCATTAGGATTCTTCTTAATATTCTCAAATTCTAACAAAAGAAACCTGGGATCTGTCTTATCCCCATTCTCGTAATCTAAAATCATTATTTATTTCTATCCATGAGACTATTGATTTATCCGGTAAATATTTATACTACCACGTGCATCCTCCTCTAGAGTATGAATAAACAATTTTATGTACACATCCTCAAATTTGATCTCAAATTCTTCCATCATATTGAAAAAATCTTTAAGTGTTGATCACTAGTAATAGCATTATTTCCTTCAAATTTAGGCAGTCTATTTCTAACCTCTTGGGTCACATCATTTGGATATCCATCCATACCTCTAAAATTTATAGGACCGAAGGTATTAACAACAAATGGAGGTTTGGGTGGGGGCTAGGCCATGTTGTTTTGAGGCGGTGAATTTGCAGGAGATACAAAATGATGAGGAGTAAGGGGTCTGTGGGGAACAGGAATGCAATTATTAGAATTAATGGTCTCTAAAAACTCTGCTTTCTTGGAAGATCCTATCATCTTTGGAAAACACATAGACAGAATGAGACGTAAACTTTTCAAATACAAATGAATCCCCCTCTCCAAGTGAAGAATTCCGATCTACAAAAATACTACCTAATTCAGAAGCACTTGAGGAAGTATGGAAATCTTCAATGACAAGTGATCGGCTCCACAATTGATAACTCTTTTCTTGATTTCTGATCTCCAATAACTTTCTAGATTCTTCTTCCTTTATAATTTGTCTTTCCCAGTTCTAGAAACAACTTTCTAGTAGGGTCTCTAGTGAAGAAAGATCTTCTTCCTTCCAGTTTGCAAAGATTAGTGATAAATTTTAATTGACTAAGGTTAAGACACTGATATTTATCAAAAATTAATTCAACACGGAGTTGCCACTAAGGATTTTCACCTTAGTTGTGCAAATGCACTAAAATTGATCTGTCAAATATCTATCAACACTTAATTCCTAGCAAAGCTTAGCAGATCTAACCTTCCTCTACCAGTATTTAACATTGATGATGTAAACTTAGTGCAAAAACCAACAGAAACTAGAAATATTGCACGCGAACTTGTAACTTTTCTCGATTCTTACAAATTTAGACATAGGATGACGTTTCAACAACATATTTACACTTTAAAATTTGTAAGAAGAATTTACCAGGGTCTATATGCATTTTTATGGTGTTTAAACATTGCACATGCCTTCATGTCCCCAAAGAACAACACCAATCTGGGTGTTGTTGCCACACAAATAAGTCCTGGAGTTCAAATAATCCTCATTAACGCGACACCAATCTAGTGTTGTTACCACACAAATAAGTCCCGGAGTTCAAATAATCCCCGACACGACACACTAATAATTCCTCGACATCGGTACCAATTTGGTGTTGTTGCCACACAAATAAGTCCAAGAGTTCAAATAACCCCCAAAGAACGATGCCAATTTGGTGTTGTTTCCGCACAAATAAGTCTCCGAGTTCAAATAATCCTCAACAATGCTAATAAGTCCCCAATAATGGTGTCATTCTTGTGTTGGTATCCAAATTGATTCTCCCTTGGAAGCTGAGTAGCATCACAGATTTAATAAGAAGCCAAGAGACAGATAAATCATTTGATATGTTGTTTTGTAGCTAGGGAGGTGATTCAGATTGACTCTTTATCACTCAAATGTTGGGGAAATGGATAACACCTTCAACAGATTTGATCTATCCTCACTAATGTAGTTTGTGCCTTTCAACCAACGTGAGAGCACCCATTTTGTAACCTCTATTGGTGAAGGAGAATTGAGATATCCTTCTTTGCACAAATTTGAAAGGAAACCTTGAGAAAATATGGTCAATGCACCACAATTTAACTCTCATGAGTTGTCACTTCTAAAGAATGTTGATATTTTCTAAACAAGGTTAAGGTTACTAAAGAAATTATGTAATCCTAATTACTTCGCATATTTTAGCAGGTAGAATTTATTCATTTTTCGACATACAAGGTAAACAGGATATTTAAGGTAGGATTCATTATTTTTGAATAATTTTGGTGGGAGATTAGGTGAGATAAACCTTATTTTTCCATATCTTTGAGAACCTTCACAACAATTGGAAAAATAAATGACTCGAATGCTTCAAAATAGTTAAAATATTCCTTCAACCGGAAGGTTTACATCAATGGAGGCCCAAATTTGGACGATTTCAAACAATCTTTGAGAATTCAACATGAAGGCTTGAGCTAAAGCCTCAATTAAATATTAAATACCACTAGTTCCTCACACCTAAGATACACTCAAAGTATTATAGACAATCTTTATCAACAAAATGACAATAAAGTGATTTTAAATTTTTTATCTCATTACAGGATGAAGGCTCTTCTCATAATGAAATTAAAAATTAGGGTTAGTTAGAAAATTATGGAATTTTTTTTTATTAGCGGTATCCACTGACTAAGTTGCAAGAAGACAACAGACCCTATTAGGTTTCAAAATGAATCTAAATTACTAGAATATATTCTTCCTTCATTAACAAATTTTCAAGTTCACAATGTTCAAATTTTAGGGTTAGAGGCTTCATTAGGTTCAAGGAGTAATTTACCCCATTACCCACTCTCTAACAGAGCTCAAGTTTCAAATTAATTTTTCTCACACTTAACACTTCCAAAATTTCCTAAAATCATTTCCATTAGGATAGGAAATTTTCTCACCTTTCTGTGATATAAAGAAGTCCTCCTAACTCCTCCAGAAACTCAAGATATGAGAAAGTGGAGTTTAGGGGTCAAATTTTCCCCAAGGGGACACGTGTCAAGAGGAGGGAAAACCCCTTTGGCGGGTTGGCGGTCGCGGGGAAGCATTTTGTAATTTTCCTTGTGTGGGATGAATTTCCCAGTTGCACTTGCCTCCGCATGGGTCCTCCCAGGACACGTGGTAGCCGTTGAGACATCGTCGGGGAGAAGGGGAAAGGCGGAGCGGTGGAAGAATTTGGGGCATTTCACCCAAGGAGAAAAGAAGCCAAACAACGCCCACGCACTGCGGATCCATCTGGGGACACGTGGCACTCTAAAAATGCTGTAGAAGAAGGGAGAGGAGAGGTGTGGAGCGGCAGGGAAATTTGGTGAACTTTGCCAAAAGGAAGAAAAAGGGTGAAAGGCGCACGCGGGTCCACGCGCCCGCGGAGGAGAAAATCCCAAGGCAAGGACGGGGTTTCGGGGCCATGGGGGAAAATTGTCCAAAATTTTCCCAAGGAAAAACTAAAAGAAAGAAAGGGTCTGCCCCCTCATTAGCAC
Organism: Taxus wallichiana var. yunnanensis; assembly: GCA_018340775.1. Taxonomy (NCBI): domain Eukaryota; kingdom Viridiplantae; phylum Streptophyta; class Pinopsida; order Cupressales; family Taxaceae; genus Taxus; species Taxus wallichiana. The sequence continues at coordinate 246,594,363 of CM031242.1, forward strand.
CCAAATCTACCACGTGGCAACCTATGATTGGCCATAGGCCGGTGGGGCTAAAAGGAAAATTTTTCCAAAATTTTCAAAAAGGCTAAGGGCAAAAAAAATGCCATGCCTCTGCCGCTGCCCTATGAGGACACGTGGCAGCCTCTGATTGGCTGTGGGATGGCGGAGGAAAAGATGAAATTTTTCTCGAGCCAAAATTTTCAAAAAAATTCTAAGGGTAATTTGACGGGAATTTTTTGGGTTGCGGGCCGCCAAGGGAAAATTTTCCCAAATTTTCCTGCCAAGGCACAAAAACTTCAAAGTGTCATAACTTGAGATAGGAAACTTAGTTTTAGAAAACAAGAGGACTTTTGGAAATCTCTCGATGCCCTCTTTGTACAGGAAACATAAAATTTATATTTTGATATAGTTTGAGGAGTCAATTTTGCAAAAACAATATTTAGGCTTTTAATTAGCAAACTGGTAATTTCTAACTTCTAAATTTGATTAAATTGGATCTCCTCCTTCACTCAACATGTCAAACAAACATGGAGAATTGATCTAGGAAGGATTTAAAGTGGTTTAGGAAGTTAAATTTGTTTAATTAATTTAAATTTGAATTTTGTCCAACAAATGATAGAAAACGGACTAAGGAAGGGAAATGGGTTCGAATTACAATGTTAAAATTATTTTCTTAAGTATTTCTTTGTCAAAAGGATTTTCCTTAACATCTTAGCATCCTAAAATATATCATTTTCGAGTTGATTAATGTGTGCAGGTCCAAATATGCATTATATTTAAATTTACCGATTTTAAAAGTTTACTGTAGAGAGATTCATTTCAAGGAAAAATCTATATATCCATTTTATCATTTAAGTGTGATACTTCATTCCTAAACTAATCCAAAACAATCAATTGTTTCTAACCAAATCATTTCCAAGTTAAATTGTAAATCTGATTTCCAATTTAACATATTTCTAAATAGACAATGCCATATAATTCATACACACGTATTTCTTCTTTTTCCCTAATTCCTAAATAGAGATTTCAATTACAATTTGATATTTCCAACTTCATCACAACAATGCAAAAGAGAGATGAACTTGCAATTCTTTATTGACTTCATTTATAAAACTTTACATCTTCACATTCTTCCATTTCTTGAATATAGTTAATAAAATTTCATTTATTTCTTCCAATGTACGAGTAGAAATAAATGTCTTTCTCAAATCAAATATACATTCTCATAATCAATTACAACATCATTCCTCCATAACATAACTATTACAATTTCATCCACATCATGTGGGAAAGGATTACAATGAATGTGTTTTCACAAGGGACTATCAAATTGTGTTTTTCCTTGCTCCAGGACAGAACAACATGCACATTTTCTCTTCTCCAAGTTGATCACAACAAAAGAGGGGAAAGGCAATGCTCTCCACCCAACCAAGACATCCAATGAAAGGAGAATCCTTCCTTCATCATTGGCCCCCGAGCCCCAACCAAAATACAATAAAAGGTGTAATTCAACCATGGCAACAACTGGCTTCCACAACACAACATTCTTTCACATACACATTTTTTTTTTTAAAACACAATTCAACACAAAAATAACAGTTCACAACTGCATTTAAAATCATTTCAAAATAGAACTCAGGCTTGATCATGCAAGCCAAAGGAGCAAGGTCTATGGGGGAAGCTACTTATGCCTCCCAATTGGAATTTGGGCATCCACCAATAACAAACCACCAAAATAATTCATCACACACAATTCCTTATGCCCCCCACAGATTTCCTTATGCCCCCACAAAGTAAGAAATGCAAGCTATTTATTTTCCATGGTGGATCCCAAACCCAAACTCCCTCCACAAAATTTTGATGCCAATGGCATTCCTTATGCCCCCACATGGATTCCCCATAGCCTTCTCCTACACCATCCCTATGGCAGTCTACCCAACCAACCAACAAATAAAACAAAGCATGCACTATCCACACAACACAACAAGAAAATGATAACATATAAAAAGAGAGTTAAATTCCTACCTCTCCATGGTTACTTTTGTCTCCAAACAAGCAAGCTTCAAATGCCAAAACACAGTCCAAAATAGCAAACTCCAAGCATGCAAATATTTCTCCAACTTCCTTCAAAAATAAGAGCTCCACACAAGAAAAATGTGCCCCCAAGGAAGTTGCAAAATGATTCAACAACCCAAAAACAAGGAAAGAGTTTGGATTAAATAGAAGAGGGAGAGAAGAGGATGATGTGGATCCATGTAGGATGCCACATCACACATCCTCCAATTCAACACAAAAGACAAACTCCATTCTCCCAAGCACAATAAAGAGGTGGGTGAAAAATATGACAAGTTACTTGCACACTCTAAAAAGCCCACACCTCAAGGGACAAAAATTAATTAAAATGTAAGAAAGTGCAATTAAAACATGCAACAAAACTATTAAAATTCATTATAAAAGTCACAAATCACATCTCCATCCATAAGTATGGTTGGTAGATTAAATTTAGAGGCATGAGACAAGTTTTACTTGTCCCACAAGCCTCCAAAAATAGCCCCCAAGGACAAATTCGAATTTCCATGGAGGTGGAGTATTTCTTACTCCAAAATCTGACTTACACAAGATCTTACACAACTTACACATCCCTTACAAATTAAATGCAAACAACCAACAACTCTTATAATTACTTTCCCACATCCCAATTTAATTTATTTAAATTTTAATCATATGATTCTCACATTAATCTATCACAATTTAATTAATTAAAAGAAGGAACACATTACTAATAAAATACATACAACAATAATAAAAATTAACACATCAATAAAATACATGATACCCATGGTCACATGTAAAGGTAATCCCCCCATGGGAATCCTAACAAAAACAACACACACACACAAAACAAGTTTTCCATGGTGACCTTGTTGAATTCACCTAGAATTCCATTGTGGTTGGTCTCCGATCCCCGATGTTTTGTTGTGATATTTTTAACCTACAAAATACAAATACCTCCTTCGGCCTCATGGCCATATCAGAACATCCAACATGATATAAATGAAATCACAAAACCAACTATATAAATGAATCACAACAACATCGAAGTAACAACTACATCATTTGCATTTTTAATCAACAACTATATCATCATCAAAATAATATCCATTTTCTAGATCAACTCATAATATCAAATCACATGTCTAAACAACATCCATAAAACATCCATGTCAATATATATCATCATCCACATATAAGGTGTCTCTAATAATCATCATGCATCATAATCAAATCAAGATCAACAATAATCCATGATCAATGTCTAACATCATACTAAATCAAAACATAATAATGTCTATAATGTAATCAACAATATCAAAATAAGCATCAAAAGGTGTCAAAGGGAAGTGGGCACTACATCCCCCTCCCCTTAGACTCGACTTCCTCTTGAAGTCACTGGAAAAATGTGGAAACTGAACTCATAATGAAGTAGCATCCTCCCATGTAGTTGTAGTCTCATCATATCTGTCCCACTGCACCCGAACTTGATCAACCTCTCTGCCTCGAAGGCCCAAGGTCCTACGATCTAAGATGCGAATGGGCTCCACCATCACCTACCCCTGATCCTTGCACTTGCAATGATGTCTAATCTAACACATGAGAAGGATCTGCAATATATCTCTCTAAGAACTGAAACATGAAAAACATCATGTATGCGAGACAAGTTGGGTGGCAATGCTAGATGGTAGGCCAAAGGGCTGATACGCTCCAAGATCTCAAAAGGACCAATGAATCTAGGAGCTAACTTAGAACCTTTTCCATAATGGATAGGGCTCTTGTGTGGCTTGACACAAAGGAACACCTTCATGCCCACATCAAAACTACGGTCAATCCTATGTTGATCCACATACTTCTTCTACATGTCTTGTGCCTCCTGCAATCTCTATCTAATCAACACCACCTACTACTCCATGTCTTATAGAAGAGCTGGTCCAAGAGATACTCTATCCTCTAACTTGTCCCAGCTAAGAGGTGTCCTGCACTCTCTACCATACAAAGCCTGAAAAGGAGCCATGCCTATGGAACTCTTGAAAACTATTATTGTAGGAAAACTCCACTAAGTACATGTACTCCTCCCACTTAGACTGCTGATCCATCACATACATCCTGAGCATGTCCTCTAAAATCTGATTCACCCACTCGGTCATCCATCTATCTCAGGGTGATATGTTGTGCTGAAGTTGATCCTCGTCCCGAGGACATACTGCATGGTAGTCCAGAAATGTGAAGTGTATAAAGGATCGTGGTCACAAATGATCTTCCATGGAATCCCATGTAACTTGACAATCTCATCCAAATATACTTGTGCACTACTCTCTAGCTATATAAGTGGTCTTCACTGAGAAAAGTGAGCCACTTTTGTCAATTTATCAACCGTGACCATAATGGCATCATGGTGATATCTCGACATCGATAGCCCAATAATGAAATCCATGGAAATGGTGTCCCACTTCCATTCCGGTATAGCATGAGGATAAAGAAGGCCTGCTGGATGTTGATGCTTGGCCTTAACTCTCTGGCACTCTAAACATCATGAAAAAAACTGAGCCATGTCTCAACGAAGTCCTCTCCAATGATACAACTATCTCAAGGTGGTGTGCATCTTCTTCACCCCGGATGGGCTGAATAGGGTGCATGATGTGCCTCTACCAAGATGTCCTGCCTCAAGCCTCCATCTCTGGGAACATATATCTAGCCTCTGTGCTGAGAAGACCATCTACCTCTAAGGAAAAACCATCAAACTTCCCCTCAAGGGGTCTCTGTGACTCGATCTCTGCTCGAACTGCAATGTAGAAGTTGTCAAGAGGAAGCTGCTTGAAGAATCCTACTCTACAAATTTGTGCTCACTGAGGTGGCCATAGCCACATGTCTCCATCTACTAGAGCATTTGCTACCACATTCTCCTTCCCCTTCACATGATCTATCTCCATGTCATACTCACAAAGAAACTCCATCCAATGCCACTGACGAGCGTTGAGATTGGGCTATGTGAAGAGGTGGCGAAGACTCAAGTGATCTATCCTAAGTGTGAATCTCTTGCCAAGAAGAAAATGTCTCCATCTAACCAAAGCATGCAAAACTTCCACAAGCTCAAGATCATGGGTTGGATAATTAAGCTCATGATCTTTGAGTTTGCGAGACTCAAAAGCTACTACTTTTCCCTCCTACATCAACACACCTCCAAGCCCTACCAACGAAGCATCCGTGTAAACAAAGAACTCACCCTGTGGATCCGGCACACTGCAAGAATAGGTGTTGTGGTGAGGCATTCCTTCAGTGTCCTGAAGGCCTACTCACATCTGTCTGACCAAACAAACTTCTTCCCTTTCCTCTGAAGGGAAGTGATAGGTGTGTAATCCGAGAGAAGTCTTGAACAAATCTCTTGGTAGTAACCTACTAATCCCATGAAGCTGCACACCTCGGTCATCACTATAGTGGGTGCTAGCCAATCCATAATGGCTCTAATCTTGGAAGGATCGATGGCGATACCTTCCCCAAAAATGATATGACCCAAATACTACACCTCTGTCTGAAAGAAAGCACACTTCTCCAAGTTCCCATAAAGTTGCTACTCTCACGAAGACACTGAAGAACCTATCGAAGGTGCCCCTCATGCTCCTCACATGTACGTGAGTATATCAAAATTTCATCTAGGAAGATGAGCATGAAGCAATCTAAGAAGGTCCTAAATACCCCATTCATCAAACTCATGAACACTTGCGGGGGCATTAGTCAAACCAAAAGGCACCACTATGTGAACTCATAGTGCCCATATCTCATGTAGAAGGTGGTCTTATGAATGTTCCCTCTGAAATCCTCAACTGATGGTACCCTGACTTGAGATCAATCTTAGAGAAAACTATGGCTCCCTTCATCTGATCAAACAAGTCATCAATACGAGGAAGAGGATAATGATTCTTGATCGTTACCTTGTTTAACTGGTAGTAATCAATACACAACCACAAGGATCCATCCTTCTTCTTCACAAAGATCATCGGTGCACCCCAAGGGGATACACTAGGATGGATAAGGCCTTTCTCCAAAAGGCCCTCAAGTTACAACTTGAGCTCACAGAGCTCTGGGTGGTCATTTGATAAGGTTCCCGTGAGATAGGCTCTGCTCTAGAACTAGATCTATATGAAAATCAATCTCATGTGGGGGTGGTAACCCCGTAGCTCCCCTAGAAAGACATCATAAAACTCTCTCAAAATGGGATGATCATCTAGCGATGGTCCACTAGACCCATCCTCTATCTGTCACTAATTATAACAACATACATCTGACAACCCCATCACACACACCGCTTAAGCTACATAGCGAGAGATGGTGCGAAATAGAAATGGGTCTCTTGACCCCTGAAATCACCGACTCCACTCCCAAAATCATCTACACAAGATATAGTCTTGTGATAACAATCCATCCTAGCCCTATGTGCAGATAACCAATCCATACCCAAAATGACTCCATACGAGCCCAAAGGAAGGATACAGAGATCTGAGGTAGTGGTGAAAGGTCCCAAATCCACTACACACTCCTTGACTAAGGAGTCTACAGAGATCTTGGCTCTAGAAGCCATCTCGACATCCCAACTAAGACCCTACCTAACTTCCACCATTGCATCGCTCTACTAAAGATGGTGCAATGAAAGAATCAAAAGAACTAGAATCAAACAATACAGAGGTAGGAATACCACCAATGCTACATGTGGTCTCAATGATGTGCTCTGATGCTCTACTGGCAGTTTCTCAACCACTACATAAATCATGTGGCTACATCCCATGTCACCAATAGTCGGCTCTAAATTTGTGCCTTACCCTTATTATTAGGGTTATGTGGGTAATCTCTCCAAAAGTGTCAATAACTCCACAACCAAAACATCTCCTTATCCTCCCCAATGAGTAGCACCTCTAGTAGGTGCCCTAGAAGTTTGTGGCATGGATCCTAATGATCCGGATGGGTCTACTGAGGTCTCTACTGGTGAGCTCCTCGTTGATTGAGCTCTAGGTCCACCCTGTGTCCTGATGGGACCCCTAGGAGGAGGCCCCATACTCCGACCTCTCTTGTGCATCAACTCTCTGTGGAGGTCTATGAGGTGGGTGGGACTGTTTTGTTGCTGTTGCTGCTATGTGGCCTAAAGGATGATTGTGTTGTACCCTGCCACCATGAGGAAGGGGTACTAACCCCCTCGATCTACCATCCTGCATCTACTGTATGTGGCTCCTGACTCGGTCTCTAGCCTGCTGGGTCTTTCCCCGAGTCTCCTCTATAATATAGGCCTTCTCGATGGCCTCTGCTAATGTCTGTGGGAAGTGGATCCACACAACACCTCCAATATCTAAATTCAATCCTCGATGAACTTGTGAATCCACACCTACTCATCCTACATATACTCTACATACTAGAGTAGATCCAAAAATCTACTCTCATACTCTTCTACTAAAAGAGAAGCTGTCGGAGGTCATGGAACTCGTCGATCCTCTACTGTATGAACCTCCACATGAAAATACCTACTCCTAAATCTCTCCTCAAAAATATCCTAGGTCACTATCTCTAATCTACATGGAGCTTCTACTCCTCTGTCCTCCACCATACTCCTGCTCCATCCCTCAGTAGATGGATCGCAACACGAGATTTCATGTTGCTAGAACAAGGAAAAAGCTTGAAGTAACCGCTCAAGCTCACTAGCCAGCCTCTACTTGAAATCCACCCATGTCACCTGAGTAATGTGATGGCTGAAGCTTCAGGATCTCCCTGATGTGATCCACTGCTATGGTCTGATGGCCTCTAGGTCTCTCTACACGCTCATCCCTAAGCCTAGGGCTCAAGACCTCTCTCTACGCTCTGGAACTCTATCACCCTATCTCCTAGGTGGTGACTCTACTCTCTGGCTGACTCCATGGGAGTTCTCTCCTCTATGCTCCTCACTGGGTCGAGGAGATACCTAACCCTCGATAGAAGGGGCTCTGTCATGACTAGCTACATGTCCTCCTCCTAATCCTCCACGTAGAGCAACATTAACATCCTGAAGGGTCTAGTAGAATCTAAGGTAGATAGCTTGCTACACCCTATCCGGTGGTGGTGGTGGTGGTGAGTTTGAGTCTCTGTGAAGGTTCCTCTCACTCCGTCTGAGCCTCCTACATAGACCAAAGTGAGAGTTAGTTTATTTTGCTAAGTTTTACACAACTTCCATGTTTACTAAAATATACAAATTCTAGCTAAGTTGTTTTCTAGGTTTAAAAGTGTGCTAGGTTTAAGTTTATGTCTCAAGTTTTCTAGTGTGCCCAATGGTCCAAGATTTTGAACCACTTTGATACCAAACTGTGATGCCATTTAAAACAACCCACTTGAGACCCAAGAAACAACCTAGGGTTAGTTAGAAAATTATGGAATAATTTTTTTTTTATTAGAAGTGTCCACAACTAAGTTGCAAGACAACAGTTGACCCTATTAGGTTCTAGAATGAATCTAAATTACTAGAATATATTCTTCCTTCATTAACAAATTTTCAAGTTCACAAGGTTCAAATTTTAGGGTTAGAGGTTTCAGTTAGGTTCAGGGAGTAATTTACCCCATACCCACTCTCTAACAGGCTCAGAGTTTCAACTTGATTTTTCTCATACTTAACACTTCCAAAATTTCCCTAAATCATTCCCATTAGATAGGAAATTTTCTCACCTTTCCGATGATATAAATAAGTCCTCCTAACTCCTTCAGAAACTCAAGATATGAGCAAGCGGAGTTTAGGGGTCAAATTTTCCCCAAGGGGACACGTGTCAAGAGGAGGGAAAACCCTTTGGCGGGTTGGCGGGTCGTGGGGTGGCTTTGGTAATTTTCCTTGTGGAGAAATTTCCCAGTTTCACCCATGCCTCCACGGGTCCTCCAAGGACACGTGGCATCCGTTGAGACATCACCGGGGAGAAGGGGAAAGGCAGAGTGGCAGAAGAATTTGGGGCATTTCGCCCAAGGAGAAAAGAAGCCAAACAACGGCCACACGCCCGCCAAGACGTCCATCCGGGGACATGTGGCACTCTAAAAATCATGTGGAAGAAGGGAGAGGGAGAGGTGGGAGGCGGGGTTGATTTGGTGAACTTCACCAAAAGGAAGAAAAAGGGTGAAAGGCGCGCGTGGGTCCACTTGCGCCCGCGGAGGAGAAAATCCCAAGGCAAGGACAAGGTTTCGGGGCCGCGGGGAAAATTGTCCAAAATTTTCCCAAGGAAAAAAAAAAAAAAAAAAGGGTCTACCCCCTCTAGCACCCAAAGCTACCACGTGGTAGCCTGTGATTGGCCGCGGGCCAACGGGGCTAAAAGGAAAATTTTTCCAAAATTTTCAAAAAGGCTAAGGGCAAAAGAAAATGTCGCGCCTCCGCCACTGCCCTGTGAGGACACATGGCAGCCTCTGATTGGCATGGGCCGGCAGGAGGAAAAGATGAAATTTTCCCAAGCCAAAATTTTCAAAAAAAAAAAATTCTAAGGGCAATTCGACAGGAAATTTTTGGTTGCGGGCCCGCCAGGGAAAATTTTCCCAAATTTTCCCGCCAAGGCACAAAAACTTCAAAGTGTCATAACTTGAGCTAGAAAGCTTGTTTTTGGGAAAATGAGGACTTTTGGAAATCTCTCGATGCCCTCTTTGCACAGAAAACATAAAATTTATATTTTGATAAAGTTTTTGGGTAAATCAATTTTGTAAAAACATCTGTAGGCTTTTAATTAGCAAACTGGTAATTTCTAACTTTAAATTTGATTAAATTGGATCTCCTCCTTCACTCAACATGTCAAACAAACATGGAGAATTGATCTAGGAAGGATTTAAAGTGGTTTAGGAAGTTAAATTTGTTCAATTAATTTAAATTTGAATTTTGTCCAACAAATGACAGAAAAACGGCTGAGGAAGGGAAATGGGTTCGATTTGCAATGTTAAAATTATTTTCTTAAGTCTTTCTTTGTCAAAATGAGTTCCTTAACATCTTAGCATCCTAAAATATATCATTTTCAAGTTGATTAATGTGTGCAGGTCCGAACTATGCATTATATTTAAATTTACCAGTTTTAAAAGTTTTGCAGCAGAGATTCATTTCAAGGAAAACTCTATATATCCATTTTATCATTTAAGTGTGATACTTCATTCCTAAACTAATCCAATACAATCAGTTGTTTCTAACCAAATCATTTCCAAGTTAAATTGTAAAATCTGATTTCCAATTTAACATATTTCAAAATAGACAATGCCATATAATTCTTACACACGTATTTCTTCTTTTTCCCCAATTCCTAAACAGAGATTTCAATTACAATTTGATATTTCCAACTTCATCACAACAATGCAAAGAGAGATGAACTTGCAATTCTTTATTGAATTCATTTATAAAACTTTACATCTTCACATTCTTCCATTTCTTGAATATAGTTAACAAATTTCATTTATTTCTTCCAATGTACAGAGCAGAAAGCAAATGTCTTTCTCAAATCAAATATACATTCTCATAATCAATTACAACATCATTCCTCCATAACATAACTATTACAATTTCATCCACATCATGTGGGAAAGGATTACAATGAATGTGTTTTCACAAGGGACTGTCAAACTACATTTTTCCTTTGCTCTCCAGACAACAACATGCACATTTTCTCTTTTCTCCAAGTTGATCACAACAAAAAAGAGGGGGAAAGGCAATACTCTCCACCCAACCAAGACATCCAATGAAAGGAGAAGCCTTCCTTCATCATTGGCCCCCGAGCCCCAACAAAAATACAATAAAAGGTGTAATTCAACCATGGAAACAACTGGCTTCCACAACACAACATTCTTTCACATACACATTTCTTTTTTTTTTTAAAAAAACACAATTCAACACAAAAACAACAGTTCACAACTGCATTTAAAATCATTTCAATAGAACTCAGGCTTGATCATGCAAGCCAAAGGAGCAAGGTCTATGGGGGAAGCTACTTATGCCTCCCAATTGGAATTTGGGCATCCACCAATAACAAACCACCAAAATAATTCATCACACACATTTCCTTATGCCCCCACAAATCCCTCCTTATGCCCCCACATATTTCCTTATGCCCCCACAAAGTAAGAAATGCAAGCTATTTCTTTTCCATGGTGGATCCCAAACCCAAACTCCCTCCACAAAATTCTGATGCCAATGGCATTCCTTATGCCCCCCACATGGATTCCCCATAGCCTTCTCCTACACCATCCCTATGGCAGTCTACCCAACCAGCCAACAAATAAAACAAAGCATGCACTATCCACACAACAAAACAAGAAAATGACAGCATATAAAAAGAGAGTTAAATTCCTACCTCTCCATGGTTACTTTTGTCTCCAAACAACAAGCTTCAAATGCCAAAACACAGTCCAAAACAAAAACTCCAAGCATGCAAATCTTTCTCCAACTTCCTCCAAAAACAAGAGCTCCACACAAGAAAAATGCGCCCCCAAGGAAGTTGTAAAATGATTCAACAACCCAAAAACAAGGCAAGAGTTTGGATTAAATAGAAGAGGGAGAGAAGAGGATGATGTGGATCCATGTAGGATGCCACATCACACATCCTCCAATTCAACACAAAAGACAAACTCCATTCTCCCAAGCACAATAAAGAGGTGGGTGAAAAATATGACAAGTTACTTGCACACTCTAAAAAGCCCACACCTCAAGGGACAAAAAATTAATTAAAATGTAAGAAAGTGCAATTAAAACCATGCAACAAGACTATTAAAATTCATTATAAAAGTCACAAATCACATCTCCATCCATAAGTATGGTTGGTAGATTAAATTTAGAGGCATGGGACAAGTTTTACTTGTCCCACAAGCCTCCAAAAACAGCCCCCAAGGACAAATTCGAATTTCCATGGAGGTGGAGTATTTCTTACTCCAAAATCTGACTTACACAAGCTCTTACACAACTTACACATCCCTTACAAATTAAATGCAAACAACCAACAACTCTTATAATTACTTTCCCACATCCCAATTTAATTTATTTAAATTTTAATCATATGATTCTCACATTAATCTATCACAATTTAATTAATTAAAAGAAGGGAACACATTACTAATAAAATACATACAACAATAATAAAATTAACCACATCAATAAAATACATAATACCCATGGTCACATGTAAAGGTAATCCCCCATGGGAATCCTAACAAAAACAACACACAACACAAAAAAAATGAGTTTCCATGGTGACCTTGTCGAATTCACCTAGAATTCCATTATGGTTGGTCTCCGATCCCCTGATGTTTTGTTGTGATATTTTTAACCTAAAAAATGTAAATACCTCCTTCGGCCTCATGGCCATATCAAAACATCCAACATGATATAAATGAAATCACAAAACCAACTATATAAATGAATCACAACAACATCAAGTAACAACTACATCATTTGCATTTTTAATTAACAACTATATCATCATCAAAATATCCATTTTCTAGATCAACTCATAATATCCAAATCACATGTCTGAACCACATCCATATCAAATAATATATCATCATCCATGTATATGTCTCTAATAATCATCATCCACATATAATCCATGATCAATGTCTAACTAATAATCATAATAATGTCATAATGTAATCAAATCAAAATCAATATCCAAAAGGTGTCAAAGGAAAGTGGGCACTACACTTGAATAGTTTCGAGTTTTTCAATGGTTCCTTCTACTCATTCTTTCCTCTACAACTTTGCTCTGCATCTAGCTTCTCTAGTAATTCATGTTTTTACAAGTGCTCGAGCAATTCCAACTTCAAAATATCAACCTTTACATTCCTTAGACTCAAAAATTAAGCTCTAAATCCATTCAATTGCACTTTATAGATAAAATGACAAGGAATTTCATCAAAAATGATGAAAAACAATGTGTATTCGTATCTCTAGGAGTCTTGGAGCAAAAATGGTGGAAAAATCAGATGCAATGCACAACAACCATTGATTCTCGCCCTTTCTCAACTTTAGATTAGAGTCATCCACATGGAAAAATCTGATTCAAGTGGGCCTGGGTTTCCTTTTTCATTTTATGACTTTTACGTAAAATGCGCAATTTTCACATTTTTCTTGCCCCTCCACCTTTTATATACGGGCTCGACACATGGCTTAATCTGGGCCTTTGATGGAGTCACGGCTCATTTTACAATTTTACCTTTTATTACAAAAAGGCAAAATTTCTAATTTTCTTTCTGACCCACCTCCCTACCCGTAACTTGGAAATATGCCACGTGTCCTTCTTCGAGGTCAAAGTAAGACTTTTTCCCTACCACTTCATATCTATTAAATAACCAATTAGATGCTATCGGGGTTGTAGGGCCAATTTGGTGTTTTTAAAAATGTGAAAAAAGTGGAAAATTTCACCAAAAAGACCCGTCAAGCCACATCCAATAAAAATGAACACGTATACACCTTCGGGAAAAAAAGAGAAATTTGCTCTACCTTTATAAATTTGACCAGCTAATCAAAACTCAACGGGGCTGCGGGGCTAAATTGATCTTTTTACAAACATAGCAAAAAGTTACAAGTTATAAAATAGACCTGACGTGCCTCATCCAATCAAAAGAGACCACATAGCTGAAGATGCTGAGATATAATTTGACGGGAAAAACATGCCCGTTGAACAGTAAGATGTAGGGTAACTTCACCATTTATGCCTAGAATTGAATCTTTCTTCAAGGACAAAGAATTTGCAAATAATTCATGGCTCGACAAAAATCCATGACCATAGAGAAGGATTTACAATAACACCCTGGTAAAGATAAAACTTGTATGCATCCATTCGAGGAGATAGAAAATACGATAAACTAGACAGATTGGGAAATTTTTAGAACAAACAGGGCGAGATCAAATCGAGCACAACATGAAAGATTGTTCCTTAATGATATTTTATTTCCTAAACTTTCCTAAACTAACTCAAACATCTTAAATATCCTTTGACATCACCCTCATATTTTTCCAGCTTTCCCTAAACGTTCCCGAAGGATGCATACTGACCCGCAAAATTACTAGAAATGTCCTTTTAAGCCTCTAGAGGACTTATCTTTCATATAACTTCACGTAATTCATCAATCAACTTAATCATCCCTCCTCGTAAACTAAACCACACTTGAATAAATCATTAGTACCTTTCTTTAATCCAACTTTATGGTGTTATTGAAGACAGGTTGGAAAGGAGAGAGGCTCGGTGATAGAGAAACATGATTCTCAATCATGGGCTTGATTTTCATGCTCAAAGTTTCAATTTTTAACGTCTACCATTTTTCATGACAACAAGTGCAATCCATATAATAAATATATTTGAAATACTTTAAAGATACCTTAAACCACATGTATTTCTCCTCCTATAATGTGATATCTATATGAATACAACTAGATTTATCAATTTGATCACTTGATAATGAGATAATGGCTTGGCATTCATAGATTGATTTGGTTTGGATGGTCTATATCTTAGAAAACAATACTTTATAACCTATTTGAGTGTGATTCAAACCTATACAAATATTTATCCTAAAGTGTGATGTTTCTTTTTGAAGTTTTAGGAGACCTTGAAGTACTTTAGGAATGAAATTTTCAATGGGTTCTATTGAAATTTTTAGGCAAGTAAATGATTTCATTTGACTTGCTTACATAAGGTTTCATAGGTATAATTTTACATTAAGTCTTACCCATGATGAAATTATGACCCATAGAAATATTTCATATTGAGTAAGCAATCGTTGTGTGGCTAGGGATGAAACCACCGGTTTTGAACCAAATCATTAGATTGTTTTTTTCCATATTGGAAATCTAGTATGAGTTGGGAATGAGGTACTTGAAAAATTTTAAGCATGAAACTTAGAGGTGATAAGCGGTTGAATAATGATTAAAGCAATAACGTGAGTGATTGAAAAGTTATATTAAGTAGAGAAAGTAATGCATGGGACTAAGGATATGAAATTAATATTGAAATTTGTATACAAATCATTATTTAATGATAAAGCCAATGTTTTCATTGCAAAGTGATAAATTACCAAACTTGTCTACATTTTCCACTCCTTTAAATATGAAATGGAATTGTGTGCTTAAAGGAAAAGATACCTGATTTTTAAGCACACTTTGTCTTCACTTGATGTGATTTATTCACTTAATGTTTACAATATCTCCAAATTTAAACCTAGAACACAAGTGTATAGAAAGGTTTGAAATTTAATTTAGATGAAATTTAAGCTTGCAAATTTTTAAAGTAGAAAAGTAAGGAAATAGTACTCTATTTTTTTATTGAAGTATAAGCTCCTTGATGATGTTCTTGGAGAAATGGATTATATTTGAGCCATTTGAGGATTAGGGGTGATCATCCCCCATTTTTTAATGGAGATGTCGATTCATAATGTATTTTGGTATCACTTGACCCAACACCAAAATAAGGGTATCACGGGATTTCTAATCACTCTAAGAACCTTCAAAAATAAGGAGGGGTGTCATGAGGATTTCTATTAACTCAAAAATACTCTCTACAATATTTATAATAAGGGTATCATATGGATTTCTAGTCACCCTAAAAGCTTCTTCCCGTGGACCACACCATTGCAAAAGGATCTAGGTCAAAGTGTTTAAAATAGTGCAAATTCAAGATGGAATGAATTATAATCATGTCCCTCACTATGTGATGTTCTAGGTGTATCAAGTATGTAATATTGAATATAGAATAAGGAGGAGGCCCGTGCCCGCATGTTGTGTAAATTTAAAAGAGAGTGAATAGTTCATGCCCCCATATTTTGTACTAAAATATAGTAAAGTTTTCTCTAAATTGTGTCAATTGTCCCTAAATCCATATCAGAAACCTATAAAACTCTATATGTTCTAGAAAGTGTTGAATTTGTTACTAAAAATGTGCCTAAGACAAAACCATCAATCTTGTATAACAACATCTTCTAGTTTGGTCCCTTGTTTGACAAATTGTGTGCATGTGCAAATTCTAAACCTACCTTTTATTTGTTTGTATTCTCTATATATCTATATTATGTTCCAATATCTTCTAAGTTTTGTATTATATCTGATGTCTAAATTTCATATATTTCACATAACAATATGAATGAATTCCCCCTCTTTAAAAATGAGTGGGATGTGCAAATAGATCTCTTGAATCAAAATAAATTATATGTATCCATGTTGATGTAGAAAATAGTAAGTATTCGATCACATTGATTTTTTTGTAGGTTTCCACCATAGAGATATTTTTTATGTAATAGAGTGCATGGTATGAACTAATGTACAAAGAGAGAGAAAATAAGCATACAAGAAAAAAAATGTGGAGGAAAACAAACATTGAAACATAAAATCAAAGTACACCATAATTATCATAAATGTTAGTCATAATAAAGGTGAAGGTCCACATACAATATACTAGACATAAGAGTGTCACATACAAAATCAATCATAAGTAAAATAAAAATATGCCACAAACATAATAATAACAAAGGCCATAGGCTCAGACATGAAAATAAGCATACAAGAAAGCAAGAGAATATAATAATATACAGTAGCATGAAGGCATGTAGAACAAGTAATGTTAGCATAACACAAAGAACATATGTTAGTCACATTAGTTTGAATACATACAATAGACCACAATATAGAAAATTATCATAATGATAATGTGAAATAGTGCTATGTAATGAAATAATAGAACCTGATATCATAAGAAATGCCCTTAAATGTTGATTGACCACTAGGCAATAGGAGAGATCCAACATCAAGGAAATCAATAGTCTTATGTATGTCTTACATCATGCTCAAATACATTTTCGATACATATGTGTAAGGATTATATAAAATATGTTATCTATCGAACCATATGAATAACAACATTTACAAAGTAAAGAACTAACAAATTAATTCAAATACAAGTCTTGATTTTGTATTTTTACAATATATGAAGGCTTTTTTGTTTATGATATTATTTGAATGTTTTTGTATTTTTACAATATAATTGTTGAAGAAAGAGATACACTAAGAAATTATCGAGAGGCCGAGTAGAAAAACCTATAGGGATGAAGGTTCAAACCTCACACTTTCATCATGCATACTAGGGGTAAAATGTATTGTGTCAATTAAAGGTGATAGGACATTCTTAGAATCTTTATTACTTACACTATGAGGCTTAGGATAATGTTTGCAAGGGTATACCTCCACATTTAGCATGAATAGGATCACTTGGCATGGATGTAGAAGTGGGTGTTTTCTTAGAAAAGGGATTAGGAAAAGGAGTCTCATATGGGATACCCTTAACTGTAACAACTTGATATATCCTTAAGTTTATGAAGCCAAGGGAGTTCTAGAATCATGTTACATGAACCAAGATAAGAAATAACCTATAAATGTATAACTATAGTAGTATATCCCACAATAAGAGGGAGAACAATGTGCCCAAAAGAGGTTTTAGTATCAAAGCACATATGTTGCTTAGTAAAGCCTAAAGATGCAAGCAATTTGAATGTGCACATATTGTGTTTAGAGCCACTATAAAGAAATAAAATATGGATATAAATTATACCAAAAAATAATTAGATGTAAAGTGCTTGAGAAAATATAGTGGCAATAATATTAGTATCATCAAATGAAATAACAAGCCTAGGAGGCATAATGGATGTAATGGTACCAATCGAGAGAATAAAATGGATGTAACATGAGGATGTTGAGCCCTATAAGTATGATGTACCTTTATAGTTTCCTTAGATTTCAAATTATTATTAGGATTCATATAGTTGAATATATTGAGCTTAGAATTGTCATTGATAGGATTAGATTGCTTAGGAAGAGAGAAAATTCAATTGTGTTAATGACAATGTGGTATTATATGACATAATGAAGCTTGAATAATTTATTTGTAAAGTGTCAAATATATCTATGTAAGCAAAAATAGGAATTATAATTAGAAATTTTACCATGAGGATTTCTTATATCAATCTCAATAGGAGGAGGGAGATCATATACAAGACAAAATGTAAATAGAGAAAGTAACACACAATAAAAATGAAAGAAAACCTTCTCACAAAACTCCTTGCAACCTCATATTAGATCAAATGAAGAGTGGGGTCGAGTGACACTCTTGTTAGATCCTGATGAGAGATTGGATTTCTTTGATTTGTGCCTTCTCCAAGATATTCCAAATGGAAGAGATCAAGCTACGAGAAATGGAGATTGATTGATTGAGTGGTTGAATGATTGGGTGATCAAATGGACAACATAATGGTATGCAAGAGTGATTTCCAATGGAAATTTGGAAGAATAACAATGTAAATTCCTCAATCTTCCAATGATGATTTGAGAGGAATGGAGCTTCTTATTTATAAATGTAGAAGAAGCCATGGATTAAGGAAGGTAGAATTAACTGAGTTGTATAGGCTATTGATTTCATTTTCCTTATTTAGCATGGTTGATTTATTCTATGCAGTTAGCCATTTGAATGAGAAATAAAAAGAATTTATTTCAAATTAGTTGGCTCTTGAATTATTCCAAATTGTACATGCATATTTTCTTCCATGTTTTTTAGGATTCTAGAACTTGAGTGGGATGACTAGTCAACTTGAGTGAGTTGGCTAGTGAAGTGGAGATGAGTGGAAGGTGAGTAGATAATTGATTTTTATTTGGTTTTTATTGGATTAAATAAATAATTAAATTAGCTAAAGGGGGGCATGGTATGTTTTGAGTGTTGTAGAATTAATTAATTAATTCTAGAAGTGGGATATAGGTGAATAATGGATTTAATATTATTTTTGGACATTATAATGTGTAATGGGTATTTTTAGGGTGTCTACATTTGCCCCTCTTTAAAGTGTTATTATGAAGTAATAACATTTTAAAGATAGTAAACATGTGTAGATTAGTGAATGGATGATAAAGAAGTGTTCTAGACTACCTGATTTTCCCCAATGAAGCATTTGGATGCCTCAACGGATCTAGATTGTGCCAAGGGAGTGCCCCTTGAGTGGATGGGTGACCCGACAAAGAATTGAAAGCCACTTAATAGGAGTAATAAGAGACTAACGTGTGAGAGACCAGAAAAATGAGAAATGGAGGGAGGCCAAAATTAGGGTTTTGGGACGTGAATTAGGGTTGGAAGAAGGGTTAAATAGAAGGGTGGGTTGGTAGTAAAAATCATTGGTCATTTTATTCATGATTTGATATGTTGTTGAGTTGATGATGGTAGATGATATATGATAGACATATGATGATGATTGTTTTATTTTTGATTTGATATTGATTGTGATGAAATGATGATGGGACTAACCTTGCTTGTAGCTTTAGCTTCTATTCATATTTTGTAATTTAGATTATTCCTCTTTTATTTTGCATAATATATTTTTCTCTATGATTATTAAAGAACTATAATGTGAAACCTATTTTTGCATAAATAAACACATACACAACAAACAAAAAAGTAAAAACAAACCCAATATACATAGTAAATGTATGCACCATGGCTACAAATGAACCAAGATGATAAACAATAAATTTGTAATTGGTCAACAACTAACTAAGAAAAGTAACAATGTAACACAACTTTACATAAAGACATTTAACTTTGTCCCTAATGTGTTCCATAGTGATGATTGATTGATTTGTTTTTCCCCAAGAAAGGATGCATGCAAGGGTAAGATGATTTGGATTGATTCGTTCATTTCTTCCAAGCAAGGATACATGTGAGGGATAAAATGAGAGCCAATATTTCCCCAAGCAAGGATACATGCAAGGGATTTAGATTAGGATGTTTTGATGTTTGTAGGATATTTGGAACATATGCCAGGATAGAATCAAATGTGTTGATTTTGGGGATTTTCTTGTTTTTATAAATGTTTAGATGTTTGGATATTTTTGTAGATTTTTGAATGGTTTTATATGATTTTGGTTTATTTTCAATATTTTATTTTGGCGGGGGAGGTTGACTAGGTATTGATGTGAGGGACCTAGTTGTGATAGTGATCATGAGAAGTGAAAGTGACCATGAACCCATTCCAAACTCACGTAAGAACTAAGATTCTCATCAAGATTTAGAGATGGATAGAGTGAAGATGGATGATATAATAGATGGTAAATGTCCTAAATGTTTGGAATATAGGATAGTATAAGACATGAGAGGTGATAGGATATGATAGAAAAAATGAGATATGGAAACATACATGTGTAAATGTTACACTTTGGGAACTCATTTTCAAACAATATTAAATATTTCATTCCATTGGCAGAATGTATTGTAGATGATATAGTGATAGGATGTCTTACTCCACCCTTGACTCCATGCAACTAGTAAGATGTGAGGGCTCAACACCGAGAGCCAAGAAGGATGTGAGACACATGAGGTAGTGAATGGATGTAAAGACATTAGGTTTAAAAATGGTCCATGTGGGAAATTGTGACTCATCTCCAATTAGGATTATCCGACCAACTCTAAGATGATTTTCACTTTATAGGTATTTGAATAGACTTAGACCCATAGGTGGCCTACTGATTCAAAAGATTTGGTTTAATAAATTGTCATCTCTCCTAAAATTGACATCAAAATTCTATCTTTGGAATTTTATATGATTAAGCACCTTTGATGTATATTGTCTTAAGGCTCCCTTTTTTTTTGGAAATGATCCCTACATTTTTCCACATGCCCCCACTAAGAGGAAAGGGCTCATCACCAAAGAAAAAATATAGGTGAGTAAGGTTACCTTCCTCCTTTCCCAACCTCATACTACTAGTAAGAAGCATGGGCTCATCACCAAATACTGTGAAGGATGAAAGGTGTAATTATTTGCATTTTTTTGTATTTTTGATTTATTTTGCCTTGATTTTACATTGTGCTTGTTGGGTGAATGTTTGACCTAAAATCTCAACACAACATGAGGGTTCATCATCGAAGACTAAGATGGGTGGTCAAAAGATCCAAGTAAATAATTTTTAGAGATTTATTGTTAAGGAGAGAACTTCTTTGGAAGGAGGATTTTCCATCATAAGATTCTAGATAAGACCATAGGTGAAAATATCCAAAATGGGAGAAACCATACAAGGGATGAGATACACAATACCTAATAGGATCAATATTAACTCTTGTCTCATGATGACATGGAATAAATAGGTGAAGAGTGTGAAGAATCATGAAGATGTTATGATTGGGATATCTGTCAATGTATGAAAAGTTTAGAATTTTTTTTAGATGAGCTAGATGGGATATTTTTATGGATGGAGGATTTCAAAATTTCACCAAAGTAGGTTGTAGCATTCAAGTTGATAACGAATCCCTTCTTGCAATCAAAAGGTGGTATGTGATCCCGAGTTTTGAGAAGTTCCTCGATAGCCTCATCTTGGAAGAGGTCCATGAAAATGTGATTTTGATTGGTCATGATCAATAAGGGTAGGGTAAACAATGTCAAAAGTGATGGTGTGAATGGAAAGTTGGTCAAAAAGGATTATATCACCAAGGTACTCAAAGAGGTCATGTGTGGAACCTGTCTCAACATCAGATTTAGTATCTTCACCATTATTCATTGTATCAGATGAGACACTTCGTACATGAAATCATTGTGATTTTAACCTAAACCATAAGAGTTAAGCTTTTCTAATGGGATAACAGGATCTAGACAACCTTGTTCATTATTTCCAAGACATTTTCCCTTCCATTGCATATTTTTCATGATTTTGTTCCTATGACATGTTTGGGTGATTGATAACATGTAGCAAATTGATCATCATACAACCAAGAGCTCTCGAACCTTGAATTATCTCATCTTCTAAGTATCCGAATCGTCAATCAAAAATGTTTTTTTCCAAGTTTTTAGATGGGAGATATTTTATATGGGAAGAATTTGATTTTCCATAGTTGTGTGGTGATAAAGGTAGGTTTCTAATGTGAAAAGAATTTTCAACAGTTTGAAATTGGTACTCACTACATCCTTTATCAATGATTTTGAATTAACTATTTTCTTAGATGAATTAGTGGATGTATTATATGATGTAGAAGGTGGATTAATGGATGTAGAAGGAGGACTATTGGATGTAGAATGCAAATTATTATATTTATAAGATATAGAGTCACTATCAAGATTGTTTGTGTTAGTTTATGGATGAATATTTGAAAGTGTATCAGGATCAAAATGTTTGGTTTCAAAAAATGGGATGATACGAGTATGAGATTGTTCTACAAGGATAAATATGGAACCTTGTGCATATCAAATAGGTTGCACTTCTAATGGTGATGTGAACACTCCAAGTAATCAGAAAGAAATCAAATTACAAAGGAAAATCAAGTATGAAATAATATATCTACTCGTCCTCATAGATAGAAATAAGAAGGTACATATATAGGAGTGTTGTGTACTACCCAATGGACACATGAAATCCTAATGACCCATGATCTTGATAAGTTGGATGAATCACATGTGATGTGGACAAGATGATGAGTCAAGATAAGGAAAGTCACATACACCAATACCTCCCTTCATCAAAGTTGAGGTAGAGGTCATGGCAAGTCAAAATAGAAAGAGAAATCCCCTAAACAACTAAGAAAGATGTGTCAATGGGGCCCGAAAACTAAAGGACTGATAAGGTACCCATGTACAAACAACATCTCTCTAGAAAATAAGAGGATAAAAATGGGTCTCAAAACTATTCTGATGAGGCGCCCTATATAATAAGGATCTCAAGTAATGGAGGAAAACCACAAGGGAAAAACATCCACTTACAAGAGATAAAAGACTCACCTAAACAACCTAAGAAATATGTGTCATATGGGTCTTGGAAACTAAAGGCATGATAAGGTACCCATGTATAAATTTAAATCTTTCTACAATAAGAAGATGAGGAGAAGAATAGAACTAGCCAACTCCTTGAAGGTGATTTCCAATGAAATCCCATGGAATATAAAGGACCTGAAAGTTTCTAACTAGTGGTGGAGGGAGGAGGAACATTAAGTGTCTTTGAAGGTGGATCAACATGTAAAGGAGACAATATATCAAGTGAGGTGGAGATAATCTTGTCAAGCTCCATGAGGTGAAAGTCCACAAATATAGATACATCGTCAAGTGGGTTGAGATGTTGTGGAAGAGAATCCTGAAGAGGATAGGGAGACAAGAAATCCCAAAGTAGATGTGCAAAAGTAGTAGTGGACCTCACCCCAAGATGAGAGCACAAGTGAAGATACTTGGCTTCAACGAAGGGTTTAGTAAAGAATTATATGACCTAATCTGTAAAAACTCCTGGAAAGTCTCCAAGAAGAGTTTCGATGATGTGGTCTTCTGCTTGTAGAATAAATAAGTTCCATCAACATCAAAAATGTTTCTTCTATTAGGAAGAACAAAAAAATGTATCTTGAAAGGCCACCCACTCCATGAAGGAACACAAAGTCAGCAGTATGAAGAACTCTGAAGTTGGTCCACAACTAATGCGTGACATAGGTCCAGAAAGAAGGTGCTCAAGAAAAAAAGGTAATTCCACTGAAGTATAACTTTTAGAGTAAGAGCATGGATCATTCGCCAAAAGAATTTCCATATGAAGTGAAGGAACAACAACCCCCACAACAGTAGAAATATGATACACAAATAAGGGTGGATTAGTGATGGTCTCCGAAATAGTGAAAGTGAAAATATTCCTAGAAGGGGAACTCCCAACAAAGGATATTGTGGACTCCTCCAAAACACCTATAGAAGGATGAGAAAATCTTGTATTACATCGCAAGTAGGTGTTGGCATTAGCACACCGGTTTTACAGACAACATATCAAATCTAAGCATACATGCAAATAAAAGTGGATATTCTACCAGAAGAAATATACAAAACAAGAGACATAAATCAACACCAGATTTAACGTGGTTCACCTAGTGTGGGCTACGTCTACCAAGAAACAAGCTAATCTATTATCCAAATCTTTGATAAGATATACAATGAAGATTTACAATATTCCACACCTCTCAGATGTTTAATACTTTCTTCCTTCAAGATTTTGTTTTACCACCAAGAATTCTCTCTCACCAAATTTTTTCAAGTTCTTTCTAATTCTTGTTTATCATTTTCTCTTCTAATCCCTAGCTTTTGTGCTTATATAGTCATTTATAGACTTAGGGCACTTAGCCATGCAATTACAATCAATAAATCTATTTTAATGCTAAAAATAGATATAATTCCCGAGAGTTAATTAAAACTTCATCACACAGGTAACCGACGCTAGTTCTACCTAACCGTTGTCGGTTCCTACTTGCCCTTGACCGATGTCGGTCTTCCCTGACCGATGTTGGTCTTCCCTTAACCGATGTTGGTTACTGTGTTTTCTAGCAAGTTCCAATTGCATGCTAAAATGAAGTAATTGAGCTCCACAACTCAATAATATCCCACTTGGAGTTTAATTACTACACCATACTTGTACAACGTCATTCTTGGATCCTTCCTTGTCTTTGTTTCTTCCTCTTCAAGTCTCAAACTTGAAGACCAATAGAAGTGGAGTGTAGCTCCAACTTCTCCTTTGCTAATGGCTTTGTTAGCATATCCGCAAGGTTCTTTCTCATATGAATCTTTTCCAGATTCAACTGTCTATCCTCCAATACCATTGTATGAAGTGATACCTCAATTGAACGTGTTTCATTCTTGAATGAAATGCTGAGTTATTTTCCAAATGAATTACACTCTGAATGTCACTGAATAGTTTACAATCACTTTTATCCTTTCCTAACTCTTCCATGAACCTACTCATCCATATCATCTCCTTTCTAGCCTCTGTAGCTATAAAATACTCTACCTCTATAGTAGACAAATCCACAACCTTCTACAAACTCGAAATCTAGCTAACTGTAGTTCCACCTACTCTAAAAATATATCTAGTAGTGATCCTCCTACCATTTATATCTCCATCCATATCCGAATCAACATAGCCACGTAATGAAATATTCGAACCTTCATAAAGCATAACTACACACTAGATGTCCCTTTTAAATACCCGAGTATCTAAAAGGAATGATAACCAGATCGTACCAAGCCAAGAACACAGATGCTAATTAAACACCATGATCAATAAGATGAAAGTAATTTGCTAGAATAAATTTACATAAACCTTTGCAAAAAAATGAGAAACAATATCATATATTATTATGGAACTCAATATAATACATTGAGAATGGGCCTTGCTTAAATAGGCAAGGAATAACAATCTAAGAACCAATCAAGGTCATAGATCAAGCCATAAATCAAGGAAATAACTAGTCATCAAAGAACTAGTCAAGACCATAGATCAAGGAAAGAACTATACCTAACAACTAGATAATATCTCCTAATATCTAAATAAGATAAAAGAAATATCCACACACATAAGTGGGTGAGGATAAATACAATAAAGGTAAATAAAGTACCTAGGTGAACATGAGATAAGGTAAATACCTACTCTAACACACCCCTTCAAGTGAAGCTAGGGGCCAAACTAGATGTGGCATGTCCACAATATGAGTCCCAAAAACTAGGCTTGATGAGGTACTCATGTACAATAATTGGTAAAAAGGGACAAAAGTAAGAAGTACCCAAAACCAAATGAATAACAAAGTAAAGAGAGTAAAGACCTGCTCCAAGGCATCCCAAGAATCTCGGCTCAAAAAAATCATACAATGCTAAAGAATTTTGGTGTGCATTGTGGTTTGAATCCACTGCTCGATCAAAAACTCAAAAACAATTGACACTGGGTTTCACCAAAATAGCTCTATATAAGGAGATCACAACGAAGTGATGTCGAAAGTGCAAAAAAACACCAAACATAATTCAATCAACTGCTACAAATAGATGTGCCATGATCCAAGAACAATAACCAAAGCAATAAGGAAAGGACACAAACTTTAGAGTGTCATGATCCAAGAAAAGCCAAGGTAATAAGGCAAGGACATGAAACCTGAAGAAGCAGGATCAACACCACACCCTCCCATACTTTGCTGAATAGGTGGAGTGATGCTATAAATCTGTATGAGTTGTCAAAACAACTACTAAAACACGACAAACTAACACCGGAATGCACTGCAATAGATCTGCCATAAGAGATATTGTCAACATGCCACAAGTGTCTAACATACGATACAAAATCTCTCAACAAACAAGAGAGATACACTACACCTGCTAAAGAAAAATACTCAAAATAAGAAGCATCACAATGTAGAAGGTATAGAAAGTGAAGCAAGAGGCCGAATGGTGGAGGAGCCATGCATGTAGAGTCCTCTCAATGAATTCCTATGTTGCTGCCATGAGTGATCAGATATCCACCCCAAATCAACACAGATGGATCAAGAAGATGCCTGCATATGACTTGGTGCAAAATGCACAATGGGTGCATGTAAAAGAACATCGAATGTGTGTCAGGGTTGATCATGTCCGACAACTAAATTCTCAGGTTTCTCAAGCTTGATTAAAGGTGCATAACTCATATGTTGCTCATGATCCTCAGAAAGAGTTGAGTGAACAAAAAAAGGAGCTCTATCAATGTGTGATCCCAATGTAGTATCTGCTCAAAAACCAATGTCATGATGAGAATTCTACTTAACATGTGGAATAAAGGAAATAATACCTTGTGAATGTCTATCAATGACTCTGCTAGTGAGACCCATAGAACAGAGCATGTGAGAACCGAATGCAGTGGTATGCTTCTAAAAAAAGCTATTCAACTGAGCAAAAGTAGGATACACAACATGTGGTACTGTAATAGGCACATATGTGGAAGATCATGTAGTAACAAGCTTCATAGGTGTATGAGCATCAAGAGCAGGAAAAAACTCAAAGACTGACAGATCAATGTTAGTGGGTTCAGGAGCAATAGCTGCAAGTGGACTAGGAGCATGGATATGGTTGTCCACAATATGATGGTGATCTTGTAGGCTAACAAGGTTGTTCTGCAAGAAGTGTATTATTGTATCCTTATCGTTAATGAGTGATTGTAAAAGAGAATTTCACTTCTTGAGCGATCTATTTTCTTCCAAAAATTTTACAATATCCTCTTGAAGTCCACATACTTTAGAGAAAAGCATATCATTCTTAGAATCCATGATAGATACAAAATATAACTCCTAGAAGTTTAGGATGTCGCTCAGCCAAATTGCATCCATAATTGATTACAACACTCCTCCATATTTGGCACTTTATAATTATAGTAAAAGTCTCAAAATAAATATTTCTAATGGAAATAGCATGAAAAAATAATCACTTTTGCAAAAACGGCACTCAAAACCGAGTTACAGAGCAAAAAGATACAAACTTTTCAATATTTTTACTTTGTTATTTATTTTAGTTGCCAGTAAAATAAAACAAATTGTTGTTGCCTTCACCACACAAATAAAATTAAAGGGGGTTGAAATTAAGCACATACTAGTAGGAAACACAAGCTTTAAGCCCTCATATAACCATACCATATGACCAAGGGCTAAGGATTTTAATGGGTGTTTAGGGTGTGTCACATGTTTTTGAGAAAGTCACATCCAACTACCTCTTACTAAAAAAATTACTATTTCTGGACTGTGTAGATAGTGATCTTTATTGCCAAAAATAGTAGCATGCGATTTTCCTGAAATAGAAAAACTCTTGCAGACCTGAAAAATAATCCCACATTTTTTTCCTTCGCCACACTGATCTCGAGGCGAGACCGTGTCCCTGTCCCCCAAGCAACAATACAAAAAACCTAAAAAAATGATTGCCTCCAGAAATGGTCGAGTTTATAGTCGATCTTAGGGTTTTCCCACCTTTTGGATCCAATGGAAGCCTTTGTTTTGCATAAAAATGCATGTAGCAACAAAATACGACCAAATCCCAAATATATGAATATACAATGAATTTATTTGCAAAATAAAACTTACAGATGGATGTCAACAACAATCTCCAGCTCTGATACCATGAAAGGAATGATAACCAGATCGTACCAAGCCAAGAACACAGATGCTAATCAAACACCATGATCAATAAGATGAAAGTAATTCACCAGAATAACTTTACATAAACCTTTGCAAACAAATGAGAAACAATATCATATATTATTATGGAACTCAATACAATACATTGAGAATGGGCCTTGCTTAAATAGGCAAGGAATAACAATCTAAGAACCATTCAAGGTCATAGATCAAGCCATAAATCAAGGAAATAACTAGTCATCAAAGAACTAGTCAAGACCATAGATTTAGAAGAGAACTAGACATCAAGGATCTAGTCAATACCATAGATAGATCAGGAAAGAATGGTACCTAACAACTAGATAATATCTCCTAATATCTAAATAAGATAAAATAAATATCCACACACATTAGTGGGTGAGGATAAATACAATAAAGATAAATAAAGTACCTAGGTGAACATGAGATAAGGTAAATACCTACTCTAACAGTATTGATTGGACTATTTTCCAATGCTCTTTACCTAGATTAGCCATATATCTACTCACAACTCCCACTGCCTATGTAATGTCTAGTCTGGTACAAACCATAGCGTACATGAGACTTCCAAATGTTGAAGCATATGGTACTCGTGTCATGTATTTGACCTCCTCATGTGATGAAGGACACTGATCTTTACTCAATTTGAAGTGTCTAGCCATAGGTGTGCTAACATGTTTTGCATTCTGCATGTTGAACCTTTCTAACACCTTGTAGATATAATCCTCTTGAGACAAATACAATTTCTTGTTTTTCCTATCTCTATGTATTTTCATGCCAAGGATTCTTTTGCAGCTCCTAAATCCTTCATAGCAAATGTGTGAGCTAGCTTTCTTTAAATCTCATCAATGTCATGTATACTAGATCCTGCAATAAGCATATCATCCACATACAGTAACAAAATAATATAGCTCCCATTTTCAAGCTTCTTGAAATAAACACAATGGTCAGATTCACATCTCAAGTAACCATGCTCATGCATAAAACTATCAAACTTCATGTACCATTGCCTTGAGCTTGCTTGAGCCCATATAGGCTCTTTTTCAACTCTGCACACTAATTTCTCCTTACCCTTGACTTCATACCCAAGCGGTTGCTGCATATAAATTTCTTCATCCAAATCACCATGAAGGAAAGCCATCTTCACATCTAGTTGCTCTAAATGCAAATCTTCTACTGCAACTAAACTCAATATAGTACGAATAGAAGTCATCTTAACAACATGAGAAAATATTTCACCAAATTCAATACCTGCTTTCTGTGCAAATCCCTTTACTACAAGCCTTGCCTTGTACCTTTTCTATCCACTCATTAATCTTGTAAACCCATTTGTTCTCGTAATGTCCTCTTACCTACTAGTAACTTAACAAAATCCCAAGTTTGGTTATGTTCTAAGTATTCCATCTCCTCATCCATGCCATGCTCCCACTGAATGTGGGTCTTATTCTTGCATTGCTTCTTCAAATCTCTCTAGTTCACCACTATCAGTCAACAATAAATAAAATAGAGAAGGTGTAAATCTTTCTAGAAGTTTACTTACCCTTTGTGACCTTCTCACAAGAGTTTGGGGTACCGGAGGCTCAATTTGGGCCTCCTGGACATTAGTATCAACTTTTGATAGTGACCGACACTCGGTCACCTCTAACCAATATCAGTTTTGCTAACCGATACTAGTTTTTGTCCTCTCAGAATCGTCGGCGGTTCATCTGGCTGATGTTGGTTAGGGACTAACTGACCATGGTTATTGTGTATATCTGTCAGTATTTCTTTAAAACCCGAGAGTTCATTTTCATCAATAAACTTCTCAATTTTCTCATCCTTAGGTACCAAAATTTGATCCCTATACATTCTCTTTTCATTCCATTCAACATCATGACTCTTAATAATTTTAGAATTCTCTAAATCCCAAAAATGGAAACCGAAATCACTAGATCCATAACCAATGAAAGTGCACCTCTTGGATTTTGCATCCAAATTTTTTCTATTTTCCTTATCAACATGCACAAAAGCTTATGAACCAAAAAAATTAAGAAAATAAATATCTACCTCTTTTTTGGTCCAAGCTTCCTCTGGTATTCCTCCATCTAGTGAGATTGAAGGGCCATGGTTAATCAAATAAACCGTTGTATCAACTACTTCTGCCCAAAACTATAAAGGCAATACAAAATGTATCCTCATACTTCTAGCACATTCCATGATTGTCTTGTTCATTCTTTCTGCAACACCATTCTCTTGTGGTATTTTTGGAACTGTTCTTTCTCTACGTATCTCATTCACTAAATAATAATCATTGAAAGCCTTGCTACAATATTCACCACCATTGTCAGATCTAAGACACTTTAACTTAGAATTTGATTCATTCTCAATAAGGTCTTTCTATCTTTTAAAAGTCTTAAAAACATCATATTTACATTTAATACAATAAACCCATACATTTCTTGTAGCATCATCAATGAAAGTAACATAATACTGGGATCCTCTATGAGAAGCTACCTGAGCTAGTCCCCACACATCTGAGTGTACAAGCTCCAATTTCTACTCCTTAGTTGCCCCAACTTTGAGAAATCTCACTCTCTTTTTCTTTTCAAAGATACAATGCTCAGATAAATCAAGATCTAAATATTTCAAATCTAATAACTTACCCTTTTGCTTTAAGATCTGCATTCCTTTTTGACTCATATGACCTGACCGATTATGCCACATGCATGCATCCGAATCTGAAGTAGATAATGCAAAAAGGAATCGATAATACGGTAGATAAATATAACGTTCCTATCTTCTTACCTCTTATCACAACAAAATCACCCTTGGTGAATTTCCAAGAGTCTCCTGTAAAAGTAACCATGTAACCAGATTCACCTAGTTTCCCTGTAGAAATAAGATTCCTCTTGAGGCTTAGCACATGCCTCACATCTTTCAATACCCATGTATTTCCATTCTACAATTTTAGATGAACTTCTCCTTTACCAAGAGAATACTACAAGGTTCATCATCACCCAAATAAACATGCCCGAAATTTCCCTAGACATAATTTCTGAAATAACCCTTATTAGGGGTTGCATGGAAAGAAGCTCCTGAATCTAAAACTCATGATTCAATTATACTATCCAAAGAAAGAATAAGAGTATCTTGCATTATCTCGATGAAGCAAGATTTGCCTCTTTACTTTTGTCTGGTTGTTGATTCTCTTTCTCCTTTGACCAACAATATTTCTTTGCATGTCCTTTCTTTCCACGTTTCTAACAAGTAATTCCCTTACTTATGGATTTAGATCTAATTTCCCTTGAATTTTATTTCCCATGGCTCTTACTCTTGGATCTCTCGTTACTGTCTCCCCCTACTTTCTACATTCAAATCATTTCTAGATGATGTTTCCTATGTACTCTTCCCCGCGAATTTCTTCATTCAAGATTATACTAACCACATCATCAAACTTCAAAATATTATTAAGAGATGTTGTATTACTAACAACCTATGTCACAAGGTTCGAGTTCGAGTTCGAGTTCGAGTTCGACGAGGATTAAATTCGTTTTAAGTTCGTCTCATAGATAAAGTTCGAAAAAAAATTCGCCATTAAGTTCGAATAATAAATATTAGAAAATATAAATAAAATATATACTTCAAAATAAGAAATAATAAAATAAAATTAAAATATATATTAATTATATTATTTTAATTATATTTAATATATTTTAATTATATTAATATACACATTCATATTTTTAATTCTATTAATATACATATAAGTACTTGTATCTATATATATAATAAAAAAACTAAATATATTTTATACATTGAAAATAAAGTAAACAAATAAAAAGCATTAATAACATTAAAATAAACAATGAAAGTCAAAACATACAAACTAGTTATAAGATCGACTCAATTAAATTTTAAAAAATTAAAGAATATTAAAATAAAAATTTAAACACAAAAACGTAAACATAAAAGGTAAACCTAATAACATAATAAATGACTCGACATAAAGATTAAAAATAAGCTTATACAGTCTGTGGGAAGGCAACACACGAAAGGGAGGGTACGAAGGGCAACAATGGGTTGTCTCCGCCGATTAACCGCGAGCCACTGGTTGCAGGCTTGTAGTGATGGCAGCAGGCTTGTAGTGGAAGGCATCGTGGCTAGAAGCAGCAGACCGACACCGAAAGAGAGATGAGCAGGCCCTAAAATCAAACCCCGGCAGCGTTTTTAATTTGTTTCCCGCTCAGGACCTGTAGTTGAGCTGTAGGTGAGCGAACAAGTGGAATGAAAAATGCAGAGCGCTTTACCTACGAATTTTTTGCGAATTTTAACGATTTTTTTATGGGTTTTATAAGTTCGGCGAATTTCGAACTTCAAGCGAAAAATTCGCCAAACCTTGTGACATAGCTAACAACCATTACCAAGTTGTCCCAACTATCGTGCAAAGAACATAAGAATAAAAGTGCTTTTACTTCATCATCATACGGTATATCAACTTATTTTAACTGATTTACAATAGATCGTAAATCATTCAAATGACTAGAGGTAGATTCACCTTCATGCATCTTAGAACTAAATAGTTTCTTCATCAAATAAACTTTATTTGAAGCACTAGGTTTTTCATATAAATTAACAAGAGATTTCATTAAGTCTATCTGTAGAAGCCACTTTTGTAATATTGGAAGCCATGGATGCTACCAGGTTAATCTTATAGATCCCAAAGCCTTTCTATCAAGAATCTTCCATTCTTTATCAGTCATCTTCGTAGGTCTAGACTTCTCATCCAACGGTAAGTAAAAATCTCTTTGATACAAATAATCCTCAATCTACATCTTCCATAATTGATAATTTCAGCCGTCAAATTTCTCTACCTTGTATTTATTATCTTCTTCCATTGTTGTAGCTCCCACTCAATTAAAAAACCCTCTATGAGTAAATATGTCAACACACAAAACCCTCAAACAAAGCTCTGATACCAATTTTTGGGGTTAGCACACTGGTTGTATAGACAATATATCAGATCTAAACATACATGCAAATAAAAGTGGATATTCTACTAGAAGAAATATACATCATAGCTTTAACATGGTTCACCCATTGTGGGCTACGTCCACCAAGAAACAAGCTAATATATTATCCAAAGCTTTGACAAGATATACAATGAATATTTACAATCTTTCAAAGCTCTCATATGTTCAAGACTTTCTTCCTTCAAGTTTTTTCCATACCACCAAGAATTCTCTCTCTCCAACCTTTTTCAAGTTCTTTCTAATTCTTGTTTATCATTCTCTCTTCTAATCCCTAGATTTTGTGCTAATATAGTCATTTATAGACTTAGGGAACTTAGCCATGCAATTACAATCAATAAATATATTTTAATGCTAAAAATAGATATAATTCCCGAGAGTTAATTAAAACTTTGTCCCGCAGGTAACCGATGTTGGTTCTGCCTAACTGTCACCGGTTCCTACTTGCCCTTGATCGATGTTGGTCTTCCCTGATTGATGTCAGTCTACCCTTAACCGATGCTGGTTACTGTCTTTTCTAGCAAGTTTTAATTGCATGCTAAAATGAAGTAATTGAGCTCCACAACTCAACAGTAGGTATTGCAAAGAGATGTTGAAGTTCTAGACAATATGCATCCCAAGAGGGTATCTCAAAAAATAGAAGAGAAATGTTTGACATGTATGAATCATCAACACATAAAGGAGGAGGATTGGAAAGGGACTCACACACTGGAAGTATAAAGGAGACAGATGTAATGAGAGTATGAGGATGGGAACAAAAATACTCGATGTCTAATGGGAAGGGAGGAGTATGCAAATACTCGAAAGGTGGTGAGAGGAGGAGAGGAGTCCTCATCAATAATATCATCATCATAATTATAAGAAAAATCCACATCATCTTGGATAAGAACATGAAATTGTGTGTCGGATAACTATCATCAAAATAATAGGAAGAGACAATGATATTAGTACAAGAAGCAAGAACGGAAATCTATGAAGGGTTTCTAAATAAGGAATGACGAATACTCCAAACAATGCAAGGACACTTTGTGTGCGCTACATGATGGTGGAGATGCCTAGAAATGTACATCAACAAATGACCAATGACCATGTTTCAAGTGTCAATTTAGTATTCAAACCGATCAGATCACTAAAGGCGTGTACTCGTCCATGTAAAAATAGATAGATGTCATCATGAATGAGAAAATATTCCATGCTTGAATGCCACACCGCATAATTATTCCTACCAAGAAGAAGAAGAAGAGTGGAGGATGTAATGCATAAATGGTCCTAAAAAGAATAGGTCCAGGGAAAATAAATATCCATGGTGCATCTCTCGAAAAAAGTAAGAACTACCAATTGCAATAAAAGAAGGGTGAGAGAATACACAAAAGGTTGCAAGACGTCAAACTCAGTCAAGAATGAATCTGCATGTAATACAACACTAAAGAACAATGATGGCACTGTTTGTGGCAATTTATAAATAGTGTGTTGATTATAATAAGTTGTGTTCATGCAATGTGAGACAGTTCACCACTCACCTTGCGGTAGACGAAGAATTACACAAGACCGGAGACCACAAGAACTCTCAATCTAAAGTAGAGGAACAACACGTAAACAAGCACAAAAGGGTGCAAGAAAGAAACAAAAATACAAAACAAATTTTGGTGTGAGAAAAATCATATTGTGTCGTAGTAGAAAACCCCTTGCTAAAATACTATGATGGACATGTTCATTAGTTTGCAAGCAATAACAAGGGTCATTACAATGCAAAAAATGGGGTCAAGATGAGTCCATGGGACCTCCAGACGCCAAAAACACTCCCGAAAGGTGAAAAATAGCTAGGAGGGGTGCTACACACTCCAAAAAATGATTAGTAGTAAAAACATCCATTAATGCTATAAAATGCACTTTTAAATTGCCTAATTAGCCTAATTTTAAAGATTAAATGGGTTTTACAAAGTGATTAAATGATGAGAATAATGTAAAAATGATAATACCACTAATTAATTAATTAAAGAGATAATTAAATTTAATTAAAATCCATAATGATTAAATAAGCCACCTCTAAAAATAATTAACCACCTATAAATTCAATTAAGGCTCCTAAGATTAATAGACCACCTTTTTAATATAAGATCCTAATTTTAAAAACTAAGATCTTACCTTAATTAAAAACCTAAGCCACCACTTTAACAATACTTGACCACCATTTTAAAAAAATAATCAACCTTAACTTAATTTAAAACCTTACCATTTAAAAACTTAGGTTAAAGATAATTAAACAATATTTAACATTAAAAAATAGGGCGATCAAGTGGATGAAGGGTTTGGCGGTAGACACGTGGAGGCCACACGAAGCTCTAGGCTCAAGGATGACTTGGTCGAGTAGGAGCGGAAGACCCGAGGAGAGGGCTCGGTAAATCAAGTCTCAAGATGGGGTGAAGTGGTTTAAACAAGAAAATAACATGGCATGTTAGTATGGCGACCGACGAGTTAACATCTGACTCGAGGGAGTGAGTCTTGCGGATGTAAAATGGTCGAGTGAGTGGAGGACCAGGGCACGTAGGAGATTGAATGGGTGAGAAGGGTTTGTTGCAATAGTAGAGCACAATACACATATAGCTTTGCAGGAGACCAAAAATAACTAGATCAAAGCGAGATCTAGGCATGTAGAGATGGGAAGAGAGCCAAGCTCACGAACACAAAGGTGAGTAAGCTAAGACATGGCTTGTCAATGCAGAGCTTGCAAAGAAGCTCGCAAGGAAAAATGGTGTGGGCGTAATGAGATAGGCTCGATCAAGTTAGAGAAAATGTAGAGTGTTCTTGCCAAAACAAAAAACAAATACACCCCAATTCAATGCAAAGCAACCACGACCCGGTATGACAAATAAAAACAAACAAAACTCAGGCGAAACACTCAACCCAATACAAACTAGGCCCAACACAATGCAATCCATCTTAATAAGACCCAACTAGCCACATAAAATATAACTAGCTTAACCCTCTAATTACAATAACATCTTGACTCACAATGAAGAACTGAACTTGACGATTTGAGTGGAGGATCTCACCGAGATAGACATGGCTCGACCGAGCTGGTTGAATAGAGAAGGAAAAAAGTAAGGCTCAAATAGAAAAATGTAAACCAGAAGGAAAGGAGGGAAGAGAGGGTAAGACCAAAAAAATTCACATAAAATTGTATTTTTAATGAAAATAATAAATCTAATAAAACCATAAAAGGCACTTATTCCAAAAACAACTTTCCCTCCAAAGTTAGGCTAAACTATCTATATCTGGCCGAGAACTACCTAAAACCTACACATTCACAACCAAAAACCAGCAAAAATCCAAAAATGAGATTGTTAAACATGTTAACAAGATTCCAAAATATGATCGAAAACGTGCCTGAAAAAGCAAAAACTTAAACAATAGTAATAATAAACCAAAACAAATGAGTGAATATTTACCAAACAATAGCTTTGATACCATATGAGATTGTTCTACAAGGATCAATACGGAACCTTGTGCACATCAAATAGGTTTCACTTCCAATGGTGACCTGAATTTTCCAACTAATCAGCAAGAAATTGAATCATAAACAAAAATCGAGTATGAAATAATAGGTCTACTCATCCTCATAGACCGAAATAAGAAGGTACATACATAGGAGTGATGTTTAACTCCCGTGCATGACACATGGAAATATGACCTATGATCTTGCTAAGCGAGATGACTCACCATGTGAGGTGAACAAGACATTGAGTGATGACGAGGTAAATCACATACACTAGTAACAAGGTAGAGCATATTTTTATGCAAATGGGAAATAATTTTCTTGTTTATACCTTCCCTCAAGAATTCTACAATACTCGAAAGGTTTGGTGTCAGCGTGCAACATGACTTCTTTACCTTGATAGGGAATTTAATACATTGATGGTATGTGGATGGGATGGCTTACATGGCATGGATCCATGGGCGACCAAGGAGGATGTTGTAAGGAACTTCCAAGTCCACAACATGACACAAGGTTTCCAAGGTTATTGGTCAACCATTTAGTGATAGTATGAATGTTCCTAAAAATTGTCTCTCGCAATTATCATACCCATGAATAGTTATGACACCAAGATTACTAGAATATCTTCAATATAGCCAGGCATTGTAAAATTTTCATGGAGAAAATATTTAGCATGGATCCATTATCTATAAGCACTCTTTTGATTTTATGATGAGTAATGAATGCTTCAATATATAAGGAATTATTATTTGTAATATTTGGGTTTAAAAGGTTGTGAGGACCAAATGATAGGATATCACTATTGGTCAAAATATTTGCAATCTAGGCTTGTATTTTTTTGTGTTGATATCCTTAGGAACACGTGCATCATGTAGCGCATGAGTAAGGATGTCTTGAAGCACAGGTTATGTCTTAAGTAACAGTATGAGTGATATTTTTATGGATGTCTTCTCCAATTGTTTAATAATATCATAAGAATTGGAGGAAGATTTAGCATTGGATGTATGTTTTGGATCAGTAGTAGACTTAGGATTAGATGTTTGAGGTATTGTGGATGTGGAAGGTTACTTTGTTACAGTACCCAAACATTTTTCTATCATGTTGTTACTACATAGGTAGGAGTGTTAATTTTGATGATACCAACAATGTTGGGTTCATGATTGATGAGTGATATGATTGAGTCATACTCAACATTATTTGATGTTTGGCCCTTATCCTTTTGATAGATTTTGTTTTCATCTTGTTTCAGAAAATTTTCTTATAAAACCTTCAACTTCTCATTAAGAGTTTTATTATTTGAGGTTTTTTCAATTTTTATATCTCCAGGGTCAATTAATTTTGAATAGTGTCAAAGTTTTAGGCAACATCCATATAATGTCTATTGATACGATGGTACTCACAATATTTATTTTCTATATACAATTTTTTTGGTTTCCCCTCTTTAGAGGGTCTTAAAATCTGGTTATTGATCATATCCGCACTTATTAAGTGACATAATACACTAGAAATGATTTCTTTAAGTGGTGTGAATTATCTTCATTTGAATTCATGAGGAGTGGTTTCTTTACTAGGAATGATGATTGGTTTATTAGTGGATTTGATTTATTTTGATTGTGTTGTTTAAACATTCTATGAATTGCATTAATCGGTGATCCCATCATTCACAACATTGTTGTTTTGGTTGATGAATTTTGACTTATCTTGATAGGTTGATACCTAGAAGGAGTTTTGATGAAGCCCTTAACAATGAGGGATATCTCGATTTGTGTTCCCTTCTTGATTACTTCCTCAAATTTGGTTAAGAAATGCATTTTCATTTGGAATGATAATTTAGTATTGTATTAGGTATGAAAATTCTTACTAATTGTTTCTCAGGAATTGAACAAGGGAATTAGATTGTGATACCTCACCATCTTTGGAGAAGTGAAGTGAATTTTTCATTACTTCTTTGCTTTGTGTTGCAAAAGGTCCATTATAGTGACCACGGCATCTAAGTTAAAGTAAAAGTGTTTGAAAAAGTTTTCCGATAACTTGGCGAAAGTAGTAATTGATCCTTTAGGAAGATGTAAAAATAAATCTAAATCTTGTCCTCCTAAACTCTTAGGAAAAAGATGTAAGAGATATACATCATTTTAAAATAGTTCTTATTAGCATGCCATGAAGTACTCTTTTACATATCTTGGGTCATTATTTTCTTTGTATTTTTCAAACTTAGGAGTTTCAAATGATGGATGAAATGGTATGCGCAACATGTATTTATCAAATGGATAAGGAAAAAGATCTTCAAAGTTAAATTTTTTGGTTTGTTTTTGCATTCTCATTAGAATTTATTTCATGTTCTTACACTCTTGTGTGAATGGAGAGTTTTGTTGGGGTGTTTATAATTTCATTGGTTTTTTTACTAGGTTGTTCTTTAACTTCATTGTTTGATTTTTCGGTAACTTTTCAAGCCATATGCAAGAGTTGTTTTTTCATCTCATGAATTTTATCTAACAAGGATTCATTGGATGTTTTCGTTGATTTTTTGGACTTTTGATTTCATTTTCTCTATTAGGGTTTGTCTAGGAGATGTTTCAAGTTCTTGTCACCAAAATCCGAGTATAGCTTTACTCTCATTTCTAGGATGTGAAGAAGATACCAATTTTTAACTTTTTCTAAGAGTTCATCTATTTGTTCTTTTTCTTCTTCAGTGATTTCGGGTTGTCTTGCATCATTTTCTTCATCAAAAACATATTTTCCAAGAGGGTTGATTCTATCAAGGTCCTCATAGATATTGTGGATTTTTTTGCGAGTAATCACCATTGTACTAAAGGAAAGAACCTAAAGTGAAAGGTTTTGCACTTGTAAATGTGTTTAGGGAATCAAATCTAGTTTAATCAAATGGTGTGTATCCAAAGGATAAGAATTTGTTTTGGATTGGGTAGATTAGATTTTGATTGGATTAGATTGGTTTTTATTTGGATTGTGTTTTGGAACACAAGTTTTAATCTAGAAGTTTTGATTCAAATAATCATTTACAAATAGCAAGCAAGAAATGATTCTCTTGATTCATTTTGTCTTAGAGGAAAAATACCATTAGGAAATGTAAATTTTATGATCTGCAATCAAGAAAAATGTCATGGAATGGATGAATGCAAAGGATCTTATAACTCCAATAGATGCATCTTTCAATATATCCTAGACTTTATATACCAAATTTGTATGGGGACAGAAGTGGTATGGGGAACCCTTAGAATGCTTTGAAAGAGACTCACCTAATCAAGTAGTATCCCTCTTAGAGGAGTGAATCACCACTCCAATGATGGGTTTTATGATTAAGTGGTAGGGTAATGAGGGAATGATATGTGAATGGTTTCCTTATTTCTCCTCGAAGAATTTACAGGGATGATTCCATAGACTTCATTGTTATATCTATATTAGGCATATGCTCGCAGTAACCTGTCATGACATCTTTACCTATAAACGAGGGCGAGAGGAAAGGAAAGTTTTGAACTCTATTTTAGAGTAGGTCTCAAGTGAAATGCAATGAAATATGAGTGGTGTGTAGTAGTAAATTCTATGTCACTGATGTAGCTAGTGGTGATGAAATCCACGTTACTACGTGCAAATACAATATGAGGCATTAAACATGTAATTTTCTTTCCAACTTTGACAAAAGTAAATGTGTAATTGAACAACATAAAAAAATCTATAATTGGATTTCTAGAAAAAAATAGCAAAGTGTTTCTAAGAAAAATTGGTCTTGCATGAAAATGATTAGTAGTTTGTATCATTTTGTTTGGTAAGGTTTTCCAAGAGAAGCGGTCTTGTACAAAAATGATTAGTAGTTTTCCTGCAAAACAAAGTTAGGAAAAAATTATGTAAAATATATCAGTCATTTATTATTCTCAAGATCACCCAAAGGTGCAAGAGAAAATCATGCATAGATTTTGATCATGAACATAT
Source organism: Taxus wallichiana var. yunnanensis (assembly GCA_018340775.1). Taxonomy (NCBI): domain Eukaryota; kingdom Viridiplantae; phylum Streptophyta; class Pinopsida; order Cupressales; family Taxaceae; genus Taxus; species Taxus wallichiana. The sequence goes on from CM031242.1 coordinate 246,634,778, forward strand.
AAAATGAACAAAGTGATAAGCGAAAATGAAAAGAGAACTATTGAAACAAATGATAGAAGGATCTCAACCACATTTGATTCTCAAGATCACCTAAAGGACGCGAGAGAAGAGCATACGCGAGTTTTGATCATGAAAGAGAATGATAGGAAAGGAGAGACTATAAATGTTAGATCTGTTTTTTATGAAGTAACTGTGAAAAGTGTCGAAATAAAAAAGAAAACAATAGGAAGCAAGTTTCAACATTATGGAAAAAATAAAAATCAGAATTCTGAAATAAAATGGTAGCACATATAATAGAATGAAAATGCAATTTTGAACTATAGAAATGCAATTTGAATGATACGTAAATGCACCTATGAAAAATGCTAAGCGTAATCAGTTGAACAAAAACACACTTAGTTTGACACAAGCGTAAATGACATAAACGTAAAGACTTGCAACATAAACATCCAGTACAATAGAAATGTATGGCATGACATAGAAGCATAGACCTGTAAAAATTAAAAAATATAGGCATGGTAGTGCAGATCACGAGCTATGCTAACGTAAAGAGGATGACGAAAATGCAAGGTACCCTGTACCTACAAAAAATTTAGAACACATCCAAATACCTCTAATTTTTAGAAACTGCTCTCAAACCAACTTATGGAATGGCCTAAAAATTTGTCAGTGACCTCCAAAAAGTAGAAAAAAACATGAAAATGATGTTATATTTTTAATATATGGTTAAAATAATGTGGGGTCTTACCAAGCATGCTAGAATGTGAACAAGATAAAAATGCAGATAGAGAAAACAACAGATAATAAAAATGAAAGCAAACCTTCCCAGGAGACTCCTTGCAATCTCATATGAGACCAAGTCAAGAGTGGGGTCGAGTGACATGCTTGTTGGTTCCTAATGAGAGATTGGATTTATTTGATTTGTGTTTTCTCTAAGATATTATGAATGGATGAGAGCCAATATACAAGCAATGGATATTGATTGATTGATTTGTTGAATGATTGGATGATCAAATGGACAACATAACGGTATGCAAGAGTGATTTTCAATGGCAATTTGACAGAGTAACAATGAAAATTCCTCAAGCTTCCAATGATGATTTGAGAGGAAAGGAGATTTTTTTATATATGCGAAGAAGCCATGGATTGAGGATGGTGGAATTGACTGAGTTACAGGCTATTGATTTCATTTTCCTTATTTAGCATAGTTGATTTATTCTATGCAGTTGGACATTTGAATGAGAAATAAAGAGGATTTATTTCAAATTAGTTGGCTCTTGAATTATTCCAAATTATATGTGCATATTTTCTTCCATGTTTTTAGGATTCTAGAACTTGAGTGGGATGACTAGTCAGCTGAGTGAGTTGGTTAGTGAAGTGGAGATGAGTAGAAGGTGAGTAGATAATTGATTTTTGTTTAATTTTTATTTGATTAAATAGATAATTAAATTAGCTAAACGGAGGCATGGTATGTTTTGAGCGTAGTAGAATTAATTAATTAATTAATTATAGAAGTGGGATATGGGTGAATAATGGATTTAATATTATTTTTAGACGTTAGAATCAACAATGGTTATTTTTAGGGTGTCTACAAAGAGATACAAAGTTACACTCCGGTAGCTTTCGTGAAATAACTTGTAGTAAAGAGGGAGATTGTGTGAATTGCCTCGAAGGAGAAGCTTGTACCTGAATCTTTATAGGTTGAGATATGAGATTAATAATAGCATTATAATCAATATTAGTATCATTAGGTTTTCCTTTGTAATTATATTTACATATAAATTTAGATGTAGATGTATTGGGAACATTAAATGAATACTTAACCTTTTTCAAAGTAAATAGGTTGGCCTCTCATTCTATTAAAGTGTGATATACCTCATCCAAAGATCAAATTTTGTCAAACATGATATATTTTTGGAAAGGAGAAAGGAGACTTTGAGTGAATGAACCTTGAATCTCTTTGTCTACAAGTATATTTTTCATTTAGTAAGTATAGTGTTATAGCACAAAACATGGTCACTAATTGGGTCATTGGATCCTTCTTGAATTTTATCCATTTGAGCATTTAAATTTTGTCACTGATATTAATAGAAAAGTGTGTAAGAAATTGATTAGCCAATGGAGTAAAATCTCGTAAAAGTATATACGTAGATCATACAAGTATTGTAGAGAATGGTCTTTGAGACTTCTAGGAAAAATCTTAGTAAGTAATTGATCATTGTAAATATAGTCTAAGAAAGCAACATGAAAGGAATGAAGATGTTTAGGATCAATTTTTCCCTCATATTAAGGAAGCTTAGGTGACAGAAACCTAATAGGTAAAGGAGGAGATGATATTTCAACTGCAAGTGGATTGTGAAGCAATTGAGTAGAATTCGTGACATTAGAAGGATTAGTGTCACCTTGTTATAATTGTAACACTTGGGATTACAAACTATGAGCAAGATTCACAAGGTACAATGTAGTAGAAGAGGTGTCGGAAGTCTCATAAGCATGTAAAAGGGATGTAGAAATAGTAATATACATAATAGACATTATAACATTATGGATGGGGATATGGGATGCCCCCATAGCTATAGGAACAAAAGATGTGGTAGTAATCTATGTAGGAATAAAAGAAGAAACAATAGTAGATTCAAGAAAATCAAATGCAAGTAAGTGTGTTTGTTCATCCCTAACTATATAGAGAAGTGCATAAATATGTTGAGGATTTTTCTTTTAAAATGTTGTGAAATCAGACTCCTTGTTAGTGATGGGGTCAAGTACTAGAATTGTAGTCATTATGAGAACCCTCTACATAGGTAGTCAATCTAGTGTTAACAAAAATAGAAACATTAGACTATATGTGTGTGTAGTATTGTCTATGGGAAGGGATTCAAGAGATTTATTACAACCATTATATCTATTATTAGTAAACAAAAATCAAAACAAAAAAACATGTGTGTAAGTATTGTGAAGTAGAATAGGCCTCGTGTGTGTCATCACATAAATACTAGGAAAATTCATTGTGGGTATCAATAATATCTCATGCATATTCCTATACCAACTAGCCACATAGAAGTTGGCTCACTAGTGTAAGTCTAAGAGAAAGTCATGGAAGAGTAAGCCATGAAAGCATTAAGGAAGAAATGGAAACCCTAAGGAAACTAGGGTTAGAGAAAGGCTAAGGATTTAATTAAAAATAGGTTCACCAAATGATGTAACCCTAAATAAACAAGAGGTTTGTTATGTATTTTCTTATTTATTATCATAAGATTAAGGGTTAGAACATGTAATATATTTAGATTAATTGATTAACATTAATGCATAAATCAAAAACACTATTATTAGTAATTGCAAGATAGAATATTAGAAATTATTTTTAAGAAGGTGAAAACATAAGAAAGAGGGTGCACCTAGTTGATTAGATTCTCATAAGGTTTGTCTAGAAGTGAAATAAGGATAAGAAGGTTGGAAATGTTATGGAAGTGTGTTGTATTTGATTCCTAGAAGTGAAAAGCGAGAAGGTATGGAATCGTTAGATGTGTACATAATAACTTGAAAGTTATGTACATGTTTGGATCTTTCATACAATTGTGTTGGAGATTTATAACTACTTGTGCATGTGATACCATCAAAAACATGTTTCGTTGTGAAACCCTAGATGTCGTACATGTGCAAAACTTTACATTTGATCTAAAATAACTTTAAACCCTAACCACATGTAGGAGACCCAAAAATGTTAGTGGTTGGGGAAGTGCAATATGTACACCGCCTACGTTGGTAATTTTTGAAGAAGCCTCAAACCGCACGTAGGTCTCCATCTAGAATGGGATCTCTATATGGATGCAACTAGCTTTAGTAATTTGATCGTTTCATAAGGTAACAATGGCTTAGTGTGCTTAGCTTGACATGGATTGAATAGTCTATGGTTGAGTTTGCTTCAAACCTACGCGGGGGTTACCCTAGAGTGTGTTTCTTTTTAGAAATTTAGGAGAGCTTGGAATTCCTTAGGAATGATATTTCCAATTTTTGTTCTTGAAAATGCCATGCGATTAAATGATTGCATTTGACTTGCTTATATAAGGGTTTATAGGTATAATTGTTCATTAAGGACGACCTACAAAGAAAGTATCAACGCATATAAAGATATTAAAATGAGCAAGTGACTATTGAGTGGTTAGGGATGAAACAACCAATTTCAAACCAAATTGTTTAACGGTTTGGTTCTTGTTTGGTAGTCTTGTATGGGAAAGGAGTGAATGATACTTGGAGGGGGACTAAGAATAGGCAATTAAGATTGGAATGTGTGAACAAGTCATGATTTAAGGATAAAAATAACATTATCATTGTCAAGTGATAAATTACCAAATTTAGGTGTCTACACAGTGAATTATCCATGGAAGTAGAATTGTAAACATCATATGTATTTAACCATTGAACATTTCTTACCTATGTATTATGATTATTTTCCATTAGAACTTGTATCCATGATTTTGACCCACAAGAGAATTAGAGATGTATTAGAGGCGTTTGAATGAAACCATAAGGTCTATCATCGAGAAAATCAAACCTTGAATTAGAAAAATCAAAAATTAAATCCAAAACCCCAAGGATGAAAAATGAAATCACAAAAGTTACTTAACTCAATAAAGGGTCAAGCTTTGCCAAAATGTTTTGATTAAACTAGGATTTTACACATAATCTAACTAAAGAAAAAATGATAATTCAACTCTAATAAAGAGATTCCTAAAACACCCCTAAATTATGTTAAATATTATTTTTGATATGTTACTCTTTTTAATATTTGACAAAGTATGTTTAGAGTTAGTGAATATAAACTCAAAAAAATATGTTAACATGAGGTAAGACGATTTTCTCAGATTATGTGAACAAAGAAAAAAAAAATATTCATCAAGGTGTTCAAGAAAACTCAAAATCTGAAATTGTGTTATGCATATGTTAATAGCAGGTGGACAAGTACCACTTTGTTGAATGCATCTATATATGATAGATATAGACCCAAACGCATCCAAGTGTTCAATGAATCTATCTTCTATGAATAAGATTATTTTTTAATTGTCATTATCCTTGTTCGCTTATGCATGTAAGTCTACTTTTCAATTATATAATCTTGTGATGATTGCAAAATAGTCTAATATTGTTTCATGCCCTATCTTGACCTAAAAATTAGTTAGCATGATTGTATTAGATGACCTCACCACACCCCCAATGACATGATGAGTGTTGTATAAAAACCAAGTACTTTGGATAGAGATAGAGTTGCATATAGTTCTCATGAGCCTATGATGAGAAACAAGAGAATATACAATAACAAATGAATCATTGATTTAGTCCTAATACTTGGTAATATGCACTTTAAACCTTGTACTTCATAAGTAAGTTCAATGTGTGATCTAGGACCGCACTTAATTGGTTGTAGATAAATAGCTTTCTACTTTGATAATTTATGATGAGGAGTGTAAGATATTGTAATTAATGACTATATGTTCCAAGATGTGTCAAGGCATTCGAAAGTGTCATTAATAGGTTAGGGTGTGATTTTATTTATAAATGACCTTTCATTAATTTTCTTGTTGAATTGGCCTAGAATCTTTCCTAATTCGACTAACCCAAGTTACCCATTTAAAAATGTTACAATTTAAGCTTAAGATGGGTTTGTGGAAAGAGGATAGGTTACAAACCAAACCTATCCAAGGGTGACAAAAATCAAATTGAAATGTGGAGGTGTGATGCAAGAGCATTTGGGTTCACAAACAATCCTAGATCAACCAAAACCAATCTAAACAACTAGATTAATTTGTGTTGCATTTTATTTTGCATGTTGTATTGTTGGCACATTGTGTTGTGAAGAAAGTTGGTTGTTGTTGAGCCACATTGTAAAGAAAGTTTTTGTTGGTGGGTTGTGGGGTACTAGTGTTGCATTTTTGTTGTTGGGGTTGTGCACAAGTCTATTGCCCAATGTCGTATTGTATGCAAGCCTATTATACAATGTATAGTCTACTACGTAAGCCACAAAATTTTGTTGAGCCTTTGCACAAGTTGCACAAGTCTATGAAAGTCTCACAAGCATATATGGGAGCCACATAACACTAAGGAGCATGAGTCTAAGGGAACAACAGAATATTAAGAACAAGTTTTGAAGCCATGAAAAACTATTTGAAACCACAAAGTAATATAAAGGTATTGAAATTCATGAAGCATATAAAGCGTTGGTTTTAGACCATGAAATTTTTGGAAATGTTGACTGAGTCTTGTAATGGGTCCTTTGGGCTTTAACTTCATATTGTTATATAATTTTAGGACTCTAATTAGGGGGCTTATATGCCTACATCAATAAACCCAGATTGTCTTAGGGAGGAAGTTTTTAGCTAAGTTTTAGCAAGCTCATAAAGTGGATGTAAGCATAAAGCTCATAACAGTGTGTTTAATAGGACATGAATGGAGAATGGTTATAATGATCTAATTGTATCGTTGGCAATTGATTTGTGCATGTTATTCCTCTAAGTATATGAATAAAGCTTGTTGATTCGTTGTTCTATAATTGAATTCAAATTTTTGTTATTTTCTTTATCTTTGTATGTGTTTGACACGAGATTCTAAGGGTTCCATGGTCTAAAGTGACTCTTCATTGAGCACCATAATTATGTCTATGTCATTTGGTATCAAAGCAAGGTTTTCTTTCGTTACAAGTGGTGGCACAACGAATATTTAAGGTGTTTCACATTTGCAAGTCTGGGTAACTATCATTTCTAAAAATCATTGTCGACATCTTCTAGTGGGTAACTAGTGGGTAAAAGGTGTGCGATTACACAAGCATTAGCGCTTTCCCACATTTGTGAGTGTGGGTAGAAAATCATTTCAGACATCTTCCAATAACTAATTATTAGGTAGATGGTGTGAGGGAGTGTAGAGGTCACATCCATTTGAGGAAACACAATAGCACATAAGAGGAATGTCATGGGAAGTCACCAAAACCAAGGTGCGGTAGTGAGAGGATTTGGTCGAATTGATGTGGACCATGTAAGCCCATTTAGAGGCCATGGAAGCCGCACAACCGAGGTGTTGTTGTGGAAGATCACAATGATGATGTAACAATACCCATGCGACAAAAAACATATGCCACAAATGCGAATGAGGAATAAGTGCAATCTAATGGACCAGAGGTCGAGCTACACACAATTAGTAGAATGGGGAGTAAGTCTAGATTGGAAAGCCCAAGTTATTCTATTTGTTTGGAACCAACGAAGGTCATTGATTGGATAACAAAACTCGAGAAATATTTTGAATATGAAGACATGGAAGATCCCAAGAAATTTAAATTTTCATGCACAAAGTTGAAGAGTCTTGTATCTCTATAGTGGGAGAAAATCCAAACAGACTCAAATGCAAAGAGGTAAAGAGAAGATTAAGACATGGGATATAATGGTTGTGAAGTTGAAGAAAAAAATTTACCTACATATTACCAACAAATTTTGTGTAAGAAATTGCAGAGCTTGTGACAAAGAGAGCTCATTATGAAGGAATACACAAAAGTTTTACTCACAATTTGAGCTGGACATGCATAGGATGACATGGAGAAGATCTCTAGGTACATGAATGGATTGTGGATTGTGATCCAAGATGTGTTTAGAATTATCCAAGTTCATATAATTGAAGAAGCCTATCAATATGCTCTAAGAGGAAAAGGAGAAGATGACGCACAAGAAACAAAGGATTGGCCAAAAAAAGGGTAAAGTCACACAAAGTTGTGGACAAGGTGGTGGTAGGGGAAACTTTGCACATCATGAAGGCAACACGAGTTTAACACCACATAGTGAAGGAACATGTAGAGGAGGAAATGCATCTAGAGGAAGATGATCCTTTAGATGCATAAGAGGTCGTGGAATCTAAGGCACGTGTTATAGGTGTGGAGAAACAGGGCATAGAGCTTTTGAGTGCCGCATGCCCAAAATGATGGGAAGAGGAAAAATCAATAACAAATTTTGCAATTTTATGCAAGGAAATATAGTATAACCGAGATTTTTGATTTCTAGTGAAGGTTTGCATATGGATGTAGAGAAGGTTTACATAAGCGTGGATTGGCCATCACCATGTAGTACTTTGGAAGTACCTCATTTTCATGGGTTGGCTAATTTTTACCGCAAGTTCATTAAGGAATTCAATAGAGTGTGTGTGCCTATCACAGAGGCCATGCGAAGAGATAATAAGAATTTTGTTTAGAACCAACGAACAAAGAGCAATTTGCAAGAGTTGTAGCGGAAGGTGACTGAGCATTTCCTAATTTTGCAAAGACATCCTAGGTGGATTGTAATATTATTGGTTTAGCCATTGACATAATGTTAAGTCAAGAAGAGAGACCAATAGCTTATTTTAGCGAAAGTTGAATGATGCGAAGAAGTATAACATGTGTGATCGGGAGTTATATGCAATTGTCTAGCACTCAAGAATGGAGGCACTTTACACATTTGTCAAAAGAGTTTTTTTATTTACTAATCATCGACATTGCAATTTATAAACACTCAATGGAAATTGAATCGAGTGTGGGTAGATTACCTAGAGTGATGCGCTTTTGTGTTGAAGCATTGGGAGTGTAAAATCAAATGAGGATGTTGATGAACCGAGTAAGCATAATGTATCATTGATAGAGGTAAGAGTGGAAATAGTGGGTTTTGAACCCATCAAAGAGTTGGATGTGTAGTATGAAAACTTTGGTGAAGCATAGAAAGTGTGCAAAACACTTGTGAGTGTTTGCACGACACCATGGTTAGATTATTTTATGCAATGGTGTCACCCAGATTTCACCCTAAAATCTATGACTACCTTATCCGAAAAAATTTCGTACTTTTAAAATAATGGGTCGTTTTGTGTTTTTATTGCACTCGAAGTTCTTGTATTGCGTCAAGATAATCCCAAAGAGCAATATTAGCCTTTTTCGCCAAATACCCAGATGCCCAAAGTTATATTCTGTCATCGGGATTTGTCTGCGGAAAATTTGTATTTAATTATTTTGAGCCCCATATTAGGCTATTTGTGCTCCGTTTTAACTCTGTTATGATCGAATATGTCATTACTCTTATGTACTGAAGGGTTTTAACTTGTAATAAGTTTTGGAATTTATTTGTGACTTTTGGCAATTTTCCGTGTTTTTGTGTTGTCCCATTTCGTTTTCTGTGAAATTTCTCTAGAACAATTCCTTTGCCGAGTAAGCCTAATTTTTGGTTTGGAGCAGCTGAAAACATATATGCACATTATGCCTGGAGGAAGTCACCATCAGAGGTCTGGATTACTGGGAAAAAGCGAAGTCATGCACAAAAAGCCCTACGGGGATGGGTGCATTTTGGAAAACAAAGGATTTAAGGCTGCAATGGAAAAAACAGAAGCCGCGAGGTGGGAATTTTGTACCTACCTAACAGGTACTTTTTCCCGTGTTATAAAATTCACTTAAGCTGCAGTGGGAAAAATAGAGGCTACAGGCAGGTGGGAATTTATTGCCTGCCTTGCAGGGTAAAAATTCCCATGATAAAATAAAAGGAAAGTGACTTAAGTGAAATCATGGGATTTTAGTGCCTGCCTTGCAGGGTAAATAATCCCATTGTCAAAGTCAAATCACTTAAGTGGATCATGGGATTTTGGTGCCTGCCTTGCAGGGTAAAGAATCCCATTGTGGAAAATTCTTAAAAATAGAATTATATGTGCAAAAAAGTGCACCCCCTTTGGTGAGATGATGGCAGCCTTTAAGTGATTATTTTAATTAATCTATCCTTTCAAAAAGTGTGCCCAAGTTTGCAGAAGTCAACAAGTCAAAATTGAAATAAAAGAAATGCATTAAATGGATTAAATTTAATTTATTTAGTGGTTGCCCCCTTCCTCTCAAAAAGTGCGCCCCATTTGGGAGTTATTTAATGATTTTAAAGGCATTAAAACATTAAATTAATTTCTATTTTCAAATTGGTATGGTCAAGGCACACCATGAAACTTAAGTGAAGTGATGTGTGAAGGATTAAATTAGATTAATTTAATTTATTAGATGGTTGTCCTTAGACATGCTATTTTTAAAAGAGAAGAGTATGATTTTTAATTAATTAATTGCCTTTAATTATTAGGGCAATTATTAATTATAGAATTGTGAAGGTTATATAAGCATGGGCAGCCATATGGGTGAATTATTTGATTCACAGTAAAGAATTACAGCCAAGAGGAAAAGTGTGCCCCCATTTAAAGAACGATTTTGTTCGAGCAAGGTGGCAACAAGGCTAAAAGCTTCCAGTTTGGTGCATGCTTTGAAGGAGGTTGATCTTTATCTGCATAATTGTTTGCACGGTGTTACAGAGGAGCTCGGAATTCATTACGGGTGTTTTACAAAGGAAAAAGAGCTTTTATCAATATCCAATACATTGCATATATCCTCCAAATCAAGAATTGTCCAGATCTACACCAGGTTTGAAGAAATATGGCCAAGTAAGAAGAAAAAGAATTATTCGAGACGAAGATAGACAAAGCTATGGCGAAGAGAGATGAAAAAGAAAGTACGATGGAGTCATGCATTACTTCCGAACTTGTACACATAGGAGACACATATCTAGGCCCTAACTTCTTGCCAATTTGATTGATAGATCCAGAGCGGAAAGACTTCACTCATGCATGCGGTTAAAAGCGGTGGAATTATCTCGAGCCGTAGCTTTTCCATGTACGACCCGATTGCAAGAATTTATTATGGAGTGCACTGGATCTTACCATCCTTCATCCAAATTAGTGCATGATGCTTCGGGAAAGACAATAATTCATTTGGACACAGAGTTCATCAATTATTGTTTGAAGATTCCAGTGTGAAAGGTGGTGACTTCCATTAGTCTTCAAGATGCCGACAGCAGGTGGGAGAAGCATAGAGCTGATTGTGTGAGCATAATGAATAGCCGATACATGAAGAAGCCTAGATCTCCTTCAAAGTTCCCGAGAACTCTTCCACGGTCCAATTTGGTGCAGGAGGTAGATGATGTCGTCAAATTGCTATGCAAGATGAATGGCGAAGTGAATGCCTACACTTTTCGTACATGGATGTATGCTTTCATCAGGACCATTGAAATCAACAAGGTTGATTCTATAATCAATTGGTCGGAAATTATTAGCAACAACATTGGTGAGCAACTCCGGAACGTGAAGCGTACTTTCAGCTTCAAGATGACTTCATACTTGGTGTATGCTGCAGCTTCACAAGGTGTCTTTTCCAAGCTGGATAGATGTGGTGTTCTTTCTAAGGACCCCATTTTCGAGTGCTACCCACAACTTACTACACCTACATGCGAGAAAGACTTCAAAGTGATCAACGATGACTTCTTCTACGATTTCATCTGCAGGCTAGAAAAAGACTTGAAGGCCAATAGGGCAAGCAAGGAAGAGTGGGAAGATGTGTCTAAGATTGTCAGTCTATTCATTCAATTTGCAGATTTCACATACCTCAGGGTTACGGGCTTTTCTGGAGAACCAATAAAGATGCCCAGGTATCCAAATGATAGATTGATTGCCATGGAGCTGAGAAGACAACTTGTGGAGTTACACGACCTTCAGTCAAAGCGGCACAAGTCTACGGGCTTCTTCCCAATCACTGTGGGATATTACAGCTACATTAGCATTCATAGAGCTTGGGGAATGGAGGCGCAAATGTTATCCGAGTATGAGCAAGAGTTCTTCCCTACACAGCTGAACTTCGATCCATTTGGAGTAGCCAGGAAGACAATCTCCCAGGAGTACACACATGTGCCTTCATTAGAAGATTTCTGGATGAAGTGAAAAAGTGAGTATGAGGTTAGAAAGAGAGATTTCAGCAGGCTATCAGCAAAGCAAGTGTTTGAATTTGGACTAGCGCGGATACCTACGGATCTTAAAGATGATGGGAATGTGGTACTTGACACTTACCATCAAATGGGAGGAGATAAAGCCATACTGCAGAATAACATAAGAGGTCATGACACAATTGAAGAAAGGTCGGGAGTTGTGTTGGTGAATACTTCAAACTGGTTGCTGACGAAGGGATATTGCCTTGATGAAGCATTGATGAATCAAGTCATGGGAAAATTTGGTGCAAGAGATTCCCTCAAGCGAAAGCACGGAGGAGAAAGAAGCAGGAAAGTTGAGAAGTTGAAAGTGCATAGAAGATCTCAATCCAAGGAGAAGATCACTTCTACGACCATGACTTTAACTCCGGTTTCTCCAGTACCCAGTACTTCACCAACTATTGCACCGCAACAGCAAGATGCTTCTATGCCTCCACTGAATCCAGCGACATTCATCTTCTCCCCTCAGCCACTTCTTTTGGTGCATGTTCTAGATGATATGTTAAAGCTGCAGATGGTGGAATTCGAAAGGGATTTGTCCTTAGATGACTCAAAAGATGGCAGCCATAACACTATGGCACTTTCTGACGGAGAGGATGTTGAGCGGAAGATGGTAGTACACTCAATGACTTCAGCGACTTCTCATTCTCCGAGAAGTAACTTCTCGGAATGGTTGGCTTTGCAATTGGTTCCAGAAGTGAGAATGGAGATGAACTTAGAGGAGCATGACTTGCAGCTACTCTAGAATTTGGGCGGAAGAGACAAAAGGCCTAAAGTTGCCAAAGCAACTTCTAGGTTGATCATCGAGGATTTGGGAGAGAAGTTTGCTGAGATATCAATTCCGGCAGAAGGAAAGATAGAGGAGGAGCTCACGGCGGTGGATGTGTGATAACTAAAGTACCCCTCGGTCAAGCCACCACTGAAGGATTGAAGCAGGACATGCAGACATTGATGGATGCTTTATTCCTTAGGCTTGATAGTGAAAAGACGGAGAAAGAAGAGCTGCAGAAGCAAGTATCTCAATTATATGAGATCATAGCCAAGGTTGCTAAACCTTCCATTCAGCCCATTTTAGAATAGGTGACTGAGCATCTTATGTAGGAAATGGAGGACGCAAGCAATCAAGTAAAGGCTATTGACGAATGGAAGGATTTGATTATTCGTCAAGCTTCTGTACAACTTGGAGAAGTGTCAGCCCACCTAAAGGTTATGGATGATGCAACAAATCAACTGAAGCAACTGATGGCAAACATAGAAGGCATGAATACAGTTGCAGAGAGTAATCTAAGTATTTTGGCCGAGATCAACAAGCTATCGAGAGATGTATTGATTGCGGAATAGATTGTACCAGGACGGATCAATCGAGAAGGGGAAGCAGCTAGAGTTTACAGTATCTTTCCGTTTGGAAATCTGCAGAGTTTTGCTGAAGAGGATGCAGGCACTTGAGAGTAGGGCATCAGATTTACCAGACAGTGTCATTTCTTTAACTAAGGAGAGAGTGGACGGTAATGTCACTTCATACGTGTGGATCGTGTCAACTAAGGTGCCTAATTCCCTGGAAGGGTCTCTTCTGATGATACAAAAGAGAATTGATAAAGGTACCAAGCCTTTCACGATGAATTCTATCAGTAGACTGGTGGCGCTATAGGAAGACATTGCGAGGTTTGGGCCGAGTTTGGAAGATGTGGAAGCGTGCATCAAAGTGTTGAATGAAGGGTTGCTGCAGTTCAGGATAGAGAAAGAAGCAGTGGCTAAAATAGATGGAAGGATGCTAAATTACATGTTCGACAAGTATATCTGATATCAGAACAAGAAAAAGACATAAACATTACAGCTGACATGACTTCTTCTATTTTCTATGTTCTCGGATGAAATTGTAAAACTTCTAAGTTATTGGTTTTGCAACCATTACTTAAAGTCATGTGGAACCATTCTATTAGTTAAGTGATACATGTGTCACTTAAGGAGAAGATAGTTGAGGATGATTGCCAAATGTCATCTTTACTTGTTGTTTATGTTTCAGTTCAGTTTGAGTTTTCCATTTGTACTTTCCCTCCTACATTTTATAAGTAGGAGAAGAACCTCCGGGTTAAAAAGGGATTAGAATTTGTAAGCAGCAATCTTGTGTTCTAGACTTTGTGTTGGACCCCTGAGAGCAACTTAGAGCAAAGGAATACAAAGGAGCAGGTTTCCGGAGAACTTTGTGTCATGGTGTACTTTGTTTCTTGTTTTTAATCTTAGATCTCTTAATAAACTGTGTTATTTTAGATCTGGATCTAGAGTTGCCTTTGTTTTATAATTCTGTGTGTTCATATCTATTAAGTTTCTTCTATGTGCATGCAATTAGCTCTACTATCTACTAATTGGGATGCACATCTTCCCCATTTCTTCTCATATTTCCTTTACTTCCTTCTTCTATAAAATACTTCCTTTCTTGAATAGTTGCTTACTTGCTGCAGAACTTCTTAGTTATGGTTCATGAACTAAGTGGTTAAAGTAAAACCCCTGATAGATAATAACACATTTTTATTAACAAATCGACAAGGAGCCTCACCAGTTAAATGAGGAGATTTATCTCATGACTGCCTAGGTTTTGTGCTATGCAGAAAATCTAGCCAACAGTTTTTGGCGACTCCACTGGGAAACAACTATCTTTGCAGATCAAAGCTTATCTATTGAAGATCAAAGTGTTTTCCACACAAATCTCAACCTGGTTGAACGTCCATTCACCCGATCCGTGAAGGCGCAAGGAAGGATTGATCATTTCTTCCGACTGCAGGAGCAATTCAATTTCAATCATCCTCCTCAAGTTAGAAGCCGCATATCTAGTCTCTCACTAGGAAGGAGAGTGCACACCCATCCAGATCCGGATCGACTTCAGCATAATCCGGCTGCTAGAATTATTCATCAAGTCTACACAAGGAGAAGACATGCTCAAGTCAACATGGCGCACTAGATTATACCTGTCCCATGGGGAGTAGCTTTTGGACCTTTGAACTTGGGTCCACCTATGCATGAACTACCAAAAGGATCTAGAAAGAATTTTCCAAAATTCTTTGGAGATGGAAAGAAAAACCCGGATGATCATTTGCGGCCTTCTTCATATTCTGAGGTGTGCTTGCAGTAAAGCATGAAGATGTCTTAGTCAGACTCTTCATTGAGACTCTACATGACTTGGCGGGAAGATGGTTCTATCGGCTAGCTCTTGGCACCATAACCAACTGGGCGACTATGCGTGAGCAATTCCTGAAAAGATTCAAGCCTATAGAGGATGCTAGCACGTTGATCACCCAACTAACGTAGTTGAAGAAAGATCCAAACGAAAACATGCGGGACTTTATTGCTAGGTTCCAAAGGATTTTATACAAAATCCTCACTTCTTCCACATTGAGCGACAAAAATCAAAAGATGTTTTTTATAAATGCTCTATTGCCTGAAGTTGGATATCAGCTAAGAAGGGCAAGACCTATAAATCTGCTTAAAGCACAAAATGTTGTCATGGAAGTTGAGAACGACTTGATCATGGCCGGAAAACTCAAACAACCATCTCACAAGGGTGATGGCGCTTCTTCTACTACATCTGATCCTTTGTTGCAGAAATTGGCTAATGACATGCTGCAGATCAAGAAGCAGATCTCTCAAGCAGGGAATGTAACCCCCTCAAGAATAGCTCCTACCCGGACCTTTAATGGTCAAAATCAAAATCAAAATCGAAACAGACTTGCTGCTGCACCACAGTGGTTGGCAATAGAAGCTGCTCCAAGGAATAACTTGGAAACTAATGAAGAGGATCTCGGCATTGATGAATCATTCGATGATGAAGACTTTATAGATCCCACTGGTGACTCCAATATTGGTTACCTGGACTACGAATCTGACGATGGCTATTATGAATCTTTTGAAGATTCTGATGGTCACACTTTTGCGGTGTTTACAAGGTCTCAGATGCGCCAAAATGCCGAAGCATCCACAAGCAACCAAGAGAAAGAGAAGATCCTGGCCCGGATGTTACTATCTTGAAAAGAGGTAGCACTCTTCCTTCTTCATTAGCGCCTAAGGATAAATATTCAAATTCTTTCAATTCGCAGCAAAGAGCCAATGCACATCTGCTGAAGCAAGTCAAGCTTTCGACATAATTGATCACATCAAGAGGAATAAGGTCCAGATGTCAGAAGCTGAGTATTTGAGGGCATTTCTTGATCAACTGAATAGATTGGTCAAATATGTGCAAAGTAATGGTCCCAGCCCAACAAATAATACTTCATGGGGTATCTTGTCAAATCCAAAGAATACTTCTACAAATAATGCTGAGGCAAGTTCTTCTCCTTCTACCTCTTCTTTTGATACATCAAAAAGGATTGAGCCATTCTATGTATCTTTGCTCATCAACGGACATAAATTGAGCAATTGCATTTTGGATTCTGGAGCTTCTGATAATGTCATGCCTGCCAAAGTTGCTGATGCCTTGGGTCTCACATTGACAAAAACCATCGGGAGATGTTATTCAATGGAAAGGCAAGTCCCTCTTGTGGGGCAAATCAAGGATGCTTGTGACTTGCTTCTTTTCTAGATAAAAGACTGAAAATGACTATCCTTGTAGCAGACATTCCAGTCTCTTATGGCATGCTTTTGAGTAGAAATTTCTGCAAAGAGCTGGGTGGAGAAGTCAAGATGGATTGGTCTTGTGCGCACATACCAATCAAAGGAGTAAATCAGAAGCTAGAACTTGAGAAGAAATCTAAGTACACAGTATCAAAGTCTGAGGATCCTAGATCTCATATCTTGTTTTAGGAATCAGATCACGGAGTCTATTATCTAGAAATGGATAAAGAAGATGTTCAATTGGTGATTCAAGAGCCACATCAACTTAACAACAAGATTTGGACTTTGGAATTTGATGGCAGCTTGCTGTTCATTTGGATCAGGTGCAGGCGTTGTTCCTATCTCTCCTGAAGGGAAGGTGCATGCACACTCCTTCAAATTGATGTTCGAAAATACTAACAATATAGCTGAGTATGAAGTGTTGTTGTTAGGCATGGAGCAGGCAAGAACAATGGGAATCAAATTATTACATGCAAAGGGAGATGCTGAGCTGATTGTGAAGCAGATAAGAGGCCTCTACCAAGTCAAAAAAGAAAAACTGCCGCACTATAGAGATCGGGTCTACTCTGCTATCCTGGATTTTTCAGCTTTCTCGGTATCTTACATTCCGAGAGAACAAAATTCAAGAGCTGATTCGCTTGCAGTGACTGCAGCCTTGTTGAATCCAGATCAGCCTCCTACATTCTTTAGACAGGAGACTACAAGGTGGAGATGGTATTTTGCCCAAAGGTTCCTGACAACGTCCAACAATGGCAGGTTTTCAACGATGACACGCAGATTGTTGTGTTTCTCCAACAGAAGGAAAACTTTGAAGAGATCTACTATGAGGGAAGCAATTCACCTCCTAGGCAGACTACTATCGAGAGAAATGGATGTGAACATCTCAGGAAGTCAAGAAATTATCCAGCTAAAGGGAAATAAAATTCCCAAAGGCTTGGTATCTCTTGAGGAAATGTTTGATAAGCATGATCAGATGCTTAAGAAAAATGAAGAAAGTGGGGAAGGTTCTTCCTCCGACACACAATTACTAAATTTGGGAGCCGACAATGATCCCAAATTAGTAAATCTAGGTAAGTGTTGCTCAGAGGCCGAAAGAGAAGCTTTTACTGAGCTTCTTAAGAAATATATGGATGTTTTTGCCTGGTCTTACTAGGATCTAAAAACATATCAGCCTACGGAAGTTCAACACTACATCCCACTTAAACCAGAACAAAAGCCTTTCAAGTAGAAGCTGCGGCGGCACAACCCTACCATTTTAGGAACCATCTTTGTAGAAATCCGAAGTTGTTAGATGCAAAGATTATCTATCCCATACATCATTCGGAATGGTTGGCCAACATAGTCCCTGTAAGAAAGAAGAGCGGTGAGATTAGGTTGTGCGTGGATTTCCGCAACCTTAATCAAGCTTCACTGAAAGACAACTACCCCATACCCATCATGGATCACACCCTACAGGTGGTCACTGGATCTGAGATGCTCTCCATGCTTGATGGCTTCTCAGGCTACAATCAAGTCAAGGTGGCCGAGGAAGATCAATACAAAACGACGTTCATCACACCTTGGGGAACCTTCACGTACCAAAAAATGTCGTTCGACCTGATTAATGTTGGTGCTACATTTCAAAGAGCTATGGATCTAGCCTTTGCTCATCTCAAAGATATAAGCATAGTGGTGTATCTGGATGATCGCGGTGCCTTTTCCAAAGATAAAAGTGCACACATTTCAAACTTGGAAGAGGTTTTCAGACAATGCCGCAAGCATGGTATTTCTTTGAATCCCAAGAAATCCATCTTTGCTGTAACGTAAGGGAAACTACTAGGGCACATTGTTTCCAAAGAAGGAACAAAGATAGATCCAGAGTGTGTCAAATCCATTCAGACATTGCCTTTGCCCACATCCAAAAAAGGAGTTCACTCTTTCTTTGGAAAAGTTAATTTTCTCAGGAGATTCATTCCTGACTTTGCTGAGCTAACCCGTCATATTTCAAATATGATGAAGAAGACACAAGATTTTAAATGGAGCAGCGAAGGGAAGGAAGCTTTCGAGAAAATTAAAGAGGCCCTGTCGAAAGCTCCAGTCTTGGTTTCACCCGACTTCAGTAAAGAATTTATTCTTTACTGTTATTCCTCTGAACACACCATGTCAGCAATACTGATGCAGAAAAATCAAGAGGACGCAGAAGCTCCTATTGCTTTCATGAGTACGCCTCTTAAAGCCTATGAGTTGAAATACACTCCCATGGAAAAGCACGCATATGCAGTGGTGAAGGCGTGCAAAGCATTCAGGTATTATATTCTTTCCTCGCACACTGTGGTTTTGGTTCCAGATACTGCAGTTAAATCCATCCTTACTCAGCAAGAGTTAGGATTGTTGAGAGGCACATGGGTGACAAAGGTTCAAGAATATGACCTGGATATTAAACCAACAAAGCTGGTTCGAGGAAGAGGTCTGTGTGAATTAATGACGGAGATGAAAACATCAGTGCCTGAAGTGGATCAAGATGAGATAGATGGAGATTTGCCTGCAGTACTTTTTATAGATCTGGTAGAGGAGTGGTACAGTAACATTGCTTACTTTCTGACGTATGGAGAATGCTCAGATCAACTTTCTAGAAAAGAGAAACGAACCATCAAATTGAAATCCAAAGATTTTGTTCTTTGGGATAATGGTTTGTATAAGAGGGGAATTGATGGCGTATTTCTCAGATGCGTTGATAAAGCTCAACAGGATCAGCCACTACAACAGTTTCATAACATGGCTTGCAGTGGTCATTTCTTAGCCCAAGTCACTGCACACAAGATCCTCAGAGCAAAGTATTACTAGCCAACCCTTTTTCAAGATACTGCAGTGGGTAGCTAAGTGTCAAGCATGCCAACATTTTGTTGGGCGTGTGAAATTGCCTGCATTACCTCTAAAACCCATTGTGATTGAAGAACCTTTCCAACAGTGGGGAATGGATTTTATTGGAATGCTTAACCCGGCTTCTAGTGCGGTCACCATTACATTCTAACAGCTACTGATTATTTCAGTAAGTGGGTAGAAGCTATTCCTGTGAAGAATGCCACTTCCCGAGGTGTGCAATTTTATAAAAGAAAATATTATTGTTAGGTTTGGCGTGCCCAACAAAATTGTAGCAGACAACGCTCTCGAATCTTTCTTCTGAGGAGCTGGTGGAATTTTGCTACACTTATGGGATCCAGCTGGTTCATTCCTCAAACTACTATCCACAAGGGAATGGTCAAGCTGAATCTAGTAATAAAAACTTGGTAACTATCGTGCACAAGCTTGTAATGGAAAATCAAAGGACTTGGCATAAAAATTTGTTTGATGCATTATGGGCTAATAGAATCACACCAAAGAGGGCGATAGGCATGTCCCCATTTTAGTTGTTGTACGGTAGAGACACGGAGCTACCTCTTACCTTGGAACTGCCTGCCCTGTAACTTTCTAAGGCCCTGGAGGATTCCACTTTCACAGATGCTATTGATAAAAGAATTATGTACCTCACTGAATTGAGGGAAGTACAAACTCAAGTTGCAAATAGGTTGACAGAGCATCAAAGGAAGGTGAAAGTCATCTTTGACAAAAAGGCCAGGGAAAGAAAGTTTGAAGTCAGTGACTGGGTCCTTCTATGGGACAAAAGAAGAGAAACAAAAGACATGCATGGAATATTCGATTCACTATGGAAAAGGCCTTTTGTGATTAAGAGGATCGTCGGAGTAGATAGTTTCATTCTTGCTCATCAAGATGGAGTTGAATTGCCATTGCCTTTCAATGGGCAACACTTGAAGTTGTTCCAGACATGAGAAGCAGGGTAAAACCTGTATGTACATAAATAAATCTTTGTTTGTTTTTCCTTGTTTTGTCTTGTTTTGGTGTTGTGTTGTGTTGTGTTTGTTTGCCTGACCCCGTGCCCAAAGGACAAGATATGAAACCAGAGATGTTGGGATCTCATCTTTTCCCTTTGTCATTCTGACAGAGAAAAAGATGTCCACAGATGGAGCCGACTGGTGTCACCTAGATTTCACCCTGAAATCTGCGACTACCCTATCTCGAAAAATTTTCGTACTTTTAAAATAATGGGTCGTTTTGTGTTTTTATTGCCTGAAAGTTCTTGTATTGCGTCAAGATAATCCCAAAGAGCCATATTAGTCTTTTTCGCCAAATACCCAGATGCCCAAAGTTGTTATATTACATGCGTTATGATTTGTCTCAGTGGGAAATTTGTATTTAATTATTTTGAGCCACATATGAGGCTATTTGCGCCCTGTTTTAACTCTGTTATGATCAAATATGTCATTACTCTTATGTACCAGAAGGGTTTTAATTTGGAATAAGTTTTGGACTTTATTTGTGACTTTTGGCAATTTTTCGTGTTTTTGTGTTGTCTGTTTCGTTTTACGTGAAATTTCTCTAGAACAATTCTTTTGCGGTAAGCCCGATTTTTGGTCCTGGAGCAGGTGGAAAATATATACGCACATTATGCCCGAAGGAAGTCACCATCAGTGCGATCACTGGAAAAAACAAAGTCATGCATGGAAAAGCCCCTGCATGGGATGGGCGCATTTTGGAAAACAAATGATTTAAGCTATGATGGAAAAATAGAAGCCAGTTAGGGGTGGGAATTTTGTACCTACCTCGCAGAGTTACTTTTTCCCGTGTTATAAAATTCACTTAAGCTGTAGTGGGAAAAATAGAGGTCGTGACGGTGGGAATTTATTGCCTGCCTTGCAGAGTAAAAATTCCCATGATAAAATAAAAGGAAAGTGACTTAAGTGAAATCATGGGATTTTAGTGCCTGCCTTGCAGGGTAAATAATCCCATTGTCAAAGTCAAATCACTTAAGTGGATCATGGGATTTTGGTGCCTGCCTTGCAGGGTAAAGAATCCCATTGTGGAAAATTCTTAAAAATAGAATTATATGTGCAAAAAAGTGTGCCCCCTTTGGTGAGATGATGACAGCCTTTAAGTGATTATTTTAATTAATCTATCCTTTCAAAAAGTGTGCCCAAGCTTGGAGGAAGTCAACAAGTCAAAATTAGAATAAAAGAAATGGATTAAATGCATTAAATTTAATTTATTTAGTGGTTGCCCCCTTCCTCTCAAAAAGTGTGCCCCATTTGGGAGTTATTTAATGATTTTAAAGGCATTAAAACATTAAATTAATTTCTATTTTCAGTGACTATGGTCAAGGCACACTGTGAAGCTTAAGTGAAGTGATGTGTGAAGGATTAAATTGAATTAATTTAATTTAATAGATAGTTGTCCTTAAACATGCTATTTTTAAAATAAAAGAACGTGATTTTTAATTAATTAATTACCTTTAATTGTTAGGACAATTATTAATTATAGAATTGTGAAGGTTATATAAGCATGGGCAGCCATATGGGTGAATTATTTGATTCA
Source organism: Taxus wallichiana var. yunnanensis (assembly GCA_018340775.1). Lineage (NCBI taxonomy): Eukaryota > Viridiplantae > Streptophyta > Pinopsida > Cupressales > Taxaceae > Taxus > Taxus wallichiana. The sequence continues at coordinate 246,656,620 of CM031242.1, forward strand.
CAGGTAAAGAATTGCAGCCAAGAGGAAAAGTGCGCCCCCATTTAAAGAACGATTTTGTTTAGGCAAGGTGGCAACAAGGCTAAAAGCTTCCAGATTTGGCGCATCCTTTGAAGGAGGTTGATCTTTGTCTGCATAATTGTTTGCACATGTGTTACAGAGGAGCTCGGAATTCATTACGGGTGCTTTACAAAGGAAAAAAGCTTTTATCAATGTCCATACATTGCATATATCCTCCGAATCTGAAAAATTGTCCAGATCTACACCAATATTGAAGAAATCGCCGTAAGAAGAAAAAGAACTATTCGATTGACGAAGACAGAACAAAGCTATGGCGAAGAGAGATGAAAAAGAAAGCATGATGGAGTCATGCATTGCTTCCAAACTTGCGAGACATATGAGACACGAGATCTGGGCTCGGAACCTCTTGCTTGATTTGATTGATAGATCCATAGCGAGAAAGACTTCACTCATGCGTGTGGTTAAAAGAAGTGGAATTATCGTAGGCTGCACTTTTCCATGTACAACCCAATTGCCAAAATTTATTATGGAGTGCGCTAGATCTTACCATCCTTCATCCAGATTAGTGCGTGATGCTTCGGGAAAGACAATAATTCATTTGGACGCAGAGTTCATCAATTATTGTTTGAAGATTCCAGTGCGAAAGGTGGTGACTTCCATTAGTCTTCAGGATGCCGACAGTAGGTGGGAGAAGCATAAAGCTGATTGCGTGAGCATAATGAATAGCCGATACATGAAGAAGCCTAGATCTCCTTCAAAGTTCCCAAGAACTCTTCCACGGTCCAATTTAGTGCTGGAGGTAGATGATGTCGTCAAATTGCTATGCGGGATGAATGGCGAAGTGAATGCCTACACTTTCCGTACATAGATGTATGCTTTCATCAGGACCATTGAAATCAACAAAGTTGATTCTATAATCAATTGGTTGGAAATTATTAGTAACAACATTGGTGAGCAACTCCAAAACGTGAACCGTACTTTCAGCTTCAAGATGACTTCATACTTGGTGTATATTGCAGCTTCGCAAGGCGTCTTTTCCAAGCTGGATAGATGTGGTGTTCTTTCTAAGGACCCCATTTTCGAGTGCTACCCACGAACTTACTCGCACCCGCATGTGCGAGAAAGACTTCAAAGTGATCAACGATGACTTCTTCTACGATTTCATCTGTAGGCTGAGACAAAGACTTGAAAGCCAACAGGCAAGCAAAAGCGTGGGAAGTTGTGTCAAGATTGCCAATCTATTCATTCAATTTACTGATTTCACATACCTCGGGGTTACGGGCTTTTCGGAGAACCAATAAAGATGCCTGTATCCGAATGATAGATTGATTGCCATGAAGTTGAAAGGCAACTTGTGGAGTTACACGACCTTGATCGAAGGGGCACAAGTCTACGGGCTTCTTCCCAATCAACGTGGGATATTACAAATTTGCATTAGCATTCGTAGAGCTCGGGAATGGAGGCGCAAAATGTTATCCAAATATGAGCAAGAGTTCTTCCCCACGCAGGCTGAACTTCGATCCATTTGGAGTAGCCAGGAAGACAATCTCCCAGGAGTACGCACATGTGCCTTCATTAGAAGATTTATGTATGAAGTGCAAAAGTGAGTACGAGGTTAGAAAGAGAGATTTCAGCAGGCTATCAACAAAGCAAGTGTTCGACTTTGGGCTAGCGCGGATACCTGCGGATCTTAAAGATGATGGGAATGTGGTACTTGACACTTACCATCAAATGGGAGGAGATAAAGCCATACTGCAGAATAACATAGGAGGCTGCAACACAATTAAAGAAAGGTCGGGAGTTGTGTTGGTGAATACTTCAAACCCCAGTTCTTGACGAAGGGATATTGCCTTGATGAAGCATTGATGAAGCATTGATGAATCAAGTCATGGGCAACTTTGGTGCGGAGATTCCCTCAGCGAAAGCACGGAGGAGAAAGAAGCGGGAAAGTCGAGAAGTTGAAAGTGCATAGAAAATCTCAATCGAGGAGAAGATCACTTCTACAACTATGACTTTAACTCCGGTTTCTCCAATTACCAAGATACTTCACCAACTATTGCCTTCACGCAGCGAAGACGCTTCCATGCCTCCACTGAATCCAGCAACATTCATCTTCTCCCCTCAGCCACTTTGTTCAGTGCATGTTCCAGAGGATACGTTGAAGTTGCAGATGGCGGAGTTCGAAAGGGCTTTGTCCTTAGATGACTCAGAAGATGGCAGCCATAACACTGTGGAACTTTCTAATGGAGAAGATGTTGAGCGGAAGATGGTAGTACACTCAGCGACTTCAACGACTTCTCATTCTCCGAGAAGTAACTTCTCGGAATGGTTGGCTTCGCAATTGTTTCCAGAAGCGAGAATGAAGATGAACTTAGAGGAGCATGACTTGCAGCTACTCCGAATCTAGGCGGAAGAGACAGAAGGCCTAAAGTTGACAAAGCAACTTCTAGGTTGATCATCGAGGATTCGGGAGAGAAGTTTGCTGAGATATCAATTCCGTAGAAGGAAAGATAGAGGAGGAGCTCACGGCAAAGGATGTGACAGTAACCAAAGTACCCCTCGATCAAGCCACCACTGAAGGATTGAAGCAAGACATGCGGATACATTGATAGATGTTTTATTCCTTAGGCTTAACGGTGAAAAGGCGGAGAAAGAAGAGTCTGCAGAAGCAAATATCTCAATTATGTGAGATCATAGCCAAGGTTCTAAACCTTCCATTCAAATTTGACTTTCGCACGGTGAGTGAGCATCTTATGCAGGAAATGGAGGACACAAGCAATCAAGTAAAGGCTATTGACGAATGGAAGGATTTGATTATTCGCTGCTTTTGTACAACTTGGAGAAGTGTCGACCCGCCTAAAGGTTATGGATGATGTAGCAAAATCAAGCGAAGCAACCGATGGCAAACATAGAAGGCATGAATATAGTTGCAGAGAGTAATCTGAGTATTTTGGCCGAGATCAATAAGTGCTGCCAGGAGATGTATTTATTGCGGAGCAGTTATGCGGATGGATCAATCGAGAAGGGGAAACAGCTAGAGTTTACAGTATCTTTCCGTTTGGAAATCTACGAGTTTTGTTAAAGATGATGCAGGCACTTGAGAGTAGGACATCGATTTACCAGACAATGTCATTTCTTTCACTGAGGAGAGAGTGGATGGGAATGTCACTTCATATGTGTGGATCGTGTCATTAAGGTGCCTAATCCTGGAAGGGTCTCTTCGATGATACAAAAGAGAATTGATAAATCTACCAAGCCTTTACGATAAATTCTATCGGTAGATTGGTGGCGGCTATGCAGAAGACATTGCGAGGTTTGGGCTAAGTTTGGAAGATGTGGAAGCGTGCATCAAAGTGTTGAAGGAAGGGTTCTTTGCAGTCATGACAGAGAGAAAAAACGATGTGGCTAAAACAGATGGAAGGATCTTTGAATTACATGTTCGAAACAGTATCTCGATATCACAACAAGATAAAGACATAAACATTACAAATGACATGACTTCTTCTATTCTTTCTTCTATTTTCTATGTTCCCTGGATGAAATTGTAAAACTTCTAAGTTATTGGTTTTCAAACCATTACTTAAAGTCATGTGGAATCATTCTATTAGTTAAGTGATACATGTGTCACTTAAGGAGAAGATAGTTGAGGATGATTGCCAAATGTCATCTTTACTTGTTTATGTTTCAGTTCAGTTTGAGTTTTCTATTTGTATTTTCCCTCCTACATTCTATAAGTAGGAGAAGAACCTCCGAGTTAAAAAGAGGATCGAATTTGGAAAGCAATCTTGTGTTCTAGACTTTGTGCTAGACCCTCGAGAGCAACTTATAGCAAAGGAATACAAAGGAGCAGGTTTCCAGAGAACTTTGTGTCACGGTGTACTTTGTTTCTTGCTTTTAATCTTAGATCTTTTAATAAATTTTGTGTTATTTTAGATCTAGATCTAAAGCCACCTTTGTTTTATAATTTTGTGTGTTCATATCTATTAAATTTCTTCTATGTGCATGCAATTAGCTCATATCTACTAATTGGGATGCACATCTTCCCATTTTTCTCTGTATTTCCTTTACTTTATTTTTCTATAAAATACTTCCTTTCTTGAACAATTACTTACTGCTGCGAACTTCTTAGTTATGGTTCATGAACTAAGTGGTTAAAGTAAAACCCACGATAGATAATAACACATTTTTATTGACAAATCGACACAGGAGCCTCACCATTAAATGAGGGAGATTTATCTCATGACTACCTATGTTTTGTGCTATGCAGAAAATCTAGCCAACATGCAAAAAGGCCTATTGTTCAAAGATAGACAATTATGCATCCCAAGAGGATTAATGAAGGATAATTTGGTCAAAGAAGCATAGTGGAGGATTGGTAGGGCATTTTGAATTGTATAAGACATTAGTGCAACTAGCGTAAAGTTAATTTTGGTTGTGAATGTTCTGCAAATGTGCACAAGTTTGTGCAAAAGTGTAGAGCATGTCAACCGCAAAGGAAGATCTAAGAATGCTACGTTATATCAACCTTTTCCCATTCTCAAGAAGCCTTGGGAAGATTTAAGTATGAATTTTGATTTGGATTTTCTGGGGACGAGTTGATTCCATCGTATTACGGTGGATAGATTTTAGAAGACACATTTTGTTGCTTGTAGGAGGACTAGTAATGCAACTAACATCGCAAATCTTTTCGTCGAGGAGATTACAAGATTATATGGATTACCATGCAATGTTGTGTTTGATAGATATACTAAGTTTGTTGGTCATTTTTTTGTGGACACTCGAAATAAGTTGAGCATAAAGTTGCACTTTAATTCAACATATCACCCATAAACCGATGGATAGATAGATGTGGTGAAAAAGAGTTTTCAAGATTCACTCAAATGTATGGTGGGAGATACACTAAGAACATGGGAATTAGCATTAACACAAGCCAAATTTGCTTATAATAATTGAGTTAATAGGAGCACAAGAAAGACACCATTCTAGATTGTGTATGAGAGTAACCCATGAGGAGTTGTGGATTTGTGGGAGTTACCACACAAAGAAGAAAGGAATGCAAAGGTAGGGGATTTCACACAACACAAGAGCGAAGTGCACAATTAGTTAACAAAAATGAATGTGCAATATAAACAACACACATGTAAAAGGAAAAGGAAAGTTGAGTATTAGGTTGGAGATACGATGTTAGCGCATTTGGTAAAGAAGAGGTTTCATAAGGGTACCTACATAAACATAAGTGGAAGAAAATAGGACCATGTTATATGTTAAAGAAGTTTGTGAAGAACACTTATAAGATTGAATTTCTCGTAAGCATTGATATCTTGAATATATTTAATGTATGTGATCACTATCCATACGTGCGATTCGAGAAAAGTGTTGAAGATTCAAATATAGAAAATGGTAGGATAGATTGGAGACCGTAGATGTTGGAGAAGTTGCGCGAAAGAGGTAGAAAGAATAATTGACATCTAGATCAAGCAAACACACAATAAGGAGTATCTAGGAGGAAAGGATATTGAATATGCAACATAGATGAGTGCTACACTGATGCAACTCGTTGCAGGATTTTGGAAAACCAATTCACTTGAGCAAGAGATCATTTTTTCAAAGTTACTCGAGGTTTATGATACAAGAGTATCCGAGTTCACAATCAATCTTGGATCAACCAAAAATAATCTCGACACTTACACTCAATTGTGTTGCATTTTCTATCATTGATGCACCATGTTGTCAATAAAGTGTGTTGTTGGTAGGCCACAAAGTACTAGTGCTGCAATCTATATTGATGTTATGCACACGCCTATTACGCAATGTCAACATTGAGCATCAACCTATTACATAATGTTCGAGTTTCTTGAGCAAGCCACACAAGTTTATAGAGCCTTTGTGCGAAGTTGTGCAAGTCTATGAAGGTCTCACAAGCATATGCGGGATCCGTGGAACACTAAAGAAGCCACATAATCCTAGGGAAGCCACGAAATACTAAGAGCAAGTTTTGAAGCCTCGAAATACAATTTGAGGTCATGAAGTACAACAAAGTTGTTGAAACTCGTGAAACACCGAAAAGATTGTTTCAAACCGTGAAAGTTTCGAAAAGACGATTGAGTCTTGTAATGGGTCATTTAATTGAGTTCCTTGTTCCATAATCTTGTGATTTTAATTGAGTTCCTTGTGTTATTTCATTTATTTGTATATGTTTTCCACGCAAAATTATGAGGATTGTGTGGTCTAAGGTAGCTCTTTATTGAAAACCCTAACCATATCTCAAGCGTCGAAGGGTCTTAACAAATATTTAGTGGCAAAATTCTTAAGTGTTTTTATCAACTAAACTAGAGAGATGTTGTCGACTAGGGGTTTAGAGGGTGTGGGAAAGCGAGAAAGATGACCTGAAATTAGTCAAATATGTGTAAATGGAATATATATTTAAATAAGTACAAAATGTGTCATTGCCAAGTTCTCTCCACGACCAAATTTAGGGTACCACACAATTAAACCATAAGGCCACAAAAGGATATTGGCAAGTTGGGGTTAAGAAAACATTATCACACACAAAGGCTTATGAAGGAGAAAGAGGAGTGATCTATCCACATCTCAAGAGGGACTAAGCTTTTGTGGGACCAAAAGCGATCTAAGAAATGGACATATGATCAAAATATGCTAAAGCAAAACACACGAAAAAAACTAGCAAGACGCCATTATCTCAACTCGAAGAGGGGAGTTGCGTCTGATGGTGAGTCGTGCTCTATAAACAAGCAATTCATATATTGATGTTAATAGGCTTGCCCTTCAAGACTGTGCTTTTTCCCGAAGGTGGCAAAACAATTAGGAATGGTTGTAAAACATTATATATTCAACTTTGGCAATTAAGAGTCCTTTGTGTGACGAAGAAGAGACGCCTAAAACATTATATAAGAGGTAAGATGTGTGGGCTAATCATAGGAGTGTACAAAATGAATGGGATGTATGAGTGATAGGAGCAAAGCATTAAAAGAATAATGCTTCATAGAGCTCCTTGTAAAGGCCTCATTACTAAAGGAGACGGTGATCGGTGACAATACCAAACCAATTTTCTCCACGACACAATTCCAAGGTAAAGTCATTTGTGTTATGTTTGGCTTGCTTCTTTGCTTTCAATTGTTATTGTTCACACTAATTCACTACTATTTGAAGTCAATTCAAAATCTAGCAAGTTTAGTTTGAGGTATGCATTTATTTTCCAACAAGTCAGTTTGTAGAGGAAATTATTGATCACCAGACAAAAAAAAAAAGTCATAAAAAAAAAAGAGAGCTTAAGTGGAAGATGTTAGAACTTGTTTTTCTCATTAATATACACGAGTGCAAACTAAAAATTAATTAAACAATCATTCTATACAAGAATACGTGAGCCAAAAAACTACAGGATATTGAGGACAAATAACATCACAATAAGAATTACAAAATATAGGGATAACAATCATTTGTCTCTTATGAATGATAAAAAAGGAAAAAGTAAAAACCAAACAATCTTTAAAAATTATTCATGCGTAACCTCAAATTCAAGTCTAGAAATTAGACGTGAAACATCAGTAAATAAAGGATGCATGCAGTTGTATTCAAATAGATTTTTCAAATGTTTACTTCTGCAATCTCAGATTCTCAAGGCTTAACTAAAACTCCAAGTCCCACTGAAAAACATGTTGACAAATAAAGGATACACACGGTTGCATTAATATAGATTTTGCAAATGTTTTCTCGTGAAATCTCAAGGCTTGACTAAAACTCAAGTCCCATGCAATTTTTCAAATTGAATAAAGATGTTGGACATCAAAATGATCAATTTTCTCGATATGACCATCTTCATCCTCCTCAGATTGATAGCCATTGTCTTGATCCTTGGTCCCTCCTCCTGCAACATGTGAGAGGCATTCAGCTTCATTTTTATCTCACGTAGTTCAGATTGTTCACTTTCCATAAACCCCGAGTTTAAATCAGTAGATTGGAATCAGGATAGACAGATATATACTGGGTATGAACATTACAGCATTTGGTGATAACAAGCACTCGAGCATGTATTAAAATTTAAAACAAATATCTAATGCCAAACCCCTAGTTTATAACCAGCTAGAATGCATGTTGAACTTAGCAAGGCTACAAATATTTAACAACAAAATTCTAGTTCATAACAAACTTAGAAGGTGTGCTGCACCTTGCAAACTTTATGCTTAATCACAAACATCTTTCTTAGACCAAATAGTTTAGTGCAAATGGTTGTGAAACATTTCATACTGTTAATATAAAAATAGTGAATACTCAATGTAAACTATTTTTGCTGAAGGTTAATGACCAATAATCTGGACGATGTGTCATTATAGCGACAAGGCTGCCAATTTCCCAGGTGACCAATATATAAACTTACAGAATTCTTGTAACCATTGAGCACAAGAAAACAATACTTGAGACTATATACCATATGAACCAAGCTGAGCAACTGCATAGTGAATTCACAGAACTCATGCATAGATGGCCATCTTGCATAAAACATTCTAAAATGATCATACTAGGTTACTCCATATAGATTTCCTTAGAGCGAACCAAAGAATGAACAAGATAACAAGCACATTTCATTACATATAAAGCAATTCATAAGATGATCATATTCCCAACACATGCTTTTTGTCATCAGTGATAAATATCACCAAAAAAACTGAAATAACATTTGAACCAACTCTTATCACTTGCGAAGCACTGAGAATGAAAGCCATCAAATAAAATATATGTTTTGCGGGGCGAAGACAGAGAAACAATTCTCCTAGATTAAGAAGATTCTAATAGAAAAGTTGCTTGTGGAGCTTATGAACGAGAATGCTAGAGGGTTAAAACATAACAGAAGCCAAAAGAAAGCCAGGAGTGGTTTTATTGAAACTTCCACTAAAAATGGAGTGTATCCAGTATGCCATAAAAGAATATAATTGTAATCATATAGTGAAAGTTCAAATGTATATTACATACATAATAGGCAGAAAACCATGCACAATCTCTTCCTCCATCTACATTGGAAGCACAAGAAAAACTAACCAATTGAATTTTTGAATGGGATCAGCTCAAATAAAAGCAAAGGTCAGATGAAACAAAGTATTGAATTGGGCATGTAAATAATCTTCTCATATCATCTTCAACATAATACATTTGGCTACTATATAGCCATTACAATAGCAAAATAATCTTCCTAAAAATTAGGAAGACACAATAACAAATAACCCGGTAATGGATTTACGGGTATAACATACTAACCATTGTAAGAAAACTCGCCAAATCCAAAAACTCGCCAGACCCCAAAAAAAAAACTCGGCAAAAACTCGCCAATATTCGGCCAATACTCGGGAATACTCGGCAACTTAAAAATACTCAAATTTCTTTAAAAAACATAAATTTTAAGCAACACATAGCTACAAAATGTATCAAATGAGCCCATAAAATGTTGGAGAAGTGTTTTCTATTAGATTTGAATACAAATACAATACAAAATCGCATCATCATGCGAATACAACCGGCTGATAAGTAATATGAATTTATGATGATTGACATTGAAAAATATCATCATAAATTTCATATCTATGCAAGTTACAATATACAATAAATTACATTTTCCTCTTCCCCAATCTAGAGAAATATTGGGGAGAGGGTCTAGTGCCTCTACTAGTCCCCTAGTGCCTCTACTAGTCCCCACACTCGGCTGCGTCTCACGCTCCTCCTAGAAGGTTGTGAAGCTGGCACGTGGGACGATTAGTCCGAGCACGGGAGAATACTCATCGAGTTTTGGCAAGTACTCACCGAGTTTTGGAAAGCTATCCAGTATTTTTAATTACTAATCTGTCTATAGGCGATCAAAGCTCATGATTCTTTCAGAAGATTGCAAGAAGTTGCTTGGTCCAAAAAGGTGCAAAAATGGATTTTATGAAAATAAGAAAATATTGCCATCAATGCATAGAGCTCGAGAAAATATGCACTTATAGAGAAAACGCACCTGAAACGGAGCCACAAAATGAAAGTTATGGCACATGCAAGTTTTCTTGCTACATCTTCCCGAACCTTTTCCAAAAATGGCAATTTTTTTCTATGCTTTTGTTTTCTTCACCAAAAATCCAAAAAGGAAAGAAATGTTGTCTTTGGCGAGTTTTCCAACTATGCTCTTGAGTTTTCCAACTATAACTCGGCGAGTTTTGGCGAGTATTCAAACTATGCTCGGCGAGTTTTTTTGCCTATTTTGGCGAGTCTCATCAATGGTTTACTTGTTTTGCTTGTTTTTGGCAAAGTTTTTCAAAACTCGCGAGTTTTTTTGGCGAGTTTTCCTACTATGATACTAACTACTAACCTAGGTAATACAACAAAGTAGTAAGTATTATTTACCACTAGGTAAATAATCAACCAATGTAACTAGTAATTTACCGATAGTAAATTACCAATATCGTGTGAACACTAGTTTTCCTAACATTCCCCCTTAGTGTTTACATGGGGAAAACATAGTCGCACTTCCTTCTACGACTTGCCGCCTCTATGCGCTCATGATCTTAGAACACAACTCGAACTAAAGGTAGAAGAAGGAACACATCAACTTCTTATCAACCATACACTATCAGGAACACATTTGACCGAACTAGTGTGGGAACACATACATGAACCATCTGCTTATCAACCAATCACTTTGTAGGGAACACATCTGACCTACTCAATGTGGGAACTCAAGCAGGAACCATCTGCACAACCTTCAATGGTTTTACAAAGGTTTACCACAAACCTAGGTATGAACAGGAACACATATGACTGTTCAACCTCTTCAAGTATCATGATGTTGCATTTCACTGTGCTTTTTGTTCTTCACTATGTTATTACATTATAAAAGTACATAAGAATCACTGCTCAACATGAACATGAACAAATACAGGTACTTTGAAGTAGAAGCACACTATAGTACACAACTGAAACTAGAACACTAAAACCATGGCGAAAGCAAAAGACACCACAAAATGCCACAAGCTTGCTCCGCGACCCCATCGTTGGTGACTGACGAGAGGTCGTTGATTGCCCTCCAACCTCTTGTGCCTCTCGTCCTCCAATGCAATGTTGTTAACTCAGCGAAATGTGATCATGTTGCTCAATGATTTCCACATTATTTATTATTCCCCCCATAATGTGAAATCATTTATTTTCTGGACATCAAATAACATTGAAAATGTGTCCGTGAGGCAATTTTTTTTTACAACTTGACTATTTTACTACTGACAAAATGACAACTTGACTCACAAAGACCGATTATTTTGACTATCGACACAATGACAAAGTGATGAGCGGAATTTGAAGATTACTCTAATTTGATAATTACGAGACCTTGATTCTTTTACGAGACAAGGATAAGTAAGATACATGTCGATGACAAAAATAAGATGAATACTTTTATCACAAATATAATTGACACTTTTACACTTGACACAATTTACAACACAAAACACTAATTATTGGTTTTTGACTATGGAAACAAGGATCTATTCACAATGATGAATTAGACTATTCAAATTCGAAATGATATTATGGATATATAGATGATTTCTCCAATTTAATATGTGCCACCATATTTTTTTTTAAGAAAAAATAACAAAGATTTTATATTAGATGGTAACCAAATTTACATATATGGCTATGCCAAGCCTGAAAACTATTGGTCCAAGCCATAGCATTATACAACAAAAAGCAATTTGCAATCATCATAGTGAAGATTCAAGGTTGAAAATGTATCTGATGTCGTCTTGTAGCTGGTTGGACCACCATGTAGGAGGCAAGCCATAGCACAGGAGATCCTTATTATCAAGAGCCCAATTGGCCAAACCATCTACAATTTTATTTCTATCCTGGGGAATGTGGACAAATTGCACTTCTAGAAAATTTTCCTACAATTTTTTAATCTTCCAGACTTCTTTGGAAATTCGCCAATTTGGTGGAAGAGTGGCTCTGCTATGAGATAATATCTTGATAGCCATTTGAGAGTCTGACCTAACTTGAATTTTCAGCCAACCACACTTTACAGCCTCTTGCATACCTTTATAGATCGCTTTCATCTCTCTTATATTATTGGTAGTAACACCCAGATTAATAGCAAAAAAGAATTGCACGTCACCCTCATGGTGTCTACCAATGCCTCCCATAACAGCTCTGCCTGGATTACCTCTGGAGGCTCCATCTCGTGTTCAATTGTCCATAACCCGAGGGAGGGGCCTTGACTTGACTGTCTCTCTTTCTTTCCTTGTTAATATGAAAACGGGGTAAAGTGGCTTCTCTTGGATCAAGAGAAAGCTGATTACAAATATGTTCCCATTCCATAGATAGAGTGTTGGGTAAAGGTATCTTATGCTTGAGAGTTTCGGCTATATTTATTTTTGTTTTTCCCAGATATAAGAGCCATCTTTGCTACTTTGCTGAAAAATTCGATTGTTTCTTTCTTTCCAGGTATTCCAAAGAAGAAGAGAGATCCCACTCCACAATACAGAAGAAGCCTTTGTCCTGTAGGAAGCATCCTCTGCCACTCTTTGATAACATGTTCAAGGGAGTCAAAATTATGCCACCTCAGCTTGAAGAGGGTCACAAATTGTCGCCAAATATGAACAACCCAAGGGCATAGGAAAAATAGGTGAGTAAAAGATTCCTCATCCTGTAAGCACAAAACACATCTGAAAGGTCCATGAAATCCTTTCTTGATAAGTTGATCTCCTGTTAAAACCCTCTTATGGATAAGAAGCCACAGAAAAAAACTAACTTTAGGCCACATCCCCGAGTGCCATAAGTTCTTGAAGAGGAACTTTAGAGGATGAGGATTGTCAATCACCAAAGATGCATAACCAATAGAAATAGTATAATAGCCCGAGGGATCTTGTCCCCATCCCAATTTGTCAAGGAATGGGGATGAGGAAAGAGGACGATTGTTGAAAACATTTTGCAACAAAAGTTGGTGTTCATGTTGAATTACAAGTGGCCATTTAGAGATCGGAATCCATTCTTTTTCACTTTCCCAACGATTGGATGACGTCTTCCATAGTGGGAAACCTTCCTCCACCCAATATCATGCATTTGCTTCATTATAGGATTGAGCTGAGGATATTGGAAAATAAGAGGGGTTGTCCATCCCATGAGTCAGTCTAGAAGTTGGTTGACTGTCCATTATTGACTATCCAGAACAGTTGCTTTTTAATAATGTCCTGGCCCGTTTTAATAACCTGTAAGATAGGAGAGCCCTTAGTAGGAAGGGTAGACCTCACAATTTCTTTCTGGGATCCCCACCAACATACTTGGCTCTCAAAGTTGAAGCCCAAAGGTCGTAGGGTTAGACAAGCGCGTCACTACAATTTTGCAGCTAAGGCTTGCATCTGGCTAGGCGAAGATCTAAATCCCAAACCACCTTTTTGGCCGACAAAGAGTTTTCCATTTGACTAATGACCATTTTTTTATCCTGGATTCCACTCCATAAGAATTTTTGGCAGATAGAGTCCACTTGTTTCAACGTATTTCCAAGAATATATACCACAGATGCAATGTATATGGGCATAGCTTGGAGAACCGATTTGACCAATATCATCCTACCTCCTGAAGAAAGCCATCTGTTAGTCCATTTTTGTAGTTTTAATTCATACTTGTGGATTAACCAATGCCAGTCTTTTAACTTGTGAGATGCTAAAGGAACACCCAAGTATCGTAAAGGAAGCACTCCCTTCTTGAATTGAAAAATATTTAGAATTTGCTCTTGTTGTCAGGACAACGAAAAAAGAATATGTTGGATTTTCCTTGGTTGATCAACTGACCAGTGACTTGTGAAACGGTATGAAGAACAACTGCAAGATCTAAATATTATTCACCGACATTTGGGTTATTTTATAGATCTCTTCAAAAACAATGTCTTTTGAAAGCATATTTACATGAATGAGAAACCACGGAGGCAATCATGTGGAAGCAAAAAGCCAGGATTCAATGCTAAAGGACACAAAAACTCAGCTTTCTTCCATAAATCCGTGCAAGCTAGGAGAGCCCAAAATCATATTCACTTCCTAATCAAAGGGGATGGAATTAGAGTGTATTCGAGTCGTGGGATAAAGAAGGTAGCTCAAGTGGTACTTTCAACAATTGTTCACCTCTCAACCCTAGACTTGAACTCACAACAACAAATTCTGAATATTCTTCCTACTTGTATCTCTCAACAAGAAAATGAAAGGTTGATGCAGCCCATTACGGAAGAACTCCATGGTATTGTCTTCAAAATGAAAAAGGAAAAACACCTGGACCGGATGGATTTCCGATTGAGTTCTTCCAGACATTTTGGGGTATCATCAAAAGGGATCTTCTACAGGTGGTTGAGGAGGTAAGAAAAGCCAAAACTTTGCTTAAGCAAATAAATAAAACGTTCATTGCTCTTATTCCGAAAAATAATGACGTAGAGGATATTTCAGGGTACCGTCCTATAGCCTTATGTAATGTCCTGTACAAAATAATCACTAAGGCTATAGCGGAACGACTAAAACCTCTGTTGCACAAGATTATCTCCCTTGAACAAGGGGGTTTTGTGCCAGTCGTCCATATTCATGATGAAATTGTATTAGCTCAGGAAATTCTGCACTCTATGGACCTACAAAAATCTAGTTTATCTAAAGCATATGACAAGGTTGATTGGGGTTTCCTATGCAGAGTCTTGGCCCAATTTGGATTTTCTACAAAATGGATTCAATGGATAAGTGTTTTTATCTCTTTTGTCTCCTTTGTTGTTTTACTTAATGGTTCTCCTTAGGAATTTTTTGGAGCCTCTAGAGGTATAAGGCAAGGAGACCCTTTATCACCTTTCTTATTCATCATTTTGGCGGAAGGCTTGGGAAGGCTTGCAAAGAAAGCCTGTCAGGAAAAGAAAATTCATGGTATTCAGTTGGCCAAAAATATTCTTCCTATTTCCCATCTCCAGTTTGTTGATGATTCCACGATGCTTGGAAAAGCTACTTCTATGGAAGCAAAACAACTCCATAAAGTTCTTAATACTTGCCACCATATTACAAAACTAGACAAGACTTATAAAATATGCTCTTAAGACCTAATTAAATAAGAAAATGCCTAAACATTAAAGATATAAAAAAACTAATGACAACTAGATACTTTTACACTACACGAGGCTTCTAATATAATACATTTACTTGTTTCGCTTAAACAATTTTCCTGTGTGTGCTTGGACTCAGGAATAACCACCACTAAATATAATTTCGCTGCAACCACCATTGATGGTTTATACTTATTCTCAAAGGTCACGAAAGTAGATGCAATTTATCACCATCAAATGCTGTCCATGTGGATGCAAAAACAATATCTTTAAGTCCGACCCTGAGAGGTTTTTTACCAGGAAATTGTTGCTTTGCCAAAGGGCCACAACAAGGTTTGTTCAGATCTAGGGTTCCAATTGGATTATTGCGCTTATGAAGAGGCGTTATTTGTCCAGGAATTATTATAACTGAAAAATAAAATATATATTTAGGAGAGGACAATCACGAAAGTTATCAAGAGCATTCACTTATAAAGAGCTATCTGCCAATAGAACAAAATTTTATATAAGACATTTTATAAACTTGTATTGCATTTAGATTTTCCAATTTAAACTCCATGGAAAGGCGTCATCTAGCTCAATGCTGCAAATATTTCCAAATTGATTTATAAGCTTTCAATACTCAAAAAGTGTTTTGAGCTCTTGCCTCTAAACAATCACAGGTAAGAGTTTTTTTCGATTACATGGCCATTTGAGAAAATTTCATACTATCTGGACCCTGCACTGCAGACAATCAAGAACCTTCTTTTTCGGTATTCTGCTTTAAAAGTAAAAAATATTCCTATTCCTATTGACAGTTTCAGCTAATGTCTCAGTTTAACAGACTTGAGTCAAGTACTACTATTTTACATAAAGGAGGCCCAGCTTACAAAACATCAAGCCCTGGCACAATGCACCATACAGCCCAGCCCCTTATTGAAGGATAATCAATTTCTAGCATAGGAATTGCATGCTGAATAAACATGGGAAAATACACCCATCACTGAAGGACAAAATCTCTGAGAATAACACCTAATCCCTTTCGTGCTCATCCAACTAAAGAAAATACAGATGTTTCGAATTTCATATTTCAAAACACGGCCCAATCACATATGCTATTTACTTCCACATTTGTTGTCTATATTTTTTTCAATACGAATAAGGAAAATATACAAACCATAAAGCAATCATAACCTTCAAAACCAAAACCCTACGACATTTACTACTGTGTCTTTTCTCTACTTTCATCTGTGCATTTAAGAAAGTATAGATATAATTTTAAGTTCAAAGTCCAAACCCCAACTCAATCATAACCTCTCAAAACCAAATTCCAAGGATTCTAAATGAGAAAATAACCATCTCCCAAAAGTGCGAATTCTCTGAAAAGACAGTAACTGAGAAAACAACTGTCCCAAGGTGCAAACCCTCTCAATAAGACAGATATAACCATTGGGGATGGTTCACAAAAAACTCTTCAAAACAAGCACATTCTGTTTGAGATTAGAAGGCTATATGAAAATCCCATCAACTAGGATATTGATTAATCTTGGAAATCTGAATCATTTTTGTAATAAAAATGAAGAACATGGCTGCAAACTGAAATTATTTAATAATCCCACCTGTCATTGTTTCCCTCAGATTGCTTCTCATCTGAGGTTCAAACTGGGGCTGCATCCAAGCCACTGGATGTGGAGACATTATATTCAAAACCTGAATCTGCTGGGCATTACTAAGGCTGCCAGTATTTTGATCATTGTGGCCTTTTTGGCCTGCACTTGAGTTACCAAAAGCTTCAATCATTGACTGTAAGGCAGCTTGAGGTGGTGGCAACTCTGAGATAGATGCTGTTAAAGCGCCACTGGAAATATCACCGTTTCCCATCTGTGCAATGTTTTTTTGCTATCAACTACAAAAGTACCAACTACTACCTGAAAGAAAAACAATATGGGGTAAATAAATTGACTGTGGAGGAAGTAACCTATATCTGCATCAGCTTAAAAATAACTGTAGTATTATTACCTCTACAGGGCTTGCAGCCATAAGACGACCTGGCACCACACCACCCATAATGTTCCCATCTGGCCCCGCAAAACAAACACTAAGTCCACCAATAGGGCTTCCTCCAACTTCAGTACTTAGAAAAGAGCCAGACAGAGAATGAATTTCAAATTGTCCCTGGAAAATGGTAGTAACTAGAATTACAGCTATATTCAAATAAAACGCTATATTGTCAAATATGTGACAGTCCTGCACCTCATCAACTCTGTTTTAAAACACAAAATGAAGTGTACTGAAAAACCTGATGAAGAGAACACATGAGAGACCCAGTGGACGCAATATGACATAATTAAACATCATTAACATTATTTATGACATCACTATTTCAACTCAAAACTCGAGAAAGAGTGAGAGAAAGCAAAAGAAAAGACGCATCAGCAAGTAATGATTGCAAATTTGAAAGATGTTATGACTCAAAAAGATAATCACTCATTAAAACCAGTGTGTTTTCAACCAAACTTCCTCTGAGCAGCGAGATAGTCACAATTGAAACAGACAAATGTAAAGGAAATGTAAAAAGAATGAGATGAATAATGTTATTTCTATGAACTCAGCATCCGACCATACAACCATGACAACTTACAAGCAAGGATAGAACAGAAAAATATAACCAATGAAGTCTTGAATTTTCAACCAACCATCACAAACTTACAGACAAATATGATAAACATTAACTGCAAAATTTTAGACTATTGATTTTTATGGGATTTTTAAGTAATCTCAAGTTGACCACCATGAGTAGTCATTAATATACTGATATTATTACTTCATGTATTTTGGTATAATCACAAGGCAAGGGGACCCACCTAGCACACTAGCACCGTAAGCATTTGTTAGTAGGGGAGGAACAATGAATGTAATCAATCGATTTGGTCTTCTCACCTTCTAGCCTCTTTCCCCGTTGGCATAGGTTTTGGAGAGTGCGGTCCCTTATAAATGACCCTTGTCTCACATTTGATACAAATGTGAGATTAATTCAATTACAACCCAAGCATATACTTATTTTACCAAACTTCCTAAAACCAGTGGGATTAACTCATTAAAACCAGTGTGTTTTCAACCAAACTTTCTCTGAGCAGCAAGATAGTCACAATTGAAACAGACAAATGTAAAGGAAATGTTAAAAAGAATGAGATGAATAATGTTATTTCTATGAACTCAGCATCCGACCAGACAACCATGACAACTTACAAGCAAGGATAGAACAGAAAAATATAACCAATGGAGTCTTGAATTTTCAACCAACCATCGCAAACTTACAGACAAATATGATAAACATTAACTGCAAAATTTTAGACTATTGATTTTTATGGGATTTTTAAGTAATCTCAAGTTGACCACCATGAGTAGTCATTAATATACTGATATTATTTCTTCATGTATTTTGGTATAATCACAAGGCAAGGGGACCCGCCTAGCACACTAGCACCGTAAGCATTTGTTAGTAGGGGGAGGAACGATGAATGTTTTCCACCAATTTGGTCTTCTCACCTTCTAGCCTCTTTCCCGTTGGCATCGCTTTTGGAGAGAGTGTGGTGCCTTATAAATGACCCTTGTTTCACATTTAATACAAATCTGGGATTAACTCAATTACAACCCAAACATATATTTATGTTAAGTTGAATGATTTCGCGTACAATTTAATTAATAATATGGGATTAACTCAATTACAACCCAAGCATATACTTATGTTAAGTTGAATGATTTCACATGCAACTTAATTATAGTATTAATTTTTATGGGAATTAACTCGTGTGTTTAAATCATCTCAATTTAAATTGTTTGTGAAAGCCTTCAACTTAACATGCAACATTTTAGTTTTAAGCCTGGTCTCTATGCAGTGTAATAGTGAATAATAATCTCTTGAACTCATTTGTGTAAAAACAAATTGTCAAATTTTACAAGGCATTGAGCTGCAGAAAATTATCAACGCTATTCTACAGAATCCTTTCTAGCACCATTATCTAGGTTGCAATATACATCGGAAAAAGTTACTTGATTCCAACTAGGACATGCTTA
This sequence comes from Taxus wallichiana var. yunnanensis, assembly GCA_018340775.1. Classification (NCBI taxonomy): domain Eukaryota; kingdom Viridiplantae; phylum Streptophyta; class Pinopsida; order Cupressales; family Taxaceae; genus Taxus; species Taxus wallichiana. Next base: position 246,675,791 of record CM031242.1, read on the forward strand.
TTAGTATTACACAGTATGGTTTTGAGGTTTTTTTAACTTCAAAAAATTAGACATCAAGAAATAAAGATAGATAAATTCCATTATAAGTACTGGTAGCATCCTACAAAATTACTAGTTAGACCCTCTTTTCTTAGAACCCCTTAGTTGCCAAAATCAGGCTTTTATAGTTATTTAATATTTTGAAACTTATATAGACTCAAAATGTCCACTAAACATTTTGGATCTTGAATATCTTAAAGTCAAAACTCGTGAGTCGATCAAGTGTCATAATGTATATGAGCTAAAAGTGGCTAGACTGTCAGATGATGAGTGTATTTTTCTAGCAACATAACAAAGTCATGTCCAAGAATGGGAAAATGCAGTGAGAAAGAGAGGCTGTAATGTCCCTTTTTGGGGGAACTCGAGAAATGACCCCAAGCTGAAGATAAACAACACTCTTCAGATTTTTAGTGACTGAAATAAATGTATGAAAACCCTTAACTGTTGCCAGCCAACAGCCTTCTAGAGCAGCGTCCTGTTTTGGGGTTTCACACCCACTTTTATGCCTTCAAACCCCTTCAAATCAGCTTCACATAAATTTCTAAAATTATGATATATCATCCAAAATCATATGATACAAGAAATCTGATTTTTAATGCCCTGATATGATGATATGATTTTCAACAAACCCTTGTCTACAACGTTATTTTAAAAATTCATAACTCAACTTAGGAAGCACCAAAAATCATGAAACTTAAGATATTGGCTTTATAAATTATGGAGAACAAGCTAGTAATTCCAAATTTGCCAAATGCACATCACACATACCACATTTCCACTCCAAGGTAGGTCGCTCCACTCTAAATAAATATAATATTGCACTAAAAACACCACACATGCAAGAGAAAGATCCTTTATTGCTTTTCCAACTAGCTTGCACAATCAAAACCTCATGAAGGGTTTTCATCCTTCACAAGTTTCCCAACCAAGGGTTTTCGTCCTTGGAAGAGATCCTCAACCCAAGGGGTTTCATCCTTGAGAGAGTAAAAGGGTTACACTAGCCAACTTTCACCAAAATAAGAATAATCTCCAAAAACATGTCCTAAACTAATGCCAACAACCTCTATTTATAATAAGAGGGTGGCACCAAGTCTTGGGGCTCTCAAATGAGGCCGACCACAATTAGAATTTGCTTTATTATTATTTTATTTTTCTTTTTGGAGCCTACATGCTCACCAATATCTTTTTATTTCTAATTTATTGTTGGGCGCTAGGCTCACCAACAAATACAATGCCAATTAAAGAAATAAACACAAAATTAAGCACATGATGACATTGTTGGCTTCCTCTAGCTTGATCGCTTGGACCCATGAGGAAGGAAAATGGGCCAAGGTCTTCAAATAGGATTATCTCGAAAAGGGACAAGACAGTCCTCCCCTCTCGAAATTGTTTTTCCCCAAGCAATTGTAAGTACCCATATCCCAAATAAATCTTAGTTGCTCCTTATTCTTTGTACTTGTACATGAAACAAACTTACTCAAGAAAAATTTGTCTTTTGTCCATCCTCCTTCATGCCCTATTAGCATGTTGCCAAGTTCCTTCTCATTCCCATTTTCTTTTTCCGCTCCTCGTTTGGCTGATTTTTGTCCATGCTATTAAGATGACAGCTGCAACTAGACCCTTTCCTCTTCAATAAAGGACGAATGAAGACTGAAATCCTTCCGGTACGAGCTGAGGGAAAGTCAGTATCCAAAGTGGACTGAATACCCTTACACCACACTGCTGGAATGTCACTCTGAATTAAGTAATCAGCAACTAAACCATCCCAAAAAGTCCCAACAGCTGCCTCGTAGATTGAGCTTTATTGGTATCAATAATGGTGGTGAGTTGCCTTCTTCCGGAAAGTGTGAGGACTGAAATAATGCCATGACTGTTGGAATTAGAAACAAACTCGCTGAGATCTTTTATTTTCTTCCTCTATCCCAAACATCTCCCGGCATTTAATTCTTTTGCAGCTGCGTATAAGTGCTAGTAGGTGGACCAGCACTTTGAGAAGAACTTGACAAGGACATTCTAATTTCTTATCCTTGTTTGCAATGGTGTAGGCCATGTGGGGAATGAAGAGAGGCTCAACAATGGGTACCAAGTGGAACCGACCGCCACATAATGTCTGAATATATCCATGATAGTCTTATGGAAGATGAGGACTTTGTGCCAAATCAAGCAAGTGAATTTTTTCTTAATACAATATGGACCTCAAATGGCCCCAAGGAAAGAGTAGTTTCCTTGTTCAAGAGAATCGAACACCACAAATCTTCCCATCCTCATGATTACATCTCCATACCAAACATAATTGTAGCTATGTATTTCCCTCATAATTGAACCAATGATGACTGAAATAAATTTCAAGAGAGCGGGGCATACCTCTTTAGGAAAGTGGGGCTGAGTGTCAACCATCTTAACCATTGGCATCTCACTTTCAGCTGTTGCAAAAGTGAGTGGAGGGCTGAAAGTGTAGTATGCAAGAGACACATACATGTTGTAGTTGCTTCCTTTTTGGGATTTCTTCTTGATGGACAGCCTTCTATTGCTTGTGAGTAAACAAATATTAATTGAGAAAACTCTCCTATCAGCCCTGCATATTTTAATATTTCTTTTATACCTCCTCATGATGTTGTATGCCAAATTCTTCATTGCATTCTCAGCTGTGACCATCCTTTTTCCAACTGATGGTAAGGAAATAAAATCAGTCCTTCCTTGCTCAACCGGCCTACCCTATTCATTCTTGATTCTAGGAATTCTGACCTCTTAATTTTGTAGATGGAACTTCAAGCCCTTCTTGTGAATTTTGAGGATAAAATCCCCTAAAGTTTGGAGCTCTTGACCCCCAAAAACAATATGTGCCTCAGCTGAACTTAAAACAAATAAGTCAATACAAAATCCATACCTTCTCATGGGAATAGCGAGTTGTGGTATCTCTCTTGTGTAAAGAGGATATGTTCCATAAGTTATGGTGACCGTGAAGCCTTTGAAACCAGCATTGTTTTGCCCCATCCTTCTTGCCAATTCTCCTTCAATAAACTGATGTGTACTGTCATTCTCTCTAAGCATGGTGACCCTTTGGTCATGAAGAAGAACCCTCACCCGGAATGGGTGATGTGTGCCACATTTTATAGTAAGAATGTTGCCCATCCATTCCATTCTTTCTAGCTCTTCCATTATTATGGGACCATGGGTTAACCACATATGAAACTGAAAATTAGAATCACCATCATTTCCCTCCATACTGATTTTGAAATCAGGTATTCTTCCCCATGTAAATTTCAACATATCACCTATATGCCATGTGCAGAAACACCTTTGGAATTGATCCCAAGTATCTATATGCTTTTTATTACAAAAATTACTTACCTCATCACCCCGTGAAGTATGATGTGCATGATGATATCCAATCAGCGGTGACATAGGAGGATGCAACACACATGAGACATGAGTACTCTTCCTAACCAGCTGTCCATGGTAACAAATCTGAAATGATATATTGGCAAAAACTGAGATATCCTCATACCGTGGGCTGCCTATGACACTCTTATGACTCAGAATTTCTGAGTTCAAATCAGCACTCTTCCTTGGCATGGTTTCATCACCGGATGAGATCTTTCCCTTCCACATTTGTCGGTACTTGTCTTGGGTAACCCCGGGCTTCTTGTTAAGGCTGAGTATTCCATCAACTGACCTCCTTTTGACTGCTGTCATAAACAGACCAGCAAGTTGACTGTTATCATGTCCATTTAAAAATGGGTTCCAACCATTCCTTTTGCTTCCCCTTCTCACTCCTCGTCCTTCTGTTCAGTCCTAGATTCATCGTATGCTAAAATATCATCAACATTAACTAAACAATGATCACTAATTACCTCATGATGTTGACTCTCCGGGACAACAATGGGTGTTAGCCTCATGGCCTTAGATCTCTTGACCACCGAATCTTCTTCCTCAATGACTCCATCTTCTATTGTCATATGAGAATTGTTTGAGCTATTCACTTCATCCTCTTGTTCCTCGAGCTTCTTAGTATTCTTCCACATGCAACAATTAGACTTCAAGGGAAAATTATTGACAATTAAAAATTCTTTACCTTCCCTTTCTCTTGGTTCTTGCTTGGTCATTTCTTCCTCTTCTTGTGCTTTCCTAGGGCTATAAGAAAAATCAATCAAGGGTTCACCTTTGGCAATGGCGGTGGGTGCTTCTAGGGCTCCCAAAGGTTGATCCTTCACCCCAAACAGCTGCTGTGGTCGTTCTTCTTTCGTCACCTTGGAAGGGTGGCTATGAAAGGAAGTTGCCTCTTCGATCTTCATCATGATTTCTCCATCTTGTAGCTGATCCGCTATATGCTCTTCAGTTTGCTTCTTCACACTAGAGGGTTTTCTTCCCTCAATGGATGAGACCTTTTTGCCAAGGTCCTTTGATGGGGTTCGGGCATTATGCCTTGTGCCAATTCCCACTCTATGATTTTCTATTTCCACAAAATCCTCAAAGGAAAGGGCATCACACACCATCTCCGAAAGAGCTCTATATGTTGTTGCCAAGCTGTCACTCCTTGAAACCCTTTCTTCCTTGAGCGAACCACCTCCTTGCATATTTTGGATGGCTAGGACAAGCCTATTCAATGCATCCACCATTCCTTCTTGGTTCTTCATGATCCTCTCTAATTTTTCCATGCTTCACAGGCTGGGAGGATGATGCTCTGATACCATTGTAATGTCCCTTTTTGGGGGAACTCGGGAAATGACCCAAAGCTGAAGATAAACAACAATTTTTTTATTTTTAGTGAGTTGCTAGTGACTGAAATAAATGTATAAAAAACCGTAATTGTTGCTAGCCAACACCCTTCTAGGGTAGCGACCTGTTTTGGGGTTTCACACCCACTTTTATGCCTTCAAACCCCTTCAAATCAGCTTCACTTGAAATTCTAAAACTATGATATATCCTCAACAATCATATAATGCAAGAAATCTGATTTTTAATGCCCTAGATATGGAGATATCAATTTCAACAACTTTGGGCTGTAACATTATTTTATAAATTCATAACTCAACTTAGGAAGCACCAAAAATCATGAAACTTAAGATATTGGCTTTATAAATTATGGAGAACAAGCTAGTAATTCCAAATTTGCCAAATGCACATCACACATACCACATTTCCACTCCAAGGTAGGTCGCTCCACTCTAAACAAATATAATATTGCACTAAAAACCTCATGAATGGTTTTCGTCCTTGGAAGAGATCCTCAACCCAAGTGGTTTCGTCCTTGAGAGAGAGTGAAAGGGCTACACTAGCCAACTTCCATCAAAATAAGAATAATCTCCGAAAATGTCCTAAACTAATGCCAACAATCTCTATTTATAATAAGAGGGTGGCGTCAAGTCTTAGGGCTCTCGAATGAGGCTGACCACAATTAGACTTGCTTTATTATTATTATTATTTTCTTTATGGAGCCTGCATGCTCGCCAACATATTTTTATTTCTAATTTTTTGTTGAGTGCTAGGCTCACCAACAGATACAATGCCAATTAAAGAAATAAACACAAAATTAAGCACATGATGACATTGTTGGCTTCCTCTAGCTTGATCACTTGAACCCACGAGGAAGGAAAATGGGCCAAGGTCTTCAAACAGGAAATGTTTTGGATGGAACAACAAAGTGTGGATGTGCAAATGAGGTATTCATAGAATCATTTCCGATCAATTCTTCGCATATGATGTCTATTTTTTCTTTTGTTCCAAGGTAATGGACTTTAGAATCATTGTGCACCTCGCTTATCATCTCGCTTTCTTTTCCTTGAGCCAATTTTGGACCATATCTTTTTAATTACTTTTTAATACATTTGCTCTTAAATTTTATCGAAAAAATAAAATTCCATTCTTCTACATCAACCGATGAAGCTAATTTTTAAGCGCTAAATATGGCATCATTTTCCTCACATATTGGACGATCCTCCATACGTTTTCACATGCTTGACCTCTATGTCCATCAAGAATGGACTTGAGTTTAGAATCATTGTGTACCTTAGTTAATCACCCGGCTTTCTTTTTTATAAATTTTTAATACACTTGCACTTAAATTTTATCGAAAAAATTGTTGGCTAGATTTTTTGCACAACTGAAAACCTAGGCAGTCACGAGATAAATCTTCCTCATTTACCGGTGAGGCTCCCATGTAAGATTTTGTCAGTTATATTTTCTAATATCTATATGTTGGTTTTACTTTAACCACGTAGCTCATGCACCATAGCTAGGCAATTTTGCAACAAGTAAGCAACTATAAGAAATATGTGCAGAAGAGGGGAAATAATTAAATACGAGAAGAAAGGAAAGAAGATGTGCAATCTAACCAATAGTTTGCAAAGTTGGTCACATGCACATGGACAAAACAAATAGATCTTGAAATACAGAATTTAAAGCAAAAGAAAGTTTCAAATCCAGATCTAAGATAACACAAAGTTTATGCAAAGATCTATACAGAAACAAGAAACAAATGCACTGTTGACACAAAGTTCTCCGGAAATATGTCTCCTTTCAATATCTTAGCTTTAAAAATATCAAGGGTTTCAGCTCAAAGTCTGGAACACAAGAATGTTGATTACAAATTCTGATCCTTTAACCCATAGGCTCTTCCTCTTGTTTATAGTGTATAGAGGGGAAGTTACAAATGGAAACTACAACTGAACTAGAACATGCGAGAAGTTGTAATGGGAACATCTGGCAATCTTTCTCCTTGAATTCCTCTCTAAGTGACATGCATCTGGAGGTTAAACCAAAGTTGTGCACATCTGCCACTTATCTTAGAGAACTTTTCCAAATATCTTAAAGTAATGGCTTTTAAAGTTACATAACGAATAAGAGAAAGAAGAGAAGAAAGAAGATCTGCCAGATGTTACACCCTATGCTTTCTTCTTGTTCTGATATTGAATATACTTGTCGAACATATAATTCAATAATTTCCCATCTGTTTTAGCAACAGCCTCTTTCTCGGTCCTGAACTACAGCAATCCTTTGGACAAAATGTCAATGTTTACTTCCACTTCCTTCAAATTAGGCCCAAACTCTTTAATATCTGATTGAAGTGTTATTAGTTTGTTGATTGAATTCAACGTGAAAGTCTTGACAACTTTATCAACCCTCACCTGAACCATCAAAAGCGACCCTTCAAGAAAAGCAAGCACCTTGCTCTGGAATGGTTCTTCTGCAAGAAGAAACATCCCCAACTACTTCCTCCTCGGTGAAAGCAACTATATTGCCTGGCAATGACAATATCCTATCCTCGAGCAACTGCATTCTTTTCAGCATAAGCTTGAGAATCTCCATGCGGAAAGAAACTACAAATTCAAGTTGTTTGCCCTTTTCAATCAGTCCATCAAGCACAAGTTGCTCCGTAATCAAAACTTCCTCTGGCAGACTTATTTATTTTAACCAAAATGTCCAGTTACTTTCAGCCATTGTATTCTCATCCACTATGCTTGTCATTAGTTGCTTCAGCTGAGATAATGCACCTTTCATAACTTCCAGACTAGCTGGTACCTCCTTGAGTTGTTTTGAAGCTTGGTGAATGATTTGGCTTTTCCATTCATTGATAGTCGTGACTTGATTACTTGCATCCTCCACCTCTTCAATCAAATGATTGCTCACCTGCTCATGTGCTAAAACTGGCTGAGAGGAAGGTTTGGCAACCTTAGCAATGATTTCACACAACTAGGAAACTTGCTCTTGAAGTTTGGTTTTCTCTACCTTCTCTTTGTCCAGCTTGAGGAATAAAGTGTTTATTAGTGTCTGTGTATCTTGCTTTAATCCTTTTGTGGTAGTTTGACCTAGTGGTACTTTGGTTACTGAGATATCTGCCGCCGTGAGCTCTCCCTTCTGCTTTCCCTCTACTGGAACTGTCAACTCAGTGAACTTCTGCCCTGATTCTTCAATAATCAACCTTGAAGTTACCTTGGCAACTTTAGGTCTTCTATCCTTTCTCGCCCAAACTTAGGAGTAGCTGCAAGTCATGCTCTTCCAGGTTGATCTCCTCTCTGGCTTTTGGAACTGTCTGCAAAGCCAACCACGATGAAAAATTACTTCTCGGGGAATGAGAAGTCACTGAGTTTAACACCCTCTCATGCTCAAACTCTACTGCATCTGAATTGTCCAAAGACAATGTTTTTTCAAACTCTGCCATCTGTGCTTTCAGCTTCTCTGCAGGGGAGGTGAAGATCTGAGTGGCTGAGGAGCAAATACAAATGATGTTGGATTCAACGAAGGAACAACGACATCTGTCTGGGGTTCAAGGGTTGTTGATGTGCTATGAGTTGATGTCAGAGAAGCTTCGTTTGAAAGTGGTACTGGCACAATAGTTGTAGACTTGACCTTCTCCAATACTTGAGACTTCTTGTATACTTTAAGCTTCTCTGGTCTCCTGCTACTTTCACCTTCATGCTTCCTTTTGCTGGAGTCTCTGCAATATAGTTACCAGTGATCTAATTCATCAAAGCTTCGTCCATGCATTACCCCTTCGTTATTAACCAATTTAAAGTGTTAACCAAGCTCATGAAGACCTTTCCTCAATCATCTGACAACCACCTATGCTTTCCTGAAGAGCAAGCTCTATCTCCTCCCATTTGAAGTACCACATGCCCATCATCTGCAAGATTTGCAGGTATCCATGTTAAACCATAATCAAACACTTGTTGCACTAATAACCTACCGAAATCTTTCTTCCTAACTTCATACTCGCTTCTGCACTTCATCCAAAAGTCTTCCAACGAAGGTACGTGCGAATATTCCTAGGAGATTGTCTTCCTCGTTATCCCATATGGATCAAATTTCAATCGTGCTGGGAAGAACTCATGCTCATATCCGGAAAACATTTCTGTTTCGATTCCCCTCGCCTTATGGATGCTCTAACAGCTGTAATAACCCACTGTGACCGGAAAGCAACCTATAGATTTGTGCCGCTTTGATTGTAAGTCATGCATTTCCACGAGCTGCCTGCACAACTCCATGATGACCCACTTGTCGCTTAGATACCTCGACAACTTGACTGGTTCTCCTGAAAAACAACTAAACCTGAGATACATGAAGTCTGAAAACTGGATGAAGCTGTAGCCATGTTGGGATACAACTTCCCAAACTTCTTTGCTCACCCTGTTGGTCTTTAGATCACTATTCAATTTGCAGATGAATTCGTAGAAGAACCCATCGTTAACCACCCTGTAATCTTTGTCGCACTCGAGAATTGTCAACTGTGGGAAGCACGCAAAAATAGGAACTTTCAACAATACTCCTCGTCTATCCAATTTGGAAAATGTACCCTGTGAGGCTGCTGCATATACCAGGTATGAAGTCATTTTGAAGTTGAACGTCTGCCTCACACTTTGGAGCTGCTCACCGATGATCTCCACCCAATTGATTATGGAATCAGCTTTGTTGATCTCAATGGTTCTCACAAAAGCGTACATCCATGAGCAAAAGTTATGGGTATTGGCTTCTCCGTTTAACCTGCAAAGCAATTTAGTAATATCATCAACTTCCTGCACCAGATTGGATCGTGGAATAGTCCTCGGGAACTTTGATGGAGCTCTGGGCTTCTTCATGTATTTGCTATTCATTATGCCCACACAATCTGCTTTGTGCTTTTCCCATCTATTGCCAACGTCCAACATGCTAATTGCAATCACCACTGCCGTGTCGGAATCTTCAGACAATAATTAATAAATTGTGCATCCAACCTGATTATTGTCTTTCCTACAACATCTTGAATTGTTCTGGAAAGAGGATGATAAGATCTTGCACACTCCATAACAAATTCAGGCAACTGAGTTGTGACCAGAAACGCTGAAGCTTGAATAATCCCGTTACTTTTAATTGCCCGCATGAGGGATGTCCTTCCGGCTCTGGATCTGTCAATTAAATCAATGATGGGTTTAGGGCCTATGTCTGTATCATTGATGTCAACAAATCTGGAAGCTATGAATGATTCAATTGATCCTTCTCTTTCATCATGCTTCATCATGGCTGAAATAATCTTTGTCTGAGCTTTTTTCTTTTAATTATGCCAAAATCCCTTGTAATTGGATCAATTTGTGTAAATGAAATTTCTTCGATTCGCAAGATACATTCAATGTATCCACATTGATTTGAAGTTCCGTTCACTAATATGAGCACCTGTGATGAATACCTGTAATTAATTCAGACAAAGATGGAGTCCATGGCATGAATACTTGATTTTTATCACCAAAATCTGCATATAAAGCCTGCTGCCCTAAAATTTGAGACTTTGTTTGCATGCAAAGCAAGAAAAAATATTATTTAATTCACCTAGGCACTTATACCAACATGCAGACAATCAGAATAACAAAAATTAGGCTATTCCAACCCAATGCGCCAAAACTAGAAGCTTCTCGGCAATGGAAAACACTCTTTAATGCAAAATCCTCCTTCCCTTGGCACCAAAACCTGTCCGGGCTGCAAACTTCATCAAAAAGAATTAATTGCTTCTCCCTTATGGCATCCCATGCTTATATAGCCATCTGCATGCTATTTTTAATAATTGCCCTTTCCTATTTCTAGCAATTTAATTAATTAAAAGTCATGCCTCTTCATCCAATTTGGGCACCCAATTCTGCATGCTTCTGATTGCTTTTTAATGAATTTATTTTATTTATTTTTAGCATGCATCCTTGACTTCTCTTTAGCTCATCCACTTGCATTGACTTTCCCCTATTTATGGCGCCAAACTTAGCTAGGAATACCATCAATAAATATCATTAATCACATGCATTAATGCCAAGGTGGGTCGCACTTTTTGGAAGGGTATTTGTTAAAAATAGAAAGTCAAAGTGATGGGAATTTCCAACCTGCATTACAGCTCCAAAAATCCCATCTTTCACTTAAGTGATTTGACTTTCATAATGAGAATTTTCACCTGCGTTGCAGGTAAGAAATTCCCACCTTCCTGCCATTGCCAAAATTCTCATTAGCAACTTAAACCCTTCCTTCCAAAAAGTGCGACTTGCATGGGTGAATAAACTTCTTTGATGGGAAAAGTTACCCTGCTAGGCAGGCAGAAATTCCCATCGGTGCTTTAAGTGATTTTTCTTTATAATGGGAATTTTCACCTGCGTTGCAAGTAAGAAATTCCCGCCTTCCAGCCTCCTCTGAAATTCCCATTGCAACTTAAGTGACTTTGACTTGATGGGAAAAAGTAACTTTGTTATGCAGCAAGAAATTCCCACCTACCTGCCACTGCCAAAATTCCCATTAGCAGCTTAGATCTATTATCCCAAAAAGTGCGACTTGCCTAAGAGAGGCTTTTTCTGCTTAAATTCTTCTTTTCTGGTCAAAAGTCAGCACTCTGTGATTAATTTCTTTCTTTGTTGAGGCCATGGATGACTTCCAGACATTCCAGGTAATTAAACAGGTTATACAGAGTACAGAACGGATCAAGGGGAATTTAACAGACAGGCCTCGAGAGAAAACCAAAAACAAAAGCAAAAAGAAATAAATAAAGACCCGTTATTTTAAAAAGAATGAAGAATAGGGGTAGTCCCAGTTTTCGGGTGAAATCTAGGGACACCAAAAATAAAATTCCATTCTTGTACATCAACTCGCGAAGCTAATTTGTAAGTGCTAAATATGGCATCATTCTCCTCACATATTGGACAATCCTCCATATGTTTTCACATGTTGACCTCTATGTCCATTGGTTCCCAATTTTCGTGTTAGTGGTCACGAAGACAATTGATGAACATTTTCATCTTAGAAACAAGGTACCTTTCATTCTATTACTATCATTTAGCTTGATACTTATTTTTTATGGTAAATTGAGCCTTTCTTCGATTGAGTTTGAGGATTCGGGTAGAAACTTTGATTATGATATGTCAAGGTTGTCTACTAGGGTCGTAATTATAACCGCCAAACACCATTTAAAAATTCCTTAGCTACATATTACGTTAACAAAAATGAATCTTCACAACACTAGATCAAATGCCACAAAGATTGAGAGTAGCGCATAAATGACTTATAAAATATAAATATAAGGGAGTAAACCATAGAATCGAAAATTCGTCGAGTCCTAGCAAGGACTTGCCAATTCAAGCCTGCATCCAACTCTGCAAAATTTGCATAAAAATTAGTAGACCTGTTGAGCCCAAGTGCAAGTCTCGAGAATCTGGAATCAGTGAGGCTTCGGTTTTTTTTAATTAAATGGAAAAAGCAAAAAAAAAAGTTAAAGAATAAACAAAATGATAAGATAAGATAAGATAAGATAATATTATTAATGTCCAACACATGACCACAAAAGTAGGTCAATGGGATTGCAGAGTACAAAGCAAACAAACCCAACAAGAGGACCCTGGACAAGTCGCCTGAAATACAATGAGATAAGAAGAGCAAGAGAAGCAAGAGCGTGCCGAGAAACCAAGAAAAGAAGAAAAATAGGATGACGGTGTTGGGAGGGAGCGGAAGCAGGAACACCCCAACAACATCACCTAACACTCAAGGCCGGATGGGAGTGACTCGCAATGCGCCGATGACCAGTAGTTGAGACTGTGGAATGTCTAGGGAAGGCCGGTGTCCAGGAGGAAGGCGGTGCCTCTCTGTAAGCCTGGTGGATCGTTGTCTATGTGGAGGGGCCCCGAGACGTGCCTGAGGTAGGGAGCCTCGGGTGGGAGAAATGGAGTCCCGAGACCTGACAGATCTGAACTGGGGGTCCAGACTCGTGTCCAAGTGCCGCTTGGTACCCCTCACCGGGGAGAGCACCGGGAAGAAAGAAGTGATCAGTCTAGTATTCATCTGTCTGGGAGGAGGGTGGAGGAGCCTATCCCGAAGCTGAGGGCCTTCTGAAGATAGAGAGCAAGACATCTTTGATCATTGTATCTGAAGAAAGTTGTGAAGGAAGGAGCTCACGGAACAGGCAATGGAATCTTCCTCGAATCTCATAGTAAATAGGACACCGGAAAATGATCAACGCAGACATACCAGCAACGAGATCAACCATTATGATCTGAGGATGCAATAACTTCAGAGGAGCGAGAGCAAGGTAAATGTACATGTCCCTGTCAACAGAAGAGCCAGAAAAACCTCGGATAAGGTGCAACAACACAAAGCTGAAGATGGTCTCCAATCAAAAAGGGCGAGCCCCAAACTCAGCAAGAATAATGTTTTAAGGAACAGATTCTTTGCACCTGATAATACGCCTGATCATGAGGATCTAAACACACTCAATAGTAGCCCAAATCTGAGTCCAAAAGAGAGCGACCCCAAATTTCTCAACCATACAGCAATTGTGGGTTTAACCATTGAATTGGAGAGGGACATCTTGGAAAGAATGCCCTGAAAGTGGTGGCGGAAACATTGTCTCTCAAGAATCGCCAAAGAACCATACCCCTTATTAACCCGGGGTTGGAGAGCGGGTAGAGGCTAAAGCGAGGTCCAGAGAATAGAATCCCCAGGTATGTATAAGAGCAAGTGATCTCAATCTCCACACCCCTAAAGAAGAAGTGGAGGTCTGAAGTCTTCAGACAATTGAAAACCATAACTTTGGTTTTCCTAAGGTTCACTGTCAGCTGCCTGTGATCACAAAATAGGGCTAAGGCATCCAACTGCCTCTGGAGACCCTCTGCAGAAGAAGCAAGGAGAACTACGTCATCTATAAAGAGGAGGATGTAGATCAGAACATGGTGCAGAAGACACCCATCACCTTCCTAGATGTGATCCCTGAGAAAATCCTCAAGCTCATCAATGTAGATCCCAAATAAGGTAGGAGAGAGGGGGCAACCCTGTTTGACTCCAATGGTACTCCTGATGAAGTCGGACAAGCCAACAGAGGTGCGAAGGTGGCCAAGGACCTCCTCATAAAGGCGCATAATGGCTGTAAGAAGAGTCTCGAAAATGCCTATATCTCTGAGCTTGCGGAAAAGGGCTTCCGTGGAACCGAATCAAAAGCTTTCCGAAAATCCACGAACAACAAAAAACTCTGGAGGAGCGGTGGCGAGCCTCCTCGATAATAGCCCGAAGAGTGAGGATGTGATCGATAGTCAGTAGTAAGTCGGCCGGAAGCCCGCTTGTCCCTAGCTCTACAATGGTATTGATCGAGGAACTCGGAAAGTTGCAAATGAAGAACTGTAGCATAGAGCTTGGAGAATGTGTGACCCACCATGATAGTCTTGTAATTGTTGGGGTCGAAGTAGGCCCCGACTTGTGTATGGGGTGGATAATGTGGTGGGACCAAGACTCTAGGAAACCTGTACAAACCACCTAATTGAAGAGGTCCACAAGATAATTGAGGAGCGTCTTCCGCCCATATTTGAAGAGTTCCACTTGGAACCCTTCCTCATCCCCTACTTTACTGCAACTCATAGCTAGAATGGCATTCCTCACGTTGGTGTGGGTGAAAATATGGCAATGGGAGGGAGGGGAATGAACATGGATGTGAGGTTGGCCAAGGAAGTCATAAAGAGTGGAGGTGTGAGTGAACATGGAATTGGGATCTAAGTCCAGGGGTAAATGCGAATGACAGGGAAGAATGGTGCGCCGAAATGCTTTGGGGAGTGGATAAGTGACAGACGAAGCTCTCATTCAAAACTTAAACCTGCTTTGACAAACTCATTCAAAACTTATGTTCATGAACCCATTAAATATTTCATGTTCCTCACTCCCGCACACCATGGAATTATTCTGATTTTCCATTTTTGCTTCAAGAGAGGATGATTAGCGTTGAATAAGAGGTGATTAGCGTGCATTGTGTGCATTGGTGGCAATTATAGAAGGGATTGGCTGTTTTTTTTTTTGCATTTCTCAAGTATCTACAAGAGATAAATGAATCAAAACTTGAGCACTTCTCTCTTTCTTTCTCTCAATTCTTAACCTTTTTCCCTCTTTTTTCTTCCTTCAATAATCCCCATTCTTTCTATTTAAATTTTAAAAAATCTAAAGTAAAATATGTAATGTCCCTTTTTGGGACTGAAACTGAAAAAGTAGGAAACCACACAAACTCCAATAGATCGAATTCAGATTTTTAAATCAGCAAACCGATTTTAATAACTGCTGGAACTCAATAGTCAGATTTTTATAACAGGCATCCAACTCGAAGGCAGCCTTACAAATTATGCCAAATCTAAAGTATGTTCCCTAGAAGGCATCCAACTATCACCAAACCCCAGACCAAAGATGACTTCAAATCACCCAAAATGGAGGGTTTTCATCCTCCAAAGCAAGCCACAAGTAAGGTTTTTTTCTTCCTCGGAATGTCATACAAGAGGGTTTTCGTCCTCAAGTGGATAATTAATGAGCACTTTGCCCAAAAAACCAAGTATACATAAAAATGCACCCCGGATAGGATGCAAATGAAGTCACAAATATTTTTATAGTACTTGCTTGGTGCCAAAGGCCAAATAGAAGTGGACTGACCTCCTTAGAATTCTTTTTATCTTTTAATTTGTCTTTATGAATTATGACTCCCCAATCATAGTTGACTTTGTCTTATAAAGGAAACACTAAAAGAAAACATTAAATCTAATAAAGAAAATTGAAATGAAATGCAATGCAATTCCTTTCCTTTTTCAATAATTCTTTTTTGCCAAGAAAAGGGAATGGCAAAAGTCAATATTTAGGCCTCAATTCAAAAAAGGGGACATTACAAGTATGAATAGCAATGATTGTGGAGGGTCCTCATATTCATTCAACATTAGGGACATTATAGTTTGCATTGCCACCATTATATTTTGTGAATGATCCTCATGTAGGACAACAAAGAAAACTTCAAACATGTGAAAAATGAGATCATCACAATCAAGATCTAACATTGGTATGCAAGATCTTACCTTAGCCATGTTTTCCAAGATCTTTACCCTCTTATCAAAGTGAGGGTTTGTGGTGTCCAAATCTTTTGAAAGTTTTCCATCATGAGCTCGTAGATCTCCTCCATGGTAGTGTCATCATATGGCAAGCTTGGGGTTGTTATCCTTGTGACCTCGCTAATGCAAGTGATGACCAAGAGTCTCACATCCACCTCATCATGCCTCAATAGATCGGATCTAGCCAAATGGGTCACCAAAGGGTCCATTGTTGCAGACACAGAGCCATAATCTGATTGCTCTATCAAAGATAAACAACTTGTCGCTTCTTCAAGAGTGTTGAGCAACACACTCTTCTCATGAGGAGTAAATTCAAGCCATCTCCCAAGCCTATAGAGCTTGGCCTTCACATCTCCATCACTTGCTAATCCCATGATCCAAAAAGCTCAGACAAGACCCACAGGAGTAGAAGAAAGTTTCTCTGATACCACTATAATATCCCCTTTTGGGATAAATATTAAATCTGCACTTTATTAACTCAAATCAACTCTAGAAGGATTAGATCCTTTTAGTTCGACCTCAAATAACCCAATGTCAGCGTTAATACAACCCAAATGGGGTTGGAGTAAGCCAAGGTAGTGGGTTAGATGGGAGAACCAATCAAAAAATAACCTTTTCTAGATCTGATTTTTATAACAGCAGTTTAATAAATAAAATTGCACCTAGAACAGTTGAAACTTCAAAAATTAATAACTCCTTCAATACTTGGTATTTTTGCATGAAATAAAATGCACAATAAACTAGAAATTGAGGCCTTTCCAATGCACTATGAATCTGAATTTTCTGATCACTAAAACCACCTCAAAACAGACCCGGAAATCTCAGATCTAGTCGCTAGGGTTAGAGGAAAATAAATAAAAATATTTCAGCCCTTCTCCAAGCTTTCAAACACTCCAAATCAACTCCCCTTGCTCAGAAATAATTAATAGACAAATCAGATTTTTAATCTGATCACACAACTGAAAACAATTGATAATCAAACCCCAGACTGCTGCAATTTTCAAAAATTCATATCTTCCTCAAAACTACTCCGATTTGGGCAAATGAGATATGCCCGAACTCGGAAAAATACAAGGAACAAGATGATCCAAACCAAATTAGAACAATTACCAAACTCCCAAAATAGCCAAAAAAGCAAGTCGCCTAGGGCAAAATAAATTGTTGTTTTGCACAGATTTTTTCTGGCACTTGCATCACTCCCAAAACCCTCAAATCTGGTCACACATGCTCACAAAATTATGCTAAATCAGATCTGCAACATAAATATATTTTGGGGCATCAAAAACATGCTTAAACAAACCCCAATCCAAGTCGCTATAGCAAAAATAATTGCAGCAGTAACAGCAGTTCACAAAGGTACTATCAAACCCTTCAACAATGATCAATAACATGCATATTTCACTCTAAATAAATGCGCCAATCCTTTTAGCCAAGTCGCCAATACTTAGAATGGATAAACCATGCAAAAACACACTCAACACAAGAGAGCACAATGAAGAGAACAATGGAGTCTTCAATATCTTCAACAATGGATCCAAATGAAGCTTACAATGAGAGAGCACAATGCAAGAGCTAGGGCATACATCCCATTACTCCAAGCATGGAGTAAAATCAAATGATCAATCCAACATAACCCACTAAAGGAAATGCGACCTCCTTTTATAGAGTTAAGGGTGTAACATTAAAAAGACCAACCTTTCCCTTTTGGAGGGAAAACATAAACTCTCATTATAATAAAGTCTCTAATAAACTAAGACTATGTGCACTTTATTATTTTTAATTAAATAATAAAAGCAACTATCCTATGTGCACATTTAAACTAACTTAGAGAGCCCTCCTTGTAGCGCAAGGCATGCCAAGGGGTTACAAAATAGACAACAAACATCGAGAACCACCTTCAAGCTCAATACTCAAACCCATGAGAAGAGAGAACGGGTTAAGGGTCTTGTGGCTTCAGTCTTCGTGTCTTCAATTTCAACAATGTCCCAAGAAGGGGACATTACAGGGTAACACCTTACATCATACTTTTACCACAAGCAAGTTAATATGACATTCTCAACTACCCCTTTACATCCTATATTATCCATTTGCTATCCCCCGGGCATGTTAGTTCATTTGATTCCTTTTCCCAAAGAAAACACATTACATCTTTATATTTATAGGCCGGTTGGTCTAAGTAATTCAACTACCCCTTTACATCCTATATTACCTTTAGGCCTACTTTGGAATGGTTGATTAGTTCCCCTACTACCACCTTATTATACCCTATGAGCTTTCTTTGCCTTTTTGGTATCACTACTTATCATTTACTGCGTACACTTGCATTACCTATGTTGTCGGGATACGAATATAGGTACGGTGCGCAGACGGGTTTGATACGCAAATACGTCAATTTTAGAAAACCCTTGGTACAATACATCCGTACATATATATTAAAAAATTAATATATATATATATATATATATATATATATATACAAACACACACACACACATACATATACATATACTCATTTTACTCATTTTTTGTCCATAAAAATTGAAATAGTAATACAAAACTTGAATCAATGTTCAAAACATTCATTATACTTAAGACTTTAATTTTCATTGATCATGTGGCTGCCATACATATGATATACGAATATCATGTCAACATGAATACAAACAAAACTTGAAAAATATATTAGATAAACAAAGATTAAATTGTTCGCAGTGTATCGGTGGATGTAAGGATTCTAATTTTAGCACGCTATCTCGATCAATAAACCTCACATCCATTCTTAGATTACAACTTTTTCTTTGTAAGTGCCTAAAAGCACCGGATTTATAGAAAATTGATGGCACTATTTTATTTGTGTAATTTCATCATACTTTTCACTCTTAATTGTTATCTTATCCAATTATCATTCTCATTGACCTATTTTGGTCATTTGTTGACATTACCTTGCTCTACTTTAATTTTAGTATCCCAACCATGGGAGGATTACTCGGTGGCTCACCGGGAACCCGAGGTTACAACCTTACAATTCATCGGGCAACCGATGTTACTATCTTACAATTCACTAGGCAACCGAGGTTACTTATCTTACAATTCACGGAGCCAACCGGGATCAAAATTTGCACATTCAATATGCAATTAGGTCTAGTCACAAAGTGATGCAATTTTCTTAGGAGTGAAAATGGATTTATGGCTGCTCTATACTTGGGTGGATCCATATTGCATGGCTCGTTAGAACCATAATATTTTATTCATTTAAATGTTATGGTTGGTTTGTTTGCATTTGACTAAGTCAAAAAATAAAATAAAAATTGTTTTAATGTCTCAAAAGACGTATTTCACCTTGGGTTTGCTGCAGGTACATCCGAGTTCTTCCCGTGTACGTCACGGGTACGTTTGGATGTACATGTGGCGTATCCAGGAAGAACCCGGACGAACCCTTAGCATATCCATACCCGTACCACGATGTATCGCATCGGATACGTATCGGGTAGGGTACGGGGTCTAGGACATATCCCGGCAATGTAGTGCATTACTTTTCCTCTCCTTGTTAGTTTTGTATCTTAGGGCTAGTAGATCTATGCTCGCCACGGTCAAAATGAAAGTTAACATGCACCCCTTGGTTGCAAAAGATACATATGAGGTAGGTATATTTCATTTAGGTTGGGTTCATAGGCTTATCATTGGAACTCATATTATTATCTATGTACTACTATCTTATTTCAATCATTTGATTTCGGCATTACATTTTTTTTTTTTCAAAGACCATCTCATGTACACTTTTTGTGACACGAGATGATCTTTGGTTAGAACCTATGTATACACTTAATTTTTCAATTTTACTGACTTTAGTTTTTTGCGAGGACTATCAATGCATTGGCTTCCTGGGAGCAGTGTCCTCAAGGACATTCTCGGGAGGGGGTGTAACCAGAACTGGTTGTATCAAGGTAGTTAGTAGTGGTACTTTCAATGCCCCTTTCCGGGCTCTAATTGAAACAAAAGGGAAATTGCACAAGCCTCAATAGATAGTGAACTGAAAATTATGACAACCAACTGAAATTTATGACAGCAAGGTACAATAGTCTGATTTTTTATAACAGCAACAAAGAAAATGCAATATCTCTCCAAAAATGCATCTTTTACACAATCCAAAGCATGTAGGGAACTTTAGAAATATTTTAAAACAAATATAAACCAAGAAATGAGCCTTCAAACTCCAGCTGGAATTTATTTTAAATATAATAACAGCAATGAACACCCTTACAAATATCGCTGGAAACGAAGGATTCCAAGCCCCAAATTGAGTTACAAATGTAAATTCCAGCTGCTAAAAATTGGAGAAACACAATGATGGCTGAATTTGAAGTTTTCGTGCCCTAGAAGACCCCAAACACCACCTTAGGGAAAGTCGCCACCCTAGGAGAGGGTTGGAAATGCCTTCAAAACTGAATACAACTCCTTATGAGATCACCTTGTTGCAAGCTTGAGGGGTTTCGTCCTCAAACCAGCCCACTATTGAGAGGTTTCGTTCTCAATAGGTTTTCCAAGAGGGTTTTCGTCCTCAATGGAAGAGAGAGAAAGCAAACATGCTCCAACTCCAAGAGAAATAATTTCCAAAAGTATGCATAATCTCTTCCAAGCCAAGCGACCCCTTTAAATAGCTAGAGGTGGCACCAAAAACCAAATAGAATCCTCTAAAGAGGACCGACCTCCTTGGGAACATAATAGTTCCTTCTTTTTAATTTTTAATTGGTTTTCTCCTTTTCTCAACCAACCTAACTATACTTAGAAAATTACTTAAAAAATGCAAAGCTCACAAAAAAATGAAAATCATGACATTAACTTCCCTTGCTCAATCCCTTTTAGCCCACGAGAAGTGGAATGGGCTCAAGGTCTTCAAAGAGAACTAGCATTGAGAAGGGGACATTACATACTTATAAGAGGGCCTTGATGAGCGGTACATGTTACAACACCTTAGATGTTTTTTATACATTTACAGTCCTTTTTGCAATCTCCATACGACACTACTTTACTATCTTCTTATTGTTTCCTTCATATCTAATTTCATGATCATCACATACATACCTTCATCATGACACCTTTCAGCAACTCTGAGTCTTCATTAACCAAGACTTCCCTTAGGACCCCTTAATAAAGCATTCCCCATAACAAACAGTATCAACCATGGTCAATGTCATCTAGCTTTTGTTTTCTAATAGTCAATTGCATTGACCACGGTCGATACGATACCGTCAACTAACAGAAATTGTAATGCTTAATCATAACCCTTACTATACACAACATTTTAGTGCTCTTTCCATCACATCACCATTAATCATTCGGTTTGATAGCACTCACCAATCTTCCCTTGAGGTCTTAAAGGTCTTGAAGTTAGTATTACTTATTACTTGGAGTCTGCACTTGGAGAATTGGATACTTAGGATTCCCAAGCACAGGAGTTGCACTTACTATGATCTGCCCAGCCTTTGGAGTCTTTGGAGTCTTCAAAAAGAGGTTTGCATCGATCTTCTTCTATTCATTTGTGATCCCCCACATCAACTCTCTCATAAGGTATTGTTAACCTTGGGGGAAGTTAATGTTGCGATCAAATAAGTATCTCTAACCTATCTTTTCCTTTATGTTATTTCAGATTTGGATGATTGTTTGATTGGTAATGCATAGGCAGCATATTCTTAATTTATTGCATTTTTATCTATCGGTCCTTACCTTATAATCCTTCCTTTGGATTTTACAATCCTTTTTAGCCTAATGATCCTTACAATCCACGTTTACAACCATAGCATAAGAAATTGTATCTTGTTACAATCTGATTACAACCTTGTTAATATCGACTTACCATCTAGGCCTAGTTAGACGCTACCCCCTATCCTAGATCTAGGCTTTGGAACCCTATATCTTTCATAGAGTGTGGACTATCGCCTTCCTAGATCCACGTCCTTACAACCTACAATCTAAGGTGTGCATCTTTAGTGTGGCCCCTTTCATTATCCTAGTCTAGATTACCCAGAGACAAAGAGGACATTTTATTAGGCCATTCTTTATTTGCATACAATTCGCACTTTGTTATACTATAAAATTGCAAATCCTAAATCAAATAAAACACAAAATCTAAAGCTTCCTATTTCAAAGATGAATTAAATTTATTGAGCTATCATATACTTGGGCAAAACTAAATAAATCATGAAGCAGCTCTTTTTTAGTCATCAAAATACCATTTTGAACTGGAAGCTCTTACAAATTCCTTACTCTAATACCGAATGAAATAATTTGGTAAGAGTTGCACAGTAAAAAGCTTTGTTGATTTATTTCTATGATATTGCTTACATATAAGCTTCTATTATCCTACAACTTAAGAGTCAAATCTTATGACAATCCCTGCAATCTCTCTACACACACTTATCCTATGATGAGTTGTCTACAACACATTACACACTTGCACATAACTTTTATTTAAATACATTAACTCACAAATATGTGAGTGCTAACACTATCATCCAAACATTTTCATGATCAATGAGAAATTCTAATATACCAGATCTCTAACCGGATTGGGATCAGGGCCTTGGCAGAATATATTGGGCAGCCTGGTTCGGGAATTAATTGAATCATTATAAAGCTTTGACTTTTTCTTATCTTTGGATTCGACTTGGTGTTGTGAGTATAATACCACGTGTATGTTGGCAACTCGCCAAATGTTTTTCAGGTCCTAGTTATCTTATGCCAAGATAATTTAAAAGAACACAAAATCAAGCATAGTGTCAAATATTTACCTTGTATATTTTTTTAGTAAGACTCACATTTGAAATTGCACCTTTTGCAGAGAGCACGCACACTACCCCAGGTCCATGTTGCAAAAAAGCCAATATTTTCTCAAATACATCCTGCATACCAAATATCGTGTCATAACAATATTATCCTATCAAGCATGTTGCAAGCTACCAATAACATGAAAGTTCTTATTGATGTGGTTGGAAAGAATTTCTCTAATGAAAATCAGAAATCAATCTCATTTATATAATAAGAGCACCAAAGAAAACACGTATCAGCAAAAGCTACAATTGTTGTATGTCAAAAACACCCATATTAGTAAAACCACATAAAACCATATTCTAAGTACGTTATGACATGCATGTGGATGGTATAAGATAAATTTACGAAGGAAAAATTAGATTCCTCTTCCAGAAAAGAATATTGCTCAAGCAATACAAGACGTGATAACACAAAATACATTACTTTTAAACTTTTAAAATTGCTAAATTTCAATTTAAGCTCAATTTTGGGTTAATAGTGTTCTTGTCGGTGTAAATAGTCGAGTGTTTGTGTTTTAAGCTATTATATACAAAAATAGTACAATATGAAGTACACCATAATCTCCAAGCTTAAATAAAAATATAGACATGCTTTAGGTTTAGACCAATTTTTAATAAATTATTTTTTTATTACATTTTTTTATTTTAGATTAAACCATAGAATAAAATGAGACGAAGTTCAAGAAATAAAATTAAATATTTAAGTATTCAATTTAAAGATTTTTAAAAACAAATAAAGATACGATTTATATATAACCTAACTAATAACCTCAAATTTTATCAAAACCTGAGATACTAAATTCACAGGTATCAGGTGACCAGTCCCAGTCCGACACATACCAGGTCCCAGCTCAGTACGTCCCTGAGTTCGACTCGACTACATCCTAGTCTACCCATGTACACAAAAATGCCTCTTTTCTTATTGACTATTTTTTCAATCTATCGAAACATTAAAAACAAAAACCTATAAACCTAAAAAGTGAAAAGAAAACCTAAAAATCCATCTTATCTTCATTTTCCAAAAGCAAATAGTAAAACAACAAACTTGCCTCTCATTGCAAACTAACCTTATATGAATGCTTAGGGATGAAACTCCATCAAACTAAGCTCCTACTACATTGTTTTGGAAGTCCCACATGACTACAAGTGCCCATTTTCTGCCAAGGAGATTGAGGAGCTTACAACAAGGATATTGAATTGAAGGTATGTTTTATATTTTTTTATTTATTTATTTTAAATTTTTGTTTTCAAATTTTCATCTTCAAATGGAGCTGTTGATTTATTTTTATATTACTTTTTAACATTTTTTCAACAAGTAACAGTTTCCTAAGGTTTCTTTTAAGTTTTTTACCTTAATAATAATATTGTGTTTGTTTTTTAACTTGTAGCTACAGGGATTTTCTACAATGGCTGCAAGTGCTAACTCGGTGGATCAAAGGGCAACAACCACTTCAAAACGGATCCTTTTTCACTCCTTCATCAATGTGTCATGATCCTAGATTAAGTTTCGGGTGGAGTGGTATATATTTGGCCTTACACAAAGTGCAATGTCAAATAGAATAGCACATACAATTACATGAAAGCCAATTTGTGTGTGATTCCTAACCAAGGAAGAAAATCTTGCATTGTGTAGAGAAAAGGGTTGCCAACAACAAAGATTCTTGAATACATTGAAGATGAAAAAGAAGCAGATGCAATGGTTACCCTAAAAGCAAGGCATCATTTGGCAAAAAAAGGATCTCAATTGAACAAGCCACTTGTTGGTCCGGTCTTATATCCCTATTGTTCAGTCTCATACCCCTATTGTGGTTGCCTTACATCGATTTTGACAACACCCTCTACAAATGAAAAGGATTCACCTCTTTCTTGCAAAAGAACAAAGGTGCCATCTCATTGGAAAGTGCATTTTGGAATGAGTCCAAGGATGTTTCCAATCAGATCAAAAGGTGTTGTATTTCCATCAATGGGATGCCATTAAATGGTGTTAGGTCCCCATACTAGTAAGATATGGTGAGAGCAATCAATGATGCCCCTAAAGGGTACATAGGCCCAAGTTATAAAATGGTAAGCACCACCTTATTGGGAAAAGAAAAAAGTACGTAGACGATTCGATGCAACCCATTAGGAATTTGTGGATCAAAATAAAGGTGTTCATTTTAGATAGATTAAATGTGGTTGCAATGTGCCTTGAAGAAGCAATGTTTTTGAATGCCATTAATTGTGAGGGGCAGGTGAATGATGCGCTTTTCATCGTCGACATCCTCATCGAATCCATTGAGCTGGCAGTCCCTCAAAACATGGGCATAATGGACAATGCTAACAAATTGCACATATTTTGGATGATTTAGGCAAGCTACGAGGCACATGTTTTGGACAACTTGTGTCATTCATTCACTCAAAGTGTGATGCTACAATATTTGAGCATCAAAATTGCACGGATCAAAAAGGTGTATGTTGATGCTAGTGAGATACAAATATTTTTCACTATCACATGTCCTAAGCCATCTTCAAATCATTCTTGAAGTTGGAGTTGTTAAAGGTAAGTGAAACAATCGTTTTTTAACTTATTTTCATACTTCTAATGTTATATTAACTACATTGCTTTTTAATTGTAATTTGTAGATTAAAAGAGTTTTTAAAATTATATTTGTTTTAATTTCTTATTAGGTTGTTGAGATTCAATTTACCTTGCACACAATCACATTCGACAACTTGTGAAGGTGTGAGAGGCATTGAAAAGCATGGTTGTTTGTAACCTTTGGGTTGTATGGAGGCAGTCCAACACAAAAGAGAGCCCAAAAAGTAAAATGGCTAATCCTAAATGATGAATGGTAGGTATGTGGATTGGTTGCTTAGTTTTATCAAGCCCATCAAGAGTATGACCAGATTTGATGATACATATCAGCTGTGTTTGGGAAAGATTTTTGATGTCATCAATTCAATGACTAAGAAGATGAACTCCATTACAAATTTGAAGAGAAAGATCCTATAGAGATTTTTTCAAGCAAGTGCCCATGATGCATCTCCTTGCCTTCACATTATCTCCTAAATACTACAGCCCTAAGATTCTTTCTTTTCTCAAAAGGGTGCCACTAAACAAGTATGTTGAGAATAGTGATGGGTGAAGGTGACATTCACCAGACCCTTACTCAATCTAAATGTAGAAGGCACAGTTGTGGGTGATTTTGAGAATTGCATAGCCCACTCAGGTCATATCCTTAACACTTTCTAGGACAGGTACAAGAAGAATGTTAATATGTTTTGGTACCTCTATGGGCAAGGATTGACATACCTACAGCTTCTTGTTATCACAAGTCGGATGTGATTTTTTCAAGCAAGTGCACACATCTCATTGATTAGTGGAACAAAATAACCACCCTAATGCATTTCCTTGCCTTCAAATTTACTCCTACATACTATAGCACTGAGATCCTTTCTTTTTCCAAGAGGATGCCACCAACAAGAATGTTGAGAATAGTGATGGGTATAAGGCGGCATTCACCAAACTCTTCCCCTATCCAAATGTAGAAAGAACAGTTGTGGGTGAGTTTGATAATTTCATAGTCTCCACAGGTCACATCCTTAACACTCTTCAAGTACAAGAAGGATGCCCATATGTGTTGGTACCTCTGTGGGCAAGGAATGACATACTTGTAGCCTCTTACAATCATCACTTTGTCACAAGTATGATTTGTTAATCTCTTTCTTCTCGTTTTTAAGTTTCTTGTATTTAGTTTTAGTTTTTACTTTTGTAAATTTTAATTTTGCATAGACTTTGACTCAATCTTCAGTGAAGTGGGATTAGAGTACATACTCCTTTGTCCACTCACTTAATAAAAACTAGTTGGTAGAAAACAATTGTAGAGGAGATGATCTATGTGCATCCTGACTTGTGGCTTCTATCACACAAGTAGGTTGAGCACAAGCTAGGGGCGATGATGGGTTAGGATGTAGAGCCATAGCATCATGACTTCGATGCTTCATTTCCCAACTTTCTTTAGTCGATATGGAGCAACAAGAGACATTTTTTATCAGAGTACAGAGTACTCTTATTGAAACAGGATCATTCCAGCAAACCAAAACCATAACAACGAGACCTTACACATAGACAGCAATTAAGCACAAAAATGAATCAAAACTATCTCCATATTATTGTAGCTCAAATGTACAATCCCGGATGATCAAATACGAGGGAGTGCCTATTATATAGGCTTGAGAGGTGGTTACACAATAACTAATGGATTGTTGTGAATTGATCCGAAAAAACAAGTTTAAGTGACTCACTTAAAAAATTCACTATTCTCGGATACTTAAAATTATACTCTCAATTTCTCGTAATTATTTAAAATTGGCTTTAAAACTTTAAAACAATATTAAACTAATAAAAAACAATGAGCAAAATGAGGGAAAATACAGAAGACAATGCCAAGCAAGTGATAACAAAGTTCACCCGATGTGGGCTACATCTCTGGGTCCGGAAAAGCTCCCGAACCGATCAATTAATGATGTAAAAACACTTATACAAAATAATTACATCAAAAAATCTTTGCTCAGCTAAAAATCTTTGCACATTCTCTAGGAATACCCTGGTTCAGTCTCCAAAAGGTTCCTTGCAATCAAATTCTCAAAAACTTGCTCACACTCTCCCAAAGGGGCTGTATACAAACAAAAGTTACCATTTTAAATACAAGTTCTAACCTTTTGTAGTGTTTCAACACCCATCGCACACTAGTTAAGTCATTATCCTTTTGCCTTAAACGACCGGGATTTGAAACCCATCATACGCCATATATTTTTGGTTTGTTGAACCTGAAACTAGACTTTAGAGCAAATCCCTTGGTTGCATATGATAATGTTAGGCATTTAGCCTAATGGCTAGGCCCAAGAATGGCTCATGGGTAGTTAGTGGTTCAAGCCTTATGGCTCATGCTTTTGTTACGGGATAGGCTTTAAACTTTTCGTGGGTTTTAATCCCACATTAGGCGCACTAGGAATAATTAAACGCTTTTAATAGCTTGCGGTAGTTGAGGTAACTCGTGGCTTCGGCCACGTTGAGCATTTTTTTGTTGGAGCTTTGGCGGGTTCGCAACCCGACTCGATATAAAGGTGGAGTTGGTTATTATTTGAACTCGCCAATTGGTTGCATTGTGAGTGATTGGGCTTGATGGTGAGGTGGTTAGTTGAATCAGTCATGAGCTGACTAGTATGAGCTGGTAATTCGATTGCATAACTCGCGGCCACTGGTCGTTGAACTCAAGTTGTGGCATTGTAACTCGGTGATAATGTTGAGATTAGGCAAACCATGAGGTTTAGTCCCACATGTACTCGGAATTAGTCTTTAAAGGGGTTTATAAGCAATAACCCTTTGTTGGCGAAAAAAATTGTCGGTAGGACAAATTGGTGGATTTCCGCCAACGCTCTGGGACTAGGTCCCTCTACTTGAATGGGGCAGCTCCATTATTGTGTGCGAAAGAAAATTAAAAAAAAATTGTTGTTGGCCTAGAGGTCGGGGATCCAATAGGCACACTCCATTGAACATGCGGCAAATGCTTGCAATTTCTTGCAAGGAGGAATTTGCTAGATAGGTGGGGAAAAGGAGTGGGAAATTAGAAAGGGGGATTAATATCTGTTGTCCACTCAAAATTTCCCTGCTTTTGAGAAGTTGAAAATTGAAATTTTCTAAGTTAAAAGCCTTCTTTGTTGTCCTGGTAATGTGAAAAGTCAAGAAATTGGAAAAATCGCATTTTTGGGTCATTTTGTGTGATTTTCGGGCCTGTCGGACATTTTTGTCCCGAGTGTCCCAAGTTCATTCGGGCTCTCTGTTCCCCGATCGGCCGCTTTACCCGAAGTCCATTTCTTTCGGGCCCGTCGGAACTTTTTGTCCCAAGTGTCCCAAGTTCGCCCAGACTCATTGTTCCCTTTTCGTCCGATTCGGCCGAATCGCGTACTCGTGTACTTTCGTCCCTCATGTCCCAGAAGCATTTGTGCATACTTTTCCCGCATCGCCCGTATCGGCCGAATCGCGCTTTCGCGTCCCGCGTGTCCCAAATGAACCAAAGGCCATTCGAGTTAATTTTTCCCGCTCTTCACAAATATCTTGCTTTCCAAGTTGGTAGGTGTGTATTTAATACGCATTAATTGTCTTTCTCTCTCCCAAACGGCTATATAATGAATTGCCCCTATGCGTTTTTGCATCTTTGCTTTCTTCTTTATCCATTTGCTCATACCTTCGCGATCAAGATTTCTACGCGCATACTCATTTCCCTGCATTCCGTCCCCGAGTCCAGTTACTGACCTTGGCTCCTCAAATTTCTAACATGAAGATTAAATTCCAAGGCCAGGAGCAAGTCTCACCGCTCGAGTCTGCCATTCCCGATATCGGGGACAGTGAGGTTCGCCACCTCGACTTTGGAGATTTTTGGGCAAGAATGACAGACGCGAACCCTTCACCTATGGCACAGGCGATTCATGACAGTGGTTTGGCATTCGCCGGTGGTTTCCCTATCTCGGTGCAATGCGCAGATACAGTACTCTCCTGCGGTGCTCATTTCAACCCTGACTCGAGTGAGCTGACGAAACGTGCATGGGGAACTCATCGCCAAACTTGACGCTGCCACCATTGGCGCTGCCCTAAGAATTCCAGAGATGGACAATGCTATAGTAATTTCTCAGAACCAAGCACAAGCCCTTTTTGATCAGGACAGTGAGAAATATAAGGCGCGGGTGGCGAAGTCCTGCTTAAAAACCCTAAAAAGGGGGCATCTCGTCTATCCAAGGTTCTTTTCCGTGCGGATTTCAATGAGGAATTGTCGGATTTTATAATCCTACTAGCTCGGGTCATGGGCTTACCCTCTACCAATGAGTTTCATTTCTGGATGTGCCCACTCATCAATATGGTGTGCGAAGGAACTCGAATATTAATTGGGCAGAGATCATCAGTATGAACCTAGCGGAGCAACTGTCCAATGTACAGCAAACAAAGAAATTTTACATGACTTCATACTTGATGTATACTCTGGCAGCATCAAGGCAATGGTTTGGCTTCTCATACATTGATGCTCATAAGGGTGACCCCGTATATGCCTCTTGCCTCAGTTCACCTTGGAAACCAGCAATCGCAATTTCAGAAGGGTGAATGACGCTTTCACCATGTACATTGTCAGGCTTCTGGAGAGTGACACAACGAGGAGATTTTCTGATGAAGCTATGAATCTGATAGCGCACTACGGTGCCTACTTCATCCAATTTAGAAAATTTTCCTATATAAGGCTTGCAGGCTATGAGAGCACTCCTCTCAAGCTTCCTATGTTCTGCAATGATAAAATGGCCTTGATAGAGGTATGCAGGCAGCTGGACAAGTTGCACAGAACCTGCAGGGATAAGAAAATTATTGGCTTGCACTTCCCCATCACTTTGGGAAACTATACCTGCAAAACAGCCCTAGATGCTCAAAACATAGAAAGAGCCCTGGCTCCCATCACTGTCCATTTCTTCAGGCCAAGAACCTGTTTTGACTTGAAGAAATTTATTGAGCAGAACATTAAGATCACTTATCATCATAGGGCAGACACAGAAGATTATTGGGCTGACTGTGCTGATGATTTTGAGGCAAGGAGGAGACACTACGGCAGATTTTCTCTTCAATTAATTCAAGAACTTAACCTGTACCAAGTTCCTGAAGGGCTCCAGGATGATAATTCTGACCTGTACTCATATGAGTATGACAACGTGGTCAAACACACTCCCTTGGAGGATTTGGATTGGTTCAAAAAGGAGAAGGACGATCTGGCGGAAATCCTAGCTCCCGTCTTGGTAAGAACCAAAATCTGGTTTGACAGGAGAGTTCACGAACTTAGAAGGCACTCAGGGGAATCCTCCTCCAAGGATACTACAACACCAAGAAGGGATGCATTGACACCCAGTTCAGAAACACCTGTGCAGACCCCTCCTGCCTCGTCAACTCAAGGTCCCACAGTCTCCACTCCTTCTTCATCCACCCAAGTATATCAGAAGAAAGCCAAGGAGGTTAAGAAGGAACCTATTGAAGAAGAGCCTACAGTCGAAGCATTCTGAATTGCCCTCAGGTCCAGAGAACATCATTGTTCTCAGTGAAAGTGAAGAGAGTGAAGTGCCAGCTCCCATGAGTGCCCCTGAAGCCCCAATAGATAAGGACAAAGAAGTCCAGAGCACTGAACTTCCAAGCACCGTTGATTCCTCCGCACCAGGCGTCCCGAGTGCCCCACTCATATCTCAATTAGAGGCAACAAGTGCAAACCTTGGGTGCCATGAGTTCTCTGTCTCTTGGCCCTCTTGCCCCACCTTCTTCTTCCTCCTCTTTTGCATGGGTGCAGCCTCTTGTTGATAGTAGGAAGAGAAAGTCTTCCTCTCGGACCTCAGGGCCCAATTTTGATGTTGTGGCGGCCTTATTAGGTACTACTCCTCCTACTCCCGCTAAGAAAGCCAGGACTACCTCCAGGATAGTATCTGATGCTCAGGGCCAGCAATTCTTGGAGATAGCCAAGCCCAAAGTAGACAAACCAGAGCATGATTTACAAGCATCTGATCTGGAGCTCTCGAGAATTCCCATGGGAGAGTCCACCCCTGAAGGTGAGATCCACAATCTTCAGGAAACAGTCACCAGAGTCATTGGGAGGGTAGAGAAAGGGCAGCAAACCATAGAGCAGTTGGAGGAACAGGCTCAGATTCTTACAAGTTTCATCAAGTCCCTGCTGTCCAAGGATAAAGTTTTGGATCCTACCCCACTGACTACCCTTCCACCACCTGTGATTCTCAGCCAAGATGAGGTGCAGTATCAAAGATATACATAGGTATTCCATATACGGAAGGGCTATGGAGGCCATGGTGGATGACATGCTCATTGCGGGATTGAATTTCATTGGTGAAGCCTTCAAACTCAATGAGAAGGTGAATAATCTGCAACAAAAACTCTCCTCCACTATTGGGAACATAGATAAAGAGCTCAAGCTCTGGAGCAGTTGTATAGTAGACCTTCGCCTTATGGGGCAAGCTGATGAAAATCTCTTAATGGCAAGTAAGGTCTTCGATGATGCCAAGGATAACTTGTCAAAATCATGGGTATACAGTGTAGAATGGAAAATCAAGGTTCTGGAGGAAGCTTTGGGAGAGTTAAGAAATAGCTGGCAGAAGGGTGAGGCCTTCAAGACTTTGGTTGTATCTGCCTTCAAAGATATACACTGCCATCTTCATGATGAGACTTCTGTGTGCCCTTCTCTTTACAAGAAATCAAAGCTCAGTTCAGAGCTTTTGTTAAAAATAACTTGTTCAAAGAGGATTCTATCTCCAAAGAAAAGATGAAGGAAATCTGCTCTCTCCAGTCCGCTATCGAAGAAGCAAGCAAGGATTATCATACGCACGTCGAATTCGACAAAGAGATGGAGAAATGTCTCGGATTTTGGACTCAGTCCACCACCAACACGTCAGTTCCACGTGGCAGAGACATAGCAGAAGCATTGAAAATATTTAGACAACGGATCCTCAAATCAGTGGGTCCCTCCCAATCCTGAACGCTTGTCTTCTTCTCCTGATTCTTCTCTTTTCTTCCCTTCTTCATCACGAATTTATTGTAATTAGTTGGGGTATTGCGATTAGCAGCCCTTTAACTAAACATTAGTTAAAAGAAGTAGTTACCAAGAGTAACTAATTTGTAAACTATATAATGGCCTCTCCTCGCCATTTTTGAGAGAGGAACTTGGCTTATCTTTGAAAGTGTAAAGAAATCACAAAGAAATCAATACAGAAGGATTTTCATTCTTTGTCTATCTGGTTCTTTTTATTCGCAAGCTATTCATTAAATCTTGTTAGATCATTTGTCTGCATTATGCTGAGAAGCTTTGTATTCTTATAGATGTTATTCATAGAACTTTGTGTCTCTTCAAATTTCATCTTATTAATGTGATACAAATGATCTTATTCCAATTCGTTGTACCCTCGCATGCATAAGGAATTATTCTGTCATCTATAATTCTGAATGGTGCCTTTCTGCTCGTTTCCGCATTTTCATTCCTCTGTCCTTTTGTGATTGATGATCTATTTTAGAAAACACTTTCATGGTATCCAAGTTCCATAGTGAAACCATGCTTTGTATATGTGTAAATAGGTTCGTTTCCAAATAAGGGAACCTCTCCCACTAAAGAGGAGGGACTTCTTGTCCCCTGACTGTTGCTCTTCTTAAAGTTCCTTTTCGACGACCAACAATATCGTAGGTAGAAAATTCATATGCATGCAAAGATTAATCAGAGCATATCAACACACATATTTAGAAAGAATAACAACCTTATTACTAACACCAAGACAAGATGGAATTATGAACACAAAGTCTCATTTATTCCCTCATCAAGAAAAGCATGAAACTCCTTTCTTCTTTATTGACATTCTCACAAAGTTGTACAATGAGAGGAATGGAAGAACATATGAGAAGGAGAATGGAAGAAAATAACTCTCTTTTGCTTATCACAAGTAGTTATCTACTCTTGAACATACAAAATTGACAAC
This sequence comes from Taxus wallichiana var. yunnanensis, assembly GCA_018340775.1. Lineage (NCBI taxonomy): Eukaryota > Viridiplantae > Streptophyta > Pinopsida > Cupressales > Taxaceae > Taxus > Taxus wallichiana. The sequence continues at coordinate 246,709,026 of CM031242.1, forward strand.
CCTTAAGAATGGGGAAGTCATTACATTATATAGACTTCGAAAAGACTCTTCACCTACCCCCATGTGTCTTTTCACTTGCCTTTTCCACTTGTGACTCTTGATATTCCTAGGAAAAGAAATTAAGTCCCCTTTTATTAATTAAGGGAAACTTATTACATTTTTAGACTATAGTCACATTAGTGAATAAGACAAAAGTGAATAAGACAAAAACAAAAAGTGCAACCCCAACAAAAAGAATTAGAATGTGAAGGAAGAGAGGGAGGGGAGTGAAGAGGGGAAGAAGATAACTACTCAAACTGTGGAAGAAGCTTCCGCCAACGGAGACTTACTTGCCGATGGACTTTTGGAAAGACCCTTAGGAGAAATCTCAATGCCTTTGAACTACTTATTGTACCTCTCCGCCGCAGTGTAACTTTCTCAGCTTGTGGGATGTGAACAAAACTCAAGGACTTGATCCAATTCTCGGAGATAGCGTTGATGTTCTTACATTCTGCAAAACCAAGACTAATCATGTCTTATGGTGTTGGATATGACTACTCTTACCTCTGCCAGAGATTCCAACGTGTCTTTGTTGAATGAGAATGGATCTCCGGCCTCCTTGACTAGATCCTCAAAAGGCTTCAACAAATCATTTGTCAAAGTGTCTTCGTTCACTGTTGGCACTCCGAGCTTTTGTACCTCAACATTTTCATCTCTTTGCATCTTTACAACATGTTCCTCGTATGAATCAAGTTTACCAATGACACGGTTTATCATTTCATAACGAGTGACCAAAGTTTGAGCCCAGACTTGAGACAAGTCATCTAATGTTGAAGAGAATACACCTTTGCTCACCAAGAGGGATGAATGGACCTTGCCCATCTCAATGACCAGTGGATAAACCTGATCCCAATGATCTTTCTCTGCTTCAATCTCCTCTCATGTCATGATTACTTTCATGGCCGTCACGCTCATGTACTTGAACAATGTCAAGATTTATTGAACCAACACCTTCCCCTTTTCTAGGATCATGCTCACCCATTTGTCATTCGCTCTACCTGCATGGTGAAGCCTTGTGTTTTTCTGATAGACTCAAGGTCGAAGCTACTGATGGGAGTAACTTCTTCGGCCGGGAGAGGAGTGGCAGCATTTGGGTCTAAGAGTGATTGCACGTATGAAGTGAGGGTTCTGATGTGGTCTTCCACTTGGTCCATTTCTTTGTACTCTTGATTTCTCGCAAGAAGGCGAGTGGAAGATTATTGAAACAAATGGGCATCACCCTCATGTGTCGCTGGCCGGAGTGGAATAGTGTTGATTTCATAGTCCGATGGTGTCATCTCACTGAGAGGCTTGATGACCTTGGGTCGAGCCACCTCCACTTATCGGTTACCAAGTACCGCTAAAGAAACGGGAGGCAATCTGAGCTTTCTTTCCTTTTTTGACCTTCACCATCGCAAATATGGCCTAGAAGTCCGGGACCACCACCTGTTGGCTCGTGCACGTCTCTTCCCGATCATGTCTTGTACCCACGAGAATGTCTCGTTTGTCTCAGGCTTAGTGTTGGGCATGATGGCAATTTCCTGCTCTGGCTGATAAGGTGGGCCTTGGGCTCGTTGACAAGCAAAGTTGTGGTAGATGAAATGCTTTGAGTTCTCTGAATGATAGGCGGTTGAGGAATTTCAATCTCACCTTGTTCCAAGCCCTCTGAATGCTCTTGAGTTGCTTTGGCCTTCTTGTGAGTTCTCTTGTGGTGCGATGACTCGATTCCATGGACTTTCTCTTTTGCACCCTTTCATAATGAGTTGAACTCGAAGTTTTCTCAATTGCCCCCGAAGATGGAAGAGGAAATGCCTATTTCTTGAGAGCATGAAGGCCTCCTGATACAATGAATGTTGCCCTCTTCTTCTTGAACCAATTCCTTAATCTTTGAATCACTGCCTTGATTCTTTCATTAATTTCACCAGATTCCCTAATGCTCTAAGAAATCTGAGGAAGAGGTGAAGCTTTCACGGCCGGGTACTTTGGATCATACAACTCTGTTCCATCATCCTCGATACCTTCTTGAACCATTTGAAGCCAAAATTCCTCATTTGATCTACAATCATCCTCATGTGATCTCTTCTCCTAACTTCGTGATCATCGACACAGTTCACCCAATAGTCCTCAACTTGTGGCACATGATGCAAGTCGGGGATGTGAAACATATCGGGGGTGCTCTAGATGTCAAAGTTAGCCCTCGAAGTATAAGAAAAGAGATTCATTTGAGAGAAAGAGGCCTCCAAATTGATGCATCAATGAGAGATTTGTAAGAAAAGATTCCCAAGGAGATGGGGAAAGACACACCTTTCTTCTTCTTGCTCTTGAGCTTTCCGTTGACATGAGCCAGTTGTCTGCAGAGTTCAAACATAACAATCTTGTCACTTAGGTACCGAGGAGATTTCGCAGAGCGAAATCAAATCCGGCTACATTGATGTATGAGAAGGTTACAAACTGCGTGAAGAAGGATCCTATATCTCTGAATCAACGCGGCAGCTTGCAAGGACAACTTGAGCTCGGGGTTTCCTTCGAGAAGTCTCACAACATACATGGTGAATGCATCATTCACCTTGCAAAGTGATGGTTACTCTCTTTCAAGATCAGTTGTGGGTATTTCTTGTAGGCAGGTGCCTTCTGAGAGATGTTCGGTGCGAGAGTCAAACCCCTGTAAGACCTCATACTAGCAAGAGCATACACTAGATATGATGTCATGGAAAAATTTCTTATGACTAGAAGTTGGAGCAATTGGAAATGGATGTTGTCACGATGATTTGACCCTAGTCAATCATTTGCTTTCCTTCAACGATGGTGAGGATGAACAATGCCATCCAATCATGGAACTCTTTGGTGCTTTCCTCTCCCATCACCCTACTCAAAAGAATGATGGCATCCAAGTACCCTTCGTGAAATTCATGTCTAGACCAAGACTTCAGCACACGGGAAGGCTTTCTCACTTGCTTCAACAAAGACAACAATGCAAGGCCTTGAAGGTAAGAGTTCACCTTTTCCCATTCACCTATTGCGAACTTCTTCGGGATGACGACCATGTTGCCCCAAATCAGAATCTACATGCTCTATGATATTCCCTTGGGTGTGAGCAAAGGTCAAAAATTACGTATCATCCGCTCTAATGATTCTCGTGTCTGGTTCATAATGTTGAGCACAAGTCATGACCAATTCTATGCTCTGAACGGATAGAGGATGGCCACCTGCAGCGTACAAACCACTCGTGTAGATCTTGTCTTCCATGGGTACCCAAGGTGGACTAAGCATCCGACTTTTCAGGTCATCCAAATCCATGTGAGCGACATCATTGTCACCCACTTCTGGATACTCGGATACAAGAGTTGAAACAGGCTCCAAACCAGCAAACTTGAACTTCATTGTAGCAAAAACCAATTAGGTGAGAGAAAATGATGAAGATAGACCTTTTCTGCACCTAAAACGGACACTTTCTATTTTTAGTAAGTAGGAATCTAGGTCTACTTTTTTACGCTTTTTTGTGATTTTTTCAATATCCCAAGACTCCTAACATACCATGTACACTTTCGTTGGGGTCATTTTGATAGTCTTTAAAAAAATCTATTTTTACAAAGTGCTTTTGCGGTTTTTGCTTCTTTAAACTTTTTTGCCTAGTTTGTCTTCACCGTTGAATTGTGAGGGTACTTGTCTTCGAGGATTTTCCTTCATTGCAAGTGGCACACACCTCAGTTGTCTCCTTGGCACATTCACTTGGTCATTGTTTCCTCGTGTGCCCTTGCGCATGCTTCCCCTTCTCTCCTTTCCATTTTCCTTTTCCTCTTTGTTCCACTCTTACCTTACGCGCATCTTTTGCGCATTCGCCTTCTTCCTAAGTAGCTATTCATCCTGCGCACATGCCTTGCACTTTTTTCAATTAGATAAGTCCTGGCCCTCTCGCGCGCCCCACACATTACCTTGTAATAGTTGCGCCTTGACCATACATTTTCTTCGCTCACCAGTTTTCCCCATTTCCTCTGCATGTGTATTGTGATTGCATGACACCTTCCTTCTACCTTCTTCCCACACCTCATTCTTCCACGCGCATACCTTTGCATCCTCCTCTCGCCATTCTCCATGCCATGTCATTCTCTGACATGCTTGAGTGTGCCACACACAACCTATCAAGTCAAAGCGCGCCATAGGGCATCAAATCCTTTGCAAAAACAATGAGTGACACATGGCAAAATGACAAAAAACACTTTTTGCATAGTTGGTATCTTTTCAGTCAATCATGCGCACACCACCACGTGTCTTGCATGCACAGATGACTAAAAACTTCTAACAGCCATATCTTTTTCTACAGAGCTCCGATTGGCACGCGCCTAGTCTCAATCGATAGCTTACTATAGGCTACAATGCTAGATATTCAAATTCAAATTCTTGGTGGATCTGGTAGGTGAGAAATGGGAAAATGTCTTTCTGGGCATTAATGAGTAGATCGATTACTCCACCACCCGATTTGATCTGATCCGCCCTCTTTCCTTCTCCAACATGCCAAACAGACTTGGGAAATGTATTTGATAGATTTGCAGGTGGATTTGTAGCATTGAATGCTTCTTGTTGGTGGTTGTATTTCAAATTCGGGTTTTCCCTCCTTCTTCTTCTTCTTCCATGGATTCATCTATAAATGTAAGAGTTGGGCTCATTGTTAATGTTGGACACTTTGGATCCTTACGCATTTTTTAAGGACTTCATATTTTCTATTTTTGAGTCATAGACCTCTATATCTAGCTCATGCATGTGGATATCGGCCTCTTTCACCATTGTAATAGTTTTGTGCATTTCTAGAAGTAATGGAAGCATCGTTTTGTGACTATTCTCTTGTCCTAAGCGTGTTTGTATTCTTTCTTCTTGCCTTTCTTTTACATTGCATGTTTGTTGTGTCATTCTATGTCCCTTGCAGACTCCATTTTTAGTTGTGTTCCATGAAATTGATCTGGTAAATGTGTTTTAGTTGTGCTACACGTGCCTAGCCTTCTTTCATGCCTTTCCTTTCATTTTCACTCAAAACAGATGGTGTTCATCCCTCTTTTTCTAGTGTTATCACCTTCCTTAGATTAGTTTTCCTTTCATGTTATCCTTCTATCCCTGGTCCCTTGGCATTGTTAGCTTAGTTTTCCCTTTCAACATTAGGAGTAGCAGTAGTAGTAGAAATAGATAGAGGAACCGGCCTTCTCTGGAGATCCGTCTCAAGCGCGCAAGGTCCCACAACTTGGAGATGGTTCCATTGTTGTCTCAAATGACTCGGTGGTTCTTCCAGATCCGAGACACGGGTGCAAGTTTGACCACCAACAGTTTTAGCATGCCCGGTGGGACCAAGCAGTGAAAGCTTAAATTTCATATTACTAAGTTTTGGTGTGTGAACTTAGTATTTTCCATCCCTTTGGAGGCTTATTTCAACACATCTGGTGACTCCCAACATTTCTAGAGCTCTGTTTTTAGCTGTCTGAGTGCCTTTTATGAGAAGAGTGCATACCAGACAGAGTGTTGCAGCTGAAGGATCCTTTGAATACCTCCATCTTTCACCAGAAGCACACACATAATAATCTTCCATGCACGCATCCATCCCCATCTCCAGCATGCACGCACTCTACTCTACTCCTCAAAAAAGACAAGTGCCCTACCATGGCGCTTCAACCTCCTCCTCCTTCGAGGAACTTTTCCAGCTTCACTGGTGGAAGCCCACTCAATCTCAATGCCATGAACATGATATGCCAATGCCACACTCAAAAGTATTCCATACTTCACAGGAGAAAATCAAGTCACCCCTGTTGAACACATTCAAGATGTGGCCAATGTATGCTCTGTTCTATCTGATTACACATGATGATGTTGTTGTCAGGTTGTTTGCAAGCCTCTTTCAAGGGTAAAGCACTCCAATGGTACCATGGCCTGAGACCTACATCTATTGCTACTTGGGATGAGCTTGGAACAACTCTATGTAATTACTTTGAAGATAAATCAGATCATCTATCACTGGTGGAGTAGCTGACTACAACAAAGCACATGCCCAATGAGAGTAGATGACTGATTTCAACATCAGATTCCAGAAGACTTGGGACAAAATTCCTCAAGTGGTAAGGCCTATAGCCCAACATGCTTTCTTGTACTATCTAAGGGCTTTGAATAGTGACATTTCAGTCATGATTCAATCCATGGGAGGTAGAACCTTACCTTGCATGCATACAACATTGCAATAGGGCAGAAAAATAGTCTCATTCAGGCTGGTAAGTTGGCACCTAGGCCTCCTGCGCCCTTGTTCCCAGAGATGTCTCCAGCATGCCCCAGCCTTCTATTGCTCTAGTTCTAGTGCAGAGCACACAACCAGTTGCATCTACATCCTACTCTCTGCACAAAAAAAGAAGATGATGAATTGAAGGCCCTGATTAGAAACTTGTCCAACAAGGTCATATCATTGGAAGAAGCAGGCATGCAAGCCTACAGAGGTAGTTCTAATCAGGCACAAAGCCAAAGCAATCAACCTTGGTGGAATCAATATGGGAATCAAAGATATGGAAAAAAACCAAATGATAGATGGCATGCTAATGCACACTTTCCTTTGCAAGTTATTCCTCCTGCACAACCTCTTCCAGTGCCCAACACAAGTCAAGCACTTGTCCCATCCAAAAAATGGGCACAGAGTCTAATGGTGCTTTCCTTGCAATATGCCTCATAGTCAATATCATTACACCAATGTTGTGCACACATGCATGCAAGCCTACATGATTCAAAATGCTTCTAACTGTGAGCCTTCAATCAAGCATAGTGCACACAAAGCAGAGAACCAAGAAAAGGCCAAAAGCTCCTCCAAGGAAAATTTGATGTTCTTTGGCACCGAGGACTTTTGTGCAATCAATCAAGTATGAGAGATGGATAAGTAGACCACCACACCCCAAGTTGTGGACAACACAAGATATAAGAAGAGAATGCTCGAGTATGGCGCGCATGAGTCACAATTCCAGCAACACAAGCAACCCTCAAAAGAAAAAAGAAGTAGCTAAGGCATCCAGTAGTAAAAATTCTCAAGTTCCTACACATGAGGCTCCACACAAAATCCTCCTAAAGTGGTGCACATGTGCCCCCCTCCTTTGGTAGGTCAAGCCTCTGCACCAGCTAAGGTTCTTGCCTCTATACCCAAAAAACAAAGAAAGGATGTTGTTGTTCCTCAAATGCACAAGTCAATGGGTTTTCCATTCAGCATTGTGGACCAGATGAAAAGACAAACATAAATGTTACAATGTGGGATGCCTTGACCATTCCATCCCAGCGTGACTTGTTGCATGAAGCTCTGCTCAACTCCACGCACTGATCCAGCTATTCACAAAGTTGTGCATTCTATCAATATCTTCCAAGAAGAGGAGAAGAAAGTAAGTAAAGTTGTTAAAACCCCACCCTTCTATATGTCTTTGATCATAGGAAAACATCTTGTCCATAACTATATGATTGACTCGGTGCTAGTACTTTTGTCATGCCTAAGAAGATTGTTGATGTCTTAGGTCTTAAGTATAGCCCCTTGACAAAAGGAGTCCTACAACTTGATGGTTCAACTGTCACTACCCTAGGAATCATCAAGGATCTTGAGTTAACCCTCCATGCATGTCCAAGTCTACAATAACTCAAGATGTGTCAATCATTGATCTACCCCCTTTGTTTTCCTTATGTTTGTCAAGAGATTTTACTGCTAAAGTGGGTGGTTACTTGTCTTCTGATTGGTCCCATATGTTACTCAAGACAAGGTATGGTACCCGATTTACCATACAAGTTGAGCCAATATTTTCCTATCATGTAGAGTCATATGTCCCATCCCCTCTCCAAGCCAATTGTTTAATCCAAGAAGAACAAGTTTCAGTTTTTAAAGAGCAGCCTCTTCCACCTTCTATTCCTGATCTAGTACTTGATGAGTGGGTGGAGAGGCACCATAAATTTGACCCATATGCTGAAGAGTTGGAAGCTTATGAAATGGGCTTGGTACTTACTGCATTCTTGAAGAAGAAGTTGTGTTGTGTGCATGCACTCAAGCAAAAAGTGAAGAGAACCCTAGTCTATGGAAGTTATACTTTGATGGATCCAGAAGCAAAAATGGCATGGGAGCAGGAGTCATTCTCATTTCCCCTAAGGATGAGAAATTCTTCTTCACACACAGGTTGTAGTTTACATGTTCTAACAATGTGGCAGAGTATGAGGTGTTGGTGCATGGTCTACTTATTGCTTTGAAAAGAAGAAGATTAAGGCATTGCAGATCTTTGGGGACACATAAATTGGTTATCCACCAAGTCACCAACAAGTGTGTGAAAAAGAATAAGCTTCTCAAAGCTTATAAACACAGAGTTTTGGGACCTCCTTGAGAGCTTTGATGCTCTAAATCTGCAGGTGGTGCCACACAAAATGAATAAGGAAGTTGATCAATGGTCGCGCTTGGTTCATAGTTCTCTCCTACTTGAGGACTTTGTCAAAGGAAACACTCAACACATTAAGATGGTGATTAGACCATCCATTCCAGATAACAACACCAGCTGGAAAGTGTTTGATAATGACACGCAGATCATCTAGTTCATCCAGAATGAAGTTGAGTTCTCATCAAGTATGCAAGTTGATTTGCATGACAACTATGGTGACCAAGTAATACAACTAAAGACAAACAAGTTTCCTAAAGGGCTGGTCACCTTAGAGAAAATGTTTAGCCCTGATGATGAGTTCAAGGGTGAAGAAAAGTATATGCATGCACATGCAAGAAAGAAGACTCTCCCAGTCACTATTGCGCATGGAAAGGAGTTGTTGCTCAATAAAAGCTTGCATGCATGATGAAAAAGGCCTTCATCTCTCTCTCTCTCAAAAATACAATGATATCTTCTCATGGGAGTATGAAGACCTCAAAGGTTTTGATCCAAGTGTTTCTCAACACTCCATTGACCTTGATCCTAGTATCAAGCCCATCGACAAAAAAAGCGACGACCAATCAATCCAAAGATAGAGCCCCTCATGAGGAAGGAGTTATCCAAACTCATTGAGGCGAAGATTATTTTTCCCATCAAGTACTCTACTTGGGTCACGAATCTAGTTCCAGGTGCAAGAAGAATGGTGAAATCAGACTCTGTGTTGATTTCAGAGATTTGAACAAGGCATCTCTAAAGGATCATTATCCTTTTCCTTCAATGGAGAGATTCTGTAGACTATGGCTGGCACAAAGATTCTCAATGTTGGATGGGTATTCGGTTTCAATCAGATCCTGGTCAAGGAAGAGGATCAATTCAAAATGGTGTTTACAACCAAGTGGGGAACATATGCATATCATAAAGATGCCCTTTGGTCATCAAATGTGGTTTAATTTTTAACATGCCATGGACATTGCCTTCAAAGGTATATCAATGAGTTCATCTTGGTTTACCTTGATGACATTACTATCTTCTCAAAGCAAAAGTGCATGGATCATATGGCACACTGGAGAAAAGTCTTTGAGAGATGCAAAAATATGGGGTATCTCTTAACCCCAAGAAGTGTAATTTTGTAGTGGCGCAGGGCAAAGCTCTTGGGCCATGTGGTTTCAAAGGATGGCATCAATTGATCTTGAGCATGTTTCAGCCATCCTAGCTCTTTCCCTACCTGGCACAAAAAAGGCCTTGCAGTCCTTCCTGAAAGATCAATTTTGTTAGGCGTTTTATTCCTAACTTTGCAGGACTTGGTTCAAGGCCCATCACCCTCATGCTCAAGAAGGACATAAATTTTAGATGGATAAAAAAGGAAAGGAAAGCTTCAACAAAATCAAGCAAGAGATTGCTTGCATTGCGCCAACACTCATCAACCCGAATTACTCAAAGGATTTTATCCTTTATGCTTATGGCGTTGATGCAAGTGTTGTTGTTGTCCTAACACAAGAAAATGAACAAGGGCTGGAACAACTAGTGGCTTTCTTCAGCCAGACACTTGAAGGATTATGAATTAAATATAGTCACATGGAGAAACAGGTCTTCACCATCATGCGCATGCTCAAGAAATTCAAAAGTATGCTCACCACAAAAATCATATCAAGGTGTTAGTCTCCCACTCTTCTGTTAGAGACTTCATCATGGGAGCAGAAATCAGTGAAAAGAGAGCACGATGGGTGACCAAAATCATGGAGTATGATGTGACTATCAAAGCCACAAAGCTAGTAAGAGGTAGCGCACTCTATGCAAGCAACTTGCTTGAGGATGCACACAATGAATCTGAGACTTCATTGTTTCTTGATGAAGCTCTCCCACGTGTAAAACTTGAGCAGAATATAGATCCTGGCATGCGTGATTGGATGAAGGACATGATCACATTCCTTTCCGAGGGCACATACCCTCTTGGCTTAAACAAGGAAAAGAGAAGACATCTGAGGTTACAATCTATCCCTTATGTTTTGATTGATGGACTTCTCTTCAAGAAGAATCTTGATGGCATGTTGTTAAGGTGTATCAATGACACGCATAAAAAAAAAGTGTTAGCAGAATTTCACGATGGATTCTCTGGTGGACACTTCTTTACCAAGACTACAACAATGAAGATCATAATGGTAGGTATCTTTTGGCCTACTTTATTTGCAGATGCACACAAATGGGTCACAAAATGCAAGGAATGTGCTTTCTTTGTAGGAAAGAAGAGATTGGCAAGTGCTTCCCCTCGACCAATCCAAGCGGATCAGCCTTTTGCACAATGGGGTCTTGACTTCATAGGCATGATCAATCCACCTTCAAGCACTTGGACATAGATGGGTGCTGATAACTATGGACTACTTTACCAGATGGATAAAGTTGTCACGCTCAAGGAATCAACCGAGTCATCATCCTTGACTTTCTCAAAGGTATAGTCACAAGGTTTGGCATTCCTCAAACCATTATCTCTTGATAATGCAAAATCCTTCCTTGGCACTAAAATCACTTGATTGGGCTCTAAATCTGGGCATCTATCTAAAGACTTCTTCCAACTATTACCCTCAAGGAAATGGTCTGGAAGAGTCAACAAACAAGAACCTAATCAGGATCATGAAGCACACATGAACATCAGCCAAAATAATGGCATATAAAGGTCTCGCACACGTGCTTTGGGAAGATAGAATCACAGTTAAAAAAGCAATAGGAACTTCTCCTTACAAGCTTGTCTATGGAAAGGAGGCTACCCTTCCTTTGACGTTGAGTTGAACTCATTGGCACTTTCCCAATAACTGGAGCTTGAAGGCACAGACCAGAGAGAAATCAAAATGGAAGAGCTAGTTAATCTTGAAGAATCAAGGAACTCTCCATGATCAAGCTAGAACAACATCAACAAAAAACAAAGAAATGGTTTGACAGAAAGGCTAGGCCTCAAGATTTCAAAGTTGGGGACTTGGTCTTGAAATGGGATGTTGACAAAGCTAAACCAGGGTGTCATTCAAAGTTTGATGCACTTTGGAGTGGCCCATACATCATCAGTTCATGCAAGGAGGCTAACTCTTTCGAGTTAACTCATCTTGATGGAGGCACGCTTGCAAATCCCAGTAAATGGGATCTATCTCAAACCCTTCCATTAAGTTTGTTGCATCATTTTGTATATATTAGAGTAGTTTCAATTCCTCCAAGTGTGTTGCATGCACACATTGTTTGTTTATACATAGTTCTTTCTTCTCGCATGCTTCTTGCACACTCTTCTTTTTTCTTCTAGGGTGTCGATCTTCTTTTTTCAAATTTTCAGTAGTTTGCAGGATTCAAATAGAGTCAAGAAATGATCCTTCAAGTGACTTCGAGGTAGTTCTTCAAAGCTAAAATCAAATTTCATGATTACATAGTAGACTCCATGCCCAATGGATGCTCTAGGCTACTGATCTCCTTCATCTAGCAGGAAGATGGCCCCAAAAGTCACCAAAACTGTTATCCAAATAACTCTCCTAGTTATTTGACAACTTACATACATATTCTAGCTCAGAGATCTTCATTCAAGTGGCACACACCTCAGTTGTCTCCTTGGCACATTCACTTGGTCATTGTTTCCTCACACGCCCTTGCACTTCCTTTCTCCCCTTTCCATTTTCCTTTTCCTCTTTGTTCCACTTTACTTGCGCGCATCTTCTACGCATTCACCTTCTTCTTCTAGCATTATTCATCCTACATGCGCACCTTGCTTGCACTTTGCTTTAATCAATCTAAGTCCCTGGCCCTCTCGCGCACCCCACACATTACCTTGTAATAGTTGCACCTTGACCATATGTTTTCCACTCACCAGTTTTCCCCATTTCCTCTGCGCACATTGCGATTACATGTGCCTTCCTTTATCCCTTCTCCCCATGCCCTCATTCTTCCACATGCATATACCTTTGCATCCCTCCTCTGCGCCATTGTGCCCATGTCATTCTCTGACATGCTTGAGTGTGCCACACGCAACCTATCAAAGCACACCAACAGGGCACAAATCCTTGCAACAAATCAATGAGTGACATGTGGCAAAAATGACAAAAAACATTTACATAGTTTGGCCATCTTTTCACCAATCAATGCGCACCACGTGTCTTGCGTGTGCATAAGGACTGACTAAAAATCTTCTAATAGCCATATCTTTTTCTATAGAGCTTTGATCACGCATGCACTAGTCTCAATCGATAGTTGTTGATGTAGGCTACAATGCTAGATATTCAAATTCAAATTCTTGGTGGATCTGGTAGGTGAGAAATGGGAAAATGTCTTTTTGGGCATTAATGAGAGAGATCTTTGATTACTCCAACCACCCATTTGATCTGATCCACCCTCTTTCCTTCTCCAACACCAAACAGACTTGGGGAAATGTATTTGATAGATTTGCAGGTGGATTTGTAGGCATTGAATGCTTCTTGTTGGTGGTTGTATTTCAAATTCAGTTTTCCCTCCTTCTTCTTCTTCTTCTTCCATGGATTCATCTATAAATGTAAGAGTTGGGCTCATTGTTAATGTTGGACACTTTGGATCCTTACGCATTTTTGCTAAGGACTTCATATTTTTGTATTTTAAGTCACAGACCTCTATATTTGGCTCATGCATGTGGATATCGGCCTCTTTTTCACCATTGTAATAGTTCTGTGCATTTTGGAAGTAATGGAAGCATCATTTTGTGACTATTCTCTGTCCTAAGCATGTTTGTATTCTTTCTTCTTGCCTTTCTTTTACATTGTGTGCTTGTTGTGTCATTCTACGTCCCTTGCAGCTCCATTTTTAGTTGTGTTCCATGAAACTGATCTGGTAAATGCATTTTAGTTGTGCTACATGTGCCTAGCCTTCTTTCATGCCTTTTCTTTCATTTTCACTCAAATGATGGTGTTCATCCCTCTTTTTCTGGTGTTATCACCTTCCTTAGATTATTTCCTTTCATGTTATCCTTAGTTTTATCTTTCAGCATTAGGAATATCCCTTGGTTCCATTGGCATTGTTAGTTAGCTTAAGAAAATTTCATGTGGAACGGACCATTTTGGAAGTATGAAGATTTCTTCGTTTTAGCTATCATGGCTGCCCCAGAAGAATTTGCGAGTTATTATGATGAATAGATAGATTTTGAGCTTCAAGATGTCTCCAACGGTTGCCTAGGTAGACCTCAAAAAAAAGAATGGAGAGGAAAAGGCAAATATGGTTCTTTAAAAGCTTAAAAACAAGTTATTTTTAAGTCATGAAATCTTGGGTTTCAAGCATTTTGTAGTGGTTTCGTTGGATTTTGTGGTGGTTTGTGGGGTTTCGTGGCCAGAAGAACCAGTTCGTGGCCCATGTTCATAGCAAACAATATAAATAAATTCGTATATAGTATAAATAAATTCGTGGTCAGTTCGTAACTGTTATGCTATACATTATTGACTATATTGGCAGGCAGAGCAAATCATGTGAGAGCTGGCAGGAGAGAGAGCCACGTTCGATTCCCCGGGGTGTGATAAACCGGATGAAGTTGTTTAGAAAAGATGACACAAGTTGCAACTATACAGTATGAATAAATTCGTATATACTATACTAGTATACACTATGACTATACAAAGATAAATTCGTATAAAAATATATTTAATATTTATTTTTCTGCTTTTTTTAAAGATTTCATAGTATAACTATACAAAGATACACCGTACATGCACACTAATTTCAAAGTTGTATACAAATTAATTCGCTTTTGATATAGTAGAATTTATAATAGTAATAAATTTATACATTTAACAATGATATATATTAATGTTATAAATAAATCATAATTTATAACATTTAATAATGATATATAACATTAATGATAAAAGATTTAATATAATTTGTAATTTATTTTATGAATTTAAGTAATTTTAAAAGTAGCGATAAAGCTGCCGATAAATTGTCGATTCCCGATTTCCGAGTCAAAATTTGGCCTGCCAATTAATTGTCGATAACGATTTTTTCAACTATGGTCCGAACTGTCCCAGACAATGGGACAATGGAGTGGAAGAAAATGCGCCCCTTCTCGAGACTTGACATGTGGCGTAAGATGATTGGCGTGCATGGGTAATGAAGGAGAGAGTTTCTAACACCCAACAGGCAAGTTGGAAGTCGTATGCAAAGCTAGAGAGGGGGCTAGGGGTGGGGCACATTTTACAATCCCAACTGTCCCAAACAATTGGGACACTAAGGGCAAAAAAGTACGCCCTAGGCTTGGGAGGCTCCATACTTAGCTAAATTTGCAATTTTGAGCACTTAGAATCACTTGGAATCATCTAGCACCTGTTGGATAGGAACCGGGTCACATGAGGGGTCCAGGGGCTTCAATTGGGGGTAGGGCGCATTTTAATGTCCCTTCTGTCCCCACTGTCTCGGACAATTGGGACAATTGGGACAACAGACAGTTGGGACACCAAAATGCGCCATGCCCCAAACTGTGAAATTTTCTAACTACTGGAAACATGAAACTGACTTTCTCAGAGTTGTAGGAGGTCTTTTTGGGTGAAATTTTATATGAATTTGATTACAAAGACCATTTGAGAACAATGGGAGGGTTTTCAAGACTTGATTCTGCCTCCTCCAAAAACTGTTGCTTTTTCATTCAGGACCGCGAGGTGAGTCTGCCAAGATTGATCTGCAGAGAAGCGCTTAGTTGTTGTGAAGAATCTGATTTTTGACATTTCCTTACACCGGCACATACCAAGATGAATTTTCCCCAAGTACTGATTTTGAAGTGGATGATTCTCCCTTTCTCAAGCCTTATAACAACACCCATACCTTTATCATGGTGATGTCTCACTAGTGGTGCCATAGGAAGATACAACAAGCATGAGACATGGTCACCCTTCCTAACCAATGGTGCGTGATGACAACATACTTGAAATGACAAATTGGCCAGCAAGAGAAATGGAATATTCACATACCATGGGCTGCTCGTGATGTCTTTATGCTTCAGAATCTCTGAGTTTGAATCAGCACTCTTCATTTGCATGATCTCTTCACCAAATGGAATCCTTTCCTTCTTGCATTCTTCCCAAATTTGTTGGTGCTTGTCTTGGGTCACCTTAGGCTTCTTATTAGGGCTGGGAATTCCATTCATTGACCTCCTCTTGACTGCTGTTTGGAACAGTCCAGCCAACTGAAAATTATCATCAACTCCCAACTTTTGTAAACCAAGGTCTCTCTCTCCCCACTTGGTACCCTTCGTCTTCATAATGCAGTTAGAGTATTCTTTATGATGACTAAAATATTGGAAAGACATAGCATGAAGTTGATGTAGTAATTCCTTAAGAAGATGATGAAATTGCTTACCATAGGTTGCTGTCCTGAAATTTCTAGCGAACTGAAAGTGAATATAGGCACCCGAAAAGCACTCTCTTCGTCTATATGGCCCCCAATATGGTCACCCAAAAGTCTTGGCTCATTGACTCATTAGCGAGAAAACTTGTCGGGTGGACAAATCTATGGGTTTCTTGCCAACGCTCTGGGAATCGAAGTCCCTCTACTTGTACGGTGCAGCTCCGTGTTTATATGCGTGATGAAATGAGTTGTTCTAGTGGCCTTGTGAACGGGGATCCAATAGGGGCACTCCACTAACCCCGGGCAAAAGCTTGCGGTTACCCACAAGAGAAGACTTTGCTTGAGAGCGGGAAAGGGGGTGAGAAAAGAGGAAGGGGAATTAATGTTGCGGGTAGAATATCATATTCTTGCACACACTAATTAGAAATTTCAACACACATTTATAGGAAGAAAACAACAAAGCCTTGATGTTACTAGCTAGAGGAAACCATGCACACATTCATATGCCTTGGAAAACTGAAACTTCTTCCTTTATTAGCATCTCAACAAGGTTGTACATAGCATGAGAATGGATGAAAATATGGAGGGGAGAAGTGGAAGAATTGGCTAACTCTTTTGCTCTTTCACAAGAAAATGCTCTCTCATGAACTCACAAATTTGCAACCCCTTGGAAATGGGAAGCCTTTACATTTTATAAGAAGAGAGGTGACTCTTCATCTACCCCCAATGACTCTTCATATGTCTTAACACAACTTAAAACTTTTCATCTTCCTAGAAAACATTAAGTCCCTTTTTATAACATAAAGGTGACTTTTTACATTAGAAACCTAAAGTTACTTTTTAATTACATTAAAGACATGAAAAAGTGCATCCCCAACGAAGAATTAGAATATTGAAGAGAGAGAAAGTTGGGGAGGGTGAGAGAAGAGAGAGAGAGAGAGAGGAAAGAGGAAGAATTGTGTCAAGAAGAATACGCTGCTCTTGTCAACTTGATCTCACTACCTGACCGATCTCCGTCCTGTGCCGCTGGAAAGATATCAACTCCCTTGGATTCCTTACTGAATCGAGCCGCAGCAGATGTTACTTTGTTAGCGTGAGGAATACGCACACAACTCAAAGCTTCCGTCCAACCATCCGAAACACTGTTAGATCTCTGCACTTTTCAAACCACGATGAATGCTTCTCTACAATGAGTGCGATGGCGGCACAAATTCCAACTAGAGACTCTAGAGTATCTTTATTGAAAGACAATGGGTTTTCGGCCTCTTTCTTGGCATATTCCTCAAATGGTCCAACCAACTCATCTCTCATTATGCCTTCTTCGATCGCAGTATTCCAAGTTTTGAATTCGGCGAGTGACACTATCCCGCAATTTGTATGCTTGTTCTTCTTTGTCGTCCACTCGCGATGGCTTGATTGATCTTGTACCCAGTCTCTAAGGCCCTTGCCCACACATGTGAAAAATCCTCTGAAGGAGTATCAAAAATCTTTTTGTTGATCAGCAGCTGAGAGCGAGTGTTGTTCATTTCCATCACCAATGGATGAAGAGGGTCCCAATGATCTTTTTCTTTCTCCAGATCTTTTCGTAATCCTCCATGCCTTATCAAAGAATTGCACACATGTATACGAAGAGTTTGACTGCCTCGTGAAGCAATGACTTTCCTTTCTCAACACCGCACTCGTCCATTCGCTATTAGCCCATCCTCGCACCATGAACTCTTGTGTCTTCCTAATGGATTCTGGATTGGAGCTACTTATTGGCGCAACTTCCTTGATAGGGATTATTGAGGCACTTGGATCCACCAAGTATTGTACATGTGATGAAAGAGTTTATACCTGTTCTTCCAGTTCTTCAATCCTTTTCTTGTACTCTTGGTTCTTTGCCACCAGGCAAGCGAAAGACTGTTGGTACATGTGTAAATCTCCTTCATGAGTAGTCGGGCTCATTGGAATTGTTCTCATCTCGTAATCAAACGGTGTTATTTCATCCATCGGCTTGATCACCTTAGGTCGGGCCACCTCGATGTATTGTTCACTTGTTTCTCCACTATAGAAGCGCAAGGCTGGATGAGCAAGTTTTATTTTCTTTCCCTTAGCCAATGATGTTATTGCTAACAGATCAGGGACAGTGACCTTTTAGGAAGTACACTTGTCTTGTGCAAGTATCTCCTTCATCGAAGGGAAAATTTCATCAGATTCGGGCTCTGCAATTGGCAAATCAATTGCTCCCTGTTCAGGTGGAAGAGATATCTCCTGGATAGGAGAGGCAGTAGTGTTAACAGGAGGTGGGACCTCCTGTGGCAAAGACAGAACCGGATTCTCGGACTGCCTCCTCAATTTGTGTCTTTGCAACTGGATCTCCTTCCGTTCTAGCTCTCTTAGGTGACATCTCATGACATGTACCTTCCAGCTTTGCAGCTTTTCGTTTTGAGCTCGCTCCGAGTGACCCGAACTTGAAGTAACCTCCACCACCTTTGATGATGATTGTTGTGAGGCCTAGCTTCTAAGTGGTGGCGAGACTTCTTGACTGAACGGTAATGGCCTTCTTCCTTTGGAACCATTCTCTCGTTCTCTTGATTACCTTCTTTATCCGCTCCATGATGTCGTCAAACTCGCGGACATGCCAATTTACATGAGGCAAAGTGGAAGCCTTGACCACCTCGTACTGGATCGAGATAGATTAGTTTCGTCATCCCGCTAACCCTCTTCGTACCATGGGAATTGATACTTCTTCATTTCTCATACCGTCATCCTCATATGGTCCCTCTCTCGCACATTGAATTCGTCAACACAATTGGCCCAATAATCTTCTACTTGTGGAACATGGCGCAACTCTGGGACATGGAATGTGTCTGATCCATTCATATGTCAAAGTTATCCTCGGGAATGCATGAGTGCAGAGTTAGGTGTGCGAAGACCGTCTCTAGGTGGGATGCATCATTTACATTCTTGCACGTGAAAACCTCGAGGGAGATGGGGAATGAGACAAGCTTCTTCTTTCGGTTTTGAGTTTGTTGTTCACCTGTACAAGCTACTACTTGCAGAGCTCGAATAGCACTATTTGATCACTAAGGTACCTAGGTAACCTTAGTGGGGCTTGATCGAAGCCGAGACTCGAATGTAGGAGAAAGTTGAAAACTGGATGAAGTAGGAGCCGTATCTTTTGATCATGGATGTTGCCTATGGTGACATTCTCGCATACAAATCACCCTCCATATTTCTGACAACGAACATCGTGAAAGCATCATTCACGCAAGTGAAATGTCGGTGACTTTCTCTCAACACCAATTGAGGGAACTTCTCAAATGGCAGGACTCGAGCACAAATGTTCTAAGTGAGGGCCAATCCCTTCAATGATCTACAGCTGGAGAGGAGATATACCAAGTATGAAGTCATGAAGAACTTCTTTGTCATAGGCACTTGGAGCAGTTAACGATGCAAGTTGTCGCTTATTATCTTACCCAAATCTATCTTTTGATCTCCTTCAGTCATTGTTAGGATGAAGAGCGCCATCCAATCTTGAAAATCCCTCGTGATTGCTTCTCCCATGAGCCTACTAAGGAGGGTGATCACATCTGAAAAACCTTCACGAAATCTGCATCTTATGAGAGTCTTTGGCATTCTGGAAGGCTTTCTTCCTATCTTCATCCATGAGTCCAGTGTGATTCCTTGCAGATACGCATCCATGTTGTTCCATTCATTTACGGCCTTTTCCTTTGTGATGACTGCCATATTGGCCGAGGTGGGAATTTACAATGCAAGTGAGATAGCTCTAGGGGAAATGACCGCCATGGCCGTGTCGTTGTCCGCCCGAATTGTCTGTGTATCGGTTCATAGTTATGTGAGCAGGCCAAGACTAGCTCAATGCTTTGTCAGACGACACGCACGCGGACCAACTACGAAAAATCCACTTATGAACACTTTCTCTTTGATTTTCCGCTTTTGGCCCATCAAAGATGCATGATTTAAGATCATCAAGATTCATATAGGTGACATCACTGTCACCTACCTCAACATATTCTCGATGAAAGAGACTATACTAGTTTCACCCCGTGAATTTGAATTTCATGTTTCCTTTACACTTGTCGGACGAGAGAAGGAATGAACATTTATTAACCTTATTAAATGTTAGGTCAACATTAATTAATATACATAAATATAAATGTGCACATATAAGAAAAATAAATAACAAGATAAAATAAATAACACATTGACACAACATGTAACGTGGAAAACCCCAAAGGGGTAAAAACCACGGGAAGAATTATTTCCATATATGAGAAACTATTACAACCAATCCAGTAAAAACTCCCTCCTCACTTCTACTCCATATTTTTACCAGGATATCCCGATTCATGTGATTTGATATTCAAATCTATATATCTTGAATATGACCTATGGTCATATTTAAATAACCCGAAGGGTTATGACCTTCTTAAGTGACGGGGCACACCTCCCCGATTTAATGTTAGTTAATTAAATAACTAACCACCTAATATAAAGTTTATATTTAAATAATAAGAATATAAGTTATTCTATATTATTTAAATATAAACTAAATATTATGATACACTTAATATTATAGTTCTAACACTCCCCCTTAATATTAAGTGGGGATCCATATGCCAACATTACCTGTTTGTACAACAAGATTTACAAATCCATAAACCCTAAAGGTTTAGGCTAGCATATGTATTTGTGAGACTAAATCCCACCGTTTCTCATGGAAAAATTCTTATACCGCATCTCTAGGAGCCTTTTATAACACAAGGACCTCCTTTACAAATAGATGCACACAAGGACCTTCGTAAACATGTTCCGCAACTTTATCTTCAATCAAGCAAGATTTCTGATATCTATATCACCACAGAGAACCTTGTCTCGGATAAAGTGTATATGTATCTCGATATGCTTTGTCCTTTGATGCTGAACTAGATTTTTAGCGAGAGCAATGCAACTCTAGCTATCACACAAAAGAGGAGTACTTCCTTTAGCTTCCATGTGCATCTCTTCCAACACCCGCTTCACCACATGATGACATTTTTTGCTTCCATCAGCACATCTATATTCTACCTCAGTAGAAGAAATGGAAACTATTGGCTGCTTTTTACTGCTCCAAGTAATGGCACCTGCACCAAACTTGAATACATATCCAGTTGTAGACTTGCGATCTATCACATCACCAGCATGGTCAGAATCACAATATCCATATAAATATGCATTGTTAGAAGAAATATAATGCAAACCAAATTTAATTGTGCCCTTAATATAATGCAAAAATTCTTTGAAAGAAGCTACTCGATCCATAAAAATATGGAACTTTTTTCACAAGCCACCTGGTCGATATTAACAGGCATAAGTCAAAAATAATTTTCTTTCATTGCTCGTCAAGGTTAGAACAGGACATACTAACGAAACTTGGATTTCAGAAGACCACATTACCTCTAAAATATTTGGGCATTCCATCGAGCTCTACAAGAATCTCTTATTGGGGCTAGCTACCTGCTAAGATCCAACAGAAATTTAGTACTTGAACTAATAGATGGTTATCATCAGGGGGAAGAATAACCTTGATCAAAGTTGTGTTGCAAGCTATTCCTGTATATTTTGCTTCTCTCTGAATATTCCTGCAGCAGT
Organism: Taxus wallichiana var. yunnanensis; assembly: GCA_018340775.1. Lineage (NCBI taxonomy): Eukaryota > Viridiplantae > Streptophyta > Pinopsida > Cupressales > Taxaceae > Taxus > Taxus wallichiana. The sequence goes on from CM031242.1 coordinate 246,730,400, forward strand.
TTTGCACCAGTTAGATTCTATTAGTCAAAACGTTTTGGTCGTGCATCCAACAGGCTCGCAAATGGCATCTCGTGAAGTGGAAAACCTTGTGTCTGCCAAAGAGAGAGGGAGGATTGGGATTCAGAGCTAGCGTTTTGAATAACAAAGCTCTTGCAGCCACACTATATTGGAGACTACCGCAAAATCCGGACCACTTATGGAGTATCAATGTCAGAGCAAAATATACACATGGAATGAGACCCCATGACATAGTTCAATACTCTTTACCTACTCGAGAATTTCCCATTCTCTCAGTTCTCGGAATTGACAAGGAATTATCAAGCAACACTTGTTTTGAAAATTGGAAACGGTGAGCGGTAAACCTTTGACAGATTCGTGGGATGGTCATCCTCCTTTGATCAAACAGTATCCACATCTTAGTAATATTATGGATACCCTTCATGGACAAGGAAAAACAAAGGTTAGTCACTATATACAACAGCATTCCCGGGAGTGAATGGATCCCTCCTCTTTGTGGCGATTAACTTGACACAGGCACAAGTCCATTTCTTCCAAACTCTTCTGCAAAACAAGATCCTTTTTACGAATTCGACATTTGATTCCTTGGGATGGGGAACAGAGCAGGATGGAAAGTATTTTGTAGCAGAAGGCTATCAAGTTTTGGTGGTCCCTCATCCACACCCATGGAAAGATATCTTTGTGTACCTTTGGCATCCTGCTCTATGACCAAAGGTGAGATTCTTTATTTGGCTTCTCATCTATCATAGAGTCCTTACAGGTCATAATTTGACGAAAAGATGAATGGTTGGACCCTTTTGGTGCCCTTTATGCAGAAATGCAAAAGAGACCCTAACTCATCTCTTCTTTCAATGCCCTTTCACTTTGGCCCTATGGTGTAAATTGGCTGAATATCTATCGGTAACGTGGCAATCCCCTACGAATATAGTGGACACTATTAGAGGATGGAAACATTCAGTTAGGGATACTCAAGACTTTACCAAAGGAATCTGGCTTGCTGTTTCACTTTTGTTGTGGAATGTTCGGAAGGAAAAAAACAGATGCATCTTCAAGTCAGAAAGCAGAGAAAGGTGTTATATCATGGACGTGACTAGAAGTAATATTGCAGAAACTATCGTGCACAATCTGAAACTACCTTCCCCATTGCCTGTGAGGTGGAAAGTTATCTTACAAAAACTAAATCTGGGCAACATGCAATTGCTGATAAAGCAAGCTACTAAACCGAGGGTACGTTCTACTCTTCGACAATGGCAGCCTCCTCCATTCGGATTTGTCAAATTAGACAATCGATGGGGCGAGATAGTAGTAATTCGGGTCCATCCAGGATGGGAGGGATAGCTCGGGACTCTTTGGGAACTCCTTTTTCTTCTTTGCATATCAATTGGGACACTACACTACCAATGTGGCTGAAATTATGGTTGTCCAGCATGCTCTCCTAGAGGCAACCAAACTGGGATGTCCTAGTATCATAGTAGAATCAAATTCCAAGGTTATTATTAACCTACTACAAACCCCGAGCAACATCCGTATAATAATTGGCTCATTGCCAGAATTCAGGATCATATTAAACTCATTGCCAACCAGTTCCAAACAATCATATACTCTCATGTGCCTAGGGAGCAGAATAAGATGGTTGATGCTTTGGCCAATTGGGCTCTAGATCATTCTAATCTGATACACTTTGGTCCTCTACCCCTGACCTAGCCCTAGGAGAAACTCGCAATGATAGAGCGGATCCTCTTTTGAAATCACATGATGGATAAACCACAGATATGCTATCTCTTTTCTTTTATTTGTACTTGGAAATCAAAAGATATCTCCTCCAGTATGAGTATAGTAGCTTGGCATTGTAATTTGTACTTTATATTTTTCTTAATATAAACATGGTGGTTTGTTGGCTAGATTTTTCAGCATAGCTGAAAACCTAGGCACTCATGAGATAAATCTCCCTCATTTACCGGTGAGGCTCCCGTGTAAGATTTGTCAATTAAATATGCTAGTATCTATTTGGGGGTATTACTTTAACCATACGCAGCTCATGAATCATAGGTATGCGGTTTTACAACAAGTAAGCAATTGTTAAAGAAATAAAATATCTAATGAAGAAGGAAATAATAAAAAACAGGAAAAAAAAAAAGGAAGATGTGCAACCCAATCAATAGATTACAGAGTTGATTGCATGCACATAGACAAACCAATAGATATTAACACAAAATTATAAGCAAAGGCAACTTTCAGATCTAGATCTAGAATAACACAGTTTATAAGTAGATCTAAGACAAAAAGTTAGAAACAAAATGCACCGTGACACAAAGTTCTCCGGAAATCTGCTCCTTTCTATTCCTTTGCTTCAAATAGCTATCAGGGGTTTCAGCACAAAGTCTGGAACACAAGAATGTTGCTTACAAATTCTGATCCTTAACCCGAAGGTTCTTCCTCTACTTATAGAATGTAGAAGGGAAATTACAAATGGGAAACTTAACTGAACTAGAACATAAACAAGAAGTAAAGATAACATCTGGCAATCATCTTCCTTTAATTCCTCTCCAAGTGACATGCATCTGGATCTATAGTCAAAATTATACACATTTGTCACTTAACTTATAGAATCGTTCCACATAACTTAAAGTAATGGTTTTAAAACCAACAACTTTAAAGTTTTACAATTACATCCGGGAACGTGGAAATAGAAGAAAAAGTAGAAGAAGAAAGATCTCGCCAGCTGTAACATCTACATCTTCTTTTTGTTTTGATACTGAATATACTTGTCGAACATGTAATTCAGCAACTTCCTATCTATTTTAGCCACTTCGCTTCTTTTTTCTGTCCTAAATTGCAGCAAGCCTTCGTTCAAAACCCCGATGCACGCTTCCACATTCTTCAAGCTAGGCCCGAACTTCTTAATATCTGATTGCAACGTTGCCAGCTTACTGATGGAATCCATCGTGAAAGGCCTAACAGCTCCATCAATCCTCTCTTGCACCATCATAAGAGATCCTTCCAGGGAATCAGGCACTTTGCTAGGAATGGTCCTTATGTACGAAGAAACGTTCCCAAGCACTTCCTCATTGGTGAAAGCAATGACATTGTCTGGTAGTGATGATGCCATACTTTCAAGTGCCCGCATCCTTTTCAGCATGACTCTGAAGATCTTCAAGCGGAAAGATACTGAAAACTCAAGCCGCCTTCCCCGCTTCTCAACCCGATCCATCGGGCACAATTCGTTCTACATCAACACCTCCCCTTAACAAATTTATTTATTTCACCAAAGTACTCGTGTTACTTTCGCTCATCATGTTTATGTCCATCGTGTTCGTCGCTAGTCGTTTCAATCGAACCGATGCATCCTTCATAACCTTTAGAGGGGTCGGCACCTCCTCGAATTGTATAGAAGCTTGCAAATGATTAGACTCTTCCATTTGTCAATAGCTTTAACCTAGTTACTGCGTCTCTTCCACTTTCGCATCGATGATCACTCACCTTATGTGTTAAAATTGGCTAAGTGGAAGATTTGGCAACTTTGCAATAATCTCAACCGAGACACTTGCTTCAAAGTTCAACTTTCTCGCCTTTTTTTGTCAAGCCTAAGGAACAAAGTATTTATCAATGTCTGTGTGTCTTGCTTCAATCCTTCAAAGAGTGGTTTGACCTATGGGTACTTTGGTTCATTATATCCACTCGCCGTGAGCTCATCCTTCTTCTTTCCTTCTGCTGGAACTAACACATCAGCGAAATTCTGCCCACTCTCTCTCGATAATCAACCTCGAAGTCACCTTAGCAACTTTAGGTTTTCTCGCCTTTTCCGCCCAAACTCAAGAGCGATTCTGAGTCATGTTCCTCCAAGTTGATCTCCTCTCTAGCCTCTCGGATCAATCACAAGCCAACCACTATAAGAAATTACTTCTCGAGAATGAGAGGTTGCAGAATGTACCACCATCTCGTGCTCTACTTCCTCTCTATCTCAAATCACTTTCTGATGTTGTGGCTATCGTCTTCTCGTATTGTCCAAAGACAAAGCTCTTTCAAATTCTCATCTGCAACTTCAGCGTTTCTTGAAGAGGTGTTGATTGGAGTGGCTGAGGAGAAAATACAAATGTTGTCGGATTCAACGGAGGAACGGCAATATTTTTCTGAGGTGCAACAGTTGGTGAAGTATTTGATGCTGGAGAAGTCAAAACTAACACCATAGCCGTAGAAGTGATCTTTTCCCTTGAATGAGACTTTTTGTGCACTTTAATCTTTTCAGGCCTTCTACTTGCTTTCTCCCTCGTGCTTCCTTTTGAGGGAATCTCCTGTGCTGAGGTTGCCTATGATCTGATTCATCAAAGCTTCATCAAAGCAATATCCCTTTGTCAACAACCAGTTTGAATTATTGACCAGAACGGTGGCAGACCTTTCCTCGATCGTGTGGCAGCCACCTATGTTCTCCTGAAGTACAGCTTTATCTCCTCCCATCTAATGGTATGCGTCAAGTAACACAGGCCCATCATCTTTAAGATCTACAAGTATCCATGCTAATCCAAAGTCAAACACTTGTTGCGTTGATAACCCTCGCTGAAGTCTTCCTTCCTAACCGTGCTCGCCGCACTTCATCCAGAAATCTTCTAACGAAGACACATGCGCGTACTCCTAGGAGATTGTCTTCCTTGCCACCCCATTGGATCGAAGTTCAGCCGTCTGAGAAGAACTCATCTCGTACTCAGAGAACATCTCCACTTCAATTCCTCGGCTTTATGAATGCTCTAGCAGCTGTAATAGCCCACTGTGATCGGGAAGAAGCCTGTAGACTTGTGCCATTTCGACTATAGGTCATGCATCTCCACGAGTTGTCTGCTCAACTCCATGATGACCAATCTATCGCTCGGATATCTGGGCAACTTGACTGGTTCTCCCGAAAAGCCGGTGACCCTGAGGTATGTAAAGTCCGCAAACTGGATGAAGATACTACCAATCTGGGACACAGCTTCCCAAGCTTCCTTGCTTACCCTGTTGGCCTTTAGATCACCGTTCAACCTGCAAATGAACCCATAGAAGAATCCATCGTTGACCACCTTATAATCTTTATTGCATGCAGGCACAATAAGCTGCGGATAGCACTCAAAAATAGGATCCTTGGAAAGCACACCACGTCTATCCAGCTTGGAGAAGATACCCTGCAAGGTTGCTGCATATACCAAATATGAAGTCATCTTGAAGTTGTAAGTCCGCCTCACATTCCGGAGCTGCTAACCGATGTAGTCACTGATGATTTCCGACAAATTGATTATAAAATCTACTTTGTTGATTTCAATGGTCTGATGAAGGCATCCATCCATGAGCGGAAGTTGTGAGCATTAGCTTCGCCATTTATCTTGCATAGCAATTTGATAATGCCATCCACCTCCTCGCACCAAATTGGATCGTGGAAAAGTCCTCGAAACTTGGATGGAGATCTGGGCTTCTTCATATACTGCTTATTCATTATGCCAACACGATCGACTTTATGCTTCTCCCATTTGTTGTTGGCGTCTAAGCAGTATCGATAATAGTCACCACCGTCGTGTTGGAATCTTCGACAATAATTGATGAACTGTGCATCCACCAGATTATTGTCTTCCCCGCAAAGATCTCGGGATCGATCCGATAGTGGGTGGTATGACCTTGCACACTCCATGACGAATTAGTAATCAAGCTATGAATGGGAATGCTAAAGCTCAAATGATTCCACTTTAACTGATCGCACGCATGAGAGAAGTCTTTCTAGCTCGGATCTCACAATCAATTCGAAAAGGGTTCTCGGACCTAGATCTGTATCTCCGATGTCGCGCAAACACGGAAAGTAATGCATGCTTATTGAACTTTCTCTTTCATCTCGCTTTGCCATGGCCGGATCTATCTTTGTCTGAGCAACTCTTTTTCTCTTTATTCGGCCGGAATTCTTTACAATGGTGCAGATCTCGGGAATTTCTTCGATTCGGAGGATATATTCAATGTATCGACATTAATTTAAGCTCATTTTCAATTATATAAGCCCCCGTAATGAATACCGCAATTAATTCGCATAAAGACGGCAACCGAACATGAACACTGATTTTTATCATAAAAACAGCATATATAAAGCCCGCTGCCCTAAAATTTGAGGTTTTGTTTGCATGCAAAGCAAACATAAATATTTTCAACTTCACTGGGCACTGTACCACTATGCGAGATAATTAACCAAACATAAAACAAGCTCTTCCAATCCTAGGCGCCAAAACTTGAAGCTTTCCGGCAGTGAAAAACACATCTTTGAGCAAAAATCCTCCTCCTTTAGGCGCCAAAACTGTCCAGGCTGCACTCCTTTGCTAGAAGAATTAATAACTCCATTAATATGGCAGCCCATGCTTATATAACCTTCATCATTCTATAATTAATAATTGCCTTTCCTATTTCTAGCAATTAATTAATTAAAAATCATGTTTTTCTCTTTAAACTTGGGCGCCAAAAAATTTGCATGCTTTAGGGCTGCATTAAATAAATTAAATTTATTTAATTTTAGCATTCTATTTCCAATCTTCTTTATCCTTTCATCATGCATTGACTTTCCTCATGCTTGGGCACCAATTTCGGAATATAAACAATTAATTAATACATTAAAAAGTATTATTCTTCCTCTGGTGGGTCGCATTTTTGCCATGGCTGATTTCTATTTTTAAAAGTCACTTTTTGATGGGAATAACCACCACACGGCAGCTCCAAAAATCCCATGGTCCACTTAAGTTGTTTGACTTTCAAATGGAAATTTTTACCTGCAAGGCGGGAAAAAAATCCCGCCACTGTTGCCTCTAATTTTCTCATCATGACTTAAGTGACTATGCTTCCATGGGAAAAAGTACCTGCTGCAAAGTAAATCGAAATTCTCACCACTTTATTACTAAAAATCTCATTGCAGCTTAAAACCTTCCTTTCCCAAAAATGCGACTTGCCCAGAAGAGGCCTTTTTTTGTGGATGACTTCATCTTTTTAGAGAGAACCAGACTTCACGTAGCAAATTCCTTCTGGCATGACATCCGTAGATGATTTCCGGATACTCCAGAAAAAAAGCAGATTTGAACTAGCAAAGGAATTGACCTAGGGGAATTTCACAAAGAAAAATAACAAAAACACAAAACGTTGTCAGAAGTCACAGATAAAGCCCGGGATCCATTCTGGTGAAAACCCCTACTTATATATGTGAATATTGACATGCAAAATTTACTTCAAACGAGACTCAAAATAATTAAATAAATTTTCCCATGAGACAAAACATGACGAAGGGATAAAACAATTTTCAGCATCTGGGTATTTGTTGAAATTGGCTCCTATGATTCATTGGGAATATCTAAACGCAATACAGGCATCTTCCGCAATAAAAACACAAAAGGACCCGTTATTTTAAAAGTACGAAAAAAAAATTACAATGGGTAGTCTCAGATTTCAGGGTGAAATCTGGGGACACCATGGTTTATGTTTTTAAAAAGATAAGGCTCTACATAAACCTTGAAGAAATCACTACTGCATAAGAAATGTCGGGTCTAGTAATAGTTAGATAAATCAAACTATCTACAAGTTGCTGTGTGACATTCTCTTTTGAATCAAAATTAGTCATAACTCGCTCTTCTGAAACAGGGGAGCACTAAGGGTTTGCAAATCTAGAATGTCTTGTTCTTTTTGACATTTAGAGTTCAAAGATTGAAATGAAATTTTTAAATTTTTCATGAATATTCAACTGAATAATGAAATAAAGTAATTCATCTTGAATTAAGTTGCATAGATTACATCCATGTGTCTTAATATTTTTATTTTTGTCAACTAATTAATTATTTTTTCATCTCCCTTCATGAAAATTGTCATTAATTCTAAAATCAGTTTAATGACTTTCGATAAATGCGTACCTTCGTGCATTGATTCCAATTGAGTCCAAGCCTCACTCGGACTTTCTTGATTCCTAATATGAAGCAGAAAATCATACTATACACTTCGCAAAACGATGGGCATCGCCTCTTGTACTTTTTGTTAATACGCAGAAACATTGTCCGCGATTGCTTGTCTTCCGATCGGAGCTTTCTCAGTTCCATTCAACTACCCATAATTTGCTAGCCATAAATTGTCTTCAATCGAACCTTCCAAATGCTGTAATTATTCCCATTCAACATCTGAGATTTATCAATTTAAAACTGATTAGACCCCATTTTTGTGTAAATAGAAATAAATAATTAATGAGGATTAAAAAAGTTTAATAGAAATCCCCATGTCGTCTTTTAATCCTTGCAATCGAAAAAATGATCAATTTACGCCAAAAAAGGAGGTCCTGTCAATTGGATAGTCTATACATGAATGTATTAGTATGATATCAAAAATAAATCAAAATGTGAGTGAAATTTTTTTAAGTTTTCTAACAAAATGACGACGACAATTTAGTCATCGTGTCGTAAGAATATATCATTTTTAAACAAAAATGATTATATTGTTTTACTATTTCCCACAAAAAATAAATAACTTTTATGATTAGCTTATATTTTTGAAAAACAAAAGAAACAATAATTTATATATATTTTTCAAAAAAATGGTTTAAGAAAAAATTGGGAGCTCTTGCTCCTTATTGGGTATAAATCTCTATCAACTCGACCGAGTTGGGCTAGCCAACTTGCGAGCTTATCACCGAGTTAACCATATTCCATATATATTTTCAACCGAAACCAAACCATATTTATAACTATGCAAATTAACCGAATGCATTATCTACCAACCATCCGAGCCACAAATGCAAACGTGGTGAGCCACAAAGAGACCTCATAGCACAACACAACGAGCCGCTCGGGGGAGCCATGCCCGTAACGGTCTTAAACAAAATGGGATGGTGTGACCGTAGTCACACCACCATCCCCCAGCGCATAGGATTTTAAAGCCTTTAACACCCTCATAATGTCCCCATGTGGGACAAAACAAGGCACGGGAGTAGGGGCATGCGGTGACCGGTGGAGTAGAGTGGGAGCCGCGAGGACATGCAACGCACGGTGAAAGGTTGACACGGGGCCGCGCAGAGCATGCCAAGTGGCACGAACTTGATGGGGCGGGGGTTGGAGGGGACTCGCCCCACTTCCCCCTCCTTTATATATTTTTTAATATAAGTTTTTAATTTTATATATTAACCGCATAGAATTAGGCTTAGGTTTTATATAAACTATAGTTTATAGCTTATAAGTTTATATATATATATATATATATATATATATATATATATATATATTATTTTTATAAAACACGAGGATTTTTTTAAAACTATAGAAAATAAAAAAAATATAGTTTATATTGATTATAAACTATAGGTGCAAAAGATATTTATGGGGGTCCATACAGGACATGAGATAGGTTTTTGAAATTCAAAGTGAAATTTTTTTATATTACCAGGGGACAAGATGGTCTAACCGACCAATAAGAAAATTTAAAACTCCTATTTTCTGGATTCTTGTCTCCTCTGTGAACTTGAATTTTTTTACTTTCTCTTTTTATATCTTGAATTAACCTGCACACATTTACAAACTATAGAAAAATATTTCACAAAATTTATTCAACCTTACCTTAATTTCCAGGGCCTTGGTAATTCTCAAATTCCAAATTTTTACGCGTGGTTGAAATCTCCAATGGAATTTCCACCTGTGCACACCACATTCATTCCACCCATACGGAGAGGGAAAGTGGGGAGGGTTAAATAGGATATCAACCAACTAACCACCTAACTTCCCAACCATTGCAACATTAGAACATTAGAATTAAATTAGATTATTTAATCCTGCTCGATACCATATCAGGACGAGGGAGTAATGAACATTTATTAACCTTATTAAATGTTAGGTCAACATTAATTAATATACATAAATATAAATGTGCACATATAAGAAAAATAAATAACACATTGACACAGCATGTAACATGGAAAAGCCCAAAGGGGTAAAAACCACGGGAAGTATTATTTTTTATATATGAGAAACTATTACAACTAGTCTAGTAAAAATCCCTCCTCACTTCTACTCCATATTTTTACCAGGATCTCCCGATTCACGTGATTTGATATTCAAATCTATATATCTTGAATATGACCTATGGTCATATTTAAATAACCCAAAGGGTTATGACCTTCTTAAGTGACAGGGCACACCTCCCCGATTTAATGTTATTTAATTAAATAACTAACCACCTAATATAAAATTTATATTTAAATAATAAGAATATAAGTTATTCTATATTACTTAAATATAAACTACATATTATGATACACGTACTACTATAGTTCTAACAGACACTTACTATATTTGGAAAAGGCAACTTACTATTTTTGGTAAGTGTCAAAATTCACCTTTCTAGATCCCAACTGATGATGTTATCCTGAATGATTACCCCTTTGTGCACTCTTGTGGAAACTATTGTTTTGGTATGACTTACTATTAATAATAAGTGCCTAAGAGACAACTTACTATTTTTAGTAAACAATGATTTTTGCCCTTTTTGACCGCACCGGTGAGATTAGCTTGTATGACTGCCCCTATGTACATTGTTCTTTCCTTAATTGCTTTTATGGAATGACAACTATTTATAGCTAGTACCCATATTGGGAACTTACTATTTTTAGTAAGTGGTCATTTTCACCAATTCTGGCACTGGAAATCCACTCTGACCTTTTGAATGTCCTCTATGCACACCGTCTTTGCATGACTACTTACTGGTGTTAACTTACCAAAAATAGTCAGTCCCCGTGTAGGAAGGCTTACTATTTTTGGAAAGTGGGTCTCTGTTAGTCGGTTCGCGGCAAACGAACTTTCCCGATGTGGGTTTTTGCCCAACAGTGCTCTTCCAGATTTTCAGCTTCACTTGGTTGTCGGTTTGAAAGATTTTAAAATTCAAAAATTTTCCACGAAACCTAGGGTTTCTTCGCCGGAAAAAATCCACACTGTGTGCATTCGAAAGATTCTTTTGGGAGATTTTAGGCGCACTGAAAACTTGATGAATGCAAAAACAAGATCTCAATCCATCCGGTGGTTTCAGATACGAGAAATTTTTCTCTTGTTGACTTCTAGGTTTTCGAGCAAAAATATATTTCATTTCTTCTTCGTTTGAATCCGTTCTTTTTTGTGTTTTTTCTAGTTTCAGATTATGGCAGCCACCATGGTATCGTTTGAGGACAAAATTTCGGTTTGATCTCTGGGAAAATTCGCCAATATTCCAAAGAACATCTAGAGGTGTGGGGGATGAAAAATGGTGAAAATGGCTATCTCCTTCATTATTTAAAGCTTGAAATGGAAGAAGGCTTGGGTGCATTTTTCTGCCCCTCATGTCCCTTTGCTTTGAGGCGCAATAAGGACATGAAAATGCGCCTTTCCCCTAACATGACAATTGTCGCACATTGGTTTGCTTGCTACGCAGATTAGATGAGGGGACTAAAATGGAGCACATGGGAGCTAGTTGACGGTCGTATGTGGATCCAGGAGGAATGCAAAGGGTGGGGCGCATTTTTATGTCCCTCATGTCCCTTTGCAAATCGAACAAAGGGTGCAGGAAAATGCACCTCATTCTAGGAACGACAAGTGTCGCGCATGCAGGGGTAGGTAGGTGTGCAGGTCAAACCGGTCAACGGGGCTAGGAAGTGAGTACATGGTCATGTGGGTGACTGGAGATCGAATGAGGGTGGAGCACATTTTGTGCCCTCATGTCCCTTTTCGCAAAGGTGTAATGGGGACATCAAAACGTTCCTTCACCATGTGTCCAAGTGTAAAATTGGTTGTGTTGGAAAGCATACCTTGGGAGCCGACTTGCGAAGATCATATCTGGAGCTCCCAGATGAGTTTTCTGGACGCTTCCTTATATGATTTTGCATGCGAAACATCATGTGGGAAGAATGGCGAGGGTCTCAAGGCTTAAATATGACAGAAACACCTCCAAATGGCTCCTTTTTCTCGAGACCGCCAGCCGGTGTGCCGAAGAATGAGTTGCCTAGAGAAATGCATGGGGTTTCAAGATGTCCTGTTTTTCCACCATGTAGAGTATTGAAAATGATTTCCATAGGTACTTTGTTGGGCTTGAAACTCATTATGGAGCTCCTATAATCTTGATTTGGAGTTCAAGTCCTCTTTCGCATGCGAGGCTCCTTCAGTCCAAAACCCCGTTCTACCCGAATTAGCTCAAAACCTCCGAACTTCCTGAAATCTTCCAAAATCAACTCCTTTATGTTTTTAGCTCTTGAATACTCGTTTGTGATGAGTTTTGCCCTTTTGATCCGCTCCAAGTATGATGCACTAGCCTTAAGAAGGTTGATGATAGCCCTACCCAAAATTGCTTGAAACTCCATTGTTGAACACTTTGCTCCAGAAGTTCCTTATCTAATTTTTGCTTCCTAAATCACCTGGGGGATACATGACAATCACTTAGGGATTATTTAATAATTGATGCATTTCTCCTGTCGGACTCGTGTGTATAGATATAGACATAAATACCATATTTACACGAATACAAATACAAATACGGCGTAGGTTACATGGACCACTAATTTCTAACACCCCGATATTTAATGATTAGATATAACATGTGTATGTATATTATATGTATGTATAATATACATACACAAGTTATATCTAATCGTTACATATCAAGGGGTCTTAAAAATTGATGTGTAACGATTAGATATAACATATGTATGTATATTATGTAATATACATACATATGTTATATGTAATTGTTCTAGAAACAGGGGGTATTATAAATTAGCGGTAATATAATTTATATATAATATACATATGTTATATCCAACCGCATACATATCATGGGATCTTAGAAATTAGTGATAAAATAATGTAGATTATAGATTAAAAGAACTATATTTGTATGTGTTGGCTAGATTTTCTGCACAACTGAAAACTTAGGCAGTCATGAGATAAATTATAAGTCCTAATATCTATTTATTGGTATTACTTTAATTATGTAACTCATGAACCATAGCTAGATAGTTTTGCAACAAGTAAGCAGCTGTAAAAGAAAGGAAAAATCTGCAAAAGAGGAAAATAATAGGAAACGGGAAGAAATGAGAGAGAATGTGCAACCCAATCAATAGTTCACATTTCATCGTATGCACATAGATAAAAACAAATAGATCTTGAAATACAGAGTTCAAAGCAAGGAAACTTTCAGATCTAGATCTAGAATAACACAAAGTTTATGAATAGATCTAGAAATAAATACAAGACGAATGCACCGTTGACACAAAGTTCTCCGGAAATCTCTTCTCTATTCCTTTGCTTGCAGAAAGCTATCAAAGATCTCAACTCAAAGTCTGGAACACAAGAATACTGATTACAAATTCCGATCCTTTAACCCGTAGGTTCTTCCTCTATTTATAGTGTGTAAAGGGCAATTACAAATAGGAAGTTTTAAATTAATTTCCGCATGCGGAACCTATGAAAAGGGAAACAATTGGAAATCTTCCTCTTGGAATTCCTCTTTGCATGACATGCATGATTTATAACTGGAAAATAGAACCTTCTATTTTGCATGTCTACCACCTATTTCCAAGTAATTGACTTCTTCAAGTAACGGCTTTTAAACCAATCACTTAAGTTTTATAATTTAATTGATTGTTCAATTACTTTGTCGGAGAAAATAAAAGAAAGAGAAAAAGAAATAAGAAGAAAGTTGCAACCCTCCTAGTCTTGTTCTTCTTCCATATTCTGCATGTGGTTGACTCTTTTGCCTTTGATTCTCACCAAACTAGATCTGGAAGCTATGCATGAATGTGATTTGCTTGTGGGTATTGCCTTTGACTTGTCTTCCCTTCTATCCTTGAAGCTTTTGTAATTCTTCTTCAGTACATGCACCAATGCAATGTTTGCCGTAAATAATTCAGACAAAACTCATCATCTTTTATTTAAAATTGCATATGAGCAATTTTAAATTCTGGAAAGCACTCTAGGTGAATGCAAACACAAGTAAATTCAATGAAGGCTTCAACTGGAAAATTGGGAGCACATGCACAAACTTCAGAAAGGAATTCTTCATGCAATGACTTCCACATTGGCTGCGTTAGAAACAAGAGGATGAATTTTTGTCGAAGCCTTTGCGATTATGAGAGTTGGATTTGTTAATCGAGTTGGGTGATAAGTTCGGGGCCTATGTCCAGTATCATTCACTTCAGCAAATCTGGAAACTATGCATGATTTTGTTAATCTTTTTCTTTCATCATGCTTTATCATGGTTGGAACAATCTTTATCTCGAGTTCTTTTTTTTTTTAATTCTATCAAAATCTCTTGCTATTGGATCCATTTGTGCAGATCGACAACTTCTTCGATTCGAAGATATATTCAATGTACCGACATTGATTTGAGCACTGTAATGAATATCTGCAATTTTATTCGAAAAGATGGAGTCCATGGCATAAATACTTGATTTTTATCACAAAAATCTATAAAGTCTGCTGTCCTAAAATTTGAGGTTTTGCATGCATGCAAAGCAAGCAAAAATATTATTTAATTCACCCAGGCACATATACCAACATGTAGATAATTATCATAGCAAGAATCAAGCCATTCCAACCCTAGGCACCAAACCTTGAAGCTCCCTGGCAATGAAAAACACCTTTTGATGCAAAAACCTCCTTCCTTTGGCGCCAAAACCTGTCTGGGCTGCAATCTTTTGCAAAAAGAATTAATTGCTTCTTCATTATGTCAACCCATGCTTATATAATCCTCAGCATACTATTTTCAATAATTGTCCTTCCTATTTCTGGCAATTTAATTAATAAACAATCATGTTTATTCACCCAAATTGGGCGCCCAGTTATGCATGTTGTTGGTTGTTTTTAAATAAATTTATTTTATTTATTTTAGCATGCATCCTTGACTTCTCCTTAGCTCTTCCACTTGCATTGACTTTCCTTCTATTTATGGCGCCAAAATTGGGTGAATAAACCATTAATAAATATTATTAATTGCATTTTTATTCACCCAAGGTGGGTCGCATTTTTTAGTTCTAAAAATAGGAATTCAACTTTGATGGGAATTTCTACCTTGCACTGCAGCTCCAAAAATCCCCTCTTTCACTTAAGTTGTTTGACTTTTATAATGGGAATTTTTACCCTGCAAGGCAGATAAGAAATTCTCAATGGTGCTTTAAGTGATTTTCTTTTATAATGAGAATTTCTACCCTCTGAGGCGGTATGAAATTCCCACCGCCGCCACCTCTAATTTTCCCATCGCAGCTTAAGTGACTTTGACTTCATGGGAAAAAGTACCCTGCAAGGTAGGTAAGAAATTCCCGCTTGCCTTACCGCCTCTAATTTTCCCATCGCAACTTAAGTGACTTTGACTTCATGGGAAAAGTACCCTGCAAGGCAAGTAAGAAATTCTTGTCTGCCTGCCACTACCAAAATCTCATTGCAGCTTACACTCATTAATTCCAAAAAATGTGACTTGCCTGGGAGAGGCTTTTTGTGCATGACTTCATCTTTTTGGTCAGAAGCTTGCATTTTGAGGCTGATTCCTTTTGGTGTTGTGTCGGTAGATACTTTCCAGATGCTTCAAGCAATTAAACAAACTATACTGGCAAAAGAATTGGCCTAGGGGAATTTCACAGAGAAACAACGGAGAAAACCGGAGAAAACGCAAAAGAAATAAATAAAAGTGAAAAACATTGCCAAAAGTTGCAGATAATGCCCTGAATTCATTCTTGGTGAAAACCCTAATGAGATGAGTGAATACTTGGCATGCAAAACTTCAACAGGATTCAACCGGAGCACAATTTACTTCAAATGGGGAATTATTTATTCAATAAATAATTAAACAAAAATTTCCGCAGACAAAACTTGGCGAAGGGATAAAATGAGTTTGGGCATCTGGGTATTTGTCGAAATTGAATCATATAATTCTCTGAGGATATCCTAACATAATACAAACATCTTTTGATAATAAAAACACAAAAAGACCCGTTATTTTAAAACAACGATTTTTTTTTAAATGGGTAGTCCCATTTCAAGGTGAAATCTGGGACACCAATATGCATGATAAACAAAGCTAAGCTAATTACTAGAACCTAACACCAAGTAGATTCAATAACCTAGCTAGTTCAACAATTACATCAAGATAAAGCCATGAAAGGAAAGCTTAAACTAATGCATAAAACATTAAAAACATCAAATGCAAACCATCCTTTGATTATTTAGATGGGCTTTAGATTGTAGATACTTCCTTTAGCGAGTCGAACGCAACTACGCACGATCAAAGGATTTCTCCAAGGAAGAGGAAGAGATCTCACCAATATGGCTTAATTGTCATTTTTTGTTCTTCTCTTACTACTCTTAGCCAAGTAGAAAAGGGAAAGGTTGCTTGATCAATAAGCCTTCCAAGATTGAAATGCTCTTATCATATGCAAATGTCTTACAAGGACATGGTGTAAAAGGTGTAAAGGGGTAAGGTTCTTTATATAGTTTTCCAGATTGGAGAAACTTTCATCCTCATGAATGTGGGATAAAAAGAACTTTTAGGATTAGAAAGTGATAAGTATGCTTAGGAATGGTTAAGTATGATTAGGAAAGATTAATTAGAATTTGCAACTCATGGGAGTTGGGTGTGATTTAAATTAATCAAATTGATTAATAGACCAAGTTAGGCTTGTAAAAGCCAATTGAGGGAAATTAGTGGAATCTGAAGGATTAGAAAGGGGGATTTACCCAATGAGAGGGTAAATTCAAGATTGAAAGGTTAATTAATTAATATTGGTTAATTAATTAATTAATTAGAATAGGATTATAACTAACAAAGTAATGTTAATTTGTATCCAGAATGAGGGATGAGACTAGTTAATTAATGAAGTGTCGTTAATTGACCGAGATGGAGGGGAATGTTGTAATGTCCCATTTTCGTGACATTTTTAAAAGTAAAGAACTAAAGACCCTCAACCCATTTTCTCTCCTATGGGTTTGAGGATGAAGCTAGGGGATTGTTTTGAGATGTCGGTTGTCTATTATTTGCATTTTAACCCCTCGGCATGTCTAGCGCTACAAGTGGGAGTCTTATTTAGTCTTAGAATGTGCACATAGGTTAGTTACTTTTTATTATTTTAATTAAAAATAATAAAGTGCCCATAAAGTGAGTCTTTTAATATTTTAATTAAGTTTTATTAGTTTTCCCTCGTAAAGGGAAAAGGTCGGTCATTTGAATGTCGCACCCTTATCTTATAAAAGGAGGTTGCTTGGCCATTCTTTGAGATGTTGATTTGATCATTTTTGTCTCTCCATGCTTGGAGAAATGGAATGTATGCCCTAGCTCTTCATTGTGCTCTCTCTCATTCGAAATGGAATCAAGTAAATCTGATTTTAATAAGGATCCATTTGAGTGTGTGTTTGCATCTATTGTGTGGCAAATTTCTTGGGAAAGGATTCCTAACCCTAGTGAATTGATTGTTGAAGGAAATCTGAGTTTGATTGCATGTTTTGATGGTTAAACAAGTGAATTTCATATTTGTTGTGTTTTGCAATTAATTTCATAATTTTTGGAGATGATTTGATTCCCTAAATGTGTTGGGAGACCTACTTTTTACAGAAAATTAGGGTTTCATGTTTGTCGTGCTAAAACTAATTTTGGAATATTATTTTTCATACTTTTTTGGCCCAAGATCCAAAGTTTCATCTCATTTAGACTTCTCTAGCGAAGATATGAATTTTTGAAGTTATGCAATGCAGGAGTTTTTAATTAATTTCTAGAATTATTTGGCATGTTTTTGGTGATCATTAAACAAGATCTACAAATCTAATTTGTTTATCTTTAATTTCGAGCAAGGGAGGTGTAGACACCCCAAAATTACACTTACGTTTCCACTTGTTCCCATTATTATAGACACCATGTTATTCACCCATTTGCAATTAATTGATTAAATTATTAATTAATTCACATTATACCCTTTGGATTAATTAAATTAATCCCATGTACCCTTTGTACTCCTTTGACTAAATTAATTGTTATTTAGTAATTAAATAATTAATTTATTGTGTGCACATCCTAGTCATCTGCCACTTGATCTAACTCCACTTAGACTCCACTTGGACTCCCTATCCTTACCCTAGTTAACTACACTTCTAGAATCCTAGAAAGGTGGGGGCAATTAAAATGCACGTACAACCACCTTTCCGGATGCAACTTTTTGTAATTAATCCATTTATTGCCCCCCTCGCACTATCAGAACCGCCTTACAATGTTATTTTTAGCATACTCATTTATCCGTGTGCAACCGATTCCAACTACCTTTTGCTTCTATAAATTACAGGCTTACCTTCCTTTCAAATCCTCTTGAATCTGACATACAAAACTCTGTTGAATTTACTTGTGTTGGTAGAATTTGCATTCAAAGCTTGGAGAGCACTCAAGAGCATCCACAATCATTTCTGACATCCATTTTGCAAGGTCTTACATAAGACCCTTATTTGAGGTTTGCATAGAAGGTTGTTGGAAGGTTTGCATTATTGGCTTGTTTCTTTCTATTACAATGATTTTTCTCTGCATACATTTTGGCACGCCCGGTGGGACCCTAATGCGATTCATTCTGAGCAAGGTCTTTGCTCAGGGTTTCAAAGGGGGTAAAGTAAAGCCGCGTCATAGCAATAAGATCCCGCTCGCTCGATATTTTGACACACCTAGTTGAGAGAGCCACCTAGGAAGCCATGCCTTGTCCAAGCCAATCTAAGGTAGAGGCCACAACTTTCATTTTACCACTTTTCATTTTCTTGCATGTTACACACTTGTGTTTCACTTTTGTCATTCATGTTTTCTCTCTCATCCATCTTATCACTCTGTACACGTGTCTGGGTTGTGGACATCCATATTCACACTTAAGCACTTTCATTTTCATCTAAGTCTTGACGTTGCGATACTCGCTTTATCACAGTCAAGCACTCTTTTGGTCACCTTGACCTTTCAATATCGTAAGTCTTAAGTTTAACGTTATTTTTTGAACTCTAAGCATTCCCCATTCTTACATCATCGCATTTCACATTTACTTTCTCAACTTATTGACATTCTTCACTATCATTCTCTACTCACTCTTACGTCGTCGCATTT
The DNA here is from genome assembly GCA_018340775.1 of Taxus wallichiana var. yunnanensis. NCBI lineage: Eukaryota > Viridiplantae > Streptophyta > Pinopsida > Cupressales > Taxaceae > Taxus > Taxus wallichiana. The sequence goes on from CM031242.1 coordinate 246,749,507, forward strand.
TTGCATCCACTTTGTTGAGTTGTGATGTCTTCCATTTTTATCCTATCATCTTACGTTATTGTCACTTTCGCAATCATTTTGTTGCATTGTCGACATCCTCATTATTTCTTCACTTCTCTCATTAAAGCATTCACTTTGTTTTAATTTGAGATCACTAATCCATCACTTCCCCTTGTCTCTTATCTCCATTTTTTTGAGATTCGACCTTTTTATCATCGTTTATTCACTTCTTGTGACGACCTTTACCTTTTCGTTCTTTTAGTGCTTTCACTTCCTTGTCGTGTCTTATCTTTTAACACACTTTTTGTTAAGAGTTGACATTGATCATCATCTTCCTAAGTCTCCCTTTTACCATTCATCTTGTTAAAAGTTGAGCAAATCCATCATTTTCTTTCCTAAGTCTCTTCATTTAACATTTTCGTTAATAATTGAGCATCATCCAACGTGTTTTAAGTCTTCTCTCTTTGTCGCGCTTTACAATTGTCCACATCAACCGTAGATTATGATGGCCTTAGAGAAACCACCCCAACACCCATATAACCATAGTTAGTTCTCACATAAAGTTTGCTTTAAGTCTTTTCAAAGTTCCTAATATTGAAAGATAGACATAACTCCCCTCTCTTGGTCCTTATCTTCCACTACACTTTCACCCACTAATTTTTTCATTATTTTCATTTTCACTTTTACAACATTATTTATCGGACTCACTTTATAACTCTCACCCACCTCATAGTTCCATTATCCATCCTATATACCCTTTTAATCACCCTCAACATGGCATTAATATTATGTTCTCTAGAATTGACTATCGTGAATTCACCTCGCATAACTCACTCATTTCCAAGATCCACTTTTTAATTGGGTGTATGTCCACTACACCCACTTTCACCTTTCCTAGTCAATGTCTATTGATAAACTATAATACACTTGCATTTCTTATCACCGCCTATACCCTAATGTCCCTCACTTGTGTTGAAATATTTAGCTATTCTATGCTTGTAATAAAGTAACATTACGTGTTACATTAGTTTGTTATAAGCTTGTTTGTTTTATTACGAGTCAGAGTTCCTCAGTGGAGCCATTCTTGGATATCAGTTAGGAAGTTCTCCCGTAGGTTTGTCCCAAGCCATGTTTGGCTGAATTAGTTTGTAGGTGTTTCCTAGATTGTAGATTTATCTTGCCTATTTAAGAGGCTTCTATATTGTAATGAATTACGGATTTTGGCTTCTCTAATTACTTTTTTATGGTATTCAAAACTCATGGTTGGCAAATCCCGAGGGAGAGAAGAAGCCAAGATCTTGCCTAGTGGAATTCTTTTCTTGGTCATCCTAGAGGTGAAAGAGTGAATGAAGGCAAAGAGGCAGTCTGGTTAAGAATTGAGTGTGCGACAAGGATGTTGAAAAGGCGTTTTTCCCTAATTTGACGAGGCATTCTGATCCAAAAGAAGAACACTATTGCTGGTGAAACGCTTTGATATTCTGCTAAGCATTGTTGTATTTTCCAATTGTGGAGGCCTTGCATTTGTGATTGTGGCGCTTTCCATTTGTGGAGGTGGCATTCTTTGCTTGAGCATAGCCAAGGGAACGTGAGCTGGGATAAGGACGTTGAGCTGATAGAAGGATGTTTTTCAGACCTGAGGAGCGTGTGCCAAGGAGAGGAGTGGCAAGGAAGCCATTCTTTGTTCAAATCTCCTATGAATCAGCTTCAAACACAAACAAAACAACAAAAATCCTGCAAAGAGTGGCGCCATGGTGAGAGTTGGAATGCCATAATGTGCAGCTAAACAGGTGGAGTTTGATTGATTGATTAAAATTGTTCCATTTTAATCCAAAGTTTATTCAAATCCATGAAAAATAGGTAAAAGTAATATTTTTAAAGTTTGTAAAATTTAAACTTTATTAAGCTTCAACTAACCCTAGTATATATGCCTGAAAAACTAAGGTTAATTCCGTATCCGGAAAACCGTGAGTAAATGTCTAAAATTTTGCCACATTGTCCAATATGACGTATATGCATGTATGCAAAAAGAATTTTGGTCAAAGAGTTTGTACAACTTGGAATTTATTTTTTTGTCTTTTTTAAGCAATTTTGGTAATTTGATTTCTGAAAACAATAAAGTGTTTGAAGCTAAAAAATAGAAGCATTGTCTACTTTGGGTGTTAGATCCACATGCGAAAGATATTTTTGTGATAGTCTTTCTAGTTTTTAAAATTTAATTGTTTTAGTGAAAAACTAGGCAAAATGGCTAGCATTCAACATTTGTTACTGCCTGACAACCAGAAGTTGACTGGTAAAAATTTCAGTCTCTAGAGTCATAAGATACAATAAGTGAGTTCAAAAATATTGATCAAATAATACTTGGTATTGAGGCACAACACGATGATGATGATGATGATGATGATGATAATGATGTTAATGACTATGACAGACGTTATCATGAAGCTTTAATGTTGCTTACACTTTTTGTTGATGACCATTTAATTCCAAAAGTTAGAAATGTAGTGGTAGCTTTAGAATTGTGGAAAAGTTTGACTTCAAAGTACCAAGCTTAAGAAGTCAATATGGTATTGTATTTAAAATATATGTTATTTTCCACTAAAATGCAAGGTGGGTCGGCTTCTAGTTTTTTTGTCATTACCAAGGATATCTATAATCAACTAAAAGTAGTTAAAAACCTGTAGATGAGCAGGATTTGATTGCTTTGGTACTGCAGAACTTGTCGCCATTTTGTGACTCATTTGTTGAGTCATTGCACATGATCGTGGAGACACAGAAATCAATTATGAGAAGTTGTCTACACTTCTCATGCAAAAAGAAAGGAGGCTAGATCATTCGGTAGCCTCTACATCGCTCTTCAAAGAATGTTTTCTTCATAAGTTCATAATGCATGGGAAAATAGTGGAATGCAAAGAGAGACACCTCCAAAGGCAACAAAAGCAATGTAAGTCCTAATAAGTCTAAATGGAAATGCTTTTATTGCAAAGAACTTGGTCATTTCAAGAAAGATTGTTGTAAGCGACAACAAGATATGGCTAATGGAAATAAGAAATATAGATGTTCTCATGTTGTAGAGGAAGCATATACTGATTTCGCCTTTGTAGCATCACCTAAGCACTCTAAAGATTCACACATTTAGTACCTTGACTAGGGCACATCGCGACACTACACGTATCACAATACGTGTCACAAAGATTGGTATGTAAATCTCATTGAGGATGATAGTAGTAAAGAAATTGTTTCCTTAGGTGATGGATGGACACATTATGTTAGGGGATGTGGTGATGTTCAAATCACATTAAACAATGATTACAAATATACATTTTGCAATGTTAGATATGTACCAGATATGAACAAGAATCTCCTTTCCATAAGTGAAATCACCAAAAATAAAAGTATGGTAGTGAAATTTGAAGGAAACAAAGGTTATGTAATCGCTCTCAATGATAAGATAGTTTCTATCTGGCATTAGAGAAAGAGGTTTATACAAGTCAGAGATCCTAAATCACCATAATACTATGCATTAGCATCAATTGAGCATACTAGTACTCTTTGGCATGAAAGATACGGTCATCTTAATTACCATTATTTGAACATGTTGTGTAAAACTAGAATGGTGAATGGACTTTTGTCAATTCAAGAGAATCAGAATGTTTGTACAAGATGTCAAATGGGTAAGTTGTTCAGGAATCATTTTCCTACTGGTAAAGCATGGAGGGTAGAGAATGTATTAGAATTGGTTCGTGTAGATCTATCTATATGGTCCAATGAGAACTTGTTTCAGATCTGGAACACTTTATTGCTTGTTGATTGTTGATGATTTTTTTAGAAAAATATGGGTCAATTTTTCCTAAACATAAAATCAGAATGTTTTTCTAACTTTGTTGCATGGAAAGCATTGGTTGAAAAACAATCAGATAAACAAGTTAAAACACTCAAATCTGACAATGGAGGCAAGTTCTTCTCAAAATTATCAGACAGAGGTATACATAGACAATATACTACTTACACTCCACAACAAAATGGAGTCATGAAATGGAGGAATAGGACTATTAGGGCGTGCCCAAATGTATGGTGCAAAGCAAAAAGTATCTTTCAGTGTACCGGGCTGAAGCAAAACATCACTCTTGAATAAGCATGGTTAGGTAGAAAGCCTTATATAAGTGATTTCCGTATTTTTGTTGTATTGCTTTAGCATTAATTCCTAAAGACAAAAGAAGTGGTTTAGATGTTAAAAGTAAAAGGCACATATTTGGGGCTATAGTGAGCAATCGAAAGCATATAAATTACTAGATATCTCTACAAATAATGTTGTTATAAATAGAGATGTGGCAAAGTAGATATAAAAATTTTATGTTTCTCAAGTGATGGAAAACCCACCGATATTAGTAATCTATGGATAGCTATTGATGATGATTTTGAATCAAGTTCAAGTACTAAATTTGAACAAGACTTAAAAAGGCACACCAGAAGTCCAGACCCATGGAAAAATCTAATGATTCATGGTCATATTAGATAAGTCAAAATAAAAGACCAAAGATGCACTATTCCACATCAATGATGTGAAGGAAGACAAATGTCCAACCATGGAAGGTCAATGCACAAGATCCGATAAACAAACAATGCAAAATGATGACCGTGCAAATTCTGCTCTCAATTCAAAGAGTTTCACAACTTTTTGAACACAATTATTTTGCCGAAGCCAAAAGAAAGTCAAAATGGGAATCTTCCACAACAATGCAATATGATACATTAATGAAAAAATGGCACTTGGGTTTTGTCTGATCTACCTCAAGGTAAGAAATCCATTGGTTGTAAATGGATTTATAAGGTAAAATGTAAGTCAAATGGATTTTTAGATAAAACAAAGCTCATACTTGTTGTAAAGGTATACGCACAAGGAGTATACTATGAGGAAACTTTTTCTCCTACAATAAATAGTAACATTTAGGTCAGTTATTGTTTTGCCGCTTGATTTGATTGCAGTATATCGTGTGGATGTCAAAAGTACTTTCCTTAACGGAGACTTGGAAAAAGAGGTGCACATAGTTCAATCACAAGGATTAGAGATTCCTAGAAAAGAGCAATTGGTTTGCAAGTTAGTGAATTCCTTATATGGATTTAAGGAAGCTCCTCGAGCCTACTAGGTTAAAATTGATAAATATCTTAGACACTCTGGTTTTACAAAAGTAATTCAAAAGCAAGTCTCTATATTAAGTTGGATAATGGTGACATAGTGGTTCTAGTTGTCTATGTTGATGATCTTGCCATCACCGGAAGCAATAATGACTTGGTTTAATAGGTGAAAGCCGATCAGTAATGTCATTTTTCCTACTTGAGAGCTATTATTTGGTCTTCTTGCCATTCCTTCTCCGTGGCAAAGAAAAGAAGAAGATGGAGGAGAACATTGAGCTTCCATTTGATATGTTTATACGAATTTTTAATATGTTCTTTTAGTGTTTTCTTTCTTATAACAAGCTAGTTGGGTTTTAATTAATTAATGGAAGCTAATGAAGGAAAAGAACATCTTTAAGAGGTCGGTCTTGTTATTCCAAGCCTTGGCGCCAAAAGGAGGATATAAAAGAAGAATAGAGGCATCATTTCCATCTAAACTTGGTGCATTTTATTCTACTTGCCCATTGTTAGATTATTACTCCATGTTCTTGCACTTGGGATGAAAACCCTCATGTGTATTTGCCTGTAAGACGAAAACCATTTTAGAGGTTGATTGAAGGACGAAAACCCTTCATCTTGACTTGGGATCGAAGTATAAGGCTGATTTGGAGAGATATATTTCATTTTCAGATTTTATTTGGCTTCCTACATGTGGAGCGACCTACCTTGAGTAGGGTTTAGGTGGTTTGGTGAACATATTTTTGCATTTTCATATCATAATCTCATTTGGCATATTTTAAAAGGTGGGAATCTACATTTTCATGATTTTTGGAGAAGTTTAGCTATTTTTCCTAGCCCTTGGTTTGGCTAGTTTGTTGTTGATCTTAAATAATTGATTCCAGCTTGTGTAAATTGATATTTCATCCATCTTTTGATGTATTTGTAATTCATAAATATTGTCATGGATAGAATAATTATTTTGTGGCATTATTTGTTGATTTGCATGGTGAAAGGTGGACTTGAATTCCATAAACAGTTCGTTGCCCTCGTAGATTGCAGATTTCAGATTTATTTCAGTTGGTTATAAAAATTAGATTTGAAGATCTTTGGTTTTGAGCTAATTGCCCATTTCTTTGGTCTAAACCCTCGAAAGGGTCATTATAGTGGTATCAGAGCTCGGATCTTCAAAGGCCTAGGGTTTCGGTGAAAGAAGACAATATGGCAGGTCAAAACTCTCAAGGAGCCAAAGTTGACAAATTAATTGCCAGCCAAAAGAGACTTGCGGACTCCATGGATTTTCTTGCCCTATCTCTCCAGAGGATGATTGAACCTAGGGTTCAAAATGTTGAAGGTAGCTCGAATAGAGCCAATAATGCCAAGCGACCCATTGGATCAACCCGAGGATCGAGTTTGAAGCCCACTTTCCTTCCTAGAGAGGAGGCCATTCCGGAAGAAGAAAGACCTATGGGTGGAAGGAATATTGCAGCAAGTTATGAGGAATACATGGGCTTACCAAGAGAGATTCGGGAGGCTATTTCTCTTGCCGAGTTCATAGGAGTGAGCAAAGGAAGAGCTAGGCATGGACCTAGATCTCAAACACCTCAAAGGGACTTTCAACATGTCGGGAGAGAGGAAGAGGAGAAGAGCTTCCAAATTGCAATGGCGAAGCAAGAAGAACTCAAAGAACAAGAACAAGGAAAGACCAATATTCAGCATGAAGGTAAAGATTCTTTGAAAATAAATGATGTTTTTGTGGTTTCTAATGATTGCATGTGGCGGCAAGTTGGTGAAAGAAAATCATATCTACAAGAGGTTCTTGAGGCTAAGAATCAAGATGTTCCAGTTGAGAGGCATGCCCTTCAAAAGGAGGTCTCACCTGATACTTATGAGGGTTTTCAGTTTGCTGGAATTTACAAATCAGCGGCAAATGGTAAGCAATTTAATTTATTGCATCACCCTCCCAATATGTGTTTGCAAGGGTTTGATCATCATAAGCATTATTCTTACAAAGATGAGAGGATGAAGGGTACTAAAGGGAAAAATAATCTTTTCCAAGAAGCCCCCATCCATCTTCAGGACATTCCAAAGTTGGGATCAAGGAAGAATTTTATTTGCATAATTATGGTAATGAAGAGCTTGCTGGAATTTTCAGAACAGCAGTCAACAAAGGGCCATTTATTGGTGTACATGACTCCGGCAAGCACCATGAAGGTGTTCCATGCAAGTATCAGCAAAATAGTGTTGAAGACAAAGCGGAAAGAGCTTCATTTGTTGAATTTGAGGTGAAAAAGAAGGCTGATTCCAACTCAGAAATTCTGAGTCACAAATTTGGGAGAATAGAGGATGTTTCGATCACTCCTCATCCGGCATGGGAAGGTCGATATGTGGTGGACAACCCAAGGTATGATGGAAATCACATTTTTTTCTTTTTATATCTCTCGCTGTACTTATGTCATCATGGGAAAGTTGTTGTTAAAGATCACATGCTAAGTTTTGATGATGTGAAGAGCTTGTGGGTTGACACATGTCATTTAGATATTTCCTTGCAAGGATACATGGTTCCGGTTGACTTCTTGCATGGTAGAAAGGAAGTCTTTGATATTCTTACCCCATGCACATGGTTAGAGGAAATTTTGATGAAGGATAATTTTGAAATCATTATGTATGCAAACAAGGTTATGAAGGATTCTACCCTCCAAGAACAAGGAGTCATGGGTTTGATTAATGGTGGAGTCACTCATGATTCCATTAGTGAGTGCTTGGAATTGATTGGATACACGGTGGAGATAATGGATGGTTACTCTATGCCATGCTCAAAGGAGTATTTCCAACTCCATGATACATTGGAAAATTATGAGGTATGTGTTGATTTCCATTTCATTAACATAGCTGATATGAATAACATATTTGGGGTACAATGGTTGCATCTATTGGGAAAGCTCACTTTCAAATGTCAAAGCACGAAGATAAGTTTCATAGACCAAGAAAAAAGTCTTTGCAAGGTATGCTTAAAGAAACACTCCAACTTTATTATTTGGTTGAGAAGACATTTCATGTGAATCATATTTCTGGTTTTTATCCAAAATTACAGCTGATTGGAAATCAATACTTTTAGCCATAGTTCAAAAAATCGTTATCGCAATTAATTGGCAGCCAAATTTTGACACGGAAATCGAATCGGCAATTTACCGCATTAAACGGAAACTTTATCGCTACTTTTAAAATCATTTAAATTCATAAAATAAATTACGAATTATATTATTGATACTGTTAATGTTATATATCATTGTTAAATGTTATAAATTATGATCTATTTATAACATTAATATATATATCATTGTTAAATGTATAAATTTATTACTATTATAAATTCTACCGTATACAAAGCGAATTACTCAGTATACAAATTTGAAATTAGTGTACTTGTATGCTGTATAATGTTACCTGTATACTATTGAAAATCTTTAAACAAACAGAAAAATAAATATTGGCATAAAACATAAAAATAAATATTGGAATAGATTTTATACAGTATACGAATTAGTGTACAGTATATACTGTATAGTTATACTATTGAAAATCTTTAAAAAAACAGAAAAATAAATATTAAATATATTTTATACGAATTTATACTGTATAGTCATAGTGTATACTAGTATAGTATATACGAATTTATTCATACTGTATAGTTGCAACTTGTGTCGTCTTTTCTAAACAACTTCATCCGGTTTATCACACCCCGGGGAATCGAACGTGGCTCTCTCTCTTGCCAGCTCTCACATGATTTGCTGCCTCGCCAATATAGTCAATAGTGTATAGTATAACAGTTACGAATTGGCCACGAATTTATTTATACTATATACAAATTTATTTATACTGTTTGCTACGAACATGGGCCACAAACTAGTTGCTACAAACTAGCCACGAAACCCCACAAAACCACCACGAAACCACTACGAAATGCTTGAAACCACCACGAAATGCTATTCACCAGACACGAAACGAGGTTGCAGGAGAAAATACGAATCGCGGAGGAGAAAAATGGTTCGATTTGGTCGTTTTTTGCATTTAAACCTATGGCACGCGATTTTCAACGATTTTACCTGCGAGTTTCCATGATTTTTTTAGGTATTTTAACGCCAAAAATCACCGATTTATCGGCACTTCTAAAATCGTGATTTTTGGAAAGATAAATCGTTTCACTAACCCTAAACGATAAACCGCGATAATCGGGCAATTAATCGCGATTTTTAATACGAGCTTTCAGCAGAGTATGCAAAATATAAGTTTGCGAATGATGCCTTTGAAGGAAAAATAAGTGATGATAGGTACAAGGTGGTGGATGGGCTTATCCTATACAAAAACCGGGTCTCAAGGGAAAATTTGGAGGAGCTTGCTCTCAAAAGTCACATGGAGTATGAGCTCCACTTGAAAAGTCATAAAATCAGAATCTATGGGAATGCTAGGGAGGCTGATTTTCTCAAATTCAAGGGCAAGATGATTGTTGATTTTATTTGTAGGCCTGTTGTTCCTAAGTTTTCAACGTATGTAAATCAAATTTCAGTCCTTGCCTTATTTATGGAGTTGCCTTTCCTTGTGAAAATTCAGTTTGGTAGTTATTATACCATGATTACAGGATTGAATTTGCAAGAATCAGATTTGGGGCTGCCACTAACAGTCATGAACAACGGTGTATTTTCATTTTCTGAGTGCATTCCCTCATGGCATAATGAGGAAGGAAGATTTCAGTTGAATGGAGGAATAAAATCAGATCATGGTATGATATTTTCAGATTTGAACATTCTGATTTTTGAAGGAACAATGCATGATTACAGCTCTTATGGGGGCAGCACTATTGAAATTAAGGGAAAACCTAGTGTGGTTGCAGATGCTTTATCAAGGATGCCACTTCCTACTTCATTAGAGGATGTGGAACTTCAAAGTGAGGGGGATGAAGAGTTCAGATCAACAGATACATTGGGGTTGCAATTGCTTGGGGACAAGCAATTTTGGGAAGGGAGGACTGTAATGTCCCTTTTTCCCACTTGAGAGCTATTATTTGGTCTTCTTGCCATTCCTTCTCCATGGCAAAGAAGAGAAGAAGATGGAGGAGAACATTGAGCTTCCATTTGATATGTTTTTACTAATTTTTAATATGTTCTTTTAGTGTTTTCTTTCTTATAATAGGTCGGCTAGGTTTTAATTAATTAATGGAAGCTAATGAAGGAAAAGAACAATTTTAAGAGGTCGGTCTTGCTATTCCAAGACTTGGCGCATTTTATTTTACTTGGGCATTGTGAGTTTGTTGCTATGTGATCTTGCACTTGGGGACGAAAACCCTCATGTGTATTTGCCTAGAAGGACGAAAACCCTTCTAGAGGTTGAGTGAAGGACGAAAACCCTTCATCTTGACTTGGGATCGAAGTATAAGGCTGATTTGGAGAGATATCTTTCATTTTCATATTTTATTTGGCTTCCTACATGTGGAGCGACCTACCTTGAGTAGGGTTTATGTGGTTTGGTGAACATATTTTTGCATTTTCAGATCATAATATCATTTGGCATATTTTATAAGGCCGGAATCTGCATTTTCATGATTTTTGGAGAAGTTTAGCTATTTTTTCTAGCCCTCGGTTTGGCTAGTCTGTTGCTGATCTTAAATAATTAATTCCAGTTGTGTAAATTGATATTTCATCCATCTTTTGATGTATTTGTGATTCATAAATATTGTCGTGGATAGAATAATTATTTTGTGGCATTATTTGTTGATTTGCATGGTGAAAGGTGGACTTGAATTCCATAAACAGTTTGCTGCCCTGGTAGTTTGCAGATTTCAGATTTATTTCAGTTGTTGGTTATAAAAATCAGATTTGGAGATCTTTGGTTTTGAGCTAATTTCCTATTTCTTTGGTCTAAACCCTTGAAAGGGTCATTACACCGACATCTGTTATGTATTTGAAATGACTGATCTAGGACTGCTTCAATATTGTCTAGGTGTAGAATTTGGCCGATGCTACAATTTTGGTTATGCTATTTTTATATCTCAAACAAAATATGTCAAATCCTTGTTAAACAAATCTAAAATGTATAATTGCAATCCAAAGAGCTACACCTATTGAAGTTGTGACAAAACTCTCAACTAACATTGATTCACCACCGAGCAATGAAACAAAGTTGTATCGACATTTAATACGTGGTTTAATGTATCTTACCAACACTGACCGAATTTGTATTTTGCAAAGAAGCTATCTTTCTCGCTTCATGTCCCAACAAAGATGAAGAACATTAGCAAGATGCAAAACAAGTTCTCAAATATCTCAAAGGAACTCTTGACTTTAGCATTCTCTATCAAATTTTGTTGATTTTAAGCTCACATTACGTATATTGATTCAGATTGGGCATGATCAATTGTTTCCAGAAAGTTTACAATAGGTTATGTTTTCACTTTTGGTTTAGGAGTATTTTTATAACAGAGTAAAGCTTAAAGCACAATTGTCTTGTCCTCTACTAAAGTTGAATACAAAGCAATTGTGAGTGCGCAGTAGTGAATTGATGTGGATTTAAAGAATAATGAAGGATCTTCAACTTGGTTCATCTACACTGACAACTATCTTTTGTGACAACCAAAGTGTCCTACATTTGGTGAAGAATCTTGTTTTTCATGCTAAAACAAAACACTATGAGGTTTTATTATCACCAAAAAATAGCACCCTCTGATTTGTCATGCATGTTTAGCTGAGAAATTAGTGTTTTGGGTAACATGGGATTGTCTCTCAAGTTGTGGGACTTGCTACTTGAGACAAACCTCCAGAGAAGGTTGGTTCCTCTACCTAATCCTAATGCTAAACTACTCCTACGGAAGGAAATGCAACTATCTAATCTTATTCTAACCATCCAAGGGACCATGGGAGAGAAAGATGAATGAAAATGTAAATCCTACACTAACAGAGGTGATAGCACCAAGAAGAGGGTGGAAATACTCTAATGAGGGAAAAGGGAGAGGGAAAATGGAGAAGGGAGAGGCCAGACAGAGGTGACACAAACCCAAAGCTTCATTTACCATCTATTCTCCATGAAACAACAAGATGAATCTGCATGTGAGAAATATGTGCACAAAATACAACAAATGAGAATGGAGAGGCGAGGAAATGCAACAAAATGTAAGCTAGGGTTGAGAAAAACACCACAAAACACAAATTTTATTGCTTTCAAAGTATGCACAGACCATTACATGTGAAGAAAAAGGCACAAGAACACTTGTCAAGTCCAAATGAAGGCTTACAACTCACAAATGCTCAAAAACAATTTGGCAGAGTTTCTTTTTATTTTAGAACATCCCCCCTACAATGTGCGAGTCCGTATATATATAGAAATGAGAAAAGAAAAGAGAAGGAGAGAGAGAGGTGCCGAAATGATGGGTTCAACCACCAAGGATCAATCATCATTGATACTCGCAAATAAATATGGGCGTCTGGCATGGCTTCTACCACACGTCATCAGTTGTCATGCAGAGAACGGCACCCATACTTCATTAATTCTGGTAGATGGAGTGGTTGAGCATTTGAATTTCAAATTAGAAGCGGCTTTTGTATCTTTCAGGGGTTTCCTTGATTTTGTAGCTTCGCAATGTCCCGCAGCTTTTGTCCCTATTCCGCAGCCTTGAAAACTTCCGCACTTTGCTTCCTATGCTTCTGAAATGTCGCAGGGCTCTAGCCTTCTCTTCGTGTGGGGTCATGCATGCGGTTGTGCTTCATTATCATGTGGCTTCTAGAGAAACCGCGCGACACCAAAATTGGGAAATCCGCAGAACACTAGGATAGTGTTTCGCGGCTTTCGGTTTTAGTCACATTTCCATCTTTTATGCGGGTCTGAAACCCACGATGCTCGACTTGCCTTCGACTCGCGACAGACCGAATCGGTTCCGCGAAGGCCTTTCCTTGTTACAAATCCACTTAAGTCTTGACCAACGCTCCTTTGTTTCGCGAGTTAGGAGAACCCGCGGAACACTAAGTTCCTGCACTCCATGGATGACTAACTTAGTCTCCCGCGGCTTTCGGAGCAAAATGGCTAAGTCCATTTAATGAGTTATCCAAATTTGTAAGGGGTGCAAATTTGGGATAACCGGTTCACCACCGCTACATCTAGCAGCTTGGTTAATAATGAGATTTTAGTAATGTCCTACCTTTGAACAACTAGCTGATATAATGACTAAACCTTTTGAGTAAAAATAAATTTTTAAAATTCATGATAAGCTTGGAGTTGTTTCCGATCTAGTCATTAAGGGATGATGTTAGAATATTTATCTATTCTATGCTTGTAATAAAGTAACACTACATGTTACATTAGTTTGTTATAAGTTTGTTTGTTTTGTTATGTGTTGTATTTCCTTGTGAACCCATTCTTGGCTATCAATTAGAATTTCTCCCGTAGGCTTGTCTCAAGCCACGTTTAACTAAATTGATTTGTAGGTGGTTCCTAGATTGTAGATATATCTTGCCCATTTAAAATATTTCTATATTGTAATGAATTATGGCTACCGGCTTCTCTAATTTATCTTTCAACTTCCACTTGTCACATTCTCTTTAAGATATTTATATATCCCCGTGGTGGATCTTTAACACTTCTCTTTTACTTATTACACTTCTTTATGTCACTGATACACATCAATTCCCACTTTACTGAAGTTTTCCTTCTCGCCTACTTGATGTCACACTTTGGCATCTGTCCACATTTATTCCTTTATGCCAATTTCATACCATTCCATACTGTTTGACCGACTTCCAACACTATGATAGTCAAGCGTAACGATGAGCACATGGAACTGAATGCAAGTACATTCAACAACTATTTCAAAGTGTGTAACTCGGTGTTGATAAGCATATGGGACTAGTAATAGGACAAATCAATCTAATCGCTCAAGCAAGGGCATCATCACCATGTTGTTACGTTTATTCCCTCCCCTCAACAGCTACTTTTCATCTTGGGATCCGGAAGTATAGTGCCTACCTTCATAAATGTCCGACATTCCTTTGCGTTGCTCTTCAATATAGGTTGACTAAATATTTTCATCAAGAAGTTAAACCTCGTCCTTTTTTTTGGCTAGAAAGAAACAAAGAAACAAATTATATTAATGTCCACATATGATCAAAAGTAAATCAATGGGACTCAAGGATACATCAATTAACAATAGAAAGTTCTAGGAAGAAAGAATTCTAGAAGCCAAAAAAAGGAATAAAGTACATAAGACAATCTGCACCCAAACCCTAGCTCTCGAAAGGATGATCTCACTTAAGATCGCAATTTACAATTGCCCAACATTCACAACAATCAATTCAAATCAAGATGCCATGTTGTAGGAGTGGAAGGTTGCTTGATTTGGCTATAAAAGGAAGTATGTATAAAAACAAAGGGAAAATATATTTCATAGTTCACAAAGCTTTTATCCAGTTCAAGACAAAAATGCTCGAGTTTACAACTTATTAAAACTATGCCTACTAATCCTCAAATCCAAGCTTCCAAGCTTCCCACCAAGCTCGGCCAAAACACAAGGACAAACAACCTATTATTGTGGAGGATGATGCCCCTATCGCCAACCTCTGACAATGTTCTTCTATAGGTAAGGATAGTGTTTTCATGGTCATATCAAGTTCGTGCTTTTCCATATAATGAATGATCAACATGAAAATTTCGATGGCATTGGGACTCCTAGCTTCACTCACAACCATCCTCCTCATCCAAATGAGGATACAAAATTCAAATCTTATAAGGCCCTTGGTCATTTAATCTCCACTCTATCATCTACTACCATTCATCCCAATCATTTCATCTCTCTTGCTAACCTTGTTCTAGTCAAGGGAAATCATTTTGTGGAAACTTAAACTCATGGCTTTCATCCTTCCCCTGTTCTTGTCACCAATTGGGGCCTAGATGCACTATATGTACCATAGTCTGTCAATACTCATTGTGACCATGAACCTCCCACTAGGAAT
Source organism: Taxus wallichiana var. yunnanensis (assembly GCA_018340775.1). NCBI lineage: Eukaryota > Viridiplantae > Streptophyta > Pinopsida > Cupressales > Taxaceae > Taxus > Taxus wallichiana. The sequence continues at coordinate 246,764,608 of CM031242.1, forward strand.
CAGCATGAAGAGAAAGCTGACAAGCATACTATTGTAGTGGTCAAGACTCAATGACAAAATTGGCGTCCATGGCCTTTAAAATCCACATTTAGAACAAACAACTACCACCATTGAAAAATGTATTCTATATCTAGCCAAAGTTTTTCAGCAGCAACTCAAGCAGATTGACAAAATCGAGAAGCTCCTCTTTGGGGAACTGGCTTGTAAAAGAAGGAAGACAAGTTTCAAAATGATCTATACTCACCCTCTTCTAAACGCAAGGCTTTTAATCATGATACCACTCCAAACACTCAAGCTGAAGCAGATTGACAGACTGAGATGCTCCTTGTTGGTGAAATGGCTCATCAAATAATGGAGGAAGATAGATTCCAAAGTGATTTCTACCACCCTTTCCCGAGACCAAGCTTTTAGTCGTGATACCACTCCGACAAGAATAGATACCCCTCACCCGAAATTGATGATTTGCTTGATCAATTGGAACATGCGAAGTATTCTGCAAAAATGGATTTGAAGTATTCAGGTTAAAGAGGACACATAGAAGACAACCTTCAAAAAAAAAGGTCAGTATGTGGGTTTGTACTTCCTTTCGGTTTTTGTGATGCGCCAAATACATTAATGAGGGTAATGAATGGCATTCTTCACATAAATCTTGATTTATTTGTGATAGTTTATCTTGATGACATTTTGGTGTTTAATCATAATGCCTCACATGAGGAGTATATGGAGCATTTGAGGCAAGTACTTCCAAACAATTATTAGTTCAAGGTATTGGAACTTGTATAGAAAACAAGTCGCAATGAAACATCACAATAAGGAATATGATTAAAACAAAACGGCTAAATTATCAAAGACAATAGACACAAAATGATTTTGTTATCATAGGGGTAAATAATAGTTACCATGCATAATTAAGGCACATACTAAACCTCAACCAATAGGTTGTGGGATTACAATGTTCTAGCCAAAAATAAACTCTAACAAATTATCACCTATAAAGAATAGCAAGAAATAACATACTCCGCACGACCATAATGGCCCATCTAAACAATTGCATCACATGAGATTGAGCAAGGCATAATGAGGGCACTCGAATGAGATAACCGGACTCAGAGTCATAGCTTACCTACTCTTTCCTAGGCGAACTCCAAAATGATAAGAACTATATGAAACAGCTTTATATATGTGCATATTGGTTCTTAGGGTTGGTAGGATTCATGGGATAGTGAACCATCACAAATCATGCTTTGTGATCATGATCGAGACGTTTAGTGTAGAACATGCCCGAGGTTAGTCGATGGCGGCCATTATAGGCACCGGACGGATCAAGTCGCCAAATGGATAATTAAGTCAATAGGCAGAGCCCCTCGTTGTACCTCATGGATGTAGAGCTAGAGAGGTGGTTTTCTTAATCACTAGGTGACACATTTGGTTGTGATATGGTAATGAGCAATGACTTATCACGATGAATCTCATGATATTATATTGATGACTGAAATTGAATCTATTGTTGTGCCTTATACATTATGTTTATGTATAGTTGTGGTTGAGTACAAAATTGGGAACAATGGGGAAACAAACAAGCAACCTGGTATACCCAAATCGACAAAGGTGATTTCATGAGAGGTTACTTGTAAACCGACTAATGTGATCCACAATGATTCGAGCATATTATGGGATCTTTGCAAGAGTAACTTTACTTCCAAAGTTATCTTTATTATCCCACTTGTTTCTATAAATATAAGGAAATAGTAAGCATACAAAGAATCAATCAATCTATCTAGGGCAATATGTCCTTTGGCGATTGTTGAAGTAAGCCAAAAGCAATGTGTTGGCTAGATTTTCTGCATAGCATAAAACCTAGGCAGTCATGAGATAAATCTCCCTCATTTACCGGTGAGGCTCCCGTGTCAAATTTGTCAATTAAAATATGCTAGTATCTATATGGGGTTTTACTTTAACTGTTCAGCTCATGAACCATAGTCAGATGGGCTTCGCAGTTAAGTAAGTAGTTGTTTAAGAAAGGAAATATTTATGGAAGAAGGAAATTATATTAACACAGAGATGAAATGGGAAGATGTGCATCCCAATCAATAGATAACAGAGTTGATTGCATGCACATAGAAGAAACCAATAGATATAAACACATAATTATAAGCAAAGGTAGCTCTAGATCTAGATCTAAAATAACACAAAATTTATTAAAAGATCTAAAGATATAAAAGCTAGAAACACAATACATCGTGACACAAAGTTCTCCGGAAATCTACTCCTGTATATTCCTTTGCTTCAAGTGGCTCTCAAGGGTTTCAGCACAAAGTCTGGAACACAAGGATGCTGCTTACAAATTCTCCTCTTTAACCCGGAGGTTCTTCTTCTACTTATAGAATGTAGAAGGGAAAGTACAAATGGGAAACTCAACTGAACTGAAACATAAACAAGTAAAGATGACATTTGGCAATCATCCTCCACTAACTTCTCCTTAAGTGACACATGTATCACTTAACTAATAGAATTGTTCCACATAACTTTAAGTAATGGTTTCAAAACCAATAACTTTAAAGTTTTACAATTTCATCCGGGAACGTGGAAAATAGAAGAAGTCAAGCCAGCTGTAACATTTATGTCTTCTTTTTGTTCTGATACTGGATATACTTGTTGAACATGTAATTCAACATCTTCCCATCTGTTTTAGCCACCGCTTCCTTTTCTGTCCTGAACTACAGCAATCCTTCATTCAACACCTTGATACACGCTTCCACATCCTCCAAGCTCGGCCCAAACCTCGCAATATCCGCCTGCAGTGCCACCAGTCTGCTAATGGAATTCATCGTGAAAGGCTTAGTAGCTCCATCAATTCTCCTTTGTACCATCAGAAGAGACCCTTCCAGGGAATTAGGCACTCTGCTAGGAATGATCCGCACGTATGAAGTAACATTTCCGACCACTTCCTCCTCAGTGAAAGCAATGATACTGTCTGGTAAGGACGATGTCTTACTCTCAAGTGCCTACATCCTCTTCAGCAAAACTCTGCAGATCTCCAAACGGAAAGATACTGCAAACTCCAGCTGCTTCCCCTTCTCAACTGATCCGTCTGGTACAATCTGCTCTGCAACCAATACTTCTCCCAGCAGCTTGTTGATTTCGGCCAAAGTACTCAGGTTACTCTCAAAAACTGTGTTCATATCTACTATGCTCGTCACCAGTTGCTTTAACTGATTTGCTGCATCATTCATAACCTTCAGTGGCACCTCTCCAAGTTGTATAGAAGCTTGACGAATAATCAGATTCTTCCATTCGTCAATAGCTTTCACCTGATTGCTTGCATCCTCCATCTCCTGCATAAGATGATCACTCACCTGCTCTGAAATGGGCTGAGTGGAAGATTTAGCAACCTTGGCTATGATCTCGCACAACTGAGATACCTGCTAAGCTCATCTTTCTCTGCCTTTTCTCTGTCAAGCCTAAGGAATAGAGCATCTATCAATGTCTTTGTATCCTGCTTCAATCCTTCTGTGGTGGCTTGACCGATGGGTACTCTGGTTACTATTACATCTTCTGCCGTGAGCTCATCCTCCTTTCCTTTCACCGGAACTGACATCTCAAGAAACTTCGCCCGACTCCTCGATGATCAACCTCAAGTCCTCTTAAGAACTTTAGGTTTTTTGTCTTTTCCGCCTAGACTCCGTGAGTAGGCTGCAAGTCGTGTTCCTCCAAGTTCATTTCCACTCTAGCTTCAAAACCAACCGCAAAGCCAACCATTCTGAGAAGTTACTTCTCAGAGAATGAGAAGTTGTTGAGTACACTACCATCTCCCACTCTGTTTCCTCTCCATCAGAAACTACTACAGTGTTATGGCTGCCATCTTCTGAATCATCCAAGGACAAAGCTCTTTCGAACTCTGCCATCTGCAGCTTCAACATCTCTTCTGGAACAGTTGCTGAACGGAGTGGCTAAGGAGAGAAGATGAATGTTGCGGATTCAGTGGAGGCATGGAAGTGTCCTGTTGAGGTGCAACAATCGGTGAAGTACTGGATGTTGAGAAGTCGAACTAAAGTCATAGCCGTGGAAGTGATCTTCTCCTTTGATTGAGATCTTCTGTGCACTTTCATCTTCTCGGACCTTCTGCTGCTTTCTCCTCCGTGCTTCCTCTTGAGGGAATCTCTTGTGCCGAAGTTGCCCGTGACTTGATTCATCAATGCTTCATCAAGGCAAATATCCTTTCGTTAGCAGAAACCAGCTTGAAGTATTCACTGTAACGACACTGCATCTTTCCTCAATCGTATGGCAGCCCCTACGTTATCCTCGAAGTACGCCTATCTCCTCCCATTTGATGGTAACTGCCAAGTAACACATTCCCGTCATCTTTAAGATCCGCAGTATCCGTGCTAGTCCAAAGTCGAACACTTGCTGCCGAGCCGATAGCCTTTGCTGAAATCCTTCTTTTCTAACCTCGTACTCACTTTTGCACTTCATCCGTAAATCCTCTAATGAAGGCACATGTGCGTACTCTGGGAGATCATCTTCCCGGCTACTCCAAATGAATCAAAGTTCATCCGTGCCGGAAGAACTCTTGCTCATCCTCGGATAACATTTCCGCTTCTAATCCTCGGGCCTTATGAATGCTCTGACAACTATAATGTCCAACAGTGATCGGGAAGAAGCCCGTAGACTTGTGCCGCTTTGATCAAGGTCATGTATCTCCACAAGTTGCCTGCCCAGCTCCATGGTGATCAATCTATCATTCGAGATATCTGGGCAGCTTAACCGGTTCTCTAGAAAAGCCAGTAACCCTAAGGTATGTGAAATCTGCAAACTGAATGAATAGACTGCCAATTCTGGATACGGCTTCCCATGCTTCCTTGCTTACCCTGTTGGCCTTTAGGTCCCTGTCTAGCCTGCAAATGAATTCGTAGAAGAATCCATCATTGACCACTTTGAAATCTTTCTTGCACGCAGGTACAGTAAGTTGTGGGTAGCACTCGAAAATGGGGTCCTTAGAAAGAACGCCACATCTATCCAGCTTGGAGAAGATGCCTTGTGAAGCTGCTGCGTATACCAAATAGGAAGTCATTTTGAAGCTGAAAGTACGCTTCACGTTTTGGAGTTGCTCACCAATGTTGTCGCTAATGATTTCCGACCAATTGATTATGAAATCAACCTTGTTGACTTCAATGGTCCTGATGAAAGCATACATCCATGTACGGAAAGTGTAAGCGTTCAGCTTCGCCATTTATCCCGCATAACAATTTGGCAATGTCATCTACCTCCTGTACTGCAGATTAGACCACGGAAGAGTTCTTGAGAAATTAGAAGGAGATCTGGCTTCTTCATATATCTGTTCATTATGTTCACGCAGCGATCAACTCTATGCTTCTCCCACTGTACGCGCCGCATCCTGAATGCTAATGGAAGTCACCACCTTTCGAGCCGAAATCTTCAAGCAATAATTGATGAACTCTGCATCCAACCGAATTATTGTTTTCCCCGTAGCATCTCGCACTGATCTGGATGAAGGATGGTAAGACCTAGCACACTCCATAACGAACTCTAAAGAATCGGGTTGTGTATCGAAAGGCTGCAGCTCGAATAATTCCACTGCTTTTTAACCGCACGCATGAGTGAAGTCTTTCCTGCTCTAGATCTATCAATCAATTCGGAAAGAGGTTCCGGACCTAGATCTGTGTCTCCTATGTTTGCAAATTTGGAAGTGATGCATGACTCCGTTGTGCTTTCTTTTTCATCCCTCTTTGTCATGGCTTTGTCTATCTTTGTCTGAACAATTCTTTTTCTTCTTATTCGGCCGGAATTCTTCAAAACTGGTGTAGATCTAGATAATTCTTCAGATTCGAGGATATATTCAATGTATTGGACATTGATTAAAGCTCCTTTTCTTTTGTAAAGCACCTGTAACGAATTCCTACAATTAATTCAAACAAAATGGCAACCGGAACATGAACGGTGTTTTAATCACAAAAATCTGCATAATTTAAGCTCGCTGCCCCAAAATTTGATGTTTTATTTGCATGCAAAACAAGCATGAATTTTATCAACTTCACCGAGCACCTGTACCACTCATGCAAACAATTATCCAGACACAAATCAACTTCCTTCAACCTGTGCGCCAAAATTGGAAGCTTTTAGCATTAATTTCACCTTCTTTTGAGCAAAAATCCTCTTTAAATGGGGCGCACTTTTCCTCTGGGCTGCACTTCTTTGCCTGTGAATTAATTAATTCATCCTTATGGCAGCCCCTTCTTATATAATCATTGTGATTCTATAATTAATTAGTCTTTCCTATTAATAACAATTAATTAATTAATTAATAAGTTTTACTCTTCAAATGGGGTGCCTATTTTGTGCATGCTTATGGCTGTCATTAAATAAATTAAATTTATTTAATTTTAGACTTTGCTTCCAGTTAACTCAAGCCTCACAGTATGCTTTGACCTTAGCCACTGAAAATAGGAATTAATTTAATCATTTAATACTTTAAAAAGTATTATTTCTCTCCCAAAAGGGGCGCACTTTTTGACATAAAGGGGCTGCATTAAATAAATATTATTTATTTAATTTTAGAACAATCTATTTTCAACCACCTTTTGTCCTTTACCCTCTGTTGACTTTTCCACAAGCCTGGGCGCCAAAATTGGGTGAATAATTAATTTAATTAATTAATTTAAAGGTTGCCTTTCCTTCCCCAAAGGGATCGCACTTTTTGGCATAAAGAATTCTATTTTTAAGAAACACATGACAATGGGATTATTTACCCTGCAAGGCAGCCCTAAAAATCCCATGATTCACTTAAGTCATTTGACTTTCATAATAGGATTATTTAACTGCAAGGCAGGCAATAAAATCCCATGATTCACTTAAATGATTTTTCTTTTATTCCACAATGGGAATTTTTACCCTGCAAGGCAAGTAAGAAATTCCCACCTGCCTGCTGCCTCTAATTTTCCCATTGTCACTTAAGTGGTGGTGCTTCCATGGGAAAAATTATCCTGCTAGGCAGATAAAAAATTCCCACCTGCCTGCTTGCTTCTAATTTTCCCATGATCCACTTCAATTCTTCTTTTTCCAAAAATGTGGCCAGCCCAGAAGAGGCTTTTTGGTGCACGACTTCATCTTTTCCCAGAGAACCAGACCTCCGATGGCGAATTCCTTCTGGCATAACGTGCGTATATGATTTCCAGCTACTTCAGCCAAGAATCAGGCCAAACCGGCAAAGGAATTGATCCAGAGAAATTTCACGAAAAAATAAATAAGAAAAACACAAAAACACAAAACGTTGTCAAAAGTTACAAATAAAGCCTAGAATGCATTCCTGGTTAAAACCCTACTGGTATATGGGAATAACGATATGTACAATCACAACAAAGTTAAACCGAGCGCTAATTGCCTCAAATGGGGCTCAAAATAATTAATTACAAATTTCCCATAAACAAATCCCGACGTAATATAACAATTTTGGGCATCTGGGTATTTGGCGAAAATGGTTAATATGGCTCTTTGAGAATATCTTGACACAATACAAGAACTTTCTGGCAATAAAAACACAAAACGACCCATTATTTTAAAAGTACGAATTTTTTTCGGATAGGGTAGTCTCAGATTTCATCATGAAATTTGAGGACACCACAATGTTGTGCATGCTTCAATGTTCAAGGAACTCGAGCCTAGTTTTGTAGAATCTTAGTAGAGTCTACAAGCTTAGCTATGGTAGATCTTAGGGTTGAAATTCTTAGCGAATTTTTAAGTCTCTTTGCAAAGACTCATGACAAAGTGAATCATGAGAATGTGCCCATATCAATAATCATTTCCATCATATTAATAAAGAAGCTTTGGTTGTTTCTTATATGTCAGTACTTGGGATCTTGCTTCAATGAGACCTAACTATGAGAAGTGTAGTTTGCATGGTCTACGGCATCCCTTAATCGGGAACCCTAACCATTACCAAATCATCTCGTATCAAATGCAAGGATTTTAAGTCCTATTAAGGAGTCTCGTATGTGCAATAACATCACTCTAGTATAACGATTTTAGATTTTATAGGCGTGTCTATTTAAATTATTAGATCTATCGCTTTCCACACATGTATGTGTGGATAGAAGTAGTTCTTTGACATCTTTTAGCATTTGGAATGTTGGGTACGTGTAGGATTTGGTATTTTGATCGATGTTGAGTTTGAGGAAAATAATGATGGCACATAGAGTAGATCTTGAAGCTAGAGCACCAAGACTTACAAACTTCGCGAGGATGATGAGGGGATTCCAAGCCCATTTGGGAGGCTATGGAGACCGCTCGACATAGAGTAAAGGTGGTGGATGATGATGGAAGTGATGATGAGCATGCGAGAAAGAGCACCAAAGGACTAGGATGTTGAAGCTTAGCATGTTGACATGCAAGAGGATAGATTTGTGCGGGCAATCGCAAGAATCGAATTGATAGCAAATAGAGGTTGGATGTTCCTAGTTACTCCGGGAAGTAAGATGCAGTAGAGCTCAACTAAATCACAAATATAGAAAACTAACTATTCCAAGTGTCAAGGCATAGAAGTGGTCCCCGATTTCACCCCGAAATCTTAGACTACCCCACGTTAAAAAAAATCGCTTTTTTTAAATAATGGGCCGTTTTGTGTGTTAATTGCCGAAAAGTGTCCGAATTGTGTCAAGATATTCCCGTGAGAGTCATATTAGCCAATTTCGCCAAATACCTAGATGCCCAAAATCGTTATATTCTGTCCGATAGGGTTTGCACTCATGGGAAATTTTTATTTAATTATTCTGAGCCCCGTTTGAGGCAAATTGTGCTCCGATTTAACCTTGTTGTGTTCTTACATGCCAATATTCCCATATACCAAATAGGTTTTAACCAGAATGAATCTCGGGCTTTATCTCGTGACTTCCGCAACGCTTTTGCGTTTTGGTGTTTTCCCGTTTTGTTTTCTGTGAAATTTCTCTAGGTCAATTCCTTTGCAGTTTAGTCTAATTTCTTGCCTGGAGTATCTGGAGATCATCTATGGACGTTATGCCAGAAGGAATTTGCCACAGGAGGTCTGGTTCTCTCTGAAAAGACGAAGTCATGCACGAAAAAGCTTCTTCTGGGTAGGTCACATTTTTGGGAAAAGAAGGTTTTAAGCTACAATGGGATTTTTGGTAGCAAAGCAGATAGTGGGAATTTTGTACCTGCCTAGCAGGTACTTTTCCCATGGGGGCAAAGCCACTTAAGTCATGATGGGATTATTAGAGGCAGCAGGTAGGCAGGAATTTCTTACCTGCCTTGCAGGGTGAAAATTTCTATTGTGAAATAAAAGAAAATCACTTAAGGCATTGATGGGAATTTCTTACCTGCCTTGCAGGTAAAAAATCTCATTATGAAAGTCAAACAACTTAAGTGGATCATGGGATTTTTGGAGCTGCGGTGCAGGGTGAATAATCCCATTAGAAATTGACTTTTAAAAATAGAATTCACCCTTGCCAAAAAGTGCGACCCACCTTGGGTGAATAATAATGCATTTAATAATATTTATTCACCCAATTTTGGTGCCCAAGCATGAGGAAAAGTCAACGCATGATGAAAGGATAAAGAAGATTGGAAATAAAATTCTAAAATTAAATAAATTTAATTTATTTAATGCAGCCCCCTCTCATGCAAAAAAGTGCAACCCATATTGAGGAGAAATAATACTTTTTAAAGTATTAATTAATGGAATTAATTCCTATTTTTGGTGCATAAGGTCAAAGCACACTGTGAAGTCAATGTGGACTGGAAGTAGAAAGCTAAAATTAAATAAATTTAATTTATTTAATGGCAGCCATGAGCATGCACAAAATAGGCGCCCAAATTGAAGAGAAAAGCATGTTAATTAATTAATTAATTGCCAGGAATAGGAGAGACAATTATTAATTATAGAATGGTGAAGGTTATATAAGAATGGGCTGCCATAATGATGAATTAATTAATTCTTCAACAAGGAAGTGCAGCCCAGGCAATTTTGGCGCCCAATTAAGGAGGAATTTTGCACAGAAGGTGTTTTTACTGTTGGAAGGCTTCAAAGTTTGGCGCCTAGGTTTGAAGAAGCTTGAATTAAGTCTGATTAATTGTCTGCATAGTGGTATAGGTGCTCAAGTGAAGTTGACAAAATTCATGCTTGTTTTGCATGCAAACAAAACATCAAATTTTGGGGCAGCAGGCTTGATATATGCAGATTTTTATAATTAAAATCAAGTGTTCATGTTCCGGTTGCCATCTTTGTCTGAATTAATTACAGGAATTCATTACAGGTGCTTTTATAAGAGAAAGGGAGCTTAAATCAATGTCCAATACATTGAACATATCCTCCGAATCTGAAGAAATCTCCAAATCTGCACCGGTTGTAAAGAATTCCGATCAATAAAAAGAAAAAGAATTGCTCAAAAAAAGATCGCTCCAGCCATGGCAAAGCGGGATGAACAAGAAAGATCAGCAGAATCATGCATAGATCCAGATTCAGATCCATAATTGCAAAGGCTTCATCCTCTTGTTTCAAGGTTAATAGATATTTGACAAAGTATTTTAGTGCATTTGCACAACTAGGGTGAAAGTCCTTAGTGGCGACTCCATGTTGTTCTAATCTTGATAAGTACCAGTGTCTTAACCTTTCTGTCATTTACTTTGGTGTTGCTAATCTCTGCAAAACTAGAAGGAAGAAGATCTCTCTTCATTAGAGACTCTGCTAAGAAGTTGGTTACAGATTCAAAAACTCAAAGTTGGAAGGGAGAAGAGTTTGAAAGGTTGTTAACGGTCAGACATCAGGAAAAGATATATCCATTAGTGAGAGAGATCAGCCTTTGGTAGAGGATTATCACTCTTCTTGTGATTCCGATTCAAGCAATGCTCTCATAAACTTGTTTCGCCTCACTAGTGAAGGTCCTTCCGCTGCAGGGTAAGTTCCTTCTCCAATCTGCACCTCTGTGTTTCAATTCAAATAAAACTTTCCAAGAAAATCAGCACTTAGAGAATACCAGTCTTGTGAATCACATTCTTAAGCCCCAAAGACCTTGCACTCCTCATCAGCTTGTGTCACCCCCAAGATCACCTCCACTAAACAATATGGCTCACCTAGACCTCCATTTGTTGTTAACACCTTTGGTCCTATAGACTTTAGAGGAATGGATGGTTACCCAAATGCTATCCCACAAGATGTCAGAAATAGATTGCCAAAATTCCAAGGTAACAATGCAATAACTGGTGATCAACATCTCAAACTTTTTGTTAACATGATGGAATATTTTGAGATAGAGTTTGAAGATGTGTATATTAAATTGTTCATTCATACACTAGAAGAGGATGCTAGGGATCGGTACAAGGCTCGCTTGATAATTCAATTGATTCTTGGTGAGATGAAGAATGCATTTAGGTTGCAAATATGGTGACAAGACTGATCCTAGATTTCTCTTGTCTGAGTTTGAGAATATCAAGAAGAACCCCAATGAATCAATCCATGACTTTAACACAAGGTTTAACAAAACTTTGAGAAGGCTACATGTTAGTCTGAGGCCTTGTGATGAGTCTTGTTTAATCAAATATGCAGATGAATTTGATAAAAAGGCAACCTATTACCTAAGAAACAAGAACCCTACCAATCTAAGACAAGCTTTCACCATGGCACTTCAAATTGAAAACAATATCAAAGCAATTGGGAAACCTCTCGAGAGAGATGGTGTAAAGTTGATAAACCTTGAAAAACCTCAAGCTAGCAAGGGTGCTGATTTAGAGGAGGTTGTGAAAACTTTGGCAGGGGCAGTCAAAGAAATCTCATATAAGTTGGCAAGAGCTGAGAAAGGAATTGGGCAAACTTCACAAGGTCAGCCAAGAGCACAAAGCCATGACAGATTTGCCAATCATCCTAGAGGTGATCCAAGGGCAGATAATAGAGGAAAAGGACCCATGGGGTCTGCAAATAGACATCCTCAAGCACGTGAAGGAAGAGTTTTACCTGATCCCCATCTGCTAGGGTTGCTACAGTTGAGGAAGTTGATGATATTGATTGGTGTGATAGGTGTTTTTTTACCCCATCCTCCATGTGAAGTGGACCAGCAAGAAGGTGAAGTTAATAATGATGATGGTACTGATGATGATATCTGCATGATGGGCTATTCTTCAAGTCCACAAGGAGGAGCAACATCTGCTGAAGTGATAAGTGCAAGAACAGCTGCAACTTTTTGGGATTGCATAAAATAGGTACAAGTTTTCCTTCCCCTCATACTCTTGAAGTTGATGTAGTGCAAGCTTTTGAAATTCCTAACAATGACTTTGAATACTTAAGAGCTTTGATGATTAAGAAGTATGATGGCGGTATTCCTTCGGAGGAAGATAGACAATTGTTGATGAATGTTGTTGTAGCTCAAGAGAAAGATTATAACACTAGAAGCAAAGTTGTTAAAGGAGTTGGGCCTCAAGCCAAACCTAAAACACCCTTGCTCACAAGCATTCCAAAAGAAGCTCCTAGAAGAGAAACACTTGCCAAAAGCTCTGTTGTCCCAAGCAAAAATTACAGTCCTCCTCATGCCCAAGCTGCCAAGAATCCCTTGCCATCAAATGAATCTTCTTGTCTCCCTTCCAATGTTGCTTTGCCAAAGAGTGTTCCCTATGACATAGCCCAAGTATTGAGCCAAATCAAAGTGAGTGTTCTAATCATTGAGTTGCTTAGAATTCCTAAGCATAAGAAGAGAGCATTTGAGTACTTAGGGTTGAAAGAAGAGAAGACTACTCCAGGCAGAAATGTAAATGTTGTTGAAACTCCTCAAATCATTGCTGACCTTAAAACACCACCAGTAGTAGAAGATCTTGGAGAGACACTTGAGGTATATTTGGGGACATCCTTGGTTGATTCCCAATTGAATGTTGATCCATTCTTCACAACTTTGATCATAAAGGATAGGCTACTTCACAATTGTATGTTTGATTCCAGTGCATCATGTAATGTCATGCCTCTAGAGGTCATGAATGAGTTGATATCAAAGTGACAAAGAGCCTATGGAAAATGTACTTTGCCATTGACTCAAGAGAAGTACCGATTGTTGGTTGTGTGAAGGGTTTGGTAGTGCAACTTGCATCTTATCTCGGGAGGAATTTAAAATTGATGTTGTAATTGTTGACTGCCCCGCCAAATGGGGTATGTTATTGTCAAGAAAATGGGCTGCAAGTGTTGGTGGGAGTGTCCAAATGGATGTCTTTTGCCACCATTCCCATTGAGGGCAGCCTTGTGAAGCTCTATGGAGAAAATAAGATGTTGCATCTAATTGAGGATCCAAACAATGTTTCTTATGAAGTATTATTTGTTGATGTTGATGTTGATAATTTTATTGGTTTTGCTGATGGTAAAGAACACAAGATGGATCAATCAAAGTGCCTTGAACAGTGAGTTCTCCTTGGACCTTGCTATTTGATGGAGCTTGCTCCAAATTTGGAAATGGTGCTGGTATAATTCTGATTTCTCCTAGCTTGGAAGAGTTTGTTTTTTCCTTCAAGCTTAATTTTGAATGTACTAACAACATTGTTGAGTATGAAGCCTTGTTGTTGGGTCTAAGAATTACATGGAAGTATGGTGTCAAGGACATCATTATAAAGGGAGATTCAGAGCTAGTTGTCAAACAAATAAGAAAATTGTATGCTACAAAAATCAGCGGATGAAGCAGTATAAGCATGCAGTTTGGGATCTAATTGAGATGTTTGATTCCTTCAATATTGTGCACCATGACAAAAGTTTAAATGTTGTTCTTTGACAAGTTGGCAGTGATGGGGTCAAGATTTGGAGTTTGCACCATTTCACCTTATTGTGAGTACAATGTTGAAGTGTTAACTAGGCCAGCTGTCCCTGATAACATCAAGCATTGGCAAGTGTTTGATGATGATGCTCAAGTGAAAAGGTTCTTACAAAATCAAGGTGAGTTTGTGGATCAGCATATTGATTGGGAACCAATGGTGTGTGTGACTGAAGGAAGAGAGACTTTGTTTGGAAAAGATATTATCCAATTGAAAACTAACACCATTCCTAGAGGTCTTGTTGCTCTTGAGTCAAATTTTAGCAATGTTGATTGCATCATCAATAGAAACATGTCTAGCCTCAAGGGACGTGGAAGAGCATGACTTGGGAACAAAGGACAAACCAAGAAAAGTTTGGTTGGGCAGCAGTTTAAACAAGGAAGAAAAACAGTCCTACCTCCAATTGTTGAAACAATATCAAGACTATCTTGCCTAGTCATATTTAGAGCTGAAAGCATATAGAGAAGACTTATTCCAACATGAGATCCCTCTTGAGAAAAATGCCAAACCATTCAAACAGAAGCAAAGGCCAATTAATCCACTCCTCTCCATGAAAATGCAAGATGAATTGAAGAAACTAAAGGAGGGAGGGATCATTCAGCCCACAAGGTATTCATCTTGGGTTGCAAACATCAGTGCCCGACGAAAGAAAAATGGAGATATAGGAGAGGGGTCTGGGAATCAAACTCCACACCTCTATTCTTTTAGATTTCACAAACTTGTCTTAACCAATAGAGCTACTTAGCTCTATGAGCTAACAAATGAATTCTATTAATTTTATCTTCTAATTTTTTATTATAAAAATAAAATAAAAATAATAAACAATGAAATAAATCTACAACCTAATCTTATTTCATATACAAGAATACGTATTTAAAATTAAAAAGGATTTATAATTTTACAAGAAAGCATGAAAATAGGAATCCCTAAAAAATTTAGGGTTTTGTTTTTACTTTATCTATTAACTTTTAGAACATTTGAGATTATTTTGCTTGTGGGTCAGCTAGGGCTTCCTCAAGGCACTTCAATGTTATGCCGAGCTTGTTTTAAGATTTGTGGAGGCCGTATTGAAGTTTATCCAAGGCGTTTTTCTCCTATACAACAATTTTTAATATTTATTGCAGGTTTTGTTTGCCAAATTTTATTTTTAATATCTTTGTTTTGATGTGTTATGCAAGTGTATAGAGAAATTGTAGGTCGTATAAGAGTTATGTTGGCCATATAAAGATATAGCAGGTCATTTTGAATTTTCTTTGTTGTTTTAGCAAAAAAGGGCGTTTTAAGTTTTAGCCTTTTTAGGTCGTGGCACAAGTATGTCACTCCAATGTGTATTGGTCGTTATATGCATACAACAGATATTACAAGAGCAGGGGGATAATTATTTTCAGACAACAATGGTTGAATTGCAAGAAGTCAATCCAAACTGGTACATTAACAATGGCCTTTTTGGTTATAACTGAGTTTTGGATTGATTTTTATTGCAAATAACAAAATATTTGTTTCCTTTTTCAAGCCATATTGCAGGTTTTGTGGGTGGCTAGGGTTTACCAAGACAATTTGAAGTTTTACCAGTTATTATACAGGTCATTTTTTATGCTTACATAGTCGTTTAGGTTTATAGCAGTATTTGATAATTATTGCAGGTTGTTTTTAGTCTATACAAGGCGTTTTAGTTTTAACAAGTCGTTCCAACCTTATACAGGCCATATTTCTAATTTGTACAGAGGGTTATATGCAGGTCGTGTTACAGGTTTTTGCAAATTTTATTTTAATGTCTTTGTTTTGAGGTTTTGTGCAGGCCACTTCAGGGCATGAGAGGTGGTAATGGAGACCATGCATGGGCTAATGCAAACTGTATAAGGTGGTTCCTTGACCACACAAGTTAAATGAAAACTTGCTAAGCAAGGGCCGCCCAAAGACACAAAACTATAAAACAAATTGTTATATTAGTATGCAAATGTACAAATGCATCTCTTAGGTTTAAGAAATTTCGATTAAAAATTAATATCCAAGATGTATTTGGATCCTTTGTAGACTTTCAATTAAAAAATTATTTCAATGTAATTTGTGCTTATGATTTTTGCACATGTAATTTCGAGTCTTGATTGTTATTTGAATTTGTTGGATGTCTTTCAAAAATAATCTCTTTCTTTGCAATCTAAACAAAAATCAAATTTTCCTTTCAATAAAAAATCTTGCACACTCAAAAACTCATCCAAGCTTTGATACCATGTTAGAATTAAGCGTATAAATAATAATTTATTCAAATCATTAAATATCCACAAAATTACTATCCAAGGATTATAGTTTAGGTATGCAAGAAATTAATTAAAATTACTTCACAAAGTAAATGCATAAAAAGTAAATGAGTAAATACACATTACACCATATTTACATGGGGAAAACCTCGCGTAAAAAACCCCACAAAAAGCACTTTTCTTTTTATATTGAGAATTTACGCAAGTTTGACCCAACACTTCCACTTCCACCTCAGGTCCCACCAAGTGACATAAACCTTACAATAATTCAATAATTTCAATAGAAATCTCACATAAGAGTTACCCACCTTATTTATAGGGTGAGTGAGAATCGGTTACACACCATATTTACATGGGGAAACCTCGCATGTAAAAAACCCAACAAAAGCACTTTTCTTTTTATATTGAGAATTTACACAAGTTTGACCCAACACTTCCACTTCCTCCTCAGTCCCACCAAGTGACATAAACCTTACAAAAATTCAATAATTTCAATAGAAATCTCACATAAGAGTTACCCACCTTATTTATAGGGTGAGTGAGAATCGATTACACCCGAGTGCACTATTCCATATCTCACTCCAATTAATTTAATTAAACACAACTTCCACATTAAGTGGAGTGGGGTGGGAACTCTACAACCTATGTTAAATAGGTTAAAATAAAGTTTATATTAATAAAACTTATAAAGGATGTAATAAAGTGGTGGCCCACCTAATGGTGACCCCACTTAATATTAACATCCCAACACCCTCAAGATGGGTTGAGTGAGAATTTTCTTCTCTCTTCATCATCATGTCTTAATTCATAACACTTGAGGGGCTTGAAATTAACATTCTTCTAAAAAGCAGCAACTAAGTCGCAAAGATATGGATCCATAATCCAAAACGAGTAGTTTAAAAGGTACATGGATATGAATACAAGTCCATGTGTGCATACTAGTATGTCATTTTCAAAATCTAAGTTCAAGGTGGGGGATATGTGGATATATGCATACATACATACACTAAATATATTACCAAGCTTGGTCATACCAAAAATTCAATAGGTAACAATATATACAAGGTCAAGTTAAAAATTCACCCATGTATGGTTAAAAATTATAAAGGATAGAGAAATATATACAACAACATCAATTAGTACCTGAATCCTTTATTTCCAATTAATCAAGTGAAAGTGTCTTTCGGGACTTGGATGCTTGAGAGATAATCTATAACACAACAAAGGTCAGTAAGTTGTTAAATGTTCTTGCACCTAGTATCATATGTTAACATGAGTTCAATTAAATCAGAAGCGATGATTACAGCAATCATTTGGCATTAACTATTGGAAAAGGAACATCACGGGAAGTTTGAAGTGGCCACATAACATTGTCATAGAGGCTAGTTTTCTACATTGTAATGTTAACTGATTGACTCTCGTATTGCCTTAGAAATTTAGTAGGTGTGCATCCACACTATCCTTCGACCATTGTTTTTAATTAGTTTTGTGCTCAACACTAAACCAATATAACTGGAACACTTAAGTCGAGGCCATGTACAACATACCATTCCATATGCGACAAGCTTTAGCAAATCATTTTAAAATCCAAGAATATATAGTACTCACCTTAGTGGAGGAAAAGAAGCCTAAGTCAATCATATTGAAAATAGATGTAAATGAAATGCTTGAGTTCCATAATCCTTTTTATAGGTAATGGTGTAATGTCCCTTTCTAGGGATTAACTGAAAAAACAAAGAAATAACACCAATCCCACTTGAGAGTAATCTGAATTTTATGACAGCAGATCTAAAAATATTAGAAACCCTAGCAGCGAACTGAATTTACACTTTTAGGGCATCAAACACCCTCCAAACAAGCTAAAAATATGTGCACAAATTCTTCTAAATATTATATTCAATTAATGGAATAAACATCAAGCCAAAGCATCCCAAAACATGTGTAGATAATGAAATTATACCCAACTACAAGTAAATATATGAAAGCAAAAGTATAGTCCACAAAATGAGCTGAAAGTGAGGTCTCCAAACCCCAATAAATGTCGAAGGAGTGATAGATTGGCCTTATAAATATAGAGAGACCTGAATATTAACTTAGTATGTCAAATTATGCCTTAGAAGGCACCAAAATACACTCACACCCAAGTCGCCACCCTAGGAGAGGATGCCAAAGTGAATGAAAACCCTTGATATTCTTCTCCTCAATGCCCTAGCTTCCCAACCAGCAAGATAGTCTTCATAGAAGTCCTCAACACCACCAAATTGGAGATTTTTATTCTCCAACCTTCAACAAGGGTTTCATCCTCCTTGCTTACCACACTAATGGATTTTTGCCCCTTAGTGGATTGGAATAGAGCAACCAACTCTAGAACCAAGTAGATAAAAGTATATAAGCCAAAAACATGCCCAAAAGTGAGCCTATGCGACCCCTTATATATCCTTATGGTGGCGCCAAGAGTCATTAGGGAGGAATGAGCCAAGACCGGCCTTCTTTAAAAGCTTACTTTATCTTTAGGCTTGAATTAAAATCTCTCCACCTAATTCGACTTGCTTAATAGGAAAATATAAAAGAAAAATATAATAATTAATTAAAGAAAAACTAAATATAATTCAAGGGCTTCCCTTGTTCATCTTTTTCTTGCCTGTGGGAAGAAGAATGGGCAAGAAGCCTTCAATTGGATCAATTCAAAAAGGGGCATTGCAATCCTCCCTTCTCAAAATTGTTTGTCCTCAAGCAACTGCAAGTACCCGGATCCCAAATAAATCTCAATGGTTGCTCCTCCTTTGTACTTGCAAAAGAAACAAACCTATTCAAGAAAAAATGGTATTCCATCCATGCTCCCTCATGCCTTGTAGGCATGATGATTAGCTTCCTCTCATGCCTATCAAACTTTTTGTTCTCTCTGTTTGGCTGATATGTATCCATGTTATCAATGACACGATTTGTAACTAATCAATTTCCCTTTAGGAAGGGAATAGATGATGACTGAAATGAAATATAGGAGAGTTGGTAAAAAAGTAATGTCCCTTTTTAGGAACTCACAGAAACTATGCAAAGTTGAAGATAAACAACACTTTTCAGGTTTTTAGTAGGTTGTTAGTGACTGAAATAAATAAATAAAAACCCTTAACTGCTGCCAGTAAACACTTCTAGGGCAGCGACCCTTTTTGGAGTTTCAAACCCACTTTTGTGCCCTCAAAAGCCTTGAAATCAACTACCTCTAAGTCTCTAAAATCATTATATATTATCAGCAATCATATCATGCAAGAAAACTGATTTTTATAAGCTTGGAAGTGAGAGATCTGATTTTTATGATAAACCCTCAACTGCAAAAATTAATTAAATAGTCCAGAACTGCAACTAACTTCCACGAGCTTGGAAAAATAGCAAAACACCTCCAAAATTGATGAAACTTTAGAACTTGGCCTTTAGAAATATGAAGAATATTATTCCACCCTCATAATCATGAAATTATTGCAATGAAGTACTGAAATGCTCCCCTAGGTGGGTCACTCCACATAGAACAGCCAATAAACACACCAAAATACACCATAAAATAGGTCGCTCCACCTCAAAAAGATCAAATATGCATTAACAACAAGAAGTAATACAAAGATTTTCAATTATTGATCAAATGGTGCCTTAGGGCAATTCACCTAGGGCTGAAATAAAAGATAATAACAGCAAAAATCTTCCCTCAAGGGGGGAGACTCCCGAAGAATCCTCGGTGAAGGGTTCCATCCTCACACAAGACTCTTAAAGGCTTTTCGTCCTTAGGAGAGGGAGAGAGATGCTTCACAAGCAATCTTTCCAAAGAGATAATAAAATTCACATATGATTATCAAATGGCCAAGCAGCCTCCTTTTATAACAATAAGGGGTGCTACAATTCAAATGATGGCCGACCTTATAATAAGTACCTTTTAATTATCTAATTTGTATTTAGAGCTTACATGCTCAAAACACCTTATATTCTAATTAAACATGTTCATCTATTGGAGCGATTGGCTTCCCAATAGGAATACATGATAATAATGAAAATATTTATTTAGAAAATGTTATCAAAGTCGTTCCTTGCTTCTTTCTTTCTTGAACCCACATGGGAGAAAAAAGGGTTAAGGTCTTCAATTAAAAATGTCATCCAGTCTCAAAAAGCTACATCTTCAAATTCCCAAGAAGATTGTTTGTCCCTAAGCAATTACAAATAACCGGATCCCAAATAAATCTCAATTGCTCTTTCTTTGATGTACATGCACATGAAGCAAACTCATTAAAGAAAAAATGTATCCCCTTCTTCATCCACTCTTGCTTTGTGGATATGATGACCAGCTCTTCTTCTTTGCTTGCCAAGGCCTCATAATTACCATCCAAACATTGGTTGTTCCCAATTTCCCTCATGTTGTCCCAAACACCAATGTAATCTTGCTTTTTTTCCCTTCAAAAATCAGAATGAAGGTGGCTGGAATTCCACTTTTACTTGCATAGAATAGTCCAAGTATGTTAGTGTGTAGTGAATACAACTCCCAACTATTAAGATGTCCCTTTATGCTCCAAAATCTTGAGAAGATCAAACTGAAAATGCACCAAACAGCAGGCCTCCTCTGTTGAACAGCCCTCAAATTGACCCTTGGGTCAAGGTATTTGCCTTCCCACTTTGCTCCTATGATTAGGCAATCAATCCTTTTAGAAAAATAGCACCAAAGTGATTGTACGGGGGCTGTATAGTGACTGCAACAGTCATGAAATGCTTGGAATTTCATCCCAAACAGCAACCTCTTTGTCTTTACTAACATTTTACAGTGGAACCCTTCATGCTCAACTTTGTTGCCCTTGTCTCCACTCATGCTACAGCTGTTAGAAGGTGCTTTCTTGCTCAAAAACTGATTGAGACTGACTGAAATTGATTCTAAAGTGTGCAAACAATTTCCCCTTCTTGTTGCCTTCTTGGGTATGACCACCACCAAGATGGTAGACAAGTTGGAAGTGCCTATGATAGTCATGCAAAATTTTATGACAGCATGCTTGGAAACCCACCAATCATCATTTCTACCACCTATTATCATGCCACCCATTATTAACTGACCTCCCAAACTATGGACAACAAGATAATCTCCATCTTGCTTGATGTCCCATGTGAAACCCATGACTTCTATCAAAATAATTCTTCTAGGAGATTGTGAATTAGAAGAGAACTGAAATGACAATTTTGAATGGTATTGTAATACACACAAACATGTAGGACTTACCCATTCACGTGTGGTTCCCAATGCTTGAGCTGAAAGTGCCTTCATGACGTGGTGATTCCTTTCCATACTTTGGGCAGCTGTCCATGCCAAGACATTCATGGAAATGAAAAGAACTTTCTATTCCCTCAACCCAAAGCTTTACTTGCTCCTCTTGTTCCAAAGCTTCAGCTGAAAGCCCATTGATGATGTGATAATTTCCTTTTAGATATTGGGCAGCTGTCCATGCAAATGTACTCATGGGGTACAAATGTTTTCCCATGTTGTCACTCCAACATATCACCTCGAGCTGTTGTGACTGAAAGATGTGGTCCTTTTGTGATAAACCATACTTAGTTAAGGTGTTAGAAAGCACCAACAACTCCATATATACCCACACGAATCCTCTTACAGACAATATACAAAAATTGGGAATGTGAATATGTAATTGTACCTTATGAGACTTCACATCATAATCAGTTTGGATTAAATTCCAATCAGCTCCATATTTACAGCTGGAAGTGATGATGTTTGGATGTTGCCCCCACCTTGTGATGATGAAGACTCTTACCTCTTGTGAGTGGCTCTTTTTGTGGGAATACTATTGAATGTAAGGACACCATTTGCTGCCCAAAATCTGTTGTTACGGACTGCTCCTTCTTGCAATTCCCCTCCATGTGACACACTATGTTCTCCTCTTGACCCGTGAGCTTCAACCATTGAACCTTGTTGTCTTCCACAATATTTTCCTTATGTTTGTCAAGGATCAATTTTGATTTTTTCTTGCTCCTTGGAATGAGATGATGAAATTACTAATAATAATGATTTCAACATGAGTAACTACACCCCCTTTTGGCCTCAAAACGTTACCGGGATCCCACACCCATGTGTACAAACCATTTTGATACAAGGGATCCAGCTTCCTTCTCTTATCTTCCATAGAGTGATGGCAAAATTGGAGTAGACCATTGTTGTTTTTATCATACCTTGAACTGAAATTATGAGGGTGTTGTCCCTCTTGCCAAGACTTTAAAAATGCCTTAGTGTGGAGCATTGAATATGGGCAATGACCATCATACCTTTGGCTGTCATGCAAATCCAACTCATAGGCAATGCTTGGGAGATGGATAGTAACTTCTTGGCAAGATCCCCTCCCATTTTTTCTCCTTCACCTTCTCATCTTTGTTAGAATAACCCTCATGATAACCAAAGCATTGTAATGATGTAGGGTGATGCAATAAACTCTTGCTATGATCACTAAAATAATTAATTTGCTTACCCTTAGTTGCTGTCCTGAAAATTTCAGCTAGACTGAAAGTGATTATGGGCACCCGAAAAGCCCTTTCTTCATGTGTATGGCTTCCAACAAGGTTAGCCAAAAGTCTTGCCCCATTGACCCTTTGTAATTCTGATTTTTCTTCAAACCCTTGAGTCTTCATGGTGTTGTTTGGAAAATCTACCAAGAGTTCCACTTGGGCAAGAGTGTTGGGGTTTCTAGGACTCCCAAGGGTTGCTCCATCTTGGTAACCAGCCATTGCAATAGATCTTCTTCCTTCTTTGTCTTGGAAGGGTGGCCATCCTCATCACTATTTTCACCTTCAAATTTTACCATGGCTTCCTCTCCACTTTGTAGCTGATCCGCCACATACTCTTTGACTTGCTTCTTCATGAGGGAAGGGTTTTTCCCTTCTAGGGTTGAGTGGCTCCTTGGTGTGGTTCAGTTCTTAGGCCTTGTGCCAATGCCCACTCTCTTGTTCTCTAATTCCACAAATTCCTCAAAGGAAAGGGCATCACGCATCCTTTTTGGAAGGGCTTGGTACTCTTCTGATCAATTTGTCAACCCTTGAAACCCTTTTCTCCTTGAGCGAACCACCACCCTACATATTTTGGATGGCTAGGGTAAGCCTATCCAGTGCATCTACTATCCTTGTGTTCTCACGATCCTTTCTAACTTGTTCTCCATGCTTCACAGGCTGGGAGGATGATGCTCTGATACCACTATAATGTCCCTTTTTGGGGACTCACAGGAAACCATGCAAAGCTGAAGATAAACAACACTTTTCAAATTTTAGTAGGTTGTTAGTCACTGAAATAAATAGATAAAAACCTTTCTGCCAGCAAACACACTTCTAGGGCAGCAACCCTTTTTGGGGTTTCAAACCCACATTTGTGCCCTCGAAACCCTTGAAATCAGCTATAAGTCTCTAAAATCCATTATATATTATCAGCAATCATATCATGCAAGAAAATTGATTTTTATAAGCTTGGAAGTGAGAAAATCTTATTTTTCTTATAAACCCTCAACTGCAAAAATTAATTAAATAGTCTAGAACTGCAACTCGCTTCCACAAGCTTGGCAAAATAGCAAAACACCTCTAAAATTGATGAAACTTTAGAACTTAGCCTTTAGAAATATGAAGAGTATTATTCCACCCTCAGAATCATGAAATTATTGCAATGAAGTATTGAAATGCTCCCCTAGGTGGGTCACTCCACATAGAACAGCCAATAAACATGCCAAAACACACCATAAAGCAAGTCGCTCCACCTCAAAAAGGCCAAATAGGCATTAACAACAAGAAGTAATACAAAGATCTTCAATTATTGATCAAATGCCACCTTAGGGTAATTCACCTAGGGCTGAAAAACATCACATACCTTGCACCTTCCTATGAGATTTGACAGTTGTACTATATTCTTTTTGTAAGGCATGAAAATATTATTGACATTGGTGACCTTGAAGCCTCCAAAGTTAATCATGCTCAACCCATGCTTAATTGTAAGTTCTCCTCTAGATGAATTTATGAGTGGTGCCATTATCTACGAGCATTACTACTCCATGGCCAATAAAGAAACCAATTACCCAAAAAGTTGGTATGTATGAGTGCTAAACCAAGATGCAAAGGTGTGGGTCATTCCCAGACACTCAAGGATGAGATTACCAATCATATTGATCTCACAATCAGACCTTCTTCCTTTTTGAAGCCCACAATGGTACCAACCCCACATATGCCAAAACAATTTTGGCATTGCAACCCAACATCCATGCACCTTTTGCTACACCATTCACTTCTTTCATTCTCTTCACTTTCCGCAAGCTGATCATGAGGATAAAAACACAGCAATATCATGGAGCGGGCAATGCAACATAGTCATCATACCTGACCGATTGTGCATGGTGAAAACCGAACTGCATTGGCATGTTGGTAAGCAATGAATTGAAATCTTTTTGGACCATGAGCTGTCCCTAACCTTCTTACAACTCAGAATTTCTGAGTTAGAATCAGCACTCAGAAAATATTTCAAAGGCACCTTACCTCCATGGACTTGCTCTTCCCTAGTGTCATCCTTGAGGGTTCCTTGCAAACCTGATTGGTCTTGCGGATTGTGGAGGTGAAAACATGGCAGCATCATAAGAAAGAGTACATAGTTATCATTCCTTCCCAATTGTTCATGATATTCATAGTTTTGACATGGTACAGTGATAGGCAATAAATCTGAGTTGTTTCTAGGTCCAGGGCTGCTTACCTTCACTTTATCATTTAGCTCCTTCAAGCTAGTAATGGTACTCATGCACGGGACTTTATTATGGCTGAGTATGTTGATAATTCTCCCACATTTGACTGCTGTTGATAACAGTCCAACAACTTCACCAATTGTTATCCTTGGTCCTTCATGGAGAATTTCTTCCCCTCTCCTTGGCCTCATCAATTTTGTTGAGTTACCCTCAATGCATCCACTATTGTGACCCCAAAATTCTTTTCTATACACATGCATATCAACTGAGATATAATCCAAATAAAAAAGAGGTGGTTACCTTGACAAGCGTACCATGGTCTTTGGAAGGGGGTAACTTCTCACCAAATCCCTCTTGGCCATGTGCAGATGAAGCGGTCTTCACACAATTCAGAGGTTGCATGAGAGGGTGTATGTGCTCCTTACCATTTAATGTGCTTTCCCTACTACCCCTTGGACTGTCATCAAGGTGTTCCTTCTTCTTGGTCCTTGTTTCTTCAACAATTGGAGATCCCCCCTTTCGTACTATCTCCACACCTTGATCACCTATGCTTGGGATGTTTTGTGGATCTTACCAAAGCCTAATCCATCATCATCTTGCTATTCGTTGACTGCTGCTAGGATAACTCCAGCAGGCTGAGAGTGATTATGGGCACCCGAAAATGCCCTTTCTTCAAGGGTATGACTTCCAACAATGCCATCCCCATGTTCCTTCCCCAAATCTGATTTTTTTCTAGTAATATTCAATTATATGCAGCCATTAGACACCAACGATTCCTCATCAAACACTAAAAGATTTTTCCCTTGGGTTGTGTGCACCTTAATATCTTTCTCATTCCTTGGCTTGTGCTCCACGATTTCACCAAACCCTTGTGTCTTCATGGTGTTGTTCGGAAAATCAGTCAAGAGATCCACTTTGGCAAGGGTGATGGGGGCTTTTAGGGCTCCCATGGGTTGCTCTTTTTCTGTGATCAGCAGCTGAGGTAGTTTTTCTCTTTTAAAATGATGGGCATTTCCATCATTGCACAGCGAACTTGGGAGTTTGGCTCCCTCTTCATCAAGCTTTGTAGCCTCTTCTTGCTTTGCCAACATGAAGGGATCTTCTCCTCTAGGGTTGGGATATCCTCCTCGTGACCCTTGTGCATGGCTCAAAGCTTGGACCAAGTTCCAAAGCCTTCTCTATCTTTTCTCCATCCTACAAACACGGAAAATGATAGGGCATCATAAATAACCTCCGGAAGGGCTTGATACTTTTCAAAGCTAGTCTGCAACATTGTTAACCTTTGAAACCCTAGGTTCTTCCTTGAATGTCCTTCCCCTATGTAGATTTTGCATGGTGAGGGAAAGAGAGTCCAAGGCTTCTTGCATTTCCATCATTCTATCCATCTTCTCTTCACCTTGCATGAAACCCTAGGCTGGGAAGACCAAAGCTCTAATACCACTGTAATGTCCCTTTCTAGGGCTGAACTGAAAAACAAAGAAATAACACCAATCCCACTTGAGAGTAATATGATTTTTATGATAGCAGATCTGAAAAATATTAGAAACCCCAACAGCAAACTGAATTTACACTTTTAGGGCATCAAACACCCTCCAAACAAGCTGAAAATAGGTGCACAAATTCTTCTAAATATTATATTCAATTAATGGAATAAACACCAAGCCAAAGCATCCCAAAACATGTGCAAATTATGAAATTATACCCAGCTGCAATTAAATAAATGACAGCAGTAGTCCACAAAATGAGTTGAAAGTGAGGTCTCCAAACCCCAATAAATGTCAAATGAGTGATAAATCAGCCTTATAAATATAGAGAGACCTGAATATCAACTTGGAATGCCAAATCGTGCCCTAGAAGGCACCAAAATACACTCACACCCAAGTCGCCACCCTAGGAGAGGGTGCCAAAGTGAATGAAAACCCTTGATATTCTTCTCCTCAATGCCCTAGCTTCCCAACCAGCAAGATAGTCTTCGAGAAGTCCTCAACACCACTAAATTGGAGAGTTTTCCTTCTCCAACCTTCAACAAGGAAGCATTTCGTCCTCCTTGCTTGCCACACTAATGGATTTTCGCCCCTTAGTGGATTGGAATAGCAACCAGCTCTAGAACCAAGTAGATAAAAGTATATAAGCCAAAAACATGCCCAAAAGTGAGCCTATGCGACCCCTTATATATCCTTATGGTGGTGCCAAGAGTCATTAGGGAGGAATTCCCCAAGACCGACCTCCTTTAGAAGCTTACTTTATCTTTAGGCTTGAATTAAAAGCTCTCCAACCCAGCCAACTTGCTTAATAGGAAAATACGAAAGAAAAATATAATTATTAATTAAAGAAAGACTAAATATAATCCAAGGGCTTCCCTTGTTCATCTTCTTCTTGCCCACGGGAAGAAGAATGGGCAAGAAGCCTTCAATTGGATCAATTTGAAAAAGGGGACATTACAAATGGGTCAGTAATATGAAAACTAGACTAAAAATTGTCATAGTAAATCTTCTTCAAATTTCGAGATAGTAATATTGATGAAGGGTAAGTTAATGGGATCATGTCAAACTATTTGGATAAATCACATAACGTTACTTCTATTTTTCGCATCAAGATTTCAGCTTATTACTTTTGTGTCCATCTCAGAGACACTAAAATTTGGTAATTTGTTCCTTTCGAATGCCAAGTTTGATTATGCTCCCTTGCTAAGACAAATGCTCACATTCGAAATCCAATCAACTCATCTCTCTAGTGCTTTCGTGACTTGTCATTATGCTCGCTCGTCGCCAATTATGGGAATATAATCAAAGTAGTAAAACAACCTTTGTGCTTCATGTCCAAACTTTATGTTTTTCTTTTCTCCTTCTTTTGTCCAGACCGTACACATGGGTCAAAATGTTGTGTCCAATCTTGGCAAACCTCTACTTGTTTGGCTCTTCAAGTTCTCCGACTCTATTTCAATTTAAATATCTTCTTTCGGATGTTTCATCTTCCTAAGGTTGGCCTTATCGAATATTGCACTGCATGGAAGGCTATATAAGCAAGTCATTATCACTTTATAACTCACTGACACTCTAACAAGCTCCTATTGCAAATATCATTCCAAAACCACTCAAAGAGTCTCTATATCTGCCCAAATCAGTTGCACATCAATTAGGTCAATCCCTACTATAGGTCTAAAACACTCAACCATGTCAAAGAGTCTAGCTTCCTCCATTTCCAAGCATGAAATGGTCATAGAGCCATGTCTTAACAAGGAAAAATTTACTCCAAGCATTGTTCAAGGGTTTCAAGAAACAAAGGGTTAGGTCATATAGCTGAGGCACACCACATCACACTACTACCACGTTGGATACATTTTATACTTTACAGTTACCTGCTATCTTGGTGTCAAGAGACACGAGGGCACCCCTAGGGGGTGGGTTAGTTGTTTACACTTGCACAAGCACCTAGGAGAACTATATGATGCTTTATCCCGCAACAAAGGCATGTAGTGCAACACTTGGATTGTTCAACAAATGCAAGTCTAACTACTAAAGGAAGTCCAACCTCACCGTTGATTGGATCTAAAACTTGCACCCGTCCCCGATCGAGGTCAACTAGGGTGTTGAGGCAACATGGAACTATCTCCAAGTTGTTGTACCTTGCGCACTTGAGACAAACCTTCTGAGAAGGCCAATTCCTCTACCTATTTCTCTTTCGTTATAGCTACTCCTAATGCTGATACGAAATTCTAAAGTAATCACGCCAAGGACCAGAGTTAAAATGATGCGTAAATGGAAAACTAATCTAAGGAGACAATATCACCAAAAGAAGGGGAAATGAACACAGTTGGCTTAAGTGAAAAGGAAGGAAAATATGCACAGAGAGGATAGACACGTGTATCACAATCTGTAACACATCCACGCATTCATTTTCATGGAGCACAATTAGAAAAAGAACCTGCAAGGGGTGTAAAGTAAAGACAACAATCAATGTAAAGGAGAGACAAGGAGAAGCAATAAAACTAAGCCAAGGCAGAGAATAGTCACGAAACAAGCTTCCATTACTTCCAGGAATGCACAGCCGATTACAATGGCGAATGAGGCCAATATCCACATGCAAAGAGCAAATCTGAAGGCCTATAACTTAAAATACAGAGAACTAAAGTCCTTAGTAAACCAAAGCGTTCAACAAACTTTACAATGAGCATAGCTTTTACATTTATAGAAGGAGAGAAGAAGAAGAGAAAGATGACGGAAACTCGAATTTGAAAGTTCAACCACCAACAACAAGCAATAACTACCACCGTGAATCCGCCCGCATGTTGTCAAATGTGCCTCCCCATGTTTGTTTTGTTTGTTGGAGAAGAAAGGAGGGAAAATTGATCAAATCTGGGTGGTTGGGTCGACTAGACCTGTGCATTAATGGCCAAAAACGCGTTTCACTGCTTCTCACCTACCAAATCCCACCAACTTTTGAATTTGAATGACCTGGAGTGTAGCCCACGTCAGCAGTTTTCCAACAAGACCAACCGCGCATTAATCCGAGCTCTATAGCAAAATTTATGACGTTCAAATTTATAGGTTGATCTCAACAAGCAATCACACGTGTCAAGCGCTAATTGGCTGAAAGATCGGCCAATTGTTCATTTGTTTTGTCGTTTCTGCCACGTTTCCCTCATTGGCTCGTCGCAATGATTCGGCGCCTTGCTGGTGCGCTTTGATAGGTTGTGTGTAGCACACTCAAGTCTGATAGGTTGCCATGTGGCACAGTGACTGGCGCGGAAGAAAATGTAAGGAGCGCGTGGAAGCAGAAGGCACAAGAAAGGAAATGCAAAGAAGCGCATGTATGACGAATGCAGAGGGAAAGGTGCATATCTCTGTAAGGGACAAATATGCAAGTGGAGCGCGAGCGTTGATTAAGGAATGCGCGACAAAGAAGAAAAGAGTGGGCGTGGGGAATGCACGAGGGACTTAGCCATATTTGGAAGGCAAGTCAAAGAGTGCACGCGTAAGGTGCGCAAAAAGCTGGAAGAAGGGGGTGCGCGAGAAGTGCACGCAAGGGAAATGGAAGAAGATAGAGGAATGGAAAAAGAAAGTGGAAAGCACTTGAAGGGAGATGAGCGTGTGAGGAAATGCAACCAAGGAAATTGTGCAAAGGCGATAACCAAAGTGCGTTCAACCTGCAATAATCGAACTTCGAGCCAAAATGGGCATGTAAGTTCAATGACATAACTAGGGAGTTATTTTGACAACAAAGCCATGCGACTTTCAAGGCCATCTACTGCTAGATGAAGGAGACCAGATAGCCTTAGAAGCGCCAATTGGGCATGGAGTCTCAACATCTCCGAGAAATCAATATCTGATCCGCATCTAAAGAACTACCCATGAAGTCACCTAGAACACTTGTCCGAACTTGGTATAACTGCAAAGACTGTTGGAGGATTTCTAAACCGAATGTGTACTCTTGGAAGCAACAAAAGAGTACATGTGAGAAGCATGTGAGAAGAAAGAACTATATACAAACACAAACTATGCGCACAAAAAGCACTTAGAGAAATTGAAACTACTCTAATATGTACAATGATGCAGCAGACTTAATGGAAGCACTTCAGATAAATCCCATTGATTGGAATTGGTAGCATGCCTCTATCAAGGTGGGACAACTCAAAAGAGTTAGCCTCCTTGCAAGAACTAATAGTATACGGGCCACTCCAAAGTGCATCAAACTTTGAATGGCACCCTAGTTTAGCTCTGTCAGCATCCCATTTTAAAACTAAGTCACCAACTTTGAAAGCTTGAGGCTTAGTCTTATCATCAAACCATTTCTTTGTTGATTGTTGATGTTGTTCTAGCTGGATCATGGCGGAGTTTCTTAATTCTTCAAGTTCAACCAGTTCTGCCATTCTGCTTTCTCTCTGGAGCACCATCAAGGGTTAAATAGGGGTCGTCTTCGTCATCGCACACGAATTTTCTGATCTCATCAGAGCACCATCAAGGGGTTAGACAGGTGCCCCTTATCTCCTACCCTCTTTGGCATTTACATTGATGAGCTAGAATCTTTCCTTCGAGATCACATTTAGGAAGGGGATGGTTGCCTTCTTCACCATGTCTTAATTTCCATTCTCCTATTTGCCGACGATATTGTTTTACTTGCCTCTTCTCCTGAGGGGCTTCAAAGACAGCTTGATGCACTTGCTTTATTTTGTGATCTTCAGCATTTGACGGTCAATCTGGGTAAGACCAAGGTCATGGTCTTCAACAGGTTGCAGACATCACACCTCCATTTCTTCTTCAAGGGGCAAGAGGTTGAAATTACTAGTACATACACCTACCTGGGAGTCTAGTTCTCAGGGCCTAGATTCAAATGAGGGCAAGCTCTTCATCGAGGGTGAATAAAGGGTATGGGTCTCTTGCCATTCTCGAGAGACAGTGTTTTCGGCACCACTTCCAGGACATCTCCTCCAAGATGTTTCTTATGAACTCCCTCATCCGCCCCACGGTTCTCTATGGGTCTGTTGTCTGGGGCCCTCCCTTTTGGACACAGATTGGGCTTCCGCTGAGAGAATTCAGACTCTCCTCCTTCGCCGCTTCATCAAATGCAAACAAAGGTCCCAAAGATATTATTTCGTGCAGTCCGAAGCCCGGCCTTTCCGTCTGGAGACTATATTTGACATATCATCCTTTCTTCACCGTATCAGGAGGTTTGGTGATCTCTCCGATGAGCAGGACAGGTATCCATATCTCGCCTATTGTTCCTCTGTGAGTATTGCCCAAGCTGTGGGCCGTTGTTGGTTTGCCGAGACTTCTGCCTTGTTCGACTCAGGTTGTATCCAGATTGATCGTCTCCCCCCCTTTCGAGATTCTCTGAATGCTCCCAGCCATCTCTTTCCCACCAAGTAAGTGTTGAACAGGTCCATCCGGGAGGATATCTACAGGAGATTCATTCAGACTACTTGGGTGAACCCCCAGGGGTTTGCGCCCTAAGATGTCCTTTTATGCAGAGCAATTTCTTGAAATCAGAGATGGACTCGTCATCCACCCTCAGTACACCTTTCATCACTGGGTGCATGCCCTCTCGTATACCTCTAGGTCAGTTTCGTGTCGGCTCCCACAGACTTCGGTGCGAGACTGATCACCACCTTGATCGGGAGGATAGACTTTGTAGGCTCTATAGCCTTCATGAGGTGGAGACAGAGACTCATTTCATCTTCCGCTGCCCCATATACTATGAGATCAGAGGACGATTTCACTGTCTCTTCAGAGGGATTCAAACTCTCCTGGTCTTCTTCAGATATATCGACCAACGGTGCCTTGCCCTCTACATCCGTGAGTCTTTGTTGTTACGAGACCAAATTCTTCATCCCCCTCCGAGAGTCGTCCCCATGAGACAGATTATGGCCTTCTTTCCGGTTCTACCCATTGGTGGAGGTACTAAACGATAGAGCCTTTTCGACCCGTGATACATGCATATAGATCGTGTCATCCCCGGTTGACCTTCGCACTTCTCTCGATCACACTTCTCTCGATCACCGCCAAGAATCGGATGCACACACGTACCAAAGGGCAATCCAGTTCCATTCGTCCTCATGGTCGTCGTGTTAGTCTCAGAGCTCAGCAGGGAAGGAGGCTTCCGCCCCCTCATCAGCCGTCGAGTCCATCAGAGCTTCTTTCCATCGGCCTCTAATGTTAGGAGGGGTGTGGCTACCATTCGTGATTAGACCATTGGTCCTTGTTTGTCCCCCCTACATTCCCTTCTTTGCTTCCCTCGTTTTTCTCCCCCGCTTGCTCCATTGCCCCCGCCTGTGGGGGTATTTTGGCTTCGGGTTTCCTTTCTGCTGTCTTTTCTCTTCTTTTCTGTTCTTGGGAACTCGTTTTGAGTTGTCCCCGCTCGCACTTTGTATATTGTTTGGGTTGCAGTCCCATTGACCTACTTTTGTGGTCATTCGTTGGACATTAATATATTTATCTTTATCTTTATCTTTATCTTTATCGTATCTCGGTATGTGCCCTCAAATTCTAACTGTTGGGTGAGCTCTAACGAAGGCAACTCAAGAGATAAAGGAAGTCTAGCTTTCTTTCCATAAACAAGCTTATAAGGTGAAGTGCCTATTGCCTTCTTCACCGTGATTCTATCTGCCCAAAGCGCGCGAGACCTTCATGTGCCACTGCCGCTAGTTGATATTCATTGTTTGTTTCATGATTCTGATCAGGTTCTTGTTGGTAGATTTGGCCAAGCCATTACCCTAGGGGTAATAGTTAGAAGAAGTCTTCAAGTATATTCCAAGGCTTAGCGCCCAATCAGAAATTTTAGTACCAAGGAAGGCCTTTGCATTATCAGAGATAATGGTCTGAGGAATGCCAAACCTTGTTATAATGCCCTCGAGAAAGTCAAGGATGACTGACTCGGTTGATTCTTGAGCGCGACAGCCTTCGTCCCATCTAGTGAAGTAGTCCGTAGCTATCAACACCCACTTGTGGCTAGCGCTTGAAAAAGGATTGATCATGCCTATGAAGTCAAGACCCCATTGCACAAAAGGCTGATCCACTTAGATTGGTCAGAGGGGAAGCGCTGCCAATTTCTTCTTTCCTGCAAAAAAAACGCATTCTTTGCATTTTAGGACCCACTTGTGCGCGTCCGCGAACAGGGTAGGCCAAAAGTATCTTGCCTTGATGATCTTCATTGTTGTTGCTTTGGCAGAGAAGTGTCCACCAGATAATCCATCATGAAATTCTGCTAACACTTTGTCAACTTGTGCGCCATCAATACATCTCAACAACACGCCATCAATATTTCTTTTGAAGAGAATGCCATCAATCAACACATATGGAATAGACTACAGCCTCAAATGTCTTCTCTTTGCTTTGCTCAAACCAAGAGGGTATGCACCAAAGGAAAGGAATGTGATCATGTCCATCCAACTTTGCATGCCATGATTTTCCTTTTGCTTAGGTTCAGCGCATGGAGTTCTTCATCCAAACAATGAAGTCTCCGGCTCAAATTACGCATCCTCAAAGAATCTGCTTACAAAGGCGCGTTGCCTCTAACCAGCTTTGTGGCTTTGATAGTCACATCATACTCCATGATTTTGGTCACCCACCTTGCTCTTTTCTCATTGATTTTTGCTCCCATGATGAAACTCCGGAGTTCGAAACTAACACCTTGATATGATTTGTGGCGAGCATACTTTTGAACTTCTTAAGCATGCGCATGATGGCAAAGACCTATTTCTCTATGTGATTGTATTTCAACTCATAATCCTTCAATGTTTGACTAAAGAAAGACATTGGCTGCTCCAGTCCTTATTCATTTTCTTGTGTCAAGACAGCAGCAACACTCGCATCAGATCCATAAGCATAAAGGATGAAATCCTTTGAGTAATCCGGATTGATGAGTGTTGGACGAGAGCAATTTCTTACTTGATTTTGTTAAAGCTTTATTTTCCTTTTGTTGTCCACTGAGGTTGTGTTCTTCTTGACATCGTGGTGATGGGTCTTACCACTCTTGCGCAGTTAGGAATTGATTTTTCCTAGGAATGATTGCAAGGCCTTCTTGTGCGCCGGCAGGGAGAGCGAAAGAATGGTCAAACGCGCTCAAGATCAATAAAGAATGTCATCTTTGGAGACAACATGGCCCAAGAGCTTTCCTCGCACCAACGCAAGGTTGCACTTCTTGGGGTTAAGAGATACCCCAAATTTTTTGCATCTCTCAAAGAATTTTTTCAGATGTACCATATGATCCGCGCCCTGCTTTGAGAAGACAGTTATGTCATCCAAGTAAACTAGGATGAACTCTTTGATATATCCTCGAGAGCAATGTCCATGGCCCTCTCAAACGCTACGATCGCATTTCGACAAACCAAATGGCATTTTCTCGATATGCATATCTTCCCCATTTGGTTGTGAATGTCGCTTTGAATTGATCCTCTTCCTTGACCATGATCTCGACATAAACTGTAATACCCATCCCGCATGGAAAATCTTTGCGCCGGCCACTATCCGTAGAATCTGCTCCATATAAGACAAAGGATAATGATCCTTCAAGGATGCCTTATTCGATCCTCGAAATCCTAGACTCGCATGTATACGGCATGCAGTACGGTAAGGGTATGGTTTCAAGAGACAACGATACGGCAAATTTTAAAAATCTTGGATACGGTACGCTTTTGGGTACGCTTTATATATATATATATATATTCAAAGAAGCAAGTGCATCCTTATTGAAATCTAATTCTCATCCATTGCATACTTATTGAAATTTAATACTCATAGAGTCATACAACTTAAAATCATTCATAGAACATGAAAACAAAATTGAAATTTCCAATACTTTGAGAATTGAGACTTGAGTTTGTATTGATTCATAATGACATAATGTTCAAAACATGATAGTAAATAACATAATACATTCAAGTTCTCAACTTCTAGAGCATATCATCTAGATGATCGTCAAAATCATCTTCATGGATGCCACTTGCAGCTCCACTCCCACTAGCTCCACTTTCGAACCCTTGTGAAGGGCTCCCTGGAAGTTCCTCATCAATGCCAAGAAGTGAAACACTGGCCAAACAAGCAGCAGAAGCTTCAAAGTCTGTGTTTTCAGGTTGGAGGTCCCAAAGCTTGTTAGGACCACTAGTATACTCTTGCGTCTTGTGGGTTAAGAGGTGCAAGTTGGAATGAACGTATACTAGATCTCCCGCCTTCTTCGATGCCAACATGGTGCGTTTGGCTCTGTGGATGACGCCATAAGTACTCCAGTTGCGCTCTGCAGAAGAATTACAAGCCACCTGTCACAAAAAGCAAAGTATTAATATTATAAATTATTAATTAAAAAAAAGAATGATATCATTTTAAATTTTAATTCGTAATTGGTAATTAAAATATCAAATAACAAGTTACAAACTTTATGCCTGTGAGAGAAATTTGATCGCAACTGGTCATAAGATCTTGGCATCATGGCCATGACAAGTCCACCACATGATTGGATCCATGGTGGGTTTGTCACAAATAGCCTTGATCTCTCCCATGCTACCTTGTCCATTTACAAACATCGACATCTCCTGGACGGACTGCAAGTGATGTAGCTGGATCAGGAAACAACCTCTTAAATGCTTTGACCTCGTCCCATTTGCAACCTCATGGTCATCATATGGTCGTTGTCTACCAGCTCTCCCAACTATTTCACTACTGTAATATTTGGGATTTAAAGCATAAGCAAGGAGATGCAATGGGGTGGTCATTTTGTTCCACCTTTTCACGATCACATTTTTAACTTCACTTTGTAAAAATTTCCTCAAGGTCCTGCTCTTTGGCCTATATGATATCATGGATTTTTTCAAGCATGAAGTCAATGCCATCATATATTTCTCCAATGCAAGCATTATCTTTGTCAACAAATCGTATCATACTCAAAATAGGCTCTGTGAAACTCAACAAATATTCAACTTTTCCCCACCAATTCTCATCAAGGATCCATGATTTTATTTTTTGGGCTCTTTCTGTGTTAGATTGCCTCCAGACGGTCCAAACATTATCAATCACCATCATGCTCAAAGCACGTCTCACCTTCACAAGTCGTCTCAAGACGAGTGTGTGAGAGGCAAACCTAGTCTCAACAACCTATTAAAAAGAATGGAAACAATTCAATAACACAATTTGAAATTGATTTAAAAATTTAAAATCGAATATTAAATTTAAAATGAATTGTTCTTTTACCTTCAATGACTCGACTTTGAAAATCTTCTCGAATATGGCTTGAGACATGTGATGGTGACAAACATCTGAATCTCGTTTGCCTCCGTGTATATTTGCTTAATCCATGCAATTTTCTCAATCTTCTACATCATTAGATTCGGGAGTGTATTTCACATGGTGTTCAAAATATGTGCTCATACCTACCCTCTACTATCAATCCTGCTTGCCTTGCAATTTTTGGCGTTGTCCATGATGACTTGGACAACCCTCTGCGGACCCACTGACTCAATAGCCTCAATGAGAATATTTGCAATGAATTGGGCATCTTTTACTTCCCCCTCACAATCAACAGCCTTCAGAAACATTGGCCCTTTAGGGCATACTGCAATAATGTTGATGAGAGGTCTATTTCTGGAGTCTTTCCATCCATCTGATATAATAGAGACTCTTGAATCAGTCCAAGACTCTCTAATTGGCTGTAGAGATGTTTGAATGTGTTGCACTTCTTTTGCCAAAAGAGAAGTGTGAACCTTATTATAGCTAGGGCTTGTATACCCCTGTGGTGCCTCATTAATGCCTCTCACCATCTACTGCCAATAAGGTGATCTCAAGACATTGAATGGTAGTCCACATGCAAATATACAACAAGACACCAATTCATCTGCAATATCCCTCTTCTCGATGTTAAATGTTTTTTCTAATGGGCCTTTTGTTCTTTTGCTGATGGCCCCGAGGTATCTGCGTGATCAAAGGGTCATCATCCGGAATAGTTTCAAAGACGAGTCTCAATGAAAGGATGAAATGATGGTGTTGATGGTGGTTTCCCGTGGTCCTCTGCTTTGTAAAGAAATGCATTCTAGAGCGAGCTCTTACTACTTCAATGTTTGCATCCTCTTGCTCTTTTAGGTACATGACTATGATTTTCTTTTCCACCTTCCTACACAATCTAATACACGTCCCCGATACCCCACCAAATGAGCTCTCAAACGGGCATATGAGGATTTAAATGTGGCGGCACAATGGGGACACGTTCAAACACGAACACCACCACTAGCAACAAGCTCTACCACTTCCACATGTCTCCATAAAGGATAATTTGGATCCATTTTCACTGCCATACCACCCGAAACATTTTCCCCCTCTTGCCCCACTGAAGCTGAACTGGATGTCATGATTGTAGGATTAATTCAATAACCTACAATAAGAGATATTTTTTAAAACATTGCTAAATATTAAAATAATTTAATTAAAAACAACAAATACAAATTAGAAAATTAATTTGTTAACCCATACACGTCATTCTCTTATTCTGATCACCAAGTTCGCCATAAATGGTGCGAGGTGAGAGCATACACGAGGGTAGACGTTTAAATTTTTAACAAATTCAATTTAAAACTTTAAAAAAAAAAACGAACACAACTAACAAAAAAATTAAACAATTAGTCCTACACGTCGATCTCGATTCGATAACCAAGTTTGTCATAAATGGTGCGAGGTGAGAGCATACACAGAGGGTAGACGTTTAATTAAATAAAACTTCACTATTAAACTTAAAACACGGAAAAAATAATTAATATATTATATTTTAATAATCTGTAAAATAAATAAATTATTAACTATTAAAAATAAATTTAGATCATGATCAATAATCATGAATGATGTGTTCGAAACACATCATTCATGATATTGATCATTGATCATATTCATATACAAAACATTGCTCAAAAGATTTTTTTAAAAATGCCCAATACATGTAAAATACCTAGAAAAATCCTCCTTGATGTTTGTAGACTTACTTCTCCTTCTCTCTTTCTCCTTCAAGCTCAATCACTCTCTCCTCCAAGCTCTTTCTTTCTCCTTCAACCTCTCTTTCTCTCTCTCCTTCAAGCTCATGCAAAATCCCAAATATTGAGTGTGAGGAAAAAATAGAGGATTGGGTGTTTATATAAGGGTTTGGGGGTAGTTTAGGGTTAGGTTAGATATAGGAACTTTTAAAAAAATTTAAAAGCATTTTTTTATAGTTTTTATGAATTTTGGTTTAATAAAGACGTTTTTTAAAGCGGTACATCCGAAAATGTACCCACAGTACACGAGTATGGTTCGGCACGCAGAATCAGTACCTTGTGCCTATGGGTACATTTAATCGCACCCTATGCCTGCACGGGGTACATTTTCGGACGTACCCACAGTGTACTGACCTCATCACCAAGCACGGTGCGTTTCCAGCCGATACAGGGACCTTGAACGTTTCCATGTAGTCTTGCTGAAATCAACGCAAAGTTTGATTTCACCGTTTTTCTTGCGCACTCGAACAAGATTTGCGACCCAAGTAGAGTACTTGATGGGGAATATTATCTTCGCCTCAATGAATTTAGATAAATCTTTCCTCATGAGGGGCTCTATACTTGGATTGACCGTCTCTCTTTTTTGTCTAATGGGCTTGATACTAGGATTAAGGTCAAAGGAGTGTTGAGCAACACTTGGATCAAATCCTTTTAAGTCTTCATATTCCCATGAAAATATGTCATTGTATTTCCGACACGAGATAGATGGTTTTTTTTCACCATGTGCCCAATCCTTACTAAGTAAGAACTCTTTGCACGCGCGCGCGATAAGTAATCAAGCACAATCCTCTTGCGCAGTGCGCATATATTTTTCTTCACCCTTAAACACGTCATCAGGGCTGAACATTTTCTCTAAGGTGACCAGCCATTTAGGCAGCTTGTTTCTCTTGAGTTGAATCACTTGGTCACCATAGTTGTCATGCAAGTCAGCTTGCATCTTTAAGAGAACTCAGCTTCATTCTGAATGAGCTAGACAATTTTCGCGTCATTGTCGACACTTGCATACCTGGTGTCATTATCTGGAATAGATGACCTGATCACCATTTTAACATGTTGCGCATTTCCTTTGACGAAATCCTCAGTAGGTGAGAACTGCGAACCGAGCGGCCATTTGATCTACTTCTTTGTTCATTTTTCTTGGCACTACCTACAGATTCAGAGCATCAAAACCTTCAAGGAGGTCCCAAACTCTATATTTATAAGCTTTGAGAAGCTTATTCTTTGTCGTGCACTTGTTTATGACCTGGTGGATAACCAACTCAGTGTCCCCAAAAATCTGCAGCGCCTTGATCAGTCTCTTTTCGGCAATGAGAAGACCATGCACCAGTGGTTCATATTCTGCTACATTGTTGGAGCATGCAAATTGTAGCCTATGCACAAAGAAGAATTTCTCTTCCTTGGGAGAAATGAGAACACTGCGCCTACGCCATTTCTCGCTTCGGAACCATCGTAGTATAACTTCCACATACCAGGATTTTTCGTTTTGTTTGAGCATGCGTGGCAGCACAACTTCTTCTTCAAGGATGCAATACGTACCAAGCCCTGTTTAAAGGGCTTCAAGCTCCTCAGCGTAGGAATCAAATTTGTAATGGCTCTCTGCCCACTCATTAGGTAATAAATCAGGCAAAGGAGGGGAAATAGGCTACTCTTCTGAAACTGAAACTGAAACTTGTTCTTAGCCTTCTTGGATTAGGCAATTAGCTTGGAGAGGGGATGGGTCATATGACTCAACATGATAAGAAAATATTGACTCAACTTGTATGGTAAATCGGGTACCATACCTTGTCTTTAGTAAAATATGGGACCAATCAGAAGAAAAGTAACCACCCACTTTGTCAGTGAAATCTCTTGATAGACACAAGACAAACAAGGGAGGCAGGTCAATGATTGACACATCTTGAGTTATTGTGAGGCTTGGACATGCATGAAGGGTTAACTCAAGATCCTTGATGACTCCTGTGAGTGGTGACATTTGTGCCATCAAGTTTGTAAGACCCCTTTGGACATAGGGTTGTACTTAAGGCCTAGGAGTCTACGACATCAACAATTTTCTTAGGCATAACAGAGGTCTTGCTTTTGAGTCAATCATACAATCAGTGCACAAGGTGTTTGCCTATAATCAAGGACATATAGAAGGGGGAGGGGGCGGGGGTTTAACAATCTTACTTGCTTCTCCTCTCGCTGACAAATATCACAGTGCAAAGCGACATGAGGCTTCGAATAATTGAATCGGCGTGCGAGAGTTCCGCC
The DNA here is from genome assembly GCA_018340775.1 of Taxus wallichiana var. yunnanensis. Taxonomy (NCBI): domain Eukaryota; kingdom Viridiplantae; phylum Streptophyta; class Pinopsida; order Cupressales; family Taxaceae; genus Taxus; species Taxus wallichiana. The sequence goes on from CM031242.1 coordinate 246,805,161, forward strand.
AAAGTTTCATGCAACAAGTCACGCTGAAATGGAATGGCCAAGGCATCCCACATTGTGACATTTACATTTGTCTTCTTCATCTGGTCCATAATGTTGAATGGAAGGCCCATGGATTTGTGCATTTGAGGCACAACATCTTTTCTTGATTGTTCAGTGCGGAGACAAAAACTTTGGGTTGTGCAAAGGCTTGACCTACCAAAGGAGGGGCACACGCTGTCTCAATACAAGCATTGCACGAAACTTTGCACATGGAAACTTGCACGCCATGACCGTTGGATGCATGAGCTACATCTTTTTGCTTTTGAGGATTGCCCTAGGTGACAGGAGCTGAAGGTTGCGCACCGAAATCCAGCATTCTCTTCATGTACCTTGTATTGTCGGTAGAACTTGGGCACGCGGCTGCTTGTATTATCCATAGCTTGCTTCATCGCACAGAAGTCTTCGACACCAAAGAACATAAGGTTAGCCTCAGGAGGAACTTCTGGCATTTCTTGATTTTCCGGTTCGCTTGCTCTTGTGGAAGGTTCACAATTAGAAGCATTCTGAATCATATAAGCCTGCACGCAAGGCATTGAGGCAGTGATTCTGACTATGAGGCATATTGCAAGAAAAGCATCATTCTGACTCTTGAGCCATATTGTTCTATATTGGGACTAGTGCTTGGCTTGCCTTTGGAGGTCTTTGGAAGGGGGTTGCGAGGGGAATTACTTGCAATGGAAGGTGCGCATTAGCATGTCATCTATTATTTTGTTGATTCTACCCATATCTTTGGTTTGCATATTGATTTCTGAAGGGTTGATGGCTCTGGTTATACCCTTGATTAGAACTATTTCTAAAGGCTTACACCTATTGTTTTTCTAATGATATAACTTTATTGGATAAGTTCCTAATCAAGGCCTTCATTTCTTCATCTTCTTTTGTTGCGTAGAAGAGTAGGATGTGGATGCAAAGGGGCCACGCTCTACTCAAGAACAGGAGCAACATAAAGTTGGGGCCCTTGAGACATTTATGGGAATAAGGGCATAGGTGGCCTAGAGCTAATTTTCCTGCCTGAATGAGACTATTTTCTGCCCTTATTGCAATATTGTAAGCAACAGGTAAGGTTCTACCCCCATGGACTAAATCATGACTGAGATGTCACTATTCAAAGCCTTTAGATAGTACAAGAAAGCATGTTGGGCTGTAGGCCTTACCACTTGAGGGATTTTGTCCCAAGTCTTTTTGAAACCTTATATTAAAATCAGTCATCTACTCATTGGGTGCTCTCTTTGTTGTTAGTTGCTCCACCAAAGACAGTGTGATCTAACTTATCTTCAACGTAGTTGCAAAGAGTTGTTCCAAGCTCATCCCACTGGTAATAGATGCAAGTCTTAGGCTTTGTACCACTGAAGCACTTTACCTTTAAGTGAAGATGCAAACAACTTGCTACATCATGTATGACCTGGTATACTGAGACACGCGTTTGCCAAATCCCGAATATGCTCAACAGGGGTGACTTGATTCTCACTAGTAAAGTATGGAACACTCTTAAGGGCGGTTCTTTGGTATATCATGTTGCACATTCGAAGGAGAGGGGCTTCCGCCAAAGGAAATTAGCAAAGTTTCTCAGAGGTGGCAGAATTGCCATGACAGGTTGCATGCAGTCTCACCGAGAGGTGGAGTGGAAAGTGCATGGCACGCTGGAGATGGAGATGTGCGAGCGGTAGTTACGCTTAGTTCTTCTTCTCGAGATAGCTGAGGTATTCAAAGGACTCTTCAGTTGTTGCGCTTTATCTAGTATGTATCCTTCTCATGAAAGGCGTACGGACTACTAAAAATAGTAGATCTGAGTGTTGGGAGTCATCATATGTGTTAAAACAAGCCTCAAAAGTTGTAAATCACTAAGTCACACACCAACTTATGATGATGAAATTTAAATTTTCAATGCTAGTCTCACTGGGCGTGCCAAAAACTATTGGATTTCAAACTTGCACCCGTCCCAGATTAGGTTGAACTGGGGTGTTGAGGCAACATGGGACTGTCTCCAAGTTGTGGGACCTTGCACGCTTGAGAAAGACCTCCAGAGAAAGCCGGTTCCTCTACATATTTCTACTGTTATAGCTACTCCTAATGCTGATACGAAATTCTAAACTTATCACGCCAAGGGACCAGAGTTAAAATGATGCGAAATGGAAAACTAATCTAAGGGAGGCGATAGCACCAAAAGAAGGGCAAATGAACGCAATTGGCTTAGGCGAAAAGGAAAATATGCACAGAGCGGATAGACACGCGTATCACAATCTGTAACACATCCACGCATTCATTTTCATGGAGCACAATCGGAAAAAGAACTTGCGAGGGATGTAAAGTAGAACAATCGATGCAAAGGAGAGACAAGGAGAAGCAATAAAACCGAGCCAAGGCAGAGAGAATAGTCACGAAACAAGCTTCTATTACTTCCAGGAATGCACTGCATCGATTCTGATAATGGCAAATGAGGTCGATATCCACATGCGAAAGAGCAAATCTAAAGGCCTACAACTTAAAATACGAGAGAACTAAAGTCCTTAACAAACCAAAGGGTTCAACAAACTTTACAATTGTAATATCCCCTTCCCATCGAAGACCTTTGGCTTATTTTGTCAACCCGATGACCCAAAGGAAAATATAGGGGTGACTTAAGTTTTATTAATTTTATTATATTGTGCAAAGGGGATCTTTCGGTGGTATCGAGCGGTGCATCCTCCCAGCCTGTGAAGGAAAAAAATCAGATCTGAATGTAAGTAGGAAAAAAGGCATCAAACATGCAGTTCTTTAGAAAGTTACTACTACCGTGGCGGGGTAAGATTTCTATTTTTGATGGTACTAATAAAATTTTTGTGAGATCATGGTTGTTAGAATTGGAGGCATACTTGCTATCAAATCCTATGTGTGTGGATGATGCCCTCAAATTCATTCCTTATCATTTGGAAGGGATAGCAAAGGATTGGTGGTATCATTTGATAAAGACCCAAGGGGAAGAATCTGTCTACTTCTTTGATGACTGCAGCCAAAGGTTCATGGAGAGGTTCAATGTACCGAAGGACAAAGGTGAGCAAGGGGTAGAGGAGGACAAATCAGATCTACAGCCAAATGAAGAAGAAGAAGCTTCAAAAGGTATGGTCTCCATTGAGTAAAATAATGGTGTTAGTGAAATTTTTCTTGCTAGAGAAATTGATAATAGACAGAAAAGAAATTCATATATGCAAGAAAAGAAGATGTAATGGAAACTCTGAAAAGGTGTGAGGAATGGAATAACAGAGCTAGAGCTACTAAATTGATAGCCGCTCAAGCAAGACAACACCTGCAAGAGTTCAAGGAAAATATGTGGGCAAATGATGCAAGGAAGTCTACACCCACGAAAGAAGACTCTATGGAGCAGCTAACACATGAGGAGCCTCACATAGACACTTGTGTGGAATTGCAGGCTGCTGCAATTTCCAAACCAGCAACTTTTGATCAACTTTCAGATACCTTCAACGGGCACTTAGGCAACAATGTTGGGGGCAGCTCAACATATGAGCACACAGAGAACATTGATGGCATTGAAAGGTATGAAGAGCATAATAATGCATCTTATTTATTGTTGCCCATTCCAATTTATTTTCATCATGAGATGCATGATATGGTAGAAGATGAAGTCTTCGTTTTGGAGTTTGTTGAATCATTGTTCCAAGTATATGTATGTGAGCATCTTGTGGAAGATATATGGGGCAAGTCTTAGCCCACTTGACAGGTACAGTGCCAGGCTTGCAAATCACTTCAACATGTTTTGTCTATTGTGTATGGCACTTGGACAAAACAAATTCAGAATTGCTTGAGGGCAAGCAATTTTGGGAAGGGAGGACTGTAATGTCCCCTTTTCCAATTGAAGACCTTTGGCCTATTTTGTCAACCCGACGGCCAAAGGAAAAATATAAGGGTGACTAAGTTTTATTTATTTTATTTGTATCGTGCAAAATATTAAATAAAATTATAATGCACATACAATAAAATAATAAAGCTTGATAAATTAATAAACTTAACTTTCAAATAGAACTTAGGAAAGTGCGATAAAATAAAAGCACTTAATTAAAATGTACTTCCTAAGGGAGAATGTGATTTGGAAGTCCAAGGGTCACTTTCATTGGAATTCCAAAGGTCACTTTTATGGGAATTCCAAAGGTCACTTTCATGGGAAGTCCAAAGGTCACTTTGGGTCCCATTTCCTATATAAAGAAGAAGGTGATTTGCCTAGAGGCATGCAGAAATATTTTATAACATTTTCTCTTGCATGAAGCTTTAGCTTTTGCATTAAAATTCCAAGGACGAAACCCCTTGTGGATTTAATCTCTTGTGGACGAAAACCCCAAGAGTTGAGAGGGTTTTTCACTCAGAAATTCCCATTGATTGTAATCAGATTTTCAGTCTATTTCAGGCTTTTTCCAGCAGTGTTATTGAAGACTTTTCGAAGTATTTTGGTGAATAAAATTGCAGCAGTGTTTTCTCTATTGGATCGACTCACTTTGGGATTGTTTGGGCATTATTATTGAGGTATTTAGATCTGCAAATCATTGTCTAATATCTCATAATTTCTGTGAATGAAAATACCCAAGTTTCATAATTCTTCTGAGGGTTATTTGCCAATTTTATAATCAGATTTCAGATCTGATTTATGAGTTGATTTGGCATTCGAAAATTCTGATTTTTATATGAATGAGTTCCTAAAAATATAGGCAAGCATCTCGGGATAGAGAAAATAATTTTTGGAGCTCATTTGATGCCCTAAATGTGTGGGCCGAAATAGTAGGAGGGTCAGATCTGCATGTTTGGTAGTTGTTATAATTTGGTTTACATCATCTTGTTCCTTGTATTTTTCCAAGTTCGGGCATATGTCATTTGCCTAGATCGGAGTTGTGTAGAGAAAGTTATGCTATCTTGAAGATTGCAGCAGTTAGGGTTTCAGATTTAAATTATTTTCCAGATTGTAGAATCTGATTTTCACCATAAATTCTCTAGGGTTGTTCCAAGGGTTTGGGAGTAAAAATAATTATTGTATGCTGATTTTGGGTGTGTTTGCATATAAAACCCTAGTCGTTTTTGCATAAATTAATCCTGGTTGCCCTAGTTTATTTCCCATAGCTGCCAAAAGTATATTTTATTATTTTATAAAGTGGGAAAATCTCTTATTTGGGCAAAAGATCTATTAGGGATCTTTCAACAATTAGCATAGCTTTTACATTTATAAAAAAAGGAGAGACGAAGAAGAGAAAGAAGAGGGAAACTCGAATTTGAAAGTTCAACCACCAACAAGCAATAACTACCTGCGAATCCGCTGCATGCTAACAGATGCGCCTCTCGATGTCTGTTTTGCTTGTTGGAGAAGAATAGAGGGCAAATCGGATCAAATCTAGGTGGTTGGGTCGACTAGACACTCAGTGCATTAATGGCTGAAAACATGTTTCCCTGCTTCTCACCTACCAAATCCCGCCAACATTTGAATTTGAATGATCTGGAGTGTAGCCCACGTCAGCAACTTTCCAACAAGACCAACCGCGCATTAATCTGAGCTCAGAGAAAAAGTTATGATGTTCAAGTTTACATGTCGATCCGAACATGCAATCACACTTGGCGCAGCGCTAATTGGTTGAAAGATCGCCAACTGCTTCATTGTTTTTTCATTTATGCCACGTTTAGCTCACCGGCTCGTCGCATGATTTGGTGCCACGTTGCGCGCTTTGATAGGTTGCGTGTAGCACACTCAAGTCTGACAGGTTGCCACGTGGCAGAGTGACCGCGCGCGGAAGAAAGTGTTAGGAGCGCATGGAAGCAAAAGGCGCAAGAAAGGAAACGCAAAGCAGCACGCAAAAGTGACGAATACGCAGAGGGAAAGGGTGCATATCTGTAAGGGACAAATATGCAAGTTGGGCACGAGCGTTCAATTGAGGAATGCATGACGGCAAGAAAGGAAGGGGCGCATGTACGGCAAGAAAGGAAGGGGCGCGGGGAATGCGCGAGGACTTAGCCATATTTGGAAGGCAAGTCAAAGAGTGAGCGCGCAAGGTGTGCGAATCTTCTTTGGAAGAAGGTGGGTGCGCGGGAAGTGCGCGCAAGGAAATAGAAGAAGATAAAGGGATGGAAAAAGAAAGTGGAAAGCGCTTGAAGGGAGATGAGTGCGTGAGGGCGCGTGTCTGCAACTAAGGAAATTGTGCAAAGGCGATAATCAAAGTGCGCACAACCCGCAATAACTAAACTTCAGCGGAATGGGGATGTAAGTTGTCGAAATAACTGGGGGAGTTATTTTGGACAACACTCACCACACACACAATATTGATGAACAAAGTGTAAGTTAATGGGATCGTGTCCAACTATTTGTATAAATCACATAAGCTACTTCTATTCCATGCATCCTGGATTTCAGCTAATTACTTTTGTGTCCATCAAGATAGTCTAAGAAAGAGAACCTTGAAGACCACAACAATAGAATAACAATTCATAAAGAAAAATTGCTAGGTGATTGTGAAATGAAAATTTAAACAATCTAACACTCAAATATTGAAAATTTGAACAATTTTCTTGGAAATCATTCATCGATATAGAGAAAATGGGGTTGAGTTACATTTCCTATTGAAAGCAAAGGAGCAACATTTATTCATTTCGTTTAAATCAAATACACAATCTTATTGCCACAAAGGTAACATGAAAGCATATGACCTTGAATTTCATTCCGTTTTTATTCGATGTAATCAAATGCAATTGTACAAAGATTTCTCTAAAAGGAATTTAAAAAACAAAGCAAAATATATGTAGGGACACACACCTCCGTCGAGAGCCAAAAACAAACACTATTTTGAAATAATTCAAGCAAGGAATATGTAATATTCCCTTTTCCAAGCTAGTTCGATTTGAAGACCTTGGGCCCATTTCTACTTCCTGTGGGCTTTAAGGGAGAAAATAAGGGAAGTACATTCGTGTTATAATTGTAATTTGTTATTTTCAGCTTTGTAATATTTTTGTAAAAAGGCAAATTGCCAATTATAGCACTAGAAATAGTAGGTTGGTGGCTAAAGTGCAAAGCGCCAACTTCAAAATAGAAAAAGAATGTAATAAAGGGGGGTCGTCCCACCTTAAGTGGGAAAAGTGAATGTAAAAATAGAAATAAAGTATTTCTATTATCCCACATGGAGCACTCCACGAGGAAAAAAAAAGAAGAAAGGTTAATGTGGGGCTCTCACTTTTGATGAATCTTGATATTTCTCTTTTGAAAATTGGAGCATTGAGCTCACATTTTCAGCCTTTGAGGACAAAACCCTCATTGGATTCTATTGAGGACAAAACCCCTCAATAGTCACAATACTTGAGACGAAAACCCTCATTTGTTGCTTTGGTGGCTTCATCCGGAGTCACAAGTGAGCTTCATATTCAGAATTTCTGAACAGCAAGTGTTTCCATCCGTGCAAGGGCACAATTTTCAGCTAGGGCACACTTTTTGGGGCTGTCACACCCATTTCCCGCTTGGGTGACCCCTTTGGGAATTTCAAGACAACATTTTGGCGACTTTTGTGATTGGACAAATCTAAATTCAATTTTAATCGATAGCTGCCATTTTTTTGGTCATTTTAAGCTATCGTTTGCAATGTAACTCCAAATATTTCAGAAGATATGAATTTTTGAAGTTTCAGTTGTTTGTGGCCAAGCATTAATTCCAAAATTCTAGATTTTGATGTTGAAGCACATATTTCCAGAAATTTTGCATTATTTCATTAAGGGTTTCAACTTGTTGATATTTCTAAAATTTGTGTTTGAGAAATACAAAAATCTGAATTTCACCTAGGTCACCTAAGGTTTTAGGGACCAAAAGCAAGTCGCTAACCCTCTTTGGCTCTAATTTTCATGTGGTTGTCATTAGATTCGAGGTTTACGCATGTTGTTGTCATAAATTCCAACAATGTTCCATTAAGGTTTCGGAAAAATCCAAATTCCTCAAATTTGAGCCTAAAAAGAACATTACAATGGTATTAGAGGATCGTTCCTACCATCCCGTGTGAGGGTAAATTCATATTTTCAAATTTGCATGAATACTTGAGAGGAAGGGTGAAAAAGTGTACCAAAAAGGACTCCGGCAAAGAACATGGGGATAAGGAACAAAGACCTCCACCTTCCGATGAGATGAGCTACTTGTAATAGTTGATGTTGAGGAACCAAATTATCTCGCAAACGCATGGTACTACCCCCATACCAGGCCTAATACGTACTGGTATGGGTACACCTGCAAGTACATACCTATATGCCCCATGTACGTCCTGGGTACAGATTTACATACCCAGGGCCTGCAAGTACGTACCTACAACATACCCGCTCCAAAGTTCCACCATTTTCAACTTTAAATTATTTTAAAAATTAAAAATGAACTTAAAAAGTACATAACCTAGCCCTAATTTCACCCTAAAAGACACCCCAAACAACCTATTTATACACCCAAACCTTCTTGTTAATTCACACAATCACAAGGGTTCGATAGTGGAGCTAGTGGAACTGGAGCTGCAAATGCCATCCATGAATATGATTTTGAGGATCATCTAGATGATATGTTCTAGGCTTTTAGCCCTAGGAAAATGAAAGTGAAGCAAGTTGAGAACTTGAATGTATTAAGTTATTAACTATTATGTTTTGAACTTTATGAATCAATACAAACTCTAGTCTCAATTCTAAAAAAAATTGAAATTTGTTTTCATGTTCCATGAATGATTGTATGAGAATTAAATTTCAATAAGTATGCAAACGCATCTTTAAATTTACATACATACATACATATATATATATATATATATAAAAAAAAGTACCCACACATATCATACCCGAGATTTTTAAAATTTGTCGTTTCAAAGGTACCGTACCCGTATCTCGTATCTATACCCGCATCTGCACTGCAAAACAATCTAGTTGAGGAATCAAAGAGACATGGAGCAAAGCTTTCAAAGGACAATGAGGGCTTCAATGATTGAATTGATCCAAGCCATCCAAGGTGTTAAGAATCAAAGAAATCTCTAGGTGATGGCAGTTCTTCCGGCAATGAAAGAACTTCCATTAATCCTCCCACAAGAACCTTTCGTGCTAAATTTCTGCAAAGGGAAGAAGAGGAACAAGTGGAAGTAGGGAAGCAAATTGGGATGATGAGATGGATCGATTCTATGTGGAATACCAAGCTTTGAGGCCAGCCATCCACCAAGAGCTTTCTTTCCTTGATTTTTGTACCTTGAAGTCAAGGAATGGTCATAAGGGTGGAAGAAGACTTCATAATGATCAGCCCCAAAAGATATTCAACAAAGGTTGGGGAAAATAACCCTACCTACATATGACGGATCAACAAAGTGTTCCGCTAGGGCATGGCTCCAAAAGTTGGATACTTATTTGTCCTTGAATCCAATGTATGAAGAGGAGGCACTCAAATTTGTCACCCTCCACTTGGAAGGAGTTGCACATGAGTGGTGGTACCATGGCATGATCACACAAGGGCATGGATCGATCACTACCTTGGAGGAGTTTAGTCAAAGGCTTGCGATTTGACAGGGTTGATCCGGAAGTGCACTTTAGGGAGTTGGCACAATTGAAACAATGCAGCTCCGTGGATGAATATGTGGCTGAATTTCAAAGACTTTCCATGATGGTGCCGGATGTATCCAAAAAGAGGCTTGTGGTTTTGTTTGTTGAGGGTTTGGTGGACCCCCTCAAGGGGTTGGGTAAGGGCTTTCAACCCTCTTTCACTCCAAGAAGCAATCAAAAATCCCTTGATTTAGAAAAATCGGCTCAAGAGACAGCCTAAGACCACTTTGGTTAGTGGGCAGCCAAGGCCGACATTGGGGTTGGACGCCAGGAAAGCAGCAGCAGATGGCCAGCAAAAGGGACTTTTGGGCAGTCCAAAACAGCACCTTTGGGGCAGCCAAAGAAGCCATTACAGCAAGTACCAAGCATGCAAAAGGAGCTGCCTAAAACAAGCAATGCATGGGACACAAGGAATGATTTGAGGAGAAAAGGGTTGTGCTTCAATTGCAAGGATCCTTGGTCACTAGATAACTGTTGCTTAGGTATCGGGCATGTGCACTATATTGAAGTATTACATTCATGTTAGAATTGTAATTTGCTATTTTCAGCTTTGATATATTTTTGTAAAAAGGCAAATGGCCAATTATAGCACTAGAAATAGTAGGTTGGTGGCCAAAGTGCAAAGTGCCAAGTGCAAAATAGAAAAAAAATGTAATAAAGGGAGGTCGTCCCACCTTAAGTGGGAAAAGTGAATGTAAAAACAGAAATAAAGTATTCCTATTATCCCACATGGAGCGCTCCACAAGGGAAAGAAAGACAAAAGGCTGTAAGGGAGAAAAGACATTCACTCTTTTCATGTTCCCTTTCAAAGCTAGTTCAATTTGAGGACCTTGGGCCCATTTCTACATCCCATGGGCTTTAAGGGAGAGAATAAGGGTAGTACATTCGTGTTATAATTGTAATTTGCTATTTTCAGCTTTGTAATATTTTTCTAAAAAGGAAAATTACCAATTATAGCACTAGAAATAGTAGGTTGGTGGCCAAAGTGCAAAGTGCCAACTTCAAAATAGAAAAAGAATGTAATAAAGGGGGTTCGTCCCACATGGAGCGCTCCACAAGGGAAAGAAAGACAAAAGGCTATAAAGGTAAATGTGGGGGCTCATTGTAAGGGTCTTTTGATGAATCTTGATATTTCTCTTTTGAAAATTGGAGCATTGAGCTCACATTTTCAGCCTTTGAGGATGAAACCCCTCATTGGATTCTATTGAGGACGAAACCCTTAATAGTCACAACACTTGGGGACGAAAAACCCTCATTTGTTGCTTTTCCGTGGCTTCGTCCGGGAGTTACAAGCGATCTTCATATTCACAATTTCCTAAGAGCAAGTGTTTCCATCCGTGCTAGGGCACAATTTCCAGCTAGGGCACACTTTTTGGGGCTGTCATACCCATTTCCAGCTTGGGTAACCCCTTTGGGGATTTCGGGACAACATTTCGGCGGTTTTCTATGGTTGGAAAAATCTGAATTCAATTTTGTTTGATAGCTGCCATTTTGTGGTCATTTTGAGCTATCGTTTGCATTGTAACTCCAAGTATTTCAGAAGATATGAATTTTTTAAGTTTCAGCTGTTTGTGGCCAATAATTAATTCTAGAATTCTGTACTTTGATGTTGAAGCACATATTTCCAGAAATTCTGCATTATTTCATCAAGGGTTTCAATTTGTTGATATATTTCTGAAGATTTGTGTTTGAGAAATACAAAAACCTGAATTTCACCTAGGTCACCTAGGGTTTTAGGGACCAAAAGCAGGTCGCTAACCCTCTTTGGCTCTAATTTCTATGTGGCTGTCATTAAATTCAGGTTTCTGCATGTTGCTGTCATAAATTTCAGCAATGTTCCATTAGGGTTTTGGGGAAAATCCAAATTCCTCAAATTTGAGGGCAAAAGGGACTATACAGAAAAACTTTAGAACTATAAAAGCAAGAGCCGAGAGGAGCACCCATAAGATGAAGTAGAATATGGATGCTTTATAATGTAACCCAAGGTGATGACCCAAAGCAAACTATCTATTTGGTTCGTCAATGATCATTGCAGAAACGAATCCAGTGTAGAAAATGGTTTGTATGAATTGAATTGGATTTGGGATTTAGGAGGTTACTCGTAACTCACTAAGCATCAATTTATCAAGACATCTATGTCAAGAGGGACTTACAGGCTTGACTCTATAATAAAATGGGTTCAGCTACAGAAAACGTTGATGTTTTGCATGTCCAAGTTGAAACACTATAAAGAATAACTTGACCTCTTAAATCAAAAAGTAAAAGAAAATATTCCAAGCAAATGACCTTCGAACAACAAAAAAAAATTGTTATGATTAATGATCATCTTTAACTCAGATGATCAATGTATTCAAAGAACAAAGCCTAAACATGCAATGACAAATTCTCAAGTGTATTGTTTTTAAAAAGACATGCAATAGATTCACACAGACCCAATTTTGACAGAGAAAAAGAAAAGTACATACTTCCCCTGTCGCAATATGTATGATGTGTGGGGTAAATCCCTGTCCTGCACTTCCTGTAATCAAAATAAATTCCAACTGAGAAAACAAAATGTGTCTTGAACCGCATGGGCTAGAACACTTCATAAAATTCACAAAATAATATAAAATCACTCGGACTCTGTGACACATTCCTGCATTAAAACATAAAATTTGGAAATTACACTTACATTCAGACATATATAAAGGTGGCAATCTCCTAAAAGACTAATAATAGCAGTCCCTAAACATCAATTTGAGCAGCATTATATTATCAATATATTGCAACAAAATTTGACAATTTCACCACAAGAAAGCAGCATTTTACAATCAAGATGAATGAGATAATTAAAAACATTCCATGTACTACAAATATGCCATTCGTGTAGAATTTTAGCGCATTAATTTTGATAAACAGATGCTTGTTCTGCAGACCAATGGGTCAACAACAGAATATGCAGAAAACATGTGGACTAGTCTGCATAAACAAATATGGATGCAAATGTCTTAATTGATTTAAAAATACACAAATTTTAGGAAATAAAGATTTAATTATGAAATAGAAAGAAATCAGACTTAAAAACTAGCATGTACGTGCCTCAAATTACAAGGTACTTCACATATAACTTGTCTTTAGCCACTTAGTTGGAGAAACATTATTGAGAAAATGCAAACACAATCCAAAATCAGCCTCAACCTAAGCGATTGCACAGTGTCTATTGTCCAATTTAGGCGGAGTGTGTGAACACTTAACACACTATATACTGAATTTCAACTTCAGACAAACAAGAGATGCAGAGAATGCTAATGCGCAGCAGCACAGTGCTTTAATTAAGTTCTAAAGTTTGAGTTGAGTATTTTCAAACAAAGGATGACCTGATATCATATTTAAGACTTTCTGAATTATTAAAATTAACTGTTCCATCAGAATATACACCAACATATAAGAGAGCAGCTTGCAGGCAACGGGAACACAATCTTCAGTTATTTGGAAAAGATTCAATTAAATGGATAAACTAGAAGAGCATACCCTTAAATAAACGAAAAAGGGTAAATATCATACCCAGTGCTGCCATTTGAGCTTTCTTTCCTCCTCCTCGTTTCTCTGTGTGTTTGTCGGAGTGCGACAGTGCATCGTTCCCATATTTTCTGGGTCTCCCTCTTTTCTTCTTCATTAATGGCTGCTTGCATTGTGACCCCAACTGTGAGTGAGGAGAAGGAACAGAGAGTGAAGAAGCTCCTCCCACAGCTGCAGAGGCGGTTCCATCTCCATCTCCACCTCCACCTCCACCTCCTGAATAGAATAAACCTCCTCCTCCTCCCGCACCAGCAGAGGCAGCTCCATCTCCATCTCCACCTCCACCTCCACCTCCACCTCCTCCTCCGCCTGAATGCGATAGATTTATATTTCCGTTGGCATTGGGGAAAGGGGCAGGAAGTATAACACCTCCATGCGAGTCTGAAAAAGCATCCACATTATTGATATGGTAGTGGGGGTTGTTAGTGTGAGAATTGAGATGTGCATAATTGTATCCTCTTTGATTTTGGTTTTGATAAAAAAAGGACCACCCAAAACCCCAACAACTTCGTCAGGGCTGCAATCCCCGCCTTCACTCATCACTGTGTCTTCCTCTTTATATCTTAACTAAGTAGATAGGTAGCGTTTTCGAAATTAAAGTGAATCCAATTAAATATTTTACAATAGGGAAGACGACTAGGTACTTATGTTGTAATTGAAACAGTGCCTGGTGCCTGGTGCCTGGAGTTGTGACTTTTCGAATGCTCTGTGTCACCCAACAGTCCCCACTCTTGTGAAAGGAAAAACGTTCCCCTGCAAAATTTGAAGATTTAAACCTATTCCAACAAATGATTTTTTTTTGCCTTCAAAACCATAAAATATATTAAAACAAACACGACACTCGTATCGAAGCTCAATTTCAAGATCCATAACACGTGTAGTATTTAAAAACATCTTTTTAATCACTAGTTTTAGATAGATATTTTTAGTAACTCTCACGGGACCAAAATAGTCTATGCAATCTCAAAACTATACTTAGCGGACAGACTCTACTATCCTAGTGTCCTATCATTGTTCTCCCTTTAAAGGTTCATTCTTCTATTGCAGATTTAAACCAGAATTTATGTGTTTTTACCAATGTTTTTTTGTTTCAAATATATCGGACATAAACACTCGTTGTAGGTTGTCCAAGTATCTAGCTTAAATATCGTCACATACAAAGCACTCTATGACATAGTGTCATTCCATCTCGAGCCTATTTGATGTGTAAAAAAGGGTATATCTAGTTTCACCCAATTTAAAGTCTTATGTTGTCTATTTTACTTTAATTATGATAGGATCTTAGAAACTAATGTGCAATCATATCAATAGTTAAATGCTCGACATTCAGATCTAACAGTATATATAAAATGATATTAAGAAGTTGCATTTTATTATGGCACATGTTAAATATGGTAAAACACGAGAAGATGAGTGCACTTAGTTTTTATGTTGCTTCCTAAGCTGATGGATCAAACAGGTTGTGACAGGGTTGAATGTGCTTTGTCTCTAAAACGAAACATTGAAATCCCTCTTGACATTAATATCACATTGGACACTAATGTGAAACGTTTTTGTCCTATTCCACGCTAGTGTCAGGGATTTCTATGCACTTCCTTTCAATCTAGGTCACTTCATCTTCATCTTCAATTGCCTCTTGTACTTTTGTTGCTTCTAGAATACTCGCACATGTTCTTGTAATGATTGAAAAATCTAGCTTCTTGCACTAGCACTTAGATAGAGATTAGATAACAAAAAGCGGTGTTTGGTGGAGTTGGATTGCCCTTAATAGCCAACCCCCTTATTGATTATGACCAGAACAACACTACATTGCCCAAATGAGAGGCTCGAACTCCATGTAGTTCTCTTAGTGCTCCTGTAAGAGTGAATGCATGTCTAAACTACCCTTCCACTATGTTTGCCCTTGTACCTCATCACTAATAACGAGCTAACTACGTATACTTTAGGTGTCCCTTCATGAGCGCTAAATAGAATGCTAAAAAAGAGTGCTAGACTAGAGTGCTTGTATATTGATGTTCACTAGATTAAAAACCATTTGAAGTGCCTTTTGTTGTGTGGATACTTGATAGTACTTGATTTGGCCTTGAGATGCTTTTAACTTGGTTTGGTTTGCTCTTAGCTTGGCTCAAAGTGCTTCATACTTGCGTAGAGGCTACTCCTACTATCTACTCTGGATTTTTACAAAAACAAAGAATATTTACTTAAGAGTTGAGAAGCATTTGTTGGAGGAGCTCTTGGGAATGCCGGTGAGGTATATGAGTGTGTCTGGTTTGTTTTTATACCTTTCCATGGGATGTGATTTTGCACTAAGACTAACCAGAAGTGAAAATAATATGATCATAAGAGAAACTAATCATTAGCTTGAGGCGAGATAGAACAATACGATGCTTTTGTAGGATGTTTATGAGTAAAGAGATCAATTGTGTAGGTGTCTCCGAGCAATTTAGTAGAACATGAAGTATTTGCAAGTCTTAAGAGAGGGGAATAATGCATTTAAGCCATGGTTGTGTGCACAAGACATGATTAAAGGATATAAGAAAAATAAATATTATCAAATACCTAATTACTAAATGTATGTGTTTACATTTACACCCCTTTAAGCTAATAAATGAAATTTGTTAGCTTTAAAGAAAAAACATTCTAGAGTGTGTAAACACACTTTTTCTTTACTTGATTGATTAATTGTTGTTACACAATATATTTTGACATTATTGATAAATTGTAATATTATTAATAATGAGTTTGTAGAACTCGTATTAATAATATAGTTGTAATAGTTTAATTATTTGGGTGAGTTGTGAGAACAACTCACGTAGCTATTTTGGTGTGTGAGATATTAGGGGATAAGACTAAGAGATTCATGGAGAGAGATATGAGGGATTGAAGATGAGTGTTGACTCCACCTTTGTAGGAGATCAAACTACTATAAATGTAAACTCTATCAATGTAATTGATATCCCGAATGAATTTAATTTCCATATTTTATTATTCGGTGTTTTTATATTATATTGCAGTTCTTATCAGTGGTATCAGAGCAGGTTTTTGGAATCCTCTTATCATAGATTTGGGCCTCACAATAGCATGTTCAGCATCCTCGAAAGCAAACACAGTCAGGTGGAAAGAAGATCGTGGTCTACATCATGCGTGGAGAATATCCATTCAAATTTTTAGCATACTTCTGATGCATCTCCATTAAAATCTCCTTCTGATATGTGCCACAAGGAACTCGTTTTGCATGCAGTTCGATTTCTGTTTAACCTGCATCTTTGGAGTTTGTTTCGCAGCCATTTACCTATGCGTCTGCACTATTGTGCATTTGATTTTGTCATTTTACCCCATTCATTGTATTTTCTACTATCTGGTTTGTTTGTATGAGGAGGTTTGATTGGATCTATTGAGACAAAGTTCTATAATGCGGCCAGATCTGTTGAGACAGTCAGTGCATCACATTCCAACCGAAATCACTTGCCTCCAACTCAGAATTCCACACACATATGGATCCACGTTTTGTTTTTGTCCAAGATCCATGATCGATCTTCTACCAGACTAGTCAAAATGACAGTTATCTGCCAATCGTGAAATCGTGAGTTACAAATCTTCTTTTCATTTTTTTCCATTTTTGGATTTAGTAAAAAAACACAAGAATAGAAAAAAAAATCCATTTTTGGATTTAGTAAAAAAACACACAAGAATAGAAAAAAAAAAAAATCCATTTTTGGAAAGGGGTCCGGAAAGATGTTGGATTTAAAATTTGTAGTTTCCATAACTTTCAGCTGGTAACTCAGATTGAGATGATGTTTTTTTAAAATGTGTGTTTTTTTGAGCTCTTTACATTGATCATATCAAAAATTGTAAACAAAAAAAAAAATTGCTTTACGGACGCATTTTTGGTGGAATTCGATCCCATTTTTTTAAATCAACATGGACAAGTTGAATCAAATTGAAAAATTTGAAGGCAAATATTTCCATACATGGCAGGTTAGAACTCAATTGTTGTTGATTAACAAAGATCTATGGGAGATTGTGGAAGGAAAAATCAATAAACCACACGACATAGATGAAGCAACAAAATGGGAAAGCAAGGATCGAAAAGCAATGCGATTATTGGCCTAGGTTTATTTGATGCCTACCTGCATCACATAGATCTAACAAAGACATCACATTTGATCTGGATGACATTAAGCAAACTATTTGGGTCACAAGCAGAGAGTGCAACAGTGGCACTCAAGCAAAAGTTGTTTAGACTCAAAATGGAGGAAGGAGAAAGTATGGTGGAACATATCAGTAAGTTTTGTTCTATTTCAAATCAATTAGCTGGAATCAAAGTTGATGTGCTTGATGATGATGCAAAAGCAATATTACTTAATAACATGCCTCCTAGCTATTCTAATATGGTCTTCACTTTGAGAAAAATAAATCTGAGTCTAGAGGATTTAATTTCTTCTCTGATAGAAGAAGAAAATAGAACCAAGAAGATTAATCTAGAAGAAACTGCAATGTATGTTAGAAACAAATCATATGCTAAAGGAAGATTCAAACCTTCTTTTAAACAAAAATCAACCTCCAAAGGTCCACAAAAATTTCTTTGTCACTATTGTAATGTTCCTAGACATGGTATTATGTATTGTAAGAAAAGAGCACAAGATTTACTTGATGGTAAATTGAAGGATAAAGCCTTCATTTCTGAAAACAGAGATGAAGAAAGTGATTGGGATATGAAGTCTCCCCACTCTGATAATGAGGAAACAAATGCTCAACAAAGTGATGAAGACTTCTTGTATTAAGTAAAGAGTGCATTTTTATGGAGGACGGAGGCAACAGAGGCTGGAGGTCAATCAATGACCTCTTGTTAGTCACCAATGACGGGGCCGCACGAAGTTGTGGTGGCAGTGTGTGTATGTGTGTTTTCTTTTATTTCAGATTTGTAGTATGATTTCAGAGTTCTGTTTGAATAAGTGAAATGTTCACATTGAGGGGGGAACTGGAACATGGTCTCAATGTTCAATTTTCCCTCTATTCAGTTTGTATTCAATAAGTAGTGGTTCCTACATATTCCCTGAAGGAAATACATAGTGGATAGATGAAAGCACAAAGGAAAAGCAACAACATGATATTTGGGTTGTTGGTTGTCTTGTAAAACCATCCTTTGTTTTAGGTTGTTGGTTTTCCTGTAAAACCATCATTTGTTGAGGTTGTTGGTTGTCCTTGGAAAACCATCCTTGTAGGTTGTTGGTTGTCCTACAAAACCATCCAGATCATGAGCATGCATGGGCAACAAGTTGTAGAAGGAAGTGTGATTGTTGTTTCTATAATGTCAACATTAGGGGAGTGTATATTGGGAATTAATAATGTTAACAATAGGGGAGTGAATGTTACAAATATATTGTGACATTATTAATAAATTGTAATATTATTAATAATGAGTTTATAGAACTCATATTAATAATATAGTTGTAATAGTTAGTATTAGTATTTGGGTGAGTGAGTGAGAACAACTCACATAGCTATTTTGATGTTTGAGATATTAGGGGATAAGTCTGAGAGATTTGTGGAGAGAGATATGAGGGATTGAAGATGAGTGTTGACTCCACCTTTGTAGGAGATCAAATTACTATAAATGTAAACTCTATCAATGTAATTGATATCCCGAATGAATTTAATTTCCATATTTTATTATTCGGTGTTTTTATATTATATACCGCAGTTCTTATCAATTGTTTGGTTATTTCAATGGTCATGAATAAAATACCCCCGAGGGTGAAACCCACAATAAAAGAGTATAATCAACATCTATATAATGAAAATTGAAACTTTAATTTTGAATATATTGAATCAAATTTGAAATATGTATAATATAACAAAATGAAGAAGAAGAACATATGTATGCGTAGGACTAACTTTTCCCTACAAATCTAGAATATCATGCCCACTTGTTAAGGCATGAGTAAAGGGAGACTATAGGAAGATACTTGGAGAATTGGGGGTGATCGATCCCCAATCAAAATAAAGTTAGGAGCACAATCGGGCCAATTGAAAATGCCAAAAAAGTTGTAAGAACAAAAACCCCACTATGTATATGATTAACTAAAATGTGGAGTATGGGGATAGTTAATCTAAGTTATGAACAACTATAAATAAAGTAAATAAATGCAGTAAAGAACTCTATAGACGATCCAAGTAAATATGCAAAAGGAAATGGTAACCCTAATATGCAAGAGGAAGAGGAAAGAACTCAACTGAATTGAAAATGCTCGCAAGATTTGAGTAGTAGGGGTGACTGGAAAATCTAGAAGAAGGAACAATTGTGTAAAAACCCTGAAAATTATGGATCTGGAGTATCTATCTAGACTAGAGCACCTAGAGAGGGATTGGGGCACCTATGGGTGCTCTGGTCTACAAAATGGGCACCCCGGTATATGCAAAAGCTCTAAAACTAAATCTCACAGGGATGGGAGGTGGTATGAAACCCTCACTAATTGTCGCATGAGATTCACTTCCATACTCCATATGCTGTCATGATATTCCAAGATGACAAGAAAACCTGCAAAATACCTAAAAGGAGTATCAAAACCCTAAAAAAGAAAAATGTAAATGAATGGGTCGAATGACCTTAGCTGCTACAACAAAGGGGGCTTACTAATTAAGTGTTACACTACATTTCAGACCCAAATGTAGTTCTGGTGAGTGTGTGCATAATGTGCCCTAGGTTCTCTTGTGCCAGTCACACTTTGTTAAGTAGCAAACAATAACTAAATGTAGAAAATTTAATAACATGTGTCCATGGAATAAAATAGAATCCCTCCCCTATGAAGTGTGTGATGCAGATGTCCTAGCCTTGTGCCTTGATGATGGAGCTATGTGGATGCAAGTGATCTCCAATGCAATAGATGGATGCAACTCTAGATGGATGATAGTAATGACTAGTGCTAGGTCCCTCATTATGGTCTCATAACTTTATATTTATAGGGTTCTCTTGATCTAATTTCGTAATTAACCCGAAATGGCCGACCACCAAAAAGATAAAGATCTAAATGACTAGAAAGATCCCAAAAAGTGGCGGGAAAGTTTAAGAAGGATCGGGCGCCCATGGTGGGACCAAGGGCAGATTAAAAAAATAATGGCAAATGACTAAAACGATGAACTAGGCATATGGATGTAAAATGTTGGGAATGATGAAATAAAATAAAAGAAGATGGCAAAAAGATGGGGGTTAATTAGTACTTTCTTCACTCAAGAACCTTCTAAATAGTAGTATGAAACCGAGATAAATAATATCTAAAGTGCATGATTTTGTGACTACATTTTGCCCCCACTTTATGTTGATGAGCGAAAAGATCTAACATAAATTAGATAGAGATGTGTACTTGATGTCCATGAAGATTGTAGTAGAAAACGTGTCGATGGAATAGAAAAAGCATGAAATGACAAAAAAATGGAACATGGAAACTAAAGATGAAAATGCACAAAAAGTGATGAGAGTGAACCTAGGGTGGAAACGTGCATGTAGTTGTTGATGTGTGATGTACCTGCATGGTTAGTATAATGTGTGTGTTGTCGCGAACTTTACGTGTTTGATGTTGATGTTGTTGTTGTTGTTGCCCCCATTTGACTATTTGTTTCTCATACGGCTCGGACTGTAAGGAGAAAATGATCAAGTAATCAAATATGTATGTATGTATGTGTAAAAATGCAATGTAAAAGACATGTATGTAAAATGTAAAGTACAAAAATGAAAAAGTGTAAATGGAACATGTGCACCTGATCCATGTTGAGAAAGAGAGTGTAAAGGATATCTTGTACTGCCAAGGTTTTTTGGGTGATCTAACACCATAGGCCAAAGAAGTGTAGGAGGAATTCCATTGTATCCTCCAAGCTCTAACTACTTCCTTGAATGTGTGTGAAGAGATCTTTGTACATCTCTTAGTTTTTGGGTGATCCGACACCACTAGATGAAGTAATGTAGGAAGGCACACCCACTGTAACCTCCGAGCCTTATAACTGCTTCCCCATAATGCTAAGGACACCATGTCCTATAAAATTTTGTTGTGTATGGGGTTTGTAGACTAGTCTGAACCCACTCGTTGTATGTAACCCACAATGCCAAGGGTGGAAAGTGCACTAAACTAAACCGGTGTAAATGTGTTGTGTTAGTATGTAAACCCCAAATGATGCCCCCCTCTTTGGGGGCATGCAACGTCGTTGATAGGAGAATGCGGCCCCAAAAGAGGACCAACCACATGTATTGTACCTAGAAAATGTTTGGTAGAAACCAAGGCATGCACAAACAAGAGGCTAGCTAAATACAAGTGTTAGTATGAACAAACATGCATATAGAAAATAATGTGTAAGCTATGCAAACAATGTAAAATTACCAAGTAAAGTAGTAAAAACATGCAAGAAGACAAAGTAAGCTACACAAAGTGGGCTGCAAACATGGGACATCACTCACGATGTTGCAAGACACGTAAGGCCATCATGGCCACAAACAACAAACAAGTGTGCACACCAAACATAGGGCAAGGCCCACAAACAAGAGCAAACAATAACAAACAATGTAACAAACAAGTATGGAAGCAAATATCCCTGCATAACAAATGTTGCACATGAAGCACCCATTAACATGTTATAAAGATAACTAGTATGTCAAAAGTGTGTATAAGTAATTAATGTAAAGTGTTAAGTACAAAATGAAACAATATCACCTGTGAGAGACAAATTTGGATCCCCCAACGACCAATGTAGGAAGGGTAGAAGGCAAACATCCATGTTGCGTGTAAGAGACCTGTATTTATAATCACAACTAGAAAAATACATGAACGTGCATGTGTGAATGGTATAGATAAATGACATACAAGTAATCAAACTAGCATGTGTAATAAAGTGACCATGAACAAGCAAAAGTAAGCAAGAGTAAAAGCAACCATAATATGCAGTATGTTGTGGATGGATGGAATGGAATGTAAAATGGAGTGATAGGAGCCACGTGCCCCTTGAGTGAATGGAAATGTATATGGAGTGAGTTTCATTTGGTTTTCCCCTCGCGATCCAAGAATGAACCATAAACGAGAGTGTGTCATCAAGAAATGGTCGAATAGTGTGTCTTTTCTAGCCAAAGCACGTTGTGATGAGTATGTATGCATAGTGATGATGATATGTGACATATAGAAGAGATGTATGCTTCAACCCTATAGCCGAAGCGTATATGATGACAAGATGAATGAAGGAGTGATGATTTAACATAAAGCATATATCACTATGAGATGAATAGTAGGGATTGGTGATGTATCCTAAAGCGTATACCACTACAAGATGATAGGGTAAATGATGATTTAGCCTATATCGTATGTCACTATCCTAGAAATGTCACATGATGAAAGGTGAAATGATAAACTTGTGATGAATGTTAGGTCCATTTGATTGGTAAACCCTCAGCATTCGAGTATGGACCAAGGAACTAAAATGCATCATCGGGTAGTGAGTGCAATGCGTAGAAGAAAATGCAATATGTGTGATGATAAACAACAATGTGATATGATGGGTAGAATGTGTAAAGATGTGATGTGTAGAAATGCAAATGCAAGATGTGTAAAATATGTCTATGGATGTAGTAGAGTAATATGTAAGATGATGTAATGTTAGAATCATGTATGATGAATACTAGTATAGTATGTAGAGTATGTGTGAAAATGCGCGGTGTAATATGAATGGTATGTAGATAAATGAATAATGCAGTATGTAGGATAAGTAGTGTAGGATGTAAGACGTATAGATAATGGTGTATGCATAATGATGACTAACATGATGTATGATGTATAAATGCACAAATGTCAAAAATGTTGTAGACTAAATGTAGAATGTATGGTGTATGACGTGTAATGTATGAATAGGTGCGTGTGTAGTACCTAGTATGCAATGTGTGGGGTTCATGTGTGGTAAGCCCTCAACAGTCAAGTGTGAACCGAAGCACAAGAGTGTGTCATTGGGTAATGGTCAATTCTAAAGTGTGTAATGAGTATGCCTATACTAGTAGATGCTAAGATTAGGAGGATGCAGGATGTTATGCCCCCTAAGTGTATGATAATGTGCCCCAAAGTGCATGATTTGATAAATGATTGATGAAGGTGGTAAGGTACTTATAGATTTTGTAATATTAATTCAATGATGGGATAAATGATGAGAGATTGTATGATATGTGTAACGAGTGATAGATTATTGTAGATGTATGCATGAGTGATTATGTAATAGATAAATATGTTAATGTAAGATGAAACGAGGTTCTTTATTATAAAATACCCCTCAATAGTCATATAAGAACCATAAGAATATGAGTGTGTCATCAGGAGGGTAGAGTAACAAGAGTCACCTACCAAAGACCAAGTTTGCATGTTGTGGAACCATGTTGGATAAATTTAATAGTAGAACTATGCGATGGTGGTGGAACCATGTTGGATAAAGTTAATAGTAGAACTATGAGATGATGGTGAATTTGAAAATATATCATGACCACTAATAGGAGGATTAGTTGTTTTGACAAACTTAATTGGTTGGAGCTTAGATTTGAGAGGAGGCCACGTTGCGCTAACTTTGAAGGGAGGTTGCATAGGTTGACTTGGTAATACGATAGACGACTGAATAGTAGGAGATGGTGAACTAATTGTGGTAGATGATTGACTTGGTGGTGTAGTAGATGGCTGAATAGGAGGTGAACTACTTGTGAGAGGTTGTTTGCTTAGGAGTTGTTTGAGTAACGCTAGCTTGATGCTCATTAGATATAGGTGAGTCAAATTTAGGAGCCCAATGGGATTTATTATTTGTATTAGAATGTTGTGCGAAAAATTAAATAAGGCCTTGACGCTCAAGATGTTTGATTATTCATGACAAAGCGTGGAAATTGTTATCATTATGTCCATTAATTTTATTATAATTGCAATATGGATGACCTTGATATTTTGTTAACCGATAAGGAGAATAATAATGAGTAGGCAAGAGAGTGATCAACTGATGACTAAGGAGTTGAATAATAATGTCATGTTGCATAGTATTATGCTCAAATATGAGAGGCTCAGGAAATGGTATGTCTTGAGGTTCAACTAGATGATATGTAGTGAACATATGATTGTATATAAGATGTAGAAGGAGCACAAACATGCGATTGAGAAGACATCCTTAAGATTTTGAATTTCAGATTTGAGAGATATAATCGTGGATTCTATAGACCTTAAATTTATTTTGAAATAAAGCATGTAGAGCATGGATTGATTCCAATAGGGGTTGATTAGATGGAGGATCACTAGGGTCGTCAAATAAATGATCAAATATAGGACTTATTTTATGTGGCGACGTATTGTCATCCAGATACATGGTGTCTATTTGTTTTTGTAAAACAACCTGGCAATGGGGATATCTCTTAAGTAAATCAAATAAAGAGACTTGAGCAACCTTATGACCCATGATAGAAGAAATATGAGAATCCTAAGCATGAAAGACTTCAGTTCACCAAAATGATTAACTAAAATGTGGAGTATGTGATAATTAATCTAAGCTATGAAAAATTGTAAATAAAGTAAATAAATGCAGTAAAGAAGTATATAGATGATCCAAACAACTATGTCAAAGGAAATGGTAACCATAATATGCAAGAGGGAAGAGGAAAGAACTTAGCTAAATTGATGATGCTCACAGGATTTGTGTCATAGGGGGTGACTGAAAAATTTGGAAGAAGGAACGACTATGCAGAAGCCCCGAAAAGGATGGATATGGAGTATCTATCTAGACTAAAGCACCTGGAGAGGACTGGGGTGCCTACGGGTGCTTTGGTCTGTAGAATGGGTGCCCCTGGTCTACAAAATGACTGTCATGTGCATGCAAAAGCTCTAAACTAAATCTCACAAGCCTGGGAGGTGGTTTGGAACCCTTGTTGTCCTCATCATCATGAGATTCACTACTCTGCTTTGGATGTCGCTGATATTCCAAGATGATGAGAAGACTTGCAAAAGACCAAAAAGGAGTATCATAACCCTAAAAAAAATAAAATGTAAATGAATGGATTAGAATAACCTCATCTACCACAACAATGGGCTTACTAACTGAGCATTGCACTACATTTTGGACCCAAATGTAGTTTTGGTGAGTGTGTGCATAATGTGCCCTAGGTTCTCTTGTGCCAGTCACACTTTGTGAAATAACGAGCAATAACTAAATGTAGAAAATGTAATAGCATGTGTGCATGAAATAGAATAGAATCCCTCCCCCTATGAAGTGTGTGATGTAGATGTCCTAGCCTTGTGCCTTGATGATGGAGCTATGTGGATGCAAGTGATCTCCAATGTAATAGATGGATGCAACTCTAGATGGATGATAGTAATGACTAGTGTTAGGTCCCTCATTATGGTCTCATAACTTTATATTTATAGGGTTCTCTTGATCTAATTTCATAATTAACCCTAAAATGGCCGACCACAAAAGGCTAGAAAGAGCCCAAAAAGTGGTGGGAAAGTTCAAGAAGGATCGGGGTGCCCATGGTGGGGCCAGGGCGCCCATGGGTGCCCTAGTAATGGCTTGGGCACCCTAGTTGAGGATAAAATAATGGAAAATGACCAAACAGACTAGGCATATGGATGTAAAATGTCGAGAATGATGAAATAAAATAAAATAAGATAAGATGGCCAAAAGGTGGGGTTAATTAGTACTTTCTTCACTCAAGAACCTTCTAAATAGTATCATGAAACCGAGATAAATAATATCTAAAGTGCATGATTTTGTGATTACAATAAAACTAGAAGAGCAAAAAAAAAGTAATTTGGTAGTATTGAGGCATAGTCAATCTAACACTCAAAGAATTTTGGAACAAACCCACAAATTGTTATGTCATAGGACGACAAGTGTCATTAAACCATGATGTAGCTTTTCTAATAAACCACATTGTTGTAGATGGATCTGGTTTGTACTTCTCAAATGTCTATAACTTATTTTATGTACCTTGGGATATTATATTATAGTGTATAAGGGTTAGGAGATGTTGACATGTGGCACACATAACCTTAGTTAGTTATTGGTTTATAATGTTTGGGGTCACATAAGAATTAACTATATTGGGTAATGAGTGGCGTACATTGTGATAACGTGTTACTCATTCATTCGAGTAATGTATGCCTATATAAAGGAGATAAGTATCATTATGAGATATTTCATGTATGAGTTGAGTATTCTACTTGGTAGAAGGATATTGGAGGTGCCCCCGAAGTGGAATTCCTTTATTGGGAGATCATGGAGTTATTTCTTCCTTAAGGAGTATTGTATGCCATTTTGTACCTTAAGGGTATTCTTCTATTATTGTGAATATATTTAACACTAGGGCATCTTATCCCACCAATATCTCTTATGTTGTGTTGTGTCCTACATATTTTCTAAATTATTCATTTATTATATGTGAAGATATTATCAAGTGGTATCAGAGCATCGATTTGAGAAAAAAATTAGGTTGAAATCTTGATGTTGAATATTCACAAATCTTTGAAATAGGTAGGAAATTTTATGCAATTTTTTACTAGATTTACAAATTATTTCAAGAAGATATAGTCCAAATTTCATAATTTTTAAGTCATTTTGAGGAGTTTATTGCACTTAGAGTGTTTTCCACAAATTTTCTCCATAGGCCACAATTTTCAGATTTTTTTTCATTTTTTTACATTTTTGAAATTCTCTCAAAATTTTATTTATGTTTTATTCTCTATACTTTCTTATTTTAGGTGGCATCCGGCCAAAATTGGTAGTGCAAATATTGATCATATGAGTTTGTTCTTGAAATCCTAATGTTTGTGCATCACATGGATGTGATCTTTCTATAGAGATGGCGAGATTGATGCTAGAGAATGGTGGATCTAATTTAAGAAAATATAGTTTTCACAGAGAAGGCCATATTTTCTTTTTCATCTTTGGCTTGGTAGTCTAGTGTGAACATGGTGCTTTCAATTGAAACAAGAGAGTTCAAATTGATCTTGGGAGAAAATGGAACACACTTTCTTAGCTCAATGGGACAAAAAGAGAAAAAAAGAAGAAGATGAAGATAATGAAGATTTTGTAAAAGATGATGATGAAGAAAAATGCAATGATGATGATGAAGAGGCTATGAATGATTTAGAAGGAGAGACAATGGATCAAGATAAGAGTTTAGATAGTGCATCTCCAAAGAAGGAAGCTTCAATATTTCAGTTTGAAGGGTGCATTCAAAGGAAAAGGTAATTATTTCCATAAACCTAGAAGTAAGTATAACTTCATCAACATTAATGTGGATCCATCTACATTTTCAAACAAATAATATAAAGGAAGCTCAAGTGGAGGTAATAAGATTCAATTTTTTAAGTTTAAAGCTCTCTATGGAAAGAGTTGTTTTGCATTCAAAATTTTATGTTTGGATATAGTTATTGGATATCCTTTATTAGAGATTGTGGCAGCAATCAACATTAATGTGCAAAATAAGTTCATGAAGAAATGGTAATGTTAACACCCTTATTAGATTAAGAATCTAGATTGGTGAATTAAGTACACTAAAGGATGTAAAGGGGAGATATAGGAGGATATTCTAATTAGTTAACTTCCAATATTAATTATCTAATATAATAACAACATATTAATGCTTGTAACTAATGTACAAAACAAGACACGAACATGGAAACATAAGGTAATGAGTGTACTTAGCTTATTGCAGATGCATTTAAGAAGTTTTGTGTGTGCAAATTATTGGAACTGGGGATCTAGACTCAATGATGATTCATTCCTAGAAGTATGACTGAAACCGACATGGCGGGACTTTACAACTTTATCGGACCATCTCGTATGATCTTGACCATACTATATAGTTTTGAACTTGCTCTGAATTTGGTTTTGTAACTTTTTGGGAGTGTTTCCTAGCTCGAAATGTGTATCCTTGGCAAACCCTACTTTTTGATCATGTTTTGAAGCATTATAAACATTATGAATAAGATATCAAACCATATCCATGGGGTGGAAGGCCTTGTAAAAAATAAATTAGTTGAGTTATGGGTACCCTTGCGCATCGTCGATATTGGCACTACTCTAAAGAGGCCTTAAAATACACATCATTCTACATCGAACATGTGATATCTAAATGAATGCAACTATGGTTTAACAATTTGAACTTCTTTTACAATGCTTGAATTGAGTTTGGCTATTTCTCAAATGTTTAGATAAGAGATGTTTGAGTGCTTGCAAATCATATGACTTCTTGACTGTATGATGCTTCAAAATTATAGTGATTATTTCTCTAATGTGTGTGCATAATATTTAGTGAGATTTAGGGAGCCTTGAGTACCTTTAACAAGTGTAGGAAGTGAGTGTTTAATGCAGTACTATGTGATTTCCAAGTGTGTAAATGAGAAATTTTATACTTGCTTACATGGGGTTTTAAAGGTAAATTATTGAAGAAAGCCAACCCAAAGGGAGTAGAGGACCAAATGAAGAATATGAAACTGAAATCAAAGATGGAGGATATGTTAGTGTAAAACCTTACAAGTCGACAAGATTGATAACAGCTCTTGAGCAAATTGGATACTTTTTCATAGGGATGAGAAACATGAAAAATGAAGTTTACATCTCATCAATTGGAGTTTGTCTATGGATTTTGTGCATTTGACTTGTAGAATTTGTCGACATATCAGTGTGTATGACTAAGAAAGCTAGACAAGAGACCTCAAGATGTACTAACCATAGATAGAAAGGGTGTGTTTATCTCAAAGAAGAGTGAATTTTCAAAGTCGAGTTGTTGTCAAAGGGTAAATTACCAAATTTGAGTGTCTACATTTGACCCCCTTTAAGTATGAAATGAAAAATACATGTTGAAAGGAAAAGATGCCTGAGTGTAAAGACAAATTTTGTATTTTCACGAGAGTTTATTTTGTAGTTTTTATGTTGTGCTTGTTGTTGGCATACTTCATGATTAAACATGCAACATATAGTGTAGTCAATTTATATAATAGGCAACGAACTTTAACTCAAGTATAAAGTGTAGTATGTAAACGTTGCATTTGTATAAAGTGAAAATAAAAAGATGGTAAAAACATGGAAGGAATACACCTATTTTTCTTATGGAGGAGAAGATACCATTTTTTATGTGTACTTATAGATTTGGATTGTTGAACTCACTTAAGGATTGGGGGATTCGTCCCAATAATTCCAAAGAGAAATCAAAGTGTTATGTGCATACAACCCAACATGTAGTAATGAAGAAAGAGAAAAGAAAAATGAGGTACCAAAGCACCCAAGAAGGAAGAAGACTATGTATCAAATTTACTCAACAACTATGATACCTCCCCTTTAACTTTAAGAGGTAAGGAAAGACTACCTATGAAGAATTTGATTGTTTTGATACTTTTCATAACCCCATAGACCACACTACTGCATATGGATCTAGACCCAATTTTACAAATAAATACACACAATAAAATAGAATGAGTTACCTTATGCACTTTTCATGTGCCACACAATAAAATAAAAATTATAATGTACTGAAATGTAGATGAAGAAAGGAGGCCCATGCCCCCAAGATCCTTGAAAATGAAACTGAAACCAAGTGTCGTGGTGAAGGAGTGAAGTGCTTTGTGGCTCATGTTATGATTTGAATTGAATTAAATGAATTAGAAAATGTGTTAAGAAATAGTGCTTTAAGGTGAAAAATTGATCCTTTTGAGAAATTTGGTGTAATTTCCCCTTAGAAAAACTAGGTGAAAGGGCCATAATAGTCTGTATGATCCTAACCAAGTTGTACATTTTTGACCTTTTACAACATTCTCTATTTTTTTAATGTTTGATCATATTTAAAGTACCCATAACTGTATATAATTATGTATGAACCCAATTTTTTTCCCATGTCTATTGTAGGTGTAGAATATACGTGGATGAATGCCCCCTCTTTTAAGGTGCACACAATAAATCATTTGAGCACAAAGATCAAAGTAATAGATGTGTAACCATCTCTCGATAAGTATGATAATATATATAGGAACTTATAGAAGGTATGTAATGGTGGTCACCGATGATGGGATCCCAAACTTGCATAAGGGGATGCATATGGTGGAAACCATGACACACAAAAAGAACAATAGAAGTAATGAGTCATGTATAATAAAACAAGTGCAAAGATAAAGCAATAATACTCTCGAGAGACAATGGTATACAACCAATGTCACATAAAAGCCATAAAAACATAAACATGGGACACCCACAAAGTGGCACAAGACAATCAAGGCTCTTAGGCCCACAAATAATGTTAATTGAAATAGGCATAAAGACACAAACATGGGAAACCCACAATGTCACAAGACAAGTAAGGCACACAGCCAAAAATGAGGAGACAAACAAGTAGTAACCCACACAATGAGAAAACATGAATGATAACTAAGAATGTTAGAATGTGATGGAAGAAAATGAAAAATACATGTGAAGTAAGAGGTTTCAATGTTACACAAGACACATGTGTTAGTCCTGTTAGTTTAAAAAATAACAAATACACAATGTATGTAATCAAGCGTAATGAGGAAGTAGAAAGGAACTATAATGAAATAATAACACCCATATAATGTGGAGGTATGCCCCCAAGATAAGAATGTAAGTAACCATGATAGATCTTATTAGCATGTATCGATATATGTATCCTACATCAAGTTTAATATATTGTTAGTGTGTGTGACTTGCCTCATCATCACTTGGAGTCTTGTCCACCTCACATGGTGATTCATCTCACTTAGGTGAGATCATAGGTCGTAGGTTTATATGAAACAGGACATATTACCTCATAGTTACTATCATTGTCATACGTGTCATAGGATTTATATGATAGATTCTACCATAGAATTTGTCATATGCGTCGGTGTGTGTCATTCAAGAGTTAATTTCCCATTACGGAATATAACTCATGTTGGTGAAATAATTTTTCGTATGACAAATTATGTGTTTCCACCAACGCTCACGGGGCTATTCCCCTCCTTCTTGTGTATGGGGAGGCTCCCATTATTGAATGTAAATGATTTAATTTAATTTGAATTAAATCTAATTACATAGTAACTAATATGATAAATGATGTACAAATGATAAAGTACAGTGATGACATAAGCAAAATAGTATGCAAAGTATGAAACCCTAAGAAAGGAAGAGATATAGGAGTACTTATTTGATTTTTGAATGGATTGGAAGTGATTTGGGCAGGTGCGACGATGATGAACAGATTTGTAAATAGGGTCATCATTGATCACTCGAAAATATGGAGTGTAAGAATAGAGTTGATACAAAGCGCCAGAAGCAGGACGAGGCACGTGTGCACTAGTGAATGCGTAGACACTCACAATTTTCATTCTCATTGTGTTGCAGGGATTCTCAATTTCTCTTTGTTGATCACTTGATGTTCACACTATGATCGTTGATGATACTTGTAGCCTACAAAATAAAAGTTTACCCGTATGCCCACAAACCACATCAAACCTAAAAAAGAAAATGTAAAATGGGAGTCGGAATGACTCCGACGGTCACCTAAGAGTGAAATTATGACAAAGTGATGCACTACATCTCAATATACATGTAGTTCTTATGTGTGTGTGTGTAAGAATGATGCCCTAGGATGCCTTTGTGCAAGTTGCACTTGATAGTAGGTTGTAACTAGAATGTAGCAATGTAGTAGAATGTGTGGATGGAATAGAATGAACTTCCCCTTATTATGTTGTGTATGTCTAAGTATGCAGCCATTGTCCCTTGAATTAATTATAGATGGATGCCTTTAAAGTGGTTTAGTGCCTTTGGAATGCAAGCTTAGGTGATGATAATCATTTTTAGTGCTTGTTCCTTGATTTTGAACGCAACTATGTATCTCGTATGATTACCTTGTTTGAATTTTGTAATTGACAACTGGAAGGCCGACCTATAAGTGAAAAATATTCCTAAAAGATAAAAGAGACCTAAAAAGAGTGAATAAGATAAGAAAGGTTCAAGGGCACCCAGAAGGGATAAGAACGCCCGGCCATTGTTGTCATGGTTGGGCGTTATTTTCTGAAGCCATGAAAGATAAACAAGTAAAGTTTCAACTAGGTTTTAGGGTGTGTAAGACCAAATAGAAAACAAGAGACAAAGAAAAGAGGCCAAAGATAGTTGTCAATCACTAGTTTTCTTTCTTAGGAATCATATAAATTCTAGTATGCTTTTAGGACCTAGAAATATACCCAAGTGCATGATTTTGTGTCTACATTTTCCCCACTTTATGTTGTGGAGTGAATACTTGATAATAAAAAGTATATATAAGGTGTGTATCTTATGATCCTATAGAGCATGTAGAGAATAGTGAGTTAAGTGGAAAAGTGAAGCGTGGAATGATTTTAAAGTGAAGCATGGAGAGTAGGAAAGGAAAGTGAACCTAGGTGTGAAGCGTATACATTATTTGTACCTATTGTTGTACTTGTATTTGATGTTGTAGGTTTCTTCTTGTTGTGTATTAAGGATGGGCCTACAAAAGAAGAGAAAATATTAGTCAAAGTATCGTATATGAAAAATATGAGCAAAGTATGCAAAAGTATGTAAATTGTGTAAAAGTAGTAGTAAAGGAAAGTGTGCCCCTGATGTAAAAGAGTGTAAAGGATATAAATGTGTCGTAAAATGTTTTGAAGAGAATTTTTTTGGGCAATCTCACACTAAGAGCAAGTGTTGAGGAGAGAGGTCTAGTTTTACTCTCCTTCCATGACTCTTCCCAATAAGCACCACTACAGATGGTGCATACATGATTTAGTTTTGATTGTTTCTTTTATTTCGATTATTCTAAATTAGTTATGATTGAAGGAGATCGAATGCATTTTGTGGACTGAGGACTGTTCTTGTAAATATATGTTTAATCAAGAAATTTTTAAACTGTGTTGTACTTGAAAATTTGATTATATCTAGCCCAAGGACATTAGCACCTGTGATAAGTCAGAGCACCCAAGCGTTAGTGTCAATTCTTGGCACTGGTGTTTATACTATGTTTTGGACCCAAGTCATATCCTGGGCTATTTTGTGATTGTATTTCTATTTTGTTTTGCCTGTATCTGATTTGAATTGTATCTTTGAGCTATTATAGGGGTTATTTATTCACCCAATGTATACCCCCTCGTTTGGGGTGCATGTGATGATGATACGAGGATGTGTCCCAAAGGAGAGGACATGATGTTGAGCTGAACTATATACCTACAGGGGGTAGGGGATGTGCATGGTAGGAACCAAGGCACATGCAAACAAAGTGGCTAATAACATGTGTTAGTAGAAAAATTAGTGTGTAATAGAGGACAATGTAACAAGCAAGTTTGCAAACAAATTGGACCACAAAAAGTGGGTTTCAAACATGGGACATCACTCACAATGTCACAATACAATCAGGGATGAAGCAACCAAAAGTATACAATGATCACACAAGACATAAGGCATAGCCCACAAACAATAACATATAATAACAAACAAGATCAAGAAAAATGTATCAGATAACCATGGTGGCATATAGTCCTACAAATCAAATGTTACACATGAAGCACCCATTAACATGTTAGAAAGATAAAGAGTATGTCATAACATGCATATATCAATGAAAATGTGAAATGATAGTAGTGAGAACTAGTGAAAAATGTAGCAATAGAACTTGTGTAGTATGTGATAGTAAAGAAAGTAGATGCCCCACGAGCCTTGGTGGGGCTAATAAAAGGTACAATGCCAAACATCATTATAGCTTGTAAGAACATGTAAAAGAGTTGCATTCACAACTAGCAACCAAGTGAATGCCCATGTGTATATGATAAAGATAATTACATATCGAGTATCCAACTAACATAGTAAGAAATGTGCAACATGTAAGTAGAAAATATAGCAAGAGTAAATACAACCAAGATATGCAAATTTTGTGAATGTGATGGGATGGTATGCAATGTTTGAAGATAATAGGACTAACGTGTCCCCTAGTAGATGTATGTGAAATGAAGTTCATTTATGGGAACCCTCAACAGTTAAGAATGAACCATAGAACAAGAGTATTTCATCGGGTAATGAGCGTGTGATAAGAGATGCTAGAAAGATGTATCATGAAGCACAAAGCAAGAAATGTGAATGATGTGATGTTCATTTTAGAATTAGGCCCTCAGTAGTTAAGTATGAACTATGGAACTAGATTGTGTCATACAGAAATGACGATCCACCGCGTGTATCAAAGGGCATATGAGGGTGTAAAAGTTATGAAACACAGAGCACAAAGTATGGTAGTAGATGCTAGAGACAATCGATAGTGCTAGAAGGGGGGAGAAGTGAAATGCCCCTAAGTGTGCCAATGATAGAGATATATGTGATAACAAACGAGATACCATGCCATTGTGGGAGAGTGTGAGTTGTGTCATGAGAATAGAGAGAGTCATAACAATGCTTGGCGGGAGCAAGAGTAGAATGAGTGATGCAGCCTAGAATTCACCAATCAAGCCCAGACATGCCGACACATCACTCAAATTTAGACCGAGTGCTCACCCGAAGTGTGTAAAGGTACTAGGCCCCTTTTTAGGGTTGTTGTTATAGGATGCTAGCATGATGAAGAATTAAAGCATTCAAAACTATTACTAATATATCATTCTATAGTGTATGTCCGTATCTAGATCTAGAGAATAATGAGACTCAAAAGATAACCATGATGAAATCAAACATGCAATACTGAACTATAACCATGATAACACCTTGATTCAATCCATGATATCCATTATATTAAATTTAGTAATACACAAAAGCTTCCTTATAATAACAAAGAGTAGTATGTACTCATGCACTTATCGATTTGGCAACATAATCTCACTATAACTCGCTTCTCGCACACACTCTATGCTATATAGTTTATTACATATTTATAAGGGTGGGGACTTTCCCTTCACCACTTATCTAATCCCAAAATAGGTCACATACTATTATTAGCCACACGCCATTACAAAAATATCCACACATGCAAGTGTGCTAACAATAGACTACTTTTAGTTAACTGGTGGTAGTAGATCTATTCTCATACTAAATCCATGCAAAGCACTTTGTAGCCGATCCTCCAAAAATATCCAATGCCTGTCATGTAATTTTTGACCAGTTTGTGTGCTCCACATGCTATCTCCAAAAATAAATCCTCATCGTGAAAACGGATAAGTCCCAAATCTGTCTCTCTTCTTCTTCGCACACAATCCTTTCCAATACTTCCATGCCTTTTAATGAACTCTGCTCTTCTCAATGCGCACCTATATTTTATTCGCTAAGTTCCAAATTTTGACTGCCAATATTACCCACACTAGTTGCATTACCGCCCTGAAAATGGTTGTCTCCAAAATGAATCAAAGAATATAAATAGAAAAATAGAATTTTTTTTTATGAATAAAAGAATATCTTTACCTGCAAAGATCTTCTTACTGCCACCAAGAATCAATTCTGGATATTCTTATTTTATTTCCACCTCTAGAGTCTGCCAATCATTGAGCGTGGCCTCTGCCTTCTCTAGAATATCCACTGCAATTGACTCTAACTCATCCTTTGCAATCTCTCCTTTCTCATTCTACAAGACCAACACAATGTTGGACATGACAGTCATTCCTACTTCCAGTAAGTCCATATTTTGTGCGATGAGTTTCCCAAGCTCATCTAACTTTTCCTTGTGTGGTTCTTAATCTTTTGTAATGGATTAACGCTTCTACTTAACAAGTGCTAATCATTCTGCATGGCCCAATGTTTCATCTTTCATGGCCTTCAGGACTTCATTGTCTTCTAAAATGGTCCTGGTTCTTATAATGGCTTCCCGACGCTATACACATATTCATCTCTTGATATTCCTTCTTTAGTTCCTCCCATAAGCTCAAGCAACCCCTCATATGATGCAATCTTCTGATCATTGTAGCCTTTTCCCGTTGTACTTCATGTGCTTTGGATCCTTTAAGACTGGCATGCGTAGAGGTTCATCTTCAAGCACTAAGTCCACCAATATACTTACACAATGTATTGCCAAGGAAACGTTTTGGTTACCTTTGGCTCTAATTTCTTCTTCGTTTTGGTTACCCTTGGCTCTAAGTTCTTCAATCTCCTCTGTCATGTTGATAAAAACAATGTTCTTCTTTCGTGCAAGTATTTTTCCTGCTTTAGGCGTGCTATTTCCTCATCCCAAAATAGGTCACATGCTATTATTTGCCACGCGCCGTTACAAAAATAGCCACACATGTAAGTGCGCTAACAATAGATTACTTTTAGTTAACTAGTAGTAGTAGATATATTCTCAGCCTAAATCCATGTAAAGTAATTTGTAGCCGATACTCCAAAAATAGCCAATGCGTGTCACACACTTTTTTGACCGGTTTGTGTGCTCCATGCGCTATCTCCAAAAATAGATCTTCATCGTGAAAATGGATAAGTCCCGAATCTGCCTCTCTTCTTCACGCGTGATCCTTTCCGATACTTCTGTGCCTTTGAATGCACTCTACTCTCCCGCACACACCTTCTATATTTTCTTCGCTAAGTTCCAGATTTTTACTGACCAACAACGAGG
Organism: Taxus wallichiana var. yunnanensis; assembly: GCA_018340775.1. Lineage (NCBI taxonomy): Eukaryota > Viridiplantae > Streptophyta > Pinopsida > Cupressales > Taxaceae > Taxus > Taxus wallichiana. The sequence goes on from CM031242.1 coordinate 246,841,885, forward strand.
GTTGGATTTTGGGTTGAAAGGAGGAAGTCTAAAGAGGTAATATAGAGTTTTTTGGTCCTGCTTGGTTGGGGATTGATGATTTAGAATTGGTAATGCCGAAGAGGAATTGATAGGAGGAGAGGATGGGGATGGATTTTGAGTGATTGTTTCTTGACATGAGGAGGAGATGGATGATGGACTTTGAGAGGAGGTTACTTATTTTAAATAGGTTGGATAGACTACTCTTTCTTGATCAAGAAAGAACATAAGTGATTAGGGATTGATCTACATGAGACACGAAAGGACTGGATTTAGGAGCCCATTGGGATTTAGCAATTGAAGATGAGCATGAAGCAAAATGTTGTGCAACAAATGAGATAAAACCCTAATGCTCAAGGTGCTTAATTATTCATTTTAAAGCATAAAAATCATTGTCATTATGTCCATTAATTCTATGATAATTACAAAATGGGAGACCTTGGTATTTGGAAAGCTGATAAGGAGGGTAGAAATGAGTATTTGGCAAGTTGATCAACTGGTGAGTGAGGAGATAAGGAATAATATCATGTTGCTTAACATTGAGATCAAACTTGAGAGGTGTGGGTAGTGGTAAGACTTGGGGTTCACTGACATGAGCACATGTAGAGGACATAGGATTAGGATGAGATGTAGAAGAACAAATAGCATGGGCCTTAGAAGCATCCTTGAGATGTTGGATTTCAGCTTTAAGAGATGTAATTGTGGTTTCCATAGCTTGAAATTTGTCTTGAAATAACCCATGTAAAGCTTGAATTGACTTGTAAATGGATTGATTGGGTGTGATATCAGGATCACTAGGGTCATTAGAGAGATGATTGAAGATGGAACTAACTTGAGTAGGTGGTGTATTGCGAGGGAGGTACATAGTTTCTAGGGATTTTGGAGAATAAATTTGCAAGGTGGGTGCATTTGAAGTAAGTCATGCAAGGAGATTTGAGGAATTTTAGGAGCCATGAAAGAAGAAAAATAAAGATCCAAGTGTATGATCATGAGTAGGGTTCACCAAATGATTTAATTTAATTTGAATTAAATCTAATTATAGAGTAACTAATATAAATAAATAGTGTATAAATGCTAAAATACAAGTGTGACACAAACAAAACAACATGTAAAGTATGAAACCCTAAGTAAGGAAAAGTGATAGGAATACCTAGTTGATTTCCAAATGGATAAGAAATGATCTAGGTAGGTACAACTAATGAGCAAAATAAAACATAGTTGTCACTAGTCACAAAAATATGGAGTGTAGGAATAAAGTGGACACGGGCACTCATAGTAGGATAGAGGTGCGTAGGCATTGGTGAAGCTGCTCTAGGAGCTAGTGACTATCTGAGACTTTGAATATACTTTCTTTTGTGTCACAAGGGCTTCAAAATTTCTCTCTATTGATCACCTAATGTTCACACAATGATCGTCGATGATACATGTAACTGAAAAATAAAAGTTCACCTGCACAAGCCCACAGACCACATCAAACCTAAAAAGGAAAATACATAATGGGGAGTCAGATTGACCCCAACGGTTACCCCGAGAGTGAACTTACGACTGAGTACTACACTACATCTCAAACTCCATATAGTTCTTGTGTGTGTGTAATAATTATGCCCTAGGATGCCCTTGTGCAAGTTATACTTAATAGTGGGTTATAGCTAGAATGTAACAATGTAGTAGAATGTATGGAATATAATGAACTTCCCTTCCTATGTTGTGTATCCGTAAGTATGCGATCCTGGTCCCTTAAATGGATGTTATATGGATGTCTTTAGAGTGCTTTAGTACCTTTGGAATGCAAGCTTAGGAGATGATAGTAATAATTAGTGTTTGGTCCTTGATTTTAAACACATAACTATGTATTTATATGATTCCCTTGTTTGAATTTCATAATTGAAAACTAGAAGGCCGACCCATAAGTGAAAAAAATTCCCAAAATATAAAAGAGACCCAAAAAGAGCAAGTAATATAAGAAAGGTTCAGGGGTGCCTAGAAGGGACATGAGCACCTCGGTGTTGCTAACTTTGGTCAGGTCTTTGCCGTGTCTCAAGCGAAAGATAAACAAGTAAAGTTTTGACTGGATTGTAGGGTGTGTAAGAGTAAATATAAAACAAGTAAATATAAAACAAATAGGCCAAAGATAGTTGTCAACCACTAGTTTTATTTATTAGGAATCATATAAATACTAGTATGCTTTTGGTACTAGAAATATGCCAAACCGCATGATTTTGTGTCTACAAAGAAACTATCCTAATCTTAGCGATTGTTGTGGGCTGGTCAAATAGGTTGGAGATAACATATGAACACTTCATATAACATGTGGAAAATTTCATGTACGGGGCACAATGGAGGAATTTGCAACGATGAGGGGTGAAGGAATGAAATTAGGAAAGGGAGGGTTATTATTGTGAGTAGGCGTAAGTAGAGTTCACTTCCAATAACTAGATTAGTTCAACATTCAATTAGAGGAAAACAAAAATGAAGCCATTAGTGAGACTAACAAACCCAAACACATAGTTCTTAGATTCATTCATCAAATATACAAATCTCTTTCTTGATCACTATGCTTACAAAGTGCATAAAAGAGATAAAATAGAGGAACACATAAGAAAAGGGAAATAGAAGAAATGTAGCTTTTATTTCTCGTGTCGGTGATTCAAAGCTCAAAACCAAAACCACAATCCATAATTGTTATAGAATATAAATTATCAAAATCTAGATCCTTTCATTTACCCCCACATGAATCTTCATGATCTCATTTAACTTGTGGCTTTACATCTTCATAAGAAGTGAAAATAAGTTCCCTTTTTTATAAATAAAAGGGACTTTTACAATGCGACTTTAAAAGGTCACTTAAGTGAGTGAGAAAAATTATCATGATTATGTAAAGTGAAGAATTATAAGGGGAGAAGAAAGAGGGAGAAAGAGAGGGTAAAAAAGAAGTTTCATATCTCGATGACAAATCTTCATATGATGAATATATTGTTGATTCATGCTTCTGACGAGAAGTTTTCGATGTGGGATCCTATTCCTTAAATTCTTTGTTGAACCGAGCTATCACAATTGTCAAGTTATCCACCATGCAAATGCAAATGCCCAACACACTTGGTCCATGCCCTCGGGACATCATTGATGATTTTACATTGAATGAGCTTCATGATCCTTTATAATTTTAGAAATGTAACTTCTAATGTTGGCTAGGGACTCTAAGTTATCTTCATTGAAGGAAAGAGAGTCACCTACCTCTTTCTTGACCAACTCCTAGAATGAGCGGAGGGAACTCAAGTTTTTGAACACAATTGTAGACATCATTCAAGATCTCGAAAGCATGTTTTCCACAAGATTCCAACTCAAAGATTGCATTTTTGAGCATTTCATATCTCACATCCATGATGCAGATCCAAACTTGAGACAAGTTCTCAATAGCTGATGCAAACACGTTCTTACTCATGAGAGTGTGAGAGTTGAAGGAAATCATCTCAAACACCAATGGGAACACCTCATCCAAGTGAATTACCTATTTTCAAATTCCCCCTTTGTTTTCTTTACTTCTGAAAAAGTTGCAGAATGTACTTGATGAGAGAAATGACATCTAGAAATAATGCCTTGCCTTGTTCAATGATTTTCTCAATCCACTTCTTATTAGCCTTCCCTTGCATCATGTATCCTTTTGATTTCTTGATTGCCTTAGGATCAACACTACTAATCAGAGGAATGTATTATATAGGAAGAGGATATATTGGATTAGGATCCAAGAAAGATTGAATGTGAGCATTGAGGGTCTTTACTTGTTCCTCCAATTGCACAATTGTTTGCTTGTATTATTCATTCTCGTGTGAGGAGGTGGGAAGAGGATTCCTTAAATAGATGAGAATCACCCTCGTGTGAAGCTTGACCCAATGAGATGTAAATCAACTCATAGTTTGATGGATTCATTTCCTCAATAGGCTTTTCATTCCTAGGCCTAACAACTTCAACATACTGATTACCTAAGGTGTCATTGAAGAAGCAAGATGTTTTTTGGTCTTCTTTCTTCGCTTGGACTTTAGTGTTCTTGAGATTTCTTCAAGACTAGGCATGATAGCAAGTTGTATTTTCCTTGGCTCACTCTCGAGAATTTATTGAATCCATGGAAATGGCTCTTCGGGGGTCGACATGATGTCTATCATTGGAGCACCTTCAGCAAATTATTGTGGAATCAACTCTTGATCACCGCGAGGAAGCTCGACATCGAGAAGACATACACAGGTGCTTATGTAGAGAAATATGATGCTATGAATCACCCTTCATGACTTGGGAAGTTTTGTGAGATCTTCAATAAAATTTTTCTGCTTACAAACTTTCCTCAACCAGCTCACCTTGGATCAACTCACTCGTGTCACCCAACCGGTTCGTCAAGTTCCAATCAACGAGCTTGTTGAGTTCCAATCAACTAGCTCACCGAGTTCTAATCAACTAGATTGACGAGTGTCATTAATACTTGTACTTTAATGCTATTATATCTATCAATCCAGGGTGGTGTCCATGGATGTTTGCAATAAAGGGAACAATAGGAATTGCTCTCAACACGTACTTAATAACAAAATTAATTGAATAATAACTGACTACAATTATAAAATGTAATGCATGGAAAACAAATAATATTAAAGACAAAATCTAAGGATTTTTAACACAAGTTAATGCTTGAAATGGTAAATGCATCCAAAATGAAAGAAAGGAAATAATAGTAAATCTCCCTTCTCATTGGGGAGGATGTGCCCTTTCCCCTTCCCTTCGATCAGGTTTAAGGATGAAAGTCACACAAAGTTTTCCCCTGAATCTGTAATCTTTATTGAATTGAAAGAGTATGCTTTTACAATGAATCAACTAACTAAACCAAACTGATAAATCTAAATACATTAGCTCTTTTATACTAGAGAAATCCTAGTCCCTTGAAGAGAGAACTAGTTTATTCACAATTACTAACATCTACTAAAATGACTCTTGAATTTAAACAACGACTATCTATTTTAAGGAATACAATTGTGGAAGAAGTAGTCTTTGAGGTGTTTGAACTGAATTAATCTTGCTAACTATAGAGGAGGTTTGTGATTAACTCCTTTGAGGGAGTCAATCAATGCTATAAGATTCTTCATATCTTTGGTTGATTGTAGGGAATTGTAGTGATAATAAATCTCTAGGTGTTGGTTGCTTCACGTCTCCCAACAACTGGAGTAACTAAACCTCAAAATTGACATGAATGTAGGTTGAGGTAATGACACATGTTTCCTATTCATGATGTTATGCTACCATTTGTATCACCAGTAGTATCTATCTTCTTGTGTAAATCCCTTATTTCAAGGAATTCATAGGCGATAACCCTGGACAAGATTGATGTTGTCTTGTGAGTCTTATATTAATGCAGAGGTGAGTGTTGTGCCAAGGTGAGTCTTGTGCCAATACAATTGAGTCCCTGTCATGGTGCACTAATTGATTCCTATGTTATTATAATTTACTCCTGTGATAACTCAACATAAAATTTTCCAAAGGTACTGTTATTGCTTATAAAATGATCAATCTAAGCCATTTTGAGGAAGAAATAACAAGATAAAAATAACAAGTGTATGCACAATAATTCCTTCAAAAACATAGTAAAACATTAAGTATAAGCAGTTAACATTATACATCATGCAATATGATATCAAAATAGTATAGGGATTCACATGGTTAAAACATAACAACATGGGGGTTCATCACGGGTCACTGAGGAGAGATGATGATGGATCTAACTTGACCGACCGATGAGTTAATATGATTAGCGAGAGATTTTGACCTTTTTGAATCTCTGCCGCAGACGCACAATGTCTCTGAATTTTACCTATTGTGCCATGTAATTCTCCACCTTACTCTTGGACACAAATTAAAGGCCTCGGATCAATGTGAAGAATTAATTAATTTTCTTGAGCTATACTAATACTTGGAAACCTCGTGAAGATGTTATAAAGTAGCGAGATGACTGAAAACAGAGCCTACTACAACCGTATCTGCACCCAAAATGGAGACTTTCTATTTTTAGCAGGTAGAACCAGGACTTGATATTTTGGGATATTTCACTTGTTTTTATCAAATATGAGCTTCTTAACCATTTTTCATATTCAATTTAACTCTGTTGATGATGATTTTTCATTTTTAGACACTTTCTATTTTTAGACAATGATCTTTTGCTTTTTTACCTTTTTCTACTTTTTGGGAAATGCTGCCTAGTTTATCATTTTCAATGTTCTTTGAGTGCACTGATTTGAGGGGAATTAATATTTTTAGTAAGTGAGGGCACAAGGCACTTAATATTTTTAGAAACAACAATTGTCCACCTCGGATTGCAATGAAAATTTCATCACTGGACTAGGCTCGCTTTCGGGACCTCATACTCCAAATTTCACCCCAATCCGCTTGCTAGAATGTTTAGAAACTAAAAAAGTAAATGATAGGGCATGAAATGAGATTTTTATTCCATTAAAAAAATCTGGTCATCATCTGGTTTTATGTTACAGATGTTCTTGAATGTTCATGATATGAGAAGCAATGGTAAAATTCCACTTGATTCCGTTCACTGGTTTGCAAATACGAGTTTTTAAGTTTTGATGTATATAACAACTTTGGGGAAATATTTGAAGAGTATATGTTGAATTTTCAGGTTTTTGATGTTGTGAAGTAGAAATCATAGAGTTCATGTGATAATATGAGGTGGGTAGAAGCTCTTTTGTGTTTAAAATTTTTTCAGCAACACTTTTGGTTCATGGGAGAGGAAGAAGTGAGAAGTAACAAGCAAAAACAATTAGTGAAATTTTTAGTTTTTAAACATCATGGCATGGGGAAAATTTTATATTCCATTATGTCCCCTTGCAATAGGGATATAAGGTTTATAAAAATGTATCCTCATATGGGCTTGACAAATGGCACTGCGAGGATTCTCGTGAGGAGGTGAGAGGAAAAACAAGCATTTAAGCACCATGGAGCCGGAACTAGGTCACATGAAGAATCAAGGAAAGTTCAGGGATGGGGAAAATTTTATTTTCCCCTCTTTCTTCTAGGGACAAGGACATGAGGGGGAAAAAAATTCACCCTGATATGGTGGTGACAAGTGGCAGGCAGTGATTCAATGAGACAGAGAGAGAGAAAAGGCTTAAAAATGCACCGCATAACTTGTTTCAAGTCACATGAAGATCCAAAATCCAGGACAAGGGCGAGGTGTGTTTTATTTTCCCCTATATCCTAAAGGGATAAGGATAATAGGGACAAAAAAATTCACCCTCACCCTAAGTTGACAAGTGGCGAACATTCATTGCACAATGAAAGAAGGCTAGAAACCAGTCAAAGTGCTTGTAGAGAGAGTGGTTAAGGTCATGTGAAGGTCTAAGAGGAATAACTAGGGTTAGGAAAATTTTATTGTCCCATAATGTTCCCAAGGGATAGGGATACGAGGGACAATAAAATTTTCCTCAACCTATTGCTTACATGTGTCCTCTTGTGAAAATGACTAAGTATCGAAAGCTTACCTTGAGAGAGACCTTGAAGACGAAGTGTTCAGAGCTCTAGGAGATATTTTTCAGTGAGTCCTTATATCATATTGACTCAAAATAACCTTCCAAGATCAATGGTATTGGTATGAAGATCCAATTATTCCTACAACCCCCTCAAAAATATCCTTTTGACTCGTGATAATAAGGTGTGCTTGCTAAAATTGAGTTTCCTTGAGAAGCACCTAGGTCTTGTGAAAAATATGAAAGTACCATCATGTAGAGGGTTGAATTAGATTTCCATTAACTACTTGTTTGAATCCTAACTCCTTATGGAGCTCCCAAAATCATCTTTTGAAGCTCAGGTACCATTTTATGCTACAAGCTCCTTGACCTTAAAAAAACCACTTTCATTATTCTTGTTCATAAACCTTCGAAACCGTTCTAAATCTTCCTAAACCTATTCCATTATATTATTAAATCCTTGAAACCAATCCCGATGGCTTTGGGCCTACAAATTGGTCTCGATGGATGCACACTTGTTCCAGAAAGAGCAAAAATGGCCTTTCTAGGCCTTCGAAGAATGCACCTTTAGAAGCATTGTATTGAAATGACATGAGCCACCCTATGTCAAAATTTTGAACACTTAGGAATTTATAGACATCACATATGAAGGATTAAAAGGATAGGATAGACACCATGAAGAGGGCATACTAATCCGAAGAGGTGATCGGGAGGGTTTTCAAGCAAAATTTTCAACACTAGGGCTAAGTTATCATGTTTCAAGTTTTATTTTTTCCCTTACGAAACACATGACAAATGCTTTCTCCCTTATGGATATATGATTGTCTAGGAATGGGAGTTACACAAAACTCCCATATGTACCCTCCTTTTTTGATCTATGAGAATGCTAGACATGTTTTACCTTATGCATGATTTTCCATTGTTGTTTGATTCTTGCTTTGATTACTTGGAGATATCACGTCACCGTTGGAGTGAATTTTTTTATGTGCGCAGGGTTTTGTATTTATCCTTGCAGAATAATATCACATGATATCGAGCTTCATTTTTGTAACCATATAATCTTAATCTAGCTATTGCTAAATACTCTTAGTTTTGATCTTTATAGCTTCTTGTGTAAGTTCATTAATCATTTATTACTTGTGCTAATCTGGCTTAATGGTTTCTTCCATTTGGAGTTTGTACATTTTTGGGGTTTGTGCATGTGTAAGTTTAGTGATTTCTCCACCAGAATTTAGCTAGCTGCAGCTAACCTTAGAGGGAAAGAAAATTTAAATCCTTTTAAAGCTCTTTTACTCGCCTAACATGGCACTTTTCTTACTTTTTGGAGGCACTTTTTGTTTTTGAGTCGCTCTTGCATTATAATGAAACTCTTGATCCTTTTTCCTACGGGTTAGTGAGCGTGACTACAACACCCTTGTGGTAAAGGATTCTCTTGTTCCAAAGCGACGTGAGACACTTTTTCTCACTTAGGACCTTAGTTTTGCTCCTCTTCTTGTTTCATCCTTTATTGTGCTTGTTATGATATGTTGCTTCGGGTTGCGTGTGTCGAAACACATTGTGGTATCCACACTTGCACATTATTATGCTAATTGCAAGGTGAGTGACCAAACATTTCACACCGCATGAATGCACCTGATTGTAACCTACGCATTATTTATAAAGTGCCACAAACAGGGGTTAAACTAGTGTTCCTTAGAGGCTTCTCTTATCATGGACATCAAATTTTATTGCTCTGTGGTCCAACTAGGTCTAGAAAACTACCTACAATGGAAGAATGGGATACTCAATCATTGCATTATGCATGACTTGCTACCCCATCTTCTCAAGATTGTACCTAAACCCATTGACCACATTCAACATAATGATTGGATGAATAAGAATGACATGACGTATGGACTTATTTGTCTTACTATACCAAAGAACCTTCATGTCAAGTAGAGTTCATTGAGTCTGCACACAGAGCTTGGACTTTCATTCAGAACCTATATGGAGATTTTGACCCTTCTTCATCCAGTTATGGATCTTATGATGATCTTACATCCATGGAGGATAGTAAGTTTACCAATAATTTTTCTTATGAAGAGCCACCCATACATATTTCTCTTAATGCTCATTCAGAATTTAGTATTTCTCTCATCATAGTTCCCCATAACTCTCCTCCACAGGACCCTTTGGTTGACTTTTCACTCACCTCACATGTTGCTTCAGATCTTCAGTTTTCTCCTTCATGAGCATCTGCAGATTCCTTTGATTCTAGCCTAGAGATCCTTCCATCACCTATTACTTCTACTAATTTCAGTGTTGCTTCTTCACGAGCTTCATATAATCCTCCACAACAGGACATTGATTTATTTGACTTGGAATTAGATGATATGCTCTAGGACACTTGACATCACCATGTAAAATCTTCTTCCTTCACCTATTGCCACTTCGAGAGATCATAGTTGCTACCACACCAACTTCCACAAATTCTCCATTATAGCAGGTTTATCTACCTCTTGAGATTATCTTCCACAACATCTCAACCCACTTGACGATGTATCTATATTTGTGGACTCTCACCTTATGGAGCTTGACAGGATTGTCACTGCCTCACTTGATATATTGTCTCCTTTACATGTTGAGCCACCTTCAAAGACACTTCATGTTCCTCCTCCCTCCACCACTAATTACATACTTTTGGGTCCTTTAGATTTCATATGAGTTCATTGAAATCATCTTACGGAGGAGTTGGCTCGTTCTCTTATCCTCATCATCTTCTTCTTGTAGAAAGATTGCAATTTGTACATGAGTACCTTATTAGGCCTTAGTTGTCGGGACCCATTTGATGCATCTTTCTTAGGTTTTTAGGTGATTCTTTTATCTCTTGTAAGTGGATGTTTTCCCTTATGGTTTTTCTCCAATGCTTGAGATCCTTATTGTACATGGGTACCTCATCAGGCCTAGTTTTTGGGACATGTTTATCTCCTCTTATCATTTTCTAGAAAGATTGTTATTTATACTTGGGTACTGTTATCCAAAATTCACCCCCAGGGTAATTTTTGATAACATGCATCAGAATACTCAATCCCGAGAAAGTATGTTGATTCAAGGCAAAAATCATGTTTCGGGTCCCCAACTTCTTTCTAACTCTCATGTCTAAGAAGAAAACCTAACAAGTTCTAAAAATGTGAAAAAATTGCAAAAACCAAGCTTGGTGCCGAAATACAGAGAAAATCGACTAAGTCTTAGTCCAGGCGGTCCTTGGGACAGTTGGGACGTCGGGGCGTGAATCGGTCGAAAGGCTGCGAGGTGGTCTGCACAGCATCCGGGACAGTTGGGACGTCGGGACGTGAGAGATGTGAAAGGCCCGAATCGGCCAAAAGCAAGAAAAATTACCTAAGTCTTTGTTTCACGTAGTTGGGACATCCGGGAAAAAAGTACGCGAAGGATGCGGATCGGCCGGTTTGGCGCAAGTCAGTCCATTTCGGGCGGTTCGGAAAGATTTTTCCCAGGCAGTCCGGGACAGTTGGGCCAAAAGTACGCGGGGGATGCGAACCGGCCGGTTCGGCCGAAACAGAGGACTTTCGTTTGGGACATCCGGGCCAAAAGTACGCGCGGGATGCAAAAAGCTGAAAGAGTCGAGAGTGAAACGAATCTTGCCATGTGTCTTCGCCGCAAACAGGAACAAGGAAGCCCGAATCGGGTGGTTCGGAGAAATTTTTCCCAGACAGTTTGGGACATCCAGGCCAAAAGTACACGTGGGACGTGAAAAGGCAAAGTGGCCGAAAAGAGACAAGGAGGCCCACGGACGAATCGCAGTGTGACACGTGTCACAAGGGGAAGCGCAATGGAAATTGGCTAAGTGTTTTTTGGCCAAAAAATTTCAAAGGGCAAGGTTTGAAGGGTCGGCCCGAGCTAATAGACACAGGACATGTGTCCTAAGGCGGGGGAGTTCGGAGCCAGGGAAAGACTTAGGAAAATTTGACAAAAGTCTTGGGCCAAAAAATTAAAAGACAAGGATGACCCCGCGCCCCTGTCCTCCAACCAGATCACGCCACATGTCCCAAGAGGCGGGGCGCGGGAAAAAATGGAAAATTTCCCAAAGTTATAAAAAGTCAAAATTCTCAAAGGAAAACCCGCGGAAAGGAAAGGAGAGAGAATTGCTCATCCAATCAGCGCCTGACATGTGTCATCCAAGTGGCAGAGCATGGGAAAAATTCAAATATTTTCCCGCCGATCTATTTTAACTGCTTTTAGCCCTAAATCTTCGAGATCGCCATAACTTTTGATCCGAGCTCGGTTTTTGCGTTCTTTATATCAATGGAAAGCTGGTGAAGTTCTCTACATGATTCTGAGGTCAATCTTGCATTTTGGTTTAGTTTGGAGAGAAAATCAAGAAACATCTCTAGCGCATGGTAATGGCCAGAACTGACGTTTCAACAACCAGCTTTAATGCAAAATACAGTCCGCCACTCTTGCCAGGGTTCTCACCCACCACCATAATGAGATAAACTAAATGCGACCTAGAAGTGGTTGGGGTAGATCTGACTTTCCTCTCTCTTCCCTCTCTCTTTCTTCCTATATATTGTAAAGAGGGGCTTCTTTCTAAGGGTTGAACATTCCTGTTTTGCTCCTCCCTTCTTCTCTTTATCAGGCGAATTTGTGGAGTTTGAACCTCCCATTTGAAACTGTAATGCGACTCTACCTCTTGGCATTTTGTAGTGTATTGTATCAATCTTTGGAGTAAGTAATGCATGTCTGTGGATGATTCTCAACCCTCTCTGTGTTCATTTGCATCCTCCTGGTCTTTCACTGCAAATTTTGTTATCTGTGCATGATCTTGCATCACATTTGAATGGTCTGTGTTTATTGGCAAGATAGGTGTTCTTCATTCCTCGGTGCATCACCTCTGTTAGCTTAGGTTTATTTTTATGCATCTTCTTACCCTGTCTCCTTGGCAAGTTAGATTAGACTTTGAGTAAACCCTCTGCATTTTTCGTGTGCATCTGAACAGAGGAATAGGAACCAGCCTTCTCTGGAGATTCCTTTCTCATTTTTGCAAGTCCCACACTTGGAGAAAGGATTCAATGTTATGCAATCACACTGGATGCTAGTATGATCAACCTAGAAATCTGATCAACATCTAGGGGTGCTGTGATTTTGTGATAACAGTTTTGGCATGCTGGGAGGGACACTAGAGGTCTCATTTTTATTGCAGCAAAGTTGATGTGCATCTGCTGCAATTTTCTTGCTTGAAAAGAGCTATTATTTGCATATCTGGTGACTCCAAGGGGAAGAATCAACTGGTTTCAGCAGTGCAGGCCTAAAAACTCATGAGAAGAGTCACCACAAGGTCAAGAGTTGGAGAAGAAGAAGTGTTGTTTGAATACCTGTAATTATCTCCAAGAAGAAGGCAAAGAGGAAGAAGGATTCAAAGGTCTCCATCTCCACCAAACAGAACTCTCTCAACTCCTCCACCTGGTAGGCCTTTCATTCAGTCAACAAGGGTTTTAAGACCAATTAGAATGGCACAAAACAACCCCTATGTCAACTTCACAGGTAGCAGCCCACTTGCCCTCAATGCACAACATCCAATTCCTATTGCAGCCTTGAAGAACATTCCATACTTCACTGGAGAAAATCAGACTACTCCAGGTGATCATGTTAAAGATATTGCTAACCTTTGTGCAATCCATGAAATCAATGAGATGTAGGTGGTCATCGAAGTTCTTTGGCATCTTCATTGAAAGGAAAGCATTGCAATGGTTTAGAAGCCTTGGAGCTAGTTCTATCACAAATTGGAATCAACTGTGTATAGCACTTCATGAGTAATTTGGAGAAAAGGGAGACAACTTGTCTCTTTTGGAGCAGCTGACAACCATCAAGAGAGCTCCCAATGAGCAGCTGACCGATTTCAACTTCAGATTTCAAAAGACTTGGGAGAGAATTCCAGTGGCAGTCAGGCCAACAACAGAAGGTGCTTTTCTCTACTATCTCAAAGCTCTAAATTCTGATATTTCTATGTTGATTCAGTCCATGGGAGGCATAACTATCCCTATGGCTTATAGCATTGCCATTAGGGCTGAAAATTGTTTGATCCAAGCTGGAAAACTTGCCCCTAGACCTCCCATGCCACTGTTTCCAAGTTTAGAGAGTCCAAACACCAATCAAGCACCTAATTTGGCTCCTTCTCCCACTCCTAGAAATCAGAGTTCAAATGAAGCTTCCACTTCATCTCCAAGTGCCCCAAATGAGCTTCAAGAAGTCATGAAGCAATTGTAAAACCTAGGCAATGAGCTGGTTACTCTCAAGAGGCAACAAGCCCAAGGTTTTAGACCTTCTTATCAGCCCCAAACTCATCCTAACAGGCAGCCATACCAACCACAAAGGCCACCTAATCCAGTTGCAAATATGAATCAAACAAGGCCTCCTGCCAATAGACCATTCCAGCCCTATAATCCAAATGCCATATCTACCTCTAAGGCACTGGTGCCAACACAAAACAACATTGCCCAGGAGTACGATTGGTGTTTTCCATGCAATGAGCCTCATAACCAATCCATGTGCTTCAATGGTGCTTTCAATCAAGCATTAATGGTGACAACTACTGGTGTGGAGGGTGAGGGCAGTCAAGGAAACAACCAACAACAAGAAACATTCCAACAACAATCAGCCCCAAATGACACCACATTGGTAAATTGGCAAGCAGAGGATTTTTGTGGCATGAACTAGGCAATTTCTCAAGGTGTTGCAGCCAACACAAGGTCAAAAAGGAGGAATTTGGGTGAAGAACAACCATTAGCCCCAACCAATCCACAACCTTCCATGGTTCCACAAATGGTTGGCAAGCAAAGTCCAATTTCAAATGCACAAGGGCAGCCAAGAATAGCCCCTAGGCCAACTCAAATACTAGTTGTTGCTGCCCACGTGCAAGGAGTGAATGTACAAACCAAGGGACAACAAAGAGATCCTTCATCACCATTCAGTATCATTGATCAGATGAAGAAGACAAATGTCAATATATCAATGTGGGAATCCCTATCCATCCCAGGCCAAAGAGATCTGCTGCAAGCTGCCATGAAGGACTGGCCAACTTCGAATCAACAAGTTCAGATGTAAGACAAAGTGCTTACAAATGCTGCCCATCCTGAGGGAAATCATGGAGGACAACAAGGTAAAATGTTGAAACCCCCTCCTTTCTATGTTTCATTGATCATTGGAAATCAGCTAGTGCACAATTGCATGATAGACTCCGGGGCAAGTAGCTCAGTAATGCCTAAACAAATAGCTGATCAGCTAGGGCTCCAGTATGAAACAATATCCAAAGGGGTAGTGCAGCTAGATGGGACAACAGTAGCAACAGTTGGAGTGATTAAAAACTTGAGTCTTACCTTGCATGCATGTCCAAACGTTGTTGTTTTACAAGATGTATCAGTCATAGACCTTCCACCACTCTTTGCCCTTTGCTTGTCAAGGGACTTCACAGCCAAGATTGGAGGATATTTGTCTATTGATTGGTCACACATGTTGTTCAGAACGAGGTATGGAACCAAAGCCACAATCAGGTCGAAACCTATTGCAAACTTCCATTTTGAGCCTTACACTCAAAGTCGATTAATGCCAATTGCTCAAGATTTGATCAAGAAGATCACCCAAGCTCGATGAAGGCGACACTAAGGTTGGAAGCATCCCGATCTAACTCTTGATGAATGGGCAAACAAGATACATGCTTTTAATCCTTATCAAGAAGTAGAAGAATCTGAGCTAGGGTCTATTGTATACATGAAGAAAATCAACCTATTCCTAGCATCACCAAGCCAAACCACAAGGATGACAATGAGGTATGGCAGCTGTTTTTTGACGGATCAAGGAGTAGACAAGGTGCAGGAGGTGGAGCCATGCTTGTTTCACCTCGAGGAGTAAAGTACTATTCAGCTTTTAGATTTCAGTTTACATGCTCCAATAACACTGCTGAATATGAAGCCTTGGTGCAAGGGATGCATTGGGCAATCAAGAAGAAAATAAAGAACTTGCAAGTCTTTGGGGACAATGAATTGATTGTAAATTAGGTCAGGGGACAACATCTTTGCCAAGAATGATCTACTCAAGTGATATAAGAACAGGGTGTGGGACCTCATGGAATATTTTGAGGGTTTTGGCATCAAATCCATTCCTAGGAAAGAGAATCAAGTCTCGACAGGGCTTGCAGCGATGTAGGGGCAGCCTTTGACATTGTGGAAAGCATTCAACAAGACAAGGTACAGCCAAACATCAATGTGATTATGAGGCCTTCAGTGCCAGATAAAAATGTCAGTTGGCAAGTGTTTGAGAATGACCAACAAATCATCCATTTCTTGCAGGAAGAAGCTGAGTTCTCAGCCAAGAATCAAGAAAAATTGGAACAACAATATGGTGACCAAGTGGTACAGCTGAGAACTAACAAGCTGCCCAAGGGACTTATCACTTTGGAGTCCATTTTTAATCCCAATGATTAGTTTAGAAAGGAGAAAGCAAACATTCAAGTCAAGAGAGAGGATTCAGTATCCATCTTGGTAGAAGAGAACAAACCATTGCAAATTGGAAGGATGACAACTGAACAAGAAAGGTATGAGTTCATACAGCTATGTCAAGAGTTCCCTGACGTGTTTGCTTGGAGCTATGAAGACTTGAAAGGTTTCAATCCCAAATTAGCTTAGTATACCATTGAATTGGATCTAAATACTAAGCCTGTCAGGAAGAAACAAAGACCAGTCAATCCACACATGGAACCTCTCATGAGGAAAGAATTGGACAAGCTGATTGAGTCAAGAATCATATTCCCAATCAAGCATTCTAGTTGGGTTGCTAACTTAGTTCCGATCAAAATGAAGAGTGGATAGATCAGATTGTGTGTTGACTTCAGAGACTTGAATAGAGCCTCTCTCAAGGACCATTACCCACTCCCTTCCATGGAGCAAATATTGCAGGTTGTAGCTGGTTCAAAAAAGGTTTTCATTGCTAGATGGATATTCAGGCTATAACTAGATAATGGTGAAGGAAGAAGACCGATTCAAGACGGCTTTCACCACCAAATGGGGCACATATGCCTACTGAGAAGATGCCATTTAGACTGTCAAATGCCGGAGCAACATTTCAATGAGCTATGGATATGGCATTCAAAGGCTTAATCAACAATATAGTGCTGGTATACCTAGATGATATCACTGTCTTCTCAAAGAATACAATAGACCATCTCTTTCACCTCAGGCAAGTGTTTCAGAGGTGTAGAAGGTTCGGAGTGTCGTTGAATCCAAAGAAATGTATATTCTTGGCACACGAGGGAAAATTGTTGGGCCACATTGTCTCTAGGGAAGGGCTAACAATTGATCCTGAAAGGGTTGAAGCCATCCGAACACTTCCATTGCCACACCACAAGAAATCTCTTCAAAGCTTCTTGGGAAGGATAAAATTTGTTCGCAGATTTGTGCCTAATTTTTCCACTCTTGTGAAGCCTTTAACCATGATGTTGAAGAAGAATCGCATTCAAATGGACAGCAGAAGGCAAAAAGAGTTTTGAAAACATCAAGCATGCAATATCACAAGCTCCAACTCTTATCAACCCAGACTTCTCAAAGGACTTCATGTTGTATGCGTTTGGAGGATCGATACAATCTCGGCTATCTTGAGGCAATGAATAGAGAAGGTTCAGAACATCCCATAGCATTCTTGATCAAACCTTGGAAGATTACGAAATAAAGTATTCTTTCATCGAAAGGCACGTCCTTCTTTGTCATCGGGAGCTTGAAGAAGTTCGGACATTTGGTCTCAAACAATAAGATTCAAATTCTGGTGTCTCATGTTTGGTGTCAGGACTTTCTCCTAAACAAGGATTTAAATGAGAAGAGAGCAGGTTGGATCACTCGGGTGATGGAATATGATATTGAAATCAGAATAAACAAACTGGTTCGTGGCAAAGGTTTGTGTGAGCAGCTCACTTCCAAATGACCAGACGGCTCAGAAAGTGAAGAGGATGCTATCCTACTACTACAGAATGATCAAGAACAACCAGTGATGATGCACCCATTCCATGTTGGACTCAAGACCTTGTGCATTACCTCCAAATAGGCTTGTGCCCTCCAGAAGTGAGCAAGGCAAAGAGGAGATACTTCAGACTACAAGCTATCCCGTATGTACTCATTGATGGTATCTTGTTCAAGAAGGACATCAATGGTGTTCTATTAAGATGCATTGGAATATGTCAAGTTGAGAAGATCATACACGAGTTCCATGATGGGGAAGCAGGAGGCCACTTTGCTCCACGAGTGACAGCTCTCAAAATCATGAAAGTTGGTTACTATTGGCCTCTTGTGTTCATGATTGTTACTCATGGTCAAAAATGCAAGAGATGTGCATTCTTCACGGGGAAGAGAGGTTAGCAGTGCTGCCCCTTCGTCCAATTTCAGTAAATCAGCCATTCATGCAATGGGGATTGGACTTCATTGGGGTTATCAATCCCAATTCAAGTCAAGGCCACAAGTGGATACTTACAGCAACGGATTATTTCACCAAGTGGACCGAGGTAGTGGCACTCAAGGAGGCAAATGAATCTAATATCTTAGATTTCTATGAAGGGATAGTCACGAGGTTTGGTTCCCCTGCCACTATCATATCAGACAATGCATTGGCATTCCTTGGCACAAAGATCACTGAATGGGCTGTCAAGAATTGTGTGTATCTCAGCACTTCATCGAACTATTACCCTCAAGGTAATAGTCAAGCCGAGTCTACAAATAAGAACCTACTAAGAATCATCAGAAGGACTCTGGATGAAAACCAAAGGACTTGGCATGCAAAGCTCAAATCAGCCCTATGGGCTGATAGGATCACACCCAAGAGGTCTACAGGAAGCTCTCCATACAAGCTTGTGTATGGGAAAGAAGCAGTTCTACCTATATCACTTGAGTTGCCAGCATTGGAGCTCATGAAACAGTTGGAACTAGCTGAGTTTGAACCCATGGAGGTTAGATATGCAGAATTAATGGAGCTCCAAGAAGTTAGAGAGTATGCAGCCCAAGCAATAGAGAAGGATCAAGCCTTGATCAAGAAGACTTTTGATAAGAAAGCCAAGGCTAGAACCTTCCAGATTGGAGATCTAGTGTTGAAATGGGATGCAGATCGTGCAAAACTAGGAAAGCATTCCAAGTTTGATGCCATCTGGAGTGGCCCTTACATGATCATTGAATGCAAAGGTAGCAATGCTTTCCGACTGGCTAAGTTGGATGGTGAAGAATTGCAGGTTCCGGTCAATGGGATCTATCTCAAACGTTGCTACTAGAAAGAAAGCTTTTCACCCTTGTAAATATTAATTTAGAATTTCCATTCCTCTAAGTGCTTATGCACATTGTACTGCTGTTAGAATAGTTTGATTTCCCTAAGTGCTTGTGCACATGTCCTATTACTTCTAGTATGTGCATGTTTGCAGTTCATCAAGCCTTCGGAAGAGAATTTGCAGCCACGGAGAACCAGCTCAACAAATGTTTCAATAGCTCAAGGACACAGGTTTTCAAATTTCAGATCAGCTGAGAGGTTATCAAATAGACTCCATGCCCAATGGATTGCTACGAGCAGCTGGCCGTTCTTCATCTGACAGGTAGATAACCCCGCTGAGTCGCCAAAACTGTTATCCAAAATTCACCCCGAGTTAAATTTTGATAACATGCATCAGATTATTCAGTCCCGAGCAAGTATATTGATTCAAGGCAAAAATCATGTTTCTGGGGTCCCCTCGGCTTCTTTCTAACTCTCCTGTCCAAGAAGAAAACCCAGCAAGTTCTAAAAATGTGAAAAAATTGCAAAAACCAAGCTTGGTGCCAAATACAGAGAAAATCGGCTAAGTCCTAGTCCAGGTGGTCCTTGGGACAGTTGGGACGTCGGGCGTGAATCGGCCGAAAGGCCACCAGGCGGTCTGCCACGGCATCCGGGACAGTTGGGACGTGAGAGACGCGAAAGGCCCGAATCGGCCGAAAGCAAGAAAAATTACCTAAGTCTTTGTTTCGCGCAGTTGGGACATCAGGACAAAAGTACGCGAAGGACGCGGATCGGCCGGTTTGGCGCAAGTCAGTCCATTTCGGGTGGTTCGAAAGATTTGTCCCAGGCAGTCAGGATAGTTGGGCCAAAAGTATGCGGGGGACATGAACCGGCCGGTTTGGCCAAAACAGAGGACTTTTGTTTGGGACATCCGGGCCAAAAGTACGCGTGGGACGTGAAAAGCCGCTGAAAGAGCCGAGAGCGAATGGAATCTTGCCACGTGTCTTCGCACCGCAAATAGGAACAAGGAAGCCCGAATCGGGCGGTTCGGAGAAATTTGTCCCAGACAGTTTGGGACATCCGGGCCAAAAGTATGCATGGGACGTGAAAAGGCGAAGTGGCCGGAAAGAGACAAGGAGGCCCGCGGACGAATCGCAGTGTGACACGTGTCACAAGGGGAAGCACAATGGAAATTGGCTAAGTGTTTTTTGGCCAAAAAATTTCAAAGGGCAAGGTTTGAAGGGTCGGCCCGAGCTAATAGACACAGGACACGTGTCCTAAGGCGGGGAGTTCGAGAGCCAGGGAAAGACTTAGGAAAATTTGACAAAAGTCTTGGGCCAAAAAATTAAAAGACAAGGATGACCCCGCACCTTGTCCTCCAACCAGATCACGCCACGTGTCCCAAGTGGCGGGGCGCGGGAAAAAATGGAAAATTTTCCAAAGTTATAAAAAGTCAAAATTTTCAAAGGAAAACCTGCGGAAAGGGAAGGAGAGAGAATTTCTCATCCAATCAGCGCTTGACACGTGTCATCCAGTGGCGGAGCGGAAAAATTCGAATATTTTCTCGCCGATCTGTTTTGGTTTGTTTTTTCCCTAAATCTTCAGATCGCCATAACTTTCGATCCAGAGCTCGGTTTTTTGCGTTCTTTATATCAATGGAAAGTTGGTGAATTTCTCTACATGATTCCGAGGTCAATCTTGCATTTTGGTTTAGTTTGGAGAGAGAAAATAAGAAACATCTCTGGCACATGGTAATGGCCAGAACTGATGTTTCAACAACCAGCTTTAATGCAAAATATAGTCCGCCGCTCTTGCCAGGGTTCTCACCCACCACCATAATGAGATAAACTAAATGCGACCTAGAAGTGGTTGGGGTAGATCTGAATTTCCTCTCTCTTCCCTCTCTCTTTCTTCCTATATATTGTAAAGAGGGGCTTCTTTCTAAGGGTCAAACATTCCTGTTTTGCTCCTCCCTTCTTCTCTTTATCAGGCGAATTTGTGGAGTTCAAACCTCCCATTTAAAACTGTAATGTGACTCTACCTCTTGGCATTTTGTAGTGTATTGTATCAATCTTTGGAGAAAGTAATGCATGTCTGTGGATGATTCTCAACCCTCTCTGTGTTCATTTGCATCCTCCTGGTCTTTCACTACAAATTTTGTTATCTGTGCATGATCTTGCATCACATTTGAATGGTCTGTGTTTATTGGCAAGATAGGTGTTCTTCATTCCTCGGTGCATCACCTCATTAGCTTAGGTTTATTTTTATGCATCTTCTTACCCTGTCTCCTTGGCGAGTTAGATTAGACTTTGAGTAAACCCTCTGCATTTTTCATGTGCATCTGAATAGAGGAATAGGAACCAGCCTTCTCTGGAGATTCCTTTCTCATTTTGCAAGTCCCACACTTGGAGAAAGGATTCAATGTTATGCAATCACACTGGATGCTAGTATGATCAACCTAGAAATCTGATCAACATCCAAGGGTGCTGTGATTTGGTGATAACATGTACCTTATTAGGCCTTTAGTTGTTGGGACCCATATGACGTATATTTATTAGGTTGTCTAGGTGATTTTTCTTTCTTTTCTAAGTTTCCTTGACCTCTACCTCAACTTCGATGAAGGGGGTGCTAGTGTATGTGACTTACGCCGCCATCACTTGGCATCTTGTCCACATTATGTGGTGAGTCATCTCAATTAGGTGAGATCATAGGTCATAGGGTTAAATGACACATGATATATTCTTTCATAGAATCAGTCATTGTCATATGCTTTATAAGAGTTATATGAAAATTTTTGTCATAGAATTTTTCATATGTGTTAATGTGTGTCATACAATAATTACTTTCCCATTGTGGAATCTAACTCCTTTATCCGTTGTGGAGGTATAATTTTATAGGCATGGGAGTTACACAACACTCCCATATGTACCCTCCTTTTTTATCTATCAAGATATTACACCGCTTACCTTATGAATGTTTTTCATTATTGTTTGATTCTTGCTTATTACTTGGAGCTATCACGTTATCGTTAAAGTGAAACTTCAATGTGTATTGGGTTCCATATTTATCCTTATAGAATAATCTCACATATACTTCATGAACACATGTGTGTAAAGAGTAAAGAGATATGTTATATATCAAACCAATGTGACAAAAACATGTATAATGTAAAATTATAATAATGTAATCTAAGTGCACATGTCCTAATTTTATATTTTTCACAATTATATGAAATTTTATGTACTTTGAAATTATGTCATTGTTTTTAGATTTGGAAATGTGTAGCTATGTACAAATAAAGTGGATAACACAATAGCTACCCAAGGATAACCTCATGAAGAGGTGAAGTAAAAATTAAAGAGGATAGAGGTGTGGGCCTCAATTGTTCCAAAAATGTGACTCAAGCGCAAGTGGTACATTAGTAGTGATTTATGTTAAAGAAGGCATGAGAGAAAATATAGGTAAAGTAACTCTATGAGTAGTGTGTGAAATAGAATGCCTACACAAAGGACTAGAACAACAAGTTCTCCTAGACATACCATGTGCACTAGAAGATATATTAGAAAATATATATAGAGCACACACATTGGAGGACCAAGGTGATATCCTATGAGAATGCAAGCCACTAGAGATAATGTGTGGAAATGAAGGCTTATTGGGAGATCCTGGTTATATAGAAGCTGCTAGATATAATAAATAGAACCAAAGGCCAATGATGAAACCTACGGGAATGAGAATTGTTAGGAAGAGTGTGTTAAAAAAGTCCTATTAGGAGACCTAAGAGGAGTATAGTTATTAGAGATATTATGCAAAGCCAAATAATGAAATTTAGATGCATTAGGAGTAGGGATAAAAACTACGGAGAAATTACTAGACAATATAGGAGAAATATCCTCAAAGGGAATACCTCAAATGGTGATAAGCTATTGATTATGAATAAAACTAATACATTGGTGAATGATTGATGGAGTATCATAAAGAGCACATAACCAAGGGATACCTAAGTGTAATGTACCAAATATAAAGTAACAACAACCAAGAATGAGACCATTGTAGTAAGAAAGCCAAAATTAATTGGTAGAGTAATGCATTGATGACAAGGATCATAATCAAATGCAAAATTCTTTGTGGAAATGCCAATATATTTAAGTTATGGTAGATATCAAACATTATCATTATTATGCAAATCAACCAACACACTTGTGTATAATTATTTGATGAATAGAGGTAAGAATAGACAAAGTATCTAAAATAAGTGTGTCACTTACATCAAAGTGATCGAAAGTGATAATCGGTGAAGAATATGACATGTGAGTAGAAGTTCCAATAATTTCATCTAAAGGGTAATCATAAAAGGGTAGTGTTGGTACAACATGATGATTATTATGTACATTAGAAGTAGATTTGTTATTGTCATGCTTAGTAAGTGGCTCATTGAAGATTTTCAATTTTGGATTATCATTGGCTAGCTTAGTGGATTCACTAGAAATATCCCATATAATGGAATTGGAGTAAATAAGATATTAGTGAGGTGATAAATACATCCATGATAATCGTAATAAGTATTGTCTTAAAAACTCTTACTTTGAGGCTTGCTTATATCAATGTCAAATGGTGGAGGGAGAGACATGAGATTACACTCAAGAAATTATTTAAATACAATGTTTGGGGAACAAGGTAAACATGTAAAGTGTCATTGTGTGGGTTGTAATTGTAGCTTAGTATGTAGAGCAATAATATTGATGACTTCCTTATAACTAGCCTTAACATCATTAGTCTTGCCTTTGAATTTGAATTTTCTTAGAAATTTGGAATTAAATGTGGTAAGAGTGCTAACAACATACTTAATTTTGTTCATATGTAAAAAAATATCTTTGCGATCTTTGATTTTGTGACATATATGGTCAAAAGATCAAAATTTGTCAAATATGACTAATTCTTGCAAAGGAGAAAGCAAGCTTTGTGTGAAGAGATCTTGTAATTCAATTTGAGTCAAGATGTTTTTCATCTTAGTAAGAATGGTATTGTATTTTAAGACAATATTTGATAGGCTCATTAGATCCTTGATGATTTTAGATATTTGTGTATAAGAAACTTTTCCACCAATGTTGATAGAGAATTGTGCCAACATTTGATTTTCCAAAGTAATAAAAGAGCACACAAATTGTGTGGGAATATCATATAACCATTGCAATACAAAGTCTTTAAGACTTCTAGAGAAGAGTTTGATGATTAAGATGACATGAGAGGTGTAGTAAAAACAAGCCACATGAAATTATTGAAGGTGTTCTATAGGATCCCATTTTCCATCATAAATAGGGAGTTTATGAGTAACACAATCAATAGGAAAATGGTAAGAAGCCACCTCGGTGCAAGTGGGTTATGAAACAACTGAGTAGAATCCATAAAATGAGAAGAATCATGATAATAAAGAATGCTTAATTTGATATCTTGCAACATATAGAAGAATATCAATATTAACCAAGATTCTCTTGTAAGAAATGGGTAAGATGGTGTGCCTCATCTTTAGGAAGATTGTGAGAGTGATTACCAAAGTTGTGATTGGAGCCTTCACCGTGGATGGGATTAATGTTGATAGTTAAAATAACATTTTCGAGAGATATTAAAAGTAGGATGTGTATGATCATAATATCTAGAAAGGGTATCACCATAGGTTATGGGTCGATTAGATTGATAAAAGATTCCATCAGAGCAAGGCGGGAACATGTGGGAAAGAGCTATAAATGATGATAACGATTCATGATATTTGGAGCCAGATTGTATCAAAATCAATGAATATAAAACATGAAGGTTTGAATAATAAATTTGGTTCAAGATTTGGGTTCACCAAAATGTTTACACCCTTATTAGATTAAGAATTTTGATAAGTGAATTAATTACAATAAAATATGTAAAGGGGAGCTATGGGAGGTTATTATAGTTAATTAACTTGAAATATTAATTTTCTAATATCAAAACAATGTATTATTACTTACAACTAATGTACAAAATAAGACATGAACTTGGAAACATAAGGTAACATGTGTACTTAGATGATTGTAGATGGATCTCGGGTGTAGAATGTTACAACTAGGGGATATAGAATTGATAATTATTCATTCTTTGAAACTAATCTAGTGTTGGACGTTACAACTCTATCATGATTACTCGTATGGTCTTAACCCTATTGTGCAGGTTTTAGACCTGCTATAAATATATTTTTTCAACTTTCTACGAGTGTTGCATGCCTAAAAATGTTTATCCCTGTTAAACCCAAATTATTAGTTAGATGCAAATCCTTTTTAACATTCTAATTAAGATCTCAAACCCTACCCATAGTTGGTAGACCTGCAAAAAAAACATTAGTTGAGTTATGGGCACCCGCATGCACTTTAGATGTTGCCATTACTTGGAAGAGGCCTCAAACTACAAAAGATTATTCACCTATCATGTCATATTTAAATGAATATAATTATGGTTTGACAATTTGAAATTCTTTTACAATGCTTGAATTAAGTTTGGTTCCTTGTCAAATGCTTGGAGAAGAGATGTTTGAGTGCTTGCAAATGAGATAACTTGATTTCTCAACCTGGTATACGATTATTTATACCTATAGTGATTATTTCCCTAATGAGTGTGCATAAGCTTTGGCAAGATTTAGGGAGCCTTGGGTGCCTTTTGCAAATGTAGGAAATGAGTGTATCAATGTAGTGTCATATGATTTATAGGTGTGTAAATGAGAGAGTTTATACTTTCTTATATAGGGTTATGAAGGTAAATTATAAAAAAAAACCCAACCCAAATTATAACGCCCATAAAATTTGGAACACAAATAAAAAATAAAAAAATTAGAACAATTTTGTTTGTCTTTAATTTCTTGTTACACGTCTTGAATAATACCACATATCCTCACAAGAATAACTGAACATCACATGAGATGTTTACATAATCATGAATCCACATATATAACAAGACAAGGGGATAAACACCACAAATAGAGACAACACACATTGCCAAGCCTACCTAAGAGGCTTACAATGGGGAGAGATCATTGTTGCAACTAACCCTTATGACTCAAAGAAGGATTATTGGTTGGCCTTTGGTTCCTCTAAATCGTACACACCACATTAGCTTTGACGGGGCCCCTTATCCCTCCATTATAACACACACTTATCCCTCCACTAAGACTAGCCACGAATTCCTTTGGTTCCTCCAAAAAAAACACACACTTCCCCTTATTCCTCCCTTCACTAGCTACACCTTATTCCTCCAATAATCAATGATGAAACCTCACCCCAACAAGAAGAAAACATAACCACATGAAAACACATGATGCACATCAAAACACATCTTCCCAAATGAAAAGTACAAAACAACGATCCAACTACAATATAAAATTATGGATAGGCACTTTCCATGACACAACATTTTCATGGTTACATATATATTTCAATCCTATTTCATTATTTGACCTTAAATATTTTAAGAGAACTTAACACATAAACCTACATAATCCTTCTAACTATGCTCCATTTTCTTTATTTCTTTTAACATTTCATCTATGATGGTTCAATTTGTTTTTTTTCTCATTTCTATTATGACAATTAATTTATATAACATGATTATTAATATGAACATTTAAACACACATGAGCCTACTAGAAATTTTCCTAAGGATTCACCACTAAGGATCATGTTTACATGGTTTCATAATCCATAACTAATATATCATTCTACAATACATATTCAAATCTAGATCTAGAGAATAAAAACTTAAAAGATAACCATGATGAAATCAAGCATGTAAGAACCAATTATACTTAGGATTTGATACTCTGATTCAGCCAATACACTCCATTGCATTAAACATGATAAATACACATAAGCTTATTACAATAGATAATACCATAGTTTATGCGCACGCATCAGATTTGGCAACATAACCTCATAATAACTCAGTTCTCACATACCACTCTCTATTACACAACTCATTACATATTTATAAGGGTGGGGAATTTCCCTTCACCACTTATCTAATCCCAAAATAGGTCACATGCTATTATTAGCCACACATTATTACAATAATAGCCACACATGCAAGTGCGCTAACAATAGAATTCTTCTAGTTAACTATTAGTAGTAAATCTATTCTCAGCCTGTACCCATGCAAAGTGCTTCATAGCCGATCCTCCAAAATAACCAATGTGTGTCATGCAAGTAAGTCTTTAACCAGTTTGTGTTTCACATGCTATCTCCAAAAATAGCTCATACGTGAAAATGGCTAAGTCCCAAATCTATCTCTCTTCTTCGCACGTGATTCTTTCCTGACCCTTCCGCACCTTTGAACGCACTCTATTCTTCTTCACGTGAACCTTCTATATGTTTTTCTAAGTGCCATATTTTGATTGACCAACATTACCCCACACTAATTACATTACCACCCCGAAATGGTTGTCTCCAAAATGAATCAAAGAATATGAATAGAAGAATAGAAATAATTTTTATGAATAAAAGAATACTTTACTTTAGCAGATCTTCTTCTTCAACCAAAGAATCAATTTTAGATATTCTTCTTTTATTTCCACCTCTAAAGTCTACCAATCATTGAGCGTGAATTCTACCTTTTTGGGATATCCACTTGTAATTGACTCTAGCTCATCTTTTGCAATCTCTCCTTTCTCATTCTGCAAGACCAAAACAATGTTGGACATTGCAGTCATTCTTCCTTCTAATAAGTCCATCTTTTGCGTGATGAGTTTCCCAAGCTCATCTAGCCTTTCCTTGTGTGGTTCTTGTGCTTTCTATAAGGGCCTCGCACTTCTTCTTCTTAACAAGCACTAATCATTCTACACATGGCCCAAGGTCTCATCCTTCATGGCTTTTAGGACTTCATTGTCCTCTACCATGGTCCTAGTTCTTATAATGGCTTCTGGGGCTGTACAAATATTCAACACTTGATCTACTTTCTTCAGTTCCTCCTGCAAGCTTTGAGCAATGCCTCATATGATGCAATCTTCCTCATCACCAAAGCCTTTTCCCTCTCTACTTCTTCTTCTTACTCAAGATTCTTTGGTGTTGGCATGCACAGAGGTCCATCTTCAAGCACCAAGTCTACCAAGGTACGTACATAATGCATTGTTGAAGGAAACATTTTGGTACCTTGGATTCTAGGTGTGGTCTTGCCTTCAAGACAAGGTCTCCAATTTCCTCTACCATGCTTATAAATGCACTATTCTTCTTTTTCTCCAAGTCCTTTTCTTGCTTTAGGCACTATTTCTACATCCTTAGTTTTGAGTTCTTCTCTTAGTACCCTAATTGTTGTAGCCTTATCCACATTTCATCATGCCACCTCTGTCAAGACTTTTACCAAAGCATTACTCACTTGTTCATCTGACATAATAGTAGGCTTTACTATTATGTGTCTTGGCTTGAGGTGTCTTCTTCAACCTCCTTGATACACATGACTCTTCACATACATCAAAGTCTAGTTCATCCATGTGTGTGTGCATAGACCATGACAAGTTGCTTCCTTGTGCACATGGTTTCCATATCTTCATCCATCATCTCCCACCCATATAACTCCTTTGGTGTCACTATGTGCTTTGAAAATGGGCATGGAAAATTTTACCTATGTCCTCAACATAGCCCATGATCGGTGCAACATATTATCCACTTGTTCTTTTTGATCTTGGCCCCTTAGGAACTTGAGCATCAAGATTTGGAGCTTGTTCTACTATGCCCTGAGTAGTCTCTTGCGTTGTCTCATCTACCTCCTTTTCTCCTTCTTCTCCATCCTTCATTTCTTCATCCTTTGGTTCTTCCACATCCTCTGGAGGTGTAGGATTTTGGGTACACTCTCCTCATACTCTTCCACCTCCTCATTCAGCTTCAAATTCTTCTTCTCTTCTCAGTTGTCTCCTTCTATGGAGAGAGTCAAGGTGATCTTGTGCACTTGATTGTGGAGTAGCACCTTGGGTCCTTATTCTCCTAAATACCCTTTTGAAGTGGCACTCTCCTTGTACTACATCTAGATCCTCATCTTCTCCTTCCTGCCCCTAAGGTGGCGTAGTCACGTGCTCTATTTCTACCTTGTCTAAAGGCTTCCTTCTTCCTCTATGCTCCAAGCCACCACTATCTTCTCATTCCTCTTCCTCTTCATCCACCACTATGGTCTCTATAGGCTGTGGAGTTGGAACATTTTCCATTGTATGCTTACCTTTTAGGTGGCCTTGGAAGTGCGAACTCATTCTCCACATATTTATTGTTCTCCAGCTTGGGCTTGAGTTGAAGATACACAAGCACTTGCTCCAACGTCTCCAATGATGGCCAAGCTTACTAGCTTCATGTTTAATACATATGAGATAAGCCTCTCAATGTAGGTAGTCCATCCTGGATATACATATGTCTTTCTCAGTGTATGGTAGTCATAATCTACCTTGTCTACATTGAAGCTTAGGTGGTGTGCATCCAAAAACTAGTGAACTAATGCCTAGAAATATCATGTTGTGAAGGCATATGGTAATTTACACCATGGGCTCCAAGCCCCATATTTCATGGTGAAACCGCGTGATGCAAAAGTGCTTGGTATACTACGAACTACACTGCCTTCCCTACTACCAAAGGTAACTCCTTGGGTATGCGCCATTCTTCTTCAAACTGCATGGAGCCTATCATACCACTTCTCTTCCCTCTACTTGAATGGTCTCACTCATTGATCCTTCACACAAGTACTTTCCAAATATTTCCGCAAGTGACTTTTTCTCCATAGGGTATTCCCATATTTTCTCCTTTGGCCCATCGGGCACCCCAGATTTCCATAAACACCAGACAATAGAACAACCCCAAACTAATTTTCTCTCTCATGTGCATGCTTCTTCAATGATAGTTTCCACGATGTAACTAGAGATGTTGTAAGTCACTCCCTATGACATCTTCTTCACAATGTGTAGCCACATTGTGTTTACTTGTGACCATCTTTCTTGGTCATTCAACTTTGTCACTAAGTGTGCAACTACTTGTATGATTGGGTACTTCTTTAGTTTATCAATGTCCATGCCACGCATGGACCCTTGGTATACCCCAACTCCTTCCTTGTCTCTAAGATTATGGCCTTATTAGTTAAATCACCATTTAAATCTACCCCTGTGCCTTTCAACCCTATTACTATTGAGATCAACACGGCTTGTGATCCTTACCCTGCATCCTACAAAGTAGAAGAAATATTCATGTACCCTACTCATCAACCACTGGTACAAGGGTTCATATTTACCAAAGTAGGGGAGCTCATACAACTGGTAAACTCCAATCTGCTTCAACAAATTCTCCCCAACGTCATCATACACTGACATGTCTTCTATATGTGCTTATTTGTCTTTGTGTTTAATAACACATCCAGCTCCTTATTTTCAGGTGTACGATGGTTGTAATCACTGATCTTTCTCTTCTAGATGTGGGAATCCCATTCCTGACCCACAATCACACCCTCTCGGATACTACATTTCTGAGAAATTACTCTTAGAGTCATTTCAACCTCTACTTCCACTTTCTTCTTCCCCTTAGCTCCTATGGTAGGTGCTTTCTTTGGTGCCATCTATAACCTACAATATTCTCACTTCAAATACTCACCTTTTATCTCTTGTAACATGCAAACCCAAACCCTAGCTCGATTCAACATGCCCTAGTTGAAATTACATGCCCTAGCTCTTTTGTAATGCCTTGCTTCACTCAAACCCTTCACAACTGGGGACACAAGCTTCCTCTGTGCACAAATCTACTCATCATGTCTCGATTCACACTCTTCACACTTGAATACTCTTCTCACAGCTTCGGTCACTTGGCTCTTTCAAATTATCATGATTGCAATGGTAAGAATGAACTCACATCCCCTCCTTTTATAGATTTTCAAAAATTAGTGCATTTATTACTCCTTCACCTACCAAAAATCCTCTCATTAATCGACCATTTTTTCTTTTCACACGGTACATCTTCACGCCAGCTATAACCTTCTAGTGCACCCCTCCTACCTTTATGGATACAAACTTCTCTTCAACGCACTTCCATGCACTCGAGTACCTCACCACTGCACCTTCCATTGGTAGTCTTCATGGCCTCCGCTTACCTCGCATTATACTTGTTTCCATCATTTATCTCCATCTATGGTCATCTTGTCTAGAAGCAATCTCTTTTCTAACAATTCTCCAACTTGAATAACACCCGTAGTAGTTTTTTCCTTTCATGTGTACTTATTTTCAATAGTCTTACCTGATATCAATAACCACCCCACACTAAGGGTATGTGCAGTCCTCTGCACATATAAATTCTTCAAATAGTAATTAGCTTCTAGCACGTAAATGCACTTATTACACAAAAACACCAACTAAATTGACAAAGCATAATCAAAATAAGGAAATACATTAAGGAAAATATAGAATTGAAAACCTAATCTAAATGGCAACACTTTCCTTATTACAAACACCAAGAAGACTTATTTATAGTAGGGCTTCAACCTACTCCCATTGAAGTATCCAGGTAACCGTATTCCATCAAGCGCCTCTAATTGAAAGCACCTTTTTTCAAGTATGTGAGTGACAACATACGACCCCAACCAATGTACCTTGAGTTTTCTTGATGGCACAAAAAACTTAGAATCATAAAGGAGCACCATCTGTCCAATCTCAAACTTTTTATCCTTGATGTGCTTGTCATGCCATGCTTTCTACTTGGCCTTTTCTTGTTTTTGACTCCAACGTGTTATGGCTTATCATCTCATCCAACTTGATTAAATTTTCAATCCATTCTTCTAATGCTTTCATCAGCTAAACCTCCAGCATGCACAATACACAAAGAAGGTAACATGAATTCTATAGGAAGAACTGCTTCCACTCCAAACACTAACTAAAATGGTGTGGCTTTGTTCAACCTTTTATATGTTGTTCGATATGCCCAAAGCACTACAACACTTTATCATCCCAATCCTTTCTTCCAACATCACATATTTTTGTCAATGTCTGGCTCAAAATTTTGTTGAAAGCCTCAATAGTTCCATTAGCTTGAGGATGATAGGGTGTTGTCTTATGGTGTGCAATCATGAATTCATCCAATAAAATTCTGATTGTCTCATTAAAAAATGTGTGCCCCTATCACTGGTCAAACTCAATGGACATCCATACCTTGTAATAATATTTTCCCATAGAAACTTGGCTGTTGTAGCCATTGTACAATCCTTTGTAGGTGTTTCTTCTTCCCACCTTGTCAGATAGTCTATGTGCAGTAATGATATAGCGTGATCTAGTCCTATGCGTGGCTGTGAAATAGGACCCACAAAATCTATAGCCCATTTCTCAAATGGTTCTGCACTAGTAATAGGTCTTAGAGGCATTTCATCTCATTGACTTGGTTTCCCAAGATGCAATGACAATGATCACAAGCCTTGCAATATGCTTTACAATCTTTATACAGGGTCTCCCACCATAATCCAATGAGTAAA
Source organism: Taxus wallichiana var. yunnanensis (assembly GCA_018340775.1). Taxonomy (NCBI): domain Eukaryota; kingdom Viridiplantae; phylum Streptophyta; class Pinopsida; order Cupressales; family Taxaceae; genus Taxus; species Taxus wallichiana. Next base: position 246,874,167 of record CM031242.1, read on the forward strand.
ATCTTGTGAGCAAAGTGGCATCACCTACATAGTGGCCACCTGTAATACCACCATGAGCTTCCTCCATTATATCTGTGTGCTCATGTTCCAGTACACAACGATGCACAATACTTCATCCCAACCTAATTTTGTATAGGTCACCACTAATCAACATATAGGGTGTCACGCATATAGCAAGTTGTTTCTTCTCTAAGGATTTCATTCCTTCTGGTGCCATACCTATTCATAGAAAGAAAAATGTCCTCTAATTCTAATGGCACTTGTTGTAACCTATATAAATGCATCGAGCATGGTATCTTCAATGGCTTGTGCTTCTTCTCCTGATTGTATTCTAGATAAATGGTCTAGGTCCAAATTACTTTTCCTAGTTTTACCACAACTTGTGAAATCAAATTCTTGAAATAAGAGTACCCATCTGCATATGTGCCCCTATAAAATGGGTTTGTTTACCAAATACTTCAATGCCATGTGATCTGTATAAAAGAAAATGGTGTAGCTAGTAGGTACTATCTAAATTTATGTAGCGCATAGATCATTGACAAAGCTTTGCACTTTGTAGTTGTGTAATTATGTTCTACAGAGTCAACTTTCTACTAGCAAAATATAGATAGGATGATCTATAATACCTTCTCTAGGTCTGAGCCAACACCACACCAATGGCCATGCCAGAGGCATCCACATGTACATGAAATGGTTGGTCCCATGAAGGAAAAACAGAATAGGCGCGGTAGTAAGTTTCTCCTTTAATGTCTCAAATGCGTGCTTGTTGCGGTTCTCCCTAGTAGAACATACCTTTTCCTTTTAGTAACTCCTCCAAAGGTGTGAAAACCTTGGCATATCCCTTTATGAATTTTCTATAATATCCTGTATGACCCAAAATCCATGCACCTCACTCTTGACTAGTAGGCTCTTTTAGGCCTATAATGACTGCAACCTTAGCTGGATCGACCAACAAACCTTCCTTGTAGATTATGTGTCCTAATAGTATTCCAAATGGTGTAGAAAATATGCACTTCTTGATGTTCAAAGAGATACTCAACTATCTACATCTTTCAAACATTAAGCACAAATTGTCACAATGATCTTTAACCAGTCCATACACCATCCAATCATCTAAATAAACCTGTAAGAAGTTGTGAATAAAATCTTTAAATGCCTGAACAACTATGCGTGAAAATACAGCAGGCACATTTTTCAATCCAAAAGGCATCACAATATAGGTGAAGCTACCCCATTCAGTAGTAAAAGTAGTCTTTTCCTGATCCTCCTGGGCAATCCTAACTTGATGATACCCAGAGAACCCATCTATAAATGAATAGATTTTGCGCCTGCAAACACCTTCTAGTATTTCCTCAGTGAATGGCATAGGAAAGGGATCAGTCACACATGCAACATTCAACTCCCTGTAGTCCACACAGATCCTAATCCACCATCCTTCTTGATACTTGATCACCATTGGACTAACCCATTCTAACTCATCGAGGGGCTTGATGATTCTAGACTTCAACATTTTGTCAATCTCTTCTTTGAACTTTTCACGCAAGTTGGGGTTCATCCTGTAGGGTCTCTTTCTAACTAGGCACACACCCTCTTTAAGATTTATCTTCATCTCCCCTAATGATTCATGCATGCCTTTAAGTTCATGGTACCCTCGAGGGAATAAGTCTTGATAATCCCATAGTAACTCTATGATTTTTTCCACTTCAAAGTCTACCAATAGTCTCCAATTATGGCCTCCTTAGGCTCAACATCTGATCCAATATTCACTTTCTTTGTCTTCATAGGTTCATGATAGGTGCATGTGGTCTTATCTACACTATCCAACACCTCACGCCTACCTATTGAATGGTTTACATCCAGATTTTCTACTTCTTCATCATCCACTAAGTAGACCATTTTTCCTTTTTCTTTCTCAAGGAAAGCACACTGAAGTAGTGTGGCATCAACCTCTGTTTCTTCAAAAAAATGCACTCTTGAATCTCCTTCATCCAATAACTCTTGAATGAGTTCCTCCACCTTGGGAACTATCTCCCATAGTTAAGCACTTTATGAATTTTAATGCTTCTTCCACCAGAGGCTTGGTAGAGAAGAAGTCAAATGTATCTGGTCATTCCTGCAATTAAATCCTACCAATTTCTAGTCTCTCTATGGAGTTCTACATATACATACCAAGCACATGCGCAACTTGTAAAGTGGAATAAAACTTGTGCACCCAGAGCGAAGGTGGTAAAGCTTCTGCCCCTCTGTCCAGAGTCTCTCACACTTCTAAACATGGTGCTAAATAGGTTGATTACCATGATAAGTACATATTTGAGTAGGTGCATTTCTCCTAAAGAACCTAGTAGCAAGATAAATCCTAATTTCATTCCATCCTACAAGATTATCCTTGTGGACCACCCACCAATGCACAACTATGTTGTCCCATGTAGGGTATATGCTAGCATATTCCTTCTCTCCAACTGGTCTACCCACTATTCTCCTCCATGGTGTGCAGAACACCATAGGGTATCCTTCTCTAGTGTAATAAGGCACCGAGTTGTTACCTATTCTCTTGATATAACGTGGTCTACAATCCCTAGAAAATATACTCTTTACTTCACGCCCCACCAACTCATAAGTGCTATGAGCCTAATTATCACAAGCAACACTTGTAGTATCATTGATAGACTATGCATCCTCCCACTTGAATGATTCCTTCTTTAGATGGCTCAAGCACCTCTAGATCCTGGATGACGCGTACATAAATCCGATTCAGGTCTTCTTCACTCAAGGGCTCAACATAGGGCACATATTTTCCATCTGTTAATGGGATAATAACCCTTTCCTCCTTGTTTTCAAAGCTGATATAACCCTTGTTGAACCAAAGATCAACATTATTTGCATAGCACCACGGATGCCCCAATAGAGCTAGGAAGCTATCTACCTCTGCTAGCGCTAAGACCTCAAAATCTCCAGTGAACTTGGCTCCTTGTATGGTAATAGATGCATCTTTTAAAACTCTGATGGGAGTGGCCTTAGTCTGATTAGCCATGAACAATACATTAGAGGATGGCTGCAATGGGGGTCTCCCCATTTGTACCCATGCATCTAAAGTAAGAACATTGACTTCCATGCTCAGTATCAATCAATATATTACTCAATAGCCACCCATCCACAACAACATTCAAAGTGATTTCCTTGTCATAATCTAGGCTATGAGGGGGAAGATTTACATGCAGGATCTACCATCCAGTCTCAATACTTGTGCATGTGAGAGTGTTTCCTTTTAACCAATTCCCTAATAGTGGAATGATATTCTCCTAGCGTAACATTTTGCACACTTCTCTCAAGTCATCCATATCAGTTTGGACCATCTCTGATGCTTTATTTTGCTCCATCTTCCGTGATTGCTCCTTTAAATATTGTATTTCACCCTAAAGATTTCTGAGTACCTCCATGGTTTCTTGATAAACCTCCTTCTGATGGGAAAGATCTGGGTACCATGCATGTAAAACCTCCTCCTTAGTGATGGTAGGCCTCTACTATAATGCCTCTTTGGCATGCCGCTTTAGCGTGGGTAGTGATCCTTACTTGTAATGCCTCGATTCTGGTTCCAACTTGGGCATCCACTATTTTCCACAACATGTCGATGTATCCTAACCATCCCTATGCCTTTGTTTTCTTGTTTATGTTGCTTGCTAAGATGCTCATACAAGTCCGGGCATTCCTCATAACTATGATTCTTTCCACAGAAAGAACATGTAATATTCTAAGGACATTCACACATGTAGTGGTCAAGAGATCTGCATGTATAACATGTTCCATGAGGGAACTCACCTCTTCCACCACCACAACCTCATCCTCAAATCCACCATGGTATCCTCGACCTCTACCATGACCACCTTCAAAATGCCCTTCATTCCATCATAGCGCACCTTGATTGTGATCCCGATCCTGATGCTCATTCTTTCCTTTAGAGTTATCTAAAACTCTTGTCTATCATACACCAATATCTATAGTGTCATGGATCTGACCAATCAGCCAGTAGTCTTCCATGTCATGAGTCGTGGACCTACAAATCTTACAGTAACAAGAGATGTTCTTCCTTATCACACATTGTAGTAATGGGCAATGGCTAACATCATGGTTTAAATGGCATATCTCATAGTCCAACAAACAATGAGCACACTGATCTATGGGGACAACTATCCTTTGTGTGACCTTCCACTTTGTAATCTATGCACCAAATCCCTGTGCACATCTCATGTGTTGAATTTTCTGATAGCTTCTCCAACTGCTTTTCCATAGCTACGATTTGTGCCTCTAAAAATGGGCTTACCCCAGTGTCTATACTTCCAACTACCTCAGCGTGTAAATCTACTTCAAGTGCTTTTACATGGATCAATGTATGTCTTATGTGATAGTGCCCTTCTAAAAGGTGTAATCAGGCCTCCAACGAACCATTACACATGTTGGCTTGCATGAATATCATAAGAAAGCTTGATAACAATGTTTTGAAATGAGCATCATACTCTCTGACACTTTCAGTAGTGCCTTTTCTTAATATCCTTGAGTGCACTTATACTCTTCTTTCAAACTCAAGGATGTGAAACTCTTTAAGGAATGCATCTTTTAAAGTCAGTATAGTCTACGCAAGTCTGATCAGGGTCAAACTTTCTACCAGTGTGTGCGTGCCTTGTAACGTAGTAGAAAATTGGCTTTCCCTACACTCAGAAGCCATGATTCCTTTTACATGCCACATTATTTCACACATGTGTACATGTTCAATAACATCTTCTATGCCCCTATACTCTGGAAGATGAAGAGACATCTCCATGTAAATATTCTGGGGTTGGTGTGGACCTTGCCCACCTGATCCAAAACCTCCTATGTTTCCTCTACCTCCAGAACCACTAGATCCACCAGAGCTAGAGCCACCTATACCTCCTAATCCCAAACCTATAGTTGGGTTGGACCAGAAGATGTACTTCCCTATGTCCCAATAGTAGTACTAATTATACCCCAACAGTCTGTGAAGTGTTACTACTCCTAGAAGAGAGTCCAAAATCTGCACTCTAAATTCTATGTGGATGATACACCCAAAAGGTACTCCCATATAACAATGAAGCCATTTGCTGCTCATCATTGTGCTTCTTATATGACTCACTCTTGCTCTCCCACTTGAATTAGCTTGCTAACTATTTGTTGTACTAGATATTGGAAGACCAAGCACAAGGGAAAAGTTTCTAGGTGGATTCGATGCATGCCCATGGCCTAGGTCATTTCTCTCTTGGCATGCATGCTCTACATGAGGCCGAGGAGGGTTCCCTATCATGCTTTCCCAAATGGGGAGTTCCTGATGCTTGGGTTCCACGTCTTTGGTGAACTTCAAATCCTTCCCAAACTATCTCTCTCCACAATGTCATTCACTTTGTAACCTCCCGCTGCTTCTCTACCTCCCTCTCACACCTCATTATACTTAAGCCACCTTTCCTCTCTCTCCTCTCTACCACTAGGTCTTCCATCTTTCACCAAACCTTGCTCCTTCCCCTATGTGTGGTGGGGTTTAGTTAGCCATTGGTTTACTCTCCAAGTTCAGGGTTACCATCAAAATTTTGATCGCCAGTGGAATGCCTTGTAGGTAAGTTCCTCTTGGATATCATAAAAACTAGAATTCAGCTACCTCTGGGCACAAATAAGTGGAAATTGAGTACTCCAAGATATAACTATTCAAAACACCATGGAACCATGTATCCACAACGTGAGTCCAAATCAGATCAACATCATAAAGGGTCTGAAATTCTTCCTATGTCCAGAAAAGTGTGCGATACCTCCAATTCCATTTAGATGCATAAGCAACTAGCCACTCATATAATTCTACTAGAAAATAGTGAAGAAGCTTTCATACAAATAGTCATATAGATTCTTCTCCACCCACGCATGTGTGTATGTTAAACTTAGATCCAATGTTGAACCTCCATGTGTATTCTTCTTCCAGGTCATGTATCCACTCCTCAACACTTGCTAGGGTCAACCAATATGTCTTCATCATGAATCATCCTGAAAACAACTGAAAAGAGGTCCCGAAAATGGAACCAATGATGTAGCCTAGAATTCACTAGTAAAATCCTAGGTGCACTAGCACATCACTCATCCTAGACTGAGCACTCACCCAAAGCATGCAAAAAGGTACCAGGCCCCTCTTTAGGGTTTCTATTGTAGGATGTTAGCATGATGAAGACTTAATGCATTCAGATCCATAACTAATATATCATTCTATAATGCATGTTTCAGATCTAGATCTAGAGAATAATAGACTTAAAAGATAACCATGATGAAATCAAGCATGCAAGAACCAATTATACTCAGGATTTGATACTCTGATTCAACCAATACACTCCATTGCATTAAACATGATAAATACACATAAGCTTATTATAATAAATAATACCATAGTTTATGCACGCATCAAATTTGGTAGCATAACCTCACAATAACTCAATTCTCACATACCACTCTCTACTACAGTTTCATTACATATTTATAAGGGTGGGGACTTGCCCTTCACACTTATCTAATCCCAAAATAGGTCACATGCTATTATTAACCACACTGCCGTACAATAATATCCACACATGCAAGTGCACTAACAATAGAATTCTTCTAGTTAACTGTCGATAAAATATATTCTCAGCCTGTACCCATGCAAAGCGCTTCATAGATGATCATCCAAAAATAGCCAATGCGTGTCGGTAAGTCTTTAACTAGTTTATGTGTTTGGCACGCTATCTCCAAAAATAGCTCACACATATGAAAATGGCTAAGTCCTAAATCTATCTCTCTCTTTGAGCATGATTATTTCTTGACCCTTCCGCACCTTAGAATGCAATCTGCTCTTCCACGTGAACCTTCTCTATGCTAAGTTCCATATTTTACAACGTATTAGATTATGTTTGAGAGTATTATTAAAGGCCAAATAATTAATCGGGTTACGTAGGAAAAATCCCTTTTTTTGTTGGTTGAAAATATGATTTATTTATTCAAGCCATAAAATTATCATTAGTTTTATTAGAAATATGATTCCATAGTAAAGGGGAAACTATCAATTGAAAAATTATGCAAGTAAAAGGTGAGAAAACCATGCATGGTACAAGGATACTTTGGTTGTATGGGAAGGTATGCACAATGATCTTACATGCCCAACTAAGTCTTTGAGAAATGCAATCCTTTGGTGAGGTAAAGAGCACAGATTAAATATTTCAGTGGAGTTGTAACACAATCCCAAGGATTTGTTCTTGTTATCCATGGATGTATTCACCACTTTTACACCATTTTATTACTCCTTTCAAATTCTTCCACATTTTTATATATACCTATGAGGAGTTTACAACTCCAAGTAGATGACAATAGAGCTTCTCACAACCCTATTTCAAGCTCTATTTTGGTGCAACCAAAGGAAAAATGAAAGAAAAAGGTTGCGGGATTTGGCTTTGGCCTTGCCAATGCACCTCATGAAATCACATTTCTTGGGCATTATCAAACAATCCATGTGGCTTTTGTATGTGCCCACATTTTGCATATAGATCTATTAAAGCACCTACAATTATTACTTCGATAAGCTTCTAAACTTGGCATGAGCAAGGGAGGATACATGTAACAGATTGTGGAGTCTGTTTTAAACTTGCCAATGACATGTACTTGAAATTTTCTAGAGCCTTTTTAATAAACCCATTTTGTGTATATCCTACCACCATGTCATTTGTGGAATTCCATGAATAAGAGGATTTCATGTGTAAAATTTAAAGCTCAATTAAGAGCACTCTTTTGTGTACACCTTGAAATCATTATTACCTAGGTGACCACATTATCTTGAGGTATTTTTTCAAACCATTGGCGTGCCTTGTCTGTGTTTCCACATTTGCTGCAACAAAACAACCAATGGCAATGCCAACCGCTATCAATCTCAACCACCACTAAATCTCAAAACAATATGCATAGATGGTGAGTCAGGAAGCACTACACATTCCTATTTCTACACACCCCTCCCTTCCTTGTGGTGGATGCATATACCTTGATTAAAGATCTTATTCTTGGCATAGATAGGGTGGATGCTAGTAATGGAATTGTGGAGTCCAACTTACACCTGCCATAACATTTTCTTGGAATTTTTCTACGCCTTTTAACAAATCCATTTTTCATATATCCTGCAAACCGTGACATTCCATGAAACAACATTTTTTTATCTTACACACATTTTTGAAAAATAATTTATGCTCCCAATAAAGCACCCCAACTTGCATGTATGCATGCCCAAGAAGTCACTTCATCCATCCATTATCCACACCTTGTTTGGAAACTCTATTTTTTTTTGCAGAGGTTTGTAGTATACTAGTGAAAGTGAACTGTCGATTGGATACTTCTTTGTTGGATATGGTTAAACAGTCCTATTTTCCCGTGAAGAGACCCATGCCTTTAATTCCCAACACGCCTCCTCCTTTCATCTACTCACCTACTCACCTAGTCACATGTCGTCTCCCTCCTTATTTAATCCTTTATTAAATTTATTCACTTCATTTTATTTTATTTTATCTTTCCCCATAAAGCATTCTTTCCTTTGTTTATTTATCATTATTTTATTTATTTTAAAATATATTTAATTATTTTTATCGTGATTTATTTTATTTCTATTCATTAATATATCTTTGTTTTTATTTTATTTTATTTTAAAATTTGTAATTTGTAATTTGTAATTTAGTTTTAATATCAAAATTGCTTGAAAAATCATGAATTACTATGACCATTATTTTATTATTATTATCATTATAAATAAAATAGGATTTAATATAACTCATTCACAAAGCCACTAAGGTCAAGGTGGCCAATGTTGGATCTGATTTTACCAATGAAAGAGGCATTAAATCGAGTTCTAAAATATGTGGGAGAGTCCACTTCAAAACACTAGATGATCAAGTTTGAACTGGAGCATCTTTAAGCTCAAATAACATACCCTTTCACATCTAAAATTATTAAAATTATTACTTTATACTTAAGATACAAGGGTGGCTTAAATTCATATTTTGATGCAGCCTAAAATCTACTCGTGTAAAACCTAGACGCTACTTTGCACATCACCTAGCTTTGAGCTGAGTGCTCACTTGAAGCATGCAAAGGTACCAGGCCCCTCTTTAGAGTTACTTGTGTAGGATGTTAGTGTGATGAAGATAAGACATATTTAGATCCATAAATAAACATAAACATTCCACAGTGCATAATATAGATCTAGATCTTAGAGAATCATGAATTAAATAATAACTATAATAAGATTAACCATACATGAACCAATTTCAGTTATGTTTAACACCATTATCCAGCCAATATAATTCATTGCATTAAACACTATAAAACACAAAATCTTCTTACATTATACAATATATCCACAAGTCATACGCACATTAGATCCAACAACATAACTCTATAATAACCCAATCTCTAGTATCTCCCTAAACTACATAGTTCAATACATACTTATAGAGGTAGGGACTTTCCTTCATTGCTTATGCATGCTTCTCAAAATAGGTCGCATGCTAATAATAACCATGCACCTTTACAATAACATGCATACATGCCATGCACTAATAATAGATGTTTTATAGTTTTTTTTTTTTTTGATTGGTAAACGCTTTTGACCGGAGCTATGAACCGGTGGGGAGAGGGACCCCAACCCTACAATTAAGAAGAAGAAGAAAGGAGAAGAAGGAAGTCGGAAGGAGAGAAGGAGGTAGAAGAAAACTGAAAATGAAGGGAGGAAGAGAACGCAGAGACAAAGATGACGAACGCGCTACGAAGGGACGAGGGCTACACCAGTTAGCCCGAAGAATGACCAGCGTGCGAAGAGGCCGCATGCAACAAGAAATTGAAGGCAGGAAGAGCACGATCCTTGAGAGCGTTCAACTGATCCACAACGGAGTGAAGAGGAAAGAGGGCCGCTTCGATATCGACCACCGGAAGAAAGCGCTGGTCCAATGATGGATGGAAGTTCTGCGTGAAAGTGACTAAATCTCTGTCTTTGCCTTGAGCTAATGTATATCCCGACCAGAGCCGATGGCCAGCTCGTCGACTTCCTCCACCCACAGCAATGGGTCCGGAAGTGTGAAATCAGCAATTTGTTCATGAAGGCCGACGCAGTGGACAACGTATATTTGGTCCGAGGCGACCCGTTCCACGTCCGCCGTGTTGGAGTGAAGCAACAGGCAGAAAGAGACGAAGGCGGAAGTGATGTCGGAATCAGTCCGGGGGCGACGAGCATTGAAGCGAAGGAATCACCGAGGATGGCTTCAATGGCTTCGGCCTCAGCAGACGAAGAATATTTGAAGACCATTGCTAAACGGCGCCTGTCAATGGCAGAAACGTCTGCCAGTTCACGAAACTACCCCCGAAGGGCCACAAAGGGGAAGCCGACGAATGACATGGCGCCGAGAAGAAGCCGAACAGAAGCCGAAAGAAACAGACCTGGAGAGCGGCAAAGAGGGACAGGAACATATGAAGGTGAAGAAGAAGCAACCCCATGAGAGGAGCTGACAAGGGGCGCGTGGAAGTGACAGAAAGGCCAGAGCCTCGAGTGGGAGTGCGGCAGGAGAAGGGAAGAACGCCGTCGAAAGAGGGGAGAGAAGACAACACGCACGAGGGAGCTGCCAGGCGCAGTGGAGGCGTTGACAAGTTACCCGCAGGTATTCCTTCGATCTTGGGAGAGAAAATGGGAAAGGCCAGGCCACTCATGTACATCACTGGAGGATATGATAGTAGAGGGATTGTCAATTACATAGTTGGCCAGGAAATCCGTAGCCTGGTTAGCTTCCCGAAAATTGTGAGAAATGTTCCAGGAGTGGAATTTACCGAGCCAAAAAAGAATAGGAGGAATGAGGAGGTTCAACTTCCATGACTGAGAGGCACCACTGGAAACAACAAAATAAGGATTTGAGAATCCCCTTCAATACATAATTCTGAACAACCAAGAAGAGTGGCCATCTTTACCCCTTCAAGAAGAGCCTGAGCTTCAGCGATATTACAAGTGCCTTCTTTTAGAGGGAAGGAACCAGCTTTGATGAGGAGACCATGATCGTCTCTGAGAATGCAGCCAGCCCCAGATAAACCAGATTACCTCTGGAAGCTCCATCGAAGTTTAATTTCCAGTGCCCCTTTGGAGGAGGACGCCACCTGGTATTCTTCCTAAGTAACATCTTTTCAATTTGAGAGAGCCCTTTGCGAACAATTGACCCAGGTTTGGGGATTTTTATAAGTGGCCACTGGTGAAGAATAGAGAAATCCTTGGAGGAAAGGGAGGGAAAGGAAGGACACTTTGCACTGACACATTCAAATGGCCACCTCGAGCTTAGAAAGGAAGGTAGGAAGCTCAACCGCTTGCTCCCTGAAAAGACGAAGGTTACGTTCCCACCAGATATGCCAGAGCAAAAAATAAGGACTGACATGCCAGATAGAGCTGAACAAGTTGGGGAAAAAGACGGCCAGGAAGAAAGATTAGCATCAATGCTTTATTCACAGGGGACCCAGGAGAGATTAAACTTATTGAGGAGCCATTCCCAGCAATTGGAGGTGAAGGGACAGAATAGGAAGAGATGATCCAGGTCTTCCTCCGCCGCCCACAGAAGACATTTAGAGGGGCCAGGGAAGCCCCACGCATGCCTTTTAGCATGGGTGAGAACCTTTCTGTTTAAGACTAACCATCCGAAGAAAGCTACTTTCGGGGTGATGTGAGGATGCCAGCAGCCAAAAGAACTCGGAGAACCCTTGCCTGCTTGAGAAACGAGAATGTTATAGCCTTTGATTTAACTGAATATGAACCAGTTTCTATCGCCAACCCATAATAAGCAATCATCATTGTCGAGGAACGCGACATGTCTATCTTCAATAGAATTCAAAAGGGAGGCGGCTTCTTGAGCAGAGGCGCCAATAGACATTATGTCTTTCCAACACCAAGAAGGCGATCCGTTAGGGTGTTGGTAACCGTAGTTTGAGACAAGAGAACCCCAATGCAGTTTGGAGGAGTTCATAACACCATTGAGAGAAGGTAGCAAATTGAGGGGAGGGAAACCATTCCAGCTTTCATCCCAAAATGACACTAGCCGACCATTATTTATCTTCCAAGAGACCTTCTCAGCGATGAGATTTTTGGAATTACACAGGAAATTCCATATATGAGAGCCCTTCGGCAACTCGGAGCTGGAAAGAATTAGCTCATGCCGGTGCCCATCAAGATATTTATGAGAAAGGACCTGGAAGGCTAGTCTGCTGCCTTCAGAGATGAAGTTCCACACCAGTTTAGCACCGAGGGCCATATTTTGAATGGCGAGATCCAAGATACCCATACCGCCCAACTTCTTAGGAAGCTTGACCAGATCCCAATTAGCAAGATGGAATTTGCGTTCAGTGCTGAGTCCTTGCCATAGAAAGGTGCGAGCCACTTTTTCAATTTTAAGCAGTACAGATTTTGGAATCTGTAAAATGGAAAGCATGTAAATTGGAATAGAGAGGAGCACCGAGTTGATGAGAAGCACACGGCCAGCAAGAGACAGCCATTTGCCTTTCCAAGAAAGAAGTTTGGAAGAAATGGAATTCAAAAGCCCGTTCCAAATGAGAGCCTTGCCCTTTCCATGAAAAAGTGGGATTCCCAAATAAGTGTGGGGAAGTTTGCCCAAAGAGAAGCCTAGAATCTCTTTAATTCTGCCCTGAAGCCGGGGGCCACGTTAAAGAAGAAAATAACAGATTTATGGAAGTTTAAAACTTGGCCCGCAGCTAAAGAGTAAGAATCCAAGATAGAGGAGAGGCACCTGGCTTCAGGGACAGTCCCTTGACCGAAGAGAAAGGTGTCATCCACAAATTGCTGATGTGAAAGAGGTGGGAGATTGGAGGTGATGTGGAGACCTTTCAGAGAACCTTCTTGTATAGCAGCCTTAATGCTGCGACTGAGAGCTTCCGCAACAAGGGTGAATAGGAAGGAAGAGAGCGGGTCTCCCTGACGAATGCCTCTGCTACTCTGAAAGAAGCCTTCCGTGGAACCATTTACAAGAACCGAAAAGCGAGGGGAGGCAATACAGTTAAAGATCCATTTACAGAAGTGAGCGCCAAAACCCATAGCTTGCAAAGATTTGAGGAGGAACCTCCAATTGACGCGATCGTAGGCCTTGCTGAAGTCCAATTTTAACAACATTCCGGCTCTAGAAGAATTTTGGAGGGAGTGAATTAGTTCATGAGAGATAATAATACCCTCGGTAATAGACCTACCCGAATGAACCCACTTTGTTCCCGTGCAACCAATTTATGCATCAAGGGGCGAGCCTATTGGCAATTGCTTTAGAGATAATTTTGTACGTGGTATTACACAAAGAAATTGGCCTGAAGTCATCTAGCTTCTCTGCCGGGGATTTTTTAGGGAACAAGCATATGAAAGTATGATTAAGGTTCCCAAGAATCTTCCTCAAAACCCTGGATTCCTCAACCGCGTGCCAAACAGAGGGACCAACAATATCCCAAAAATCCTAGAAGAAGGAGGTAGGGAAGCAGTCTGGGTCGGGGTTTTATTCCTTTTAATAGAAAATACAATTTTCCGAACCTCCTCTAGAGAGAAGGGTGAGAGAAGCATAGCATTATTAGCTTCCGTAATAGAAAAGGGGATCTGAGAAAGGAATTGTGACTGAGCACCAATGGGGAAGCCGTATCATTCAGGAGCTTGCAAAAGAAATCCACCGCTTCAATTTTGATCTGAGCTTGTGAAGTGGCGATGGTGGAGTCTTCGAGTTTGAGGGTAGATATATAGTTGAAGTTTCTTCGGCTTTGACCGAAGCGAAGAAAAATTTGGTGTTCTTATCTCCATCCAACAACCAGGCTTCCCTGGATTTTTGACGCCAAAAAGTTTCCTCTTTTAGAAGGAGATCCCCAAATCCTTGAGTAGAGATTTTTCTTTCAGGTAATCCTCCTGTGACATCCCATGCACCAGAATGGTCTCATTGAGGAGCGAAGATCCTTCTCTACTCTGATCTTTTCTTGAAAAATGTTTTTAAACTTCGAATGATTCCAGCATTGTAAGTTAACTTTGAGCAAAGACAACTTTTTAGAGAGTTGAAACATCTTGGTCCCTTTGACAGAAAAGAGTCCCACCAGCCCTTGACCAGCGACTTTAGTGAGGGGTCCTGAAGCCACATGTTCTCGAATTTGAAAGGGGCGCGACGCGGAGGGAGGTCAAATTGAGAACCACGGAAATTGGAAAGTGGTCTGAACCGGAAAGAGGGAGAACCAAGCTTTTAAGAAGGAAATTTTGGTGCAGCCAATGCTCGGAAACCAGGAAGCGATCAAGACGCACTGCAAGGGAGCTGAACCCGGATCTCCTATTGTTCCAAGTAAACCAGCCCTTGCAAGGCTCTAAATCAATCAAGTGAGCAGAGGAAACGAAAGAAGAAAAATCTACCTGCGAGCGAGGTTGCCAAAGAAGACCTCCACGCTTATCACGATCAGAAAGGGTGGCATTGAAGTCACCAGCGACGATGATTTTTGTGGCAGAGTCGGTAGACAAAAGCTGACTGAGGCTACTCCAGAGAGCTCTTTTCCTGATAGGAGAAGAGGGACCATAAATATTGCAAAGGAAAAAGAAATCCTCAGAGTGTTTAATCGAGACTTTACACCAAATGAAATTAGGGTCGATTACAAGGGGTTCAATCATGCAACTGCTATTTTTCCAGAGAATGCCCAAACCGCCCGAGGCCCCAATAGAGTTTGAGAAGCAGCCTTCCCATCCTTTCCATTTTCTGAACCAACTGCTTTTACAACCATCTGCCGACATTTTTGTTTCCTGAATCAAACAAATATCCACACCTCATCCAAGGCGTAGCGTCTTAACAGACGCTGTTTGTTAGGGGCGTTTAGACCCCTAACATTCCAGGAGAAGAGGATCATAATTGCTTCAGAGAGGACTCGCCTCTCCTACTCGAAGACGGGAAGAAAGAACGAAGTTGAAGTTGCTTCCCGTGGGCAACTTCGTTGAGAGAAAGCTTACTTTTGTTGGGGCGACCAAGAATACTTTTTGGTCCGAAATCCACGTTGAGAAGAGGTGGAGTGGGAAGAAGCGGTCCCAACGACTGATTGGGAGGGGAATGAAGCTCAACAGTTGCTTCAAGGTCTTCTGGAGGGTCAACATCTTTTGACTGGAGCAAATCCTCTTTATCCATAATCCATTTCTCAAGGGAGGTTGAGCTACCTCCCATACCAATGGAGATGCCCTCATGGAACAGAGATAGGATCCTAGAAGAGTCCTTAACAATAGCCGCCATTTCTTTAATGAGGGAGAGAGTATCAGGATCCAAAGCAAGAGGTTCAAGAACGAGTGGGGTGAGTGAGGGACGATGGGCAAAGGCGACGGGAAGATCTCGGGGGGAGGAAGGAGGGTGAGGAGCAGGGGAGGTGTGGGAAACTTTCCGCCATTGCATGGCACCAGAGGGGGAACTTTTACAGAATTTACGGGAATGACCGGGCTTCAAGCATTTGAAACAGAGATTAGAAAGACCTTCATAAGCAACTTTCTGTTTCCAAATACCCGAGGGGGAGTTGATAAGAATAACTTCCTTTAGCTTAAGAGCGGGATTGACAGAAATGCAAACTCTGGCAAAGGAAGAGAGAGTACCATTCAATGTAACAGGATCAATGCGAATGACACGACCCAGACAAGAGCAGATTTTTGTAAGAATGGGAGCCGACCAAAATTCACTGGGCAGGGAGTAGAGTCTGATCCACACTTGGTGACCATCCGCATCCACTTTGTTACAATCAAAGTGAGGTTCCCAATCGCGGATCACAAGACCAGAGTCGGAGAGGAGAATTTTTTTCTTTCCATTGTGTCATTTTTCTGAGCAGCGCTACAAAAAAGCACAAGGAAAAAACCTTTTTCCAGGGAACGAATGCTCAGGCCGCTGCCCCACTGAGTTTCGCACCAGTTTCTGATGCCCAAAAATGAGAGTCTTCTCCCAATAAACTTAGCAAAAATAGCCCTCGAATATAAACACTTGGTATGTGCAGCGAAAGCAACGTCCTCGACCAGGGACACGGAAGGAATGTCGTCCTGCAGAGCATGCAAGTCACTATCCGCCGGGGTCGAATCTGACTCAGACCCAAGGGGGCCCAATCATTTTTGCATAGCTTCCGACAAGCCCTGGCCCACCAGGTGCGCCATTGCAGCACCCCAGAGGGGCGAGACCAGAGGACCGTTGCCGGAACGAGATTTCAAAAATTATCATAGATGTCCTATAGTTAATTAGAAGAAGTAATCCTATTATTAATGACAACCATACATGGCACTTATCACCCGCTCATTCCCAAAATACCATTTGGGTGTTGCATGTCTCCACCCCAATGTGTGCTTTGCAGCTATCTCCAAAATAGTTTATATCCATAAAATGGATAAGTCCTGAGCCAACTTAAACCGGTGCATGTTTCCTTTCCTATCTTTCTATGCCTTCAAATGTGCCTTTTTCCCATGTACGTATTCTTTGTGTCTCTTATCCTCAGAACAATATTATGTCTACTCAACATTACCCCACACTAAAGTACATTTCCATCCCGGAAATGGGAATTCCTTCCGGTGTCCCCAAAAATAAATAATAAGAATTGAAATAATTAAAGAATCATTATACAAAAGAATGAATATTTACTCTACAACTCCCTCTTCTTCAACTAGGAGGATTAGCTCTGGATATTCATTCTTAATCTTGGTCTCCAATGTCTCCATTCATCTAGCATTGTCCTTGTCTTTTCTAGAATGTCTATGGCTATGGCATCCAACTCGTCCTGAGTAATCTTTTCCTTCTCATTCTGTAGTACCTGACAACATTGGCCATAACAAACATCATTCCTTCCAGAAGATCCATATTCTACACTATGAGCTTCCTAATCTCATCTATCCTCTCCTTATGTGGATCTTGGGCTGACTGCAAGGGCTTCACACTTTTGTTTTACTAGTGCCAATATTTTTGTGCACCCTAAAGTCTCATCTTTCATTGCTACCGTAACTTTATTATCTTAAACCGAGTTCGGTCCTTATCACTTGCATATGGTGCTGCACACAAGTTTAGAGCTTGGTCTAGCTTTCTTTAGCTCATCCTTTAAAGTCTGGAGCAATGCCTTGTAAGTTGAAATTTTTCTAATCATAGAGGCCCTTGCCCTCTTTACTTCCTATTAAAAATAGTTTGGTGCGGGCATTCTAAGTGGTCCATCTTCTAGCACAAAATCAACCAAAGTGCACACATAATGCATAGCAAAAGGAAACTTTTTAGGTACCTTTGGTTCAAGATGAGGCCTTGCCTTTAGAATGTAATCACTAATATCCTCTACCATGCTAATGAAGGCCTCATTCTTTTTTTGTTCTCATTCCTTCTCTTCCTTTAAGCGCTCTATTTCTACATTTTTATCTTTGTTATCCTCCATCAACGCTCTAATGGTGGAAAACTTATCAATATTTCTCTACACCACCTCAATAGATACCTTGACTAAGGCATTGTTGACACATGCTCATTAGACATAAGAGTGGGATTTATGGTCATGTGCCTGCTATGTGGTGCCTTCTTTACTCTTCTTGAGACACATGACTCCTCACACACATCAAAATATGGTTTGTCCATGTGAGTCTACATGGACCAGGATAGCTATTTCCTTGCGCATGTAGTGGCCATATTTGGGTCCATCAACTCCCACCCATATAACTCCTTAAGGTCCATTGTTCTCTAAAACTGGGCGTAGACAATTTTTCTTGTATCCTCAACATAGCCCATACTTGGCACAACATATTCTTCACTTCTCCTTTTTCTTTCCCCCTTAGGAACCTCAATGCCAAGGTATGGAGTTGGACCTTCACCGCTTGAGTCATAACTAGTGCACTAGTCTGCGCTTTCAGTGCATAATTTCTTCTATTTCTTTCATCCCTTCTTCTTCATCTCTCATTTCTTCATCTCGGGCTCCTCCACATCTTCTCGGTTGAACTAGGGTTCTAGGCACACTCTCTTCGGAGTCCTCTGCCTCCTCAATAAGATTCAACTTTCTTCTTCTCTTATTTTCCAGTGCTTATTTCTAAGGGGAGAGTCGAGGTGATCTTCATACAGTTGTGATGTTCTTGCGCCTTGAGTCCTAGTTCTTCTAAATACCTTCTTAAATTGGCACTCTTTAGGGACTGCATCCTTATCCAAGTCCTCCTCTCCTTCTTACACATGTGGTGGATTATTTGTGCACTAACTCTCTAATGTGTCTCGCGGGCTGCCTCCGGCCTATATGGTCCAAGCCTCAACTATGCTCATGTTCTTCTTCCTTCTCTATCTCTATGGTTGTGGAAATATTTGGAGCTGCCACATTCTCAACTGTGTTTTCCCTTAGGCGGCCCTGGTAGCATGAACTCATTCTCCACATACTTGTTATTCTCTAGCCTAGGCTTAAGCTGAAGATAGATGACCATGGTTCTAGTCCCCAATAGCCAAAGTTATTGGCTTTATATTTATAACATCTAAAATGAGCCTCTCAATGTAGGTAGACCGACTTGGATAAACATATGTTTTTTTGAGAGTATGGTAGTCACAATCTACCTTGTCTGTGTTGAAGTTCACCGACGTGCATCAATGAACCTATGAACTAAGGCCTGGAAGTAGCATGCTATGAAGGAATAAGGAAATTTGCACCATGGAATCCATGTCCCATCCTTCAGTAAACCATCCTGTGAAAAATGTTGATACACCATGAATTATATTGCCTTGCCCACTACCGAGGGTAGCTCCTTTGGAATGCACCATTCCTCCTCAAATGCCACATGAAGTCAGTCATACCATAGTTCTTCCCTTTGCTTGAATGGGCCACTCATTTTTCCTTCACATAAGTATTTCTTGAACCTCTCTGCGAGGGACTTATTCTCTGTGGGGTATTCCCAAATTTTGTTCTTTGGCCCATCGGGCACTCTAATTTCTACAAAGACAAGAGATAATAGAATAGTGCCAAAACTTATCTTCTCACTTGTGTGCGCTTCCTCGCATAATAATTTTTGTAATGTAACCAACCAAGATTTAGATTTATCCCTCTAACATTTTCTTTGCAATGTGTAGCCACATAGTATTTACTTATGACAATCTCTCTTGTTCATTTAACTTAGTGAGCAGTGTGCAAATGACCGCACTACAAGATACTTATTTAATTTGTCTATTTCCATTCCGCGAGACCCTTGGATTATCCCAAATCCTTGCTTTGGTGGCTACAACACCTGATTTATCATCATATCGGTAATAATATATGTCCATGTGCCCTTTAATACATCACAATGTAGTAATTAGGGCTGTTATGATCCTTACCCTTCATCCAACAAAATAAAAAAATTCCTCATGGACTCTTCTCATAAGCCATTAGTATAAAGCTTCGGTTTTGGGAGTTCATACGGTTGATAAACCTCTCCCTTCTTGAGTAAATTCTCCCCAACATCACCATATACTGGCATATCATCCACCATGTGCTTGTTGGTCTTCTTGTTTAACAACACATCTAATTATCCCTTGTTGTCGGTGGTGTGGTGGTTGTAATCACTTACTTTGCATTTGCAAATATGGGAATCCCAATCCCATCCAACTATCACTCCTTCTGGATACTGCATCTCTAAAAATTTACTCTTGGGAGCAACTTCGATCTCAACTTCAACGTTTTTCTTCCCTTCATACCTGCAATGGCACTTTCTTTAGTGCTATTGTAAAAATCCCTCCTTTTGTCTTCTGTGTCAAGTAATCTCAAACCTTAGTTTGAAACCATGTGCCCTAGCTTGAAATTTCATGCCCTAACTCCTCAATGCTTCTGCTATGCTTAAACCCTTCACATATGGGGATGCAAGCCACTTCTACGCACAAATCTGCTCTCCACGTCTAGTTCGTAGCTCTTCACACGTCAACACGTTTTAGTTGGCTTAGTCACACTTAGCTCACTCAAATACTTGTGATTGTAAAGGTAAGAATGAACCCACATCACACCCTTATATAGATTTTCAAAAATTTGTTGTATTTATTGTTCCTTCACCTACCACTAATCCTCCGATTAATTAACCATTTTCCCAATTTCTACACATGTGACAACTTTGCACCCTAGCTATAACCTTCTAGCGTACCTTCCTACCTTTTGGATATATACCTCCTTCTATGTGCTTCCATGTGCCGAAGTACCTCGCCATTGCACCTTCCCCTAGTAGTTTCCACGGCCGCATCTTACCTCACGTTATA
The DNA here is from genome assembly GCA_018340775.1 of Taxus wallichiana var. yunnanensis. Lineage (NCBI taxonomy): Eukaryota > Viridiplantae > Streptophyta > Pinopsida > Cupressales > Taxaceae > Taxus > Taxus wallichiana. The sequence goes on from CM031242.1 coordinate 246,894,437, forward strand.
CTATTCATTCATTTTATTTCCAACTATGGTCTTCTTTGGGAGAAATTTCTTTCTAGCAACTTCCTTCCATCTTTAAATAGCACATGTAATAGTATGTTCTTATGTGTACCCATTTTTGAATAAAAAATAACAACCACCCCACACCAATGGTATGTGCAGTCCTCTACACATAAAAATACTTCAGATTGTAATTAACTTCTAGCATGTAAACACGATTATTACACAAAACACAAAACTAAATTGACAAGGCATAACGAAGAAAAAGGACATACATTAAAAGAAATGCAAAAAGTGAAATCTATCCTAAATGACAATTCTACCTTATTAAAAACACCAAGAAGACTTATTTATAGTAGGGCTTCAACCTACTCCCGTTGAAGTAACTGGGTAACCATATTCCATTAAGCACCTCTAACTAACAAGTGCTTGATTCAAGGATATGAGTGATAACATATGGTCCCAACCAATGCACCTTAAGTTTTTCTAGATGGAACAGAAACTTGGAATCATAAAGATGCACCATCTATCCAGCCTTAAGCTTCTTGTCCCTCGACGTGTATGTCATGCCATACCTTCTGCCTGACATTTTCTTGCTTCTGACTCCAATGTGCTATGGTGCACCTCTAATCCAATTATATTAAATTTTCAATTCTTTCTTCTAATGTATGTTCATCATCTAGACCTCCAACACACATAATACACAAAGATGGTAACATGAATTCCATTGGAAGAAATGCTTCTACACTAAACACCAACTAAAAGGGTGTGGCCTTATTCAACCTTTTGTAGGTTGTTCTATATGCCCAAAGTACAATAGAAAATTTATCATCCCAATCTTTCCTTCCAACATCACAATTTTTGTTAAAGTTTGGCTCAATATCTTGTTGAAGGCCTCAACAGTACCATTTTCTTGAGGGTGATAAGGAGTAGTCTTATGGTGCACAACCATAAATTCATCCAATAATATCCTGATTGTCTCATTCAAGAAGTGTGTGCCCTTATCACTTGTCAAGCTTAGCAGAGACATCCATACATAGTGAGAATATTTTCCCATAAGAACCTTGTTGCCATAACTTCTGTACAATCCTTTGTAGGTCATCTTTCTACCCACCTTGTAAGATAATCTGGTCAAGTGATGATATAACGTGATCTCGGTTCTACGATGGGTGGGAATAGGACCCACAAAATCTATAACCTAGTTCTCACACGGATCTATACTAAGAATAGGTCTCAAAGGCATTTCATCTCTTTTCCTAGGTTTTCTAAGGTGTCTTGACAGTGATAACACACCTTACAATACTCTATACAATCTTTGTACAAGGTCTTCCACCATAATCTAATGAGTAGAATCTTATGCGCGGTGGCGTCACCTGCATAGTGCCCACCTGCAATACCACCATGAGCCTCTTCCATGATATCTATGTGCTCATGTTCCAATACACACCGACGTAATACTTCATCTCATCCTAGTTTGTATAAGTCACCACTGATCAACATGAAGGGTGCGGCGTAAATTGCAAGTTGTTTCTTCTTTAAGGCTTTCATTCCTTCGACACCATACAATGCATAAACATACAACAATAACCTCCACCCTCGAAGGTGTGTGGTGTTACAGACATATTCTTGTGCATCGGCATGGTATCTTCAATTGTCTATGTGTCTTCTCCTGATTGAATTCTTGATAAGTGGTCTAGGCCAGAATTACTTTTACCTGGTTTTACCACGACTGTAAAGTCAAATTCTTGGAATAAGAGAACCCATCAACATATGCACCCTTGTAAAATGAGCTTATTTACCAAGTATTTTAATGCCATGTGATCTATATAAAATATAAAGGGTGTTACTAGTAAGTAATGTCTAAACTTATGCAACACATAGATCATCGACAAGGCTTTGCACTCTGTAGTTGTATAATTCTATTATGTAGGAGTCAACTTTCTACTAGAAAAATAGATAGGATGATCTACAATACCATCTCCAGGATGAGGTAACACCACGCCAATGGTTGTGCCAGAGACATCCACATGTACATGAAATGGTTTGTTCCATAAGGGAAAACATAGAATAGGCGCTGTATTAAGTCTCTCCTTCAATGCCTCAAATGTGTGTTGCTGCGATTCTCCTCAATAAAATTCCCCTTTTCCTTTTAGTAACTCTTCCAAGGGCACGGCAATATTTGTAAACCCTTTGATAAATTTTCTGTAATACCCTATGTGGTCCAAGAATCCACGTACCTCACTCACCGTTTAGTAGGCTCCTCCGGACCCACAATACCCGCAACCTTAGCTGGATCTACTAACAAAGCTTCCTTGTAGATGATATGTCCAAACAAAGTTCCAAAATGTGTAGCAAACACACACTTCTTGATGTTTAAAGAGATGCTTAACTGTCTACATATTTCAAACATTAGGCACAAGTTGTCACAATGATCCTTAACAAGCCCATATATCGTCCAATCATCCAAGTAAACCTGCAAGAATTTGTGAATAAAATCCTGGAATGCTTGAACAACTATGCGTGAAAATACAATAGGCACGTTCTTCAAACCAAAGGGCATCACTTTGTATATGCAAAGCTTCCCCATTCAGTGGTGAAATTCATTTTCTCTTGATCCTCCTATGTAATTCTAACTCGTGATATCCAGAGAATCCATTTATAAAAGAATAAATTTCACGCCCGTAACACCTTCTAATATTTACTTGGTGAAAGGCGTAGGAAAAGGGTTAATCACACATGCAGAATTCAACTCCATGTAATCCATACAAATCCTAATTTGACCATCTTTCTTTATACTCGATTACCATGGGGCTAAGCCACTCGATTCTTCTAAGGGCTTAATGATGCCATATTTCAGCATTTTGTCAATTTCTTCTTTAAATTTTACACACAAAGTTTGGTTTCATCCTGTAAGGTCTCTTCCCGACCAGTGTGCACACCTTCCTTTAGCTTAATCTTTATTTCTCCTAATGACTCATGCACTCCTTTTAACTCATGGTAGCCCTTAGGAATAAATCCTAAAAATCTAGTAGTAACTCAATCATCTTTTCCACTTCAGCTTTTAGACCAATATTCCCAATTATTGTCTCCTTAGGTTCAACATCCATGCCAATGTTCATCTTCTTGGTCTTCATAGGTTCATGATAGGTGCACACATTATTATCCACACTTTATAACACTTTGCGTGTACTTACTGAATGATATATATCCAGATTTTATACTTCTTTGTCATCCACTATGTAGACCGTCTTTCCTTTCTCCTTTTCAAATCAAGCGTGCATAAATAGTTCGACATCTATCTCATCTATTTCATCAAAATGTGCTCTTGATTCTACCTCACCAAATAGCTCCTAAATGAGTTCTTTAGCCTTTTCACCATCTCCCATAGTTAAGCGCTCCATAACCCGTAATGCCTCTTCCATTGGAGGTTTACTAGAGAAGTAGTCAAAAGTCTGGACCATTCATGCAATCAAGTTCTGCCAATTTCTAGTTTCCCTATGCAGTTCCACATAAACATACCAAGCATGTGTGTAACCTTGTAAAATGGAATAAAGAGTGTGCACCCATAGTGAAGGCGGTAAAACTTCTTGCCCCTCTGTTCTAGAGTTTCTCACACTCCTGAACATGGTGCTGAATAGGTTGATTACCATTGCATATGCAAATTTGAGTAGGTGTATTACTCTTGAAGAACCGAGTGGTTAGAGAAATTCTAACTTCATTCCATTCTATGAGATTATCCCTATGAACCATCCACCAAAGACAATGTCATTCTCGCGCATGGTATACACTAACACGTTTCTTCTTTCAACTTGATTTGTCAACTTCTCCTCCATGACATGTAGGAATTCCAAAGGGTCTCCTTCTCCAAAGGTACCGAGGTACAAATCATACCTATTCTCCTAATACAATGAGGGTTTATTCTTCACACTAATGAGCTTCTTACTTCGTGCCCCACTTCTCATAGGTGCCATGCACCCAATTTTCACAAGAAATACTTGTAGTATCACTAATAGACTATGTATCTTCCCATTGGAGGATTCCTTCCATAGATGGCTTAAGTACTTCTAGATATCAAATGACACGTATATAAATTCTGTTTAGGTATTCCTCACTCAAAGGTTCAACATAAGGTGCAAATTTCCCATATGTTAAAGGAATACTAAATATTTATTCTTTGTTCTCAAAACTTATATACCCCTTGTTGAACCATAGATCAACATTATTCGCATCACACCAATGGCGCTCAAGTAGAGCCGAGAAGCTTTCCATTTCTAAAAGTGCTAAAACCTCAAAGTCCACAGCGAACTTGGCCCCTTGTATAGTAATGGATGAATCCTTTAAAACTCTGATGGAAGTGGCCTTAGTTCGATTAGACATAAAAAATATATTAGAGGATGGCTGCAATGGAGGTCTTCCCATATGTACCCATGCATCTAAAGTTAGCACATTCTCTTCCGTGCCTATGTTAATCAATATATTACTCAAAATCCATCCATCCACAACAATATTCGAGTGATCTCCTTGTCATAATCCAAGCTATGAGGGGGAAGATTAGCATGCAGGATCTGCCATCCATTCTCAATACCTATGCATGGAGTGTTCCCCTTTAGCCAATTCCCTAGTAATGGAATGATATTCTCCTGGTGTAGCATCTTGCATACCTCTTTCAAGTCATCAATATCCGATTGACTGTCTCTGTTTCTTTATTTTGTTCCAAATTCCATGACTATTACTTTAAACACTATATTTCACCCTAAAGATTTATGAGTACCTCTATGGTTTCTTGATAAACCTCCTTCTGATGTGTAGGATCTGGGTACCTTGCATGTAAAACCTCCTCCTTAGTAATGGTAGGATTATTTTGTAACATAGCTCTGATGCGTACAACTTCAGCACATGTAGTAATCTTCACAGGTAATACCTCATGTTCTGGTGCAAACTTTGGTATCCACCGATTCTCTATGGCATGCTGTATTCTAACCATCCCTACACCCTATTTCTCTTGTTTATGTTTCTTTCTAAGATACTCATATATGTTTGAGTGATGCTCATAGTTATGATTCTTCCCAAAAAAAGAACAAGCAATATTCTGAGGACATTCACATATGTAGTGGTAAGGAGATCTGCGCATGTAAAGCATGTTACATGAGGAAAATCACCTCACCCACCACCATGGCCTCGACCCCGAATCTACCATAATATCCTCAACCTCTACCATGACATCCTTTAATATGCCCTTTATTCTCGATCATAGCACGCTTGATTGTGATCACGGTCATGGTGATCAATTTTACCTTTAGAGTTATCTGATACTCTTGTCTATCGTACACCAATATCTATGGCATCATGGATCTGACCAATCAACCTGCGCAATTTTTGTATTGTGAGTTGTTGACTATAAAATATTAAAGTAGGAAGACACATTCTTTCTTATCGCACATTGTAATAATGGAAAACATCTTACATCATGGTCCAAATGACATATCTCACAGTCTAGCAACAATGAACACACTAATCTATGGGGAAAACTATCCTTAATGTGCCCTTCTACTTCATAATCTATACACCAAATCCTAGTGCACGTCTCATGAGTTGAATTGGCCGATAGTTTCTCTAACTACTTTGCCATAGCTACAATCTGTGCTTCCATGAATGGACTCACCCTAGTGTTTATAATTCTGATTTCCTCAATGTGCAACAGTGCTTCAAGTACTTTACACGGGTCCATATATGTCTTAGGTGATAGCACCTTCTTGAAAGGTGTGATCAAGCCCCCAATAAACAACTGTGCATGTAGGATTGCATGAATATCATATGAAATTTTAGATAGAAGTGTTTTGAAACAAGCATCATATTATCGAACACTCTTATTAGTGCTCGATTAATATCCTTGAGTGTGTTTATACTCTTCTACTCGAACTCGAGGATATTAAACTCCTTAAGGAAAGCCTCTCGTAATGTTTGCATAATCTACGCAATTCGATTAGGGTCAAAATTACTTGTACCAACGACGAGCGTGTCCTTGCAATGTAGTTACAAACTAACTTGCCTTATGCTCGAATCTGTGATTCCTTTTACAAGACATAGTATCTCACACATGTGCACATGCTCAACAACATCTTCTATTCCCCTATACTCTAGAAGACGAAGTGACATCTCCATGTAAATATTCTAGGGCTAGTGAGGACCATGCCCACCAGATCCAAAACCTCCTGTGTTACCTCTGCCTCTAGACCCACCCGGATCCACCACAACTAGAGCCACTTATACCCCCTGATCCTCCACATGTAGCTAGAAGTAGACTAGTGGATAAAATACACTATCCCAATAGTGGTACTAAACTAAACTCCTAAAGTTTATGAAGTGGTACTACTCCCAGATGTGAGTCCAAAATTATGCATGCTTGAGTTCTCATGGCGACGATGCACCTAAAAATGTACCTATAAATAATAGAGAAGATGTTTTCCAGGCCATAGATGCACTTCTTATCGACTTACTCTTGCTCTTCTCTCTGCCCAAACTAGCTTTGCGACTCTCTTTGGTTGTACTTGACAATCTGGAAAACCAAATGCAAGGGCTAGGTTTCCAGGTAGATTCAAATGTGCACCCATGGCCCATGTCATCTCTGCTGGCATGCTCCCATGTGAGGCCAAGGAGGGTTCCCTATCATGCTTTCCCAAATGGGGGAGTTCTAGATGCTCTGGCTCCATGCCTTTACGTGAGCTCCAAATCCTTCATGAGCCATCTCTCTCCTCAATGCAATCCACTATGTAATATCATGCTACTTCTTTATCTCCCTCTCATGCACCTCATTATACTTAAGCCACCTTTCTTCCCTTTTCCTCTCTACCGCTAGGTCCGCCATCCTTCACCAAACCTGCTCCTGCCCCCACGCATGGTAGGGTTTAGCTAGCCATCAAATTTTCTTCCAAGTTCATGGTTACCGTCAAGATTTTGATTATGAGTGGAATTTATTGCAAATAAGTTCCCTTGGGATAATTTAAAAATTGGAACTCAGCTACCTCCAGGAAAGAATAAGTGGAAATTGAGTACTCCAAAATATAGCTATTCAAAACACCACAGAACAAAGTATCCACAACTTGTGCCCAAATCAGATCAACATCATAGAGGACTTGCAATTCTTCCTATGTCCAGGACAAGTGTGCGATACCTCCAATTCCTTTTACATTCATAAGCAACTAACCATTCATACAAATCTGCTAGAAATATAGCAAAAATATCTCATACAAATAGTCATAAAAATTCTACTCTACCCACACGCGTGCGTTAAAATCAGATCCAGTACTGAACCTCCGAGCATACTCTTGTTCCAGATCTTTTACCCACTCCTCAACACTTGATAAGGTCAACCAATATGTCTTCATCATGAAACTTCCTGAAAACAACTGAAAAAGAGGTCCCAGGCGGTGGGACCAATGATGTACCCTAGAATCTATTGTGTAAAACCCAAGCGTGCTGGGACATCACCCAGCTTGAGTTGAGCGCTCACCCAAAGCAGACAAAGGTACTAGGCCCCTGTTTAGAGTTGTTTTTTCATGATGTTAGTGTGATGAAGATAAGACATATTCAGATCCATAAATAAACATAAACATTCCACAGTGCATAATCTAGATCTAGATCTTATAGAATCACGGATTAAACAATAACTATAATAAGATTAACCATACATGAACCAATTTTAGTTATGTCCAACACCATTATCCAACTAATATCATTCATTACATGAAACACCGTAAAAATGTAAGCTTCTTACATTATACAATATATCCATAATTCATGCGTGCATCAAATATAGCAAAGCATAACTCTACAATAACTCAGTCTCTAGTCTCTCTCTAAACTACATAGTTCGATACATACTTATAGAGGTGGGGAATTTCCCTTCACCACTTACACACTTCTCAAAATAGGTCGCATGATGATAATAGCCATGTGACTTTAAAATAACATGCATACATATAAGTCCGCTAATAATAGATGTCCTATAGTTAACTGGAAGAAGTAATCCTATTATTAACTACAACCATGCATGATACTTATCAATCGCTCATTCCCAAAATACCATTTACGTGTCACACAAGTCTCCATCTCGATGTGTGCTTTGCACGCTATCTCTAAAAATAGCCCGTATCCATAAAATGACTAAGTCTTGAGCCAACTTGTTCTGACACGCGTTTCCTTTCCTATCTTTCCGTGCCTTCAAATGTGCCTTGGTCTCACGTGCGTATTATTTGTATGTCTTCTCCTTAGAACAATATTATGTCTACTCAACATATTTGAATGCACAAAATACGATGGATAAGATGACAAGCTAGTGCATAAAGAGGTAATGGAAACCATGTATATGACTTCACAACATCCACACATGGGATTCAACATCTCAAATATTTTTATGGTTAAAGAGACGAGATCGCAACTAACTAACTAGTTGTGATAGAGGGGACCACAATCATCACTCACTGGGTTTAATGATGTGGGGAACTACACAAAAGGAGTATACATATCGATAAGGAATATGAAACTAAAGGAAAATATGAAGGATATGTCAGTACTAAACCATACAAGTCAGCCAAGATTGGATAACAACTCCTAACCAAATTGGATGATTTGGCACAGTATGAGAAATATGAAAAATCAAGTTTACATCTTATTAGTTGGAGTTTATCAATGGATTTTATACATTTGAATCTTAGAATCTATTGACATATCAGTGTGTATGACTAAGTAAAAAAACAAGAGACCTCAAGATGTACTAAGTAGGGATAGAAAGAATGTGTTTATCTTAACAAGAGTGCATTTTCAAAACCAAAAGTTGTCAAAGGGTAAATTTCCAAATTTGAGTGTCTACAAGTATAAGAGAAAGAAGGTTACCTTTTAAGATATCATATAAGCAAGGAACAAAGAAATCTCAAGACAGAACATGAAGCTGAATTTGGATATGGTGAAGAGGGAATAATAATGATTCAAAATAAGAATATGAAGAAAAATAATATAGTAAAAATTCATCTACTCAAGAGAAATGGGAAACACCATGTGAAAGGGGGAAGAGGAAAAGGTTGATATTGAGAGAAAACAATAAAAATATACATGTCATTGGAGAAATAAACACTACCATTAATAGAGATGTTAACATGTGGCACACATACCACTTATTTATTTTCTTATAATATATGGGACCACATATAAATTATTTATACTGGGTAATGAGTCGGCCTACATTGGGACTAGGTGTTACCCATCCATTAAGAGTAATGTATGCCTATATACAGGATATGACTATCATTATGATATATATATCATGTATGTATTGAGCCTTCTACTTGGTAGAAAGATATTGGAGGTATCCCCCTCGAAGTGGAATTCCCATATTGGGAGATCGTGGAGTTATTCCTTCTTTAAGCAATATTGTATGGTGTTTCCCTATGTTAAGGGTATTCTTATATTATTTTTTGAATATATTAAATATTAGGGCATCTTGCCCCACCTAAATCTCTTGTGTTGTGTTATGGTGTCTCCCTACGTTAAGGGTATTCTTATATATATTTTTGAATATATTAAATATTAGGGCATCTTGACCCACCTAAATATCTTGTGTTGTGTTACGTCCTACATATTTTTTGAATTGTTCATTTATTATATGTGAATATATTATCAACTTATTGAAATAGAAATAACATGTAAATAAATAAATTTGTAACATGTATTTTCCATGGTATTTATGCCCTATGAAATTTACAATAAAATGAAATGGTAATAAAATATAAGTAATCATGCCCCCAACATTTGTAATAAAATTCAAGAATTTATTTGTAACGTGTTCCAGTATGTGATTTCATATCTCAATCATTGTAAAATCTAAATTATTTGTTCTTGGTTGCATTGAGTTAGATAGAACCACCAATGTTTAAGACACCTCCGTACTCAATTTTTTTCCAAGCACACGAAACAATATTTGCATGAAATTTGTACATGTTCCTATTCATAACCTTATGAATTTGTTCTTGTAACTGATTTAATGAAATATTAATATAATGTGAGGAAACTGGTGATCAGATAAATATAATAGTCACATACAAGATCTAGCTAAATAAGTATAAACAAGAGGGATATATAGGGTTTGTATAATGACTCAACATATAACTGTAGGTATATATTGATTCTAGAATGATGAATATGCTTTGGAAAGGTAAATACTAGACGTGTAAGCTCTATTTCAAACTAGGAGTTGATGATCTCAATGAAAAAGTATTTGGAATGGGACAAGATCACTTGGGCACTAGCGTTAGTTATGGGATTTGGTGTCTATGGGATAGCTGTAATCCTAATTCTTTACTGTGTCACTTTTTCTCACCTTTAGTTCATGTCATGTTCACCACACTTCTACTCTAACACACACATACCTGTAAACAAACCCTATCTAGGTACATAAGTCTCAAAAGCACATTAGACTGAATAAAAAATACATATGAGAGATTCAAATCGACCCCAACGATTACCCCGATGTGATCTTGTTGCAAGTGTTACACTATATTCAAGGTTTATTTTAGGGGCAAATATTTGTGAATGGGTGAATATTAGGAATTTTTAATTTTGAATTTGGAAATTGTTTTCTAACGTACGATGGCATGTTCCCCAAAACTTTATGGGTGCTAAACATTTTGAATATAATTTCACCTTCATGTTTCCACTAAGGGCCGACCAATGTTAGTATATTCACCTTCATGTTATAAAATAATTTATATATATATATATATATATATATATATATATATATATATATATATGATTAATTTGCCATAATATAGTAATACAATTTACTTTCAAAATTCATTAATAAGCTTGTGAAAAATCCAAAAGTATAAGCCAAAAAGTCAAGGAATAAGCGAAAGAGGTAAGTGAAAAAGTGAACTGTTTGTCAGTCAAGTTTTTTTATAAAACTGTTACCGGTCAACAATATTAATTTATGTTGCCATAAGGCAATGTGACTGCATAATGTCGACTAGTAACAAGAACATGTTTTTTTCTACCATTCGGTAACATTATTTTGTGTTACCTTTTGACAATGTTTATTTTACCATTCGCCAATATTCATTTGTGTTGTCATTTGACAGTGTTAGTTTGTGTTACCGCACAATAGCATTAAACTATGTTTCCATTCCATAACATGATCTTTATTTTTCGTAGTCTTGCATTTATTTTTTACAGATCATATTTGAAACTTCTATATTTTTGTCACATGTGTAGACTTCAAAATCACCCATATGATGGCCCTTATTACAAATGAGAAAATAACTCAAGGAAAAGAAAATGTGACATGGACATTTCAAAATATTTTAGTCAACCAATAGTAACCCCAGTGGCAAGAGGTAATTTTGACTCTTATTATGTTAATGTTACTTTATTTTTTGATTTACTTAGGAATGCTGTAAGCAAACCAATTTCTTTCAAATGTAGAAAACCCTAGAAATGACCTTACTCCAGATGAAATTCCCAATCAACAGAGTAATTCAATTCAAATTGACAGTACTGATAATCCCATTTTCCATCCAACTCAAACTTCTGATAAACATTCCAGAAACACACATAAGAAACATAAGAGTGGGAAGTGGACTATATGAAGGACTTATAAATTTTAATGGTCAACAAAATATCCATTCATTGAACCTGTTGAACTAGAAAACAATACTGATACTCCTACAAAATGTAGATGTACTATATGTAGTTGGAAACTAGGCAAAGACCAAAAAATGCAATTGAAGTTGGACACAATAGAGAAACATTGTGGGAAGGTATATGAGTCTAAAAAGTAAGATGATGGAATAGTAATAAAAACAACTAGATGGAAAACTAAGGAATATTATTTACATATGAGATATGCAGTAGAATATGAAAATCATCATAAACATATTCAAGACCTAGTTGAGAAAGGTGGAATAATAAAGGCTAAATTTGAAAAAGCTACTGATGCAAGTCTTCGGCAAAACTTATACAATTCAGAAAAATATTTCACATTTAAAAAAGGGCAAACTAATTTAAGATCTCATTGATTATAAGATATTATTTCAATATAATGGGTTTCCAAATATTCCAACAACACACTGGTCAGATACTAGTGCATGGGAAATGGAAAAGTGTATGGGAGAAATTGAAATAATTGATTTGAGAGAGAAGGTTAAAAATGTAAATTTTATCACATTTTTGATTGATGAGGTCACAATAGTAGACAACACATGTAGGATATGTATGTATTTCTACACTTTCAGTTTCAATAACCATTTCAGGGAAAATCATCTACTAGCTATGCACAAAATGATGGAGAATTGCAATTCTGAGAACCTCTACAAACTTGTTATTAAAAATTTGAAGGAAATAACTGGTATGGATGATCATTCAATATCTACAAAGTTGATTTGTGTAGGAGCTGATGGCGCATCTGTCATGTAAGGTCACAAAATTGGGCTTTGTATTCATCTTCAAACAACCATAGCCCCTTACATGATACCTATTCACTGCATGGCTCACAAAATGAATATGGCTTACAAGATTGTAAGTAATTTTGAAAATATTACTAAAGTGGAGGAGCTTATATGGGACTTGTATTCATATATGTCAAGCAGTCCTAAAATATTTTTGGAGTTTTAGAGATTTTTGTTGGAATAACAAATGGTAAAAAAATTGCTAAAAGATGTTGACATAAGATGGATATCATTGTATGATCCATCTTGTAGGAGTTTGAGGATTACAAGTCCTTAATAGTGTATATTTTCAAGAATCGTATAGAAGTTGACAAGGCTAAATATTTGTTGTATCACTTGAGAGATTTAGAGACATGTGATATTTTGCCAATGCTGAAGGAAATAAACAACTTGGTGAAACATGCTCAGGAAAGATCCATATACATTGTTGATTTTATAAAATTAAGGAAACAAGTATGTATGATTTTGGATACCTTATATTCCACCCAAGATTGGTTTCAGAAGCCAATTTTCAGTAGCTGGAAGGTTTTGATATATAAAAAAGATCCCAACAACTATTTGAAGTTCAATATCAATGGTCATCTTTGTATTTCAGTTGATGGGAAAAATATTCCAATGCACACTTTCTACAAAGATCCTTATGTAATAGGTTTTGAAATTAAGGAAGTACTAGTCACAAGAGTTCTTTTTATGCTACAATTTCTGATACATAGAAAAATTGATGAAGATATCTGAAACATTATCTTCTGATATCATAGAATGTTTTAAAAATAGTGATCTTCTTGAGGCCATGGGAGTTGTAAATCCCATTTTCTGAATCCGATGATTGGTGAAGAACAAAGAGCTACAAACTTCAAGAAATCCATGACTGCACTTATGGAGCAATTTTACAAATCTTCAGATGTTGATGGAGGGAATTGAATGGTATATTGGACAGAAAATTACTCATATCACAGTCACAACATTTTGCATTTACAATGACTGATCAATATCAGACTATTGGTGAACCATAAAAATGGAAGTTATCACACTATTATGGAGAAAGATGTATCAGAGTAGCATTATGAGAGAAAATATAAGTGAATACTTCAAACTATATGAAATCATATAGATAATGATTCTTAGGTCTGTTGAAGATGAAAGGGTATTTAGTGCACTTACATTTGTGAAATCAAAACTTTGCAACATATTGGACAAGAATTTGGAAACTTGTTTGAGACTCTATGTTTAAAGATACGAGTGGATACATTTCTATATGAAATAGTACTAGCTACATGGACATCTCTTGCATAGCACAAAGCTGTTAATCAGATAGCAAATAATGGAGTCTCTAATTATGGTGAAATTGACTTGGACTTTGCTAGACCAGAAATTGCAACAAATAAAATAAGTGATGAAGGACCATTAAGGATAGGGTTGTTTCAGCTACCAGATAGTTGAAAGTATTCATTTTCTGAAATATATATTATGACTCAATATTTTTTTCATTTACATATATTGTGCATATAATGTTTGGAAATTTTAAAATCCCTTTTATTTTTTATAATGTTTGGAAATAACAGATGGTAGATAGTTGTGCAATCTGCAAACTAGATGATGTAATAAAATTAAATTTCCTTACTAGGAAAGTATGTTCAATATTTGATTTCTCACTATCAATTCCAAAGGCACACACGTTCACTTGGAGATAATCTTGACATGATGAATCAACTATCAAGATTTGACAACAATTTTAAATATTTGAAACTAAATTGAAAAATATAAATAGAGATTCCGAATCCATATATACTATTCATCAAATGTCCAAGATTGAAAAAGATAAAGCTTTCATTTGACAACATACATGAGAGAAATAAAAAGATTAAGAATTTTACATAAAGATAATGTTTTCAAATTTCATTTGTCAAATAAAATGATTTACATAAATAGTTTTAATTCAAGTACTATTACTCGCTTGTTTAATAAAACAAGTTTTTCTTTAAAAGCAATTACCCATCAGACACTCTCTCTTACTTTTTTTAGATGCTCATCTAACACCTGCACCTCCATCTTCAAAGTATAGTATTTTGAATGCGTTAAAAATTTCATAATTAATATTTAGAAGCGTATAAATGTTAACAATATATATAATAATCTACAAAAATCAAAACTTACCACGACCAAGTCTTTCTCTACATTAACAATGGTGAAAAGTTTCTTGTCTATGTTCGACCTATTGTAGCAACACTACACCTTGACATTCAAATTATCCAATCTATTAAGAATTATAGTAAAAAATTGGTCAAGATTGTAAATATTATTGGTGACTATATTATCGATTATGATTGATCAAGTAAAGCATCAATCGTCATCGATTCATTTTTAATCGGTGAAAAAGTTTTTCTTTGTGTTTAAAATTATGATATCTATCATTAATTTATTTTATTAGAGATTTCACTCTGATCTCCCAAATCTTCAGCTCCTTAATGTCAGGAATAAAATTTTCCATCACAAGGGCTGAACATTATCGACACAAGGATGTCTAATAATTTTTTTGTATTTACATCATCATCCAAGTTTTCCTTCCTAGTTGGGGAAGGAGGATCTGAAGAGGATGGCTACTGTGGCACTTGCACCTCCTTACGTGCAGATTGAGTGAGATCTTTGGTATGCTTCCCTAATGTTGTAATGTCATAAATGCTATCAAAACTGAGATACTCCCCATCCATATTGATATTATTTAAAACAAAAGTACCTCTGGCACTCAATGCCGCCAATTGAAAAATTAGGGAACTCGATCTCATGTGTGAAATTTTCCGTCCCCCTGTTCATTCTAGGGAACATAATCCTCTTTCCCCTACCATAAGACGAAAGGCGATGTTGGAATGATGTACTCCTTAAGTGTTGAGATGGAGTAGTGGGGGTGGCCGTGCCCATGGGTTGAATTTGAGATTGCATTTGCAAAATATCTGCGAGCATCAATACTTTAACAATACCAAATTTAGTATGTTGAAATTACAAAGACAAACTAGCAAACAATAAGAAATTAATAAGAATGAAGTTGATTGAGATTCATTACATTTTTAATGTTATATATAATCAAAATATGGTGGTACTGGGTGGAAGGGGGGTGGTGGCGTGTAAAACTTGAATTTAATGAAAACCAATTAAAAAGAATGATAAATTCCTAAAAGAAAGACTAATATAAATAAAATTTAATTCACTATTTATTAGTTACTTAGTACCAGAAATTGAAGTGCCTAGGTGAATAAATGATGTATAATCAATATATTCTTACTCTAGTATGTATGTAGTTTCTGCACCAGTATGAGAAGACACCATGTGTCTCGGAGTCGTTGATGTGCCGAAAAGGATGCACATTAGGATAATGAAATATGTCATTGTTAAGAATCAAAGATTCAAATTATCATTAGTCTTTAAAAAATTCAATCAAAATTAAAATTATTGTGAATTATGGATAAATCAAAACCTAGATTAGCCATAGCAATAGAGCACATTCTATCCTGGATATGGGACAAATCCATAGAACCACACATCTATTTGGCTCCTATTATCCCTCTGTGTTGTTGGCTACTAGTGACAACCATAGAGTTATCAGTAATGACGATATCGATTGGATTGTTTTCACCATATCTCTTAGGAACAAGAGGGTTTCCGCATTACAGTGATATATTATTTCACTTGATTTGACCCATTCAAAACAGAGTTACAAATTATATATTTATAAGAATTGATTTAAAAATTATTTTGTTTTTGAAAAGAATCAAGATAAAATTCTTTTAAAACAAAATACTCACCAAATGTTGGTCTAGATGAATTCCATGTTTATCCATTTTCTCGTGTAGAGCAAGTTGGAACAATTGTTGATTTGAGTCCATAAAAACCCTCATAATATAAAACAAGAACAAAAAAGAAGAAGAAATAACTACAGAAGGATTCAATTTGGCTAGGTCAAGGTCAAAACAAATCCTTGATGAACCAATTGAATCTAACACCAAAATGGTTTAGATAAGGTAGTATAGTGCCCACTTGAGGAATGTCAGTGTATCTTCCCTGTAACATGATGCGGGACTGGAAAAATTCCACCATGGCTAGGAGAAAGGGGTCTTTGATAGATTGTGTGTTAATCCCTCTTTTGGAGGGATTACTAAACTCAACATCAATAGTAATGACTCTAAAAATGTCTTTTTCTCATCAGGTATAACGAATTTGGTGGTTATAGGCAATACATTTTGATGGGGTAGGCTTGTTAGATAACGAATGTCATCGTGTGTTATTCGATGAAAAATCAATGGGATGGTAATGCAATAGTGAAAGTTACATCAGAACTAATATACATTTGTATTAAATTATTTAATAACCCATGTTCTATATTTACCGGGGCATATAAATAAGTATATGGAACCATGATTTACTAATCCAATCGATTGACTAATTATTAAAGGTTCTTCCATCATTTTTAGTAACTACCTTTGATACAAAGTGTTTCAATAAACATAGGAAGTTGTTTTAATGGACTTTTTTCTTGGTGCCATTATTCTTAAATCTTGAATCCTTGATGTTTTGATTCTTTGAAAAAATAGGTGTTGGAAAATGGTAGATACTTGTATACGAGGATCGTAGAAAAAATCATGTGGTTACGTAGTAATGGAAGTGGACGAGAAGGTTTGAACTCTCTGATTTTTTTTTTTAGATTAACTTGCAAGTGAAAACGAGATAAAATGAACAGGATGGGTATATATATAGGAAAGGAAAGGGCCATGGGCTAAGGACCGCAAACCGAGGTTGGAAGACACGTGGCTTGGGGAATACCAAATGAAAAAAACAAAAGTGTTATCAGTGAAAATGGTGACAAATGCATGTGATCTATTTTCATCTAGGAATATAAGAGTAATGTCAAACTTCAAAAATATGTTCTTGAATGACAACGCATAGATGACAAGCTATCGTCTAGAACAACTTAACTCAATGAAAGTGTGTTACCATATGTCAACAAGGTGTTGTCATATGATAATGTAATGGGAATGACAAAAATTTGTAACTATTTGGAAATAAGTGTATTTTAATACCGATTGATAACAATGTGTTACCATCCGGGAACAATTGCATTTTGTTACAAGCCGATAACAATGTGTTGTTGTCCAGAACATGTGGAACTTGTTGCTGATCGGTAATAATTGGTTACCATCCAAAAATAGGTTTTTCTATTTTTGTTATCATTCGTAGTATTCTCAGTATACACCATCTGGTAACATTACATATTTTTGACCAATAAAAACCAAAACAGGACATCTACCACGGATGTCTTGAAAAATCCTCCATTCACCGCCATCATGAAACCCTCATTTCCTACATTCTCCAACCATGTGAATTTCCTTTTCATGAGATTCACCACTCATTCTATAATAATGTTTTGGAGAGGGTATCTTAAAATGAACCCCGACTATATTTCGGACTCCATGTAGTTCATGTGGTGTGTGATTGAAATTGTGTCCCTTGAGCTAGGATACTCATACTTTCAGTCACACAAAGAATAATGTGCTACAACTACTTTGTCCCAATGAAAAATGTGCGGTATGGAATTAAAAATGGCCTCCTCTTATGCTATGAATAATTCATCCCAAAATGTAGTCCTTCATGTTATCATTTGGTATGTGGTAGATATAGAAATGATAACCCCTAATTGCCCTTGAGAATATTTAGTAAGTTGTGTATATATATGAGTTCTTTGTTTGAATTTCAGCACATAATGACATGAAAAGATGACCTAGGTCATGAAAATAAAACAAGAAAATACCCAAAACCAAAGAAATATGAAAAATTAGAAAACAAGACAAAGAGGATGGAAGTGCCTAAAAGGACATTAACACTGGGTGCGATGTTTTGTCCGAGAGAATGTAATCTGCCGTCTTTTGTAGTAAATAAAAAAATATAATGAAATATAAGAACAAGGATCCTACTGACTTGACCAAAAATATGAAAATGCAAGATCAAAGATGCGAATAGATCTTATTAAAGTAATAATAAAGACCAAAGAGGTGTCACTAGTGCCTAGTTTCTATACTTAGAAATCATGTATATAACAACATACTAGAGGCGTAATGTAATAGTAATAAGTGCATATTTTAGTGACTACATTTTCCCCCTTTATGTTATTTGGATGAAATTCAAGTAGTATAAAGGATATAAGAAGAGCGTACCTAAAGTGGGCCAAAGGAGTTGTAGTTGGAATATGCCAATAGTAAGAAACATAACGTGGAAAACCATGGATCATCATTTTGATCCATGCGGGGTGACCTTTGTTTTCACAGAGGAGATATTGGATATGAAATTGCTAAGGAGATATAGGAGACTTTGAAACTTGGAGATTGAAGGAGGGATCAGGGAGTGATCAGTTCCTAAACTAATGTATCTTCTAAGGATTTGAGTGTCCTATCACTAAAATAAGGATTTGAGCATCTTGGTGTTAGAGAAATAGTGTTAGGAGAGTGGTTAGCTTCACTTTCCTCCATGACACTTTCTAAAAATAGGTTCCACCACTACGATGACAACATGAACCCATTTTGTAACTCTCGTAATAGGTCCCAAAACCCTCATAAAGTGGTATAAGAAAGGTAATGACATCTCATTTCCCAAAATTTATGATGTAAGGGAGAAAATGCTTAGTAAATTGGAACAACAATGCACAATTTATTAGATTAGCTCCCAAGTTAGGTCATTCTGGAGGAAAAATTGGTACTTGGAATATAATTTGAAACTACTAGTATTGATTTGGAAAATAATACTTGATTGAACTTGATTGTATTTAAAACTCTTTCAAGGATTGAATTTCCCCCAAATTAGGTCATTTGAGGGAAAAATTGTGAGAATTTGTGAAAATGTGGATTCGTTGATACTTGGAATAGAATTTGAGATTTGTATTTTGAAAAATAACCTTTGCAGGATTTGAATATTTGCTTTGATTTGTCTTGGAATACAAGATGATTACATATGGTATTTATATAAATTTTTATGGATTATCAAATGAGGGGTAATATGATAACCTGAATATTTCCCCCTTTTAGTGAAGATGGGAGAGGCCAATCGTTGAGTCAGAGCCAAAATAAATGAGATAAAATGCCTTAGAGATGAATTCATAGTAAATATAGGAATAATATAGTAAGGAGTGTAATATGAGAATATCACATAACTAAGCCTAAGGAGGCATTCTAAGGAATAATCAGTACAAAAACATTGAAAATAGAGATCTAATGTTTATGACGGTACTAAAAGCTAATAAATAGTTCTCAATAAATGGAAGAAACAATAATGAGAAATTAGTTTTTGTAGAGGGTAATATAAGAACTATAGTAACCATAAGAAAGGATATTTTACTATTGAAAATTTCAAAAGGTACTTCATCCATAAATTTGAGAATTATATTTGGAGCTCCGAGTGATTAAAATGTTGTGTACATGAGAGGCTATCTCGATTAGGTTCAAGAGGGTGATAGAGATCATTTTTACATGGACTATGGATCGGTTGGTAAGTGACTTATTTTGCATATGAAATTAGAATAATGTAGGTATTCTTGTGTCAATTTGTGATTTTTCAAGATTTTTAGTGGTCTAGGAATTTCTATCCAAGATGGTTCCGGAGGTGGTTATGTTATTTGACAAATACTATACAAATTGGGACACTAACATCCTCATTTTGGATGCTAGAGTCCATAGGGTGGGTGGTTTTGTCCAAGTTGTTTTAGCAACTTATGCACTAATTTTGTGTTATATTGGTATTATTAATGTTGTGTTTTTTGTCTTTTTGTGTTATGTAGAGGGATATACACTCGAGGGAGTTTCATGGAGGTAGACACTTATCCACATTGCTTACATTGGGATTAGATGAGGAGGAGTGGGTGTTTTTGGACCATGTTGTAATGGGATGTGCCACATTGCTAAATTGGGGAGATACCCCATAATATGCATATAATGACCACATTATGTGTGAGATGGTACACAATAATTACACATT
Source organism: Taxus wallichiana var. yunnanensis (assembly GCA_018340775.1). Classification (NCBI taxonomy): domain Eukaryota; kingdom Viridiplantae; phylum Streptophyta; class Pinopsida; order Cupressales; family Taxaceae; genus Taxus; species Taxus wallichiana. The sequence goes on from CM031242.1 coordinate 246,914,941, forward strand.
TTGGTTACCCTTTGGTAAGATGACAATGACATTGGAGGATGTATATAGGATTCTTTGGTTACCGGTTGTGGGAGAGAGGGTATATGTGATGGCCCCTGGAGATACACAAAGGAAAAAAAGTCTTGAAAGGTAATATTTTATAGGATCACATGCACTTGAAAATTCATTTATCATTGTAGATGACATTATTACATAGGATACATGACATTTATCGAGTATTAAGGAGTATGACATGCAATATGCATGGATTTAGTGTGTATTGATACACTTATACATGTATTTATATAATTTCACACAAGAGGACCATGGTGGTGGTATAAGATCCACTTCACTATTACATGTGTGGCCATATGAACACATTGCTATAGTGTGCGGCCGTTGTGTGGGACGAGGGTGGATTGGGGTTGTCCTGAGATCTTTTTAGCTTGATGGGTGGGCCCGAGGAGTTGATGGTTTGATACAACGACCTATAGGTCAATGTTGGATAGGATGGGGCCTAGAGCCATTATTTAGAGACTTTATAGGGATTATGGAGGATGAGTAGAGGATGATATAGAGTTACGGTGCATTTAATGGACCATGTGGTTGGAGGATAGGTTCCCAAGGGTTATATATTTATTTCAGTATGAGTGAGTATCTAGAAAGTTAAGCATTACATGAAATGTTCCCCTAGAACCATATAAAAGCTAGAGATCTATATGAGCAGCGAGGAGAGAATGATCTAAGTCAAGTCTTGATGGAGATCACTTATAGTTACACGGTGGCAAGGAGAGGGATGTAGAGATAGTGAGGAGCAAAGTTGATGATGTGGGGTGTACCACTACTTATATACGGTGGTGGGTAGAGCACCGATGGGTGCTATTATATCCAGTGGTTGTAGATATGGCTAGAGGTTAACTAGGTATATCTATAGGAGGTGGAGAGGTAGAAGGAGTGAAAATAGCTTCCCTAAGGATGATGTTGTAATGAATGATGGTTGTGCGAAATAAGTAGAATTGATTTGTATTATTTGTGATTTTATAGATGTTGATATTTTTATTTACGATGATTAGATACTAATAAAGATTATATGACTAAAGGTGATGAGTGTTGGTGACTAATTATAGATACGTTGATTGGCCACATGCACCAAAATGTTCTTGTGGGGGAGGGATGTTAGAGAGGGTTGATCACATTACCAAAGAGTATGCCTATTTATTTGATCCAATAGCCATAAAAACCTCTACATGTGTTTGGTGGCAATATGAGTGAGATGAGGTGAGGAAAAAAGTTAGCACGAGCGCGAGAGGAAGTCGAGGGAGGTGGCCTCACATAATGTACGTTTGAGATATATGTGGACCTTTAGAGGTCAATATGCAAAGGTGTGTCACCAAAATTATGAGTGAAATTGGAGGAGTAACGGTTGTGAGCTCAATATCAAAGATAAAGTGGTGGCGTATCTTGTTCTAGGGTAACTATACCCTCTAGTAGTGAGGTTGATGTATGATATATAGAGAGGGCTTAGGATCATAATGCTTGTATTGTAAAGAATTTTGAGAGATTTATAAATGATTATAATTTTTTTGATGATGTGGACATGAGTTGTATTGAGTTTCTTTACTTATGTGATGTGATTTGATTTTGATATTCATATAAGTGATGATAATAATAATAATAATATAGATGTTAAAATGATGTTAGAAATGTGATACAAAAATATAGATAGGCATGTATGTTAAATATGGATTGGACTTGATACATATAGGTAATAAAGAATTAAGCATGTGCTAATAATCATACTAGTGGAGGATAAACATGAAAGTGTATAGTATGAAAGGAATGTATGAACTCTAACAAGATAGAAGGCAATGACTATGCACACGTGACTCAAAAATGTGATATCCTAAGTATAGGTGTAGAAATATAAACCCAAAGTGATCTCAATAGCACTAGGAAGATATGAATCTAACAATGGAAAGTGGTTATCCTTTGGGACCCACTTAGGTGTGGGTCGAACAAGAAGTGGGGCAGTGGACTCATGCATAGTTATAGGAAGAGATAAGATTACATGAGGAGGATGAGAGGTATTCAAAGTCACAAAAGATAGTGTGTGATGTTGCGACACAAAAGAATGTGATCTATCAACATGGCGTGCATGATAGGAAATGAAACCTCTATCCTCAAGCAACTGAAGATGATCATGAAGAACATATTAATCATTGTCATGATGACCATTGATCCTATGGAAATTACATAATGGATGATTATGGTTACACTATAATTGATGAAGAGGATGATGCTCATTAGAAGGTAAATGAATCAACCTCTCATCAAACAAGGTGTGTAAAACATCATGTGGCCTAGTAGAATGTGAAAAGTATAAGGCTCACACTTAGGATGTGGAGGCCTATGCAAGGGGTAGAGGGTGTGCATGCATATATTTAAGAGGATATGGTGATCGTGAATGTGGTGCAATAGGTGGAAGAGAAAAATTACTAAATGGTATAGGAGTAGAAGAACTAGAAGCATGCACAATAGTATGATCATTAAGAAATTATTTTTCTAAAGCTATAACTTTAAAGCAAAGGAGAGTAAATGATTCACATGTATCATATAATAAATTTTCTTTCAAAGGATGAATTAAGCCCTAACAAAATATATATTGTCTTTATAGATCAATAGGATGAAAAATTAAATGATGCATACAAGAATTGGTTCATTCTTTCCTTGATGTAAAGAAGGTAAACACTCAAATGTAACTTTAGGACCATTATTAGAAATAAAGCATCTAAGAAATGCCTCTTCCATATCAAGATAAGTACTAATAGATCCACTAGGAAAATGATGAAACCAATGAGAAGAAATATCAATAAGACTATTAGGAAAATCTTTGAGTAACAATATATCATTATTAAGATGCATGTAAGGATTCCCTGTCCCATCAAAATGGGAAAAAGTAGTTATAATAAAACCCTTCGGAAAAGTTTAATTATAAGTAATTTTAGGAATAGGGTTGCCATGAAGGGAATTATTATCAGTACTAGCATAGTAGGCCCTACTTTCAAGAGTAAGAGTATGTATCTTATTTTGTAAATCACCAACAACATGCATGAGAGAAAGAACTTCTTGGGGAGGAATAACATACACATTGAGGGGTTAGATTTTTCCATTATAAGTAGCCATGGGGAAACTATTAGGTTGGAAGTCAAATTTTGGATCAACAAGAGGATAACTAGTAGTAGGAATGGGAGGAACATCAATAGGAAGGGAGGTTTGCACACATTTATCAACAAGCTCAACCAAAGGAGGAGGAAAAACAACATGCATATTTTCTTTATCATCATTATTTAGTACATTATCTTTAGAAACATCAAGAGTAGTAATACATGCATCATGACTAAAATCATATTGTAACACATCATAATAAGCAACAAGAACATCAACAATAAGAGCACAAACAATAAGAGGAGTCATGCATGTAATAAAATAAGAAATATAGTTATCTTTAGGCATAATGGTCAATGGAAAAGTAGAAGGTGGAGGGGATGGGGAAGGATCTAAAATAGGAAAATCAACCTCAATGTTGAGTTGATGAAATACAACTTAATTATGAAAGAGCAGAGGGATTGGGCATGTAGACACAAGGTGCGTAGGAGCATTCGAATTATATAAAAGTAGGGTGCACCTGCAACAATTTGAAATCAGGACTTAGCCATTTTGTAGATGAGGATAATTTTGGATGTGGAGTGAAGAGCACGTTTTGTCAAAGACTTGGAGAATACATAAAGGCTATTTTGGGACTAGTAGAAGATCAAGCACCATGCAGAGTTTTGGAGCTAATAATAGGATTATACTATAGTTGTATTATTAGGTAATCTATTATTAGCGAGCTTGCATGCTTTTGTATTCTCATGTAAGGGTGCATGGATATTATTAGCATGTAGCCTATTTTTGAAAGGTGCATGGGTGGTGAAGGAAAATCCCCACCCTTATAAATATGTATTTATTTACACGAATAAGGGATATGATGTTATTATATTGTTATGTCTGCGAGTTTACAAGCGCGCATGACCATGGAGACTATTGTATGATGTATGAAGGTTTTGTGTTTTTGCAGTATTTAAGATAATGGGAATTATCGGATGTATAGTTGTGTTGGATGTAACTGAACATGGGTCTTGTATGGTAAATCTTATTATAGTTATTATTTGAGTATTATTTACATGGTTAAGAACTTGATCTGTCTTATGCACTATGGAATATTTGATTGTATTTTATGGATATGAGATATACATTTAATCATGCTAACATCTTTAACAATCTTCTTTAAAGAGGGACTTGACACCCTTGTGCACTTTGTGAGTGCTCGGTTCGGCTATGAGTGATGTGCTAGCATGCCTTGGATTGTTGGTGGTAAAATCTAGGCTACATTTTGGTTCCATTGTCGGGACCTATTTTTCAGTTGTTTGGTAGGATGTTGCATGATGAAGATGTACCGATTGACCTTGGCTAGTATTAAATTGTGGTTAAACAATCTAGAAGAAGAGTATGCTCACAAATTTAGCACTGGACCTCAATTTAATGTATGTTTGTGGGTTGAAAATAATATGTATGACGAGTTATATGAGAATTTCTTCACCATTTTCCTATATAATTGTATGAGTGGTTAGTTGCTTATGCATCAAAGAGAAATTGGAGGTTTTGTACACTCGTTTAGATGCATAAAGAATTTTAGGCCTTATATGATGTAGAATCTAATTTGGACGCGCATTATGGATCATTAGTTTTGTGGTGTTCTAAACAACTATATATTAGAATACACGTTTCTACATACTCCTGTCCATAGGTTTCGAGTTATAGTTCTTGTGTGAGCCTGAAGAATGTATTTACGCGGTATTCCTTTGGCGATTAAAATCTTGATCGTGACCCTGGATTTGGAAGAGAATCTTATGGCTAGCTAAACCACACCACACGTGGGGGATAGGAGAAAGTTCGGTAAAGATGACGGACCCAACGGTGGAGAGACAAAGAAAATAAAGGCGGTTTAAGTTTAATGAAGCATGCACAAGAGGGATCCATGAAGCAAGAGATCATTGCAAAAAAGAATGGTGTTACGTGAGAAAGATGGCTTGTGAAGGATTTGGAGCTCACATAGAATATGTGGAGCTATAACATCTGGAACTCCCCCATTTGGGAAAGCATGGCATAGAACCCTCTTCAACTTCGGATGAAGGCACATTAGAGAAAGAGTGTGGAACATAAACACACATCTAAACCTACCTAGTGACCTAGCCCTTGCGCTTGGTTTTCTAATGTCTTCAAAAGTTAACATAGAAGCAAGCTAGTGTGGGTAGTAGAGTTGCAGTAGAAATATTTGATTTTCTATCAATTTTAGGAGTTAATCATGGTAGCTCATTCATCTATGGAAGTGCAATCATTGTATGTGTTATTTGGAGGTCTAGTTGGAGGTATCTTTTCTCGTGTGTCGACATAGAACATGGGCATGCAAAACATTTGTATAACATCTAGAAGTAGCACAAATTTGTAGACTATGGGAATTTGGTTTAACAAAATTGTTGGAACATAAGGTAATGTATCCTCTGGTCCATTGTCGACTACTTTAGGAAGGGTTAGGAGGAGGATGGCGGGTACTAGTGGATTTGGTGAATCTAGGGATAGAGGAAAGATAAGAGGAAGTACAAGTTTTGGATCTCGTGAGCATGGTCCTCACCACCCCAAAAATTTATATGGATATGTCTCTCCATCTTCCAGAATATAGAGGCATTGAAGATGTAACTGAGCACATAGATATGTGTGAAATATTATGGTGCACGAAGGGGATTACTGCTCCAAAGTGCAAGTAAGTATAGTTTACAACTACATTGTAGGGGAACACACATAGTTGGTACAAAAATTTTACCTTGACCAAACTTGTGTAGATTATACCATGTTGTGGGATGATTTCTTAAAATAATTTTATATCCCTAAGTTTGAGCAGAAGAGAATCAACGTGTTGAAGGACATCAAGTAAGGAACTACCGAGAGTGTTCCTAAATATGATGCACAGTTCAAGACCCTTTTGTTATAGTTATCTTATGATATACACATGAGCCAACATGCTCAGAGGTTCATTAGAGGACTGATCACACATTTTAGAATAGTGATTTCACATAAGACTTACACAAATCCACGTGAGGCATTTTAAGTAGATCTCATGCACTTAAAGGTAGGAAGTGTAGAAACAGGAGTGAGCTCATTCTTAGAAGCTCAGATTGCTAGCAATGGCTAAACAATTAGAGAAATTATGAGATAATTTTGCACATGAGACACACAATGGGATTTGGTGCACAAATTGTGAAGTATAAGGGCATACTAAGGATAGTTTTCCTCATAAATCAGTGCGCTCCTTGTTGTTGGACTGTGAGATCTATCACTTGGACCACAATTCAAGTCGGTGCCCATTATTGCAACATGTGATAAGAAATAATGTGTCCTATTACTGTAAGATTTACAAGTCTATAACTCATGATACTGAAGATTATAGGTTGATTTATCAAATTCATGATGTCATTGATATTGGCGTATGACAGACTAGTGTTGCAAATAACTCTAAGGAGAAAGGTGAGCATCATGACCATGATCATAATGAAGGGCACTCTGATGGAGGCCATGGTAGAGGTTGAGGTTATCGAGGAGGATTTAGAGGCCGAGGTCACAATAGTGGAAGAAGTGATTTCCCTCATGAAACTTGTTATACATGTGGATCCCCATCACTACAAGCGTGAATGTCCTCATAACATTGTTTGTTCTTTTTGCGGAAAGAACCATAACTATGAAGAGTGCCTAGACTTGTATGAACACTTGAGTAAGAAACACAAGCAAGACAAGGGCACAGGAATGGTTAGAGTACAATGCGTTGTAGAAGATCAGTGGATGCCAAAGTTAGCATCGGATCCTGAGTTGGTACCTTGGAAATTACTACATGCACCGAGGTTGTGCATACTAAAGAAGTTTCAAAACATGAAGCCTAGCCATTACAAAGGAGGAGGTACTACATGCAAAGTATCTAGACCCTATGCATCAAAAGGAGGTTTATCAAGAAACCATGGAGGTGATTAGGAATTTATAGGGTGAGATATAATGTTTGAAAGAATATCACATGGAAGTTAGAACAAAAGAAGGAAGTGAGCTCCATCAAACAAATGTTGATGATCTAAAGGAGGTTTGCAAGATGCTGCGACAAGAGAACATTATTCCTTTATTGGGGAACTGGTTAAAGGAAACACTCCATGCGCTGGAATTGAGCATGAGAGGAAAATTTTACATGCTAACCTCCCTCCTCATAGTCCTGGATTATGACAAAGAGATCACTTTGAATGTTGTTGTTGATGGCTGGATTTTGAGTAATATTTTGATTGATATAGGCATAGAAGTGAATGTACTCACTTTGGACACATGGATTCGAGATGGGCAGACCACCATTGTAGCCATCTTTGAATGTGTTATTTATGGAAAAAAACTAAGGCCACACCCATTGGGGTTTTAAAATATACATCTATTACTATATAGGGGCTAAGTTTACTGGAGACTTTGAATTCTTGGCACTTGCAGAAAGCGTATAATTTTCCAAAGATTACTTGGGTGCCCTTGGTGTTATGCAAACAACGTTGAACACTTTAATAAGGGTTACATCAATTTTGAGAACAAATAAGAGCACATCATTATCCCCTTAACATATGGAAAAGCTACACCCTATGTAGAGCCTTCAGTGAGGAATATTTAAATAAATCTATGTGCACACCATTAGAGATCTAGAAGTTCTTGAGCCATCTAAGGAAGGAGTTTCTCTAATGGGATGATGCACAGTCCATGAGTGATACTAAAAGTGTTGCATGTGAAAATTGGGCACATGGCACTTATGAAATGGTTAGGCATGAAGTAAGAAGTGCATTTATGCTTAAGAAGGCCGTGTAGTATCAGAATTTGGGTAGTAACCAGGTACCAAGGTACACTAGTGAAGAGAATCTAGAAGTATTCTTGCTTGCTATGGAAGTTCAGTGGGAATGTCAAGTGGAAAGAAGGAATATGCTAGTTTATACTTTACACAGACAACGTGTTGGTGGGATGGTTCATAGGGATAATATTTTGGAGTGGAGAGAAGTGAGAATCACCTTATCTACTAGATTTCTAAGGAGCAATGCACCTACTCAGATATGTGCATTTCATGGTAATGATCCTGTTCAACACCATGTTAAGCAAGTGTGAGAGACTCTAATAGAGAGAAAATAAGTTTTACCACCTTTTTATGGGTGCATAACCTCTATTTCACCTTATGAGGCTACGTACACGCATGGTATGTCTATGCGAAGTTGAAGAGAGACTGAAATTAGCAAGAACTTACTACATGTATGATTCATACCTTTGACTATTTTTCCACTAAACCTCTCAATGAATGAGGCATTACAGGTTATGAAGCACTTAACTATGGGAGATAGTGCAAAGGCTTGAGGAGATCCTTTAGGAGTTGTTAGGTGAGTCAGACCTAGAGGCACACTTTGAAGAGGAAGAGACAAATGCATAATAACTTGGGCACACCTACCTAGAAAGAGAAAAGGGTAATATGGTCTATATAGTTGATGATGAAGAGGTGGAGAACCTAGATATTGAGCACACAGAGGGTACACACAAGGTCTTAGATAATGCAGATGAGAAGGCACGTGCCTACCATGAGCCTATGAAGACCAAGAAGGTCAAAATTGGAATGGATGCTAAACCTAAGGAGGCCATCATTGAGATTATTGGTCTGACTTTGAAGTTGCTAAGATAATTGAGCTCTTGTGCTGACTTCCATAGGATTTGTTCCCTAGGGGCTATCATGAATTAAAAGGTGTGCATAATCTTTGGGAAAAGAGAATCAAGCTAAAGGAAGGTGCACACTTGGTTAGGAAGAGGCCTTACAAGATGAATCCTAACATGCGCATCAAGGTAAAGGAAGAAATTGATAAGATGTTGAATTCTAGAATCATTGAGCCCATCGAGGAGTCAAAGTGGGTTAGCCCTATGGTGATTAGTATAAAGAAATATGGAAAAATCAAAATTTTTTTGGATTACAGGGAGTTAAATGTTGTATGTGTAATTGATCCTTTCCCACACCATTTATTGAAGAAATCTTGGAAGGCAGTAGGGCACGAGATCTACTCCTTTACTGATGGATTTTCTAGGTATCATCAGGTAAGGATAGCTAAAGAGGATCAAGAGAAGAAAAATTTCACCACTGAGTGGGGAAGTTTTTCATACATGGTTATGCCCTTTGGATTAAATAATGTGCCTGTAGTATTTTCGCATTGTTGTAAGCATTCCAAGACTTTATTCACAAGTTCTTACAGGTATATCTGGATGATGATTGGATAGTTTATGGGCTTGTGAAGGATCATTGTGATAACTTAAGGCTCATGTTTGAGAGATGTCAATAGTTGAGCATCTCTTTAAACATCAAGAAGTGTGTGTTTTCCACACCCTTTGGAATTTTTTAGGACACATCATCTGTAAGGAAGGCTTGTTAGTAGATCCTACTAAGGTTGTTGTCATTTTGGGCTTAGAGGAACCTACTAACCAAAGCGAGGTGTGTGGATTCTTGGGGCACATAGGGTATTATAGGAAGTTTATCAAAGGTTATGCCAAGATAGATTTGTGCCTTAGAGGAATTATTAAAGGGTAAAGGAAAGTTCTATTGGGGTGAGGCGAAACAACACATGTTTTGAGACACTGAAGGAAAGGCTTACTACAATGCCTATTTTACACTTTCCTTCATGGACCAAGCATTTTCACATTCATGTGCAATGGATGCCTCTATGGCCATTGGCATGGTATTAGCTAGGGTTGGAGAGGGATTGTCGATCATCCTATTTTATTTGTGAGCAGGAAGTTAACTCCAACAGAACAAATTACACGACTACAGAGTGCAAGGCCTTTCCATGATCTATACGCTCCTTAAATTTCAATAGTACTTGTTGGCAATACCTTTCATATTTTATACATACCACATGGCATTAAGTACTTTGTGAACAATCCCATCTTATAGGGGTGCATATGTCATTAGATTTTGTTATTTCAGGAGTTTAACTTTACTGTGGTGGTTAAGCTAGGCAAGAGTAATTCTAGTCCAGACCATTTATCAAGGATTTAATCAGGAGAGGAAATGCTGAGCATTGAGGATAAAATGCTAGATGCAAAAATCTTTAGATTGAACCACACACCCTCAGACTTAGATGACATTTCTATATTTTTATGTATAAGTGTGGTGCCTAAGGGAATGAAGGATTTGGAGAAGAAACAACTTGTTATTCATGCATCACACCTTAAATGTTGATCAGTGGAGATTTATACAAACTAGGTCAGATGAAGTTTTGTGCTGGTGTGTACTTGAGCATGAACGTGAGGCCATTATGGAAGAGGCTCATGGTGGCATTGCAGGTGGACACTATGCGGGAGATGCCACCACGTGCAAGATTCTATTGGTTGGTCTATGGTGGGAAACATTATATAAGGATTGCAAAGAATATTTTAAGGCATGTGACCATTGTCCGCACTTGGAAATCTTGGGCATAGAGATGAAATTCCTTTGAGGCCTATTGTTAGGCAAACCTTTTGAAAAATGGGAAATTGACTTTGTGGGTCCTATTTCCCACCTACGCGTAGGACTAGATCACACTACATTATAAATTGTACAATTATCTTACAAGGTGGGTAGAAGCAATGCCTACAAAGGATTACATGGAAGCTACGACAACAAGGTTTCTATGGGAAAATATTATCAACAGTATGGATGCCCTTTAAGTTTAACAAGTGATAGGGGTACTCATTTTCTTAATGAGACCATCAAGATACTATTGGATGAATTTATGGTTGCACACCATAAAACAACACCCTATCATCCTCAGGAAAATGGAACTACTGAGGCCTTTAACAAGATATTGAGCCATACCTTGACCAAAATTTGTGATGTTGGAAGGAAAGAATGGGATGATAAAGTCTCTTGATGTACTTTGGGCATACATGAAAACCTACAAGAGGTTGAATAAAACAACACCCTTTTCAGCTTGTGTTTGCACATAGGCTATTCTACCAGTGGAATTCATGTTACCTTTTCTACATATTGCACGCATATAAGGTTTGGCTGATGAGAAAGCACTTGAAGAATCATATTGACAAACTGATGCAACTGGATGAAAGCGCACTATAACATGATGGAGCTAGAAGTAATAAAAGGCTAGGAAAAAAGCATGGCATGATAGGAACATCAAGATAAGAATATTGAGGTTGGGAAAATGGTACTTCTATATGATTCAAAGTTTTTACGCCACCCTGGAAAGCTTAAGGTGCATTGGTTGGGACCGTATGTTATAACTTATATACTTGATTCATGGCACTTTTCAGTTAGAGGTGCTTGGATGGAACATGGTTTCCCAGTTACTTCAATGGGAGTAGGCTGAAGCCCTACTATAAATAAGTCTTCTTGGTGTTTGTAATAAGGCAATATTTCCACTTAGATTATATTTCCTTAATGCATTTCCTTTATGTGTGTTTCCTTCATTGTTGTTATGCTTTATCAATTTAGTTCAGTGTTTTGTGTAATAAGTGTGCTTACATGCCAAAAGCTTGATTAATATCTAAGTGTTTTCATGTGCAAAGGACTACACATACCCTTAGTGTGGGGTGGAGTATATATAGGGTTCATTGCCAAGTTTGAATATTATCTGAAGATGGGTATGCATAGAGAGAGATTGTGCAAGTGCTTGAAGTAAAGGTGTGGATAGAGAAAATTTACTCATGAATAAAGACCACGTATGGATAAATGGATGCATAATGTAACATGAGGTAGGTTGCAATAGTGGAAACTACTTAGTGAAAGGTGTAGTGGAAAATTATTTGACATGAGGGTGCACGAAAAGGAGGTATGTGGCCAAAAATTAGAAGGTCACGCTGAAAAGGTTATTAGCATGTGGCATGGAAACAAGCAACACAAAAGATTGAAAAATGAAAAATCAATGTTGAGTATGGTGGTAGGTGGAGAGCAATAAATGTATAATTTTTTTGAAAAATATATAAGGACATGTTGCAAAAATCATTTTACCTTTGCATTCAAGAGAATTCAAGTGAGCTAACAAAAGAGTTGTGAATTGTGGAGAGTTGTGAACCAGTCAAATTTTCATATTTATGCATGGGATTGTGTGACACTCCATTAGAGAGGGTGTTTGAGCAACATAAAGGCATGCAAGAAGGAGAAATTAGCTGTTAGGGTTTGGATTTGAGGGCAAGTAGAGGAGCACATACATTTGGACTTGCAGAGCTCAAAGAGGTAAAAGATCACACCTTTATAGTTATTATGGCACCAAGGAAAGATCTAGAGTGACTATTAGGGGGGAAAGAAGTAGAAGGAAGTTGAAATCAAAGTGGAGGATGCCCCTGAAAGCCATTTTTGGAAATGTAGTACCCAAAAGGGGTTTACATGGGTCACGATTGGGACTCGTGACGTTTGCTAGGTGCAAGGTGAGTGATTACAATCATATAAAGAAGATAATATGGATGAATTGATAGATTGCTCAGTGAAGAAGACAACAAATTAAACAATGGATGACATGACTTGTCCATGTATGATGATGTGGGTGAAAATTTGTTGATAAGGGTGGGAGCTATGCGGTTGAGATGAGCTCCCTATTTTGGAAAGAGAAAAATTATACTAGTGGTTGATGAGTAGAGTCCACGAGGAATTCATTTATTTTTTAGGTGATGGATGAGGCTCACCGTACCTTTGATTGAGGAGCTTGACAGGATTGAGGAGTTCGAGGCACTGAATTAAGTAGCGACTTGTCAGAAAAAGAAGGCATAATGCTTATAAAGAAGATGATAGGTTATCTAAAGGAGGGCACGAGATGGACATAAGAAAGCTACATAAGTATCATGTGGTTTAGGCGGTAACAAAACTCCTCATAAAGCTTAATGACTAGAGTGGTGGTCACAGGTAAATACCTTGTGGCTACACATAACAAAGAAAATGAATGAAGGGGTAACTTATAACTTGGTGGTTTCATTTCTGAAACCATCATTGAGGAAGTGCACGAAGGTGAGAAGATTAGTTTTGGCACGATGATCTTTTGTCACTTGTTTTTGTAGAAATTAGAGTGCCCAATGGGCCAAAGGATAAAGTTTGGCAATATCCTGAGGTGAAGAAATCTCTTGCAGAGAGATTTGAGAAGTACACTTGTGATGGGACCATGAGTGGACCATTTAAATAGAGGGAAAAGTTATGGTATGAGTGAATTTGCGCCATGTTTGAGGAGGAATGGAGAATACCCAAGGAATTACCTTTAGTGTTAGGTAAGCAAGTATAGTTTGTAGTTTATCAACACTTTTGTATTACAGCACTTTATGATGAAGGACGAGAAGTGGAGCCCTTGGTATAATATTCCTTATGCCTTCACCACACGTTACTTTCAAGCATCTTACACAGGTTTTCAAAAGTGCACTTGATTTTCATTTTCAATGATAAGGTAGACTATGACTACCACACCCTCAAAAGACTTACGTTTATCCAAGTAAGTCTACATATATTGAGAGGTTAATTTCAGATGACATTAACATGAAGGCTATGAGTTTGGAAATTGGTGAGATTGGGGCAGCCCTTGTATATATCCAACTCAAGCCCAGGTTGGAAAATGGGAGATATGTGGAGAATGAGTTCAAACTTCCTGGCCCACCCAAGGGGAAGCATACAATTGGCACTTTGGTAGATGAGGAACCAACCTCACCCCTTGTGGAAGAAGAAGGAGAGGAAGAAGAAATATATGAAGATAGTGGTGGTCTGGAGCACAGGGGTAGAAAACAGCCCACTATTGGGGAGAAAAATGAGCATGAGGTAACCCCTCCACTACAAAAAGAAGATGAAGTGCTGGAGATAGGTGTGATGGAGGTGGACTTGGACCAGACTCCTGAGGAGACTCAATATAAGAGGGTACTATGAAGAACAAGGAATCAGTGTGGGACCTTCATAGCCCCCAGAGATCACCTGGACTTTTTCAATGGTGAAGGTAGAACCTGAAAATAAGAAAAAGCACATGTATATCCCTCGGAAGGAGGAAGAAGAAGAAAATTATGAAGAAAATGCACAAAACACTCTAGTTTAGAGTAAGGATATAAATGAACCTTAGGAAAAGGAGATGAAAAGAGATGAAGAGGGAAAAGAACATAGACAGTGGGAACATTGGCTTGGAAATAGGTGAAGATAAGGGCAAGCCATCTAGCACGTCCCCTACTACATAGATAGGTGAAGAACCAATATTGGATTCATGTGTCAGGATTCCCAAGGGTAAGCACTCTAGTAGGGACAAGGAAGAATCAATGTATGAGACACCAATAGTTGGGTACATTGATGACCCAAGAAAATCATACACGCGTGGTTCCAAAGTAATTTGGAGCCCAAGGATTTGTATGGATGGGGTTCATGGATGTGGATATGGTGAACACACACATAAGGAAACAATTATCATGGATGATGCAGACTCATATGGATGAGCCTGAATTTGATGTATGTGAAGAATCATGTGTTTCTCTGCAGATTGAAGAAGGTGCCCCATTCACACCATATGATTGTCAAGCCTATGGTGATGTTAGATAAATAGATGAGAAACACCCTCACTAAGGTATCTGTGGAAGTTTCACACCCAGAATATTGATAAAGTGGAAACTATTCGAGCAATTTGTTGGATGATAAGAAGGATGCCAGCTACTGAGATAAAGCACCTTACAAATGAGAAGGAAAAAGTTGAGGCAGAAGTGTAGAAAGTCCTTAAGATGGCAGAGAAATTGGGGATGAGATCATAGAAAAGAGGCCACACTTTCAGGATAAGGTTGCAACAGAATTTAAGTCTACTCTACATTATTTACACATAACAGTTCAATTACTACTGGAGGAAGGGCCCATGCATATGCCAACACCAAAGGATGTTGTAGAGGAGGTAGCAAGGGCCAAGGCCACAATTGCAAGAAAAATTATAGGTTATGAGTCCATTTTGTAAACTTTAAAGGATGAGCTTAAGAAATCAGATTGGCATTGACTATGTGCACAACACTGGATGTGATAATAAAAATAAGGACTATGGTAGAAGAAGATGAAGTCCTTCAGGAAGAAAATGAATGAAACACTTGGGTGTGTAGAGATACTTATGCTAGTAGAAGTAAAGTGTGATGCACTTGAAGCCCGAGTCCCACACAAGGAAAGAATAAAAGAAATTGGGAAAATCATCATGGAAAGGATGGATGTAATGGAGGGAATGGTCTCAAGCATGGCTAATGTTCTCAGGGTCTTTCGAACGAAGGTGAAAAGATGACTCTTGATGAAATGGAAGCCATAGTTGTAGACATTCTAGATAAGAAAATAAAGCGCTAAGTGATTGGAATGCATTGGAGGTAGAGATTAAGATTGAATATCCAAAGTTGATCCTTCGGTAGAAGAGTAGAGTGTCAAATAGTTTCTCATTATTTATGTGCAGTAATTCCTTTATTCTTTCATTCATTATTCATTATTATTTGTTCTTGGAGAGATAATTTTGGTTTCCCATTATCGGGGATGAAAATGAAATTAGTGTGGGGTAATGTTGAGATGATGAAATATAAATTAAGTATGAAAGTGTGGAAGGATTGGGCGGGTGGACACAGAGTGTGCAAGATCATGTGGAAGTATAGAAAAGCATAGCATGCCCAAAAAGTTTGAAATCATGACTTAACCATTTTGCATATTCGGGGCTAATTTTGGATGTGGAGTTAAGATAAATTTTTTTCAAAGATTTGGAGAATACACAAAGGATATTTTGGACTAGTAGAAGATCGAGCACCATGCAAAGTTTTGGAGCTAATAATAGGATTATACTATAGTTGTATTATTAGGTAATCTATTATTAGTGAGCTTGTATGCTTTTGTATTCTCACGTAAGGGTGCATTATTAGCATGTAGCCTATTTTTGAAAGGTGCATGGGTGGTGAAGGGAAAGTCCCCACCCCTATAAATATGTATTGATTTTCACGGATTAGGGATCCAATGTTATTGTATTGTTATGTTGTGAGTTTATGAGCATGCATGACCATGGAGACTGTATGATGTATGAAGCTTATGTGTTTTTGCAATATTTAATATAATGGGACTTATTGGCTGGATATTGGTGTTGGATGTAACTGAGCATGGATCTTGTATGGTAAATCTTATTATAGTAATTGTTTGAGTATTATTTACATGGTTAAGAACTAGATCTAGTTTATGCACTATGGAATATTTGATTGTCTTTTATGGATCTAAGATATACATTCAATCATGCTAACATCTTGAACAAGCTTCTCTAAAGAGGGACTTGACATCCTTGCACACTTTGGGTGAGCACTCAATTTGGGCTAAGTGATGTGCCAATGTAACTTGGGCTATTGGTGGTAAAATATAGGATACACTTAACATGATTAGCCCCAAGGATTTGTGCATATGTAAGGGAGGGGAAAAAGTGGAAGAAGAAGGTGGAAGTCTAAGGCCATAGATAATATAATTGACCAAATCAAGAGACTTATGAGATAGAGAAACATCATTAGTAAGGCCTTCTTCGTTAGAAAAAATGACTAAATTGTCAACACATGTATCATTAGTAGAAATAGACTCACTATCAGAATCACAAACACCGGCAGCCTCTACAGGGGTAACAATGCAACATCAGGGATATGGTTATAAAGTTTGGTAAATACAAGGTATTACAGGATTGTAAGTAGAGATAATATGAGATCAGTGATAGGAAGTGGCTTCATCCTCAGCATTGGTGAAATAAGGCTGAATACCAGTCATAGGAATGGAGTTATACTTGGGATAACTAGAATTGGATTGATGGTTTTGCAACATTTTTTTGGTAGGCCGTGAGGAATATAAAAGAATAAAGGAGCCTAGAGTAATATAGGATTTGATCGATAAAAATCTCACCAAATGATTCAAAAAAATTTAAATCTAATGTTAGGACACTGTTGATCAGATAAATGTAATAGTCACATACAAGATCTAGATAAATAAGTACAAACGAGAGTGGTGGATAGGGTTTGTATAATGACTTATCTTATAACCGTAGGTATGGATTGATGAAGAGGCTTGAAAGGAAAATCCTAGACTGTGTAAGCTCTAATTTTGAAACTGGGAGTTGATGATCTTAGGGACAACAATTCCTAGAATGGGATAGGGTTAGCTTAGTGCTGCTAGCGTTATTGTGTGCTAATGTATATGGGATTTTTGTGATCCTTATTTTTTTGTATGTCACTTTTTTCCACATTTAGTTTATTGTAGGTCATATTAGGTTGTTTGCACTTCTACTCTGTCACACTTATACCTACAAAACAAAACCTATCTACCTGCAAAAGACTCAAGTGCACATTATACTAAATAAACATGCATATGAGAGAGTTAGAGTAACCTTGAAATTTACCCCAATGTGGTATTGTTATTGAGTGTTGCAATACATTTTTATCTCCATGTAGTTATGGTTTTGTGTGATTGAAATTATGTCCCTTAAGCTAGGATGCCCTAATGCAAGTTGCACAAATAAGAGCAAGCTACAACTACTTTGTCCCAATGTAAAATGTGTTCTATGAAATTTAGAATTCCCCACTTGTAGTGAGTAATGTAGCCCAAAATGTAGTCCCTTGTGTTATTCTTTGGTAGGTGGTAGATATAGAAATGATAGCCCCCAATTGCCCATTAGAATATTTAGTAGGTTGTGTATATATATGAGTTCTTTGTTTGAATCTTGGCACATAATGACACCAAAATCTACCCTAGGCCATGAAAAGAAAACAAAAAATACCCAAAGCCAAAGAAAACTGATAAGTCGAAAAAATAAGATGAAGAAGACATAAGCACCTGAAGGATATTAATGCCGGGCTTTATTGTCATTTTTGGGTGGTACTATCCTATAACAAGTAAACAAAAATAGAAAAAATATGAGAATAAGGATCCCTATGACTTGACCAAAAGATGAAAATGCAAGATTAAAGACAAGAGTAGAGCCAATCAAAGCAAGGAAAAGGACCAAAGAGGTATCACTAGTGGCTATTTTCTATAATGTCCCTTTTTGCAAGACCTCGAAATGGCCAAAATCTCTCACATCGATTTACAGAGCTGCTATTAAAACCCTAAAATTTTTGTAAATTAAACCCTATTCTAGGGCAGTGACCTGATTTGGGGTTTCAACCCCACTTTTGAGCCTTCAAAACCCTTTGAATTAGCTTCACTTGAATTTCTAAAATTATGATATAACCTCAACAATCATGTAGTGCAAGAAATCTGATTTTTAATGCCCTAGATATGGAGATATGAATTTCACGAAACCCTTGTCTACAATGTTATTTTTAAAAATTCATAACTCAACTTAGAAAGCACCAAAAATCATGAAACTTGAGATATTGGCCTTATGAAATATAGAGAATAAGATGATAATTTCAGATTTGCCAAAATGTCACCACACATACCAAAACACCACCTCAATATAGGTCGCCCTACTTGAAATAAAATATAATTTGCACCAAACAATTGATAAAATGGAAGATTTCACCTTTATAAATCATAGGGAGTCCAACCATGCAAAGAGATCACATAAAAACCAACAATATCCTTGAAAACACACCTCCAAACAAGTCGCTTAGGGCAAAAATCTGTTATAACTAGCAATAGAGAGAAATCCAACAAAGGGTAGTGTGGGGTTTTGTCCACACCATTTCTCCACAAGGGTTTTTCATCCTTGGGAGTTCCTTAATCAAGGGTTTTCATCCTTGAAAGAGAGAAAAAATATGCCTAACAAGAAATCCTTTACAAAAATGAGAAATCTACATAACATAATAATCTAATGGCCAAATGACCTCCCTTTGATAACCATAAGGGGTATTATAATGTAAATTATTTTTCACCTCTTAAGAAAGTACCTTCTAATTTATAATTGGTATTTTTGGAGCCTACACGCTTAACAATAACTTTTTATTT
Source organism: Taxus wallichiana var. yunnanensis (assembly GCA_018340775.1). Classification (NCBI taxonomy): domain Eukaryota; kingdom Viridiplantae; phylum Streptophyta; class Pinopsida; order Cupressales; family Taxaceae; genus Taxus; species Taxus wallichiana. The sequence goes on from CM031242.1 coordinate 246,933,971, forward strand.
CTAATTTATTGTTGGGTGCTAGGCTCACCAAAAATTACAATGCCAATTAAGAAATGAACATGAAATAAATCACATGATGATATTGCTAGCTTCTTATAGCTTGTTTTCTTGGACTCACGAGGGAGGAAAATGAGCCAAGGTATTCAATTAGAATCAACTCAAAAATGGACACAACAATACTCCCTTCTCGAAATTGCGTGTCCCCAAGAAATTGCAAGTTGTCGGATCCCAAATAAATCTTAGCTACTCCTCCTTAGATGTACTTGAACATGAAGCAAACTCATTAAAGGAAAAGTTTGTCCCTTTCTTCATCCCTTCTTGCTTTTTGGCTATGATGACCATCTCTTCTTTTTTTCTTGCCAAAGCCTCATAATTTCCATCCACACATTGGGTGTTCCTAATTTCCCTCCTACTGTCCCAAAAAAGTTGTAATCATGTATTTTGTTCCCTAAAATTAAAAGGATAGGGATTGGGATCTTTCTTATAATTCACTGAAACACATCATTAATGATAATAGATTACAAACCCTTTATCCTTATGGCTAGGTACTCCTCCTTAATTTTCAAAAGAATGGGTAGAGATCTAGAATTAATGCAGACAAAATATAAAATAAAGATATAACAACTATCATGATGATTACATTGGCTTGCAAAAGATGCTTCTAAGATACCCCAAACCGATATTTTCAAAATTTGTCTGAATCATAACTCATGAGAGTTGGTATGTAAATATAATGGCCACACCATGCCCATAAGTTTGTCCCTAATATCACCAAATATGTATGAACCCTATTACCCATCATTTTGCATAAAAATAATGTCTTCAAATCTGCCTCTCTATTGCTTCACAAATAAGATATCCACAACTCAACAAACAAAATTGGGAGAAAATACTCATCTTGGTTCTAACATTTCAAGTTTAGAAGTGAAGTGGCCATAAATTTTTGATGAGAGTTATCCTTTCCTTATCCATTTTGCTAGAAGAAGAACGCCGCTTAGGTGTGATCAAAATCCACTTGGTGACAAGTGTGAGTAACCTTTGATTGGAATATTTCCTAATTATAAGTGCCTTACTTGTTGTCCCAAAACATCTATCATATGTTGTTCCTTTGTACAAACTTCTTCCATGATGTTACTAGCAATATTATTCTTGACATACTCAAATTGTAATAATATTTTTCCAATTAGTCATTTATGATAGAAAGAAAACCACAATGTGAATTCCAAGTATTTTTCAATGTACTCCCTTCATCCTTAATATTGTGAATTCTGATTTCTTTGTCTTTGTCATAGAATTTCAGTTCTCTATCATGATAATTTATGGTAAATTCCCTCAAATATTGCATCCATTGAATTCCAAGAATTACTTCATCATCAACTAATGTAATCACAAAGAATCCATCACGTGCCTCATCTTTTCCTCGGGGAAGTGATAATTTTCCCAATTTCATTATACAAGGTATGGTAGTGACACTCTCACTAAGCTTAGTGACCCTTCATTATAAAGAAAACCTTTCATACTAAATGGATGAGAAGTAGATGTGCCATATCTCTTAAATCAATTTTGTAGAGCTACTATTATAACCCTACAAATCTACAAATTAAACCCTGTTCTAGGGTAACAACTTGATTTGTGGTTTCAATCCCAGCTTTGAGCCTTCAAAATGCTTCAAATTAACTTCACTTGATTTTGTAAAAATTATGATCTAACCTCAACAATCATGTAGTGCAAGAAATCTGATTTTTAATGCCCTAGATATGGAGATATGAATTTCATGAAACCCTTATCTGCAGTGTTATTTTTAAAAATTGATAACTCAACCTAGAAAGCACCAAAACTATCCCCATCGCTACTAGAGTCACCTCGACCCTTCCACCTTCATATACGTACTATCATCAGCCTCCCATTTCATCTATCATTCATTTTGGGTATGTGCCCCTATCTCACTCCCTCATTCTCAACCTACCTATGTGGCATCGTCATATACTGGAATGCCACCTCCATCATATGCCAAAACCAACCCTCTTATGCTACAGGAGGTACCCATCCATCACCACCTACCAATGACCTCATCAAGTTAATGATGGACAAGATGTAGACACTGAAGGCATTGGTTTCCGGCTCATACAACTCTCTCACCTACGACAAAATTTGCAATGAGCCCATGCACCCATCCATTTATATTTATCCATATAACATACATTACGAGATGCCTAAATTTAACCATGTCAAAGTAAAGAGGACCCGCAACAACATTTGCGGTCTTTCAAACATGGGTGTTATCTGATCGCCCATGATGACGCTTTGCTTATTAGAACCTTTCCTATGTCTCTAACCGGCCTGCATTAGACTGGTATAGTGGATTACCTAGAAATTCTATCTACTCATTTAATCGTATCCCAAGCCCTTCTTGATCACTTATCCATCAATGTTGTTAAGAAGGTTACCATGACTAACCTCTACTCTATGCATCAATATGATGACGAGTCTATCATGATTTTGTCACTCATTGGTGTAGCCTGATCAATCAACTCACATTCCAATTACCACAAACCGAACTCATAGAGCTCTTCACGCGGGCTTGTGCTAGACATATTTCACTAACCCTGTAGGTGTAGACTTTTTAAACCTTCGATGAGGCATTCACCATGGCATGAAAACTAGAGATTTGGGCCATCGAAGAAAAGAAAATCCAACTACGAAATAAGAATGTGGAATTTAAGTAAAATGATACCTCTTCTTCTTCGAAACCATAGAATAATTATTCAAAATCCAAGGGAACCACTAACATGGTGGTACTCAAGGCCGACCCAGCTCATCCATCAAATCAGGCTAAGCCCTCATCTAATCTTTCCCCTGTCTAGACTTTTCAATTCAGACAAGAATAATGGAAATACACCCCAATTAGGGAGCCTTATTCTTCTATTTTAGAAAAGCTCATTAAAGCTGGGGCCATCACCCTCCCTCTTATAAAATGGCACACTATTTTTCATCATGCTCACCCCACACCCGCATGGTACAAAGAGCAAGACTTCAGAACTATCATCGGGTAAAAGGTCATAATGACATCAATTGCATCACTTTTAAGAACATTATCTAGGAAATGCTCAAGAATGGCGAGTTAGTCTTGGATAATCCGAATGCACCTGCAAACCAAAACCTACACATTTTCAAGAAACCATTTCCTAATCATGCCCCTTCTTCTAACCAAATTAGGGAGACCTCAACTAATGATAACAATACCCGCGAGGTCCATGCTATTTTAAGTGACGCACTTTTAGCTTCTTCCCAATTGCCTCATATTCCTTTGATAGAGTAAATCGTAGCCCAAGTCCTCCCCCTACACATGAACCCACTTCACCTATTCCTCCACCCATAGCGGAACACCCTTCATCTCCTCCCTCACCCGTGAAGGAGCCTTTTGTTAAGATCTAGACCACTTCACCTTTGGCTTCCCCACCTAGAGAGCCATCACTACTAGCAGCATTCCTCTCCAACCAATGAGAGACACTTGTTCATCTCCTCCACCCATAGAGGAGCACCCATCATCTCCTCCACCTATCAAATATCTAGTAGAAATGCCGTTACCTCTAGGTGACCATTATCCATCAACCACCCAAGATCATGCTGAATTACTTTTGGCTCTCTTACCCACAGAGGCTAAAGCTAGCGATTTCCCTATTTCTAAAACACATTTTACAGGAATCACCATTGGATCCACATCGACCTCACCCACAATAGTGCCTTTCTCATGCTTAGCCGATCACCTGTATTATGTTGATAGAGCCTTACTTTGGGGTGTCTTCTACTTCTTGTCTCAACACGAATGCAGATGTCACTTGCTGACACCTCCACTATCTATCCAAAAGTGTTTCGGCAACCAAACCAAACACAACCACAATTATCTAAAATTCTCCCACGACACCACCCATAACCCACCATGCATCTGCATCCAAACCCACACTTACATCATCTTCTCGTGCCTAAACCTATTACTACTTTAGGGGTCATCCCAATGGCTAGCCTTACTCATCCACCCATCAAATTAGATTTAGCTACATCTTCCAAAACTAACACCAAACTTAACCTGGCCCCTAAATAGAAGAACCAATCTCCTAGACCTCATACCCCAACCTTACCAATCACACCCTTATCACCTTCACCCTTCCATCCATCCTAGGACCTCACCCCTCGACCCTAGCTAAGAAACCTCCACCCGCTTTGGTAAACCAAGGACACAACAAATCATTTCCCCATCATCACACTTCTAAAATACCCAAGCGCCCGACACAATCTCCACCCACACCTGTAACATTTTTACCACCCATACCTCCAATACTATCAATAACTTCTTCACTACCCATGAAACTTCCTTCCCTTTCCCTCACACCTCCTACCCAACCTATGCCATCTACCTCCACAACACCTTGGTTACCCCCATGGGTAACCCGTCCTCTTCCACCATCTGATTTTCCCTCTACATCTCATGTGTCCATATCACCTTTACCCAAGAAGGTGTAACCTAAATGAAAAATCTGCTACCCTCCAATAAGGTAGTTAAACCAACCACACACTCTATTACCAATTCATCTACCATGCCCTTACTCGAGAAATATGACCAACACCTAAGACCACACCACACACCAAGTTAGTAGCCCAACCCACTCCCCCTCTTGTAAAGACTCTTCCTATACAGTCAGCCGCACCTGCACCCAAACCCACATTCACCTCCCATTGTGATCCACTAGTAGGATCATATGCCAAAATCTTAACCAATCTCCTCAAAACTTTTGTCATCACATTACCACCTCTTAGACCTTATGACCCACTCAAACCCAAAAAAATGGTTTGATTTAAACCAAAATTTGTGCCTACCATTGTGTGCCGTGTGTAGACACTAAAATTAGGTCTCACTCCCCTTTCATCCCTCGACATATAGGCACCCTTTATAACATTTAGCTAGCCATGACCCCCTTCACCCCACTAATATTAATTTAATTAAATTAATGCATTTTACTCACTATATTTATTATTTAAATATCTTATTTAAATAATATCTACACATATAGTTCACTTAGACACCTCACTAAGCTAACTTAACCTAAGACCTATTCTTAGCAAGTTCCCATAACTTACCAAGAATTACCCAAACCCTAAAAATCAATGCCTACATTCCCTATAACCACATTCCCACATGCTCACAAGAAGTTTCAAGTCTAATCCGTAGGATAATGACATGAGATCTAAGAAAATCAAGAGGATCTCCCTAAGTTTAGTAAACCGAGGAAATCTTGCCTTGACCAACGTCGGTTATAACTAATCATTACCCCTTTTGACCCAAAAAAACCTTATTCTCAAGGTTGGAACTTGGAACTTGGAACTTGGAAGCAAGAAAGTTGACGAGAAAGAACACATCTCAGAGAGATAATGCATCTTTAGAGAGCCAATTCCAGCAAAAACTCACATCCAAGGAAGGAGATTGAGCATCTTCTCCTGCACAGCCATCGAAGCCATGATCTGATCTATCCAAGCAAAGAGGAGTGTGCATACAACCCATGCAGAAGATTTTCTTCAGTTGGTGATCACTTGCAGCCTTCAAACCCATCATCAGCACCTCCATCCTTCATACATAGACCTTCAGGAACAAAATCCAAGTAAGTATAATGTCATACTTCTCTGGTTTATTTCATTTCATCATTATTTTATCACCCATTGTTTATCTTGCTCCCTATTGACCTTCTCCAACATTTTCACCTCCATAGACTCATTAAAACCTCACAAAAGCCTACTCCAGTCACCCAATACCTCGTCCCGACCAACCAAAATCCTTTGTGCAATCACAAAGGAGACCAAAACCCTATTCTGTGACATTTCCAGATCTCATAGTAACTGGTGCTGGTTATACCTAACCATGGTTGGTCACCCTTGACCGACGCTAGTCTTTGTGTTTTCCCACATAGCCTTAAACAGAGACCTACCCACCTAATTTTACCTCACCCTCACTCACTTGTGACCTACCCGAGACCTTTATCAGACCTGCAGAACCCAGAACCAACCATTTGACCTTTGGATTCTATTCTATCTTAGCCTGTTAGATTAGATGTATTTTCTTATTGTGTTTTTAAGTGAGATACCTAAATCATTTTAAAATAACAATAGGATTTACTTTGTTTACAACATTAATTTGTTGAAAAAGTGGACTGAAAACCATCTAGGAAGTATCATACTTCTTGGATCTACCTCACGCTAGGCAGTTCACTGCCCATATTGTTTAACTCATTCTGGTGGTCTTGTTTTCATTACAGGTAGCTCCTCCTAGCCAAAAGGAAGCTCTCATAGTCACCGTGGATTCGAAGTCATACGCGTGCAACAACCCATCAACCGACATTTGAACAGTATTCATCCTACACTTGTTACCCTATCTATTTCATCAACACTTAAAAGAAACACTCTAAGAAAGAGGTGAAACATTTTGGCACGCCTTAGGTGGGACCCATCCGGGGTTCCTTGCTTTTCATTCATTCCTAAAAAAATTGTGTGTTTGTTTCCTTTCTAAAAAGCGTACACACTAATTTTCTTCCCTGGTAATCCACATCTCTTCTTTCTATTTTCTCTAAAGGAAACTTTTCTTTTGGTGTAATAAAAAGAATCATCTCTTCATGTTTTCTGCATCGTAGTGAAAGAGCATCCCTCTTCCTCTTCATCTTATTGTGTCATCTAATTTCACATTTTTGATTTGGGCTTAAAAACAATTACATTCCATTTTGATTTATTACATTAGCTCACATTAAATGAGGGCAACCTATATGCTGGAGGTCATGACCAGCTGATGGTTGACAAATGAATCATATAAAAGCACTTTTATCCTTTTCTCTTTCTTTGAGTCTTACCAAACAACACAAAAATTTAAATACATACATTCTTAAACAACATCTTACCTAGAAGAAGCTGTAGGTGATCACATGATCACGACATAGTGGGAACCCAGCACTGTTCTGTCGAGTCATACTTTAGAGTGAAGCCCGCCCCCACCATAACATACCTAAAACCTCACCTTTTAGAAATCCTTCTTTGTAGGAAGCCATCCTCACCAAAAATCTATTTCACAATTCATGTGTCAGTCCCTAAATAGCATAAGGTAAACAAACATAATAGAAAGGGCACTCCTAGGATCACTTTTTATTAGTGTTTCTGCTTGGCTTGTGTTTTGAGGTGAAAGATCATGTTCATCACTTTTTTTGTTCATCCTTGCATGCTCCTCATCATAGCCGGTGTATTCCAGCTTCACTTGAGTGTGTTTGTGCCATATCATCATCATTTCTAGAATTCTGGGTCCGATTCCACATCAGATTTTAATCCACAACCACTTTCTTTCATCACTATCTCAATTTCAGAGTAACCGCTATCTGCTTACCTTTGACTGCCATTGATTAAAACCAACCGACATCGGTTCAAGGTCCTTTTTCTAACCTACTCCAAAGGATAGTTTCACTTCACTTTTTCCATTTTCCATAGTCTCTGTCACTGTCATTTTTCCCATTGATGTTTTACACATCCCTAGATTTGGCATACTTGTCGATTTTACCTTCGCCTTGTTTACTCACTATCCTTTTTCTATAGTGACCGGTAGCGATTACCCCGACCGACATTGGTTTTCCCTAACAGAATTGGTTAGCCTATTTCACATTCCACCCACCATTTTTACTTCATCCATTTTTTTATTACCAGATTCACCTATTCCTGTTGTTCTCTGTATCATTTACAGGAGAAGCAGCCCAACTCCGATCAATACTGGTTCACATGGTGCTGACTTGAAGACAAACAAATGCCCTCGTGTTCCACGCCAGCTGCCAACCACTCCCACCTAGTCCTTCACCACCTTCTATTTTATCACTAGCCATGGATCCCATCCAGCCTACTACTATCACTACCGGAGATGAGGAGTTCGCACGACTCCTTGACCAAAACCCTACCACCTTGTAGTTTTACCTCTCTCACTCGTCCACTCAAGACACCTCGGGTTAGTTGATATATGACATGCCCGTATCTATCCCCCGACTCTCACACCCACTTCCACATTGGCCCCATCTAGCTCCATGCTACCTACATCCACCTTACCCCCAATCGTTTCACAGTTAGGTTCTATACCCGCTATGACTGCCTCATCTGTTACCTCTGTGGTACCCATTACGTCTACCATACCCTTGACGACTACCTCAAACACAACCTCATCCACCCCTAATGTCTCACACATACCTGTAGCTACATTCCCACCTCCAGTGTTAGTGACTCCTACCCCATTTCAGAACGTGGTTCTTTCCATTCCACAATCATTAGCCCCTATTTCCACTAGGGTTACCATGACCCTTCCACCCCTATATACATACTACTAACAACCACCTGTTTCATCTATTATTCATTCCAGAACGTATGCCCTATTTCACTACCTTCTTCTCCACCACCTTACATGGCAGCCCCATACACTAGAATGCCACCCCCATTATATGCCCAAAACCAACCTCCTCACGCTATAGGAGGCATCCAATCATCACAACCCACCAATGACCTAATTAAATTGATGTTGGAAAAGATGCAGACACTGGAGGCATCAGTTTCTGGCTCTCACAACACTCTCACCTATGACGATATTTTGCAATGAGCCTATTCACCCATCCATTCCTATCCGTTCATACCCTATGCATTGGGAAATGCCTAAATTCAACCGCTTCAATAGTAAGGAAGACCCACAACAACATTTGCACTCATTCAAACATGGGTGTTATCTGATCACTCATGATGATGCCTTGCTTTTGAGAACTTTTCCCATGTCGCTTACTGGACCAACATTAGATTGGTATAGTGGGTTACTCAAACACTCTATATTCTCATTCAATCAGGTAGCCCAAGCTTTCTTGGATCATTTCTCTATCAATATCGCCAAGAAAGTTACCATGACCGATCTATATTCCTCACGCCAAGACTGAGGATGAATCTATCACAGTTTTGTCACTCATTGTGACGCAACCTGATCAATCAACTTACCTTCCAACTACCATAAACTGAACTCATCGAGCTCTTCACATGAGCTTGCACTACACATATCTCCCCAACCTTGCAGGTCCAAACTTTTTGAACATTTGATGAGGCATTCACTATGGCACGAAAGTTAGAGATTCGGGCCATCGAAGAGAAGAAAATCCAATTACGAAATAAGAATTCGGCATTCAAGTCAAATGAAACCTCTTCTTCTTCCAAACCACCAACCAATTATTCAAAGGCTAAGGGTACCACTAATGCAGTGGTACTCAAGGCCGGCCTAGCTCATCCATCTAATTAGGCTACACCCTCATCTAATCTATCACCTGTCTAGGCTTTTTGATTCAGATAAGAGTAGCAAAAATATACCCCAATTGGGGAACCTTACTCTTCTGTCTTAGAAAAGATAATCAAAGCTAGAGCCATCACCCTTCCACCCATAAAACCACACATTGGTTTTAACCCTACTCGCCCCATGTCCGCATGGTATAAAGAGCATCACTTTTAAGAAATTGCATAATGAGTGAAGGGTCATAATGATGGAAATTGCATCACTTTTAAGAATATTTTCCAAGAAATTCTCGAGAAAGGTGAGTTAACTGTGGATAATCCCACCACCACCCCAACCAAAATATACAAATCTTCAAAAACCATTTCCCAATCATGCCCCTTCATCCAATAAAACCAAGTGAGACATCCACTCATGATACCCATACCCATGAGGTTCACGCAATATTTAACGATGTACTGCACCTCTCAATTACCTCACATCCCTTCCATAGAGGAAATCCTAGCCTGAAATCCTCCTTCCACATCTAGAACCAACCTCCACCATTCCTTCACCAATAGAGGAACACCTTTCATCTCCTACATCACCTATGAGGGGTCTTCTGCTAACATTGAGACCATCTCACCCCTAGCTTCTCCACTTAGAGAACCTTTACCTACCATACCTCCTCCACCCATAGAGGAGCACCCACTACCTCCTCCACCCGCAGAGGAGCACCCATTACCTCCTCCACCCACAGAGGAGCACCTATCTATTCCTCCACTTATAGAGGAACTCCCATCATCTCTTCCACCCATCATAGACCCAGTGGAGATACCTTTGCCTCTTGGCGAGCATTCTCCATCAGCTACCCAACATCTAACAGACCTACTTTCAGCTCTTTTACCCCCGGAAGACGAAGCTGGCCAATTCCCCGTCTCTAAGATGTATTTTATAGGAAATCCCATTAGGTCCTCACTAACTCCACCCATAGATGTGCCATTCTCACGTTTTTCCAATCACTTAGATTATGTGGATAGGGGTTTATTATGGGGGCGCCTCTTACTCCCTGTCTCAACACAGATGCAAAGATCCCTCGCTGATACCTCCACTATCTACCCAAACACATTTTGACCCATCAAACCAAATACAACTACTATTATTGCAACCCCTTCCATGATACCCGTTAGCACTCACACCACACCCTTACCTATAACCCAACCTATACCTAAACCCAAACCCATACCCACAACATTTACCTCCACTAAACCTATTACCACTTTAGGGGTCACCCCGACCACCAGCCTTACTCATCCACCTATTAAAATGGATATAGCTACATCCTCCAATGTCAATACCACACCTACCCCGACACCCAAACCAAAGAAATAGACTCATCATCCTCATACCCCAACTATACCAATCACACCCACACTTGTCCCGTCTCGCCTTAAGACCTCAACTTCCCAACATGGTCAAGCACCCTTCACCCATCCATAAAATAATAACACAACAACCCATTCCTTCCTCACAAACCTCTAACCTTCCTAAGCACACACCACGAATCATACCCACACCTGCGCAGTATCTTTACCACCAATACCTCTAATACCTTGACTATTGTTACACTACCCACTACATTTCGCCACCGTCCTCACACCCCAAGTACGACTAACATCATCTACCTTCATAGCACCCCATTATCCCCGTGGGTAACTCACCCTCTTCCTCCATCTACTTTTCCTTCTAGACCTTGTACATATAAATCACCTTTACCCAAGAAGGTGTAACCCAAAACAAGACCCCACTCGCCCTACGACAAGGTAGTCAAAACAACCCCACACCCTCCTACCCGTCCATCTACCGTACTTCTACCCAAACAAATCTAACTAATAACTCAAACCACAACGGCCCCTAAACCCATCGCTCGACCCATTCCTACTCTTCCAAAAAAATTCCCGACAACCAACCACACCTACACCCAAACCCACATTCACTTCCCATTGTGATTCACTAGAAGGGTCCTATGCCAAAATTTTAACCAACCTCCTTGAGACTATCATGTTATCACATTACTGCCACTCGACCTTATGACCCCATCAAACCCAAGCCAAAAGGGTTTGATGATACTAAAATTTTTGCATTCCATTGTGTGCAATGCATGATGTGGAGAACCGTAAGGCCTTAAAACCGCCTTATCCAATTATGTCCACCGAAAACCAACTTTGACGATGATGACCTTCTTGAAGAGGATCCTACTTCACCTACACTCATTCCCACACCGCTTTGCCCACTCAATAACCACAACTTGCACCCTCTCAGCCTCCTGAACCACACACAAAATTTGAAATTAACATGGTTCGCATCAGAGAACTTTCTATGCCACCACCCAAATGTCATTGCGCCCAACTGACCTCACAGAGCTTTTCTCCTCTAGTAGTTTTTTTCCCTTCATGTCATTATACCACTCACCCTACACCTTCTCCATTTGCCAACTTCCCTTAAATCAACATGGTACACGTCACTACACATGTGCAGAAGGGCAAAGAAAAGGCAACTTGACCCACCAACCAATCCTATACCCAACATACCATCTACACCCATACCTAAAATAACTATTCATGGCCCCACATACCCCATTTCTAATGGCATCACACATCACACCATGCTCAAACAACTACACCAATCTCCCCTCAAAATGTCCTTATACGACCTCATCCAAACCTCGGAATCCCATTGTCAAGCTCTCATGGAGGTTCTTCAATCTATTGAGGTTTTACCCAATGACTCTACACCCATCACCTCCATCATCACACCGCATCATGTAGTCTCTCTCACCAAATTACCACCTTCATCCTCACCTCACCTTGTTCACCAAGTGGCCTCCCTAGCTTCTCAGAGGAAGAGATTGCACCATCCCAAAATGATGACTGGACCTAACCCTCTTCATCTCTCGTCCACATTGATGACATACGGGTACACTGTATGATGATTGATGGAGGTACTAGCATTAACATAATTTCATCCCATGCATTTTCTCAAATGCGCATACCTGAAAATTGCATGCACAAACATCCGGTCAAGTTGCATTCATTCAATGATGCTATCACCTCCACACTAGGCACTATCATCTCGCACGTTTGTGTGGGCCCCCACACTATTGTAGAAATTATTTTATGTTTTGAAGGGGGAATTCCAATATAACTTGTTGCTTAGTAGACCCTGGATCCGTGTCATGGGTTATGTTCCTTACACTTTGCATCGTTGTGTAAAGTTTGAACATGAGGGACACACTTATACCATTCCAGCTGACCCATCACCTTTTAAAACATGCAACATGCTTTACCGACACAAATTATGTGCTCATACCTATCAAGCTATCTACCTCTGCAACCACTACGACTTCACCTACACCTCCACCTACCAGTACAACTACTACTTTCACCGCACATACCTCCTCTATTCCTACCGCTTATAACCTCCATGGCTGATCCGTTAGCTACCAAATCATTAACTCGCACCTCTGCATCAAACTCGACACATAATCCATACTAGCTACCTACATACCAACCATTGATCCCTTGGAAGGTGTTTTTCAATGCCTCACTCTGGGGGAGTACCGCCTATATAGTGTCAACACATTCCTTACTCTGCATGAGTATGGAATCCTTCACCAACACCCTCACTATGATCACCGTATAGGAGAACACCTCCTTTATGTTCCTCCTCATCTTCATACTAGTCTCACCTATGGGGGACTTGATACTACCACCTACACACCTAAACCACCATCACAACCCCACCCATTTTCCGTTGACTTCCAATCACTTACCAATCGCCGTTTCGCCCACACCTTCCTGCACCACTGTGCGTGGAAGGGTTTTGGTTTTGGATTTTATGAGCAAGGCCGCCATACCATTATTCCATGTACCACCCATAAACATAATGACCGTAGTGGTATCAGCTTCCCCAAACCTCCTACCAAATAGGCCCACATTGAACTCATTACAGACCCTAGCCCTTCTCCACCTTCATCACCACCCTCACCGACGGAGTCGATGGATCCTGAATCTATCCCTCCTAACTTTTTTTTTCATAAACACCATTTCCTTAGGGCCTTTGACTTATCAACGTGAAGGTGAGGCCCCTTCCACTCTCCCATTCCTATATCCTGAGATGATCGACGATGACACACCTACCATTAATGTCGTTCAATGTCAAGATGATGAATCCATACTCACCTACCTTGGTGTAGAAGACTCATATATTCATCGGTCATTACCTTCTGAGACACAAACCATGTTGAATGAATTGACTATCGAGATCAACATTCATACTCAGAAGACCTGCACATCCTAAAGATTAGAAAATCTTTAGATGCTGACTGAATAGGAAGCCATCACTTCTTTTCTCCGAGATCATAACCATGCTTTTGCTTGGTCTTACATAGACATGCCTGGTATTGACCCCACCATAGTGGTCCACAATATCATAACCGTTCCCAATGCCAAACCTATCAAACAAAAGCTGAGGAAAATACACCCTCATATTTCTCTTCTCATCAAAGAAGAACTTCAACACCTTCTTTCGTTTCCTTCATCTTACCCATTGATTATCCTCATTGGATTTCTAACATTGTCCTTGTTACTAAAGCAACAGGGGGACTCTACATTTGCACGGACTTCCGTGACCTCAACCTAGCCTTCCTGAAAGATGACTTTCCCTTGCCCGGTATTGATCAACTGGTTGACCTCACCGCTGGTCATGAGATGCTCTCACTCATGGATGGTTTCTCGGGTTATAACCAAATTTTTCTTGCCCGAAAAGATCATCACAAGACATCATTCATTACCCCTTGGGGAACCTTTTGCTATTGAGTCATGCCTTTTGGCCTTAAAAACACCGGGTCTACATATCAGCGTGCTATTACTTACATCTTCCATGATATCATGCATCACATGTTGGAAGATTATGTGGATGATCTCTTGGAAAAATCTAAGAGTTTCTCCAAGGACCTCGCCATCCTCAAAACCATATTTGACCGCCTCATTAAATATTGCATCCACATTCAAAGTAAAAAGTGTGTCTTCACGGTTCTCTCAGGAAAACTCCTGGGATTTATTGTTTCCCTCCGTGGTATAGAAGTTGACCTGCTAAAGTCAAGGCCATTCTGGAAATGACTCCACCCACTAACCTTAAACAACTCCATAGCCTACAAGGTAAATTGTAGTCCATTCACCGTTTCATTTCACAATTATCTGATCCTTGTCAACCATTTCATCATCTACTTAGGAAGGATGTCTCCTTTAAATGTGATGATAGCTGTCACAAAGCTTTCGAGGCCCTAAAACAATACCTTCTCCAACCGCCCGTACTCATTCCACCTAAATACGATCAACCTTTTTACCTATACATATCAGCTACTGATCATTCCTTAGGGGCCATGTGCACTCATCGTGATGAACAACACAGGGAATAGATAGTTTATTACATAAGCCATACTCTTTTCAACTATGAAACCCGATAAAACCATCCGTAAAAACTTTTCTTAGCCTTAGTTTTCTTTACGACCAAACTCTACCATTACCTACTCAACCACAAAACCTATGTTGTGACCAACACCAATCATTTACACTTCATGTATGCCAAACCGTATCAAAATTAGCATGCCACGTGATGGCTTATGCTTTTAGCTGATCTTGACCTTGAATTCATTCACCAAAAGTCCATTAAGGGCTAGGCTATCACCGACCAACTAGTTAACGCACCTATTTCTAGGGACCAACCCTCTAATTTTGACTTTCCCGATGAATCCATTGCTACCCTTTCCCTGGACGAACCCCTTACCAAATGACACTATTCTTCGATGGTTCCAAGTGTCAGTCGTGGGGGTGGGGCTGGTGTTATCCTCATTCCTCTAGATGGAGAACCCATGCCCTTATCTTTCAAACTAGACTTTGAATGCACCAACAATATTTTTACGAGTACGAAGCGCTCGTACTAGGTCTCCAGGCCGCCTATGCCCTAGATGTCAAATCAATCCACATCTTTGGTGATTCACAATTGGTCATAAACCAAGTCAATGGTATGTACCAATGTCATAATGAGATACTTCAAAAGTATAAACATCATGTAGACATACTTTTGACCACCTTTGATCGTTACACCCTTCAAACCATCCCATTCAACCAACAAATTTGTAGATACCATGGCCTGCTTAGCTTCCCAAATACCCACTTCCCCTGCCGATTCCAAAATATTTGTCACTATAAAATGCCTCCATTTACCTTCTTATTTACCTCATGATGTTTATTCAATCGAAAACAACACCCCTGACCCGAGTGACCTCTCGGTATAAAAATACTTCAACTACCTTTCCTCTCCATCTTACCTCCCGATCTCACCCATGTAATCTGACAACGCGCCTTCCTTTAAAAGGTATCCGATTCGTTATCCCTGGGGACTCCTCTATAAGCGTGGCTTTGATGGTATTCTCTTATGATGCCTCACAAGTTCTAAAATTCCTAATACCATTAAGGAGGTTCACGATGGCATATGTGCAGTCACTTTAGTGGCCTTGATGTTCTAAGCGTATTCTTCACCTCGATCATTCTTGGTGACCCTTAACCATGATTGTTGTGACTATGTCAAACACTATGTGAAATGTCAACAATATTCCAACCTTCATCATACACCCAGTCATGCCTTACAGGTCGCTCGTGACCTTTGGCCTTTCTCTTAATGGGGTTTGTATCTTGTCGAGAGAAATCAATCCTCATTCTTCCCAATACCATCAATGGATCATAATCAAGCTACCGAATACTACACAAAATAGGTGGAAGCCATACCACTCATCTCCATGAAAGCTGAGAAAATATGTGAGTTCATTAACCATCACATCATTTTCCACTTTGGTGTCCCTCATCACCTCATCACTGACAATGGAAAACAATTAAAAAAACACTACAAAAACTTTGCAATGCCTTTGGCATTTAGCTTAGTTTCTCATCACCTTATTACCCACAAACCAATGGCCAAGCTGAATCCACTAAAAAAACCCTCAAAAAATTATCATGAAAGTGGTTGATGATACTGGGAGGGATTGGCATACGTACATTCCTTTTGCCCTATGGGCATACTGCACAAGTATTCACACTTCCACTGCGGCCACACCATTTTCACTAGTCTACGGTCATGAGGCCGTTTCGCCTCTCAAGTCCGAGATCCCCTCACTCCACATTTCTCTCCATGACATGCTTACTGATGATGAATTTCATTAGGACCGCTTAACACAACTAGAGTTATTAGATGAATGTCATCTTAACGCTCTGGATCACCTTCAAGTTTACCAATAATGTATCAAACATGCTTATGAAAAACATGTTCATGAATGCACCTTCCAAGTCGGTGACCTTGTCTTGAAAGAAAATCAACACGTAACCAAAGTAGAAAAAAGTAAACGGGAAAATTCACTCCTAATTAGCTTAGACCATACATCATAACTCATACGTATGGATCGGGTGCCTATCATTTGTCCTCGCTTGAGGGTAAACCCAAACTTGAGCCCCTTAATGCATTGCATCTTCGATCATTCTATTGTTGACTCGTTGTCCTACCTCACCCTTTGTCTCTTTACATGCTCATCCCTTGAGTGCTATCCACTCCATACACCTCCCTAATAATTAAACAAGAATCATGTGAGTACCTATCACTTGTTATCTTCTCTTGAATATGTGTACCATGGCACTACACATAGCATGATTCTCATGGATACTTTTCATCTACCTTTAGATGAGATCCCATGGTCGTTCCACCTTGCCTTTTGAACAAGAGTCCTATCCTTCACCTTGGTCTTGTCCATGATTTCAAAGACCTCCAATGGGACTAAACTCCTTGAGTCAAACTTCTAATAAAAAGATAACTCCCTCAAAAGGACATCTTCCTCTCGACAACATTGCTGCTATAAATAGACTACTCCATCGAAGGACATCTATGTGAAGCTTTCAAAAAAAAAAGAGTGAGAGAAACCGAAGCTTCCCTCATCGATCAGCTTCATGAAGACCTCAAGGAGTACCATATTACTTATCCCATATAGGCTTCCTGCATCGATCAATCTATCTCAACAAAAAACTTTTTAGTCATGGAATTTTCCATTTTGACCTCTCGATCTCTTACCTAAAAGACTGTCACTCAAAACATATAATATTAACTACCTTTCACCCACCTTACCATTTTTCCCTCTCATTTCCTAAATAACCTCAAGGGACATCTTGGGATTTCAACATTTGGTGATCCTGTGACTACGTTCATCATAGAACAGCTTAATCATTCAATGCCTTTCAGATCTTGTGTTCATCACCCCCTTCAAGGTCCGATCTACTCAAAGATGATCCTACCCAATCAATGGCTTTATCACCTCCCTCTTATCTTTTAACCATATCTGTTGATGTTTTTATTAACTTATATAGGACTTGGTCCTTGATGCTTACCTTTGGGGGTAATCCTCCCTTTTGCTATAATTACCTTCACCTACAACATTTTACATATACTCTACCCACACCTATTAAACCTAAACCCACAACATGCCCAAAAAAAAAAAAAAAAACTCCAACTCATTCTCATATTCTTCCCCTGGCTCATGGGAGAACTACATCGGCTTGAGGTCCCTTTTTTATGAGACTATGTAGGTAGAACTCTGAGGGCATGGGGCCCTTGGAGGTTTTCTTGGCCATTCTATACCCTAAACAATTCATCAACCATGCCTAACTCACCATTTATCTCACATTTTACTTAGTTCCCCTTTTCTATCAAAACTATAAATTAAGCCACATACATAACACGTTGCTTCCCATTTTATATAGTTATTACACCTACCATCCCTCTATCATCACTATGCATAGATTATACAACATTTCACATATGACCCATACTATCATTCATTGTAAACAATAATGAATCATAAACTAACCTAACTCCACCATGCTTATAACCTGACTCAATCCATGCCTAACCAAACTTGACTTAATCCATGCCTAACCAAACCTGACTCGATCCATGCCTAACCAAACCTACCTCGATCCATGCCTAAACCAACCTAAATCAACCATGCCTATAACTTGACTCGGTCCATGCCTAAACCAACCTGACTCAACTATGCCTATAACCTAACTCGATCCATGCCTAAACCACCTGACTCAACCATGCCCATAAACTGACTCAACCATACCTACCAAACCTGACTCGATCCATGCCTACACCAACCTAACTCTATCATGCCTAACTCACCTAATTTCAAACCACATCAAAGTAACACATCCATATCTCATCTAACACAAGCCATACATCCAATATCTCATAAACATATTAACACATCACAAAATACCATGAATCTCATCGTATAAATCAATAAATGTGTATCTAAAAATACATGCCTATCTCATCATGGCCATCATCTCAAAAATGTTAGCATGCAGGCCGATATACAATACAAAATGTCATTGGCACGTAGGCCGGTCTCATATATACAAAAAGAATGAATGAATCAATATAAAAATCTTCAGCACGCAGGTCAGTATATGCTCACAATATACAAAAAAATCACTCATACATCCTCACTATCTTCGGCACAGATGGTATGTGATAAAAAATATGACCATCTTCGGTATGCAAGCTGGCATATATATAAAAAATAATCACTACTATACATCAAAACTCAGGGTGGCTGCATATCAGACATCTTTCTGGATGTCCTCCATCTCTGTATCACCTACACGCTTGGCCTCCTATGCCCCCCGCCGCACATCACGTAGCTCGGTCATCGTGCACCGGTGGCCTCTCCTTGATTAGACTCGAGAACTCACTACCCTCCTGTGCTCTCCACACTATGTGTGCAGGATCTCATCCTCTCACTAGACGCCTGTTGTGCCTTATACTCTCCATATGAGAGGAAGTCTATCCTAGCTACCATGAGCTAGTCCTGATAGTATCGTGCCTCACCTAGGGCATCCCATAACCTAGATATAGGCACGGTCTAAGGTGGTCCCATAGGTCTTGGCCCTTGTACCTACCCCCGCGCCTGCCCTATGAATAGAGACCAACTCCTTGTTCTGTGGTGGTGCCCCTACCTACCCCTTACCTACCTGTGCCGGCTTGTGAATCGGGACCAGCTCCCTGTGCCTATGGTGGTTCCCCTACCCCTGTGCTTGTGGTGGTGCCCCCTATCCTTGTGCTTGTATTTGGGCCTATAAGACCCTAATTTGTGCTTGGGATGTGGCCAAATAGCCACCGTAATCCTGCCACCTGAGCCTATAAGGCTACCACCTAACCATCTCGGTCTCCATCTCCTCCATCACCTCCACCCTCTCCCTCCACCATTTGGGCCTGTAGACTAGCCACTTGTACTTGTAGCTCTGCTACCTCTACTTCGACCCTCCACTCGTGTCTGCAGATATATACGATCTCGTGTGATCAACATCGCTACCTGCCCCTGTAGGGCGTCTCTCTATAATGTCATGGTAGCTAAATCTAGTTACCCTAGTCTAGGTGGTATGGCTCATAACTAAGCCACCCACCACTACCTATACCTATTTGTGCATCTGACATCATCAATCTATTGATCCACTGGCTGCTCCTCCTCTCCTATAGGCACGGTAGGCTATGGTAGAGGGAGAGGCCTCTCCATGTCATCTCTATGATATTGTAGGAAGGGCGGTGGAATATCCTCATGACGAGCCTAAACTGCCAGTCAAACCCTATCAACCGGGATCATCTCATCCTCCCCAAAGATGGTGACCCCTGTATCCACCTCTCTAGCCGGAGCTCGGATATCTCCTCATGCATGTGCCTATATGAGGGGAATCCCACATATGGCCTCCGGATAATGTCCACTCACGAACAACCCCTCCAACAACCGCTGAAAATGGACCACATTATATGTCGGCCTATCTGACCTCCACTCTCCTGCAATCGGCACCCATCTCCTATATCCCAACCACACACATCTCGGTGGGAATGCATCTTCTCGGGAATCCCTATATTTTGAACATAGACTATGTGCTCATAGGCCCAAGTGCGGCAAGATAAATGTACAACATAGACTAAACTCTTGCGAACCACCCATACGCCCACAACTCTTTATATAGCTGCACCAAAATGTTGGTGCCCAAGAAAACCATGTCTCATGCACCATCATATCATGGAGCACCCCCATTAGTGAGTGGGGAAAGTGTCCACCCTCTGCATCAGGTAGTGTATAGTAGCACACCTCCATCAATAAAACTACTAGCCTTGTCTCATCTAGACGAGCTAGGTACATCTTGTCATAGCTCAGAATAGCGTTATGGAAGCTCAACTCTACCACCCCCTCACCAAATATGGTCCCAATCAGCTCCTCTGAGGCCTCGGAGGAGATAGAGTACACCTGGGCCCCTAATATGGGTAACCTTAGAATTCGAAAACATCCTCCAGGGTGATGGTCATCTCACCCGGAAGGTGGAACGTGTTGGTCACGGAGTCCCATCTATTGATGAGTGCAACCATCAAACTAGGCTACCGAATAACATGTCGGTAGCATCGAATACCACTCAAGCCCACTACCTCCATGTGCTGCAGCTCCAATGGGCTCGCTAGGCCACACAATGTCACCAATAGTGGCGGAACCCTGTCTCGCATGTGTAACTACGATTGACCCTGCATCCAATCCAAAGCACAACATTAATCTACCTTTACCATGACCATATTCATCACTTATCATTACCTACCACCCTATTTTTCCTTACCCATCCCAACCACCTAACCTACATCATTTTTTGGACCCTTTTTCCTAAAATCCTGACCGGTGTCGGTTCATCCTAACCGACTCTGGTCACCCTTAAACCGGCATCGGTCACCTATTTGGTGACCGATACTGGTTCAACTTGACCGACCACGGTTACCACGTAACTAGCATCGATCACCTATTAGGTGACCAATCCTAGTTCTACCCAATCGATGCCAGCTAAGCTTGACCGGCACTACCATCAATCCGTCGCGTAAAAATCCACGAATTCCCAAACCCCCCTTTTTTGTAAACCCTCCCACCATACCCGATTTAACTTTTTTTCCCACCCACAAAATACACAAACCCACCCAAATCCAAAAATAAACAACTCTTACACCATCTACTCTATCTAATTAACATTAAAGAGTTAGGTGCTTACCTTGTCACACTACCGCCGTCTCGGTGGCACATCTAGCTACTGTCTTTGGTGGTCTACCGATCCCTCTCCCACCTCTACCATCACCGAATATCTACCCACACACTCCAACCAATCAAATCCCTCGCTAAGATCTCGTGGACCCACTACTAACCAACCCAACCACCATCAACTCACCCTGCCAGCTCACTATCCCGTAACCTCCGGATGCTTTTCTCACTTTTCTCTCTTTTTTGTCCTTTCTTCACTTCATAATTCACAAATGAAAAATAAACACGTAGCTTTTTTTTTGTTTTTATACAAAACCTGACCTAACCGACGTCGGTTTCCCTAGACCGGCATTGGTCTTGTGCCCTACATAACCGTCACATCGGTTTTCCTAAACCGATGTCGCTTATCCATGTCTCGCCATCATCACCACTTACCTACATATTGCCCTTACTTTTCCATTTTACCCTACCATATACCTTTGTCTTTACCCCATACCTTTCCCAAACCCATTAGCTTACCTTTCCGACCTTGTCACTTCCTACCTCCATTTTTCCTCCTTTAGGGACTCATTATTTTCTCGTTACCTCGGCCTTACCCGTGTTGTGACCTAGATATTTATACCTAGACCATCGCTAGTGACCTTTTACCTCATGTGTTTGCTATACCTTGTGGCACTCAATTACTGTCTGCGATTGACCCAATGACCTTACCTAGCCTATTACCGTTACCGTTTATCCTAACCCTACCTTTGGTGTACTAGAACATACCTAAACGTTCCTGCACCTAACCTACATTGTGTTTCCTAACCTTATCCTATACCTTGGATACCGATTCACTTTAACCTTGTTTGGATAAACCTATCAACCTTAGACGATGTAGAGTTTGCCTACTCTTCAACCCGGTAGTGTGCTGCAATTTATACGTGTGCGTGCGTTTGACTTGCTACCTTTGACCCTGACCCATTACCTAGATCACCCAAGTAGACCTTTCACCCCTTTTTCCCTGTCCCATTTTCCTTTTCTTCACATTTACCTTTTATCAAACCACTCACTGCTTCAACTTGCTGCCTCGTCAGTTCCTGGTTTGAGGGGGATCACCTTCACCCTCACATGGGGCAACCACATCTTATTTTTGTTAGTGTCACTTCCCAATACAAGCTACACAACAAAAAGGGCAAAATGTAGACACTAAAATTAGGTCACACTCCCCTTTCATCCCTCGACATATAGGCACCCTTTATTACATTTACCTAGCCATGACCCCCTTCACCCCACTAATATTAATTTAATTAAATTAATGCATTATCCTCACTATATTTATTATTTAAATATCTTATTTAAATAATATCTACACATACAGTTCACTTAGACACCTCACCAAGCTAACTCAACCTAAGACCTATTCTTAGCAAGTTCCCATAACTAACTAAGACTTACCCAAACCCTAAAAATCAATGCCTACATTCCCTCTAACCACATTCCCGCATGCTCACAAGAAGTTTCGAGTCTAATCCGTAGGATAACGACATGAGATCTAAGAAAATCAGGAGGATCTCCCTAAGTTTAGTAAACCTAGGAAATCTCACCTTGACCAACGTCGGTTACCCCTAACCATCGCCGGTTAAGACGGACCACCATCGGTTACCCCTTTTAACCCAAAACAACCTTATTCTCAAGGTTGGAACTTGGAACTTGGAAGTTGGAAGCAAGAAAGTTGACGAGCAAGAACACATCTCAGAGAGATAACGCATTTTCAGAGAGCCAATTCCAGTGAAAACTCACATCCAAGGAAGGAGATTAAGCATCTTCTCCTGCATAGCGATCCCAGCCATGGTATGATCTATTCAAGTAAAGAGGAGTGTGCATGTAGCCCATGTAGAAGATTTTATTCAGTTGGTGATCACTTACAGCTTTCAAACCCATTATCAACACCTCCATCCTTCATACACAGACCTTCAAGAATGAAATCCAAGTATAACATCATACTTCTCTAGTTTATTTCATTTCACCATTATTTTATCACCCATTGTTTATCTTGCTCCCTATTGACCTTCTCCAACATTTTCACCTTTATAGATTCATTAAAACCTCACAAAATCCTACTCCAGTCACCAAAAACCTTGTCTTGACCAACTAAAATCCTTTGTGCAATCACAAAGGAGACCAAAACCCTATTCTGTGACATTTCCAGATCTCACAGTATGGCACCAATTATACCTAACCGTGGTTAGTCACCCTTGACCGACGCCGGTCTCTGTGTTTGCCCACATAGCCTTAAACAAAGACCTACCCACCTAATTTTACCTCACCCTCACTCACCTGTGACCTACCCGAGACCTTTATCAGACCTGCAGAACTCGAACCAACCATTTGACCTTTGGATTCTATTCTAGCTTAGCCTGTTAGATTAGATCTATTTTCTTATTGTGTTTTTAAGTGAGATACCTAAATCATTTTAAAATAACAATAGGATTTACTTTATTTACAACATTAATTTGTTAAAATAGTGGACTGACAACCATCTAGGAAGTATCATACTTCTCGGATCTAGCTCACGCTAGGTAGTTCACTTGCCCATATTGTTTAATTCCTTCGGTGGTCTTGTTTTCATTACAAGTAGTTCCTCCTAGCCAAAAGGAAGCTCTCACGATCATCTGTGGATTTAGAAGTCATACGCACGCAACAACCCATCAACCGACATTTGAACATGTATTCCTCCTATGCTCGTTACCCTATCTGTTTCATCAACACTTCAAAGAAATAATCTAAGAAAAAGGTGAAACACTAGGACACGATGTAGAGAACTGTAAGGCTTTGAAAACCACTCTTGTCTTGAAGAAAATTTTGATGATTATGATCTTCTTGATGAGGACCCCATTTCGCCAACACCAATTTCCATAGTTCTTCCCTCACTAACTACACAACGACCAAAATATCCACCCCCACAACTCTTAGGTCCATCCCCAAAATTTGAAATTAACATGGTTCGTATCGTAGAAATCACCAAACCTCCACCCAAATTTCGGTGTGCCTATCTCATTTCAAAAGGTTCCTTCCCACCTCTTGGCTTCTGCCCTTCTTTTCATTACACCTTTCATGGCTCACCTACTTCATCTACCTCCCCACCTCAAATCAACATGATCCACGTTGCTACACTGTGCTCGTAAAGACAAAGGAAAGGAAAAGGCAATTGACCCGCCAACTAACCCTATACCCAACATAGCATCTCGCACCCACACCTAAAGTCACTATCCATGGCCCCACATATCCTATATCTAATGGGGTTACACATCCCGTGATGCTCAAAAATTACACCAATCCTCCCTCAAAATGTCCCTATATGACCTTATCCAACTATTGGAATCCCATTGCGCAAGCTCTCATGGAGGTTCTTCGATCTATTGAGGTTTTACCCAATGACCCTACACCCGTAGCCTCCATTATTAAATCTCATCATGTAGCCTCTCTCACCAAATTACCACCTTCTTCTACACCTCCACCTACTCACCAAGTAGCCACCCTCAGCTTCTCAGATGAAGAGATCACACCACACCAAATAGATGACCCTGATCCAACCCTTTTCATTTCCGTCCATATTGATAATATACATGTACGACATGTTATGATCGATGGGGGCACTAGCATTAACATCATCTCCTCCCATGCATTCAACCAAATGCACATACCTGAAAATTGCATGCATAAACATCCCGTCATGTTACATTCATTTAATGACACTATCACTTCTACACTTGGCACCGTCATCCTCCATGTTCACGTGGGCCCCGTACTATTCCAAAGTTATTTTATGTCTTAGAGGGGGAGTTTCAATATAACATGTTGCTTGGTAGACCCTGGATTTGTGTCATGGGTTGTGTTCCTTCCACTTTGCATCATTGTGTGAAGTTTGAACATGAAGGACACACCTATACCATTCCGCTAACCCATCACCTTTAAAACCTGTAACATGCTTTACCGACCCAATGACGTTCTTGTACCCATTAAGGCATCTACCTCCATGACCATTTTCTCTTCACCCACACCTCCACTCACCAGTGCCACCGCTACCTCAACCACACCTAAATCCTCCATTCCTATCACTACCACGACCCTCCATGGCTGACCCATCAACCTCCCAATCAGCTGGCTCCACCTTCGATCCAATCTCTAACACATCATCTATCCCAACTACCCACATATTGACCACCAATCCCTTGGAAGGATTTTTTCAACACCTCACTCTATGGGAGTATCACCTATATAATGTCAACACATTCCTTACTCCACAAGCATATAGAAGCCTTTACCAACAACCTCACTATGATCACCATATAGAGAGCATCTCGTTTATGGTCCTCCCCACCTTCACACCAATCTCACCTATGGGGGACTTGATACTTCTACTTCTACACCTAAACCACCATCACAAACCCACCCCTTTTCTCGCTGACCTCTATTCACTCACCAATCGCCACTTTGCCCACACCTTCCTACACCGATGTGCATGTAAAGGTTTTGGTTTTGACTTTTACAAGAAAGGCCATCAACTTAGTATTCCATGTACTACACTGTAAACATAACGACCATAGTGGTATCACTTTGCTTGAACTACCTACCACCAAGAAGGACCGTATTGAACTCATTACGGATATCGATCCTTCTCCACCTTCTTCACCCACTCCACCTTCTTCACCACTTTCACCACCTTCACCGACAGAGTCAATGGATCCATAATCCATTCCTCCTAACTTTTTTTTTCATAAACACCATTTCCTTGGGGCCTCTGACTTATCAACATGAGGGTGAGGCCCCTCTTCTCTTCCCTTCTTGTATCCTGAAATGATCAATGATGATACACCTTCTATTAATTTTGTTCAATGTTAGGATGATGAATCTATACTCACCTATCTTAGTGTAGAAGACTCTTATATTCATTAGTCGTTACCATCTAAGATGCAAACCATGTTGAATGAATCAACTATCAAAGTCAACATCCATACTCAGGACAACCCACACATTCTAAAGATTGGCCAATCTTTGATATCTTTGCTAAACAAGAATCACTCACTTCTTTTCTCAAAATCATAACCATGCTTTTTGATTGGTCTTACACTGGAATGATCGGTATTGATGCCACCATAGTGCTCCACAATATCGTAACCATTCCCGATGCCAAACTCCTAAAACAAAAGTTGAGGAAAATGCACCCTCGCATTGCTCTTATAGTTAAATAAGAACTTCAACACCTTCTTTTTGTTTCCTTCATCTTTTGCATTGATTATCCTTGATGGATTTCTAACATTTTCACCGTAACTAAGGTGATAGGGGACTTCACATTTGCATGGATTTCCATGACCTCAACCTAGCTTTCATTAAAAACAACTTTCCTCTACCCGATATTGACCAATGGTTGAACTTACTTTGCTGGTCATGAGATTCTATCACTTATGGATGGTTTCTTAGGTTATAACCAAATCTTGCTTGCCGTGGAGGAGCAACACAAAACTACATTCATCACCCCTTGGGGGACCTTCTCGCTATCGAGATCATGCCTTTTGGCCTTAAAAATGTTGGTGCCACATATCAACGGGCTATGACTTACGTCTTCCATGACATCATGCATTTTATATTAGAAGATTATGTAGATGATCTCCTTACCAAATCTAAACACCGCTCTGAGCACCTTGCCATCCTAAAACCATCTTTGACCGCCTCATTAAGTATTGTGTTCACCTTCAACCCAAGAAGTGTGTCTTCATGGTTCTCTCTAAGGAAATCTCTTGGGATTTATCGTTTCCTTACAGTTATAGAGGTTGACCCTACTAAATTCAAGGAAATTCTTGAAATTCCTCTACCCACTATTTTATGGAAACTCCGTAGCTTACAAGGTAAGTTACAGTCTATTTTCCGTTTCATTTCGTAACTTTCTAATTGATGTCAGCCATTTCATCATCTTCTAAAAAAAGATGTCTCCTTCAAATGGGATGATGACTACCATAAATCTTTTGAGGCCTTAAAAAAATATCTTCTTTAACCACCTATACTCATTCCACCTAAAGATGATCAACCCTTCTATCTATACATCTCTACTACCGATCACTCCTTAGGGCTATGCTCACTCATCGTGATGAGAAACATAGGGAGAAGGTGGTTTATTACATAAGCTGTACTCTTTTGGACTATGAAACCTGATACACCTATGTTGAAAAACTTTTCTTAGCCTTAGTTTTTGTTTCCACCAAACTCCGCCATTACCTACTCAACCAAAAACCTATGTTATGACCAACACTCGACCCCTTACACTTCATGTATGCCAAAATTTACCAAAATCAACAGGATGCATGTTGGATTATGCTTCTATCCGACCTTGACCTCGAATTCATCCATCAAAATTCCATCAAGGGCTAAGCTATCGCTGATAAATTAGCCGACGACTTTTTAGGGGATCAACCCTCTAACTTTGAATTTCTAGATGATTCTATTGCTACCGTTTTCCTGGACGAACCCATTTACCAAATGACACTCTTCTTCAATGGTTCCAAGCGTCGCGTGGAGGTGGGGCTGGTGTTATACTCATTTTTCTTGATGGTGAACCCATGCCTTTGTCTTTCAAACTTGATTTTGATTGTGCAAACAATATTTCTGAATATAAAGCACTCGTATTAGGTCTCCATGCTGCTTATGCCTTAGATGTTAAGTCCTTCAACATCTTTGGTGATTCTCGATTGGTCATAAACCAAGTCAATGGTATGTACCAAAGGTGTCGTAATGAGATAAATCAAAAGTATAAGCATCATGTAGACATACTTTTGACAACCTTCGACCGTTACTCCCTTCAAACCACCCCACATTCTACTAACAAATTTTTAGATACCATGGCCTGCTTGGCTTCTCGGATACCCGCTCACGCTGCTTGACTCTAAAATCTTTATCACTATACAAAGACTCCAAATCACCCTCTTATTTACCTCATGGAGTCTACTCTATCAAAACCGCTACTCCCGACCTAAGTGACCTTTGGTATAAAAATATTCGACTATCTTTCCTCTCCATCTTACCTCTTGACCTCACTTGTAATGGACAATGCACCTTTCTCAAAAGGACCTCTCATTATGTCATCATGGGTGGCATCCTCTATAAGTGTGGCTTTGACAAGATTCTCTTAAGGAGCCTTACGAGTTTTGAAATTCCCTATACCATTAAGGAAGTTCATGATGGTATATGTGGAGGTCACTTAAGTGGTCTCGTGGTTGCTAAACATATTATTTTCCTAGACTATTATTGACCGACCCTTAACCATGATTGTTGCGACTATGTTAAGCATTGTGTAAAATTCCAACAACATGCCAACCTTCATCATACACCCAAATCATGCCTTACAGTCACCCGTGACCTTTGGTCCTTCTCACAATGGGATTTGGATCTTGTCAGAGAGATCAATCCCCATTCTTCCCAGAGACATCAATGGATCATCAACGCTACCAAATACTACACCAAATGGGTTGAGGCCATACCTCTCATTTCCAAAAAATCTAAGAAAATATGTGAGTTCATCAATCATCACATTATCTGTCGCTTTGGTGTTGCACATCGCCTCATCACTGATAATGGAAAATAATTCAAAAATAAAACCTTGCAAAAAATTTGTGATGCCTTCGACATTCAACTAAGTTTCTCATCACCATATTATCCAAAACCAATGGTCAAGCTGAATCAACTAATAAAACCTTGAATAAAATTCTCATGAAAATGGTTAATGATACTGGGAAGGACTAACATACACACATTACTTTTGCCCTATGGGCGTACTGCGTACTAGTATTCGCACTTCCACTTTGCTACCACTTCTTTTTCTTTGGTCTATAGTATAGAGGCTATTCGCCTCTCGAGTCTAGATTCCATCTCTTTATATTTCCCTTCATGACATGCTCAATGATGATGACTTTCACCAGATTATTTAGCACAAGTTGAGTTATTAGACGAAATCCCTCTTAATTCTCTTGACAATCTCCAAGTTTACCAAAAATGTATCAAACGTGCCTATGAAAAACATGTTCATGAATGAACCTTCCAAGTTGGTGATCTCATCCTCAAGGAAAATCAACATGTAGCCAAAGCGAGAAAAAGTAACGAGGGAAAATTTTCTCCTAATTGGCTTGGACCATACATCGTGATTCCTACCTATGGATTAGGTTCTTATCATTTATCTTCACTTGATGGTAAAGCCGAACCTAAGCCCCTTAATGCCTTGCATATTTGACCATTCTCTTTGTTGAATTTTAGTCCTACCTCACCTTATGCCTCTTTACATGCTTATCCTTTGAGCGCCATTCACTTCCCTCCTTTCACTATGCCATCCCTAATGATTAAACAATAATCATGTGTGTACTTGTCACTCTTTTACCCTCTCTCAAATATGTGTACCACGGCTTTGCACATGGCATGATTCTCATTAATACTTTTCATATTCTTTTGGATGAGATCTCATGGTCGTTTCACCTTGATTTCTGAACAAGAATTTGATTCTTCACCTTAGTCTTGTCCATGACTTAAAATCCCTCAAATAAATTCCACATGGGATCCAACTCCTTGAGTCAAAATTCTAATAAAAATATGACTCCCTAAAAAAGGACGTCTTTCTCTCTACATCGTTTCTATAAATAGTCTACTCTCTCGAAGGACAACTATGTAAAGCCTCTTGAAAATAAAAAATAAAAAATAAAAAATTTGAAGCTTCCCATCGATCAGCTTTACAAAGACCTCAAGGAGATAATTTCCTCATCCCATATAGACTTCCCACATTGATCAATCTATCTCAAATACAAGTCAAACAAAAACATTTTTACTCATGGTCTTGCTCATTGTGATCTTGGATATCTTGCCAAAAGGCATGCTATCTCATACCTTATAACCTAACAATTTTTCACCTTCTCACCCTTTTCACCTTCATTTCCTACCACCTCAAGGGACCTATTGAAACTATGACATTTGGTGATCATGTGACTATTCTTCACCTTTAGAATAATCAATCATGCAATGTCTTTAGGGTCTTATGTTCACTAGCCTACCTAAGGTATGGTCCACTGTTATGATCCTCACCAATTAGGTGGCTCTCTTTCCTCCTCTTATATTTTAAATTCTTCATTACGTATTGATCATCTTATACATGACTAGACCCTTGACGCTTATCTCTGGGAAATTTTCCTCTTTCATGACAATCAACTTAAAATCACCCATGCCTATTTGCCCATAATTCAACCAAGCCTAAATAACCTAGACTCAATCATGCCTATGACCTACCGCCCATTCTCCTACCTCACATTTTTCCCTAGCTTATGGGAGAACTACATTGGTCCCGTTCCCTAGTGTACCGTGGTTGGTTCATGGCGACCGACATTGGTTAATT
Organism: Taxus wallichiana var. yunnanensis; assembly: GCA_018340775.1. NCBI lineage: Eukaryota > Viridiplantae > Streptophyta > Pinopsida > Cupressales > Taxaceae > Taxus > Taxus wallichiana. The sequence continues at coordinate 246,964,865 of CM031242.1, forward strand.
ATGACCATTTTTGGTTATCTTGCTCAATCTTATTACTACCCATTACCCCTAATTTGTTGGCCTAAATCCTTTCTACCTCACCCACACCTGACTTGGACACTCCATTTTATCCTCCTGACCTCATCATTTACCACCTAACCTCTTCATCATTTGAGGACTCATTATTTTACCCATACCTCGGGCTGACCCATGACATTACCTAGCTACTTGGACTTGGAACATTACTAGTGACCTGTGACCTCATGTGCTCGCTATACCTTGTGACATTGTTACCCATGTTGTTTGACCTACTGACCTTACCTTGTCTCTTTCCGTGATCATTTATCTTGACCCCACCTTTGGTGTATCGGAACATACCTAAACATTCCTACACCTGACCTGCGTCATGTTTCCTTACCATATCCTATACCTTGGATACCGGAATCACCTAAACCTTATTTGAATGAACCTATCAACCTTAGACAATGTAGAGTTTGCATCCTCTTCAACTTGGTACCGTGCTATAGTTTTTATGTGTGTGTGTGTGTGTGTTTGACTATTACTACCTTTGACCTTGACCCATTACCTGGATTACGCAATTGGCCCCTGCACTCTTTACCCCCATTGTCCACCTTCCTCTTCATCACATTCACCTTTTATCAAACCACTCACCGATTCTAACTTCTGCCTCATTAGTTCCTAGTTTGAAGGGGATCAACTTCACCCACACATGGGGCAACCACATCTTATGTTTTTAGCGTCGCTACTAATACAAGAAACACAATAAAAAGGGGCAAAATTTAGACACCAAAATTGGGTCACACTCCCCTCAGTCCCTCATCAAATAACCAACTCGAAAACACTCACCTAACCATGGCCCCTTACACCCCACACAAATATTTTTTGATTGATAAGGCGGGTTAAAGGGACCCATTCCCTATATAAGCAAGGTCTAAAACCTAAGAAGATAAACAAGAACCACTAGGCTAAAATCCTGGAAAACAAGCCTATGAAACTAAACTAGGAAAAATAGCCAATAGTCTACTATTTCCCACCCTGGGATGGGAAGAAGTCTTCAATATTACCCATTCGACCTTTTTTACTTTTCCTAGCTCTTTACTTCATGCCAAATGCCCGTGTCAGATGGAACAATAATCATAAGATCATTTTGATTTCTTAGGACTTCCCTTAAATTAGGAAAAGACTCCTAATCTGAATCTGATTTTTCAGATACATGTCCTCTTTTCATTCCTCCCATTAACTCCATGTTTTCTTGATTTCCAACTTCTAAATTTTTCTACTTATTTTATGTTGTTTCTGTTGTTTGATGCTCTGAACCTCCCTTGAAAGTCAAAGCAGACACCATATCTAGATTTACACTTCCCCATCTGCTAGGAGTAGACGAGATTCACTTTTTAACTCCATTTTTATTTAAAGGACAACCAGCTTGCAAATGCCTTAGGTTTTTGTAAACTCTGCATCTAAAGGCGGTGTTCTCATAATCCAAAACCTGTGAATATTAAATTTTTCCAAACTTTAATAAAATATGATCTGGTAATCCTTTACTCAGATCAATTTCAACACATATGTGAGCATATGTGCACAACCCTGTGTGAGTTCTATCCAAATATTCTTTAATAAAATTACCAATATTAACTAGGGCATACCATAGATGCAAAGGAGATTTGGAAGCCTTACCTAAATAGGCATTTTGGTAATTGAATGAGAAGTCAGATCAAATTCTAGAAACCAAGGAGTCAAATACATACTGGCATTACCCCAAAACCATGGTCCTCCAGATAGGCATCGTTGATAATCCTTGGTTTCTTTGAAATGCACAATAAAGAAACCCCTGGAACAAAGTGAAATTTCACACTTATTGGTCCATTTTTCAAATATCCATTTATATATTTTGGTAGAGGAAGGCCAAAAGCCATTGAAGCACCTGATCACATCATCTCAAACTAGAGACTGAAAATATTCCTCCACCTTGGATTTTTTGATCTCTAGGGCAAGGATTTCTTCTACCATATTGACCCGGATATGCCCTGTTACTGTGGAGTATAACCACTATGAGTTCTAAGGATATCTTTGAATGATGTATATTTGGAAGTAGTAGCAATGGTTTTTTTTTTACTGTTTGGATTGAATCTTAACCCTCCGCTCTCGACTGTGTGCATCTTTGTCTGCGGTTTGGTAGGGTTAAAATTAGGGTTAGAGGGGCTCCAAACAGGCACCCTAGCACAACTTCCCTACATCCCACAACTCTGTCCTAAACTCACGAGACCCAAGGAGGCACCTCCAAGCAGGGTGAATCCATTCTCCCCCCTAAATCCATGGCTATTCTCTCCTAATCTTGCAGGGATAGAGATCTTCTATGCCATCACTATCCCGCCACTCCCGATCTGTCACCTTCAAACTCGTATCCATTTTTCTCAAGATAGATACTATAATTAAACATCTAAAGTGGTTTGGGATAACTCTCATGCCACAATTGTAGACATGCCTCATCATATTGAACACAGGATTCATGCCTGACCCCGACCCCCGTCATATTGAGCATAGAGTTAGATTGACACCACGTCAAGAGACCACCTCCGCTACCATAGCAGCTAACCTACCCGGAACTACTTAGCCGAGTAACAATGAGCTATAGAGGTGGCCACCTAGGGAATGGACCCCGAGACCTCCCACATATAGCCCACATTCCCCACCGCTAGGGTAAACCAGATGGGCTAGCCCACACTAATATTAATTTAATTAATTAAATTAAATTAATCCATGTCCTCATAATATTTATTATTTAATTATCCTAATTAAGATAATTCCCACACCACCACCTCACCTATACACCTCACCTAGCCACCTCACCCTAAGACTATTCTTAGTATGTTGCCATAACTAACTAAGACCCAAATAAACCCTAAAAATTAAAGCCTACATTCCCTCTAAACACATTCCCACCCGTTAGAAAATAAGCTTCCGTTCTAATCTGTGAAAAGAAACTGATTGGATCCAAGAAATCAAGCAGATCTACCCATTTTAGTAAATGTAGGAAATACTACCCTAATCGACGTCGGTCAACCTGGAACCGTCGTCGGTTACCTTTTATTCCCTTTGGTAACCTTATTTTGAGGTTAACACATTTCTGAGGAAAGAGAGAGTAATCACATCTGCATGCAATCAGAGCGAGCATCTTTTCACACCTAGACATCCATAACCATCTAAGTCAAGATCTGATTTAGCCAAGGAGAAGATCCCAAGAGGCTCAAGCAAGAGTCTCCTATCAACCAATGGCCCTTCACAAGAGAATTATCTCACCACCATCTCCTTTCTACATCCAATATCGATCGGTAGCAAATTCCAAGTAAGTATACTACTCTATTCAAATTCGAGTTTGTTTGAATACTTTCAGTATTTAGATTCTTCTGTGTGTTATTGCTTTCCTATCCACTCACTACTTTTATTTGATAACTATCCACTAATACCACTTCCAAAACCTCTCAAAACCTTGTCCTAGTAATCCAACACCCCATTCTGACCTACCTAACCCTTTGTGCAATCACAAAGAAGATCCAAAATTCATTCTGCAACATCTCCCATTTTCCCACAGTCACCGACGTCGGTCTCCCTAAACCGTCATCGGTCGAGCCTATATCGGCATTGGTTTACCTACTCGATACTTCCCCTTTACTACCATTCACCAACTTAACCCATAACTCCTCCTAGCTTCACTAAAACCCCACCGACCTTCCCACCGACTCCGCATCCCTACTCACACCTCCTAGACACCTCACTCAGTTCCCCATTAACTTGGAAAATAGACCTAGACCCCTATTCTTGACCCCCTATCATTTCTTCAGCGACCGCCATCGGTCACAATTAACCGGCATCGCCCAGACTAGACCGGCATCGGTCTCTGTGACTGTCGGCATAAGATACAGACCAATAACCTACCTACTTACTCCCAAGTTACCTATAATCACCTGTGACCTTCATCGATCTCTCATCGGACTTGCGAAACCTAAAACTATTTACCTAACCTTCGGATCTGATCCCAACCTAGCTTGTTAGATTATATTTTGCTTATTATGTTTATATGAGATTCCTAAATCATTTTGATTATAGTAGGACAATATTTATCATATTTCTCACATTAATTTGTTTACAACAAAGGATTGATAGCCTTCTAAGAATGATCATACTTCCAGATCTAGCATACGCTAGGCATTCCACTGCATATACTATTTAACTTCCATTTGGTGGTCTTGTTGTCTATTTCAGGTATTTCCTTATAGCCAAAAGGAAGCTCAGCTCTCATGGTTACCGTGGATCAATAAGTCAAACGCATGTAACAACCTTCAACCAGCTTAATAGGTATTCCTCCTAGCCTTTTTACCCTTATCTAGTTCGTCACATTCCAAGAAATGCTCTAAGAATCAGGTGAAATAGTACTCTAGGTTATTATGTGGGATTGTAACATGATAAAATGGGATATGATCATCAAAATCAAGGTGTGTAACCATGGCTTGAAGGTGTGCAGGATCTACATCTTTGGAGACTCCTAAACTTTGCATTGTTTTATATAATATGCTTCTATGAGAAGTAGAGATTTTGAGGATATCTAAAATTGATATCCTAGTGGGTGTCTTCTCTAACTATTTTATTAGGTTATACTGACCTTGCTCAGGGGATAGGTAGGGGATTAGGTATGATCAAACAAGTGTGTCACATCCGTAGTGCATAAATTTTTTCTAAGATCCCATAGTATTGACATGTTCATCGATGAACAAATACATCCTATGAGGAAGTCAAAGGGACTATCATTAGTTGGATAAATATAAACAGCAATCCTATAGTCATTGAATGTTTATTTGTGATCTAGTTTCCTATTTTTCTTATCTACATGGTTAGGAAATGGCTCTTTGAAGATACCCATTTTATCATTTGGACCTTGTCCCGAGTCGTGGGGAGAATCTACAATGATTTTTTCCTCTTTAATGAGGTCTTCTATATAATGTCATAGTCTTAAGCACCTATCTATTTTATGTGCCCTAACATGATGGAAATAAACATACTCATGCTCTTTTCAACCAACCGGATTTTGGAGCATCCTATGGATATGGTAATCTTACACGGTTAGGTACTACACCATGTTCATCAGTATCTAAATGTTTAAGTATGACAGATAGTGATTCAGCTTAGTGATGTGAATGTGCATTTTGTGGGTGCCTTTGGGTGAGGTCCTTGTGAGATTTTTAAAAATACACCATTCTCAGAAAGCTTGGACTCTCTTGGAGTCTATAATGCCATCACCAATGACATGCTTTTTTTTGTTGAAGATTTTTGTTTATCTAAGGGGTTTTATTCATGTTTATCTTTGATGGTGGTTTAAGTGTACCTTTGTGATGAGATCCTTTTCGATTTGAATACCCTTATCTATAACTTATTTGAATTTAGAGCCACAATTCATTTGTAAATGAAAGGATATCTTTGGGTTTAGGTTAGGAACGAATATTATTACTAGCTGTTTTTATGACAAGGCACATGGGAAACAACTTGATAACCCCCACCATCATTGTAACAAACTCGCAAATGTATCATTGGAATTTTTTTTGTATTGTAAAGGTCGTTAATTGTGATATCATTCACCATGTTGAAGGAATAATGTCACACAGATTGTTCCGCTAGTGCAGGGCATGTTGTAATTGAGCCCTTGGGTCTACTAAAGAACCATTCTAATTCTAGTGTGCCTAGGCTATGAGGGAAGTGTCATATTAAGAAATTATCATTGTATGTAACCTCTTGAAAATCCATATAAGTGTCCTTGATTTGATCATGAGGATCAAATTTGATTTTTTTTTATCAAACTTAGGAATGAAAAAATGCTTTAGGAAGGGTTATCGAAACATGTCCTTATCGAAGGGGCAAGGGAATAGTTCTTCATATAGGTACTTCCTACTATGTCCTACATTTCCTTCCTATAGTGTAGTAAGTAGCTCTTTCATTGATTGTAATTCTTGTTGAATCAATTGTTATTTGGTTGGTGATATCGGTATATTTAACTTAGCAACTTTAAAAGTTGTGTCATTGTACGTATAAAAGTGGAACTCGCTAGATTTGGTTATGAGTTTGTCTTTAGGTCTGCTCCTACTCAAAGACCCTAAGTTTGCTAATTTTTGACTTAGTTTCAATATTTGGTTTTGAAGGATCTCTTCTTCAACTAAGGGATTATCTTCCTTGTCAAATTTTGGAGGTGGTGAGCCTTTGTGCTCATGTTCAATCTTTACTTTACGTGAAGCCTTATAATAAGGTCTTCGCAGATCTCTAATTGGATTTGATGGGTCTTCTTCAACGTTTTTGTGATGTTTTTTAGAAGTATAAGACTACCCTACGTCAAAGGGGTTATCCATGTCTAAGAGGGATGGTTTCTCTTCCATTTTACAATTAATGATCTTAGTATCCACTTTGCGTTCTTGTGAAAGCTTATCCCCTAACTCTAGGAATCTTGTGACCACTTGATCTCTGTTATATCAAAGGATCTCATTGAACCTAACTAGGTCTAACTTATGTTTTTCCTCAAAAGAATCGATTCATCGCTGTTATGAGCAACCAACAGCTCCGTGTCTTTGACCTATGAAAGGAGAGGTGCTAAGTTGTTGCCACTAAATGGGAAGGATTCAAAATTATTTTCTTCTAAGTCATGATCATTTGGTTAAGATGCCATTTTCATGATTCTAGGAATTACTTAGTCACAATTATACTAGGTTTTGTCTAAATGTTGTCAAAGTTGTATGAAACCTAGGCATATGTTGTGTAAGTCGTTTGATGAAATGTCAAAATATCCCAGTGTTTTCTAGATATAATGTTATGCATTCATTTTATCATTCAAAGAACACTCATATTTAAATCAAACAATCACTCAAATTGTCATTTAGCAAGACTATACCCTAAACTATGATTCCATGAAGGGTTCAAAGCGGATAGTGACAATACCCTATTAATATATAGGTCAAGTTAGAATACCAACAAGGCCTAAATATCAAAGTGATATTGATGTGATCTCTCCACGAGATATACTAAGACTAGTTTAAATGCCGATGAAACCTAAGTTTTCTGAAAAATGGAAGTTGCGAATGTGTATAGCGTAACAACACTATCTTGATACATTAACCGAGAAAGCAAGGTGTTAGTATCAAGATGATGTTATCATGGTATATATAAGGCAATATTGAAACTCTCAAAAGACTTAGATAATGTTGGAACTAAAACTAAGTCTAAGTATAACAATAAGTTCTTAGTTATGTAAGTAGGGTAATTATACAATAAAGTGGCTTATAACGAGTTCTCACAAAATTGAAAACTTGATGTAAGTACTGAAGTTGGAGGGCTAGAATGCAAGAAAAAATAATATCTTAAGGAGAAATAATGATGAACCGAAATCGAAGCAATGTAGATGATCTTGAAATCAATATCAAAGGACTATCAAAGACACAAAAATATACTTGCACACTTTAGATGTTTAACAATCCAACCGCAAACATGGATGGGCATAAACATACAAAAAAGTGGCAAACACTATTTTTGATAAGACTCACAGGGTATGCTTCCTTCTCACCCCAAATGGGTAGAGATAATGCAACAATATAGATCAAAAGGTGAAAATAAATTAAGCACCACTTGGGAAGAGTTTTGCCTCATCCGAAGGTGAGAGTAAAACTAAGCTAAGTCAAATGTCATTTAATTTCCGATAAAAGACAATTAGATCTAACTTAAGTAGACTCTTTGCCTTGTTTGGAAAATGGGGTTCATAATTCAAGTAAGTTATCACTTTGTGATGGTTAAACAAAACACGATATAGACTAGCAAAATGGGCTCCAAGATAAAATGTATTTCCTAATAATATCACTCAACTAAATGTCACAAGTTGTCTAAATGCAAGATCAATTTATGAAAAGAGTCACACTTCAATAATTTGGGAGTATCTCGATTTACTTTCCCCCTTCAAATATGATAAGAAACTAGTGCGTTCACATGTATTGTCACCGGGGCTATGATACGCATACAACTTTGACTCTAACTTGTAGTGTAAATCTAGTCAAGTGGGTAAATAGAGTGCTTCCTATTTCATCCATGAGGTTACTCAGTGGTGGATTACTTTAGGGTTCCTAGAACCACCCCGATTGTTATAGCTTAAGCTATTATGCCAAAGGGTTATGGTCTAGTTGAGTAGATAGGATGTACCCTTTTCCAAAACCTGAAATACAGTGTGATGTGGAGTGGTGTGTTTTTTATCTTGCTTAACTTAATTTGGTTTAAGTAGCACACCGTTTGGCAACCTGCATGAAAACATGTATTAGAAGGTTTCATTTTTGTAAATTTTTATTTGACAATCCTTAGGCCCTACACATACAGAGTCGATTAATTTTCCACTACAAATAATGATATCAAGAAAGAGAGTTTTGGGTTTCTTTTGATTCCTAAGATCACCAAAAAGGTGCAAAGGAAGAGCATACACAATGTGGAAACTCTATTAAAAAAATACTTATGGAAAATTATGTAAGTGTGTTTGTAAAAGATAGAGTTCATTTTAACCAATTTTGAAAGGTTAATCCAATTAGGAAACATAAAATAAGTTTATTTAAAAGTGAAAAGAAAGTTTTTAGAAGTGTTTTGATCCCGAGATCACCTAGAAGGTGCGAGGAGAGAGCATACACACTTTGAAATATCCATTTTTAATTAAGAAAATGAAATACTTAAACTACGTTAGTTAAATAACCCAAAATAAACTTGCAATCACTAGTTAGACCCTGTAAACAACTAGAAAAAGTCAACAAATTGATCTTACAACTCAAAGAGAAAATTTAATTTTTAACTCGACACTTGTGCATCCAAAGTGATGCATGTGCATCCCACCAACATATATGCACCTAAACCAATGGGGACACATGGCAGAAAATTATGACAGTAGGGTCCAACACCTATATGGGCCTAATGAAAAGTACACTAGGTTTTAATGGATATGATTGTAGTTTGATGGATAAGCTTGTAATCCAAAATGAAAATCAACACAAGATGCACAAATACACCAGCGTGTGTACAGAGGCACAAGTACACTTAATATTCAATAGAGATGCCATCATTTTGACGCATACGAGGCCCTTTGTAAATAAATTGTCAGTGAAAAATATGACAAGATAAGTGTGTGACTGGTTCGACGGGTGTACTAGGGTTTCGACGGAGACACTTCTCTCTAGGACACGTACGCGCACTCTCTAAAAAACCTACAAAATTCACATAAATGAAAATTTTCAATAATCAAATAGGTTAGTTATTAGTCAAAGAAACCTATTTCCAGTTTAAACCCACAAAATATGCATGAACAAGGATGATTTAGCTTACTTAAAAAATGAAATCAAGTAAATAACAAGTTGTTTCTCCTAGAAAGCATGAAAGTGAACTTAAAAATATTGAAAAAGGCTCCTAGAGGACAATGGAGTATGTCCCACTGGGCATGCCAAATGTGTGCAATGAATTTTTTTCAAAATCTATGAAAAAACAACTCAAATGACCATCAGATTCGAGAAAAATAAGAGATACCTATTTGTATGCATATATAAAGTTTGAAACAAACAATCAGTCTCTAAAATGACTATATTTGTTCTCTACTTTGTGAAATCTATCTATAAATGAACCTATTAAAGTTCTAGCAATCAGTTATGTGTTTATTGATGTCTCAAAATCTTAAGAATGGAATCTCACCATTAATGGCTTCTCCCATTTACCTATAGCTTTGAAAGGATTAGCATATAATCACTAAATTAGCTCAAATAACTATGAAATGACTCTAAAAAGACTTAAGCATGACCTAAAATAGAAATGAGATGAGAGAGAGAGAGAGAGAGTTTTTAGGAAAAGGTGAGAGGGGTACCCTTCTATTTATAGTTTTTGCTTTGGAGAAAAAGGTGTTTTAGATGCATGTGGGACTAAAAAGGAGTTAAAAAGGTGATTTTTAGAAAATCACATTGGGAGGTGTGAACTGGATTTGAAAAGCTAAGTGGCTATTTAGAAAGGTGAGATATTTTTTTAGAAATTCAAATCACTCTTAGAAAGTCAATAAGAGGGTAAATTAACCTAAACAAGGTTAATTAAAGGGAAACAAACTTGTAGAAGCTGGTTAGAGGGGGATTAGAATGGTTTAGAAGGTTTATAAGGGGTTAGAAACAGATTTTACCTGTCATAGTGTAGTAAATGAACACGAAATTAGGATTGCTAGTATGATCTTAGTAATAAAGTCATGTAGAGCAAATTATAGGTGTCTACAACCATATTTTGGTAAACCCAATAGGTTGTACCAGTGGTTGATGTCGTGTGTGCATGAGGATTATTTTTACTTCACAGAAGGAGAATGCACTTGACTACCCAGTTGATTTCTAAGTACACTAGAATTATATATATGGGAGATTCGCTGGATGATGATATGGGTGACAAGGATGTAGTCAAGGAAACGACCGTAGAGTATGAGTATAAGAAGGGTTCACACTACTTTGATATTAGCAAGATCACCAACCTAGTTATGAGGATGGTGTGCACTTGCTAACCAAGGTGAATGGACAAGAGCATTGGACACAAGTGGATAAGAGGTGGTTGAATATTTGCAGGAAGATTTTAGAGGGAAAAATCTACAACCTCTTGGCCTTCATTGCAGAAGATATCATAGATGCAACATTTGATGGGGATAAGATCATGTATGGTAAATTCCTTTTAACCATTGTGTTTTCAAAGATTAAGGTTCCTAATGGGACAAATAGCTATGTCTAGGAGTACCCTGATGAGGACCATTCCCCATGAAGAGGTTTAAAGCATACACTTGTGAAACAATGACTACTGCACATAAGGCACACTTGGAGAAATGGTACAAGAGAATACGTGATGTGTTTGGGGTAGAGTTGAGAATCCCTAAGCGGATAATAGCCTTAGTGCATGTAGAGTTTGAGTTCGTAGTATACCAACACTTCTACATAGGTATATTTACTTTGACAAATGGCTCAAAAATCCCATGGTGTAAATTATCATTTTGGCTTCACACTCCATATTTTTAGAGCATTATCAACAGGTTCAAGGAGGCTAAGAAACTTATATTTGATCTAAGTGAGGTGGACCAAGAGTACCACACACTCCATAAAAGGGTGGTATACCCTAAGAAATTCATTTATGTGGAGAATTATGTCTCCCATGACGTACGTATGGTAAAATATGTGACAATTCCTATTGCAGGAAAGACAACGAAAAGGGTGTATACACACCTAAGGCCCAATTTTGAGAAGGAGTATACATTGAGGATGATGTATCCATCCCAGAGGACCCTACCATGAAGAAAGGGATGAAGAGAGAAAGGGAAGATACTACAACAATCAAGGTGTTAAGCTTGTGTACAATTCAAACCATAGTAGTGTAGGAGTTAGGCATTGGTCAAAGTACCTATACAAGGAAAAATAAATCCCATGTTAAGGAGAGGATACCTGAAAAGAAGAGTATCATGTGTTAGAAGAGTCACCATTACAAAGAAGAAAAAGGTGGCGTAAAGATTAGACTCGAGGAGACATAAAACATGAAGAATAAAAAATATGACGAGGATAAAGAGCGCAAGGAAGATAAGAGTCCCCTTGTTCATGATATACATGAATCTGATGAAGTTCAGAATGAAAATGAAGAACATGCTCACAATGTGGGAGGTAGTGATGAAGAACTCGGGAAAATGCGCAAAATACCCCAATATTAGTTGGAGGAAAGTTGGAGGATATGGTGGAAATGGAAGTGGAAAGCATCATTTAGAACTTGGTGGAGCAATAAGTGGAGCACAATAGTGAGGAGTTATTGAAGGAAACCAAGGAAGAAAGAAAGGAGTATGGAAGCATGGGTGGAGATTCCAGCTTAGCGGTGAACTTCTCAATAGCAGCATGCACCAGGACCTATAATGAATTATGTCGTGATCCAAAAAGTCCTATGCACCCGCTTCTAGATCACGGTGCCCACCGACCAACTCTTTCAATGATCCTTATTTGATAGAGGTAGTGTGTACTCGCACACAAGGAAGATGTTTTCATGGACCTTTGAGTCCCATGTTGATGAGCCCGAATTTGAGATTAATGCAGATGCATTGATAGAGACAAAGAACCCCAGTGAGGTGAATCCTATTGTGGATGCTCAACGAATAAATGATGAGAAGATATGTAACACACTCAATAAGGTATCTGTGGAAGTAGAGGTGAGGTTATTCAGGAGAAATAACAAGATCAGAGCCTTGGAGGAGGAATTGGAGGAAAAGAATAAGGAGATAATCAAGAGAGATAAAAGGAAAGGATTCCTTAATTACGTAGCTAAAGGATGAGTTGAGAGAGGAGAAGGTGCACAAATCTTACAAAAAGAAGGATACTATCTCGACTCCATCATTCAAGTGCACCTAGATTTTGCCCTTCCTAAACAAGTATGATTCATCTTTTCTCTTCCTATAGGATGTGGCACACTCGATCATATTGGAGAAGAAACCACTTATATTAGAGTCAATAGAAGAAATTATTGCATGACAAAGGGTTGAGGATAAATCCAAGATTGAGGAAACCATAACTTGGTACTCCTAGCTTCTCACCTCGCTAGAACTACGACCCACATGGATGAAGTTGTCTATGACAACTGTAGGGACAAGGACATGGTGACAGGTATATTGGTTGCTACCCATGAGGCAGACCTAAAGGATTTTCAGGAGAATAACAAGGGTAATAGGGAAAAATGAGAGAAAATAATTTCAGATCTGAAGAAGAAGTATGAGAGAATCAAAGGCCTAAGGTTATTGACTAAAAATAAAGTGACAAAATTGTATCCCCAAGTCACTTGTAGGATGGATGTGCTAAATGACCTTAGTAATCAGATGGAAAAAATTGTTAATACACTTAAGGCTAAGGGTGAGGAGTTTTCATTTGATGAAGTCGGTGCATTGATAAGGGATTTGTTTCAGCAAGTGGAGAATGAGGTGAACGTTTGGAGTAAGATTGAAGCAAGATTGAATAAAGACTTACCAAATCTTCTTTCATTCTTTGTCCCAAACTGAAAGCATGTTATTCTTTCCTCCCATAATTTATTCTTTATACAGAAGATCAGGTTGTTTTTAAGGATGGACTACAAGTTTAGAGTGGGGTGATGTTAGACCCTAAAATTGACTAAGTCCCGAGAAGAGCGCGTGCCCAGGGAAAATAAGGTAGAAGATTTCTCAAGGAAAGGCGTGCAGGATAAAATGTTGGTGTGTAGAAGAAGGAAAGGGGTTTGGGGAATTTACTACATTTATAAGGTGGTATCATAGGAAAAACACATGAAGGCTCATGTAGGCATGGTGAGTGGATAAGGTGCTAGCCTGGAGTCTTGGAGGTCAAGCAAAGAATATTTCATGAAGGGAATATTCCAAAGGAGGATCATTATAGTTAGTGGAGGATTTTGTAAGTTGGCATAGCACTCGATCATGGAAGACCACATTTCCACCGGCATGTGATCTGCTCATGGGTGAAACTATGGTGGTGAAGGAAGGATCTATATTTTTATTAAAGGAGTGCTTGGGTCTGAAATAGAGAGAGGTTTTTAGAGGTAACAAAGTGCTGCAAGAATGTTGTGGGTTGTGATTTTGGGAGCTTTCATTGTTGTTATAAGTTGTTACTGTTGTTAGTGCTAGAGAGAGGCTAGGAAAGGATGATGTTATGCATATATGTAGGCACTTAGGTCTGAAACTAGAGCTAAGATGGAAGAACATAGCTAGGGTTCTCTGTGCAGAGTAGTTTTGTAGGGTTGGGATGTTATTCCTTGATGTATATGGTTTGATATGACCCTTTTTGATGTAATATGGATACTATAAATGATTATAATCAATATATGAAGCTTTGTTCTAAATATCTATGTTTATAGACAAAACCCTAGTGTGTTTTCATGTTATTTATTGTTTAGATCTAATTCCATTATGCTACTGTGATGTTTATGTTTATCTCATGGTGCATTTGTTCTTATAACTAGTTCCACTACCTCTGTATTAGATTATATGCATGTTTTTGTTCTATAAACCATTCCTCCATTAATGGAAAAACATTCTCACAAGGCTCACATAAAGGAGGGGCTCGACACCCGTGCACAACTTGGGTGAGCGCCCACCACTTTAGTGATAGGCTGATGTGTTTGGGGTTAAAATAGAGATAAGAGGGTAGAGGTAAATGAGACTATAATTATTTTTAGGGCTATGTATCTTCTTTGTATATTAGGAACTTCCTTTAATCATTCTCAAATTAATTTTACTTGTTCCACTTTTGTAAGAATTTCACATCCAATTACTTCTGTATCTTCGATGTTATCCTAACTAATTGGGATTCTGCACTTTTTTTCCATATGATGATTTAAAAGGTTCCATTTTTAGAGAGTAATGATAAGTATTTTTGTATGCAAATTCTACTAGTGGAAGGTATTATTCCCATTTTTACTATTGGTCCATATAATACACTCTCAACATATCTTAATCATAGCTGCTCCCTTGCCTTGCTTATATTATTTTCTAGAATAATCATACAAGTCGTGAATTCATCAAACTTCTGTTATTTTCACATCGTGAGAAAACCACATTTGTAGGGGATTCACACTGCGATAATGATTAGGAGATCCACAAGTAAAACAAGTACCTTTAGGAAGTCCTCCTCTTCCACCACAATGACCTTGACCCTATATCCACCATGAAAGCCTCTATTGCATTTATCCCTATTCTTTGTGCCCTTCATTATGTTGTTCTCCCTATTCCTTAGATCCACATGCTAAATTAATCGAGTACACACCAATTTCAATGGATTCATGTATATGATCTATCACTCTATAGTTAAAAGTGTCATGAGTATGAGTATTACAAATCTTACAATACATAGATACATTCATCCAGATTACACATTGTAAAAGAGGACATCTACTCATATCATGGTCTAGATGAAAAATATCACAATCCGAAACATGGCGTGGACTGAATTGCAAGGGAAACTATCTTTAATATATCCCTCAACCTCACATTATGTCACATTATGTACACCAAATTCCACCATGCATTTCATGAGATGAATTAGCAGAGAGATTCTCCAATTGTTTCGTCATTGTTGTAATCCGTGCTTTAAGAAATGAGCTTATTCCAATGTACACACTCCCAAGTACCTTAGCTCGAATGGTTGCTTCCTAAGATTTTCTCGGATATAAAAAGGTATTATGAGATAACTCCCTTCTAAACAAAGTTAACATCCTACCAAAAAAAAACTTTGCATGCTAAGTAGGATGTATGTCATAAGACAACCTTGATAGCAAAGTTTTAAAACACATGTCATACTCCCAAACACTTTATAATAAGCCCCGATTAATGTAAATCAAGTGTGTTGATACTTTTTTCCAAACTCGGGAATATAGAACTAAACTAAAAACGTAGTGTGCAAATCATCATAATCAACAATAATCTGCTATGGGTCATACTTTATATACCATTTATGCATGTTCCCTTGAAGAGTAGTAAAAATTAAATTTCCTTTATATCTCGAGAGAAGATTCCTTTAGCGTGTGTTGTCCACTCAAAATTCCCTGCTCTTAAGAAAGTGAATTTTCAAAATTTTGAGTTTAAGTGTCTTCTCTGTTGTACTGAAAATGTTAAAAGTCGTGAAATTGAGAAAATCTACGTTTTTGGGTCATTTTGTGTGTTTTTCGGGCCTGTCGGACATTTTTGTCCCGCGTGTCCCAAGTTCAAAAGTGCGCTCTATTCCCCGATCAGCTGATTTCCCCGAAGTTTGTCTTTTTCGGGCCCGTCGGAACTTTTTGTCCCAAATGTCCCAAGTCAAATTGTGCAAGTTGTTCCATTTTCGGCCGAAACACCCGAACCGCGTACTTCGCACTTTCTTGTCCCAAGTGTCCCAGGTTCAATCGGGCAAGTTGTTCCATTTTCGGCCGATTCACCCGAACCACGTACTTCGCGCTTTCGCGTCCCAAATGTCCCAAACTCTTCCGGACCCATTGTCACCTTTTCATCCGATCCAGCCGAGTCGCGTGTTTCACGTCCTCTCATCCCACATGTCCCAAAAGGCATTTGTGTGTCTTTTCCACGCTTCGCCCGAATCAGCCGAGCCGCGTGTTTTGCATTCACATCTCACATGTCCCAAATGAACCAAGTGCCATTCGTGCTTATTTTTCCCGCTCTACCCGAATATCATGCTTATTCAAATTGGTAGGTATGTATTAAATGTGCATTCATTGTCTTTCTCTCTCCTAATCGGCTATATAATGAGCGAACCCCCTATGCATTTTTCACACTGCTTCCATGCTATCCTTTGCTCGAACCCTTGCAATATAATTTCCTGCGCGTGTATCCCTTCCCTCTGTAATTCTTTCCCGAAGTCTAGCTCGCGTCTCTGTCCTCCGAATTACTATCAATATGAAGATCAAATTTCAGGGACAGGAGCAAATCTCGCCACTAGAATCTGTCGTTTCCAATGTTGGGGACAGTGAAGCTCGTCATCTTGATTTCGGTGATTTTTGGGCAAGGATGGCAGATGCAAGCCCTACACCAATGGTGCAGATGATTCACGACAGTGGTTTGGCTTTCGCTGGAGGTTTCCCGATCTCGGTACAGTGTGCTGATACAGTGCTTTCATGCGGAGCTCACTTCAACCCTAATTCAAGAAAATTAACCAATGTACATGGGGAACTCATCGCCAAGCTAGATGTTGCCGCCATTAGCACTGCTTTGAGGATCCCAGAGATGGATAATGCCATAGTTGTTTCCCGGGATCAAGCACAGGCCCTGTTCAGTCAAGATAGCGACAAATACAAGGCGCAGGTGGCGAAGTCATGGCTTAAAAACCCTAAGAAGGGAGCGTCTCACCTATCCAAGACTCTCTTCCGAGTAGATTTCAATGAAGAGTTGTCAGATTTCATAATCCTACTGGCTCGGGTGATGGGCTTACCTTCTACTAATGAGTTCCATTTCTGGATGTGCCCGCTCATCAGCATGGTGTGCGAGGGAACTCAAAATATCAACTGGTGGAAATCATCAGCATGAATTTGGCGGAGCAGCTGTCCAATGTATAGCAAATGAAGAAGTTCTACATGACTTCGTACCTGATGTATACTCTGGCGGCATCAAGACAATGGTTTGGTTTTTCTTACATTGATGCCCACAAGGATGATCCTATATATGCCTACTGCCCGCAGTTCACCCTAGAGACCAGCAATCGCAATTTCAGAAGAGTAAATGATGCTTTCACCATGTACGTGGTCAGGCTGCTCGAGGGTGACACTGCTAGAAGGTTTTCAGATGAAGCCATGAACCTGATATCGCACTACGGTGCCTATTTTATTCAATTCAGAAAATTCTCCTATATCAGGCTTGCTGGCTATGAGAGCACCCCTCTGAGGCTTCCCATGTTCTGCAGTGATAAGATGGCCTTGATAGAAGTATGCGGGCGAGCTTAGATAAATTGCGCGTAACACGGAGAGACAAGAAGATTTCTGGTTTGCACTTTCCCATCTCTTTGGGAAATTACACTTGTAAAACAGCCCTGGACGCACAGAACATAGAAAGAGCCCTGGTTCCTATCACCGTTCATTTCTTTAAACCAAGAACTTGCTTTGACTTGAAGAAGTTCATTGAGCAGAACATCAAGATAATCTATCATCATAGGGCAGATACAGAAGACTATTGGGCTGACTGTGCAGATGATTTTGAAGCTAGAAGGAGGCACTATGGCAGGTTCTCTCTGCAATTGATCCAAGAACTCGGCTTGTACCAAGTTCCTGAAGGACTCCAGGATGAAAATTCTGATCTATACTCATATGAGTATGACAATGTGATTAAGCACACTCCCTTGGAGGACTTGGATTGGAACAGGAAAGAAAAAGATGATCTGGCTGAGATCCTTGCTCCAGTCTTAGTCAGGACTAAGGTCTGGTTTGACAGGAAAGTTCGAGAGCTCAGAAGGCACTCAGGAGAATCCTCTTCCAAGGATGTTTCAACACCAAGGAGGGAAGCATCGACTCCCATATCAGACACACCTGTGCAAACCCCTCCTGCCTCATCAACGCAAGGACCTGCAGCTTCCACTCCTTCTTCATCCACTCAAGTGTACCAGAAGAAACTCAAAGAGGTTAAGAAGGAGCCTGTGGAAAAAGATCCTCAAAGTAAATAGGTAGAAGTGCCTTTGGGACCAGAGAACATCATTGTTCTCAGTGAAAGTGAAGAGAGTGAAATGCCAGCCCCTGCAAATGCTCCTGAAGATCCAACAGATAAAGATAAGGAAGTCCAGAGCACTGAACTTCCAAGTGCTATTGATTCTTCTGCCGCAATTGTCTCAAGTGCCCCACTCACATCTCAACTTGAGACCACAGCTGTGCAAACCTTGAGCATCATGAGCTCTATGTCTCTTGGTCCTCTTGCCCCTCCTGCTGCTTCCTCTTCCTCTTTTGTGTGGGTTCAACCTTTTGTTGACAGTAGAAAGAGGAAATCTTCCTCTCGGAGCTCAGGGCCAAATTTTGATGCTGTGGCAGCCATGTTGGGCACTACTCCTTCTCACGCCAAGAAAGCCAGAACCACCTCCAGGATCGTGTCTGATGCTCAAGGTCAGCAATTCCTAGAGATTGCTAAGCCTACAGTGGACAAATCAGAGCAGGACTTATAGGCATCTGACTTAGAACTCTCAAGAATTCCAATGGGAGAGTCTACTCCTAAAGGTGAGATCCACAACCTCCAAGAAACGGTCACAAGAGTCATTGGGAGGGTAGAGAAAGGGCAGCAAACTATTGAACAGTTGGAGGAACAAGCCCAGATTCTCACAGGTTTCATCAAATCTCTTTTGTCTAAGGACAAATTTTTGGACCCTACCCCATTGACTACTCTTCCACCACCTGTAATTTTGAGCCAAGATGAAGTACAGAGTATCAAAGATATGCACAAGTATTATGTCTATGGTAGAGCTATGGAGGCCATGGTGGAAGATATGCTTGTTGCAGGATTGAACTTCATCGATGAAGCTTTCAAACTCCATGGAAAGGTGAACAATTTGCAACAGAAGTTCTCCTCCACTATCGGGGTCATAGATAAAGAGCTCAAACTCTGGAGCAGTTGCATAGTAGACCTCCGTCTCATGGGACAGACAGATGAGAAAATTTTATTGGCAAATAAGGTTTTTGATGATGCAAAGGATAATATGTCAAAGTCCTAGGTTTACAGTGTGGAGTGGAAGATCAAAGTCTTGGAGGAGGCCTTGGGAGAGCTGAAGAATAGCTGGTAGAAGGGTGAAGCTTTCAAGACACTGGTTGTATCAGCTTTCAAAGATATACATTGTCATCTTCAGGATGAAACTTCTGGTGTGCCTCTTTCCTTGCAAGAAATCAAAGCTCAATTCAGAGCTTTTGTCAAAGACAATCTATTCAAGGAAAGCTCCATTTCCAAAGAGAAAATGAAGGAGATTTGCTCTCTTCAATCTACCATTGAAGAAGCAAATAAAGATTATCATACTCATGTCGAGTTTGATAAAGAAATGGAGAAGTGTCTCAGATTTTGGGGTCAGTCTACAGCCAACACGTCAGTCCCTCGTGGCAGAGACATAGCCGAGGCATTGAAGAGATTCAGGCAGTGAATTTTGAAGTCAGTGGGTCCCTCCCAGTCATAACCACCTGTCTTCTTCTCCGTTTTCTTCTCTTCCTTTCTAATTCTTTTTCTCGAATTCATTGTAATTAGTTGAGGTATTGCGATTGGCAATCCTTAACTAATCTTTAGTTAAAATAAGTAGTTACAAAGAGTAACTGATTTGTAAGCTATATAATGGCCTCTCCACGCCATTTTGAAAGGAGGAAGAACTTGGTTTATTTTCTGAAAGTGTAAATAGATCATAAAGAAATCAATACAGAAGGGCTTTCCATTCTTTGTCTATCTGATCTCTGTTATCCCTAAGCTTTCATTTAATTTTTGTGAAGATCATTTGTCTCTAGTTTGTTAGTCTTGCCGATTGCATACTCTCCAACTTTGCAAGCATGGTGATCTTGTATAACCAAGAAGGAACTTTTTGTCCTTGATTAATGAATCATGTGTTATGTTAAGAAACTTTATGTTACGCAGCGGATGTTATTTATAGAACTTTGTGTCTTTAAATTCCATCTTATTTATAGGATACAAGTGATCTTGTTTCAATTCACTGTAACTTTGCATACATAAAGAATTACTCACATTATCTATAATTCGCATGTTGCCTTTCTCGCTCATTCTCATATTCTCATTCCTCAGTCCTTTTGTAATTGATGATCTTTATAGAAAACTCTTTCGTAATATCCAAGTTTAACTAGAAAATCATGTTTTGTATATTTTTAAATAGGTTCGTTCTGAATAAGGAACCTCTCCCATTAAAGAGGAGGGACTTCTTGTCCCCGACCGTTTCTCTTCATAAAGTCCTATTTGACGACCAACAACAACGTGCAATATCAACTCAAACTTGTGCACATACTCTATAGCATATTCAATACCTCTATATTTTGGAAAATGAAGAGACATCTCATAAAATACCTATTTTAGTTGATGAGGGTGTGGACCTTGTCCACTAGATCAAGAACCATAACCCCTACCAATATCTCCTCCACTAAAATAACCACTTGATTCACTTGATCCTAAGTCTCTTAATCCTCTCGAACTACCCCTTTAGAGGGCACTAAACAAGTGGATGTACTTTATTTCATCCCAAAAGTAGTACTAAACTGAACCCCCAAATTATACAAAGTTTTAGTATTTCTAGACATGTTATTAATGTTCTTCAGGCCCACACTTTGTCCTGATGACATGCTAGAAAAAATTCTTCCAATCGGTCCTCTAAATAGTAAATATGTTGGCGCCTATGATCCCATAGATTTATGTGTTTCTTGATGTAATTATATATTTAAAGGAAAAATATATCTACCTGAAACTACTAGATTACCTACACTCACCTATTTATGGATAGTTACTTTTGGAACTCAAACACCAAGCGTACGGGATAGGTCTCTAGGTAAAATCAAAAGCACACTCGCAGGCCTCAATATTTCCTCATTAGATGTGCTCTCATAAGAAGGTGGACGTGATTATCTACTTCACTTACCTAAGTGAGGGAGATGTTGATGCTCTAGCTCCATGTATTCCACGTGAGCTTAAAATCCTTCACTAGACATCATCCTCCAAAACTACACAGACTCCTAAATATCAGGCTTCTTCACCAATTCTCTCTCCTGTGCTTCATTATACTTAAGCCGCCTTACTTCTCTCTATCTTTCTATAGAAATATCTGTGATATTTCACCACACCTTCTCCTACCCCTGCATGTGATGGGATGTTTAGCTAGCTAGGGTAGGTGCTCTAAATTGAGCACCACGATCAAGATCTTAATATACCAAGGAATAGAGCGAATTTAAGATCCTCTGGGCTCACACAAAAATTCTAACTCAACAAATTTTGGACAAGAATACATAGACACTGTGTACTCTAAAGTATAATTGTGCATAACACCAGCCCACCAATGATATATAGCACATGTCCAAGGTTCTTTTCCATCAACTATATCTGATACTCTTCCTTTTTATAAATCCTTGGTCTATAACTCCATATTTTCTTTGATGTGTATGCAGAAAACCACTCATACAAATATATTGCAAAGAAATAAAATAACATCTCATAAATATCATGATAAATATGTTATTCAATCCACACACATGTATTGAAAGAAGGTACTAAACCATATCTTCATGTAAACTAATCTTGTCATGTCAATAACCCAATATACAATGGCCACAAGATTCAATCGATATGCCATTATCATGCAACATCATGTTAAGAGGTTTGAAAAGAGGTCCCTATAACATAACCAAAATGTAGTCTTATTTCCCACTCAAACCCTAAACACACTAACACATCACTCAGATAGATCTGAGTGCTCACTCAAAGCATGCAAATGTACAAGGTCCGTCTTTATTCTTGCCTTACCAAGGTGTTAGTATGCATGTTCATAATAACTATTGTCAAAGTGCATATTCCATTCTATCAATCAGATTTATGAGCTCAATTTAGAAACACACATAATAAAGAACATATAGATCACATAAAGATTAATACCAGATTCACCATACAATAACCATGAGAAGAGACAACAAAAATAAAAATCTAACCATAATGATCCATTATACTCAATATTCACAAACCACGGTAGATAAATACATCATAATTACCAACACAAAGTCATGAGTGAAAAATCATACCAGCAACATAACTCTATGAAAAACCAAATCTCAGATATCATATCCCAAAACCATGCACACACACACACACACACACACACACACACACACACACACACACACACACACACACACACACACACACACACACATATTATATATAGGGGTGGGGACTTTCCCTTCACCGCCCATATACTCTCAAAATAGGTTACATGAAAAAAGCCAGCCATGCACTTTGCTACAAAGATAACAAATAAGTATGCAAGATTCACCGAATAATAGATTATCTATAATTAACTCTATATCTAATCCTATTATTAGCTCAAACTCTACATGAGTGTTTATCTTCTTCTTGTTCCCAAAATAAATTTTCCTTGGTATTGAGGCATCTTGTCTTTATCTAATATATTCTCCACACTCCATCCTATTTTTATACCCATTACATGAAAAAGGCTAGGTCTGAAATATGTCTTCCCTCGATGTGCCCTTATTTCACTAAACTTCCATGCTCACCTACGTGCCCTTTCATGTGTGCCCTTTTTCATGTGCCTCGATACATAGGAAATAATTTATCGAGTCAACATAGAGAAATTTTCTCTTATTTTAACAATGAATTAGAAAGGGAGAAACTTATGGAAGATTACATGCACTTGTAAAAGGTACAACCATTAATGATTAGAGGTGAAGCTATAAACACTAAGATAGTTATTGAATAATATGGAAAGTATATGGAGATAAAGAAAATAAAATAAAAATTATATCGATGTGGAAAGAATATCATGAGGAAATGAGAGACAAGATTAAACCCAATGTGAGAGAGATGGTATATGCTTGTAGGATGTGATAAGAAGAGATGTCCCCGACATGCAAAAGAAACAAATGCATTCTTATCAATAACATCCCAACCTTGAGAAGATTGAATGTATATATTGAAGTTTCTTCTTCATGTGGTAAAAATTGGTTTCCAAATGGTTATCACCAACCAATCTTCCATTTTCTTATACCAAACTGGTCTATAAATCAGCCCTTAGATGTAGTACTACAAGAAAGAGTCATGAACAAGTAGAGGATGAATGGAAGATACTTCTTCAAAGATCAAGAAGGAAAATATACCCCAATGGATTTCAGACGGTTATCACAACATCATTCATGAGGAGCCTAAGAAAGATGAGGATCCTAAGAAACCTGAATGAGGACATTCAAGGAGTTAATTTTGGGGGTGTGATGAGTTGTTTGATTACCTTTCTAAATAACTCATATTCTATATTATTTAAGCCATTTGTATCCCCTGCACTTGTATTTCCTGTGATACTACTCAAATATTTCATTATAACCTAAAATTATGGCATGAATACTTATTAATATAGTTATTAATAATTTTATTTATTTTGTGGTATTGTGAGTACACATTTATTCTTTGATTGCAATAATATTTTTTTGATGATGCATGTGATGCCTCTAGGTGTAAGAAAATTCTTATATGCAACAAATCACATGCATCCAAAAGGAATAATCTAAACCAAAGACATCGTCCATAACAAATCGCATGCAACCAAAGAACTTGTTAGTGGAACATGGAAATTACACTTGAGTCTACACATGTCAAGGGAAGAAGCAAATATAATTCCAATATGAGAACTAGGTAATTAACTAAAATTGTCACAAAAGTAGGATGGTTTTAAATTAGTTAATCTAATCTAGGAGGACATATAGCACAATAAATAAATGTATTAAATAAGAATTTAAAATATTATGTAAAATTAAACAAGATAAAACTAAACCCTAGTGTGTAATAAAGAATAAGAAATGACTTAGCTCATATTTGGAGACTGATGCAAAGTGTCCTAGGTCTACATTGAAAATCATGATTCAAGAATGACTGTGGAAAATTATTTAAATGATAGTTTTGGATAATGTGACTAGACATGAGTTCTGGGAATTGGTGGGGCACCCACAGTGCTTTGGTATGATATATGGGTGCCTGGTCTATGTAAAATCTTTGAATTTGGTTTTTACAGGGGTTGAGAGATATTTTGGAACCATGTTTGTTTGTTGTAATAAATTTTATGTGTCACGATGAATAATTTGAATATGCCAAGATGAATAAATGACCTACAAGACCCCAAAACAAGTGTCAAACCCTAAAAAAGAAAAATGCACATGAAGGGTTTGGATTTTCCTCAACCGCCATAAGGGTGGATTTACTAACTGATCACTGCACTACATCTCAAACCTAATGTAGTTATGTGTGCAAGTTTATGTGAACATGCCCTAGGTTTCTCTTGTGTTAGTCGATTTTGTGAAGCAACAATCAATAACTATGTGTAGAAAATGTAGTAGAATGTGTGTATGGAATGGAATAAGATCCCTCCCTATGAAGTGTGTCTTGATCTAGATATCCTATTTTTGCCTTGATGATGATGGAGCTATGTGGATGCCAATGTAATAGATAGATGCAACTCTAGATGGTGTGATAATAGATAGTGATGTTAGGTCCCTCATTATGGTCTCATAACTTTATATTTATAGGGTTCTCTTGGTTCAATTTCATAATTAACCCCGAAAAATACCGACCTCATAAGAGATAAGGATGAAAAATGGCTAGAAAAGACCCAATAAAAAAGAGAGAGAGTGAAAAAGGGACCGGGCGCCCATGGGTACCACAAGTAAGAAATATTGGTGCCCTAGTTAGGGCAAAGATAATGCGGGATCTTTGGAAATGGTTAGATAGGTAAATGCGGTGGTCGCAAAATATGAAATAAAATAATAAAAATGGTGAAAAGGACATGGGTTAATTAGTAATTTCTTTCTATGAGAAACTTATATATAGTAGTATGAGACTAGGATAAATAATTTCCTAAAGTGCATGATTTTATGACTACATTTTGCCACTATTTTATGTTAGTGGGTGGAAATTTTGGTAAAATAAATTAGATAGAGATGCGAACTGATGCCATTACAGAGTGATGAAGAAGGCATCTTTGAATGACTAGAAAAAGTGTGGAATGAAAAAAACACAAAGGATCACGAAAACTATAGATGAAAAATGCACAAAGAAAAATTAATGAGAGTGAACCCGGGGAAAAATACATATGTGTAGCTGTCATAATGTGTAGTGTACCTACATGGTTAGTAAAACATGTGTGTAGTGTACTATTTATGGGGTTCGAAGACTTATTTGAACCCACTCGTTGAATATAACTAAATCAAATTAGTGTAGAATCTTTGTGTTAGTATGTAGAAACCCCCAAATTATGTGCCCCTTTTTGGGGGCACATACAACATCATCTATTGGGATACATGCGGCCCTAAAAGAGGGCCAACCACATGTAAGCTGAAAAGTGCTTGGTAGAAACCAAGGCATGTAAAAACAATAAGACTATCCAAAGATAGATGTAAACATGCATGTATAAATAAAACAATGTGTAAGATACATAGATAATGTATAAGATACCAAGAAAGGTAATGTAAACACACAAGAAAAAAGTATGCCACCTAAAGTGAGTTGTAAACATGGAACATCACTTGACAATGTCACAAGACACGCAAGGACATCATGGCCAAAAATAATAGATAAGAGTACACATAAAACATAGGGCAAGTCCCATGAAACAACGATAGACAATGTTATAAACAAGTAGTGATGGGAACATATGATCCTACGATAAGTGTTACACATGGAACACTCTTTAGCATGTTAGAATATTAACCAATTTGTCAAAGTGTGTATGATCAAGTAATGTAGGATGCCAAGTAAAAATGAAACAAATATTATCATGAAATTACAACACCCCCGAATTCATGAAAGTGAGGATGAGGCATTCAGTTTAATTTGTCTAACATTGGATCATCTCTCAAGATGTGGGACTTGTGGGCTTGAGATGACCCTCCCGGATAAGGATGGTTCCCTTCTTCTAAATTACCTTCCACAAGCTACTCTGAGTGTAGGAAAGGCTATCTAATCCTATCCTAATATTCTAAGGGACCAAGTAGAGATATTACATGAGAATGAATCCTACACTAACAATGGCTATACACCACAAAAGGATGTGGTTAGCCAAGGATCCAACTTCCTGAAATAGAGAGAGGTGAGCAAAGGAGAGGGTGGACGAGATGCAAAACAGGACCAAAGATAGATTCACATAGAATTTTTTTATACCCATTAAAAACAACTCCCACAAACCTGTAATAAGGATCTAAATATGCATAGTATACCCTACAATGAAGAGAGACAAGAAGAGAAAACAAAATATCCGAACGATGGACAAGATTCATCACAAAATAGATATTATTTCTCCATGAAGTTACACAA
This sequence comes from Taxus wallichiana var. yunnanensis, assembly GCA_018340775.1. Lineage (NCBI taxonomy): Eukaryota > Viridiplantae > Streptophyta > Pinopsida > Cupressales > Taxaceae > Taxus > Taxus wallichiana. The sequence continues at coordinate 246,991,452 of CM031242.1, forward strand.
ATACATAATTAGTGGGAAAGAGGCAAGAAAATTCCATTACAAAGATTGGGAAGGAGGATTAAGCTCCACAATTAACCCTAATAGAGAAGAAAGAGAGAGGAACATAAAATAAGAATAACTAACTCTCATACAAAATGAGGCCCAAGTTACAATTATAGAATGAGGAGAGATGGAAAGAATAATCCCAATTTTTCCCTTTCAACCATTTACAAGATGAAATAAATGAGTGTAATTAATGGTAGTTTTCTTAAAAAGGGATCCCCATGCTGTATCATGACATGTAGAAAAGAAAGAATGATTTATCATGCTTATTTAATGCATTCCCAACCAATCTCCAACATCCACACAAAACTAGGATTTTTTTCTATGAAATTCTCCATCAAAAATTCATTAATCCAAGAATTTCTTGGCATCTTTATGTTCTTCTTAGAGCCATGATTCCAATGACATGAATTTTGTGCAATTTCATTGAGAAATGGTCAAGTTATGAGCTTATGAGTATAGGTAGGTATTTTGAGTTTTCCGGACATTCCTTGCTCTTCACGGGATTGAAAACTAATTCTTGGTTGAGGAAGGATGTTTAAATATTTCTCCTCTCTTTTCAATGTTTCAAATATTTTACACAATTTTTGGTATTTAAAAGTTGTAGGTCCCATTTAATTAATCACCTATCTCGTATATGATAATGAGGGGGAATACCACTTTAAATTATCCATCTTGCCAACTCAATCGAGCTGGCCACGGCATTGTCGACACCGCCGATCTAAAACCCAATTTAATCTCACCTACATTGAGTCATCTCCATCGAAATCCAACATCGAGATCCTATTTTACAATTTCCTATCACCTCTAGCTCAGGCTGTGTAGAGATTCCCCGGAGAGGCTGAGCGACTCCCAAAATATTGCCAACTTGACATGCCTTGGGCCGAGTATTCCAACCCACATCCCCCACTGAGTCACCACATTATATTTCTATGCCTCGAGATTTACAACACCGACCTAGTCCTTTTCACCATATCGACATACTTATCGCTTGAATCATGGTTCTATTCCTTGCATGTTCTCCATGCACCCCTACTCTATCTCGCTTTACACCTAGTCCCATGACGTGGTAATGGAGGTTTGATCCACATGGAGGCCTTCCATAGATTTGGGGTATCTTTCCTTCTCGTGACCTCAAAAGATGTGCCAAGGGGCCATGTGGTGCCATCCACAGCTTCTTCATCTTTCTTTGTGTCATTCAGGCTATTTTTCATTTGGCTCAACATACCGAGCTTAACCCTTCACCTTAACTTGTTGGCTTGATGAGCCCTTTTGCACCTCTTTCAAATTTCCTAATTTCTTTGTATGAAAATAACCTTGCCCTTCCTTGATGCACCAGGATAAATACAAATCACCCTTTGTAAAAATCCATGACTACACCATGTAGCTCACCAAACCCTTAATGGAAGAGCTCAGTTCATTTGTGGGCATGACTGTGTGGGTCTATTTGGAAGAAGCTTGCAGATTTCTTATTTTCTATGAGCTTGATGAGGTTGTGTAGAACCTAATTTTTTAAATATATTTAGATTTTATGTTTGCTCCATGATAAAAGAGCTTGGCTATATTATATGGATGGCCTAGTCTCATTACCATAGGGACAACTCACCCATTTAGACTTGATGGATACCTCAAGACAGAGCTCAACCTCTTTGAAAAATATCTTGGTGCCCTCATGCGTAGAGCTCATAGTCTTCTTAGTTAACCATCACTCCTTCATTGATCAATTTGAGTTCTACGAGGTCGAGTATTTCTTCAAGGATTTTACAATGTTGACTCATCATTGGCATTAAATTATATAGGTGGCCATTATAAACAACTAAGCCCATCGTTTTGCATTTTCATGGCTTGGTAACAAGCTCAAGAGTATCCCCACAATGTATCAATCGGTCTCTCTTATACTTGGCTTAGTCTTGACATGGAATGGCTCTCTTATAGCAGCTCGATCACCATGGTAATTTAGTAGCTTGTTCATGAGCTCAACAAGATCATTATAACTTAAAGGAAATTCTCAATCTTCCTTAACCCCTTCCACTTGATGAATCCTCATATCACCGGAAAATATGTAAATACTGAATTTTACCCTCTAATACTGCAAGGGGGCTTCGTGCGCGATCATCTTAACTGAATAAAACTTAGGATTTAATGAATATTGAGATGAGGAAAATTTCCTCTTGTAAATGTTGAACTCTCTCAAGAACCCCTTGTACACTAAATTTAGTCTATTTCGTATGGGAAACCCTTGTGCAAGCCTACCCTGTTATCTATATTTTCATCGAGGGTGGAAATTGATAACAATTTGGTGACTCGTGGGGCCATTTTCTTGCTAAATGAAGATTGATTAGATTCTTGTAGAAATCCATTGGGCATGGAGTCTGTGTAATGCTCATGAGCTGATCTGAAGTCTAAAATCTTGACCCCAGAATAGTTTTGAAATATCACTGCTTGTACCTAGAACTGTTTTCCACTACCCGCACTCTCCATCTCTCATAAGAAAATATTTAAATTTGTTTTGTGAGATTAGAAATTTTTATTAAAACTTGAATTCCATTCTCCCCAAAGAACTATAATCTATGAGGACAAATTATGAATATCTAAAACTACGCCTCGAAACCGATTCTCACCAAGTATGAATAAATAAACTAATTTTCTTGGCTAGGTGAAGTATACGATGAGGGATAGAGGCTTGCTGCATCTATTATTTGGAGAGAATCATTAAAATATCCTCCTCATGTTGGATTTTAGTTTCTCTACATTTTTTTGGATTTGGAGTTTGCAACAGTTACATGCAACTATGAGTTTCTTACTACAACAACTAGATGCATGATGCACTATGCTTCTGGAGAAACATGAACAAAATCTATATACAAAATGAAAAATCATATATTCCTTAAGTAAGACATCAGAGTGTGCACAAGCACTTATTATGCTAAAAATAAACCCACTCCTACTCCTACTCTAACTAAGACAAGGGAAAGATAAAAAAACCTACAACAAGTAGGGAGGAATGAATTCCTTTCTTTACACAAGGAGGCCATGTAATTAATTCAGCAATGGACATGGCCTATGAAAATATTGGAATATTTCTTTCCACCCTTCCAAAAAAAAGTATCAACTAAAAACATGAATACCTTCTCTAGCTTTCATTTAGTTGGAGGTGTTGTAGTTGATCTTTGGTGCATTGAAGATCATCCTCATGCTCTAAAGTGAGCATGATCAAGCTTCATCTTCTCCATTGACTCTAATTAAGCCAAGTACCTGATTGGGCACGAGGTCTTATGAACCAATGGGTTGATCCTTTTGATTTTCCCATTCCTTTGGAGCTCATCCCCATTTATGGGGGAATCTTGTAGACTTTATGGAAGAAGGTAATTTCTTGCATGCTGATCTAAATACTATTCTACCTCTACAAACAAACATGAATCTTCCAAAACTTCCCTTTCCATGATAACTAGTTTGGCCTTGTTTTTATAATCTTCTTCCTCCTTCATGACAGTTCATCAAAACATCAGATTCAATGAAAGAAAACAAGAAGCTTTGAATGATATCTTCTTCATCCGAACCTATGAGCCTGATTTATTCTCCTTTATAGCGCAACACTCCTCTTCTTGTGGATTTGGATCCAGATTTTCTTATTCTTCCTCTGCTGATTTAGTAATGGGTGCATGATTTAAAACCTCTAAAATTATAGTGCTGAGGTGTACACTGCATTCTAAGAAAATATATTATTGATTGTTACTCTCTTCCTCTTGATCTTCTACTTTTACAAAATCAGCTTTGGCCACCATTTGTTCTTCTCAACTTTAGCCTCCTTTGTTGGCTTCACCATTAAGGGCCATTTTTCAATCCCAAACCTAAGAGCCCATATTTTTAGATTCTCTGTCATTTATTATTTATTAGGCTATTTTTATTGTTTCACTTGGATGCTTTTTTGATTATATTCTTCCCAAGATGATCTTGAGACAACAAGAGGAGGGTTGGGTTGAGTTACAAATGGTTTTGCATTTATTATTGGTGGTGAAGGAGGTGGAAATTCTTATTTGTTTGGAGGGGATGACTATTTGGAAGGGAAAAGGGACAAGGAATTGAGGTGAGGTAGAAGAATAGAATATGGAGAAGTGGATTCCATGTTAGGGGGCGATGGGGCAAGAAAATTGGAAATTGAAACTCAAGACAAGATGGTATTGCTTGGGAATGGTAAGAGAGTTGTGGGGTGGAAATTCTAAATTTTCACATTGACTTGCAAAATATTCAACATCCTTAACCCATTCTTCAAGTTGGGGAAACATCTTAATAATGTAGCTGAGTTTCTCTTGCGGGATTAAATAGCTTGGAATAGGGCCTTCCCATAGACAAGGAACCCTAAATCCAATCTTGAATGTTTTCTCTTGATTTGTAGCTTGGGCCTGCATCATACCTACCTCTAATTTGTCTATCTTCAGCTGCAAATCAACATTCTTGGGTGTAAGATATCCCCCATAATTGACATACTCTTACTCTTCCATAGCTACATAGTCTAGCATGGATCCAAACATATCTACATATTGCTCTTATGAGTATGCCCATTAATGATTTTTTCCATAGTATGGAGTCCGGAGGAGGTTGATAATAACCTGAGAATGAATTTTTCATGCTTGGAGGAGAGTATGGACTATATGACAGTATGCTACAAATGTGAATTCCACTGTGGGAATGAAGCCATGATTATACAACTTCATAGAATGAAAGAAAATAAAAGAGATGGAAAGAGAATGGGTAGAAATGGATAAAGGAAAGGTTTACAACTTCATCGAATGGGTTGTTCAGACCAAATAAAGTCACTAGACGTGATTTTCATGTGCCTCCAAAGGTTAAATCAAACCAAAAACACACCAACTTGATGAAATGAAGTGGTAAGGTGCTTCAAACATGTCCCACCTGGCATGCCGTAACTATTATCACAAAATTACAACACCCGTTGAATGGATTGAAAGTGATAGAGCATTCGGTGTAATTTGTGTAACATTGAATCATCTCTCAAGATGTAGGAATTGTGGGCTTGAGATGACTCTTCAGATAAAGTTGGTTCCTCCTCCTTAACTACCTTCCATAAGCTACTCTCAATACGATACAAGGCTATCTAATCCTATCCTAATATTCCAAGGGACTAGGGAGCCGTTCATGAAAATGAAGCCTACACTAACACCGATGATACAACAAAAAAGGAGATGGTTAGCCAAGGACCCAACCGCCTAAAATGGAGAGAGGTGAGAAAATGAGAGGGTGGATAATATACATCACATACCAAATATAGATTCACACAGAACACCATTTCATACCCATTAAACACACTCACACAAATTTGCAATAATAATCACAATATGTACAATATACCCTACAATGAAGAGAGGTAAGAAGAGACAACAAAATATGTGAAGGATGGACAAGATGCATCACAAAAAAGATTTTATTGCTCCATGAATTTACACTGTAACATCCACTTTTTATAACTTAGAAATATTGGATTTTTTCTACATAATGTTCTCTTTTCTAAATTCATACAATTCGAACACACATTCCATTACAAGTCCATATCATAACAAAAACCATATGCATCTATAATAACTCATTGTAACACCGATGTCTCATTTCATGACTCAAAGTATTAAAATGATCTCTCATGTTTAACTTGTTCCTATGTATATAATGTATACTTTGGTTCTTTTACCCATTACGGGTCACTCAAGTGTTTAGTATAAGAAGCCTATCTAATTATCTCATTCTTCGATACTCATATAAAATACCACAATCTTAGACCATGTGACATAAGATGGCACAACCAACAGTTTGTGATACTTTGGGAAATGTTTTAAAAATGTTTAGCATGTTTACATTCCAAGATGTCATACTCATCAAAAGGAATATGTATTTCACCCCACTTAATATGTTATCTAGATCGGTCTTCCTTGACTTCTTTCAACAAAATCCGAGTCAGAGTTTAACCCTAAATAGGGATAGCTCACATACACCATTGTTGCGAGTCTACTCATTATGACAAAGGATAAATAGAAATACTCAAATCAAATCTTGTTGATTTGAGTGTGTTTATTTACCCTAGGTCAACATGAGTTGATGTCCACACTTGTCCATATGACTATATCTGTTTAGAGTAGAACCATGAACTAAAGTTCCACTTATGATAGTTGAGTTAGATGAGTTGAGTGGGTTGTTGAAGCCTAGTGACTACTTCATAGTATCCTCCTAATGACTTTCATCATTAAGAGGGTACTTTGCAACAGTAACTATGCTGCAATAACCTACTAAGTTCCTCTAACAAAATTGACATACTTAAGAGTCATTAAATTTTATTAACCTTCAACTTATTAATTGGTTTAATTAATTATTACACATCGTACCTAGGGGTCCACTAAGTACGTATGATTGATCCAATAAGAAAGGATCTTAAATGCAATTTTACACCATTTGAAGGTATGCAGATAAAATATGCGTTCATGCTTATGAACTCTTTAATCCTTAACCATTATTTCATTAATCATTAAATCTCATTCTAAATCAAGTAAGTAAGATCATTAAATCTCTTTACTTTAGTTTAACAATGTAAACAATCTTGATTGAAAGCTTGTTAATTAGACTTAGTGTTATCATCATTTTTGAAACCATCTTACTAAATCTTATAAGCTTCCCAATTACCATTTCCATTTATCATTCCCATAAATTAGAGCATACAGCCAATCAACAATATTGATCTATGCTTTATCATATACATAAGGTTAACACACTTGGTTTTTAACTAATGATGATAAGGAAGTATTCTCTTCTTCCTAACTAAGGACTAAAGTCCTATTCATGAATTCGAGAAAACATAAGGAGATTAAATTTAATAAGAATGCCATACCCTTCTTTATAGTATACCATTCTAATTCCCATTTCTGAATAAGATTTTATATAATATAATCATCATAGTCAAACCATTACCCTTAATTAATTGGTTCAGATTATTAGTTTATTATCCAAACAACACTCTGTCTCAAGATAATTATTAACTCATGGCTGTTAATATTTTAAGAATATTCAACATATATAAATCATATATGCAACATATATAAGTCAATTATCACAAATCAATCATACAACAATTCATTTATCAGAAAAGGAATTCACTTCATTCCATACTAATAAGTATTTCATAAACTTAAAAAAATTCTGTACAGTACAAAATACTAATGTGATATGCCCACATAGTTTTTCCAACAAGTTCCTTTCAAGAGAATTTCAATACATTAAGTATCCGAATAAAATAAATGACTTCATTAATAAAACAAATGCAACTTTCTATAAGTCTTTCTCCTTTCACTTTTCACGAATTCCATCTACAAAATTGTTAGCATGAGTCAATTCACAAGAAATGAGCATGATAAGTACTATAACATTAAAACAATATGCTTTTATCTAACAGTTTCATAAAAGGAACATTGTTGTTTATGAAAATGTTAGAAGTACTCAAAATAAGATCAATTAAAAAGTCTTGCCCAAAAATCCACAATGTCAGAAATAGAAAAGAAGTCATTTAAATCTCTTTAGGAACCATTTTCCCATAAAATAAGTTAAGTAATCCAACAAAATTAACTTCATCTATGTTATAGTCATGATAATCATTTCAAACATGATAAATTTTAAAACTGCAACCAACTATTAAAGAATAGGATGAATAAAAATTCATGATCAATCCTCGATAATAAATTAATTCACCAAGCCTTAAGTTTCCACTACATTACAACCAATTTCCTATCATCAATAAAAAGGGTTGATATATAAACATGAATGAATCAGCATGGACAGAATACTGTCATAGTAAACCTTGCTAACCAAATCCCTACCACTATCCCAAAAGGATGCCATTAAAACAAAGAATAGATTTTAAATGAACCAAATATATACACAATACGTATCTACAGGTGGGTTACTCAAGTCTATAACAAGATGATTCAAAACACAAAGATAAAGAACTCCAAAAGGTTCACTCAAAATAAAATAAATTGAGATCTAAAACCAATTGATCAATACATTTCTATTTAACCAAGTCGACAGAGAGAGTCATACCAGACCATGCATTTCAAATGATCAAGCTATAGTTGAATGCACAAAACAACTCTCGCATCAAAATTATAGGATAATGAAAACTAAACAACACAAGAAAAAATGCACAAAGTACAACCTTCACCTAGTAAGGATCAGAATCCTAGACTTAAGGATTAATAATTCCCCTAACCATGATCACATCAAAACTCTCAGCTCCCAATACATTTAAAACAAATTCGAAATATGAGAAATAGTCACCACTGATACATTCTAAACTAACCAAAATATGAACTCCGTCTCTAATGAGACATTTCGCAAGAGAATAAACATTCAATAAAGAACAAGTTTTAGTCATCTAAGAATAGGTTCCCTGTGAACAATGGTTAACCCAATATCCACAAATTTCCCAAATTATAAACAAGAATTAGATACCATACATCGAAATCCAACCCACAAAACTCCTCTACAAGCATAGCTTCGAGGGACCCCTTTGAAAAAGAAAAGTGAAACCTAGTTTCAAAGTATAACACGAAAACCTAGGACTATTAATATCCAATGAAACTCAAGTCTTAAGCCAACCCGAAAAGAGTGGTTTAGAAAAGAAAAACACAACAATCAAGAGAGAGACAAGAACTTTACCAGTCCCTCTTTCCAAAACAAGTCGACCCGAGAAGGGTGAACAACCAATAAAACATAACTAAGAAGGATAGAGATAGAAAAATTCATCGGTCTCCCTTTCCATTATGTAAAATAAGAGCTTGAAATATCCCCATCAAGAGTACCCAGAATGGGTCAAGCTCAACTCACTTAATAACAAAAAAGAGAAGTTATGAATTAAATCCATAAACGAATGACCCAAAAACCAAAACCAGAGCCAAGTTCGGGTATTAAAAATTCGACACAATATCCATTTTTAACACTAGTTTAAGAATAAAGTTAATCATTACCAAATCGAAAAAGACTTCAACCAGTACCCTGTGAAATAATTTACGCCAACAAATTTCATATACAAGAAGATATATCAAACAATAGCTAAGATATCAAAATATCCACTTAAACAATCATTTGCAGTTTCATATCCTACCAAAATAGTCATTTCCCAAACCATTTTAAAACCCATTTTTAAAGTTTAATAGACTTCATACAATACAGATTTGTTTCTATCCACAAGAAACCATAAATTTCATGAAACCCACAAAAGCAAGAAAAAGCAAACAACACACGAAACATGAAACCAATTCTTAGAGACGTTTTCATGAAGAGCAGAGTTATTTTTATGAAAATGTTAAATAAAGAAAGAAATATTAAAGAGATAGAGCCTATCATGCCTGGTAGTTCTCCTGATTTATTTTCACACTTTAAACCTTTCTACGAAGCTTCTACTAAAATATCTTCACCAAAAACTGCAACCAAATCCTCTAAAAATTTCTCCATCTTTCCTTTATAGTTTCCACAAAAAGATTCCCATTATTTCCACCATGTAATGGAAATCTTTAATTTGTAACAAAATCAAACTGATAGTTCAAAAATGAAAACACTACAAGAAAAGCCAAAGATCTCAAAAAATCCAAATGCATAATAAAACCAAACCATTCCTTTTTCCCCAAACCCATCTTGCTATTCCCTAGGTGGTTTATGCTCAAAAGTAGAGGTTCATTAATGATAGTAGGACTATCAGTGGTCCCCAAAACTCCCACCAATTCCATCCCTTTGTTAGTTACAACTAACAATTAAAACTTCATTTAACCAAACTTAGCGAGTTGTCTATTTAGCAAATTCCACCATAACCACGCCTCAGCCAAAATTGGTGGCAAAAACATTTAATGAACCATTTAAATCTTCCTTACACCTTTGGAATGGTGCCACTGCCCATTCCCTAACTTTCCATCCAAGCCAACCATGGTTTCCCCTTAGGTTAGTTTGATGCCACCTAGGTTAGGTCTCCTTAGTATTAGATATAACCATAGCTTAGGACCTTAGGAAAAATTCACATTATAGCTTAGGATAAATTAATATCAATGACTTAGGATAGTCCTTTAATACCCTTGAAATATATATTCACCTTAACTTAGGTTAGGGTAATGTAAATAATCAGAGGCATTTAGATTATTTAGGTCCCAAACAATAACCAAAAACATTACCTTTAGCAATTTTTCAAAACAAGATAATTAGATCACATAGTAGGATGCATCCTTAAGATGCTACAAGATGCCCATGTGATCCCCAAAATGCAAGCCTAGGTACGAAGACATCTCAACAAAAATATGTTGACCGACTTAACAAAATGATCAAAAAATCATAGAATCATAGACATGCCTTGGATCACTGCAATTGATCCAAGGTATGGTTATTCCTACATTTGTTATGAAATAGACTGAAGAACAAGTTCAATATTGCAAATTAGGCAATGAACAAGCATATTCTTATAAGATTGAATTTATTTCCTTCATCAGCATACATAATGTATTTCAAAGTTTAGCATAAAGAGTATATGAAATACTTCAATATCAATTCATAATTTCCATAGCATGATTGTATCCAATTTTAGAAGATAAAACATATCATCTATAGCAAACATGATCACTCAGTTCTAAAGAGTACATCGTCTTCAAAACAAAAATAATTTATCAACATTTACAACTTTAGTTATAGAAGCAAGCAAGGATATCAACCATGGTGAAGGAATTACATACACAACCATTACAAAGCTTGGGAAGGAGGCTTACATACTCATTATTGGAAAAGAGACAATAAAATGCCATTACAAAGCTTGGGAATGAGTCTTAAGATCCACATTCAACCATATCGGAGAAGAAAGAGAGAGGGGAAGGAAAGAAAAATGTCTAACTCTCTTGCAAAATGAACCCTAAGTTACAATTTATAGAATGAGGAGAGAGGGAAAGAACAATCCCAAATTTTCCCTTTCAACCACTTACAAGATGTAATAAATGAGTATAATTAATGGTAATTTTCTTGCAAAAGGCTCCCCATGCTATCCCATGACTTGCAATAGAGAAATAATGATTGCCCATGCTCATTTAATGCATTCCCAACCACTCTCCAACAACCACACAGAACTGGGATTGTTTTCTACAAAATTCACTATCAAATCTTCATCAATCCATGAATTTTTTGGTTTATGTGTATTAGGCACAGATCCACAATTCCAACGACAACAATTTTGTGTAATTTTGTTGAGAAATTCTCAAGTTATGAGATTCTAAGTGTAGGTAGGTATTTTTAGTTTTCTAGGCATTCCTTGCTCTTCATGGGACTAACAATTAATTCTTGGTTGAGGAAGGATGTTTAAATATTTCTCATCTCTTTTCAATGTTTAACATCATTTAAAAAATTTGGGGTATTTAAAATTTGTGGGTCCCATTTAATTCATCATTATGTATATATGAGAATGAGGGGGAATACCATTTTAAATTATCCATACTGGCTAGCTCAATCGAGATGTCCCTGACCTTGTCTCACAACATCGGCTCCAAAACCCAACTTTCTCTCCCGCATTGAGTCATCTCCACCATCATCCAACTTCGAGCTCCTATTTACCAATTTCCTATCACCTCTAGATCAAGTTACATAGATATTCCCTATAGAGGATGAGTGACTCCCTAAAATATTTCCAACTGTACACTCCTTGGGCCAAGTACTCTAACCCACATTCCTTACTAATTCACGATGTTATATTTCTACACTTTGGGCTTTACATCTATGACCTACTCCTTTTTCCACCTCGAAATGCCTATCGCTTGCATCACGGTCTATTCCTTACGTGTTCGGCATGCACCCCTACTCTATCCGCTTTACATCGAGTCCCATGATGTGGTGATGGAGGCTTGATCCATGTGGAGGCCCTTCATATATTTGGAGTCTCTTTTCTTCAAAGTGACCCTCGAAGATGTGCCAAGGATCATGTGGCACGCTTTACTGCTTTTTTCATCTTGCTTTGTGTCATTTGCACTCTTTTTTTTGGCTCGACACATCAAGCTTAACCCTTCACCTCAACTTAATGGCTCAATAATCCCTTTCACACCTCTTTTCCACTTAACTAAGTTATTCACATGAAAACCAACTTTCCCTTTCCTTGATGCACTAGGATAAAGAAAACTCACCCTCTATAAAGCTTGGTACCTGCACCATGTAGATCATCGATCCCTTGATGGAAGAGCTGAGTTCATTTATGGGCTTATCCTATACAAGTCTAATTAGGAGTGGTTTGTAGATTTATCATTTTCTACGAGCTTGATAAGGCTATGTAGAACCAGATTTTTTAAGATTATCTACTTTTATCTTTCTTTGCATGATAAAAGAGCTCAACCACATTGTATGGATGGCTTGGTCCAATTACCAAAGGGACAGTTTGGCCCCTTGGGCTTGATGGATACCTCAAGATAGAGCTTGACCTCTTTGAAATAATAGCTTGGTGGCCTTGTGTGCAGAGTTCATCATCCTCTTAGTTCACCATTGGTCCTTTATTGATCAATTTGACTTCTGCGAGCTCATTCTTTCTTCGGGAGTTTGCAATGTTGAATTAGAATTGGCATTAAATTATCTAGGTGACCATTCTAAATAATTCAGCCCATCATTATGCATTTTCATGGCTTGGTAACAAACTTGAGAGCCTCCCCACAATGCATAACTTGGTGCTCATATACCTGGTTCGGTCTTGACATGGAATGGCTCACTTATAGCAGCTCGGTCACCATGGTAATGTAGTATCTTGTTCATGATATCAATCATCTCATTAGAACTTAAAGGTAAGTTTCAACCTTCCTCAACCCCTTCCACTTGATGGATCCTCATAGCACCAGGAAAATATATAAATACTAAATTTTACCCTCTAATACTGCAAGGGCCCCCTGCCATCAGTCATCTTAACTGAATAAAACTTGGGATTCAATGAAGACTAAGAAGAGGAAAATTTCCTCTTGTGAATGTTCAACTCCCTCAAGAACCCCTCGGACACTAAAGTCAGTCTATTTCTTATGGGAACTCTCAGTGCAAGCCTGCCCTATTATCTAAATTTTCACTAGGGGTGGAAATTGATAACAACAATATCACCTGTTGAGACAAATGTGGATGCCCCCATGACTAGTATAGTAAGGGTAGAAGGTGAACATACGTACTATGTGTAGGATACATTTATCTATGATCACAAATAGACAAAGGCATGGACACATATGTGTGGATGATATAGACCATGACATGTAAGAAATCAATCCAACATGTGTAGTAAAGTGATCATGAAAAACACTAGCAAACAAGAGTAAATGCCTCCAATACAATGTGGTATGCTATGGATGGATAAAATGGAATGTAAGATGGAATGATAAGAGCCACATGCCCCTAAGTGGATGGAAATTTTTGTAGTGAGGTTCATTTTGTAATCCCCTTAGTAGTCAAGAATGAGCCATAAACGAGGAGTACATCATCGGGAAATGGTCGAGTAGTGTGTATATCATGTCTAGCGCACCTTTGTAATGTATGTGTATATGTGTAGTGGAGATGTCAAGCAATAGTTAGAAGAAATGTGTGTGGAAATTATAGCCTAAGCATATACCACGATGAGATGAAGCGTGGAGTGAATATTTATCCCTAAGCACATATCACTATGATATGAGATAAGGATTGATGATTTATCCCTAATCGTATATCACTATGAGATGAGATATGGAGTGCTGATTTATCCCTAAGTGTCTATCACTATGAGATGAGTGAATGAGTGATAATTTATCACTAAGAGTATATCAATACAATAGAAATTATAAGGAGTGGTGATGTAACCTAAAGTGTATATCACTACAAGGTGATGGAATATGTGATGATTTAACCTAAGTTGTATGTCATTAACACTAGAAATGTCATATGAAAATAGGAAATGTGTAATGAATGTAAGGTCCATTTGATTTGTAAACCCTTGGCATTCGATTATGGATCGATGAACTAAAGTCCACCATTAAGTAGTGAGTGCAGCACTTGGAAAATAATGTAGTATGTGTAAGGATAAAACATGACCATGTGATGAGTGAGATGTGTAAATATTCTATGCGTTGAATGCAACACAACAATTTTAGGTTGTGTAAAGTGTATAATGGATAATGCAATGTAATAGGTGTTAATTTAGAATGTATGGAGGGTATGTAAAGCTAGGATCAAAAATAATGTAGAATAGTGTAGTATGTAGAATATAGGTGATGTATAAATGCACAGTGTGAAATAGCCAAATGGCGTATGTAACATGTAGAATGACTAATATGTGTATGTAGTATAATGTAGAATGTAGAGTGGGTGTAGGGTAGATGGTGTATGATGTGTTCTGATAAAATTTAAATGTGTGGCTCTATAGTGCAGTGTGTGGGGTGCAATGTAGAAGTAATCCATCAACAATCAAGTTTGAACCAAAGCACAAGAGTGTGTCATCGAGTAATGACACTAGAATATATAATGAATATGCTAAATGGTATAGAAATAAAGGTGTGAGAGTATGAAAAATGTGACCATGCTAATATGAACAATGAAAAAATGTGGGAAGTTTGATGTAGAGCTATGTAGATACATTAGATTAAGGTGGGGTATTTGGTGGTATGCTTGTCAAGTGTGTACATGAGTAGCTTATGTGTAGTAATCCTTTGGGTCATAGTCAAATGGGTAAGTATTTGTTACTTAGTAAGCGATGGTGTCAGTTAGTTACATAGGGATCCATTGAGGTGTAAGTAATACATACCCATAGCATATTCCTCATCATTAAAGGTAGGAAGTCAAAAATCATGGGCATACCAATGAGTAAGGTTCTGTTTATATCCTAGAAAAGAACTATTGCAAATGAAAATTCATCTAAAATGCATAGGGAAAGTTATATTTGTATGGTCAGGGTCTATAGTACCTCTAATATAATCAAGCCATGATTGGCTTAATGTGATTAGTGAAGAGAAAGGATTG
The DNA here is from genome assembly GCA_018340775.1 of Taxus wallichiana var. yunnanensis. NCBI lineage: Eukaryota > Viridiplantae > Streptophyta > Pinopsida > Cupressales > Taxaceae > Taxus > Taxus wallichiana. The sequence continues at coordinate 247,006,518 of CM031242.1, forward strand.
CGGGAAATAAAAATTGTGAGATAGAATATAAAAAGACTATAAGTAGCTGAGATGATGATATATCCATAGTAAAGATGAGAGGTATATGGCATAGGGTGGAGATCATCGAAGGTAAGCATAAGCGAGTCAAACCCTCATGTGTACATATAGTGTCATCGCATGTAGGATCAAATGGAATATTTTCCCGATATGAATTATTTAGGAACAATTAGGTGTGCAAGTGAATGGTGGGCATGCTAAGGTGGGTAGTACAATTGGTGACGAAGGTGATAGATTGATATCCATAGATTGGACAGGCCCCTAATAAGGAATCATAGCAGTAGTAATAGTAGGTGGCATAGAAGAAACTGTATCTATCATACAAATGACACCTTCAAGTGGTGGTAAATGGGGTGGTTCCTCCATAGGTTGAGGATCATTTGTAGTATTAATACATGGAATAGGAAGACTAGTATTAAGAGCATAGTCACAGTATTGGAATGGGTCATGGTCATGAGGAATAGTATGTTCAATGCCATTATGGAGGAATTTAACACAATGATGCACCGTGGATGCAATGGCTTGCATGGCATGAAGCCATGGCCTGCCAAGTAGACAATTATAAGAAACTAGGAAATCAATGACAAAGAAGACAATGTGGATAGTCTTTGGACCAACAGTAATGGGTAATGTAATGTGACCAAGACATGGATGAAAAAAACATCATAAGCACATAATGAAATAGAAGAGGACTAATTTCAGGGAGTGGACATAACTAAAGCTTCAAGAAAGCTCATGGGACATAAATTAATCTTAGAGCCATTGCCAATTAAAGTGCATTTGACACCTACATTGTGAATGCGATACATAATATGAAATGGTGGATCATTGTCAAAATTAGCAAGGTCAATGTGAGGAATTGGTGGGAAAGCAATATTATGAGAGAATGCATCCATAAAGGGTTTTATAGATTATTTCGGGATATGTATTGTCAAGGATCCGGGTAGTGAGTAGAAGAGTAATTTACTTAGCTCACAATTCATGATGGAGAAGAAAACATTCATGAATGGAGATGGCCATGATGAAGGAACCCTAAGAAGGGTGATGGGGGATATCAGGTTCACCAAAGTGATCAACTAAAAATGTTGCTAAAGTAGGATTGTTACAAAGTATTTAATCTAATCTAGGAGGACATATAACATAGTAAAAAAATGTACTAAAGTAGCATGTAAAATAGAATGGACAATTAAACTAGATGAAACTAAAACCCTAGTGTGTAATAAAGAAGAAGAAATGACTTAACTGATATCTAGAGACTGACGTAGAGTGTCGCAAGTCTGCACAGAAAATTAGGAACAAAGAACATCAGGCGCAGTGCTAAAAATGACAGATCTAAATGATGTGACTAGAATGGGGTGCCTAGAAATAGAATGGGGCATGCACAAGTTCTCTAGTCGATATCCGGGTGCCCTAGTATGTGTAAAAGCTTTAAAACTAGTTTTTATAGGGCCAAGAGATATTTCGAACTCTATTTTTCCATCACAATAAATTTGTTGTGTCACGCCGAATACTCTAAATATGCCAAGATGGATAAATGACCTACAAGACCCCAAAACAAGCATCAAACCCTAAAAATATAAAAATGCATATGAAGGGGTCAGACTATCCTAAGTCATTCTTTGCTACAAGGGTGGAATTACTAAGTGTTGCACTACATCTCAGACCTAATGTAGTTCTGTGTGCAAGTGTGTGTGAACATGCCCTAGGTTTCTCTTTTTCAAGTCACACTTTGTGAAGTAGTGAGAAATAACTATGTGTATAAAATGTAATAGAATGTGTGCATGGAATGGAATAGAATCCCCCTATGAAGTGTGTGTTGATGTAGATATCTTATCTTGCGCCTTGATGATGATGGAGCTATGTGGATGCCAATGTAATATATGGATGTAACTCTAGATGGCATCATAGTATATAGTGATGCTAGGTCCATCATTATGGTCTCATAACATTATATTTATAGGGTTATCTTGTTCCAATTTCGTAATCAACCCCAAAAAGACCGACCACATAAGAGATATGGATCAAAAATGGCTAGAAAAGATGCAAGAAAAGGTGGGATAGTACAAAAGGGACCACGACGCCCCAAAATGGGACCAGGGGCACCCATGGGAATCCCATTATGAAATATGAGTGCCGGTTGGGCTAAGACAATGTAGGATCTTCAAAAATTGCTAGAGTGGCAGACATAGGTGGTATCAAAATACAAAATAAAATAATTAAAATGACCAAAAGGTCGGGGGTTAATCAAGTACTTTGTTTCTTTGATAACCTTATTCTAAGTAGTAGGAGATTGGGAAAAATAATTGCATAAAATGCATGATTTTGTGACTACATAAGAAAAATGACTCAACCCCAAGATTTGATTATGTGTAGAAACTTAGAAAGAAACTAACTGATTAAATTCATGATTTAGGAATTGATTGATCAAACTGATCGGTTACTTGAGTTATGTGATTGACATGTAAACACTTGTTGATTAATTATATTACATGCATCTAGTCTCCGAATTGTTTGGTTAAGATATTTTACTTGATCTAATTCAAACTACTATTGGAACTACTTTTTATTCACACTTCGTATGTATTGAGATATAAAAATGAAAGATTAATTATGTAGGGAAATAAATCAATAGATAGAGGAATTGTTGTATTTCCAATTGTAATCTTCATGCCAATGCAATAAAATTTTGAGTTCTATTCATTAGCTATAGTCACGAGTTTTAGGACAGATTAGTACCCAAGGCGGGGCCCACTTATAGATTTCTAACCCCCTCCTTTTTATATGATTTATTGCATGAGTAGATTAGAAACAATCCATTTATTTATATGTATTATGTTTTCACATGATTTTCCTTGGACTTAGTATTTTGTTTATTGATAAGGCGGGTTGATGGGACCCGTTCCCAATATAAAAAGGCCTAAATACCCCTGACAGATAAAAAAAAAAGTTGGGCCAATACCCCAAGATTAAAAATCCTACAAAATATTACTGATTCAAATGAAAAAAGAGAGGCTTCTGCCTAACCTGGGTCGAAAAGTAGTCCTCGATACTACCTATTTGACCTTTTTTATTTTTATTATTCTTAACTTCTTGCCACTTACCATTCCCATCTGTGATAGCTACCTGAAGAGGATTTTTACCACTATCCGATTATCCAACAGAGATTCCTGATCTAAATCTTATTTGGCGGAGAAATACCCATTTTCATTCTGCGATAGCTAAAATCCCATGTGAATCCTGAATAACTTCAATTTTTGCACATTCCATACTCTCCTCTACCTTATTCTCCACATTTGAATTGTTGGTTGTGCCTTGAATGTTTCCATCTCAACAAATTCTAGATCTAAAGATCCACAACCTTTGGTCAATCTCGAACCACTCTTCTTAACCGGGTTTTTAATCACTAGACATGATGCTTGCAAGTGACCAGGTTTTCTACAATTTATACACCGGAAAGCCATATTTTCATAATCTAAGGGTCAATAATGCATAAAGTTTCCAAATTTTAAATTAATTCAATTTGACATCCCTTTACTCGATCAAATTCCACACATATACGGGTAAAGGAGCACGAGGCTTGTATGAGATCTATCTAAATCTTCTTTTAAGAATCTACCCAATATATTGCTAATATCTTATAATGCATACCAGAGGTGTAGATGAATATTTGGAAGTCTCACCTAAAATAGTGTTTTGGAGATTGATAAAGTGTTCAGGTCAAATTTTGGGAACCAAGGATTCAAAAATAAACCAGCGGTATCCCATAACCAAGGCCAATAAGCTAGGCAACACCTTGAAGTCCCCTGCTTCTCTAAAATGAACTGAAAAACCCTTTGGAGCAAAGGAAGATTTCAAATTTATCAGTCCAATTTTGAAATATCCATTGATAAAATGTTGTAGATGAAGGAAATATTCCATTAAATTGGCCTATTATGGCATCTTGAGATAAATTCCAAAAATATTCCTCCACTTCTTGACCTTGATGACCAAAGGAAGGTATTTCTTCAAAGCAATATCAACTAGATATGATTGATTTCCTAGAGTATTACCTTCTGATTTTCCTAGGGAATATTTAAATGAAGCCATCCCACTACCACAGTGCCTCCCATTATATTTTCTTTTTATTGATCCTCGCTTAGCTTTGGCCCGACCTCCATTTTGTATTTTTCGGTCTAGGTATAGGGTTAGGAAACAGACGCCCAACCATAGAATCTGTCATGCCATCCATAGTGGCCCACATATCCTTGAAATCTCCTACCCCTATCCATGCTACCTCCCCATGCTTCTTCATTATCCTTTGTTGGATAAGGTCTCTATCTGACTTCTTTATGGGTTCGTAGTTGGATGTCATCCTCCTCCTTACCTTTCCATTTCTGAAAAAAATCCTATAGAGGGCTAGATTTCTCCTTGGACTTAGTATTTACTTCCGATCTGAATTTAGTTTTTTCCAAGAATTTTTATTTCCATAATTATAGTGACAGAAATTTACCTTCCTACCTCTTGAATATTTGTAATCGTGCATACAATGTTGGTTCTCGATCTATCCCTAGGGAAATAAGACTAGGCTCGAAACTAGTAGGGAAGCGGGGTAACATAGTTAGACCCATGTGAAACATTACTTAGTAGGCTGGGGTGGGTTATTTCTCCACTAGCCCACCAACTCTTTGTGAGGGAGTGAAAGGGATGCCCTAAACAAAGGTTGTGGCTGATATCCTTACTCCTTTTGACTTATTCCTTGGTCGGGGTGAAAGGACCCAAGATGCGGCTAGGGGAGCACAAGGCACAAGAGGATACTTTGGAATGAAATCCTAGATCCATTGGATTAGAATATCAAAGTCAAGTCTAGGCACCGGATGTAAAAATCACTTGGAAAGAGTGTTCACCTAAGAATTACAAGTACCCAAAAACCCAATATGGACCTCTTAAGGCAAAGATTAGCCCAAATCGCACATTGATCCCAAGGGTTTGAATAAGTTGTTAGCGGGTCAAATAATGGAAATATCATATCGGGGTAAGAACACACAAGATGTGCACATTAGGAATGTGTTCTCCCAAGCAAACCTATAGATTATGAATAAACAGTTTGAGATCCACGTAGTGTGTTAAAATATTTTTCTAAGATTGTTGATATTTTAGTGGGATAGAGGAACTTAAAGTGAAGAAGGGAAAATCTTTTAAGGGAAACTAGGGAAATCAAGAAACAAAATGTCAACTATCGTGTGTCCCCATTATTACATGAATACAAGTGAAGAAATGAATGAGCCTTTTGCAAGAGACTGGTTTGCAAGGAAAGCTCCGAGAAAAACCAAAATCTAAATTCTTGACAATCCAGCTTAGTACACCTAAGGATAAATTATCCCATGTAAATCATGTTGAATAGTCTGTATCAAGGGACCCCAAGATTTACAAATCATACCCCTAAATCCTACTCGCTCTCCGCAAGGATATTTTTATAGGATTTAGAAATGATGCTTTCAGGTACCCCCAAAAAATCATCAAATTCTCACACCCTTCCTAGACAAGAGCTAAGTAGTAACAAGATACTCTCATAATTGAATTACAGCCACAATTCACACAAAATCATAATAAAAGACACATATCACTTCCTTCTCAACATCATTTCACAATAAGAAAAAAGGAAATATCAATAATATTGATATTTTTTCCAAGTGAGACCCATTAAACTTAGGAAAAACAAGGGAGACATATATTTACGCTCTCAAAGCTAGTTAATGATTGTACACATGCAATCATCTTAACATAGATTCCCAATAATTGAGTTACATAGCAAAAACCTTCATCAGAAAATTGTGCCATCTCCATGGTTGGCAGTGCATCTGCAAATTCCCTCTATTTTTTCCTCAAGAGATTCCCACCCTTTTTCTTCTTGACAATATCTCCTCCTAAAACAACCCCTATTTTTGTAAAACCCTCCATACTTCTTATATATTGCCTTATCATCTTAGGGTTTTAGAGGATATTCCTTAGTTATCCAACAAACTAGCATTATCCACAACTGCTTGGAGATGCCATGAAAAATGCAAATGATTACTCATAATTGGCAACAAATTTTTCCAACTGCCATTGTGTCCTTCATACATCATCATGATGCAACCAAATTGTTTCCATGTCATGTCACATTTAATATTTAGAATTTCCACAGGTGTATAAGAATGACACGGCCAAAAAGCTTAATGTGACAAGACATTCCTAAATTACATAGGATTTTAATCATTTTCCAATGACACGTTCCTCATAAATAGTTGATCTTTATTTAAACCTCACATGACCTGTAAATTGGAATGGGATATGGTATTAATACCGAAATGATGTCCTTTGCCACATCAACGCTAACATCATGCCTATTTAAATAGTCTACTAACCTTATATTCATCATCTATCTTTTCGAGTCTTCTTATTTCCATTTTGGACCGCCATCTATGAAATCTCAGATCCATTTCCCTTCCTATTGTTCCATTCCATATCAGTTCTCTCAACAATGGCCTCGTCTTCTTTGAGTGCAAGTCCTTGAAGAGGAATTGGCCCACATGGGCCAATTATTCCAACTCTCAGGGCTAAAAAGGCCCTAATTCATCAAGTTTTTAGTGTGCTAAATGTTAGAGCCAATCCCCAAGATTTCCCTCATCAGGAAGCCCTGGTGTTTTCCTTCTTGAATCGTTTGGCTGAGATGTGTCCTTCCTTCCCATTTTTTCAAACCTTGCACTTCCACTTGGTCCACCCAGAGTTCCATTTAAGTCTAGAATCCTTAAGGAATCACCGGGTCTCACCATTTTATAAATTTTCATGATGAACATTGGCTTATATTTAACACCCTATTATTCCCCCTCCTTGTTAGAAATATAGCTACCTTTTTAGCCCAAATACAAAATCAAAAAAGTGAAGGTTCATCCCCATATTCTACCACACGCGAACAAAGGAGCGGCTCACGAATTAGAGTACACTTTGGAAGATATCTAAGTTATGGTTGGATTGTAGGAATTTTCATCCAAGAAGAGGCATGCCCTCCTTGATGCCCAAATTAGTGATGTGACACCAATTCTAGAGGCCTATCCGACTAAAGGTCAGCATATGAAAAAAGAGGGCTCACTTTGCATGAATGGGTGAACTCACCATAGCGAATGAAGGAATTGGTTGACATTCTAAATGGGTTGCGAATGAGCATCCATGAACTAAGTGAGAAAGGGATGAATTTATTTGGCATCAAGAAAAGTTCCTAAAGGGTGCCCAAAATGTTACTAAAATAATAGAAGTTTGATAATAAGTTCCATTATGTTATATATATATGAATTTATCTTGTTTTCCTATTTTCTTTGTATATTTACTAGTGCCCCTTAAAAGAACCCCAAATTTTCTATTGTAAATATTACGTTCTTGTTGGGCCCCTGGAATATTGACTAAGTATGAAGGCACGTGAGACCCCGAGTTATAGAAGGATGCACAAGAAAAAAACACGCAGGAGAAAGATTTAAGGAGGCATATGGTTCGCGCGATGCGCGAAAGGAGATCGAGGACTTAGCCAATTTAAGAAAAAAAGGTAGAACACGCGAAAAATTTGATCAATTGTGAGTGGATAAGATGCTAGCCTAGAAACAGGTGGCCTAAGAAAGAGCATGCCAGTGATGGGATCTTCTAGAAGACCATCATGAGATGGAGTGGAGAGCTCGGGCCCGGAAACATGCTCATTGAAGGACCACATTTGACACTTGGTGATGGATCGAGGGTGCAACAAGGTGAGTTGGCGGTCAAGAAGGATATAAATATATGTGCCTATGGATCGGAAGTGGGATATACAAGGAGAGAACGAGATGTACATTGAGAGAAGAAGGATATACAAAGAGAGAGATAACATGGGTGAAGCTTTATAGGATTACTGTGAGTGGAGCTCTGATGCAGATAGGAATGTACTAAGCTTAGCATTGTAATTTATTTTTCTTTTTGGAATAGTTATACAAGCCTAGTGATGTGCATGACTGTGGTCTACCCTCTATGGCTCTTTGTAATGAAATAATGAATACAATGAGGTTACCTATTGCAATTAGATATGAATATCAATGGGTTTCATGTATATTTCATTCATAGAAGTTCTCTTTCCTTTCATGTTATGAATGAATGGTTGTAGCTTTCTTTCTATTATATTATATGTTATGGAGTCTTTTAAAACACATGGTCTAAAGAAGATACAAGGATTTGGAGGTCGTCCTGAGCCCTGTAATCCTTATATGTCTAAAATTCTTTCCTGAATACTCTTATAATAATCATTGATGAATGATTCCCATTAAAAACTCACATAAAAGAGAGACTCGGCACCGTGCATGCCTTGGGTGAGTGTTCAAATTCTCGCTTAGGTGATAGGCCGGTGCACATGGGATTCCTTCCTTTTATAGTGGGAGTAAAATTGACTACATCTTGGTTCTATTGCGGGACCTCTTTTCAAAGTTGTAGTGGGATATAACATGCATCATGATCTGTGTAAAGAGTAATGATGGATCGATTAACATTGGAAAATGTTGAATCATGGTTCAAGAGCACGGAAGATGAATTTTGCTAGACATTCAACACTTTGGACCTAAGTTTGATACATGCAGATGGGTAGAGGAGAATATCTACCATGATTTGTATGAGAATTTTTTCTGCTGCTTCCCAATAGAGTTATTTGGGTGGCTTTCAGCCTATGCATCTAGATCAAGTTGGCATTATGGATCGTGGATATGGACCAAAGAAGACTACCAAAGGTTACAGGATGCAGATTTGACATGGACCCACGCTGTAGATCACTGGTGGGGAGGAGTACTAGCTAACTACATTCTGGAATACGCCATTTCCATGTATTCTTACGCAGATATTTTTAAGTTTGAGTTTCTACGAGAACCTAGAGGATCATTTCTATGTGCTATTCCTCTAGCTATGAAGATATTGATGGTTACCATGAGTTTAGAAGTGCTCCCCATGGCCGACTAAATCATTGAGCACTAGGAAAGTAAGCTTGGGTGGACGAAGATGGCGAGATGATATGACGAGAAAAGGAGAGGGAAGAAAGATGACTCAAGTATGGCAAAGCACATGAAAGGGAGATTACTAGATGACAAGAAGCTTCTAGTGTGATGGATCTATGGAGATAGACATTGCGGGAAGCAGTTGAGGTTCACGTGGAGGACATGGAACTGAAGCAGTCTATGCTTCCCCATCTTGGCAAGTGCATGAAGGAGACCCCTTCGAATTCTGGTGAGATTTCATTACATGGAGAAAGGAGAGTCGTTGGTGCATATCTAAACCCACCCAGTGACCGAGCCCTAGTGCTTGGTTTTCCCAAACCAGGAAGAAGTATTGATCCAGTTGAAACTAGTGGAAGAGATAGATCCACGCCTAGGAGATACAATTTTACATTCCCTTCTTCTATGGCTGCACATATTCCAGTATTCGGAGGAGTTTTTGGACAAGGGGAAAGTGTACAAGATTTTTCTCTCACATCAAGGAGCGGTGGGGAAAAAGTAGCAGAGTAGGGCGCTGTCACAAACCGTCGGTGCATAGTTTAATGGGACCATGGGGTGCTTGGCACAACTCCTACATGCCCTATTGGACCCAATGGTTCTAGTGGATCTAGTGGCTCTGGAGGTACAGGACCCGGTGGACCTAGTGGATCAGGTGGTGGAGGAAACACCGGAGGGAACCAAGGCTCTAGTTCAGGACAAGGACCCCAGCCACCACCTCAAGTTTTCTTTGAAATGTATCTGCATTTACTAGATTACAGGGCATTGAGGATGTTATAGAACATGTTCACAAGTGTGAACTGCTATGGTGCGTGAAAGGTATCACAACCCTAGAATGAAAGGCTAGTCAATTTGTAACCATGTTGCAAGGGCGCACACATAGATGGTATAGAAAGTATGATCCTCATCAAACGGTGGTGGATTACACTACCTTAAAGAATGCATTCTTGGCGAGTTTGACATTCACGAGTTTGAGAAAAAAGCATTAGTGCTTTAAAGGAGATATAGCAAGGAATGACGAGAAAAGCATGCAGGGAATATGATGCGTGCTTTAAAACTCTCTTGTCTAAGTTGTCTTATGATATACATCCTTCTTAGCATGTACAATGGTTTTTTGGAGGATTGATCACCCCTTTTAGAAGGGCCTTATCTCATAAGACTTTTACAGATCCACATAGAGCATTGGAGGCTGTCTTGTGTGACGAAGCTATTGGTAGTATTGATACTAGCATTAGCCCATTCTTGGAGGCTCAGATCACTGCTATTGCTAAGCAGTTGGAAAAGCTATCTGTGAAATCGGTCCATAAGACTCATAGTGGTTTATGGTGCATGGATTGTGAAATAGAGGGGCACGTTAAGGATAATTACCTCCGGAGGACGGTACATCTTTGTGATAGTAGATTGTGAGATTTTTCATGGGGACCATGATGCCAGTAGATGTCCCTTGCTATAGCGTGTGATTAGGAAGAATGTATCCTGTTATTGCAAGATTTACACCTCCACGACCCATGATACTAAAGAATGTAGGCTCATTGATCAGATACATGAGGCCATTGATCATGGGGTGTGCCACATCAACATTGCCCGATGGTTCAAAAATGATGATCACCATTATGAGGAGTGCGTAGATGGGTGCGCATGTGGAAGGGGTTTTCAGGAGGATTCTATGGATGAGGTAATTGTGGAGGAAGAAGTGAGTTCCCGCGGAACATGTTTCATTGTGGATCTACGAACATTAAAAGCATGAGTACTGGACTTGTTGCATTTCTCATGGTGCGAAAGAAGCATAAGTATGAGGAGTTCCCAGTTTAATGAGCAAATGAATTAGCAGCCTTTGGAAGGACAAAGGCACTGTGATGGTCAACATCAAGAAGGTAGACATACAATGGATGCCTCGGGTAACATGGGATGAAGGTGTGGAGCCTATCTTGGTAACAACAAGGGCATAAGCCGCACGTGTAAGGAGATACCAAGACAAAAGAGCCTCATTTCAAGAGAAGAGGTCATTCAAGGAAAGTACCCAAACCCCACACATCAGAAGGAGATATATTAGGACACCATGGATGTTATTCAAAGCTTGCAAGGGGAGATCCAGTGTCTAAAGGAGAAATCTAGGAGGGAGGAATAAGGAAGGAGGATCAAGGTGTAGAAATATGACCTGGATGAGGTCAAGGAGGTGTGAAAAATGCTAAGGCAGGAGAACATCATTCCTTTACTAGGATCCTGGTTGAGAGAGAAGGTACCACGGATTAGAGAAGAGTGTGAGAGGTAGGTCTTGCACGTGAACCTTCCCCCTCATAGCCTTGACTATGACAAGGAGATTACATTAAATGTAATTGTAGATGGATGGATCCTCAGCAATATACTCATTGACATTGGCACGGAGGTTAATGTTTTGACTTTGGATGCATGGCATCAGATGGGGAGACCTACATTACAACCATATTCAAATGTGTTGTATATGGAAAACAAGACTAAGGAAATTCCCATCGGTGTCTTGAAGGATGCATCTATTACTATTCATAGAGCCAAGTTCACTTTGGGGACTTTGAAGTCTTGGCACTCGAGGTGGAAAATTTCCCGGCATTACTTGGTCGCCCTTGGTGTTACAAAAACAATAAGGACCTCCGGTTCAACAAAGGGTACATCAATTTTTAGAACAAAGAGGAGTGGGTCATTATACCCCTGGTTGATGGGAAGTCAACACCATACATTGAACCATTGGGAGAAGAGGTTCTTGACAATATTTATGTGTGCTTAATCGAGACCACGAGGTGGTACACCCTATTAACGGGGTTATCCAGTTTGAATATGCTCAGTCAGTGAGTGATACCACCAGTCTGACATGTGAAAATTAGGCACATGGGACTTACAAATTAATGGGATGGTAGTTGAGAGGATCGGTGACCAAGGTAACTAAGGCACACATGGTTTGGCACCTTGGGGAAAAGAACTACCCAAGTACTCTAGAGGAGCCTTCCCTAAGATCTTTCTGCAGGAGATAGAAGCTCAGTGGAAAAACAAAAAGGAACAAAGGGAGATGCTGAGTTACGTCTTGCTCGGCATAACAACTCATTGGTGGGCCACACATCAGGAGAGCCTTTTAGAATGGTGTGAGGTAAGAATTTCTCTCTCTATCATATTTTCTAGAAGTAATATACCCACCATCATCAAGGAGTACCATGGGAAGGAGCCCGCCTCTTTCCATATCTAAGAGTGTGAATGGGTCTAGAGAGAAGGCACGAAGCCTTGCCACCATCCCTCTGGGTGCACAAGTTGTATTCTACACTACAGGGTTGTGCACGTGCATGGTACATTCATTTAGAGACATGCTGCCAGATAAGGAATTGGCAAGAGCTTGCGGCTGATCTTATTCAAGCCTTTGAGTAGCAGTACCAAACCATCGGTTGATAAGGCCTTGTAAGGTATCAAGTTCCTTACCATGGGGGATAGTGCCAGAATGGAAGATAGGCTATTGGAATTACTAGGTGAACCAGGATTGGAGCGTGTTTGAAGAGATTGAAGAAATAGAAGAATTACAACTTGAGCACGCATGTTTGGAAAAGGAAAAGGGAAAGTTAGTATATGTGATTGATGGAGAGGAATCAAAAAGCTTAGATGTTATCCATTTTGTAGGAACATGTGAGTTAGTGGACATTGCAGATGCTCATGTGGTTGCCTACCATGAGCCTTTAAAGATGAAGAAAGTTAACATCGGTTCAGAAGAAGAACCTAAGGAAGCTATTATTGGAGCTTATTGGATGGAGAAGGAAGTGTCAAAGATCATTGATCATTACGCAAATTCAAGGATTTATTCCCACGACGGGTACCATGAGCTAAAAGGCATCCACCATTCCTTGGGGAGATGAGGATAAAACTAAAGGAAGGTGCATGCTCGGTTAGAAAAAGGCCCTACTGGATGAATCCCAACTTACGTGTGAAGGTTAAGGAGGAGATAGACAAGATGATAGCTTCTGGGATCATTGAGGTAGTAGAAGAATCATAATGGATAAGTCTGATGGTAATTAACATCAAGAAGGATGGGTAGATTAAAATCTTTGTGGATTATAAGGAATTGAATGTAGTTTGTGACATTGATACATTTCCAACCCCCTTCACTAAAGAAATTTTGGAAGGAGTTGTTGGGCACAAAATCTATTCCTTTATGGATGGATTTTTAGGATACCACCAAGTCTAGATTGTAAAGGAGGACTAGGAGAAGACAACTTTCACCACCGAGTGGGGAAGTTTTGCATATACGGTCATGCCCTTTGGGTTGAAAAATGTGCCTGCTATCTTTTCGCGCATAGTGGTGTAAGCATTCCAGGACTTCATTCATAAGTTTCTTCAAGTTTACTTGGATGATTGGACAATATATGGTCTGGTTAAGGACCATTGTGAAAACTTGAGATTAATGTTTGAAAGGTGTAGGCAATTGAGGATATCCCTCAACATTAAGAAGTGTGTGTTTGCTACACCCTTTGGGACTTTATTGGGGCATATCATATGTAAGGAGGGCTTGCTGGTAGATCCCGCTAAGGTTGTAATTATTGTGGGGTTAAGGGAACCTACTAGCTAGAGCGTAGTGTGTGGATTCCTTGGGCATACGGGCTATTACAAGAAATTCATTAAGGGATATGCCAAGATCACTGTGCCCTTAGAAGAGCTACTTAGACACAAAAGTACCTTCCATTAGGGAAAGGTGTAGTAGAGGGCATTTGATACATTAAAAGATAGGCTTATTACTGCACCTATTTTATGATTTCCCTCTTGGGACAAGCCTTTCCATGTCCATGTAGATGCCTCAAGAACCACCATTGGAGTAGTACTTGCACAACCAGGTGAGGGGATTGTTGATCATCCTCTCTATTTCACAAGCAAGGAAGTTAACACCAGCAGAGCAGAATTATACCACAACCGAGCGCGAGGCATTGTCAATGATCTATGCACTTTTCAAATTTTGACAGTATCTGCTGGCAACACCCTTTGTATTCTACACTGACCACATGACATTAAAGTATTTAGTGAATAAGCCCATTGTTTAAGGTTGCATATGTCGATGGGTGTTGTTGTTTCAAGAGTTTGAGTTCACCATTCTAGTGAAGCCCGAAAAAAGAAATTGTGGACCTAATCATCTATCAAGAATTGATTTAGGAGAGGACACACAAAGTATTGAGGAAGAAATGCTAGATGCGTAACTATTTAGATTATGGCACGCACCCTACATGTTAATTAGTGGAGACTTATACAAATTGGGACATGATGAAGTTTTACACGATGTGTGTGTTGGAGAATGAGTGCACTGGCCATCATGGAAGAAGCACATGGAGGAAGTGTAGGTGGGCACTACCCGGGTGATGCCACCATGTGTAAGATTTTAATGGCATGTTTATGGTGGGAAACCTTGTACAGGGATTATAGAGATTATTGTAAAGCATGTGACCACTGTGCCAGCTGCATTGGTAAACCAAGAAGGAGAGATGAAATGCCTTTACATCCTATTCCTAGCGCGGAGCCTTTTGAAAAGTGGGCGATAGACTTTTTAGGACCTATTGCACCAGCAGCGTGTAGGAATGGGTCACATTATGTCATCACTTACACGGATTATCTCACAAGGTGGGTGGAAGCAGCCCCGACTAAAGATTACATGGCAGCAATAATGGCAAGGTTCCTATGGGAGAACATTATCACAAGGTATGGATGCCCTTTGAGTTTAACTAGTGATAGGGGTACACATTTTCTAAATGAAACCATGAGGATCCTACTATCTGAGTTCATGGTGGCTCATCATAAGACTATGCCCTATCACCCACAAGAAAATGGAACTACGAAAACATTCAACAAAATACTTAGTCATACCTTGACCAAAATCTGTGATGTTGGAAGACAGGATTATGATGACAAGGTATCGATAGTTTTACGGGCTTACAATACTATGTATAAAAGACTAAATAAATCCACACCTTTCTAATTAGTGTTTGGTGTGGAAGCTATTTTTCCAGTTGAATTTATGTTACCTTCTCTGTGAATAACGTGAGCAGGAGGATTAGCCAATGAACAAGCACTGGAAGAAAGAATTGATGAACTAATGAAACTAGATGAGAGATGATCACTTGCCCATTGGAGCCAAACAGTCGAAAAGGTAAAGCAAAAGGCTTGGCATGATCGCCATATTAGAAACAAGAAGTTTGAGGTTGGGAAGATGGTGTTACTTGTATGATTCTAAATTTCTACACCATCCTGGGAAGTTGAAAGTCCATTGGTTAGGTCCCTACACAATCTTATACATCCTTGATTCAGGCGCGTGCCAGTTACAAGCTTTGGATGGAATGAAGTTTCCTGGACACTTCAATGGAAGTAAGCTAAAGCCCTACTATAATTAATTCTTCTTGGTGTTTGTAAATTAGGCGGTTTTGCCGAGTTAGTTTAGAATTTTCCTTATGCATTTTTTCCTTTCCTTGTGTTTCCCTTTCACGTTGTTGTTTTGTTTTACACCTTGGGTGCCGGTAACCTTATTGCTATTTTTGGAGGATTTATGAGTGCATAGAGGACCACACATTGTTTAAGTGTGGGGTGGAGAAAAGTGAAGAAGCACATGATTAAAAGTACCAAGGAAGTTGTGTTGAAGAGCCTTGTTGAGTAGCCCAGTTGAAAGAGAGATGAAGAGAAAAGATAGAATGGTTGGTGCCAGGGTAAAGCTACTCGTAGATCCCACATACAAAGGAAAAATAAATGCATTTAAAGTAACACAAGGTAGGCAAAAGTAAGAATCTAGACAGAAGAAGTGCCTTCGGCGTGGGTTGAGCGTGCGTAAGAGTCTCTTGTTAGGTTGGTTTGGTTACGCACCAGAAGGTTGGAGGATTTTTACGCACTTTAAGGGTGCGTGAGTGAAGGCAATCGAAGATGGGCTTTGTTGTAAAAATCTGCATTAAATGAACAAATTACGGGTAGGTAAAGTAGCATTTAATGACCAAAAAAAAGAAAAACTATAAATAGAGGGTCGGGGCACTCTCATTTTACTTTGCGAAAAATGAAGAGTTGGAGATAGAAGCAAAAGATATAAGCTAGGGTTTTTCAGATTCAATCAAGGAGAAGATCTGTGTGATTAAAAATGTAAAGAGCCAATTTGAGATTGTGAACTAGAAGGAAGGAATTACATGGGCGTGGAACAAAGTGAAAAGACACTTTGTCTTGTGAAGAATTTATCAAAGTTAGGGTTCAAAAAACTAGGGCACGGGTTTAGGAGAATTGTATCATGGATCTAAGATCAAAGGTTGGGAGAAGGAAAGCAAAGTAACAAGGAGAGGATTGGAGTGACACAATTACCTTGACCATGGCACCGAAGAAAGGGAAGGGCAAAGTGAAGGCTAAACAACCAGAACTGAGGTAGATACAAATGAAGAATGGTATGCAAAAATGGAGTACCCTGACGGAGTGATGATAGGAAGGAATGGGAATCCCATTTCGAAGCATACTAGTCAATGACTATAATCACTGCACCAGCACTATAGAGAAAGAAATGACATTAGAACTAGTATGCCCAACCCACAACCAAACACCATAAGGGTTGCCTATCTACAATGATGACGTGAAGGTCAAGATGGCAAAGGGAAGGGTTGCTATAACTTTACAAGTTGCCTTATTTTGGGAAGCTGGATTGCTTATACCAGTGGTTAATGTCTCAGGTGCACGAGGACTACTTCCACTTTGCTAGGTGCAAGATGCGCATAACTCCCTAGTTGATTGCATAATTTACAGGCCTCATATGTGAGGGAGATAGCCTAGAAGATGACCTTGGTGATAAGGAGGCCATTCAGGAGACCATCATAGAGTATGCCTGCAAGAAAGGGTTGTGGTATTATGACATCTCAGACATCAAGGACCTAGTTATGAAGATGGCCGCACACCTAGTAATGAAGTTGAATGGCTACAAAAGTTGGACGCAAGTCAACAAGCCATGGCTACATGTCTGTAGGAAGATTGCATAGGGGACTATTTACAACTTGTCTGCATACATTGCTGAGGAAATTGTAAAGTGCATGAAGGAAGGGGACAAGATCCTCTTTGGAAATGTCCTGCTCACCATAGTATTTGTAGAAATTGGAGTGCTGGATGCACCAGATAAGTTTGTGTGGGAGTACCCAGCTAAAGACCCTTCGCTTGTGAAGAGGTTTGAAAAGTATGCATGTGATAAATGATGGCTCCCAAAAGCGTGACTCCAAAAATGGTATATGTGCTTAAGAAATGCATTTGGGATGGGGTGGAGGATCCTCAAACAACTCCCAGTAGCCACACAAGGAGAAGCTGAGTTTAGGGTATACCAACACTACTTCTTGGGTAGATTCAAATTTGTTGACGAATCATGGAGCCCTTAGTGCAAGCTCCTTTGCGTTCACTTCCCAAAGATACTTCCAAGCGGGAGTGAACAAATTTAAAGAATTGAAGAAGTTAAGGCTGGAGCTAGGAAGGTTGGAATGGGAGCACAGGGATATGACGAAGAAAATGAACCATCTCGGAGGTAATCGTGCATACATGGAAAAGTATGTGTCACACGAGATCCATATGACTAGGCCAATAACACTTCCTATTACTGGAGGATCCGTAATGCACGTATACATGTGCATAAGGCCAAAATTCAAAAATGGTGTGTACTTGGTGGATGAGATCTCCATAGCTGAAGACCCCTTGGGAAAGAAGAAGCTAGTGTCTAAGAAGAGGGGTAGAGGAGAGGAAGGAGCACCAAGTGTACCAACTACTCAGATAGTGAGCATGCCTTCTACGAGCACCAAGCCAAGCACCTATGTTTAGAGGAAGAAGTCTCTAATAAAGGAGAAGAGGCCGTAAGTAGAGGCACTCAAAAACCCACCACCTTGGAGGAGTCACAAGAGGAAGAAGAGAAGGCAAAATCTCCGACTAAGTAACATCTTAGAAAGAAGTAGAGGGTGGATGAAGAAGTCGACTCGGAGAGGCGGCCGATAGCTTGGAGAGATATCTGGGAGAAGGAGAGGATGAGAGTGAAGGAGGTGGCGATGAGGAGGAAGAGCCGAGGAAAAGACAAGGAACCTTTGGAACCTTGTGTATTTAGTGTTTATGACTCGAGAGGAAGAAAGTGGGGATGAAAAGTAGGAGTTCGTATTCACATGACGAAAAGGCGCACAAGGTGATGAAGGCATTGAAGATACAAAGGTAGATGAGAAGGATGCCGAGAAGTAGGGAGCCACTGGTTTTACCAAGGAGCAGATAACCAAAGTGGTAGAGTGAGGAGTGAAGAAGATGCTCGAGATCGTTGTAGACCAAGAGTTAGAGTAGAGTGAAAACATAGTGATAAAGGAAGGGAAGGAGGAGAGTAGTGAAAAGGGACATGACAACCTAGGAGGCCCCGCTCTGATAGTCAGCTTCCCCAAAGGCACGCGCTTGGGTAGAAGACCTCTGGATGTATAATAGAGGTAGATAATGGGCTATGTGGATGATTCAAGGAAGGTGCTACGTGCACGATTACAAAGCACATTACCCACTGAGAGACTTATCGCCATGGGATTGTTTGAAAAGGAGGGCGCATACCACAGGACCAAGAAGATGCTTTCTTGGGAATTTGAATCCCACATCAACGAGCTAGACTTTTAAGTTTTCCAAAAGGTGCTTATCATGCTACTAGAGTCTAAGGGAGATAACCCCTTATTGAATGCCCAAGAGATCTCGGACGAGCAAGTGTGTAATGCTCTAAATAAGGTTGCGGTGGAAAGAGGTGAGTGTATTCACACGGAATGACAACATAAAGGGCCTTAGAGGGAAAGTTGGCTAAGAAGGAGGAAGAGTTGGCTAAGGTGGCAAGAAGCTTAAAAGAGGAGGAAGTAATCAATGCACATCTAAAGCATGAGCTCAAGGAAGAAAAGGAAAGATGCGGGAGGTCTACAAGAAAGTAGACTCAATAAAAAGTGACATCATTTTGAAACACCCCGGATCTAACGCTTATCCCTTAGAGGTATGCATCAATCTTTGGAATGCCTTGAAGACTTAACGTGAATCCTCACCATAGAGAGGTGACTCTTGGCATTGGAATCTATGGAGGAAGTGGCCACACACCGAAGGATGAGGATGTATTAAAAGTGATAGCACTTGTTGCCGAGTACGATCAAGTACTCATGGAGATCAAGGTCACTACCCACCAGAAGCGGCATATGACACATGCGTGGATAGAGATAAGGTGGTGAGCTCCTTGGTTGCCCACTATTGAAGCGAGCCAAAAGATTTCTAGGAGAAGAACAAGGGAGAACAGGGGTAGAGAGGGACAAGGTTCTGGCCGAAGTAGAAAATAAATCAGAGGTGATTGAGGCTTTAAGAAGCTCAACTAAGGCCCGGCTAAAGGAATTGTACCCCTAGATTACAAGGATAATAGACAATCTCGTGGAATTGGGAAAGGAAATGGAACAAATTGTGAACACCTTGGGTGCTTAGGAAGTTGGTCTAAGCTTTGATGAAGTAAGCACCTTGGTGGGAAACCTATGCTAGAAGGCGAAGGGTGAGGTCGAAGTATGGAACAAGTTGGAGGTAGATCTGGGATGGGAGTTTCCCAGCCTTCTAAATTAATGTCCCCCCCATTCTTCATTCTTTCCCCTATTCTTTAATTCCTTATTCATTTTTGTAATATTTTTCTACATCTTGGTTCCATTAAACCAACTTGCACCTCGGTCCAAGTAGAATGTTTTGAGGGTAGAGAACAGGTGTAGTGTGGGGTGATGTTGGGCCCCTAGAATATTGACTAAGTATGGAGGAACATGGGCATGTGGGACTCTAGTTATAGAAGGATGTACAAGGAAAAAATGTGTAGGAGAAAGAGTTAAGGAGGCATATGGTTCACGCGGTGAGTGAAAGAAGATTCGTGACTTATCCAATTTAAGAAACAAAGGTAGAACATGTGAAAAGTGTGATCGGTTGTGAGTGGATAAGATGTCAGCCTGGCAACAGGTGGCCCAGGAAAGAGCATGCCAACGATGGGATCTTCTAGAAGACCATCATGAGATGGAGTGGAGAGCTCAGGCCTGAGGAAACATGCTCACTGAAGGACCACATTCGACACTTGGCGACGGATCTGAGGGCATGGCAAGGTGAGTTGGCAGCGTGGGAAGGAGATAAATATAAGTGCCTATGTGGATCAGGAAGGGGGATATATAAGGAGAGAATGAGACGTACACTGAGAGAAGAAGGATATACAGAGAGAGAGAGAGATAACATGGGTGAAGCTCTGTAGGATTACTGCGAGTGGAGCTCTGATGCAAAAAGGAATGTACTAAGCTTAACATTGTAATTTCTTTTTCTTTTTGGCATAATTATACAAGCCTAGTGATGTGCATGACGTGCTCTGCCCTCTATGGATCTTTGTAATGAAACAATGAATATAATGAGGTTAACTATTGCAATTAGATATAAATATCAGTGGGTTTTATGTATATTTCATTTATAGAAGTTCTCTTTCCTTTCATGCTATGAATGAATGGTTGTAGCTTTCTTTTTGTTATATTATATGTTATGGAGTCTTTTAAAACACATGGTCTAAAGAAGCTATAAGGATCTGGAGGCCGTCCTAAGCCCTATAATCCTTGTATGTCTAAACTTCTTTCTTGAATACTCTTATACTAATCATTGATGAATGCTTCCCACTAAAAACTCACATAAAAGAGAGACTCGACACCCACATGTGCCTTGGGTGAGTGCTTAGCTTCTGCTAGGTGATAGGCCGGTGTGCATGGGATTCCTTCCTTTTATAGTGGGAGTAAAATTGACTACAATTTTTCTCTTCTATTGCCTTTGCACTACACATAATAATTTTTCTGTGTTTTTAATATTGCATTTTTTCAATCTTCAATTATAGTAAAAACTGACCCATTAATCCGCTACACATCTTTCTAGTGACATGAAACCAATTAAAACATAGTGAAGTACTGAAATGATTTTCATCTTAACTTATAAATCAAGCTTCCAAAGTTGAAACTGATAAATCCATAATCATTTTCAAAGTGTTTGGCCAAAGTACCACATTCAAATCTAGGGCTAGAAACCCCTTCCAAATCCAAGTATCCACATGTGCTAATAAGTTTTCAAACCATAAATGTAGTCTCACGAAATCTAGGGCACTTGACTTATCCCCAACATCACACTTTATTTATCATTAATATAAATCCAAAAACCTAGACCAAAATTTTGGAAATGACCAATCCTTTGGTCTTGGGGAGACACTCATGTCTCAGTACAATATTCATCTTTAGCATAAAATCTAGAAATCCCAATTTTAAATTAAAACAAAGTTTGTCCCATTCATTTGATTATGTCAATAGCAACAAGACCATTTGCATACTTAGCCATGCATTTGAAGCAAACACAATGTGAAGGAAAAATGCTCCTCAAAATCAAACCCTCACTAATCAATCCTCCTCTGTAAAAGGATTAAAATGGCAAAAAAACACTAAAAATAATATGGACACAAATGGGTACCAACATCAACTCCATCTTGGGGATGGAATCACCCGGCTAGTGTCTAATGAACACTAGAAACAATACTAGAAGAAGATCATACACATATCCATTGAGAAACAAAATAAAAATAGGATCAAAACTACAATTCATTCCCATGAGAGAAAAAACCAACAACCAAACACAAATAAAACCTAAAACAGAACAAGAAAGGATAACACTCAAAATTATACACTTTATAAAGAAAATTGTCGGGGATAAGAGGACCCCAAAAATTTCCATCATAATACACCAAGATCCTATACAAAATGCATTTTTCCTATCAAGATACACAAGTTAACCTGCCAACTTCTAAAGGTAATGATCACAATTATTCCAACTGAAACACATATTATCAACTAGTTGCCATCACCTAGAACCCCTTCATTTTGTAGAAGCAAAGACATGTCTCCATTCATACCTGTAGACCCACTTTACTCACCATGCATAGTCCATTCATAAATGATTCCCTTTTCACAACACACCTCATGATATATAAATATGAGGACCTGTATGTGTTTCTCAAGATGTCTAATAAATTTATCTCTTTCCAGAGTAGATAAATCTCTATTCATCCAATCCTTTTAAACTCAACATAGGCATTAAGACAATGATCAACATACTCACCTTTACTTGTATTTACCATACATTATTTTGAAAGGAGATCATTTATTCTCATTGTATTCTTCTTAATAGGTGGAAAACCAATAATAAACTCCATACACACATCAGTCACATTTTTCCTTGGGTGAAACAACCTAATATTTCCCAAATATTTGGGAAAAAGGAATGCTACATAACTTAAACAAGAAACACAAGATCAAGACATACACCATGCTATTTATAGGAAATCCAGTACTAACATCCTCTGGGACCAAATCCAAATCATCATCTCTATCTTTCCTATCAATTGATACATCATTTTTGGTACAATTATCACCAAAGTGATGTTCCTCTTTATCCAAGGCCACTATACCAGCTCCAGGAACATATAAGGGGATCAACTAATCCACATTCAAGTTTGAAAAGTGAACATGATTCATCCCTAATGGACACTTTGAAAATTCATTTGACAACTTATACCATAACCATAGGTGCTAAACCTGTTCCACTATTGTGTCAAGAAGAAAAAATTTGTATTTTATTGAGGGAACACATCTGTTATATTTAGTAATAATTTCATCATTTAGTAAACTAAAATCATGAGAAGATGAATTATAACCTATGTTTCAAACCAATGGATCAATTTTTTTGATCAAAACCTGACATACTCTGGAGAAAATATTCAAGAACTCGGTAGTTGTTTGGGCTCGTAGAAGGTTAGTAGAAGATACCCCACCACCTTGGTCAGTCAGGAACCATGTGGTGTATTTCTTTATTAAGTGCCTAGTTTCATTTTTTCAACATTAAGAATACTATACAAAACATAGGGGTATGGGGCATAAGGAACTTGTCACACGAGACATAGTCATAACCTATATGATCATTCTCACTCAACAAATTCATCATTCAATGTCTTAGCATTTGAGACATATTTTTAGTGTCAATTTATTCATTCCTAAAACATATGAATATTCTTCCTTTAACCGAGTATAATGAATCTTCACCATGCCCATAGAACAAGTAAATAGGGTTATCGCTAAATTGATTTCCACATAAAGTTACCATTTCCATCCACTAATAGACAAATATCTGAGGTAAAGAATTAAACTAGTCTTTAGCATTTCCTTGCAGTGTTTGCACAAATAACCTCATAAAAAATATTCATAACTCACATGGTATTCATGCATCATTTCCTTAAACATGGTAATATGTTGTTCCACGTGTATATTGATACCACGGAAACAAAAACAATTTGAGTCTTATTCCGGTAGGGATCTAATGAGGGTATCCACATATTTTTCTAAAGTCAAAGGGTTTGAAAATTTTTGGTTTAAACGAGACTCTAGAAGTAACACTAACCTCACCACTATAAGAGATACCCATGGAATGGTTCATAGAGAACTTATTTTTATAGATAAGTATTCACCCCATAAAGTCAAGATTCCATATTGGTAAACATTGAAATAAGAGTTTCAACAAGACGCAAAAATTTAGTTGAACCACATCAAAATTAAAAAACCATTGTTCTACTACAATCAAAAGGATAATGGAGTCACCACTAGAGTGATAAATCTAGAAAAATAAATCAAACAAAATCATGATAGTAAATCACAAATCAAAACACATTTTCATTGGTCATAAATAACAACAAAAAAGGTCAAATCGAAACCCAAGATGAGTACAAAATGTTTTCCCCGGTTACAATGCTAGAAAGGTGTTGGCTCCTAGATCTATCACCTAGGGAAGGGGGATTGGGCTTAGAAACTAGTAGGGAAGTGGGGTAATAGATTTGGAACCATGTGAAACATCATTTGGTAGTTGGGGGTGGGGTATTTCTCCGCTCGTTCACCAAACCTTCTCGAGTGAGTGAAAGGGATGCTCTGAACAAAAGGCGTGGCTGATACCCATTTTGCTTTTGAACTCTACCTTGGTTAGTATGAGAGGACCTAAGATGTAGTTAGGGAGAAGAGGGTAAAGGAGAATACAAAAATGAAATGCTGGATCCATTAGATTAGACTATTGGTGTAAGGTGCAACCACTATATGTAACACTCACTCGAAAGAGTGGTAAGTTAAGAATTGAAAGAACCCAAGAACCCGATATGGACTGCTAAAGGCATTATTATCCCAACCCTCAAATTGATCCCGAGGGTTCTCATAAGTTTTTAGTGGGTTAAATGATGGGGATCTTAGATCGGGGGTAAGAACATGAAAGATGTGAGTATTGGAAATTTTTCTCCCGGGAGGACCTATAAAGTATGAATAAACAATTTGAGATCTATGTAGTGTGTTAAGATATTTTCCAAATATTATTCAAAGTTTAGTAGGGATAAGTAGAACTTAAACCAAAGAAGGGGAAAATATTTCAAGGGTAACTAGGGGAAATCCAAAAATAAAATTTCAACTATAGTGTGTCCCCATTATTACATAAATAGAAGCGAAGAAATGAATGAGAATTTTCCAAGATACTAGTTTGCAGTAAAAACATCGAGCAAACAAACTTTAAATTCATGACAATCCAGATTAGTACACCTAAGGCTAAATTATCCCATGTAAATCATGTTGAATATTTTGTATCAAGGTACCTCTAAGATTTATAAATCATATCCCCAAATCCTACTCAATTTGCAAGGATATTTTTATAGGCTTCAGAAATGATGATTTCAGGTAAGCATAGAAAACGTCAAATGCTCACACCATTCCTAGAAAAGAGCTAAGTACTTGTAAGATAATCTTACATATGAGTTACAACCACAATTCACACAAAATCATAACAAAATACACATATCACTTCCTTCTCAACATCATTTCACAACAAGAACAAAGGAAATATAAAAATATTGATGAATTTGCCAAGTGAGACTAATTAAACTTAGGAAAAACAAGGGAGACATATATTTATGCTCTCAAATCTAGTTAATGACTGTACACATGCAATCATCTTAACATAGATTCCTGATAATTGAGTTACATAGAAAAAACCTTCATCAGAAAATTGTGTTGTCTCCATGGTTGGTAGTGTGTCTATAAATTCCCTCCAATTTTTCCCTCAAAATATTCCAACTCTTTTTCCTTATTTCCAAGGCCTCCTCCTAAAACATCCCCCTTTTTAAAACTCTCCTTGTTATATATTGCCTTATCATCTTAGGGTTTTAGAGTATATTCCTCGGATCTCCAACAAACTATCACTTTCCACAACTTCCGGAATTGACATGAAAAATTCAAATGATTACTCACAAATAGATGCCAATTTTTCCAACTCCCACCATGTCCTTAATATGTCATCATGACACAACAAAATTTTTTTCCAGGTCATGTCACATTAAATATTTATAATTTCCACATGTGTATAAGTATGACATGTCAATAAACTTAATGTGACAAGAAATTCTTAAAATGCATAGAATTTTAATCCTTTTCTCACGAAATGTTCCTCATAAAGAGTTGATATTTATTTTGACCTCACACAAATCTATAAATTGGAATGGGATATGGTATTAATAGATTAATGATGTCCTTTTCCACATCGAGTGCAGCTCCATTCCAATTTAAATGGTCTACCATCCTTGCATTTGTCACCTATCTTTTTCAAAGTCTTCTTTTCCATTTGTAACCACCATCCAAGAAATTTGAGAGCCATTTAGCTTCTTATTGTTTCATTCCATATCAATGCTCTTAGAAATGACCTCGTCTTCTTTGAGTGTAAGTCTTTTAGAAGAGGAACTGGTTTACATGGACCAATTCTTCCAACTCTTAGGGCTGAGAACGAGGCCCTATTTCATCAAATTTTTAGTGTATTGAATGTTAGATCCAATCCCCAAGATTTCACTCATCAGGTAGCCCTGTATTGTCCTTATTGATTTTTTTGCTGAGATGTGCCCTTCCTTCCTAGTTGTTAAAACCTTGCACTTCTTCTTGGTCCACACATAGTTCCATTGAAGTCCATAGTCCCTAAAGAATCACTGGTCTCACCATTTCCCATGTGTTCACAATGACCATTGGCATATATTCAAGGCCTACTATGCCCCCTCCCTAGTAGAAACAAAGATCCCATTTTAGCCCAAATATAGCCTAAAAGTGAAGCTCCGCCCTCATATTCTTGCATGCATAGAACAAAGGAGTGGCTTGCGGTATTAGAGTCCGTTGTGGAAGATATGCAAGTTATGGTTGGATTGCAGGAATTTTCATCTAATAAGAGGCATGCCCTCCCTGATGAAAAAATTAGTGATGTGACACAAGTGCCGAGGCCCATTTGACCGATTCCGGTGCACCAAAGCATATGAAAAAGGAGGGCTTACTCTACATGAATGGGTGAACTCTCTTGAGTGAAGGAAGGAGTTTGTTTACATTCTCAATGGTCCAAGAATATACATCCCTGAAATGCATGAGAAAGGTATGTCGAGGGGCTGCGGGAGACATATAATTCATCTTAAGTGTTGTGGCCCATGAGGAATTCATTTGGCATCGAGACTAGTTCCAAAACAATGCCCCAAATATGTTTGAAATAATGGAAGATTCATATAAGTTCCACTATGTTATATATATGAATATATCTAATTGTTTCTTATTTTGTTCATATATTTATACAATGGAGGGATAAGGCATCTTAAATAAAACCCTAATTTTTCTATTGTAAATCCTTCATTTTTCCTTTCTATTGCCTTTTCACTACACAAATTTTTTTCTATAATCCTAGTATTGCATTTGTTCAATATTCAATCACAGGAAAAACTACCCCATTAATCTACTTCTCATCTTTCTAATGACATGAAAAAAATTAAAAAATAGTGAAGTATCTGAAATGATTTTCAACTTAAGTTATAAATCAAGATTCCCAAGTTGAAACGATAAATCCATAACCATTTTTGAAGTGTTTGGAAAAATTACCACATTTAACTCCGGGCTCGAAACCCCACACAAATCCAAGTATTCACATGTGCCAATAGGGTTTTGGACCATAAATGTAGTCTCACAAAATCCTAAGCACTGGCTTATCCCCACCATCACACTTTATCTATTATTATTATAAGTTTGGAAACCCAAACCGAATTCCACAAAGGACCGAGTCCTCGGGCCTCGAGAGAGACTCTCTTATTTGCACAATACTTATCTTTAGCATAAAATCCCAAAATCCCATTTTTCATTAAGGCACAGATCTATCCTATTCATTTTACTATATGAAATCCTCATGAACTTTATAATAACAACATGAACATTTCCATACTTAGCCATCGATTGTATGAGATAGAATGTGAAGGAGAAATACTCCTCAAAATCGAACCCTCATCCATCGGTCCTCCTAAAAAAGGATTTAAAGGGCATAAAAGCATTGAAAATAGGATGGACATAAATGGTTAACAACATACAACAATGGCATTATTGAAATTTTATGTCCCTTGGTTTGATAATTAAATGATCGTATACTAATGAATAACATACTAATTTCTTTACATTAATTTACATCACCAACCTTTCACATTGTCTCTTCAACACTCTTTATACAATCAAACACTCTCTCAACTCTATCTTGATTCCCTTTAACCACTTTAACTCTCTCACCTAGCTCGTACTTTTTCCCTCTCACAACTATAGTTCAAAATGAATAACTTACATGCACTTTTATAGATGACTCAACTCAAAAACATAACAAATTTTGACATGACCAAATAATTTGGTCATAAAAACATAAAATAACATCTACACCATCATATAAAAACATGACAATGGGCCATATAGGGGGTAATCCACCAAGACATCCAAAAAGCAAAACTTGGCCCAAAACAAGAAAGTCTCCTTCATCCAAGACACCATGAATTACAAGGACTTCATCTAGATACGTGATAGCTCTAAATGATTCATACATGTCAAAAAAACATATAAACATCATCCATTAACTCAAATAACTCCACACCACTCATTCTTCTCACTTCACCACCTAGTAGGATTGTTTCCTACTCAAATCAAGCACTTCCAGAACCATTCTTCATCAATGGAGTTAAAAACACACTAGAAAAACTCAAACTTTCCATGTAACCACTCAATATAAATCCAATTACACTTAGAAAACTTATAATCATGTTACATTTTAGGAAATAATCAACAATGCAAAAATAACCACTTCTCCTCTTTATAAAACTAAATTTCCCAAGAACCAATTTTAGAAACTCAACTTGTTTACACCCTTGATAACACATTTAGGGACTTTAAATTATTTCAATAGGAACAAAATTAATCCTTCTTAACTCTTCAATTTATATCCATCATAAAATAATACATGATATTTGTGTTTTAGATGAATCTTCTCACCAAAGCAAAGTGTTGTCCTCAATTGTGACCTTCTTCATGCTAGCTAATCTGACTTCCAAAAATTAAATAATGAATCTAACACATCACATGATATGTATAAAACACCTCAAAGTACATAAAAATTCACCACCATTCCCAAAATTTATCAAACACTTCCGTTCACACTTGACCGTAAAAATTTCCTTTTTGGCCCAAAACCACTCAAAATGTTTTTACTTTTATAGGTCATCAAATGACCTCACCAAGATCTAAAATGTCTGTAAAAATATATCATAGCTTCCATAATCCTCAAGAAAATAATTTAGTAATATGGTCTAATGGAAAACTATAGATTAAAAATTTATTTCCTATAAACTAGTATATTTGAGTGGAATCCACTAAGTGTCATGAAATGAAACCACCACCATCTAAAAGTTTGGAGAGTCCTATACATAATTCAACCATAAAATTGTATGATACAATCCTTCTAAGGCTCACACCATCAAGTTTTCTCCTTTCTTTCATGAACTAGGGTTTCAAACTCATAAAAATAACTTTTTTATTCGAGATAAAGGTTTTTTAGTTGGGGACCCTATCCAGTTACAAAGAGGCCAAAGCCCATATTAAGAATTACATGGTCCACAAGAAAAAATCAAGACTTTATCAACTAAAGAATCAATATGAGTCCAAAATAAACACAAAATAAATCCGAAGTAAGCCCAAAGTCAGCACAAAGTAAGAAAAAAGTAATCTTGAAGTAAGAAGAATGTCAACCAAAGTCCCATAGAGAAACAAAAGATTCCACCAACTAAAATTTTATATTTCATTAACTTCTGAAATTTCTTTTTGATTTAGGCTAGTCCTTTGTTGATCTCATTGAGTCCCGCATCAATATTCTAATTATCTATCGCCTTGTGATATTCAATGTGAATGATGATTAGTGAGAGAGAGTCAATAACGAATTTGAGGATTGAAAAAGAAATCATAATTATTTTATCTTATGGGTTCAAGTTCCTTTTTATATTTGATATGTTTAAACAAATGTCCATAGCGGGTCATTTCCAATTTTTTCTTCCCTTTGACATTCTTAAATTTCTTCAACATCTCTTTAAGTTTTATGACTTCATCCTTAATAGTTTTGTACTTGTATTATAGATATTTAATGCAATTTGATTCACCTCAATCCTAAATGGGTTTGGGATGAGGGATAGTCTTAGAAAATCATCCATGGAAAACAACTTTCCTTCTTAACAATTGTTTATAAATTTTTGGGCTTGATTTAATCTCATTCTGACTCTAAGATCTTCTTAACTCCATAGATAATCATCCTCGAAGGATCGGGGTCCCATGCAATCATCACATGTGTCAGGCTAGTAAGATTTATCTCACCTCAATCTAGAAAATACACTTTATAGAACTTAATAGGACTAAAAACACCATATATTACAAAATGTTCATTATAGGACTTTAAATTTTTTTCCCACAACACCATTGTACCCTTTGCTAACATATCCAATTATCACTTATTTATAAATAGCTCTACATGTTCACCACCATTAAGAATTGCATGACTAAACCTTAGGGTTTTTGTAGTTCGTAATAAAAAAGTGAACTAACACTACCATTATGCATGAAAACACTAAAAAATACCTCTACATGATGAAAATAGTATTACATGCCTTCATGAATGTCTCCAAGGAATCACACACTTCTTCAAGTGACCATCTTACCTTATTAGGACTCCATGTACTAGGATTAGGTCTAGTTACGCACTTATAAACCATGTCTAAACCTATACCTAAACTATGAAGATCACATGAGTTTATAAAAACTCTCCAATCATGATCTACATGCCTCTACCAATCTCCTAAAGCCACCATGAAACTCAAACAATCATGTTTAATTATCAATACTAACTAGGTCACTGATTAGGCTTACTAGGCTAAGCCAATCTCATTATGATCTCTCTTGAAACCATACCACACCATGTTTTCAATTTTCACCATTATATAAATCATTTTATAGCACTCCATATAATCCTCTTTATCAATAATTATCTTTTACATCAATGGCAACCATCTAACTCACACATTCCAACATGTAACGAGATCATGTACTTAAATTTTCACTTTGTTTCTCCTACTATAACTCTTGGAAATTGAAAAAGTACAATTTTAGGGGGTAATATTTCTACTATAAAAATATAGGGAATCATCTTGTATGAAAATATTGTCACCTCAAATTTTTGTGGCAATAGAAAAATGTGTCAAAATCTTAGTGGAATCTAGTTTTTGGTTAATGATACGTGAAGAAAAATCAGTTCCGGATTACATGGCTCTTTGGAATAAATTTTTAAGATGGTGTACTCTTATGACTTAGGAAATCATGTTTACAGAAGATAAGAAGTTATCTGTATTGGGAATAGGTACATTCTGTCATGTTTTTTCTTAATTGAAAATGAAGCAATCCATCTCTTTTATGCAAAATAAATTCACTACTAGGGATTATGAATTTGAGTTTCAGTTTTCATAGTTTTGGGGTTCAAACAACATTACCTTGGATCAATTCCATTGATCCAAGGTATGCTTCTAATTTTCATGTCTTGTTGTCATGATGTCCAATTTGGACAGATGGAAGGTTTTGGACCTTGAATGTGCAAAGGTTATGAACGAACCTCTCCATGGATCTCTTCTTTGCATTTAATCAAGTAACAATTTGGTTCTTCTTTTTTATTCTGGTATGATGAAGTTTTCATTAGGGACTTGGGACCTAATAGAACTATGTTCTAAAACTAGTAACTCTATCCTAAGGGTTAAACCTAACCTAAGTTAATATGTTCTTTTGTTAATTGGGATGAAAAAATAATTAAGAGGGACCTAGACTAAAACTATGGACTTACTATGGACCTATGTTGATTTCCTAAATTAGTGTCTAACCTAACTAAGGGAATGGCTAACCTAAGGGGGCCTATGAAATGACATGGGGAAAGAGGCAAGTGGGAGGCAACAAATTCAAGGAATTTAAGGCAATTTATTAAGCCTTATCTCTTTCTTGTAGCCAAATTTGGAAAAGGCAGTTAGAAAATTAAGATGGATGAGTTGGATTTTTTTCCAAAGTTTTATGAGGCATGTTTTGTTTGAATTAAGTCCACTCCAAATTTGGAGATGGTGGTGGCGGGAAAATAGGAAGGACTGATAGTCCTACTTTGCATTTAATTTTTGGAAATTGGAAAACCACCTAGGAAGAAGATAAAGGGGTTTTGGTTTTGTTGATTCATTTGGTTTTGGAGCTAGAGATATGCATGTGGTTGTTTTTGTTTTCAAACCTCTAGTTTGATTTTTGCATGCAATGTGTCAATGCATGAGTTTTCTTCCTTGCATGGCATGTGGAAGAAAGGGTTGGCACTTTGTGAGACTATAAGGAGGAGATAGAGGAAGTTTTTGTGTGGTTTTTTGGCATTTTGAAAAGAAGATTGAGGCTCTGCTTGGAAAATTATGTGAATTGGTGAAGGAAAAGTGCTATCAGGCATGATAGGCTCTATCCATTAAGTTTTATGCTTTTACTTAAATGTTCATAAAAATAACTCTGCTCTTTGGAATAGACTAGTTTTCATTCTACTAATATGATTTCTCTACTTGAGGTTTTTGTGTTGTTTATTGGGAATGCTTTTTCGATTCTATTTGAATGATGGAAAGAGTGATCTGGGTTTTTTATTCTCTTGATTGATAGTTGGGTTATGCTTTAATCCTATTGCATGGGCTTGAGATCAAGTCAAAAAATGTATATGATCTTGTTTGAACTATTTAAATATAGGAACTCGGTTGTTTAAATCTATGGAACTTGTTCTAAAAGAAAAGATCTTGTTTCTTCACCATTGGAAAAATTCAGTTGATAAAATATTTGAATATATTACTTTTGTTTGATCTTACATGATTTTATTTTAGGAGAATAAAATTTTGTGACTTTGGCTTAAACATACTCTATTGAGTACTATGAAGAAAGTTCAAAATTGGTGAACGTGTCGGTTTTATTATAGTTGTCTATAATTGTGAATTTGGGTTTTGTTGTATTAATTTGGTTGTAAATTATGACCCTGTGATTATTTAGGAAAGGTAAATTATTGTGGGTTTTTCTTGGAAATTGTTATTTTAAAAATCCTGCAAATGTATACTTCTTCTATTCACTGGAATTGTTTAGTTGTTTTCGAGGCCTAGTTTTTGGAAGCCCGTAAGGGAAATATTATTCAGTTTTCTACTTTATTGGGTCTTTGGATAACCTTTGAAAGTATGACATCTGGTGCTAAGAAGGAAAACTCCATTAGGTATGGTTTACTTGTATTTTTTGGTTATTATTGTCAACTTGAACTTCTTGATAGTTCTATTGACATTGTTTTGATGTATTGTGTTAGCCTGTTTCTTAGACCTTGGGCCATTAAACTTGGTTTCATTCTTTCATATCTTAGGAAATGTTTCTTCATGAAAATGGAATGATGACTTTTTTTAGGTTAAATCATTTTGATTACTTCTTCCTATACGGATCTAAGTTAGGAAGATTGTTTAGACTTACCATTGTTAAATTATTCCTTTCATTCTATACTTTTTTTGAAATGGTTTATTTGTTATCTTGTGGAAATAAAGGCTATCTTTACCATCTCTTGGAATGATGAAAGGTAAGGGAATGTTGTTTTTTTTTTCTTTCTTTCCTTTCTCTTGTTGTTGTTCATTCAATTTGAACCTAGATTAGATCTCTGTTTGGGATTTTGGTTTGAGACATTAGATAATGACCTTGTCAATATAGGTTATTGGTTCTTTAGGTTCTCCTTTAATCATACAAGAGTTGAGGGTTGTGATATCTCTTCCTCTCCTTCTTTTTATTCTTTTTCATCTTCACACTTGGTGAAGATGTTGTCTTTCTTTGGTCTATTTCATTATGCAACTTCTTGATTGTCTGGTAAGAATGATTGCAAAATGTTGTTAGGGAAGTATAGCTGAAGTTGAAATTAATTGATGGAATATTATGTTTGGTTGGAAGTATTTGATGGTTTAATGATTTTTTCTAGAGTATAAACTTAACCATTTAAATTACTTAAGGTAATGATTGCAATGGTGCATCTTTTTGAGATTGGAGTGTAACTCTTTTTCTTGTTGGAAGTAATCTTACATCTTTAAGTGGTCTGATTTATCTTGTTTGGTTGTTAACTTGATTTGGTTCCTAGTTCTGAGTTTGAGTATTAGGATACTCTAAACCGGACACTTAAATGTTATGATGATTTGGTTATTTTAACTTATTTCTTATGATATTTAAGTTCAATTGTTGGCAACTCAGATTTTAGGATGAATATAGGTTAATGAAATATTGAGATGGAAGTATTGTTGTAAATGATCTACTGTTAAACTATGCCTAAAAGCTAGTTAGGATAGTTACCTTTTTTTGTTAAATGGATCTAATCAAATGAGTGATCATGAAAAGAAATGTATGAAAGTAGTAGTGAAATTCTGATGAAATGTTACTTATCTGAATTATTGTTTAAATTCTTTTGATAAAAGACAATAGTATGGATGGTTGAAGTTGTTATATTTCATGACCTAACCTTACTTTTGATTTGTTGTATATCTCTTTCTCTCTTTTTTTTTTTTTGAGTATTGTAACTCCTTTTGGCTATGTCTTTCTAATTGCTTCAGGACTGTTTCATAACAACAAAGTTCTTTTTATGAAACAATTAGTTAAAAGCACATCATTTTAATGATTTAGTGTTTATCATGCTCAATTCAATGAACTGACCCATGCTAGAAATTTTGCAGATGGACTTCGTAAGTGATGAAAGGAGAAATATCTTTAGGAAGTTACATTTGTTTATCAAAGAGACTGATCTTTTTATGATGAAATATGGTTCATTACTTGAAATGTATTTGATGTAAAAGAAAGTTGTATCTGAAATTGATTGAAATAGTGTTGTTTGATATTAGTAATATCTGAAGAAGTTTGGACTTGTAAATGTATAATTTCCTCCTTGTTGAATGAAATATGTGTGAAATTTGTTTGTACTTGATGTAATTCCTTTTGGCATGCAATGAGTGGAAATAATGAATATTACTCTATTTCACAAATAGTAGCATACTTTTATGGTTTGGAATGGAGTAAATAGAAGTCTGAGGTGTTAGATGTATTACCCTCTCTAGTGAGGATGCAACTTATAAAGTTGACTTTCTTACATTGATACTCAACTATATCTCTATGACTATATTTAAATCAAATGTTTGTATGAGAATTAAAC
Source organism: Taxus wallichiana var. yunnanensis (assembly GCA_018340775.1). NCBI lineage: Eukaryota > Viridiplantae > Streptophyta > Pinopsida > Cupressales > Taxaceae > Taxus > Taxus wallichiana. The sequence goes on from CM031242.1 coordinate 247,041,233, forward strand.
CTTGATAATAATTTATAATGTACAATGGGTTTATAATAGACTTTAACCCTTAATAAGGGAAAGGAAAGACAATTCCCTTGAAATGAATCATAGTCCTAATTTAAGACCTTTTTGATATGAATCCTGATTGTTATCTGTAGTTAGAGAAGGTGTGATTTCTCATGTAGACTTCCTTAATTAAAATAGGAATGTAGGAAAAGAAAATTAAAAGGGAATTAGACTTCATTTCAATGAAGTCTAATATGAAAAAGGACCTCTCAAAAACTTATATAAGCTAGGGTTGTATTAAGTGAGTAAATAAATGAACACTTCCATGTGTACTAGGCCTTTAATGTAAAATTTGAATCAGGTTGTTAATAGTTCAAATCATAGCATGTGAGTTGGATAGAAAGAAAATTTATCTGCATAACTTCATCTAATGTAGTTTTAACTCTGAATCTTAACAATTAAGGAACCTAGTTATTCAGTAGGGTTGTTGTAATTAATCGGTAATGAGGAAATTAATAAGATATAACTTTATCTAAGGTATGTTCATCCAGATGAGGAAAACTCAATTAGATGTTGACACACACGCCAACTATACATAGTACCTTTATGATGACAAGGGTCTTCATGAGGATACTATGTTGCAGTTGACATGTTTCAACACCCTTCAGAGTTTGTTCAACTAGACTAACATAAATTCTAACTTGATCATAGTTCTTCCCTAGGTAAAGATAGGGGCATGATCTAGTGTCGGGGTTAACTCACGTTGACTTAGGATAAATAGACATGCCCAATCGACATAAGTCGATTGAGTATGTCTAAGTACCCTTAGTCACCATAAGTAGTCCTCCACACTTGGCCATGTTGCTAACCTTGGCTAGGGTTAAACCTTGAACAAGTGGACTGACAAAAGTCAGTGAAGACCATTCTAGATAATAGATCAAGTAGGGTGAAGGACTTATTCCATTTGATGAGTATGTCATCTAGGAATATAAACATGAATAATGTTTAAAATCTTTGGCCAAAGTATCACAAGCTATTGGTTGCATTGTCCTATGTCACCTAGTTTAAGAAGCAAGATTTCAGATGAATATCGGTAATAAATATTCAGATAGGCCTCTTAAACAGAACACTTGATACCTCTAAAAGGGTAAAAGAACCAAGTATATAGTATACACATTATAAAGTTAACATGAGAGATCGGTATGATACCGAGTCATGAAATGAGAGATCGGTGTTCACCGAGTCATTTACAACTTGCATATGGTTTTCTATTATGAGATAGATTGGCTTTGGAATGTGTGTTCTAAATTATGTTAATTTAGAATAGAGAACATTATGCAAAAAAAAAAATTTCCCTTGTTTCTAAAGTCTTAAAATGGGAATGTTACATCTTGGTATCAGAGCTGAAGGTTGCAGCTCTTGGACCTATTATGTCCATAATCTGATAAAACTTAAATTTTCTTGTTAACAAAAATGGTTAGAACAAGAGGAAATGTTACAAACAACCCACCACCAGGTGGAGAAGTAACTACCACCCAAAAACTCATGAGATCCTTGCTTCCCTATTGGACACAAGAGATCATCTCTAGCTATACTAGAACAACAAGTAATGGGAAATGAGGAGGATGAAGAAGATGTTGGTAATAAAAATCAACCACCTCCTGGGGACAATGCCAATATTGGAAATTTGGGTTGATAACAATAATGTTGCCAATGCTAATGCAAATGTACCCAATCATCTTGAGAATAAAAAGGTGAGATTGGTGGTTGAACTCACAAATGATATAAAAAGGATAAGTCCACCCAAGTTTGATGGCACTACACTTGGGAGATGGAGCTAAGAACTGGCTCAACAAAATGGAGAAGTACTTTGCAATAAGGAACTTCTCTGAGGAAACTAAAGCAATATGGGGAGCTTATCAACTTTCCCATGAGGCATCTTCTTGGTGGGACAACCATAAGGATGAATTAAACATTGATGAAACAAACATCACTTGGGATCAATTTAAAAATTATTTTAGGCAATGATGGCTGCCACAACTTTACTATGATCAGAAAATGACTGAATTTCAAAACTTAGCTCAAGGAAAGTTAACTATAATGGAGTACTTGGGAGAATTTTACTAAGCTTCTCAAGTACATGCCTCAATATCAAAACTGATGAGAAGTTTAGGATATGGAAATTCATAATATGGATTAAATCCTATTATAGGTGGTGAAGTAGATGTTCACAACCCAACCACCATGGAAGGGGTTGTTGAAAAATCCATAAGGCAGAACAAAATTAAAAGCAATCTCTACCCATAAGGAGGAAATCAAAAAGAAAATTCCTAATTCTTCTTCATCCCTTGCACCCAAAAAGGGACCATGGAAAAATTTTGGTGCTAAAAACAAATTTTTTTTGATAATAACAAGAAAACTGCAGCAAATAAACTTGTTGCTAATGTTCAAAACAATTTTGTTAAGAACAATAATAATGGACATAAGTCCTATGGAGGACAAAATGACAATTTTAAGGCCGGAAATAAATTTGAGCCTAAGAAAGGACCTGTAGGAGGCTACTACAATTGTGGCAAAGATCATTATGCAAATCAATGTCCTCTAAGGAAGGATGACCACAATCAACAACATAAGATACATGCTGCAGTAGTGACAAAAAAAGATGAAAAGTAAGTTACACCTATAGAAGTGCCAGGTAAGTTATTTGGTATACATGTTACTATAATTTTTGATACTGGAGCTATTGAATGCTTTATTTCTACTAAATTAGCTTCAAAATTAAAAATAAAAGATGGAAAAATGGATAAATCATGGGTTGTACATTATGGAAATAATGTTGTCCACACAATTAGTATGTGTCTTTTTGGAGCAGTCCTTGACTTGCCTAGTTTTTCCACTAAAGTTGATCTTTACGTTTCTCCTTTGGGGTCTTATGATGTAATCATAGGTGTTAACTAGCTTTTGAACATAAAGCAAAAGTTGATTGTTTTGAAAAACATATTAGTTGTCTAGATGATCTGCATGAAAAACAACAGACATCCAGGGGGTAAAATGTGAGATTTTAGTTAGAAAATTGTCATCCATGTAACTTAAAAAGGCCAAAAACAAAGGTTGCACCTTGTATGCAGTAAAAATTTTTGAAACAACTTGAAGGGGATAGTGATTTCTTGGAAAGATACCCATTGTTACAAAATTTCAGTGATGTGTTTCCGGAAGAACTACCCAGTCTTCCACCCAAATGGGAGTTTGATTTCATGATTGAGATCAAGCCGGGAACCAAACCTATTTCCAAGGCACCATATCAATGACTACCATTGAACTGGTAGAGCTTAAGGCATAGTTACAAGAACTATTGTCTAAAGGTTTGATAAGACCAAGTGTCTCACCTTGGGGAGCACCGGTAATTTTTGTGAAAAATAAAGATGGAACACTTAGATTGTGCATTGATTATAGGATGTTAAACAAAGCAAAAAAATCAAAAAATATATCCACTTCCTAGAATTGATGATTTGTTTGATCAGATGCATGGTGCATCAGTATATTCTAAGATAGATATTTGATCTGGGTATCATCAATTAAGAATCAAAGATGAAGATATTCATAAAACAACTTTTAGGACAAGGTATGGGCATTATGAATTCACAGTTTTACCTTTTGGTTTGACAAATGCACCTACAACTTTTATGAACTTAATGAATAATATATTTCAAGAATACTTGGAAAATTTGTGCTTGTATTCTTGGATGATATTCTCATATATTCTAAAATCATTGATGAGCATCATGAGCATTTGAAGATAGTTCTGGAAATCTTAAGAAAAAGAAGATTGTATGGTAAGTTATCCAAATGTTCTTTCTACGAGACAAAAGTGCACTATCTAGGGCATGTCATAAGTAAAGATGGAATAGTAGTAGACCCATCAAAAATTGTTGCAATAACTGAGTGGCCTACACCTAAGAATGTACATGAAGTCAGAAGCTTCATGGGTCTCGTTGGTTACTATAGAAAGTTTGTAAAGGACTTTTCAAAGGTCATTGCACCAATAAATTTGTTGCAAAAGAAAGATAAGAAATTTGTGTGGAGTGAAAAATGTGAATATGCATTTAAGACTCTAAAGAAACAACTAACATTTGCACCTATTTTGGTTGTACCTGATCCAAATGGAGACTTTACTTGTAGTAATAGATGCTTCTTCGGGGAAGGGCTTGGAGGTATTTTATTACAAAATGAGCATGTTATAGCATATGAAAGTAGAAAAACTCAAGTTACATGAACTGAATTATGCTCCCCATGACCTAGAGCTTGCTTCCATTGTTCATGCACTTCAAGTATGGAGGCATTATCTTTTAGGGAGACCTTTTGAATTAAATACTGACCATCTTGGGCTGAAGTATATTTTCACTCAGCCAAATCTGAATGCAAGACAATGAAGGTGGTTAGAATTTCTATCTCAGTATGATTTTGACATAAGTTATATAAAAGGAAAGGAAAATAGAGTGGAAGATGCACTAAGTCATAGGAAACATATTTCTGCACTTATAACATTGAGAACTCAGTTTAAGGATGAAGTAAAAAGTATCATGGAATCTGATTCTTATTTTTAGCAAGTGAAAACAACACTTGTTGCAGATCCAAATGATATGAGATATAGAGGTTTTCACTTTGATGATGAAGGAATCTTGAGATATGATAATAGAGTATATATACCTTTAGAAATGAATTAAGGAGGAAGTTGTTAACTAAATTTCATAATTCACCTTATTCAGGACATCCCAATTACAAAAATGCTTGCTGATATAAAACAACAATATTTTTGGAAAGGGATGAAAAAATATGTAATTGATTTTGTGACACACTACTTAGAATGTCAGTGTGTTAAGGCTGAACATATGCATCCAAGCTGGTTTATTATACCCTCATAGCATACCGCAGTATAAATGGAAAGTAATTAGCATGGATTTTTTTCAAGGGCTGCCTATGTCAAGAAATAAGCATGATGTTATTCTAGTTATTGTTGATAAACTAACAAAGGTAGCACATTTTATTGTTGGTAATCTTAAGGATGATTCACCTATTTTAGAAAAAATTTGTGCATGAAATTTTTAGATTACATGGTGTACCTAAATTGATCATATCAGATAGAGATCCAAGGATGACATCTAGATTTTGGAAAACACTCAATGCAGCCTTAGGAACTAAACTTGAATTTTAGTTCAACATACCATCCTAAAATGGATGGGAAAACTGAAAGAGTTAATCAAGTTTTGGAAGATATGTTACAAATGTACTTGCATGGATCAACAGTAAAAATGGGAAGAGTACCTTCCATTAGTTGAATTTTCTTATAATAACATGTATCACGCCTCTCTGAAAATGGAACCTTTCAAGCATTATACGGAAGGAAATGTAGAACTCCAGTTAGTTGGGATAACATAGAGGAAAGAGAGGTAATTGGACTGAGATCCTTATTGAAATGGAACAACAAGTTAAAATGATTCGTGAATGTTTGAAGGAAGCAACAGATAGGAAAAAAATTATGCAAACTTAAAAAGGGTTGACAAGAAATTTGAACTTGGTGAGAAGGTATTTTTGTGGGTTAAACCAAAAAAGAGTTCTATAACCTTTGCAAGGCTGCCAAGTTATCACCTCGTTATGTGGGACCCTTTGAAATTGTTGAAATAATCAACCATGTAGCTTATCGTTTAGCTTTACCACCTGCTTTATCATGAATGCATGATGTTTTCCATATTTCTTTACTTAAGAAATACATTTCAGATTTATCACATGTGTTAAATTGAATTCCTTGTAGGTCTAAGACCTAGGAATAATCATGGTTAAACCCATTCGAGTGCTGAAACTCACAAATGCACTTAAGAAATCATGAAATAAGTCAATGCAAGGTCCAATGGGACCAGTTTAATGAAGAAAGTGCAACATGGGAAAACCTCAAAGATATGAAAACTACTTTTCCACATTTATTTGAACAGAGTTGATTTTGTTGATTGATAAAACTTGAATATTTTATTCTTATTATATCAATAAATCTGCTAGTTTTGGGTAGATACTAAATTCATTAGTATTGAAACAACTATTTTATTGTTGAATAATTATGAAAATTTGAATTTCTCAAATCTGGTTTTATTATGAACTTATGAATGAAAGAATTATAATTTGGTTATATTCTTGTTTAAATTTATTAGACTAAGTTAATCATCGGGATGATGATGCTTTTTAGGAGGGAGGTATGTAATGCCTCTAACATGACTAGTACCTATGATGACTTTTACTATAGAAGGTACAAACATTGACAGTGATTTTGTCTTAAGATGGTGTACTCTTATGACTTAGGAAATCATGTTTGTAGAAGATAAGAAGTTATCTATTGGGAATAGGTACATTCTGTTGTGTTTTTTCTTAATTGAAAATGAAGCAATCCATCTCTTTTATGTAGAATAAATTCACTTCTAGGGATTATGAATTTGAGTTTTAGTTTTCATAATTTATGGGGTTTCAAACAACATTACCTTGGATCAATTCCATTGATCCAAGGTATGCTTCTAATTTTCATGTCTTGTTGTCATGATGTCCAATTTGGATAGATGGAAGAGTTTTGGACTTGAATGTGTGAAGGTTATGAATGAACCTCTCCATGGATCTCTACTTTGTATTTAATCAAGTAATAATTTGGTTCTTCTTTCTATTATGGTATGATGAAGTTTTCATTGGGGACCTAGGACCTAATATAACTATGTTCTAAAACTAGTAACTCTATCCTAAGGGTTAAACCTAACCTAAGTTAATATGTTCTTTTGTTAATTGGGATGAAAAAGAATTAAGAGGGACCTAGACTAAAACTATGGACTTACCTATGGACCTATGTTGATTTCTAAATTAGTGTCTAACCTAACTAAGGGAATGGATAACCTAAGGGGGCCTATGAAATGACATGGGGAAAGAGGCAAGTGGGAGGTAAGTGAATTCAAGGAATTTAAGGCAATTTATTAAGCCTTATCTCTTTCTTTTTAGCCAAATTTGGCAAAAGGCAAGTTAGAAACTTAAGATGGATGAGTTGGCATTTTTGCCAAAGTTTTATGAGGCATGTTTTGTTTGAATTAAGTCCACTCCAAATTTGGAGATGGTGGTGGTGGGAAAATAGGAAGGACTGATAGTCCTACTCTGCATTTAATTTTTGAAATTGGTGAAACCACCTAGGAAGAAGATAGAGGGTTTGGTTTTGTTGATTCATTTGGTTGGAGCTAGAGCTCTGCATGTGGTTGTTTTTTTTTCAAACCTCTAGTTTGATTTTTGCATGTAATGTGTCAATGCATGAGTTTTCTTCCTTGCATGGCGTGGAAGAAAGAGAGAGATGGACATTGTGAGACTATAAGGAGGAGATAGAGGAATTTTTGTGTGGTTTTTGCATTTCAAAAAAGATTGAGGCTCTCTCTTGGAAAATTCTACAAATTAGTGAAGGAAAGCACTATCAGGCATGATAGGCTCTATCCATTAAGTTTTATGCTTTTACTTAAATGTTCATAAAAACAACTCTGCTCTTTGGAATAGATTGGTTTTTTATTGCTAATAAGATTTCTCTGCTTGAGGTTTTTGTGTTGTTTATTGGGAATGATTTTTTATTCTATTTGAATGATGGAAAGAGTGATCTAGGTTTTTGATTCTCTTGATTGATAGTTGGGTTATGCTTTAATCATGTTGCATGGGCTTGAGATCAAGTCAAAAAATGTATATGATCTTGTTTGAACTATTTAAATCTATAGGAACTTGGTTTTTTAAATATGTGGAACTTGTTCTAAAAGATCTTGTTTCTTCTCATTGGAAAAAATTCAGTTGATTAAAATTTTTATTTTGAATATCTTACTTTGTTTTTTTCTTACATGATTTTATTTTAGGAGAATAAAATTTTGATGACTTGCTTAAACATACTCTATTGAGTATATGAATGCTTAAAGTTTAAAATTGTGTGAATGTTTATTTTTATTATAGTTGTCTATAATTGTGAATCTGGGTTTTTTTGTATTAATTTATTACATAATTTGACCTGTGATTATTTAGGAAAATAAATTATTTTTTCTTGGAATTTTTTTTAATGAAATTGAATTTTTTTTTAAAAAGATCCTGCAAATGTATACTTCTTTATTCTTGAATTGATTTATTGTTTTGAGGCCTTGGTTTTTGGAAGCCCATAAGGGAAATATTATTCATTTTTCTACTTTATTGGGTCTTTGGATAACCTTTGAAAGTATGGCATCTGGTGCTAAGAAGGAAAAATCCTTCGGGTATGGTTTATTGTATTTTGGTTATTGTTGTCAACTTGAACTTCTTGATAGTTCTATTGATATTGTTTTGATGTATTGTGTTAGCTTGTTTCTTAGACCTTGGGCCATTAAACTTGGTTTTCGATTTTTCAGATCTTAGGAAATGTTCTCTTCTTCATGAAAATGGAATGATGACTTATTTTAGGTTAAATCATTTTGATTACTTCTTCTCCTATACGGATCTGAGTTAGGAAGATTGTTCAGACTTACCCTTTTATTAATTCCTTCCTTTCATCTCTATCTTTTTTGAAATGGTTTATTTGTTATCTTGTGGAAATAAAGGCTATCTTTACTATCTCCTTGAATGATGAAAGGTAAGGAATGTTTTTTTTTTTCTTCATTCTTTCCTTTCTCTTGTTTTTTTGTTCATTCAATTCAAACCCAGATTAGATCTTTGTTTGGGATTTTGGTTTGAGACATTAGATAATGACCTTGTCAATATAGGTTATTGGTTTCTTTAGGTTCTCTTTAATCATACAAGAGTTGAGGGGTTGTGATCTTTCTCCCTCTCCTTCCTTTATTCTTCTTTCATCTTCACACTTGGTGAAGATGTTGTCTTTCTTTGGTCTGTTTCATTATGCAACTTCTTGACTATCTAGTAAGAATGATTGCAGAATGTTGTTAGGGAAGTATAGCTGAAGTTGAAATTAATTGGATGGAATATTATGTTTGGATGGAAGTATTTGGATGGTTTAATGAGTTTTCTAGAGTATAAACTTAACCATTCTAACTACTTAAGGTAATGATTGCAATGGTGCATATTTTTTGAGATTGGAGTGTAACTCTTTTTCTTGTTGGAAGTAATCTTACATCTTTAAGTGGTCTGATTTATCTTGTTTGGTTGTTAACTTGATTGGTTCCTAGTTTTGAGTTTGAGTATTAGGATACTCTAAACCGGGACACTTAAATGTTATGATGATTTGGTTATTTTAACTTATTTCTTATGATATTTAAGTTCAATTGTTGGCAGCTCAGATTTTAGGATGAATATAGGTTAAGGAAATATTGAGATGGAAGTATTGTTGTAAATGATCTACTTTGAACTATGCCTAAAAGATAGTTAGGATAGTTACCTTTTTTTGTTAAACAAATCTAATCGAATGAGTGATCATGAAAAGAAATGTATGAAAGTAGTAGTGAAATTATGATGAAATGTTACTTATCTAAATTACTTGTTTAAATTCTTTTGATAAAAGAAATAGTAGTATGGATGGTTGAAGTTGTTATATTTCATGACCTAACCTTACTTTTGATTTGTTGTATATATCTTTCTCTCTTTCTTTTGTTTGAGTATTGTAACTCCTTTTGGTTATGTCTTTTGAATTGCTTTAGGACTGTTTCATAACAACAAGTTCTTTTTATGAAACAGTTAGTTAAAAGCACATCATTTTAATGATTTAGTGCTTATCATGCTCAGTTCAATGAACTGACCCATGCTAGCAATTTTGTAGATGGACTTCATAAGTGATGAAAGGAGAAAGATCTTTAGGAAGTTACATTTGTTTATCAAAGAGACTGATCTTTTTATGATGAAATATGGTTCATTACTGAAATGTATTTGATGGAAAATAAAGTTGTATCTGAAATTGATTGAAATAGTGTTGTTTGATATTAGTAATATCTGAAGTGTTTGGACTTGTAAATGTATAATTTCCTCCTTGTTGAATGAAAGATGTGTGAAATTTGTTTTATACTTGATGTAATTCCTTTTGGCATGCAATGAGTGGAAATAATAATATTACTCTATTTCACAAACAATAGTATATACTTTTATGGTTTGGAATGGAGTAAATAGAAGTCTGAGGTGTTAGATGTATTACCCTCTCTAGTGAGGATGCAACTTATAAAGTTGACTTTCTTACATTGATACTCAACTATATCTCTATGACTATATTTAAATCAAATGTTTGTATGAGAATTAAACCTTGATAATAGTTTATAATGTACAATGGGTTTATAATAGACTTTAACCCTTAATAAGGGAAAGGAAAGAAAATTCCCTTGAAATGAATCATAGTCTTAATTTAAGACCTTTTTGATATGAATCTTGATTGTTATCTGTAGTTAGAGAAGGTGTGCTTTCTCATGTAGACTTCCTTAATTAAAATAGGAATGTAGGAAAAGAAAATTAAAAAGGGAATTAGACTTCATTTCAATGAAGTCTAATATGAAAAAGGACCTACTCAGAACTTATATAAGCTAGGGCTGTATTAAGTGAGTAAATAAATGACACTTCCATGTGTATTGGGCCTTTAATGTAAAATTTGAATCAGGATTGTTAATAGTTCAAATCATAGCATGTGAGTTGGATAGAAATAGATTTATCTGCATAACTTCATCTAATGCAGTTTTAACTCTAAATCTTAACAATTAAGGAACCTAGTTGTTCAGTAGGGTTGTTGTAATTAATCGTAACGAGGAAATTAATAAGATATAACTTTCTATCTAAGGTATGTTTGTCCAGATGAGGAAAACTCAGTTGGATGTTGACACACACCAACTTGTAGTGCATAGTACCTTCATGATGACTAAGGGTCTTCACAAGGATACTATGTTGCATAGTTGACATGTTTCAACACCCTTTAGAGTTTATTCAACTAGACTAACATAAATTCTGACTTGATCATAGTTCTTCCTAGGTAGAGATAGGGGCATGATCTAGTGTCGGGGTCAACTCACATTGACTTAGGATAAATAGACACACCCAAATCGACATAAGTCGATTGAGTATGTCTAAGTACCCTTAGTCACCATAAGTAGTCCTCCACACTAGGCCATGTTGCTAACCTTGGCTAGGGTTAAACCTTGAACAAGTGGACTGAAAAAAGTCAGTGAAGACCATTCTAGATAACAGATCAAGTAGGGTGAAGGACTATTTTGTTTGATGAGTATGTCATCTAGGAATATAAACATGAACAATATGTTTAAAATATTTGGCCAAAGTATCACAAGTTGCTAGTTGTGTTGTCCTATGTCACCTAGTTTAAGAAGTAGGATTTCAGATGAATATCGGTAACAAATATTCATATATAGGCCTCTTAAACATAACACTTGATACCTCTAAAAGGGTAAAAGAACCAAGTATACGTAGTATACACATTATAAAGTTAACATGAGAGATCGGTATGATACTGAGTCATGAAATGAGAGATCGGTGTTCACCAAGTCATTTACAACTACATATGGTTTTCTGTTATGAGATAGATTGGCTTTGGAATGTGTGTTCTAAATTATGTTAATTTGTAAGAAGGATTCCATGGTGATTTTTTTCACTTCTATAACCTTGGGTGAAAATGGATAATAATGACAAACAAATGTTCCTTACCCCATTTCAAAACCAATATTTACACTAAACTTACTGAAATAGCATGGAAACATGAAATCTTCACCCATAGAGCTCGAGATGGAATTTTGAGATAAAATAGTATATGATTCTGAATCCTAATTCAATTATAAGACTAATGAAATAGGTTTTAGACCTCTATTCTATATAAAACTCCAAAAATATCTTTTTTTGTGGGACAATGAGGTATACATGTGAAGGTGTAATTGCCTCAAGAAAACATAAGAACTTGGATCAAATTCAATACTTCCACCATGTAGAGGATTCTTCCATATTTCCATTTTATATTTTATTTCCTTCTAACTCCTTAAAAATCTCCTAGAATCAGCCAAAGAAGTCTAGGTTCACATTATGAATGCTCATTCCTTACTCTTGAAAAACCAACTTTTGCATAGAATGTCCCTAAACCATCAAATATTTCCTAAAATGTCCTAAAACACTTCCAACACATTCTAGGATTTCTATTTATACCTATGGATGTTAATGATATTTTAGAACCTTCCTAAAAGATGCACACATGCCTTGAAATGTCCAAAATTTTCCTTTCTAATCCTTCCATAGATCTAGTCTTCTCATTGTATTTGTTGAATGAAAGAATTGACCTTATCCCATCACTTTGAAAAATTGTAAAATATTATTTAGTGAAAATCATAATGGAAACATTGTTTCTCCCCCTCATAATAATAACATACTCATGAAAATAATATTTTTGACCATGAATCATCATAAAGACATAATTCTTACCTCCTCCTAAATCTATCACAGTTGATAACCCTCTCATAGACCTGATTTTTGCCATATGAGAACTATTTGCAACTCAAGAACCTATATCCCTAACGCATCGTTTTAAACCATTTTGTCAAAATTTATCATGCTATAGAAGATCCCTCATCACATGAAACTTTATCATATGAATACTCCTTTGAAACCTTCTTCCTTATCTTAACTGTTTATGCAAAACTGAGTCTTCATATTTAGCATGTATGCAATGGATAAGGATCAACAAGATAACCTTTATATTATGAAAAATATTCAAATTCATCAATATTTTGAATATTTTTTTGTATCTTGCTTAGACATATGATTTTCACCCCCTTAAAATAGCTCAAAAATTATAAAAAATCTTCAATTTTAACCTTCTTAGCACCTAGAAAACATTTTTAGAGTAAAAAAATATCCCCCTTCCTCAATAGACCTTAAAATACATATATATTGTCATTATAGGGATTCATAAATCTTTAGTACCTTTCAATAGTGTATTACCTACTCATAATGCATGAAAAACAACCATATCTATCCCGCACTTACTCTACTTTTATATTCTTAGGATTGTGAGCATTTAAGCTTTCCCTCAACATATATCATTATAATAAAGCACTGTTATTTATCATGAAAATCTTGTAACACATCATCCATGCCTTTGAAACATTATAAATAATTCATTAATGAGCATAAAAATCATACCTTGCATTTTATGTGGTTGTACAAACTCTACTGACCTTAAATAAGTCCTAAAATCTTCATTATAGGCCAAAAATACCTTACAAATAATATAACATACCAAATTATTGTTTAAGAAAATAGTGCGGACATCCAAGAAACCATACATAGATAGATAAACATGATTAGAATAGAGAACTATAAACTTTTTAATTTCCATTTTCCTTCATCAAGCTTTAACACTTCATTCTAGGTATAGATAGCCTAAAAAATCCTCTTAATACCATTAACTCCTTGAGAAAATATTAGAGACTCCAAAAAACCATGCACATGATTGAAACAATGTATATTAACTTTATAAACTAACTTCTGATCTTGATATTCCTAAAAATTCTTCATATCTCTCCACATAAACTCAATTATTCACAGACAAATTTTGACTCATAAAAATCATAACTTGAGGGATAAGACACAAAATATGACCTAAGTCAACTCATATCATACTTAGGAAACACCATTTCACTTGCTACATATGGTTTGATCATGTCATCATGTTGAATGAATTATTTCTTCTTCTTGAGACTTGTTACATCATATTTGAAACACTTGCAAAACTTACATACCTTCTTTCCTAATTTTACATCTCTCCATAGTTTCTTAGAGCCGATTATTCATTTATCTTTCTCCCTCTCATGGAATTTGATATCTTAATGAATTATAGGGGAAAGAATAACTCCCAAATTTACCATTAAGATTTCAATGGCTTGTTTTGGAAATGGCTTTGTCATAATTTCAGCTATCTCCTCCTTGATGGATGTACATATTAAAATTTTATTTTTTCACTCACATGATCTCTCAAGAAATTGTATTTGACCGGAATGTGCTTATTTTTACAATACAACATAGGGTTTTTAGAAACACTATTAGAACTTGTACTATCACAGTAGATAGGGGTAGGCCCATCACACTCCACTTTATAATCTTGTAGATTTTTTTGCATCCATAAGGCCTGTGCACAAAATAATGTATCTGAAACATATTTGTTGGAAATTCTAGACACTGATAGGGGATGAATTAGTGATTATTCAAAATTTTACATATAATTCAATTTACTTAACCTTGTTAAGATGAAACCATGACATCATACAAAAGGAATAAAAAGGAGGACACACACATAGAGAAATTTTTTAATGTGGGAAAGCATTCAAGGGATAAAAACCCACTAAATTCAAATAACCCGCTTGGATAAGAATGTCATGTAAATGTTAAAATGATTTCATTGTTGAGAATCCTCTAAACATGGAGCTACAACTCCATAATTTAGTTAAACCGTGACTTGACCTTATGAAGCCTCTACTTTCTTGGAAGCTACAATTTCCAAAAATTCAACCAAGCTTCAACTTGATCTTCCGTAATATTATACTTACAAGGAAGATTCAACTCCATATCTCCTAAACATCTACTTAAAATTCTTCAAGATGTTTTGATCACTTTTCTTTTGTTGTCTCTCATAACAAATTATGATCACTTATTTGTCTCAAATTATTCTCTTCTCACCTCCTAATTCACCTCTCTTCTGATCACCTAATCAACTCGCAAATGATACAAAGATTTCTCTTTCATAAACACACTTTATAGTCATGTTCTACACCCTGAACCACACAAACAAACACCAATTTTTCATGTATTTATCCTGTTGTAATATTTCAATTATAAAGGCATTAATTTCTCTCCTTGATCCAATTATTTTCCACGTTCTTAACCTCCTTCAAAATCTGGTCATAAACCATTCATTTTCATACTTCATACCTCCTTCCTCAACTTTCTCTTTTCAGTCGCTTACTCTTTGATTTTTCAAAAACATGTTCCATACACAAATATGAGATTTTATAAACAAAAAAATACTCATAAAAATAACTCTTACTCTTCCACTTCAATAACTCGTCACCTAACTATCCTAACAAATCATAAAAGGAAGGGAAGATGACTTAATAACATCAAACTATCCTATTGCAATAATTTCCTCTGCCATAAGATTAGTTACATAGTCTCCATTTTCAGGGCTTGTCAATATTCACTAACATCATTAATGAATAGATGAATCTCTCAAAATTCCTAATCTTTTGAGCTCTCTAACAAAATATTCTCTCTACCCCTGAAACTTTGAAATATAACAATTAGAAAAGATTTGTCTTACTTTTTGCATAGGAATCTATCTTGTAGTCAAAGGAGTTGAATGAAAAGTTTATTTTTCATGAAATTATGTTACTTAAACCTTCCTTTAGATATAAAATCCTTTTCTTGGATTATATCTCACCATTTCATTGTTAAGACTCCCTTGACATCACATGCAAAGTTAGAGTCTACAAACTATTATATTGAGATGAATTAATTAGGATGATTATACACTTGAAGGATTGGATTACATTTATATGAAATACATTTTTAGGATATCTACATCTTCACTATGAGATTGTAAATTATTTTTTGAAGACGGAAAGATCTTGTATCAGTTGACTTTCAAATTTTCTTTCACATAATCATGGAGGAACTAAGACCAATCATGAAAATAATTTATTATCTTCACTGCATGAGTCATCATCACATTTCAATTCTTGAACATAGATGCATGTGATTATTATATCATCTTCAGATGTAAAGAAAATAGCTTTTCATCTTCATTCAATCAAGAGACAAAAATTTGAACAAGATGTTATTAGGATTTCAAACATAGATACATTTTCTTCACAAAGAAAGAATTTTAATACACTCAACCAAAAATTTATATATTATAAATCAATTTTATTTAAGGTAATCATCCTTATTCAACTCCTCATACTAACAACTAGCCTCATCTCAAGCCATATAGGCCAAGTAACCTTGCATTTCATAGACACCTAAACCTAGGTTCAAAACACCTAAAGATTAATCTCAAAATGTATGGCTTTAATAATTTCAATTACACCTTCATGCTCAACCACTACATGAAAAATATATCATAGGACCTATTTTTCACTTTCAACCCTTCACATGCAAGTATTATATGGAGAAAAATGCATTTACCTTCTAAACACTAAGACTTATTTTTGCCTTTATATTATTATCAAGTGGCAAGAATGAAAATACAACTATATCATCACAACACTCCAAAATAACAAAGTATATGACTTCATGAACATAAATATAACACATCCAACATCTTTCACCAAAAATTTGAGCATGGGTTCCTTTGTAAATTTTGTTTTTACATTGAATTCTTCACAAAATAATTGTTTTCTTGTGAGGTCCACCATGAGTCATAAGATCAAACCACCATGAACATGATATATGATGAGTTCTATACACCATCAAATAATTTGTAAGAAAATAAATTCCTTTTGGAGGCTTAACCAAGCATTTTTCTCCATACCGATTTCAATCGGGATTTTAGAAGGTTTTAGACAGATCTGTAAAAATGGATGGAACTTTATTTTCCTTCATCCTTTTGAACTCAATTTTTTTGAAAAATCTCAATCTCTATATGATCTTAATTTTATTTATTTATTTATTTGAAGAAATTTTGTCGATTTAGATTGAATTCAAAGAAGTGAGGGCACTATTTTATCATACCTTACTTAACTTGGTTTTGAAAAAATTGTAATATATTGCAAAAAAATCATTCTTTGGTCCTAAAATACTGTCCAAACATATTTTTAATAGCTCATTAATGATCTAAAATGGCTACCTTGTTATAAATTAGTCTGTACCATCTTGACCAATCTCATTTGTGTATGTTAAACATGTTTGTCTTACGGGGAAGTCACACCAATGACCCTTAACATACCTCCATATGTTGAATTATGACCTATAGTTTCATATGAGGAGTATTTTAAATGTACCTACACATTTATCATGATTTCATTTGCTTGATATAGCTTGTTTTACCTTGAACACCCATTCTAGGTCCTTTAAATAGCCATAAATGAGGTAGTTTGCACCATATCTCATCAGGTCTATCATGTTATTCACCATCTATCCCATTAGAAATGTTATATTATGTGTTCCATACCTTTACCATGATTTTCAAGCTGCCTCATGACATCACTCCACCTTTCTGGGTCACTTTTCTAGAAAGGCCTAGAGAGTAGGCCTCTGAATTGAGATATTCGACTAATTCGACTCATGCACCCCCGTATTCATCCTTTTTCCATTATTTCCACATCATATACATGTTATAACATTTATGATATCATCCCAGTAGGCTCTCACATCGTCACCATGCCTGTACCAGTCACTAAGTACTTAAGAAGTCAGTGCTTAATCATGTGTTCTCAAGCCTTTGTATTATCTTGTCTTGAAAACCTCATTCAAATCTCCCTCTAGATATTTAATTTCATTAGTGTTACTTTTTCATCAATGAAAAATCACAATCATGTGCCAAAAATATTTAGCTTCACATCAAGAAAGAGTTACTAAATATTATTTTTACTCTTCCAAGAAATAAGACACTTACCAATATAAAATGCTCCTCCACTAGTAATCCTATCATCTAGGCTTCCTGCCCAATCGACATATTTAAAATCCTTCAAATTACTATTTTCACTCTTTTGATACCATAACACATACTAAATAGTCTCTTTGAGATATATGAAGATTATCTTCATTGCTTACAACTAAATTTCCTTTAGATCCTCATAAAACCTTCTAACAAGACCTACAACCCGAAAGATTTTTGTTCTAGAGGTAGTAATATATAGTAAAATATTAATCATGCATCTGTACTTATTTTGATTTACATTAGGTGAGTCATACTCCTAGATTAGTTTGCATCTTGTGACCATGAGGGTTCCAAATAAGCTTGCAATATATTATTTGGAACTTCTTTTGCATCTCCTTCATGTATTTATCTTAAGATATGAATATACCTTCCTTAGAATGATTGAATTTTAGTCCCATAAAGAATGATATCTCTCCAATAATGTACATTTAAAATTATCTTTTCATAGCATCTGTAAATTTATTATTCATTAGTTCATTGTTTCCCCCAAATATAATATCATCCACATATACTACAACAATTAATAAATTTCCTTCTTCATTTTTGATATACAATTTACTATCAACAACTCCTCTCTTGAAAATTTTTTCAATTAGGTACTTTCAAGCCTTCCATACCAAGCCCTAGGGGCTTTGTTTAGTCCATTAAGTTCCTTTTTCAGTTTTCGTACATAATATTTTGCATTTGTTAAGTAAAAACAGTCAAGCTTCTCAATGTACACTTATTCTTCGAGATTACTATTCAAAAAGGTAAATTTGAAATCCATCTAATACACCTTAAATTATTTATACCCTGTATATGATAGAAAAATCTAACATCTTCCATTTTAGCTACGGAGCACAAGTTTCATCAAAATCAATTGCCTTAACTTGTGCATATCCCTTACATACTAATCTAGCCCTATTTGTTGTAACTTATCCATTCTTATTGAGTTTATTTCTAAACACCGATTTAGTTCTAATAAAATTATTATACTTAGGTTTAGGAACCAATTCCAAAGTTCTATCATTTCCAATCTGATTTATTTCTTCATTCATAGCCTTGATCTAATAGTCATCCTTGCTTGTTTCTTCAACACTTTATACTCAAATTTAGATAAAATGCAGTTTTTGTTGGTTTTGAAGACTTACCAATCTCTTTCTTGTTGTTACTCCATCATCCTTCTTCCCTAGTATTTCATCTTTAGCATCTTATCTTTTGATTTCTCTTAATAGAGATTTGGTGTCTTTGCTTTCTTCTTATTCATATTCTTCTTCACGTATGTGTATAACCTCTTCTCCTTCAGGATCAATAATTTGTAGTGCCTATTTTTTCTTGAGAGTGTATCTCATGGGATATTATTCATAAAGTTTAACACTTGCAATTTCAACTATTATCTTTAACCTTTTATTGTATTAAATGTAATATGAGCTCATTGAAGAGTATCAAATGAATATACCTTCATCATACTTGGAATCAAACTTATCTAGATTCTATTCATCCCTCTTGATAAAGTACCTGCATCTAAAAACTTTGCAATGTTTTACATTATTGGTCCACCTTTCCATAAATCATATGGGGTCTTATACGTATTTAACCTTATGTGACATTTAGTGAGGATATAAACACCTGTAAAAATTACTTCCTTCCAATATCCATTATTTTACTTAGATTCATTTAGGATGGTCCTTTCCATCTCTTGAATAATCATGTTCTTTCTTTCAACTACACCATTTTGTTATGGTGTTATAGAATCTGAAAACTACCTTCTAATGCCATGAGTTCTATAAAAATAATCAAATGAATCATACCAAAACTCACCTCCATTTTCTGATCTAATGCTTTTGATTCTCCCATTTTTCTCATTTTCAATAAGAGCCTTGAATGAATTGAAAACCTCAAATGCATCTGATTTGTTCCTCAAACAAGAAACCCAAGTATATCTTGTATAGTCATTAATTAGAAACATGGAATATTAATCTCTAGCATTGTACTTTCGGTTCTCACAGTCCACAGAGATCAGTGTGGATCAATTGTAGAGGTCTAGTGGTAGAGTCATGTTCCTTGGTCTTGAATCATCTATTAGGATTATTTCCATGAAGGCATGCTTTACATATAGTATCTTTAATTTTTATTCTTGACATGTTCTTCACACAATTGTTAGAACTATCCTTGACAAGATTATAAAAATTTACATGGCCTAATAGCCTATGCCACAACTAACTATCATTCAAATTTCTCATAAGAAATATTTCTTTTTTGATCTCTTTCAATATTTACATGTTATTTTTAGGACATTCTTAGTGAGATTCTTCCCATTATCTAAACTCAATGTGCATCTTCCTATAATTTTGATAGCAGTGTTGTCACCAAACCTAACGAACCTAAAGCATTTCTCTTTAAAGAAGTCAATTTTATTTATTCACTAGTCATGTGGTAATAACACCCACTATCAATATACCATAACCTTATTTCATCAATATTGTGAAAGGAAGTATGATAAATCTAACACTCTTCATCTTTATTCCTTGATTCTATAAGACATAAAACTAAAGCATGCTCCTCCTCATCTTCTTTACATTCTTCATCAACCTTAAAAGTAGATGGAAATGGAGAAAATAAATCAATGATAGATTCCAATATTTATAACCCTAAGCATTTCAAACAATCTCTCATTTTTATTAGAAAAATTTCTTCAACTTCAACCAATATTCATGCTATATCGGTGCTTGAAAAGATATCCTTTGAAGTGATTAAATTTATGCAAAAGTATCTTCTCTCATACCAATTTTTGAAGTAAAATTGTCTCGAGGGTTGATCACTCCTTGAAAATATTATCCAATTCAAATTATCTTTCATAAAAAAATTAGCATTCATCCATGCATTAATGTAAGATTAATATAAAATAACAACCATTCACAAGAGCATAACCATGAGATAGTACACAAGAAAACAAGATTTAAGTGGGAAAATATCAAGGGGAATAAAACCCACTGAAACATTTTATTATATTACACAAGCAAAGATAATTTAGTGAAGAACCAACTTCACAAGGAAAAAAACCCCTAGTTTATTAGGGCACAAACCCTACAAGGAGCACCAACACCTAGTATATTGAGGCACCAACTCCAGAAGGAGGCTACAAATATCTAAGGTGATCAAGTACTAACTCAACCACCTAGAAATGAGTTAACACTTGTGATATGATGCTAACACAAATGATAGTGATCAAATATTAAGCTAATACACCT
This sequence comes from Taxus wallichiana var. yunnanensis, assembly GCA_018340775.1. Lineage (NCBI taxonomy): Eukaryota > Viridiplantae > Streptophyta > Pinopsida > Cupressales > Taxaceae > Taxus > Taxus wallichiana. The sequence continues at coordinate 247,062,104 of CM031242.1, forward strand.
AAAAACTCTCTTCAAATTCTCCTTCTTATAATGCATTTGAACTTAATCAATCATGGGATAATTTGGAAAATTTCCCTTCCAAACTATATCTTAAAAAAATTAGACATTCACACACTATGTCATCTTTTTCTTGATGCCCTTGAACCACTTTCACTCTCTCCCATAGCTTGCATGTTTTACCTCTCACAACTCTAGTTTAAAATGAACAATTACATGCACTTTTATACATGACTCAACTCAAAAACATAAAAATGTCAGCCATTACCAAAGAGGTCGGTCACACCAACATAAAATAACATGTAACACATTATATTAAAAAATTATAGGTCATAAATTCACAAGGACATCCAATAAGCACAACTAGGCCCAAAACAAACAAAACCCTTTCACCGAGTACACCATGAATTCCAAGGACTTAATAATATAGATATTTAATTCCTCCAAAGGATTCATAAATGTAAAAAAACATATCAAAATCATCCATTATCTCAAGGAACTCTGCACCATTCATTCTTCTCACTCCACCACCTAATAGGATTGTTTCCTACTCAAATCAGACACTTCTAGGAACCGATATTCATAAATGGATTCCACAATCACACCAAAAGAATTTAAATTTTCCATGTAGAAAATAATTTGGAATCCAATTATATTTATAAAAATTATAAGAATGATATACCTCATGAAATAATAAAAATTCAAATAGAACCACTTCTCCTCTTCAACAAACTAAATTGCCCAAGAACTAGTTTTGGAAACTCAACCTGTTTACACCCTTTTTGACACATTCAAGACCTATAAATGCATTAAATAGGAACAAAATTAATCCTTATTAAATTTAAAATTGATATCCATCATCAACTAATCCATGATATTGGTCTTTCATACTAATCTTCTTAAGCAAAGCAAGTTGTCTGAACAAGTCAAACTAGGTTAACTTGTGAACTTTAATACAACATAAAATTAATTCAATAGATTAAATAATGAATCCAATAAATCAAATTAGATGTATATAACACCTCAAATTTTATTAAAATTCATCATCGTACTGATAATTGCTCAATAAATTCGATTCACCATGATTGCAAAACTACCTTTTTGACCCAAAACCTAGTCAACATATTTTGATCTGTAAGTCAAAAATTTTCCCTCCCAAGTTATAGAATGGATTTAAACATGTAGCACATATCCCATACTCCTCAAAAACTAATTTATTCCTATGTTCTAATTAGAAACGAAATAGTAAATCCATTTTCTTGGTAACTAGTTACATATTTAAATGGGCTCCACAGAGTGTCATGACCTAAAACCACCACCATTTTAAAGTTTGGAGAGTAATCACCATCATTAAATAATTATATTTTATGATACAATCCATTATAGGCTCATACCATCAATTTTTCTCTTATCAATAATTAAATAGGGTTTCGAAATCATGCAAAATAACCTACCTTGTTAACAATCATTCATAAATGTTTGTACCTCATTTAATATCATTCAAACTTTTAGTTCCTTTTGAATCCATGAAAAATAATCTCTGAATGATAAAGGTCCCATGTAAACATAACACATGCTATTGAATAATATTTCTCTCACCTCGAGCTTGAAAATTCACTCTATAAAATAGGATGGGACTCAAAACATGACATCTTATAAAATATTCATCATATAACACTTCTTTTGTCCCACAGCACCATGAAAACCTTTGCTAACATATCCAATTCTCACTTATTCATAAATATCTATGCATATTCACCACCAATAGGACTTACATGACTAGGCCTTGGTTTTTTTTTTAATTCATGTCAAAATCAAGTGAACTAACACTACCATCATGCATGAAACCACTAAAAACTACCTCTACATGCTGAAAATAGTATGACATACATTCATGAGTGTATCCAAGCCTCACATGATTCTATAAGTGACTATCATGCCTTATTAGGCCTCCATGTACTAGGATTAGGTCTAGTTGAGCACCTGAAAACCATGTCCAAATGTATACCTGCACTCTCAAACTCACATGATAATATAAAAATTTTGTAATCATTATCTTCATGCCTCTACAAAGCTCCTCAAGCTACCATGTAACTAAAAAAATCATACTTTATTACCTAGAAAAATTAGGTCACCCGATTAGGCATACTAGGCTAATCCACTCTCACTTTGTCCACTCTTGCAGCCATACCACACCTAGTTTTCTAATTTCACTATCATATAAAGTATCTTTTAAAACTACTAGATTATCCTCTTTCTCATTAATTATATTTTACATGAATGAAAAATATTTAACTCACATATGTCAACACGCACCGGGATCTTGTACTCTAATTTTCACCGTGTTTCTCTTACTTTGGAACTCTTAGAAATTAAAAAGAATCTTTTTGGGGGTGATATTACTACGCTAAAAATATAGGGAATTATCTTGTATGTAGATAAAATCATCTCAAAGGTGCCTAGTAGTAGAAAAATGTGTGAAAATATTTGTGGAATCTAGTTTCTAGTTAATGAGACATGAAGAAAACTAAGTTTTGGAGGTCATGGATATTTTGTAATAATATTTGTAGAATATATGGTATTTTTATGATGTTTTTGAAGGTTTTTAGTATCATCTATGGTTAATGATCAAATTTTGGTGAAAAAATGACTTGAAAATAAGCTATAACACACTTTATGATGACCATGATTTGACCCTCGAGTGGAAGATGTGTTGCGAGCAATTTTTGTTAAACCAAAAGGTCAACCCATCAATTTTTGATACAAGTGCTAGAGTTAATGAATCCATGAGAGGTGGTTATTCCATGTCATGAATCCCATGGGAAGCGCTAATAATTTTTCCAAAAGACTCCCCCAAGAATTACTTGGGGGAATCCAAACCCATGACCTTTTGTTTTGATACTAATTGTTAGAAATTAAGACACTTAGATGGGGGTAAATCAATGTGAATTAAAATTTTTCAAGATAATTCAAGCCAATTAATTTACGTCAATCACACAATTAACATGAAGTAAATAAGCTTAAAACATAGAGAGACACATTTTTTAAGTGGAAAAGCCGAATTGGGATAAAACCCACCGAACTAATGCACTATGCTCACAAAGGTTATGTTATCCAAAATGAGCCCCTGCTTATTTTGGCTAACTTTCCTTCATTATTTCCTTCCTTTTGCTTCAAATTAAATTTTCACACATTGCAAGCACTCAAAAGATTCTAGAAATGGATTCATCAGATAGGATTTTTCTTCCCCTTTCTAGAAAGGTAAAGAAGTCCTCCTAACTCCTTGTATTTTTTGAGTTATGGCTCGGTGGAGTTTGGAGGGGAAATTTTCCTAAGGTGGGCCCATGGAGCTTGGGAGAGTTTTGTGCCAAAGAGGCTTGGGCTGGTGGAGCAGAGAAGGAAATTTTTCCAAGGAATTTGGCGAGTTGGTAGAGGCGCGGAGAGAAATTTTCCACTTAGCCTTTTGGGGCAAAAGGGTTAAAGTCAAAATCATGCCAATGGGAAACGAGGAGGAACAAAAGAAGGTAAATGACTGGGTGCCACTGATAACACCCCGACACGACTCTTGGTGGTTGGGGTGGTGACCATCTAAAGAGCCCGCCACCACCTCCACCATCTTCCATGTTTGTTCTTCTGCTAGCTCCATGTTTGGAGTTTTCTGTTTCTCACTTCGTATTAAATTTTTTTATTGAAAATGCTACACAATATGAAAATTTGCTACTCGTAGCCTCTTTATGGCTACTTTGATCCTACTTATGAGGTGTGATCTTTTACACCTGATTTTGTATGATTAACATTGTACTTCTTATGTCATCTTTAATATATGGTTATGCTTTTCAATCAAAAAAATTTGGCCCGCAAGCCCGCAAAGGAAATGAAATGATGCCACATGTCCAAGTTAGTAGTGAAAGCCAAGGGGTCGGAAGGATTTTTATTTTTTCCAAAACCATAAAAGTGCAAAGGTGAAAAGTTGAACCGCATCCTGCATAGAATCAAAAGGTGCCACATGTCCACATCAAGCAGTGGAGGTCGGGCCGGCGGGGACTTTTGGAAAATTTTCCCAGGCGGGAAAATTGGGTAGAATTTTCTCCTAAGGCCTGCAGAGTTAACCAAAGGGTGCCACGTGTCATTGGAGGAGTAGGGCATGGAGATTTTTGGGAATTTTTCCCAATTTGAAAAAGAGGGAAAAAATCAGGATTTTGCCCTGCGAACCGATTTTTGCCCTAAATCTTCAAAGGGGCATATCTTTCGCACCAGAGCTCGATTTTCATGATTTTGGTATCATTGGAAATATGGTGAAATTATCCACATGATGGAAACTTCAATTTTAAATTTTGATGGATTTTTGTAGGATAAAAATGGGAAAACATCTCTGGCATGGAAAAATTACAGAAAATGACCCCAACCACCAAAATTAATGAAGTATGGGCCTCTTTCTTGCTCTGTGAAGCAATGTACTATGAAGTATGGGATTTTTCATGGAAACCCATCATTTTTAGGATAATTAAATGGATCTTGTTGGTGGTTGGAGTTTTAAATTGATTTTGCCCACATTTTCTCATTTCTTTCATTTGTTCGAGCGATAAAAGCCAGTTTTGGCTCATTTGTAAAAGGTTGTTCATCCTTCTTCTCTTCATCTCCCTTCTTTTCTTCCTCAAGGTAAAAAATGGAGTTTGAACCTCATCCCCTACTTTGTAATGGCATTTTTTTCCTCTTAAATATGAAATGATGTTCTGTGCAAACTTCTGGAGCAATAAAAACATGTTTTGTGATGCATTTGTCCATCCTTACTCATTTTTTTGGTTGTTTTATTCTTTCCTCTCTTCATTATAGGTATTTTTGCATGTTTGGATGTTCATTGCAGGTTTTAGAGCTGTGTTCATGGAGTTTTGGAACATTTTCTGTGTGAAATCCATCTTTGGTCTATGATGCACTTGTCCATCCTTTCCATTTCTCACCTCTTCTTGTTCCATGGCAGTTTTGATAGATGATCAACATTTTCCTTCTCTGGTGTATCACCGTTTTAGTGTAGGCTCTATTTTTCCTTATTTTCTTCCTCTCCTCCTTGGAAGTTAGATTAGGTTAGATTAGATTTCTTGCACTGGAATAGCTTGTGGCAAGTAGTTTAGGAAGAGGAACCAACCTTCTCTGAGAGCTTTCCCCATTTGCACAAGGTCCCACACTTTGGGAAAGCTCAATGTTGTGCAATCACACCAAATGAATTTGCCTTAGAAAATCAGATCCATAACTCATTTAGGGGTGCTGTGATTTTACACTAACAGTTTTGGCATGCCCGGTGGGACCTTAGAGGTCTTCCACTTCATATTTTGTAGGTTGGTGTGTTCTGAAGATTTCAACCTTTGGAGGCATTCTCAAGCACATCTGGTGACTCCATCTAGTCAACAACCCATCTCTAAAGTTGCAGACCTTCTTTCCATTCATTTTCATTCATTTTTCCATCATTTCTTTTCCATCTCTTCATTATATTTTCCATTCCATGAATTTGTACAATCATGACTTCATTTCCATCATGGAATTCACATTTACAATATCAACAATGTTTCCCACCTCCAAAATGTTTTTCAAATCCTCCAAATCAGCATTTTGATCAAATTCAAAATCAGCATGGTTACCCCTATGAGTAGCAATACCAAAATCAGTTTGGTTATGAAACATATCAAGAGCAAGGGTATGCATGCATGATAGTAAAATCAAATGCAAGATGCTGGTCTATTGGAGAAGATCTAAAAAATGGAGATTTACATGGTGCAATCAAGAGAAATAGCTCAAATGAAGGCATTTTAGATTGGTTTCAGGGCACCTTGTCCATGGGTTGGCCCTTTTCCAAGACACTTCAGCCCTCAAGAGAAGTTGGACTTCATGGTGGAGATGCTGCCCCAACTTACACAATGGAAAGTAGAGATAGAGGCCTATGAACTTGGTGCCGGGAAGCCTTATCAATGGGTAATTTCTACACCATCATCTAGTTTTTCTCTTTCCATTCCTCAAGCAACACCATCTCATTTTGAATGCCAAATTCCAAATCCATCCCATGCTGCCCCAAGTGTTGATTTCATTTCTCCATCCCCTAGTCTTCCACCTCATCTCAATTCTTCTATCCTTTTCCCTTCCAAACAACCATTCCCTCCAAACAAATAAGAAGTTCCACCTCCCTCCCCACCACAAACAATTGCAAAACTAGTTGAACCCACAACCCACCCCTCCTCTTGCTTTCCCAAATCCATGTTGGGAAAGATAATCAAGAATCTAGTCAAGGAAAACAAGAAGTGGAGCCCAACAGAAAAGAAATGATGACAATCTTGAAGTTTTGGGATTCTAAATTTGGGTTTATAAAATATCCCTTGATGGTTAAGCCTTCAGAAGAGGTTAGAGTTGAAGAACAAGTGGTGGCCAAGGTTGATTTTATAGCAGCAGAGAAGCAAGAAGATCAGTCATCAAGTTTCTCAAAGTGTAGTGTCCATGTTGGCACTCTACTTGAAGAAAATGTTGGTCCAATTCAAGTTGCACAATCAGCCATGGAAAGGAGCTCTGAAGAAGATCTTGTAGCCCCAACTTGTCCTCTAGAGCAACAGATTGAAGAGTTTGATTTGACAAACTTCATGCTAGAGGAAGAGGTCATTCAAGAGCAATATTGTCTTCAAGCAGCAGAGGAAGGAGAAGCTGCTCCAAATCCAAAAGAAGAGGAGCACATTCCAGATATGGAGGAGAAAAATGCAAGTCTAAAAGCTTTGAACACAAAATAGGCTATAGAAGAACCTTCAGTTCTTCCTTCTACTTCATTCTCTTCAAGCTCCAATGTTGAAGAAGAGTTTGATCTTTCAAACTTCATCTTTGAGAATGAAGATAACCATGGTGATCAAGTTGCAGATCAAAAGAACACCATGGAAGAGGTTGAACATTTGCAAGAGGACAACAATGAGGCAGTTTATCTTGTTTGATTTGGAGGACTATTTTGATGGAGAGGAACCAGTTGAAATCACATTGTTTTCTCCTTCATCATCCATCTTCCAAACACAAGAACCTACTACCATGAAGGAGAGCATTCATTTGCAACATCCTACACTTTATAGTAGCTCTTTGGAATCAAGTTTGGGAGATTTTAATCTTCCATGTTCTTCATTGGAAGAAGAAGGAAAGAGCAGGAGAAATTCATCATTTCTTCCACACCATCCACCCAAGAAGGTCCACAAGAAGACTCCATTTTTGGAGTTTAATTTCAGAGAAATGGGCATATCAAAATGGATCAGACCTTTCCCAATAAGGTATTTGGCTTCATTAGAGCCAAAGGAGAAGCCAAAACCAATCATGCTTACTTCTAAGCATGAGTATGAGCTTCAAAGTACCAAGGATCAGCTGCAATACCTCTTCAATCCAAATGCAGAGCAACTAAAAGAGGTATCTAATTTGTTTTCAGTTGACACCTTGCTGATTTGGGTAGAAGAACAACTTCTTGTTGATTTTCCACTCATCCAACCAGCCATGTTCAGTGCCAAATCAGTTGCATGGCTGCCATTTTTGAGGAAGGGAAGCTATTTCTCCCTGCCAGTTGCAGGCTTTGTTTGAGCTCCTTTGCTTTTGGTTAGAGTAGTGTAGGTAGGTTTTCTTTTAGCAGAAGAAGTGATTTTGCACACTCTACATGTTCCATTTGGAGCATGTATGATTTTCAATTTTGTACATAGTTTTTGGTGTTGTTTTGGTTGTTCTTGCACAATCCATTTTAGTGGCATTTTGGTGAAGATCAACTCCAAGTTTCAGTGGGTTTCCAAGTGGCTCAGAGGTCATATTTTCATAGTTCAGATCAGATTTGGTTATCAAGATTGACTCCATGCCCAATGGATGCTTCAAAAGGCCACTAATCATTCATCTAGCAGGTAGATGACCCCTCTGAGTCACCAAAATTGTTATCCAAAATGAGCCCTTGCTTATTTTGGCTAACTTGCCTTCATTCTTTCCTTCCTTTTGCTTCAAATTAAATTTTCACACATTTTAAAGCACTCAAAATATTTTGGAAATGGATTCATCAGATAGGATTTTTCTTCCCCTTTCCAGAAAGGTAAAGAAGTCCTCCTAACTCCTTGTATTTTTTGAGTTATGGCTCGGTGAGTTTGGAGGAAAATTTTCCTAAGGCGGGCTGCGGAGCTTGGGAGAGTTTTGTGCCAAAGAGGCTCAGGCCAGTGGGGTAGAGAAGGAAAATTTTCCAAGGAATTTGGTGATTTTTTGGAGGTGTGGAGAGAAATTCGCTACTTATCCTTTTGGGGAAAAGGGTTAAAGTCAAAATTTGGCCCTTAAGCTCAAAGGCAAAAAATGAAATGAAATGAAAAATGCCACGTGTCCAAGTCAACAGCGAAAGTCAGGGGGTCGGAAAGATTTTTGTTTTTTTGCCAAAACCATAAAAATGCAAAGGTGAAAAGTTAAACCACATCCCCACATAGAATCAGAAGGTGCCACGTGTCCACATCAATGGCGGGGATTGGGCCGAGGGACTTTGGAAAATTTTCCCTTGGGGCAAAATGGGTAGAATTGATTTCTTTGAGGCTTGTGGATCAACCAGAGGGTGCCACATGTCATCGGAGGAGTGGCACATGGAAATTTTTTGGGAAATTTTTCCAATTTGAAAAAGAGGGAAAAATTCAGGATTTTGCCCCGCGAACTTGATTTTTGCCCTAATTTGCCATTTTTGCCCTAAATCTTCAGAGGGGCATATCTTTCGCACCAGAGCTCAAATTTTCATGATTTTGGTATCATTGGAAAGCTGGTGAAATTATCCACATGATGGACACTTCAATTTTAAATTTTGATGGATTTTGTGGGAGAAAAATGGAAAAACATCTATGGCATGGAAAAATTGCAAAAATGACCCAACCACCAAAATTAATGAAGTATGGGCCTCTTTCTTGCTCTATAAAGCAATATACAATGAAGTATGGGCTTTTTCATGAAAACCATCATTTTTTAGGCTAATTAAATGGATCTTGTTGGTGGTTGGAGTTTTAAAATTGATTTTCCCATGTTTTCTCATTTCTTCATTTTCGTTCGAGCGATAAAAGCCAATTTTGGCTCATTTGTAAAAGGTTGTTCATTCTTCTTCTCTGCCTCCCTTATTTTCTTCCCTAGGGTTGAAAATGGAGTTTGAACCTCCTCCCCTACTCTGTAATGGCATTTTTCCTCTTACCCATGAAATGATGTTCTGCAAACTTCTGGAGCAATAAAAATGTGTTTTGTGATGCATTTGTCCATCCTTGCTCATTTTTTGGTTGTTTTCTTCTTACCTCTCTTCATTGTAGGTTTTGTGCATGTTTGGATGTTCATTGGGTTTTGGAGTTGTTCATGGAGTTTTGGAACATTTTCTGTGTGAAATCCATCTTTGTTCTATGATGCACTTGTCCATCCTTTCCATTTCTCACCTCTTCTTATTCCATGGCGCTTTTGATAGATGATCAACATTTTCCTTCTCTCGGTCTATCACCCTTTTAGTGTAGGCTCTGTTTTTTCCTTGTTTTATTCCTCTCCTTGTCTCCTTGGAAGTTATATTAGGTTAGATTAGATTTCTTGCACTTGGAATAACTTGTGGCGGGTAGTTTAGGAAGAGGAACCAACCTTCTCTGGAGAGATTTCCCCCTTTCCCACACTTTGGGAAAGCTCAATGTTGTGTAATCACACAAATGAATTTGCTTCATTTTAGGGGTGCATGAAAATTTAAGTTTAATTAAACTACAACTCAACATGAAACACAAAATTTAAGAATCAGAATACTTACATTTGATCACTCTCTTTGACTTAGTTACTAGACTAATAATATGTGATCCCAAATTTGTACAAAAATATTTTCATCATCTCCTAATTTTCATAGTTTCATCTCATTTGCACTCTTCTCTCTTTTATAGACATGCACACTAATCTCATGAATATCAATTTACAATACAATATAAGAACTTTGCTTTTATAGTTAAGATAACAACACTACACTTAACTAAAGTCAACTTCACATTCAAAGACTCTTTATTTTCATCACATAATCCATATACAAGGGATATGTAAATGTATTCATAAGCTACCATGATTAGTCATCATGGCATTTTTTTAGTTTCATTTACTTGCATGATGACAAGACAGGTCTATTAGGATACTTGGATTTTAATCAATTCCCAATGATAACCTTAAACAACTATAACAACCGAAGAAGGACCTCATACCCCTACAAACTATTCTTTTTGTAACAAATAACATGATTTTGCAAGTACACTATTTAGGACCCCTTCACAACTTCAACTTAGGAAACATAACCATGCTCATACGTTAAAATATGTTTTGAAATACTTTATTGGACTCCTTATATTAACCTTCATTCAGATAGTAACCTTCAACCTTCATTTAAGCATCCATGAATGCATTAGGAGCACAAGAAAATGTTCATAGTTTTAATAAAAGTTTGAATAAGAATAAGTCATCAAGGTTTGGAAATATTTTATAAGCTCGGTGTTACATATTATCTTCATAAGACAATCTTGGTCTCAACAAAATAAGCTTGAAGTTTCCTTATATATCTAGTAGAGCTCTTAAAGATATAAGTCTAACTCATCAATACACTACACATATTACATGTTCATTTATTTTCTATAAAGGTTAATTACACCAAGGACAAGGACACAATATGGATCAAATACTGATACAAAGAAAGAAGAAACTACACAACCCTTTATTCACAACCATCAAAATTTAGACAATGAAAGTAATAAAATGAGAGTTTACAGGATTAGTAAGTATTTACCATGGTATTGAATCCTTGTAGACCCACTTGAATATCAAGTAGAAGTGTAGCACCCTTACTAACTTCATGGAGTGCCAAAATGAACATTTTCACCTCTGAAGTACATGTACAATACTAAATTTTCACATTTGATCTCCATACTCTTCTCAAGTAGTGTTTTATGAAATAAACCCTCATTCATTGTTTGATGGATTATAACACCTAAAATTTCAGTTTTACAATATCATAACCACATGATAAATTAAATGGATTAATTCATTACATGTTACGGGAATTCATTTTTATGAGGAAAGAGGACATGGTCAAGATTTGAGGTATATTATCGGTCCTTCATGACTATCACAAGGCAAAGACATACTCTTCCAAAGTATCCTAGTCTACATATGATAAAAATATATTTGGTATCTAGATAATATTTTTGAGAGGATAATTTGTATATAATCCTTATCACATGGGTTTCAATCACCAACTGAAGAAACTTGATATGAAGAATAGGCATTTTTAGGACCGTGTTTATTGATCCTCAAAATCCAAATAAGACTGTTTTAGTTTGACAGTTTCTTGTAAACACACCTTCACTTTACAATAATATTTTTAATAGGAAAATATCAAGGAAAACCTATTTACCAAATTTAAAGGCTTGATTACAGATTTTTTAAGGAGAAAGTGGTAAGAACAACTCGGATAACAATCTTCTTAACAATACTCTTATAGGATAACAATGGAGTAATGAGAGATAGACTTCAAAAATCGTCATAAGATCATACTAGAACAAATTTTACTTGTGGAGAGTGGTTATGAACGTTTTATAACTCAAATATTAGAAAAATAAACATATACATCCTTCAAACACCTTACAACCCTTCCTTGAGGATAAGATTGTATATGTTAACTTTTCAAAAATAGTGGAATTTTCATATAAGTCTTGTCATGCTTTGCTAGAAAAAATACCATCATATTATCCTAAGAGGAGCCTAATAAAACCTTAAGTGGATGAAACTACTTGAAAAATTTATTTTAATACTAAACATATCATTTTATGCCTATCACTCTATGACAAATGTTTGGAGGAGAACAACATTGCTAATAAAATGATTAGATTTTTTTGTTTCTTATCCAATTGTGCTTAATTTTTTTGCAATAATACATTCTTGGGGTGGTATTATAAAAATCATTCTATGATTTATCTAAATAAGTATTTATATTTTTTTAGTGCTAAGAAGATAGGATGCTACGTTTGTATTATTTAAGAACATGGTTTTTTTAACTTGAGTAACTTGAACAAAATTCTTAAAATTTTAATGAAACTTCACCCATAGAACAAAAACACATCCCTCTACATGATCCATCACATGGTTTATCATAAATGATAATTTAGGGTCTATACCAATCTCATTTTCTAATGGTTTTAGTCTTTAGTTCTCATAGGCATTTATAGTAAAAACTTGAATTTTGCCTCCATAAGATAAAGTAAGAGATGTAGATTCACATAAATTCCTTAGGGAGTGTTCCTAGGATCCTACCATGCTTACATAATCTTATAATAAACTTATTTGTGCTTATACACCTCATTAGGCTCTAGAACTAGGCCTAAATGAGCTAGTTTAAACTATGACTTTGTAACACCTGACCTAGTGCTCACTCTAGAAGCTTTATTGAACATGCTAGAAACACTATTTATGACATGTAAGACACCTTATCCAAGCCCACCCACCAATTCCATACCTCTAGTGAGCACCAACCTTACCGGAAAATATTGTATCACCCTAAAACCATCCTAAAACCATATTGAATGTTCAATAAACCATCTTGAGACCACTAAAATTCATTGATAAAGCACTTGTTTGTATGAAATTTCACTCCTCCTTTGCCATCAATGTCATGAGACATAAATGAAAACACCAACCAATGCAACAAGGTTAAAAATATGAGTTTTAAATGAAGTTAAAATATTGTTTAATTAAGGTGAAAAGGGATACTAGAGAACAATTTTTTTCCTTGAAGAAATACAAGGACAAGTGTAAACATGAGGGAGAGGGTGAGAGATATGGAAGAGCTAGATAAACACCCTACAAAGCCGGAGAGGTCATACAAGTGAATAAGAGTGGGGGATTGGGACTAGGTGTACTTTATTGTACTGTATATAACCTTGGGTGTAAAGGAACAAGAAGGATATAAAAATTCAACTTAACCCATTTAGAAAGTATTTTTTAGCATAAGGGGTCAAGTGGTTGATCACGGGGTTGAAAATAAAGCCTGGAAAGCTTGGCGGAGGGTCATGTGAACTCACGGGGAGGTGGACATTATTTTACCCTCTATTCTCTTGGATGAAAAGGAACACAAGGGACACCAAATTTATACTTGTATCAAGGTGGTGACATGTGGCATGAAAGAAAGTTGGCTAATTATGGGAAACACTCACCTTATTCACCTCTGATTCAACCTAGGTTGACTTGATTACACATAAGTGGTTAGATGGTTATAAGGATATCATGGTGATTTTTTTTTTCCTTCTATAAAATTAGGTGAAAATGGAAAATATGGACAACAAAATGTGTCTTGCCCAATTTTGAAAGCTAGTTTTTAAAATGGCTTACTTGAAATAACATGGAAACTTGAAATCTTCACCACTTTGGAGATCCATATGTACTTTTGAGATGAAATATTATATGATTATGAATCCAAATTTCATTATAAGACTAATGAAACAAGTTTTAGACCTCAATTATGTCTAAACATTTAAACAAAGATCCTTGTTTTATGGGACAATGAGGTACACCTACAAATTTTTAATTACCTTAAGAAAACACCTGAACATGGATCAAATTTGATTCTTCCATCATGTAAAATATTAGTATAGAATTAGATTCCATATTTTATTTCCTTCTACATCCTTAAATATATCCCGAGAATCTTCTAGAGAAGTCCAGTTCACATTCAAAATGCTCAATCCTTACACCTCAAAACCCACTTTTGCACATACTATCCCTAAACCATCAAATATTTCCTAAAATTTCCTAAAAAATTCCAAAAATTTAAAGGATATTTAATAATACATATGGATGTTTATGATATTTTATAACCTTCTTGGAAGATGCACACATGCCTTTAAATGGCCAAAATTAGCCTTTTTAAGCCCGATAGATAACTAGTCTTCTATTGTATTTGTTGAATGAAAGAATTAGCCTTGTCCCATCACTTTGAACACTTGTACAAGCTTATTAAGTGTATTGGGAGGACTGTAAGGTAAATATGATCATTAAATAGAAGAAAAATGACCGAGAGAGGGATTCATGAAGCATGTTTTCACTATGAGGATTGGTTGTCATAGATCAAATTTTACATTTTGGGCTAGTAATTTAACATGAAAATAGTAGGATCTAGCTCTAGGAAATTAGACCACAAGGGAAATAAAGGAACTCATCTTTCTCCTAGGTGAGTAGACCAAAGTGTGTTATTTTAGTGGGAAATATATTCCTTAGTACAAGTAATAGATACAAATATAAACACACACACACACACACACACACACACACACACACACACACACACACACAAACACACAAGAAAGGAAAAACACCAAAAATTTAAAGGGAAGACACACTAAATAGTAAGGGAACTAAATTACAAAGGATGGGTTAACCAACATCACTTCTGTAGAGTTGTATTTTTTTCCCACTGTGAGGTAACTCCAATGGGGTTATATTAGGTATGTCATGTAGTAAGTATTATCTTGACATAAGTGTTTGAATTTTAATGGACCAAGCTAGAGAGAACCAAATTTCCCATGACTTCCTTTGGGTTCTCTTATTTTATCCCTAAGCAAGAAAAGGTATCCAATATGAAATTTTTTATCCCGTGTCTTCTAATCAAAGATCACTTTCAACTTAGATTAATATCTCCTCATTGTTTCTACTACTACCAACTTATATTTGTTTAATTTCTCTAAGTAGAAGATACGCTTATCAAGAGAATATGAATACTCTTCATTTTCTACTTCATATGTTTGAAGGAATATAGCTCCGAGAAATGGGAATATGAGATTTAATCCCATACAATAGTTGGAGAGAAGTCCAAATAGATTTTTTAGGTGTGATTCAGTAATCCCATAGGGCATCATATAACTTCTTATGTTAATCCCTTTTACAGAAATCCACTAGTTTTTGAACAATTGTGACAATATTCTTGTTCTTGGACTCCACATGGTTGTATCCTTGTGAGTATTAATTAGAATGACGAGACAAAGAAATGCCATGGTTGTAGTAGAATTCCATTAGCTCACCTAAGGAGAAGTAGGTGGAATTATATGCAATGATATTTTCAATAACTCTAAACCTAAAAATTATATTCTCTTTCAAAAAGTTGCACAAAGTTTCGAATTTACATATTTCATTAGAATGGATTCTACCCACTTTGTGAAGTAATCCATGATAAGTAGTACATACATGTGACCAGATCTAGAGTGAGGATTTAACACACCAATGAAATCAATACCCCACTATTATAAACACTCTTTAATGATTACAGGCCATAGTGGTAGAGTAGAGAGCCTCAACCTTCCCAATGTAGACATAAAATCATGAACTTGGGTACATTTCTAGGTCCTAATCATATATTTACATTCATATGATTCTCAAGCAAGAAAAGTACTAATCAACCACTACCTTTGGCCACTTTACTTTCTTTTTGGTTTCCTTCTTATTTTTACACACCCTACTACCCAATTTGAATTTTGATACTTCATCTTTTCTAAGCTTCAACACCAATGCCCAACCACGACGTCAATGCCCAACCACCCTCATCGCCTCTGGTGCCCCCGACCTCTTTGTATCTTGCTAGCTTCTTTTGGGTTGCTTCTATCATTTGGGCATCTTCATTTATTATGGGTTGGAATTTTAGTGGTTAATTATGAAATAAAAAAAAGGTAATTATATAAATACAAAGCTATGCGACCATAATAAAGGACCAATCTCTAAGCATCTACTACTATCACCTAAGGTTGCATCTAAATGCATTTGAAGAGCATAAAAGCATCAATATATCTATCATTTAAGGGACAAGGAAATGATATTTATACATAAATACATAGGAGGAAGTTCATTTTTCCATGCACACATCTATTTACATCAATACATCTAGCTATTTCTCATTATTGAGTGCATCTTGCACAAGAGCCACCTAGGGCATGATTCTTTACACATACACACACATGGAACTAAATGGAGTCTAAAATGTAGTGTAGTTATTATATCATAAGTTCACTCGGTTGGGTGACCACTAGGTTAGTTCGAATCTCCATTTGCACCTTTTTTTTATTTTTAATATTTGATTTGTTTTGGGGTTTTGCATAACGTCTTTTGTTTTGTAGGTTACATGATAATTCGGTAGTCTTCTAGTGGTTAAAAAGTGATAAAAAAAAGATAATATCTTGTGACACAAATTTTTTCTAAGGTTTTATGTAGTCACAGTGCCTACAGAAAGTATTTAGAACCTAGGTGCTCCTAAACCAACAAGTGCCTAGTCTCGACATTTTCGAAGATTAAGAATTTTTTAAAGGATTGGTTATGACAATATGTACTCTAGTTCCATCAATTTTCCAGCTCGGCACATCTTTGGGATTATTTTGAAATCAAATAATTCTCTTATTTCACCTATTGCACTTAGGGTTTCAATTTACATTTGTATATTTCTTACGTTAGAGATATACTTTATTGTATATCATTGTGTTTTGACTCTACAATTATAATTTATAAAAATTTATATATTGGTTAAATCATTTGGTGAACTTGTCTCATTCAAATACTATAGGGTCTTCATTTATTCACTTCTTTAATTTTTCTTAGGATCTTATCATCATGGATGTCTTTATCTATGCCTTTTTGCAAAATCATCTTGATTGTATCAATAAACTTAGGTCTTATCTAGCTAACACTTATATTCATCCTCATACCTCACCTAAGTATGTGTATCATAAGTTTACTTTGTCTCTATCTCTTAATGAAGATCACATTACTTTCACATCGATGAGTTTCCTTCTCAAGCCATGTTAGATCATGATCCCCTTGTAATTAGGGATTGTATCAATAATATTGGGGTTAATTGTTCCTTAGTTTATAATGGATCAAGACTCAATATTTGTAATAATGATTTCCTATACCAATTGAGTCTTTCGGAGGATCTTTAGCTTCTTTATCTATCTCTATTCATGGATTTGACAATACACCCAAGCATGTCTTAGGTACTATTGGCTGCCCTATCACCATGATGTCATGTATGCTACCCACTCAATATCATGTCATGCCCAAAAATTTTAATTATAATATCCTTCATGGGCATCCTTAGATTCATACCATACACGCAGTTCCTTCCACTCTTCATATGCGTATTAAATCCATTTTCTAAGGATTTTCTACAACATTCTAGAAGATCCATCACCTTTCACATATTGTAATTCTATTGAGCATTCTACCGACACTCCTAACTCTTCTTCCTCTAGTTAGTATTTTTAAAATATGGTCTTTGATATAAATATTTGTGTTGTTATGTTTTCTCTGCAATGGCTTAGGCCCACACGAGAAAGGAATAATAGAACCATGAAATCTCCCAACCAATCTAATAATCTTGGCTTGGGATACTATCTTCCTTCTATTACTTCTTTGGAGGCTTATAGTACTCTGCATACTTCTTCACTTCCTTTGGCATATCCAGACCTCATCAGTGATTCTACTTCTATTGCTTGGGCTAATTTAGACACTTTTGCTACTAATGAATCTCTTCTCAATTACATGGGATTTTACAATCACCTCCCTTCTTTTCATCATAAGAAGTATTCTCCATCACTTCTTAATGATACCACCTAATTTGTATAGTCGATACACTTTGTGAAAGTATTGATCATCTTGATATTATTCCTACTAACCCATACATAGAGGATCCATTAACTATTCACAATGAGGATACCTTCCAATATAACCTTGGAACTTCTACCAACCCACAAATGGTCTTGTTAGTTTCTTTTGTCACACCTAATGAGAAAATGATATCAAATAAGTTCTTCATGGATATTAAGACATATTCGAATAGGACTATAGTGATATGGATGATATTGATCCATCTATAGCCATGTATAACATCATTCTTAACCACGGTGAAAAACTTGTTTAATAAAAATACATAAAATACACCCAAAGTTTGCACTCCTAGTCAAGGAAGAAATAGAACTACTAGATTTTGGTTTTATTCATGCCATCGATTATTCGGAGTGGGTGTTTGACATTGTGCTAGTCATGAAACCGGATGGTAGGGTCCATTATTACACACAATTTTGTGATCTAAATAAGTCTTGTCCTAAGGATAGTTTCCCTTTACCCCACATAGATGCCATTGTTGATTCCATAACCGGATATGATATTCTCTCTTTCATGTATGGATTTTATGGTTATAACCAAATCAAAATCACTCCAGTATATCAAGACAAAACTTCTTGCACTACACCATGGGGAACATTTTATTACACTGTCATGCACTTTGGCATTAAAAATGTCAGGGCCACTTATAGCCATTCCATGAATATATTCACAATATCCTTGAAGATTATGTTGATGATATACTTTCTAAATCACGAAACCATTCTACACACACTAAATATATCTACACACTCTTTGAATGTTTAGGAAAATATAAAGTAAGCTTAAATTAAACGAAGTTTGTCTTTGGAGTTAAAAATAGAAAGCTCCTTGGGTACATTATCTCACAACATGGTATTAAAATAGATCCCTATAAAATAAGGGCCATTATTGACATGCCTTTTCCTCAAAATTTGTATCGTTTACACTCGCTGCAAGGAAAAATGCAAGCCATCTGGCAGTTTATTGTAGAGGTTACTGATAAAACCCAACCATTTACATGTTTGACGAACAAAGTTACTAAATTTGTCTGGAGCGGTCATTTCCAACAAACATTTTACAGGTATTAAAGAATATCTTTTAAATCCACCTATCTTAGTACCTTCCACAAATGAGTGGCCATTCTTCTTATATATTTAAACCATGTTTCATGGTTTATGATCCTCTTAGTGCAACATGATGATTCTCAACGTGAGAGATATGTTTTTATATCATCATGTACTTTACTCTCTTATGAATGCATCTATAGTTACATCGATAAATTATTCCTTGGTGTTGTCTTTGTAGCAGAGATAAGATACGTCACTACCTTCTTAACAATGAAGTTGACATAATTAATAAGGTATACCCTCTATGTTATCTCTTGTCCCACACACATCTCTTGGGATGCCTAACATAATGGGTCGTAAAATTATAGTATTTAATTTCAATTTCATTCCACAAAAGGAAATAAAAGGCCATGTTATTGTTGATCGACTAAGGCACATATACCATATGAATTCCCTATTTGTGATTATTTTCTAGAAAATTTCACGTCTTTCAACATTAATACCGACACTTGGATCATGTAATTTAATGGATCTCATTTTTGTTATGGCACTTTAGGTCGGGATATTATTTATCACTCCACGTGGCGATCATCTCCCCTTTGCATATTTTTAGGGTTTTCATGCACCAATAACATTGTTGAGTATGAAGAACTCATTTTCATCCTCATTACCTCTCATAAGATCCTTATTCCCAATATCTACATACATAGAGATTCATAACTCATTATTAATCAAGTTAATAATAAGTATAACACCAAAAAGGAACATATCATGTTGTATAATAACCTTGTTAAAGAGATTTTATCTACATTTGTGAATTACTCTCTTACTTCACTTCCTTGTAAAGACAATTGTCATGCAGACGCCATGGCCAATGCATCATCTCTTATTCCTCGGGATATCACGATAAACAATCCATGATCTTCATTAGGCACATACGAAAATCCTATATCTACGATTCACTTCTTGAATCTTGTATTGTCACACGTAAATCGACCATCCCGAATGGTTCACTCTAAACTACAAATTTATTTATAAAAAAACCATTCCCGATGGCCTTCAACCTCATGAAGCAAGTCTCCTATGGTGTGAGGTAACACATTCTGTCATCATTTGTGTAAAACTATTTAAACACTCATTTTATGGTCATTTACTATGATGTCTAGGACTCGTAAACATTCCCACCATCATATCTCAGGTGCATGATAGCCTATGCGGCGACCACTTTTCTAGAAATTATATGTCACACAAGATCTCACATCACAACTACTATTGGCATAATATGGAGGAAGATTTCCTAGAATACACTAACTTCCAAAAACACAACAACATCCACTATGCACCCGGTATGACCTTGGCCCGATTACCCCATCATGGCCCTTCTCTTTATGGGGATTCAATCTAATTGGCATGATAAATCTTGAATTTTTGATGCCAATAAGTATATTATTACTATCATAGATTATTTTATTAAATGGGTCAAAGCAATGCCACTCCAAACTATCACTGGTCTTGATATCTATCATTTCATCACTACTGACATCATTACACATTTTCACATACCCTCCACTTTTATCATTGAAAATGAATCTTCTTTCAAGAGTAAGGATGTTAATAGGATTTGTGTTAAATTCAAGATTAAACAATCATGCTCTACTCCTTATTACCCACATGGTAATGGCCAAACATAAGCCACCAATAAGACCATTTTCAAAATCTTACGTAAAACCTGTAGACACTAGTGGTGACGTTTGGAAAAATAAACTCCTATACACTCTTTGGGCCTATTTTACTAGTGTGTGTATACCCACTAATGCTACACCATTATCACTAGTATATGGTACTGATATCATCATTCCATTGGAACTCAGAATCCCATCACTACGGGTCTCACTTAAAGGCATATTAAAAGATAATGAATATCATGAAAAATGTTTACATGAGCTTGAAATGCTTGACTCCCGCCTTGAGTTCAAGCCCTTGAAAATATTTGAGTATATCAATATTTATTCTCTCAAGAATAAAATCATAAAAAATTTCCTTGTAAGCTCAATGTGGGTGACCTTTTGTTAAACAAGAATAAGGAAAACATGAATACCAAGATCCTTTCAAAGGAAAGTTCAAACATAACTAGTAGGTCCATATGTTGTCACTAAAAAGCTTTTGGGTGGCATCTATTGCCTTACCACTCTACTCGGTAAGCCTCTTAAAAAACCACTTAAAATTATGCATCTTAAATAATACTATGCATAAATCTAACATTATTTTCCGATGACGCACTCTCATGCTACGGTTCACACTTGACTAGTGAGTAAATAATACATTCATGAACATCACATCATACACATTACACATGACACACTTGGTGCATTCATGACATATATTTATAGCATCAAATTCTCACACATAATCACTAATCGATGACACACTCTAGGTCCATGGTTCATATTCAATTTCTAAGGGTCTAAATTTGAAATTAACCTTACCACAGTCACACTTTCTACAATTGATGCTTCATGGATCTATCTATATAGCATGTATACTCAAATAATTTTTGATGATGTTTTCTTACTCTATGGTTCATTTTAGACCTCTAAGGGTGCATTTAGAAATGAACCTCATCTCATAAATAATCATTCACATTCACTTGGGGGCATGTTACTCCTATAAACCTCACACTACATTCCATTCCATTAACACTCATAACATACTTCATATCTTGTTCGCACATTGTTGTTTCTTACTTATACTTGCATGCACACTTTTTTTCGATGTTAGACATATATTTCATATGCCATTATCTTTTCTATATACACATGCACACTCACTCACCTTTTAGTTGTTAATGCAGAATTTATACAAATCTTTACACATAACAAAAATGTTTGGATCGGTACCTATTACCGAGTCTTATAGTGGATTATGGGGAATCTACTTTCATACACATTACAAGTGTTACTATTTTATTTTATAATATTCATACTAGCATACCAATATATCGTATCATACATGATTTAACATAATTTTAATATTTCTAACATGATAATGGGTGCTTCATACGTAACATTTTATTTGCAAGAAATCTTTGCTACCGTGGTTGTCGATTATTTTGTTTTCATTGTTTTCCATTTTATGTCATTATTTATGGGATTTTCCTATATCTTACTTAATCACTTCTTGTGTGATTTTATCCACTTTGGCCTTGATTTTCTTGTGACATTGTGAGCAATGTCTCATGTTTGTAACCTACTTTTACATTCTAAATTATATTTTTCTTGTTAGATTAGACATTATTTCTATATGTGTATTTATCTTGTTTTTTCTAACACATGTTTCCATCCACTTTATTTGTGTGTGTGTTGTTTCACCACATAGGAGTACCGTATGAAAAAATGATTTAAAAGGTAAAGGTAAGGTACATGAGGAATACCTAGAGGTCGTGAAGAGGTTGGACACCATTATTGAAGAACAATTTGATTGTAGAGCACTCATTTTTTCTTGGAAGGACTACTTGAGAAGTAAAACAAGACCAAAAAATAAAGTTAATAGCAATAGGTCAATGAATTTCCTATCATAATCTATATCTTGGAAGTGGGGTGCTTCCTTGTAGGCTATTAATCTATGTCTCAATAAAAATTAATGTAGATAAATAATATAAAATAGAAGGTTCTACTATAGTTATATGATTTGGGTATCTCACATAAATACAATACTCTAAATCTAATCTAAATAAAAAATATAAGATCAAATCTAGAAAGGGTGGTTGATTGATAGAGTCCACAGTGTAGAAATGGTATTATGGAGGTTTGAATGAAGTTGTGGGAGGTTTTGGGTGAGAAAATAAGCTTGCTGGTCTGAGGGAAAATGCCTGACATAGAGAGTGATGGAAGTCGGGAACTGATGTTAGTAACTAATTATAGCCATGATCAGTTGGGTAATCGATCACGGTAGGGGAAATTGGGTGCCAAAGGTGAAAAGGGGTTGGTTTGGGATCTCTGTGATTACACAGAGTGTTGGGAAGGATTAGGTAGGGTGTTGGGATTTAGGTGAAGGATCAGTAGGGGTGAAAGAGGTGGTTGGAAAGGCAGGAGGTTCAAATTGGTAGGGTGTTGGGTAGAGGGGCTATGGAATGTATTTAGGAGAGGAAGGAGGTGATCATAAGCAAATAAAAGATTCAAAACCAAAGCTAATGAAACCAATGACCTGGTTAAGAATACTTATCTAAGATCTAGAGATTGGTAGAAGGTTTTGGATGGCTGGTGTGTGTAGGAGAGACCAGCCAAGCTCTAGTACCACGAAGCTAAGGTTAAGTACTTCTCTATGTGAATTGTTCAAGCCTATGAAGTTTTCAATTGGTTTCTCTAGGGCTTAGTTGATCGTGAGGATGTGGATCGACTTCCTAAGATGCAAGATAAAATAATGTCAACCAAAAGAAGAAACAAAAAGGAGAACCCAAACAAAGATTTTAAATTCTTATTTAAAGTAACCGATGGTGGTTCCTTGAATGGTTTTGTCCAAGGAATAACTAGATTCGTTAGGGAGAAATAGTGTTATTTGTTAAAGATAATATTTTCTCTCCCTTTTTGGTGTGAGTCAAGAATTGTTATGGGTTAGGATTTTGATTCTTGTTAAATCACATAAGAAATTGATGGGAGAGGTAGTTCGCAATTAATATTAGATTTAGAAGAAATATCGGTTGGTTAAGGGAGAGATGACTCAATATTTTTTTATTAAATGGGCTTGGAATGGGTCCAATGTGAGATGGAGGGTGAGGTAATAATTAATTTAATATAGGTAATTAGATTGATAAAAATATGTGAATAGGGTCATAATAAGGGGGTATGTAATGAAAGGATCCTAGAGCGTGTCTATATTTTCCACTTCTTGTTGCATATCTTCTACTAATGATAAACGATGAAAAAAAAGAAGTGGAAGCCCCTGATATTGTGGAGATTATCCCCTCAAACTAGGAATTGATGTAGTGGAAGGTAGAGTTGGTGATGGGTTTGATAAGCTGGTAGGTGATATAAAATTGGTTTATGTGAAGGTGTCAAAATGGTGATGATAGGGTGATCGAAAGGTGGATGTAGTCAATCACACGTACACACTTAGAATGCAACAATGCACAAGGTTGAAGAGCACACAAACACTAATTCATCAATGGTTGATAGTTTATCCAAACAAGGGTGATGTATGGTTCGGTTAATCATTTTTCATTTGGGTTTAGTTTCCAATGTATTGATATTATGGAAACTGGATGTAGGCATGGTTATTGTATGATTTAGTTTGGATTTAATTTCCAATGTATTGATATTATGGAAACTAGATTTAGGCATGGTTGTTATATGGGTTTGGTTTGGGTTTAATTTCTAATGTATTGATATTATGGAAACTAGATGTAGGCATGGTTGATTTTTTTTTGGTTTGGTTTGGGTTTGATTTCCAATGTATTGATATCGTGAAACTAGTTGTCTAGATATGGTTGATGATGTTTGGTTTGGGTTTAATTTTTAATGTATTGATATTATAGAAACTGGATGTAGGCATGTTTGTTATATGGGTTAGGTTTGGGTTTAATTTCCAATGTATTGATATTATGGAAACTAGATGTAGGCATGGTTGATGTATGGTTTGGTTTGGGTTTAATTTCCAATGTATTGATATTATGGAAACTAGATGTAGGCATGGTTGTTGTTTGGTTTGGTTTGGTTTGGTTTACATTTACAATGTATTGATATTATGGAAACTACTTATGAGGTGGGAAGAATATAATCTTGGTAACTAGGTTGGATGAAGGTGAATGATCTAGGTAAAATAGGAAAATTCAGAAAGATTACATAGGAAGCAAAAATAATGATGGGCGAGCTAACCTCCGAAGACCCCATATATTCGAGTGTTTCCTACATAGCCCTTGAAAGGGGGCCTCAATACAATGTAATTATCCCTTAATATAGGGAATAAGAAGATGATGGTAGGGATGTAGGGTAGCTTTGGGTAAGGTAGATCGTGGTAAGGTAGATTGGGTGAGATAGATTATGGTAAGGTAGTTTGTGGTAAGGTAAGTTGGGTTGGATTTAATTCCCAATGTATGATGGTATTATGGGAACTAGATGATGGGTATAGGTATGGGTGAGATGAGAATAAAACAAAGATATCTGATGTCAAGGGTCTCATATTGTTAAAGAAACAAAAATTAGACAAAGGGTAAACGAAGAAAAGAAAAAAATCAATACCTACAAGGACCATAACAGCCATACCCAATAGGCTAATGAACATAAACCCCTTGAGACATTGCATGATTGATAGGTCTATGGTTGGAAGAAGTTGTGTGATCACAAAGTGTCGTATGAGTGCCACATTCCTTAAGTAGATAGGAGAAATTAAAAGAGGGTAGGGTAGAATGGTTTGTTTAGTGTAAACTTATTGTGGGAAAACATGCACCTTCTACAAGATACCAAAAACCAACATAAGCAAGTCCATGACCATTTTTTTATTTTTCTTGGATTTTTACTTTTATATTTTTCTTTTTGCATTCATAGACTGATCAATGCTAGAGGTCTATATGGGGATAAATAGTAGTGTCTCCTTGAGGACTTTGTGAAGTTGATCGATGCGGGAAGTTCCAACATAAATTTTTTTTTAACAAGTAAAATATGTGGCTAGCTTTTTATAGCTATCATTCAAGGGAGGAGTCTACCTATAGTAGTTATAGAGATAAATATATGTTCATTTAAGGGAATCATCTATTTGTGAGAAGTTGGAATCAAGGAATAGAGTTTTTGTCATCCCATTTTTTTCCATTATTTTGGACTTATAGTCATGGATAAGACTATAAAGGAGTATAAGCCTCTTTTATGAAGGACAAAACCATAGCAAAAAAAAAGGTTAGTTATGAAAGAGGGGTTTGAAGGGACAAATGACCATAGGATTCCATCCTGAAAATGCCAAAAGTATCAATGAGAATCATTCCATGAGAAGATTCATGGTAATAATATTCAAGATAAGGTTGAATGGTGATGGAAGATCACACAATTCTATTTAAGTTATTTGTCCTTAAAAGAGGTAGGTGTAAAGAGAGGTTCGCTTAAGGGATGAGCATTTATGATACATAAAGTGATGTAGTAATTTATTCAACAATAGAATGGTCAAAGATGCAAGGAATTAAGAGGCTTAGGTTCAGGTTTACCCTTAAGAGAAGATAAATGATAAGTTCCTGATCCACAAGTATGGGTAAAAATATAAGGTCCAATCCAATTAGGAGAAAAATTACCTCATTTAATTTTCTCCATCTTGGTTAAATGTTGATTTTCTTTAGAACATGATTGCCAATCTTGAATGTTCATTCTTGAATGCATTTTTCATAGGAATGCTCAATGCACTTTTGGTAGATTTGGAGGTAGTCTAGATAATTCAAATAGTGTTCTTCCAGTAGCTCAAGTTGTGTCAAACGTTCATGGCGAAACTCATCATCATAGAGGATATATTTAAGAGATATACAAAGGGATTGAATTTGGACTTGGAGAGGTAGGACGACCTATATACCATAGACCAAAGAGAAAGGTGTGGAAATGATAGAGGTGTGAATGCATTTACGATAAGACCATAAGGTGAAAGGAATGTGCGTGTGCCAATCCTTATCATTGCTGCCAACCAATTTCCTAAGAATTGTGGTGAGAGTTTTGTTAGAAGATTTGGCTTGACCATTTTCTTATGGGTAATATGGTGAAGAGAAACTAAGTTGAATACTAAATTTGTCACACAGTTGGCATAGGGTTTTATTTTTGAATTGTTTGGCATTGTCAGTGATGAGGTAATGAGGAACACAAAAGTGACAAATGATATGGTGGTTGATAAATTTGACTATTTTGTTGGCTCTCAAAAAATTTGGAGGGATGGATTCCACCCATTTAGTGTCATATTCAGTCACCGTTATGATCCAACAATGATGTTGCGAGGAATTAGGGTTAATATCCCCAATGAGATACAAACCCCATTGAGAAAAGGGCCAAAAGTCTATAGTGACTTGTAAGGCGTGATTTGGAGTATGATGAAGGTTAACATGTTGTTGACACTTCACACAATGTTTAACAGAGTCACTTCAATCTTGGTTAATTTTTGGCTAGTAGTAGCTGAGTTGAAGGATATGCTTTGTAATGGCAAGACCACTAAAATGTCCCTAAAAAACCCCATCATGAATTTCTTTGACGGTGTATGGGATTTCAAAACTGATGAGGCACCATAGGAGGATATGTTCAAAGCCACGTTTATAGAGAATACCTCCCATAATGACGTAATGAGAGACAATTTTTAATAAGTATCATTTTCCATTGTGGGTGAGATCCGGAGGAAGGATTAAAAGTGAGAGATAGTTAACAAATTTCTTATACCAAATTTTGCGTGGGTCAGTATCGATGCTTCCCACAAAATGAAGGCTAGGGATAATATAAGAAGGTGAATGTAATCATTTTATTGTGACAAATATTTTTGATTTTGAAGGTGAGAAATGTATTTGAATATCAAGACAAGCCATTGTACTTAAAGATCTTAGTAGATTGTGGAGTGGCTTGAATGAGGTAGTGATCAAACGTGGTAAAAATTAGGTAGACATTGTGTTTATAATTTCGAAGCTCATTGTTATGAAAATAGTAAAAACCATTGACTTGGTTCACAACAAGTTGAGATTCACCAAATATGTTAATGGATTTAACATCTAGGAAATGGTAATTTGAAGACCTAACACAAGAGCTTCATACTCGGCTATGTTATTTGTGCAGTCAAAGTCTAGTTTAAAGGATAGTGGCATAGTATCTCGCATCAAGAGAAATGAGCATGACCCCACACTTCCCCCTTAGTGACATTTATATCCATCAAAGAATAATATCATTTGGTAAACAATATCATTAGTGGAGATGGTGGTGATAGATTTGTTAGGAAAATTAAAGTTTGAAGGTTGATTCCCAGGAAGAGGAGTGTTTGTAAGTTGATTTGTGATGGTTTTTCCTTTGACATACTTTTGATGAATGAACTCCAACCCTAAGTGTCCAAGAAACATGATCCAATGAGAAGTGCATTGGTGTTGGTAAGGTTTGGTGTACATGTAATGAAGAGGGTCAGTATTGGTAATGAAAAATGTTTTGTGATTAAGAAGGTAGTGGCAAAGTTTGGTGGCCACAAAGACTAGGGCTAAGAAAATATTTTCAGTATGAGTGTACTGAGTTTTTAAGTCTAGAAGAGTATGACTTATATAATAAACTCGCTTGTTCCCTGTGTTGTTCATCATGATGAGCAAGCATGACACCCAAGGAATGGTCAGTAGTAAAAATGTAAAGGTAAAAGGTTGATCATCTTTAGATGGAATGAGCATTAGAGGTTGAAGAAGGTAGTTCTTCAATGCTTCAAAGTATTTGTGACACTCATTCCAATGGAAAGAAACATATTTTTTGAGGGGGTGGTGAAACGATTGGCACCTCCCTAACAGTTGATAGATGAAATGTTAGATGGATTGAAATTTTCCTTGCAAGATACGAAGCTTCCGAAGGTTAGTAGGTGGAGGCATGTCAAGAATTTCCTTGATCTTAGTGGGATCAACTTCTATACCCTACAAAGAGATGACAAAATCGAGGAGCTTACCTAAGAGAACTACAAAAACACACTTCTTTGATTAAAGGTGAACAAAATATTAGATTAGGAGGTCAAGTATATCTTTAAGAACTGCCAGTGTTCAATGCGATGTTTGGACTTATCAAGAAGGTCATCTACATAGTCTTCGAATATTTCATCAATGATGTCATGAAAGATGTAATTCATAGTGCAGTGATAGGTAGCACTAGAATTTTTCAATTGGAAGGGCATGATGCAATAGCAGAAGGTCCCACAAGGGGTTATGAAGGTGTTTATGTGCTCATCTTCTTGAGTGACTAATATCTGATTATTGTAGACACCCAAAATTGGGTCACAACCCTCTAAGCCCCTTTAATTAATTAATTCGACACATCCCCCTATCATGACCCCTTCACACATTATTATTAATTTAACTACCCATATTAAGTTAATAATTCCATTACCATGGACCCAGGTCCCACCTATTTATTAACCTAAACTAAGTGATAAATCCCTTAACTAACTAAGACTCATTCTAGTCCTAACACTCATTACCTATTATCCCTCTTACAAATTTCCCACTTCATTTAGTGCCAACCCATACTCCTAGTCCATAAAAATCTTGACCAACGCCAAAAATGGAGAGAAAAGGATATTTTTGGAAAATAATTATTCCCCGGTTGGTTATGCTCAGCTAACTGCCATTGGCTCCCTTAAGTAAGGAATTCCAATCCTTTTCCCAGGTTCTTCCATCTTGGAATTTAAGTTATGACATTCTCGGTTCTCACATCCAAGCATCCAAGTGATCTCACAATGAATCGAGATCATTACAAGCATTCAAAACCTTCACCAAGCATCAAAAGTGTGTTCTAGAGCATTAGATCACTCACAAGAAAGTACAAATCCTTATACTTCCACTTTCTAGGATCGGGACTTGTCTCTCCTTCAATCATAACTATTATTTATACAACCAACTTCTTATCTACAACATATGCTAGGCAATCCACTGTCATATGCTATTTTACTCTATTTGGTGGTATTGTTTTGCTTCTACATGTAGTCCTTCCTAGCCAAAAAGGAGCTCTTCACGATCAACCTGGTCTTCTCAATGGTGCAAAACCTTCTTCGACTTCACAGGTATTCCTCCTCACCTCACCTTTACCTTATTTGTTTTATACACAACATTGTGGTGAAACATTTTGGTACGCCTCAGTGGGACCCTCGTTTGTGGGTTTCATTCTATTCATATAGGTTGCATCTTGTGTGTTTCCTTTCTAAATCATTATTCACTAAATATTCTTCTTTGGTAATCTTCTCCTTCTTTCTAATTGTTCTAAATGAAACACTTCTTTTGGTGCATTTCAAAATAATCCTTCTTCTTTCTTTTCTTCTTACATTAGTGAAATTCATCCTTTGTCCTATTCACTCTTTTTACATTGAATATCATATTTTGATTTAGGGATCACCTCTACCCATACCTAGGGTAACCACCTACTATTTTTGTCATATTCACTTATCAATACAAGCTACCTAACAAAAAGGGGAAAATGTAAACACCCAAAATTGGGTCACAACCCTCTAAGCCCCTTCCAATTAATTAATTTGACACATCCCTTGATCATGACCCCTCCACACATTATTATTAATTTAATTACCCATATTAAATTAATAATTCCCTCTCCATGGACCCATTCCTAGCTTATTTATTAACCTAGAGTAAGTCACCACTCCCTTAAACTAACTTAGACTCATTCTAACCCTAACATTCATTACTTATTATCCCTCCTACAAATTTATCACTTCATTTAGCGCCAACCCATACTCCTAGTCCATAATAAATATTAACCAATGCCAAAAATGGAGAGAAAAGGATATTTTGGAAAAATATGACCTTTTCTCCCTAAGCGATGCCGGTTATTCCTCGGCCGATGTCGGTTAGCTAACCACCATCAATTCCCTTAAGTAAGGAGTTCTAATCCTTTTCCGGGTTCTTTCATCTTAGATTTTGAATTATATCATTCTTAGATCTCACATCAAGGCATCCAAGTGACTTCATGATGAACCATAGATCATTCCATGCATTCAAAACCTCCACCAAGCATGAATAGTGTGTTCCAGAGAATTGGATCACTCACAGGGAAGTCTTGACCCTTTTTCTGTAGCTTCACAGGATTAAGACTTGTCTCTCCTTCAACCACAACTTTTATTTCTAAAACCATCTTCCTATCTATAACATACGCTAGGCAGTCCACTTTCATATGCTATTTAACTCTATTTGGTGGTATTGTTGTGCTTATATAGGTAGTCCTTCCTAGAAAAATAGGAGCTCTTCACGATCAAGCATGGTCTTCTCAATGGTGTGCAACCTTATTCAAATTCACAGGTATTCCTCCTCACCTCACCTTGACCCTATTTGTTTTATATGAATTTTTTTGGTGGAATAATTATATCCCAAAACCTATCCATAAGAGATAACATCTCATTTCTGACTATAAGATCAACTAGTTGGTCAATGCTTGGTAGAGGAAATTCATCTTTTCGATAGGAAAATTTAAGGTCACGAAAGTTAGTTCAAATACGAAGTCCCCTGGTCACTTTTTGACAAGAATAATGTTAGATATCCACTATGGATAGTCAATAGGTAGGATGAGGGAAATAGAGAGAAGGCTTTGAAGTTCTTCTTTCATTAGAAGGGCAATGTGAGGGTGTATTTTACGTAGCTTTTGTTTCATTGGTTAGGCATCGAGGGGTGGTTACGATATTGTGAATCATTATATTAGGGTCAATACCTAGCATATTTCTATAAGACCAAACAAATGTGTTGCTATGGTCATGAAGAAAAGAGGTGAATGAATCTTGTTCTACTGAGTCTAAAGATGTTCCTATCTTTAGAATTCATGGGTCATCCTGAGTGTGAATGTTGATTTCTATGGTAGATTCATTCAACATGGTTTGTATGGTATAGGGTAATGACATTTGAATATAAGAATAATCCACACCTATATATGTTAGAATATAATCATCATCATAGAATTGAACAATGTTTATAGAAGACATATCATTATCCAACATATCAAGATAAAGAAGAGGAAGAGAAGAGGGAACCTCTCATATAAGATGTTCCTATCTTTAGAATTCGTAGGGCATCCCAAGTGTGAATGATGATTTTATGGTAGATTCCTTCAACATGGTTTGCATGGTATAGGGTAATGACATTTGAATATAACAATACTCCACACCTAAATAGGTCAGAATATAATCATCATCATGGAATTGAACAATGTTTATAGAAGGCATATCATCATCCAACATGTCAAGATAAAGAAGAGGAAGAGAAGAGGGAACCTCTCCTGTAAGTTGATAGGTCAAAGGTCCCAAGGAGATGGTGTTCATGAAAAAAAATAAAAATTAGGTGGAATGGATTCGGGATCCATAGAAGTTGTGGGTGAAGGTGACGTGATAGGTGAGAAAGGTGGGGAATGATTTTTTTCCTCTATGAGGGTGATTCAGGCCTTATTAGGAGGAGGTTTCCTAGGAAATCTAAGACCATGATGATCTCCTATTTGCTAGTGGTGTATGAAATGACAATGTGATGACCTTGTTCATAATGACCAAATTTGAAGCCTTTCTAGGTGCAATGGTGAAGAAAAGTGAGTGTGAAGCTGCATTTGGTGAGGTAGGAGAAGTCAGATGAAAAATGTTTGGTTTGGAAGGGAGGTTAAATAAAATAAGAGTAAGTATTGATCCCCCATAGGTTAGGTTGGTGTGAAGGTGGGGAGGACTGTATGGTATGACCTCTCCTATACGCTAAGCATAACACAGGTGTTGGTGTAGTTTTCTATACTCCTGAGGAGTAAGGAATGTGTAGATGCCGAGGATGTGGTAATCTCTGAGTGTGAAGATTTGAAAAAATCCTACCAAGGGGTATGTGGTTGTTACTTGTGTAACATGTATAGATGAGCCATATGAAGCCCGAGAAGATGGGGCATCAATAGAGGGCGAGGATAGGAGGGTCAGTGGGTGGGTTAGATGAGGAAAGTTAAGTGGCATAAGTGGTAGATGCCTTAACGGGGATTAGAACTTCATTTCAATGGTAAATCATATTATAGGTTTTGAAGGAGGGGGAATCTTTCTAAACGATGTAAGGTTCCCCTTCATATTAAAATTTGAGGCAACAAAGAAGGGTGGAAGGTACACCGGGCATGGTGCAAATCCAGGATGGCCTAACAACATGTTATATTGGAAATCTCCTTCGATAATGTAGAAGAGTTTGGAAATAGTTCGAGGACCCTAAAAAATTTGGAGGAAAATGGTGCCAAGGGTAGTGGTCATGACATCATTAAAGGATTGAAGCATGATGGGGTTGCTAGACATAAAATTAGCTGGTATGCCTATTTTTTCGTAGGCATGAGAAGAGATGATGTTGATGTTAGTGCCCCCATCAATCATAATTCATTCAATACGAATATCATTAATGTCGGTGAAGATGAAAAGATAGGGGTAATGATCATTGGGTTGTGAAGGGGAAATATCTAATTTGGAGAAATTAATGGAAGTAATTTGATGAGGGGTAATGAGGGAGGTGATAGGTGAAGTTTCATTGGGTGGAACCTCGATTGATTGAAGGAGCTCAATGAGGGTGTGATGATGAGAATCAAAAGTTTGAATCAAGTCATATAAAGGCAATTACAATGGGGACTGGTGAAGCTATTTGATCATTGAACAATGTGTAACCCCAGAAGAAGTAGGTGGTGCCAAACCAAGGATGGTTATCTTGGGGGAGGTGCAAGTGTAATGGTAGGTAAAGGTGAACTAGAAGGATTAATAACTTTTTCCTTTCCTTTTTCTTTTACATGTTGTGACCGAGTGGCTACACACACCATGTTAATTTTAAATATAGGAGAAGGAAAAGAGGGTTGTTTAGCCTTACCTTTATCCCTAGCTGGATATGAAGGAGAAGGTTACAAAATGGTTTTAGGGCTAGGTTGTGTGGCGATAGGATAAGAAAGAATAGAATTCTTCTCCAACAAATCATCTTCTTTGAAGAGACCATCAAAATTACAAATCCCAAGGAGAATGATTTTAAGATCCTTCAAAATCTAGATATCATGCCCTAAAGAGCATTGATAAACACAAATTTTATGTCTTCAAACCCTACTGGTTTAGGTCCGAGAGGATCATAAGGCTTCATAGGAAGAAGTGATATAGAATATTTCTCTAATAATTAAGTGAGGATGTTAGAGTAAGAAACTGCTAAAGGATCACATTAAGAGGTGAAGGTTGTTTTTGGAAAAGGGGTAGACAACCTTTGTGAGGGGGTGATGAGAGAGATCGTGTTAGTGTAACTAATTTTTTTGGTAGGTAGTGAAGTTTTGGGTTTAGGTTGCACCTTATTTACTAAAGGTGGAGGAACAATGTGGTAGGGAAATGTAAATTTAGAAGTGTAGGTATTCAACTAAGCCAAGGTACAAGTGGGGGTGTTGGAAAGAGTAAAGGTAAATTTAGTGAAGAAGGTGTAAGAAGAACAAGAGGTGAAGGAAAGGGTATAGGTTTTCACATTTTGGGGTTTCCTTGGTGACAGGATAGGTTAACTAAGGCTAAAGGATGTGGGCCGAATATCAATGACATAGGTGAAGGTGAGTGAGAAGGTGTAGGGGATACTAAAGTGTGAGCCCTAAGAAGTTGGGTGTTCCTTTTTGGTTCCTTAGTAGATTTTTTGATTAGTGGTGAGGAATTTGAAAAGTCTAGCTTCACGGGGGTGTAACAGACTTGATACCATAAAAACCCTAAGGTGGTAGGAGGTTTTTCAATAGATGGAGGCTTGAGTGGAGGGGATGTTAATGAAGAAGGGGCTAATACCACCAATTCAAGCATTATCCCTTTCTAAGGAATTAGGGGAGGACACATGAATTTCTTTGAAATACGGATTCGAAGGCATCCCCGGAGGGTAGTGTATTCTACATACTCCAAGTGTTCAACCAAATGAAAGAAAGGTTTTGGAGTAGGTGAAGAGGACAATGACTTGGTTTTAAATCTCATGAAGAGCTCTCGGGCCCATGAGACAGGGAAGGTCTTATCCTCGAGTTGATGGGTAAGATTAAGTTAAGAAGAGCGAGGGGATCTTTAAATACCTTCGAGCAGCGGTACCACTAATATGAAGAGTAGATAAAATTGGGTTTTGTATGGATTGAGGAGAAGGTAAAGTGGGTGATGTAAAATAATCTATGGGTAGAGAGGATGATAAGGTGGGTTCCTTAGTGGGTAGAATAATAGGTAAGGTGTGTTTCTTAATGGGTAAAGGAAAAGGTAAGGTGGGTTCCTCTATAGGTAAAGGAATATGTGAGGTGGGTTCCTCTATGGGTAAAGGAATAGGTGAGGTAGGATCCTTTATGAGTAAAGGAATAGGTAAGGTGAGTTCCTCTATGGGTACAGAATAGGTGAGGTGGGTGACTCTATGGGTAGAGGATTTTTGTGAAGTTTTCATCAATAGATGCTATAGGAGGATACTACACGAAGGATCGAACGTTGTATTGAAGACCACATGAACCACATCTACATTGCTTTCCTCTTTAGATGTCTCACCAATGTGAGATGTTGAAGGGGCATGGTTAGGGATTTTTTTGAAAATGTCCAATTTTTCATTAGCGAGGATCATTAGGGTTGTCAAGGACTAGATTTCCAATGTCTAACATCCTTTACACAATGTTTTTAAAGGTTTTACAATTTGTGTCACTATGTCCTTTTATGCGGTGGTAATTACAGAATTTGTTTTCTTTATATCAAATTGGTACAGGAGAGAAGGATCAAAACTAGTATGTGGTTTAATGGGAGGAAGAGTGATGTCTCCCGAATTCAACAAATTTTCCAATAACGAAGAATAATTTTCCTCAATGGGAGTGTAACTCTTTTTTCACACCGATATTAAAAATTTTGCGGGTGAGTGATTGGAAGGACATTTAGGTTGATTGATTGGATGAGAAGGGTCATATTTTAGAACAACCATGATAGTAGATCATTTTATCTTGGGATGGTTGTTTCATGGTTTGGAAGAAGACTTGTTTGATTCGAATGTAGAATTTTTTTACGATGTTTAATTTTATCTTCTTTGAGGGTGCATATCTCAAGCTTCTGTGCCATGGTAAAATCCTTGTCAAATATATGGAACATTTGAACCTAAATATTTGGGGAAATTTTCCTAGCACACACCCTCGTAAACAACTCAATGATAACATGCTATGGGAGAGTGAAGGAAATCTAATTAATTAGGCTTCACCACTATGCAACAAAATCAATGATAAAATCATCATTATATTGACGAATAGAATATAAATATGTGATTGAGACCTTTTTATAAATGTTTATCAAAAAGTGATCGATAAAGGCATGCACCAATTGATTCAAGGAAAATATAGGTGCTTGGGAAAATCATTGTATTAGTCTAAGGAGGGTCTTGACAGAGACATCGGAAAGATACGAAGGAGTAAGGCATCATCATGGCCTATTAGGTAACAAACGTGTCTAAATTAATGCAAATGTTGTTGTGGGTCCTCCTTAATATTAAAGAGTTTGAATTTATGTAGCTCCCATTGCACATGATATAGATGAATATGTATA
Source organism: Taxus wallichiana var. yunnanensis (assembly GCA_018340775.1). Classification (NCBI taxonomy): domain Eukaryota; kingdom Viridiplantae; phylum Streptophyta; class Pinopsida; order Cupressales; family Taxaceae; genus Taxus; species Taxus wallichiana. The sequence continues at coordinate 247,098,058 of CM031242.1, forward strand.
TAGGGATGGATGGGTTTGTTACAAATATAATTGTATGTTAAGATGTTACGGGACACAAAGAGTAAGGCCTCAAGCATTGGCATTTTCTCCATCATCATTTTAATGAGCTCCGCTATGGGATTTGATTGAGGGATTCCTCCCGAGGTATAAGGGGCTTGTTAAGATGAATGGGTCATAAAATAAATACCAGTATGTGGTGGTGCCGAGTATTTGAATTGAGGCATATGTATGTAGGAAGTAGTGGATGAAGAGGAAATATATCCCGAATATCTAATTAAGATGTTGGGTTGTGTTTGAGGTAAGGTTGAAGTGGGAGGGGCTTTTGGAAAGATCCCCATAGAGATGGGTGAAATATTTTGGGGAATAGAAACCACCAAAATTTGAAATGAAGTGGAAGAGGTCAATGCAACCGATGGTTGTGTAGGAATGGTTATAGAAGATACGATGATGAAACAAAAGGGGAAGTGGATATGGGTACTACAGATGTTTGTGGGAGAGAATATTTCAAGGATGTAGAGGTTACATGAGAAGTGGGTTTTGTGAAACTAGACTAGGAAATTCTAGAGTATTTTGTGTGGCCCCATTAGCATTCCCGATATGGAAAATATGGTAGAAATGGGGGCATGGAAGTGGGAATTTCATAAAGAGGCTGACTTGATGAGTCACGGGTGAAAGAAGTAGTAACGTAATGTTACAAGGCCTTGGTGTTATGATCAAGGAATCTAGTGAATTCCTCATCACCTTTGGGTACATTCATAAATGAATTAAGATCCATTAGAGCTGAAACGAAAGGTGATAATGGGCTAGAAGGAAAATTTATACAACTCACGTGGTAAGCTAGATCTCACACTTGTTGGCATGTCCAAACCATATGGAAGGGTGGAAAATAGGTAATCTAGGCTCTGTGAAAATGAAAAAAACTCAGAAATATATTTTGGAAAATGTATGGAAGGTGAAATTAGATTGTTGTTTTTGACAGAAATCAAGAACACGAAGAACGATGCCGTTAGTGAACCAATTCTAGTAAGAGGAAATGACTTATGTTGGTTGCTAAACCAATAGTAATAGGGAAGATTAGGTTTAAAATTAAGAAATTATTAATTTCAAAGAAAGATTTGTGTTGAAAGAAGATTATAACTAAGCTTTTATATCAATTCTAATTTAATACACTAAGAAAATCAGAACTAACTTATTATGATGGTCGAGTGTGAAAAAGAAAGAAAATTGATGAAATATAATCTCACACCTCAAATATCGAAGAAGACAAGAAAGAAAGTCACAAATCCAAAAATAAAAATCTAACAAACACGTTATCCTAGGAATAAGATTTTAGTGTTTTGATGGCTTAAGCCTTACGATTGACTATGAATATATACAAAAGAGTGGATACAAGGTACCTAGAAGCCAACTATGGATGGTTTAGGGAATGTTTTGGTGGGGGGAATCCTTGATATACCTTTCAAATACGTGAGGTTCGAGCTTTCATATGAAAATCGGCTAGAACACCGGTCTGGGCCCACCATCAACGGGTGTTTAAATCCTTGATAACTTCTTCCTGAGATTTGGGGAATGTTTAATAAATGTGTTATTTTTTTGAGTGATTTTAAAAAGTGTGTGCAAAAGTGGACTACGCTTAATTACCTAATCATCAACTGGTCATGACCTTTGTTATATTTGATTTCTAATTAGACTATGTGAGCTAAATGTAAGAATACATAGGATGCAATGCAACAATTTTAAACCCAAATTGAAAGATTGAGATTAGATGAAAGAAATAGTGAATAGGAATAGAGTATGTATTTCACTAATTACAACAAGAAAGAAGAAAGAATGATTCATTTTAATTTGCACCAAATGAAATGTGACTTTTAGAAAAATAGAAGAAATAATGTTACTAAGGAGATATTTAGTGAATATTTTAGAAAGGAAACAACCAAAAATGCAATCCTAAATGAATATAAGGAACCCATAAATAATAAGGGTCCCACTGAATGCATGCCAAAATGTTTCACCACATAGAGTACCGTATGAAAAAATATTTAAATGGTAAAGGTAATGTACTTGAGGAATACCCAAAGGTCGTGAAGAGGTTTCACTCCATTGTTGAGGACCAAGAGGATTGTAGATCAATCCTTTTTAGGGAAGGAATACCTCAGAAGTAAAACAAGACTAGAGAATGAAGTTAATAGTAATAGGTTAGTGGATTTCCTATTGTAAGCTAGATCTAGGAAGTGGGGTGCTTCCTCAAAGGCTTTCAATCCACGTCTTAATACAAATTAATGCAGATAAATAACATGAAATAGAAGGTCCTACTATAGTTATATGATTTGGGTATCTCACACAAATACAATACTCTAAATATAATCTAAATAATGAATATAAGATCAAATCTAGAAAGGGTGGTTGGTTGACAGGGTCTGTAGGTGTAGTAGAGGGTATTATGGAGGTCTGGGTGAAGTTGTGGGAGGTTTTGAGAGGTTTTGGTGAGGAAATAAGCTTTACAGTCTCAAGGAAAATACCCGACACATAAACTCGATTCTGTTAGGGAACCGATGCTGTAACTAGTTATATCGAGATGGGGTGGCTAATTGATCATGGTAGGGGAAATTGGGTGCCAAATGTGAAAAGGGGTTGGTTTGGGCTCTCTGTGATTGCATAGAGTGTTGGGAAGGCTTAGGAAGGGTGTTGGGATTTAGGTGAAGGCTCAGCAGGGGTGAAAGAGGTGGTTGGAAAGGTAGGGAGGTTTAGATTGACAAGGTGTTGGGTAGAGGGGCTATAAAATGTATTTGGGAGAGGAAGGAGGTGATCATAAGCAAATAAAAGATTCAAACCAAAGCTAATGAAACTAATGACTTGGTTAAGAATACTTATCTAAGATCCAGAGATTGGTAGAAGGTGGTGGTTTACGGGTTTGCGTAGGAAAGGCCAGGTGAGATCTAGTGCCTTGGAAGCTAAGGTTAAGTACTTCTTTGTGTGAATGGTTCAATCCTATGAAGCTATAGATTGGTTACTCTGGTGCTTAGTTCATTGTTAGGATTTTGATTTAATTCCTAAGATGTGAGATCAAATAATTCCAACCAAAAGAAGAATGAAAATGGAGAACCCAGGAAAAAAGTTGAAAATGCTTATTTAAAGGAACCGATGGCGAGTTCATTGACCAATGTCACCGAGGTATAACTAACATAGATTAGGGAGAAATAATCTTATTTTTAAAAATAACCTTTCTCTCCTTTTTTTTGGTGTGAGTCAAAAATGTTTATGGGTTAGGAGTCTTTATACTTGTTAAATCACAAGGTAAATTAGTAGGAGAGGTAGTGAGTAATTAATATTAGGTTTAGAAGAAGTCTCATTTGGTTAGGGGGAGTGATGACTCAGTCTTAGTTATTAAATGGGATTGGAATGGGTCCAAGGTGAGGTGGAGGGGTGAGGTAATAATTAATATAATATAGGTAATTAAATTAATGAAAATATTTTAAAGGGGTCATGGTAAGGGGGTATGTAATGAAAGGGACCTAGAGGGTGTCATCCTAATTTTGGGTGTCTACATGTGCCTTGGTTTCTACTATGCACATTCCCTCCCCCATGTAGGGATTAATTTTTAGATATAAATTGGGTCCTTTTTTATACCCCACTCTCCTGGTGACATTGCATGCACCCCAACTAAGGGGGGAATATATTGGTTGAATCAGTCACTCGATATAACATTTCACAGATATAGTACAACATAATTCAATATAGGAACAACACAATATATAGTTTTATAAACTACATAGGATCTGACTTGGTTCTTAATTTTTATAATTGTACTATTACCTAGATATAGACATGAGCCCTTGGGCTCTTCTAACCCTTCTGTGTGCCTATGACCAAGGGGATGTTAAAGATTTTTTTGGTAAGATTGGCGTAGTCTTCAGATAGATTACATAACATTTTTCACCAAATAGGTAGTTGGCATGAGATTTCCCAAAAACACATTCTTCAAAAAAACATTTAAGGATCCTTTCTATCCTTTCACTCATCATGGATACAAAGTGCACATATTCCTTCTCAAATCTTTAGATACTTTTACATACTTGGATCAAATTTTTATACACAAAATATTTGACTACTCTTTTGATTCTATTTTTACAGGTCCATCCATATGGGAAACAACATTCACATCATCAATCATCAAGCAACATTAATAATAGGTACAACGTGACATATACACATATGATTCCACCCCTAGGGTCACTTCCTCTTCTCTAGCTTCCACACTTCATTTTTATCACTTCAAACTTTTTCTTGTTTCCTTGGAATGATTTTGCCATTAGATACATAGTTATTAGGTACACATCACTTATCCACTATATGCTATCAATAATTCACTCAACAACATAAATTTGGAAAATATGTAAACACTAAATCATGCACTTTGGTATATTTCTAGGTCCTAATTACATACCACAATTCATATGATTACTAAGAGAGAAAAATACTAATTGACCATTGTTTTTTACCTTTTTTATTTCTTTCTAATTTATTTCTTGGTATTATGCACCATATTTTCCCAGTCTAACTTTTGATACTTTATATTTTCTCGAGTCCGGACACCAAACCCGAGAATGAATGCAAACGCCTAGATGCACTCATCACCTCTAGGCACCCCACCTCTTGTATCTCTCTTGATTATTTTAGTCCTCTTCTATCTCATTAGGAATTTTTATTTCTTATGGGTTCTCCTTTAAGTTTTTAATTACAAAATTCAAACAAGAGAATGATATAAATAGAAACTTATATGACCATACTAAAGGAAAAATATCTAAGCATCTATTACTATCACTTAAGGTTGCATTCAAAGGCATTTCAAGAGAATCAAAGAATCCATCCAACTATCATTTAAGGGATAAGGGAATGCTATTTATTCATACACGTATAGGATGGTAAGTTCATTTTTTCATGCACACATAAATTTACATCAGTACATATAGATATTTATTGTTATTGATTGCATCTTGAAAAAGAGCCACCTAGGTGACGATTCTTCAAAAACACCAAAACAAAGAACTATATGGAGTCTGAAATTTAGTACAACACCTTGATCATAACTACACTCAATCGGGTGACCCCCAAGGTTTGTCCAAATCCCCATTTGAATCCTTTTTATTTCAAATGTTTGATGTGTTTTGGGGTTTTAAGGAGGTACTTTATTTTGTAGGTTACAGGAAAATTTTGTGATCTTCTAGCAACCTACAAGTGATTAACAACGAACATTAACGAACATATTACGACCGAGGGAAAATAATTTTTGAGGTTCTACACCGTCATATGTTCCTACGTAAGGTCTCTCGGTGCTAATTTACAATAGTTGTAACTCTTGTCCTATCATTTTTCTAGCATGGCACATCTTCGGGATTATTGTGAAATCATATAAGTCTCTTATTTCATCTATTGCACTTAGGGTTTTAATTTCCATTTTCTTATTACTTAGGTCATAGATGTACATTGTGACTTTACAATTATAATTTATAGAAATTTCTATATTTGTTAAATCACCCACAAACCATGACATGAATCATAATTATAGAACCATTTGTATGCATCAAGAATAGAGTAAGCTAGTAGTAACCACCCCTTCAAATCTTGAATTTCATGACCATTATGGAGAAGTGACCTCCACATACTTGATAATGGTATGAGTTGAAGATATTATTTTTGTTATTCCACTACGTAGATCAATAATTTACCATCCAACCCTTTCTTGTAAAGGAAAATCTCCCAAATTACATAATTTTATACTATGAGGAACAAATTTATTCTTTTTTCTAATTGAGGAAAGGAGGGAAATATCCATAGGTCAAAAAATAATCTATATTAGTGTACCATGTATTGGTTGAACTTACAAAAATCACAAGAGAAAGATCCTTGGTCAAGAAATTATAATAATTCAAGTAGTCTTACCACTCTTCTCTCGAGAGAAGCTCACACAATTAATTCCTTAGACTACTTTAGAGGGTTTAATCTCAAGATCATATTCCTCCACCTTAAAAACTCAATTTACTCATTTTCCATCTAGGTCATGATGCATCATAATATACTTGACCACCCGACTTGGGAGCATAACTACAACGTAGGAATTTAGAAGGTAGAATATAAAAAAATTCAATTATCTCACAACCAAAAAAACATGGTTCTCATTATTTGAGTAATTGATCTCATATGTATTCAAAGTGGAAATCATGAATGAAATTCAAGACTATACCTTATCCTCATTTTCTTACATGAGAACGTCATAGATAGTATGTTTAGAGGCATAACAATATAGGATGAATTCCTTACCAAAGTTGGGCCATGGGCCATGCCAAAGTAAGTGCTTTGTAAATATAATCTTAGATAGAATTAAAAGTTTCCTTTCCTACTTGTTCCATTTGAAGGAATATTTAGGCTTCATCATATTGAAAACATCTTTCATGGTCTCTATGAAATCTGGTACAAATATTATAAAGAAGTTTACCTTACCAAAGAAGGAATGTAAACTTGGATTTCTAATAGGTATTGATAGTCTTTGGATAACTTCTACCCTCTCTAGAAAAATATTGGTACCTTCCTTATGATGTGACTAAGGGAATTTCTATCAGTAAACTCTAGTATTAACTTTCAAAGCTATAGAGAAATGTGGTGCACCTAATATTAAAAGATTGAATCCTACTCAATTTTTTTCAGATGTTATTCTCTTCTCTTGGAATATATTTTTAGATCATCAAGGTACACTACAATACATTTTCCCTTAAAATATTTGAAAGTGATCTCCATGGCCCGTTGACATATAACACCCACATTGATCAATCCCGAATGACATGGGGTGGTAGGAAAATGTTCCCCATATGACAGTGAAAATAGTTTTGAACTGGTCTTTGTTATCCACATATAATCATTGGACCTAAAAATCCATCCAACATGGGCATAATTTCTAAACCATTAACCACTTGCAAGTTATGGTCCATGCTTGGACACGAGTAGTTATCTTTCAAATAATCTTAGTTTAGATTCCATAAATCCACACAAATGTTGATTTAACCACTCTTCCTCCTAATTCATATAATATTGGCTATCTACATTCAATGGTGGATAGGAAAGATGATGCGGGCATAAAAAAACTTCTCAACCATTGCTTTTATTAGTCCAAAAATATTTAAGTTAAGCTGACTTTTCTTCTACTAGAAGGCTTTTGCATCAAGATTCATGGGTATAGATTGTTACATAGAATCTATTTATAAGGAATTCATATCATCGTATGTGTACACAAGCACATCAAAGTATTTATTTAATAAATATTTAAAATTCCTCCATTCCTAATTTTCACAACACCTACTAATATTCACCATCCTTGGTTTCTCTCCGATTCCAATGTGAATTTTTGTTATTCGAGGAAGTTTTAGGTTGATTATTTTCTTTTCCATGAATGAACCTATTGTGCTTATCGAATAATTACTCTAGAGACACTAGTATCTTCAAGATATCTTTTCCTCTAAATTATATCAATCATCTTCTTACATCATATCAAATAAATTATCATCACTATTGTTACTAGAAAACTCCCATAGGAGTGAGTCACTTCTTTCAAAATACATGGACTTGAAGTCCCCAATTTCTTGTAGGAAGGATAAATTTTGAATATCATCATAAATGTTTTTCCAAATTTTTGAATTTTCTAACACACTTCACCAAAAGACCATTTCCACGGAGAGCTTGAGAACTTCTCTCCTTTGAAGTTAGGATGTGGAATCATCAATGATGGTAACACAAAAATGTGTCATCTTTGGCATTCTGATATCTAGGGTCTTCTTTGATATCAAATGCATTAAAGGATTCAATATAGTCCTAGACCCTATTCTTGTAATTATGGAGACGATACTTTTTACTTGAAAAATGTCTCTCACTTGTTTCAAAATTAGGTCAAAATCACCTTATAGAATGAGTTTTTAATCCTTGTCTCTTTAACTACTTGGAATCCTAAAAAAATTATTTATACTCTTCTATTTTTTTAAGAATTGTAATTTTTATGACAGTGTAGACACAAAATCATGCACTTGGGTACATTTTTATGTCCTAATCACATGTGTCTTTTCATATGATTCATAATCGAGAAAAATGGTAATTGAATATTGTCTGTGGCCTCTTTTTGTCTTTCTTTATTTCAATTTGGTCTTACACAACCCACAACCCACTATGCTCTTCATTGCTTTCTCTTTCTTGACATTGGACACCATCACCCAACAAATATACCAATGCCTAAGAGTCCTTGTCCCTTGTGGGAACCCTTGACATCTTTGTAACTCACTCACCTATTTTGGGCCTCTTTTATCTTTTTTTGAATCTTATTTTCTTACCGGTCAGCCTTTTATTTGTCAATTGAAAAATTCAAACAAGGGAATCATATAAATACAAAGATATGTGACCATAATAAATGACCAAGATCTAAGCATCTATTATCATCACCTAAGGCTACATCCAAAGGAATTACAATAGCATAAAATAAATCCATATAGCTGTCATTCAAGGGACAAGGGACTACATTTTATGCATACACTTCATAGGAGGAGAAGTTATTTTTTCAATCCATGCGTCTATTTACATCGATACATCTAGCTATTACCCTCTATCACATGCACTTACACAAGGAATTATTAGGCCATGATTTCTACACACACCTAAAAGAATTATTTGAATTCTAAGATGTCTGCAGTTCTTAGTCATAAGTTCACTTTGTTGGGTGGCTGTTGGGTTCGATCTGAATCCCCATTTGCATCTTTATTTTTTAGAAATTGATGTATTTTATGGTTTTGCAAGATATCATTTGTTTTTTAGGCTATAGGAAAATTATGTGATCATCCAACGATATATAGGTGAACAAAAATGAAGGTTAGTGACCACCTTGTGACACTAAAACAATCTGATTCAAAGAATTTATGTAGTCACTAGTGCTTACCAAGGTCTTTGGTGCCTACGGACCCTCACCCCATTCCAGGAACCTGTTATTCATCCTATCCCTCCAATTATAGAATTTTTTGAGTGTGGTTGCAACAATATCCTCCTATTGTTCATCATTTTTGTAGCCTGCAACACTTTGGGATTTATTACAAAATCAACAAAGTTTTTTATTACCTCTCTTGCACTTAGGGTTTTCATTTTCCTTATATTATTACATGTGTCAATTTTTTTATTTAGCGTTCATTCATCATATGTGAATCTACAATTAGGATTTGAAAAATTTAATATTTGTTAAATCATTTGGTGAACCCATATTTTTAGCATTATTAGATCTTTATTTCTTTTTTTTTTTGCTGCAATATCCTAGGTTTCTTCCATCGTGGATATTACTCTCTATGCCTTTTATGTGTTAATCCTAAATGCAAGATTAAAATTAACTCTCTCCTAGCTATTAATTACATTCCTCATAATACTCCTCTGGATCATGTATATCATTTATTCATTGATGTGTTTTCTCAAAACTTACTTTCTCAATTGATGTAGTTGTTTCCCTTCTCGTTTATGAAAAATGATCCTCCTCTTTATATTAACACTTGCATCTTTACCGAGGCATTAGGCGGGTATTAGTTGATAATGGATATGAGGTCAACGTTTGTGAACTAAAATTTCTTTAGCATATTGGCCTTTCCTTTGCTAATTTCACTCCAACATCTATTTATATTCAAAGATATGATTATTCTACACATTTGTGTTTAGGCCTAATCACCTTACCTATGAAAATTGGGCCAAAACTGTCCCTACAATATTATTTGTCATTGAGAACAAACTCAAATACAATCTCTTACTTGGTATAATGCAGCTTCATGCTATATAAGAAGTACCTTCTATAGTTCATCAATGTGTTAAGTTCCTAAATGATGGGCGTGCATATGTTATTCTTACTTGAACACAACCCATTCAAATATCACACTCTACACTATCTCACTGCTCTCCCTAACCCATTTATCTATCACAATGCTTTGTCATCTCCATAATCCTCATATATATATATCACTAATGATTATCACCTCATGGAGCATCCTACCACTACCACTGATATGATTCATCTCCAAGGATCCATTTGTGCATTGGGCGCCATGCCTTCTTCTTTAGCTCTCCAAGAATGCTCTATGTTAGAACCACCTCTGTATACATGCATTATTCTCATACATGAATCTTATTGGCCGCACATTCCACTTGATATTACCTACTCATACACTATTTGTAGACATGATGGATTGACTTGACTTGGATTCACATTGGATCATCTCTTCCCACCACATCATTCTCATCACCTTTATCATGGATTTGTCTTTGTTACTTCTTCTTATGGTATTCATGTCCTTCATTTACTAGTATTTCTTGAATTCACTTCTTGTACCTCTCCACTTACACTTGGACTATCTTGGCTTGGTTACATTGGGGCACTTTAGATCCTACTCACACTACTCTCACATTCTCCATGCCTTTTAGATACATATTTATTTGTGATGATTCATTTCTTGGATATACTCCGAATCTCACTTGTTGGTATGTTCATGGTTTCCATAACATCCTTTCAATAATAAAGAATATGGAATGGGCATGTATAATATACACCGTAATAGCACTTTATATGGTTAACCCCATAATATTGCTTACTAGATCTATGATGTATCTCCATTGGGATTCAACCATGACAAGGATAATAACTTAGATGATATTACTTGATTCCTTTATACATCATACACTTGGGGAGAATTATACTTATCCCCCCGCATAGTATTTTCATGTGTATCTCATTTCTATCATTATACTACATACTTCACATCTATTCTTTCTCCATAATCCTACACAACTTGATACATCACTTGTATTGTCATTACCCTATGACGTAGTCTTGTGCTAAGGTTCACACTTAATTGTTGAGGGAATACTACATTCAAGAACCTCGGACTACATATTGAACACTCGTGCTTCATGATACATATTTCTAGCATTATATTCTCATACATCATAATACCTAATGACACACCGTGGTCACACTATTAGTAATCAAGTGTTGAGGGTCTAAATATTAAATGAACCTCACCACTTTCATAATAAATTCTATATTATTCTTTGATCAATTTTTTTGGCATGCACACTTTCAAACCATCACCCTATGACATAATCTAGTTCCACAGTTTATACTTGACCACTAAGGGTCTAAATCTATAAAGAACCTCACCACATTCACACTCTTTTCACTTTATGATTCATTGATTTATCTTTCTAGTGCACATTTCAAACCATTTCTCGATGACACACTCCTTTTATTTTGTTCATTATTTAGTTTTGAGGGTATTACATAAATTAACCTCATCTCATACATATTCGTCCCCATCCGCTTGGGGGAAATGCTACTCCTATCACATTCACTTTTTATTCCATTCCATTCATACTCATAATCTATTACATATCTTGGTTGCACATATTATTGTTTTCTTATACTCATATGTTCCACTTTCCTTATTATGTTTAATGGATCTCCACTATGTCATTATCTTTTCTATATATACATGCGCACTCACTTGTTCTTTAGTTATTAATGTATAATTCTTAGATATTTACATGTAGCACGATGCTTGGCACTATACCTTTTACATGTACCACCAAGGCTCTTGGGGCATCTACATTTCTACTCTTACACATCACATGTGTTATTTTTCCATTCTCTACTGCATATTATTACTAGAAAATTATTTTCCATGGATCTATAAATGTTTTGACATACTCTTTATCTTGCTAACATGATAACGGGTGCTTTATGTGCAAAATTTTCCTTGTAGGAACTATACACCACAATGGTTGTCTGATACTTTTCTTGATATTATTTTCCATTGTATGCCACTATTTTTGGGTTATGCCCTATGTCTTTATTTTTCATTGTTTGTATGCTTTTTCCCACTTTGAACCTGATTTTCTTGTGACACTGTGAGTAATGTCCCATGTATGAAACCTAATTTTCATGGTATTATTTTATATGCCAATTTTCATGTTACACTATTTTTATATTACATGTTTTCTACTTTTCTAATAACACCATACATATAGCAACTTTATATTCATGTTCCTTGGTTTCGCCATGCACATCCCCTCGTATGGATAATGTTTCACATCAATATTTAGTCCGCTCCTTTGGGATGCATACTCCTAATGATGTCACATGCACCCCAAACAAGGAGGGCATGCATTCGATGAACTAGACACCACATACAATAGCTTAGAGATTCGGTATATGCCTACATAATATATGAACATAATAGGGTTATAGTTACAAAATGGCCCATTCTGACTTGTGTCATCAGGTTGAGAAAAGACAAAGAACACCCAAGTATAAACACTAGCACTTTGTCACTCATAACCTTTTTATTTTCCTATGAACAGGGGTAGTTATAGTCAATTTTGTAGATCAACACAATTTTGAGCAGTTAATATAACAATTTACATAGTATATGCATAATCCTCAAGTAATCGAGTTGCATTTTATATCCTGTTTTCTATTTCATTTTATCAAACTAGAATAACACGTGACAAAGCAAGATCACACCATTTGCATTTGTTTCTAAATTTGGGAAGCATTAATGGAAGGATAATAACACTAGACCTTTATCCACAACGCTCTTCTTTTATGGTATGAGATAGCCCAAAAACTTAGACTTGGCATTAGATCACCCAAAAACTTGTTCTTGGCATGAGATATCCCAAAACATCACTCTTAGTATGAGATCGCCCAAAAAATCACTCTTCTATAATAGTTCAAGAAAATTTCTATCCTTTTCACTTTGGTCACGTAACAGCAGTACGCACACGTTATTTTTTACTTTTTCATTTTTACATACTTTTATATTCTTTTACAAAGTTATCATAACACATGACTTTGACTACTCTTTTTCTCTTCTTTTGCAAGTCTTACCTTAATACAAAACAAGAACCAACCCTTCATCAAGACATACTAGTAGCAGGGTAAAACATGGTAGAACACTCATACACTTCACCCCTAGGGTCTCTTCCTCTCTGTTATCTTCCACACTTCATTTTTATGACTCCACACTTTCATTTATCTCTTCAACATGCTTTCACCTTCACACTCTACATAGTTATCTCGGTACACATCTCTTATCTACTTTATGTTCTCTTGTATTCACTCAACAAAATAAAGTGGGGCCAAATTTAGACATAAAATCAAACACTTGGGTACATTTATAGGTACTAATAACATACTAATATCCATATTATTGATAAGCAATAAAACTAGTAATTAACTATTGTCTTTAGCCTCTTTTATGTCTTTCTTGTTTTTTCTTTGGTCTTACACACCCCACAACCAAGTTTGATCTTCATTGCTTTATATATATTGACTTTAGAAATTAGGGCCCAACCAATATGTCAGTCCCCTAGGTGCCCTCTTCCCCTCTAGGAACCCTCGAACTCTTTGTATTACACTCTCCTATTTTGGGCCTCTTTTATCTTTTGGGAATATTATTTTTTATGGTTTAGCCGTTTAGATGTCAATTATGATATTCAAAAAAGGAATCATTTAAATATAAAGCTATGTGACCATAATAAAGGACCAAGTTCTAAGAATTTATTACCATCACCTAAGGTTACATCTAAAGGAATTTTAAGAGCATCAAATGCATCCATCTAGCTTTCATTTAAGGGACAAGGGATTACGTTTTATGCATACACTTCATAGGAGGGAAGTTGATTTTTAATCCACACATCTATTTATATTGTTACATATAGCTATCTCCTAATATTACGTGCACTTTAAAAATGGCTTCCCAGAAGCACGCTTTCTACACACACACACACAAGAACTACATAAAGTACAAGGTGTAGAATACGATTACGGTCATTAGTTCACTCTTTCGGTGATCTCCGGTCGTCAATGCAACTCCCCATTTGTATATTTATTTTTTAGGATTTGATGTAGTTTGGGGTTTTTCAAGATATCATTTGATTTGCAGGTTACAGGTTAATTATGTGATCATCGAGTGATATACAAGAGACCAATAACAAAGGTTACCAACTGCCTTGTGACACAAGAAAAATCATATTCTAATATTTTGTGTAGTCACAATCACTTACAAGATGTCTCTAGTTCCTATGCACCTCGCCCCATTATAGGTGCCCTGGTCCATCCTATGGTGATATTTAGAGAATTTTATAATTGTGGTTGTGATAGTATCCTCCTCTTGTTCATCAATTTTCCATTCCAGAACACTTAATAAAATTTTTGTTAAATAAACTAAGTCTTTTATTCCCTTTGTTTCTCCTAGATTTTTCATTTTCATTAGCTTATTGCTTACATCAAATATTTTTAGTGCTTATTTATCTTATGTGACTATGTAATTAGGATTTGAAAAATTCTATTTTTTTAAAAATCAGACAAGGTAAATAAGTCTCCCTATGGGGATGATAAGGAAATGCTTTTTCCTGATCCTATTGTAGATAAAATTCCGTAAAATTACATGTTCCAATATTTATCGAATAGATAGTTCTTTAGCCGACTCGAGCTCATGAAGGATTTACAATTAACTATTTATTCATATGAAACTCTTATTAACTCTTCAAATGAATCTTTTCCCATCTCCCGATTTGGAAGAGGATGGTGGATATAGGTTCATATTTTGTTTGCATTTTGTAATTCATTTTAGGCTTAGGAATAAGTTTCTTCATCTCACCATTAATAAGAACTGATGTGGAAGACCAGTATATAAGGGTTTCAATTCCCATCTACCAACAAAATATTCTGCTAAGAAGCATTCCATATGTAGTTGGCATGTCATCTACTATAATTTTTTACTTTACCCTTGTTTTTTTCATATAAGCCATAAGGGCCATCAATGCATCTTTAATCCTCCCAACCAACAAAAAAATATTTTGTCTCCAGAGATAAACAATGGAAAAATCCTCACGAGAGACTATAACCAAGGTATTGGGCAACCTTTGCTGGAATGATATTATCAAATGCAATGAAATCAATGATATAGTTATTAAAATGATACCCATTAATCAACAAGGAGACATAGAATAGTTCAATATTAATAGTTGAGGAAGGGGTAGAGGCTACAAGGTTTTGTCTTGGGCTAGGCTTAGGAGTAGGAACCAGAAATTTTGAAGTAGATGACACTTTTGAAGAGGATGAAAATTTGGAATTGGAGCTTCAACCCTTGATGTACTTAACAAGTTTCACAAATTTATCATAGTGGGTTTGTAAATACTCAGAATCTAATATTTAGACCTTATCCTTTTTAACATGGTCGATGATGTCAAAGTTTGAAGAAGGGTTTTTAGGAGTGTGGGAAACATTGGATTGGTTTGAATTATATGAGGACTTGTTGATTTCTCATCACTTTTATGCTTTGCAGAGGTAGAAACATCATATGTGGTAATATTTTACTTACTTTTCTTGGAGGATTCCTTATGATGGGGAGAAAATTAAGGATTCTTCTTGTGGATTCTAAATATTGGGGAAGTCGAGACTCTCTCTTTGTTATGATATCTTTAGGAAGTAGATTCTCTAGTTGAGAGTCCTCTCTCTCCTTATATTTATGCTTAGAGTAATTTTATTTCCCAAGACTCTTTGATCGAGTGAAAAAAACATAAGAATGGATGTTCATGTCCACCATAAAATGTTCATTTTCAGCAATCGAATAACATGCATACTCACAAAAACCTACCTCTATATATTGAATCTCTTTTATACACATATCTACTTCTCTTTCTTCACTTTATGAGACTACTTCTTATTCACTTTCTTCATTTTATCGAGTCTCGCATGTTACATTAACAATAGGGTCTTCCAAAGCAAGCCTCTTAGGTGGAGGACTAATTATTTGTTTGTTTGAGAAATTATTTCTTAGAATTTCCTTGTATAGGGAAGCTTGTGTAATTTTATTTTTGAGAGAAAGAACTTAATTAGCCTATTTTTTAACTAGTGAGTCCATGGATCTAGAACTTGAACTCTAATATTTTCCTCACTTAAAATCCTCTTGATCTACCCAGGACATCAAAAATCATTTTCTACATAAAATTAAAGTCTATATGCTCCGTCTAAGGTGATAGATTTGGTTTTTATTAGCCTAAATATAACTTCGGGAAATTGTTCATTGATCAAGAACCTTACTTGATTATCTTTAGGAAGATTCTATGATATTATAGAGAATTATACTAACTTTTGATAAAAACTCATTCATAGGCTCATAGGACTATTTCTTCAATCGAGACCACTAGGAAATAAGAACATGAGAATCCTTAGATATTTTGAATCAAACTTCAAATTTGGATTTCATACCATCCCAATTAGTGATTGATATTCATGGAAAATGATAGAACTAGTCTTTAGTACAATTTTATAAGGATTCCTAAATAGATGAACTGAAACATATCATCATTCCACACCCAACACCCCATAAGATGTTATGAATGTTGCGATGTGGTCATCAATTTTTTAGTTTCCAACTCTATATAACTTCATAATTTTCTTTCTATATCCTTTGGGTAGGTCAAATAATGGAGGATTTAGAGCCAATGGGCCCATGTTGTATCCCCATATCACTGGTACTTTTGCTTCCATCCCAAGTTATTCTTCCTCTTCTACTTCTTCTAATCATTCTTATGAAGGAATATGATTGAATGTTTTAGTGCATGGTTATTCAAGAGGAAAATTAGGATCAAACTCAAGGAAATAATCTTGGCTAGTCCTTATTTCTATTTGAGTAATGGGAAGTTAAAAATCATGTAGTTGTTTCTCTTCAAATGTTGGATCAGTTGTACACCAACTCGAGTAGACCTAATATATATTATTTTATCAAGTTTTGAGGATATATGTACATCTCAAAGTATATTTTTCTATGCCCTTATTAGCCAACTAGGATCTTGTATTTCACATTGCAAAGATTATGCACATTATTCTTTCAAAGCAAAAATTCTTGAGGTCGTGTTGTAGTGAGTTAAAATTTCTGTGTTATGTCATATATAATTCCTCAAGTCATATATGAGATATTCTTGGGTATCATGAAAGAAAAGTACATTAGGATGAAACACATGAGAATCTCCAAGAATTCTCATTGGGGGTAAAATACAGAGTAGACATCAAGGCTCTTATGATTTTAAAATTGTGAAATTTCTTTTTTGATTTTTTAGATATTTATTTTTTTATGGATTTTTTGCATTATGAGGTAGTGTAGAGACAACCAAATCTACCCCACAATAGGTACCAAAAACTATTGGAAAAATAATTTGTCAAAAGGAAAAATTAGTTGATTTTCACCAACTCTTTGGGACTATGTCCCTTCTCTTTGTGTTGAGGAGGATCCCATTTATTGCATGCGAGATAAAAAAATATCGTTAGTGGGTGTAAAATTGTGATAAAAATGAATATTCTATTATACATGTGTTAAGTTCCATGCATCTAGTCTAAGGGAGGAATTTTCTTGAGAGACAATGTGAAGGGGAGTAATAACTTAGGAGAAATGGGGTCAACCTTGTAAATAGGAACTAGAAAAGTTTCACAAGCATTGAATAGAATTAATCCACACTAAATTAGACGAAATTTGTTTTCTAAAAATGAAAATACACAATAAATTATGGACAAAAATCCCATTAATCCATTCATCAAAGGCACTAACGCATTCCTTAGTTGTAAATTATTATCATGCGCATGAAGATGAAAGGTAGAGAGATAGAGGAAACATAGAGAAAAGGAATGAAAGAGTGATATATTATTCTTACTTCTTAGTAGTGCAATAGTTATCTACTTAGAGAATCACAATTGACAACCCTTTTGAATGAGAGATCCATACAATATATAGCTTGAAAAAACATTATTTACCTACCCCCACATGAATTCTCACTTACCTTTAGACCGTGTGACCTTTCATATTCCTATAAAATAAAAGTGATTACCTTTTTAATTAAACCAAAATCACTACAATGTTTGACTATAGGTCACATTATAAATGATAAGATAAAATAGTTAAAATAAAAACCCCTTAATGAAGAATTCAAACATGAGAGAAGAGAAGACAAGTGGGTAGAAGAAAGAAGAAGGTAGACAATTATGCCAAAGGAGATACTTTGTATCCACTGATAAAGACCCATTTGTTGAAGGAATCTAGGAGAATACTCCTTGAGAAATATATATTCCTTTGAACTATTTTCTGAAGGAATTTGTTGTGGGTGTTAATTTATCTTCTTGAGTAACATGTACAAAGATTAAAATCTTAATCCAATTCTCATAAGTGGTGTTAATTTTTTTACATTGCTTAACAAATTTTGGTGCTCCTTTGCAGTGTTGGAAT
Source organism: Taxus wallichiana var. yunnanensis (assembly GCA_018340775.1). Taxonomy (NCBI): domain Eukaryota; kingdom Viridiplantae; phylum Streptophyta; class Pinopsida; order Cupressales; family Taxaceae; genus Taxus; species Taxus wallichiana. Next base: position 247,116,399 of record CM031242.1, read on the forward strand.
ATGAAACCTGATCTTTGTAAGGGATTACAAGGTGTTAAAATTGAAGGAGAGGGGATATTCTTCCTCTTTCATGATTAATTCCTCCAATGGATTGAGAAGATCATTCACCAAGGAATTTTCATTCACCAAAGGTGCTCCAAGATTCTACACTTCCTTGTTTATGTTTTCCCACATATGTGAAGTGAGATCATCACAATAATCTAGCTCATCAAGAGTATTGTTTAATATCTCATATTAGGAAGTTGATGTTCGGACCGAATTGGAGACAGATTCTCAATCATGGATATGAACACATATTTACCTACTAACTCAAAAGAATCTAGGTTCCACATATCTGTTACCATTAGAAACACCTAATCCCAATGAATGTTTTCCTTATCAATTTCATCTTTAGTCATCCTTACTTTCAAAATAATTGTAAGTATAAACTCAATGACAAAATAATATATGGAAATTAAGTTTTAACTTTCACGAGGATCTTGTTAACCCACTTGTTATTGTCTCTCCCATACATATATTAGCCTTACACCTTCTTGATTGACTCGGGATCGAGTTTGTTTATTAGGTAACATCTTCGATAGAAAGATATGGGACAAAACTATGATCCATGAATGATTGAACATAGGAAGTGAATTTTATAATATGTTCCTCTAACTATTAAATCCTTCCTTTGTAATCTACGTTTCTTGTGAGAATACAAGTAACAAAATACTTAAATAAATGAGAATCTCCTTCATGTGTTATTTAACCTAAGGAAATTGTTTTCATTTCATAGTTTGATTGATTCATTTCCTAAATGTGCTTTATCTCATTTGGCTAAGAAAATTCTACATATTTGTTTCTAGATTCAACACTAAAAATAATTGTTTTTTTGGGAATTATCACCTCCTTTTTCCTTCATAATCTTTGAAATGGATTAAATTTCTTGAACTACTACAAGTTCCACTATAGGAGGCTCACTTCCAATTGGGTCGTGGATCTATGGGAATATCTCCGATGTTGTTTGTTTGGAACTAGGCATGATTGTAATATTGGGTTATGTGTTAGGGAATACTTCCTATATTTGGTGAGTTGACTCAGAAACAAAGGAAGAGATGCTTGGCGATTAATGTGAAATTAGAGATTGGAGAGGATCTATATCTCCTTATTTAAGATATTTAGTAGGATCATAAATGAATTTTTATTTCTTTCATAATATCCTATAGCGAGGGCCTTCAATGTCAATTATTTTCATTTTCATAGGCTCTCTGAGTGACTGGAGCTCATAGTTCCACCGGCTTCCTTAAAATATGAAAGATGAGGTTATTACCTTATAAGAGTTTGAGGACCAATATATTATATGAAAATAACCCTCTTTCTCTTGAACTACTCTTTAGACCTCTAGACCACTCTGCAGTTCTTTCATTGATATCTTCTAAATCACACACACTCCATGATACTAGTGAGAGAGGTGAGGATTTCCCTGCTTGGTATTCGGATAAAACAAATCAGTTATATCATATTTTATACCTTCTATAAACTAGTCAAAACTGAATCTTCTCATTTCACCAATGCTCATCTGTACATGATATTATTTCCTTACTTAAAATTCATCTTAGAAGTTGAACCAATAATATTAAATTTAGGGAGCATGGTGTAACTAAGGAAGATTAAAGGTTTCAAGATTACTTAAGATGTCAAAATCAGTCCTTGATGTTTATGAATAAAGACTCAAGGAGGTAAATAAAACTTCACAATTTGAGGCATCTATGATATTATTGCATGAAAATATTCCAAGAGAAATAGGGAAGGACACACATTTCTTCTTTTGTTTTTATCACTTGTTATGGACCTAAGAAATATGCATAAACAACTATAACATCACTATTTTTTTACTGAGATATATGGGGATCTTGTAAGGAGTGAGTTCAAATCGTGAAACCCCTGATATAGGAAAATGTTGTTTCTTGAGAAGATAAGATTTGATATGGATTTCCTTCTATCAATCAGATGATGAACATGGTGAATGCATCATTCACCATAGTAAAATGATGATTGCTTTCTTTGAGAGTGAGTTGAGGGTACCTTTCATAATATGGTACCCTATGAGAAACATTCTAAGAAAGATTTAGGCCTTTGAATGGCATAAATATAGTAAGAGCATTCACGGTATGAGGACATTAATAATTTATTGACGATTGATAACTGGAGTAACTCATGGTGAAGGTTGTTGATTATGATTTTTCCCCAATCTACCACCTAGTTTACTTTAATAGAAACGAGGATGAATTATGCCATCTAGTATTGAAATTATTTTGATGTATCCTAACCCATTATCCTATTTAGCAAGATAATTACATTTGAATAACCTTTGTGAAACTCACTTCTCAATAAAGTTCTTACCATAGGGGAAGGTTTCCTTCCTTTTTTAACCATGATCCTAGTGTAAGGCCCTGGAGGTAGGATTCAATTTTTAACCACTCATGACATGAAAAATATTTCAATATTATGACCATGTTGATGGAATTTGGAATCTACATACATTGTGAAAATCCTCTCGGGAGAGCACTGTAAAGATGGAATTATCATCCACACTTAGTATTTTGGAATTGAATTCATAGTGATGAGCATTCCCTAACACCAATTTTGTACTTTATACAAAAAAATGAATGAATATTATTCAAATCATAATGGAATGAAAGGTTGGTTGAATTAGTCCCAAAACTTAATTTCAATTTCAGATTGTTCACTTAAATTACTAATCAATTAACCATCCATTAGAGTGCACAAAAAATCATATGATAGACATTAAATTAACCATGAAGAAGAGATACAACACCATAACACAAGATGTAAGAGGAAAATTTCAAGGGGAAGAAAATTACTCAAATAAAAAGTGTTTAGTGAATCACCAACTTCACAAGGAGTAAAGCACCCCTATTTTAGTAGAGTACCAACCCTAAAAGGAACACCAACCCCTAGTTTTGTGAAGCAAAAACTCCATAAAGAGGATAAAATATCCTAATATGATCAAGAACCCACTCAAAAACCTTTTGATAAATTTATCTGATGTATTTTTTTCTTCCATCACTTATGGAGATCACCTATTCAGCTCGCTCACCTTGAAACCCTTGTTCAAACCCTTGCTTCTCAAAATTGCTCTATCTTTCAATATCTTCACTTATCTTACTTCAAACCCTTGAAATTTTTTTTTCAAAAATTATTAAACCTATCATGAACTATTTCATATCTCAAAAATTCCTTATTTTTTGCAAATCACTCTCACATAGGTCACACTTTTTCCCTCTTTCTTAACTCGATGTAAATTTGAATTCAAACATGCATTTTGTACCATTATCTTGATTCAAACACACACCAAGTTGTTTTACCTCATTTGGTATACCAAGGAAAATTTATAAAAATATTAATTTAATGATTAAAACATTAACATATGACACATATAGGTCGACCAAGCCCAAAACCACTCATCTTGCACCAAAAAAGCTCTAAAACCCCGTCACTAGGATGAGATTAAAAAAATGAAAAAACCATGATTATTAGATATCCCAAATTAATAAAACATGTGTAATATGATATATAATCATCATAAATTTTCATAAATTTTCTTTTACTAATCAAATAATTTATAACATAATCCAAAAGGCTCATATCCTTAATTAAACAAGTGTTTCCAAGCACCATGTCTTAACCTTTAGATATCAAGCACACTCTAAATCAACTAAGATATGGAATTTAACCACTTTATGGAATAATAAGTAAATTTAAATAACATCCAAGGAATTTATAGCTCATGAAACATAAATATGTTAAAACCATAGCTAATTTCCTCTTCTTTAAATTGTGATTCCCGAGAAATATTTTTCAAAACCAACTAGTTTGCACCCTTTCTTCCACTTACAAGACCTCAAAATTCCTTAAATAGAAAAAATATTCATCCCTATTCCATTTATAGGTAATATAAAGCATCAACACATTCATGAAATGTCTTAATCACTTAATTCTTTTAGTACGAGTAATCATCTGAAAACAAACAAACCTTCTTATCCACAAACCGACATGAATGACCCATCATATTAACTTACCAAGGTAATAATAATTCAATATTTATGATCTAACAACATACATTGGTACCTTCAAATCACTCTCACATAGGTCAGGCTTTTTCCTCTTGCTAAACTAGTGTAAATTTGAATTCAAACATGCACTTTATACCCTTATCTTGATTCAAACACACACAAAGTATGTTTAAATCCTTTTGTTTGACCAAGGAAACCTAAAAAAATTGAAATTTAATCATTTAAAAATTCACATATGACCCATATAGGTTGTAAATTCCCAAAACCACTCATCTTGCACCAAAAAAGCTCAAAACCCATCACTAAGATGAGCTAATTTTTTTCTAAAAACATGATTATTCAAGATCATAAATTCATCAAACATATATAATATGACATATAATAATCATCGATGGTCACAAATTTTCTTGGACCAATCAAATAATTCATAACATAAGCCAAAAGTCTCATATCCTTCACTAAACATGTGTTTTGAGCACCATGTCTTCGCCTCTGGGCATCAAACACATTAAAACTAAACTCAAGTATGGCATGTAGCCACTATATGTAATCCTTAGGAAATTTACATAACATCCATGCAAGTTATATCTCATGAAACATCCATGTGTTCAAACCATAACAACTTTCCTCTTCTTCAAATTATGCTACCTTAAACAAGTTCTGAAAACAATAATAGTTATCACAATTTCTGCCACTTCTTAGACCTCCAAATGCATTAAATAGGAACAAAATTTATCCCTCTTCACAGTGATAGGCATCAAATCATTCATCAAATGCTTCAATCACTTCATTCTTTCTACTTGAGAAATCATATCCTGAAAACAAAGAAACCTTCTTATCCATAAACTTAAATGAATGAGCCATCATATCAACTCACCAAGACACAAAACCTATACCATTGAAATTATATCTGAATCCTCCATCCATAACAATTTGTAAATCCTTCCAAGGGTCAAAGCATATAACTGTGTCCCACTTTTTTGTAGTTTTTGTACTTTTAGCAAACTATGTCTGACAACCAAAACATGACCAAACATGCATTTTTAAGCAGCTATAAATACCAAGGTGCAAGGCATCCAGAATTTACCTGATTTTTAAAAAAATTATATTATTTTTTAACTATTTATTTACTAGTCATATTTTAAAGTATTTATGGCCATAAAGTGGGACACACTTGTATGCTTTGACCCCCAACTCAAAGTGGAAGGCCTTGAACCAAGTTCATATCTACAAACTACACAAAACTACCCCAAAATTGCCTTTGTACCAAAGTATTCTCAAATATGGAACACTTTTCCATTTAGATGCATCCTCATGACTTGAAAAAACCATTGAAATCAATAAATACTCCCATACTATAAACAATGTCCATTTATTTTACAACTTCTTTGGACAACCTTGTCCCAAACTAAACTTCTTCAGAAATAAACATGTTTGAGTGGGATCCACTCATCACCACATGTTATATCATACCTTTATGGAAACATAAATGAGTAATATAAATCATCCAATCACAATAATATCACTAGAAATCAAATATAGGAAATTAGGAGCAATATCTTTCCTACTCTTTTGAGCTAGGGTTTCAAACACACAAAAAGTTGTTTACCTTCTTAACATTTGTTCATAAAAATGTGATTATAAAATGACCTTACCATTTTTATAAAACCTTCTTATCTCAATGTATAAATATCCATAAAATCCAAAAGGTCTCATGAAAATCACACAATTTAGGGTGAGCATCAGAAGGTGTAATTCAAGCTAGAAAACACCCTTTCTTAGGCCTTGTTTCACATAAAACACCATAAAAAGAAAATTATTATTTTGAATGACTCTAATTTTTCTCACACCTCTAGAAACCTCTATTCATCACATCCAATCATAATCATATCTCAAATAGTTCTACATATTCTCATCCCATCTCATTTTCTTGAGTCCTCCTTGGGTTTTTATATGGTTTAGGTTGGGGTCATTTGAAAAAACATTGTAACTCATCATATAATATTTCAAAAATTTCCTAGCATACCTAATAAATCATGAAACACATTCCTACATGCATATATTATCTCATATGGCTCCAAAAACACAACCTCATGCCTTTAAGCACTTAGACCTAGTCTAGTTGAGCACCGAAACTTGGTCTTTTAATCTATATCTGTATCCTAAAAATCATGAGAGTTTTTAAAAATACCAAAACATTATCTCCATGCTTCCAAAATTCTCTAAAAGTCACCAAAAATATCCAACCATCATGCTTCGTCACCTAGGCTAGCTAGGTCACCCGATAAGACTTGCTAAACAAGCCAATCTAACTCGAATCACCTCATACCATCATATCAACCTCTGAATCTCCATGTCACCATCATACTAACAATCCTATGAATCCACTCCATAAGAGTATTTATCATTAATGGGTTTTTACATCAATGAAAAAACCTAGAACATAACATGCCAACATCCTGCTATAAACAACCCAATCATAAATATATTCTCTTTAATAGGCTCTTTAGATCCCCCGAGCATCCTCTTGTTTAGGTTATCTAAGTCCATATCGGTGACATCGCTATCACCCAAACTCAAATATTAAGTGACCAATGTATAAATGAGATTCATACCTAATAATTTGAAATTCATGTTTATAAAAATTAACAAGGTGAGTGAAAATGGAGTCAAAACCAGCTTTATGGACTAGAATTTGAAACTTTTTATTTTGGTAAGGTAGAAACAAAAGTTGCCATTTTTGGATTTTTTTAATTTTGTACTACTATTGTTCCTAGAGATCATAATTATTTTTTTACTCTTACTAATGATGATTTTCTATTTTTATAAAGTTTCTATTTTGGAAAAATTACTTTTTCTAACCTATTAATTTTAGTAAGTTACATGTTTTACCTTGTTTGTGGTTTCTCACTTATTCTAGATGTTCTAAGTGATGTGAGTTTTAATGGTTTTATGAGAATTAATATTTTTTTCATATAAATATGTAGAGTAATTTCTATTTTTATCAAGTGATCCTACTAGTGTTAGATTGCAACGAAACCACCTTTCTTTGGATTCGGCTCGTATTGGGATCTCGTTTTCCAATTTTTAGCATGTTTCTCCATTGCAACTCATGGAAATTTAAAAATAAAATTTTTTAGGGGATGGGTTATATATATTATTTGAAAAATATAGTGCATCCTATGGTATGTAGATATAGTCATCTCAAAGGTACATGAGAGTAGAAAAATCTATGAAAATCTTAATGGAATCCGATTTTTGGTTAATGAGATATGAAGAAAACCTAGTTTTGGTTGCCATGGCTGTTATAGAATTTTTTTTGCATCATAAGTGGTATATTATGATGTTTTTTTATGTTTTACAAAAGAAAATATAGTGGATGATCAACATGTGGTGAATAAATGACTTGAAAATAAGCTATAACACCATTTTATGATGTCTTGCTGACCATGGTTTGACCTTGGGTGGAATATGAGTTTAATATAAATTTAAAATATTGTTTGATAATAGAGAAAATGGAAAAATCAATATTATAGGAACCCAATTTTTCCTTGAAGAAAGATGAGGACATGTGTTAGCATGAGGGAGAAGGTGAATGATATGGAAGAGCCAGATTAGAACCCTATAGAGTCGGGAGAGGTCGTGTGAGTGACCGGGAGTGGGGGCTTGGGCCTAGGTGAAATATAATATCACATAATTACCCTTGAGTTAAAATAGAAAAGAGGGATATTAAATTCACCTTACCCTATTTGGAATTCATTTTTAGCATAAGAAATTTGAGTGGTTGTGCGCGAGGATGAAAAATAAGATTAGAAATCCTAATTGCGGAGTCATGTGAATGTGCGGGGGATAATAATAGGAATGAGGTGAAATTTCTTGTCCCAATTTTCCCTCTTGGATAAAATGGATTCAAGGAAACCAAATTTCACCTTAGATCAAGGTGCTTGACACATGGCACAATAGAAAAAAGCGGCTAAGTATGGGAAACACTCACCTAACTCACCTCTGACTCAACCCACGTTGACTTGATTATAAATGATTGGTTATATGGTTAAAATGATGTAATGTGGCTCATTTTTTTGTCCCATTTATCACTTTTAGTGAAAAGTGACAAGATGGATATAAAAATGTTCCTTACCCCATTTAGAAATCTAGTTTTTACACTAGCTTCCCCAAAATTACCTAGAAACATGAAATATTCACCCTTAGAGCTCCATATGGACTTTTGAGATAAAATTTTATATGATTATTACTCCAAAGACCATTCCAAGACCAATTAAATATGTTTAATACCTGAATTATTCATTTAAATCCAAGAAACATCTACTTTATGATAGGGACAGAGAGGTACACTGTAAAGTTTATTTTCCTTAAGAGAACACTATACCTTGGATCAAATTTCATTCTTCTAAAATGTAGAGGATTATTACATATTTAAATTTAATATTATGATTTCTTTCTAACTCCTTATGGGTCTCCTATAAGCAGCCATAGATGTCCAAGTTCACATTTTGATTGCTCATTCCTTACACCTGAAAACTTTCTTTTGCACAAACTATCGCTAAAACCGTCAATTTTTCCCTAAAATTTCCTAAACCAGTTCTAAAAATTTCAAGGCTCTCCAATACCATCTATGGATGTTTATGAGCTTTTAGAATCTTCCCAATAGATGCACATGTTTTAAAATGGCTAAAGTTGTCCTTTCTAAGCCTACTGGAGAAGTAGTCTTGTCATATTTTTGTTGAATGAGAGGATTTACCATATCACATCACTTTGAACATTTTTACAATATTATTCATTATATTGGGAGGAATTAAAAAGTTATTATGATAAGGAAATAAAAGACAATTGATGGGGAGAGGGATTTAGGAAGCATAAATTGAAGTATGTTTTCATTGTGGATTAGTTTTCATGGATCAAATTTTACATTTTTGGGCTTGTAATTTCACATGAAAAAACTTGGGATAATTAAAATATCTTGGGATGGGGAGAGTGTACGGATTGAGTTATCAACCTACATTTTTAGTACTTCGCTCCTCAACATTTTATACTTAGACATAAGTGTTATGTCGAAAAGTAACACCTTGGGATTTACACATTCAAAAACCTAATCTTCACTAATATGGGATTCTATCAAGGTATGAGACCTTTACGATTGAGACAAACCTCTAGAGAAGGCTGGTTCCTAAATTTTTCCAATGCTGATCTACTCCTAAACTACCAATCCCAAGGGACTAGAGGAAGAGAAATACATAAGTGTAAATCCTAAACTAAGGGGGTGATAGAAACAAAACAATACTAGAGATATTCCTAGTGAGTGAAAGTGGAGGGAAATTGGGAAGAAAAGGGAAGATAAAATTCCATAGTCCTAAAACACATTCAAACCTCCAATCTTGTGGAACACAACAAATTTAAGCCCTATAAAGGAACATAATATGCAAAATATACCTACAAAATATAATAGAAGGAAAGAAATGCAATATAAATCAAGATAGGGAAAGAAGATCCAAAAAAAACTAATTTTATTGCTTAAAATGATGCACAATCCATTATAGTATAGGCATAAGGAAAGAATCCTTCACAAAATGCATAAATTTGAGGCCTACAACTCACAAAAGTGCTGGAAAAATTTTTGTAGAGTTCCTTTACAATTTTTATAAATCCCTCCTCCCCTTAAAATGAGGGGAATTTACATATATATAGAGAAAAGGAGCTACCAACCAAAATCCTTCATTAAATGCATGTACGTAGGTATGGGAATCCATGATGGTTTGCTTTTCAATGGTAATTTTCTTGCACAAAAAATAAGGGTGTCATACCTCATTAAACCGGTTGTTGAGCTACCTTTAATGGTATCATTAATGTCTAATCATATCTAAAAATATTTTTATCTCCCGATGGAAACCACTAGCTGATGCATGAAAAGAAGGAAAAGTCACCACTAATGAGGGAAAGAATTTTCATGCCACAAGAAGAAATGTTGTCGCATGACAGCAAGGGGAGGTTGGCATGCGACAAGAAGAAAGCATTGACACATGAAAAAAAAAAAAGAGGTTGACATGCGACAAAAAGTGATGCTTGACACATGAAGAGAGGGTGATGATGATGAGGAAGGTAGAATGATGCGCGTCAATGAGGGAGGTTGACACATGACAAGAATCAAGGTTATCATGTGGTAATAATATGTGGTTTTCACATGATAGTAAGAGGTGGTTGTCGCGCGACAGAAGAGGTGGTTGTTGCATGAGATGAAGGGTTTATTTCCACACATCAATAAGGTGACAATCCATACATTTTTCCAATTTGACCATTAATGAAAATCCTACTCCAAACCTTCATTACGGCTCGCAAGCTTGTCATGAGATACCTTGTAAATTTCTCCCATTAACTATCAATTCCTAGACTTGTAGGTTAATCCATTTTAAAAGGGGGTGAAAAAATGGATAATAATTGGCAACTTACGGGGTGATCTGCCTAGTAGATCTGAAATACCAGTGATTTTACATCCATTGGGCATGGAGTCATTTTGATTGCTAAAACTAGTCTAATGTCTGAAACCTCTTGTTTCTCTGGAACACTGCTAAGACATTACTTCATCATTCAATCTTGCCTAAAATTGAAAGTGCAAAAACAACAAAGAATAACCATGTACAAATAACAAAATCATACATATCCCAAAATGGAACATGCAGAGAGTGCACAAGCACTTATCTGAAAGAAAACCTAGCTACAATAGAATGATGTGCTATAAGCACTTGGAGGAATTACAAACTCTAAACTAATATTTACAAGAAAGATACTCCCATCAGTAATAATGCTTGAGATAGATGTCATTGACTGGGATATGCAATTCTTCTCCATCCAACTTTGTCAATTGGAAAGAATTGTTTTCTTTGCATCCTAAAATCAAGGGCCACTCCATATTACATAAAACTTGGAGTGCCTTCGGGTTTATCTCTGTCGTGTCCCGTTTGAACTAGGCATCCTTCTTGAATTTTTTTTGGCCTTTCTATCAAAACTCATCTTGATTTGAGCTTAGCTCTTCCATCTCCATGAGTGTTGCATACCTAAATTCCATAGTTAGAAACTCAAATAAATCCATCTCGCTTGATAAGCTCCAAGGTTGGTAATTCAAGGGATATTGGAAGCTTTGCTTCTCTTCCATAAACCAACTTGAAAGGAGAATAACCAGTTGATTTCTTGGGAGTGATTCTATCAGCCCACAAGGCTGATTTGAATTTAGTATGCCAAGTCCTCTGATTTTCATCGAGGGTTATTCTTATGATCCTGAGAATATTTTTTTCATGGAATGTGCTTGTCCATTACCCTAAGGGTAGTAGTTAGAAGAATTTCTCAAGTAGATGCCATTTCTAACAACCCAATTATATATCTTTTCTCCAAGAAAAGATAAGGCATTATTTGATATTATAGTGGAAGGAACACCAAACCTTGTTGTAATACCTTCATAGAAGTCTAGAATGCTAGCTTCATTTGCTTCCTTAAGTGTAATTTCTTCTATCCACTTAGTGAAGTAGTCCATGGCTATAAGAATCCATTTTTGACCTAGGTTGGAACTTGGATTGATCATCCCAATAAAATCAATCCCCCATTGCATAAAATTTTTCTCAACTGAGATAGGATGGAGTGGGAGGGATGCTAGATTCTCTTTACCTATGAATAAGGAACACTTCTTGCATTTCTTGATCCAAGAGTAGAAATAATTGAAAAGATTAGGCCACTAATAACCAGCCCTCACGATTATAATAATTGTTGCTTTTAGGAAAAAATGACAACCTTCCCCTCCATCATGAAACTCATGCAATAACCTCTCTATCTGATCTGTCTTGATGCACCTTAAGAGGACACCATTCACATCCTTTCTGAAAAAATATTATCTACAAGCACGTATGGGATGCAATGAAGTCTAAAATATTTCCTTTTGGATTCACTCAATCCCCGAGGACTTTGAATCGTTTGAAGAAAATATAAAATATCTTGAGTCCAAATAGGGAATGGGTATACCACCTATAACCTGTTCTTTATTGCAACATCATAACAACTTCTTCCTCCTCTCTTGATTCAACATGTTGGTTAGAAGCTATCTTCTCACACAACCCTTTTCCCCTAACTAATTTGGTCACATTTATATCAATATCATACTCCATGACCTTGGTTATCCAACCATATCTCTTTTCATTAAGGTCCTTGTTCAAAAGAAAATATTTTACACCAACATGTGAAACTAATAGATGAATTCTATTATTTGACACTAGATGTCTGAATTTCTTTAGAATTCTAATCACAACAAGGACATGTTTCTCAATGAATGAATATCTCACCTCATAATCCTGAAGGCTTTGGCTAAATAATGTGATAGGATGCTCCTTTATTTCTTGATTTGGTTATACCAGTATGGCGGAGATTACATCCATGCCTTTAAAAGCGTATAAAAATCTTTCGATAAATATGGATTTATGAGGGTTGGAGCCTATGTAATGGCCTGATTTATATCTTCAAATATTTATTTTCCTTTAGAATTCCATCTGAAAACCATGGTATTATTTAGCATCAATGTGAGTGGTTTGACAAGATGGGAAAAGTTAGGAACAAACCTCCTAACAAAATTAATTTTCCCAAAAACTTTAGAGATCCTTCTTATGACTTGGCAATGGCAATGCTCGAATAGCTTCTACCCTTTCTAGATCAATTGCCAACCCTTCCTTAGACACAATGTGGCCTAAGATATTTCCTTCATGAGCTAAGAATATGCACTTTTTCAGATTCAGAGACACTCTGAATCTCCTACATCTTTGGAATACTTGTCTAAGGTGAAAGAGATGACTTATGTTCTTGGAGAATACAATAATATCATCTAGATACACAAGAACTATCTTATTGATTAGTCCTTTGAATTCCATATCCATCACCCTTTGGAAAGTGGCTCCAGTGTTTAAAAGTATAAATAACATATTTTAATAAGCATATATGCCCCACTTCATGGTGAAGTCTTTCTTGAACTGGTCATATTCTTTCACCATGATTTGATTATAGCCCGAGTAGCCATCTAGTAATGAGAACCTTTCGAACCGGCTACAACCTACAGGATTTTCTCCATGGAAGGAAGTGGGTAGTGGTCCTTGAGAGAGGCCCTATTCAAGTCTCAAAATCCACACATAACTTGATTTCCCCATTCTTTTTCCTAACCAACACCAGATTTGCTACCCATGAAGAGTGCTTGATTGGAAAGATGATGTTTTCTTCAATGAGTTTGTTCAGTTCTCTTTTCATGAGAGGCTTGATATGAGGATTGATTGGCCTTTGATTTTTCCTGATGGGTTTAGCTCTCGAATCTAGTTCAATCGTGTGTTGTGCCAGCTTAGGATTAAATCCTTTCAAATATTCATAGCTCCAAGCAAACACATCTGGAAATTCTTGGCAAAGTTGTATAAATTCATATTTTTCTTGTTCAATGCTTACCTTGCCAATTTGAAGTGTTTTTCTTTCTCCAACTGAAATTGGCTCTGAATCCTCACCTTTGACCTGAATTTTTTCTCTTTCCCTCTGGAACTAATCATTAGGATTGAATATTGAATCTAGAGTCACTAAACCCTTTGGTAGCTTATTTTTCCTCAGTTGAACCACTTGATCACCATATTGTTGCTCTAATTTCTCCTAATTTTTAACTCGAGAACTCAACCTCCTCCTACAAGAAATTAATGATTTGTTGATCATTCTCAAATACCTGCCAGCTCATGTTATTGTTTGGTACAACTGGCCTCACAATTACATGAATATGTGGTTGTGCTTTATCTTTCTTAATATTTTCCACCACATCAAATGTTGCTCCAATTTTCACAATCTGTTTGCAGCCTCATTCTTCTTCCTCGGTATGGCTTGAATATTGAATGCTCCAAAATCATCAACTTGATCCGATATTGAATGTTTATAGGGTTTAAGAAGATCATTCTTAGTAGCATGTTTTTCCCTAACCTGGTTGACAATTAATTTACTATCCCTAAACACTTAGAAGTTTTGTATACCCCTCTTTCTTACCCAATTCAATCCATGTATCAAAGCTTCATACTCAGCGATATTGTTTGAACAAGTAAACTGAAAATGGAAAGCTAAGTAGTACTTCATACCTTGTGGTGTAAATAACATTTCTCCTCTTCCAACACCTTTCCAACTCCTTGAGCCATACAACAATAGCTTTCATACTAAATTATCTACCTTATCATCTAGTTTTTTTAGGCTAGGAAGGGGTGTGTTTTCCTTGTGCAAACAATAAACTCCTAACTCAGCCTCCTCTATTTCCTTGTATGGATCATATTCATGATTTTTTTGCATTCATCAAGAGTCAAATATGGGATGCCCCCAACTTTGGTATCTATTTCCTGAGTGTTTGGGAAATCCTCTTGATCAAAGGTTGCGCAATGATTTATGTTGATTGGGCTTAGTACATGAGGCTCAATATGGAAATTTGCAATAGGTTTAGACCAGATTATAGCCTTAGCTCCATACCTTGTTCTGAAGAGCATATGTGACCAATCAGCTAATAAGTAGCCTCCAATTTTGGCGGTGAAGTCTCTTGACAAGCACACTGCAAAGAGTGGTGGCAAGTCAATCACTGATATATCCTATTGAACTATGACATTAGGACATGTGTGCAATGTAAGGTTTAAACATTTTATGATCCCAACAATTCCCCACTATTGTCCCATCTAACTATACCACTCCTTTGGAAACCAGGTCATATTTTAGGCCCAACTGATCTATAATCTATTTCAACATTACCGAACTGCTTCTAGCCCCCGAGTCAATCATGCAGTTGTGTACAAGATTGTTCCCAATAACCAAATATATATAGAATGGAGGAGGCTTCATGCTTTTACCTTTCTGACCTCCATGAACTCCTTTTAGAGCTATATTGATTCTTGGATGACTCTTTTGATGCTGACCAATTCTCCATGGTTGCTTGTAACAAATCCAAGTTGGCCCAAATTTTTCAATGATTCCCACATAGAAATTATTACATTGGTATTATTCATTTGATCAATAATGTTAAAAGGAGATTGATTCTCCTTTTTTAATGTTACTCAAAGATGACTTTCTCCTGCGTATGGGCTAATGTAACTCGTACCGAGTTGGCTTAGACGGTAGTTTGGGCTGATTTTGAATGTTTGGGGTTGCACTTGGATTGCTTATACCCTAAAGTGTGATAAAAGGATGAGAATTAATTGGATTAGATGACTTCCCTTCCTCTATATTTATTTTCTTAGACCTTGTATTGGCTACCACACTTTGAGAAGGGGACTGATTTATTCCACAAAAATCCTCAGCTTGCCAATTCACAAGTGTTGTCTCATTTGGAGGTGCTTCCTAATTAGCTACCTATTATTGACTTTCTTCTTGGTTTGGTTCTTAAGGAACACCCACCATAGTCACCATCAATGCTTGATTTAAAGAACCATTGAAGCATGTTGCTTGATTATGTGGTTGGCTGCATGGGAAACACCATTCATATTCTTGTGCTATGTTGTTTTGAGTTGGAACCAAGGCCCTAGATGTTGAAACTGCATTAGGGTTATATGCTTGGAATGGCCTAACAACTTGGGGTTGTCCTTGGTTCTGGTTAGTAGCTTGAATAGGTGGCATGTTTGGCTGATATGGAGGTTTATTAGGTTGGAACTAAGGCTGATAAGGTCTATAATTTTGAGCTTGTTACCTCTTAAGAGTTACCAACTCATTTCCTAAGTTTTTCAATTGTTTCATAACCTCTTGGAGTTCATTTGAAGGACTATAAGAAGAAGTGGAAGCTTCATTTGAAATCTGATTTCTTGGAGCAGGGATGGGAGCTATTATAGGTGTTTGATTAGGATTAGGATTCCCCATGTTTGGATAGAGAGGCATAGGTGGCCTAGGTGCAAGTTTACTTGGATTGAATTAGGCAATTCCTAGCTCTAATAGCTATGAAATAGGCATTAGGTAGGATTATTCCCCCATAGATTGTATCATAATAGATATATCAAAATTTAGAGATTTAAGAAAATAGAGAAATGCACCTTCAACTATTGGTCTGACCACAATTGGGATCCTTTCCCATGTTCTTTGGAATCTAGATTGAATCATGCCATTTGCTCAGGTTGTTCCATTTTGATTGTAGTCATCTTCTCCAAAAGGGATAAGTTTTCATCCCTCTCCCCAAACTAGCCACAGAGAGTTGTGCACAATTGATCCCAATTTTGAATTAATCCTACTCCCAAGCCTCTGAACCACTGCAACACTTTTCCTTTGAAAGAAGAAGCCAAAAACTTGACCGCAACATCCATCTCAGAAATCTCATGTATGGCACAGACATTTGTAATGTCTTGAATGTGGTTGATGGGAGTTATGTGATTTTCTCTAGTGAAGTATGGGATATTTTTTAATGCTGCTATCGGGACTGGATTTTGTGCATTAAGGGAAAGTGGACTACTACCTGTGAAATTTGCATATGGGTTTGGGGTGGCTGATTTGGTGGTTGTAGATGAGCCATCCTGAGTGGCTTGAGAACCCTAGTCAATTGAAGAAAGGGTCTTCCTGGTGGAGGTGTGGATAATGTTCTATTTGGTGGAGATGGAGACCTTTGAGTTCTTCCCTTTCTTTTTCTAAGGGTAAGTGTAGATAAAAAAATAGCCCCTCTTCTCTAGTTCTTGACCTTGTTTGGATTCTTCTCATGAACTTGATAAACTTGGGCTACTGAAACCACTAGATTTGAGTGACAGAGTTGCTGATGTGTTGCTGCAAAGCCTCCAAAGGCTAGAATTTCACCAAGACACACACCCAATCTTGATAAAAATGAAAATATTGACTTCTATCCCACCGGGCATGCCAAAACTATTATGTCGAAAAGTAGCACCCTGGGATTTACACATTACAAAACCCTACTTTTGACTAACATGGGATTGTCTCAAGGTGTGGGACCTTTGCGATTGAGACAAACCTCTAGAGAAGGTTGGTTCTTGACTTATTCCAATGTTGATCTACTCCTAAACTACCAATTCCAAGGGACCAGAGGAAGAGAAATACATAAATGTAAATCCTAAACTAAGGGAGGTGATAGCACCAAAACAAGACTAGAGAGATTCCTAGTGAGTGAAAGTGGAGGGAAATGGGGAAGAAGAGGGAAGATAAAATTCCATAGTCCCAAAACACATTCAAACCTCCAATCTCATGGAGCACAACAAATTTAAGCCCTGTAAAGGAACACAATATGCACAATATACCTACAAAATATAATAGAAGGAAAGAAATGAAATATAAATCAAGCTATGACAAGAAGAGCCACAAAACACTAATTTTTTTCTTAAAATTATGCACAATCCATTACAATATAGGAACAAGGCAATAATCCTTCACAAAATGCATAAATTTGAGGCTGCAGCTCACAAAAGTGCTAGAACAATTTTGGCAAAGTTCCTTTACAATTTTGAAATCCCTCCTCCCCTTCAAATGAGGGGAATTTACATATATATAGAGAAAAAAAGCTACCAACCAACATCCTTCATTAAATTCTTGTACATAGGTATGGGAAGCCATGATGGTTCACTTTTCAATGGTACTTTTCTTACATGACAAACAAGGGTGCCATACCTCATTAAATTGGTTGTTGAGCTACCTTATACGGTATCATTAATGTCTGGACATATCTAAAACTCTTTGTTGTCACCTGACGTAAAACCACTAGCTGATGCATGAAAAGAAGGGAAGAGTCACTGCCGATGAGGGAAAGACTTGTCACATGATAAGAAGAAATGTTGTCATACGAAAATGAGGGAGGTTGACGCGCGATAGGAAGAAAATGTTGATGCGTGAAAAAAAAAGAAAGTTAAAGTCCGAAAAGAAGTGACGTTGACACGTGAAGAGAGGGAGGTGGAGATGAGGAAGGTAGAATGATATGCATCAAGGAGGGAGGTTGATGCATGATAGGAAGTAAGGTTATCACATGACATGAAGATGTTGTTGTTGCACGACAAGAAGAGATGGTTGTTGCGCCACAAAAGAGGTGGTTTTCATATGACAAGAAGGGGTTATTGTCACACGTCAACAAGGAAAAAATCCATACAATTTTCTAGTTTGACCATTAATGTAAATCCTACTCCAAACCTTTACTGCGGCAAGAAAGCTCGCCCCAAGATACCTTGTAAATGTATCCCATTATATATCAATTCCCATACCTGTAGGGTGATCCATTTTACAAGGGGGTACAAAATGGATTACAATAAGTAATTTCCAAATCTTGATCTTTGATTTTTTCACTTATTGAGGGTTTTGTGGTAATTAGATTTTTGATTTTCATCCCTTCAACCTCAACTACTTGCTTATTGGGAATATACAACTCATTTGTTTACTTAATCATGTTATCATTTCTTTCCAAAACCTCTATATTATTGATCTTCTCTGCAACCTCATGTGTTTAAATGTCTCTCTCTACTATATATAAGGACTTCTAGAGGTGTTCCACCATCATAGATTGTTCAAGCTATGCCATTATTACCTCCCTAACACTTAGTGGATCACATTGTGTTTTAGATGTTGTATCTTCTTTGTTAATAAATTCATGAGCTATTGTATCCCTTTTCTCTACAATGATTGTTACAACTTCAACATGTGTTACCTAAATAACTTTAGGATGAAGATCATGCCCAACATCCTAGTCTAAATCTTACAATAACTCACTAAAGACTCTTTCATGTGAGGGAATGCTCACTTATTCCTACATCACCATTAATAATGGATATGTTTCTATAGAAGTCATAATATGAGTGGTATTCTCTTGTATTGCAAGGGGTGGGGTGCTGTCTATTACTTTGGGTACTTATGATAGTTGAGATAGTATGTTAAACCCTAGAGAAAATTATAGAGGAGGTATATTTGTAATTTTTTCAACCGTAGGTAGTGCTACCTTTCCCTCTTGTTCCTCAAAAATTATTAGTGACCGATTCCTCATCTTCCTTCTTAGGATTAGGATCTAAAACTAGTTTTTCCTTTGGTTCATCATGTGATATACCACCTCTCATTCTCTTTAATGTAGTAATTGATTCTCCTCCGAAATAACTGATGTACCTTCTTGTTCTTTCTTAGGAGGAATGGCCATTTATGGAATATACGATCTGTGAGTTATTTCTTAAATTGGGGAATAATGAGTTAGTCAAGAATATTTCATTATCCTTTTCATTATTTTATCATCCTTTTTTAAACTAGCATATTGTAACCCTATTCTTGCTAGTAGACATACTTAGTTATTCCAATGCTCTAGAAGTTTTCCCTCTAATGGATATTAGAGGAGGATTACATTGCAATGGATCCAAAACTATTGTTTCATTATTCGTAGGCGGAAGCACATCCTAAATAAGACAAACATTCCTTTACTCTCTCAAATATGTATTTTTTTGGCAAGATAGGTCTACGTCATTACTACTCAACTAGGTAAGGGTTCTTTTAATAACCCTCAAAGTACTTTTATGTAATTAGATAGGTTTATTTTCTACCCAATGTAAAGGTTTAAATGGTTGAGTTGCAATATTGTTGTCAATATAGTGCTTACTCACCAAATTATTGTCTTCTACTATGATTTAAAGGTGAGTGCAATTTTATAATAAATGATTTGAATTAAGTTCATTCTAGAAAAATCCCTTATCTTGATTTCCTCTTCATCCTGCTATCCATTTAGAAGTCTTAATAGTTGGTTTTATACTCATAAGAGTTTCAAAGGGCTTTATGCACAATCCACTTGATGTCATAATTTTCCCTTGGTTGGAGCTTATGAATGGTTTTTGTTTATCTCTTCTTCCATAAGTTTTTCTTTGACAATTTTAGGACAAGTGTACCTTAGAATTGTAATTAGTAATTTGAAATTGGTCTTATGTTTGCAAGTAATAATCATATTTACCTCTACCAATTATCTTGATGACTCCCTCAATTCCCACTTATCATCCAAATATATAGAGAACATCTAAGGGTTGCATTGAAATCCACTCACTATGATATATGTGAAAATCCTAAACTAGATGAAGTAACATCCAAACTCACTTATCACTTCTTTAGTACTTTTTGAAATTATGTATTGCCCCCACTCAGTTTGATTAGACACATCAAGGGAAATATAAAGTGTCATGGGCTAACCTACAAATATACTTTTAGTTCTCTAATTTTTTTGATGATATATATGATATACCCATTGTTGAGAGAAATCATTTTCTCTATTCGACTGAGAATGAACTATAACATGTTATTTTGTATACGAAATAATATTTCCTGAAAACTCATATCTTTGGTGTAGCCCTTCCTAGATCTAAACTTCCATTCGATAGATACTAGTGGATGGAATTACTAATTACTTTCCCCCAATTAATAGGTTTTTGTTGTTGAGGATGACTTGGATGAATTAGAACAAAGAATCATGGTAATAGTATGTAGATTCATTACCCACCATTTTGTTTAAAAATGCAAGAAGGTCCCTAATATCTTTAATAAATTAAGTAATTCTAAGCTTCTTAGGGATGTGGGTAGAAGAAACCATGAGATTCTTAAGCAATTGGTTGTTTAGAATTTTGGTAGGATGAGTACTATGGTCGATCTCGAAACTACTTTTCTTTCTTGGCGTTATATCTACCTTTTGATCCTCATCAAGGAGCCCCAAAATTGAGTCAAAGGTATCATGAGTTAATGATAATAAAAATCCCATCTTCCATCCCTAAATTCCTTTGATTATTTACTGTAAATTTTAGCACAAGACTATACAAGTTCTTAGTATTAAGAAAATGGAGTAAAGGTAGATAATAATTTAATAAATATATCATATATCTTCTTGATAAATTCAATCCTATCAATTTTATGCAATCAATAAAGAAAATCATCTAAATCGACATTCAAGAAGTTTGTATCATTGATGAGATCCTAATAAGACATAAGGTGAGTGGTGGTATGAATTTTGGTCGTTTTTATCTTCATTCAAAAATTAAGGAAGATAGAAAGACCTTATTTCAAAAAAATACTGGTAATAAATAACATAGTGCCCCGACTACCATTAATTTTTTTGGGTTGGGGTTAGCACACCAGTTGTACACATAATATATTAGATCTAAGCATACATGCAAATAAATGTAGGTATTCTACCGTAAGAAATATATAAAGAAGAGATATAAATCAACACCAAATTCAACGTGGTTCACCCAAAGTGTGGGCTATGTCCACCAAGAAACAAGACAATATATTATCCAAAGCTTTGATAAGATATAAAATTAAATATTTAAAATATTCCACACCTCCTAGATGTACATACTTTATTTCCATTAATATTTTTCTTCTTCTCCAAGAATTCTCTCTCATAATCATCTCACAATAATCATCAAAATTTTAGAATTTCTTCTTAATTCATTTTTATAAACCCTAGATTTCATGATTATATAGGTGTATGCAAACTTAGGCACTTAGCCATGTAATTAAAATTAATAGATCTTATTTAATTCTAAAAATAGATCTAATTCCCGAGAGTTAATTAAAACACTCTCACACAGGTAACTAATGTTGGTTAGCCCTAACCGATGATGATTCCTCCTTTCCTGACCGATGCCGGTCATAGGTGACCGATGCTAGTCCCTCCATAATCAATGATGGTTACTGTGTTTTCCAAAAGTTTCATATTGCATGCTAATCCAAAGTAATTGATCTCCACAACTCAACAATCTCCCACTTGGAGATTAATTACTGCACCATACTTGTATAACATCATTCTTGGATCCTTCCTTAGCTTTGTTTCTTCCTCTTCAAGTCTCAAACTTGAAGACCAACAGAAGTGGAGTGTAGCTCCAAATTCTCATTTTCTAATGGCTTTGTTAGCATATCCACAGGGTTCTTGCTCATATGAATATTTCGAGATTCAACTTCCCATCCTCGATACCTACCGTATGAAGTTAATCCTCAACTGAATGTGTTTTGTTCTCGAATGAAACAATGAGTTATTTGCTTAGATGAATTGCACTATGAATTCCACCGAGTAGTTTGCAATCATCTTTCTCCTTTCCAAAATCTTCCACGAACCTACTCATCCATATCATCTCCTTGATATCCTATGTATCTCAAACATATTCTTCCTCTGTAGTAGATAAAGCCACAACTTCTAAAATCTTGAAATCTAGCTAACTCTTGTCCCACCTTCTCGTGAAAATATATATCCAGCGGTGCTCCTCCTACCATTCGGATCTCTAGCCATATCTCGAATCAACATAGTAACATAATGAAATATCTGAAACTCCATAGCATAACCACATGATAGATGTCCCTTTCAACTACCTAAGTATCCATTAGAATTCTTTCCAATGTTGTTTACCTGGATTAAAAATACATCTACTCATAACTCCCACTTCTTGTGCAATGTCTAGTCTGGTACAAACCATAACATACATGAGACTCCCAAATGATGAAGCATATAGAACTCATGTAATGTATTTGACATGCTCATGTGATGATGGAAACTGATATTTTCTCAATTTGAAGTGTCCAGACATAGGTGTCCTAATAGGTTTTTCATCCTATATCTTGAACCTTTCTAACACCCTGTAGATATAATCCTCCTAAGATAAATACAATTTCTTTTTTTTTCTATCTCTGTGTATTTGCATGCCAAGGATTCTTTTTACATCTCCTAAATCCTTCATAACAAATGTGTGAGTTAGCTTTCCTTAATCTCGCCAATGTCCCGTGTACTAGATCCTGCAATAAACATATCATCCACATATAGTAACAAATTAATATAGCTCCCATTTTCAAACTTCTTAAAATAAAAACAATGGTCGATTCACATCTCAAGTATCTATGATCATGCATAAAACTATCAAACCTCATGTACGATTTCCTTGGAGCTTGCTTGAGCCCATATAGGCTCTTTTTCAACTCGTGCACTAATGTCTCCTTACCCTTGAATTCATACCCAAGCGGTTCTGCATATAAATATCTTCATCCAAATCAACATGAATGAAATCCATCTTCACATCTATTTTCTCTAAATGTAAATCCTCTCATCAGTAACTAAACTCAATACAGTATGAATAGAATTCATTTTTACAACAGGAGAAAATATTTCACCAAATTCAATACCTTCTTTCTGTGCAAATACCTTTACTACAAGCCTTTCTTTGTACCCTTTCTGTCTACCCTCTTCTTCCTTGATCCTGGAAACCCACTTGTTCTACAATGTCCTCTTACATGCTGGAAACTTAACCAAATCCCAAGTGTAGTTCTATTCCAGGAAGTCCATCTCCTCATACATGCCATGCTCCCACTATACGTGGATATTATCCTGCATTGCTTCTTAAAAAATCTTTGGTTCACCATTATCAGTAAATAATAAATAAAATAGAGAAGGTATAAATATTTCTGGGAGGTTTACTTACCATTAGTGACCTTCTCACAAGAATTTCGAGTACCAAAGGCTCATTATGGACCTCCTGTACATTTGTATCCAAATCTATTAGTGACCACCGCAGTCAATTGTCACCAACGTCGCTTCCGATAAATGATGTTGGTTATTCTCTTCTATAATTGATATTGGTTCTATTGACCGATGTCGGTCAAGAATCAACTAACACTTTGATTCTTGTGTAACCCTGTCTTATAATTTTTAAATCGAGAGTTCATTTTCATTCAAAAATTCTCAACTAGTTCATCCTTGGGTACCGAAATTTGATCCCTCTACATTCTCTTTTCATTCCATTTAACATCACGACTTGTAATAATTTTAGAATTATCTAAATCCGAAAAAAAAAATTTGAAATTACCGGATCCATAACCAATGAAAGTGCATCTCTTGGATTTTGCATCCAACTTTTTCCTATTTTCCTTATCAACATGCAAAAATCTTCAACCAAAAAAATTATAAAAATAAAGATCTACCTATTTTCCAATCCAAGATTCCTATGGTATTCCTCCATCTTGTGAACTTGAAGGACCGTGGTTAATCAAATAAAATATTGTATCAACTACTTCTTCCCAAAACTGCAAAGGCAATCCATATTGTATTCTCATACTTCTAGCATGTTCCATGATTGTCCTATTCACTCTCTCTTCAACACCATTCTCTGTGGTGTTTTTGGAACCATTATTTCTTTACATATCCCATCCACTCAACAATAATCTTTGAAATCCTTGCTATAGTATTCACCACCATTGTCAGATTTAAGGAACTTTAAATTATAATTTGATTCATTCTCATCAAGGGTGTTTCACTTGATTCTTAGATCGTTTCTTTGAAGTGTTGACAAAACAAATAGGGTAACGGGCATATGAGGAATACCTGTTCAAATTTTAGTTAATGGGTTGTTGTATGCGTATGACTTCTAAATCCACAACTAATTGTGAGAGCTTCCTTTTGGCTAGGAGGAACTACCTGTAATACAAAGCAAGACCACTAGAAAAAGTTAAACAATATATGTAGTGAACTGCCTAGCGTATGCTAGATCCGAGAAGTGTGATACTTCCTAGATGGCCATCAGTCCACTATTTTAAACAATTTATTGTGGTAAATAAAGTAAATCCTATTGTAGTTAAAAATTATTTAGGTATCTCACTTAAAACACAATAAGAAATATCTAATCTAATAGGCTAGGTTAGAATAGGGTCTGAAGGTCACATAACTAGTTCGGGTCTCTGCAGTCCGACAGAGGTCTCGGGTAGATCACGGGTGGATGAGGGTGAGGTGAAATTAGGTGGGTTGGTCACTGTTCTGGGATGTATGGGAAAATATAGAGATTGATGTCGGTTAAGGGTGGTGACTGTGGCAATTGGGTGTAACTGGTGTCGGTTACTGTGGAAATCTGGGAATCCTACATAACAAGCTTTTAGTCTCCTTTGTGATTGCAAAAGGACTTTGGTTGGTCGGGATGAGGTATTGGGTGATTTAGGTAGGATTTGGTGGGGTTTTAATGGGTATATGGAGGGGTGAGTGTTGGGGGAGGTTAATGGATGGTAGGGTAAATAAAAGATGATAATATAATGATGAAATGGAATAAACCAGAGAAGTATAATGTTTACTTACTTGGATTCTAGTCCTGGATGCCTATGAGTGAGGGATGGAGGTGCTGATGAGAGGTTTTGAAGGCTACAGGTGATCACCAACTAAAGGAAAGCTTCTGCATGGGCTGCATGTACATTCCTCTTTTCTTGGTTAGATCAGATCATTGTTGGGATGGATGTGCAGGAAAAGATGCTTGATCTCCTTCCTTGCATGCGTGTTCTCACTGGAATTCACTAAGGTTCACCAAATTTTCCAATAGTTTTCCAACCTTTTGCCAACCTTGAGAATAAGGTTGTTTTAGGGTTAAAAGGGTAACGATGGTGGTTCGACTTAATTGGCGACGATTAGGGGTAACCGGTGTTGGTCAAGGTGGAATTTCCTAGGTTTACTAAACTAGGGAAATCCTCTTGATTTCCTTGGATCTTGTGTCATTAACCCATGGATTAGATTGGGATCCTCTTGTAAGCATGTGGGAATGTGGTTAGAGGGAATGTAGGCATTTATTTTTAGGGTTTAGGTAAGTCTTAGTTAGTTATGACAACTTACTAAGAATAGGTCTTAGGTTGAGTTGGCTTGGTGAGGTGTCTAAGTGAATTGTATGTGTGGGTATTATTTAAATTAAGATATTTAAATAATAAATATGGTGAGGATAATGAATTAATTTAATTAAATTAATATTAGTAGGGTGAAAGGGGCCATGGTTAGGTGAATGTGATGAAGGGTGCTTATTTGTCGAGGGACCAAAGGGGAGTGTGACCTAATTTTAGTGTCTACAAAGGGCTTTCCATATTTTAAAAGTATCAAAAACATAAGGTTTATGTTTAATACAATAAACCCACACCTTTCTTATAGTATCATCAATGAAAGTAACATAATAATTGGATCCTCTATGAGAAGATACTTGAGTTGGTCCCCACACATTTGATTGTACAAGCTCTAATTTCTACCCCTTTTTAGTTGCCCCAACTTTGAGAAATCTCACTCTCTTTTTCTTTCCAAAGACACACTACTAATAGAAATCAAGATCTAAATATTTCAAATCTAATAAGTTACCCTTAGCCTTTAAGATATACATTCCTTTTTGAATCATATGACCCAACCAAGTATGCCACTTGTATGTATCTCGAATCAAGTAGATAATGTAGAATAGGAAACAAGAATACAAGTAGATACATATAACATTCCTACCTTGTTACCTCTTGCCACAACAAAAGCACCCTTGATGAATTTTGAAGAGTCCCCTCAAAATTAACCATACAACCAACTTCACCTAGTTGCCCTACATAAATAAGATTCCTCTTGAGGCTTGACATATGACTCACAACTTTCAACACCCATGTATTTCCATTTTGTAATATTAGATAAACTTCCTCTTTACCAAGAATACTATTAGGTTCATCTTCACCCAAATAAACATGCCCAAAATTTCTCTGGACATAATTTCTAAAATAACCCTTATTAGGGGTTGTATGGAAAGAGTCTCCTGAATCGAAAAGCCATGATTTAATTCTACTATCTAAAGAAAGAATAAGAGCATCTTACATTACCTCTGTTGCAAAAATTTGCTTCTTTACCTTTGTGTGGTTGTTGGTTCTCTTTATCCTTTGACCAACAATATTTCATTGCATGTCCTTTATTTCCATATTTCCAACAAGTAATTCACTTACCTCTAGATTTAGATTTGTTATCCCTTGAATTTGATTTCCCATTACTCTTACTCTTGGATCTCTCCTTCTACTTGCCCCTTCTTTCTACATTCAAAGCATTCCTAGATGATGATTCCTATGTACTCTTCTTGTGAATTTCTTCATTCAATATTATACTCACCACATCATCAAACTTCAAAATATTATTAGGAGATTTTGTATTACTAACATCTATTACCAAGTTATCCCAACTATTAGGAAAATAACATAAGAATAAAAGTGCTTTCACTTCATCATCAAATGGTATATTAACCAGTTTTAACTGATTTACAATAAATCAAAAATCATTCAAAAGACTAGATGCAGATCCACCTTCATACATCTTAGAACTAAATAGTTTCTTCATCAAATAAACTTTATTTGAAGCACTATGTTTTTCATATAAATTAGCAAGAGATTTCATTAACCCTATTGTAGAAGTCACTTATGTAATACTGGAAGCCACGGATGTTGCCAGGCTCAATATTATAGATTCCAAAGCCTTTCTATCAAGAATATTCCATTCTTCATCAGTCATCTTCATATTTCTAGACTTCTCATTCAACGGTAATCTGTAAATATCTTTGATACAAATAATCCTCAATCTACATCTTCCATAATTGATAAATTTTTCCGTCAAACTTGTCTACCATGTATTTGTTTTCTTCTGCCATTGTTATAGCTTCCACTCAATCTGAAGCCCTCTATGAGTAAATATGTCAACACACAAAACCCTCAAAAATATATTTGATACAATTTGTTGGGGTTAGCACACCGTTGGTTGTACATATAATATATCAGATCTAAGCATACATGCAAATAAAAATAGATATTCTACCATAAGAAATATACAAACAAGAGATATAAATCAACACCAGATTTAAAGTGGTTTACCTAGTGTGAGATACATCCACCAAGAAACAAGCCAATCTATTATCCAAAGCTTTGACAAGATATGCAATTAAATATTTACAATATTCCACACCTCTCGGATGTACGGTAATTTATTTCCGTCAATATTTTTATTCTTCTCCAAGAATTCTTTCTTTCAAAATTATTTCACAATAATCATCAAATTTTTGCAAGTTATTCCAATTTATTTTTTCTAAACCCTAAATTTCATGCTTATATAGGAATATACAAACTTAGGGTACTTACAATTACAATTAATAGATCTGCTTTAACAATAAAAATAGATCTAATTCCCGAGAGTTAATTAAAACACTCTCACATAGGTAACCGATATTAGTTATCCCTAACCGATGACGGTTCATCCTTACCTAACGATGCTGGTCATAGGTGACTGATGTTGTTCCCTCCATAACCGATGATGGTTACTATGTTTTCCAGCAAGTTTTATATTGCATACTAATCCAAAGTAATTGAGCTCTATAACTCAACATTTTTGGTATGACCAAGATTTGTAGAAAATAAAGAAAAATGAACTTTCAAAACTCACTTATGTATCAATGTTAATGTAATTTAATATTTTCTGACCAACACGAGCTTGATAATGTTGCATGGGGCTTCCCATAAGGTTCAATTACAATAATTATGGTTTCTCTCTCATCCTAGGGATTCAATTCAATTTATTCTCTTAGATACAATAGGAAGAACGAGGGAATCAATCAATTTTTCTCTTCCTTAAATATAAAGGAACATGAAAAATGCTATTTTTAGAAAAGATGCACACATTAGACTAGGGACACATTGAACTTAATTTAATCTAGGATTTATGATAGCATTGAACACATAATGAAAGTTTAAGGATTGGGATGAAAAGATGGGAGATGCCAAAAATTAGAAGATACACAAGAAATACATGATTTATCCAAAATGGAAAAAAACCACCAATAATGGATCTAGGTTAGGGATAGATGCCCCTAGCATTTGTCACAAGGACTATTGAACACCCATGGAAGAAGTAGACTAGATTCCTAATCCACTAGGAAATGTTTCAAATGTGTAAACACACTTGATCATAAATGAACTAAGAACATTCGAGCACAAAATAACCAAAAACACTAATCATAGGGGATAAAAACGAACGTAAAACAAATAAAACAAAAATAAGAAAAATAAAACTTTACACTATATAATGATATACATGGATGCATACTTCAATCCAAAAATATTAAGGTGCCTACAATTGACAGGAAATTCAATAAATTTTCCTTCCAAATTTCTTACGAAGAAGGTATGTTATCTAATTTGAATGTCTATTGAGTAAGGACCCATCCTGTAGACACCAAAATTAGGTCATAATACCCTTAGAAACATTTTTAATTAAATTAATCATACCTTACCTATTCATATCCCATACTACACATGATTAATCGAATTGATGACCTTAATTAATTTAATTAACATGCTCACTTGACCACCTCACCCACCAACTCACCTAGCCACCTCACTCCATGACCCACTCAAACCCCATTAATGACCTAAGACAAAGTCTAAGCCTATCCTAACCAACTAGGACTTAGTATAACCCTATAACTAACTCTTATTAACAAACCTAAGAGGAATCTTACTCATCCTCCCATGATCTATCACTTGAGACTCGAGAAGATTGAAGATCATGCCAAAAATAACAACAATCAGGCTATTTTTGGCCAACCTAGATTTATCACCTTAACCGATGCCAGTTATACCTCAACCAACATTGGTCCCCTAACCATCTTTGGTTAGGTTGAATACATTTCAAAAATAATTTGCTTAGGTTGGTCATTCAATTCAGGATCTCATATGAACAAAGACTTGGAGCACTCAAATTTCTAAAGCACTCAGGAAAAGGAAATCACCCAGGAGCACTACCCACAACCATTGACATCCATCACCTTCTTCATGATCACAGATTCATGTAGTGAAGCACAAACGCTTGAACTGCCATGAAACATACATGACATCCCTTCTCTCTAGATCTCTTCCATCATTTTTTTCATCACCTACACTCTCCACACCCATTCTTCAGTAAGTACATAACATCTCTTCAATTATCTCTATTTTCTTTCAGTAAGATCATCATTCCTCTTAGTAATTTATTTTTCTATACATATGTACACCTCCTTCCTCTCACCAACCTATCACCTTACCATATCTATCCCTTTTACCTATCTTCACCCTCTCCTAGTCATCCTTGAGTCACTAAGGCCATTTTATGACATCATCTTCACCATTTCTACCCTCTCAAAGAATCATAGAGAGCTTGGAAACCAATTTATAAGAGCATTTTACTAAATTCCCATACCGACGTCAGTTAGCCAATTGACATCGGTCATCCTACAAAATCGGCATCAGTCACACACCCGATGTTGGTTATTGTGTCTGGAAACATACCTCAAACCAACGAGCTCATACCCATTCCCTAATAGCCCAAAATCACTCCTAATCTTTACCGATCTTACAAAGAGCCTATACCAGACTTGCAACCCAATACCAACCCATCACCTAACCCATTTTGACCTCAATCACCTTTTATCTAACCTTTCTTATTTATTTTTCATGAGATACCTAAATCATTTCAATTCCAATAAGATTTTTATTTCATGTTTATTTTGGATAACATTAATATTGTTATATAAAAGTGGATTGACAACCTATTTAGGAAGCATCATGCTTCTGGATCTAGCTTCTGCTAGGTAGTCCACTCGTTGTTTTATTTAACTCTATCTGGTGGTATTGTTTTACATTTTACATGTAGTTCCTCCTAGCCAAAAGGGAGCTCTCGCAATCAGCATTGGATTAGGAAATCAGAACACACGCATAACCTTCAACCGACATCACAAACAAGTATTCCTCCTTGGTCTATCACCATCTATCTATTTCATTAACTTGTTAAGAATCCAGTGAAATATTTTGTCACGCTAGTAAGACCCATCTTGGGTTCCTTGCATTCATTCATTCTTAGGGAACTGTTGTATGTTTGTTCTTTTAAAAAGAAATTAACATTAAATTTTATCCATGGGAATATTCTCTTTCTTCTATTTGTCTAACTGACATTTGTATTTTGGGACTAAAAATAATCATTCTTTTTCTTCTTGCATTCACATTAGTGAAATTCATTCTCTTTCCTATTCACTCTCTATTTACATCGAATATCACATTTCGATTTGGGTTTTAAAATACTTGCATTTCATACTTCTATGCTTGAATTTTTAGCTCACATTAAAAATGAGGGCAACCTATACACTGGAAGTCATGACCAATTAATGGTTGACATAATTAAATCATAAAGCACTTTCTCTTCTCTATTTCTTTTCCAAACTACACAAATAAAAATTCACACATCTTCTTAAACAACACCTTACCTAGAAGAAGTTGTCAACGATCACACAATCAAAGGATTTACAGTGGGCACCCAATCGGTTTCTGCAAATGCGGTCATTAACTCGAGAAAGGAATGCCCCCACCAAAACATAACCTAAAACCACCCTTAGATCTCAATTCCTCATAGGACACCTTCCCTACCAAAAACTCTATTTTGATTCAAAAAGTCAGTCTAAAATAACATAAGATAAAACATAAAATTCACTTATAGGATTGCATATTTTTCTTAGCTTTTTCTTGAGTTGTGTTTTAATTAGTGAGGTTAAGTTCTTCATTTTCTTCTTCCTTTCACACTCTGCCATCATATTTGGTGTATTCCAACTATTTTTGAGAGTGTTAGGATCCATTATTATCATACTTAGTTTTCTAGGTTGATATTTCATTTGACTTAATTCACAAAAATAAATTTTTCTTCACTTTTTCAAATTTCACAGTGACCGCATCGATCCAGTGACCATCATTGGTTTACATTTGACCATCATCGGTTTACCTAACCGTTGTTGGTTTCTAGCTCTTTTTGGTCATTTTACCAAAAATAGCATTCATCACATCTTCTGTTCTTTTTGAAGTTCTCAGGACATCATCATACCCCTAGAATTTTAAAATCACAGTCAAATACAACTTCTTTATTTCATTTTCATTAGTTTTGCCTCATTTGTAAAACTATTGATTTCCCATAGTAACTAGTATTAGTTTTCCTAACCATCATCGGTCACTCTGTAACCATCATTGGTTAACCTAACTACCATTAGCTCCTTTGTTTTAATTTTTAATTAAAACATCAACCAGTTTCACCTCCCAGAATCTATTCTCCTCCATTTTTGTTGTTTTTATATGTAATTTACAGAGAACAGTTTACCCGATCTATGCTAATTCACATGGTTTTTACTTGCAACCAAGACAATTCCCTTCTGTTTCATGCTAGCCTTTAGCCACTCCCACCTAGTCCATCACTACCTTCCATCCTATCACCTAGGGATCCAATTTAGTCCATTACATTTAATATTGATGATGAGCAACAGTAAGACTCCTTAACCAGAATTCTCTTGCCCTACAATATAATCTCACCCACTCATCTACCTGAGAGTCCTCATAATAGTTGGTATATGATATTCCCATGTCTATCCCTCCTACCCTCACCCCCACTTCCACGTTAGATACCACTAGCTTAGCATTACCTTCATCCACCTTACCACCTGTGGTGTCTCAACTAGACCCCACATCCTCTATAACTTTTGCACCTACGACATCATGCCGCACCTGTAGTGTTAACTATTCCTTCATCATCTCGCCTTAAGCATAGCCCCATCTAGCACCCTTTACCTCATATGTACTAGTTGCATCGTAACCACCCATGGTGTTGGAAACCCATACCCCATTCCAAAACCTCATCATTTTCATCCCACAATCTTTACCCCTAATTACCACAAGAGTTGTTACGACTACCCCACCTACTTATACATATCACCAACAACCCCCAATCTCATCTATTTCCTATTTATGATACCGTCCTCTTGCATCTAAGCTCGGCACCACCATATACTAGGGATGTCTTCCACATCATACATCCATTATCAACCTCCTTATACCACAGGGGTTCCCAATCATCATAACCCACCAATCACGCCATCAATATGATGATGGAAAATATGCAAACATTAGAAGCATCAATTTACGGCTCTCAACTCCTTAACTTATGAAAAAATACATAATGAGCTTACTCATCCATATATCCCCATTCACCCATACCTTGTACATTGGGAAATGCCCAAGTTCAATCGTTTCAACAAGAAATAAGACCCGAACAACACTTGCGCGGTCGTTCAAATGTGGGTGTAATCTAATTTCCCAAGATGATGCTTTACTCATATAGACATTCCCCATGTCCTTGATAGGACCCACATTAGATTGATATAGTGGTTTACCTATACATTCCATTTACTCATTTAACCAAGTGGATCAAGAATTCTTGGACCATTTCTCAATCAATGTCATCAAAAAAGTCACCATGACTGACCTATACTCAACATGATAGTACGATGACAAATCTATCACATATTTTGTTGCTCACTGGCGAAGCCTTATCAACCAATTAACATTCCAGTTACCTTAAGCTGAGCTTATAGATTTATTCACTAGAGCTTGTGTTAGGAACATCTCACCAACTCTACAAGTACAAACCTTCCATACCTTCGACAAAGAATTTACCATGGCACGAAAACTAGAAATTTGTGCCATTGAAGAGAAGAAAATTTAATTGCTAAAAAAATACCACATTCAAATCAAATGATGCATCTTCATCTTCAAAGCCCCAAAATAATTATTCAAAAGCCAAAGGATTTGCCAATGTGGTAGTTCTCAAAGCTGGCCCATCTCACCCATCTAACCAAGCAAAACCTTCCTCCAATCTTTCTCCTGTTCAAACTTTTCAATTCCGATGGGAACAATGAAAGTACACTCCAATTGAGAGCCCTATTCTTCAGTCTTAGAAAATCTTCTTAAGGTCGGAGCCATTGCACTTCCACCTATAAAACCACATACTAGTTTCGACCCCACTCATCCTATGCCTGCATGGTATAAGGAACATGATTATTATAACTATCATCATGTCAAAGGCCATAGCGATGGTAATTGCATAACCTTCAAAAAAATTGTCCAAGAAATGTTAGATAATGGAGATCTCATCCTGGATAACCCGAACACACCGAAAATAAAAACTTGCATATCTTTAAGAAGTCGTTCCCTAACCATACACCATCATCTAATAAAAATGGTGAACCTTCAACCAACGACAATAATGTCCATGAAGTTCATGCTATTTTTGAAGTCATACCAACCATTCCTCAATTTCCTCTTATCCCCTCTATCAAGGAGATTCTAGCATGAGCTCCTCTACCCATGGAGGAGCCAACCTCATCTAATCCTTCACCCACAAAGGAGTCCCCTTCATCTCCCCTTCACCCATAGAGGAGTCCATAATTTATGCCAATGTTATTTCACCATCTACCTCGCAACCTAATGAAAAATCAATAGTATTAATTCTCCGACCCATGGGAGAATCATCCTCACTTTCTTCTCCACCAAAAGAAGAATCTACCTCACCCCACCTATTGTCTCTCCTACCCATGGGGGATCCTTTAGATGCATCATTGCCTATTGGTGACAATTCCCCATTAGCATTCCAGGATCCCGTTGATTTTCTCTCGGCTCTTTTACCTACAGAGTCTAAGGCTAACTAGTTCCCTATCTCACAGACATATTTTATAGGGATTACCACTAAACCAATGAAATATCCTCTTATAGTTGTAGATTTTTCATGTCTGGTCGTCCACTTGTATTACGTTGATAATTCCATTCTTTGGGGATGCCTTTGGTTACCCTTTTCAACCCAAATGCAGATGTCACTTACTAATACCTCCATGATCTATTCAAGGTATTTCAAGTGACCAAATCAACCATGACCATGCCTATTGAAATGGATTCTTATTCATCACCCTTTCCTACATCCAAACCTTTAACCACAACCAAACCCATTCCTATGCCTAAGAACCTACCTGCACCTAAATCTTCTCCCATCTCTAGACCTATCACTACCCTGGGTGTCATGCTGACATCAAGCCTTGTCCATCCACCCATAAAATTAGACTCAGCCACATCCTTCCAAGATCACATAAAATCAATCCTCAACCTAAAAAGAGGACCCAAATTTTTAGGCCACACACACCAGCTTCACCCACCATGCCTCTATCACCTTCACCCCTTCTCGTCTATCCTCAGACCTCACCTATCTACCCTATTCAATAAACATCCTACCCGTATAAAATAAAAATGCAATAGCCCACCTCTCTTCACCACGATCCTTTATTACATCCAATAGACCTTAGTACCCTTCGTCGTCACCCGAACTTTCTTACCACCTATACCCCCACCAGCTACCATAACCCCATCACTATCTATGAGACTTACTTCTCTTCAACCCATACCTTCCACCCGACCTCTACCAGCAACCTTTACCGTACCTCTCTTATCACTCGGCTAACCATCCTCTACCATAATCCACTCTCCCTTCTACAACATTTACTCCTACCTTACCTTTACCCAAGAAGGTACAATCTAAGGACAAGAACCCACTACCCTCCAAAAAGGTAGTTAAATCCACAACACCTTTTATTGCTAGTTCATCAACCACACCTTTACCTAAGTAGGTACCATAAAAACCTAAGATAGTACCACCTACCAAACTAGTGGTCAAACTTATTCCACCTCCTATAACACCTATTCCACCATAATCATCCGCACCTTCACCCAAACCCACACTCACTTCACATTGTGATCCATTGAAAGGGTCTTATGCCAACATTTTATCCAAACTTTTAGAGACCTTGGTCATCACATTACTACTGCTTTGACCTTATGAATCACTCAAACCCAAACCAAAGGGGTTTGACGAAATAATTTCTTTGCCTACCACCATGTTCCAAGACATGATGTATAAGGTTATAATGCTCTAAAAAAGGTTCTCCTCCAACTATGTCATCCTAAAGAAAATTTTCATGATGATGATCTTGTAGATGAGGAACTTGTTTCATCTTCACCTGTAACCATACATCCTCTCCCACTACCTATTCAGAGAACTCCGTATCACCACCTCCATAACCATTTTTATCCACATCCAATATTTTAGATCAACATGGTCCACATAAGAGATCTCACCAAAATGCCAGTGTGCTCTACTCATTTTGCAAGGTTCTTACCCCACATTAGGTTTTTGTCCATCATGACATTATACCAATCAAGACATACCTTCTCACTCCACCTCTCTTCCTCAAATTAACATGATGCAAGTTACCACTCGTGCCCAAATAGACAAAGGAAAAGGAAAATAAACCATCCCATCAGCCTAATCATGTTCCTAACATACCATCTACACCTGCACCCAAAATCACCATTTAAGGACCCACATACCCTATTTCTCGACGGGGTCACCCATTGTACAATGTTAAAATAATTTCACTAATCCCCTTTAAACATTTCTTTGTACAATCTCATCCAAACCTCTCGAATCTCATCGAAAAGACCTCATGGAGCTTTTGTAATCAATCGATGTTTTACCTAACACCCCACACCACTATCCTCCATTATCACCCTCACCATGTGGCCTCTCTTACCAAATCATATTAATCTTCTACCCTCTCCTCCACTCATCAAGTGGCTGCCCTTATCTTCTTTGATGAGGAGATCTTAACTCTTCAATCATATGACCCTAATCTAGATCTTTTCATCACCATCTATATTGATAATATTCACGTTTAACACTTTATGATTGATAGCGGTGCCAACATCAACATCATCTCCTCCCACACATATAATCAAATGTGCATCCCTTCAAATTACATGCATAATAATCTGGTTATGTTGTACTCCTTCAACGAATCCGTCACTTCCACCCTGGCACCATTATTCTTCATGTTCATGTGGGCCCTCGTATTGTGCTAGAATTATTCCACATTTTAGAAGGGGAATTCCAATATAACTTGTTGCTTAGCTGACCTTGGATCTATGTCATGGGTTGTGTTCCTTAAAATTTACATAACTTTGTAAAATTTGAGCATGAAGGACATAACTATACCATCCCATCCGAGTGTTCACCATTTAAAACCTGCAACATATTGTAATGACATAATGATGTCCTCATACCAGTTAAGGCATCTACCACTTCCGCCACTTCTCCTTCACCCATATCCCCATCCACTAATGTTTCTACTACCTCACCCACACCTACCTCTTATACTCCCACTTGTTGTCGTAGCCTCTATAGCTGACCCATCCGCTAACCCGTCTAGTTCCCAAAAACTCATCCTTCTTCTTCCCAATTGCCTAGTACTTCATCTATTCTAACTACACACATATCTACTACCAATCCCTTAGAAGGTGTTTTTCAACACCTCACTCACGGGGAATACTGTTTATACAACATAAAAATATTACTTACTCCACAAGAGTATGCTAACCTCTGAAACATCCTTGTTATGACCATTGCATAAAGAGGTCTTCATTACGGTCCTCCCCACCTTCATACCAACTTAACGTATGGGGACTTATTAATTCCACCTATTCACCTAATCCACCTTCCCAAACATGACAATTTTCATTTGACCTCCAATATCTCACCAACATCCACTTTTCCCACACTTTTATTCACCGTTGTGCATAGAAAGTCTTTGGCTTTGGGTTCTATGAACAAGGATGTCATACTATCATCTCATGTACCACATGTAAAAAAAACACCACAGTGGTATTGGATTTGAAAACCATCTTTGAAGGACCACATCAACCTCATTGAGGATGAAAACCCCTCTCCACCCCATTCATCAATGTCTCCCCCTCACCCACAGAGTCTACGAGATCCTGAATCTATTCATCCTAACATTTTTTTTTCATGAACACCATTTTCATGGGACTTCTAACTTATCAACGTAATGACGAGGCTCCCTCTTCTCTTCCATTAATGTATCTTGACCATTTTGATGATGATACCCCATCCATTAATGTCATTTAATATCGGGATGATGATTCTATCCTCACCTAACTTGGTGGAGAAGATTCTTACATTCACTAGTCATTGCTTTCGAGACACAAAAATGTTAAATGAATCGACCATAGAAATCAATATTAACACTCAGGATGACCCACACATTCTAAAGATAGATAAATCTTTAGACGATGTTGAACATGAAGCTTTCACTTCTTTACTTTGGGATTATCATAACATTTTTGCTTAGTCCTACACCGATATGCTTGGTATTGAACCAAACATTGTGGTCCACAATATCGTAATTGTTCCTGAAGCCAAACTTCAGTAAACATAACCTATGAAAAATGCATCCTCACATTTCCCTTCTTGTCAAAGAATAAATTCATAGCCTTCTCTCGATTTCCTTCATCCTACCCATTGATTATCCCCAATGGATCTCTAACATCATTCCTGTCACAAAAACAACAACAGAATCCACATATGCATGGGATTCCATGACCTTAATTTAGCTTTCTATAAATATGACTTCCCTTTACCTAGCATAGACCAAATAGTTGATCTCACCATCGTCCATGAGATGTTATCACTCATGGATAGATTCTCGGGTTATAACCAAATATTACTCACACCAAAGATCAACACAAAACCACCTAGATCAACACAAAACTGCCTTTATCACTCCTATGGGGACCTGTTGGTTACCCAAATGTGCACCCACATCTCGGATCTCCGAAAAGGGACCGAGCCAGTATGATACCAAAATGGAACTATCCCCAAGTTATGGGACCTTGTGAGCTTGGGAAGGATCTCTGAGAAGTCCGGTTCCTCTATCTATCTCTACTACTATTGCTTTTCTTGGTGTTGAAAGTGGAAACTAAGCTAAGAATGCTAATGGACTAGGGAAAGAAAGATAACATGAAGTAAACTAAATTAAAAGGTGATAACACCAGAAAAGAGGGATGAACACTATCTATTCTGAGAAATAATGACAAGGAATATATGAAAGGAGGCTAGGCACAAGTAGCACAACAAAACACGCATTCACCAAATCGTTCTCATGGAACACAACCAAATATAGAACTATAGGGGACCTGAAGTAGCAAAACAATACACAATGCAAGAGAAGAGGCAAGAAAAAGGAATGCAAACATGTTAGGACAAAGAATAGTCACAAAACGATGCTTATATTACTTCCAATAATGCACAGAACTGTTATAGTGATACAGAGGCTGATATCCACATGCAAGAGTTAAACATGGAGGTCTCAGTAACTCACAATACGTAAAAATATGGAGTCCTTAGCAACATTCATAGGGATTCATAGTGTTCAACATAAAAAATGAGGCTTGTTAATACATTTATAGATGAAATCATGGAGGAAGAAGGGAAAAGGAGGGAAAACTTGAATTTGAAACATAATCACCAACAAGAAGCATTCAATGCCTGTAAATCCACTTGGAAATCTATGAAATATGCTTCCCCATGCCTATTTGACATGTTGAAGAAAAAAGAGGGTGGATCATACAAATTCGGTGGTTGGAGCAATCAAATCTACTCATCAATGTTTAGAGAGATGTTTTCCCAATTCTCACCTACTAGATCTGCCAAAATTTGAAATTTGAATTTTTGGCACTTTGTTGCTGATGTCAGCAACTTTCTGACAAGTCTAGGCACATGCCGATCTGAGCTCTGTAGCTGATGATATGGCTATCAGAAGATGTCGAGTTTTTGGCATATATAAGACACGTGGCATGCATTGATTGGCTCATATGGTGGTTAAATGTACAAATATTTGTTGTTTCGACACGTGTTAATCATTCATTTATTGCAAGGATTTAGCACCTTGTTGGTGCGCCTAACTTGTTGCGTGTAACACACTTAAGCATGTCAAAAGATGATCTAGAATACAATGGCGCATGAAGAAAATAGAGAGAAGTGTGGAGGGAGTGCATGTGATGCCCATGGTAGATGAATCAAATGAGTGAGTAGAGAACGTATGGTTAAGGCGTAACTATTAGAAAGTAATGGGTGTAACACGAGAAGGGTTAAAGACTTAGGCGTGCAGGGTGGAAAGAAGCTAACTCGGAAGAAGGTGAACATGTGGAAGGTGACCGCGAGGGGAAGGTGAAGGAAAAAGGAAAAGGGGTGCATAGGTAATGTGCTAAATGATTTTGAGCATGCACTATTCTTCAATAGATAACTTAGGGCTATAATGTGTATGCAAGTTATCCTAAATCACTAGGGGAGTTATTTGGATAACAATTTTGGTGACTTTTGAGGCCATCTACCTACTAGATGCAAGAGACTAGTAGCCTGAAGCATCCATTAGGCATGGAGTCTTCTTGTTCAATCATGAAAATTCCCTTGTTGTCACGTTGAGCATCATTTCTATACTTTTTCATGAATCTCACAACTGCTAAGAGAAGCTCTGCACACTTTGGAAGTAACAAAAGAGTGCGTGTAAGAAGCACATGAGAGGAAATAAATATGTACAAACAAACAATGTGCACAGAGCACACTTAGAGGAATTGAAACTACTTTAATATATACAACATGATGTAGCAAACCTAATGGAAGGGTTTGAGATAGATCTCGTTTACTAGGATTTGTAGTGTGCTTCCATCCGGATGAGTTAACTCAAAAGAGTTAGCTTCTTTGCAGGACTTGATGATGTATGGGCCACTCTAAAGTGTATCAAACTTTGAAAGACACCCTGGTTTAGGTCTGTCAACATCCCATTTTAGAACTAGGTCTCCAATTTTGAAATCTTGAGGCCTAGCCTTTCTGTTAAACCATTTCTTTGTTGCTTTCTAATGTTGTTCTAGCTTGATCATGGTAGAGTTTCTGAGCTCTCCAAAATGAATCAGCTCTACCATCCTAATTTATCTCTCGATCTATGGTCTCAATTTCCAACTACTAGACAAGTGCTAATGAATTTAGTTCTAGTGTCAAAGGAATGGCAGCCTCCTTGTCGTAGATAAGATTATAAGGTGAAGTTCCTATTGTCTTTTTTATTGTGATTCTATATGCCCGCAGTGTGCACAAGACATTTATATGCCATTATATTTGGCTGATGTTCATTGTGTGCTTCATGATTCTGATCATGTTCTTGTTTGTTGATTCTACCAAACCATTGCCTTGAGGGTAATAGTTGGAATATTTTTTTAGGTAAATGCACGTACTTAGATCCCAACCAATGATTTTAGTATCAAGGAAGGCCTTTGCATTATTAGAGATAATGGTTTGAGGAATGCCAAACCTTGTGAATAAACCTTTGAGAAAGTCAAGGATGACTTCCTAAGTTGAATCCTTAAGCACGATAGCTTTTGTCCATCTGTGAAGTAATCGGTGGTGCCAAGGCACCCATTTATGTCCAACGCTTGAAGACAGATTGATCATACCTATGAAGTCGAGACCCCATTGCACAAAAGGTTGATCTACTTGGATTGGTCAAAGGGGAAGCATCTCCAATATTTTCTTTCCTACAAAGAAAGTGCATTCCTTGAATTTTTTAACCCACCTATGTGCATCTGCAAACAAGGTAGGCCAAAAGATATTTTCCATTATGATCTTCATTGTTGTAGTTTTGGTAGAGAAGTCTCCACCAAAGAATCCATCGTGAAATTTTGCTAACACTTGTCTAGTCTACATGTCATTGATACATCTTAACAACACACCATCTAGATTTCTTTTGAAGAGAATTCCATCAATCAAAACATAAGGAATAGATTGTAACCTTAGATGCCTTCTCTTTGCTTTGTTCAAACCGAGAGGGTACACACCCTCGAAAGGAATGTGATCATGTCCTTCATCTAGTTATGCATGCATGTGTCTGTATTTTGTTCATGTTCTACATGTGGGAGGTCTTCATCCAAAAATAATGAAGCCTTAGGTTCACTCTGCGCATCCTCAATAATTTTCCTACAGAGTGCACTACCTCTTACTAGATTTTTGGCCTTAATAGTCACATCATATTCCATGATTTTGGTCACCCATCGCGCTCTCTTCTCACTGATTTCTACTCCCATGATGAAGTATCTGACAGATGAGTGGGAGACTAACACCTTGATATGATTTTTGGTGAGCATGCTCTTTAATTTATTAAGCGTGCACATGATGATGAAGACCTACTTCTTCGTGTGAGTGTATTTCAATTCATAATCCTTCACATCTAGTCAAGAAGGCCACCGACTGCTTCCAGTCCTTGTTTGGTTTCTTGTGTCGGGATAAAAACAATGCTTTCATCAGCACCATAAGCATAAAGGATGAAATCCTTTGAGTAATATGGATTGATGAGTGTTGGTGCACAAGCAATCTCCTTCTTGATCTTATTGAAGATTTCTCTTCCTTTTGTTGTCCATTTGAAGGATATGTCCTTCTTGAGCATAAGGGTGATGGGCCAAACTAGTCTCGTAAAGTTAGGGATAAAATTCCTAACAAAGTTAATCTTTCCAAGGAAGGACTGTAAGGCCTTTTTATGTGCCGATAGGGAAAGGGCTAGGATGGCTGAAATGTGCTTAGGATCAATCATGATGTCATCCTTTGAAACCACATGGCCCAAAAATTTTCACTGAGCCACCAAAAAGTTGCACTTCTTGGGGTTAAGAGATACCCCAAATTCTCTACATCTCTCAAAGACCTTTTCTAGGTGCGCCATGTGATCTACGATCTTCTTTGAGAAGACAATTATATCATCAAGGTAAACCAAGATGAACTCATTGATGTAACCTTTGAAGGCAATATCCATGGCATGCTTTGAAACATTACACCCACATTTGACAGACCAAAGGGCATATTTTGATATGCATATGTTCCCCATTTGGTTGTAAATGTTGTTTTGAATTTATCCTCTTCCTTAACCAAGATCTAGGTTAAATGCGAAAACCCATCTAGCATGGAGAACCTTTGTGCACCAGCCACAGTCTGTAGAATCTGCTCCATTGAAGGCAAAGGATAATGATCCTTTAGAGATGCCTTATTCAAATCTCTAAAATTAACAAAAATTATGATTTAGTTATTCTTCTTGTGTATTGGAACCAGATTTATGACCCAGGTAGAGTATTTGATAGGAAAGATAATTTTTTTCCTTTATGAGTTTTGATAGTTCCTTTCTCATGAGGGGTTATATCCTTGGATTGGCTGGTCGTTGTTTTTGTCGACAAGATTTATGCAAGGATCAAGGTAGATGGATTGTTGAGAAACACTTGGATCAAAACATTTGAGGTCTTCATACTCCTATGAGAAAATGTCACCGTATTTTTGACACAAAGAGATGAAGCCTGTTTTTCTTCATGCGCACAAGTCCCGATGAGTAACAGCTCCTTTCCGCGCATAATAGTAATGGAGGAGAAATCCTCTTGTATGACGTGCATGTATTTTTCTTCACCCTTGAACCCATCATTAGGGCTGAACATTTTCTCTAAGTTGACTAACCCTTTAGGAAACTTATTTGTATTCAAATTGTATTACTTGGTCACCATAGCTCTCATGCAAGTCAACTTGCATACTTTATGAGAATTCACTTCATTCGGATAAACTAGATGATTTATGTGTCACTCTTGAACACTTATCAGCTAGTGTTATTATCTAGAATAAATGGTCTGATTACCATCTTAATGTCTTTGAGTGTTTACTTTGAAAAATTCCTCGGCGAGAAAATTGTGAACCAAGCATGGCCATTTGGTCACCTCTTTGTTCATTCTACATGGAAATATGTGTAGATTAAGAGCATCAAAGGTCTCAAGTAGGTCCCAAACTCTATGTTTTTAATCTTTAAGAATCTTATTCTTTATCCGAATTTATTGGTGACTTGTTGGATGACCACCCTGTGTCCCCAAAGATCTGTAACGCTTTAATTTTCTTCTTTTCAGCAATAAGAAAGCCATGTACCAGCGCTTCATATTATGCCACATTGTTAGAACATGCAAACTACAACCTATGTGCGAAGAATAATTTCCCATTCCTAGGATAAATGAGAACCACTCTTGCTCCTATGCCATTTCTGCTTCTAGATCCATCAAAGTATAACTTCCATAGACCAGTTTGAACTTTGTCTCCTATGAGCGCACGCAGAAGTGTAACATCTTCTTCTAGAATGCAATAAGTACCAAGCCTAGTTTCATAGGCTTCTAATTTTTAGCATAGGAATC
Source organism: Taxus wallichiana var. yunnanensis (assembly GCA_018340775.1). Classification (NCBI taxonomy): domain Eukaryota; kingdom Viridiplantae; phylum Streptophyta; class Pinopsida; order Cupressales; family Taxaceae; genus Taxus; species Taxus wallichiana. The sequence continues at coordinate 247,160,225 of CM031242.1, forward strand.
AAATTTGTGATGCCTTTCTACCCATTCATCAAGTCCTAGGTATGGAATAGAGGGTGGAAGAGAATTCTCTTTAGGAACTGAAACTTGTTATTCTTTGATAAGACAATTGGCTTGGAGAGGGTTAGGACATATGGCTCTACATATTAAGAAAATATAGGCTCAGCTTGTATGGTAAACTAGGTACCATACCTTATCTTGAGTAACATATGAGACCAATCAAAAGACAAGTAACCACCCACTTTAGCAGTAAAATCTCTTGATAGACATAGGGAAAACAAAGGAGGTAGGTCAATAAATGACACATCTTGAGAAATTTTCAGGCTTGGACATACATGGAGAGCTAACTCAAGATCCTTGATGACTCCTAAGGTGGTTACAATTGATCCATCAAGTTATAGGACTCCTTTAGAAAAAGGGCTATATTTCAAACCTAAGACATCAGCTATCTTCTTAGGCATAACAGAAGTACTAGCACCTAAGTCAACTAAACAGTTATGAACTAGGTGTTTCCCTATAATCAAGGACATATAGACAGGTGGGGTTTTAGCAAATTTTCTTACTTGTTTCTCCTCTTCTTAGTAGATATTGACAGAAGCACATGGCTTCTACATAACAGGTTCAACACGTGGAAATTGCATCAGAGCTTCATTCAACAAATCCCACTGAGATGGAATGGTCAGGGCATCCCACATTATGATGTTTATGTTTGTTTTCTTCATCTGGTCAACAATGTTGAATGGAAGCCCTCTCCCACCTTGTGAATTTGGGGAACAACATCCCTTCTTGAGTGTTTAGGTGTGGAAGCCTAAATTTTAATTGGAACATAGGCGTAGCCTACCAAAGGATGGGTGTGTGCTAGTTCAGAAGGAGCTTTATGTGGGACCTCTTGCATAGGGATTTGAACATTTTTGTTACAAGAGGTCTTTCCTGATTCTTTTTCTTTTGAATATCTTCTTGCATTGTTGGGACTATGACCTGCACTCCAATCTAATATTCTTTTCTTATATCTTGTGTTGTTCGCAACTTGGGCACGTGGTCTATTTGCATATTCTGTAGTTTGGTTGATTACACAAAATTCTTCCATACTAAAGAAAATCAAATTGGTTTTCGGAGGAACTTTTGATCCTTTTGGATTATCTGCTTCATGGGCACTTGTTGAGGGATCACAAGATGAAGCATTATGGATCATGAAAGCTTGGGATCACACAACATTAGTATAATGGTACTAAATATGAGGCATTTTGCAAGGGAAACACCACTCTGATTCTTATGCCAAGTTGTTCTGAATTGGGATGAGCACTCGGCTCACGTTGGGTGCTAGGAGAGGAGTGGAAGGGATAACTTGCAAAGGTAGATGTGCATTAGGATGCCACCTATCATTCTGTTGGTTGGGCGCATATCTCTGATTTCCATATTGATTCTACCAAGGCTGGTTGCCTTTGCCATGAGCCTCGATTGGAAACACCTCTATATGCTTATGATTGCTTCTTTTCTAATGATATGACCTTATTTGATAAATTTCTGATAAAGGCCTTCAATTCCTCATCTTCCTTTTACTGCGAAGGAGAATAGGATGTTGAGGCAACTAGTTGCGCATGTTGCTCGGGGGTAGGAATAGGGGCCATAGAAGGCTGGGATGCTTGTGACATCTCTAGGAACAAGGGAATGGGAGGTCTAGGAGCTAACTTTCCCACCTAAATGAGACTATTATCTACCCTTCATGTAATGTTATAAGTAGGTGGTAGAGTCCTACCCCAATAGATTAGATCATAAATGAAATATCATTTTTGAGAGCCTTCAGATAATAAAGGAAGGCATGTTGGGTGTAGGTCTTACCATGAGAGGAATTCTATCCCAAGTCTTCTAAAATCTGATGTTGAACTTAGTCATCTATTCATTGGGTTCCCTCCTTGTTGTTGTCAGTTTTCCACCAAAGATAGGTGATCTAACTTGTCTTCAAAATAACGCACATAGTTGTTCATAGCTCATCCCAAGTGGTGGTAGATCCAAGTCTCAAACCTCGGTACCATTAAAGTGTTTTACTTTGAAAGAGGTGTAAGTAGCCAGACTACTACATCATATGTGTGATCAGATAGAATGAACACACATTTACTACATCTTGGATATGCTCCTAAGGGGTGACTTTATTCTCACCAATAAAGTAAGGGATAATTTTGAGTGCACCATTAGGCATATCATGCTACACGGCCACGAGTAAGGGACTCCCTCCATCAAAGTTTGTAAAGCTTCTTAATGGAGGGTGGATGATGCGCCATTGCAGGGCACACACATTGTATTTTTGAGGAGGAGTTGAATGGGCGTGGCACGCTAGAGATAAAGATGCCTACGCAGCTTCCCGAAATGAAATTTTCTTGGGGAGAGTTAGAGGTACTCAAAAAGAGTCTTCAGCTACTACACTTCTTTTTGTGTGCACTCTTCTCATGAAAGACACTCAGGACTACTGAAATAGAGATTTTAAAATATGTGGATTTTCCAGATGTGTTTAAAAGGAGCCTCTTCAAATGCTAAAACACTAAGTCCTCACACTAGAAATTAGAGATATGAAATTTGAGCTTTTAATGCTACTCCCACTGTGTGCGAGAACTGTTGGTTTCTCAAATGTGCACTCGTGTCTCGGATCTCTTAAAAGCGACTCCGAGGTGTCTGAAACCACAATGGAACCATCCCCAATTTGTGGGACCTTACGAGCTTGGGATGGATCTCCATAAAAGGTTGGTTCCACTATCTATCTCTAGTGCTATTGCTACTTCTAGTGCTTTGAAAGGGGAAACAAAACTAAGAATGCCAAGGGACCAGGGAAAGAAAGATAACATGAAGTAAACTACACTAAAAGGTGATAGCACTAGAAAATAGGGATGAACACTACCTTTTTTGAGAAATAATGATAGGAAATATATGAAATGAGGCTAAACACAAGTAGCACATCAAAAATGCATTCACCAAATCATTATCATGGAACACAACCAAATATAGAACTAGAGGGGACACAAGTAGCACAAAAATACACAATGCAAGAGAAGAGGAAAGAAAAAGGAATGTAAACACATTAGGACAAAGAATAGTCACAAAATGATGATTTTATTGCTTCCAATAATGAACATAATTGTTACAAGTGATAAGGAGGTGATATCCAAATGCAAGAGCCAAACATGGAGGTTTGTAACTCAAAATACAAAAATATGGAGTCCTTAGTAACATGCGTATGGATCCACAAGTATCTAACATAACAAATGAGGCTTGTTATTAAATTTATAGATGAATCCATTGAGGAAGAAGGAAAGAGGAGGGAAAAACTGAAATTGAAAGACAACCCATCAACAAGAAACATTCAATGTCTATAAATCTGGTTGGAAATCTATGAAATACATTTCTCCATGCCTATTTGATGTGTTGAAGACAAAAGAGGGAGGATCATACTAAATTAGGTGGTTGGAGAAATCAAATCTACTCATCAATGTTCAGAGAGACATTTTCCCAATTCTCACCTACCAGATTTGCTAGAATTTAAAATTTGAATTTTTGGCACTGTTGCTTGATGTTAGAAGATTTTTGACAAGTCTAAGCACACACCGATCTGAGCTTTGTAGCTGATGATATGGATGTCATAAGATGTTAGAGTCATTAACATATACAAGACATGTGGCATCCATCAATTAACTGAGATGACTGCCAAATGTACAACTATTTTTTCATTTCTTCCACGTGTTAATCATTCATTTGTTGTAAGGATTCAACACCCATTTGGCATGCCCTGAATGGTTATGTGCAGCAAAATTAAGCATGTAAAAATATGATTTGGCATAGGATGGCACGTGGAAAAATAGAGGGAAGTATGAAGGGAGTGCATGTGATGCTTGTGGGGAGATGAATCAAACTGGTGAGTAGAGAACATATGGTTAAGGTGTAACTATTACAAAGTAATGGGTGTGGTGCGCAAAGGGTCAAAGACTTAGGCATGTGGGGTGGAAAGAAAATGACTCGGAAGAAGGTGAACACGTGGAAGGTGAGTGCAATGGGAATTGGAAGGAAAAAGGAAAGGGTGTGCAACTAATGTGCTAATTGATTTTGAGCGCGCACAATTCTTCAATAGATAACTTAGGGCCAAAATGTGTATGCAAGTTATCGCTAGGGGAGCTATTTGGATAACATGACCTTTTACTATCAAGTCATGTTGTTTGGAATTAAAAACGTTGGTGCTACATGTCAATGGGTTATGACTTATATCTTTCATGACATCAAGAATCACATATTGGAAGATTATGTAGATGACCTTCTTGCCAAATCCAAACATCAAGCCAAACACCTTATAGTCCTTAAGGTAATTTTTGACCATCTCATCAAGTATTGTGTTCTCCTTAAACCTAAGAAATGTGTCTTTTTTTCCTATCAGAAAAATCCTTAGTTTTATCATTTCTTTTTGTGGCATATAAGTTGATCTCCTAAAATCAAGGTTATTCTTGAAATGCCTCCACCTACTAACCTTCACCAGCCGCGTAGTTTGCAAGGTAAGTTATAGTCAATCATTGTTTTATTTCACAGCTTTCTGACCGCTACCACCCCTTTCATCATCTCCTCAAAAAGGAGTCTCCTTCAAATGGGATGATGAATGCCACAAAGCCTTTGAGGCCTTAAAATAGTACCTCCTCCAACCACCTGTACTCATTCCTCCTAAAGATGACCAACCATTTTACCTTTACATTTATGTTATGGATCATTCCTTGGGAGCCATGCTCACTCATCGAAATGAACAACATAGGGAGAAATAATTTTATTATATAAACCAAAATCTTTTGGATTATGAAACTTGATACACCCACGTTGAAAAACTATTCTTAGCCTTAGTTTTTGTCACCACTAAACTTCATCATTGCCTACTCAATCACAAAACCTTCATTGTCACCAATACTGACCCCTTACATTAAATGTACACCAAACCCTACAAAACCAATGTGTTGTATTTTGGCTCATGCTTCTTGCAAATCTCAAACTTGAATTCACTCAATAAAAATTTGTAAAGGGCCCAACTATTGATGACCAACTTGCAGATGCACCTCTCTCTGGAAATCAATCTTCTCACTTCGATTTTCTAGACGAATCCATTGCTACCCTCTCTTTGGATGATACCATTTACCAAATGACCTTATTCTTTGATGGTTCTAAATGTCAATGTGGGGTGATGTAGGTTTTATCCTCATCCCTCTTGATAGTGAACCTATGTCATTATCCTTCAAAATAGATTTTGAATTTACTAATAATAATTCCGAATACGAAGCACTCATACTAAGTCTTCAAGCCTATATCGCCTTAGATGTTAAATTGATTAATATTTTTGTGACTCTCACCTGGTTATAAACCAAGTTAGTGGTATATACCAGTTTTGTAATGAAATACTTCAAAAGTATAAGCATCATGTAGACATACTTTTGACTACCTTTGACCGTTATGAACTTCAAACCACTCCACATTCCACTAACAAATTTGTGAATACCATGGCTTGCCTTTCTTCACAGATACCCACCTCACCCTTCGAATCAAAAATCTTTGTCATAGTACAAATGATGCAATCACCTTCCTATCTATTTCAAGACGTCAAACTCGTCGGAATAGTAATAGTACAAAGGCTGTAATCCCGACGTTACTTGTAATGGGAAACACGACTTTCTCAAAAGTGTATCTCACTATGTCATCATGGGTGGCCTTCTTTATAAATGTGGCTTTGGTAGTATCCTCTTAAAATGCCTAATAATTTTTGAAATTCCTTATACCATCAAGGAAGTTCATGATGGAATTTGTGGAGGTCACTTCAGTGGCTTAGCTTTCGCTAAATGCATCCTTCATCTGGGCTATTATTGGCCCACCCTCAACTATGATTTTTGTGACTACATCAAATGTTGTGTGAAATGCCAGCAATATGTTAATCTTCATCACACACCTAGTCATGCCTTACAGGTCGCACAAGATCTTTGGCCTTTATCTCAATGGGGTTTGGATCTTGTTGGAGAGATCATTCCTCATTCTTCAAAATTTCGTCAATGGATTATTACCACAACTGAATACTGCACTAAATGGGTACAATCCATCCTACTTGTCTCTACAAAAGCTGAGAAAATCTATGAATTCATTAATCATCACATAATTTGTCTCTTTGGTCTTCCCCATTGCCTCATCACTCGATCACAAAAAATAATTAAAAAAATCCCTATAGAAACTTTTTGATGCCTTCAAAATTCAACTTATTTTTTTCTTCACCTTATTACCCACAAAAAATGGCTAAGTTTGAATCAACCAACAAAACCTTGAACAAAATTCTTATAAAATTGGTTGATGATACAGAAAGGATTGGCACACGCACATTATTTTTTCTTTATGGGCTTATCGTACTAGTATTCATACTTCAACTATAGCCACACCTTTTCTTTGGTCTATGGTATAGAGGTTGTCTGAATCTTGAACTCCAAATTCCATCCCTTCGTATCTCACTCAAATATATGCTCAAAGATGATGAATTTTGACAGACCATTTGGCACAACTTGAGTTATTAGATGAACGCCATCTTAATGCTCTTGATCATCTTCAAATCTACCAAAAAAATCAAATGTGCCTATAAAAATGTTTCCATGAACGAATCTTTCAAAGTTGGTGACCTCGTCCTAAAGAAAAATCAACATGTAACCATAGAGGATAAAAGTAAATGGGGAAAATTTTCTCCTAATTGGCTTGGAATTTATATCGTTACTCATACCTATGATCGGTGATTATCCTTTGTATTCACTTGACAAAAACTTGAACTTGAGCCACTCAATGCATTGCATCTGTGACTATTCAATTGTTAAATCAAGTACTATATCACCTTCTTTATATTTAACGCTTGTCCCTTGAGCACCATTCACCTTCCATTTTAACTATTTTAAGGATCCACGACTCAACAAGAATCATGTGATTACCCATCACTTTTTCAGCCCTATCTTCAATATGAGTACCATGGCCCTACTCATGGCATGATTCTCATGGATATTTTTCATCTTTTTCAAGATGGAATCCCATGGTCATTCATCACGTAAACTCTCTCTTACATAGTTATCCTCTGTGTGCTATGGTTTTTCCTTCAAACCAAGAGCCTATTTTTCTCTATAGTCTTGTCCATGACTTAACAATCTAACAAAAAAATAATAGAAAAAGTCAAATAGGATTCAAATTGTTGAGTAAAACTTCTAGCAAAAATATGACTCCCTCAAAAAGGACATCTATTCTCTCTAATATCGTTGTTATAAATAGACTTCTCCCTCAAAGGACAACTATACAAAGCTAGCCATATTGTACTTAGTCTCTCATCAAAAGAGGACTATTCTTGCAAAATGAAATAAAATATTCGTAAAGCTTCCCGCATCAATCAAATTTATGAAGACCTCAAGGATATAATATACTCATCCCATATAGACTTCCCGCATCGATTAGTATATAAAAACAATAGAAAAAAAGAATAAAATGGTAAATTTTTCATCATGGACTTGCCTATTTTGATCTTAGGTATCTTACCAATTAGGGATGCTATCTTACACTAGGTTACGCTAAAAACCAACCATTTTCACCTCATTCCCTTTTCACCCTAATTTCCTACCTTCTCAAGGGACTTTCCATAAACATGACATTTTGTGATCATGTGACTTTCTTCACGCTTAGCACAGTCAATCATGCAACACCTTTAGGGTCTTTTGTTCATAAGACAATATAAGGTATGGTGAAATTTTTATGGTTTTTATCAATTAGGTGGCTCTTTTATCTCCTCCTACCATTCATATTCTTCATTACTTATTGATTATCATATAAATAACTATACCATTGATACATATGTTTCCCCTTTCACCCAAATCAATCTTTCCTAAATGACCTAAACTCAACCATACCTAAAATGAACTAAACCCAACTAGACCTAAATGACCTAGAATCAATCATGCCTAAAACTAGATACACTCATTCCTGTACCTCATCTTATTTTTTCCTAGCTTATGGGAGATCTACATCAGCTTGAGGCCCCTTTTCACCGAGGATATGTAGGCATCACTTCGAGGGTATGTGGCCCTTGGAGGTTAGCTCATCACCTTACTTAGTTTCCATTTTTCACAAATACTTGGAAATTAAACAATTAACAAACATAAATACCTTCCCTTTTCTTAAAAACATCATATCATACATCCATCATTTCACATTTCCATGATAGCAAATATTTTGGAAATCTACACCATAACATACATATACATCATCATTTATTTCCCATGTTACCAATAACTTGGAAATTAAATAAAAACAACAAACCTAAAATCAACCATGCCTAAATGACCTAAAATTAACCATGCTTATACCTGACTCAACCATGCCTAACTGACCTAAAATCAACCATGCCTAACAGACCTCAAACTCCACCATGCCTAACTGACCTAAACTCAACCATGCCTAAATGACCTAAAATTAACCATGCATATACCTAACTCAACCATGCCTAACTGACCTAAACTCAACCATGCCTAAAAACCTCAAACTCCACCATGCCTAACTCGACCTAACTCAACCATGCCTACATGACCTTGACTCAAACATGCCTAATTCACCTAGTTTCCATCACATACATAATAAAAATGGAAATTAAAACCAAGTACATCATTAATACATACACATCACCATTAAAATCATCATCTATATCAATGAAAAGATTTGTGTATCAATACATATGTACACAACCATAAATAAATACAAGTATCTCAAGATGCTCAAATACAGTCTCACTATCTTCGGCATGCAAGACGGTATAATAATCAAAATCACAAAACTTTCATGTACATCCTCACTATCATCAGCATGGAGGTGTTATATACCAAAAATTGATACACTAATCATATCATATGACTAGTCGTCACGCCATGTAATGACCATGCATGTCTCATTTGTCCCCTCCTCTTCACCTCTAGCTCAAAGACTTGCTTGCACCTCCCCACTTGGCATGCGTCTCGGCCTAATCTCTTCCTACCCCTCACCTAGGAATGGCCTCCATGAACTCGTAGCCTCTCCCCGACCCTTCTTCGGGCTCACCACCCCTTGTTCTCTCAAAACTATGAGTGTAGGATCTAATCCTCTCGGTCACTTCCTACTTTGCTCGTACTCATAATAACAAGGGACATATATCCTAGCGGTAGTCGATGATCCTTGTAATACCATGCCTCATTCACGCCATCCCTAAACCTTGCCATTGACATTGTATGAGGTGGTGTCATAGGTCCCACAATAACCGGTGAGCTTTGTCTTATTAGGGATGGTCTTGGACCCTATGCATGTGCTCACTATCCTCCTCCATATACTTGGGGACCCTTTCCAATCACAACTTATTGTAGTATAGGACCCTATCCCAGAGCACTGTGGCCCGCCTATGCTATAACTCTCGGGCCTATTAGGCCAAAACCTAAGCTCAGTGTAGTGGCCAACTAGCCTCAGTAAACCTACTACCTACACCTATAAGGTGGAAACCTATCCCCATATCGATCTCCACCCTATGTAAGCACTCCGTCCCCGAACAACCTGGGCATGTAGTGTCACTACTTGTGTTCATAAAATGGAAACTTATGCCTCTGACACAGTAAGCTGCCCCTATAAAGCTATAATCTATTCTTGAAGGGAAGCCACCTAACCACCGTAAGGTATTACTTTGTACTATGATGGTAGCTAAGTCTTGCTTACCACCGGCCTCGAGTGTTGCCACTCATAGTTGTGCTACCCACCACTGCTTATATCTATATGTGACCCTTGCATCATCAAACCTCCTATCCACCGACTACTCCTCCTTCCTCAGTAGGCACAATCAGTCATGGTGGAGGCATAAGTCTCTCCACATCATCTCTCCTGTACTATGGGAAGGGTGGAGGCATGTATTTTGGTAGTCAAAAGTGTCATCTCAGCCTGTCTATAGGTATCATCTTGTGCTCACCAACATGATTCCTCTGAATCCTCCTCAGCAGTTGTAACCCCTCTAACTCCTCCTCCATGTCCCTATATGATTGATAGCCAACATATGGCCTCCAAATAATATCCACACTAGACAATCCCTCCAATAACCACATGTAATATGAAACATCATGTGTGGCCCTAGCCATCTTGTGCTACCTACCAACTTGTACACACCATCTATATCTCGACTCACAAAGCTACCCCTGAGCCAATCAAGTCAAGGAAAACCAACTGGATGTACACATACAATGTGCGCATATGCCCAACAATGCAGAAGAAAAGTTCAACACAAACTAAACCGCTGCAATCTCCCATATGCCCAGAAATCCCTATACAGCTTGCACCATGAATGTTGGCACCCATGAAAAACATATTTGATCATCTACCATATCGTAGAGTACTCCCATCAATGCTCGTGGGAATCTACCACCCTCTGCATCTGGTAAGGTGAAACAACATACCACCTCCCAACCTCATCTCCTGAGAATGAGCTACATAAATCTCTCCATAGCTAAGGCTCGCGTTATGGTACCTAGGCTCACTCATCACCTCCCTAAAACACATCCACTATAGGATCCACACAGTCCTATGAATAAATATAATACACTCACCCACCCATAATTGGTAACTGCAAGATGATGTGTATACATCCTCTATGGTGATGGTAATCTCACCCGTCGGTAAATGAAACATTTTGGTCACTGAATCCCATCTATTAATGAGTGTAACCATAAAAATAGGATCTCGATCTACACACCTATAGTGTCATATCCCACTCAATCCAACATCATAATATGATCACACTCCTCTGCAGATATACTTGACCACATATCTACCAATAACAATGGTACTCTATCCTACACACACATCTAGTCCCTAGCTTGCATCTAACAAAACATAACATTGTTAAGACCTCACTACCTCAAATTATGTCTTCACCCCAACACCATACCCAATCACACCAATCCTTCTTACCCCATTTACCTAATTCACATACCAACCTCTTACCATATACATTAATGAATCATTACCTTCACATTATTTCACCTAGTCACATATCGCATCTAGCCGAGAGATCATATTTTACCCTTACCCCTCTATAAAATTCATTACTTTCCCCTTATTAACCTCTTTTCCTTTCATACATAACACTTCTTACCCCTATATCTCTTTCACCCTAACTGGCACCAGTCACCTAGATCATCACCGGTACTCATTGAACGACATCGATTACCAATAACCGATGTTATTCAACTTATTCTTAACCAATGTTGGCTACATCCAATTGACATCGGCCAAACCTTAACCAATGTTGGTCTCTATCGTGTCCCCTAAAACTGAAACTCCCTCCTCTATTTATTAAAAATTGACAAAAACAACCTACAACCCTACTTAATCTTAACCACTTACACCCCACATTTATTTATCCCCCTCTTGAGCCTATATTTGACCTCATCCCTCGTATTATGTTTATTTTTAACCCACATTTAAAAATTAACATCCCCTAAAATTTCTTCAATGTAAAAGACAATTGGAGAAAATCAACAAGTTAAGAAATTCCCCCTACCTCATCACCATGTCACGTACGTGGTGGCATGTCTGGACGTTGCACTAGTGGTCCACCCAAACCCTCTCCCACCTTTACTATGACACAAATCTACCTCAAATCTCTCCGCCAATCATACACTTTCAATCGACCTTGCGTACATAGCTACCTAGCTCCTATCAACACTTAGAAACCTCCACCTCAGCAGTATAGTCTAGTAGTTTCACTTTCTACGGAAGCACTATCACTCTCATTTTCCCAAATGATAACAAGATAGACTTAAATAAAACAATGAGTGGAATTCCTAACAGAAGCTAGATACAGGAAGTGTGATGATTCCTGAACAGGTTATCAATCCAATTTTATATAAAAATATTAATGTTATCAAAAATAAATATGATTTAAAAATCTTATTGTAATTGAAACGATTTAGGTATCTCATGCAAAATAAATAAAAAGGTTAGATAAAAGGTGATTGAGGTCAAAACGGGTCAGGTGATGGGCTAGTATTGGGTTACAGGTCTAGTATAGGCTCTGTGTAAGATCTGGTAAATATTAGGAGTGATTCTAGGCTATTAGGGAATCGGTATGAGATCATTGGACAAGATAAAGTGAATATGTATAACACGATTTTTTTAATACATAAATCAACACAACCGATGTCACCATGTTGTGGTCTACTATAATGATGTTGTTTAGACCTAAACCAACATTGGTTACCTGCCATTACCATTTACACCCCCTTTTACCCAATTTGACCAAACACATTACCGCCACATACCTTTTTCCAGTACCAACACCCATTGTACCATACCCACAAGCCTAAACTACCCATATAATTCCTTAATTACGTTTAGGGATTTGTTATTTTACCTATACCTTGGCCTTACCCATGCCATAACCTATTTACCTGGACTTGACCTAATTTTTGTGACCATTGAACTTGTGTACTCGATATATCTTGCGATGTTGTTACCTATGTTGTTTTAGCCTAACAACCATACCTTTCCTATTTTCGTGTCATTTATCCCAACTAAACCCACGGTGTACTGGATCATACCTAAATGTTCCTACACCTAACCTACGTTATGTTTCTAGACCATATCCTATACCTTGGATACCTGAATCACTTCAACCTTGTTTGGATAAACCTATCGACCTTAGACGATGTAGAGTTTACAAGCTCTTCAACTTGGTACCATGTCGCAGTCTATACATGTGCGTGCATTTGATTTCCCTTACCCATTACCTGATTTGACCCTTTCCCATTCCCTATTACCTGATTTGACCATTACCCTTTACCCAATGTGCCTATACCCTTACCCACAACCCACCTACCTTCACTTTCACCAACTACACATTTATCAAACCACTCACTAACTTTGTATACCACCTCATCAGTTCCTAGTTTGAGGGGGATCACCTTCACCCACACTTGGGGCAACCCAGATCTCACCCATACATGGGGAAACCCTGCTCTAACCTAGACATGGGGAAATCACTTCCTTTTTTGTCGATCACTTATTAATACAAGCTACACGACAAAAATTGGTAACATATAGACACCAAAATTGGATCATACTACCCTTATAAAAATTTATAATTAAATTAAACATACCTTAACTATTCATATCCCATAGTGCACATGATTAATTGAATTGATTACCTTAATTAATTTAATTAACATCCTCACTTGACCACCTCACTCGTGACCCACTCAAACTTAATGACCTAAGACCAAGTCTAAGCCTATCCTAACCAACTAGGACTTAATATAAACCTAGAGTTAACTCCTATTAACAAACCTAAGAGGAATTTTACTCATCCTCCCATGGTCTATCACTTGAGACTCGGATGAATATTGAAGACCATGCCAAAATTGCAACTATCGTGCTATTTTTGGCCAACCTAGATATTCTCACATTAACCGTTGCGATTATACCACAACTTACGTTGGTCCCGTAATCATCACTAGTTAGGTTAAACAGATTTCCAAAATCATTTTCTAATGTTTTTCATTCAATTCAGGATATCACACGAATATAGACTTAGAGCACTCAAATTTCTGATGCACTCAGGCAAAGGAAAGCACTCGAGCACTAACAACAACCATAAGCATCCATCACATTCTTCACAATCATAGATTCACACAAAAATCACAGAGGCTCGAACTTCCGTGGCACATAAAAAAATTTCCCTTCTCTCCGGATCTTTGCCATCATTTTTTCATCACCTGCATTCTCGAGACTTATTCTTCGGTTCAAGTACCTAACATCTCTTTAGTTATATCTATTTTCTTTCAGAAAATCATAATTCCTCCTAATAATTTATTTTTCTATACATCCATACACCTCTTTCCTCTCACCAACCTATCACCTTACCATATATATCCCTTTCACCTATCTTCACCCTCTCTTAGTCATCCCTAAGTCACTAAGGTCATTTTACAACCTCACATTCACCATTTCTAGTCTCTCAACAATCATAGAGAGCTTGAAACCAATTTCTAAGAGTCTTTTACTAATCGCCTTACCAACGCCGGTTAGCTAATTGACATCGGGCATCTTGTAAAACCGACATCAGTCACACATTCGACATCGATTATTGTTTATGGCAACATACCTCGACTAACGAGCTCATGCCCATTCCTTAGTAGCCCGAATCACTCCTAATATTTACCGATCTTACATAGAGCCTATACATGAGATACAACCCGATACCTACTCATCACCTAACCCATTTTGACCTAAATCCCCTTTAATCCAACCTTTATTATTATTTTTGCATGAGATACCTAAATCATTTCAATTCCAATAAGATTATTATCTCATGTTTATTTTGGATAACATTAATATTTTTATATAAAAGTGGATTAATAGCCTTTTCAGAAGCATCACACTTCCTAGATCTAGCGTCTACTAGGTAATCCACTCGTTGTTTTATTTAACTCTATCTTGTTGTCATTTGGAAAATGATAGAGAAAGAGTGCTTCCATAGAAAGTGACAAAGATCAAGAATCTAAGTTGAGGTGGAGGTTTATAAGTGGTGAAAGGAGCTAGGTAGCTGGGTCCACGAGGTCCATTGGAAGCATGTGATTGGCATAGAGAGTTGAGGTAGAGTTTTGCATGGCAGAGGTGGGAGAGGGTTCAAGTGGACCACTGATGTAGAAAAAAAAATACCACCATGTAGGTGACACTGTGATGAGGTAGGGGGATTTCTTAACTTGTTGATTTCCTCCAATTTTGTTTTACAATGAAGAAATTTTGGGTGGGAATATTAATTTTGAAATGTGGGTGAAAAATAGATGAAATATGAGGAGATGAGGTCAAATATAGGCTAAGTAGGGGAGAAATAAATGTGGGGTGTAAGTGGTTGGGATTAAGTAGGGTTGTAGGTTGTTTTTGTCAATTTTTAAGAAATAGAGGAGGGGGTTTCATTTTTGGGGTCACAACAGAGACCAACATTGGTATCATCTTGTGCTCACTGAGATGATGCCCTTTATTCCAGCTCAACATATGTAACCCCTCTAACTCCTCCACCATGTCCATGTATGAGGGATAACCAACATATGGCCTCCAAATAATATCCACACTAGACAATCCCCAACAATCACCTCTAATATGAAACATCATGTATGGCCCGAGCCACCCTATGCTACCCACCAACTGGTACCCACCATCTATAATTGACTCGACCAAGCCACCCCGAGCCAATCAAGTTAGGGAAAACAAAATGGACGTACATATATGATGTGCTCATATGCCTAGTAATGTAGAAGAAAAGTGCAACACAAACTAAACCGTCGCTATCTCCCATAGTCCCACAGCTCCTATACACTGCCCAAGGAATGTCGGTGCCCATGCAAAATAGATCTTCTCCTACACCATATCCTGGAGCACAAATAAATTCTCACAGAATCTACCACCCTCAACATATGGTAAGGAAAAACAACATATCGCTTCCATGGTCAAAACAACCAACCTCATCTCATGAGGATGGGCTATATACATCTCTCTGTAGCTAAGGCTTACACTATGGTACCTCATCTCATTTATCTCCTCCCAAACACAACAAATATATGATCCACGAGGCCTCTAAAGAAATATAATACACTCACTAACCCACAATCGAGAACAGTTGATCCTATATACATCCTCCAGGGTGACATTAATCTCACCCATTAGTAAACAAAAAGTGTTGGTCATTGAAACCCATCTATCGATGAGTACAACCATCAAAATAGGATCTCGAGATACATGCCTATAACACCATATCCCAATAAATCCAACATCATTCATATGCTCCCACTCCTTTGTAATCATAGTCGAACACATATCTACCAACAACAAAGGTGGTACTGTCCGCTTAAGTATTTGGTCCCTATCCCGCATCCAAAAAATACAACATTATTAAGACCTCACTACATCCAATTATTTCTTAAACCCAACACCATACCTAATCACACTAATTTTGCTTACCCAATTTACCTAATTCACATACCAACCTCTTACCCTCTACACTCATGACTCATTACCTTCATATTATTTCACCCGCTCACCTATCCCATATAGCTAGAGATCATATTTTACCCTTATCCCTCTACAACCAGTCATTACGTGCCCCTTCTTGACCTATTTTCCTCTCATACATAACACTTCTTACCCGTATCCCACTTTCATCCTAATCAACACCGATCTCCTAGATTTTCACTGGTTCTCCTTGACTGAAATTGGTTCCGATTAACTGGTATCAGTCACCTTAGTCTTGACCTATAATGGCTACATCTGACAGATGTTGGCCAAACCTTAACCAACGTCGGTCTCTGTTTGGACCCCAAAACTGGAATTCCCTCCTCTATTTCTTAAAAATTGACAAAAATAACGTACAACCCTACTTAATCCCAACCATTTATACCCCACATTTATTGCTCCCCCTAATTAGCCTATATTTGATCTCATCCCCCTAGATTTATTCTATTTATCACCCACATTTCAAAATTAACATTCTTGCCCAACATTCCTTCATTGTAAAACACAATTGGAGAAAATGAACAAGTTAAGAAATGCCCCTACCTCATGAGATTGTCACCTATGTGGTGGCACATCACGCTACCGCTTGCCAGGTGGTCCACCCGAACCCTCTCCCCACCTCTGCCATGACAAAAATCTACCTCAAATATCTCTTCCAATCACATGACTCTAACTAACCTCGTGGACCTAGCTACCTATATCCTCTCACCACTTAGAAATCTCCACCATAGCTTAGAGTCTCGTCTTGTCACTTTCTACTGTAAGAACTATCACTCTGTCATTTTCCCAAATGACAACAAGATAAATTTAATTTTCCTACCATTGACAAGAAACTTGATAAATTTTCCTTCCAAATTCCTTAAGAAGAAGGTATGTTATCCAATTTGAATGTCTATCAAGTAAATACCGATCCATAATACATCAAATTTACCATTATTTCCTTTATCTTTATGTATGTTATCGATTACTAAATCACCAACATGGAAATTCCTTGGAGTGACCTTTTTGTCAAATATCTTCTTAAGTTTCTCCCTGAATTTAATATTCCTCTGATGAGATTCTCTCCTAATCTCATATAAATAAAAAATCTAGTTGATCTAAGCAATATTAGGATCAAATTTATCACCATATCCCAAATATTTCATGAATTGAAATGATGAAAATTGTAAATCCCAAAGATATTGAATAACATATACCATCTCAAATGGGATTTTCTCAGAGATCTATTTGTTGTAACTCTATCAGCCCATAGTGTAAACTTAAGTTGTTCACCCTAGTTTTTTTAACTCTAATTTTATCCTAAGTATCTTGAGAAAGTTTTTATTAATTGATTTGATTTTCCCATTCCCTTGAGGATTTTAATTGGAGGAATATGTGAAGGTTATTCCATAACCATCATACATGATTGTAAGATGCTTATCTCTAAATATCATGGCATTATCTACAGCAAATTCCATTAGAAGACTAAATATGTATATGATTTTATTTATTATTAAATCCATGATCAATTGTGTGGAATTATTAGTGAGAATTACCCCTAACCACTTGGTGAAATAATATATGTCAACTAATATCCATTTATGGCCTACACTTGAAGGATATAATATTTCACCAATTATTTCCAATCTCCATTATTTAAACGGAGCTTTCAAAGTGAAACATTATACAAGGAGAGATCCTAAATCCTTCATGATTCCATATAAATGTTGACATATTTCACATCTTTAAACCAACTGAGAAAAAACCTCAAAAGGGATGGCCACCAATATCAAGCTCTTAATATTTTATGATCAGTCAAGTTTGTAGAATAGTAACCACCACATAGCCCCCTATGGAATTCATCAATAAAATTATGGGATTCATGCTCTATTATACATCTTAAAAAAAACCCTTTGTGATGCCCAGGTTAAAAAAACCCACTTTGGAGACCCATGAATAACCTAGGTTTAGTTAGAAAATTATGGAATAATTTTTTTTTAAATTTTTTTATTTATTTTTATTGGGAGTTAACGACCAAAGTCTCAAAGACAATTAAATTCAACTAATAACTTTTCCCATTATAATAATTACTAAATTCCCATTATAAATCAACAAGTGTAATAAGTCCACACCTAGCTCAAATCTCCCTAGGGATTAAATTAATCATTGATTACATTGACAATCTAGATAAATATTCCCTAAATAAAATTTTAGGGTTAAGAACCCAAAAAAATTAAATACCCAAGGTATTTAATTCCACAAGGTCTAAGACAAGAGTAGGGTTAAATTACAGTGAGGAAAGGAATACCTATTTAAAACATCAGAGTATGGTCTCACTTACCCACTCCTAGAACTTTATTAGGAGTGTCTACAACCAGGTTACAAGGCAAAAACTGACACTAACATATTCTAGAACAATTCAATTTCACTAGGACATACTTTCCATTGATTGATAACTATTAAGGTCACATGGTCCAAATTTAGGGTTAGAAGTTTTAGTTAGGTTCAGGGGTAAATTATCACCTTACCCACTTTCTAATAGGCTTAGAGTTTCAACTTGATTTTTATCACACTTAATGCATTCAAAATTTCCCTAAATGATTCCTATTAGATAGGAAATATTTTCACATTTCTGGTGATATAAAGAAGTCCTCCTAACTCCTTCAGTAACTCAAGATATGAGAAAGCGGAGTTTAGGGGTCAAATTTTCCCCAAGGGGACAGGTGTCAAGAGGAGAGGAAAACCCCTTTGGTGGGTCGTAGAGTGGATTTAGAAAATTTTCACCCCATGTGGAGCAAATTTAAATTTTCTCCTGTGGGTCCCTAGAAGACATGTGTTTCCCAATGGGCAAAAGTGGGGAAGAAGAGAAGGAAGGGTAGAGCAGCGGGGAGAAAGGTGAAATTTTTCAAAAAATTTCAAAAAAGCCAAAGGGTAAAATGATGTCGCACCTCCACCACTTTCACCGTTGCCCCCATGAGGACACGTGGAAGCCTCGATTGGATGTGGGATGATGGAGGAAAAGATTAAATTTTCCCAAGCCAAATTTTTCAAAAAAAAATTCTAAGGGCAAATCGACGGGAAATTTTTGGGTTGTGGGCCCGCTAGGGAATTTTTTTCCAAATTTTCCCGCTAAGGCACAAAAACTTCAAAGTGTCATAACTTGATCTAGGAAGCTTAGTTTTGGGAAAACAAGGAATTTTTGGAAATATCTCAATGCCCTCTTTTCACAAGAAACATAAATTCGACATTTGATAAATTTTAAGGGTCAAATTTTCAAAAAATTTCTATAGAGTTTTAATAAGCCAACTTGTAATTTCCAAGTTTCAATTTTGATTAATTTTGGTCTCCTCCTTCACTCAACATGTCAAATAGACTTGAAGGATTATTCTAGGAAGGATTTTGAAAGGTTTAGGAAGTTAACCTTGTTCATTTGATTTAAATTTGAATTTTGTCCATCAAATGATAGAAAACAACTGAGGAAGGGATTGTGTTCAAATTTCTAATGTTTAAACTTGTTTTCTTAAGTTTTCTTTGTCAATATGAGTTCCTTGCTATTATATCATGTTGAATTTTAAGGTTTCCAAATTGATTTAAATGTTCAGGTCTGAACTATGCATTTTTATTAAGTTTGATTGTAAGTTTTGAATATTTTCAAGAGATCAAGTTACTGTTAAATTTGTATACAAAATTTTATCATTCAATTGTGGAATTTCATTTCTAAACTAATCCAATACAATAATTTGTTTCTAAAAAATCATTTCCAAGGCTAAATGATAAGGTTTGACTTTCAATTTCATATATTTCCCAAAGAAACAAGCAATATCCTTCATTCATATGCATTTTATTTCCTTTGCAAATAAACAGAGCTTCAAATCATAATTTTATATTCCCACTTCATCACAACAATGTAAATAAGAGATGAACTTGAAATTCCTTATCGACTTCAATTATACAACTTACATCTTTCAATGTATGACAACAATAACAGAATTCCTATTTCTTCTAATGAATAGAGCAAAAACAAATGGCTTTCTCAATTCAAATATACATTCTCAAAATCAATTACAACATCATTTCTCCATAACATAACTGTTACAATTTCATCCACATCATGTGGGAAAGGATTAAAAATAGATATGTTTTCACAAGGGACAATCCAACTACATTTTTCCTTGCTCCAGGACAGAAACATGCACATCTTCTCTTTCTCCAAATTGATCACAATAATAGAGGGGAAAGGCAACACTCTCTACCCAACCAAGACATCCAATGAATGAGAATCCTTCCTTCATCATTAGCCCCCCGCCCCAACTGAAATACAATAAAAGGTGTGATTCAACCCATGGAAACAATGGCTTCCACACCACACAAAATTCTTTCAAACATGCACATTTAGATATACAACATAATTCAATACAAAAAATTAGTTTACAACTGTAATAGAAAACATTCAAATCACAACTCAGGCTTGATCATGTAAGCCAAAGGAGCAAGGTCTATGGAGGAATCTAATTATGCCTTTCGATTGGAATTTGGGAATCCACCAATAACAGACCACCAAATAAAATTCATCACACACAAATCCTTATGCCCCCACAAATCCCTCCTTATGCCCCCACAAAGTAAGAAATGCAATCTATTTCTTTTCCACGGTGAATTCAAACCCAAACTCTCTCCAATTCTTTTTATGCCAATGGAATTCCCTTATGCCCCCACATGGATTCCCCATATCCTTCTCCTACACCTTCCCTAAGGTAGTCTACCCAACCAGCCAACAAATAAAACAAAGCATGCACTACCCACACAACACTACAAGAAATTGACAAAATATAAAAGAGAGTTAAATTCCTTCCTCCCGATGGTTACTTTAATCTCCAAACATCAAGCCTCAAATGACAAAACATAGTCCAAAAGAGGAAACTCCAAGCATGCAAATATTTCTCCAACTTCCTCCAAAAATAAGAGCTCCAGACAAGAAAAATGCACCCCCAAGGAAGTTACAAAATGATTCAACCACCCAAAACAAGCAAAGAGTTTGAGTTAAATAGAAGAGGGAAGAGAAGAGGATGATGTGGATCCATGTAGGATGCCACCTCACACATCCTCCAATTCAAACACAAAAGACAAAATTTCATTCTCCAAAGCTCAATAAAGAGGTGGGTGAAAAATGACAAGTTACTTGCACACTCCAAAAATCCCACACTTTAAGGGACAGCAAATTAATTAAAATGAAAGAAAGTGCAATCCAAAACAAGTAACATGACTAATAAAATTCATTATAAAGTCACAAATCACATCTCCATCCATAAGTATGGTTGGTATATTAAATTTAGAGGCATGGGACAAGTTTTACTTGTCCCATAAGCCTCCAAAAACAACCCCCAAGAACAAATTCGAATTTCCATGGAGGTGGAGTATTTCTTACTCCAAAATTTGAATTACACAAGCTCTTACACAAATTACACATCCCTTACATAATTAAATACAAACAACCAACAACTCTTATGATTACTTTCCCATATCCCAATTTAATTTATTTAAATTTTAATTATATGATTCCCACATTAATTCTATCACAACATAATTAATTAAAGGAACACATTACTAATAAAATACATACAACAATAATAAAATAAATACATTAATAAAATACACAAACCCATGGTCACATATAAAGGAAACCCCCATGGGAATCCCTTACAAAATACAACACACACACACACACACACACACTCAAGACATGTTGCCATGGTGACCTTGTTGAATTCACCTAGAATTCTATTGTGGTTGGTCTCCGATCCCCGATGTTTGTTGTGATATTTAACTTGCAAAACACAAATAAATCCTTTGGCCTCATGGCCACATCAGAACATTCAAAATGAATATAAATAAAATCACAAAACCAACTATATAAATGAATCACAACAACATCGAAGTAATAACTACATCATTTGCATTTTTAATCAACAACTATATCATCATCAAATAATTTCCATTTTCTAGGTTTACTCCAAATATCAAATATCACATGTCTAAACAACATCTACAATATAACCATGTCCAACAACATGTCAACATCTATATAAAATGTCTCCAACAATCATCATGCATCATATATGAATCAAATCCAACAATAATCCAGGATCTGACATCTAACACCATACTAAATCAAAACTATAAGGATGTCCATCATATAGTCTACAGTATCATGATCAATAATAAAAAATGCCAAAGGGAAGTGGGTACTACATCCCCCTCCCCTTAGATTCAAATTCCTCCTGGAAGTCACAGGAAAGAGAGATAGGAATAACTACAACAGAAAAAGGATCACTCCCATTATGGGATTGTTTGCTTCAAACAAGTGTGGGTCTACAGAACTCCAGTTTGGTCCAATGTATTTTAACAAGGAGAAGGGAGATTGCAAGGGATGAATTCTAAACTTTCTACATGCAAGGCTACGAGAATTTAAATCTAAGGAGTAACTTTACGCTATCAAACAAGATACAACACATAACAATATAACATGAAGAGTTCCAAAAGATTATTAAGAGTAACCACCAAGTAAGATAATTTTAGGGAGAATTTCCATAACTTGAGATGACCACACAATTTCCTCATGATACACATACCACATTAATAGAAGTTAAGTTTTCTACATGTCTAAGCCATGATTTCAATGTTTGTTGTTTAGACAAGGCTAGAAAAATCAACTATGACCAAATTTGTATGAGGAACAAGTCTACTCAAGGTCCCACAAATTGAGATCACACAAGATGCGGTTAACCAACAAGGACACCTAAATCAACAAGCATTTAAAAACAAGGAACTATTCAAGGAAAGCACTTCTATAACTCGAGAGGGAAAAATTAACTTTTCATGGTAATAATAAGAAAATTCATGACCACAAGGTTTCCTATAGTCTGATTTTTACACTTTTGTTTTAAGAATCGAACACACCAAACAACCAAACTAAAGAATTCAACCATTTAGCAAAAGAAAATATATACATATACATTTATATCTCCCCTAACAACTAACATAACAATACAAGTACCATACCTTATATCACAATGAGATTTATTTATCTTATTTCCTACTCAAGCTCGAATAACCATAAAGGGAGCACAAGAAACATCAAGGACCACTCAAGGTCGCTAGGGAGAAGAACAAGTAACATGGGGTCTAATCAAATCCAAGGGTGAATCACATCATCTTACACTTTCCATCCTAATGGGAAAAAGGGCTACAACAACAAGGTGACCCAAGAAAATATGAGGAAAAGAAGACTTCCCGAAGTTATTTTATATCCTTAACATATGTTGCCTTAAAATTACAATACTTAGGTCTCCAAGGACAAGATAACACGCAAGGAGGTTGCTTCTCAAACAAAAAATAAGTCTCAATCTCAAAAGGACCACAACTCACATCCATCGAGCTGCAGGGATAATAAGGGTGTGATGACCCAAAAATCCCACAAGAAAGGCACATACATCTATGGACAAGAAGTAATAAGCAACTAGAACACATTACTATCCACCAAGGTTTCACAATTTCAGGTAGACGACAGAACTACAGGTTCAACTATACATTGTACTCAATACACATAAATTTTACCCATGTTATAAATCAACTCATTAAGTCAAAAGTTATATCTTTTCTTGTTAAGAACATTCCTTTCATGCTTCCTTAGTTGCAAACTTCCTTCTATCATGACATCACTAGTTTACGTTATAAAGAGCACCACTAAGGTGGGCATGATGTCTCACCATTCTATAGGCAGAGAGCATTTAGTCTTATTCATAAGGAAGGTGGATGGACAAGGTTTCCTTTCTATTCTTCTACATGGTTTTTATTTCTTCTATTAATCTACCAAGGGTACAACAAGGATCACTTCCCTTTTTCTATGCTCAAGTTTATTTGTTAAGTTCCAAGGTCAAATCTCTTTAATTATAGTTTCATGGAATTCTGGTTGAGTCATCTTATCAATCAAATTTTAATGAGAAGGAAGGTTCAAACATATCACATAATTACTTTTATGGGAAAGAGGTGTAAATCAACACACCACATTTTTAATTCTAAAGGAACAAGAGACATTCAACATAGAAAACACACTATTAATTTTTGTAAGAACTAGGAAACAATGAGCCAACATGAATCACACCAAGATTTCAAAGATTCACTGAATAATTTCAAGCAACATTACACATTCTTAGTGGGTCTCCACAAGTCTCACAAGAAATTTTCAAGGAAGGCTCATTAAAGAGGTGTAATCTTACTTTTATGAATCTATTAAGGTTTAACAATTTTTGTTGTTTAGGATGGTAACATTTTACTCCCCTAATAACCCAAGAAGGTTTTCCAATCAATCCTCATGTCCCCACAAGATACCACTAGCCAAGAAACCAGATGGCAATGCAACTTTACTCCAAGGACACCACATCCACACTAGAAAGCATCAAATGCAATGGGGCAACCAAATAATTTACCAAATCATGGACTTTACAGCCAAGAGTTACATTTTTTTTTAAAAGAGGAAGTACAATATAAGCACCATCAAAATTAACTATTAAGATCTACCAAACTAACATTTCTAAGAGGAAGATTAAAAACCCAAAACATCCATAAGTGTTTCCAAGTAACCCAAAGATTAATAGGTCATAGAATGTTATCCATAGTAAAGGAAATTTAAGGTAAGGGTAGACCTATTTATAAGTCAAGAGAGAAAAACAAGTACACTTAAATAACTCACTACTTGAAAGGGCTTAAATCTTTCAATAATTACTAAGATGCATACATTCCACGAGTTAACACTTTCTATGATGCAACCAGGAACCCATGATACAATTTAACATGTCATTGATGAAACAACACTTTTCCACCAACATTTACAATCAACCAAAAGGCAATCAAATCCTAAAAAATGTAAAAGCCCATAATAAAACACTCCTACTCGATGAGGTCAAGCTCTTACTAGATTGTAAGAGAACCACCACTACCACTGTCAAACTACCCTCTAGACTACACTACACAAAAAACTTTCTTTCTAGCAAGGTCAAGCAATGAAAGGGTTACTCTAAGATCTTATACACACTTAAGGTTCTATGAATCCATATCCAAGGCATGACTTAACACACATAAGAAGACATTCCAGGCACCTAGGGTGTACCCCCATATGATAAAATATTATGAGATAAAGAGCATAGAACCAGCTTCAACAACATGCAAGTGAGAATCACGTAACACTTGACTAAGTAGCTAACAACATAATGAGCTCTGAGTCACTAATCAAATAAGTCCAAGAAATATCAGCAATCAATAAAAGTGGCTAAGTAGCCACATTGCAAAGTTTGAAAATTCTGGCAACAATTATAAATAAATAAAATATCTTTAGAGCTTCTCAATCCAATCATAAAATAAGATGTTGGTCCTTGATAAAATACACAAGATTACGAATGTAAAACACAAAAGTTAACACCACATTCACTTCATAGCCCTTCATGGCCACCAATAGGGGTACTCTATCTCGAGGTTAGTTCCAAAAACACATACACATGAATGGGTCCTAAATGACACCCAGACTTAGTGTCCACTCTCTCATACGGGTAACAACTAGAAAACTGACAACCAAACCCTCTTTCCTAACCACTGAAGGAAGGAAGCTCTAAACAAATTCTAATCATCTCTTCTCGACCCAAAACACAACCACTACTACCTAACCAAAAGAATCACATCATACAACTCATCATTCCAATAACTCCAATAAGGAAGGGTCTTAACAAAGGGCTTAATGCATCATATAATTAAATCAATTTTTAGGACTTGTAAAATAACACATTTTCAAAGGGGAACCAAGTCTCCATTATACCGAAGTTCACCAAATTTCAATTTAATTTGACATTCTTAGTTACACTTAGGTGTAGAAAAACACCACTAAGAAAGCACAACAATTATTTTATTATGATTTTAATTTTGGTAGTTCAAATGAACAGAGTAATGTAATATTTCTTCATACTTATTTCTTCTTCAATTTTCAAACAAGTTTGTTTTCTTAGATTCAAAAGTGTGCTAGGTTTATAGTTCATGTCTCAATTTTTCTAGTGTGCCCAATGGTCCAAGATTTCAAACCACTGCTCTGATACCAAGTGTGATGCCCAGTTAAAAACAACCCACTTGAGACCCATGAACAACCTAGGTTTAGTTAGAAAATTATGGAATAATTTCTTTTTTTTAATTTATTTTATTTATTGGGAGTTAATGAACAAAGTCTCAAAGACAATTAAATTCAACTGATAACTTTTCCCATTATAATAATTACTAAATTCCCATTATAAAGCAACAAGTGTAATAAGTCCACACCTAGCTCAAATCTCCCTAGGGATTAAATTAATCATTGATTACATTGACAATCTAGCTAAATATTCCCTGAATAAAATTTTAGGGTTAAGGGACCCAAAACAATTAAATACCCAAGGTATTTAATTCCACAAGGTCTAAGATAAGAGCAGGGTTAAATTACAGTGAGGAAAGGAATACCTATTTAAAACATCAAAGTAGGGTCTCACTTACCCACTCTCGAACTTGATTAGGAGTGTCTACAACCAGGTTACAAGGCAACAACTGACACTAACATATTTCAGAACAATTCAATTTCACTAGGACATACTTTCCATTGATAACTATTAATGTCACATGGTCCAAATTTAGGAATAGAAGTTTCGCTTAGGTTCGGGGGTAAATTATCACCTTACCCACTCTCTAACAAGCTTAGAGTTTCAACTTGATTTTTCTCACACTTAACATATTCAAAATTTCCCTAAATCATTTCCATTAGATAGGAAATTTTCTCACCTTTCTGGTGATATAAAGAAGTCCTCCTAACTCCTTCAGAACTCAAGATATGAGCAAGCGAGACTTTAGGGGTCAAATTTTCCCCAAGGGGACACATGTCAAAAAGCGAGGAAGGAGGGAAAGAGGGGAAAGATGGTCATGCGGGTCCGCACGCCTACGGAAGGGATTCCCAAGGTGAGGGCGGGGTGTAGAGATTTTCTTGAAAATTTTCCCAAAGTTATAAACTTCCAAATCGAAGAAATTCTCCTCCTCTGCCGACACCCTGTGGTGCCACAGGGCACCCTTTGGTTGGTCAAAGCCAAAGGGGAGAAAGGTGAAATTTTTCAAAAACGAAAGGGAAAAATGATGTCGTGCCTCTGTTACTACCCTATGAGGACACATGGAAGCATCTGATTTGTCATGGGATGGTGGAGGAAAAGATGAAATTTGTCTCGAGCCAAAAATTTCAATTTTTTTTTAAGGGCAAATCGACAGAAAGTTTTGGGTCGTGGGCCCGCTTAGGAAAATTTTCCCAAATTTTCCTGCCAAGGCACAAAAACTTCAAAGTTTCATAAATTGAGATATAAAGCTTTATTTTGGGCAAACAAGAGCTTTTTGGAAATATCTTGATGCCCTCTTTGCACAGAAACATAAATTTTACATTTTGATAAAGTTTAAGGGGTCAATTTTGCAAAAAGGATCTGCAGGATTTTAATAAGCCAACTGGTAATTTCTAACTTTCAATTTTGATTAAATTGGGTCTCCTCCTTCACTCAACATGTCAAACAGACATGGAGGATTACTCTAGGAAGGATTTTTAAAGGTTTAGGAAGTTAAATTTTTTCATTTGATTTAAATTTGAATTTTGTCCATCAAATGATAGAAAACGGATGAGGAAGGGATTGTGTTCAAATTTGCAATGTTTAAACTTGTTTTTTAAGTTTTATTTGTCAATATGAGTTCCTTACTATTATATCATGTTGAATTTTAAGGTTTCCAAATTAATTTAAATGTGTAGGTCTGAATTGTGCATTTTTATTAAGTTTGATTTTAAGTTTTTAATATTTACAAGAGATCAATTTCTGTTAAATTTGTATAACAAATTTTATCATTCAATTGTGGCATTTCATTTCTAAACTAATCTAATACAATCATTTGTTTCTAAACAAATCATTTCCAAGGCTAAATGATAAGGTTTGACTTTCAATTTCATATATTTCCTAAAAGAAACAAGCAACATCCTTCATTCATATGCATTTTCTTTCCTTTGACAATAAATAGAGCTTTAAATCACAATTTGATATTCCCATTTCATCACAACAATGTAAATAAGAGATGAACTTGAAATTCCTTATTGACTTCAATTATACAACTTACATCTTTCAATGTATGACAACAATAATAGAATTCCTATTTCTTCCAATGAATAGAGCAGAAAAAAAATGCCTTTCTCAATTCAAATATACATTCTCAAAATCAATTACAACATCATTTCTCCATAACATAACTATTACAATTTCATCCACATCATGTGGGAAAGGATTACAAATAAATATGTTTTCACAAGGGACAATCCAACTGCATTTTTCCTTTCTCCAGGACAGCAACATGCACATCTTCTCTTTCTCCAAATTGATCACAACAATAGAGGGGAAAGGCAATGCTCTCCACCAAACCAAGACATCCAATGAAATGAGAATCCTTCCTTCATCATTGGCCCTCGAGCCCCAACTGAAATATAATCAAAGGTGTGATTTAACCCATGGCAACAATGGCTTCCACACCACACAAAATTCTTTCAAACATGCACATTTCAATATACAACATAATTCAATACAAAAAATAGTTTACAACTGTAATAGAAAACATTCAAATCACAACTCAGGCTTGATCATGCAAGCCAAAGGAGCAAGGTCTATGGGGGAAGCTACTTATGCCTCCCAATTGGAATTTGGGAATCCACCAATAATAGACCACCAAATTAAATTCATCACACACAAATCCTTATGCCCCCACAAATCCCTCCTTATGCCCTCAACAAATTTCCTTGTACCCCCCACAAAGTAAGAAATGTAAATTATTTATTTTCCATGGTGGATCCCAAACCCAAACTCCCTCCACAAAATTCTGATGCCAATGGCATTCCCTTATGCCCCCACATGGATTCCCCATAGCCTTCTCCTACACCTTCCCTAAGGAAGTCTACCCAACCAGCCAACAAATAAAACAAAGCATGCACTACCCACACAACACAACAAGAAAATGACAACATATAAAAGAGAGTTAAATTCCTACCTCTCCATGGTTACTTTTACCTCCAAAAATCAAGCTTCAAATTCCAAAAAATAGTCCAAAATAGAAAAATCCAAGCATGCAAATTTTTCTCCAACTTCCTCCAAAAACAAGAGCTCCACACAAGAAAAATGCACCCCCAAGGAAGTTACAAAATGATTCAACCACCCCAAAAGAGCAAAGAGTTTGAGTTAAATAGAAGAGGGAAGATAAGAGGATGATGTGGATCCATGTAGGATGCCACCTCACACATCCTCCAATTCAAACACAAAATATAAAATTTCATTCTCCAAAGCTCAATAAAGATGTGGGTAAAAATGACAAGTTACTTGAACACTCCAAAAGCCCACACCTCAAAGGACAACAAATTTATTAAAATTAAATAAAGTGCAATCCAAAACAAGCAACATGACTAATAAAATTCATTATAAAGTCACAAATCACATCTCCATCCATAAGTATGGTTGGTAGATTAAATTTAGAGGCATGGGACAAGTTTTACTTGTCCCACAAGCCTCCAAAAATAGCCCCCAATGACAAATTCGAATTTCCATGGAGGTGGAGTATTTATTACTCCAAAATCTGACTTACACAAGCTCTTACACAACTTACACATCCCTTACATAATTAAATACAAACAACCAACAACTCTTATGATTACTTTCCCATATCCCAATTTAATTTATTTAAATTTTAATCATATGATTCTCACATTAATTCTATCACAACATAATTAATTAAAGGAACACATTACTAATAAAATACATACAACAATAATAAAATAAACACATTAATAAAATACACAAACCCATGGTCACATATAAAGGAAATCCCCCCATGGGAATCCCTAACAAAATACAACACACACAAGACATGTTGCCATGGTGACCTTGTTGAATTCACCTAGAATTCTATTGTGGTTGGTCTTCGATCCCACGATGTTTGTTGTGATATAAAAAAACACCTCCTATGGCCTTGTGGCCATATAAAAACATTCAAAATGAATATAAATAAAATTACAAAACCAACCATATAAATGAATCACAACAACATCAAAGTAACAACTACATCATTTGCATTTTTAATCAACAACTATATCATCATCAAATAATTTCCATTTTCTAGGTTTACTCAAAATATCAAATATCAAATATCACATCTCTAAACAACATCTACAATATAACCATGTCCGACAAAGATGTGTCAACATCTATATAAAATGTCTCCAACAATCATCATGCATCATATATGAATCAGATCCAACAATAATCTAGGATCTAACATCTAACACCATACTAAATCCAAACTATAAGGATGTCCATCATATAGTCTACAGTATCATGATCAGTAATAAAAGGTGCCAAAGGGAAGTGGGTAGTACACCGTTCATGAATTTTCCAATCCAATCCATAATTTTTTAATATGTACTTCTAGGACACTAGTTTTAGTGTCCTTCTCTAATTTTTATATAGGCCTCTAGGATAGTATAAATTATCTAAGTAATACACAATGTCCTTATACCAAGTAGAATTACTTATTTTTTCATGAGGATGGTGCTTTTCATCATCAAGGTTATGTACTTCTTCAACTTGCAAATTTGTCTCATCTATTAGTCTTGTTAGGCTAAGGTCTCTTACCGGCTTGGTGATCTCAATGCCCTTGTCAAATTCTTGAATCTTACTCACCCATGTATGTCTCTTACTTGAAATATATTCCTGATTAAGGATGTCCTTGACTATAGAGTGTGGCACATAAGATATTATTTTCAAAAGTAATATACAAGGTATGAAGATCTTAGTAGCATTCACCAATTAAAAATGCTTATTTCTCCATTATATAATACTTCAATTCAGATGCCTATAAGGCCTTTCTAAAAAATGAAATAGGTTTCTCGTGACCCTCCTGATATTTTTGTAACAAGACAAAAGAAATAATATATTTACAAGAAAAAGATAATATCTAAAATTATTCTTATAATCTAGACTGGACAACATAGGGGCGTTTAAGTACACCCTTTACTCCTTTAAAGGAATGAATTATGTAACACCTATGATAAAATGTTAACTTCTCCTCTTTGCAATGCAAGCGTTGAAAAGTGATTTTTCCTAAGAAGGTGTATTCTTTTGAATATTTAAATCATGCTTTCCATGGATAAATTGTTTCTTTTCTTGGATTCTATTGTTGAAATGTTGTTACTTACAATGAATCCATTTTGTTTGACGTTGTAAACTGGTAAAGTTGTTTACAAATTTATCTCTATATAATAATGAGACCTTGGATCAATTCCATTGATCCAAGGTATGTTTTAATTATTCTTACCTAATCTATATGGAAAACTGACATTCGAGGTTGAAGGAAATAAAAGACTGAGCCTTTGTAGGATTAAAATTTCATTGATCTTCTTGAAAGTTCATGCTATGCATTTTGCTAGAAGTTGTGTGCTCATATCTTCTTGTCAACTTCTCTAGAACGTTGAATGATGTAAGTTGGAAAGAGGCCTACTTTAGGACTATTGAGGGTAAATCCTAAGTCCTAAATCTATAAGATCTATCCTAATGGGATTCTAACCTAAGGTAAACTAGATCTACCGTATATCTATGCCTACTCTAATCTTATTCATCCTAACCTAAGTTGCATGTTTTCTAAGTTAGGGATTTGGAAACAACCTAAGGTGATGATAGGTATATTTCTAACCTATTACCTAATACTACATTAGTATAAATAATAGCGTATCCTAAGGTGGAAAATTTACGTAAGGTAAATATTTTCTAAACTAACCTAAGGTCATACCCCAAGCTAATGATATCTATCTTAAACTAATGTGAGGATAGAATAGGACCTGAGGGGGTCATATGGAAAGTTGAAGTCGTGAAGATAGTTCCTAAGTATTTTATTTGATTTGATTTTTGAAATTTAAATCATTAAGTACTTTGTTAGTTTGATAGGGGCATGGAAAGAGGAGGCGATCCTAGGCGACACCATATCTCGAATTTAACAATGCATGTTCTTTTTGAAATTGGACTCGCATATTTTGGATGGCGGTGGCATGGAGATTTAGGTGGGAGACTAGAAATTAATGACATTAATTGTCACTGTTTTTGGTGAGAAAACCTCCTTGGAAACCATGCAAGTGGATTTGTTGGGATTTTTGGTCTTTCATGCATTCTGATTTTTCTCTCGCACGGAGCTATCTGGTTCTTCAAACTAGTAGTTCTATTTTTAGTTTGTTGTTATTTTTAACTCTCTTGGACTATTTTCAATCTAATGGAAGTATATGAGGCATTTGAGGAAGAAGTTTCTGGTTGTTGATTTCGTTTGGAGAAGAATTTGTTAAGGCTCGGTTGGAAATATTCTTCAAGAGACAGAGGCATTATTAGACATGATAGGATCTATCCATTAAGTTTCTCTTCTTTTATCTAAGTGTCTTCATTAAAACAACTTTTCTCTCTTGAGATAATTGGGTTTTTATTTCTGTGATGGTTATTTGGTTTCCTTGCTTGAATAATTTATGTATTCTCTGATTGAGGAATCTCTACTTGGAAAGGAAGTCATTGTGTTACTTTCCTAGTTATTTGTTGTTAAATTTCACCTTAAATCTTGTGATAATTTGAGTAACAAGGTGCATGCGTGAATCCTTCTTATTTGATAAAAAATGGGCTATGGAAATGATATGTGTCTTTAAGTTTCAAACCAAGTTGTAGCTTGGGTTGCAGAATGTAAAAGCATACCTTCACTGTCACTTCTTGGTTTTGTGGAAGTTATGATACTCTTGTTGGAATTTTAGGAATATTCATGCTTTGATTAAAATTTGTATAAAATTGAATTTTTTTATGGAAACAATAAATATTTTTCCTTCTTCTTGAACCCTATGTATACTCTATTTGTTCTTTTGATTCGGTATGCGATGGAAGTTGGACAATTATTTAATGTTTGGAATATCTATTTTTGTGGGTTCTGTTGGTACCCAAATTTGTTCTCCTTTTTAGTCTGAGCAGCATCAAATATATGGCATGAAGCTTGAAGATAGATAGATCATGATGTATGTCATTTTGTAGCTGGGGATGTGATCTAACGGCACTCAAATTTGTGGAGAGATGGATAGCACTCAAATAGGACTTGATCTTTTCCTAATTGTTTTAGGTTGTGCCTTTCAACCAAGGTAAGAGGACCTATTTTGTAACCCTCAAATGGTGAAGGAGATGAAGATATCCCTCAATTTGTGTAAATAGTATGAAAAGGGCCTTGGGAAAATATGATCAACACTCCAAATCTAACTTTCACAAGTTGTCACTTCCAGATTATGGAGATACTTTCAATGCAAGGCAAGGGTTACTGAAGACATTTTGAAATCCTGATCTATTCTACATACTTTAGAAAATGGATTTTGATCTTCTGTGGGTATACAGGTCAAAACAGGGGTAGTATGGGGTAGGATTAGTTGTTTAGAATGATTTTTGGTGGGATATTGACAAGACAAACTTGACTATGCCAGATCTTTGACAACCTCTACAACATTTGAACAACTATCAGATAAAATGCTTCAAAATAGTTAGGATGTTCTTTCAACCAAAAGAGATACACAAATGGAGGCCCAAGTTTTCACTCTTCACACAATATTTGAGACCTCAACACAAAAGCTTGAGTTAAAGGACTCAATTAAACATCAAAATCTCTGATCAAATCATGCCTAAGGTACCCCAAAGGATTACAAGAAATCTTTGTCAACAAATGAAGGTGAAGTGATTTTAAACTGCTTATTTTCAATGTCAGATGAAAGCTCTTCTGAAAAATGAAATTACAAATGCCACTAAACTATCAATAAGGATGAGATATGTGTGATTCCTAAAGATTTCAATGTAAGATTGCAACAAGAACAAGGAAAACTATTTACATACATTTAAACATGATAATAGACATCATATTGCCCAAAATAACATAGATTAATTTAAAATCTTGTTAGATTCATTAGTAGGGGAGAGTTTCAGGAACAATCTCAGAGTTGTGTGATGGCTATACACTTGTAACCAACTCAACATGAATGAAGATCTAACACAGAAGACATTAACCATGTTTTTTGGAGGGTTTCTCAGAAGATGAGCTTCTCTCAAAATTTTCTCGTAATTTTCAATTTCTTGACCTTTTTCATGTCAAAAAACATGCATTATATAACATTTTTTTACATCCAAGCCTTCTTTCCCAAGAAAAGAATATCCTATGGCATCTTAGTTTGTTACAAATTCACTCATGACTTTCTGAAAGTGACACTTAACCAATTTTGCAAGGAGGAGATGCCAAGCATTCAAAAAAAAATTATTGCAAATATTCATCATTCCTTGTCATGGGAGCATGTATTCTTCCTTTGGTGCCCACAACATCTTCCTCTTCCATCATTTCACCTTTACACTTTCCAAATTTTCCTCTGCAACTTTTGGATCTGGTATTTCATGTTTCTGCTCGAGCCTGAAAAAAATTTCATTTCAAAAGTACCTTAGATCTGCAAATTGAATTTTCAAATTGATTCCATTGATCCTTGAAGGCAAAAACGACATGAATTCACCAAAATATTGGTGAAAATTGATGCAAAAATTACATCTCCAAGCTTCTTAGAGCTCAAATGGCGGCCAAACTAAAAATGCACAATTACCATCGATTTTCCTTTCTCCCTTCAATATGAGCCATCCACGTGTCACAATGTGATTAGAAATGGGCTTGGGATCATTTTTTGACATTTTAACACTTTTTGAAAAAATGTAAAAATTTGATATTTTTCTCCGCCCCTCTACCCTTTGAAAATGCACTTGACACATGTCCCAATGTGGGTCCCATCGAATTGCGGCTCAATTCTTCAAATTTCTACATTTTTAGAAAAAGGAAAATTTTCAATATCATCCCCGTAGCTCCGCACCTCTCGCTTTTGTCTCTAACACGTAGCGATCGCCGATTATTTGTGGGGCCATAACTCCCTTTTTTGCTTCATACTTCCTTCACAAAATTTCAAAGTTTTTGAAACTCATTAGCGGCCCGCACTCCCCTCTGTCATTTCTTTTGACACATGTCTCCCTCTGATTCTTTGTGGAGCCACGCTTCAAATTACTACTTTAACTCATTTTTCCACAAAAGCAACATTTCCTATTTTTCCTCTGGTGGCTCGCCGACTCCATGGAAGCCTTTAATTTTCTTTTTTTTTTTTTTGGGGCCAAGACTTCTTTTAATACTTTAACCCTTTTTAGGAAAAAGGTTAAAAATCTCAAACTCTCCCAGACATCCGCCACTCCACCTTTCCTTTCAAAACAAAAAATACTAAGGCATTAATTTACCCTAGCAGGCTTGCATGCCTTGTTTTGAATTTTAATACTTTTTGTCAAAAAGGTAAAATTTCTTCAAGTCCACCTCCGATCCACATCCCCTCTACCAATTAGAACAAGCCACGTATGAAAATTATATGATTTATAATTTGTGAGGCAAAGAATGCTCGTATAATCGTAAAAAACATAGAAATTACCAAATGACCCCAAAATCAATTTTTTCTTCGTGGGTGAAGAATTTTTCGATCAAAAGACAAATGGAAAGTGTTTTTAGGTAATTTATGACCATGAAAAGGGATATTTGATGGAAAATAAGTACAAATATAATTATTTTGAGATCCAAAGGCCGAGAAAACATGGGAAAAATGGCAGAGGTGTTTGAACGGGAAAAATTAGGGCAAAACGTAGGGCAAACTTAGAGATTCCTTCAAAATGGTGCAAAAATGGAGAAAAAATGAATAACTCAAAGCATTCAAATGAAAATACAAGTTTTTTTTTCACCAAATGTGAAGGATGGGAGAATCCAAAGCTATTTTTTCTTAGATTTAGGAAAAAACACACTTCTCCTTAGCAAATTAGGGAAAGGTAATGAGTTTGCAAACAATCCAATGCACAAGAATGGAGCTACAACTTCACATCATCGATTTCATGAGGAAAAAATGTTTTAGAGCACAAAGAGAAAAGGGGAAACATGGAAAAATGACAGAGGATCAAAATGGGCACCAACAGGTTCTTCTTGTATGGAAACAAGGGTGAAGGTTTTATTACTTTTAAAAAAATTGGGTACTCAAATTTGGTTCTTCTAAGCAAAATATGGGTTATTCGTTTCACAGGGAACTTTGACTTTGAGGATTTTGAGCTTGGTTTTCCCTTTTTGAAGTCTTTCTTCGATCTTATATGTATCTTGTGTTTCTTAAGTTCTAGAGTATTGAACTAAAGGTTACATAGGTGAGATCTTATTTGTTGGGGACGTTTTGAGGGTCAGCTTTGTCAAAGTCGATGTTGGGTTTTCCATGAAACTTTGTTTGAGATTTCTTTGCTTGTTCTTGTTGTCTTCTTCCCTATCAAATTAAATGTTGTTGGTTTTGTTTAACTATCTTTGAACTGGATTGATCTCTTGAGTATCTTGCTAGAGTAAACTTGTTAAAACCCTCCTGATTGGGATATCGTGAACTTAAAGGATGATCTTTGAACTTGCGGTTTTCTTTTCTTGATTTTGAAATATCAAACCGGTTCGAATAAGGGGTTTTCTAGAATATTTTATTCTTTTATCTCTGAGAAAGATTGGAGGGAATAAATTTGTTGATAGTTATATGCCTATAACTCAATATGTCAATCTTGGGTTGTACCTTATTGGAATCAAATCGTGAAGGAACCTTCTCTCGTCCTTTAATAAGATATAATTCTCTCACCTATGTGAGGATTCGATTGAGATTATGTCTTTACGATTATTTTATTTCCATCATTGGTAGAATTGGTCGAGTTTTGGATCTTGACTAAAACATTAATGTCCTTGAGTGATTGTTGGGACTGTAATTACCCACATGGTGTTTTGTAACTTTTGTCATTGTATCTCCTTTTTTATATGTTTTAATATCACATTCATTGGTTTTCCATGATGAGAAAACATGTTTAATTATGTTTCAACCACAACATCACATTCTGTTCATCTCTTATTTTATGTGTTTTCTTTTATAAGGAGTTTGGGAAGTAGTGAAAGGTATGCATTGTCCTTTGTGACATTCTTTACTGTGTGTTAGAATGTCAAAATTCCCTTCGATCATGTAATTTAACTCCTTCAGTCTCTAAGGTGAAGCCTAACCACTTTGCCTTTGGAAATAAAGGATGCTATGGGTTGTGTTCTCTTCTTTGAAGTTGTATATGGGATCCGAGCTAACCAAATTATTTAGGAATCTCTTATTGTTTCATCACATTTGTTCTTCTTATTTTGGGTAAATCTGGTCATTAGATTTAATTGCATCAGATTGCACTACTATCCTTAATTCCTTAAGTAGCCATCATTTCTACTTGCTTGTTCTCTTGACTTGTGTTAAGGATTTTAATAATTGAGATAGAAGACTAATGTGAGATGTTGTACATTGAGTAAATTCTATCTTAATGTTGATATTTGGTCTAACTTGATAAATTAGGCTATGCCTTGCATTTGGGATTAGGATGCCACATATGATGTGTGAGACTCTTATTTGCATTTGTATTTCTAATTAAGATGATTTGTGAAGGAAATAATTAGAAGGTACTTTTATTTGATATGGATAAGTGTATTGGATGGAACGGTATTTATCTGATAACATGTTGTAGATTTTAGATTACATCATGACATTTCTTTGAATGTTATTCAAATTAATTAATTGTTCTTATTTTATGGTTGTTATTACTATGATTTATTTGTCTACTTGACCTCATTGTTTCATTAAAGCAGAGTTGGTTTAATGAAATAGTTAGTTGAAAGCATTTCATTTTAATGCTTAGTGCTTATCATGCTCAATTCATAATGAATGACCGACCCGCTTAGAAATTTTTGCAGATGGACTTCATAAGTGATAAAGGAAGGCAATAAATTTTATGATGTATTGGTTGAATTAAAATTCTGGACCATTATAGAGAATTATGAGTTATTATTGAAATGTATTGAAGGAAGAAAATTTGTATTCCTAAATGATCTTGATGTTGTTGACATGAAATATGTCAATAATGCATAGTTTTTTAAGATGTGTATTTTATTTTGATGAATTGAAAAGACTGAGGTTACTTAAAGTAATTAAGTCTATTCTCTTGTTCATAATAAGAAGGAAAATATGTAATCGAATCCTTGATGTTGTTATTCATATCTGATTAGATCATTATTTTTGATGTCACTAAATTGTCTAGATAAATGGGAATCAGTACAAATTCCCTTACTTTAATGCAACTTACTAAGTTGTATGTATTGATGTTCTTTAATTAATCTTGAATGGTTGATTATGATGTTATGAACGTGTAGTTATAATGTCAGGATGTGTAAATTGGATATGGGTATAATAAATCCTAATACTTAACCATAATGAGGAAGGTTCTCCTCTTCTAAAAAAGATGCAAAATAAATGAATGATATATGATTTTGATAACCATTGAGACTTCATATTTATGAATTATTTTATATCGAGAACTTGTTTTGGTTCTTATACATTCCTTGAATGGTTGAGGCCCATTAATTAAATCATTTGATAGATGTTGATTCTGTTTTCAATTAATTGAACGTTAAGTAAAAATTTAATTGAACATAAAGAAATAATTAGTCTATGAAGTTCCATATTAGTTAACCAACTCAAATAGGGATGGAAACCTTAAAGGTTTTGGAATTAGGGTTATGTAAGGTTGTTGTAATCTGAATCTTAATCCTAAGATAATTAAGTGGAATTGACATCTTTGACATGTGTACATCATGATGAAGTAGCTCTATCAGATGTTGGCACACACCAACTACAGAATTGTACCTTCGTGAAGACTTGGGTCTTCACGAGGATACAAGTTTGTAATTGACATGTTGCAACATCCTTTAGCATTATTTCATCTAGACCTACCCATATTTGGACTTGAACTTAGTTTCTCTTTAGGTCAGATTAGAGATATGGTTTAGCATAAGAAGTGACTCACAATGACTTAGGATAACTAGGCACATCCAATCGACTTAGGTTGATTGGGTATGTCTATATACCCTAGGTCATCATGAATGATTCCCTATTCTAAATTATGTCACTAACTTGTGTTAGGGTCAAACCTTGGACAAGTGGACTGACTTAATTCAGTGAAGATCATTCTAGATAATAGATGAGTGGGGTGAAGGACGTATTCGATTGATGAGTATGACGCTAGGAATAGTAACGTGAACAATATGTTGGAAAGATTTGGCCAAAGTATTGCAAGCTTCTAGTTGCATTGTCCTATGTCACCTAGTTTAAGGAATGCGATTTCGATGAATATTGGTAAAAATATTCGAGATAGGTTTCTTAAATAGAACACTCGAGTATCTAGAAACAGGGTAAGAGAACCTAGTATACTTGGTATACATTAAGTATTAAATACTTAAGTTACCATGAGAGATCGGTAGATCATCGGTAGCTCACCAAGTCATTTACAATTGCATATGGTTATCTGTTATGAGATTGATTGGCATGGAATGTGTGTTCTAAGTTATGAATATTTAGAACAAATAACATTATGTATAAAAAAATTTTCCCTTGTTTCTAAAGTCTTAAAATGGGAATGTTACATCTTAGTATCAGAGTTGAAGGTTTATAGATCTTGGACCTATTGTGTCCATAATATGATAAAAATTAATTTTTCTTGTTAAAAAAATGGTTAGGACAAGAGGAAATGTTGCAAACAACCCACCACCTAGTGGAGAAGCAGCAACTACCCAAAAAATTGATGAGATCCTTGCTTCCCTGTTGGACACAAGATATCGTTTGACTTGTACTTGAACAAAAAGTAATGGGAAATGAGGAGGAAGAAGATGTTGGTAATAAAAATCAGCCACCTCCTACGGAAAATGCTAATTTGGGAAATTTGGGTGTTGATAATAACAATGTAAACATGTCGGATCAGCCAAAAATAAAAAGGAAAGACTGGCAATTTGAACTCACTAATGATATAAAAAGGATAAGTCCACATAAGTTTGATGGCACCACATTAGGAGATGGAGCTGAGAATTGGCTCAGTGAAATGGAGAAGTACTTTAAAATAAGGAACTTCTCAGAGGAAACAAAAGAAATATGGGGAGCATATTAGCTTTCCCATGAAGCATCTTCATGGTGGTATAGTCATAAGGCTGAGTTGAACATTGATGAAACTAATATTATTTGGGATCAATTTAAAAGTTATTTTAGGCAACGATGGCTGCCAAAACTTTACTATGATCAGAAAATCGCTGAATTTTAGAACTTAACCCAAGGAAAATTAACAATAATAGAAATTAATGGGAGTGGTTTACTAAACTCCTCAAGTATGTACCTAAGTATCAAACTGACGAGAGAAGTTCATGATATGAAAGTTTATCATGGGACTAAATCCCATTATAGGGGAGAGGTAGATGTTCACAGTAGTAACCACTATAGAAGGGGTTGTTGAAAAATCCATAAGGTAGGAACAAAATTAAACGTAATTTCTTCTCATAATGAGGAAGTAAGAAAGAAATTTCCAAACTCCTCTTCATCATCTCTGAAACCTAAGAAAGGACCATGGAATAATTTGGTATGAAAAGTAGGTTATCTCTCTGATAATAATAAGAAAACAACAATGAATAAGCCTATTACTAATGTACACAATAAATTTGTCAAGAACAATAATAATGGACATAATTCCTATGGAGGTTAGATTAATAAATTTAAGGCTGGGAATAAATTTGAGCCTAAAAAGGGACCTATATGAGGCTATTACAATTATTTAAAGGATCATTATACAAACCAATGTCCTTTGAAAAGGATGACCGTAATTAGTAGCACAAGATACATGCTACATTAGCTGACAAACAAGCTGAAAATAAAGTCACACCCATAGAAGTTCTGGTAAGTTATTTGACATACATGTAACTATTATTTTTGATACGGGAGCTACTGAATGTTTTATTTCTAGTAAATTAGCATCAAACTTAAAAAAAAGCTATAAAATGGATAAATCATGGATTGTACATTATGGGAATAATGTTGTTCATATAGTTAGTATGTGTATTTTTGGAGCATTCCTTGACTTACCTAGTTTTTCCACAGAAGTTGATATTTATGTTGCTCCTTTGGGGTCTTATGATGTAATCATAGGTGTTAATTGGCTAGCTAAGCATAAATCAAAAGTGGACTATTTTGAAAAACATATTAGTTATTTAGATGACCTGCAGAAAACAACAGAGATTCAGGGTGTGAAATGTGAAATTTCAGTTAGGAAATTGTTAGCTATACAACTTAAAAAGGCCAAAAATAAGGGTTGTATCTTGTATGCAGTAAAAATTTTAGAATCTACTAAAGAAAACAATGATCTCTTAGAACATTACCCATTGTTATGAAATTATAGTGATGTGTTTCTAGAGGAATTACTAGGTCTTCCACCCAAAAGGGAATTTGACTTCACAATTGAAATCAAACCTGGAACTAAACCTATTTCTAAGGCACCTTATCGGATGACTACTATTGAATTGGTAGAGATTAAGGCACAATTGCAAGAAATTTTTCTAAAGGTTTGATTAGACCAAGTGT
This sequence comes from Taxus wallichiana var. yunnanensis, assembly GCA_018340775.1. Lineage (NCBI taxonomy): Eukaryota > Viridiplantae > Streptophyta > Pinopsida > Cupressales > Taxaceae > Taxus > Taxus wallichiana. Next base: position 247,201,962 of record CM031242.1, read on the forward strand.
TTCACCTTGGGGAGCACTGGTAATTTTTGTGAAAAAGAAAGATGGAACACTTAGATTGTGTATTGATTATAGAATGTTAAACAAGGCAACAATTAAGAATAGATATCCACTTCCTAGAATTGATGATCTATTTGATCAGATGTGTGGAGCATTAGTATATTCTAAGATATATCTTCGATCAAGATATCATCAATTACGAATTAAGGATGAGGACATTCATAAAAAACTTTTAGAACAAGGTATGGGCATTATGAGTTCACAGTTTTACCTTTTGGATTAACAAATGCACCTGTAACTTTTATGAATTTAATGAACAATATTTTTCAAGAATACTTGGACAAATTTTTTCTTGTATTCTTGGATGATATTCTCATATACTCTAAAAGTATTGAGGAACACCATGAGCATTTGAAGATAGTTTTAGAAATCTTGAGAAAAATATGGTTATTTGGTAAGTTATCTAAATGTTCTTTCTATGACATGAAAGTGCACTATTTGGGTCATGTTATAAGCAAAGATGGAATAGTTGTAGATCCTTCTAAAATTGTAGCTATAACTGAGTGGCCTGCACTAAATAATGTACATGAAGTTAGAAGCTTCATGGGTCTTGCTAGTTACTATAGGAAATTTGTTAAATATTTCTCCAAAGTTCTTTGCACACCATAACTTCATTGTAGAAAAAGGATAAGAAATTTGTGTGGAATGAGAAATGTGAATCTACATTTAAAACTTTGAAGGATCAGTTAACTTCAACACCTATTTTGGTTGTACCTAACCCTAATGGAGACTTTACTATTGTAACGATGTGTCCAAGGAAGGTCTTGGAGGTATTCTGTTACAAAATGATCATGTCATAGCTTACAAAAGTAGAAAACTTAAGTTACATGAGCTGAATTATGCTCCACATGATCTAGAGCTTGTTGCCATTGTTCATGCACTTCAAGTTTGGAGGCATTACCTACTTGGTAAACCTTTTGAATTAAAAACTGATCATCTTGGACTGAAGTATATTTTTACTCAGCCAAATCTGAATGCAAGACAACGAAGATGGTTAGAGTTTTTATCTCAATATGACTTTGACATAAGTTACATTAAAGGCAAGGAGAATAGGGTAGTTGATGCTCTAAGTCATAGGAAGCACATTTCTGCTCTTATAACATTGAGAACTTAGTTCAAAGATGAAGTAAAGAGCATTATGGAATCTGATTCTTATTTTCAGCAAGTAAGAACAACACTTGCTACAGATCCAAATGATGAGAGATATAAAGGTTTTCACTTTGATAATGAAGGAATCTTATGATTTGAAAATAGGTTTACATACCTTTGCTAAAGGATTTAAGAAAGAAATTATTAGTTGAATTTCACAATTCACCTTTTTCTAGACACCCTGGTATTACAAAGATGCTTGCTGATATAAAACAACAATATTTCTAGAAGGGGATGAAAAAGGACGTAATTGAGTTTGTGACACATTGCTTAGAATGTCAACATGTTAAAGTTGAACATATGCATCCAACTAGTTTATTGTATCCTCATAGCATACCACAGTACAAATGGCAAGTGATAAGCATGGATTTTGTACAAGGGTTGCCTATGTCAAGAAATAAGCATGATGTTATTCTTGTTGTTGTTGATAAACTAACCAAAGTAGCACACTTTATTGCTGGTAATCTTAAGGATGATTCACCTATTTTAGAAAAAGGTTTATTCATGAGATTTTCAGATTACATGGAGTACCTGAATTAATCATATTTGATAGAGATCCAAGAATGAATTCAAGGTTTTGGAAAACACTTAACGCAGCTTTAGGAACTAAGCTAAATTTCAGTTATGTGTATCATCCAGAAATGGATGGACAAACTGAAAGAGTTAATCAAGTTTTAGAGGATATGTTAAGAATGTATTATATGGATCAAGTATATAAATGGGAAGAGTACCTTCCATTAGTTGAGTTTGCATACAATAACACATATCACGCCTCTCTAAAGATGGCACCTTTTGAAGCATTATATGGAAGGAAATGCAAAACCCCTGTTAGTTGGGATAACATTGAGGATAAAGAGGTAATTGACTTGAAATCCTTACGAAATGGAACAACAAGTTAAAATGATTCGTGAATGCTTGAAAGAAGCAAAGATATAGGAAAAGAGTTATGTTGACTTGAAGTGGGTTGATAGGAAATTTGAACTTGGTGAGAAGGTATTTCTTCGGGTTAAACCAAAAAGAGTTCTATAAATTTTGGCAAGGCTACCAAGTTATCACCTCGTTATGTGGGACCTTTTGAAATTGTTGAAGTAATCAACCACTGTAGCTTATCATTTAACATTACCCCTACTTTATCACGAATACATGATGTTTTCCATATTTCTTTGCTTAAGAAATATGTTTCAGATTTATCACATGTATTAAATTGGAATTCCTTGTAGGTCCAAGACCCAGGAATAATCGTGGTTAAGCCTATACGAGTGCTAGAAACTTGCTAGTTGCACTTAAGAAATCATGAAATAAGTCAATGTAAGGTCTAATGGACATTTTTTAATGAGGATAGTGCAACCTGGGAAAATCTGGAAGACATGAAAACTACTTTTCCATATTTATTTGGATAGAATTGATTCTGTTGATTAAAAATTTGTGATTTTATTCTTTTATGACAATAAATCTGCCAGTTTTGGATAGATATTTCATTGTTTGAAATAAACAACTACGTAAATGTTGATTTTGGAAAAATTTAAAATCTAGAAATGTTATGAACATGTGAAAAGAAAGTTAATAAATGGATTTTCCTTGATGTAAATTTGTTTAAATAAGTTAATCATCGGATGATGATTCTTTTTAGGAGGGAAGTATGTAACACCTATGATAAATTGTTAACTTCTCCTCTTTGCAATGCAAGTGTTGACATGTGATTTGTCCTAAGAAGGTGTATTATTTTGATTGTTGAAATCATGCTTGCCATGGATAAATTATTTCTTTTCTTGGATTCAATTACTGAAATATTGTTGCTTGCAAGGAATCCATTTTGTTTGAGGTTGTAAACTGGTAAAGTTGTTTGTAAATTTATCTCTATATAATAATGAGACCTTGGATCAATTCCATTGATCCAAGGTATGTTTTAATTCTTCTTACCTGATCTGTATGGAAAACTGACATTTAGAGGTTGAAGGAAATAAAAGATTGAGCCTTTGTAGGATTACAATTTCATTGATCTTCTTGAAAGTTCATGTTATTAATTCTACTAAAAGTTGTGTGCTCAGATCTTCTTGTCAACTTCTCTAGAACACTAAATGACGTAAGTTGGAAAGAGGCCTACTTCAGGACTATTGAGGGTAAATCCTAAGTCCTAGATCTATAAGATCTATCCTAACGGGATTCTAACCTAAGGTAAACTGGATCTACCGTATATCTATGCCTACTCTAATCTTGTTCATCCTAACCTAAGTTGCATGTTTTCTAAGTTAGGGATTTGGAAACAACCTAAGGTGATGATAGGTATATTTCTAACCTATTACCTAATACTACATTAGTAGAAAGAATAGCCTATCCTAAGGTGGAAAATTTACCTAAGGTAAATATTTTCTAAACTAACCTAAGGTCATACCCTAAGCTAATGATATCTATCCTAAACTAATGTGAGGATAGAAGGGGACCTAAGGGGGTTGTATGGCAAGTTGAAGGCATGGTGATGGTTCCTAAGTCTTTTATTTGATTTGATTTTTGAAATTTAAATCATTAAGTATTGTCAGTTTGATAGGGGCATGGAAATTGGAGGTGATCCTAGCTGGCACCATCTCTAAATTTAACAATGCATGTTCTTTTTGAAATTGGACTCACCAATTTTGGATGGTGGTGGTGTGGAGATTTAGGTGGGAGACTGGAAATTAATGACATTAATTGTCATCATTTTTGGAAGAAAACCACCTTGGAAACCATGCGAGTGGATTTTTTGGGAGTTGTTTGGTCTTTCATGCATTCTGATTTTTCTCTGCATGGAGCTATCTAGTTCTTCGAACCAGCAGTTCTATTTTCAGTTTGTTGTTATTTTTAACTCTCTTGGACTATTTTTGATCCAATGGAAGTATATGAGGCATTTGAGGAAGAATTTTTTGGTTGTTGATTTCATTTGGAGAAGAAGGAGTTGTGAAGGCTCGGTTGAAATATTCTTTGAATAGACAGAAGCACTATCAGGCATGATAGGCTCTATCCATTAAGCTGCTCTACTTTTCTCTAAGTGTCTTCATTAAAACAACTTTTCTCTCTTGAGATAAATGGGTTTTTATTTCTATGATGGTTATTTGGTTTCCTTTCTTGAATAATTTATGTATTCTCTGATTGAGGAATCTCTACTTGGAAAGGAAGTCATTGAGTTGCTTTCCTAGTTATTTGTTGTTGAATTTCACCTTAAATCTTGTGGTAATTTGAGTAATGAGGTGCATGTGTGAATCCTTCTTATTTGATCAAAAATGGGTTATGGAAATGATATATGTGTCTTTAAGTTTTGAACCAAGCTGTAGCTTGGGTTGCAGAATGTAAAAGCATACCCTTCACTGTTACTTCTTGGTTTTGTGGAAGTTATGTTACTCCTGTTGGAATTTTATGAATATGCATGCTTTGATTCAAAGTTGTATAAACTCAAATTTGTTTATGGAAATAATAAATATGTGCCTTCTTCTTGAACCCTCTGTATACTCTATCTATTCTTTGGATTCAGTATGCGATGGAAGTTGGACAGTTATTTAATGTTTGGAATCTCTATTTTTGTGGGTTCTTCTTGTATGGAAACAAGAGTGAAGGTTTTATTACTTTTTTAAAAAAACTTGGGTACTCAATTTGGTTCTTCTAAGGAAACTATGGGTTATTCATTTCCTGGGCACTTTGATTTTGAGGCTTTTGAGTTGGGGTTCCCATGTTTGAAGTCTTTCTTTTGATCTTATATGTATATTGTGTTTCTTAAGTTCTTGAGTACTAAACTAAAGGTTACATAGGTGAGATCCTATTGGTTGGGGACATTTTGAGGTCGGCTTTGTCGAGTTTGATGTTGGGTTATCCTTGTAGCTCTGTTTGAGCTTTCTTTTCTTTGTTCTTGTTGTCTTCTTCTTTGTCAAGTAGATGTTGTTGGTTTTTGTTTAACTGTCCTTGAACTAGGTTGATCTCTTGAGTATCTTACTAGAGTAAACTTGTTAAAACCCTCCTAATTGGGATATCGTGAACTTTAAGGATGATCCTTGAACTTGTGGTTGTCATTTCTTGTTTTGAACTATCAAAACTAGTTCTGAATAAGGGGTTTTCTGGACTCTTTCATTCTTTGATCTCTGAGCAAGATTGGAGGGAATAAATTTGTTGATAGTTGTACACCTGTAGCTAAGCTATGTCGATCTTGGGTTGTACCTTCTTGGAATTGAATCGTGAAGGAACCTTCTCTGTCCTTTCATAAGATATATTTCTCTCACCTCTGTGAGGATTCGATTGAGAGTTTGTCTTCGTTGATTGTTTTATTTCCATCATTGGAGGAATTGGTCAGTTTGTGGATCTTGACTGAAACTTTAACGTCCTTGAGTGACTATTGGGACTATAATTACCCACATGGCATTTTGTAACTTTTTCATTGCATCTCCTTTTTATATGGTTTAATATCACATTCATTGGTTGTCCATGATGGGAAAACATGTTTAATTCTGTTTCAACCACAAAATCACACATTCTGTTGATCTCTTCTTTTATGTGTTTTATTTTATAAGGAGTTTGGGAAGTAGTGAAGGGTTTACATTGTCCTTTGTGACCTTCTTCCCATGTGTTAGAATGTTGGAATTCCCTTCTGATCATGGCATTTGACTCCTTCTTCTTCGTCTCTAAGGTGAAGCCTGACCACTACCTTTGGAAATAATAGGATGTTATGGGTTGTGTTCTCTTCTCTAAAGTTGTGTATGGGATTCGGGCTAACCAAATTATTTAGGAAGATCTTACTTGTTTCATCACATTCTTCTTCTTCTTTTGGGTAAATCTGGTCATTAGATTTAATTGGATCAGTTGCACTACTATCCTTAATGCCTTGAGTAGTCATCATTGCTACTTGCTTGTTCTCTTGACTTGTGTTAAGGCTTTTAATAATTGAGATAGAAGACTAATGTGAGATGTTGTACATTGAGTAAATTCTATCTTAATGTTGATATTTGGTCTAACTTGATAAATTAGGCTATGCCTTGCATTTGGGATTAGGATGCCACATCTGATGTGTGAGACTCTTATTTGCATTTGTATTTCTAATTAAGATGATTTGTGAAGGAAATAATTAGAAGGTACTTTTATTTGATATGGATAAGTGTATTGGATGGAACTATATTTATCTGATAACATGTTGTAGATTGTAGATTACATCATGACATTTCTTTGAATGTTATTCAAATTGATTAATTGTTCTTCTTTTATGGTTGTTATTACTATGATTTATTTGTCTTCTTGACCTCATTGTTTCATTAAAGCATAATTTGGTTTAATGAAATAGTTAGTTGAAAGCATTTCATTTTAATGCTTAGTGCTTATCATGCTCAGTTCAATGAACTGACCCGTGCTAGCAATTTTTGTAGATGGACTTCATAAGTGATAAAGGAAGGAATAAATTTTATGATGTATTGGTTGAATTAAAAGTCTGGACCATTATAGAAAATTCTAAGTTATTATTGAAATGTATTGAAGGAAGAAAAGTTGTATTCCTAAATGATCTTGATGTTGTTGACATGAAATATGTCAGTAATGCATAGTTTTGTAAGATGTGTATTTTATTTTGATGAATTGAAAAGACTGAAGTTACTTAAAATGATTAAGTCTATTCTCTTGTTCATAATAAGAAGGAAAATTTGTAATCATATCCTTGATGTTGTTATTCATATCTGATTGGATCCTTATTTTTGATGTCAGTAAATTGTTTGGATAAATGGGAATTAGTACAAATTCCCTTACTTTAATGCAACTTACTAAGTTGTATGTATTGATGTTCTTTACTTAATCTTGAATGGTTGATTATGATGTTATGAACATGTAGTTATAATGTCAGGATGTGTAAATTGGATATGGGTATAATAAATCCTAATACTTAACCATAATGAGGAAGGTTCTCCTCTTCTAAAAAGGATGCAAAATAAACGAATGATATATGAGTTCGATAACCATTTAGACTTCATATTTATGAAGTCTTTTATATCAAAACCTGTTTTGGTTCTTATACATTCCTTGAATGGTTGAGACACATTAATTAAATCATTTGATAGATGTTGATTCTGTTTTCAATTAATTGAATGTTAAGCAAAAATTAATTGAACATAAAGCAATCATTAGTCTATGAAGTTCCATATTAGTTAACCAACTCAAATAGGGATGGAAACCTTAAAGGTTGTTGGAATTAGGGTTATGTAAGTTTTTGTAATCTAAATCTTAATCCTAAACTAATTAAGTGGAAATGACCTCTTTGAGGTGTGTATGTTGTGATGAAGTAGTTCTGTCGATGTTGGCACACACCAACTACATATTTATACCTTTGTGAAGACTTGGGTCTTCACGAGGATACAGGGTTGTAGTTGACATGTTGCAACACCCTTCAACATTGGTTCATCTAGACCTACCCAAATTTGGACTTGAACTTAGTTTCTCTCTAGGTCAGATTAGAGTTATGATTTAGCATAGGAAGTGACTCACAATGACTTAGGATAACTAGGCACATCCAATCGACTTAGGTCGATTGGGTATGTCTATATACCCTAGGTCATCATGAGTGATTCCCTATTCTAAATTATGTCACTAACCTATGTTAGGGTCAAACCTTGGACAATTTGGTATTGAAGTCAGTGAAGACCATTCTAGATAACAGATGAGTGGGGTGAAGGATGTATTCTGATTAGATGAGTATGCCATCTAGGAATAGTAACATGAACAATATGTTGGAAATATTTGGCCAAAGTATCGCAAGTTATTGGTTGTGTTGTCCTATGTCACCTAGTTTAAGGAATGTGATTTCAGATGAATATGGTAACAAATATTCAAATAAGTTTCTTAAACAAAACACTCAGTACCCAAAACAGGGTAAGAGAACCAAGTATACTTGGTATACATTAATTATTCAATACTTAAGTTAACATGAGAGATCGGTTGTTAATCGAGTCATGAAATGAGAGATCGGTAGCTCACCAAGTCATTTACAACTACATATGGTTATCTATTATGAGATTGATTGGCATGGAATGTGTGTTCTAAGTTATGATATCCATGTTGGGTTACGGGTAGTTGTCATTGAGTGAGGTCTTATTCAAGTTCCTGAAATCCACACACAACCTAATATCCCCATTATTTTTATGACTAGAACCAAGTTAGTAACCCATGTGCAATATCTAGTGGGCTAAATAATGCCCACATCTCTTAGCTTCTTAATCTCTTCATTAATTTTGGATATAAGGATGGGGTTGATTGGTCTCTATTTCTATCTGAAAGGATTATTATGGGGCACTAAAGGTATCTCATGTTGGAACAAGTATTTTATATAATATTTCAATTCAGAGTATGACCAGGAAATAAAATCTTTATTTTTCTAAAACAAGTTGACATAATATTGTATTTCCTTTTCATTTAAATTACCTCCCAAAAAAAAATTTAGTATTTTAAATAGTCCCTAAGTCATATTCACTTACATCCCTTAAGGTGGTATAATTTCTTCGCACATCCCTATCTACACTATCAAAAGATTATTCAAGGTTGATAAGTGCTCTTGGGATGGTGTTTGTCTATAACTGAAACATTGCATTCCCAAATATGGTCTCCTTTTTATCACAAAAAAACACCATAGGTTCAACATCAATAAGTAGATTTGTAAACTCATCTTGACAACCCAAGAACCATTATTTTTGCATCATCATTAAATAATTTCCAGTTGTTTATTTTTTCAGACACAAAGGCTTGGAAAACACCTTAAATTAACAATTATATCATGGGGATACGTATTCATTATCATATTGAGAGGCTAGGAATGTCAATATATCAATTGTTTTGTTCGACTTAATTTATGATACTCAATATTTAAATATTTAAATAGCTTAATAAAATCCCATACGATATACTTGTATTGTTTCAACCTCTTTTTGGTTGAACATAGTTTTTGACTTATGTTACAACTAGCTTAGAGTCACACTTTACAATAAGGTCATTGATTCCATGTCTCTAGGAAATTTATAGGCGAAGAAAAATATTTTCATATTCAACTATTTTTTTAGTGCACTAAAAAATTAACTTAAAAGAAAAATTGAAAGAACCATGTCCTAAAGAAATAAACACAATACCAACTCCATTTCAAAAGTGAGAAAATTCTCCATCAAATAACATAGTCCATTTAGGACTAGGATATTCCATATGTGAATTCATATTAAGGAACTAATCATCAAAATCAATAGTTCTTATGAAATTGTCAAGGTCTGTATTTACAAATAACACCTCATAAGAAGCATTCATGGGATCTTCTATGAGGTGCAACATTTTATCTTCCTAGGAAATTTGACTAGTTTTCCCTCCAAAGGTATGGAGGCATAAGACATATCAATTTTCACACTTCATCTTACACTTGTTTCCCATTTTCTTGATAATAAAATTCCCCATTTAGTAGGGAAGTCAACAATAACAACATTCATGGTCAATAACTTACCAGATAAGTAGTAAGTTGCACAACAAAACCTTGTACATGACAAATTACAAGTTCCTTCCTAGAATCCATGGTGTAACAATTTCCAAATGTAGTTTTTATCTTGATTTATAACTCATTCATAACCGGTAGTGACATTATATTATATGGCGCTTTGAATCAAACATGTAGTTATGTAGTCTAAGCTAACTATTAATAATTAAATTAGTAAAGAAAGGATCCACATCCAATTTCATTTCAACAAGGGAAGTTCCCAAATAAACTTCATGAGGTGATTCAATATCCTCCTTAATTTCTGTTTTCCAAATAACTCCCTAGTTATTTTGATAAATTACATCCTCATTATAACTATGAAGTTCAAAATCCAAGTTGGGCATACACTCTAGTGTTTCCTTGGCACAATACTTATTTGTAGTGATTATGTGCACCCTCGTAAGCCCTTCCTTCTCCATTCCTTTGTTTTCTTCCATTCTCTCTTTGCGTGCACTCCTTACGTACCTACTTTGACTCCAGTTTTGCACACTCCTTAAGTGTACATCCCATGAATCACCTTTCAATTTACATATGTCCCTAGAATTCCTTTCCACATGCATGCCCTTCCTCACAAGTTCTACACATACCATCATGTTGGATCATTTCCCTCCGTGTAATTTCACATTGTGCACTTCATTTCTTCTGGTTTTCCTCGCATGTTCATTCAATCAAATTCCTGCACACTTCTTACATACTTGTATAGTTATGTAGATATTACCCTTTCCTCCACTCCCATGTGCTGCTCTCTTATGTTCCCATATTCTTATTTATCACAACCCTTGCTTGCACATGTAAAGTGTAGTCTTTGGTGTTGAGTTATTGTGTCATGTCATAATCATCCGACTTGAGTGTGAAACATGCAACCTAAAAAAGTGCACCAACTAGGTTCTAGATCCTTATAATGAACCATTATGCAACATGTGGAGAAACGAAAAAAAAAAGAACAATCAATTAAATCATTAAGCCAATCAAATCATGCCACATGTTTTGTGTGTTCAGTTTAAACTTCAAATTTTAAATCACCACAAATTTTTCTATAGAGATTAGAAGTAGGCACTTTTGTTGTTGTTGGAAATTTACTAACATGAGTTATACTTCAGATCATTAAAAACCATATTTTGGTGGGAACTGGTAGTTAAGAAGAATGGAAACAAGTTTTATGCTCAAATTTAGTTATCTCAACCACCTATATTTGATCCAATTTACCTTCTTTCCTTATTCCATTAGAAAAATTGACATGGGGAGGCACATCGACAAAATTGCAGGAAGATTTATAGGAATTCAATGCTAGTTTCTAGTTTGAAATTTGAATATTAGTTTCCCTCTCTTTCTCCTCCTCTTATATCATTTTCTTCTATAAATAAAAGAACAGTTCTCATTATACAAGGTTTGATCTTATTATTTTACTAAGTGTATTGCTCATAACTCTTTTCTTTATAATTTTAAGTTGTAAGCTTTTAGATTTGGATTTTGTATGTGGATATCAACCTTATTCACCATTATAATTGATTATGAATTTCTTAAAAGCAATCGAATCTTTGTTTTGTTGTTATTCTCTAACTTGGCTTACTTTAATTCAATCTTTTTGCCTCTCCTTTACATTGTTTTTGTTGTGCTTTCTCACATCCCTTGCAGGTTCCTTTTCTGATTGTGCCCCATGGAAATGCCAGTGTGAGTGTGTTCTAGACTAAGATATGCATGTCTATCCTTTCTACATGTACTTTCCTTTGTTTTCTCTTAAATCTAACTGTGTTCATCACCCTCATTCTGGTGTTATCATCTCTTGTAGTCTAGGTTTCCCTTTCACACATATCCTCCTAACCTTAGTCCCTTGGAATCTTAGAGTATTAATAGGTAGTTGTATTTCCCTTCCTAAGAGTAGTGTTAGTGTTCTAAATAGGTAGAGGACCAACCTTCTTTGGATTTTTGTCTCAAGCATGTAAGGTCCCAAAACTTGGAGACAATCCCATGTTGCCTCAAAATTCTAGTTCATCATGATTTGGGATGGGTACCATTTTTAGCACTAACAATTACAACACCCTAGAACAATAGTTTTAAACCTATCTTTGCGGACCTTTATAAATAGTTAGTTTATTACTCATAGGTGTGTTTGTGTGATGTGAAACAATTAGTCACTCACCTTACAATTGCTAAAAAGTCACACAAATTTTGAGACCACAATAATTTTTAGTCAAATGTAAATGAAAGCTGCACCGTGACAAGAAAAAAAAAGGTTGAAAGAAAGCAAAAAGTGAAAATACAAAGTTTTTTGTGAGAAATAAGTGTCTCACCTTGTAGTGGGAGATCCCTTACTGCAAGGTTATGGAAAAAATTCTCACTATCTTGTAAGCAATAATAAGATAAAAAGGTTACAATACAACTCCTTAAACTCACTATAAACCTTCAAAAATCCTATACCTTCACAACATCTCCGAAAACATGCGAGAAAAAAAAAAATGGTCATTAACACTTAGTTTAAGAGTTTTCCCGATTAGATTAATTAACCACATTGGTTAAACAATAAGGTACCTTAAATAAAATTAATCTTTTCTAATAATAATGACCTTTAAAAAATTTTCCCACCTAGTTTAATTTAACAATTTCAATTTTAAACTTTAAAAATCCTATGTTTTACAATAAATAAGGATTGGAAAAAAATTAAACTATAGCAAAATGAGGAAAACATGGTCAAAGGAAACTTGTTAAAGGGGAGGGGATCGAGGTGAGATAGACTTTTGGATTGATTCAGAGGTGATGAATGGAAGTTTTAGTGGGAAACTCTTTGGTCAACACAAAAATCAGCAGAGAGTTGGATTTGAATGCATGGAAGGAAAATTGACTAGTTTCAAATGTGCTTGAGAAGGGCTATGAATACTAAAGTGCACTATAGGGATGCAATGAGGTTTCACACTAGAGCATTTCGATCTCAACATGGAGTCTTTGGAGTCGTTCATGTAGGGAACACATGGACCTCAAACAATGACATGACTTAGTGAGCTAAGGGTTGGGAAAGGCTGAAACAACCAAAGCAAAGAGGTGTAAGATGTAGGAAAGGAAAGGGCCAAGCTACTATATGAATTGATAAAATAAGTGTAATCCACATGGAGGGAAAAATAACATGAGGTCAATGCAAGCTCAAGCAAGAGAAAAAGTCTTGTAGAAGGACCAAACATTGAGTTTGTGGGTATCGATTAAGCATGTAAATGAGCTTGAGGGTGTACAATAAGGAAAAAACATGGAAGGCTTGGTGTAAGTAAAGGTAAAATAGGGGTCCATAATCCAAGAGAATGGGATGTGAGGGCCGAGCATGAGGTGGATCGAGACAAGATATATGGGAGGGTGAGTTGGGATTGAGGCCAAGGTGTCTCGGGCACCCAACTTTGAAACTTTGAAAGGATCTCCACCAACTTACAAAATCGGGATGAGTAATGGGAGAGCTTGGTTAAGAGCTAGAAATAGAGTTAGATAGTAGGGGTTTGATGGGAACTAAGAGACAATAACTAGGTGAGATGAAAAACATGTAGAGAGGGTATCTGGAGAGAGATCAAGGTAGGTCTCCACCAATCTTTGAAAACCCACTAAATGTAGAAATATTTCCAAATTTAGTTACAACTAATTTAAATTGGAGGAAAATGTCCTAAAACCCACACATGCACCAAAAATGCAAAAATCCCAAAAAACACACTAAAAATTAGAGTAAACTAGATTCTTTTGTAAATAAAGTACAAATAAAATAAGAATTTAAAAACTTACACAAGAAACTAATAAAATAAAAAAATCGAGAGTAGTAAGCAACAAACAAAAATGAGTGACATGATTATCGTTAATGTAACTCTAATACCGTGTGAGACAGTGTGAGCATGAGGATTAACATCCAACAACAAATTTACACTCAAATGAAAACATGAAGTTTCTCTAAGAAATAGGAAAGCAATTAACAACCATTAAATTGTGCATCTAAGAAAAATTTCTAGCATTCTCATAGATCAAATAAATAATACAAATATGAATGTTGTGTAACTCCCATACATGGACTCATCATACCTCCATAAGGGAGAAAGGAGTTACAATTCAGAAATAGAATGTAACTCTTGTATGATGTAGGATGCACACCGATGGATATAAAAATTTCTATGATGGAATATATCATATAACTCCTAATGACATCATATAGACCCATGACTCACCTAATGTAAGATGACTCAATATGTGTGAGGTAAAATAACCTAATAAATAAATAAAAAGTAAATGAAATCCCTCACACCAACAAATTAAAGGATTAAAAAGGGTGATTTTGAGTTGATTTAGTGACTGTGAAAAACATGTGAAACAAGGTAAACGTAAGTTGAAGTTTTATAGAGATTCATACCAATCCATTATTTGTGGAAGAAAATAAAAAGAAAAAATCAAGTTTGTTGGAGGGATTACAAGTTAGAAGGAGGTTGCGGTAGAACATTTTGAGACACAAAAAGTATGAAAGATAAAAAATAAGTTTATAATGGAGAACCTAGTGAAGAATAAGATCAATATAAAAGATAAATATGAGATTTAGAGAAATAACTGAGAAGATATTCAATATCTCTTCTAGATAGATGAAGACCGTCCATAATTAAGAACAAAAGTGTAAAGACCTCTTCAATATATGGGACAAAATGGCAGAAATTTTTGGAACCCTTAGCTCCACCTAAGATAAACATATTTGAGGTAATATAATGTATTTATAAAGTATTATTGATGAATAGGAGGGAAAAGGACTCATTCCCAAAAAACACAAGTTAGTCTCAACAACAACAAAATCATGAAATAACATTAAGATCATCACAAGGAAACTTGAATCACAACTCAAGAAATACTTGTAAATATTGATATAAGGGCTACTTAGACTATTTCCACTTGTTTTACACTCCTTTCTAATTTTAAAACTATTTTTAAGACTATCCTTAGTGAATCTAGACACCATTTTATCAATTTCACCTTTAAACTCCAAATAAGAGCTACTATCCCTACAAAGATATAAATTTTAGCATTTTGCACCAGTAATAAGGAATGTAGAGAAAATGATCACCATTTTAGACACCCTTTATGGGACTATAACTCCACCTAAAGTGTTAATTTATGGTTCACAAGGGAAGATCTTCAACCATAATGTTATTTTCCTCAACTAGGCCTATTTCTTATAGCCCTAATTTCATACAAAGCTTAATGTTCTAGAAAAAGTATAAAGCCCCATGAAAAAAAATCACAGATTTCTCTACCCTTTATGAACTTCCTACTCTCCACCAAATTTTAGATTCTAAATCTAGGTATAAATTCTCCTACTCACATTTGACCTTTGGAATTAGGCATTGACAAGGTCTCTAAGGAAATAAAACAAGGGTGTCTATTAGGCATATATTAGTTGTCATGTGTTTTTACAAGGAAAAAATTAACTTGAAAATAGGACAACTATACCCTAGTGTCAATATTTTCATTGTAAACCTTACCCGACACCCCTCTAGGTCATTCCATCCACCGTATCAAGCCTATCCTTGTTTGTGTCATGTTAATTTATGTGGTTCTAACCTCACCCATGTGATTTAAAAGAGGAATAAAGTTCAAAATATTATTTGGAGACAATGTATTTCAAGGCGGATCTTTTTGCGAGATTGGGAATGGCTATTTTTAGCCTTTCTAAGGATGGTGCATACCATATGAAGATGAGTTAAGATATTAAATTCACCAAGAAACTATATTCATGAGCCAAGATCATTGTGCAAGTTATTTAGGAATATTTAGGGAATATTTGGAGATTTAGGAGCAAGTTCAACAAAAGCGGGTTTTGAGGCCAAAGGAGCTTACATTGTAAAAAAGCACCTGAGCTTTGGGAGATGTTATAATTGGAAAGATGATTCAATTTCTAACATGGTGATAATCTCATATTTTTCACAACACCCATGTATTTTGTTCCACAACTCATTCTTTGCAAGCACAACTAGTGGTAGCGATAAAAAGATTTTTTTGAGAATATTTCATGCTAAACCAGACATTTTAACCAATCCCATCCTTTCCCAAATGTGGTTTGCAGTAAAAAAACATATAAATAAGCTCCCAAATATTCAACTAAGTGCTCTAACAACATCATTTCAAATATCCTCTCCAAGGTACAATCTTTATTCTTAGTCAAACATTTTAGTGCTAAAGGGAAACATGATGATGAGGCACAATTTGTGTCCCCATTCATCATTTTACAAGGGGACATGGGGGATAGAGAAATGCATCCCCCACCATAAGCCTTATAGAACCACCACATGACCCTGGAAGGTTCCAATAAACAACTTTTTTCATTTTTCTAGCCTTCGCTCCAAGACACACATGTTGAAAACTTGTCACCTAGGGTTGGAGGTTCTATTTTTGTCTACTTTTTCCCTTTCAAAGGGGAAAAATGGGTAGTAAAAATTTTCCCCCTTCCTTTGAACCCATGGAAACTTCACGGATCTCAAAGACCTCTCGTTAAGCATTTTCTTTCCAATTTTTGATCTCCCTCTCCTCGCTTTGCATGCATGCCAAGTGTTAACCTAGGATGGAAAAACACTTTTATTCCCCCTTAATCCCTTTATAAGGGGAAATAATATGCACCCCACCTTTCTCCTATTAGGGTACTCGTGTGCCTAGAAATTAGCTCTTGAGTGCCCAAACTATGCCCTTTTCACAAATCTCTCATCTTGTGCATGAGCAACACTTATCATCCTAAGGTGGAGGTGAAATTTTATAACCCTTTCATCCCTTTAAAATGTGACAAGGAGGAAAAAATGAGCCCCCCTTCCTCATGCCTATTTAAACCCAAAGTTAGTCGAGTTTTTTTCTATACCCCACTTTCCTCCATTTTCACCCCGAACTCGCGTAATTTTTCTGAATCCTTTCCATTCATACTTCCTCTTGAATTTGTCCATTCATCCGTCCATGATCATAAAAAATATTTCTCATGAAAATGTGTAAATTTTTAAAGCTACAAACTCAAATTGTTGCACGATTTACTTTGTTACCCACAAAGAAGAGATCTTTGTATCTTGTAAATATAGGTAGAGAATGAAGTGAGGTTTCTTGCATTCTTCACCATTTTCAGCCACCTTCAAGACCCAAGTGAAAGCAATTACATGCCCATCCTATAATTTTTACAGAAAAGCAACCCCGACTTCGCACACACAAATTTTAGAATTGTATTTCCCGTCATTTTGGAGACCTGATTGAGCTGAAAATTTATATTGGAGATCGTGAGATAAAACCTATCCAAGTGGAGCTTGTTTCATCAAAAACCAAGGTTGGGAAATCCACTTTCCAAAAATATTAAGTCTCTACATGAGCACTTACTATAAGTATAAAATCTTCACATAAGGTAAATTTTTCAAAGGAAGTGTGTATAGATGACATCCAGAGGAACAAGACAAGTGGTAAGAGGTGAAAAAGTCAAAAAAGGTGAAAAAGATAAATTTACTAAAAATAGTAAAATCCCATTCTAAACATAGTGAAGGGCCAATAGAAACCATGAAGTTTAAGTTTGTAGGTCTCGAACCGGTCTCAACTCTCTCTACTTGAGTATTTAGTTGTGGGAGACAATGATATCACCCACATAGACCTCAATGATCTGAAATATTGAATACTTGGAGGAACAAGAGAGAAAGTGGAGGAAAACCTTTTCACGAGTGGGTTATATGCAGCAAGTAGTCACCTAGTTTCAGTGAAGAATATTGAATTGGTGCTGACTTGATCTCACCAATATGAAATAGAAACAAGAACTATTTGAGGAGATGATGGCTCAACCTTGATAGTGTTTTCTCCCAAAGCCATCTCCCATTGGATGTAGAGTCCAAATTAGAGTAATATGCTCACATTTGAAAGGATATTACAGTGAGAGAATGTATGAAAAAAATGTTTACCTATAATTTCTCCCATTGGGATTGTGGTTAAAGAAATGAATAAATCCTTATAGCATTCCAAAGTATCTCTCACAGAGCAATTTTCATGAAGCCTATTCAAATGCAATAACCTTTCTCATATGTGTTATGGGATAAGAAACTGAGGGAATTCAAATATTGGATAGATCTATTCATTCTCACAATCATTAAAGGAAAGAAAAGAATCAATTGGGGGCAGATCATTAGTGGTAACCTACACTACTTGTTGCTTCATGTACCAGGATATCAAATAAATTCACAATGAATTCATATCTGGTGTATACCCTGACAAGATCAAGACCATTCAAATGGTTGGAACTTTCTTAGAACATATATCCCAAGGCCCCAAAATTTGAGAAATATCCCTATTTGGTCTTGAAGGAGAATAATCGGAACTTCACAAGGGTGGACGATACTTTCACCTTGTTTGTCATGAGGACACATGAGGGGAACCTTCACTAAAGGTTGTCTCCATGAGAGGATTATTTGATCAATAATTACAAGTCATAATTCACACAACTTTCCACTTTCTCATACATCTAAGTTTTCAATTATGTTGTTTCTTCACTCAGGGATACCTCACTATGTCATTGATAAGATCATGTTATTCAATATTTATAGACAACTTGTACATGTTCACAACAAGCTCAAGAACCAAAAGAGAAAAAATGTCTCATTTCCCATCTCACTTGGAATATTAACCCACAAGAGTGTCAGTGATACATCACACCCGAAAGATGTTTTCACTCCATTGAGATTGTATTCACATATTATGAGGGGTAGGGTTTGATATCATAAGTGATCTTGAAAATTTCCTTCTTTTAGAATCATATCATATACCATATATTGAAGATTTTTGGGTGAATTGCATAGATGAATATGATGTTAGGGAAAGAGACCATATGTGGATGAAAGTTGTAAAAAGAGTAAATTAAAGTTTGATTGGTATGAATAGGGAATTCGTGATGATGGCACAAAGTTATATGATTTTGAATATGAAGCGGTGAAGGATTAATATTTTCCACAAGTAACATAGAGTTTCTGCGAGAGAGAGAGAGATATAAGTGAGCCAAAATAAGTTGTGATTCGAAGATTGAAACAATGGTTCAAAAATAAGAATACTTCCTCCATCGCATCATGAATTTTCCCCACCCTTCGAGACATGCATCGAAATAATCTTATTCAAAGGTCACGGAGAATAATTTGATATAAATCCATTTTAGAGAGATTTTTAAGCGTAAATTAGTGTAGTCAAAGACCTCATAATATAAGAGATTGCATAAGAAATTCAAATAAATAGAGGATCTTTTAGTAGAATCATAACTTGAATAGAATGAGCCATTTCACCTATCGCTTCTTAGCAAGGTGCGAGTGTATCACCTTCCACCACCACTCATGTTACTCCTCTTTAAGATGAACTATCTTACCTTTAACATGAGACAATAGTCACATCAATTTCCAAACATGAGAAAGATGAGATGTTTTCTTGGATGAAGGAAATGATCATAAAATAAGCTTGTACAATATAGTAAGTAACGATCCTTGATATTTCAATGATATCATCACTTTCAAGGGAATAAGAATAAGTTTTCATAAATGGATTTGTTCTTTCTCGGTGGTGTCATGGGCAATAAATATGCAAAATTAGTTAGAAAAAAGGTAATCAATCTTATTGAGGAGATGACACCATATGACAAAAAAATAGAACCATTCCCCTAGGCCCAACGACTCATGAATGAAATGAAAATGTGTTCTAGTATTATTATAATCACATCCTTGTGGGGAACTAGGAGTATAAGGTGAAAATTGATCAGTTGGAAGACCAAGTCCAAACACTCTCCTCGTATGTACAACACTTCATAGACCCAAATTATTCATTATTGGTCCCAAATGAATTAGTTACCCTAGTTAGTATCTTTAACTTGGAGTCCATCCAAAAGATGTATGGTTTCACCATGCAAACATGAGAAAATGAAAAATGGATGAACATGATCATAGAGAAAGGAAAAGTATTGCTTCCATAGTTGATCTCACTATACAAGTACATGTGTGTCACTTCCGACAAAGTACATATGACAAGGGAAGGATTGGAAAATGGAAAAATAACATTGGGACTAAGTTCATCCACTGGTGATAGAGATGGGAGATGCTCACTCCTAGGTGTTGGTGATCAGAAAAGTATTCAATTATCCATCCAAGGACTTTTTAGGTGTATGGCTGATAACCCTTTCCTCTCGAAATGAAATTTTGAATCAATCCATTGATGATATGGAATCAAATGAGGAGTGTGCCTTCAAGATGCAAGAAAATGTTAAGATCATAATGCAAAATCTTGGAGTTCCTACCATTGATGAGAACACTACCGCAAATGAGTTGTTGAGACCATTTGAGGAGTATGTCTAGAAAAAGGTAGGGAACTATTTTCTTTCAATGAAGAAACACTGAGTCTCTATTTAAGATTAGGACCATAATTTTGAATATTTTAGAGAAAAATAAATCATAGTTCCTAAATATCAAAAACATCAATGATATCTTAGATGGTTTTATCGAGTCCCTAAGATGTGTTTACATTCCTCAAGCGGAAAAAGTTACAACGATGGCATCTGGTATAATAAAGAGTTCAATGGAGTTGAAATATTTTAAGCGGAACTTCGACAAGATCAATCATGTAGTAAAGCGAAATGGCGAAGATAAATCTTCATTGGCATATTTTTCACTACTTCTCACTCTTTCTCTCTCTTCTCCTCCCCCTTTCCCCCTCATCCTTCACGTTCTATTCCTTCGTTTGTGGTTGCCTTTGTTTCATTTTCCTATTCCTATTTTTTCTAATTCATTTAAATGTAACTTTAGTTTTTAATGTAATAAGTTACCCTTAATTATTACAAAGGGACTTAATTTTATTTCCAAGAATATGAAAATTCACATGTTATGAAGGGAAAAATTAAAATTCACGTGCTTGAGGTAGTTACTGAGTATTTTTCAAGTCTATAAATTATGATAAAACACTCATTCTTAAGGATTTTCTATTTTTATCTTTGAAGGAGAGACTAGTTCTTGAAGTAAAGTAAAAAATATAGAAAATTTTCCTTTATTATCCTCCTCTATGTTCATCTATTTCTCACTATGTAAATTTTTTCCAAAACATCAATGAAGAAGAAAGGAGTTTCTTTCCTTGTTTTATTAAGTAGAGGATCTCCACTTCCGCTATCAATGGATTTATCAAAGGAGAAAATAGGCCCTATAATGATAAAGAAGACATCTGCCATGAAAAGTGACTCCTTGGTGTTTCCCTAAGCTCAAAACCTACCTCTAAATATAATCCTTCACCTAATGCTAGTCCTAAAAAATTAGCTAAGGTTCAAATTAAATCAACCACTCCTTCCAAACCCACTACCTCATCCACTAAAAATATCAATCTTCCAAGTTAGAAAAAACTCCACAATGTTAAACTTCCACTATCTCTGGGATGTCAAGTTCACCCACCTTAGCTCCATTTTATTACATCAAACATGAAAACAAGACCAAAGTTTACATTTCTGAAATTGATTTTTTTAAACACACCCGAGTAGTTCAAGAAGATTGTCAATTTTAGCAAGGGTGGTAGTTCAAAATCTAGCACTACAAACCATAATCATAAGGGTCTACTACTAGAACCACCTAGGTATCCTTCACAAAATATTTTGGCACCGAGTGCATCTAAAATCAATAAGGTGGAACCCGTCTACCTATCCCTCTTAATCAAAGGCTACTACCTAAATTTTTTTATCATATACTCAAAAGAATCGATAATGTCATGCCCATCAAAGTTGTAAATTCCTTTTGACTTACTTTGACATGAGAAAATTACTCTTTGTACTCTATGGAATATAAGGAAGTTTCGTTGGTTTTTATCCCATTCCTTACATTCCTACATTCCATTATTCTTTGGATAATTTTGTATTCTTATCATTACTTGGGGTAATTTTGGATTGAAGAAATTTCCTAAGTATTTGAAGTGCATGCAGAGTGTTGAGGTGCACAAGAGGTAAGTAGAATCTCATGCAAGTGTCGATTAATAAGGGTGTGTAAAAGAAGGAAACATTTTAGACTTCGTAAATTTTGGAGCCTTGATTTAAAAATAGAAAATGTCAAGATTAAGTGGAGAGCACACAAATTTCCAGAATAGGAAAGCACATGAAGACTTGGAGATGAAGGAATGCCTATTTTGGGATAGAGCACATGCGAGGTAAAGATCAAGGGTCATGCAAAGTTTGGGCTAATAATAGGATTAGAAAAGAGCTTATCTATAGTTTTAATCTATTATTAGCCTAGATGCATGCGTTCTAAGATTTTTTTGTATGTACGCATGGATATTTTGAGCATGTAAGATATTTTTGGAATGCATGGGTGGTGAAGGGAAAGTCCCCACCCCTATAAGTATATACACTTCTTCCTTTTTTAATATTGTTTTTATTTATAATAGAGTTATGTTGCTAGCGTGAAATTATGCACATGAATCATTGATAGTATTATGATGTGTTTAGTTAATGTTTTTGATGAATTAATATAATGGATTATTGTGAATCGATATTGGTACTTGATTCCTCTGTTCATGGTACTTGTATGGTAAATATGATCTTAATTGTAATCTACTCTAATCTAATTTCTTATTATATGTGTTTCTAATTTGAGCTCATGGATTTGATTATTATGATGGAATATACACTTTGATAATGGTTGATATGATTATGCATGCTAAAATCCTAACAAGGAAGTCAAAAGAGGGACCTAGTAGCTTCACACGTTTTGGGCATGCGTCCGAGATCTCTCTATATAAAGTGTTTGTGCACCTAGGCTTATGAGGGAAATAATAAAGACTACATCTTGGTTCTACTGTTTAGACCTCTTTAAAAATATTTTACATGATGTTACATAATGATGGAATATCAATTGACTCTTGCAGCCATTAAAGATTGGGTAATCGAAGGGCAAGATTAGTTTTCATGAAGATATGGTTCTAGACCCAATTTCAATATGTGTAAGTGGCTGGAAGATAATCTATAACATGAGATCTATGAGGCATTTTTTAGTTATTTTCCTATAGAAATTTATGAGTGGTTTTCTGCATACACATTGAAGAAAAAATATAGTTATACATCAAGGGTTTTGGAGATAGGAAGAGTACCGAATTTTTTTGATGTAGATGAACCTTGGACACATGTTGTAGATCATTGGTGGGTTGGTGTTGTGCACATTTATACTTTGGAGTATGCTATGTCTACGTATTCTTGTCCAGAAGTTGTTGAATTTGAATTTTTACGTGAGCTCAGAAGATCTTACATACTCTTTATTCCTTTGGAAATTAAGATCTTAATGTCCATGCTGATTGTAGAGTTCCTACATATGATTACCTAAACATATCACCATGTGTAGGGGAAGGACTAGGTGTGGTAAATATGGAATAACTTGTGGAAGCTATGGAAAGAGGGGAAATACAAATTATATATAATGAAGCGTGGGAAAGGGATATGGTAAGAGATGTTGCAAATTCAATGGCATTGAGGGAAGAGATGGCTCATCAGGGATTTGGAACTCTCTGGAAGATGAGGATGAGGAGTTGTAACATCTGGTTCCTCTAATATTGGGTAATCATAGTATATAATCCCCTTTGGCTTCTAATGAGAGTGAATTAGTATAGGAAATATTGGGGACCACATGTGTGCATCTAATCCCACCTGAAAATGTATCCCTTACCCCTAGTGTTTCAGCTCTAGAAGTAATCATTGATAACCAGGTGAGTGTAGGTGATCAAATAGCTTCAAGTAGATATCATTTTCTTTTAAATATAGAAGAGAGTCATACAACACATACACTAATGGCAGTATAGACATCATCTTATTTGTTTGGAGGCTTGATTGGAGGAATATTTTCTAGCACGTTATCAAGATAGAGTGTGGGCATGCAGAACATTAGGAACACGTCTGTAAGTACTACAATTTTGCAAACTATGGGAGTTTAGTTTTGTACTATAGTTGGGACATAAGGAAGTGCATCCACTAGGCCAACACCCACTACTTTGGAGGATTAGATGGATCAATAGGGTGAGGATCAAGTAGATCAGGTGGTTTTGGTGGTGGAGGCAATATTGGTAGATTTTATGGTTTTGGATTTGGAGGATAGGGCCCACTTCCCCAAAACCCCCACATAAACCTCGGGATGTTTATTATGTGATGTCCCTCCACTTCCCATAATATAGAGGTATTGAAGATGTTATAAACCATGTATAAAAGTGTGAGTTGTTATGGCACGCTAAAGGGATCACCACTTCAGATAGGAAAGCAAGTTAGTTTGCTACTACCCTTCAATGGTGTCCACATAACTTGTATGCAGAAAGTATGACCCAAATCAGACTATGGTGGATTATAATGCTTTGCATTTTATATTTCTAGCCAAGTTCCATATCCTATAGTTTGAGAATAAAAGTATCAATGTGCTTAAGGACATTAATAAAGGATTATTAGAAAGTGTTTGGGAATATGACGCATTTTTTAAAACTTTATTTTCAAAGTTATCTTATGACATACATCCTTGTCAGCATTCACAATGATGTTTTGGTGAATTGTTGAATCCATTTGGAAGGGCACTATATCATAAGACCTTTGTGGATCCTTGGGATACTTCGAAGAAGGTATGTGTGATGATGTAGTTAAGAGTGTGGAAACTAGAGTAAGTCCATTTTAGAGAAGCATATTGCAGCCATGGTGAAATAATTGGAAAATCTTTATGCTAATTCAACTCATGAGACACGAAGTGGAATATGGTGTGTATAATGTCAAGATGAAGGAACTATTTCCTTGCAAGTGGTGTGCACCATGCTTTTGGATTATGAGATGTGTCATTTATACCATGATGTGAGTAGATTTCCCCTCTTATAACTTGCAATCTGAAAGAATGTGTGTATGTATTGTAAGATTAAAAATACACACTCATGACACCATTGACTATATAGTGATTGATCATATCTATGAGACCATTGAAGGTGGTGTGTGTTTTACTTGTGTAGGAGGTGGATCTAAGGACTAATGAGAATAACACAATTAAGGGTGAAATAATGGGGAGAATAAGAACAAATTATTTCATGGAGGATATAGAGGTTGAGGTCGCAACAATGGTAGAGGAGGGTTTCCTAAAGGAACTTTTTATACTTGTGGATCTCTTTATCATTCTATGCGATTGACATCAAAATGTGGTTTGTTCATGGTGTGGGAAGAATTAAATTTTTGAATAATTTCCATACTTGTATGATCATATGAGAAAGAAATATAAGAAATACAAGGGTGCAACTATGATTAAGATACATCACGTATATGGAGAAAAATGGATGCAAAAGGTTTGAATTAATTTTGAATTACAACCTGTATTAGTCACTACACATTCTGAGGTTGTGCATGCTTGTGAAGCCCCAAAGTATAAGCTGACTATAAAAAATAAAGATGTGATTAATACCAAGTAACTTGATGACAAAAAATAGAAATAGGTTTACCATGAGACTAGAGATGTTATCAAGGATCTACAAGGAGAGATTCATAGTTTGAAGGAGTAGTTGCTTGTGATGGAATGAGAAAAGAAGGATAAAATCCCATAAAAGGACATAGATGACTTGAAGGAGGTATGTCGAATGTTGCATTAGGAGAACATAATCCATTTTCTAGGATAATGGTTGAGAGAAAAAGTATTGCGGACAGGTATTGAGCACGAGAGGTACATACTTCATGTAAATAGGCCTCCCCATAATCATGAGTATGATAAGAAGATTACACTGAATACAGTCATAGATGGATAAATTTAGAGAAATATTATGATATATATAGGTGCATATTTTAATGTACTCACGTTGGATGCATGGAATTAGATGGGAAGAACACCATTGCAGCCTTCTTTGAATGTGTTGTATATGGAAAATAGAAATAGGGCTAATCCTATTGGAGTACTTAAGGAAACAAATATTATGATACGAGGGAGCCAAGTTTACTCAGAAATTTGAAGTATTGGAGCTAGCTGAAGTAGATAGTTTCCCAATATTACTTGGGTGCCCCTGGTGTTATGTGAATAATGCATATTTGTGCTTTAATAAGGGGTACATTAGCTTTGAGAACAAGGAAGAGCACATCATTATACCTTTGAAAAATGTAAAGGATTCTCCATATGTTGAGCCTTTGAGTGAAGAATAATTGAATAGGATATATGTGTGCACAATTAGAGACCTTGAGGTACCTCAACCATCTAAAGAAGGTGTGATAAAATGGGATGATACTCATTTAGTTATTGATACCACTAGTATTTCTTGGGAAAATTGGTCACATGGAATGTATGAAGTATTTGGGAGAGAGTTTAAGAGCACATTTACTCACATAATCAAACCAAGCATGGTTGGCAACTTGAGTTATAACCAGGTACATTGATACATTCATGAGGGGAACCATGATATATTTATGCGAGCCATGGAATCAAAATTGAAGGATGAGGGTGATAAAAGAAATATGCTAGTATATACTTTAAGTGGGAAAATAGTGCACTCGTGGGAAACACATAGAGACAACCTATTGGAATGACGAGAGGTGAGAATCACCTTTTCTACTAGGTTTCTACGGAGAAATGTACCTTTAAAAATATTTGAATTCCATGGGAAAACCCTTGGTTTACACCACATTCAGAATTATGAGAGACTTTGGATGAAGGGGTAGGAGGCCTTGCCACCATCACTCTGGGTGCATAATTTCTACTCCAATTTAGGCAGATGCACATGCATGGTATGTTCATTCCAAAATTACAAGAAACACAATTAATTGGTAGAGAATGACTTCAGGTATGATTTTTACTTTTGGTTACTTTTCTACTAAGCCACCGGTAAATGAAGCATTGCAGATTATGAAATGTATTACTTTTAGAGACAATAAAAAAGATGAGGAAATCTTGTTAGATATATTTGGAGATCTATATTTAGAGGTGCACCTTGAACTTGAAGAGACTGAGGAAGAAGAAATGGTTCACGCCTAGGAAGTGAAGGAAAAGGGTAAACTAGTATGTATGATAAATGATGAGGATGATGAGGATAATAACCTAGATGTTAACCACACTAAAGGTACATGCGAGGTGATGGACACAACAGATGAAAAGGTGTGTGTGTATCATGAGCCTATGAAGAAAAATAAGGTTAACATTGGAACAAATGTAGAGCCTAAAGAGGAAATTATTGGTGATTACTGGTCGGAGTAGGAAGTGACCAAGGTTCTTGAACTCCTATGCAACTTTCGGGAATTGTTTCGTAGAGATATCATGATTTAAAAGGAGTAAACCCTTTTTATGAGATATGATAATTAAAATTAAATAGGGAATGCGTCTAATTAGGAAGTGGCCTTATAGGATGAATCCTAATATTCATGTAAAGGTATAGGAAGAAATTAATAAAATTCTCAAGACTAGTATCATTAAGCGCATGGAAGAACCGCTAAAAGCTAAAAGAAAATTCCATTTGGGTGATGTGCGAACAAGTTTTAGAAACAATTAAAAAGGTTGAATACTTTGCACCTATTTTGTGCATTTATTTGTGGGACAACCCATTTCATGTTCATGTTGATGCTTCTGGGATGACAATTGGCATAGTATTAGCACAACCCAAAGGAGTTTTGGACCACCCTATTTGTTTTGCATGCAGGAAGTTGACTCCAAATGAAAATAATTATACAACTACTGAGCGCGAGGCTTTGTCAATGATATACACATTCCACAAGTTTAGACAATACTTATTAATAACACCATTCATCTTCTTTAAAAATCATATATCACTTAAGTATTTAGTCAACAAGCCTATCTTGCAAGGGAACATTTGCAAGTGGATACTACTATTTGAGGTATTTTATTTTACGGTGATTGTAAAGCCAAGAAAAATTCACTCAAGCCCGACCATTTATCAAGAATCAAATCTAGTGAGGACATGCAAAGCATTAAGGACATAATGCCACATGCACAACCCTTTAGATTTAATTACGCACCCACTAAAATGGAGGATATTACAATATTTTAATGCACTAGATAGGCACCTGAGGGAACAAATACATTAGAGAAGAAACAAATTGTAATACATGTGAAACCTTACCACTTGATAGGTGTAGATTTAAATAAGCTAGGTTGTGATGAAGTATTGCGTCGGTGTGTTTTGGAGCATAAGTGTGAGGTTACTATGGAAGTAGCTCATGGTGGAATTATAGGAGTTCATTAAGAAAGTGATGTTTCCATGTGCAAGATTTTGATGGTTGGCCTTTGGTGGGAAACATTATATGAGGAATTTAAAGAATATTTCAAGGCATGTGACTATTTTCAGTGCCTTGGGAAGCCTAGAACCAAAGATGAGATGCCATAGAGGCCTATTTCAAGCACTAAAACTTTTGAGAAATGGGTGATTGAATTTTTAGTTTCTATTTCCTCACATGCATGTAGGATTGATGCCTGATATATTATAACTTCTACAAACTATCGACAAGGTGGGTAGTAACGTAACCTACAAAGGATTTCATAGGCACTATAATAACCAATTTTTATGGGAAAAAATAATAAGAATGTATGGATGTCCATTGATTATAACAATTGATAGAGGGACTCATTTTCTTAACGAGACAATTAAAAGTAAATAATTAGATTTAATCAATAGTAAATCACAATATTATTCACACACTATATTGGCATACATAGAGTTGGCTATTATATAGCCAAAACTACAACAAACTAAGATCCTAAATAATAGGATCATAACAATAACATAGAAAAATAAAAAAACCCATGAGAGGTTAGGTGGGTATAACAAATGTGAGCAGTAATATTTTTCCTAACATTCCCCCCTTAGTGTGAACATGGGGAAAATCTACCTTGTACTGCAACGTGTCGCTTCATAGCTTTCTCATGTTCTAGACAGTTTCTAAGAAAATACCAACAACCTATGGATGGTTTTCCAAGTGGTTAACCAACAACCACACAACGGATGGTTTTTTAGGATAGTACCAACAACCTCTCGAATATGTTTTCCAGTGTATAACTAACAACCACAATATTATAACCAACACG
This sequence comes from Taxus wallichiana var. yunnanensis, assembly GCA_018340775.1. Classification (NCBI taxonomy): domain Eukaryota; kingdom Viridiplantae; phylum Streptophyta; class Pinopsida; order Cupressales; family Taxaceae; genus Taxus; species Taxus wallichiana. The sequence continues at coordinate 247,230,696 of CM031242.1, forward strand.
TCGAAGTGTCTCCAACCTAAGCGAGTGCCGGTAACTCTTTGGGGTACTGATAAAGAAAGCAAGAAGACCTTGGAGCAGCTAGATTCTAATGACGCTGCCCATATGACTACTTTGGGTATGTTTAAATCCTAGAAGAATATCAAAACCATCATAGACAAAGCTACTAGGAAGTAGCTGCAGTTGATTTTGCTGTCCTTGTTTGTTTTTTGTGGATCCTTTACTGCTTTTTTGCAGTAATTTTGCTGTTCTGTCTCGTTTTGGTAGCTATTTTTTAGCTACTTTGAACATCATTGTAACATTTGGATTCTGATCCTTTTCACTCTGGTTCTCTTGCTTATCCTGGCTTTTAGGCCTTCTTTTGTAATCAAGGGTATAGTCCCTTTCAAAAAACTATTTGCCAATAATAAAAAAACAACCACAATATTATGATGTTGGAGTAGTATCATCGAGATCTCATCACTATCCGAGTGTAGGGAATAAAATAACAAAATATACTTCATTCTACTACTCATATACAAAAACTAAAAACTAGAAATGGAACATTGGATCATGTTCCCCCCCACAATGTGAAATTTCCACTTATTCTACAAACAAAACAGAACACTACAAACTGAAGCATACTAGAACTCGAATTATGAACAAAAATCAATTAATCACACAAAAAAAAATATCACCACAACTACTATGTGGCCCCGTCATTTGTAAATGAAGATAAGTCACCGATTGACCTCTAACCTCCGATGCCTTCATTCTCCATCTATATGCCACTTAAATCATTTGATTTAGAATTTGTTGCTTAAACTTTCCATGTTTATTTTAGAAGAAAAACTCTCCCATAATTTTGACATATTTATTGGATGTCGAGTTCACCCAAAAATGCATATGTAAAAGAGAAATATTTTTCTTTGGCACTCTTAACACACTTTATTGACTTGAAAATGACAATAAATAACTATATGTATTTTTGAAAATGAACCCAAGATGACTTCTAGAATCTAACATAAAATAACTCCTATCAAAATGTCTTTGAAAAAGATGAAAAAAATATTAAAAGCTGACTCGATAGATTATAGACTTATGAAAAACAATGGTAACATTAAAAAAATTAACATTGAGAAAATACAACTAAAAACTATTGATTAAACTCTTTATATGGAATAACTAATTAAGACTTGATGCACCTTTTAATTTTAATATTTAAAACTAAAAAAAAAACTTTGGTTACAATCGAAACCGTATGGGAATAATTTTAGCTCTACAAAAACAATGACGGAAGAAGCCTAACATTGTCAATGATACACATGAAACTGACTATAAACAACTAATTTACAAGGTCGAATATAGAAGAAAAAGGGACAAAAATTTGTATTCAAAGGTCTCCATAGAAATTATTGAAAACATCACCTAAGAGGAATCCTTCAATGGCATCACGATGACTAGTTTTTCCGACAACAATTGTCATGCGATCTGTGGCTTGTATTATTGCAAAGAAAACTAAGCACATGAAGATTTTTGATGCAGCTATATTTTATTAGAGGAGACAGTGGAAAATTTTGAGTATTTAAATGCATATGAATAAATATGAGGATCTCTAGATTTAATGTAAACTGTAAATGCATGGATTTAATTCTTCTCAGTGGTGGATTGCTATTTTTGAAATCTCCAAGTAATTATTTTTGTAAATATAGGTTTGTTCTTTCTCCAACATTCACTATATTTCCTCTCAAAAAATACAAAAGAGTCTGAAATGGTTGACTCAACACTCAAAATAAATATGTACCCAAGAATAGATCCCATAATTCTTAACTATTGATGATGACATGAGTGAACCTAACTGGTAAATTTAGGGATTCCTCTAAATGATCCAAGTATAAAATTCTTTGCATACATTTCTTTGGTAGGGATCTTCACATGAATTCTCTACATGTTTCTTTTCTTGAGAGATGTTGCACCATGTTTTTAACCGAATCAATATTTTTTTATGATTTCTTAGATCAAAACAACACTATCTAAAACCAAAATATAACACCATACTCTATATAAACCAATTTGTTCATCTCGCAATTCATAATGGAGGCTTGTAAGAGAATCTTGTCACTCTTTTATTAACAATTAATCCTCACACAGAGACGCACAAATAATATCTTAAAAGACTCTCATTTTGAACAAGTGAAGGAAGTTAAAATGCTCGATACCCGATAAAAGGCATCTATCAAATTTAATCAATAGTAAATCGAGTAATATTCACACACTATATTGGAATACATAAAACTAGATATCATATAGACAAAACTACAATAAAATAAGATCCTAAATAATAGGATCATAACAATAACTGAGAAAAATAAAAAAACCATGAGAGGTTAGGTGGGTATAAAAATATGAGCAATAAGATTTTTTCCTAAAAATAATCAAGATCTTATTGGTGAGTTTATGGTGGCACACCATAAGACAAAACCCTATTACCCTATGATAATGGTACTGCTGAATCTTTTAACAAGATTATAGGACAAACACTAACAAAAATATGTGATGTTGGAAGGAAAGACTGGGATGATAAAGTCTCTGTTGTACTTTGGGCATATAGGACTACCTATAAGAGGTTGAATAAGGCCACACCCTTTCAGTTTGGTGTTTCACATAGAGGATGAATTACCTATGAAATTCATGTTGAAATCTTTGTGTATTGTCTGCGTAGGAAGACTAGATGATGAAAAAATTGTGGAGGAGTGCATAGATAGGGTAATGCATTTGGATGAGCGGCGCATTATTTTTCGATCGATCCGAAGATAAAAAAGGAAAGGAAAAAGGCTCGACATAATAGGCATATCGGGATAAGAAATTTGAGGTTGGAAAGATGGTTCTTCTATATGATTCAAATTTTTGTGCCACCTAGTAAAATTGAAATTTTATTGGTTGGGACCTTCTATTGTAATAAAGATATAGGAATCGGTGCTTGCTTGAGTTACAAAGCGTTGGTTATCACTTTATTGTCTTGTTACATCAATTAGAGTAGGTCGAAGCCCTACTATAAATAAGTCTTCTTGGTGTTTGTAATAATTCATTACTTCCACTTTGATTATATTTCTTTTAATGCATTTTTTTACTTTGTTTCCTTTCGTCATTGTTATGATTTGTCAATTTAGTTCAATTTTTTGGTTTAATAAGAATGCTTATGTGTCGAGATGATTACTATCTATCGGGTTCATATGCGAGAAGACCACACATACTTTTAGTGTGGGTTGGAGTAGAAATAAGTTATTGCTACTATGATTCATTTGCAAATTGGTGTGTATAGGAAAATTTTTAGAGGTTCTTGGATTTAAGTTACTTAAGGAAATTTTCTCAGACTAAAGACTACATGTAGAAGGATGGATAAAACATGGGATACTACTTGAGATAAGGCATAGTGGATAGGTACTTCAGCGTAGGAAAGTGTGTGAAAGGAGGTATGTGGCCAAGAAGTAGTGCGTGCACTAGAACATGATGATTTGGGTGTGGAGCAATCGAGAAAAAAAAACATGGAAAAAGAAAAAAATGTGTAATTAATGCTGAGTACAAAGGTGGTAGGTATGGAGTAATTAGTGTAAAATGTTTTTAAAAATCTATAAAATGAGTGCTTAAAGTTTTTATTACCTTGCATACTTTGATTTTTTGAGCTGTGAAGTGCATTGAAAAGAGATATTTGAGTGCAAGGTGTGAGAATGATCGAATAGAGTAGAAAACCAATTAAGAAGTGAACACAACCATCACAGAGCTCCATTGTAAGGGTGTTTGAGCTAATGGAAGGTGTGCGGAAGGTAGATTCGTGGGGTTAGGGTTTTCAAAAACAAAATTATAGCTAGGGCACACTATGGAGCATGAATTTAGAGTTACATAGGTCGAATGAGTGTAAATAATTTTTGTGAAAGTCATAATGGCACCCAAAAGAGCACACCTGGAGTAGTTACTCGAGGTAAGAAGTAGAAGGAAGTGAAAGTAAAAGAGGAGGACACTCCTGAGAGAAAATTCGTAGAGATGCAATATCCTAAAGGTGTAATCATGGGATTAGATTGAGAGTCACACATCACAAGAAGTAAATTAAGTTACTACAATCATGGCTTGAAGAATAACAAGGATGAAATTGACAAGGCACTGGTAACAAATAAAAATTTGGAAATAGTAGATGATAAGCCCATCTATGATGATGTGGATCAGAAGATGCTCAAAAAAGTTGGATTTTTGTAGTGTCTAAGCTTCCATACTTTTGCAAGCCAAAAAAATTATACCAATGGTTAATGTTTAGAGTCCATAAGGAATTTTTATATTTCACAGAAGGCATTTTCACCTCATCGTGTGCTTTATTGGAAAGTTGACAAGTTTGAGGATTTTGGGCACTGAGATTGAAAACGAACTTCATGTTGATGATGACGTGAAAGAAACTTCTGTTGAGTTGGGATATGTAAAAGGAGGGCGTTTGATGGACATGGAGAATTTAGGAGACTAACCAATGATTTACATTGTTACACACCTCCTCACTAAGATCAATAACTAGGAGCGTTGGAGTTAGGTAAATAAGAATTCGATCCATATTACCAAGAAAATGTTTGATGGAGTTTTGTATAACTTTTAGACCTCCATTACGATACCATAATTGAGGAAACACTTCAAGGATACTAGATAATTTTTGGTGCTATTTTTTTATCTATTATGTTTGTGGAGATTGGGGTGCTTGATTAGAAAAAGGAGAAGATATGGAAGTTCCTTGAGGAGAATAAATATCTTGCAGATAGATTTACAAAGTACACTTGTGAGGGTACTATGAGTGGTCCTTATAAAAAGGTTGGACATTTGGTACAAGTATATGAACAAGGTTTTTAGTATGAATAGAGGATACCAAAGGATTTACCTCATTGTCATGTTCGATAAGAAGACACAATTTGTAGTTTTTCAACATTTTTGCATTGGTATATTTGGTATGAAGGATGGGAAGTGGAGCCCTTGGTGTATTTCCCTATGATTTCATCATGTGCTAATTTCAAGATTTTGTAAATAGGTATTCCAATAGTTGAAAGTTAATATATGATGCAAAATAGGTGGAATGTGACTATCATACTCTCTAGAAAACATATGTATATCGTAAGTCTTCTTGCATAGAAAACTGATATCTGATGACATTAATATCAGTTCTATGAGCTTGGTGGATGGGAATATTGGTGTGGTTAAGGTATATATTTATCTGAAAACCAAATTAGTATATGGGAAGTACATATAGAAAGAGCTTAAGGTCCCCAAATTTCCCAAGGGAAAGCATACTATTTGTACCTTGCATGATGATGAGCCCAACCCTCATTTCACATATGAGGAATAACTACAGAAAAGGAGGAGTTGGAGGAAGATAGTGATAGATTGGACCATGGATCATGTAAAAAAAATCATGTCATAAGAGGTAGTGTAGGATCTCCTCCCAAGGAAGAAGAAGAAAGGAAATATGAGACTGGTCTTGAGGAGGTAGAGAAAGATTATGGTGGTGCAAGAGACAAAGGTTTATAAGAGTGCCGAGGATAACTAGAACATAGGGTATAGGCACGGGACCTTCAAAACATTTTCTAAAATCACCCGAACATCTCCACCAAGCCCAGAAAATCAAGATGATGAAGAAGAAGCACAAGTATGTGCCTACTAGGGATAATGAGGAGGAAGTATCAGTTGAGACCGTGCACATTTTTCGAGATGCACTAGTTTTTATTTAGAAGAAGAGGAAGGTCATATAAATGAATAAATTTAGCATGATTCATATGTGCTTGGTGACCTAAAGGAAGAAAAATTCCACGCACATGAAGAAGAGGAGAAAGAAAAGGTTATAGGTGAACCATCAGTTGGCCTACTAGGGAATATGGAGGTGCGACAAGTGAAAACTTGGTTCATGATATAGGGATACATATTCCTAATGGAAGGATGTCTAAGAGGCATAAGGAATAAGAGATGTATAAGACATTTGAGTTGGGGTACATTAGTGAACCATCCAATATTATTCGCACTAGGTTCCAAAGTACTCTTGAGCCTAAAACATTATATGGGTGGGATTTAATGGATCAAGAGGCGGAGAACATGCGCACAAGGAAATATGTATATTAGAGAATGCAAACCCATATGGATGAGATAGAATTTGATGTGAAGGATGAAGCATGTGTTTGAAGAAAATGAATAAGGGGGTAGAATTCGTGTACATGATTTTGAAGCCAACAAAATTCACCGATGAATAGGCAAGTAATGCCTTGAAAAAGATGGCGATAAAAAGTGGCATGCTGAAATTTGGATAAAGTGGCAAATATTAGATCATTGCTTGAAGATAAAAAATTATAAATGAACAAGTTAATAAATTAAATGAAGTACACAACAAGGAAAATGATCTGAAGGAGTAGATTATGGATTTTTCTATGGAAATTGGTGGCAAAATTATAGCAACGCATCCAAAGATTTATGCAAAGAAAAATGAAAGATACCCTCATCCTTACACTTCCTATGAGAGTGTGTACATCTTCTACTTAATAAGAATTCAGTTGTGCTAAAATAAGCAAAAGGAGATGCAGAGGCATAAAAGGAATGGAAAAAGGCAACAAAAGCGCACTTTGGATCATAGAATATGATGTCATCACTCGACAATAAAGGATGAGTTGAAGAAGCAAAAATGGGTGCTGCAGATTTGTGAAGATCTAGGGAAGATAATTAAGACAAGGACACTATAGGAAGAAAATTACATCCTTACAGTGATGAAGGATGAGACCATGGGCCTTGAGGATAGATTGGTTGTAATAGAAATGAAGCACAATGCCCTTAAAACAACCACAAGCACCCATGAAGAAAAGATAAAGGAATTAGGGACACTAGTAGCATGGAGAATAGAGGTCATAGAGGGCATGATTTTGAGGCTTGATGGATTAATAAGGGAACCAAAGCACAAGGGTGAAGACATGATATTAGAGGAAATGGAGAAAGTGCTTAGTGATGTTCCCGCGAAGGTGAAAAAGGGGCTAGGAGACTGGAAAGAATTGGAAGATGACATAAAAAAAGAGTACCTTGAACTTTTTCTTCAAAATGAGGGATAAGAACGTTGATTTTCCTCCCATTCCTTACATTCTTGGATTCCATTATTCTTTGGATAAATTTTTAATTCTTTTGATTATTTGAAGAGATAAGATGAGAAACTCTATTGATGAGGAAGGAAATATCATTAGTGTGGAGTAATGTTTTGTTGAAAAAATTGTTTTAGTATTAGAAGAGCATGAAAAGTGTTGGGGTGTGTAAGAGGGAAATAGAAGCACACACAAGTGTTAGTTAAGAAGGGCATGCATAGGAAGGAAATTTTTTGGACTTAGCCAATTTTGAAGCCCTGAGCCAAAAATAGACAATTCCAGGATTGAGTGGAGAGGATGCAATTGTTCCAGAATGGGAAAATGCATGAAGACTTGAAGATGATGGAATTCCTATTTAAGGATAGAGCACATTCAAGGTAAGGATGAAGGGACATGCATAGTTTGGGCTAATAATAGGATTCAAAAATAGGATATTTATATGTTTAATTTATTATTAGCCTAAATGTAGTCATTCTAATATTTTTATGTATGTACGCATGGATATTTTGAGCATGCAACCTATTTTGAGAATGCATGGGTGGTGAAGGGTAAGTCCAAACCCCTATAAGTATGCAATATTATTCCTTATTTTATATAGTTTTGATCTTTAATTGATTTATGTTGTGGCGTGAATTTGTACACATGAATCTATGACAATATTATGATGTATTTAGTTACTATTTTGTGATGAATTAATACAATGGATATTTTTGGATGGATATTGGTTGTTTATGTTTGTCTTCATGGTAAATATGATCTTAATTATGATCTAATCTAATATTATTTCTTATTATGTGTGTTTCCAATTTGAGCTCATGGATCTGATTATTATGATGGAATATACACTTTGATAATGGTTAATATGATTATGCATGCTAACATCTTGACAAGACAATACAAAAGAGGGATTTTTAGCTTCACACACTTTGAGTGAGCATCCATATCTCTCTCGGATGAAGTTCCAGTGTGCTTAGGTTTCGAGGGAAATAATAAAGACTATAATATCCCCGAATCCTATGAAGTGCATATTAGGGGTCACTAAGGGAAAACTCCTTGGGCACATTGTGAACATGGTGGGGAAAAATATTGATCCACAAAGAATAAAATACATTTAAGAATTTTTCATTTACAAAAAGAAAAAAGAGAGTACATTCCTTATATGGAAAATTAAAATTCCTCTCACACTTCGTCTTAGACTTTTCCGAGTTGACTAAACACATAACCGTCATACTAACGCCACAAGTTAAGTTTAAATGGAACAATGAAGGGAAAATGCCATTAGAGGTAATCAATGAAGAAATAGAAAAGGATCCAAACATGGTGCATCTAGACTTTCATAAATAATTCATCTTGTACTGCTATGTTTTGGAGGACACGATATTTTCCATTTTGGTACAAAAGACTTAAGAAGTCCTTGAATCCCCCATAACTTTTATGAACTCTCCTTTAAAGGAGACTTAATTTAAGTATAACCAGCTAGAAAAAATACCTATGCTATGGTAAAAGAGGTAAATAAATTTAGGTTCTACATTCTTAACTCCCACACTGTGGTAATTGTGCCAAGATATGTCATCAAATCAAATCTCATCCAACATGATCAAGTAAATAAATGAGGAAATTGGGTGGTGATAATTTAGGAATATGACTTGGAAATCAAACCTTCAAACCTAGTTAGAGGAAATAAGATATGCAGGTTGATAGCATAAAATGAAAAATTGCATATGAATAATGATACATGGGAACACTTGTGTTGTGAATTTATAGGAAAGAACTTTCCTCAAGTCATTTTGTGAACACAAAAAGTGAGTAATATGTGGACATCAACTATTTCTTGACCTATGGTGAGTTCCCTACTCACCTCAATCATAAAATAAAAAGAACACTCAGACCGAGGGTAGCCAAGTATGTCATATGGAACCATGTACTCTATAAGAGAGGATTTGATAGGTTCTTTCTGAGATGCATAGACAAATATAAATAGGAGAAGTTACTAAAGGTGTACTATGATAAAAAATTCAGAGGAAATTTTTCTATGATGGTGACAACTCATAAAATCCTCTGTGGTGGGTAATAATATCCTATCTTATTCTTTGATGCCCAAGAATGGGTCTACAAATGTGAAGCATGCCAAAAATTTGTTAGGATACCACATCTTGATGCACTTCCATTTAAGTCGGTGGTGATCAGGGAGCCTTTCCAACAATGGTGTCTGGATTTAATCAGAGTTATAAATCCTCACTCAAGTGAGGGTCATACCTATGTCCTCATAGTAACCAACTATTTTACCAAGTGGATAGAGGTTATACCAAATCAAGCAAGAAAATACCAAAACACTGTGTAAATTTTTCAAATAAAACATCATTGTTCATTTTGTTATCCCTCAAAAGATCATGGTGGAAAATGCCACATATTTTTCCTCTAGGGATATGACTAATTTTTTTATGGATATGGAATATCTCTGTCACATACATCAAACTATTACCTGCAAGGGAATGGTTAGAAAAATGGTTAATAAGAACATCATTACCATAATTCCTAAGGTGGTAGATTAAAATAAAATTAATTAGCATAAAAACTCTATGATGTGTTGTGGGTAGACAAGATAACTCCAAAGAAATGAATTGGCATGTCTTCACTCCAATTGCTATATGAGATTGAGGTAGATATTATTGTCACTATGGAAATACCAGAAATCAAATTTATTTAAGAAGTGGAAGATGAAAAATATGGTGATGCTATTGATAAAATAATTTTTTTCTTGAAAAGCTTGAGGAAGATAGGTTTTGGACCAAATCAAAGAACATAAATTAAAGGTCAATATTTTTTTTTGATAAGAAATCCAAAGCCATAAACTTCAAATTTTAAGACCTTGTTATTCTTTGGGATAAACGAAGAGTACCAAAGGGAAGAAATGGGAAGTTTGACTCTTTGTGACTTGGTCCATTATATATTCATGAAACTTGTGAAGAAAATTCTTTTTATCTATCATATCTGGATGGAAAATAGTTGGAGATTCATTGCAACAAGAAATATCTAAAATTATACAAGCAATAAAAGTGAGTTTTACCCTGCATTTTACCATAGGTTATTTATGCATGTGTTTCCTTTTTCCCTTTTTTGTGTTGTGTGTTCCCTTTTTATGTGTGTTTTTACTCATTTCAAGCTATCTATTGCTTTTAAAAACTTTGTTAAGCCCAATGAATAAGGAAATGGTAAGATTTATAAATTGAGATTATAGAGTTCCTTCTCATCCTTTCCTCACTTTTTTCAATCTATAATGAGTCCCCAAGTGATATCCAAACATTTTCTTGTGTTTTTGTAACGTAAAAACTCACTTGAAAAAAGGAAAACTATACCCTAGTGTCAAAAAAATCATTATAAACCTTACTTGACACCCCTCCAAATCGGTCCATCCCCTACATATGGACTCTCCTCATCTTTGTAATTTCTATGTTTGTGGTCCTAACCTCACCCATGTTATTGAAAAGATGAAAACTTGTTCACATGATTCTTTTGATAAAGTGTATTTTAAGGCGAGATCTTTCAAGAGGCTTAATAATGTCTATTTTTAACCTTTCTTGGGCTAGTGTATACCCTCCGAAGTTGATTTCAGATCTTAAATTAATAAAGAAACTCTATTAATTAGCCAATATAAATTTACAATTTATTTAGTAATATTTAGGAAAGATATGGATATTCAAGAGCAAGTTAAAAAAACTTGGTTTTGGAGGCGAAACGAGCTTACACTTTGTGAAAAACACTTGAGCTTCGGGATATGATTTTGGGACCTCCAAAATGAGTTAGAGGTCAAATAAAATATCAATGGAAATATTATTAAATTCCCTACAAGGTGGAAATATCATATTTTTCACCACATCTATTTATTTTTTCCACAACTCATTCTTTTAGAGCACAACTAAAGGTGTTGATCAAAACATACATTTATGAGAAGGTTATAAGTTGCATTAGACCAGTGTAAATTTTAGTGGCTAATCTTCATTAATTAAATTTTTTTTTGAAACTTGGGTTTGGATAATTTTAAGGGGCTAGTTTTCCTACAATTTTACCGAAATTTTCAGGGTACATGTTAGATTTTTAGGTTGCTTCGCTATAGTTTACAGTAATAGAAATTTTTTATATCCAAATCACCATTACCACATCCATAAAAGAGAAGTTTTCTATTGGTTGGTAGGTTAATACTACCATATGATTGTTGATACTAGATGACATCATTTCCTTTCACCTCATGGTATTCACTAATATTTCTAAGTTCATTTATAGAAATTCACCAAGTAATATATATAGTAAAATTTTAGGGGTTCTTAAAATTTACCCTAAATCAGACCTTGATATCATTCGAATACTTGTCAAAATGTTTTTTCCATTCAAAATAATATAATGAAGTGCACAAAAATTCATCTGGAAGCTCCGAAACATCATTTTAAAGCTCCTCTCCAATGTATAAGATTTGTCCTTAGTATAGTTTTTGAGTCCCATATGGCAAGATGATGCTAAGCCTTAAGGCACACATTTGTGTCCCGTTTTTCCCTTTCTAAGGGAAAATAGGGGAAAACAGTTCACCCCCTCCATAAGCCTCATGGACGCACCACATGACCATGGGAGGCTCTAATAAGTAATTTTTGTCATTTTTCCAACCCCGCTCAAAGGAATCCATGTTGGACACTTGTCATTGTATGCATGAGAATAAATGTGTGATTCCTAGACACACACTACCTCCCAAGGTCATGTCAAGATAGATGGAATGAAATGAATGGGATGGTATTATGATGGGTAAATAGGATGTAGGTAGAATAGATGAAAGTGAAAACAAGAAATTAGGGAAACCTAATATTCTCAACTATAAAAATGTGTATCTATTGATTGAGGGAAATAAATGCCTATCATAATTTCTCAAGGATGATTCAATGATTAAGGATGATCTTCGTACATAATTTTGGGTCAATATCAGTAGAAACAAACAAGACTCTACTTGGTTGTGGAACAATGGTAAAATTCCCTTCTTCGTCTATGAATTCCTCTCCAAAGAGGGGCATAAAGATATGGTGAAAGATGGGGTAAGAGAAAATAAGATATCATGAAATAAAATATCTACCCAGCTATTTTATTATGAATATTCAAAAATGTCTACCTCTTCTTTAAAAGAAATGAGATGGTGAATACTATAAGGTGGGACCGAGGTAGTTCTCAAGATAAGCTCACATAAACCTTGGTCAATATATTTCAATCATGTATCAATGTTTTGTTCTCGCGTAAATTGGATCACAAAATCTACATCTTGGATATCATGGAACTTTAATGGTCATATGAGTACAAACTAAGAAAATGCAAAAGTAAGCAAAAATGAAAGAAACCAAAGGGACTAAAGCCAAGGTATGATATCCTACAACAATATGGACACAATGGGTTTTATTCATTCCAAATTTAATTAATCTAAGTTCTTACCTTAAAATAAACAAAGAAAGAAAATATGAATTAAATAAAGTTTATTGATTTCAATTTTGATTCAATTAAATCTAATTACAAATATTTAACCAAAGAAATATGAAACAAACTATATAATTACTTTTTTATTTTTTAAAGAAGATTTTAAATGGAAATGAATAAAATAAAAGAAATCTACAGATAACTGAATTACTTCTAAATTAAGTAAAATCTACTTGTACACAAATAAAATATACATGGAATAGTCGGATGTGGCTATTCATCTATTGTAGAATGTGAAGCTTAATCTAAAGTAAAAAGAGGTCTTCTCTAATTTGTAATTGTGGATTTTTTACTTATTCTAACTTTCCCACTCATAATCAAGGGAAGAAATAAGGCATATTTGAAGCAATTTCTTCTTCCCCTGAGATTTCCCTGGTAGAGAAATGGATTGCATAGAAAAATACTAAAAATGAAGAAACACAATAAAATCATATATACATAATATTCCTCAGGATTATTTCCTTAGCAGATCCACAAGGATGAACATGGAAGAAGTTTTTCACTAGAATATTGTTCATATGCACGTAAATCTAATCAATAAATAAAATGAAATCTACAGATGTTCTAAATGAATAATTAAGGAAAACAATGCACATGAACTTCCTCTAAATATTTTCTCAAGAAAATCCATAGGGACAAGCTGAGAAGGAAGTATCAATGGAAGCTACTTATAGGAAAATGAATAACTATGAATTCTACTTCCTTAAAACAAGCTATTGATTTAACAACAAATATTGATTCTATATTAAAATATTTGAAGAAATTTAAATAACATCCTCAATCTAGTTATCATATAAATTAGATGATTGCTAAGTGTGGTTATGATTCTATTTATACCCTCATCTTACATTCCACGAGATGAGTCCAATTATTCTAGGGAGTAGTATTGGTTGGTTGTAGAAGAAATTGTGAAGACGTTGGAGTAGACTAGTTGCAGGCTAGCTGGTCTCAAATGCAGGCAATGAAGCAACAAGGAAATGATCCGAGTTTCTTGTGTAATTCTTGGAAATATTTTAGCAGAGTAACAATGTAATAAAAATAAATAATGTCTTATCAATGTTTCCTGGATAAAACTTGGGTTTTATAGAAAATAATAGGGAAGAATTCCAACACACTTGGGAATCAAGAAATTATAGATCATCCTAGGAAGGGGAAATCAACATTTTAAGAATAGTAAGGAAGGAAGAGGAGTTCCATACGTATCCAACAAGATTAAAATAATGGGAAATGGTCAATAAACGTGTGAGAAATACATTAATAATCCTACAACATGCATATAAAACTTACAGTCTAGAGTATCGATTAAAACACACCGAACCTCCAGCAGTACGAAGACCAGTGGTTACAAAACCATTGTGGAAGCTATAGAACTAAAGAGGAAAACACTAATGAAAAGGGGCAGAAATCCTTTACAAAAGAAATAAAAACAAAGGAACTAAGAAATAATGAAGAATAAATTATATAGGCATGTTCTAGACAAGGAAATGGGACTTGGACTTCATCATTTTTGTGGAAACAAAATTTATCATCATATGGGATTTTTACTGTTCCACCAATGTAGCACCATACAATTTTGGGTGCCTACATATTGCCTCATCAAAGATTGTTTTTAGCTATGAATGGGCATAAAATGAAAGTTATGAGTAAGGTTCTTTCAAACGGGAAAGTTTGAAATTATACCTCATTGGTTTGTGTATTGAAAATATGCCAATCCAAGATTTTGACCACCTACAAGAGAAGACAAGAATTAAGTGTAGACAAAAACATAAACACAAAAATATTTTGAACTAAAATGAAAAGAGTACTTTCCATACCAACGGGTAATAAATATGCCTACGCCAAAGGCCCATCCCTATATACACACACTCAAAATGACACTAGAAAACACACTACATATTAATTTTTACCATTTATAGAAATCATTACTCACCCGCTTAGTGATTTTTAGAGATTTGGGTTATTTGTGACCATTTCTTGCAAGAGTACATCCAAATCGATGAGCACTTCAAGATGATGGCGAACAACTAGTCATAGAGCAGAGGGTCATGATCAGGTAATTTATTTACATTTATTAATTTTTCCTAAAATGTAGGATTTAGTTAAAACTAAATGTAGGGGGTAAGTTTTATTTTTATAGAAAAATGACCACAAGGGGGGCACCACTTAGGATATGTAATTTGTTTCACTTAATTTTTACATTTATGCTTTTATGGTATGACCTAAGTTTTTGGGTAGAGCCGGTGTGACAGCTTACACAACCACCATCTACGAGAGCACCAATTTCACAACTAATGCAATGGTTACGTAACCACTACCATGGTAGAATGAAGAATGCACAACCACACTTGTAGTTGTGTAAATGACACTTGTATTAAAAGTGGTGGTTACATAAGCATCGGGAAATTTGTATTTTATTGGCTACGTATGGATTGTTTTTGGTTTTTTCTTATATTTATACCATTTTTTGTGAGCTTGTTATATATATATATATATATATATATATGAGGTTCTAACTTGATATTTTCTTGATTTTTATTGATGCAAAGAGGCTATGTTAGATGGATCAAATCTGAAAGTAGGAATGGTTTCCCAAGATCTTGAAGGGTTTGACCTAGGCTAAGGGGGATTATTAGGGAGGAAGTCATTTGTAGGATTTTGTCGACACGGATCATTTATCCCGCAAGTCACTTACTTTGTGACTTATTGAGTTATTGGGATGTAGATCAAAACACTTTCTAGCTTCTTGAAGCCGAGGGTGAGTGGACTATCACCTTACGGGATGTCTACCAGATTCTTTGAGTTCTTGTTACTAGTAAGAAGTTAGCGCTAAAAGTGCTTGTTCGATAGCCGAGGCTCACAATTGGGCCACTTATCTGGGAGATGCACAAACATCTCGATTCCAAAGTGCGCAAGAAGGGTCTAGATTGGCTTCGGTTGATACAACACCTATCCCTACTCTACACAAGGCCATCATTAGTATCATGGCCTCACATTTGATTGGGGACAAGGGAGGGGATAGGTTCTTGTTTTTTAGGGACCCCATCGTTAATAATATCAGGTTATAAGGAAGATACTATACACGGGGGAGTAGAAATTTAAGGGACCAATTATCATGACCTATATTAGATTTTCAAATTTTGGGCTAATTCCCTTAGCCATATCATACTTGTTATGTCTTGGGTGCATGAGAGGATGATCCCCTACTAGGGTAGTTAGGATAACAGTCCCATAATAGTTAGAGAAGTGAGGTGGGTGGACATGGCTCCACTTAGGGGCCCATATCAGTTAGTATCTAGATTGACCACAACAGACATGATTGTGCAACCATATCAGGATATGATCGGTAGATGGGGTTAAGAGAGTATCAATTTGACCACATGGCAGACCATAATTAAGTTGATTGATCAAACTAGTAGAGCAGAAAATAATTTGGTACTCGTGGTACCCCGAAGTTTTGGTTACCATATGTAGATGCTCTCCCGGTGGATGTCACAATTTACAAGGGTATATGAGAGTCTAGATATTCCCATAGAGGACATTTAGAGTAGAGGATGAATACTCTTGGGATTCCTATTGGTACATAATAAGACATGTCGATCCAACTACCGGGAAAGAATTTAGGCCTAGATATGTGATCCTAATTTTTGTAATCCCGACATTGAGTGAGGAGGAGGATGAAAAGATAAATTCAAGCTCGAGAGGAGGAGACAAACTCCTAGTGACAGGGGATGGGAGATAACTTAGACCGGATAGAGTTGAGGTAGATGTAGAGGATGAGACAGGTGTATCCCGAGTATACAAATGAAGCATGCGTACACCCATATAGTGTGGAGGAGGAGGCTAAGACTGAGGGAGAGGATGCACCAAATGTCAATATAAGATAGATGTGTGGAAACCTGATTGAGTAAACACTTTTTTCTATACTCACTTTCTACATTAGAGGTTAGTAAGTTATTCTAATTGCTTTTTATTTTTAAAAGTTTTCAAACTCTACATTATTTTCTTACACTTCTCAGCCATTGTGTATGGATGGCGAGATCTCATTCAAAATACACTCCTTAAAATGTTTTTGATACCTACAAAGATGACATGATATTAGTTTCTTATTAACACGAGACACCTAGTAATGAAGGGTGACCATACTGAAATATTTTTGACAACCTTATGTATTACATAGGTGATGACCTAGATTATACTAGACATCACATTGCATGAATTTAGAGAGAGACAAAAATGAGGATACTCACGAATGGAAGCCACCTCTACTTGATCACCGAAATGGGTAGTCACATAGTCATTCACATAGGTCTATACAAGAATGCTCTTAGGTTAAAATGAGATGTTATTGACATCATAGAGTCATACCAGAGTCTTTATGAAACTACCGCCCCTTCACATGGGTCAATGATAAAGGGATAGGGTTAGAGAAATTATTTTTTTGAGACAATTTTTGATATGTATCAATTTTTTTATATTTTGGGCTCGTGATTGAGAATTGTTTACTTTATCATTGTACATGAGAAATTTGACATTATATATATATATATATATATATATGGTTTGAAATTTGCAAAGTTTTTTATATTTTAAAATGTATGCTATAGATGATGATGCAATGTGGTAAAAACATGATTTTTATGACTATCCATATGACAACAAATTGTAAATTAGATACTTTTTTCTCAATTAATATTTAACATTTCTATTTCATTGGTAAATTGTGTATAATGTGGTATGATTAAAATATGAACTCACTTTGCATTCTCAACTCCATGCAACTAGTAGGATGTGAGGGCTCATCACTAAGAGTCAGGAATGATGTAAGTTATATGACTTGAATAATGTGAATGTGAATGATGACCAAGAGGTGATACTTTGAAAAATTTCTAATTATAAACTTGTAACTCAACCATAGCCAAGATTAACTACCCATTTTGAAATGAATTCTACTTGCAAGTTTGACTAGACATAGGTTCATGGATGGCTTGTTCGTTGACAAAATCTGATTTTTTAGGAATTAATCTCTCCTAATGTACACATCTAATTCATTTTCAAGAGAATTTTTAGAATCAATTTCATTAATTTCTTTATTTGTAATTTTTGATTCATTATTATGAGCCCCTAAATCTTTCCTTATGGCACTAGTAAGAAGCATTAGATCATCACTGAGTAAAATACATAGGTGAGTAAGGGTACTTCCTCCTTTCCCATTCTTATGATACTAGTAAGAAGCATGGGCTCATCACCGAAGGTTGGTGGCGGCGAGAACTATAGATTTATTTTTAAATGAATGAAATTTGGGTTTATTATTTGTTTATGTTTTTAATTTTGACTTGGATTTGAGTTTTTCTTTAAGGATGGAACATTTTCCCCTAGCCTTAACCCCACATAACTAGTGATAAGCAAGGGATCACCACTGAAGGTTGGGATAGGAAAATAATACTCCCGGTTAAATGTTTAGAATTTTTCTGTTATAAAGAGATATTTTTAGGGAGAATTTATCATCAAGAATATTCTAGTAAAAACTATGGTAAAATAACACCCAAATTGGGAGAAACCATGAAGAACAATAAGCATACAAGTCTTTGTAGTAGTAATGTCAAAAAAATTCACGTGAGAGGAGATGATAATATAGATTGGATAATTCAAGGATGTAAGATGGATGTTAAAGAAGTATGATAAATAAATTATGAAAATGTTTGAAATTTTAAAAGGAACTTGAAAAGTAAGTTTCTATGATGCCCTAAAAATTCATTCACAAAATGACTAAGTTAGAGGTGGAAAAATTATGGAATTTTTTTTTGTTTAGTTTTAGATGGAATTATTTGGAAAATAATTTCAAGTTTACATTATAAGTTTGTTACTATGCATCATTGCATGATACCACTATGCTTCTCACACTTGCTAGTTGCATACATATGCATTCATGCAATAAATGGTTAATTAGGATGATCCATTAACCATGTGAATATACCCGTTCAAAGGAAAGATTAAGAGCAGTCATGAGGATGGATCCACGATGGCACTCCTATAAGCCATATTTACAATATTATATATTCACATAGGAATTATCCCTTTAGGTCTTATTTAAGGCATTTGACCTCTTTTAATGCTCCATTAATAAATAATTGTTTATTTACTTAGGAAACATTCACTATTTAATGTTTGACAAGGTCATTCATATATTTAACTCATTATCTTATTAAAATGAAGGGACCAAACGGATTTACTTGGTTCAAGGAACACTATTTAACCTTCACGGAGTATTCAAAACTATAATAGAAAGATATACATTTATAATTTATTATGGAACCTTAGTTTTAATAAATAGATAATATTTTATTATATAACAAGAAAAAACTTATATTGTGTAGGATTAATTTTATTCAAAAACAAAAAAACTCTCTAATACATTAGAAAACATTATAGTAAATGGGATATAATTCATGATTAGAACATTAGATTAAAAATAAATAAAATCTTATTCATAAAATATAATATGTATTCTTTAGGAGGGTAATTTACACGAAATTTTAATAAATCTTTCCCCATAATGAGTTACATTACACTTTAGTTTTTAAGTGAGCTAACCTAGTTATAAATGGAGGCACCTATCAAATCAATTGGCTAACTTGACCATGTGGAGGAGAAGGATTTATCTTGAGCCCTTAAATTGGGATAATCCTCAACCTAGGATCTAGGGTAGGTGGGAAAACACTAAGTTTCATACATTTTATTGTATCCATTATTCCTTTTTCATTTTAATTTCATCTCTTTTATTTTTAATATTCCCTTCCATTTTCTTTATTTTATACACGTTCAATGGAGGCTCAACAATCTTATGTAGGGTGGATTGTAAAAATGAGTATATGTACAACTATAATTTATAAGTTCTATTTAAGTTATATATATATATATATATATATATATATATATATATATATATATATATATATATATATATTAGGTTTTGGGCTTGAAGGCGGCCATGACCAACCCACCCCACCATATATTAAAATATGTTTGGGTGGGTCGGCCATGGACACCACCCTTCTTAACATGTATATTAGGTCACAACTTATACAGGGATGTGGCCCTAAATCCATTTATTTATTTTGTTTATATAAGATTTTAAAAAATATTTATACGACTATGGTTTTATTTTTATTATATATTTATTTTATTTTATTTTTCTAACATTTATAAATTTTATAACATATCACCGTGGATAAAAAGGTAAATCCTATATTTCTTAATTATTATCGTTATTTTTAGTACTTTATAATTGAATAGGTTAGTTTATGCTTTATGATTTACATTATATATATATATTAAAAATACATTTAGATAATCCTATTTGTATGATATGTATATTTTTAAACTATAAAAGTTTAATTTTAATAAGATTATATTATATATAGATAGATATACGATATCTACAAGATATTATATTATTTCTAATATATATGTCTCTATTTTTTTCTTTTTAGGTATATATATATATTTCATTTATATCAATTATATTATTATTATACTAGTTTAAATGTATAACATTCTTATATATATTAAATCTATAGTTTTCTTATATTCTTTGAATAAAAGTCATATACAACATTTGACGTAGATTAGCATCAGTTTAGAATATTTTATAATCGTCTCTATGTAAGTATAAATAATATGTATGAATATATATATATATATATATATATATATATATATATATATATATATATATATATCTGTGTGTGTGTGTGTATTAATAACAACGTACTATAAATTAGAACATTACAATATACAACCACATAGTTTAATAGATGATTTCATTGACCTAATAAACTCATATATATCTAGTTATTAAGACCTCGGTTTCCAAAATTGTTGATAGATTTTACACTATATATATGTCACTATTAAATTGATTTAACTTAACTACATCATAATTTCTAATCAAGAGAGGATGGTTTAAAACAAAGTTCACGATATAATACTTGTAGTGCATAGTTTTGTAAGTATTTTTATATCCCAACCTTGGTAACAAAAAGGGACTCCATTGTTCCAAGTTGGTAAGATCTTTAAAACACAAATCAAGCTTGTACAAATATACTCCTAGTAAGTTTAGCTAAATGGTAAATATACCACTTTGAAGTACCGTTATAAACACAATTAGTAAAATGTTTGAGAAGGGTGAGACTTTCATTCTTTTTTTTGCACTAAATGATTGAGAAAGGAGTTCGTTCGACAACTATTGATTCCTAATCTTTTCCACCACCTAGGTTTTAGCTTTAAGAAAAGTAATAAAACTTCCCAAAACACTCCATTGAAAAATACAAATGAAATTCATTCTTTTAATCAATACGCACACCCACAAGTAAGAAATTGAAGAGTGAGAAGGAATAATCAAGGAAATATTTACTTCATTCCACTAACCATTTCCAATTACAACTTGAAACACAAAGAATGTAAAAATAAGTCTTTCATTTTATTTTCAATGCAACATTTTAAATTTTTGTAAATAACTCTTACAAGAAATAGAGAAAAATAAAAAGGAAAATTCATATCATTTTGTTAGCCATTGAAAATATAATCCCTTATCATTGTTTGTTCATACATAGATGTCAAATGCCGACTACAAAACATAATTTTACCACTTGCTTTACAATGCTTATAAGCATTCATAGAACAAACTTGCGTAAAACTATATATAATTTCTAAATGGATTAAGGGCGTAAGTTGCATGAGATCCATTAACAACATCTAATCATAACTTCATTCAACTTCGATATTATTCATCACAACACTCCCATATAAAAAAGGATAAATCGACAACGTTTACCACCTAGCCATGCAATGGGGGAATGATCTCATCCCCATGGGCCATTGCCACATAATTTTCCTAAATCACAAAGTGATCAAGAACTAATAACTACACTTTGGAATAACGGCTTCACAACACCCACAACACCACATAACCGTGTAAAAAAGTTCATAATAGTCAACTAACAAAGGGGACAAACAAATAGTTATGTCAACCTCAAAAACATAGTCAATACACACGATCAAACCATCTATGGTTTTAAATGGGGAAGGAATGTACAACATTATACTATGTATCAATCCACTAGGAGAGGGTAGCTAGCCGTCGGTTCCTCCATAAGAATAAAATATAAAATGGATCCATACTTGTACCTCTCATGTCCACAACCACTTATCACTCCCATAGGACTATTTTCCCCTCCCCTTGGTTCCTCCAAAACAAGAGCTAAAGAAGGAACATATCTATCACTTCAAAATACTATGTATTTATCCGTGAAAAACACATTACCCCGCACATAATACCACTTACATTCCCACAGTGGAATCATGCAAGATTCAAACAAAACAATTAGTCATAAAACTAGGATGTATCCAAGTGGGAAATAAAAATCATGATGCCAAAATCAGTTCAAGGAGTAGAAATTACATTACAAATAGAGAAATAAAATGGGTTAGGCATACCTAATAATCACTTGTCCCAAAATGATCTTGAAGCAAACATTACCTAACACTCGGAAAATATCATAATCCTTCCAAGAAATAAAAAAGTAACAAAACCTCCCTAAGACCAAGTAAACTCCCCCAAAACAAGCACAATACTCCAATTTATAGAAAACATGAAGGTGGAGGATCTCATAGGATCATGCCATGTGGCATGTTCCATCCCCAAAATAACTCTAATCCCCAAGAATGACATGAAATCCCTTACACAATCACATGGGTCATTCCTTTCAAAAATCACTTGACTTTTATCATGCCTTGAATTACACTCAAGGCACATCCGAAAATCCTCACACAAAATAAATAAAGCATTGGAAAATAATTTAAATGGTGTACATCCATAAAACGTGATTTTAAAGAAATCCCAAAAGTCATTTTGAGGGAGAGGATGCACCAAATTTCGATCTAAGATAGATGTGTGGAAACCTGATTGAGTAAACACTTTTTTCTATACTCACTTTCTACATTTGAGGTTAGTAAGTTATTCGATTGCTTTTTGTTTTTAAAAGTTTTCAAACTCTACATTATTTTCTTACACTTTTCAGCCACTTTGTGTATGGATGGCGAGATCTAATTCAA
The DNA here is from genome assembly GCA_018340775.1 of Taxus wallichiana var. yunnanensis. NCBI lineage: Eukaryota > Viridiplantae > Streptophyta > Pinopsida > Cupressales > Taxaceae > Taxus > Taxus wallichiana. Next base: position 247,253,429 of record CM031242.1, read on the forward strand.
AATACACTCCTTGAAATGTTTGTGACACCTACAAAGATGACATGATATTAGTCTCTTATCAACACGAGACACCCAATAATGAAGGGCCACCATACTTGAAATATTTTTGACAACATTACATGTTACATAGGTGATGACCTAGATTATACTAGACATCACATTGCATGAGTTTAGAGAGAGACGAAAATGAGGACACTCACGAATGGAAGCCACCTCTACCGATCACTGACATGGGTAGTCACATAGTCATTCACATAGGTATATACAAGAATGCTCTTAGGTTAAAATGAGATGTTATTAACATCATAGGAGTCATACCAGGAGTCTTTAGGAAACTACCGTCCCTTCACAGAGGGGTCAAGGATAAAGGGATAGGGTTAGAGAAATTATTTTTTTAGACAATTTTTGATATGTATCAATTTTTTTATATTTTGGGCTCGTGATTGAGAATTGTTTACTTTACCATTGTACATGAGAAACTTGACATTATATATATATATATATATATATATATATATATATATATATATATATATATATATGGTTTGAAATTTTCAAAGTTTTTATGTTTTAAAATGTATGCTATGGATGATGATGCAATGTGGTAAAAAAATGATTTTTATGATTATGCATATGACAACAAATTGTAACTTAGATACTTTATTTCTCAAGTAATATTTAACATTTCTATTTCATTGGTAAAATGTGTATAATGTGGTATGATTAAAATATGAACTCACTACATTCTCAACTACATGCAACTAGTAGGATGTGAGGGCTCATCACTAAGAGTTAGGAATGAAGTAAGTTATATGACTTGAAGAATGTGAACGTGAATGATGACCAAGAGGTGATACTTTGACAAATTTCTAATTATAAACTTGTAACTCAACCATAGCCAAGATTAACTACCCATTTTGAAATGAATTCTACTTGCAAGTTTGACTAGACATAGGTTCATGGATGGCTTGTTGGTTGAAAAAATATGATTTTTTAGGAATTAATCTCTCCTAATGTACACATCTAATTCATTTTCATGAGAATTTTTAGAATTAATTTCATCAATTTCTTTATTTGTAACTTTTGATTCATTATTATGAGCCCCTAAATATTTCCTTATGCCACTAGTAAGAAGAATCAGATCATCACCGAGTAAAATACATAGGTGATTAAGGGTACTTCCCTCCTTTCCCATTCTTATGATACTAGTAAGAAGCATGGGCTCATCACCGAAGGTTGGTGGTGACGAGAACTATAGATTTATTTTTAAATGAATGAAATTTGGGTTTATTATTTGTTTATGTTTTTTAAATTTTGACTTGGATTTGAGTTTTTATTTTAGGATGGAACATTTTCCCTAGCCTTAACCCCACATAACTAGTGATAAGCAAGGATCACCACTGAAGGTTGTCAGATAGGAAAAAAAAAACTCCTGGTTAAATGTTTAGAATTTTTCTGTTATAAATAGATATTTTTAAGGGAGAATTTATCATCAAGAAGATTCTAGTAAAAACTATGGGAAAATAACACCCAAATTTGGAGAAACCATGAAGAACAATAAGCATACAAGTCTTTGTAGTAGTAACGTCAAAATTTTGTCACGTGAGAGGAGATGATAATATAGATTGGATAATTCAAGGATGTAAGATGGATGTTGAAGAAGTATGATAAATAAATTATGACAATGTTTGAAATTTTAAAAGGAACTTGAAAATTAAGTTTCTATGATGCCCTAAAAATATCACTCACGAAATGACTAAGAGGTGGAAAAATTATGGATTTTTTTGTTTAGTTTTAGATGGAATTTTTTGGAAAATAATTTCAAGTTTACATTATAAGTTTGTTACTATGCATCATTGCATGATGCCACTATTCTTCTCACACTTGCTAGTTATATACATATGAATTCATGCAATAAATGGTTAATTAGGAAGATCCATTAACCGTGTGAATATACCCGTTCAAAGGAAAGATTAAGAGCAATCATGAGGATGGATCCACGATGGCACTCCTATAAGCCATATTTACAATATTATATATTCACATAGGAATTATTCCTTTAGGTCTAATTTAAGGTATTTGACATCTTTTAATGCTCCATTAATAAATAATTGTTTATTTACTTAGGAAACATTCACTATTTAATGTTTGACAAGGTCATTCATATATTTAACTCATTATCTTATTAAAATGAAGGGACCAAACGGATTTACCTAGTTTAAGGAAAACTATTTAACCTTCATGGAGTATTCAAAACTATAATAGAAAGATATACATTTATAATTTATTATGGAACCTTAGTTTTAATAAATAGATAAGATTTTATTATATAACAAGAAAACACTTATATTGTGTAGGATTTATTTTATTCAAAAACAAAAAAACTCTCTAATTCATTAGAAAACATTATAGTAATCTGGGATATAATTCATGATTAGAACATTAGATTAAAAATAATTAAAATCTTATTCATAAAATATAATATGTATTCTTTAGAGGGTAATTTACACCAAATTTTAATAAATCTTTCCCATAATGAGTTACATTACACTTTAGTTTTTAAGTGAGCTAACCTAGTTATAAATGGAGGCACCTATCAAATCAATTGGTTAACTTGACCATGTGGAGGAGAAGGATTTATCTTGAGCCCTTAGATTGGGATAATCCTCACCCTAGGATCTAGGGTAGGGGGAAAACTCTGAGTTTCATACATTTTATTTTATCCATTATTCCTTTCTCATTTTAATTTCATCTCTTTTATTTTTTATATTCCCTTCCATTTTCATTCTTTTAGACATGTTCAATGGAGGCTCAACAATCTTATGAAGGGTGGATTGTAAAAATGAGTATATGTACAACTATAATTTATAAGTTCTATTTAAGTTATATATATATATATATATATATATATATATATATATATATATATATATGAATTTTTTAGGGTTTTGGGTGGGTCGGCCATGGACACCAACCCCTTCTTAACATGTATATTAGGGTCACGTCTTGTGCAAGTTGTGGCCCAAAATCCATTTATTTTTTATTTTTCTAACATTTATAAATTTTATAACATATCGCCATGGATAAAAAGGTAAATCCTATATTCTTTAATTATTATCATTATTTTTAGTATTTTATAATTGAAAAGGTTAATTTATGCTTTATGCTTTACATTATATATATATATATATATATATATATATATATATATATATATATATATATATATATACAATACATTTAGATAATCCTATTTGTATGATATGTATATTTTTAAACTATAAAAGTTTAATTTTAATAAGATTATATTATATATAGATAGATATACAATATCTACAAGATATTATATTATTTCTAATATATATGTCTCTATTTTTTTCTTTTTTAGGTATATATATATATATTTCATTTATATCATTTATATTATTATTATACCAGTTTAAATGTATAACATTTATATATATATTAAATCTATATGTTTCTTATATTCTCTAAATAAAAGTCGTATACAACATTTGACGTAGATTAGCATCAATTTAGTATATTTTATAATCGTCTCTATGTAAGTATGTATAATATGTATGAATATATATATGTATATATATATATATATATATATATATATATATGTATATATATATATATATATATATATGTATATATATATATATATATATATTAATAACAACGTACTATAAATTAGAGCATTACAATATACAATCACATAGTTCAATAGATGATTTCATTGACCTAATAAACTCATATATATCAAGTTATTAAGACCTCGGTTTCCAAAATCGTTGATAGATTTTACACTAGATATATGTCACCGTTAAATTGATTTAACTTAACAACATCATAATTTCTAATCAAGAGAGTATGGTTTAAAACAAAGTTCACGATATAATACTTGTAGCGCATAATTTTATAAGTATTTTTATATCCCAACCTTGGTAACACAAAGGAACTCCATTTTTCCAAGTTGGTAAGATCTTTAAAACACAAACCAAGCTTGTACAAATACACTCCTAATAAGTTTAGCTAAATGGTAAATATACCACTTTGAAGTACCGTTATAAATATAATTAGTAAAATGTTTGAGAAGGGTGAGACTTTCATTCTTTTTTTGCACTAAATGATTGAGAAAGGAGTTCGTTCGACAACTATTGATTCCTAATCTTTTCCACCACCTAGGTTTTAGCTTTAAGAAAAGTAATAAAACTTCCCAAAACACTCCATTGAAAAACACAAATGAAATTCATTCTTTTAATCAATACGCACACCCACGAGTAAGAATTTGAAGAGAGAGAAGGATAATCAAGGAAATATTTACTTCATTCCACTAACCATTTCCAATTACAACTTGAAACACCAAGAATGCAAAAATAAGTATTTCATTTTATTTTCAATGTAACATTTTAAATTTTCGTAAATAACTCTTACAAGAAATAGAGAAAATAAAAAAGGAAAATTCATATCATTTCAACCATTGAAAATATAATCCCTTATCATAGTTTGTTCATACATAGATGTCAAATGCCGATTAAAAAAATAATTTTACCACTTGCTTTACAATGCTTATAAGCATTCATAGAACAAACTTGCGTAAAATTATACAGATTTCCAAATGGATTAAGGGCTTAAGTCAGCATGAGATCCATTAACAACATCTAATCATAACTTCATTCAACTTCGATATTATTCATCACAACACTCCGATATAAAAAAGGATGAATCCGACAACGCTTACTACCTAGCCATGTAATGGGGGAATGATCTCATCCCCATGGGCCATTGCCACATAAGTTTGCTAAATCACAAAGTGATCAAGAACTAATAACCGCACTTTGGAGTAACACAACACCCACAACACCCACAACACCACATAACCATGTAAACAAAGTTCATAATAGTCAACTAACAAAGGGCACAAACAAATAGTTATGTCAACCTCAAAAACATATTCAATACACACGATCAAACCATCTATGGTTTGAAATGGGGAAGGAATATACAACGTTATACTATGTATCACTCCACTAGAGAGGGTAGCTAGCGTTAGTTCCTCCATAAGAATAAAATAGAAAATGGATCCATACTTGTACCTCTCATGCCCACAACCACTTATCACTCCCATAGGACTAGTTTCCCTCCCCTGGTTCCTCCAAAACAAGAGCTAAATAAGGAACATATCTCACTTCAAAACACTACGTATCTATCCACGGAAAAACGCATTACCCCACACACAATACCACTTACATTCTCACATTGGAATCATGCAAGCTTCAAACAAAACACTTAGTCAAAAATGGAATGTCTCCAAGTGGGAAATAAATATCATGATGTCAAAATTAGTTCAAGGAGTAGAAATTAGATTACAAATCGAGAAATAAAATGGGCTCAGAATACCTAATAATAACTTGTCCCCAAATGATCTTGAAGCAAACATTACCTAACACTCGTAAAATCTCATAATCCTTCCAAGAAATAAAAAAAGTAACAAAACCTCCCTAAGACCAAGTAAACTCCCCCAAAAACAAGCACACTACTCCAATTTTTAGAAAGTATGAAGTTGGAGGATATCATAGGATCATGCCATGTGGTATGTTCCATCCCAAAAATAACTCCAATCCCCAAGAATGACATGAAATTCCTTACACAATCACATTGGTCATTCCTTTCAAACAATCACTTCACTTATATCATGACTTGAATTACACTCAAGCCACATCCGAAAGTCCTCACACAAAATAAATAAAGCATTGGAAAATAATTTAAATGGTGTACATCCACAAAACATGATTTTAAAGAAACGCCAAAAGTCATTTTATCAAATCATCATAAATATTCCTGAATCCCAAAAGTCAAAAAGGGTAAGAAAAGTACGTACAATATGTCATTTTAAAAAGAGATAAAGATCACAAGGCATAAATGATGTAAAAAAGTTCCTAAAAGTGGTGAAAGTGTCATAAAAGGTACACGTACCTCATGGATAGGTGTATGGGGAGTTATTTGAGTGTGGGATAAGGTTTACTTATCCCACACTCTTCCAAAATTTCCCTTAAAAGCCAAATTCGAGTTTACCATAAATGTAAAACTTTGCAATCCATAAAGCATGGGTCTAACATACTAAAAATAATTAAATGAAGTTATCAAAGATTAACAATTTAGTCAAACCAAAGGTTAAATTTAAAAGAAAAATAAATTTAAGTGAAGGAATGAAAGACAAGATTACTCTATGGTAACATTACAAAATAATATTCCCCAACCAAATTCTGAGTTCCGAGTCACTCATTGTTAGCCAATGAGCCCCATGTGAGTTATTCCCCCTTCATCCTCTTTTATTTGTTTTATTTTTTTATTTCGGTACTAAATATCCCAAACACCTATTCATCATCTACACACTCAACAATCACATCATACCTATCTGAAATGATACATATAAATCAATTATACTATTGCACAAACATACACACACACATCAAATATTTTACACACAATTCATATATAATTTCTAAGGTATATTTCTCAACATCAGATAAATTCACCAAGATTTCTATGATTATACATTTTTAATAGAACACGAAACTAATATTACTTGCATCAATTATCCTTCTAAATTTTATTCGTTATTCATCATACAAGCCAATAAAAATGCATACATATCGATTTCTAACAATTATATTTTGTAAATAAATTCCCATAAGTATAAAATTAATAACTTCCGTAACTACCATGTTTCCATAATATAACAACTACAAATCTAATTCATGTTTACAAACTAAAATAAAATACGTGCAAATCATAATCCAAAAAAATAATCATGTATATTGTATCAAACTTTTTCTTTGTATCTAGGCTATTCCAATTATAATGTTGACACCCCATGCCAACTCAATATTACAAAGGGACATATTACATGTAACAACACATCTAGGAACCTCGTTCTAATACAATGCTTGCAAATATTTATATTATTCAAACTATAATATGTAGGAAGAAAAATCTATCTCAACGAAGTCTCGAGGAAAGTGGGCACTACATCCCCCTCCCCTTAGAACATGAATTCCTCCCGAAGTCATAAGGAGTGTTTCCGTAATTCACCGCAACAAGAACTTAAATATGACCACTCTATCACATACAATCTAAGGCTTCCAATCAATCAATTACTAACTACTATGTCCTTAAGGGGGAAATGAGTCAAGTCGTACACTAATTACTTATCAAAATATTTGTTTACTAACAAGACCACCATAACCTACTCACATGTTAATGTATAGGATGATCAATTTACTAAGTTTTGTGAAATTTAACAGCTTCCTCCTACACTCATATTTTACATTTACTTCTTGTTAGACTCCTAGTGAGCTTAGGTACCATAATTTTTTTGTGTTACTTAATTTATTCATTAAATCCCTTGATTTCCTTACTTATAAGGTGTTCCCTTATCTAATCTTAATTATGAATTCATATTGAAATTGGGTTTACTTAGTTTTAATTTTCATACTATATATCCTTCTTATACATAACCTAACTCATCTACTATAGGATTTTAAATTTCTTACATAAAAATTATTATTAGAGTTACCATCCATTATTTTCCCTATTGTAAGCTCCTAACTCAACCCTATTCATTTTTTTCACTAGGTTACTAAAAATTGGGGTTGACGTCCTTTATCACATTTCATGTTATCCTATCATTTCAAGAGGTTTGCTTATTGTTAGCCTAATTGTTATCCTTCTTTATTTTTAAGTTCTTATCCCTAGCAATTATTCCTTCCAATTACACACTTCTTCTTAAATTATTTAGCACTATTGAGACCTTTATTCTTATTTATCTTCCTTGTTTGAACTAATACGGTCATTTAAGCACTTATCTTGAAATTTATATTCCATGTATTTCTCATGATTATTTTCAAACTCTTTTCTTAACAATATTATGGAGAACCCACTTAATTTAGATTATTCCTATCAAGTTCTCTACTTGGTTAATTACTTAGTCTCTTTTCTCTCCTTATGTGAGTGGTGCAATACATTAATTCATTGTACCTTTTGTTAAAATTATCTTATTGGGCTATAACAACATCTAATTTCCCCTTTATAATGCATACCCACTTGCTAAGTTTTCTTCTTGTTTTAGTTATTCACATCATTCTGATTCAAAAATTAAATTCCTTCTTAAAAACTCAATATTATCAAGAAATTTATCATTACTCCTCTTTTAATTTTTAGAATATTAAGGGTTATTTAGTTTATTTCCTCTTATCTTTCAAGTTCATATTCAAATCTCATTCTTAGTGATTATATTTTCAACTTTACTTTACTATGTTGTTGAGGACTTAGAAAGGTTATTCAACCACCTTTTAATTCTTATTATTATGTTTTGATTTACTTACCCCATTTCCCTTGCATATTATCTTGACACATGATTAAATTATAATAACCTTTGCTAAAGTTCTCTTATTTTATTACAACAGTTTTATCTTCACCTTATACCATACTTATGTTTTCTAAAGTTCACTTCCTTCTATTCTTATTATAATATCCTAGTCCAACCATTCAATCTCTTCAGCCAATTATTTTTTTGACATGAATCACTCTTATTTATTACATGGTTATCATTTACATGTGCACAATACATTACTCCATATACCTGTTTAGATGTCTCAATGGTTTATTTACAACCTCTTTACCTCAGCCTATGATTTCTTATTCATGATATTAAATTTTCTCCTACACAAATTTGTTTAATAGTCCCTTGTTTGTTTATCATTTATATTTCAACCAGGCTCTTATTGTTTTCCAAGAAATGTCAACTTATCTGATTTGTTTAAAAGGGGGTAGATTTATCCCATTTGGTTCCACCTTCATTCAATTATTCGCACAATGTTTCAAATTTATTTATTTTACTCCTACGCTTATAATTTATTGTTATACAAGTTTTTTCACTTTCTAGTGTTGTTTAAGTGTATAGGACAAGGTGAGTCCACTTATATTTCCAACATACACAAAATAAGGCTCAAATTGTGCTCAAATATCACTCCTACAAGTTTATTACCATCTTTACAAAGATGAATGGAAGATGAATTCAAATGTACATTCTTAAGTAACCAAATTATATCACAAATCTTGATTTTGGAACATAACATCAACATAAATAAATATATGTCATTTAATATTTCTAAGAGTGTTAACGAAAAGTTTTATAATATTGTATAACCTAAATGTACACACAAATTTGTATAATACACTTTGGTTCTATACTTCATCCAAAAAATGTTACATATAATAATGTCATCCTAAAAATAATTGGCTCGATTTAGTCGTGTGAACCAAAAACAATTATCCCGAGATCTAAGCATTACAAACCTATGCTATGATACCAAGTGTAATAACGTAAAAATTTCACCCACAAAAGGACTAAGTTAGAGGTGGAAAAATTATGGAATAAAGTTTTTGTTTAGTTTTAGAAGGAATTAATCGGAAACCAATTTCAAGTTTATGTTATAAGTTGGTTACTATGCATCGATCCGATGATGCCACTATGGTTATCGCACATGTGATTTATATGCATATGCATTCGAGTGAGAAATGGTTAAGTTCGAAGATCCATTAACGTGTGAATATAAAAGTTCACAAGAAAGACAAAGAGCAAAGATGATGGATGGACCCATGATGGCACTCCTATAAGTCGTATTTACAATATTAAATATTCACATATGGATGATTCCTTTAGGTCTTATTTAAGGTATTTGACCTTTGACAAAGGTCCATTAATAAATAATTATTTATTTACTTATGACATCTTTATTATTTAATTTCCTATAAGTTCATTAAGATATTTTACCCATTATCTTATTAAAATGAAGGGACCAAGTGGATTTACCTAGTTTAAGGAAAACTATTTAACCTTCATGGAGTATTCAAAACTATAATATAAAGATATCCATTTGTAATTTATCATGGAACCTTAATTTTAAGGACTAACTGTGATTTTGTTTTTTTATTTATTCCTAAAAGTTTTGGAGGGACCTTACCCAAGAGTACAACCAAAGGTTCAACAACCAATATTTTGTTATATAACAAGAGCACACTTATATTGTGTAGGATTTATTTTATTCAAAAAACAAAGAAACTCTCTAATACATTAGAAAACATTATAGTATATGGGATCTACTTCATGATTAGAACCTTATATTAAAAATAATTAAAATCTTATTAATAAAATATCATATGTATTCTTTAGGAGGGTCATTTACCACAATTTTTAATAAATATTTCCGTAAAATTAGTTACATTACACTTTAGTTTTTAAGTGATCTTTTACAAAATTAGAACTTACTTATAACCAAATGAGTAAAACCTATTTATAAATGGAGGCGCCTATCAAATAAATTGGTCAATGTGACCAAGTGGAGGAGGAGGATTTATGTTGAGCCCTTAGATTTGGATAATCCTCACCCTAGGATCTAGGTTAGGTGGGAAAACCCAAAGTTTCATACATTTTCTTTTATCCATTCTTCCTTTCTCATTTTTATTTCATCTCTTTTATTTTTCCCTGTTCCCTTCCATTTTCATTCTTTTATGCAGGGTCAATGGAGGCTCAACAATCTTATGGAGGGTGGATTACAAAAATGAGTATATGTATATATATAATTTATAAGTTTTATTATATATATATATATATAATTTTATTTATTATTATTATTATTATTATTATTATTTTAAAAATAAATATTTAATTTATTTATAATATTTTAAAAATATAATTAAATAATCCTATTTGTATGATATGTATATTTTTAAACTATAAAAATTTCATTTTAATAAGATTATATATATATATATATATATATATATATATATATATATATACAAGATATTATATTATTTCTAATATATATTTTTTCTTTTTACTGTTTTATATATATATATATATATATATAAAAATTTATATTTTTCTTATATTCTCTTGATAAAATTCATATACAACATTTGACCTAGATTAACATCATGAAACCTCATGAAACACTCCATTGAACAACAAAACTGAAATTCATTCTTTTAATGAATAAGCACACCCACAAGTAAGAACATTAAGAGAGAGAATGAATGATCAAAGAAATATTTACTTCATTACACTAACCATTTCCAAGTACAACTTGCAACACTAAGAATACAACAATATGTTCTTAATTTTCTTTTTGACATAACATTTTACGTTTGTGTAGATAAATCTTCAATAAATAGAGATAAATAAAAAGGAAAGTTCATATCATTTCGCCAACCATTGAAAATACAATCCCTTAGCACAATTTGTTCACACATAGATCTAAAATACCACATTATAAAACATAATTTTCCCACTTGCTTTACAATTCTTGTAAGAATTCATAGAAAAACTTGAATAAAACTATACAAGATTTTCAAATGGCCTAATTGCGTAAGTTGCATGAGATCCATTAATAACTTCTAATCATAAATTCATTGAACTTAAGTATTCTTCATCACAACACTCCCATATCAAATAAAAGGAGGAATCCATTGATGCTTCTGCTTAACCATGAAATTGGGGAATGATCTCATCCCCATTGCCCCAATATTTCCCTAACTCAAAAGGCTCAAGAACCAAAAACTATGCTTTGGAATAAAACAACACCATAAACACCACACAACCATGCAAACAAAGTTCATAATAGTCAACCAATAAAGGGGACAAACAACTAGGTATGCCAACATCAAAAATAAAGTCAATACACATGATCAAACCATCTATGGTTTGAAATGGGGAAGAAATATACCACCCTATACCACTTATCACTCCACTAGGAAAGGGTAGCTAGCCCTTGGTTCCTCTACAAGAATAAAATAGAAAATTGATCCACACTTATACCTCCCATGCCCACAACCACTTATCTCTCCCCTAGGACTAGCTTCCCCTCCCCTTGGTTCCTCCAAAATAAGACCTAAAGAGGGAACATATCCCTCACTTCAAAACACTACTTATACCTCCAGCTGAAAAACACATCCCCCCCACAAAAAAACCATATACAAGCCACATTGGAATCATGAAAGCTTAAAACAAAACACTTAGTCAACAAAATAGCACGTACCCAAGTGGGAAATAAAAACCATGATGCCAAAATTAGTTCAAGGAGTAGAAATTACATTACAAATAGAGAAATCAAATGGGTTAGGCATACCTAATAATCACTTGTCCCAAAATTATCTTGAAGAAAACATTCCCAGCACTCCACCAATCCCATAATCCTTCTAATCAATCCAAGAATTACCAAACATCTCCCTAAGACCAAGTAAACTCCCTAAAATAAAGCACAAGACTCCAATTTATAGAAAAAATCAAGGTAGAGGATCTCATAGGATCATGTCATGTGGCATGCTCCATCCCCAAAATAAATCCAATCCCCAAGCATTACATGAAATCCCTTACACAATCACATTGGTAATTCCTTACAAACAATCACTTCACTTTTATCATGAATTGACTTACGCTCAACCCAAATCCAAAAGTCCTCACAAAAATAAATAAAGAATTGGAAAATAATTTAAATGGTGCACATCCATAAAACATAATTTTCAAGGAATCTAATAATTCATTTTATCAAATCATCATAAATATTCCCAAATTCCAAAAGTGAAATAGGGTAAGAAAATTACTTACAAGATCTCAGCTTGAAAAGAGAAAAATAAAAAGTCGTAAAAGATGTACAAAAGAGCCTAATAGTGGTCAAAGTGTCATAAAAAGGTACACCTACCTCATGGGTAGGTGTATGGGGAGTTCTTGGAGTGTGGGACAAGGTTTATTTGTCCTACACCTTATAAAATTTCCCTTAAAGGCCAAATTCGAGTTTACTATAAATGGAAAACTTTTCAATCCATAAAATATGGGTCTAACATCCCAAAAATAGAAAGGGGTTAAATTTTACAATCCAACTTAAAAATAATTAAATCAAGTTATCAAAGATGAAAAAACTAGTCAAACCAAAGCTTATATTAAAAAGAAAAAGAAATTTAAATCAAGGAATGAAAGAAAACATTAAACTAAGGTCACATTACACAATAGCATTCCCTAACCAAATTCCAAGCCCGGTGACTCATTCTTGGCCAATGAGCCCCATATAAGTTACTCATCCTTCATCCTCTTTTGTTTGTTTTAATTTTGTTTATTTTGGTACTAAATCTCTGAACACTGTTTGTCATCTCGCTAACTCAACAAACACATCATATCTTCCCAAATGATATATATATATATATATATATATATACACACACACACACACACACACACACACACACACACACACACACACACACACACACACACACACACACACACACACATATATATATGAATTATACTATTGCACAAACACAGACACACATACATCAAATAGTTTACAAAAAATTCATATATAATTTCCAAGATTAAATATATATATATATATATATGAATTATACTATTGCACAAACACACACACACATACATCAAATAGTTTACAAAAATTCATATATAATTTCCAAGATTAATTTCTCAACATCAAATAAATTCACTAGGTTCTCCATGATTATACATTTTCAATAGAATATGAAAACCAATCATACTTGAATCAATTATGCTTTTAATTGTTATTCGTTATTCATCATACAAGCAAATAAAACATGCACACATATCAAATTCTAACAATTAACTTTTTTCAATAAGTTTCCATAAGTCTAAAATCAATTACTTCCAGAATTACCATGTTTCCATAATATAACAACTACAAATCTAATTCATGCTTGCAAACTAAATTAAAATATATGCAAATCATAATCCAACAACATTAATCATGTATACTATATTAAAATTTCATTTTGTATCCAAGCTAGTCTGATCATAAGGTTGGAACCCCATGCCAACTCAATATCACAAAGGGACATATTCTATGTAACAACATGTCTAGGCACATCGTGTCAATAAAATGATTACAGAGATTTATATTATATAAACTATAATATGGAGGATGAAAAATCTATCTCAATATCGTCTCGAGGAAAGTGGGCACTACGGTTTCTAGTTTATAATTGCACAAGATGATAATGTAAATGACAAAGCATTATGAATGGAATAATGTATAATGTGGAAATTCAGTTAATTATATGTAAAAGTGTTTAAGGTGATACGAGTTGACAGACTCTTTAAAATCCTTCCCTCTAAAGTAAACAAATGATATGCATCGTTATTGTAGTATTTCATTACTTGATAAGTCCTTCACCATTTCAGCCAAAATTTCCTTCCTTTAGTATCCTTTTTATCTATCCAATTGTCAAGTATTAACATAAGGTATCCTACCCATATTTCTCATTCATAGAATTTATTGTTGTACAATAACTTATTATGTCAACATATACTCAATGATGTTGTTCGTATCCGAGCCACCTTTCATCCAAAATTTATAAATCATCCAATAGCACTTATCAGCATACATCTTGGTTGAGGATGCATTGTACATACACATGAAGACTTGGTAATTCTACCTCCAGCGGTAAGACCACTTTGGCACCGAAAAACTAAAGAGAAAGGGGTTGTTTCCATCAGATTTTTTACTTGAGATTTTGTAATCCCATAAGGATGGAAATAGATTTAAGTTCCAATATCTCTTGTTCTCCTTAAATGGATTATGGAGGATGGACTTAAAATAATTATTCATATCCTCAACCTATTCATTAGCTTGAGGATAGTATAAATATGTTGTGTGATGAGATATTTTAAATTGAGCACACAACTCATCCACCTATTCCTTTTTAAATTGAGTGTCAATATCCCTATTCAATCGAGACCCCAATTAGACAAGCACCGTGGTGTGACAATCAGTTGTAGAGCCTTTGCCAAAATATGTATGACATACAAGAATTCTTGACACTTTTAGCATGCCCACATGTAATCTAGACCATCATGTTCTAAAGTGGGCCAAAAGTAACCTATTTGGTGAATCTTTCGAGTGATCAAATTCCATCCAACGTGGCCACCACAGGACTATATTGTGTACTTGAAAGAGAATATTTTTGTTTCTTACTAGGCAACGCATCTTACAAACATGCCATCGGATTCTTTACAATAGAGAAGTTCCTTTACAATGACATAGTTTACAGCTATGATTCATAGTTGTTGCATTTGTTGCAAATTGTATCCTTTATGAAAGATTCAATATACTATGTGATTTATAATGTCTGCATACCATGAACAAGAGGCAATGACAGGTATTTCCTCTATATAGAACACATATTCGCTAGGGAATTCTAGATCAACTATCTATATGTAATCTATAGGGTTATCCACTAACCTATTAGCCATTATTTTTCCCTTAATAGACTTTTAATTGATGAAGGTGAGTTCAAATTCACCCATTAATATGATAAATATTCCGGTCTTCTTAGACAAGTATGCTTGAGTCAGAAAATTCACAACATTTCCTATTTAACAAATACCCTTGTCTCTTTGTTGAGCATGTAATGCCTCAAACTCTTAGTTGTGAACACGGTGGCAAGAAAATTTCTCATCTTGGGTATACCTTATTTTATAGTAAAACTTCATATGAATAATGAGATAGTGGCATGTTCTTGACCATCATCATCTTCCTATGCCAACATGTAAACAATCGATACATTTTTTACTTGAGAATAAAAAATTAGAGGATGGTTGGATTTAGGTGGCATGAGTGTCAGTGGGGACATGTGAAAACACTTGTCAGATTTAAACACATTGTGACATTCATCACTCCATTCCTATGAAAAAAATTTCCTTGGTAATCCATTAAATGGGTGAATGACATATGTCAAAGTAGGGAAAAAACTATGAATTACCCAAAGCTTTCCTACAAAAGATATAATGCTTGATTCATCTATTGGTGGGGTCATTTCTTATATTTCTTGAATCTTATTTGGATCTACATAAATACCTCGGATGAAATTATATAACCCAAAAATTTACCTCTTGTGACTCCAAACACTCATTTTTCCAAATTTAGAGTTACACCCTATTCAATTTAAACATGAGAGAATAATACAAAGAACTTTTGGATGATAACCCCATTTCCTATCTTTTTCTAGGAGATCATTAACATACATCTCCATAATCTTATGAATGAGATCATGGAAAATATATGTCATGGCTCATTAATATGTGGCTCCCACATTATTCAAACCAAACATCATAATGGCATAAAAAAATGTCCCCAAGGAGTAATGAAAGTAGTCTTAGTTTGATCCTCCTCAGAAATCCTTATTTGGTTGTATCTAGAAAAGTCATCCAACTCAAGATCAATTGTTAAATCAATAATGATGTCAATAGAAGGCAATAAGAAATCAACTTTTGGGCAGGCCTTATTATAGTCCCTAAATTTAATACATATGGGAATCTTCTTCTTCTTTTGAAGGATCGGTGCAATGTTAGACATCCACATATAGTAATATATTGGCTTAATAAACCCTTAAGAATTTTTATCACTTCCTCTTTACCATAAAAGAAACTCTAGTCTTCATACGTATTAACCTATGTTTTATAGGATTTAAAATAATATTATTGATTAGGTTATTAACTAATACATCAGGAGTGACACTTGTCATCTCCTTGTAACTAAAAGTAAAGGCTTTAGAATGTTCTTTGAGCACCTTGGTGTTCACTTATACTTCTTCAAACAATAACCAAGAACAAAACTTCGAATGCTAGGATCCTCTTTCATTCCAATGTTAATTTCAATGGTTCCTTTGATTAAGGAAGTATTACCCTCTTTGAACTCAGGAGGAGCTAGAGGTAACTCCATTTCTTCTTCCTCAATTTTATATATTTTCAATCCCTCTAACAAGGAAGGATTCATTGTTTTATCTCTAAAATAGGAAGAGGAGTGAGGGGTAAGGGAAAATCCATTATTATGATGTGTGTGATAAAGATCATTATACGTGTGGAGTTATCCTATTATTACTTCATCTTTATCCATAAAATCTAATTTAATAGGATAATTTTAAGTCTCTACATATTCCACAATTACATTTCTAGGCATCTTATGAACCAAGGGTTCAACTTGGACTGACATGGTTAACTCTATTTCTTTTAAATCCTTATTAGGAAAAATAAGAGAAAGAAGTAGCCATATAATCGACAATTTGATTAAGTATTTCAAGAATATCTTCTATGGAAAAAATCAACACCTCTACATAATTCATACACAAAAGACTTGTAAAATTGACGACACTCGCCTAGTCTCATAAACATCTCGAGATCTAGTTTTCAATTTGTTTCAAGTCACATAAGACTCTAAAATTGTGTAGATCTATCGTCTTCACTATAATGAGGCCAACAAGAAGAGATTCATATTCTTATCCATAACTCGATACATTTAATATTCAATTTGAAGGAAAATGGCATGAACATTCCCTTTAGAGAAGTAAGAATCACCCCCGCCCATGTGCCATAGTGGGACATTGCTCCATCGTAATTGAGGGTCCAACATTTCTCAGAAATATATATGTTTCATGATTCTTTGAATCCTCTTCCTGATCCTCAGACATCTCAACCATGCAAACCTCTCCAAGGTTGTTTTTCGGATGAGAAGCTATCATAATAGCATGGCCTATACCCAAAGAATCAAATCCAAGAATAATTGGTATTTCATTATCCAATATTTTCACTATTTCTGATGTGGTTTTTGTTGAAAAAATACCGCTTTAGCTTTATTAGCCTTGTTTTCATTAATATCCACCCCTTCAATTGCCTTGGATGTCTCGACTCAATTGCTGGAACAATTTTTGATGTAGGAATTGGTCCTCCGTAAAGAATAGGATTATTTAGTTGGTTCACTCGGATCTAAAATTCTTGATGGACACAAGGATTATTCTTAAGGTTAGCTAGGTGAATATCAAATTCCTTCATATAAACTTGACCCGAAATACCTTCCCTAGATGAAGGAATCTAAATTCCTAAAATAAAGTAGAGGGAATGGATTCCATCCTATGAATCTAGGGCCTACCAAAGATCATATCGTAGTTGATTTTTCTATCTATAATATAGAACTCATTTAAAATGTTCTTAGGCCCAAGAGTGATTGGGATAACTATAGTTCCAATGGATGTAGTATTAAGGATATCACAGCCTCTCGGTGTGTTTCCAGTTGAATAACAATTCATTTATCTATAGCCTAGATTTTACAAGAAAGAAAAGGGGACAATGTTAACTGCAACTTCATTGTCAATAATAGATCTCTTGACATAATTGTTGTAGATCTATACCTGTAAATACAAAATAAGATCACCTCTATTTTCTAGGTCAACATCTATGGACATCTTAATGATATAAAAACAAACATAGTGTCTCTCTCATACTGGCCCAAAGGATATAATTCAAAAAATATATGGTTAATTTGGGTGTGAAAAATACCTAATGCCTCTAACAAAGTAGTTCCATGTACTAGTGAGTTCTTCAAAAAATACAAGAAGGAGATGTTATAAAAGGTCTTACTTAGGTCTCTAATCAAATCGTAAGCCCCCACTCATTTACGGACTATCAGTGCATCATATTGAACTCAAGGGTAAACAGGAAGAGGTTACCATGTGTAGTCATGAGCATGGGTATCTGTGTGGATTTAGGGTTCGGTCTCCAACTATACTAGGCCTATGATCTTATTCTTGTTCTATTGGTTCAAGTTAGGATCAACTCATGGATCAATAGACATATAATCTTTTTGATCATTGGTCCCTATAGGAATACCCTTGTTTGTGCCATGAGGATTAAATTTCTCATTTTGGGATGCTTTGTGAAAGGATGCCTATAAATCCCAAGGGTATGTTCTCAGAGAGAAATATGCATCATCTAGGTACCTTGTAGAGTTTCGTGGGGTTGGAAAAGAACATATAAATAAAGAGTTGTCTTTGATCTTATAAAAGAAATTGTATGAACTTTTATGGTCCTTACAAGTTTGAGCATCATGATCTAGAACTCTATGGAATCCACAATACAAGTTGGGATCATAATCCATAGATCTTTGGTTTTGTTTTTTTGGTCCATAATTCTATTTTTATTTCGATTCTTATTGTTGTAGTTATATTTTGGAGGGTTTTTACCATGGTTCTAGTATTGATTTGTGTATGGATTTGGGTATTAATTTGGGCCCTGAACTTGAACCTATTGAAAGCGAGGATGAATAAATTTAGTTTCATTAATAGGAGTAAGGTTATTATTCCTTTGATTTTTCATGTTAGATTTGTTATTATTTACATTTTACATGTTCACAAAATTTGGATTCTTAGGTTGGTTAGTTACACCATCTTTTATGACACCCTGGTTCTGATTGAGGACCTTGCATCCTTGACTATTGTTTGAACCATTTTGATAGTTAGAATTGTTCATAGTAGGGGTGACAAACCTCCTGTTTAGGCCATAAGTATTATGTTCATTATTTATCACCACTTTGTCAATGTAAATTGCGCCTCTAAGACTTATTAATAGGCTGGGAAGAGGAAAAATTTGGACTTCTGCTTGGTTTTTAGTTAAGTGAATGAAAGAAAAAGTCACAAAGCTCTATCTCGATCCATGTTAGGAGAAATAATAGAAGAATAGAGGACTTTCCTCCACCTTTAAATGAAGTGGGTAGAGGACTCATTGTGCTCTTTTTGATACACATGAATTCTATAATCCCCATTCCTAATAACTTTTTCATGTAAAAGCCTTAATGAACTATGATAGGAGTTTCTTTAAGAAATGGATAGAGGCTTATTGAATTCTCAGTACTACCACTTGAGGGAAATCCCTTTAAGATTCCTAGGGAGTAATTTTACGATGACCGTGTCTAAAGGAAGTAGCTCTCTAATGACAAGAACATATGCATTAATATAGGCATTTGGATCTCCCTCACCGTTGAACTTGTAGAGGTTTAGCAAAACCTTATATAGTGAGTTCTAGAGCTTCTTTAGGTACTCATGGTATGTTCCCATTACATATGAGTTGACCATAGACAATCCTTGATGAGGTGGAGGTGGGACTATAGTTTTATATTGCATATGGTAGGCATTGGTCGGGCATAAGGAGCCCCTTTTATCTAAGCATAATGAAAAGGGAAAGAGTACACATTCATATGAGGAGATTTAGAATACATGTATATGTAGGGGGATCATCGCTACAATATGAGATTGCGGGTGTGAAACTAGGGAATAATACATTTTCTCGAAAAAATTGTAGACACCAATTTAGGTCATAAGACCTTTAACCCCTTTCGATTCATCAATTCAACACATATACCCAGCCATGGCCCTCTTCCCCACATCGGTATTAATTTAATCACCTATAATTGAATTAATCCTCATCCTCACACTATTATTAATTTAATTACTTTAATTAGATTAATATCCACCTCACATTGCCACCTCATCCTAGACCTATTCCAACCTCATTAAATGACTAAGACCAAGTCTCTACACTCCCTAACCAACTAGGACTTGTTCTAACCCTAACTATTATGACCTATTATCTCTCCACCCTTTCTCCCACTATATTTAACATTAGATCCCACTTCTAACTTGAACCGAAACTTCATTCACACCAAATATGGAAGTAATCAAGTCATTTATAGCTGATTTAACCATTTCTCCTTAATCGATGTTAGTTTTCTCTTGGCAGTCCGACTCCTAATTGCCAACAAGCATACCCTTAAGTAAGAGTTTCTAACTCTTTTCACAGGTTCTCCAATTCATTCATTCACCTAAGCTTTGACATTCCAACTCTTGAGCATTCAAGCTACTAGATGACAAACCAGAGCCCATCAAACCTTCACCAACATCCAGTCATCTCATCCATAGCTTTAGATTGTCATAGCAGAGCACACAAGATCCATTTCGAAAAACTAGACACATTCCAAAGATCTCCCACGAACGCTCATCACCAAAAACCACATTTATATCTACATGTTACTAGATAAGTAATTCATTATTATTTGTTAAAATTTTGTTTCAATCTAAAGTCTTTCATTTACTTATTTCATCTGATCACTCTCTATCTCGAATACCACCTTTCACATGTTTACCATGTATTCCATAAACCTGAATTATTTCACTTGTCCACGAATCTCTGCCACCCTTGCTGAGTCCTAACAAAAATCACAACATCCTTCCCAAACCCCTTGAACTCTATGTGTAATAAAAAAGAGGCCCAAAACAACCATTTTTGATATTTCTACCATATTTCCCCTAGCACCGGTCACCAATCCAACGTTAGTCATTTTACAGTACCAATATCATTTTCCTAACCGATACTGATCTCTGTGACTAGTAATTTTTCCCATAACAACAAACTCATAAATTTCACCAAAAAATCCAGAATCACCCAAAACCTTTCCCATACCTTGCCTTATACCTCATTGACCTTCCCCAACCGTAACTAAACCTTTCCCAATACTATATTAGTTGGTATTTCAAAGTATTTCATTTAATCTAGTTTATTGATAATGTTTTGAGATACCTAAATCAAAGTGTTAGCAATAGGACCTTTACTTCTCACATTTATTTTCATTGATTTGATAAAATAGTGGATTGATAACAGTCTATGAAGTATCACACTTCCTGGAACTAACATTCATTAGGAATTCCACTGCATATACTGTTTAACTCTCTTTTGTGGTCTTGTTATGTTTTATAGGTAGTTCCTTGTAGCCAAAAGTAATCTCTCACATTCGGTGTTATCAACGTCTACAATGCACACACATCATCTACATAATCACGAGTTATTTTCCTATGCTTATTACCCTAATCTATTTTATTGCATTACTTTGAGGTGAAACATTTTGGCATACCCAGTGGACCCCTTCTTGTGGGTTCTTTGCATTTTCTTCATATAGGGAATTGTGTGTTTCTTTCTTTTTTGAAAAATTTACATTAAATATCTCTCTGGTCAATATTCTCTTCTTCTACTTTTCTAAAGGAAATTCATGATTTGGTGTTTAAAAATAATTCTTCTCACTTTCTTTTGCACTTGCATTTAGTGAAAGATCATCCTCTTGACCTATTCTTTATTTGCTACATCCAATTTCACTTTCAATTTGGGCTTAAAAATCTTTGCATTTCATCCTCTGTATGTTGCATTTAGATCACCTAAATTTATTCGTAAAATTTATGCTTTGAGGTCATGGCCAGTTGATGATTGGTGGGAATTAAGCATAGTTCACACTTTGTGTACACACATCCCTGTCCAAATCACTTGAACAATTTACTCACTTCTTCAACATCTTCCTACCTTAAATTGTGGTCAACAATTAAAAATATGATTGGTGGTGGATCCAACTAGTGTTCTATCCACTCATCATATCATAGTTGTACCACACATACCAAAAGGTATATCTGGTCCCTTTATTCAAAACTAACCTAAAACCATCCATAGACTACTTATAAGTCACCCTCATTGATCAAAAATTATATTCTACTCATAGTTAGTTTTAAATGGCATAAGCCACATAACATTAAAATATGAAGCATAGGATTTTACGTGTTTGTTAGTTTTTTCCTGAATTGTGTTTTGAGGTGTGAGGATTTTTTTCTTATTTTTCTTATCCTTCACATCCCACCATCATAACTCGGTGTATTCTCGTTCATTCAGGTGTGTTTGGACTCATCACTTCCATTCACAGTTTATGGGTTGGTGTTTTCATTTGACTTAATCACGTAAAATTCCAATTTTTATCTTCTCGGTGTTCACGAATCGCGGCATCAATCCAACAACTGAAATCGCTTTACCTCTTCATACCAAAGATTAGTTGAATGATCGACATTGATTCCCTGTTGTTTTGATTATTTTTCCCGAAATAGTATTCAATTCACATTCAGATATTTTTGTAGCCTTTTTGTCATTGATCACCTTCTCGAGTCTTGGTTACAATTAGCAGAGTTCATGTCCACCAGATTTACATTCTTCATATCCAAATTTATAAATCTACCATTCATTTATAGTAATAAGCATCATCCCATCAACCAACATTGGTTACCCCTTTCTACTGGCATTAGTTACCCTATCTGCATCGGTCCATGTGTTTTGATTTTTCTATCAAAACAACAAACAGCTTTCTATTTACTGTGTCTCCTATATCTTTTGTTTCTATGTATTTGTACCATATGCAGAACTCATATTACCTATTCTACTGATATTCACATGGTTTTAACATGCAAAAAATCCAACTCCATTTTGTTTTACACTAGCCACAAACCATTACCTCTTAGTCCTTATCCACCTTCTATATCTTCACCTATTGACCCCACCTATTTTATTTCTATACATATAGGTAATGAGGATTTTGCAAAACTTCTTGATCATAATCCTATTTTCTTGCAGATTACCTCACCAATTCTTCCACCCACGTATTATAAGGACAACTCATATACGGGATTCCCGTCTCCATTCCTCCCTCTCACCTCCACTTTTTATCATCTACTACTAGTGTAGCGTTACCCGCTTCCACTTCATTTCTGGTCATTTCTCAAATTGAACCCACATCTTTGGTATTTTTGCACCTTCTACATCTATTGCACATGTGATGTTCACCATATCATCATTTATAGGCTCTAGTGTATGGATTCTAATATCATCAATCGCTATTACCTTGCAACCTCCGATTACGCCAAACCATTTTCAAATTTTGGTCATGTCTATACCTACTAATCATTACCTATCGCTACGATGGTATCTACACAAATCCCTCCCACATATACCTTATCTCAACCACCACCCTCTACTTATACCTCCCATTCAAGGTATATGCCATCATCATCTGCAACTACTTATATCCCCCCTTCTCAGTTTTCTTACCCAACACCTTTATATACTTGCATTCATTCTACATCGTATCCACCTCCTTATACCACGAGAGTGCATCTCAATCTAATCTGACCACGGATTTGATCAAGATGATGATGGACAAGATGCAGACCTTGGAAGCATATTTTTCTAGCTCCCACAATTCTCTGACTTATGACAATATTTGTAATGAGCCTATTCACCCTTCTATTCCAATTCATCCTTATCCCACACATTGGGAAATGCCAAATTTTAACTGATTTAATATCAAGGAATATCTCAAAACAACATTTATGCTCTAATAAACATGTATGTTATCTGATTTCCCATGATGATGCCTTGCTTCTTCAAAATTTCCCAATGTCCTTGACCAAACTTACCTTAGAATGGTATAGTGCTCTACCTAGGAAATCTATCTTCTCATTCAATTAATTATCCCAGGCCTTTCTTGATTATTTCTCCATTTGCATTGTCAAGACGGTTGTAGTCATTTTTATACCCTTAGAACATCAATCTAATCCCATGTACGTTGGCCTATTGCCAAGCTAAAGCGTTAGGCACTCACCGAGGCACGCACGGTGTCGAGCCCATCCTTTATATGAGTCTTATGAGAATACATCCTCAAGATACATTTAGATGGAAGAAAGAAAAGAACCAAGTGTTCCTTATAAGAGCCTATGATGAGTTATAATATCAATGCATACAATAAAGGGAATTCCAAAATTGATTCATAACACAAAGGAAATGCACTAGGATTTATGCTCATGAACACATATATTATTTAGAACATAACCTTATATTCATATTAATGAGTTCAATAACCACATTACATTCATTAAGGCCATAACAAACCAATATAATAATGCAAATATGCACTAGGACCCTTAGCAATGCTTTCCACATTACAAAACTAGTTACAGACCCATCCCTCTACAAATGCCATCATCCCTATAGTTATCCTAATCCCAATCCAAAGGATCCTTCATTATTCCTATAGATCTTGTCCTATCTAGTGTTATCTCTCTTATGTATCTCTGATTTCCCCTTCTTCTACCCAAGCATCTCCATATATAGCTTTAGTCTCCATCGCCATGCCTTCCGAGATAAAAATCCATTGGCAAGTGTCCAAGTGATCCTCCAATGGATCATGCCGCCTTTGATCTGAGCTCTCCACTCTTTACAATGATGTTTTTTAGGAACCTTCCATTGCATGCATGGAATATTTGATTATTGACCATGTAGCTATCAGGTGGCACCTTATCCACTCCGCATGCTAGATGGGTCATGCTTTCCTCATGTTCTATTTGGAAATATGAATATGACTAAATCCCAAAACCCATCTTCTCTTACACACGCACATTGTGTGTTCAACTAAACCCTTCTAGAACCCTTCCCTAAATTCCTTCACCTTACTCGCCCTTCTTCATATAGGTCCCACGCACCTACATGCCTTCTTGTACTTAGCTGATATTCGTAGCCCCAACATTACCCCACACTATGCATGTTCTTCATCCTCAAAACACTTCTCTTCAATGATTAAGAATGGTGGGCTTTGAATAGTGGGAGAAAGAATGAAGGAATGAAGAATTTGGAGAAAGAATGAAAGAATGGGGAGAATGAAAGAGAACAAAGATTATTTTTGGAGGAGAAGGAAATCCTTCTCTATTTCTGCCTCTAGCTTTTCCTAGGCATCAACCTCGCTCTACGCTTGCTGACAGAGGTCTCGAATAAGGTGCTCACCTCCTCAAAACTTAATTCCTCCCCTTTGGTACTCATTATATCAATAATACCCTCCAATTTTTTTCCCAATTCATCAAGTGCATTCATCCTACGGGTGATATGGGGGTATAATTATTTTAGTTGGATTTTGATCGAATCCTGCAAGGTATCGATAGCTTCTGACTTATTTTCTACCTCAGCTAGGATTTTATCTCTTTTTCCCTATTCCCCTTGTTATTTTCTTAAAAATCCTTGATTTCCATTTCATGTGTGGTGACCAAGATTCTTTCCACTCTATCTCTATTATCATAATTGTCATATGCAGGCTTCAACAACTTGCACGAGACCTTTACCTCTGTAAGGAGTTTGGTATATTGAGAAACGATCTCGACAACCTTCAGCTTCTCTTCTTTCTCTTAGCATGCCAACACTTCTTCTGTAGTCTCTAAGGCAAGTGGTCACCTTTCCATTGTGAGGATGTGGGTTAAATCCTCCAGACACTGCAAGGTTGATTCATATTTTTCTCGTGCAACACTAGGATAGGATACTTTAAAATAATAGTATCTGTAATCATTTAAAGTTTATAGTGTAGCTCACACACCCTTTCTTTCTCCTCTTTCATTTCATTCCTTAACTACGCACTAATAATATCTTATTGCTTCAATTCCTTTCTCTTCTCAACGAGCTCCTTATTTTCTTTCTCTAATTCCTCCTCCAAGAATCTTACTCTATCATTTCTTCCAAATAGTCTAGCCTCAATCTCAATTGAAACTTTGTTGATCATGTTATAGACCTTCTCATCTGAAAATTGTTGAGAGTTAACCAAGAAATTTAATCCTTTTATCTCGACACCTTTATTATATCTCCCTGACTTACTTCAAACTCAATTTTATCCATGTGCAACTCGAATGCCCAAGATAACATCTTTCTGGTTTAGGGATATGTGCCTTCTTCATCAAACAAAGTCATATCCAAGAGTTTTTCTGTTGATATGGTGCTTTGAAAGTGCATGCATAGAACCTTGCTTGGATAATTAATGTATCTCATTCCTTTCCCTTATGCTACCACTATGCCCTTCCCACATGTTTGTGTAGCCTTTGGGAAACTTACCGCCAAATTGGGATTTCCACCCATGCTTTGTCATATTCTTTCCCAATGCTTTCTTCTTCTATTTCCTTCAAAATTCATCCGTGCTCCACTTTAAATCCTTCTCCACCAAATTCTTAATGATTCCCACCACTTCTCTCTCCACGGATTTTTCCACTTGTTCCTTGGTGAGGCTTGGGATTCTCTAATTTTTGGTGCTTACCTCTTCACTCACCCATCTTCCTTGATCTTTTTCTTCCTCCTTGTCATTCTTCTGCTCTTATTCCTCCTCATCATTATTCTCTTCATCTTCCTCCACCACTTTGAATCATGTATATCACATACTAGATGGTCTTGAAATCCTTCAAGCTTGTCGTCATCCTTGTTGACAATGTAGGCCTCTAAGCTCTCTATTTCCTTCGAGTTTTCCTTTTTTTCCACCTTATTCTTCTTGCTAACTCGGTGATTCTAGTATAGGATATTCTTGGTTGGTTACTCTTCACATGTGAGGGGTCCTTTATGCTCGCACCTCTTCTCCTAGGGTCTTATCTTTGACCAGGGGACTTCTTCCTACATGCATTAAGTGTTAGGCTTCACGACTATTTCTAACGCGCCCATCGATTGTGTGGTTTACACACTTGGTGCCTTCTTATCCTGATGCTCTTCTCTTTCCCTCTTCTTTGGCATGGAATTTTTCTAACTTTGTGGAGTCCTCTAGAATGGAGAAATCACTTCTAGATAGGTACCTTTCTCAAAATAAGGCCTTATGTGCAAATATACCCTTATTGTAGCCCTTCCAGTGATTAACAAAGCATTATTAGCTTCATCATTTTTTTTCGTGGGAGACATACTTCTTCACGTATGCATGCTTCTTAGGGTATACAATATTTTGGCACAGTTCGCGGTGGTCTTGGTCTACCTCAATAAGTTTGAACCTTATCCTTTTTGCCTCCTCAAACCAATTGACCCCTTTTGGAAATATTATGCGGTGAAGAAGGGTAGCTTGCACCATGGGATCTTAGTCCCATTTGTCAATGTAAACCTGCCAATGCATAAATGTTGATAAACTACAAACTCTACCTCTCCATCCACGAGTGTAGAAAACTACTCAAGGATCCTCCATTCAGCCCCGAATGTGTCATGCATTCACTTGTACCATTTTTCAAGGTGCGTCTTATGGGTGACCGTCATGGTTTCACAAGTATACTTCTTGAACCAATTTTCGGTGAGGGGTTGTCTTCTGGATAGTCCTAAATGAACTTCTCTAGCCCATCGGGCACTTCAATATCCTAGAAGATGACAAGTGAGGATAATTTTATCGAATGGTATCTTTTCTTGTTCTTACACACTGCTTATGATCTCATCCACAATGAAGGAAGACAAGTTATAGATGGTCCCTTTTGAGATTTTCTAGAATAAATTTAACCATTCCTTGTTTACTTGCGTCCATATTTCTTGATCATTAATCTTGGTGACCAAGCACACGGCCATCCTCATAACAGGGTCTAGAATTTATATGATGTCAAAGTACCGTGAAATATTTTTGTATTTGTAAGCCTCCACAGTTTCCTTGATGGCTTCCTTATCACTCAAATCATCATCTATGGATTCCCCTTCACAATTCAAGCTAGTGAATTTAGATATCAATTGAGGTGTTATGCACATCTTACAGCCTGCAAAGTAGAAATGGTCTTCATGTACACATGACATCAACCACTGATATAGCCACTCGGGCTTTCCAAAATAAGGAAACTCATACAGTTGCAATAGCCCTACCTTTTCCAACTTTACTTTCACCTCATCGCTATATATTGGCATTCCATCTGGTGTCCTCTTATTAGTTGGATGAACCAGATCCAACACTGCTTTCTTTCTCTGTAGTTCTCATGCGATGTTTGTAATCACTCACGACCATTTTTCTAAAGAGTCACACCCACTTGTTTCCCACCAACACTCCATCCGGTTAATGCATTTCTACATACCATTCCTCACTAGAGCTAGCGATGATAGCAGCTTTGTTTTCCTTTTCCCTTGCCCTTCTATTTATTTGGTGAAACAATCACCTTATTTGGTGTCATTCTTCTTGTTGGTTTAAAATTTAAAAATCCTTATTGGTCTCGCTCTACTATTCTACTTGATTCTAGGGCTTAACTCCACAAAGAAATCCTTCTCTTTCCATGCCCTAGCTACCAAACCCTAACTAGGAAAACCCTTCCACAAGATGGTGCACTTCAAATAAACTTTTCTCATGCCTATGTACTCCTTCCTCCTAGTTTACAGATCCACCCTAGTCACACACTTAGATTTCTATGATTCTTCTTCCTTTACAAAAATCTCTCTGGATGCCCTAGTTTGCAAGAGCGCTTCAACTTTGTAATAGAAAGGTAAAATAATGACTTTCCCAACCTCATATTTATAGTTTTTTCTCCTCTCTAGCAATAAATGCTATACCACCTACCAATATACTTAACATTAAATGTGGATTTTCCATTAGGCCAACCTTAAACGTTGTTATCCATACACCCAATCTTGCTATAAAAACCTTCTACAACCTTTTGGTATACAAAAATTCAATCATTTCAAGAATCTTACGCACGTGTCCACAATGCCAAAGGCACGTCTTCCATCCTTTACCTAATTTTCCCCTTTCCTACCTCATGTTGTTCTTGCGCTCTTCATTCTTCGTACGTGGTATTTATTATAGCCTTCTTGACACCTCAATTTATTATCCACTATTTTCCCATGTGCTTTCTCAACCTTACACGCTTCCTTCTCTTGAGACACTCAAATTTTACTACAGGATTATACTTTAATTTTCATTACTCCACCCCACACTAAAACAGTGTGTGTGTCCTCTCGCACATACAAAACTTTAGAAAATAATGTGGCTACTGATGCACAAAGTGCAAAATGGGAAAAAAAAAGGAACATGCAACAAGAAAGGGAAACACAAGAAAAGACAAAGTGTAAAGGGAAATCCTAAGCTAACTTGCAATATATCCTTGTTTACAAACACAAAGAAGACTTATTTATAGTAGGGCTTTAGCTTATTCCCGTTGAAATGACCTAGTAATCTTGTCCCATCTAGTGTTTGTAACTTGCAAGCACCTGAATAAAGGATGTATGATATAATGTAAGGTCCTAACCAATGGAGTTTCAACTTCCCAAGATGGTGTAGATACTTGGAATCATATAACAACACCATCTTCCCAACCTCAAACTACTTATTTTTCATATAACGATCATGACATGCCTTTTGTCTTGATTTTTTTGTCTTCTGACTCCATCTAACAAGTGATCACATTTTTTCTAACTGCATCAACTTATCAATCCTTTCCTCTAGTGCTTATTCATCATCCAACCCTCTTGCGTGTGCTATACGCAGTGATGGTAACATGAATTCAACTGGAAAAATAGTCTTCGCGCCAAACACCAATTAAAACAATGTGGCCTTGTTCAACCTCTTGTAGGTTTTCATGTATGCCCATAGAATGGCTGATACTTTATCATCCCAATCTTGTCTTCTGATGTCACATATCTTGGTCAATGTGTGACTTATTATTTTGTTAAATGCCTCAGCAGTTCCATTTTCCTGTGGATGATAGGGGTTGTCTTGTGATGGGCCACCATAAATTATGCTAGCAGAATCTTGACCATTTCATTGAGAAAGTGTGAAGCCCTATCACTATTCAAGCTCAAAGGAGAACCGTACCTGATGATTATGTTCTCCCATAAAAATATAACAGTTGTTGTTGCTGATGTAATCATTCAAAGGTGCTACCTCTTCCCATCTTGTTAGGTAATTAGTAAAAGTAATGATATATTATGAACCAGTCCTTCACGCAATGCTAGAAAAATTATCCCTACAAATTTGATTTCCCATTTTTCAAATGTTTCAACACTAGATAGTGGTCATAAGAGAATTTCAACCCTCTTTCCACATTTTCTCGATACGGCCAAAATATGTCTCGTTAATACATAATAAATGATCTTATTTTACTCTCCTTTTTATTAAGTATGACCGCATTTTGTGACTTTTTTGATCTAGTATAAGTTAGGATGTAATTTTCCATCTTTTGTTGGATTTAGTTCTAATGTCTAAAAAAGCGTAATTCCTAACAAAGTGTGTGGAAATTCCATTTTTAATAAAACATGTCACAATCATTGAAGGGAATGAAGTGTGAAGCAATCAACATGTTTTTAAGAGCATTGGCTTCAATACACTTTAGTTCGGAACTCTATCACATAGCCAAAGAGATCTCATCACTTAGTTTCGTAACCTTCTGTAATTAGTTCTAGAAATCTAGCACTTAGTTCCGGGAACTATTATGCATAGCTCCGAACTTTCACAGGTAGTTTTGGAATAGTTCCCTTTGGTTCTGGAACTTCTCCAAAGTTCTGAAATCAATGGGGATTTGTTTATTTTTGATAAAATCAGATTGTAGAGAAATCAATGGGCCTTCTAATCAAGAAAAAATCAACAAATTTTTGATTCTTCATACTCTAGATCCAAAGATAACTTATCAGAAAACTATACGTCCAGCAAGGTTTCTGAATTCCACATCTATTTTGGGCGCTATTTAGTTCCATTTGAATTAGTAGAATATCTATCGTTGAAAATGCATCTTTGGATGATGAAATATACATAAAGACTTGTAGATATATTTAATATATAGATACGAAATATACAAAAAGAGATATATGTGAGGGAGATACAATGAATTCTTGTAAGACAAAATATTTTAGTAATAAAATAACCATTTTGTTTTGAGAGAATCATACATTGTCAAATCCTGATTCAAGGTGGAGCAAGGGCCCACTCCTCCAAGAACCAGGATCCTTGTTTTATTGGTATTTATATTTCTAAGAAAATCATTTAGATCTGTTAATTCTGTAAATGCTTTTGATTCTTTAGTTGAATTTTGTTATGTACTTGTCACTATAGGTGTTAGAGACTAGACTTCCATTTCCTTGCAAGAATTTTCACAACATTTTCAAACATGTGTTTATTTCCAAGAAAGTGTGTTTATTTCTGTAACGTGTGTTTATTTCTAGCAATCTTTCATTCTGCAATGTGTGTTTATTTCCAGCAATTTATTCCATCAATGAGTGTTTATTTCAGCAATTTTCTTATAGCATAGATATAATAAGGCTTTGGCCATGGAATCCTAAGGACACTGCAAAAATCCCCGAAATAAAATAAAAATACCTATAGTCAATTATTAAATCACTAGCATTCTTCTTGTTGCATATAGATTCAAACAAACCCTGGTTTGAATATGACATCAATTAAAAGTTGATTAACTGAAGGGAATAACGACACCCATCATTTTTGGCACCATTTCCAGGAACTACTAGTTGTAATTTTCTAATTAGGTGTGAACAATAAGAACAATCATACATCTTGTAATTAGAAAAATCTTCCCCGCATTATCATAAAATTTATGAGTAGACCAAGAAACTAAAAGGGTAGATTTCTCCCAAACATATCTCAACAAGAATTATCAGCATCCTCTAGTTCAAATAAGGAAGTTGACCAAGAATTGGAAGCACCATTGTCTCTTGTTAGACAAGAAGTAGAACTGCCACCTTTGGAATTATTGGATCATCCTACTAGAAGGAAGTGGTACTTTCGAAGAAGGATTATTTCCCAAGACCTATTTAGATAATGTTTTGATTCTCAGTTAAGTAGTCAACCTCCTACTCCTGACTTCTCACCTTCCCAAAAATAGATCACATACCACATTGATTGGGAGAAAAATCTAGAAAGTACTATAAAAATGGCATGAGAAGCTGAAAGAGAACCCGATAGGACCTTTATTTATAAAATTTAGTCTAATGATGATGATACACCTATGAAGATTATTTCACCTACACATTTTCCCACATTTAGAGTAATGTCATATGAAGATCCACACCAATTTCTGTTTGAATTTAAATTACTTGTGTCGGACTTATGATTAGAAAATAGATAATCAAAAGCTCAAGTTATTTCCATCTACTCTAAAGGAGGAAAAAATAAGGTGGTTTATGGGATTAACATCTAATTCTATTACCACTTGCACACAAATGCAAACTACCTTCCTAGACAAGTATCAAGACTACTATAGAGGGAGAAACAAGAAGGAAGAATTTTTCAAAATCAAGCAAGAGGAGGATGAGAATATGGAAGATTATTTAGATAGATTCCTCTTTGTAAGTAAAATGTGTGGATTTTTACTTTAAGAGGAGTTGAGAAATTTTTTTTTTCTTAAAGGTCTGGATGATGAATCTAGGGAAGCCCTTAATTTAATAGGAGGTGGAAACATTGATCAATTAAGAATGAATGATATTAAATACATTTGTAGAAGCTATTCAAGAACAAGGGGTGGACCTAGGAAAGGAAAAATAGTGAAAAGTTTGAATCTAGATATGAACAAACTGATGGATGAACTAGAAAACTTTAAAATAGACATTCTAGTTCAATTAACCTCTACCATGGATGGATTGCAAGCTAAAGAAAATGCTAAAATTGAACCATTAGCTATGTATTTTCCTAGATGCAGGAAGAAACATGCAATAAGATATTGTACTCTAGATAAAAAAAATGTGTCTTATTTGCGAATATTGGGACCATGAGAGTAATGTTTGTTCTCTTCTTCCATTTATAAAAAAATCATCTTCAAAAACAAGCACTCCATCCACAATAGAATAAATAAATTGTGTCTAAAGATAACCTAGCAGTGCGGTTCATGCCAAGGTCA
This sequence comes from Taxus wallichiana var. yunnanensis, assembly GCA_018340775.1. Classification (NCBI taxonomy): domain Eukaryota; kingdom Viridiplantae; phylum Streptophyta; class Pinopsida; order Cupressales; family Taxaceae; genus Taxus; species Taxus wallichiana. Next base: position 247,286,804 of record CM031242.1, read on the forward strand.
ATTCCTAATCCCTAGATGATGTCATGGGCATCTCGGATAGTACCAAAAATTAGGGACAATCACATTTGGCCCCTTAACCAGCATGGAATCCCGGGATTTGGAAAGATAAGCATGGTATACTCAAGGACACCACCACCATGGTCTAGTCAAGGTAACCTAAATCCTTGGTCACAACCTAGGTGGAACCCTAATAACTATGCTCAAGGGAGGAGATATCCCATTCAGAATCAACAAGCCATAATGGGTTACCCAACACAAAATTCACAGATTGAAAATGTGGTTCAAACACAAATACCAGCTCAATGAGTGGTTAATCCCATAAACAAACAAATAACTCCTATCTATGGGGAAGAACAAGAAAAAACAATTGATCTTAATGCCATGGATTATAAAAATATTCAAACTAGATCTAGAAAAATAATTAGCATACCACCTATTATAATTACTGAAATGACAGAAGAAACTAAAACCCCTAGTTTGGTTGTTCCTAAGAAGGATGAAAAATAAAATTATAAGGAGCCAGATAGAAACTCTAATGAAACTCCATTTCTTGAGAGATTTAACGAAGTCATAGAGACCAAAGAATCTGAGTTGCTGCATGAATTGAGGAAATTGAATATTGAAATACCATTGTTGCAAGCAATCAAGGACATTCCTGAGTTAAACAACTTAATCAAAATGCTATGTTTAAAAATACCTAGAAGAAAGAAGCAGTGCCCTAGGACTATTAAGGTAGACGGGAAACTTTTTGATTTATTAGCAGAAAAACTCTTACTTTCCAAATATGGAGATCTTGGAAGCCCAGTTATTTCTATCTCTACAGGGAATAAAGATATACATAACATTTTGGTTGATTTGGGAGAAGCTATAAATGTGATTACAGTGGACACTTTGAAAACATTACCATTAATAGGTATACAACCTACAAGAACCATATTATAGATGGTAGATCAGTATGTAAAAAAAATAGGAGTTATTGAAGATGTGGCAGTTATGGTGGAGTCATGGGAATATCCAGTTGACCTCCTTATATTGTCAACCAAAGGTAAAATTCTTGGTTATTCCATTATTTTGGGTAGACCATGGTTAGCTACAATTGTTTCCTTAATTGATTAAAGATTAGGTGATATGACTATCTCAAATGGTAAGAATTCTAAGAAAATTTCCTTACATCCTTCTGCACAAATTTTTATTGATAATCAAGAACAATTATGGGTAGATGATCCCGAAAATAATAAGCAAAACCTGTCTTCTTTGGCTATGATAACATTTCGAGGATTGTGTACGGGAGGTGGAAGATATGATTAACTAACCATTAAATGAATACCAATTGTCCTTAGAGAAATTTGGGATAGTTCTAAAACCTATGGACTTAGTTTTGGAACATATGGACTTAGTTTCAGAACCATCAGATTTAGTTCTGGAACATTCACACTTGTCTCCAAAACCACACCAACAACAATTACCTGTAAATGAAAATAATTTTTTGATGGAGGAATGAGATTTCTCTTGGGAAGGAAAGAAATAGCTATGGAATCAATAACTTCAGTCTCAAAGATATTTTAGGAAATGGTGAGGAATTTTTGGAAAGCAGCAGTGACAAGGAGTTTGACCAACAATGAGATAAGTATTATAACTTTACATACTATCATTTTTCCAATATTCTTTCTCTAGTAAATTTTGGATATATTGTTGTATATCACATGTTATTACCACATTCATATCCACTAAACACCCTAATGGAACCCTTTCAACAAATCAGTTCATCATAAACTGGAACCAAACATGTTGAGATTCAACCGGGTAAAATTTTGAACATTAATAGCTAGTTGAAGAATGATGAAGAAGCTAAATTGTTTGATGTTTTGAAAGATCATACTAGAGATTTTTATTGGGACTATAAAGACATGAAAGGAATCCATCCAAGTATTTTCACCCATCACATCTATACTAAAAACATTAAACTAGTTAGACAACCTCAAAGAAGGATTAATCCAACCTTAAGGGACATAGTCAAGCAAGAAATTGAAAAACTATTACAAGTAGGTTTTATCTACCCTATCTTAGATAGTCAATGGGTATCTCCTCTTGTAATTTTTCCTAAACGAATGGAAAATGGAGATTTTTTTATTATAGAGAGTTGAACAAAGAAACACTTTGAGAGATTATTTTCCCTTACCATTCATAGATCAAGTTTTGGACAACCTTACAGGTAAACAATACTTTTCCTTCCTGGATGGATTTAGTGGATATAATCAAATCGAGTTTTTGTTAAGGATCAGGACAAAACTACCTTTAATTTTCCATGGGGTACCTTTTCCTATAGGGTATTGCCATTTGGACTATGTAATGCTCTAGAAACCTTCCAAAGAGTTGTATTAGCAATTTTTGCAGACCTAATGAATGATTGTGTAGAGGTATACATGGATGAATTTATTGTGCATGGAGACACATTTGATGATGCTTTGAATAATTTGGATAGAGTACTAACAAGATGTGAACAACACCATTTGTCTCTTAGTCATGAGAAATGTTTGATGATGGTTAATGAGGGGATTGTATTAGGACACCACATTTCAAAAAGAGGAATTCAAGTTGACCAAAACAAAATCAAGATTATTTCAAACTTACATGTTCCTCAAACCCCCATAGATATCAAGTCATTCTTAGGGCATGCTGGATACTATAGGCATTTTATCAAGGATTTTAGTAAAATTTCTGCCCCATGTTTAGTTTGCTTACCAAGGATTGTGAATTTTGTTGGAATGAAAAGTTTCAACATGCTTTTGAAGAAATTATAGAAAATTTAATCACTTCCCCAATATTGAGAGGACCTAATTGGGAGAAACCTTTTCACATCCAAACAGATGCCTCAAATAAATCAATTGGGGCAATTTTGGGTTAGATAGATGAAAAAGGGAAAATGTATGTTATTTAGTACCTTAGTAAAAATATTACTTCCATCAAAGAAATTACACCACCACCGAAAAGAATTTCTTGCTGTGATTTATGCAATTAATAAGTTCAAACATTATATTACAGTGGTACAAAATATTTGTACATACGAGATCACTCGGAATTAGATAATTAATGAACAAACTAGTGGTTGGAGGTAGTATAATTATATGGTTATTACTTTTACAAGAATTTGATTTCATCATTGTGAATATTCCAGAAAATCTAATTTGGTAGTTGATTTCTTGTCAAGATTAACCACTACAGGGGAGAAAGATCGAGTTAAGGATAAATTTCTAGATGAATGATTATTTGCTATTTCAGTTGATACACCATGGTTTGCTGATATAGAAAATTGTCTTGCAATAGGGAATTTTCCTCCTTATTTTACTAATAAATAGATGAAGAAGTTAATCAAAACTAGCATCCAATTTAAATGGTTAAATGTAATGTTATTTAAATGTGGTCTTGATTTGGTATTACGTAGGTGTGTGAGATAAGATGAAATCTTTGACATACTCAAGGCATGTCATGATGAACTAGGTGAAGGACACTTTTGAGTGAAAAGAACAACACACAAAATACTTGCACTTTAGCTATTATTGGCCATCTCTATATAAATATGTGAAGAAATAGATCAAGTAGTGCGATCCTTTTTAAAGGATGGGACAACTAACTTTCACCAATGAAATGCCTCTGCAACCTCAAGTAGTAATTGAACCATTTGAAAGGTGGGGTCTGGATTTTTTTGGTCCCTTTATTCCTCCTTCACAAGGAAAGGAGCACATTCTTGTGTGTACTGATTATGTAACAAAGTGGGCAGAGGTGCAGGCTTTAACAAATGCTACTGAGGAAGGAGTTGTTGATTTCCTTTAGCACAGAATTATGATGAAGTTTGGTGCACCAAGGAGTATACAATCATGTCTAATATGATCCAAGCCTTCACAATGTACTATCAGATCAATCATAGGAATTCATCTCCCTATCACCCATAATCAAATGGACAAGAATAAGTAACAAACATATAATTGGTAAACATCCTTACCAAACAAGTGGAAACAGTAGAAGAGATTAGGTAAAGAAACTACCTGAAGTTATATAGGCTTATAATACAACTTGGAATAATACAATAGGGTTCTCACCATATGAGTTAGTCTATGGGAAAAATACCTTGTTACCTATTGAATTTGAACTACAAACATTTAGAACAACAACTAAACTGGGTATTGAATTGAATGTAGCACAAAAGGAAAGAATTATGTAACTCAATGAATTAGATGAGCTGAGATTGGAAGAACTTCATCAAACAAAGATAATCCAAGACCAAAGAAAGTAGTGGCATGATACACATATCAAGGAAAGACAATTTAAGATAAGAGATTGGGAATTACTTGTTTGATTCCAAGTACCAATAATTCAAAAGTATGTTGAGAACTAGATGGTTAGGACCCTATCAGATTGAGAAGATATTTGACAATGGCTCTATTCATCTACTTCCCATTGATGACACTAAAATAAAAATTTTGGTCAATGGATATAGGTTAAAACTTTATAAGAAGCATCCTAAAAGGAAAGAATTCTTGAAGTAGATAGAAGACAAAATTTGATCATATGGAAGAACCCAATTCTTCCAAAATGATCAAATAATCAGAATAATTAACTGAAAATAAAGGGAAGAGAGAATGAATACCATAAAATGGAATTTTATTCCCCAAAAAAGAAAAAGAAATTAAAAAAATAAAAATAAAAGGGAGGAATGAAAACCAGTAAATGGCGTTCTCTTCCCCAAAAATAAAAATATCTCAAAAGACCAATTGAAAACTAGAAATGGTGGTTGGTATCTTCAATAAATTGATAATGCAAAATAAAAGGAGTTTCTTAGGAATTCTAACTATCTTTTCTAACCTTTTTCCTTTTTCCCTTTTAGGAATGATGAGCCATCAAGGCGAAGGGATTACATCAGCAAGGATAGTAATTATGTGTTGATCTTATTAAATGTTAAATTAAAAGTTCACATGTGTGATTAGACTTGATTTAAAAAGTAGGTATGATGATTCATTTATCATGAATTATGATTAAAAGCAAGTAATAATGAGGGTGATGTTGATAGAATAAGAAAGTGGAAGTGTATTTATGATTAGATATCATTTGGCTTGAATAAATAAAGTTAAGAAGAACTTGTAGAAGAACTTCAAAAAAGAAGCAAAAGAATTGTATTTGAATTCCATAGCTAAACCCATCAATTCCATAGCTAAACACAACAGCTCTGCAGCTAAACACAATAGTTATGCAACTAAATCTAGTAGTTCTGCAACTAATTCTGAATTTGAAGAAATAAGAATTTGAATCATCCTCTTTGACCATGGGGATTAAAAAGAAGTTAGAACTAGAGGATGATACACAACTTCTTGTGGATGGAGAAGTGGAAGCCATTTTTGGATGAGCAGGGTGGTTGGAGTTCCTAAATAATTTCTCAAGGTACAATGATGAATTCGTTGTAAATTTAGAAGAATCCAGAACTAAAGTTAAAAGTATTTTAATTCCTTTTACTATCAATAAAATGAGTAATGTATTGGGTGTACCGATTGTACATGTTCCTAATCTAGTAAAAGAGACCCTCAAATAACTAGTTTAAACCTTGATACAAGTGGGGAATATGAACCCCAATACATTTATAACACTAAGAAAATCATAAAGGGGGCCAGAAGATCTAGCTTGTCCAAACCCTTTGACAAGGTAGAATTTTATGTAGTTAAGTACCTAACTGTGATGGCCAGCTTCTAGACTGTGGGAAGATAAGTCCTTAAGATGTTAATATATCTTATGTATGAGGTCAAAACTGAATATATAGTAAACCTTCCGTGTTTCCTTTTTGAATCCATCCAGATAATGGCTTAGAGGTATTCTTGGAGAGTTGGAACAATTAGACATCATGGATTAGTCCATCTGTTCTGCACAACACCATTTTATTTCAAATAAAAATGGAGAATAAGTGTGGGAAAAGTTACTTAACAAATTCAAGAAAATACCTTGATATTATCGGGAGGGGAATACCAATCCCTTTCTCCCTTAAAATTAATTTGGAGATTGATCCCCTAAAGTGAAAAATAAGGAAATAAAAGGGGTTAATGTACTAAAGAGGAGGATATTTGAAAGAATGATTAAAATTGCAAAACCTATTATTCCTTGAAAAGAAACCCCTTCCTCTGTAGTAATAATATAAGAACTAATATCTATTTCCGACAAAGCTGAAAATTCACCTAAGTTGGATCATGAAGTGAAAATAGAAAGAAGCTCTAGGAGTAAACCCACTTCAAGACATGTAGAATCTCCTTATAGAGGAAGATTTCATAAGAGGTCTAGATAAAATCTAAAGGATATTGAAGAACAAGATGGTTTGGAGAAAGAAGATGCTAATATTTTGGGAATCATGGCAATGACTCCTCCTCAACCAAGTCAAAATGAGGTGGAAAAAGAAGAGGAGAGATTTGAAGAACATGCTTTTCAAGAGATGAGTGAATCAACAATATAGTCACATGAAGAAGAGGAATTGACATCTTGGAAATGAAAAGGGAAATCCCCTTTGGTAGAAGAGGAATGCTCATTTCCCAAGGAACTTTTAGAAAAGGAGGAAAAACAACACTTAAAATAGACTTTGTTCTTGTCTAGAGCAGAACTTATCATCAGGGAGAAAGATGAGGAATTAAATTTCCTCAAACTCAAATTAGAACAGAGGGAAATGCTCATTGAGAAACTAAAAACTCAGCTCACAGATAGGAATGAAGAATTGACATTGGTCAAACAAAAGATGATGGAAAAAGAAAAAGAATGTCAATTAGCCAAGAATAAGAGTGCTATATCAAAAACATCTTCTATGAATCAAATTGTGTAAACTGAATTGACTTATTGGCCACTTAAGCAGTTGTGGGATGATACTTGCAGGGAACTTAATGAATTTAAAACATCAAATGAGGAATTAAGAAGCAATATGGAAGAGGAGAAGAAGGCAAGGAAGGAATGGGAAGAAAATTTTTACAAAGAGGAAGAAAAAAATTTAAATGTCTAGTAAAGATACAAATGGTTTGCATAATGAGTGAGAAATTACTCACATGCAGGAGACCTTAACATATTTCGGAGGAACAATTTATTCATTGGAAGCTATCAATAATTGCATGTGGTCTTCCATATGAAATAAAATATGAATCTGAGTTCATGAAAGCATATTCCTTAGCTAATGCAAAACATAAAAAATCTTCTTTGTGAATTCTATCCTTGCAATTTTATGCTAGAAAAGAATAAAAGCTTCATGATCAATTTGTATGTAGGGGAAAGAAAATCAATGCATTTTTTTTTAATTCAAAATCAGATTACATGGAAAGAGAGGAATTCTAAGCATATATTAAAATCTAGTTTTTCTAGAATTTGCATGAGGGCCCACTATGGAAAACCATCTTCCTTTGCTATTCATTTTAGATCCCATGCCTTTGATAGTTGGTTCAAGGCACACTATCTCGCCAATTTATTGATGCCTTAACATCTTATGCAGAGGAAAAATTTGAATAATTTTATGATGTATGTTTGAAAAGATGGGAGTTTCTCACAGTTGCATTGAGAAGAAGAGAAGTGATATCTCTTACAAACTTAATATGGAGCCTAGAAAGAGCTAAATCCTTGTGTACACTAATCCCTCAAGTCAATGAAAATGTAGAGCCATATGGATGGGAATGAGAAAAATGACTCATCTCCTTCTCACCCCCATGTCTCCATGAAAAAATAGAGAGCCTCAATATCCCACTAACTTTGAGGATTACAAAAGGAAGATAGAAGTAGGATCAAGGTATAGAACTTCTAAGCTAAAGCACTGGGATATTCAATTTCAGCCATTTGAATTGAGTAGTCCATTGGAATGTAGAATCCACAACCCAAGATTTGAATATTAAAGTTTGTGAGGGGACTTACAAACAATTATGGGGGAGATGATAAGGCCAAAATATGTCTCGTTAATGCATAATAAATGATCTTATTTTACTCTCCTTTATATCAAGTTTGACTACATTTTGTGAATTTTGTTTGATCTAGTATAAGTTAGGATGTAATCGTTCATGTTTTGTTGGATTTAGTTATAACATCTAAAACCTTTGTAATTCCTAAAAAGTGGGTGGAAATTAAGTTTTTGTAATAAAACTGGTCAAAATCAGTCAAGATAACGAAGTATGAAGCAATCAACATGTTTTTGGAGCATTAGCTTCAATATGGCTTAGTTCCAGAACCTCCAAACTTAGTTCCAAAACTCCATCACGCAACTAAAGATCTCTATCGATTAGTTCCGGAACCTTCAAAATTAGTTCCAAAACTCTAGCAGTTAGTTTTGAAACTCCAACACTTACTTCCAGAACTCCAACACTTAGTTCTCGGAACTATTGCACATAGATCCGGAACTTTCACAGGTAGTTCTGGAATAGTTCCCTTTGGTTATGGAACTTCTCCAAAGTTCCGGAATCAATGGGGATCTATTTATTTTTGACAAAATCTGATCTTAGAGAAATCAATGGGCCTTCCAATCAGGAGTAGATCAACAGATTGTTGATTCTTCATACTCCAGATCCAGAGATAACTTATCAGATAGTTGTACATCTAATAAGGTTTCTAAATTCCACATCTATTTTGGGCACTATTTGGTTCCATTTGAATCGGTAGAAAAAATATGGTTGTAAATGCATCTTTGGATGATGAAATATACATAAATACCTGTAGATAGATTTAATATATAGATATAGAAATAGACACAAAGAGGTATATGTGAGGGAGATATAGTGAAGTCTTATAAGATAGAATATTTTAGTAATAAAATAGTCACTTTGTGTTGAGATAATCATACGTTGTTAAATCCCTATTCTAGGTGGAGCAAGGGCCCACTCCTCCAAGAACTGAGATCCTTGTTTTATTGGTATTTATATTTCTAAGCAAATCATTTAGATCTGTTAATTGTTTAAATGATTTTGATTCTTTAGTTGAATTCTGTTATGTACTTGTCACCATAGGTGTTAGAGAATAGACTCCCATTTCCTTGAAAGTACTTTTCACATCATTCTCAAGCGTGTGTTTATTTCCAAGAAAGTGTGTTTATTTCCAGCAATGAGTGTTTATTTCAGCCATTTTCTTATAGCATAAATAAAATAAGGCTTTGGTCATGGAATCCTAAGGACACCGTAAAAACCCCGAAAAATAAAATAACAAATACTTAAATTCAATTACTAGATCACTAGGATTCTTTTTGTTACATGTAGCTTCGCACACCCCTGGTTTGAATATGACATCAACTAAAAATTGATTAAATTAAGGGAATAACGACACCCATTATTTTCCAAGTCACCTGGCAATGGTCATAGGCCTTGAAAAACTCAATACAATCCTAGTAGATGGTTTCCCACCAAATCCTTGCTAGTAAAATCTTCCACATGTTAGCATTTCCATAATTTCCATGTGCTCATGTTCCAATATGCATTGGTGCAGAACCTCATCACATCCTAACTTATACAAATCTCCACTAATCAACATGTAGGGTACGACATGTATTACTAACTGCTTCCTCTCCAAATCCTTCATCCCATTCGATGCCACACTAGTTTTCAAGAATACTTTGTGATATCTTCCAAGTCTAAGGGCACGTGCCATAACCTAAACAATTACGTGTCTTGCATGGTATCCTTAATGCTTTGTGCATCCTCCCCAGGTTAATCCTTGATAAGTGGTTAGGTCCTAAATTGTTTTTTCCTAGTGTTACAACCACTGTGAACTCAAACTTATCAAATAATAGGACCCAACAACATATGGGCCCTTGTAAAATGGTCTTGTTTGCCTAGTATTTCAACACCATGTGGTCTATATAGCATATAAAGGGTGTTACCAATAGGTACCATCCGAACTTATGCAACTTATAGATCATTAACAAAGGCCTCACACTTAGTAGTTGTGTAATTTTGTTCTGATGGTGTTAAATTCCTACTTACAAAACATAAGGGATGATCAACAATCCCTCACTAGGTTGTTCTAATACTACTCGATAGCTATTCTCTAGGAATCAACATGCACATGGAAAGTCTTATCCAAAGAAGGAAAGTGTAGCATGGGCATAGTGACAAGTATATCCTTCAAATTTTTGAATTCCTTCATGCGTCTCTCCCCCCAGGTGAAAGAAACTCTTGTGTTTTAGTGATTCCTCCAAGGGCATGAAGATCTTGGAATACCCCTAGATGAATTTCCTATGGTACCTCGTATGTCCAAGGAATCTACGCATTGTGCTTTGAATAGTAGGCTCCCCTAATCCCATAATAACTGTAACTTTGGCGGGATCCACTAGTAAGCCTTCCTTACATATAATATGTCTTAACAGGCTTCCAAATGGAGTAGCAAAGACACATTTCTTAATGTTGAGGGATATCCTTAATTACCGACATCTCTCAAACAACAGCCTCAAATTTTCACAATGCTCTTTTACCAACCCATATACAATCCAATCATCCACGTAAATTTGAAGAAATTTATGGATGAATTCATGAAATTCTTGTACCACAATGTGCGAGAACACAAAAGGCACATTCTTTAATCCAAAAGGCATACCCATGTAGGTAAAAATTCCCCATGCCATGGAAATTTTTTTCTTTTTCTGTCTTCCATTGCAATCCTGACTTGGTGATACCTTGAGAACCCATCTGTGAAAGAGTAGACCTTGCACCCGACCACTCCCTAAATAATTTCTTCATAAACGGGGTTAGGAAAGGATCAATCACACATACTACATTTAGGTCCCTGTAGTCCACGTAGATTCCTTATTCTTCCATCCTTCTTGATACTAATAACCATTGGGCTTATCCATTCGATTCATCCATAGCCTCAATGATACCAAATGTTTTTATCCTATCTATTTCCTCCTTGACCCGCACGCACAAATTCAAATTCATCCGATAAGGCCTCTTCTAGATCGGGCACACACCTTCCTTTAACTTGATCTTCATCTCCACTAAGGAATGGTGGATGCCTTTGAGTTCATGGTACCCGTGAGGGAAAAATACTCAAACTCATGCAATGTATCAATTACCTTTGAAACTTTGTTTTCCAACCAATAGTCCTTAATGATAGCTTCCATAGGTTCTATCTCTATCCCAATGTTAACCCTATTTGTTCTCAAGTGCTCATTGCAGGCGTGTGCTCACTCGTATGTGCTATTTATGAATTTTTGTGTACCTTCAGAATGGTAACATCCAAAATTTCCATTTCCTCACCATCTACTACATAGACCATTTTTCCTTTTTCCTTTTCCATGCACGCGTACTCAAGCTATACTTTCTCTGATTCTTCTTCATCAAAACTTATCTCTAAACTAGGTTCTCCTAGTAGCTCATGTATTCTATCTTCCATCATAGCGCTATCTCCCATTGTAAGGCACTTGATTACTTATAATGCCTTATCCACTGATGGATTTGTACTCCTATACTCGAAAGATTGAATGAGACTTGTCGCCAAATCCTTCCAATTACTTGTTTGACGTTTGCATCTCCGAATGAATATACCATTGGTGCACATAACCTTATAAGGTGGAATAAAAATAATGTACCCATAACGAAGGTGGTAACATACACACTTCCCATCCAAGCCTTTTCACATGCTTGGACATGAAATGAGGTGGTCTCTTTACCATGGTATTCTTAGATCACAGTGGGCACGTTTCTCCTAGAGAACCTTATAGGAAATGGGACTCTTATCACACACCATTTTAGGAGGCTCTCTGGATGTGTAGCCCACCAATGTGTTCCAGATTCGAGTAGGTTATAAATGAGAATCCCCTTCTCTCATCCTCATTCTTCCGCTTTGTGCCTCCATATATCGCAAGAAAATTTTAGGGTATGATCCTCCAGAGTAACTTGGAAATTTCTTCCCTCCCAAGAGCTTGAATGAGTGTGCATTTATGACCCTTGTTACAAATCCTCTCAACTATCTTCCAATCAACTCATAAGTCTCATGCACCCAATTGTCACATGCCATGCTAGTGGTATCACTCAAGGACTAAGCATCTTCAAACTAGATAACTCCCTCTATGGGATGAATTATCTTAGGATCTCTGATGGAGCGCACATAGATTCTATCGAGGACTTCCTCTCCTAAGGGATCAATATAGGGCATTGAATTCCCATATATTAAAGGGATAATCACCCTTTCTTCCTTGTTCTCAAAGCTGATATACCCCTTGTTAAACTACAGGTCGACATTGTTCTTGTAACACTAAGGGCACCCAAGTAATGCTGGGAAATTATCCACCTCGGTGAGTGCCAAGACTTCAAAGTCCCCAGTGAACTTAGCCCCTTGAATAGTGATAACCACATATTTTAAGAATCCAATGGGCATTACCTTTGTCTTATTTTCCATATATAACACATTTGAAGATGGATGTAATGTGGGCCTTCCCATTTTATGCCATGCATCTAAGATGAGAACATTTACCTCCACTCCCGTGTCGATGAGGATATTACACAAAATCCATCCATCAACAACCCTATTCAATGTAATCTCCTTATCATAGTCAAGGATGTGAGGAGGAAGGTTTGGATGTAAAACCTACCTTTCCTACTCTGCTCCAACATGTGGTACCTTCTCCTCAGCCATTCCCTAGTAAGGGAATAATACTCTCTTGTCTTAACATCCTATATACTTCCTTGACCTCATCCAGGTCCTCCTTCGGAGCTTTGGAATTCTTCCTTTGCTCCAACTTCTTTGACTACTCTTTTAGACATTGGATCTCCCCTTGCAAACTTCAAATCACATCCAAAGTCTATTGATACACTTCCTTCGATGAGTAGGATCTAGATACTTCCTATGTCCCACTTATTTCATAATAACTAGTTTTTGTTTTGGTATCTCCCTTTTGCGCGTAGATTCTTCTCACATTATTACCAAGACAGGTTCTAATCCCAACTCACACACCACTCTTGGCATCCATTGAGGGTAAGTCTTCTTTATAATCACCATCCCAATGCCTTTGTCTTTTGGTGTTGTTGGCTCATGTGTTCAAACAACTTACGGTACTCCTCATACTTATGTTTTTTTCACACCATGAGCATTACAATAGGTCAGGACACTCATGCTTATAATGCTCTGTCGGTCTACAGTTATAATAGGTTCCTCGTGGGAATTCACTTCTTCCTCTCTGCTGCGGTTCTGTGACCATGAAATCCTCTGCGAAAACCTCTTCCACATACTCCTCCATCTGTATGCCCTTCATAGCAATGATCATCATCCTTGGAACTACTTGCAAGACTAGTCTGGCATACACCAAGATCAATAACATCATGAATCTAGTTAATCACTGCAATCCTTGGTATCATGGGTCGTAGAGGTACAAATATTGTAATAACAAGAAACATTCTTGTAGATTGCACGTTGTAGTAGAGGACACCTATTTTCATCATGATCCCAATGGAAAATCTCACCATCTACAGAGCGTACCAATTTCCAAGGGAAACTATCCTTTGCATGCCCTTCCACTTCATAGTCTGTACACCAAAAACCTCTACGAACCTCATGCATTGAGTTTATAGACAAATTCTCTAACTACTTGGCTATTTCAACAATTCGAGCCTCCGGAAAAGGGCTAACACCAGGTGCATTGACACTCCCAATAGCCTCGGTGCGTAGGGTAGCTCCCAAGGCCTTGTGCGGGTATGTGAAAGTCTTGTGTGATAGTTCCCTTCAAACGGTGTTATTAATGCTCCAACAAACCATTGAGCATATTGATAAGGGTGAATTTCATAGGATATTTTTGACAAGAAATTTTTGAACCACGCATTGTACTCCTGCACACTTTCTCGCCATTCCTTGTTGGATATCCTTCAGGAGCTAATGCTCTTTTGCTCAAATTCGGGATATAGATCTCTGCTAGGAAGGCATTCTTTAATGTACTGTAATCTACCACCATTATATGGGGGTCATAATTTTGATACCAACTATGTGTGCACCCTTGCAACATTGTTGTAAACTCACTTGCCTTCTCGCTTTAGGGTAGTGATCCCTTTTATGTACCATAGTAATTTAGAATTGTGAAATTTCTCTATAACATCCTTAGTACCCTTGTAGTCCAGTAAGTGCAAATACATCTCAAAAATACTTGTGGAGGCGGCTAAGGCCCTTTTCCTCCCGATTTAGAGCATTGGTACCCTCCGGTGTTCCCTCCTCCACCAAATCCACCGAATCCACCAGTCCTACTCTACCGATCATCCAAATATGCTAGGTTCATTAGGTCCTCTGGTTCCTATACCACCGTATCCACCTCTTATAGCCGAGAAAATGGCTGAATTGGTCATGCCTAATGTTCCCAATGTCATGCCTAATGTCCCCAATGTGATATTGTCACACTTCTAGTTGTGTTTCATGTGCCACTCTTAGATGTGATACCCAAACCTTACATATTTTCACCTTATCAAAAACTTCCTCCAAATACTTGGAAAGGTTTACACAACCATGGATGTCCTAAATGATAAATTATATCTCCGGGCATAGATCAATTAATCCCACTCGATACCAATTGGGTTAAAAATGACTCTCCCTTGATCTGGAAAACCAAGCACCAGGGGTTGGTCACCAAGTGGGTTCAGATATGCATTGATGACTCTCCTTTCTCCATGCAATGAACTCTCATCATAAACTGAAGGGGCTTCTCTCCAGTGCTTGTCAAGATGGGGTAACACAAAATTATGAGGTTCCATGTCCTCTACATTAACCTCCACTCCTTCCCACAATGTATGCCTCTATATATCCATCACACTTGCAACCTCTCATGGTATATTCATCTCCCTTTCATGAGATTAACTATACTTGAGTTGTCTCTCCTCCATTTCCTTTTCAGTCACAATGTCTGCCATCTTCCTCCACCCTAGCTTCCTCGCCCAATGCTTGAGAGAGCTTATCTAGCCATAGGAAATGCCTCTAAAATTAAAATAATGTTCAAGATCTTCATATCCAAAGGGATAACACGTAAAATGATCCTCTGGCTCCCTTAAAAACTCAAACTCAACAACCTCTGGGAAAGAATACGTATAAATGGTGTATTATAGAGTATAATTGGTCAATACTCCTTTCCACCAGTGATCAACAACACACATCCAAGTCAGATTTGCATCATGTAGCCTCTGGTAATCATCTTGGGTCCATACGCATGATCTATAGTACCATCTCAATCTAGATGCATATGCTGAAATCCATTCATATAGTTCTACTGGAAAATAGTAGAAGAATTTCTTGTACAACTCATGGTACATGTTCTCTTCTACCCATATACATGCATTGAACTCAATTTGAGTGTTGAATCTTTGAAAAAACTCATCCTCCATGCTTTTGAACCATACTTCAACACTTTACAAGGTCAGACATTCTGTCATAATGCATCACAGGGACCAAGATATATGCCATTTCTCACAACAACTTTGAAAATGGGTCCCGACAAGGGAACCAAGATGTAGTCATTTTTATACCCTTAGAACAATAGTCTAATCCCATGCGCATCGGCCTATCACCTAACGGCCATTGGGCACTCACCCGAGGCACATGCAGGTGTCGAGCCCCTCCTTTATATGAGTCTTGTGAGAATACATCCTTAAGATATATTTATATGCAAGAAATAAAAGAACCAAGTGTTCCTTCTAAGATCCTAGGATGAGTTATCATATTAATGCATCCATAAAAGAGAAGTACATAATGGATTCATAACATAAAGGAAATGCACTAGGATTTATGCTCATGAACACATATATTCTTTAGAACAAAACCTTATATTCATATTAATGAGTTCAATAACCACATTACATTCATTAAGGCCATAACAAACCAATATAAGAGTACATATATGCACCAGACCCTTAGTCATGTTTCCCACATTAAAAACTAGTTACAAACCCATCCCTCTATTAATGCCAACATTCTTACAATTCTCCTAATCCCTACCCAAAGGATCCTTCATTATTCCTATAGAGCTTCACCTATCTAGTTTTATCTTTGTTCTGTCTCCCTACTTCCCCCTTCTTATACCCAAGCATCTCTATATATAGCTTTATTATCCATCGCCATGCCTTCTTGAGATAACAGACCGGCTACCGAGTGTCCAAGTGGTCCTCCAATGGAGCATGTCCCCTTTAATCCGAGCTCTCCACTCTTTATAATGATGTCTTTCTAGATCCTTCCATCACATGCATGGAATATTCCATTCTTGACCATATAGCTGCTAGGATGGTACCTTATCCACTCTACATGTTGAATGGGTCACACTTTCCTCATGTGCTATCTGGAACTCCAAATATGGCTAAGTCCTAAAACTTGTGTTGTCTTACGCACACACATTATTTTTCTTCTGCTAAACCCTTCTAGAACCCTTCCATGCACACCTTCAGCTTGTTTTCCCTTCTTCATTTATGTCCCATGTGCCTACGCGCCTTCTTATACTCAAGCGATATTCGAGCCCCAAAAAGGTAATTGTTATCACCAAATCATTGCACCCCTGAATGGCACAAAGTGAACACAACACTTGGTATGATTTGGAAACATGGGATCACCTCTCAAGCTATGGGACTTGGGCTCAAGTTGAACCTTCAGAAAAGGCCATATTCCTCTTCCTAAACTAAGCACTACACTACTCCTAATGTAAGAAGATTGGCTAACTAGACCTATGCTAACATTTCAAGGGATTATGGAGAGAGATTTACAAGGAAATAAAACCTATACTACAAGTGGTGATACACCAAGAAAGGGTTTTTCTAGACACAGGAAGGGTTAATTTTAAGAGGGTGTGTGCACCACAAGTCAACTTCACCTACTACAACTTAGAGAGGGTACACAATATAAAAACTAGGAAGCATGAGTTTCCTTTGTTAAACTAGATTATAATAACAAATTATCAATCTTCTAGTGAAGAAGGATGAACTTGAGAAGGGTGAACAAGCACCACAACTCGGTTGTATACAACACTCCACCACTTGATAAACACGAAATCCAAGACTTGCAAAAGAAACCCTAGTTGCACAATTCACTGCAAACATGAGAGAGACAAATGGAAGTAGAAAAATCATGAAGGACCTATAAATGATCACAAACAAAACTTTCATTACTTCAAGCACTTACACAGTGCATCATTACATCAAGGAAAGGCATACGATTCCATTATAATTTGATAAGAAAGGATTGAGAGCCTACAAATTCATAGCATCTCAGCTTGTGAAGAGAGGGGAATCTTAGAAAGAACATCTAACTCTTTGGAATAAGAACCCTATTACATTTATAGAAAACTTGCTGAGTTATTGAGAGAAAGAAGGATAAACCCTAGAATCTAGGCCATAATGTAGGAAGTAATTAATAAATGTTGTTGGCCATGTTTTCCTCATTAATTACAGCTCTACATTTCAATAAACCACTCAAGGAATGAGGAAAACCTATAATTCTAGAAAGAAAAAATTTTGAAATTCGATATTATCATGGCTCCATGGCTCCTAGTTCTAATGACTATAATTTTGTGAAAAATAAGCAACCGAGGAGAAATTTGTGATAATTTTAGTATAGATTACATTTTAAACAAAACTCTTGCACACCAACCTAGCACATTCAATGCTTTGATAGCTTGGTGAAATCCAAAATTTATTCAATGAGTTATTCCTTGCGCAACTTAGTGGTTCTAAAAATAGCTCACTGGGTATCTATTTATTTCTAGCTTGCATGATATATCTCATCCAAGTATGACTCAGTGAGTCATGTCTTGCATGAATTTGGTCAATCTCACCATTTTTATAAGTAACTCAGCCAACTACTTGACCTCATCCCATGACACATAAATAACTCTCCACCGATTATACCAATATTTCCATTGAGTTCTTTGAGAGTACTCCACATGTACTACCTCATTGGATGAAATAGCGGGCTCTTTAATAGTTCCTGAGCTATGTGGAATATGCACCAAGTTACCCAATTTGGGATCTTCCCTTCATTGACTTGGTGGTCAATCAACTCTTCAAGAAAACCCACATTAACTCACCTTCGCAAATTGAGTAACGATATGATCGAATCCCACGTGTAAGTCATATGGGATAATGTCTCCTCCACCCTATCACTTCGCCAAGTTAATTAGAAACCATTCCACCACATTTCCGCTTCTAATTGCAAGCTCCAAGTATCACTTCACGATCATTGGATGACTCACCATGATTTATGTTCCATTCACTCACCTCCGTACCTTGGCCGAGCTCACCTTTTCAGGATTCACAAACTAAACTTCTTGCTCACTAAGCTCCAAGGCTAAGACACTCTATGAACCTCAAAAACCTAAAACTGTGAATTTCAGAGTTTTGGGATTTTAGGATTTGGAGTCTACAAGATTATTTTTGTGAAATCGGTGGGATTATTTTCGAGCCCAAAACATCTAAAATCCCGAAACCTTCATTTATCTGAAACACATTTACCCATTCTATCAACTATAGATCCATGCTTCCAAGCTAAAATTTTTGATCTCTATGGCTTGAAATATCATGTTATTCCATGCCATTTGGCTCGTGCTCATCCTTCTTGCTATCTTCTCTTCCCGAGACTCATTCATCATTCATTTTTGAGAGCTCATCCTTTGTGATATTTTGAGCCGTCAGTTCTTCAAACGATCCCACTCCAAGTTTGTTCCTACCTCTATATTTGGTTTATTGAATTAATACATGTTCTAATCGTCATGGGCTTGAATTTTCCTTAAGTATCCCTTGTGCATTTTGAGTTACCTAATTTGTGAAGTTACTCACAAAAAACAAGATAAACTCATAACTTCCACTTTTTCTCACTGTGAATTAATTTTCTTCTTGACAAGGCATCCATGTTAGCAATTTTGAACCTTTTCAACACTAAACCGAGCTCATTATACCGATTCGAGGATCCTCCCATCATCCTTCGCCGATGCGAGATTCACTACATTTTCTCAAATTGAGCCCGATCTCGAGTCATCTCTCGCACTCAAGCTCTAGTATTTCCGAGCATGTAAAAACTATCATCTACAAATTTGGACCCCGGCTCACTTCATTGGTACATCTCCACCTTGACTCTTCATGTTAGATGTTTCTCCATGCCTTACTTAACTTTGCCATGACATTACCTAGGCCATCGTAATGTTTCTTCACTTTAACCAAGCTAGCCCCAAGTGATCTCAACCTATCCATTCATGACCAAGCTTAGTTTTTGTCTTTTGAATCCTCGAAACCTTACCACACCCGAGTTATCCACAAACTCTTCCTCCAAGTAGTGAGCATATTTTCTCATCGAGCCATCCGTTAAATCTCAATGCATTTATATTGTAATACTTTTGAGTGACCCTTCAATGGCCAATGCTAAAACAAGTATCTCTCTTATTGTTGTAATCAAATCATCACCTCACCGAGTAGCTTACCGAGCTACTCGGTGAGCTTTCCTAGCTTATAACTCCTTGACCCATCTTTTGCATTTTTTCAACCTTACGCACTACCCCTTGGATTTTTCTCAAAAATAGAGGGTAGTGAAAATGAAATAAGATCCTCTACGTATAATTTATCATTTTAACAAGAGGTGGGACCACTAGGGCTGATTTCCCGTTCCGAGACCAATTTTAACCTCCAAGACACATAAAAGAAAGAAAAACCCCAGAAGATCGTGAAACCTTTCGGAACAACATACAAGGCTCTCAAAGATTGAAATTATGGGTGTAGTTTTAACCTCATTTTCCATTTTTTTCCTAAGAGGGAAAAAATTGACAACATTTTTGGTGACCTCTTGGGGATGCTTGCCCGCTAAGCATGATTCTAGTAGCCTTGTCTATCCGTTGGGTATGGAATCATAACTGTTAATCTGAGACCTGATGTTGAACCATGAAACTCATGAATTGTGAGTTTCACATTCCTAAGATACCTGAACACTACTTCATCCTACATCTCAAACTTGGAATGACTTCTACAAAATAAAGGGTAATAACTGAACCCGTCCTGAATCCCCTTTAACATTTCTGATCTTAGACCTCCCTTGAATGCTAAGAATAAAGTATACTAAATCTAATGAATAATTGGCATATAGAACATACTACAAAACTTTGAATGAAGCAGCTGAGGAATTGGGGATATCTTGAAACTTTCTTTGAAACCTTGAACTTTTATCTTCCTTGAAAAACCTCCAATGATGAAATAGTGTGCAGAACAATGCAAGAGCGACAATGGAAACAAAACATAGTGAAGCTAAAACCATACATGCCCCAATTGAAACATGAAAGGTGTGTAATTTACTTATTTTGCTAAAAGAAAACCTATTACTACCCTACACTAACTGGAAGCACATGTGAACTAAACAAACCTTGTAATTGGTTATGCAAAATAACTTCATGTCCTTACAATGGGCAGCCATGAAGATGATGTGATAACGGACATGGCTGAAACTAAAAGTGAAAAACTAAAGCAAGCCCAATTCTTCACCTGGTCCACTAAGGCATCAACTGGAAAGAGGAAATATGCCTCTTTTAGTTGCTCTGTATTTGTCTTGTAGAGGCATAGAAATTGATTCTTGGGGCTATGAAATTCATCCTCACATTCTGAAATGAATGTGACCAACTGTGACTTCTATTTTGTCTCCAATGAAGCCAAATACCTTATGGAACATGGTATAACCCATTGAATATTCCTGCTATTCATAACTTCAACTTTAACAAAAAATTCTCATTGAAGACATCCTTGAAAAATATGGTTATTCACGACCTGATTTGCCTCTTGTTTCCCATTTACAAATAATTGATCTTATTTATGGATTCATAGTGTCAAAGTGATGTTCCCTTCATTTTATTTTTCTTCCTTAAAAATTAGGAATTCCTCCACATGAAACTCTTTTGGATTACGTGCAGCCTCAAATGAAGTTACTAGAAAGTTACTGCAAGTGTTTGGAGCATAGTGATCATATAGGAATTCCACTTTCATCCGAAATTTTTATTTTTTACATCGCTAACCTCCTCATCCAACATGAAACCTAAAATATCAAATTCTTGCACCTGCTATTTTTTTCGAGTAGTCAAGGGAAGAAATACCTCCTTGGTTTTCATCCACTATTACTTGTTCATCAAATAAATCTAACTCCACAATTGATAACAAGAAACTCCTAATAATGTCATCTTTTCCCAAATCCTATGAATTTGACTTAGTTTGTCCCACATTCTCCTCTCTTTCTTCATTCAATTAATTTAGTAGAATATTCAATTCTTCTAATTCAAATTCGAGAGGATAACTTGAAACTAGTTGTGGTACTTAAGTATTTCCTTGCATAGCACTAAAAAACATACATTGATGGATAAATAATGGAATAATAGAAATGGGTATTTCTATAGGATCTTTTGCATCCAAATAATCCTCCAAATCTGACAGAAAATTTTCTTCTTTGTTATCTAATTGTGAAATGGGTTCAACCTTCCTCATGATGTTTCTGAATTAGCATCTGATTCTCCATGACCTTCCTCATCTTCAAACATAAAATTTGCAAGATCAAAATCATCTAAGAAATTAGAGTTTTGAAAGAATGAAGGGAAGGATTTGAAAACCTCTACATGGTCTCATATGCCTTAATGAATGTTAAATCTACCTTAGTCTCATGAAACTCCATGTGGGCGATTGTAACATCTAATGATGACCTTGGAAAGCTCCTACACCTTTCGAAATGCTGCTAGTTCTTGACATGCATAGCAATTAGGATCATTTCATTCACAAGAACTATCTCGTACACTTGAGATTTTTACTTATTTGACTTTCACATGCTCTTTTTATGGTGGATTTGGAGTTGGATATTTCTTTTCTACACTTAGTTTTTTCACTTGCGATGATTAAACCTCCTCTAAAGATATGGAGCCAATATGAATACTGTATTCTGGATAGGTAGATTATTGGTCTTCCTCTTTCATCTTTGGATTTTTTTCTGGGACAAAAAAAGTTTGTTCTACTTTTTCTTAAGCCTCAAATTCAGCAAAAGGTTTAGTTAGGAATGAAGTTTGCTTGATGTTAAGTTTTATAGACCATTCCTTCAAATTCACTGCATGCTCTCCTTTTATAGTCTCCTCAACCATATACTCCTCCCTTTTTCTCATTTCTTAATGATGTTGCTCCCAAAATGGGTTTGGGACTACAAGATGAGGGATGAATTAGGATTCAACTGATTTACTCACCATTTGAGGAAGTGGAAGAGATTCAACTTCTTGTCTTGGTGGCCTTTGCAAAAAGGAAGGAAATTTGGAAAGGTGAGGAACAAAAGATTCATGATGGGATGGAAATATAGGAAATGAAGGAATGGAATTCTCGGCATTTATATCTAGTGGAAAACTTGGAATTTATGGTTTAGAATGAAATGACATTAATCGAGAAGTGGAAAGAGGACTCTTAAGTGTGGTCAGTAGGACTTACCCTTTGACAAAGATTTCTTGCATTGAACTCATAAGCCTCTATCTCTTTGATCCAAACTTTAAGTTGAGACAACATTTCAGTCCTAAAAGTAATCTTTTATTGCAAAATCAAAAAACTTGGCATAGGGCCAACCCATGCGTAGGCTACCTTGAATCCAATCTTGAATGACTTTATTTGAGCTATGGATCTAGGTTGTACCATGCATGCCTCTAATATTTGAATATTAATTTACAACTTTACATCTTCATTTATATGATAGCCTCCATCATCTGCGCATGCTCTTACTCTTGAAAAGACGCATAGTTAAGTGAACCATCAAACTAGCCATGGATCTACTCATAGAGATATGCATGTTGATTTTCACCATAAAATGTAGTTGGAGGTGGGCTAAAATAATTTAAAGATGGAAAGTTTTACTACCAAAGGTGTAAGTGGGAACTCCATTGTGGAAATGAATCCATGATTGCACAACTTCATGAATGGGAGAAAATGGAAAGATGTTGAAGAAAACTAGATGTAAATGGGTAAAATTGAAGGTTTGCAACATAGAGAGTGGGGTACTTTGACCAATGGAGTCGCTTAGTTGTGCTTGGGAATACCTCCTAAGGCTGAAATTTCACTAAGAGCACAAAAACTTAATGAAATGAAGTGAACACAAATACACACACCTATGAAAGATGTGCCACTTGTCCCACCAGGTGGGCTAAAAACTCTTATCACCAAATCACTACACCCCCAAATGGCCTAAATGTGAACATGAAATTCAGTTTGATTGGGAAATATGGGATCACCTCTCAAGATGTGGGACTTGGGCTCGAGGTGAACCTCTGGAGAAGGTCGACTTCCTCTTCCTAAACTAAGCACTACACTACTCCTAATGTAAGAAAATTGGCTAACTAGACCTATGCTAACATTTCAAGGGATTAGGGAGAGATATTTGCAAGGAAATAAAACCTATACTAGAAGTGGTGATGCACCAATAAAGGGTTTTGCTAGAATCAGGAAGGGTTAATTTGAAGAGGGTGTGTGTACCACAAGTCAAATTCACATACTGTAACTTAGAGAGGGTACATAATACCACAAACTAGGAAGCACATGTTCCCTTTGTTAAAATTGATCAGACAAACAAGTTATCATTCTTCCAATGAAGAAGGATGAACTTGAGAAGGGTGAATAAGCACTACAACTCAGTTACATACAATACTCCACCACTTGATAAGCACATAACTCCAAGACTTGTAAAATAAACCTTGGTTGCATAGTTCACCTATAAACATGAAAGAGAAAATGGAAGCAAAAATATGAAAGGACATATAACTGATCACAAAACATAATTTTCATTACTTCAAGCACTTTCATAGTGCATCATTACATCAGGGAAAAGACATAGGCTGCCATTACAATTTTAGAAGAAAGGCTTGAGAGCCTACAAATTCACAACATCTCAACTTGTGAAGAGAGGGGAAGCTTAGAAATAATGTCTAACTCTTTTGAATAAGCACCCCTTTTACATTTATAGAAAACTTGCTGAGTTATTGAGAGAAAGAAGGAGAAACCCTAGAATCTAGGCTAGAATGTAGGAAATAATTAATCACTGTTGTTGGCCATGTTTGCCTCATAATTGCAGCTCCACCTTTCGAGGAACCACTCAAGGAATGATGAAAACCTATAATTATGGAATGAAAAACTTCTAAAAATCCATATTCTCATGGCTTCATGGCGTATCTCTCTTTCTCTCTATTCCAACGACTATAATTTTGTGAAAAATGGACAACTAGGGAGAAAGTTGTGGTAAATTTAATATAGGTTGTATTTTAAACAAAAATCCCACACACCAACCTAGCACATTCAATGCTTTGATAGCTCGGTGAAATCCAAAATTTATTCAACAAGTTATTCCTTGCCCAACTTGGTGGTTCCAAAAATAGCTCACTGGGTCTCTATTTATTTCCTAGCTCGCATGATGGAGCTCAACCACGTATGACTCAACGAGACATGTCTTGCATGACTTTTGTCAATCTCACCATTTTTATTAAGTAACTCGGCCAACTACTTGACCTCATCTCATGACACAGATAGCTCTCCACCAATTATACTAATCTTTCCATCACGTTATTTGAGAGTAATCCACATGTAATAACTCATTGGATGAATCAACATGCTCTTTAATACTTCCCGAGCTACGTGGAATATGCACCAAGTTACCCATTTTGGGATCTTCCCTTCATTGGATTAGCGGTCAATTAACTCTTCAATAAAACCCACATTGACTCATGTTTGCAAATTGAGTAACAATATTATTGGATCCCACATGTAATTCGAATGGGCTAATATCTTCTCTACCCTATCCCTTCGCTGAGTTAAACGGAAATCATTCCACCACATTTCCACTTCCAAATCCGAGCTCCAAGTATCAATTTGTGATCATCGATGAATCGTCGTGCTTTTGTTCCATTGACTCACCTTCTGACCCTAACCAAGCTCACCTTTCCGTGCTTGAAACTAATCTTCCCGCTCACTAAGCTCTAATGCTAAGACACCTCGAACCTTGAAAACCCAAAACTATGAATTTCAGAGTTTTGGGCTTTCAGGATTCAAAGTCTACAAGCTTATTTGTGTGAAACCAAAGGGATGTGTTCAACCCAAAACATTTGAAAGCTTCTGTTATCCAAAATAAGCCACTATCTTATTTTGACTAAATTTATTTCATTCCTTCCTTATTTGTGCCTCAGCAATTTTTCCCACTTTTCAAGCACTCAAAATTATCTGGAAATGGCTTCATCGGATAAATAATTTTCTCACCTTTCCAGAAGGTAAAATTTTCCTTCTCACTCCTCGTATTTTGCAACTAATGGATTGGAGGAGTTTTCAAGGAAAATTTTCCTAGGAAGGCCCGAACCAATGAGAATGTGCCACATGGCATCGAATGGTGGGTTAGTGGAGGTAAGCTGGAAAAAATTGCTAAGGAGTGAGCCGGTGCAAAGAATTTTTTTCACCCTCGGGCCCACCAAGGAGGAGGAAAAGAAATGATTTGAACCCATAGATGAATGAGGAAGTGCCACATGGCAGCAAAGATCAGACTGGTAGGGGTAAGTTGAAAAAGTGGTCAAAAAAGGCGCAAAGGAAAAAATTTCCCGCGGGCCCACGGAGGAAAGAAAGTTGATGAAGGTCTGCGCCAAATCAAAGTGTGACACATGTCCATGAACTGGCAGAGGTCGGGGCATGGGGAGGATTTGGAAAATTTTTCAAAGTAGTCAGCGAGCGTCAAAGGCAAAATTTAGAGCGCACGCCCGTAGCAAATTGGATGGTGGCACATGTCCCGAGAGGTGCGACGGAGGAATTTTGATTTTTTCCAAAATTCAAAAAGGTGTAACATGTCCACTTAAACCCATGGACCAAATGGGCTACGCCATGTGGCATAAGAGTGGCGGGAGTAGAGATTTTGGGGAATATTTCCCAAATTCAAAAAAGGGGAAAATTTTTAAGTTTCGGCCTATCGACCTGATTTTTGCCCCAGTTTTTCCCTAAATCTTCAGAGGGGCATATATTTTGATCCAGAGCTCAGTTTTTCTCAATTTTGGTGTCATTGGAAAGATATTGAAGTCCTCTACACAATGGAATCTTCAATTTTGTTTTTTGATGGAGTTTAGTGAGAGAAAAATGAGAAAACACTTCTGGCATGGGGAAAAGAGTAGAACCGACATTCAACCACCATTTTTAATGCAGTATGGCTTCCATTCTTCTCCAGCATGGTTCAAAATCTTAGGGAATGAACTTTTAAGGGTACCCATGCTATTTTGATGGATATGGTCAATGGTTGAATCATTCATTTAAATTTTCTCACGTTTATCCTTCCCGAACTCGGTTTTCATTGTTAAAGGCCAAATTTGGCTCATTTGTAAAGGGTTGGATGTTTTTATGTTCTACAGGCTCCCTCCTTAACCTTGGCAAGTGAATTTTTGGAATATAAGACCTTTTTTAGGACTGTGACATGTTTTCTATCTCTTTGTTGTTGTAATGCACTATATTTAAAAATGGAAATGACAATGCAAGGTCTCAGTAATGAATTTTCAATCCTTTCTTATGTTGTTTGCTCTATCCTAATCCTTCATTACAATTTTAGCAATTAGTGCATGATTTGTGTTACATTTTTCATAATCTATGTCAATTTGTAGAAATAGATGTTCACCTCTCCTTTGGTGTATCACCTTGTCAGTTTAGTTTTATCTTCTTTTCTTTCTATCCTTGTCTCCTTAGCGAAATTAGAGAAGAATTTATAGTTAAACCTCGAAAAATTTCATGCATACATTTGATCGTGAGGAGTAGAGGAACCATCCTTCAACCTTGAGAGTTTTTTCCCATTTTTGCAAGTACCACACTTGAGGAAAAGATTCCATGTTGTGCAATCACACTAAATGACCCAATTCTCACTTGCAGATTTTAAGGTCATTTAGGGGGTGTGCTTGATTTGCACTAGCAATTTTAGCACACCAAGTTGGACCTTAGAGGTCTTCATATTAATTACGAAAAAGTTGATGTGCATTTTTGTAAGTTTCTTGCTTAAAAAGATCCCTGATTTGCACATCTAACGACTCCAAAGGGATAAAATCAACTAGTTTTAGCAATCCAAGTTTGAAGATTCATGAGAAGGATCCAAACAAGGTCAAGGGAAAGAGAAGAGGGATTGTCTGAGTATCTGCATTTATCCCTAGGAAGAAGAGAGAGGGGAAGAAGAATTCAAATGTATCCATCTCCACCAAATAGAACTCTATCAACTCCTCCACCTGGTAGACATTTCACCCAATCAACAAGGGTTCTCAAGCCAATCAGAATGGCACAACACAACCCTTATGTCAACTTCACTAGAAACAACCCACTTACTCTCAATGCACAAAACCTAGTTCCAGTTACAACATTGAAGAACATTCCATACTTTATTGGGGAAAATCAGACCACTCTCGGTGATCATGTCAAAGACATTGCTAATGTCTATGTAATCCATGAGATTGTTGAGATGCAAATTGCTGTCAAATTGTTGGAATATTCATTCAAAAATAAAGCCTTGTAATGGTTCAGGAGCCTTGGGGCATGCTCCATCCAAAATTGGAACCATTGTGCATAGATCTCCATGATCGGGCTTTGGAGAAAAGGGAGATAATTTGTCTCTATTGGAACAACTGACAACTATCAAGAGAGATCCTAATGAGTAGCTAATAGACTTCAATTTCAGATTTCAAAGGACCTAGGATAGAATCCTAGTGATAGTAAGGCCAACAACTGAAGGTACTTTCTTATACTATCTCAAAGCTTTAAATTCTGATATTTCTATGTTAATCCAATCCATGGGAGGTGTAAATATACCTGCATCTTATAGCATCACCATTAGGGCTGAGAATTATTTGATCCAAGCTGGTAAATTGGTGCCTAGGCCTCCCATGCCCTTATATCCAAACTTGGAAAACCCAAGTACTAGTCAAGCACCTACTTTAGCTCCTATTCCCACTCCTAGAAATTAGAGTTCAAATGAAGCTTCTACTTCATCCTCTAGTGCCTCAAATGAACTTCAATAAGTAATGAAACAGCTTACAAAATTTAGGCAATGAGCTGGTTACACTCAAGAGGTAGAAATCCCAAAGTTTTAGATCCTCTTATTAGTCTCAAACTCAGCCTAATAGGTAACCATATCAGCCTAATGAACCACCCAATCCGACCGCAAATCAAAATCAAGTAAGGCCTCCTACCAACAGACCGTTTCTGCCCTATAACCCCAATAATGCATCTACCTCTAAAGCCTTAGTGCCAGTGAAAAATAATATAGCTCAAGAGTATGATTGGTGTTTCCCATGCAATGAACCTCACAACCAGTCTATGTGCTTCAATGGTGCTTTGAACCAAGCTTTGATGGTGACAACAATTGGTGTAGAGAGTGAGGTGAGTTAAGAAACAAACCAACAACAAGGAACATCTCAGAAAAATACAAATCCAAATGAGACTACACTTGTGAATTGGTAAGCTGAAGATTTTTGTGGTATGAATCAAACAATTTATCAAAATGTAGCAGGTAACACATGGTAAAAGAAGAGGAATATTGGTGAAGGGAAGTCATTAGCTCCAAGTGATCCAAAACCTTCCATCACTCCAAAAGTGTTAGCAAGAAAAATGTAGTTCCAAATGTGCAAGGATATCCCAAGCCACCTTCTAGACTAGCTCAAATGCCGGTTATTACAGCCCATGTACAAGATAATAATGTACAAAGCTAAGGGTAAGAAAGAGATGTTTCACCCCATTTAACATTATCAAATAAATGAAGAAGACAAATGTGAATATATCTATGTGGGAATCACTATCCATCCTGGCCAAAGGGATCTACTACAAGATGCCATGAAGAATTGGTCAACTTCAAATCGGCAAGCTCATATGCGGGAGAAGGTACTCACAAATGCTACTAAGCCCGAGGAGAAGCATGGAGGATAACAAGGTAAATTTTTGAAGCCCCCTCCATTTTATGTTTCATTAATCATTAGGGATAATCTAGTACACAATTGTATGATTGATTCGGGGAAATTAGTTATGTGATTCCCAAGTAAATATTTGATCGATTAGGCCTCCAATATGAATTCATATCCAAATGGGTGGTGGAAATGGATGGGATAGCAATAACAACAAGGGGGTAATTAAATATTTGAGCCTCACTTTGCATACATTCCCCAATTTCACTATTTTACAAGATGTGTCGGTGATAGATTTACCTCCACTTTTTTCCCTAAGTTTGTCAAGGGATTTCACAACTAGAATTGGAGGCTATTTATCCGTTGATTGGTCACACATGTTTTTCTCGACCAGATATGGAACTTAGGCCACAATTAGGTTTAACCCTATTACAAACTTTCACATTGAGCCTCATACTCCAAGCCCAATCAATGCCAACTATTCAACATTTGATCAAGGGGAATATCTAGGCACGTATGAAGTCTGAAACAAAATTTGAGGAATCCCGATTTGAATCTTGATGAATGGGTAAGCAAGGTACATGATTTTGATCCCTACAAGGAAATAGAGGAATCAACTTGGAGTTTATTACATGCATGCAGAAAATCATCCTATTCCTAGCATCACCAAGCCAAACCATAAAGATGACAATGTGGTATGGCAGCTATTCTATGATGGGTCAAGAAGTAGACAAGGTGCAGGGGGAGCCATGCTTGTTTCACCTCAATGAATTAAGTATTATTCAGCTGTTAGATTTTAGTTTGCATGTTCTAACAACACTGCTGAATATGAAGCTTTGATACAAGGATTGCATTGGTCAAGAAATAGAGGTATCAAAAAATTACAAGTCTTTGGTGATAGTGAGCTGATTGTTAATCAAGTTAAAGGGTAGCATGCTGCCAAAAATGACCTGCTCAAGAGTTATAAGAATAGGTTGTGGGGCCTCATTGAGGATTTTGAAGGCTTTGGCATCAATGCCATCCCTAGGAAAGAAAACCAAGTTGCTGATAGACTTGCAGAAATTAGAGCAGCCTTTGATGTTGTGGAGAGTATCAAGGAAGATAAAGTGCAGCCAAACATTCATGTGATTGTAAGGCCATCAGTGCCAAAAATAATGTAAGTTGGTAAGTGTTTGAAAGTGACCAACAAATCATCAATTTCCTGCAATAAGAAGTTGAATTATCACCAAAAATCAAGAAAAGTTAGAAAAACAATATGGTGATCATGTGGTACAGTGAGAACCAAAAACTACCAAAATGACTTGTCACTTTGGATTCCATCTTTAATCATAATGATCAATTTAGAAAGGAGAAAGTAAACATCCAAGTCAAGGAGAAGATTCAAAGTGCCCATCTCGGTGGGAGAAGGCAAATCACTTCAAATTGGTAAAGTGATAACCAAGCAAGAAAGGTATGAGTTCATGAAACTTTGCCAAGATTTCTTGGATATATTTTCTTGGAGCTATGAAGTCTTTAGAGGTTTCAATCCCAAGCTATCTCAACACACAATTGAATTAGATCCAATTTCTAAACCCATCAAGCAAAAACAAAGACCGGTCAATCCACACATGGAGCCTCTCATGAAGAAGGAATTGAATAAGTTAATAGAGGCAAGTATCATATTTCCCATCAAGCATTCAAGATGGGTTGAAAACTTGGTTCCAGTTAGAAAGAAGAGTGGAGAAATCAGATTGTGTGTAGACTTTAGATATTTGAATAGAGAATCCCTCAAGGATCATTACCCACTTCCTTCTATGGAGCAGATTTTGCAAGTTGTTGTTGGCTCTGAGAGGTTTTCATTGCTAGATGGTTATTCATGGTATAATCAGATCATGGTAAAGGAGGATGATCAGTTCAAAATAGCCTTCACCACCAAATGGGGAACCTATGCA
Organism: Taxus wallichiana var. yunnanensis; assembly: GCA_018340775.1. Classification (NCBI taxonomy): domain Eukaryota; kingdom Viridiplantae; phylum Streptophyta; class Pinopsida; order Cupressales; family Taxaceae; genus Taxus; species Taxus wallichiana. Next base: position 247,317,599 of record CM031242.1, read on the forward strand.
TATAGGAAAATTCCATTTGGGTTGTCTAACACTGGAGCTACCTTCCAAAGGGCAATGGATATGGCGTTCAAGGGATTGATCAACAAAATAGTGCTGATATACCTAGATGATATTACTATATTTTCTAAAAGTGTATTAGATCATCTCTTTCATTTGAAACAAGTGTTCTAAAGATGTAGAAGATTTGGGGTATCCTTGAATGCCAAAAAATGTATTTTCCTAGCTCATGAAGGAAAGCTCTTAGGTCAAATTGTTTCCAAAGAGGGATTATCAATTGATCTAGAGATGTTTGAAGCAATAAAAGCACTGCCATTACCAATTCACAAGAAGGCCCTTCAAAGTTTCTTGGGAAGAATCAATTTTGTTTGAAGATTTGTTCCAGACTTTGACAGCCCTTGTCAAGCCAATAACTATGATGTTGAAGAAAAGTATGGATTTTAAATGGACAACTAAAGGTAAAGAAAATTTCAAGGAAATAAAAGAGGCTATCTCACAAGCTCCAACTCTCATTAACCCATTTCTATAAGGATTTTATCTTTTATGCATTTGAAAGTGATGAAACAATTTCTAATTTTAGTATAGAAGAACAAAGAAAATGTAGAGCAGCCAATTGCCTTCTTTAGCCAAAGCATGGAGGACTATAAGGTGAGGTTTTCCTTCGTTGAGAAGCATGTTCTTGCAGTGATTAGGAGCTTGAAGAAATTTAAGCATCTAGTTTCAAACAACAAGGTTCAACTGTTGGTTTCTCATGTGGGAGTTAAGGACTTCCTCCTCAACAAAGACCTAAATGAAAAATGTGCCTGGCTGATTACTCGTGACATGGAGTATGACATTGAGATCAATTTCATCAAGCTGGTCTAAGGAAAGGGATTGTGTGAGCAGATGGTCTTGAGCAAATAAATGGAAGCAAGTAATGGGAAGGATGTTGTTTTGGCGTTGCAAGACAACCAAGAAAAAGAGGTGTTCAAGAAGATAACGATGGTATGCTCACTCCTTGCTAGATGCAAGACATAATGCACTTCTTTCAAACAAGCCTATGCCCTCTAGGGATGAACAAAACCAAGAGAAGACACATCATATTGTAGGCTATTCCATATGCACTTGTTGATGGTTTCTTGTTCAAAAAGGATATAAATGGAGTCTTTGTTGAGATGCATTGGGAAAAATCAAATTAAGAGAATGTTAGAAGAGTTCCATGGTGGATCAGTGGGGGTCATTTTTCTTCAAGAGTGATAGCCCTCAATATTATGAAGGTTGGATATTATTCACCCAAGGTGTTTAGTGATTGTTATGCATGGATCAAGAGGTGCAAAAATTGTGCATTCTTCACGGAAAGGAAAGATTAGCAGCCCTTTCATTGCACCCAATTTCAATTGACCAACCATTCATGCAATGGGGTTTGGACTTCATTTGAGTCATTAACCAAAACTCAAGCCAAGGACACTAGTGGATTCTAACAGCAACAAACTACTTCACCAAATGGAATGAGGTGGTGGCACTCAAAGAGGCAAATGAATCTAGCATCCTAGAATTCTATGAGGGGATAATAACTAGATTTAGTATACCTGCCACTATAATATCAGATAATGCATTGGCATTCATAGGATCAAAGGTAATTGAATGGGCTATTAAAAATGGGATTTATCTAAGAAATTCATCAAATTATTACCCTCAAGGTAATGGCCAAGCTGAGTCTACCAACAATAACCTATTAAAGATCATCAAGAGGACTCTTGATGAAAATCAGAGGACTTGTCACACTAAACTTAAATCAGCCTTATGGGCTAATAGGATAACTCCCAAGAGATCCACTGATAACTCTCCATTCGACTTATTTATGGAAGAGAGGAAATCTTGCCTAAGTCACTTGAGTTGCCACTATTGGAACTCATGAAGCAATTGGAATTGTTGGAGTTTGAACCCATGGAGGTTAGATATGAAGAATTGATGGAACTCCAAGAAATCAGAGAGCATGCAGCCCAAACAATGGAGAAGGACCAAGCCTTGATCAAGAGAACCTTTAATAGGAAAGATAAGGCTAGAACCTTCCAAGTTGGAGATTTAGTGTTGAAATGGGATGCAGACCGACAAAGCCAAGAAGGAATTCAAAGTTTGATGCTATTTGGAGTGGCTCCTACATGGTCACAAAATGTAAGAACAACAATGCCTTCTAATTGTCTACATTAGATGGTGAAGAAATGTAGATTCCAGTTAATGCAATCCATCTGAACCATTGCTATTAGAAGGGAAACTCCTCACACTGTACATATTATCTTAGATTTTCATCCCTCTAAGTGCTTGTGAATTTTTTTTTGTTGTAGCTTAGTTTGACTTTTCCCTAAGTGCTTTGGCACAAGCTTTGTTGTCCCAAAGATGCATCTTGTAGGCCATGCTCCAAATCAAGTGATGTTCTACTCTCACAATCTCCTTTCTAGAAATTTTCTAATGAGTTGAGAGTACCAAGTAGTTAAGTTGATGACTCCATGCCCAATGGATTGCTTCAGGAAGCTGTTCACTTCATCCAACAGGTAGATGACCCCCCTGAGTTGCTCTCATCTTGTATGAATTTCGTCAATCCCACCATTTTTATTAAGTAACTTGGCTAACTACTTGACCTCATCTCATGACACACAAATAGCTCTCCACTGATTATACCAATCTTTTCATCACATTCTTCGAGATTAATCCACACGTACTAACTCATTGGATGAATCAACAGGCTCTTAAATAATTCCTGAGCTATGTGGAATATGCACCGAGTTACCCATTTTGGGATCTTGCCTTCATTGGATTAGTGGTCAATTAACTCTTCAAGAAAACCCACATTGACTCACCTTCACAAATTGAGTAACAATATGATTTTATCCCACATGTAAGTCGAATGGGCTAATATCTCCTCCACCCTATCCCTTCACCGAGTTAAATGAAAACCATTCCACCACGTTTCCACTTCCAAATCCAAGCTCGAGTATCACTTCGCTATCATCGATGACTCGTTGTGCTTTGTGTTCCATTGACTCACCTTCGGACCTAACCAAGCTCACCTTTCAAGGCTTCGAAACTAAACTTCCCGCTCACTAAGCTCGAATGCTAAGACACCTCTGAACCTTGAAAACCCAAAACTCTAAATTTCAAAGTTTTGGGCTTTCGTGGATTCAAAGTCTACAAGCTTATTTTTGTGAAATCGGTGGGATGTGTTCTGAACCCAAAACATTTGAAAGCCCTGTTATCCTAAATAATCCCCTTGCTTATTTTGAATAACTTTCTTTCATTCCTTCCTTCTATGTGCCTCAGTCAAAATTTTCCACTTTTAAGGCACTCAAAATTATCCTGAAATGGCTTCATCAGATAGAGAATTTTTACACCTTTCTAGAAAGGTAAAATTTTCCTTCTAACTCCTCGTATTTTGCAAGTTATGGCTCAATGGATTTTTGAGGGAAATTTTCCCTAGGAAGGCCCGCAACCAATGAGAATGTGCCACGTGGCATCGGAATGGTGGGTCAGGCGGAGGTAAGTTGGAAAAAATTTCCAAGGAGTGGGCGGGGTGCAAAGGAAATTTTTTTGCCTCGGGCCCACCAAGGAGGAGGAAAAGAAATGATTTGAACCCGCAGATGAATGAGGAAGTGCCACATGGTGGTGGAGATTGGACCAGTGGGGGTAAGTTGAAAAAGTGGTCAAAAAGGTGCAAAGGAAAAAAATTTCCCACTGCCCGCCGTGGAGGGAAGAAAGTTGACGAAGGCGCGTGCCAAATCAAAGTGTGACACATGTCCATGAGATTGGTGGAAGTCAGGGGCATGGGGAGAATTTAGAAAATTTTCCAAAGTAGTCAGCAGTGTCAAAAGGTAAAATTTGGAGGGTGGACCCACAAGTGAATTAGATGGTGACATGTGTCCTGGAGTGGTGGGGCATGAAGGAATTTTGATTTTTTCTTCCAAAATTCAAAAAGGCATAATATGGCCATTTAAACCTATGGACCAATGGGGTTGTGCCACATGGCATCAGAGCGGTGGGGCATATAGATTTTTAGGGAATTTTTCCCAAATTCAAAAAAGGGGAAAAATTTTAGGTTTTGGCCCGCCGACCCAATTTTTGCCCAAATTTTTCCCTAAATCTTCAAAGGGACATATCTTTCGATCCAAAGCTCAGTTTTTCTCTATTTTGGTGTCTTTGGAAAGATATTGAAGCCCTCTACATGATGGAATATTCAATTTTTTTTGGTGGAGTTTAGTGTGAGAAAATATAGAAAATGCCTCTACCATGGGGAAAAGAGTAGAAACGACATTCAACCACCATTTTTAATGCAAGATGGCTTCCATTATTCTCCAAAGATGGTTAAAAATCTTGGGAATGAAATTTTAAGGGTACCCATGCTATTTTGATGGATTTGGTCAATGGTTGAATCATTCATTTCAATTTTCTGCATTTCTCCTTCCCGAACTTGGATTTTTATTGTTAAAGGCCGATTCAGCTCATGTGTAAAGGGTTGGACAATTTTTATGTTCTGTAGGCTCCCTCCTTCACCCCGGTAAGTTAATTTGTGGAATATCATACCTTTTTTAGACTACTGCAACATGTTTTCTATCTCTTTTACATTTGTAATGCACTGTATTTAAAAATGGAAATGACAATGCAAGCTCTGTGAATGAATTTTCAATCCTTTCTTGTGTTGTTTTCTCTATCTTGATCCTTCATTACAATTTTAGCATTTTTGCATGATTTGTGTTGCATTTTTCATAATCTATGTCAATTTGCAGAAATATATGTTCACCACTCCTTTGGTGTATCACCTTGTTAGTTTAGTTTTATCTTATTTTATTTCTCTCCTTGTCTCCTTGGCATAATTAGAGTAGAATTTTTAGTCAAACCTCTACAAATTTCATTCATACATTTGATCGGAGGAGTAGAGGAACCACCTTCAATGAGAGTTTTTTCCCACTTTTGTGAGTTCCACACTTGGGGAAAATATTCCATGTTGTGCAATCACACTAAATGACCCAATTCTCACTTGTAGATCTAAATGTAATTTAGGGGTGCTTTGTTGATTTCCACTAACAAGCCCAAAATCTTCATTTCTCTAAAACAAATTTACCCATTCTATCATTCAAATCTATAGTTCCAAGCTAAACATTTCAATATCTCATGGCCTAAAATATCATGCTTTTCCATGCCATTCAACTCATGCTCATCCTTCTTGCTATTTTCTTTGCCTGACTCATTCATCGTTCATTCTTTGAGAACTCAAGCTTTTTGATATTTTGACCCATCGCGTTCTTCAAACAAGACAAATCCGAGTTTGTTCCTTCCTCTATGTTTAGTTTACCAAATGATTACATGCTCTACTCACTTTGTGGGCTTGCATTTTCCTCGAGCATCCCTTGTGTATTCCATGTTACCGGATTTCATGAATTTACTCTATCAATAAAACAAGATCAACTCATAATTTCCACTTTTTCTCGGTGTGAATGAATTTTCCTCCGTTAACAAGGCATCGATGTTAGCAATTTTTAACCTCATCAACACTTAACCAAGCTTTTTCTACCTAGTCAAGGATTCTCCCATCATCCTTCACCGATGTGGCTTCGCTGCATTCACTCAAATCGAGCCTGATTTGAGACATCTCTTAACACACAAGATTTGGTCTTCCCAAGAAGGTTAAAAACTATCATCTACCAATTTTGACCCCTGCTCACTTTTTTTTGGTACATCACAACCTCAACTCTTCATGTTACATGTTTCTTTATGCCTTACTTAAATCAGCAATGAACATTACTTGGGCCATTGTAATGTTTCTTCACTTCAACTGAGCTAGCCCCAAGTGAGCTCAACTGATCCATTCATGACTAAGCTCGCTTTTGTCTTCTCGAATCCTCGAAACCTTACCATGCATGAGTTATCCACCAACTCTTCCTCCGAGTAGTGAGCATCTTGGCTCACTGATCCATCCATTAAATCTTAATGTGTTTGGATTGTAATACTTTTCAAGCTACCTACCCTTCAATGGCCAATGTCAAAACAAGTATCTCTCTTAGTGTTGTAATCAACTCACCAACTTGTTGAGTAGCTTCGAGCTGCTCGAAGTGAGCTATTCCTAGCTTATAACTCCTTGATATATCTTTTGCATTTTTTTAACCTTCTTCACTACACCTTCGATTTTTCTCAAAACTAGAGGGTAGATGAATTGAAATAAGATCCTTTTAAATAAAATTTTTCACTTTTGATCATTTTAATGGGAGGTGGGCCCACTAGGACTGATTTCCTATTCCAAGACCAATTTTAACCTCTAAGACACATAAAAGAAAGAACAACCTAGAAGATCTTGAAACATTCAAACAACATACAAGGATCTCAAAGTTTGAAATTATGGGTGTAGTTTTAACCTCATTGTCCATTTTTTCCTAAGAGGGAAAAAATTGACAACGATTACCATGACCAACTTATATCTGATACATCAATATGAAGATGATTCTATCACATATTTTTTTAGTTTATAGGTGGAACCTTATTAACCAAATCACTTTCCAATTGCCCCAAAATGAACTAATAGAGTTGTTTACTAGAGCTTCCAGACATATCTCTCAAACTCTCGAAGTTCAAAAATTCTGAAAATTCCATGAGGCATTCACTAAGGTCTTGAAACTTGAAATCCATGCTATCGAAGAGAAGAAATTACAATTGCATAACAAGAGTGCTCCATTCAAATAAAATGAATCTTCTTCTTCTTCCAAACTGAAAACCAATCATTCAAATCCCAAAGGATCCACCAATGAGGTGGTCCTAAATGATGATCCCTCTCATCTGTTAAACCAATCAAAACATTTTTCTATTTTTTATCATATTCAAAATTTCCAGATAGGCTTGAACAATGACGATATACTCCCATAAGAGAACCTTACTCCTTGGTTTTGAAAATTTGTTAAACACAGAGCCGTAAGTCTTCCACCCATAAAACCACATATTTTTTTAACCCTTCCCATCTTGTGCCTTTTTGGTGCAAGGAGAATGATTACTACAACTATCATTATGTCAGAGGTCATAGTGATGGTAATTGTATAACTTTCAAAAATATCATTCAAGAGATGTTGGATAATGGAGATCTTGTCTTGGATAACCCCAATGCACTGACTAACCAAAACCTCCATATATTTAAGAATCCATTTCCAAATCACACCCCATCATCCAACCAAGTTGGTGAACTTCAACCATTTATACCAATGATCGAGAGGTTCAAGTCATTTTTGATATCATATTGGCCCCTTTGGTCAGTTTACTCCCATGCCATCTATTCAGAAATTATTACATGAGCTTCTCCACCCACAACGGAACCTATTTCATCCACTCCTCTACCTATAGAGGATTATACCTCATCCTATCTTCTATCCACAGAGGATTTGACCTTATCTACTGTTTCATCTACCAAGAAGCCCACTTCATCTATACCTTCATCTACGGAGGCATCTACCCCACTCATTTCTCTACCTATGAAAAAATCCTCATTACTCACTCTTCTACCCATGGAGGATCTCATCTTTCCTTTTTATTCACTGAAATAAGATCCTACACCTTCTACATTTCCCCCTCCTCTGCCCATAGAGGATCCACTAGTGGCATATCTTCATATTGGTGATAATTCCTCACCATATTTTAAAGACCTTGTGGATTTACTATCATCTCTTATACCCACAGAGTCTGAATCCAACCATTTCCTTGTCTCACAAATGTAATATTTCTTCACAAGGATTACTACCAAATCACCATCATCACCTCCACTTCTACACCATTATAACACTTAGCCAATCCCTTGGGTATGTCGATTACTCCATGCTTTAGGGATGCCTTCAACTTCTTGTCTTGACTCAAATGCAAATTTTGTCTACGATACTTCAATGATTTATCCTAAAGTGTTCAAGACAACTAAATATGTCGCATAATGATCTAGTTATAGTATCCTCTTTTGTAACATCCACACCTACACCCAAACCTTTACCATTACTTTAACAACCACCTGCACCCAAACCTCTGTCTAAACCTAGACCTTCACTTATACCCAAACCTACCACTACATTAGGATTCAAGCCGATTCTATTCTATTCCATCCTCCCATGAAGATCAATTTATCCACTTCCTCCCAACCTATCACCAAGCCTATCCTGTCACCTAGGAGGAAGACCCAACCTCTTAGACCTCATACACATATTTCTCCCTTTCCTCCTCTTTCACCTTCACCACTTCCATCCATCTTAGGTCCTCATCCATCAACCTTGGTCAAGAAACCTATTTCCCCAGGTAAAGTTAAAATGAAACATCCTATATCATTTTGACAATATTCCATCCCACCCAAGCCTTCTACATTACCTATGCCTTTTCCATCTCCCATACCTTCTCCACTTCCCATGCCTTTATCATTACCCATGCCTTTACCCTCTCTTCAACCTCCACTTCCCATATTTCCTCCTATCTCTACCTTCACCTTGCCTCCATTATCATTATGGTTGACCCATCCACTTCCATCTTCGGTATTCCCTTCTACTTCACGCACTCCCCCAACACGTGTACCTAATAAGGTGTAACCCAATCCCAACACCACATTGCCTATAAAAAGGTAATTGAACCTATTCAACATCCAACTCTACATTCAGTAGAACCTATTCTACGATGTCTTTCATTCCTCTATCCAAACCTATTCCATATTCAAAATTCCTCTTCCATAGAAGTCACCCAAACCTCCATCCAAACCCACTCTCACTTATCATGGTGATCCCTTGGTAGGTTCTTATGCTAACATCCTTGCTAACCTTTTAAAAAAAAATTTTCATTACATTTCCACATCTAAGGCCTTACAACCCATTCAAACCTAAACCAAATGGGTTTTATTATACCAATATTTGTGCCTATCATCATGTGATAGGACATGATGTTGAAAAATTTAAGACCCTTAAAAATATTCTTCTTTAACTATTTTTTCCCAAAGATCTCTTTTACTAAGATGACCTTTTGGATGAAACTCCCATTCCACCTCCGCATTTCATTAGGAAACCTCTCCTATATCTATTCAATGGCCTTCACTTCCATCTCCATAGGCCTCTTTTTCTCACCACTTCACCTCCATCTCCTACACATCATACATTTGAGATCAATATGGTCCCAATCGAGAGTTGGCCCAACCCCTCCAAAATGCAAATGCACCATAATCATTTCACGGGCTCGATCATGTTCTAGGTTTTGTCCCTTCTTCAGTTATACCTTTCATGACACACCTCCCTCTTTTCCTTAGATCAATATGGTTTGAGTATCGACTTGCACAAAAAATTACAAAGGAAAATAGAAGACATGTAACCCATCCACTACACCTTTACCCAATATTCCATATACACCTTCACCCAAAGTAACCATCTGTGGACTAGCATATCCCATTTCGACATAGTTACGCATTGTACCATGATCAAATAACTTTGTTGGTATCCCCTCAAAATATATTTATACGACCTCATCCAAACTCCAAATCTCATCATCAGGCCCTCGTTATGGTCTTGCAATCTATTGAGGTTCCACCTAATGACCCCATACCTGTTTCTACAATTATCAATCCCTATCATGTTCTCATTCTCACCACTTCACCTCATATTTTTACCCCACTACCATTCATAAAATATTTACTTGTTAGTTTCTCCGACGAAGATATTTTCCCTTTCCAATCAAATGTTCTTAACCCCACCCTATTCATTTCCGCCTACATTTATGATACACGTGTTTGATGCATTATGATCAATGGAGGTTACAGTTTAAACATCTTTTCCTCGCATGCATTTAAGAAAATGTGAATCCATACCAATTACATGCATAATAACAAGTTTATGTTGCATTCATTTAATGATGCCATGACTTCCACTCCCAGAACCATCATTCTCCACATTCACGTGGGCCCTGTAATATTCCTTAATTATTCTATATATTAGAGGGGAATTCCCATTCAATTTTCTGCTTGACCAACCTGAATATGCGCCATGGGTTGCGTTCCTTCAACCTTACACTTTTGTTTAAAATTTGATTATGAAGTGCACAACTACACCATTCTAGCAAATCCCTCACCATTCAAAACCTGTAGCATGCTTTATTGACCTAATGATTTACTTAAACAAGTTAAGGCATATACCACCACCGCTTTGCTTCTTCTTCACCACTACCTCATCCACCACTTCTTCCGCTACATCTTCCACAACTAATTCCTCTATTCCCATTTTTGTTGCAGCTTCTACAACTACCCCATCAGTGAACCCATCTAATTCACATACACCGATGCTTCCTCTCTTCAATATTCGGGTGATTTTTCTATTCCCATGATCTAAATACCAACTTTGGATCCCTTGGTAGGTGTTTTTCAATGCCTTACCTTAGGGAAGTATTGCCTCTATAATGTCAATACCTTCCTTACTCCTGAAGAGTCAGAACCTCTATGAACATCCACATTACAACCATCATGTAGGAGAGGTATTTCCATATGGTCTACCACATCTTCACACTAACTTGACATATGGGGGACTTGATGCTTCTTCATATACTCCAGAACCACCCACTCAAACCCATCTATTTTCATCGATTTCCAATACCTCACCAATCACTACTTCACCCACACATTCCTTCATCGATGTGCTTGGAAAGGCTTTGGATTTGGTCTTTACAAACATGGTCGTCACACAGTCATACCTTGCACCACTTAGAAACATATAGAACAACATGGTCTTGGATTTTTTGAGGATTCTTCTCGTAAGAAGGCACATATCGACCTTACGAGGAAGGTACACCTTTTCCACCTCATTCACCTAGCCATCACCTTCACCTATTGAGTCTATTGATCCTGAATCCATTCCTCCTATTTTTTATTTTTTGTGAAGACCATTTACCTAGGACCTATAACTTATCAACTCGATGACAAGGATCCATCTTCCCTTCCCTTCTTGCATCCCGACATGATTGATGATGACACGCCTTCTATAAATATTTTTCAATGTCAGGATGATGATTCCATTCTCACCTATTTAGGTTTGGAGGATTCTTAAATCCACCGGTTGTTACTTTTTGAGACACAATTCATAGAGATCAACATTCACACTCGGGATGACCCCACATTCTAAAGATAGGCCAATTTGTACACTCTATCGAGTAGAAATAATTCACCTCTTTCCTCAACAATTATAGAACCCCTTTTTCTTGGTATTACGTTGATATGCTTGATATTGACCCAAATATGGTTGTCCACAATATCGTAACTATTCCTAAAACTAAACCTATGAAATAGAAGATGTGAAAAATGAATCCTCACATTACCGTGCACATGAAAGAAAAACTCTATTGCCTCCTTTTTGTTTCTTTTATTCTACCCATTTACTATCCCCAATGGATTTATAACATCATTCCTATCACCAAAATGTTAGGGGACTTTGTATCTACATATATTTTCATGACCTTAACCTTGCTTACCCCAAGGATTACTTTCCTCTACCTAGTATCGACCAACCAGTTGATCTCACCACCGCCAAGAGATGTTATCAGTCATGGATGATTTCTCGGGTTATAACCAAATATTACTCACATTGAAAGATCAACACAAAAATACCTTCATCACCCCTTCGGTACCTTATCTTATCAGGTCATGCCCTTTGGCCTTACAAATATTGGTGCCATATATCGTTGCTCCATCACCTATATCTTGCATGACATTTTGGAAGATTATGTTGATGATATTCTTGCTAAGTCTAAGCATCGAGCCAAACAACTAGCGAGTTCTTAAGGTCATATTTTATTGTCTTATTAAATGTTTTGTTCTCTTTCAACCAAAGAAGTGCATCTTCATCATCCTTTCTAGAAAACACCTTGGTTTCATCATCTCTTTGTGAGGTATTGAAGTTGATCCTACTAAAATCAAGGTTATTCTTGACATGACTCCCCCTACTAACCTTCAACAACTTAGTAGTTTTCAAGGCAAGTTACAATCTATTAGATGTTTTATTTCTCAAATTTCTAACCGATGTCATCATTTTCATCATCTTCTTAAAAATGTTGTTTCCTTCATTGGACAATGACTACCCTTAATATTTTGAAGCATTACAGGGAATACCTCCTTCAACCACCTATGCTCATCCCACCAAAGGATGAAAAACCCTTTTACCTCTACATTTCTACCACAAAACATTCCTTGGGTGCCATGCTCTCTCATCACGATGAGAAACATAGGGAGAAGGTGGTTTATTATATAATCTACACTTGTCTATACTATGAGACTAGATATACTCGCGCTGAAAAAAATTCCTATCCCTATTATTCGTTTGCCACAAAACTTCACCATTACCTACTAAACCACAAGACCTTCATCATCACCAACACTAACCCCTTTCATTACATGTATAGTAAACATTACTAAAACCAACGTGTCACATGTTATCTCATGCTCCTTACAGACATAGATCTTAAATTTTTTCATCAAAAGTTTGTCAAAGGAAAAACCGTTACACACCAACTTGCAAATGCACCTCTTTCTAGAAATTAATCTTCTAACTTAGATTTCCCTAATGAATCCATTACTACTCACTCCCTTGATGACACCATTTATCGATGACCTCATTATTCAATGGTTATAAATGTCAGCGTGGGGGTGGCGTAGGGATCATTCTCATTCCTCTTGATGTTGAGAAAGCATATGCCTTTATATTTTAAACTAGACTTCTATTTTACCAATAATGTGGCTAAATAAGAAGCACTCATGTCAGTATCTAAAATTCCATTTCCGTAGATGTTAAGACCATTAATATCTTTGACTATTCTCAATTGGTAGTCAACCAAGTTAATGATTTATACTAGTTTCGTAACAAAATACTTCAAAAGTATAAGCATAACACCGATCAGATTTTGACTACCTATGACAATTACGACATTCAAATGATTTCATGATCCACTAATAAATTCATAGATACAATGGTTTTCCTCACCTCACCTTCCTCACTCTAAAATATGTATCACAAGACAATGGTTGCATACACCTTCTTATCTCTTCCATGAACTAAAATTGCTTTGGGATGATATGAAACTGATCCACATGACATTTGGTATAATCATTATGTTGACTACCTCTCCCTTTCAATCCTACCTCTTGATCTCACTTGTTATGGTAAGTGAGCCTTCCTCCAAAATGTCTCTCATTATGTCATCATGGGGTTTTTTTATCTCTTGAAAGTGTACCCTAGTTGAGAAATGACAGGTAGGGGTTTTAAGCTTGTTAGATCTCTCACTTTCATAGATATAATGGAAACACATCAGGTCTATAGGTATACCTATGGTTGAGGTGAGTCTCCGGTATCAAGGTCGGTTCCTTATTGATGTATCCTAAACAATTTTTTGGGGTTTTTGGGGTAAAAGATGATTGTATCTAAAATTCAAATGGGTGATACACAAAACTTATTAAGGGCTTTGGCTAAGTATATGCACAATAAAATTGAGAATGAATTTTAGATGCACAAACCAATGGTTTTTAGTAGAATATTAAGGAAAAACACTTATGTATTGAGGGATAAATCACAACAACACAATAAGATAAACATGTACACTAAGATCTGAAAAAAATACCAAATTTTCATAAAGGTAATATGATTAATTAGGGAAATAACATTTAAAAGAAATCAATAGAAAGATACATATCACTACAAACAATTGGAAAGACAAAAACTCATTCTCATTCAAGGAAAAACTGGCAGAAATATGCTTCATCACTCCTATGTCCAAAATTCCTCCTCCTGTGCCTTGCTTTAGTGCACACAATATATAGATAAATTATTCACTCAACACCCCAAGAATAGACTAAGTCTAACTAGTTCTTATATGATATTTATAGCCCTTAAATTGATTTTAATTATAAAGGGACTAAAAATAAACATGCAAGGTTATTCTGATGAAAAAATAGTCTTAATTCCTCCAAGAATATTTAAAGTCAAATTGATTTGACTCTATATGAATAGTATGGTCACTTTCAAAGAATTAAGGTATCCTTGGGTGAGTAATAATTACTAATTTTATCCTTTCTTCATGTGTAATTCACCTCTATCAAGTGCATGTAAAGGGTGAATTTGTCTTTTAGCTTCACCGTCTCTCTTACTGCATGATTTAAATAAATCATTTTCCTTTTCTTTTTCGATGTGACACTTTGGTGTATTCACCCACTCATGCTGATAATGACCTCTCTATCTCTTTGTTATTGCATGAATATATAATTCTATGCAAGAATAATATTTTAAGCTCCAATACTTAGCAAAAAGATCCATCCTACATGGGGACCACCTATGCACATGCAAGAAAATATCTTCCTTCCTTTTGTATGAGGATCATTTTAGCAGATTTTAAGGTATCTTACAAACTTTAGGGTAATTTATTGCCCTCTCCTTGACCTTTCAATGTGCACTGGCCCCTTTTATCCTCCTGTGGCATATTATTCTTTCAGACTTCTTTGAATATTCAACATAGACTATGGTTTGATAATAATCATTGCTTAGTTATTTCCCCCTTTCGCAACTCACATGGCACATGCAATAGTCTTATCTAAGCTTAAATATGATCATTATTTTGTAAAGATGGTCCCCTTTTGATTAATCTTTGGCATATAATATATTTTAATCAAATATCAATTATTTTATTAATCACGGACCTTGGAAATGTCAAATTTAAATAATTATTTGAATTATTAGGGTTGGCCCCCTCCCCATAATGGCTTGACTCTTTTGATGATTATATCAATGGTGTCGATTTAACGTTGAGTTTTTCATCAAAGTTGATGTCCCCGGATTTTGATCATTGATCTTGTACTTTACTTAATATTCATCATTTATCTACCATTTGCATGGTTAGGGTTTAGGATTTGTAATAAACGAGTTCAATTGATCGGTATACATTCGAATGTGGTTGTTAATCAGATTACTAATAACTATGGTTTTTCATTGGAGTTGGAAAAATATTGATCATTGATCACTGTTACTTTTGATCTTGATTGTTGAGGCTTTTATCGGTAGTTGGTTATGGTTAGCAATGTTGATTGTTTCATCCTATCCTTTTAGATCTTGATCATCGATCTTTGTCCTTTTGTTCCGCAATGAGTTAGATTAACCTAACCCCAGGTTCGGTAGAAAAATGGAAATTTGACCTATCATTTGGTTATTTTATACTTGGAAGCCTTAGTGCTTGGTGAATCCCTAGTAAAATCATTCCTGAAACCATTTTTGAACTTCTTTAAGCTCATTCTGTTCGTTTTGGAGGCACTATGCATTCTGATCTATCCTTTATTGATTTTTCAAAGGCTCTTACTTGAAGTTTTGGGTTACGTGAACTATCACGTCCACCATTTATTATTGTTTGAGATATTGTTTTGAATCTTAAACTAGAAATTTGTGAGGTTTTTCACTTCAAAGATGTCCACCATTGTTTTGAAAAAGGGTCACTCTTAGTTACTTGAACTCTGCAAACACTTCTTGATTGGCATTTTTTTGTTTCAAAGCACTACTACTTTGAATCCTTTACATTTCCATTTTTATTTTGAATGGAAATGCCTTTGAGTTGAAACTCATTCGGGTCATCATTGTTAATTTTGCATTCATTGATCTTTTTAGGTTTTAAGAAACCTGATTTTGAACTAGTGATTTTGGGTTCATTATATAATTTTCTCTACAAATCAAGAAATCTTTCTTGTTTGTTAAGGAATAACTACTTTACTCCTCTATTTGATGTACTTCAAGCTATGGCCTTAAAAATAAAAATTCATTCTTTTCTATATTATTATTTTTATTATCTAGACTTTGTAAAAATGAGTTCGAATGTGAAGTCATGGAAGCATAACTATTTTTGAGTCTATTATTTGCACTACCTAAGTTCTGAAATTAAGTGGATATTATTTTTCTCAAGATTTACCCAAATATGGGTCTACAACATTGAGTTTTCTTCGAACTTGGAGTTCATTTTTGTCTCAAAATCCTCAATTTGGGTAATAGATGTTATTGTGTTAATTTTCTCATTCCTTGATCGAGAACTAGGTTTTGCATGTTTTCATTTTCCTTTCTTTGAACTTTTTAACTCATGGATCTACCATTTCTTAACTCGGATTGAAATCAGATATGTTTATGACTATCATTTTTTCTCTAACTAGAAATATATATGAATATTATTCATTCTATTACCCGTAGACTCAAATTCGGTCTCTGAATCTTGCATTTAAGTCATGCATTCTATGGCTTACTAAAAATAACCTCTGTCTTTTATTATAGCCTTCGTTTGATGATTTCTGAGTTTGGGTTTTCATGAGAAATGTATTCATCTACCATATTTGTTTTCTTTTTGTTCCTTGGGCTCATTTTCTTTAAAATGACCTTCTCTTTTTTGAAAATTTATTCTATTAGAAGCTCTATTTACAAGTATCTGTAAGAAAAGTGAATTTTAACCTTGATTTTATTTGTTGTTTGAAGTTTGTGAGGATCTTCGGATACCACTAACATTTCTTCTAAGCTCTATTTTGAGCTTGACTGAGTAATTGCTCTTGTATTTGACCTGGGTTGGCATTTAATTTTAACTTGACACTCTAATCTATATCTCATGCATTCTATCTTTAAGATGTAGCTATGAATATATTAAATCTACAATCTCAAACACAATTTCTCTAATTTTATACTTTGAATTTTCTAAGATCAAGTTATTTTCCTTTATTTTTCTGTCACTTTCAAATCTATGCATTTGGGTATTCTCTTGTTCTTCTCTTTGAATGAACAATGCCTTGATATTATTTCAAAAATAGTCTTACATTTATTCCTTCTTCTCGAAACATTTACATCCTCATCTTCCTTAAAGGTTCATTTATAATAAAAGTACAATTGTTTTCATTTTATTTTTAGAAGCTAATTATATTTAAACATTTTATCATTTGTTATTATTTACATTTACTCATGATTGCTCGGTTTGATATGCTTCTAAACTTTGCTTTATTTTTAAGGTCTTCTTGTAAAAGGCTTTAAATTTGTATCTATATATTCCATTTGGAGCTTCGTGAATGCCAAAAATGGACTCTGATGGTAAGAAGGCTTGACCCTTCATTTCTTTTCATGTATTTGGCAAAGTTCATTGCTTATATTGCAAGGGATTCTATATTCTGTTTCTAATGAGAAATTAATATTGAAAATCCAAACCATTCATTATTATAAATTTGTAATTCTTCTCCTTTTCCAAGCTCAGTGGTAGATTGATGTGACATTTGTATTCACCTTTTTCCATCTTTGAAAACTTGTTTAGTGCACTCAGGAGCTCTGTAATGTTGTACATTGCTTTATTTTGAAACAAATGTAGGAACAAAAACTCATGGTTGATATGCCCCAAGCTACTTTGATTACTATTGAATATTAAACCTAAAAATCCTATAAATTAGATTTGATATTGTATAACTCTGTATTTAGTCTTATCTTCAAGCTCATAATTTTATTTTCTCTTTTCAGTTATGTAATTTTTTGTTTTCCCTGGAAGATTGAGATGTTCCTTATCTTACTTCTTAATCTGAAACTATATAAGCATTCTTTATAAGCTAGAAAGTATTAAATATTTTTATCTCCAATTATTTCCATTGTTCCTATCCTTCACCTTTTACTTTCAAATTTGAAAGATATACTTCCTTGAAATAAATTATTGTAGAAATGAGTCTTACTTTGCTTACTCAAATTTTGAATGAAATCTTTCTACCTTCTTTCAATGAAATTAGATCACTGAAATTCCTTCTTGTAAATGCATATTCTTTTGTTGATGACTGTACACACAAAGCTATTCTTTATTCATATTTCTTCCAATCATGACTTGAATAGTTTATGTAATTTGGTTTGAGATTGAATAGTTTACGTACTTTGGTTTGAGATGTTCTTCCAATGTTTGATAACATTACTATTCAATGATTCCTACATCTACATAAGCATTATGAATGATGGAAACTGTGAATTATAGAAGTGGACTAATATGCTTGTACTTAATTACATTTAAAATGGAAGTAACTTATGAAAATGGAAAAAATGCAATCATTTTTGTCCTTTGATTATGAAAATATGCAATACTTTTTTATTCTCAATCTTCCCGAATCTGTAGCTCTAATATTTTTAACTTAAAGATGTACTTTATGTCTATACTCTAGCATTTACAATTGAAATATACATATGGAAATAGGATTTATAATTTGTTTATTCTTTTGATTCTTCTCCTGGAACATTATAATGCACGAGTGAGTGAGTCTTCTTTTGTAGTCCTTGAATTTTTTTGGTCATTGAGTACATCTATACTTGATAGTACATAATTTTAAAATATGCATTGATCTCTTCTACTGCAACATATACATGTGCACTTAAGAAAATAGTTAGAAAATAATTAGGCTTTTTGGCTTCTCTTACGTTCCATAGTGAATTTATTTCTCTTTATTTTTGTTGTCATCATTATGGGAATCATATGTGCTACTATAAGATACTACTTTCTCCATCTATTACATGATGTACATTATGCCTCTAATATTAGGAAATCCATTTTCATGAAGTTGAATAGGATATGAGTATAGATTAAACCTTGAGCTTTTGACCGATGCCTTTTCCTTTCATTTTTAAGGACACCGTAGCTTCTAGATGAAAAATATAGAAGATGGTGATGGATCTAGAACAAACAAGACTAGGAGAAAACCCAAGGAAATGATGGGTTTCTTCTATACTCTTTTACTTTAAGCTTTATATACATGTACTTCCTAATTTATTAGTTATGAGTTACATCTCATGACTTGTGTTGGAAAAATTGAATTTCTTCATGAATAAATGAAATTAATTTTTGTAACTAAGTTGTATACTTCTTTCTGCATTCAAATTTATGATATATATTGATTGTATGATGAAATAAACAACTCAATCACATGATTAATATTATTTATACATGTATAAATAATAGATTTTGATGTACTTATAACTTAATAATGAAATATTCTCAATTCCATGTAACTACAACTTTGTTTTCTGCTCCTGAATATAACATTTCACCTAAACTATGATTCTCACCTTCATCAAGGCAATGTATTAGTCCTTCAGGATTTTGTGTTTCCTTGCTGAAGATGAACATGGAATGGCATTCTATGTGAGGTGTTACATTCTGTAACAACACACATAGTTGTAGATTACATGTAGTTAATCAATTACTACAAATGAAAACACAATAAAATTGTATAACTCCCCTTATTTAGGTCCATTTCATCAATTCCTTCCATCGTAAACAAAGTTTCGAGTTGCCCATTTTTGCATGAGTGCAAAAATTGTCAACATTTCTAGTGATCCTATAGGGAATCACCTACTAGCTTATAGATCAGTGCCTTACTCTTGTCCATTGGGTATGGAGTTAAAGCATATAACAAAAATCTACCTTTTCTGAAAAACCGACCCTTCTGAAAAACAAACTAAAGCTGGGAAAGGATCTAGTAAACCAAATCACATGCATGAGTGCACTTATTGAATTGAAAAACATTGCAATGTGCATGAAATGCACTTATTGAAAGGGAAATCCTACTCTAACCAAACACTATAGGATTTTCAATAACAATGTTTAAGAAACATACCATTCATAGGAATGGGAAGTTCTTCTCCATTTAGCCTTGAAAGATGAAATGCATTGTGTTCTTTGCAAGCTGAAATCATGTAAGGACCACTCATGATAGTGTCAAACTTCTTGTGGTTTCTTGGATTTTCATGATCGACATCTCATCTCAACATAATGTCTCCTTTATTGAAGACTCTGAACTTAGCCATTTTATCGAATATTTTCTTGATTTTCCTTTGATTCTTTTCCATTTTCGATGATCTTTATCTCTTATCTCCTGTAGCTCCATTAATTTTACATAATAGATCTCAATTAGTTCATTCTCAAGTAGTTCCATCTGATGTAGTAAATCCAATGTGGGTAACTCAACTGAGATGGGCATTCTTTCCTCTCGTCCATAAACAAGCTTGTACGGTGAATTGCCAACTGATCTTTTAGGAGTCACTCTATTAGCCCAAAGTGCTGAATTTAACATCAGATACCAAGCTCTTTGGTTTTCCTTGAGTGTTCTTTTGATGATCTTTAAAATATTTTTGTTAGTGATTTCAACTAACCCATTACCTTGTGGGTAATAATTAGATGAAGTACTCAAATAAATTCCATGCTTGACAGCCCAATCTGTTACCTTTGCACTAAGAAATGCTAAAGCATTATCTGAAATGATAGTTGTTGGAACACCAAATCTACAAATTATACCTTCGTAAAATGATAATATTGAAGTGTAATTAGCTTCTTTCAAAGCTAATACTTCAGTCCAATGTGTAAAATAATCCATAGTAGTCAAGATCCACTTATGTCCTGTGATAAAGGTGGATTTATCATGCCAATGAAGTCAAGACCCTACTTTGCATGAATGGTTGATCCACTAAAATTGGTCATAGCAGGGAAGCAAATATAAACATTCCTTTCTGAAAAATAAAACACACTTCTTACACTTTCTAATACATTCAAAGTAGATGTTGAATATGTTGGGCCAATAGTAACTAGCTTTCATAATTTTTAAGGCTGTAGTTTGTGTTGAAAAGTGGCCTCCTATAGGACCTTCATGAAACTTGGATAATAGTTGTTGAATTTTATCATAATCAATACATCACAGAAAAATTCCATTTATATCCATTTTAAACAACACACCATCAATGAAAACATAAGGTACATCTTATAACCTAAAATATCTTCATTTATTCTTATCCATACCTTCCTCTATGTACCATGTTATAAGTAATTAATCAAATTAGTCATCCATCTTGATTCTTGAACTTCTGGATTGAGTTCTGGTTGCTGATTTTCAGGTTGTAATAAGATTTTTGATTGT
Source organism: Taxus wallichiana var. yunnanensis (assembly GCA_018340775.1). NCBI lineage: Eukaryota > Viridiplantae > Streptophyta > Pinopsida > Cupressales > Taxaceae > Taxus > Taxus wallichiana. Next base: position 247,338,528 of record CM031242.1, read on the forward strand.
TAATATGTGATTTCAACATGCTGTAATGAATTTTTGATTCTGCAGCCTGCTATTTTTCCATATCAGCAATCATATGTTCACACAAACCTTTTCCTTGAACTATTTTTATAACATGGATGTCAACATCATACTCCATAACCTTTGTAATCCAACCTTCTCTCTTCTCATTCAGTTATTTTTTCAACAAGAATGCTTTAACACTTAGATGAGAGACTAAGACATGTATCTTATTATTAGAAAGCATGTACTTGAAATTCTTTAATCCTCTAACTATAGAAAGTACTTGTTTTTCAAGAAAAGTGTACCTTATCTCGTAGTCATGTAAGATTTTCCCAAAGAAAGCAATTGGCTACTCAATATTTTCATCATTAACTTGAGTTAATATGGCTAAAATGGTTTCAGCTCTTGCAAGTGCATACATTGTAAAATTTTTATCAAAATTTTTATTTTCCGAGTAGGAGCTTGTGAAATAGCTATCTTGATGGCTTCAAATCCTTTTCTCCCTTCACCGATCCAAGAGAAATTCTTGTCTTTCTTTAACATGGTTGTCAATGGCTTAACTAATGCTAAAAAATTTGGAAAAATCTTCCAAAAAGTTCAATTTTCCAAGAAAAATTATATTGCTCTCTTATGATGAGGCAAGGATATATGTGAAATTATTTTAATTCTGAAAGGATTAATAGATAAACCTTGTCTAGAAACAATATGTTCAAGTAATTTACCTTAATGGACTGAAAATATAGACTTTTTGGGATTCAATGATATTCCAAACTACCTATAAAGCTGAAAAGTTTTCCTTAAATGCATAAGATGATCATCAAATTTTTGAAAATATAGTAAAATCATCTAGATAAACTAATATGCATTTATTTAATAGACTTTGAAAATCCATGTCCATTGCACATTAAAACATTGTACTAACATTGGAAATTCTAAAAGACATTCTTTTGTAAGCATAAGTACCCCACTTTGTAGTGAAAGTTATTTTGTATCTGTCTTCTTCACGCACAAGAATTTGACTATATCCACTATAACCATCCAAAAGGGAATGTCCTGTCTAACTCAAATTGTTCTAAAAATATGGTCCATATTGGGGTAGTGTATTAATATATCTAAAATCTACACATAATTGGATTTATCCATTATTTGTTCGAATAGGAACAAGATTAGCTACCCAACTTGAATGTTTAACAGAAAGATAATACTTGATTCAATCAGCTTGGATAACTCTTTTCTCATCAAGGGTTCAATCTTAGGATTTACAGGCCTTTTTTCCCTAATTGGCTTGGAATTTGGCTGTAACTCTATGGTATGTTGAGCTAAACTAGGATCAAAACCTCTCAGATCTTGGTATTTCCAAGAAAAAAAATCTTTGAATTATTTACATAAATTAATAAAAGATTGTTTTTCAGCTAAGGAACATACCTTTCCAATAAATAATTTCTTTTCATCATCAACTAAGATCTCTTCGTAGTTATCTATGTGAGTCAAGATATTTCCTTTATCCTTTCTTAATTGATCATCGAACTGAAAATATCTTCTAATGTGACTAGTCCTTGGGGCAGCTTGTTTGTCTTCAATTGAAAAATCTAGTCACCATATAAATGTTGCAGTTTTCTTGATTTACTACAAAAATTAAACTTCTCACTACAAATCTACAAATTTTCTCATCATCTTCAAAAAATTTCCAATTTTCTTCATTATTAGGTACTAAAGGTTTGATAATCAGTTTTATATGTGGTGTACTTTGCTATTTTCGATATGTTCTAGCACCTCAAAGCTAGCACCAACTGTTACAAGTCTGCCTGCATGTTTGTTTTCAGATCTTGGAACAAATTACATATTAATAACATTAAAATCCTCCATTAATTTTGAAACTATATGTTTGTAATATTTCAGTAATGAATTCTTACACACATTAAATTTTTTTACTTGATTAATTACTAACTCTGAATCACCAAAAACTTGCAACATGTTGATACCTCTTTTTCTGGCCCATTGTAAGCCATGAATTAATGCTTCGTACTCAACTATGTTACAAGTACATGAGAATTACAAAATTAGAGCTGAAAAATACCTTTCATTTGTAGGGAAGTGAGCATCAAACCTGTACCTTGTCCTTTTTGTTCTTGGCTCCATCAAAATGAAGCTTCCATAGCCCTTTTGTTGTTTTTTCTATTTTGGACAACAAGGGGATTGGTGCATTTTCTTCATGCAAATAATAAATGCCAAATAAATATTCTTTTGCTTCTTTAAAAGGATCATAAGCATGTTCTTCTTGAGTTTTTTCATCCATAAATAGATTAGAAACACCATATAATGTAGAAACATGTGTTTTAATGTCAAAATTAGATTGATCTATGGTTGCATACTTTGTTGCAGCTGTTTCACCATTTTATTTACATTTTTGAATGATGAAACAGATAAGGTTATGGGCTAGGAGGAATACCTATTAAATGGGTTGGTTGATGGTTGTTGTGCACGTTTTGAATTCTCGATCTAGTGCCGATTATGAGAGCTTCCTTTTGGCTAGGAGGAACTACCTGTAATAGAAAACAAGACCACAAAAGAGAATTTAAATGATATATGATAGTGGATTGCCTAGTGTATGCTAGTTTTGGGAAGTGTGATACTTCCTAGATGGTTGTCAATCCACTATTTAAAACAAATTAATGCAAGAAATAAACAAAGTCCTACTTGTATTTGATATGATTTAGGTATCTCATTCAAGCACAATAAGAAAATCTAATATAACAGGCTAGGTTATAGTCAAATATGAAGGGTAGGTAGGTGTCAGGTTACTGGAACTAGTCAAGGTCAAGTTTTGGGTTGTTTAGGTCACTTGGTAGTAGGTTATGTGGTTATGTTCTTAGGCAAGGTATGAAACAAAGAGATTGGCATTGGTATTGTATGATCGACAACGATTTAGTAATAACTAATGACTATTCTTGCGGATTTTCAATAACTCAATATTTCATGGTTTAGGGATTTGTCTAAGACTGACTTGGGGATGGTGAGGAGTGGGTGTAAGTATGGGGAGGTGTTGGAAATACTCATATGTATCTAACTTTCAGGTATGGGTTATTTTATGGTGTGGGTGAAGGGATGATCCCACTTAAATGGAGATAAATGGTGGGGAAGTGAGAGTTCAAGTAGAAACTAATAATGGAGGCAATAGAGCCTACTAGAATGAAAATAGAAGAATTCTGGTTAACAAGATACTTATTGTGATGTAGGTTTGATGGTTGGATGGAGGTGATGATCGGTTAGTGGAATGGAGATTTGTGTAATAGTGATTCTTCCTAGAATGTTACCATAAGTGTAATGCTCCTAGATTTGTTTGGATGATGGTTTTGGAGGCTTAGATGTATGGAAAGATCCTGGTTCTACTTACATGCAACTCGATCTCATTCTCTTTTGGTATCAAATGTGCCAACCTCTCGAGAAAAAGTTCCAATCCCTTAAATAAGGTTGATAAGGTAAAAAAATGGTAACCGATGATATCTCCATCTTAATCGGTGTTGATTTAGGTTTGGCCAGAGGTCGATTAAGGTGGGATTCCCTAGGTTTACTAAAATGGGTAGATCTTTCTAATTTCTTGGGCCAAGTTAGTTTGTTGTCGCATATCAGAACGGAAGCTTCCCTTCTAATGGGTGGGAATGTGGTTAGAGATATTTTAGGGATTGATTTTAGGGTTAGACCAAATCTTAGCTCATTAAGGCAAGTAAGACTTAGTTATTATTAGTTATGGAAACATGCCAAGAATAGGTCTAGGGTGAGGTGGTTGGATGAGGTGTCTAGGTGAGGTGGAAATTAGGTCAATTAAGGTAATAAAATAATGGATATTGTGAGGATGGGTATTTAATTTAATTAAAATAATTAAATTAATTATTAATGTGGGGTGAAAGGGGGCCATGGTTAGGTGCCCATGTTTAAGTTGGTTATCTAATCAAGGGCTAAGGGGAATGTAACCAAATTTAGGTGTCTACATTTTCCCCTTTTTGTCACGTAGCTTGTATTGGTAAGCGATGCTTGATAAAAATAAGAAGTGGGTGCCCCATGTGTGGGTGAAGGTGATCCCCCTCAAACCAATAACTAGTGAGGTGAAAGACAAAAGTGATGAGTGGTTTGATAAAAGGTGGATGTAGGGGAAAGGAGAATAGATGTGGGTGAAGGTGGGAAAGGGTAGAGGTCAAACACAAGAAAAAAATTAAATGTGCTAGGATCAAAGGTAGTGGTAGTCAAATGCATGTACACGGTATAAACTACAACACGGTTCTAAGTTGAAGAGCTTGCAAAATCTACATCATCCAAGGTTGATAGGTTTATCTAAACAAGGTTGAAGTGATTTTGATATCCAAGGCATAGGATATGGTGCGAAACACAATGTAGGTTAGGTGTAGGAACATTTAGGTATGTTCCGGTACACCAAAGGTTGGGTCAGGATAAACAGCATGATGATAGGAAAGGTAATGTCATTAGGTCAAACAACATGGGTAACAATGTTGCAAGGTATAGAAAGCACATGAGTTCATAGGTCATGAACAATGTTTCGGGTCTAGGTAACTAGGTCACGGCATGAGGTACGGGTAAAATAACATGTTTCTAAACATAATTAAGGATAGAGAGAGGTAATGTAGGTGGGCAAGTAAGTGGAAAAAAGTGTGGGGAAGGGCCTGAAGGTGAAAAGTGGGTCAAAAATGGGCAAAAGTTACTAAAAGGGGCATGACAGTAACCGTTGTCATTTTACTAGGGTATGACTTGGCCAACATCACCATGTAAATTTGGGTATAACAAAGAAAAATTCAACCTATATGGATTCATTTGTATGCTTTTAACTGTTGGAAAATGAGAGAGCATTGAATGAGCTATTATTTATCATGAGAGAAGTACACGTGATCATACCAAGGTATGGTGGAGAGATTTGGGTGGGGAGAGGAGTCAGGTAGAAGGACCCATGAGATCAGGAAGAGTGAGTAGATTGGTGGAGAGGTTGGAGGTAGAGGTGTTATATGGCGGAGGTGGGACAAGGTTCGGGTAGACCACCAAAGACAAGAGCCGGACATGCCACTTTGTAGAGGTGACTTCAAGACAAGGTAAGAGCTAAGATTTTCTATGGATTTTTAAATGTAGAAGGGAATATGGGTCAAGGGGTGTGAGTAGGGTAGATAATTTTAAATTTGGTGGTTAAAATGGGTGAGAGAAGGGGTGGGAAAAGGCATAAGTAGGTTGAATAGGGTTGGGGAGGGATTTGGGGAAGTTTGGGTAGGTTTCTAGGAGAAATGGGTGAAAATGGGGGGGAAGAAACTTGGGGTTCAGGTTTGGGCACACTAACAGTGACCGACGTTGGTCGAGGTATGGTCAACATTGGTCTGTAGATACCAACATTGGTCAGGATTGAAGAAACGATGTCAGTTTAGTATGGATGGTGGCGGTCGAGTAGTATTGGTGGTGGTTAGAGAACATAGGGTATAGGTTGGTTAGGGTTAGGGTTTTAGGTTGAAGGGTTTTAGGTTTAGGGTGTGGGGTTTAGGGTTTAGGTTTGGGGTACAGGTTGGAGGGTTTAGGTTTGGGGTTTAGGTTGGTGGGTTTGGTTTGAAGGGGTGAGGTGGGGGTTTGGGGTTTAGGGTTTAGGTTGGAGGGTTGTGTTGGTTAAAGGAAAGTTGAATAATATTTGTAATGTGGTGGATGTAGGCTAGAGAGAAGTTATGGACTAGGGACCATATACCTCCTTTATTGTTGTCGGTAAGATAAAGTTTCATCGCTGATGAGTGGAGGCATGTGATGGATGTTGGCTTGATAGGAGTGAGACATTACAAGAATCTCCTATATGAGCCTAGCCTTATGGTCGCACTCATTGATACATGGGATGCAATGACCAACACATTCTATTTTTCGATGGGTGAGCTGATAGTCACCCTAGAGGATGTCTATCGAGATCCTACGCCTACCAACAAAGGTGGGACAATAGGTGTATTATATCTCCTCAGAGGCCTTAAAAGAGTTGATGCTAATAGTTTTTGTGATGGTATGATAGAGATGAGGTTCCATAGCACTAGTCTGAGCTATGGTGAGATGTATGCAGCCCATCTAGAGGAGATGAGGCTAGTAGTTTTGATTATGGAGGCAGTATGTTGCTTCGCACTACCGGATGCAGAGGGTGGGAGATTCCCACAGGAATTGATGGGGTCCTCCATGACATGATGGAGGAGAGGACCTGATTTTCTTGGGCACCAATACTTGGTGTAGTTGTATAGGGAGTTGTGGGCATATAGGAGATTACGACAGTTTAGCCTATGTTGCACCTTTCTTCTCCACTGCTAGGCATATGAGCACATTGTATGTGTGAGGCCACTAGGTATGCCCCAGGATGATGCATTCAAGCTAGGTTTCATTCTAGTGGGTTACATGCACTAGGTCTTTGAGTTCTTAGAGCGCGCAAAGATTCTAGGGCTACACACGATGTAGCCTATTATAGGCATTTGCTAGAGGGGTTGTCTAGTGTGGACATTATTTAGAGGCCCTATGTGGGTTTTCCATCATATGGGTAGATGGCCATGGAGTTAGATGAGCTGTAGCTGGTTCGATGGATAGAGGGGTGTCATGCGGGAGAGCATGAGCTGATACCCGTAGACAGGGTTAGACATAGTTTGGGCTATTGTAGGATGTACCACCTCCCTTCCCACAGTATAGGAGGGATGATATGGAGAGGCTGATGTCCCCTCCATGACCTATTGTGCTGATAGGGTGGGAGGAGGCACCAGTGGACTAACACATTGATGATGTCGGTGCACTGATAGATACAAACCGTGGTGGGCAGCTCATCTGGGAGAAGCGCCACCCAGACTAGGACAACTAGACATGGCCACCCTCACATTCCAAAGGGACATGTTACAGGGATAGGTGGCTGCCTTACAGGGCTAAGTTACAGGTTTACAAGGATAGTTGATGGGGTCATAGGTAGAGGTGGCCACATTACAGGCATAGGTGGTGGCCCTTTAGGCTCAGGTCACAACATTACGGGGCATCTACCCACACGGGGTTAGGCCGAGAGATGGGGAGTAGGTGGCCACCCTACAGAATAGGTGACATGGTTGTATGGGTCGGTTAGCCACCGCACATATATAGATTATGGCCTTACATGCCCATATTACTATACAAGCATTGACACTAGCACCAGCAGCAGGACAAACTTAGGGATAGGGTCCAATAGTATAGATACAAGTACAGGTATAGGGTTAAGGAGTCTTATTGATAGTGCATAGTACATAGGTTGTAGTGAGACCCATGGCACCTACTCATACAGTGCCCATGAAAATTTTTAGGGATGCCCTAGGTGAGGCGAGGTATTATATAGATCATTTGGTAGTAGCAGGGATATATTTCCCTTTATATGTATAGTACCGAGCACAACATGCCTTGAGTGAGAGCACCCGATCCCACACTCACAGTGTGGAGAGCACAGTGGGCCAGCGAGCTCAAAGGCTAGAGCATGTTGAGGCCACGAGTTTACGGAGGCCAAATCTAGGTAATGGTCAATCGACTACTAAATCGAGGCCCACAACAAGCGGTGAGGTGGGTTTGGGGCACCACACAGGGAGTGGCAGAGAGTCGAGAGAGACTAACTCGAGAGATCGAGGGGAAGGTGAGGATATCACCATTTTGGATAGTATAGGGATTATCTATGATATGGACTAGCTGCGTGCTTGATGATTTTTTTATATATGATAATCGGCATGTGTACTGGATGATGTTTTGTCTATGATAATGGCTTACATGCCGATGATATTGAGACATTGTATATTGGAGATATTTGAGCAGACAGTAGAGATGTTGATGATTTATATATATATATATATATATATGGTGATGATGATGTTTATGTCATGATGTGTATATGTACTTTTGATGATGATGTTGTACATGTGATGGAAACAAGGTAAGTTAGGCATGATAGAGTCAGGTCATAGGCATGGATGGAGTCAGGTCATAGGCATGGATTGAGTTAGGTTAGTTTAGGCATGGATCGAGTCAGGTCCTAGGTATGGATCGAGATAGGTTAGTTTAGGAATGATGGATTCAGGTTGGTTTAGGCATCGATCGAGTCGAGTTAGTTTAGGCATGATGGATTCAGGTTGGTTTAGGTATAGAATGAGTCAAGTCTTAGACATGGATCAAGTCGGGTTAGTTTATGCATGGTTGGAGTCGGGTTGGTTTAGGAATGGATTGAGTTAGGTCCTAGGCATGGATTAAGTTAGGTTAGTTTATGCATGGTTGGAGTCGGAGTTGTTTAGGCATTGATTGCGTTAGGTCCTAGGCATGGATTGAGTCACGTTAGTTTATGCATGGTTGAGTCGGGTCCTGGGCATGGATCGAGTTTTGGTTTGGATTTAAATTCAACATTATTAGTAACAAAGGAAACAAATGATGATGGGTATGCATGTTATGTTGGAAATTTCTAAATATTTGTGAGTTTTTGAAATTGGTGAATGTTACGATGATAGTGATGTTACAAAGGAAAAATGGTTGATAGTGATGTTTGTTAATTGGTGTTTGTTTGGTTTAATTTCTAGTTATTGACATAGAAAGGAAACTAACTAGGGTAGAATGTGGATAGGAATGGAAAAGGGGGAATGGGTTAAGGTAGAGAGTGGCTGAGATAACCTCCAAGGGCCCCATGCCCTTAGAGTGCTACCTACATAGTCCTGGTGAAAAGGGACCTCAGGTGATGTAGTTCTCCCATAAGCTAGGGAAGATTAGAATGAAGTAGAAGAATGGGTTGGTAAGTGTTAGGCATTGTTGAATGTAGGTCATAGGCATGATTGAGTGTAGGTCACATGCATGGTTGAGTTTAGGTCACAGGCATGGTTGAGTGGTTTTTAAATATAAGTGTTGATAATCTAGTCTTGTATAGGATAATCAATAAGTAATGAGGAAGGTGAATGGTAAGAGGTGGTAAAAGAGCCACTTAATTGATAAGAACCCTAAGGATTCAACCATACCTAAGAGGGGCTTATGAATGTAAGACCCTAAAGGCATTGCATAATGGACCATTCTAAGGGTGAAATTTTTTTAATAATCACAAAATTTCATGTTTGTAGCAATTCCCTTGAGTAACGAGGGAATTAGGTTAAAAAAGGCAAGGAGGTGAGAATAGGAGATGTAACATAACTTATTATAGGACATCATGTCTTTTGGAACAAGAAACCCGTGATAAAAAATAGGCAAGTACATGACAAAAGATTCATATTTTTCCTCCATTTGTTTATTTTTAATGGACTGATCGATGTGGGAAATCTATATGAGATGAGTATAGTATCTCCTTGAGGTCTTCATGAAGCTGATTGATGTGGGATTTTCAGGATATTTATTACATGTTGTAATGACCTTATATAGTTGTCCTTCAAGGGAGTAGTCTATTTATAGTGGTGGAATTAGAGTGAAGTGATGTCTCGTTTAAGGGAGTCATCTTTTGCTATAAGTTTGACTCAAGGAGTTGTATCCCTATTTGTTTTTGGATGTTTAAGTCATGGACAAGACTATAAACGAAGATTAGATTCTGTTTAGAAGACATGACCATAACACACAAATATTAACTATGAAAGATGTGGTTTTGAGTACAAAGGACCATGGGATTCCATATTGAAGAAGACAAAAACTATCCATGAGAATCATGCTATGAGTAGACCCATGGTACTCATATTGAAGATAGGGTTGAAGGTGACAGAATCACATGATTCTTTCGAGTTGTGGATCCTAAAAATGGGTAATATGGAAGGTGAACAACACTTAAGGGAAGAGAAATTAACTTTAAAAAGTGATATAGGACTCGATATTAACAATAAAATGGTCTAAGATGCAAGGTATTAAGGGGCTCAGGAGTTCGGGTTTATTGTCAGTGAAGATAAATGATAAGCACATATTACGCCCTTAAACTATTTCTTGTATTAGGCTATGAGTAGCAGACTTGTGGCTTACCATATCATTTTATTATATCATTTATACTTTCTCATGCTTAGTAGGTCAGCCTTGGTGTTGGCCATAACATATGAATAGTATATATAGGGGATTTTAGGTAGTAGTTCATCATCATTTTGGAGCATTTGAGTCTTATTGTATGGTTTGGAGGTTTCCCCCTCGAAGTGGCGAAGCTATTCTAATTGCATATTGAGATCATTATTCTGGAATATTGTGTTATTTGGTGTTATATTTCTGCTCATGATCTGAATTATACAAGTAATTTCATTACAAGTGGTATCAGAGCTGCAATCTGGGCCAAAATTAGGGTAAAAAACCTAATTTTTGTTTCCGCCATATATTGTGAAAAAAATTGAATTGGTGGGATATATTTTTACCATAGTTGCAAAACATTTCAAGTAATGTTACTTGAAAATTTCAAACTCTTTTGATTTATTTTGAAAAATTTATTACAAATTTAGGTTTTTTCATAAAATCACTCCCTAGGGTGTAAATTGTGGATTTTTTCAAATTCGTTACATTTTCGAAAGAACAAAAAAATATTTGGGGTTTGTTCTTTAAGTTTTTTTATATTTGGCCGAATTCGTATTGAAATATGAAACCCTAAAATTTGACTGTGATCCCTACATCCTACTATTTTGGGGCATCATGACGGGGCCTTCCACAAGAGGAAAAAAGAATCCCATCACTCCTGGGTAAAACAATAGAAAAGGATGAGATAGTAGTTGAGGAGTTGGAGATAGAAGATATAACTACAGATTCCTTAGGGTTAGGGTTTACTTCAACATACCACAAAGTAAGCCAACTTGAGTTTAACCTGAGAGACCTCGAATCTCAAGTGGCCAGCAAAGAAGATGTGGATAGGATTGGAAAAATATTGGAGGATTTCATGCAAAAATTTAGTATGTATATGATGGGTAATCATACTTATGTCAATCAAGGTGGATCCTCAGGTCAACATAATAGACACATGAGCCAGAGTGGATCTTCGAGTGTGCACAATCCAAATATGAGCACTTTGCAGGCCCGTACTATGTTTCCAAAAGTGGAGATGCATAAGTTTGATGGAAAGGATCCACTCAATTGGATCAAACAAATGGAGAATTTTTTTGAACTACATCAGATTCCACAAAGAAAAAAGGTGACCATGGCAGCTTTGTATCTCGAACTCTGACCAATTCGTCTTGTATTGATGGTTATGTGCTCAAAGGTAGAAGAGTGGTCTCAATGTTACATGGACAATGTTCACTAAAGAGTTTTAATTACACTATAGTTCTAGTGTTTGAGATAATTACTCCAACCAATTAGCAAAATTGAGACAGATAGGATCTGTTAAGGATTACATTCATCACTTCCAAAACCTTTCTCTGGTGGAAAAAAACATTTTATTTCTCAAATTGGTGATCTAGGAGGATTTTCTCCCCCCAGTTGAATGTTTCAAAATTGCCCATAAACTTGTTGTTCTACTTTATCAATCATTTAAAAGAGAAATCCATGTGTGCTCTTATTTGTGCCCTAGGTTTTTCCAATTTTTGGGTCAGTGTCATTTTCCCTTTGCCAAATCATGCAAAAAAATCAAAATTGATCAAATCTAAATTGTATGGGTTAATTTCCCAATCCTAAGGTTGAAAATAATGACAAATCATGCTTCAGTTGGTTTAAAATCAAAAATCACCATCCTTGTTGAAAATTTTGAATTCTAGGGCATCCTTTAAATTTTTCATGATTTGACGGTCATACGGGTGTCATTTTCCCATCAAATTTATCATCGCAAGGTAATGGCAATGGCTGGGGTTCCTATTGGCCGGGGGTTGTTGGGAAATGTCTCTAACTTATCATTTTTTGAAATTTTGGCAAAAGGAAAATTTTGATCCACGGCTCCGCCTTCTGCAATGAGGTGCCTACGTGGCACATTTTGATTGGCTAGGGATTGGTGGGTGGCGGGCTTTCCTTAGGAAATTTTTGGTTTCATTTTGCAAAATTTTCAAAATCAAATTTTTGGCCCAAAGGCCCGTAGTGAATAGGGAGAGGACACATGGCATGAGGGCATGTGGATGGTGGGGGACTTGGAGAATTTTGATGTTTTATGGCTCAAAGTGATAAAGTGGAAATTTGGCCCGAAAACTCCATGGCCAATCACAGGTGGACACGTGTCCAAAAGGATAGATGGGGGTAAGTGGGTTTTGTGATGATTTTGAAGTTTTTAACTTCAAATGGTAAAAGTGAAAAATTGGGCCAAAGTTTCCACCAATCAAAAGAGGACACGTGTCCAAAATTTACAAAAATGAAGGAAGGGGCCAAGGAAAACTTGATGATTTTTTTCCTTTTTGTTTTCTAAAAGGAAAATGGATTATAGCCCCACTCCAATCAGATGGAGACATTGTCCAAAATTCAAAATGGAAATGCCTTGGTGACATTTTATCAAAATGAAAGAAGGGGTTCGGACTTCGGGGAACTTTTAAATTTTTCAAATTTTTGGCAAAATAGGTTAAAAGTATAAAAGGGAGACTTAGCCCCGCAACAAATCAGAGATCGCCACATGGCATCGGGAAGATGGAAGTGTGGGGGATTTTGGGAAAAAAATTTTTTTTCCAAAAGGAGGTAAAATTGTTAGAATTGGTCCGTGGTTTCAATGGGACCCACCTTTGGACACGTGGCGGGTCCAGGGGAGAAGCGGGGAAATTTTGCAAAATTTTCCAAAATTTTCAAAAGGTCATGAATGCATTTTTTAAAGGCATGGGCCCGATCCAATCACATTTTGACACGTGTCCCACCTTATCCAAAGTTTAAAAAGGTAATATTGAGCTTATTTTTAAATGGATTTTCCACGTGGAGGGCTGATATTAAAAGTGGATGAGATCGATGGTTACTGTGCATTCATTTGTTTGGGCCACCATGGGAGCTCCAAGAAGCTTGGAATCATGATTTCTTCATCAAATTTCATCAAATCTTATATGATTTTGTGTCACCTTGGCCTTCTGAGAACAATGGCATCATTTTCATGACCTAATTCTTCGATCTATGGTGTTTTTGATGTAATTTTGGCTCAGCCCGAGAAAAATGTGAAATGTCAACATCAAAAGTTGCAGAGGTAAAATTGAAAAGGGGAAAAGGTAAAAATGATGAATGAAAGATGCTTGCATGCCTGAATGATAAAAATGTGCCCTGGGGTGGATAATGATCCAAATTTGTGTAATGATTTAACTTTTTGTGCATACCTAGCAACCTGTGAGTTGTTTTTCCATTTGGTGTCACTGTCATTAAATCATGAGGTTTTTTGTAAAAATTTGATCCCATAACATATTATTTTCTTGGGAAGGAAGACTCCAATGTGGCATGAGGTATATTATGCATTTTGGAGAAATTGTAAATGGTCGGGAGTTGAAAATCACGAGCAAATTTTGAGAAAAAGCTCATTTTCTATGAGAAAATCCACCAAAGAACCAGGTTAATGTCTCATGTGTTGGAAAATTCATGTATGTGGGTTGGTTACAAGTGTATAGCCACACACAAACTCTAAGATTGTTCATGTAACTCTCCCTGTATTGAATCTAACAAGTTTTGAATTAAATCTATGTTTTTCTTTGGGCAATATGATGTCTGTTATCAATTTTAAATGCCTGCAAATAAATTTTATTGTTCTTGTTGCAATCTTGCATTGAAAATCTTTAGAAGTCACACAGGATCTCCATTTCTGGTTGATAGTTTAGTGGCATTTGCAATCTCATACTCAGAAGAGCCTTCATCTGATAAGGAGATAAACAAATTTAAAATCACTTTACCTTCCTTGACTGCAGAGATTTCTTGTAAGCCTTTGGGGGTACCTTAGGCATGGTTTGATCATGGATTTTTGTGTTTAATTGAGTTCTTTACTTCAAGATTTTGTGGTGAGTTCTCAAATATTGTGTGAAGAGTGCAACCTAGGCTTCCATTTGTGCCTCTTCTAGTTGAAAGAACATCCTGATTATTTTAGGCATTTCATCTGATAGTTGTTCAAGTATTGTACAGATTGTCAAAGATCTGATCTATCCCAGTTTGTCTTATCAATCCCCACCAAAAATCATCCAAAAACAAAGATCCTATCATGTACTATCCCTGATTTGCATTTGTATACCCACAAAAGATCAAAATCCATTTGCAAAAGTATGCATAATAGATCAGATTTCCAATGTCTCTAGTAACCTTTGCCTTGTTTTGAGAACATACCCATGTTTTGAGAAGTGACAACTTGTGAGAGTTCAGATCTGGGGTGTTGATCATGTTTTCATCAAGGTCTCCATCATAGAATTTCAAGCAAAGAGAAGGACATCTTCATCTCCTTCACCATTACAAGGTTACAAAATAGGTCCTCTTACCTTGGTTGTAAGGCACAACCTAAAACAACTAGGACAAGATCAAGTCCTATTGGAGTGCTATCCATTTCTCCACAAACCTGAGTGCTAGCTAGACCATATCCCCAGCTACCAATGACATACAACATGGTCTAATCTATCTTTAAGCTCCATGACATATCTATGGTGCTTGCTCAGACTGAAAAGGAGAACAAATTTGGATACCAACATGAGTGGCACCATTGCTCGGGGAATTCTTGGAATTTCTTGGTGTTTTTGAAGTGTTTGAGAGTTTGAGCATTTTTGTGTATTCAAGTATTTGAGCTGCTACATTGTTAAAATATCATCCTATGCTTCAGATCTACAAGTTTTTAAACAAGGGTTTCAAGTTTTGTCTATTTTTTTTTTTCCATTTACTAGTAGTTCATACACTTTGGGTGCATTGTGATTGATTGATTTAAGAAGAAGAAGGTCTGATTTATAAGGCTTTGCAAAGGTTTCAAGTACTAGAAAACATTTGACAAATTATTTTAGTGCATTCTTGCACAACTAAGGTGAAATTCCTTAGTGGCGACTCCATGCTGATTTGAATTTGGAAATACCAGTGTCTTAAGCTTTCTGTCATTTATTTTTGTGTTGTTGATCTCTACAAAACTAGAGGGAAGAAGATCTCTCTTCCTTAAAGACTCTACTAAGAAATTGTTCTCAGATTCAAGAAATTCAGAGTTGGAAGGGAGAAGAGTTTGGAAAGTGGTTAAAGGTCAGACATCAGGCAAAGATATAGCCATTGGTGAGAGAGATCAGCCTTTGGTAGAGGATTATCACTCTTCTTCAAGTGATTCTGATTCAAGAAATCCTCTCATAAACTTGTTTTCCTCAACTAGCTAGTGAAGGTCCTTCTGCTGTACCTGGTAAGTTCCTTCTCCAATCTGCACCTCTGTGTTTTAATTCAAGTAAAACTTTCCAAGAAAATCAACACTTAGAGGATACCAGTCTTGTGAATCACATTCTTGAGCCCCAAAGATATAACTCTCTCATCAGCTTGTCTCACCTCCAAGATCACCCCCACCAAACAATATGGCTCAACCTAGACCTCCATTTGTTTGTTAACACCTTTGGTCCTATAAATTTTAGAGGAATGGATGGTTACCCAAATGTTGTCCCACAAGATGTCAGAAATAGGTTGCCAAAATTCCAGGGTAACAATGCTTATTACTGGTGATCAACATCTCAAACTTTTTGATAATATGATGGAATATTTTGAGATAGAGTTTGAAGATGTGTATATTAAGTTGTTTATTCATACACTAGAAGAAGATGCTAGGGATTGGTACAAGGCTCTACCTGATAACTCTATTGATTCATGGACTGAAATGAAAAATGCATTTAGGTTGCAATATGGTGACAGGACTGATCCTAGATTTCTTTTATCTGAGTTTGAGAATATCAAGAAGAACCCTAATGAATCAGTCCATGACTTCAACACAAGGTTCAACAAAACTTTGAGAAGGCTTCCTGTTGGTTTGAGGCCTTGTGATGAATCTTGTTTAATCAAATATGTAGATGCATTTGATAAAAAGGCAGCCTATTACCTAAGAGACAAGAACCCAACCAATATAAGACAAGCTTTCACCATGGCACTTCAAATTGAGAACAATATCAAGGCTGTTGGGAAACCTCTTAAGAGAGATGGTGTAAAATTGATAAACCCTAAAAACCTCAAGCTAGCAAAGGTGCTGATTTAGAAGAGGTTGTGAAGACTTTGGCAGGGGCATCAAGGAAATCTCATACAAGTTGGCAAGAGCTGAGAAGGGAATTGGGTAGACTTCACAAGGTCAGCCTAGGCAAGCAGCACAAGATAGATTTGGCAATCACCATAGGAATGAGCAGAGGTTTGATGACAAGGGTAAAGGGCCTGTTGGATCTACAAATAGACAACCCCAAACACGTGAAAATAGATTGGTTCTTGACCCTCTAACTACTAGGGTTGTGTTATTGATGAAGTTGCTTGATATGGATTGGTGTGATAGATGTTTTCTTCCTCATCCTCCATGTGAAGTGGACCAACAAGTTGATGAAGCTGATAATGAGGATGGAACTGATGATGATATTTGCATGGTGGGTTGTTCTTCAAGCTCACAAGGAGGAGCAACATCTACTAAAGTAATAAGTGCTAGGACTACTACTACCTTTTGGGATTGCATCAAATGGGTACAAGTATTTCTCCCCCCTCATGCTCTTGAAGTTGATGTAGTGCAAGCTTTTGAAATTCCTAACAATGACTTTGAATACTTGAGAGCTTTGATGATTAAGAAGTATGATGGTGGTATCCCTTCGAGAGGAAGATAGACAATTGTTGATGAATGTTGTTGTAGCTCAAGAGAAGGACTATAACACTAGAAGAAAAGTTGTTAAGGGAGTTGGGCCTCAAGCCAAAACTAAAACACCCTTGCTCACAAGCATTCCAAAAGAAGCTCCTAGGAAAGAAACACTTGCTAGAAGCTCTGTTGTCCCGAGAAAAAATTACAGTCCTCATCATGCCCAAGCTGCCAAGAATCCTTTGCCATCTGATGAATCTTCTTGTATCCCTTCCAATGTTGTTTTTCCAAAGAGTGTCCCCTATGACATAGCCCAGTATTGAGCCAAATTAAAGTGAGTGTTCCAATCATTGAGTTGCTTAGAATTCCTGAGCATAAGAAGAGAGCATTTGAGTACTTGGGATTGAAAGAAGAGAAGATCACCCCAAGCAGAAATGTAAATGTTGTTGAGACTCCTCTTCAAATCATTGCTGACCTTGAAACACCACCAGCAGTGGAAGATCTTGGAGAGACACCTGAGGTATATTTGGGGACATCCTTGGTTGATTCCCAATTGAATGTTGATCCATTCTTTACAACTTTGCTCATAAAAGATAGGCTACTTCACAATTGTATGTTTGATTCCGTGCATCATGTAATGTCATGCCTCTAGAAGTCATGAATGAGTTGGATATCAAGGTGACAACTACCTATGGGAAGTGTACTACCATGGATTCAAGGGAAGTGCCAGGTGGTTGGTTGTGTGAAGGGTTTGGTAGTGCAACTTGCAGCCTATCCGGGTAAGAATTTGAAACTTGATGTTGTAATTGTTGACTACCCTACCAAATGGGGTATGCTTTTGTCAAGAAAATGGGCTGCAAGTGTTGGTGGCAGTGTTCAGATGGATATGTCTTTTTCCACCATTCCCATTGAAGGCAGCCTGGTCAAACTTTATGGTGAAAAGAAGATGTTGCACCTAATTGAAGATCCCAACAATGCTTCCTATGAAGTGTTGTTTGCTGATGTAGATGCTGAGAATTTCATTGGTTTTGCTGATGGAAAAGAACACAAGATGGATAGATCAAAGTGCCTTGATATGGTAGGTTCTCCTTGGACCTTGCTATTTGATGGAGCTTGCTCCAAATTTGGAAATGGTGCTGGTATAGTTCTACTTTCTCCTAGTTTGGAAGAGTTTGCTTTTTCCTTCAAACTTAATTTTGAATGCACTAACAATGTTGCTGAGTATGAGGCATTGTTGTTGGGGTTAAGGATTGCATGGAAGTATGGAGTGAAAGATATTGTTGCAAAAGGAGACTCAGAGCTGGTTGTCAAACAAATAAGAAAACTATATGCTACAAAAAATCAGCGTATGAAACAATATAAGCATGCAGTTTGGGATCTAATTGAAATGTTTGATTCCTTTAACATTGTTTACCATGATAGAGGTCTTAATGCTGCTGCTGATAAGTTGGTAGTGTTGGGTTCTAGATTTGAAAATTGCACCATTTCACCTTATTGTGAATACAATATTGAAGTGCTGACTAGGCCAGTTGTCCCTGATAATGTGAAACATTGGCAAGTCTTTAACAATGATGCTCAAGTGCTAAGGTTCTTGCAAAACCAAGGTGAGTTTGCAAATCAGAATATTGATTGGGAGCCAATGGTATGCATGACTGAAGGAAGAGAAACTTTTTTGGAAAAGATATCATCCAATTGAAAACAAACACCATTCCTAGAGGTCTTGTTGCACTTGAGTCAAATTTTAACAATGTTGATTGCATCATAAATAGAAACATGTCTACTTCAAGGGATGTGGAAGAGCATGACTTGGGAACAAAGGAAAACCAAGGAAGGTTTGGTTGGGCAGAAATTTAAGTAAAGAAGAAAAATAGTCCTATGCCCAACTCTTGAAAAAATATCAAGACTGCCTTGCTTGGTCCTATTCAGAGCTGAAAGCATACAGAGAAGATTTATTTCAGCATGAGATCCCTCTTGAAACAAATGCCAAACCATTCAGATACAGAGGAAAGGCCAATTAATCCACTTCTCTCCATGAAAATGCAAGAGGAGTTAAGGAAGTTGAGAGATGGAGGTATTATTCAGCCCACTAGATATTCATCTTGGGTTGCAAACCTTGTGCCAGTTAGAAAGAAGAACGGAGACATCAGACTTTGTGTGGATTTTAGAAATCTAAATAAAGCATCCATGAAGGACAACTATCCCTTGCCAAATATGGAAAATATGTTGTAGCTTGTGATAGGGTCTGAATTGCTTTCTACATTGGATGGTTTCTCCGGATATAATCAAGTGGTAGTTAAAGAATCAGAAAGACTTAAGACAACATTCACTACTCCTTGGGGACATATGTTTTTGTTAGGATGCCCTTTGGTTTGATGAATGTTGGTGCCACTTTTCAAAGAGAATGGATGTTGCTTTTTCTGGTTACATCAATGAGTTCATTGCAGTTTACCAAGATGATGTGACTGTATTTTCAAGGCAGAGAGGTGATCATTTGCAACACTTGGAGAAGATGTTGATCAGATGTAGGGAGTATGGAATTTCTCTTAATCCAAAGAAGTGTCATTTTGGCATGCAAAAGGCCAAGTTTCTTGGTCACATTGTGTCAAAATGGTGTTATGATAGACCCTGAGAGAGTGGAAGCAATCAACAAGGTACCTATCCCAAGAACCAAGAAAGGCATCCAATCTTTCTTTGGTCAAATTAATTTTATTAGAAGGTTTGTTTCCAACTTTGCTGAGTTGACTCTTCCAATCACAAGCATGCTAAAGAAGGACCAAGTTATCAAATGGGAGGAGGCTACCATTCAAGCTTTTGAAGGAATTAAGGATGCACTTAAACATGCACCTGTTTTAGCAGCCCCAAACTATAAGAGGCCTTTCCAAATCTTTTCCTTTTCTTCTGAGTATACCATTGCTTCTGTTTTTTTACAAAAGGATGAGAATGAAGCTGAGAGGCCTATTGCCTTCTTTAGCAAGGCTTTACAAGCTACTGAGTTAAAGTATACAATCATGGAGAAACAAGCATTTTCCTTGGTGAAAGCAACAAAAGTTTTTAGGCCTTATATATTGAGTTCAAAAGTTTGTTGCCTATGTTCCCCACACCATGGTGAAAGACATCTTATCAGAGATGGAGATCTCAAGTAAAAGATGTAGATGGGTGAAAAACTACAAGGAGTATGATATGGACATCCAAACCACAAAGTTGGTAAGAGGTTTGGGTCTTGCTAAGCTCATGGCTGAGAGCAACTTGCAGAATGTGGAAGTGAATCAACTAGAGGAAGAAAGGGTAGATGTGCTTGCAAAGTTGGTAAATTCTGAGTGGTACAAGGATGTAATATTTTACCTTAGACACCTTTGCTGTCCTGATCATTTAAATAAAAATCAGAAAAGAGCCCTCAAGCTGGCTTCTCAAAAATATATCATTACAGACCTTGGGCTGGCTTGGAAGAACCCTGAAGGTGTCCTCTTGAAATGCATAGCTGAAGATGAAGCTCCCAAGATAGTTGCTGATTTCCATGGGGGAGTTTGTGGAGGACACTTTTCTGGAAGAGTAACAACACATAAGATTTTGAGGGCTGGTTATTGGTGGCCTACTCTTTTTAAAGATGCAACCCAACTGGTTATAAGATGTGATAGTTGCCAACGTTTCTCTAGAAGACTAAAAGCTTCAGGCTCCCTTCCTTTGCAGCCTATATCAATTGAAGCCCCTTTCAAACAATGGGGAATGGACTTCATTGGTGAGATTTCAGATCCTTCTAGTGCTGGTCATAAGTGGATTCTTGTAGCCACTGATTATTTTACAAAATGGGTTGAAGCAATCCCATCTAAAAAGGCAACACACCAAGTGGTAGTGGACTTCTTATTGAATCATATCATATGCAGATTTGGAGTTCCAGTTAAGATTGTATCTGATAATGCCATGTGCTTTAGAGCCAAACCTTTAATGGCAATGTGCAATGAATATGGAATCAATCTGACTTATTCTTCAAACTACAACCCCCAAGGGAATGGACAAGCTGAGTCCAGTAATAAGAACTTGTTGAAGATCATTAGAAGAACCTTGGAAATGAACAAGAAAAAGTGGGGAGAACAATTGAAGTTTGCAGTTTGGGCTGATAGAATAACTCCTAAAAGAGCAACTGGTAAAAGCCCATTTGAATTGGTGTATGGAACTCAAGCTTTTCTTCCCTTACACCTACAATTATCTTCATTTCAGTTTTCCCAACAGTTGGAAGATCAAGAGCATGGCCCATATGAATCAAGGATCAATCAGATTATTGAGCTTGATGAGGAGAGAAGAGCATCCCATCAAAGGCATATCAGATTTAGAGAGAAATTGAAGAGATTGTTTGACAAGAAGGTCACTCCTAGAGCCTTCAATATTGGAGATCTGGTTTTGTTGTGGGATAGTAGGCATGAAGACAAGGGAAAGCATGGAAAATTTTGATGCATTATGGATGGGCCCTTATGCCATTGATATCAAATTGGTGAACATACCTTTTTTCTCAAAGATCTAGATGGGGAATTGTTGGAGCTACCTGTTAATGGCAAGACATTTAAAACATTTCTTGGATTAATCCCCAAAGTGAGGTATGCACAAATTGTACAATTGTATAGTCTTTGTTTTTGCTTTGTTTTTTGTTGTTTGGTGGTTTGTGGTTTGCCCTTTGTTCTTGGCAGCCATTTTGGTTGGTTTCTCGGCTCATTTTTGTTGGGTGGTTCTAGTTTTTGGGCTGCCTTGTGTTTTGACTCCTTTTCCCAATGGTATTTTGGCACTTGGTCTATGTTTTGTCCTTGTGGCACTCACTGGGAGTGCCCATCCCCAAGCAGAGCCAATGTTAGTGCCATTTCTGAGCTTGCATTGTGTGCCCTAATTTTTCATGTCTATTTTGCTCAAAAACATTTTATTTCTCAAATTGGTGATCTACATTTTCTCCCCCTAGTTGAATGTTTCAAAATTTCCCATAAACTTGTTGTTCTACCCTAGTTTAAAAGAAAATCCATGTGTGCTCTTATTTGTGCCCTAGGTTTTTCCAATTTTTGGGTTATGTCATTTTCCCTTTGCCAAATCATGTAAAAAAATTGAATTGATCAAATCTAAATTATATGGGTTAATTTCCCAATCCTAAGGTCAAAAATAATGTCAAAACATGATTCAGTTGATTTAAAATCAAAAATTTGCAATCCTTGTTGAAAATTTTGATTTCTAGGGCATCCTTTAAATTTTTCATGATTTGACGGTCATATGGGTGTCGTTTTCCCATCAAATTTATCATCGCAAGGTAATGGCAACGTGGCGGGTTCCTATTGGCCGGGGGGTGTCGGGAAATATTTCTAACTTATCATTTTTTGAAATTTTGGCAAAAGGGAAAATTTTGATCCATGGCTCCACCTTCTATAATGAAGTGCCTACGTGGCACATTTTGATTGGCTAGGGATTGGCGGGTGGTGGGCTTTCCTTAGGAAATTTTTGTTTTCATTTTGCAAAATTTTCAAAATCAATTTTTGGCCCAAAGGCCCACAACGTGAATAGGGAGAGGACACATGGCACGGGGGGCATGCGGATGGCAGGGGGACTTGGAGAATTTTGATGTTTTTGGCTCAAAATGATAAGTGAATTTTTGGCCCAAACTCTCGGCCAATCACAATCGGTGGACACATGTCCAGGAAAGGATAGGATGGGGCAAAGCGGGTTTTGTGATGACTTTGAAGTTTTTAACTTCAAATGGTAAAAAACAAAATTTTAAGTTTTAGTTCCGAATCCAATCAAAGAGAGACACGTGTCCAAAATTTACAAAAATGGAGGAAGGGGTTTGAAGGAAAACTTGATAATTTTTTTTTTGTTTTCTAAAAGTAAAAATGAAAATAGCCCCGCTCCCCTATCCATGATGGACACGTGTCAAAAATTCAAAAAGTCAAATGCCTTGTGAGAATTTTTGATCAAAATGAAGAGCAGGTTTCGGACTTTGGGGGAACTTTTATTTTCAAATTTTGGCAAAATAGGTTAAAAGTATAAAGGAGACTTAGCCCCAGAATCGAGAGCAACGAATGGAGATCGCCACATGGCATCGGGAAGACGGAAGTGCCCATGGGGTTTTGGGAAAAATTTCCTTTTTTCCAAAAAAAGTGGAAAAATTGATTAGAATTGGTCCGTGGTTTTCAATGGGCCCCACCTTATGACACGTGGCATGTCCAGTCCAGGGGAGAAGCGGGAAATTTTGCAAAATTTTCCAAATTTTAAAAAGGTCATGAAATGCATTTTTTAAAGGCATGGGCCCGATCCAATCATTTTTGACACGTGTCCCACCTTATCCAAAGTTTAAAAAGGTAATATTGAGCTTATTTTTAAATGGCATTTTCCACGTGGAGGGCTGATATTAAAAGGTGGATGAGATCAATGGTGGTTACTACTGTGCATTCATTTATTTTGGCCACCATGGGAGCTCCAAGAAGCTTGGAATCATGATTTCTTCATCAAATTTCATCAAATCTTATATGATTTTGTGTCACCTTGGCCTTCTGAGAACAATGGCATCATTTTCATGACCTAATTCTTTGATCTATGGTGTTTTTGATGTAATTTTGGCTCAGCCCGAGAAAAAATGAAATGTCAACAATCAAAAAGTTGTAGAGGTAAAATTGAAAAGGGGAAAAGGTAAAAATGATGAATGAAAGATGCTTGCATGCCTAGAATGATAAAAACATGCCCCTGGGTGGATAATGATCCAAATTTGTGTAATGATTTAACTTTTTGTGCATACTGCAAACCTGCGAGTTGTTTTTCCATTTGGTGTCACTATCATTAAATCATGAGGTTTTTTGTAACAAATTTGATCCCATAGCATATTATTTTCTTGGGAAGGAAGACTCCAATGTGGCATGAGGTATATTATGCATTTTGGAGAAATTGTAAATGGTCGGGAGTTGAAAATCACGAGCAAATTTTGAGAAAAAGCTCATTTTCTGAGAAAATCCACCAAAGAACCAGGTTAATGTCTCATGTGTTGGAAAATTCATGTATGTGGGTTGGTTACAAGTGTATAGCCACCACACAACTCTGAGATTGTTCATGTAACTCTCCCCTGCTATTGAATCTAACAAGTTTTGAATTAAATCTATGTTTTTCTTTGGGCAATATGATGTCTGTTATCAATTTTAAATGCCTGCAAATAAATTTTATTGTTCTTGTTGCAATCTTGCATTGAAAATCTTTAGAAGTCACACAGATCTCCATTTCTGGTTGATAGTTTAGTGGCATTTGCAATCTCATACTCAGAAGAGCCTTCATCTGATAAGGAGATAAACAAATTTAAAATCACTTTACCTTCCTTGACTACAGAGATTTCTTGTAAGCCTTTGGGGGTACCTTAGGCATGGTTTGATCATGGATTTTTGTGTTTAATTGAGTTCTTTACTTCAAGATTTTGTGGTGAGTTCTCAAATATTGTGTGAAGAGTGCAACCTTGGGCTTTCCATTTGTGCCTCTTCTAGTTGAAAGAACATCCTGATTATTTTAGGCATTTCATCTGATAGTTGTTCAAGTATTGTATAGATTGTCAAAGATCTGATCTATCCCAGTTTGTCTTATCAATCTCCCACCAAAAATCATCCAACAAAAAAGATCCTATCATGTACTATCCCTGATTTGCATTTGTATACCCACAGAAGATCAAAATCTATTTGCAAAAGTATGCATAATAGATCAGGATTTCCAATGTCTCTAGTAACCTTTGCCTTGTTTTGAGAACATACCCATGTTTTGAGAAGTGACAACTTGTGAGAGTTCAGATCTGGGGTGTTGATCATGTTTTCATCAAGGTCTCCATCATAGAATTTCAAGCAAAGAGAAGGACATCTTCATCTCCTTCACCATTACAAGGTTACAAAATAGGTCCTCTTACCTTGGTTGCAAGGCACAACCTAAAACAACTAGGACAAGATCAAGTCCTATTGAGTGCTATCCATTTCCGGATACCAACTATGACATATGACATGGTCTAATCTATCTTTAAGCTCCATGACAGGAATTATCCATCATAGTCGAGTGCTTATTCTTCTCCAGCAGTTGATGGTATAGAAGAAAGATGACATGTGTCTTGATTATAGGGAACTTAATAAGTACACAATCAAAGATAAGTTTCCTATTCCTGTAATTGATGATTTTCTTGATAATTTGCATAGTGTTGTTTATTTTACAAAGCTTGATCTTCATTCGGGATACCACCAAATTAGAATCAAGGATGAGGATGTTCATAAAACTACCTTTTGGACACATGAAGGCCATTATGAATTCCTGGTAATGCCTTTTGGACTCACAAATGCACCTTCTACATTTCAAAGTTTGATGAATTCTATTTTTAAGTCATTCCTGCGGAAGTTTGTCTTAGTGTTTTTTGATGATATATTAATTTATAGAAAAACATGGGAGGAACATTTGCATCATGTAAATAAGGTTTTGGAAACCCTTGAGCAACATCAACTTTATGCAAAGCCCTCTAAGTGTTCTTTTAGACTCAAGGAGGTTGAATATTTGGGTCACATTGTCTCTCATGAAGGGGTTAAAGTGGATCCTAATAAGATCAAAGCCATGATGGAGTGGAAGGTTCCAAAAACCCTAAAGAATCTATGAGGATTTTTGGGGCTTACAGGTTATTACTAAAGATTTGTAAGGCATTATGGAAGCATATCTGCACCTCTCACAACTTTATTAAAGAAGGACTCCTTCCATTGGAGTGAGGATGTAACCAAAGCATTTGAGAAACTAAAGGAGGCCATGTGCACCACTCCAGTCTTGGCTACTCCAGATTTTTCCAAAACATTCATTATTGAATGTGATGCATCAGGGGTGGGTATGGGGGTAGTTCTCATGCAAGAAGGCCATCCTATTTCCTTTTTGAGCTGTCAATTCAAAGGTAAGAATCTTTCCAAGATGACTTATGAGAAGGAAATGCTAGCCATACTTCATGCAGTAAAGCAATGGAGACCATAGCTCATAGGAAGACACTTTAAAGTGAAGACAGAGATCATGATAGTAGGAAATACTTCTTGGAGAAGCGTTTATCATCCGAAGAACAACAAAAATGGGTCTCAAATATGTTGGGATATGATTTTGAGATTATCTATAAGAAAGGGAAGGAGAATGTAGTTGTGGATGCTCTGTTGAGGAAAGATGAATCGACTACAACATTGTTATGTGCCATATCCATATTATAGGAAGATTGGATAGATGAGGCAAGGTCCAAATGGAGAATTATCCAACCACACAAAACCTCATTCATCATCTCTAGAATGATCCAAGCATGTCTAAAAAATTTTATTGAAATGGGATGTTTTATGGTATAAAGATAGATTATACCTATGTAAGAACTCCACTCTTAAAAATAGGATTCTATCTAAGCTTCACTCTTCTCTAGTAGGGGGGCACTCTGGATTCTTCAAGACTTATCATTGAGTCAAACAAGATTTCTTTTGGGGAGGTCTTAAAGGGGATGTCCAAAATTTTGTGGCAGAATGAATGGTTTGTCAGCAAAATAAGGGTGAAACAGCTTCAATCCCCGGATCTTCTACAACCTCTATCTATTCCTAGCCAAAGCAATGGGAAGAGGTTTCCATGGACTTTATCATAGGATTGCCTAAATATGAAGGAAAAAATTTCATCATGGTTGTGGTCGATAAACTCACCAAATATTCTCGTTTTTGTGCCTTGGTACACCCATTTGTTGCAAGCACGGTAACAACCGCCTTCATGGACATAATTCAAAAGCTTCATGGGACACTTTGAAGATTATAGTATGTGATCGAGACCCTATATTTACTAGTAATTTTTGGACTGATTTATTCTCATGTTTGGGTACTCGGTTAGCTCGTATCTATTCTTATCATCCCCAATTTGATGGGTAAACAAAAGTTGTAAATAAGTATTTGGAGGGATATTTTTGTTGCTTTACATAAACTAAAAAAGTAAGATGGGTCCAATGGTTGCCACTTGCAGAATGGTGGTATAACACTTCCTTCCATACTTCATCTAAAATGTATCCTTTTTTGGCACTCTATGGGTACCATCCACAATCCATCCCATCATAATTGAGAGGACAACCATGGTTTAGAGTAGTAGAAGAACACATTCAACATCAACAAGAGGTCCTCTCTAGTCTCAAGGAGAACTTAGTCATGGCACAAAACCGCATGAAGCAACAGGCTGATCAACATCGCATAGAAAGGAATTTTGAAGTCAGTGATTAGGTTTTTGTGTGGTTACAACCATATAAGAAAATTTATTTGAAACAACAACAAAAGGATAACAAAATTTCACCGAAGTATTATGGCCCCTATCAAGTATTGCAGAAGATTGGTACTATAGCATACAAATTAGAACTTCCATAATCAACCAAAATACATCCAGTCTTTCATGTTTCTTTCCTGAAGAAAGTAATTGGACAGAGAGTATCAGCCCAAACAGTGTTACTTGAGCTCGATGAGGAGGGGAGAGTCATCTTGGAACCTGAATGCATCCTTCAAACATGCACTAAAAGATTGAGGACATGGGTTATTACTGAGTACCTGATCAAGTGGAAGAATATGGACAATGAAGATGCAACATGGGAAGATATGACATTCCTACAGCAACACCTAGAGCTTCTCAACATTGGGAACATTTTTTTCTTTGAAGGGGAAGGGCATGTTACGACCTTAACCTATTTCTTGTATTAGGATATGAGTAGCCGACTTGTGGCTTACCATATCATTTTATTATATCATTTATACTTTCTCATGCTTAGTAGGTTGGCCTTGGTGTTGGCCATAACATATGAATAGTATATATAGGGGATTTTAGGTAGTATTTCATCATTATTTGGAGCATTTGAGTCTTATTGTATGGTTTGGAGGTTGCCCCTTAAAGTTTCAAAGCTATTCTAATTATATATTGAGATCATTATTCGGAATATTGTGTTATTTGGTGTTTTATTTCTACTCATGATTTGAATTATACAAGTAATTTAATTACACTTAATCTATAGGCATGGGTAACGATATAGGGTCCAAGCCAATTAGGAGAAAATTTTCCCCATTTACTATTATCTTATTTAGTTACATGTTGATTTTCTTTTAGACGAGGTCGCTGACCTGGAAGGTTCGCTCGTGAACATGTTTTTCATATACATGTTTGATACATTTTTGGTAGATTTGGAGATGTTCAAGAGCATTGAGACGATTTTCATCTAATAACTCAAGTTGCACCCAAATATCTTGGTGAAATTCATCGTCATTGAGCATGTCTTGTAATGAGATGCGAGTGATGGAATCTAAACTTTGAGAGGTAAGATAGCCTCGTAATGTAGACCGAGAAAAGGGTGTGGCAGTTGTTGAAGTGTGAATACTAGTACAATAATCCCACAAGGTGAAAGGGATATGTGTATGGAAATCTTTCCCAAAGTATCATTGACTACCTTCATAAGAATTTTGTTTAAAGTTTTATTGGTTGATTCGGTTTGACGATTGGTTTTGGGTAATAAGGTGATGAGAAACTGAGTTGGATGCCAAAAATGTCACATAATTTGCATAGGGTTTTGTTTTTGAATTGTTTTCCATTATCAATCATGAGGCGGTGAGGAACACAAAAGCCACAAATGATATGATGGTTGAAAAATTCACATATTTTCTCATCTTTTGTAGAAATGAGGGGAATGTCTTCTACCCATTTAGTGTAATATTTGGTAGCAGTTATGATCCATTGGTGGCATTGTGAAGAATGGGGGTTGATCTCACCGACAAGATCCAAACCCCATTGAGAGAAATTCCAAAGGTCTCGTGCAACCTATAAGGCATGACTAGGTGTGTGATGGAGATTAGCATGTTGCTGGCATTTCACACAATGTTTGACATAATCACAAAAATCATGGTTTAGGGTTGGAAAATAATATCCTAGGTGAAGAATGCATTTTGTAACAGCTAAACCACTAAAGTGACCTCCACAAATTCCATCATGGACTTCCTTAATGGTGTAGGGAATTTCAAAACTCATAAGGAATTATAAGAGAATGCCATCGAAGTCATGCTTGTAAAGAAGACCACCCATGATGACATAACGAGAGACACTTTTAAAAAAGGCACATTTTTAAATTACGAGTGAGATCAATAGGTAAAATGGAAAGGGAAAGATAGTCTGCATATTGCTTATACCAAAGGTCATGGGGGTCAGGGGTAATAGTTTCGATGGAGTATACTTCACAAGGTAAATAAGAGGGTGATTGTAGCCTTTGTATGGTGACAAAAAATTTAGAGTTAGTGGGTGAAGAAAGTATCTGAGAAGCCAAACAGCCATGGTATCCACAAATTTATTAGTAGAACGTGGGGTGGTTTGAAGTGTGTAATGGTCAAAGGTGGTCAAAAGCATATCTATGTGATGCTTATACTTTTGAAGGATCTCATTACAACACTAGTATATACCATTGACTTGGTTTATGACAAACTGAGAATCACTAAAGATATTGATTGTCTTAACATCTAAGGCATAAGTGGCTTGGAGACCCAATACGAGTGCTTTGTATTCCACAATATTGTTTGTATAATCAAAATCAAGTTTGAAAGACAAAGGCATAGGTTCACCTTCAAGAGGAATGAGGATAACACTAGACCCACCCCAATGCTGACACTTGGATCCATCGAAGAAGAGTGTCATTTAGTAAGTGGATTCATCCATGGAAAGGGTAGCTATGGAATCATCTGGGAAGTCAAAGTTAGATGGTTGATCCCTGAAAATAGGTTCATCGGCAATTTGGTCAGCAATAGCCTAGCCCTTAATGGACTTTTGATAAATGAATTCAAGGTCAAGGTCAGTGAGAAGAATAAGAAAATGTGCAACATGTTGATTTTGATATGGTTTGGCATACATATAGTGCAATGGGTCAAGATTAGTAATGATGAAGGTTTTTGGTTGAGTAAGTAATTACATAGTTTGGTGGCAATGAAAACTAAGGCTAGGATGAGTATTTTGGCGTGGTTATATCTAGTTTTTAGTCCGTAAGGGTATGACTTATGTAATAAATTACTTGCTCTCGGTGTTGGTCATCACGATGAGCAAGTATGGCACCTAAAGAATGGTTAGTGGAAAAATATATAGGTAAAAGGGTTGGTCATATTTAGGAGGAATGAGTACTGGTGGTTGAAGAAGGTATTTTTTTAGGCCTCAAAGGAATTATGGAATTCATCATCCCATTTGAATGAAACATATTTCTTGAGAAGATGATGAAATGGTTGACAACATTTAGAAAGATGCGAGATAAAATGATGAATGGATTGCAGCTTTCCTTGTAGGCTTCGAATTTGACGGAGATTAGTGGGTGGAGGCATTTCCAAAATAGCCTTGAATTTCGTAGGATCAACTTCTAAGCCATGCAAAGAAACAATGAAACCCATGAGTTTTTTGGAAAGTACTTCAAATATGCACTTCTTTGGTTTAAGATGAACACAATACTTGATGAGGTAGTCAAACATGACTTTAAGGATAGGTAGGTGTTCGGTTCAATGTTTGGATTTGGCAAGCAGATCATCTACATAATCTTCTAATATGTGATACATGATGTCATGGAAGATGTAAATCATGAGTTATTGATATGTAGCACCAAAATTTTTGAGGCCAAAAGGAATGACTCGATAGTAGAAGGTCCCCAAGGGGTAATGAAGGCATTCTTGTTTTGATCTTATGGAGCTAGTAATATTTGATTGTAAACCGAGAAACTATCCATGAACGATAGCATTTCATGGCCAGTGGTGAGATCAACTAGTTGGTCAATGCATGGTAGGGGAAAGTCATCTTTAGGATAAGCTAGGTTGAGGTCATGGAAATCTATACAGATATGGAGTCCCTCGAGTCACCTTTGTGACAGAATGATGTTATAAATCCATTGGGGATAGTCAATAGGTAGGATGAAGGAAAATGAGAGAAGGCATTAAATATCTTCCTTGACCAGAAGAGCAATGCGAGGATGCATTTTCTATAGTTTTTGTTTGATGGGTTTGGCATCAAGAATGGTTATGATATTGTGGACCGTGATTTTTGGGTCAATACTGGGCATATCTAGGAAAAAGCATTGTCATGGTCCCAAAGGAAAGAGGTGAAGGTTTCCTGTTCAGTAGCATCCAAGGATTGGATGATCTTTAAAATGTGTGGGTCGTCCTAAGTGTTAATGTTGATTTTGATGGTTGATTCGTTCAACATGGTTTGCGTCTCAGAGGGTAACGACCGATGAATATAAGAGTCTTCCGCACTGTTAGGTGAGGATGGACTCATCATCCTGACATTGAATGACGTTAATAGAAGTTGTATCGTCATCGATCATGTCAGGATACAAGAATGGGAGAGAAGAGGGAGACTTTCCATCACATTGATAGGTCAACAGTCCCAGGGGAAATGGTGTTTATAAAAAAAACTAGGAGGAATAGATTCAGGGATCTATGGAATCCATGGGTGAAGGTGGTAATGTGGGTGAATGAGATAGGAAGATATATCATCTCAGTATAAGGTCGACGCACACCTTCTTGGAGGGTGGAGCGTCAAAACCAATTCCACTATGGTCATTATGTTTATGAGAGGTACATGAAATGATAGTATGGTGGGATTATTCATAAAATCCAAGCCAAATCCTTTCCATGTGCATCGATGGAGGAAAGTGTGAGTGAAGTGGCGGTTAGTGAGGGATTGTAGGTCAAACAAAAATGGTTGGGCTTGGGATGGAGGTTTGGGTTTATATGTGGCAATATCAAGTCCCCCATACATTATAATTGTGTGAATTTGGGGAGGGCCATAAGGAAAAACATCACCAATGTGGATGTTGTGGTTGGGGTGTTAACATAGATTCCCATACTCTTGTGGGGTGAGGAAGGTGTCGATATTGTATAGGTGGTATTCCCTAGAGTGAGGCATTAAAAAACACCTTCTAAGGGATCAGTAGTCAGTATGTGGGTAGCAGGATAGATGGATCGCTAGATGATGGGGAAACAAGTGCATCAGCGGTAGAGGTTATAGCTGTGCTGGGGATAACAAGGTTAGATGCAACAAAGGTAGTGGCTGTTTTTATGGATGCGCTTGGGGGTGAAGGTGAAGTAGTGATAGTGGCAGATGCCTTGACTGGTACAAGTACATCATTGGGCTGATATAGCATATTATAGGTCTTAAAACATGATGGGTCGGTATGGATGGTGTAGTTATGTCCCTCGTGTTCAAATTTGAGGCAACGATGTAAAGTCGGAGGGACACAACCCATGACACAAATCCAAGGTCAGCCAAGCAATATGTTATACTAGAACTCCTGTCTATGACATAGAAAAGTTTCGGGATAGTGCAGGGGACCTACATGGACATGGAGAACAATGGTACCTGTGGTAGAGGTCATTATGTCATTGAAGGAGCACAGCATAACCGAGTTACCATGCATGAAATTGGTAGGTATCCGCATTTGGTAGTATGCATGAGAGGATATGATGTTAATGCTAGCACCACCATCAATCATAACGCGTCATATGCATATATTATTGATAAAGAAGAAGATGAAAAGAGTGGGGTTAGGGTCATTAGACTAGAAGCGAGTGATCTCTTCATCTGAAAAGATGAGGGCAACCACTTGGGGATCAATTGGAGGTGTAGAGGAAGGTGATGATCTAGTGAGAGAGGCTACGTGGTGAAGGTTAATGATGGAGGCTATGGGTGTGGGGTCATTTGGTAAGACTTCAATAGATTGAAGGACCTCTATGAGGGCTTAACGATGTGACTCTAAGGTTTGGACGAGGTCATATGAAGAAATTTAGAGGGGTAATTGGTGTAGTTGTTTTTACATTGTGTAATGTGTGACCCCATTGGAAATAGGATATGCAGGACCTTAAATGGTTACTTTGTGTATGGGTGTGGCTGGTAGGTTGGGTACAAGGTTGGTTGATGGGCTAGTTGCTTTTTCCTTGCCCTTTTCTTTCTAAGCACAGGTGGAAATGTTGATCATGTTGATATGAGGGGAGGTGGATGAAGATGGTGTGTCATGGAAGGTATAGCGGTATGAGGGACAAAAACTAGTGGGAGATCCGATCCTTATGAAATCGGTAGGGCGCATTGGCATTTTGGTGGTGGTTTAGCCAACTCTCTAATACGAATGATGTTAATATTGAATCTCAGGGGTGGATCAAAGAGTTGTGGGGGTGGATATTTTGGTCATTGAGTAGGAAATGGGAGAATATATGTGGATATTGGTGAAGGTGAAATGGGGTCCTCATCAAGAAGATCGTCATCGTCAAAATTTTCTTCAAGAGGACATAATTGGACAAGAGTGGTTTTTAAAGCCTTACAGTTATCTACATCATGTCCCATCACACAATGGTAGGAAAAAAATTTGGTTTCATCTAACCCTTTTGGTTTGGGTTTAAGTGGATTGTAAGGTCTAAGAGGTGGTAATGTGATGAATTTTTTTTTTTGAGGATATTGGTTAAGATTATGGCATAGGATCTTGCTAGTGGATAACAATGGGAGGTGAATGTGGTTTTGGCTGTAGGTACATCTATTTGTGGAGAGAAAGAGGCTTTATAGGAGGGGGTGGGTTGGTTTACTAGTTTGGTATGTGAAGTGGTCTTAGGTCTTGGTTGCATCTGCTTGGGTACGGGCATGGTAGAAGAGCTAGTGGCGGAAGGTTTTGTTGGTTTAACTACCTTATTAGATGGTAGAGGATTTTTAGCTTTAGGTTTCATCTTTTTAGACAAAGGTGACATGGGTGTACAATATGTGGAGGGAAAATCTGATGGTGGAAGATGACAGAGTTACCCATGGAGTAACCGAGGTGTCTTTGTGGAGGTAGGTGGTGTAGGTCACAGGAGATGTGAGTGAAAGA
This sequence comes from Taxus wallichiana var. yunnanensis, assembly GCA_018340775.1. Classification (NCBI taxonomy): domain Eukaryota; kingdom Viridiplantae; phylum Streptophyta; class Pinopsida; order Cupressales; family Taxaceae; genus Taxus; species Taxus wallichiana. The sequence goes on from CM031242.1 coordinate 247,372,022, forward strand.
GAAGAAAGTGTCATGGGTAGTGAAGAAGTTATTGACAGTAGTGGAGGTATGGGTGGTAAGAAATTTATGGGTGAGGGTGGAGGTTGTGTGGGTCACTTGTGTATATTAGAGGTCTGTGATGGGGAAATGGGTTACTACGTTCTTGGTTTACCGGTGGATGGGGGTTTTTTGGCCAGGGTCAAGGGGTGAGGTCTTAGGATGGACGGAAGTGGTGAAGGTGATAATGGTGTGGTAGGTGAGGTTGGTGTATGGGGCCTAGGAGGTTGGGTCTTATTTTTAGGGGCTGGGGTAAGTTTAGTGTTAATTTTGGAAGATGTGGCTAAATCTAATTTGATGGGTGGGTGAGTAAGGCTAGCTGTCAGTATGACCCCTAAATTAGTGATAGTTTAGGTAAGGGAGATGATAAAGGTATGAGTAGGTGTTTAGGTGTATATGTCTATTGGATTGCGGGTAGCGGTGTGTGTTGGGTTATGGTTGGTGATGTGGAGGGTTTTTTAATAGTCGTGGTTGTGTTTTTTTGTTGCAGCTCAAAGCATGTTTGGGTAGATAGTGGAGGTGTTAGTGAGTGATAGTTGAATTTGGGTTAAAATGGGCAGTATAAGGTGTCCCTAAAGTAAGGCTCTATTAATGTAGTCGAAGAAGTTGGCCAAGCATGAAAATGGTGTTATTGTAAGCGGGCCGACTTGGATCAAGTTTCAATTCCTGTAAAATCTGGTTGAGACATAGGAAAGGGATAGTCTTAGAATCTGGGTAAGAGAGATGAAAGAAAATTAGTGAGATATTTAAGGTATGAAGGTGAAGGGTCATCCAAAGACACTGGTACTTCTATAGGATACTCCATGGGTAGAGGAGAGGATGCGTAAGATGAGGTGGAATCTCCTTGTGCTGGTTTCGCTGGTGGACATGCATCTTCTATGAGTAGGAGAGGTGCCACTATTAATTACTCAAAAATTTGAGGGGTCTAAAGTGGTGTGATAATTATAGGATGGGTAAAGAATAAAATAACAGGTTCCTCTATAGGTGGAGGATTATATGAAATAAGTTCTTGTGCAAGTAGGGGAGCTCTTGCTAATATTTCATCTATGGAAGGAACATAAGGAAATTGGGAAGCAACTGGTATGTCATAGAAAATAGCGTGGACCTTGCAGACATTGATATCATTATTTGAAGTATCACCAGCTTGGTTGGAAAAATGGGCATGATTAGGAAATGGCTTCTTGAAGATATGTAGGTTTTAGTTAGCAGGTTCATTCAAGCTATCCAAGACTAGATCTCCGTTGTCTAACATTTCTTGGACAATATTCTTGAAGGTGATGCAGTTATTATTTCTATGACCTTTGACATGATGATAGTTACAAAATTCATGTTCCTTATACCACATGGGCATGGGGCACTTAGGGTCAAAACCAATATGTGGTTTTATAGGTGGAAGGGTAATGACACCAACCTTAGTAATATTTTCCAAAACAGAAGAATAAGATTCTCTAATGGAAGTGTACTTTCATTGTTCCCATCTGAAATAGAAAGCTTGGTTGGGAGAGAGATTAGAAGGAAGTTTGGTTGGGTTTGATTGATGAGGGGAGTCATATTTGAGAACTATGGTGTTGGCACATCCTTCAGGTTTTGAATAGGTTTTTGGGGTTTTGAAGATGAAGAAGAATCATTTGATTTAAACGTGATGTTCTTGTTACGAAGTTGAATTTTCTTCTCTTCGATAGCATGAATTTCCAATTTTCATGCCATGGTGAATGCCTCATCAAAAGTGTGAAAATTCTACACTTGCAGGGTTGGTGAGATGTGTCTTGCACAATCTTGAGTAAACAACTCTATGAGTTCAGTTTGAGGTAATTGAAATGTGAGCTGGTTAATTAGGTTGCAATAGCAAGTGACAAAGTTAGTGATAGACTCATCATCGTACTATCGTGTGGAATAAAGATCAGTCATGGTAACCTTCTTAACAATGTTGATGGATAAGTGATCTAAGAATTCTTGGGCTACTTAATTAAATGAGTAGATGGAGTGTCTTGGTAGCCCACTATACCAGTCCAATGCAGGTCTTGTCAGGGACATCGGGAAGGTTCGTAGGAGTAAAGCATCATCATGGGTGATCAGGTAACACCTATGTTTAAAATACCACAAATGTTTTTGTGGGTCTTCTTTACTATTAAAATGGTTGAATTTTGGCATTTCCCAATGTACAGGGTATGGGTGAATAGGGATGGACAGATGAATGGGCTCATTACATATTTCATCATAGGTGAGAGAATTACATGAGCCAGAAACCGATGCTTCCAGTTTCTGCATCCTTTCCATCATCAATTTGATAAGGTCGTTGGTAGGTTGTGGTAGAGGGACCCCTCCTGCGGCATAAAGGGGCTGATATTGAACTCGTGAAGTGGGTAGAACTCATGTTGTATGGTGATGCCAAATAGGGAGGTTGAGAATAGGGGACTGACATAGTGGGCATGTATCCAGAATGGGTGATAGATGAGATAGGGGGTTGTTGATAGTATGTGTATGTAGGTGGGATGGTCGTAGTGACTCTAGTAGCAATCAAGGGAAGTGTTTGTGGGATGGAGAGGACAAGATTTTGGAATGGAGTAGGGGTCACCGACACCACAGGTGGTTGTGTTACAATGGGTATTTGTGAGATAATGGGTATGAGATGGGGTTATGGCCTGGGTGGTTGATGAGGGGAAAACAAATATGACATGTGCGAGTGATACTGTAGATGCAACGGTCATGGTAGGTATGGGTCCTAGTTGTGAAACCACTGGGGGTGAAGTAGGTGAAGGTAACACCACATTATTAGGGGCTGATGCAGAAGTGGGAATAAGGGTAGGAGAGATGGATACAGGCATGCCATATATCAACTAACCTAAGGAGTCCTAGGTGGAAGAGTGGGAAAGGTAGAACTATAAGGCCATAGGATTTTGATCAAGGAGTCGTGTAAATTCCTCGTCACCTATAGCAATGGTGGTAGGTAAGGTTGGATCCATGGGTGATAGGATAGAGGGTGGTGAAGGAATAGGCAGGAGTGGTTGAAAACTCATGTGAAATATAAGAGCATTGGCTTGACTACGAGTCAACACCATGTGAATGGGTATATATTAGGTGATTCTGTATCCTACAGATGACACAGGGGCAATAAGAATGAAGAAAATAGGTGTTTAGAGGTAGATTTGGGGTAATTGATCACTTGATGTTCAATACAGTTAACCAACGCTAGTTAAGGCGTAACCAAGGTCGATTACTTATGAGACAGGAAAAATTTTACCAAATGAAGCAAGGATTGTTAATAGTTAGATAAACAAGTTGTATGATGAGTATTGAACATAGTAGAGAGAGTACAGAGACTCACAAGAACTCTGAAAATAAAGAAAATAAGGGTTCTTTTAGGAAATTTAACCCAAAAGAACAAAAAACTGATGTCAGTTAAGAAAAACTGATGCGATCAGGGGTAACCGATGATGGTTACTGTGAATTATGGAAAATGTAGAAAAATGGATTGTTGTGAATTTTAGTGAGATAAATAATCAACCCAAAGGTTTGGAGATGATGCAATGAAGTCCTGACACACTCAGAAGAAGTCAGAATACTCCAACTGTGATTGTGGAGTGTGTAAGGCAATAGAATGGAAAAATGGAGAAGCGTATCCTCACACCTCAAAATGCACATCAATCAAACACTAAAACACGTACCTAACAAGTGGTTTTTAATGTGTTGAGCTTATGCTATTTAGAATACTGACTCATGAATTTTAGAATAGATTTTTTGGTGAGGAAGGCTTCCTACGAAGAAGGATATCTAAAAGGAGAGGTTTCAGGTATGTTATGGCGAGGGCGGACCATCCTCTGAGATAATGAATCAATAGAGGTAACGAGCTGGAGTACCTACCAATCTAATCATGTGATCATGGAAAGGTGTTCCCAATTAATATGTTGTTTAAGAAAGATGTGTATATTTCAATTTTGTACAAGTTTGGTAAGACACACACACATAGAGAGAGAGAGAATGTGTTTTCTACGATTGTTTACATCAACCATCAGCTAGGCATGACTTCCAACATATAGGTTTCCCTCATTTTAATGTGATCTAAATGCAACAAATCAGAATGTAATTCACCCAATTTTAATCCCAAATTGAAAAGGTTACGTTTGATGAACAAAATGATGAATATGAGAGGGTATGCTTCACTAAATACATAAAATAAGAAAGAAGAATGATTCCTTTTTAAATGCACCAATAGAAATGTTTCTTTTAGAGAAATTAGAAGGAATAGAAGATTACCAGAGAAAAATATTAATGTGCAATCCTTTTAAAGGGAAACAAACACACAAATTTTTCCTAGGAATGAAGAAACTGTAATAGAACCCTTGATGGGTCCCACCGGGTGTGCCAAAATGTTTCACCATTTTCTTTACATTTTTGAATGATGAAACATATATGGTTATGGGCTAGGAGGAATACCTGTTAAATGGGTTGGTTGATGGTTGGTGCACACGTTCTAACTTCTCGATCTAGTGTTGATTATGAGAGCTTCCTTTTGGCTAGGAGGAACTACCTGTAATAGAAAACAAGACCACACAAGAGAAGTTAAATGATATAAGATGGTGGATTTTCTATCATATGCTAGTTTCGGGAAGTGTGATACTTCCTAGATGAATGTCAATCCATTATTTAAAACAAATTAATGTAATAAATAAGAAAATTCCTACTGTAGTTGATATGATTTAGGTATCTCATTCAAGCACAACAAGAAAATCTAATAAAACAAAGCTAGTTCATAGTTAGATTTGAAGGGTAGGTAGGTTTCGTGTTACTGGAACTAGTCGAGTTTAGGTTTTGGTTTGTTTAGGTCACTTGGTAGTAGGTTATGTGGTTCTGTTCTTGGAGAGGGTATGAAACATAGATACCGGCATCACCTTGTATGACCGATGATGGTTTAGTAATAACCGACAATGGTTAATGCTGATTTTCAATAACTCAATATTTGATAGTTTAGGGATTTGTCTCGAGACTCCTTTCAAGGATGGTGAGGAGTGGGTGTAAGTATGTGGAGGTATTGGAAATACTCAAAGGTGTCTAACTATTAGGTATGTGTTATTTTAGGGTGTGGGTGAAGGGATGATCCCACTTGAATGGAGATAAATGGTGGGGAAGTGGGAGTTCAAGTAGAAACTAATAATGGAGGTAACATAGCCTACTAGAATGAAAAATAGAAGAATGTTTGTTAACAAGATACTTACTGTGATGTAGGTTCAATGGTTGGATGTAGGTGATGATCAGTTGGTGAAATAGAGCTTGATGCAACAAAGATGCTTCCTGAATGTTACCGTGAGTGCAATTCTCCTAGATTTGTCTCGGATGATGGTTCTGGATGCTTGGATGCATGGAAAGATCCTAGTTTTGCTTGCATGTAGCTCGATGTCATTCTCCTTTGGTCTCGAATGTCCCAACCTCTTAGAAAATTTCCAACCCTCAAACAAGGTTTATAAGGTGAATAAATGGTAACCGACGATGGTTCTGCTTGACCGATGTCGCTTTAGGTCCGATTGGCATTGGTTAAGGTGATATTCTCTAGGTTTATCGAAATGGGTAGATCTTTCTAATTTCTTGGGCCAATTTGGTTTGTTATCCTCGATCGAATGAAAATTTCCCTTCTAATGGGCGGAATGTGGTTAGAGATATTTTAGGGATTGATTTTAGGTTAGACCAAATATTAGCTCATTAAGGAAAGTAATACTTAGTTATTGTTAGTTATGGAAACATGCCAAGAATAGGTCTAGGGTGAGGTGGCTGGATGAGGTGTCTAGGTGAAGTGGATTTTAGGTCAATTAAGGTAATAAAATAATGGATATTTTGAGCATGGGTATTTAATTTAATTAAAATAATTAAATTAATTATTAGGTGCCCATGTTTAAGTTGGTTATCCGATCAGGGGCTAAGGGAGTTTAACCAAATTTAGGTGACTACAAGAGCATTTGAAACATGAGGCTCAATATGAAATCTAGCCAGAGGCTCTAAATTAACAATAAATTTAGTTCCATACCTTGTAGTAAAGAATAAAAATGACCAATCTGAAGAAAGATAACCTCCTATCTTTGTTGTAAAATCTCTTGATAAGCATAAGGAAAAGTAGGGAGGTAAATCTACAACAATAACATCTTGTAAGATAGAAACATTTAGACAAGCATGTAAAGTTACCTCTAAATTTATAATGACACCAACTATGTTAATTATTGTTCCATCTAGTTGCAACACACTTTTCTCTATAGGTTCATATTGCAGGCCTAATTTTTCTGCAATTGCTTTAGGCATTATTGTGTTGCTTGCACCACTATCAACCATGCAGTTATGAACTAAATGATCTCCAATAATCAAAGATAGATAAAAGGGTGGTGAATTTTTAATATCATGAGCATTTAAAACCTTTTGTACCATCCACTTAACATCCTTCATGCGATCTTTCTCGATTGTACCAAGAACCATGTCTTCTTTCTGAGCTTCCTTTTCTACTAGTTTGAAGAAATATACAAATTAGCAAGCTCATAAGAAAGTAACTCCTATTGTCATGGAATACTTAGAGAATCCCATAATTAAATATGAAAAAGAAAAAGTCTTTGAAAAATCTTCTAGAGTTTTAGCATAAGATTTGGCAAAAACTGACTCTCTTTAACAACTTTTTAAATGTGAGGTATGAATAATCTTCTAAGATCGTGTGTAATTTTTTTCTCTTTAGGAGTTGAATTGCTTGTTTTTTTTTTTTTTAAAGGAAAAATAAAGATGTTTGATATTTTTGACCTGTACTTGTTGCTTTATTAGTGACTATAAAAAAAACATTTTTTTGGTAGTTTTTCTTTATCTTGAGCATTTTCTTGAGACCTAGTTGTGACTGCAATAAAGTCTTTGTCTCCAAAGCTGGCTAGTTTTTGTTTGGGTGGTTTATGAATCTAATCATCTTGCTGCCCACCCTCCATTTGAGTCATAAATAATGCTTGAGATTGAGGTTATGTAACAAGGCTTATATTCAAGAATGCATTTAGAAATTAGCAGTTGAATGAGGTTGATTACAAGGTAAACACCAATCTTTAAAACCATATTAATTGGAAAAAGATCACTAGATGAACTAGGAGCCTTTGGATCAAATTATCTTGGCTGATATGGCTATCTATAGTTTTGATTTTTTTGAAAAGGATGCCTATTCTGCTGATTTTGCTAGTAAGAAGCTTGGTAAGGCCTGCTAGGCTTAGCTAGTTTGTTCTCAATTGACGTTAACTTATTTCTCATAGTCTAATAATACTTAAATACATCATTTGATGGATCTATAATAGAAGGATTGAAAATGGGAATAGGTTGTGGAACAGGTGCCAAATCTTCCATAAGAGGAATTGAAGGTCTTGGGGTTAAATTATGAGCTTGAATATGCGTGTTTTCAATCCTAATGGTAATATCATAAGATTTTGGGATATTATCTCCTCCCATAGATTGAATCATTTCTGAAATATCAAAATTTAAAGCTCTAAGATAATTTAGAAAGGCATGATCAACTTGAGGCTTAACAATGGCTGGAATTCTCTCTTAAGCCTTAGCAAATATAATGTTAAAACTAGCCAAATTCATGAGGAGATATTTTATTGTAGAAAGTTTTTCTATGAGAGATAGGTGATCAGAATTGTCTTGAAATTTCTTAAGTAATTTCTCTCCTAACTCATCCCAAGTTGTTATACTCCCTATCAGTAAAGTTTTGTACCATTGCAAAGCTTGTCCTTTAAATGATGCAACTAAGAGTCTTAAGGCTACATCTTCATGAGTTATATTATGAACTACACAAAGGGATGCAATATATTTAATGTGCTCTGTAGGGGTAATCTGATTTTCACCAGTAAATGAAGGTAAAACTTTTAGGGAAGCAACAAGTATATCATGATAGACTTGAATTACTAAAGGGATGCCATTAGTAAAGGTCACAAAATTTCTAGGTGGTTGTAGAGCCATTGGAATAACATGGATTTGAACAACAATATTAATACGTGGTGAAGGAAGAGGAGGAGGGTTTCCAAAACCAGGCCTATTATAAGGTAATGTATTTCCAACTCTTTTTCTTCTTAAAGAATTCAAAGGTAAAGAAATAAAATCAACAGGAAGTCCTCTTACCGATGATCTTGTAGTCACTTTAGGAATGGAACATATTGTAAAACTGGTCTAAAATCAGCCTTACGGAGTCACCAAATAAATCTTTTGATTTTTAGAATAAATTGTTACAACTTTTCTTCTTCAAAACCGACTGTCTTTCACTGTAAATCTATTGTAAATTGTTGTAATATGCTGCATAGCTTCTAATCTGTCCCACCGAGCATACCAAAAATTGTTATCTCTCAAAAGTGCACCCTAGTTGAGAGATGACAACAGGGGTTCTAAGCTTTCTTGATCTCTCACTTTCGTAGATACAATGGAAACACCTCAGGTCTTTGGGTATACCTATTGTTGAGGTGAGTCTCTGGTATCAAGGTCGATTCCTTATTGATGTATCCTAAACAATTTTTGGGGTTTTGAGGGTAAAAGATGATTGTAACTGAAATTGAAATGGGTGATACACCAAACTTATTGAGGGATTTGACTGAGTATATGCACAATAAAATTGAGAATGAATTTTAGATGCATAAACCAATGGTTTTCAGCAGAATATTAAGGCAAAACACTTATGTATTGAGGGATAAATCACAACAATACGACAAGCTAAACATACACACTAAGACTATATAGAAAATACTAGATTTGTAGCAAGGTAAGATGATTAATTAGGGAATTAACATTCATAAGAATTAATGGAAAGATACACACCACTAAAAATAATTGGAAAGGAAAAACTCATTCTCATTCAAGGTAAAACTGGCAGAAATATGCTTCAAAGACTCCTATGTCCAAAAGTCCTCCTCCTGTGCCTTGCTAGCCCACTCAATATATAGAAAAATTATTCACCCAACCCTCAAATAATAGACTAAGTCTAATTAGTGCTTGCATGATATTAATAGCCCTTAAATTGATTTTAATAATAAAGGGACTAAAAATAAACATGCAAAGTTGTTAAAATGCAAAAATAGTCTTAATTCCTCCAAGAATAATTAAAGTTAAATTGAATTGACTCCTGGATGAATAGTACAGTCACTCTGGAAGAATTAAGGAATCCTTGGGTGAATAATAATTTCTATTGTGTTCCTTGCTTCATGTGCAAGTCACCTCTATCAAGTGCATGTCAAGGGTAAATTTATCTTTTGGCTTCATTGTCTTCTTATGCATGATTTAAATAAATCAATTTTCCTTTTCTTATTGATGTGACACTTGTGTATTCACCCACTCATGATGATAATGACATATATATCTCTTTTTTATTTCATGCATAAATAATTGTGTAAGAATAATATTTTAAGCTCTAATACTTAGCAACAAGATCCATCCTATTGTGGGGACCACCTATGCACATGCAAGAACATGTCTTCCTTCCTTTGTATGAGGATAGTTTTAGTAGAGTTTAAGGTATCTTGCAAACTTTAAGGTAATGTATTACCCTCCTTGACCTTTTAATGTGCATTCACCCGTTTGCTCCTCATGTGGCATATTATTCTTTCATCTTCTTTCAATAGTCAACATCGACTATAGTTTGATAATAATCATTGCTAGGTTATTTGACCCCTTTCACAAATCACATGGAATATTCAATAGTCTTATCTAAGGTTAAATATGATCATGATTTTGCAAAGATGGTCACATTTTGATTAATATTTGGCATATAATATGTTTTAATCAAGTATCAATTATTTGATTAATCATAGACCTTGGCAATGTCAAATATAAATAATTACTTGAATTATTGGGGTTGGCCCCCTCCCCAAGATGGCTCGAACCTTTTGATGATTATACCAGCGGTGTTGATTTAGCTCTAAGTTTGCATCAAAGTTTATGTACCTAGATTTTGACTGTTGGTCTTGTAATTTACTTAAACTTCACTATTTATCTACTAGCTCCATGGTTAGGGTTGAGGATTTGCAATAAATGAGGTAAGTACTTTGTAGACCGTTGATCTGCGTACCTTTGAATGTGGGTCGTTGATCTGTATTGCTGATAATTATGAGTTTTCATTGGAGTTGCCAAAAATATTGATCATTGATCACATGTTACGTTTGATATATACTATTGAGGATTTTTTCAGTAGTTGGTTGTGGTTAGCAATGTTGATCATTTGATCCTGTCCTTTTAGATCTTGATCATTGATTTTTTTCCTTTTGTTCTGTGATGAGTTAGATTCACCTAACCCACGGGTTAAGGTAGAAAAATGAAAATTTGACCTATCATTTGGTCATTTTGCACTTGGAATCCTTAGTGCTTGGTGAAGCCCTATAAAAATCATTCCAAGATGCCATTTTTTAACGTATTTAAGCTCATTCTCGTACATTTTGGAGGAACTATGCATTTTGTATCTATCATTTATTGATTTTTCAAAGGCTCTTGCTTAAAGTTTGGGGTTCTGTGAATTGTCATGTCCACCATTTTATCAATTGAGATCTTTATTTGAATCTTCAAATGGAAATCATGAGGTTTTTTACGTCAAAGATGTCCACCATTGTTTTGAAAAAAGGTGAGCTCTTAGTTACTGAACTTTGCAAACAATTCTTGATTGGTATTTTTTTGTTTCAAAGCATTAATACTTTGAATCCTTTATATTTCCATTGTATTTTCTTGTGAATGACAATGCCTTTGAGTTGTAAACTCATTTTGGGTCATCATTGTAAAATTTGAATTCATTGATCTTCTAAGGGTTTCAAAAACCTCACTTTGAACTAGTGAGTTTGGGTTTATTATTTAATTTTCTCTGTAAATCTGTAGAAATCTTTCTTAGATGTTGAGGAATAACTACTTTACTAATCTATTTGATGTACTTCAAGCTATGGCCTTAAAAATAAAACTTTGTTCTTTTCTCGCATTATTGTTTTTTTATATCTAGACTTTGCAAAATGAGTTTGAACATGAAGTCATGGAAGCATAACTACTTCTAATTCTATTTTTTGCACTCCTCAAGTTCTAAAATTAAGTTGATATCATTTTTCTCTAGATTTAACCAAGTATGGGTCTTCAACGTTGAGTGTTATTCGAGCTTGGAGTTCGTCTTGGTCTCAAAATCCTCAATCTAGGAAATAGATGTTATCATGTTAATTTTTTTGTTCCTTCAACCAAAACTAGGTTTCACATGTTGTCATTTTCCTTTCTCTAAAATTTCAAGCTCAAGGATATTCCATTTCTTACAACTCAGCTTGAAATATGTATATGTTTATGACTATCATTTCTTTCTATGGCTAGAAATATCTATGAATATTGTTCATTCTATTACTTGTAGACTCGTATTTGATCTCTAGAATATTGCATTCAAGTCGTGCATTCTTTATCTTACTAAAAAGAACCTTTGTCTTTTATTATAGCCTTCATTTGAAAATTTTTGAGTCATGTTTTTCATGAGAAATGTATTCATCTACCAAATTTGTTGTCTTTTTTTTCCCTTATGTTCGTTTTCTTAAAAATGGCCTACTCTTTTTGAAAATCTGTTTTATTCAAGCTCAATTTACATGTATCTATAATAAAAGTGAAGTTCACCCTTGATTTTCTTTGTTGTTTGAAGTATATGAGGATCTTCTAGATGCCATTAACATTTCTTATAAGCTCTATTTTGAGCTTGACCGAGTAATTACACTTGTATTTGACCTAGGTTGGCATTTAATTTGAACTTGACAATCTACTCTATATCTTTTATCTTTCGATGTAGCTATGCATGTATTAAATCTGCAATGTCAAAATTGTCTTCTCTAATTATATACTCTAAAATTTCTAAGCTTGAGTTATTTTCCTTTATTATTATTGTCAATTTCAAAGCTCTACACTTGGGTATTCTCTTGTTCTTCTCTTTGAATGAAACGTGGCTTGATATTATTTAAAAAATTGTCTTGCATTTATTCCTTCTTCTGAAACATTTACATCCTAATCTTCCTTGAAGGTTCATTTATAATAGAATTACAATTATTTTCATTTTCTTTGTAGAAGCTAACTGTATTTAAACATTGTATCACATGTTATTCTGTGCATTTACTCATGATTTCTTGGTTTGAGATGCTTCTAAACTTTTCTTTATTTTGTAAGGTATTCTTGTATAAGGCTTTAAATTTGTATCTATATATTCATTTTGGAGCTTAGTGAATGCCAAAAATGGACTCTAATTGTTAGAAGGATTGACCCTTCACTTCTTTTTGTGTATTTGGAGAAGTTCATTACTAAGACTTAAGGGATTCTATATTTTGTTTCTAATGAGGAAGTAATATTGAAAATTTAAACCATTCATTGTTATAACTCTACAATTCTTCTCCTTTATCAAGCTTATTGGTAGATTGATGTGACATTTATATTCACCTTTTTCCATCTTTGAAAACTTGTTCAGTGCATTCAGAAGCTCTATAATGTGGGAATTTTATTTATTTTGAAATAAATGTAGGAAAAAAAAACTTACATGTCGATATGCCCCAAGCTACTTTGATTACTATTAAAAATTAGACTTGAAAATCCTATAAATTAGATTTAATATTGTATAACTCTGCATTTAGTGTTATCTTCAAGATTTGAATTTGATCTTCTCTTTTCAACTATGGAATTTTGATTCCTCAAAGATCTACATGTTACTTATCTTACTTCTTGCAATCTTGTAACTATATAAGACTTCTTTATAAGTTGGAAAGTATTACCTATTTATAGATCCAATTATTTCCATTTATTTTTCATGTCTTTCACCTTCTTACTTTCAAATTTGAAAGATATACTTCCTTAAAATACATTACTGTAGTTGAGTCTTACCTTTCTTTCTCAAATTTTGAATGAAAGTTTTCTACCTTCTTTCAATGAAATGAGATCACTGAAATTTCTTCTTGTAAATGCATCTTCTTTTGTTGATGACTTTACACACAAAGTTGTTCTTTATTCACCTTTCCTGCAATCATGACTTGAATAGTTTCTGTAATTTGGTTTGAGATGTTCTTCCAATGCTTGATAACATTACTATTCAATGATACATGCATCTGCATTAAGTATTCTAAACAATGGAAACTATGATTTCTAGAAATGGACTAATGCACCTATACTTGATGAAATTTGAAATGGAAGTAACTTCTGAAAATGAAAAATGCAATCTATTTTGTCCTTTGATTATGAAAATCTGCAATAATTCATTATTCTATCAATCTTCTTGAATTTGTAGCTCTGATCTTTTGAACTTAAATATGTACTTTGAATCTGTACTTTGGCATTTGCAATTAAAACATACACTTGGAAAAAGGAGTTATAATTTGTTTATCCTTTTAATTCTTCTCCTCGAACATTAGAATGCATGAGTGAGTCTTCTTTTGTAGTCCTTGAATTTTGTTTGGTCATTGAGTGCAATCTATGCTTGATAGTACATAATTTTAAAACATGCATTGATCTCTTCTACTGCAACTTGTACCTACACACTTAAGAAAATAGTTAGAAAATAATTAGGATTTTTGGCCTCTCTTATGTTCCATAATGACTTTCTTTCTCTTTCTTTTTGTTGTCATGATTATGGGAATCATATGTGCTACTGTAAGATACTGATTTCTCAATTCTGCATCTATTACATGATGTATGTTATGCCTCTGATACTAGGAAATCCATTTGCATGAATTTGAACAATACATGAGTACAAATTAAACCTTGAGCTCTTGACTGATGTTTTTCCTTTTCATTTTTAGGTACATTGTAGCTACTAGATGACAAAGATTTAAAATGGAGTTGGATCAAGAACAAAGAAGACTAGGAGAAAACCAAAGGAAATGATGGGTTTTTTCTATACTTTTTTACTTTTAACTTTATGCACATGTACTTCCTACTTTAGTAGTTATGAGTTATATCCCATGGCTTGTGTGGGAAATATTAAATTTCTTCATGAATAAATGACATTAGTTTCTCAGTGAATCGAGTTGTATACTTCTTTCGCATTCAAATTTATGATATGTATTGATTGTATGATGAAATAAAAACTCAATCACATGATTAATAATATTTAAACATTCAAAAATAATGAATTTTTATGTACCTCAGAACTTAATAATGAAATCTTCTCAATTTCATATAACTACAACTCGCTTGCCGCTTACAATATAACATTTCACCTAAACTATGATTCTCATTTGTATCAAGATAATGCATTATTCCTTTCAGGATTTTTGTTTCTTTGCTGAATACAAACATGGAATGATAGTCTATGTGAGGTGTTACATTCTATAACAACACACATAGATGTAGATTACATGTAGATAAGCAATTACTGCAAATGAAAACACAATAAAAATTTATGACTCCCCCTAGTTAGGTTGATTTCATCAATGCCTTCCATCATAATCAAAGTTTCGAGTTTCCCATTTTTCCACGAGTGCAAAAATTCTCAATAGGGTATTCTCTACAAATGTGGCTTGGATGGTATCCTCTTATGGTGCCTCACTAGTTCAGAAATCCCTTACACCATTAAAGAAATCCATTACAGGATTTTTGGTGGACATTTCAGTGGTCACATTATTTCCAAATGTATTCTTCGACTTGGCTACTATTGGCCAACCTTTAACCAATATTGTTATGGCTATATCAAATTTTGTGTGGAGTTTCATCAACACACTAACCTTCACAACACCTCAAGTCATGCCTTACAAGTCTCTAGGGAATTTTGGCCTTTCTCCCAATGCGGTTTGGATCTCTTTTGAGGGATCAACCCTCATTCTTCTCAATGTCACTAATGGATCATCACAACAACTAAATACTACACTAAATGGGTGGAAGTCATGCCTCTCATTAATACCGAATTTGAGAAAATATGTGAATTCATTAACCATCACATTATTTTTCATTTTGGTGTTCCTCATCTCCTCATCACTGAAAATGGAAATCAATTCAAAAACAAAACCATCAAAAAACTATGTGATACCTTTGACATTCATCTCTTTTTTTCTTCACCTTAATATCCTCATAAAAATGGCCAAGCCAAATTGACTAAAAAAACCTAAAAAAATTCTTATGAAAGTGGTTAATCTGTACCGGTAAGGATTGGCACACACACATCCTTTTTATCTTATGGGCTTATCACACTAGTATTCACACCTCAATCGCTGCCACACCTTTTTCTCTAGTCTACAGTATAGAGGTCATTCTACCTCTCAAAGTACAAATTTCATCTCTTCACATCTCACTCAAAGACATGCTCAATGATGATGAATTTCACCAAGACCGTTTAACCCAACTTGAGCTTCTAGATGAGCGGAATTTAAATTATCTCGATGAACTTAAAATCTACCAAAAACATATCACATGTGCCAATGATAAATGAGTCCATGAATGAACCTTCAAGGTCGGTGACTTTGTCCTGAAGGAAAATCAACATGTAACCAAAGCTGAGAAAAGTAAACAAGACAAGTTTTCTCCTAATTGGCTTGGACCCTATATCATCACACATACCTATGGATCATGTGATTATCATTTATCTTCTCTCAGGTAAAATCGAACTGAGCCCCTCAATGCCTTGAATCTTCAACCATTCTACTATTGAACTAAGTACTCCATCAATTTTTTTCTATTACACACTCATCCCTTGAGTAACTTGTTATCTAAATAACTCCCGTAGTTATTTTTAAAACTTACATACATATTTTGGCTCAAATATCTTCATTATAGTGACACACAACTCATTTGTCTCCTTGGTGCATTCACTTGGTCATTGATTCCTCGTGTGCCCTTATATGCTTCCCCTTCTCCCCTCCCCATTTTAATTTTCCTCTTTGTTCCACTCTTTTCTCATGCACACCTTCGTCCATTCACCTTCTTGGTAGCAAATTTTCATCCTACGAGTGTGCCTTGCACATTACCTTGTAATAATTGTGCCTTGACCATACATTCTCCACTCATCATTTTTCCTCATTTCCTTAGCACACGCAACGTGCACCTTCTTTCTCGTCTTTGTCCCGCACCTCATTCTTCCATGCACATACATTTACACCCTCATCTATGTCTTTCCAGGACACATCATTATTTGACACAACTTGAGTGTGCCACATGAAACTAGTCAAAGTGTGTAAAGAGGGCGCTAAAACTTTTCAAAAAATTAATGACTGACACGTGTTAGAAACAACAAGAACAATTGCACAGTTGGTTTTCCTTTCAGCCAATCCACATCCACCATGTTTCCTACATGTGTAGATGAATCTCAATTTTTTTTACAACCATATCTATTGCTAAAGAACTATAATAAGCACATTCCTAGTCTCAACTGATAGCCGCTGCCATATGTTATACTACCAAACATTCAAATTCATATTCTTGGTGGATTTGGTAGGTGAGAAATGGGAAAATGTCTTTTTGGGCATTAATGAGCATATCTGATTGTTACAACCATCCAATTTTATCTGATTCACCCTCTTCCCTTCTCCAACATGCCAAACAGACTTGGAGAAACACATTTGACATATTTTCAAGTGGATTTACAAGCATTGAATGTTTTTTTTGGTGGTTGCATTTGAAATTCATATTTTCCCTCCTCTTATTTTTCCATGAGTTCATCTATAAATGTAGAGATTTGGGCTCAATGTTAATGTTGGACATTTTTTATCCTTATGTATTTTTCTAAGGACTTCATATTTTTTGTATTCTCGAGTCGCAGACCTATAGATATGGCTTATGCGTGTGAATATCAAACTCTTTCACCATTGTAACAGCTTTGTGCATTTTTAGAAGTAATATAATCATTGTTTTGTGACTATTATTTGTTGTAAATGTGTTTATATTTCATCTTATTGCCTTTTCTTTAGCATTGCATGCTTTTTGTGCCATTATACATCCTCGTAACTCCCTTTTTAGTTGTTTTCCATGAAACCGATATGGTAAATATGTTTTATATTTTCTACACATGCCTAGCCTTCTTACATGAATTTTCTTTCATTTTCACTCACAATAGATAGTTTTCATCCCTCTTTTTCTATTACTATAACATTTTAGTGTAGTTTAATTTCATGTTATCCTTCTATCCCTAGTGCCTTGGCATTATTAGCTTAGTTTTCCCTTTCATCACCGTGGAGTGGCGTAGCAGAGAAATAGATAGAGGAACCAACCTTCTCCAGAGATCTGTCTCAAGTGTGTAAGGTCCCACAACTTGGAGATGGTTCCATTTTTATCTCAAATGACTCAATCCTTCCAGATGTGAGATGTGGGTGCAAGTTTGATGACCAACAATATATGGCATGCCTAATGGGAAAAATAGTGAAAGCTTAAATTTGATATTGCTAAGTTATGGTGTGTGAACTTAGCATTTCCATCCTTTGGAGTCTTATTTCAACACATCTGGTGACTCGCAACATTTTTGGAGCTCCTGTTTTTAGTCCCGAGTGCATTTTATAAGAAGAGTGTATGCCGAAAAGAGTGTTGCATTTGAAGGATCATTTGAATATCTACATATTTTTCTAAGAAACACATGAAATAGATCTATTGCATGTGCATCCTCATTACAAGACACTTTGTGTGCACTCAAATCCTCCTTAGAATAGAAAAGTGTGCCCATCCATGGCACTTCAACCACATCCTCCTTAAAGGAACTTTTCCAGCTTCACTAGTGGAAGCCCTACAACCTCAATACTCAACATGATATGCTAACGGCTGTACTCAAAAGTATTCCATACTTCACAGGATAAAATCAAGTCACCCTTGTTGAACACATTCAAGATGTGGCTAATGTATGCTATGTCTATTTGATTACACATCATGATGTCATTGTTAAGTTTCTCACAACCTATTTCATGGGGAAAGCACTTGAATGGTATTGTGGCCTAAGACCTACATATATTACTACCTTGTATAATCTAGGAACAACTTTGTGTAGTTACTTTGAAGATAAATTAGATCATTTATCACTAGTAGAGCAGTTTACTACAATGAAATGCATGCCTAATGACCAGATGACTAATTTTTATATCAAATTCCATAATACTTGGGACAGAATTCCTCAAGTGGTAAGGCCTACATCCCAACATGCTTTCTTATACTATGTAAGGGATTTGAATAGTTATATTTCAGTAAATATTCAATCCATGGTAGGTAGAACCTTACTTGTTACATACAACATTGTAATAAGGGCGAAAATAATCTCATTCAAAGCTAGTAAATTAGTGCCTAGGCCCCTACACCCTTGTTCCAAGAGACTTATCCAACACCCCAACCTTCTATTTCTCTAGTTCCAGTGCACATCACATAACTTATTTCATCTACAACCTACTCTCCTGCACAACAAAAGGAAGATGAGGAATTGAAGGTGTTGATTAGAAACTTATCCGACAAGGTCATATCATTGGAGAAGTAGCAGGTGCAAGCCTACAGAGGTAGTTTTAATCAGGGACAAATTCAGAGAAATCAACCTTAGTAGAATCAATATGGGAATCAAAGGTACATAAAAAACCAAAAAAATGATAAGTGGCATGATAATGTGCACTTTCCTTTGCAATTTATTCCTCTTGCACAACCTCTTCAACTTATTCTTCTAGAGCCTAGCACAATTTAGGAACTTGTCTCAGTTTAGAACAATATGACACATGAATCTGAATGGTTCTTTCCTTATAATATGTATCATAGCTAGTACTACTGTGCTAATGCTTCACACACACAAATTTACATGATTCAAAATGCTTCTAGTTGTGAGCCTTCAACAAGCGCACCTAAAGTAGATAACTAAGAAAGTATAGAATCTCCTCCGTGAGGAAAATTTGATGTTCTTTGGCACTAAGGAATTATTTTCAATCAACCAAGATACATACGATATAAGCAACCACGTACTCCAAGGTGAAAACAACAAAAATACAAGAAAAAATGCTCGATTCTAGCTTGCAGCAGTCACAATTCAAAAGACACCAAAAGACCCTCAAAAGCAAAATAAATAAACTAAGAAATCCAGTAGTAAAAGCACTAAATTTCTAATGCCCAAGGGTCCATGTAAAACTCCTCCTAAAGATAAGGTAGGTAAAACCTCTACACCAACTAAGGTTCTTACCTTTGTACTTGAGAAACCAAGAAATAATGTCGTTGTTCGTCAAATTCGCAAGTCGTGGGTTTTCCATTCAACATTGTGGACCAAATGAAAAATAAAAACATAAGTGTTACAATGTGGGATGCACTAACCATTCCATCCCGGTATGGGATTTGTTGCATGAAGCTCGGTGCAACTCCCATGCACTAATCCAACTATATAGAATTCATTCTCTTCTATCAAGATCTTCCAAGAAGAGGAGAAGTAAGTAAGTAAAGTTGTTAAAACCCCACCCTTGTACATGTATTTGATCATAGGAAAACATCTTTTCCATAACTATATGATTGAATTAGGTGCTAGTACTTCTTCCATTCCTAAGAAGATTGTTGATGTCTTAGGTCTTAAGTATATCCTCCCGACAAAATGAGTTCTGAAACTTGATGGTTCAACTGTCACTACCCTAAGAATCATAAATGATCTTGAGCTAACCCTCCATGCATATCCAAGTCTTACCATAACTCAAGATGTGAAAATCATTGAACTTCCCCTCTATTTGCCTTATGTTTGTCAAGAGATTTTACTACTAAAGTGGGTGGTTACTTGTCTTTTTATTAGTCTCATATGTTACTCAAGACAAAGTATAGTACCTGGTTTACCATACAAGATGAGCCAATATTTTCTTATCATGTAGAGTCATATGTCCCATCCCCTCTCCAAGCCAATTGTTTAATTCAAGAAGAACAAGCTTCAGTTTTTAAAGAGCAACCTCTCCCAACTCCTATACCTAATCTAGTACTTGATTTTTCCCATATACTTGAAGAAATGGAAGCCTATGAAACTAGGCTTGGTACCTACTACATTCTTGATGAAGAAACTATGATATCATGCATAATCAAGAAAGGTGAAGAGAACCCTAGTCTATAGAAATTATACTTTGATGGATCCAGAAGAAGAAATTGTGTGGGAGAAGTTTTTCTCATTTCTCTTTAGGATGAGAAATTATTCTTCACTCACAGATTGCATTTTACATGTTCTAACAATGTGGAAGAGTATGAGGCACTAGTAAATGGTCTACTTATTATTGAAAAGAAGAATATTAAGGCCATGTAGATATTTGGGGATACTGAATTGGTTATCCACCAAGTGACTAACAAGTTCCCGGTAAAGAATAATATTATCAAAGCTTATAAAAATAGAGTTTTCGACCTCTTTGAGAGATTTGATGCTATAAATATGTAGGTGGTGTTGTGAAAAATGAATAGGGAAGATGAGAAAATGGACGCACTAGTTTGCGCTCTCTTGCTAAGGAATTTGTCAAAGGAAACACTCAACACATTAATATGGTGATTAGACCATCCATTCTAGACAACAACACCAGCTTGAAAAGTATTTGATAGTGATGCACAGATCGTCCAGTTCATTCAAAATGAAGCTCAGTTCTCATCAAGTATGCAAGATGACTTACATGATAGCTATGGTGATCAAGTAATACAGCTAAAGATAAATAAGATGCCTAAAGGGTTGGTCATCTTAGAGAAAAAAAAATCCGCGATGATGAGTTCAAGGGTGAAGAAAATTATATGCACTCCACGTAAGAATACTACTCCCGACTACTATTACGGGTGGAAAAGAATTTTTTCTTAGTAAATATTTCACACATGATGAAAAATAATACCTCATCTCCCTCTACCAAAAATACAATGATATCCTCTCATGGGAGTATGAAGACATCAAAGTTTTTAATCTAATTTTTTCTCAACACTCCATTGACCTTGATCCTAGTATCAAGCCTGTCATACAAAAGTAATGAATGGTCAATCAAAAGATAGAGCCCCTCATGAGAAAGGAGTTAGCCAAACCCATCAAGGAAAACATTGTTTTTTCCATCAAGTACTCTACCCGGGTCATGAATCTAGTTTTGAGTACACGCAAGAATAACGGTGAAATAAAACTCTATTTTTATTTTAGAGATTTGAAGAAGGAATCTCTAAAGGATCATTATCCTTTACCCTCAATGGATCAGGTTTATGTAGACAGTGGCTCATGCACAAAGATTCTTAATGTTATATTGGTATTTAGGTTTCAATCAGATCCTTGTTAAGGAAGAGAATCAATTCAAAGCAACATTTACAACCAATTGAGGAACATATGCATATAAGAAGATTCCCTTTTGTCTGACAAATGTAGGCGCAATGTTTTAGTCTGCCATGGATGTTGCCTTTAAAGGTTATATCAATACATTCATCTTGGTTTACCTTGATGAAATTATAGTCTTCTTAAAGAAAAACATAGATCATATAACACACCCGAAAAAAGTATTTGAGAGATGCAGAGAATTTTGGGTATCCCTTAACCCAAAAAAGTGAAATTTTGTTGTGGTGCAGGGAAATATTTTAGGCCATGTGGTTTTAAAGGATGACATCGTAATTACTCCTAAGTGTGTTTCAGCCATCCTAGCTATTTTCCCTCGAGCACAAAAGGGCCTTGAATTCCTTCCTCGGTAAGATCAATTTTAATAGAAGTTTTATTCCAAACTTTATAGAACTGGTAAGGCCAATCACCTTGATGCTCAAGAATGACATAACTTTCAGATGGAAAATAGATGGAAAGGAAAGATTCAACAAAATCAACAAGAGATTTCTTGTGTGCCATCACTCACCAACCTGAATTAATCAAAGGATTTTATCCTTTATGCTTATGGCACTCATGTGAGTGTTTCTATTTTCCTAACACAAGAAAATGAACAGGGAATAGAATAATAAGTGGCTTTCTTCAGCTAGACATTGAAGGATTATGAATTAAAATACAATCACATGGAGAAGTATGTCTTCACCATCATGCACATGCTCAATAAATTAAAGATTACACTTGCCAAAAATCATATTAAGGTTTTAGTCTCCCACTCTTCTCGTTAGATACTTCGTTATGGGAGAAGAAATTATTTAAAAGAGAGCACGATGAGTGACCAAAATCATGAATATGATGTGACTATCAAAACCAAAAAGATGGTAAGAGGTAGTATGATCTGTAAGTAGCTTGTTGACAACACAAAAAATGCACTTGAGACTTCATTATTTCTTGATGAAGCTCTCTGTGCACGTACCTGAGAACTTGAGAAGAGTATAGATCTTAGCGCGCATGACTGGATGAAGAACATGATCACATTCCTTTCTGAGGGTGCATACCCTCCTAGTTTAAAAAAGGAAAATAAAATACATCTAGGGTTACAATCTATCCTTTATGTTTTGATTTATGGACTTCTCTTCAAAAATAATTTTGATGGTGTGTTGTTAGGATGTATCAATGATGCGCAAACTAAAAAAGTGTTAGCAAAATTTGATGAAGGATTCTCTCGGTGGAAACTTCTCTGCTAAGACTACATCAATGAAAATCATCATAACATGTATCTTTTATCCTACTCTATTTTTTGATGCACAAAGTGGGTCACTAAATGCATGTATTATGCTTTTTTGTAGGAAAGAAGAGATTGACAATGCTTCCCCTCTGACCAATCCAAGTGGACCAGCCTTTTGTGCAATGGGATCTTGACTTCTTAGGCATGATCAATCCACCTTCAAGTGTTAGACATAAATGGGTATTGTCAGCTATGGACTAATTTACCAGATGGATAGAAGCTGTCACGCTCAAGGAATCAACCGAGTCAATCATCCTTAACTTTCTTGAGGGTATAGTCACAAGGTTTGGAATTCCTCAAACCATTATCTCTGATAATGCAAAAGCCTTCCTTGGCAACAAAATCACTTATTGGGCTCTAAATATTGGCATCTATCTGAATACTTCTTCTAACTATTACCCTCAAGGCAATGTTTTGGCAGAGTCAACAAACAAGAACCTAATTAGGATCATGAAGCGCATAATGAACATTAGCCAAAAGCAATGGCATACAAAGTTCTCACACTAGATCTTGGTAGATAGAATCCCAATTATAACAGCAATAAGAACTTTTCCTTACAAGATTTTCCATGGAAAAGAGGCTACTTGTATACACCAAATTTGGGTAACACTCCCTTATTCCCCTTTCAATCAGTCAACATAACATGTTCACCTAACCACGACCCCCTTTACCCCACATTCATGTTAATGTAATTACTTACAATTGAATCAATTCACATTCTCACATTATTTATTAGTATAATTACTTTAATTAGGTTAATTTACACTTCACCCAACTACATCACCTAGACACCTCACTTAAACACCTCACCATGGACTTATTCTTACCCTATTAATTAACTAAGACTCACTCTCTACTTATCTTAACCAACTGGGACTTAGTCTAACCCTAACATTAAATTCATGTTACTTCTCAAACAACACTCTTGATTATCTAAGTGCTAACCATCACTTGAGACCTAAATTGACAAGAAAAGCACACCAAAAATAGCCAAGATATGTTATTTTTGGTAAACCTAGGATTTCATGCCCTAACCGACGTTGGTCACCTTGACCATCATCGGTTACCATATATATAGTTTTGCAACCTTTTTATGAGGTTAGTGACTTCAAGTTTTGGAGAGAGTTATCTGCATTCAAGCATGAACCAAAGTTTTCTTAACATCAAAACGACAAAATACATTCATCCAGAGGCCCAAACAAGTACCTTAGACTAATCCAAAGGCGTTACCATTCACGGTAGCACTCTGAGAAGCACTTCCATAGCACTGACCAATAATTTATTCAAAGATTGGCCATCATTTTCCTTCACCCACCAAGATTTCATATACAAGTAAGTATGTTTGATTTTGCATAATTTATGTACTTAAATATTTCATTTATCTTTTTTGTTACTAGATCTTTCTCTTTCCTATATTCCTTAATCCCCATCTTCTTTCCCACCTACCTATCTAGCCACCCACAACCTTCTAGCTCTCCATACCTACTATTTATACTTTCCCGAGTTTTCCTTACCTTTTAACAAGCCTAACCAGTCCCCCTTCACTCTCTATGGAGTCACAAAGAAGAAAAAAATCACCTTTTATCAACTTTCACTAAATTTCCCCCTACCAACGCTAGTCGATTAATCATGTCATCAATTTACCTTTCACCGACATCGGTCACTAGATTGACTTCGTTAACTATGTCTCCTGTCCGATTGTCACTAGACTTACCTTAACACCCAAAAACCTCACGCGAACATTTTTAAAACCTAATACCCCACCTACAACCTCACCACAAACCTTCCCAACTCTTTGTGTAGACACAAAGAGATCCTAAATACCTATTTCTAACATTCAACCACTCCCATAGGAACCGATATTGGTCATCTTAAACTGGTATCGATCATACCTAAAATTTGATGGGTCACACCATGAGTGGCATCGTCTCTATGTCTTGTAAACTACCTCAAACCACCAGGCTTCCTAGTTATCCAAGACAAACCCAAACTCCACCAAGTCTTACCCTGACCCTACCTATGACCCTTAGACCACCTGCCCAGCCTGCAACCTAACTCAAGACCTTCATTAGTTTAATTATTAAAGCATCTAATTGGATTAACATTGATAGTAATCTGAGATACCTAAATTAGAACACTAGTGTTAGATTTCTTTTATTTGCATGTTCATTTATTTTATATATATATATATATATCAGTGGATTGAAAACCATCAAGGAAGTATCACACTTCCTAGATCTATCTCACGCTAGGAAATCCACTAACATTTTTCTATTAACTATGTTTTGTGGTCTTGCTTTTCATTTTAGGTAGTTCCTCTTAGCCAAAAGGAAGCTCACACAATCAACTTGGATTAGGAAATCATATTCATGCACACAACCTTCAACCAACGAACAAAAAATATTCCTCCTTGGCCTATTTTACCCTTATCTATTTCATTAATCTACTAAGAATCTAGTGAAACATTTTGGCACGCCCGGTGGGACCCATCATGGGTTCCTTTGCATTTTTTCATTCCTAGGAAAAAAATGCGTTTTATTTCTCTTTGAGAAGTATTCACATTAATTTATTCTCTAGAATCTTCTCCTTCTTCCTATTGACTAAAATAAAAAGTAATTTTGGTGCCTTAAAATAACATGTATTCTTTTCTAATTCATTGCATTAGTAAAAGAGAATTCCTCTTCCTATTCTCTATTTTCTACATCGAATGTAATTATGGATTTGGGATTAAAACATTTCCATTTCATTATGGTTTTGTTGCATTATATCTCACATTAATTTGAGGTCAACATATACGCTAGAAGTTATTCCCAAACTGATGGTTGCATAATTTAATCATAGTTCACTTGCACACTTTCTCTATACCAAACCAATTAATATAATTTACACATCTTCTTAAACATCCTCCTACTTGAAAGAAGTTGTCAACAATCACACAATCATAGGATTGAGAGTGGATACCCAACTAGTTTCTCTGTCTAGTCATTATCTCACAAAAAGGAGTGTCCCTGCCAAAAATTTACCTGAAACCATCCTTAGATCTTGGCTTTCATAGGAAACCTTCTATCAAACCAAAATTCTTTTCTATTCACAAGTCAATTTAAAATAACATAAGCTAAAACATAAAATTCACCCATAGGATTTCGTTTTTCTTAGTTTTTGCTTGAATTTTGTTTTGAGTTGTGAGGTTATTTTCTCCATTTTACTTCTCTTCCTTTCATGCTCCACAATCATAGTTGGTGTATTCTCGACTATTTCTGAGTGTGTCAGGATTCATCATTACCATACTCAGGTTTCTAGGTTGGTATTTTATCTAATCTAAGTCACTAAATCCCATTTTTATTATCTTTTCAAATTTCACGTTGATTGGTATTGGTCCAGAGACCATCACTGGTTTACATTTGACCATTATCAGTTTATCTAACTATTGTTGGTTTCCTATGTTTTTGGGGTTATTTCACTAAAAACACTCATCAATTTTCTATTCTTTCTGGGACTTCTCAGATACATCATCATACCTCTGGATCTTTTAAAATCACTTTGTAAAATCTAGGTTTTACTTCATTTTTCATTAGTTATTGCCTCATTTGCAAATCTTTTGATTTTCCATAGTAACCAAGATAATGGTCAACCTCTCATCTTCATCAGTTAACCCAACCGCCGTCAGTTCCTGTTTTTAAATTTTTAATTAAAACAACATCATTTTTCACCTTCTGGAACTATTTTTCTCCATTTCTTTTGTTTTTGTGTCATTTACAGAGATTAGATTGCCAATCCTATGCAAAATCACATGGTTTTGACTCATAGTCAAGCCAACACCCTTGTATTCTACGCAAGCCTTCAACCGCTCCCACCTAGCCCATCACCACCTTCCATCCTATCACCTATGGATCCTACTCATCCCATTATCATTAGTACCAGTGAAGAGTAGTTTGCAAGACTCCTTAACCACGACCCCACCGCCTTTACAACATTATCCTATCCATTCAGCTACTTAGGATTCATCAAGAAAATGGTATATGACATTCCTGTGTCCATCCCCCTGCCCTCTCCCCACTTCCACGTTGGCTAGTACTAACTTGGCCTTACCTTCTTCCACCTTATCACCCATAGTATCCCAACTTGACCCCACATCATCAATATCTATGGAACCTACAACATCGGTCACACTTTTGACATCAGTTTCTCCCATGGTGTCAACCATTCCTTCATTAGCCACCTTGAGCATAGCCCCATCTACACCCACCACCTCATATATACCTATTGCATGCATCGCAGCCACCCATGGTATAGGAAAATCATATTCCATTCCAAAATATCATCCTCTCTATCTCAGCAGTCCTTACCTCCAATCACTATAAGAATTGCTACATCCACCACACCTACTTATATTTATCACCAACAACCACCTATCTCATCTATCGACTATTCAGGATATTTTTCGCCTGCATCTATTCCCCCTTGTAGTTCTTATACTTGACACTACCATATACTTTGGGATGTCATCCTCATCCTACATTCACCATCTACCTCTTACACTAGAGGGGGTGCATAGTCATATCAATCTACCAATGACCTTATTAAAATGATGATGGAGAAGATGTAAACATTTGAAGCATTAGTTTCTAGATCTCATAGCTCTTTGACATACGAATAAATCTACAATGAGCCCATTCATTCATCTATTCCCATTCGTCCATACCCTACACATTGGGAACAAAGAGCACTTAGAAAAATACTTGCAGCTTTGTCAAACATGGGTGATATTTAATCACACATGGTGATGTCCTACTCTTGCATACATTCACAATGTCCTTAACAAGACCTCGCATTGGATTGGTATAGTGGTTTACCTCAACATTCCATTTACTCATTTTACCAAATGGCTAAAGCCTTCCTAGACCATTTTTCAATCAATATCATCAAGAAGGTCACTATGACTGAATTGTACTCAATACGAAAAAAGTATATCACATATTTTTTTCACTCATTGGTAGAGCCTCATCAACCATCTTACATTCCAACTACCTCAAACCGATATTATAGAGTTCCTCACTAGGTCTTGTACCAGAACATCTCACCAAATCTCTAAGTCCAAACCTTCCATACCTTTGATGAAGCGTTCACCATGGCTAGAAAACTTGAAATTTGTGCCATAGAAGAGAAGAAAATTTAATTGCATAACAAAAATGATCCATTCCATTCAAATGAGGCCTCTTCCTCTTCCAAACCCCAAAAACATTATTCCAAATCAAAAGGATATTCCAACACGGTAGTTCTAAAATTTGGCCCATCTCACCCATCCAATCAATTAAAATATTCTTCCATCTTTTCTCCCATTCAATAGAGAAAGCAATGAAATTACACTCCTATAGGAGAGCCCTATTCATTAGTTTAAGAAAAAATTCTAAAATCCAAAGAAATTGCTCTTCCACCCATCAAACCACATATTGGTTTTGACCCTACTCATCCTATGTCTACATGGTACAAGGAACATGATTACTACAACTACCATCATGTTAAAAGTCATAGTGATGGTAATTGTATAACCTTCAAACACAAATTCTAGGAAATGTTATACAACTAAGATCTCATCTTAGAAAACTCCGAATGCACCAAATAATCGAACTTGTATAGCTTTAAGAATCCATTTATTAATCACACCCCATCATCTAACCAAATTGGCAAACCTGTGACTAATGATAGTAATGTCCATGAAGTTCATGTTGTTTTTGAAGTCATACTATCCCTTCCATAATTTCCTCCTATCCCCTCCATTGAGGAGATTCTAGCACGAGATCCTTTACCCACGGAGGAGCCTATTTCATCTACTCCTTCACCCATAGAGGAGTCCCCTTTATCTCCCCCTTCACCCACGGAGGATACCACAATATATGTTAATGCCATTTCATCAATCCCCTCACAACCTAATGAACAACTTGTGGTGTAACTCTCCTACCCATGGGAGAGTCATGCTCACCTCCCTCTCCACCAAAAGAGGAACCTACCTCATCCCACCTATCATCTCCCCTACCAATAGAGGATCCTTTAGAAGCGCCACTTCCTGTTGGTGATAATTCCCCATTAGCCTTCTAGGATCTAGTTGATTTTCTCTTAGCTCTCTTACCCACAGAGTCTGAAGCTAGCCAGTTCTGTCTCACATACATACTTTACAGGGATTACTACTAAATCAACGTCATCTCCTCTTACAATAGTGTATTTTTCATGCATAAAATACCACTTGGATTATGTTGATAATTCCATGCTTTGGGGACGTCTCTGGCTACCCTTTTCAACCCAAATGTAAATGTCATCTGTTGATACCTCTATGATTTATCCAAATGTATTTCATACAATCAAACCAACCATGCCCATACCGGTCATAAAATCTTCTTCTCCATCACCCTAGCCTACACCTAAACCTTTACCAACCATCAAACATAATCCTATGCCTAAGAACCTACTCCGCACCTAAATTTTCCTCGTAGCCATAACCATCACCACATTGGGATTCATGTCGACATCAAGCCTAGTCCATCCTCCTATCAAATTAGACTTAGCCACATATTCCCAAGATCATGTAAAGACTATTCCCCCATATAAAAGGAAGAATCAACCTTCTAGGATGCATACACCTATTTCTCCCACTACTCCTCTGTCACCTTCACCACTACCCTCCATCCTAGGACCTCACTTATCAACCTTGGCCAAGAAACCTCCTATCAAGAAAAACCAAAAGGAAAACACATACCTTCATCATGATCTTTTATTACACCCAACTTACCTACACAATGCATACTTTCACCATTACCCATATATTTCTTACCTCCTATACCCCCACCACCTATAGTAACCTCATCAGTACCTATGAGATTTCCTTCTCTTCAACCCATACCTTCCACCTTGCCTCTGCTAGCAACCTTCACCATGCCTCCTTTATCACCTTGGCTAACTCGTCCTCTTCTGCCATTTGCCTTCCCTTCCACATCACATAATCCTTCCTCACCTTTACCCAAGAAGGTACAACCAAAATTGAAAAAACCACTACCCTCCAAATCAGTAGCTAAGCCTATAACACATTCTATCGCTAGTTCATCTACTACACCTTTACTTAATAAGGTACAACCCAAATCTAAAATAGAACCACCTACCAAACCAATGCTCAAACCCATTTCACATCCAATTCCACCTCACGTGATGCCTCTCCCACAAAAATCACCAACACTTCAATCAAGACCCACACTCACCTCACATTATGATCCATTGGCGTGGTCTTACGTCAATATTCTAGCTAACCTTTTAGAGACCTCTATCATCACATTACTACCCCTTTGACCTTACAACCCACTCAAATCCAAACCAAAAGGGTTTGATGATACTAAAATTTATGCCTACCATCATGTGTCAAGGCATGATGTAGAAATTTGTAAGGATCTTAAAACTATTCTCCTTCAATTGTGTCCTCCTAAAGAAAATTTTGACGATGATGATCTTCTAGACAAGGACCCTATTCCACCTCCACCTATCACCACACATCCTCACCCATTACCTATTCAAAGACCTACATCACCACCTCCATAACCCTTTTATCCAACTCCAAAATTTGAGATCAATATGGTTCATATAAGAGAGCTAGCCAAAACTCCATCAAAATTTCAATGCGCCCTACTCATTTCACAAGGCTCTTATCCCGCACTAGGTTTTTATCCATCATGTCATTATAATTTTCATGACACACCTTCTCCATCTACCTATCTACCTCAGATTAACATGATCCAAGTCACTACTCGCACCTAGAAAGACAAAGGAAAGGAGAAGGCAACCAACCCCTCTACCAATCTTGTGCCTAATATACCATCTGCACCCACACCAAAAATCACCATTCGGGGACCCACATACCCTATTTTTGATGGGGTCTCCCATCATATAATGATAAAACAATTGCACCAATCCCCTCTAAAAATGTATTTGTATGACCTTGTCCAAACCTCTGAGTCTCACCAACAGACCTCATGGAGGTTCTACAATCTATTGAGGTATTACCTAATGACCCAATTCCTATGGCATCCATGATCAGTCCTCACCATGTGACATCTCTCACAACTTCATCACCTTACTTTACACCCACTACCACTCGTCAATTATCTCGCTCTTAGTTTCTCTAATGATAAGATTATACCTCTCCAATAAGATGATCTTGATCCTAACCTATTTATCTCCGTCTACATTGATAATATACACATTCAACATGTTATGATCAATGGCAGTGCCACCATCAACATTATATCTTCCCATGTGTACAACCAAATACGCATGCCCAAAAAATACATGTATAATAACCCATCTAAGTTGCATTCATTAAATGATGCCATAACTTTGACCCTTGGCACCATCATTCTCCACATTCGCATGGGCCCCCGTACCATTCTATAATTATTATACATCTTAGAGGGGGAATTCTAGTATAACTTGTTACCTAGCTGACCTTGGATACACGTCATGGGTTGTGTTCCTTCAAACTTACATCATTGTGTAAAATTTGAACATGAAGGAAATAACTATACCATTCTAGCTGACCCTTCACCATTTAAAACTTGTAACATGTTGTATTGACCTAATGATTCTCTTGTACCTATTAAGGCACCCACCACCACTGCTACTTATCCTTCACCCATAACCCTATCCACCAATGTTGCCGCTACCTCTCCCATACCTAATTCCTCAATTCCCATTACTTTTAAAGCCTTTGTAGCCAACCCATCTGCTAACCCATATAATTCTCAAGAAACCAATGCTTCTTCTTCACAATCACCTAGTGATTCATCTATTCCTGCTACCCACATATCCACTACCGATCCCCTAGAAGGTTTTTTTCAATGTCTCACTATGGGGAGTACTGCCTGTATAACATCGACACATTCCTTACTCCTCAAGAGTATGGTAACCTTTGCCAACATCCTCGCTATGATAATCGCATAGGAAAATTTTTCCCTTATGGTCCTCCCCTACCTTCGTACTCATATTACCATATGGGGACTTGATACTTCTAATTACTCTTCCGAGCCACTCGCTGAGCCACCTTCCCAAATGTGACCATTTTCATTTAACCTTAAATCTCTCACCAACCACTTCTTTTCCCACACCTTCCTCCATCATCATGCATGGAAGGGTTTTGGGTTTAGTTTCTATGAATAGGGCTATCATATTGTCATCCCATGCACCACATGTAAACATAAAGACCAAAGTGGTATTGGATTTTCTAAACCATCTTTCAAGAAATCCCATGTCAAATTCATTAAAGAAGACAAGCTTCCTTCACCCCATCTACCAACTTCACAACCTTCACCTATGAAGTATATGGATCCAGAATCCATTCCTCCTAAGTTTTTTTTTTTTTTGTGAACACCATTTCCTTAGGACCTCTAACTTATCAACGAGATGAGGAGGCTCCCTCTTCTCTTCCCTTCCAATATCTTGACATGATTAATGATGATACACCTTCTATTAATGTCATTTAATGTCAAGATGATGAGTCTATTCTCACCTACTTTGGTGTGGAAGATTAATATATTCATCAGTCGTTACCTTTTGAGACATACACCATGTTAAACAAATCAACCATCGAAATCAATATCCACACTTAGCATGACCCCAACATTTAAAGATAGGAAAATATTTAGATGTTGTTGAGTAGGAATCTTTTACCTCATTCCTTTGAGATCACAACAACACTTTTTCTTTGTCTTACACTCGATATGCCCAGATTGACCCAAACATCATGGTCCATAATATTGTAATTTTTCCTAAAGCCAAACTCGTAAAATAGAAGCTGCGTAAAGCACATCCTCGCATTACCCTTCTTGTCAAAGAAGAAATCCAGGGCATTATTTTGGTTTCCTTCATCCTACCCATTGATTATTCCTAATGGATTTCTAACATCGTTGCTGTAACAAAATTTATAGGGGACTTTGCATTTGCATGGATTTCCGTGACCTTAATTTAGCTTTTGTAAAGATAACTTTCCTCTACCTAGGATTGACCAACTCGTTGATATTATTGTTGGACATGATATGGTATCCCTCATGAAAGGTTTCTCAAGTTATAACCAAATATTACTTTCTCTAGAGGATCAACATAAAACCACCTTCATCACTCCTTAAGGAACCTTCTCGCTATCATTTCATGCCTTTTGGCCTTAAAAGCACTGGTGCCACATATCAATGGGTTATGCATTATATATTTCATGAGATTATGCATTACATATGAGAAGATTATGTTAATGATATTCTTGCTAAATATAAACATCAGGATGAGCACCTTACCATCCTTAAGTTCATCTTCGACCGCCTCATCAAATATTGTGTTTTCCTTCAACCCAAGAAGTGTGTCTTCATTTTTATTTCTGTAATCTCCTTGGTTTAATTGTTTCTTTATGTGGAATTCAAGTTTACCTCACTAAAATAAAGGCTATTATCGAAATTCCGCCACCTACTAACCTTCGTCAACTTCATAATTTTCAAGTCAAGTTGCAATCTATTCATCATTTTATTTCACAACTTTCCAACCATCGCCACCATTTTCATCATCTTCTCAACAATGATCTCTCCTTAAAATGGGATGATGAATGGTGAAAAGTCTTTAAAGCCTTAAAATAGTACCTCCTCCAACCACCTGTGCTCATTCCCTCTAAGGATGACCAACCATTTTACCTTTACATTTATGCTATTGATCATTCCTTGGGTTACATGCTTTCTCATCATGATGAGCAACACATGGAGTAAGTGGTTTATTATATAAGTTGTACTTTATAGAATACAAAACTAGATATACTCATGCCAAAAACTCTACTTAGCCTTAGTTTTTATCGTCACTAAACTATGCCATTACTTACTTAACCACGAAACTCTTGTTGTCACCAATACACGACCCCCGCATTACATGTACACTAATCCTTACCAATAACAACGCTTACATGTTGTCTCATACTTCTTGTAGACCTAGACCTTGAATTCAATCATAAAAATATGTCAAAGTAAAAACCATCGCTAACCAACTGGGAAGATGCACCCCGTCCAAAATCAATCCTCTAATTTTTATTTCCCAGATGAATCCATCGCTACCCTCTCTTTAGAAAACATCAATTACCAATGACCTTATTCTTCGATGGTTATAAATGTCAGTATGGGGTTGGTGTTAGAGTTATATACATTCCTCTTGACTGTGAGCCTCTGCCATTATATTTGAAATTATATTTTGATTTTACTAACAATATCACCGAATATGAAGCACTCGTATTAGGTCTTAAAACCTCCATTACCTTAGACATTAAATCAATTAATATCTTTGGCGACTCTCAATTAGTTGTAAATAAAGTTAATGATATATACTAGTGTCATAATGAAATAATTCAAAAGTATAAACATTATGTAGATATAATTTTTACCACCTTTGATCATTTTGAATTTCAAATCACTTCATGTTCCACTAAAAATTACGAACACCATGGCTCTGTCTTGCATCTCAAATATCCGCTTCGCCATCCGACTCAAAAATATTTGTCATAGTACAAAGGTTGCAATCACCTTCTTATTTATTTTGAGATGTCAACCTCATTGGAACCATTGAACTTGAACCACATGACCTTTGGTGTAAGCAGTTTATGGACTACCTTTACCTTTCAATTCTACGTCGATAACTTACTCGCAATGGACAATGTGCCTTTCTCAAAGGTATATCTCGATATGTAATAATGGGTGGTATTCTTTATAAATGTGGATTTGATGGTATCCTCTTAGTATGCCTATTTTTTTTTGAAATTCCCTACACCATCAAGGAAGTTCATGATGGAATTTGTGGAGGTCACTTCAATGGTTTATCTTTCAATAAACGCATTCTCCATCTGAGCTATTATTGGCCTACCTTAAACCATGATTTTTGTGATTATGTCAAAGATTTTTTGAAGTTACAGTAACACGATAATCTTCATCACAACCCGAGTCATGCATTACATGTCACACGAGACCTTTGGCCTTTCTCTCAATGGGGTTTGGATCTTATCAGAGATATCAATCCTCATTCCTCCCAACATCATCAATGGATTATTACCACTATTGAATACTAAACTAAATGGGTAGAATCCATACTTATTATTTATACAAAATTCGAGAAAATATGTTAATTCATCAACCATCAAATCATTTGTCGCTTTGGTGTTCCTCATCATCTTGTCACCGATAAAGGAAAACAGTTCAAAAACCAAACCCTACTAAACTCTGTGATGACTTCAACATTCAACTCAGTTTTCTTCACCTTAATACCCTCAAATAAATGGCCAAGAGAAATCAACCAAAAAAACCTCAAAGAAAATTCTTAAGAAAATTTTTAACGATACTGGAAAGGATTGGCATTCGCACATTCCTTTTTCTTTATGGGCTTATCGCACTAGTATTCATACTTCAACTGCTACCACACATTTCTCTCTGGTCTATGGTATAAAGGTTTTTCTACCTCTTGAAGTCCAGATTCTATCTCTTTGTATCTCACTTAAAGAGATGCTCAATGATGATGAATTTTTCCAAGACCATTTGGCACAACTCGAGTTATTAGATGAACGTCATCTCAATGCTCTTGATCACCTCCAAATCTACCAAAAATGTATCAAACGTTCCTATGGTAAACGTGTCCACGAATTAACCTTTGAGGTCGTGACCTTATCCTAAAGGAAAATAAATATGTAACAAAAGAAGCTAAAATTAAATAGGGAAATTTTACTCCTAATTGGCTTGGACCCTATATCGTTACTCATACCTATAGATCGTGTGCTTATCGTTGTCTTCACTTGAAGGTAAAACTAAACCTCGAGCCTCTATATGCCTTGTATCTTTGACCCCTATATTATTGAATCAAGTCTTATATCACATTTTGTGTAGTTAAAACACTCATCCCTTGAGCACCATTCACCTTCCATTTTACCTATTTTAAGGATCAACGAATAACCAAGAATCATGTGATTTTCCGTCACCTTCCAAATTTTATCTTTAATATGAGTACCACGGCTCTACTTGTGGCATGATCCTCATGGACACATTTTTCAAATTTTTTAAGATGGAATCCCATGGTTGTTCACTTCTTAAACCCTCTCTATCATAGTTAACCTCTCTATGATATGGTTTTGTCTTCAACACAAGATCCTTTCTTTCTCTATAGTCTTGTCCATGACCTAAAAGTACAAATCAAAACAATTTCAAAAGTAAAACAGGATTCAAGTCCTTGAGTCAAACTTCTAGCAAAAAGATGACTCCCTTAAGAAGTAAATATACTCTTTCTATCTTAATTTTATAAATAGACTTCTCCATCAAAGGATAGTTGTACAAAGTTATCCATATTGTACATAGTCTATCATCAAAAGAAGACTATTCTCACAAACAAATAAAATAAAATATTCGAAGCTTCCCGCATTGATCGGTTTCATGAATACCTCAAGGATATAATCTACTAATCCCATATAGACTTACCACACCGATAAGTCTATTAAAAAAAAAAAAAAAAAAAGATAACTTTTTTGTCATGGAATTTCCTATTTTTATCTTTAATCTCTTGCTAAATAGTCATGTTGTCTCACGCTAGGTTACACTAAAAACCAAAATGTTTTCACCTCGTCACCTTTTCATCCTAATTTCTTTCCCGATCAAGGGAGGTGCCATAAATATGACATTTCATGATCATGTGACTTTATTTACCCTTAGAATAGTTAATTATGCAGTGCCTTTAGGGTTTTATGGTCATAATCCAATTGTTGATATGACATACTCATGAGGATTCTTATCGCTTAGGATTTTTTCCACCTTTTACCATATACATTCTTCATTACTTGTTGATTATCCTATACAGACTAGACCATTGAAACCTACATTTTAAGGATTCTCCTTTCAACCTTGCCTAAAATTACCTAAACTCAACCATTCCTAAATGACATATACTTAAACATTCCTAAAACCTACACACCCATCCTCTATCTTATCATATTATTCCCTAGCTTACAGGAGAACTAAATTGGCTTGAGGCCCTTTTTCATCGTGGATATGTAGGTATAACTCTGAGGTCATGGGGCCCTTGGAGGTTATCTTGACCACTCTTTACCCTCACCCATTTCCCCCTCTTTTTCTATTCATAGGCTACCTTAGTTTTCCATTTTACACAAAACTAGGAAATTAAACACTCAACAAACATACATACCTACCATTTTATCACATCATCAAAACATCAATCAATCATTTCATATTTCCATGACATCAAATAGTTGGAAATATCCACCATAATATACATATACATCATCATTACCTATTACCTATACCTAATACCCATTTTGGCTAAAAACATTACTGACCCAATACCTTTTGACCTTACCAACACCTATTACACCCTACCCATAAGCCTCAATTACCTATACATTTCCTTAATTACATTTAGGGACATGTTATTTACCTATACCTCAGCCTTACCCATGTCATGACCTATATACCCTGACCTAAACCACCTTTTGTGACATTGGAATTTGTGTACTCACTATACCTTGTGATGTTGTTACCCGTGTTGTTTAGCCTAATGACCTTACCTTGCCTATTGCCATGTTATTTATCTTGACCAAACCTTTGGTGTACCGGATCATACCTAAATGTTCCTACACCTAACCTAAGTTATGTTTCTAGACCATATCCTATACCCTGGATCCCTGAAACACTTCAACCTTGTTTGGATAAACCTATCGACTATGGCTGATGTAGAGTTTGCAAGATCTTCCACCTAGTATCGTGTCATAATATATACATGTGTGTGCATTCGATTACCATTACCCAATATACCCTTACCCATTACCCACAATGACCATAGCATTACCTATAACTCACCTACTATTACTTTCATCACTTACCCATTTATCAAACCACTCACTGAGTTTGTCTAACACCTCATTAGCTCATGGTTTGAGGGGGATCACCTCTACCCATACTTAGGGAAACCTTATCTTCAGCCCTACTTGGGAAACCCCATTCTCACCTATAATTAGGGAAACAAATTCCTATTTTTTTCAGCATCGCTTACAAATACAAGCTACACAATAAAAGGGGTAAATGTAGACACCAAATTGGGTCACACTCCCCTTAGTCCCCTTTCAATCAATTTACATATTGTGTTCACCTAACCACAACCCCTTCACCCCACATTCATGTTAATTTAATTACTTAAAATTGAATTAATGTCCATCCTCACATTATTTATTAATTTAATTACTTTAATTAGTTTAATTTACACCTCACCCATCCACACCACCTAAAAACTTACCTAGACACCTAACCATTAACTTATTCTTACCCTATTAAATTAAGTAAGACTAAGTATCTACTTATATAAACCAACTAGGACTTATTCTCGACCCTAACATTAAATTCATTTTCCTTCTCCAACAACACTCCCACTTATCTAAGTGCTAACCATCACTTGATACCAAGACTGACAAGAAAAGCATGCCAAAAATAGCCAAGATCTTTGATTTTTGGTAAACCTAGTATTTCACGCCATAACAGATGTCGGTTAACCCATAATCGACATCAATAACCTTAATTGTCATCGCTTACCATATATAAAATTTTTCAACCTTGTTCTGTGGTTGGTGAATTCAATCTTTTGAGAGATCTATTTGTATTCAAGCACGAACCAGATTTTTCTCTACATCAAAATGACAGAATACATTTAGTTAGAGTTCCAAGCTAGTACCTTAGACTGATTTGAAGATGTTGGCATTCAAGATATCACTTTGAGAAGCACTACCATGAAACTGACCACCAAGTTCTTCATAGATTGACCATCACCATCCTTCACCCACCGAGATTGCATATACAAATAAGTACATTTGATTTTGCATCATTTTTGTACTTACTTAAATAGGTCCTTTATCTTTTTTACTAGATCTTACTGTTCCTTGTATTACTTCATTCCCATCTTCCTTCCCACCTACCAATCTAGCCACCCAAAACCTTCTATCTCTCCATACCTAATCTTTATACTTTCCTGAGTTTTCCTTACCTTATTATGAACCCAACCAATACTCTTCACTCTCTGTGTAGTCACAGAGAAGCCAAAATAACCTTTATGAAATTTCAAAAATTCCTCACCAACATCGGTTAGCTTAATCATTTTCAGTTTCCCCTTCACCGTATCGGTCACTAGATCAATGTTGGTTACTATATTTCCTATCGATTATCACTAAACTTACCTTAACACCCCAAAACCTCATAAAACCTTGCCAAAACCTGATACCCCACCTACAACCTCACCACGGACCTTTGATGAACTCTCTCGTGAAGACACAGAGAGATCCTGGATACATATTTATGACATTAGCCCTCTCCCACAGAACCGATATGAGACATCTTAAATTGGTATTGGTCATACCTAAAATTTCATCGATCACACATTGACCGGTGTCGGGCTCTATGTCTAGTAAACTACCTCAGACCAACAAGCTTCCCAGTTACCCAAGACCAACCCAAACTCTAATAAGTCTTAACTCGACCCTACTTTTGACCCTCGACCACTTGTCTAGCCTACAACCTAACTTGGGACCTTCATCAATTTAATTATTAAATAATTTAATTAGATTAACATTGATAGTAATCTGAGATACCTAAATTAGAACAGTAGTGTTAGATTTCTTTTATTTGCATGTTCATTTATTTTATATTGAATTATATATATGCAGTGGATTGACAACCGTCAAGGAAGTATCACACTTCCTAGATCTAGCTCACGCTAGGAAATCCACTAACCTTTTGCTATTAACTATGTTTTGTGGTCTTGCTTTACATTTCAAGTAGTTCCTCCTAGCCAAAAGGAAGCTCACACAATCAACTTGGATCAGAAATCAGATTCACACACACAACCTTAAACCAATGAATAACAGTAGTCCACCTTGGCCTATTTTACAATTATCTATTTCATTAATCTAATAAGAATCAAGCGAAATAACTACCCTTCCGTTGATGGTGGATTTGAACTCATTAGTGTTTTCCCAATAACTGGAGCTTAAAGGCATAGAAAAAGGTAAATTAGAATGACAAAGCCGGTTAATATTGAAGAGTCAAGGAACTTTTCCATGATCAAGCTAGAACAAAATTAGTAAACAACAAATAAATGGTTTGACGAAAAGGTTAGGCCTAAAGATTTCAAATTTGGGGACTTGGTCTTGAAATGGGATGCTTTGACATAGCCAAACCAGGGCACCATTCAAATTTTGCTACATTTTGGAGTGTTCCATACACCATCAATTCATGTAAAGAGGATAACTGCTCCGAGTTATCTCATCTTGATGGAGGAGCGCTACAAATCCTAATAAATGAGTTCTATCTCAAACCCTTTCATTAAGATTTGTGCATTGTTTTGTACATATTAGAGTAGTTTTAACTCCTTCAAGAGCGTTGTGCACATATTTCTTTTTTATACATAGTTCTTTCTTCTTGAGTGTTTCTTGTACATGCTCTTCTTTTGCTTCTAAGATTCCAGCAATTTTTAGTAGTTCATAGGATTCACAATAAAGTCAACAAATGATCATTCAGGTGAATTCAAGGGTAGTTCTTCAAAGTCAGTAAATCAAAACTTCATGATTACATTACGGACATCATGCCCAATGGATGCTCCAGATACCGATCTCCTTCATGTAGCAGAACATGGCCACAAAAGCTACCAAAACTATTATGTAAATAACTCTACTAGTTATTTAGATAACTTACATACATATTCTAGCTCAAATATCTTCATTACAAGGTGGTGCGCACCTCAATTATCTCCTAGGATCATTCACCTGGTCACTTTTTCCTTACGCGCCCTTGCATACTTACCCTTCTCCCCTCCTCATTTTATTTTTTCTCTTTGTTCCACTCTTGTCTCATGAAAAATTCTACACATTCACCTTCTCCCTATCATATATTCATCCTGCGTGCACACCTTACACATCACCTTGTAATAATTGTGCCTTGATCATATGTTCTTTGATCATTAGTTTTCCTCATTTCCTTTTATGTGCATGGCACATAAAATCCTTTAGAATTTTTCTTTCACCTCATTCTTCCACGTGCATACCTTTATGCCATTCTCTATGCTTTTCTATGCCACATCATTCTCTAACACAACTTGAGTGTGAAATACACAACTAGTAAAAGAGCGCCATCAGTGGTGCCAAACCCTTGCAAAAAATCAATGAGTGACACATGGCAAAAATGGCAAAAAAAATTGCACAGTTGGCCATCCTTTTAGCTAATCCACTCGCGCCATGTGTCTTGCATGTGTAGATTACTCAAAAACTTATGACATACATATCTCATGCTATAGAACTATGGTTGTCACGCGCCTAGTCTCAATCGATAGCTATTGACATAGGTTATAGTTCCAAACATTCAAATTCAAATTCTTGGTAGATTTGGTGGGTGAGAAATAGGAAAACATATTTTTGGGCATTAATGAGTAGATCTGATTGCTCCAACCACCTAATTTGATCTGACCTCCCTCTTCCTTTCTCCAACACACGAAATAAACTTGGGGAAGTGCATTTGATAGATTTTCAGGTAGATTTGTAGGCATTGAATGCTTCTTTTGGTGGTTACATTGGAAATTCAGATTTTCCTCCTTCATATATTCTTCTTCAATGAATATATCTATGAATGTAATAGTTAGGCTCATTATTAATGTTGGACATTTTGGATCCTTATGTACTTTGCTAAGGACTTCATATTTTCTATATTTTGAGTCGCAGACCTCTAGATCTGGCTCATGCATGTGGATATCATCCTCTTTCACCATTGTAATAGCTTTGTGTATTTTTGGAAGTAATAGAAGCATCACTTTGTGACTATTATTTATCCTAAATGTGTTTGTATTCCTTCTTATTTCCTTTTATTTTGCATTGTGTGGTCGTGCCATTATACATCCTCTTGTAGCTCCTTTTTTAGTTACGTTCCATGAAATTGATTTGGTAAATACATTTTATTTGTGCTACATGTGCCTAGCCTTCTTTCATGCATTTCCTTTAATTTTCACTTAGAACAGATAGTGTTCATCCCTCTTTTCTGGTGTTATCTCCTTTTAGTGTAGTTTCATTTCATGTTATCCTTCTATCCCTAGTCCCTTAGCATTATTAGCTTAGTTTTCCTTTCAGCACTAGGAGTAGCAGTAGCAGTAGAAATAGATAGAGGAACCGGCCTTCTCTGGAGATCCGTCTCAAGTGCGCAAGGTCCCACAACTTAGATACAGTTCCATTATTGTCTCAAACGACTTGATCCTTCTAGATCTGAGATGCAGGTGCAAGTTTGATGACCAACATAACCTTTTCCTTTCATCTACCTATTTTACGGATCAACGACTAAATTGGGAT
The DNA here is from genome assembly GCA_018340775.1 of Taxus wallichiana var. yunnanensis. Classification (NCBI taxonomy): domain Eukaryota; kingdom Viridiplantae; phylum Streptophyta; class Pinopsida; order Cupressales; family Taxaceae; genus Taxus; species Taxus wallichiana. The sequence continues at coordinate 247,413,959 of CM031242.1, forward strand.
TGTGTTATTATCTCAGTAACCTTTTAGCCTTGTCTTTAAAATGAGTACCATGGATCTACTCATGGCATGATTCTCATGGATGATTTTTTTCATTTAAAAATGGAATACCATGGTTATTTGTCACTTAAAACCTCTCTTTCATAGTTAACCTTTGTGTGATATGGTTTTTTCATTCATAAAAGAATCCTATACTCCTTTGTAGTCTTTTCCATGACCTAGAAGTATAATAAATTTCAAAAGAATTATATGGGATACTAACATTCAACTCCTTGTGTCAAAATTCTTATAAATGGATGAATCCTCAAAAATTAAATCTATCTTTATACCTTACTACTATAAATAGAATGCTCCCACGAAGGCAAGCTATAAAGAGATAGCCCTATTATACATAGTCTATCAAAAAGAATACCATTTCTATAAAAATAAATTAAAAAAATATATTATGAAGCTTCTTGCACTGATCAAATTCATGAATACCTCAAGGAGATATTATATTCAGCTCACATAGACTTCTCACATCAATCAATCTATAAAAAAGCAAACATAACAATATAACCTTTTATTCATGGACTTTCCTATTCGGTTTCGGGTATCTTGCAGAAGGGGCATGTTGTCTCACAACAAGGTTACACTAAATAAACCACTCCACCTCACTTTCATTCCTTTCTCTTCTTCTACCTATCTAAGGGATGCGGAGCACATGTGACATTTCGTGATCATGTAACTTCTTTCATCCCTAGAAATTTCAATCATGCAATACCTTTAGGGGATTAAGTTTATCAACCTGTCTAGGGTATGATCATAATGGTTCTTTTCACTTAAGGAGTATTTTCACGTCTTCTATCATTCTCCCCTTTGTTTACTTATTGATTCTTCTACACATGATAAGACCTTCAAAAATTGGTTTTGGAATTTCTTCTCCTTTCACCTATATTTAAATTTATCCTCTCCTTCAATCAACACAACCTAGAAACAACCATGCCTAAACAACCTCGACATAACCATGCCTAATCAAACTAGATGCAACCATGCCTAATCAACCTAGACACAACCATGCCTAACTTACTTTTTTCATTTAATCATACATAACATCACACCCCTACCTCATCTTGTTCTCCCTATCCTATGGGAGAACTACATTGTCCTCAAGACCCTTTCACAAGGGCTATGTAGGTAGCACTCTTAGGGCATGGGGCCCTTTAAGGTTATCTTAGCCACTCTTTTTCCCCATCATCATTTCCCCCATCAAACAAAAACTTAGTTAGTTTCCATCAAAACAATAATTTGGAAGTTAAATTAACCCAAAAATATACATCACCATTTACTTTCCATACAACCAATAACTTGGAAATTAAATCAAAATAAAATTCAATTGAACTCAACCATACCGATCCTTTAGTTTCCATAATATCAATACACTGGAAATTTAAATAATTCACCATAACATCATTTCATTTTACAAATAACATCAACCAAATCATGCCTAAATCATTTAATTTCCATAAAAACAATAACTTGGAAATTTTCAACTCAACCATGCCTAAACCATCTAATTTTCATGATGCTAATACATTAATACTCAATATTGACTCAACCACGCCTAAAAATCTCATTCCATAACATCAAAATAGTGGAAATTAACTCGTTCAACCATATAAAATTTTGACCCAACTATGCCTACGTATTGTTTCCATAACATTAATAAAATGGAATTGAAACTAAACATACATCATTATAAAGCCATGCCTACACATCTAGTTTCCATGAAAATAATACAATGAAATTAAACCATGTGCATCATATATAAATATCATCATCAATCTATACATCGAAGGTCTGTATATCAATACACTAAATATACAGATATAAATACAAGTATCTCAAAAATACTCATATATAATCTCACATATTTGGAACGCAAGCCAATATATAGGTCAAAAATTATAATATAATGTCGATATCATTAAATTATATCACCCATGTGAGGGCCAGTTCCCCTATTGATCTTCCTATACCCTCATCTAGCCCTAGTCTCCACCGCTCATCATCTCCCTAGAATCATCACCTGTTCTCTGTCACCATGAGCTGATAACCTCTCGCTCACCCTTCCTATGTGGATGATGAATCTCTGAGCTACCTGAGCTATGTGTCTATGAGATGGTCCTGGACACTCGCTACTTGTTGTGCTCTATGCTTAGTGTAAGACAAAACATGTATACCACCTCTAATAATGTACCTAGTAATACCTTGCCTCTAATACTACATCTTTGTAGGTAGCCATAGATAGTTATTGAGGAGGATCCATCACTCTCACCCCAATCTATAGACCTTGTCCCAAAAAAATTGGTCCATGTACTTGTTGCATGTACTACTATTTCTCTTGTATGGTGGGTACTGAGCTGGTTCCTATGCAGTACTGTATATGTAATGCAATCACATGTGTCTCGTGATGTGGATAACTACCCCTAGAGGGTGATTGTCTAGGCCTATAACCTTGTCACATGCACCTATAATGTTGTGACCTATCCCCATCCCATGTTAGCGGCTATGCGTGAGCTTGAGCATATTCCCGAGCTAGCTTTCCATGTAATCCAGGTCCACCGTCCTGTAGGGTGACCACTTGTGTCTATGCCTCGCATGAGTCTGTAACTTTAAAGCATTAACTTGCCCCTATAGTAGATCCCTTTGCACTATCATTGTAGCTATGTCTAGCTGGCCCGACATAGTAGTGCTACCTCGTAACTTTTCTACTCACCACTTTCTATAGGAAATATTTGTACCTAGATCATCAATCCTCCTATCAATAGTCTATGCTCCTCTTACCCTGTTGGCCCTATCATAGGGGGTGGAGATAAAGGTATCTCCACATCATCCCTATGTTATCAAGAAATTACAGAGGCGTATCCTGATGTAACCTAAACTATCATGAAAATATTTCTACTAAAATCATCTTGTGCTCACTAACATGCCTCCCATGTATCCGTCTAACCAATTATAAGCTACCTAGCTCATATACCATACCTCCATAAGACCAAAATCCACATATGACTTCCATACAATATCCATCACATATAATCTCTGTAACATCCACCTGTAATAGGTCACATCATGTGATACCTCCTCTATCCACTCATGAGCCCATATATGCACCCATATATTGAATCCAACTCTCATGAAACCCCGATGCTAATCCTATCTCGAAGTCCCTATGAGAACACAATAAATATGTGCTCATAGGACCAACAAAGGAATAAATATGTACAAAAATACCAGTCACCAAATCCTCTGATATGCCCATAACTCCCTATATGGATATACCAAGTAGGTTGGTGCCCATGTAAAATTAACCACCTCCTCAATCATGTCATGTAAAACCCCCATCGGTGCTCAAGGAAATATTCCACCCTCTAAATATGGGAGTGCATAACATCCCACCATCACCATTATTAGTACTGTCAACCTAGTCTCCTCTAAATGTGTAGTATACATAGCTATGTATTTGATGTTGGCACTATGCTAACCCAGGTCACCCACTCCCTCACCATATATTGTGACCATACTCTCCATCTCCTCATCCGATGAAATCTAATACATTGGCTCCCCATAATCGGTAGTTCCAAATCCTATACACATCCTGCACCATGATAGTCATCTCACCAACGGGTAGATGGAAGGTATTGGCCATTGAGTCTCATTTATCAATGAGTGTGACCATTAAACTATGATCTTGAATGATACACCTATATCACCTCACACCGATGAGCCCAACATATATCATATGGTCCCACTCGTCCTCCGTGATGCTATCTCACATTTATACCAACAAAGGGGTACCCTATCCCACATAGTCAACTAATGACGCACATGTATCATTACAAATTTAAATTTTCAAGCACTTACCTCTTCTTAATCATCTATTCTCTCCTACCTAGTCCCATCCCACATACAATTTTCCTCACCTATCTATTTTCTACCTAATTACTTCACCTACCTTATATTCTATCTTTCCTAAACACTTACCCATATTCTAATTTATTACTTTCCTTCCTTCACTAATTTGACATAGTTCACACCTAAAGCCTAACCATTCGTACTTACCCTCACACTCAATTCCACCCTATTTCATTCTTCCTAAACCCCTCACCTATTTACCACTACCTCATCTATCCTACCACTCCATTCTTCTCAAATTTTTATCACTTATACCTTCATTTTTAGGACTTATCCCCTTTTTACAAAGTGATTAGAATCAGTCCCCTGACCAAGACTGGTCACCCTTAATCCTCCGACATTAGCCAACTCACCAACGCTGGCCAAACCTTGACCAATGTCGGTCACTATTTTGGAACTAGGGCCAAACCCTGACATCCCTATATTGCCAAAAATTAACTAAAAACCCCGAAACCTACCCCACACCACCTAATTAACCTAAATTTCACCCTCCCCATACCCAATTTCACCCCATTTTCATCAAAATTTCAAATTCATTTTAAAACCCAAAGTTTATATATTTTTCTACCTTCATTTTAATTACAAACACCAAATAGATTTTGAATCCTACCTCTACTCAACTTTGTATTCATGGTGCGATATTTAGTCTCTCCGTATTGGTGGTCCTCCCACTCCCTCTCCCACCTCATCCATGCCTAAATCCACTCCTCATCTCTCAACCAATCCACTCCCTCATCTCGATCTCACAGGCCCATCAACCATACTCTAATCACCCAATCCCAACTCACCAAATCAGTCAAAGGACTCTTTCTGTCATTTTCCTCCTCCAAAATATCCTCTCTTGTCATTTTCCAAAAGTAGAAAAGCACAAATGAATCCGTAAAATGTAAATTTTACCTTTTTACCACCAATATTACTGAACCGACATCATTATCTCATGCCCTAATGAACTAGTAAAGGTTATCCTTTACTAGCATTGGTTAGCCTTCAACCGGTGTGTCGATCACCTTTCCAACCAACCTATACCTAATTTACCCTCAATTTTTGCTACCCGAAACCATTTTCTTACTACCCAAGCCTCCACCTAGCCTTATAACCCCACCTAATTTCCTTATTACCTCACACCTAATCACACTATCATTTGGGGCATGTTTTTGCCTCTAGCTCAACCTCACCTATGGCCTTACCTATTTACTCAACCTGACCCCACCCATATGACACTCGAATTCTCCCACCTGCTATACCTTGTGATGATATTAATCGTGTTGTTTTCCCTTCCAAAATTACCTTTTCTTATGCCATGATGTTTATCTTGACCAGACCAAACCTATTGGTATTATGGAACCCATCTAATGCCCATTCCTACTCCTATTCTTGTTGTGTTTTAGGATTATATCATGTACCTTGGATTCCTTGATCACATCAACCTTGTTTGGATAAACTACTAACCTTAGATGAACACCCAACCAACTTTAGTTATTTTCCAATTTCTTCATTGGTCGCCTAACTCGATACTAGTCTATGTGTCTCGTAATTTTCCCCTAATAGCAAGCTCATAACTTTCACCAAACAATCTAGAATCACCCAAAACCTTACCCTAACTTTCCTAATACCTCAATGACCTTCCCCAACTAGAACTACACCTTTCCCAATACTAGATTAATTGGTTTTTCAGTAGTTCATTTAATCTATTGTATTGATAACATTTTAAGATACCTAAATCAAAGTATTAGCAATAAGACATTTACTTCTCGCATTTATTTTCATTGATTTGATAAAATATTGAATTGATAGCCATCTAGAAGTATCACACTTCCCGAAACTAGCATTAGTTAGGTAGTCCACTCGCATATAATTTTTAACTCTTTTGTGGTCTTGTTGTGCTTTACAAGTAGTTCCTCCTAACCAAAAACAAGCTCTCACATTCGGTCTAATTAATGTCTATAATGCGTGCACACCATCTACATAATCATAGGTATTCCTCTTATGCCAATTACCCTTATATTTTTTTATCACATTACATTGAGGTGAAACATGAGTGACATTTTAGAATGCTGTTTCGGTCCACACTTGTTTTGGACACGTATATGAAGGATGAGGGGTCATCCTGGCATTACCAAACCTCTAAAGAGATCACCCAAGTTAGAAGCACCCCAATAGGCCCGAGAATAATGGTTGTTGATAGGAAATTTTAGAAGGAGCATAGTTTTTTTGTATATTATGGGAAGTATTTCTCAAACCAAAAATTATGTAGGTTGTGAGGCTTAAGAAATTTATAATTCCTTAATTCTACCTACCAATATTGATATCAAATTTCCAGGTGAAGGTTTTGAGTTATGTTTAGGTGTATTTTAGGCTTTGTTGGGTTATAAAGGTGCATAATACCCCGCTATAAATTGGTATTTTTAGACCACTTTTTTAGGTTTTTTCTATTTTGGGAGGAGGGGTGGAAACATTGTTATGAAGAAGAACATTTATATATCCTATCATCCTATCTAAGCATTCATCTATAGTGTTAATTTTATCACTTCTTTGGGTGATTCATACCACAAGATCATCATTTGGTGGTAAATAAGAAGAGAAGGAATAAATTTTCATGCTAAACTAAGGTCTAGATAAGACTCATAAATAAAAACTTATTCTCTCGTGAACGCCATGTTATATGAGTTGAAGATATCTTGTTGTGCATTATAGTTAGATTGGTTTATCTCCTCAATCATAACCATTGAGTTGGTATTAAACCCTTAAGTAGGGGGCATGTGAGGAGATAGAAAATTCTATTAGTAATTATCATCCTAACTTGATAATGAGGGCAAATGTTACATACCCACTTGGTTGTAATCAACTTCGATACCAAAGATGGGTCTTATGTACTCCTGACCTGACATATTTGGGTGGTGTATAAACACCAAAAAAAATAATGGGAGAGGGGAAAGGTAGTAGAAAGAAACTAAATAAAGAGGATACAAAAAGGAACTATTCCTTCACGTTGGGTTCACCAATTTTGTATGCCTGAGAATCAACACGTGATTCCTTAACGTGCATAGCTTCCCGAGGTTGTGTTGGGAAAAATGGAATGAAATGAACAAGATAGTGGTAAGATGGGTAAATAGGATGTAGGTGGAATAGATGGAAATGAAAATAAGAAATCAAGGAAACCTAATGTTCTCAACTAGAAAAATGGGTATTTGTTTGTTAAGGGAAATAAATTTCTGTCTTACTTTCTCGGGGGTGATGTTACAATCAAGGATGATCTCTCGTATGAAATTCATGGTTACTATTAGTAGAATTGAAAAGAATTTACTTATTTGTGGAACACGGGAAGATACGCTTACTCATCTAAAAATTCCTCTTCGAATAGGGTCATGAAGATATGACGAAATATACGGTGAGAGAAAATTACATATCGTTAAATATAATCTCTTCCTAGTTAGTTTTCTCAAAACTCTTTGGTAACATCTACCTCATTGTTCAAAGAAATGAGTTGGTGAATAATATCAGGTGGGAATAGGATAGTTCTTAGGATAAGGTGATGTAATCTGTGGTCAATATCTCATCAAAAATGTATCAATTTTTGGTTATGGCATAGCTGGGTCGCAAGCTCTACGGTTTGGTTTTTATGGACCCTAAATGGTCATGTGAGCACAAAATAAGCAAATGCGGAAGTAAAAAAACATGCAAGAAACCAACGGGACTAAAGATAAGGTTTTGTATCATGGTATCTATGGAAATTAGTTGGTTTTATGCATTCTAGATCTTATTAATCTAATTTCCTAGCTTCAAATAAACAAAGAAAACAAATCTGAATTAAATAAAGTAGATTGATTTCACCTTTAATTCAATTAAATCTGATTGTAAATATTTATTCAAATAAATATGAAATGAACTATCTAATTATTTTTCTGTTTATTTTTCAAAGAATATGTTCAATTAAAATGAATAAAATTAATCTAATTAACTTTTAATATAGGTTTTTGGCTATTATATTTATTGGAAATAAAATAAAATAAATCTACAGACAATGGTTATTTCTTGTAAATTAAATAAAATCTTGTTTTACACTAAAATAAAATAAACAAGGAATAGTTGGATGTGGCTATTCCTCTATTGTAGGATGTGAAGCTTAATCGAACTTAAACATAGGTATTTTCCAATTTGTAATTGTGTATTTTCTACTTCTTCTAATTTCCTCAACTCAAAATCACGGGAAGAAATAAGGATTCTCATAAGCAATTTCTTCTTCCCATGAGACTTCTTTGGAAGAGAAAAGGACTACACGTAAAAATACTAACGGTGAAAAAACATAATAAAAGAATAGATATAAAATATTCCTCAAGATTATTTATGTCGAACATCCATAGGGATAAGAAAGGAATAATTTTTCACTAAATTTTTATTCATATGCATGTAAATCGAATTAATAAATAAAATGAAATCTATATATGTTATAAAGGAATAAGTAAGGAAATTTATGCAAAGGAACTTCCTCCAAATCCTTTCTCAAGAAAATCCACAAGGACAAGTTGAGAAGGAAGTATTAATTGAATATACTTACAAATAAATGAAAAACTATGAATTCTACTTCCTTAAAACAAGCTTTCGATTCAACAACAAATATTGATTCAAGGTTAAAATATTTGAAGAAACTTAAATAATATCCCTAGCCTAGCTATCATAAAACTAAGATGATTCCCAAGAGTGGTTATAATTATTTTTATCCCCTCAACTTCCTTTCCAGAGACAATTATAATTGTTCTAGGAAGTAGTGTTGATTAGTTGTAGAAGAAATTGTGAGGATGTTAGAGTAGACTGTTGCATGTGCTAGCTCATCTCAAATATAAGAAATGAAGAAATAAGGAAATGACCTGAGTTACTTGTGTAATTATTGGAATGATATCAGCAGATTAACAATGCAATCCAAATCAATAAGATCCAACAAATGGTTCGGGAAAATATTGGATTTCATATAAAAATAATAGGGAAGAAGTCTAGCACACTTGGCAATCAAAACATGCCGATCATTCTAGGAAGGTACAATCAACATTATAATAATAGTAAGGAAGGAAGAGGATTTACATATGTATCAAAAGATTGAAATAAGTGGTAATGGTAAATAATCCTGTGAGTAAGACATTAAGAAGCTTCCAACATGTGTACTAAACTCAGATTTTAGAGTCTCGATTAAAATGCATGAAACCATCTGTATACATAGAATGATAGTTACGTAACCATCGTGGTGGTTGCATAAATAAAGAGTAAAAACATAAGGAAAAGGGGAAAAATAATTTACAAAAGAAATTAAATCTAAGGTACTAATAAATAATTAAGAATAAGTCATAAAGGCATGTTGTAGAAAAGGAAATGGGAATTATACCTCATAATTTTTTTCTTGAAATGAAATTTACCATCATAGAGGCTTTTACCATTCCACCAATGGACCACAATGCAATGTTGCATGCATAAATTCAACCACAGGTGGAGGCATGATTTTTTCCCCCTTCTTCCCTTTCCAAGGGGATAAGGGGGAAAAAAATGTGCCCCCTTCCTTCAAAACCATAAACACTTCACAAGACCCCAGAGACCTCCGTTAAGCATTTTTTCCAATTTTTGAGCTCCCTCTCCTCACTTTGCATGCATGCCAAGTGTCAACCTAGGATGGAGATGAAATTTTGCGTCCCCTTCATCCATTTCCAAGTGGATTAGGGGATATAAAAATTTCCCCGACTTTTCTCCCACCAAGTTCCTCACGTGCCCAAAACTAGCTCTCGAGTGCCCAAACAAAGCCGTTTTTACAAATCACTCATCCCATGTATGAGAGAAACTTGTCATCCTAGGGTGGAGACACACTTTTATACCCACATTTTACCTTTCTAAGGGGAAAAAATGGACAAAAAAATGTTCCCCTTCCTCATGCCTATTGAAACCGAGAGATAGTCATTGTTTGCTCCACTGTCACTTTGTTCCATTTTCACCGAAACTCGGGTGAATTTTTTCTAGATTACTTTAAATTAATATTTCCCATTGAATTCATCCATTCATCACTCCATAATCACATAAAAATATTTTTCTTACAAAAGTACAAATTTTTAAAGGTACAAACTCAAGTTTTTGTCCAAATTGACTTCGTTTCTTGTGAAGAAGAAATCCTTGTATCTTTGAAAAAGGGAACAAACTAAAGAGATTTTTTGTGTTCTTCACCATTTCTAGGTGTCTTGAAGACTCAAGTGAAAATTATTACATGCATGGACCAAATTTTTTTGGGTGAAGAAACCTTGATTTTGCACATGTGAATTATAAAATTTTATTTCCTATCATTTTGGAGACATGATTAAGTTGAAATTTTGTACGATAGACCGTGAGACAAAACCTATCCTTGTGGAGGTTGTTTCATCAAAAAATGAGGTCATAAAATCCACTTTTTGAAAATAGTAATTCTCTACATGAGAAATTACTATAAATAACAAATCTTTATAAAAGGTAAAAATTTTACATGCATTATATACAGGAAGCATTAAGAGGAATGAGAAAAGTGTTTAGAGTAGAAAAAGTCCAAAAGGTGAAAATCTCAATTTACTAAAAATATTAAAATACCATTTCAGAAATAGAGAAGTGGTAGTGTCAACCATGAAGTTCGTGGTTTATAGTTCTTAAACCAGTCTCATCTATCTCTACTAAGTATTCAATTTTAGGAGACAGTGATTTCACCCAAGTGGACCTCGATGATATCACGATCAAATTCTTGGAGGACCAAAAATCCATTGGAGGAAAAAAATTTCATGAGTGGGTTTTACATGGAAGGTGTTAATCCAATTTCAATGCAGAGTATCGATTTGGTGATGAAACGCTCTCATCACTATGAAATAGAAACCATAACATTTTGAGAAGATGATGGCTCATTCCTGAAATTGATTGCTCCCAAATCCATTTCCCATTCAAAGAAGATTCCAACTTGGAGTAATATGTCCATCATCTCTAAATATATTGCATTGAGTGGATGGAAAAAAATAGAATCTTACTTACAAGGTATCACATTGGGATCATGGGTAAAGCAATGAAGAAATCCTTCCTACATACTAAAGTATCTCTCATGGAGTGAGTTTCAAAATTTTATTCATATGCAATCACCCTTTTGATTCATGTGATGAGAGAAAAAACCACAAGGTAATTCTAATATTTAATGGCTCTATTCATGCTCATAATCATCAAAGGGAAGCAAAGAATCAATTGGGGTCGATCATTAGTGACAACCTACACCTCTAGTTACTTCAGGTGTTGGTCTTGAAGAAATTCACAATGACTTCATATCTTGTGTACACCCTATCAAGATCGATAAAATTCAAAGGGTCAAAAATTCTCATAACATCTCACCCAAGGTCCAAAAATTTGAGAAATATCCTCGCTTGGTATCAAAGGAGAGTAATTGATACTTCAAAAGGATGAACAATGATTTCACCTTGTTCATCATCAAGACATAAGAGGAAAACCTTCACTCAAGTTTCTCACCACAAATAACTTCTTTGATGAATAAGTATGGGTCATACTATGAACATAATCTATAATTTTCTCATACATACTAGTTTGTGGTTATGATCTTACTCCACTCAAAGCTACCTTGGAATCTTAATGAAAAAATCATGTCATTCAAGATTTGTAAACAACTTGCATATATTCACAATAAGCTCAATAATTGGAAGAGATAAATGTCTAATTTCACATCTCACTTAGAATATTTACCTGAGAGAGTGTGAGAGATGCATCACACCTAGAATCTTCCTTCACTCCCATGAGATTGTATTATTATACTCTAAGGGAAAGCTTTGATATTAGAAGTGATCTTGACACTTTCCACCTTCCAGAATCATATCATGTACCAAATATTTATTATTATTTGGTGAGTTGCATAGATTAATATAATTTCAAGGAAAGAGACCATATGAGGATGATAATCAAAAAAATGAGGAAATTTAAGTTTGACATGTATGAAGAGTGAATTTAGAATTATGGAGGAGATCTATATGATCTGGAATATCGATCGAGAGGGATTCACATCTTCCACATGTAATATGGAGTTTCTATGAGACACGTGTTATAAGTGAGTGGATTGAATTTTTAATCACAAGATAAAAAAATGGTTCAAAAAGAAGAATGTTTCCTCCATCTCATCGAGAAGTTTCCCCACCCTTTAGAGATAGGGATCACATCAATATTCATCAAAGGTTTTTGTGAATAAATCATGCTCATTCCATTTGGGAGAGTGTTTGAACTATAAAGTAGTGAATTTAGAGGCCTCCTACTATAAGAGATTACATACAAAATTCAAATTAATAAGGATTCTCGTAATAGAAGTTGAACTTGAAGAGAATAATCCACTTCACCTCTCGGTTCTTAGAAGCCCAAAAATTTCCCACCTTCCACTATCACTCTTGCTCCTCATGTTCAAGATGCACCATCTTACCCATAGCAAGAGACAATAGTCACATTAGTTTCCAAACTCAATATAGATGAGATGTTTCCCTGGATGAAGGAAATTATCACAAAATAATATAGCACATCAAACAGTAACATTCCCTGATATTTAAGTGATATTAGTACTAACAAAGGGGAATAAGAATAAGTTTTCTAAAGAGGCTTCACACTTTTTTAGTTGTACCACAGGAAATCAATATGTAGAAGTATTCAGACCAAAGGTAATCAATCCTATTAAAGAAATGAAACTAGATCAATATGAAATGAGAACCATTCCCCTAGGCCTAGCCACTCATGAAGGAGATACACACATGTTCTAGGAGTATTCCACTCGCCTCCTCATGAGGAACCAGGAGTATAAGGTGAAAATTGACTAGTTGGAAGACCAAGTGCAAACACTCTCCTCATATGTGTAACACTTCATGGACCTGAATGCTTCATCATCGCTCCCAATTGAATAAGTTTCCCTAATCAGTAGCTTCAACATAGATTCCATCCAAAATATGTAGGGGTTCACCATCCAAGGACAAGGAAATGAAGAATTGACAATTAGGATCATATATATAAGAAAATTACTAATTCCAATTGATCGACTATATAAGTACATGTGCACCACTTCTAATAAAGTTTGGATAACAAGGGAAGGATTAGAAAATAGAAAAGAACATTGGCACCAAGTTTATCCAATGATGATGGAGATGGTAGATGATCACTCCCGTGTCTTGGTGATCTGAAAATTATTCTATTCTCCATTAGAGGACTTGTTGCATGTGTGGGTGATAACCTTGAACTCTCTATATAAGACAAATTCAGCATTAGAATAAAAATATTATAGTTCCCTTCATTTATGAGAACACTACCATACATAGATGAGTTGTTGAGGCCATTTGAGGAGTATGTCCTGAAAATGTTGGAGGCCCGATTTCTTTTTAAAACGATACATTGGAGTCTTTATATGAGATCGAGTCATAATGTCAAAAAATTCAAAGAAACATAAATCGTGGTTCTTGAATAGAAAAAACATAAATGATTATCGTATGGTTGGTTGGATTCCTTGAGTTGTGTCTACATTACTCAAGTGGAGGAAGTTATACATGTGGCAGCCTGGTAAAGTAAAGAGTTCAAGCGAGTGGAAATATTTCAAGTGGAGCTCGACAAAGAGCAATCGAAAGCGGATGTGGAATCAACAGAATTGAAATTTTGATCAACATAGTTTTCTATCCTTCTCTCTCTTCTCTTCCCCCTTTCCCCCTCCTCCATGTTTTATTTCTTTTTTAGGGGTTGCAATTTTTCATTTTTTCCTATTCTTATTTTGTCTTATTCATTTAAATGTGAATTTAGTTTGTAATGTAATAAGTTACCCTTAATTAATAAAAGGGGACTTAATTCTATTCCTAGGAATATGAAAAGTCACATGTTATGAAGGGACAAATGAAAATTCATGTGGGGGTAGGTTAAGAGTATTTTTAAAGTCTATAAATTGTAATGGTACCCTCATTCTTAAGGGTTTTCAATTTTTTATGCTCAAGGAGAGATTACTACTTGAAGTGAAGCAAAAGAGATAAAAAAATTCCTCTATTCTCCTCCTCTATGTTCTTTTATTTCTCACTATGTACAACTTTTCCAAAACATAAATGAATAATAAAGGAGTTTCTTACCTTTTTTGATGAGAGAATTACTGAAACTTTGTGTTCCTAATTCTATCTTGTTTTAGTTCTGTAAAAAATTGTTTTATTTCTATATATGTGTGTTGAAGTAATTTGATTAATGTCTACATGAATATGATTTTATACCTAAGATATTAGTCCCCACTTATCATTTTCCAGTCCCTTTCCTACCTCCTCAATAAATCCCCACCTTGTAAGAAATTGCAATATTTTTCCATAAGTTTAGTGGAGTTCTCCTATTAGATCACCGACCTTTAGGCCACCCAAAAATTTTACTTTCATTCATGCATAATAAATAGAGATAAATTATTCAAAAAAAGGGACCTCAAGTCTTAGAGCTTTGGAAAATACCCAACAATTTATCCACCTGAAAAAAATCTTGCCAACAAACTTCAAGTAAAAATTCTCCTACTCACATATCACCTTTGTAATTAGGCATATATTAGGTCTCGAAGACAATAAAAAAAGTTTGTAAGTTTATAATCCCTCCTCATGTTTCATTGAATTATCTATCACATAAAATAGGTTAAACATCACACTATAACCTATTACAAATACTTTTATGTATTAGACCTTATTCATAGTTCAAATCACAAGAAATACACAAATTTGTATCCATACCCAAGTTCATACCTCAATGCATTACTTTTAGATTGTATTTGACTCTAAATATTCTAAATAATTATTGTCACAAAACACTTTCTTTCTCCAATATTTCAAGATATCATTGATAATTTCTTTGTCTCCATGAGATAATAATTTACTTGTACCCTAATTCATCAATGTACATAAAACTCAAGAAGTAAGTCATAATTATTATAGGATTGTCAAAGAAAATCCTTGTTTATACGTTTCTAGAATGATTCCTTACTCCACACATCCTTAACACATAAAATAAATCATATTAAACCCTCTTATCAACTCTCTGAAAGTTTCTTAACCTCTATAATAGTGTTTTGAGACACTTTAAACCTCTAGTTTCAATCTTAATCATGATTGTGTTTCTTACGTTTCTACCTTAAACACCTTGTGTTTCCTTTTTCAACCATGCTCACACATTCATTATACCTCTCTCCACATTCTATGCAAGTTTCAATATGCTTTAAAGATAAGTCTTAGTTATTCAATCATTTTTATTCTTTAAACCCACAAGGCTAGACTTAACATGCACATTCGTACTAAAATTCATATATTTAACATATGAGAGCTTCTTCAATCACTTTTAAACTTCATGGATTTCTTCATCATCCTTACAAACCACTTCTTACAAAATTTTAATCTCTTTATATTAGATATTGTCTAATATTTGGTTGTTTCTATCTCTCAAACCCTAGAGCGGGTTACACATACGAGAATAAGTAATTTAGGATTATTTTTATTTTATAATTTTATCAAGCTTTGTTAAGGATTAAAATACCTCTATAGGACCTCTAAAAACTTCTCTCATCTCCTTCAAACACATTAAACTAATGTAAAATTTTTTATAACCTCTAAATCTTGATTTACCAGTCCTTAAGTAGACTTTGCAATAATATTCACCAATTTTTATACCATTTTCAAATAGTCATTAGCATAAACATGAATGTATGTTCATTTAACATTATTACACCCTTCTTGATGATGTAAACTTGTTCTCTTATAGAAATAAACCCTTTTGGAGTGTCATCAATTATTTATTACCATATATAAAACAAAATATAACTTCTTTCCTTACATATTTGGAATACCTTTGTTCACTAAATGAATATTGGCATAGATGATGCTAGCACCTTCAACCATCTCCTTCACATTATTTTTAAGCCTACACATTTAATATACACCTACAATTACACTATTTTACAATACATATAAATAATAAACATTCATTAATTCATCAAACATTTACATTCTCATCACAACTTTACAATATTATTCTAAATAAATTCTTTATATTAATTTCTTTAGTGATACATCTAGATTATTAAACTTGATTAGATCTTCCACAATCGATTACAAACTAACTATAACTTCTCCATAACCTAACTATATCCTCCTAATTCTAAAACCTCTCCTTGTAACTAAGAAGAGATAGTTACATCTTAGTTATAGTAACCTAACTATGGTAAGATTGATATTAATACATTAAGCCCTTGTTAGATATATGATAACACTTCATTTCCATCATACATGGAATTTTACAATGTATTACATCATTTATACTTCATATCCTATCATTTTTATCTAAAACTGGACCTAGGGATTTTTTGGTGTTCTTAACAAGTCATGGTGTTGTCTTTGATCAAGGAAATATAAAAATTTACAAGTATGGGAAAGTTTCATTATTTTGGTATTCGTCTTCCATCTTGCTAAGCATCTTCAGTCCAAGGAGTTAGTCAAATTTTACATAAGTCGATCAAATTTGGGAAAAATGAGACAAATTGACCTTTTCAAGAACTAAGGGAACATTTCCATCATTCCCTAAGTTCCACATATCTCCACCAAGGCCACATTATATAGGAAAATAGGAAAATTGGATTTTTGGGAATACAATAAAAATTCTAATGTTTCTTCAGTTCTCTAAATGGTTGTAACCATTATAAAAGAGAAAAAATGTATATTTATTAGATAAATCACCCCCATAAAGAACTTGACGAACATTTATTTTATTCCTTTCTTCTTCCACTCATTGTATATGTGATGTGGATAATTAGGGTTAAAAATAGGATTTTTGGTTAAGTCAACATTTCAATGAACACTGGCAATAGTTCTTAGGTTCCATTAGATCCCCGAGATTCAACACACACCAATAGGTAAGAACAAGGAAATGCATATGATTCAATCTTACCAAGCACATGAGGAACTGTTCTATCATTCTAATGGTTCACTAAAACCCCACCATACCTAACAAAGGGGAAGAGTGTAAATAAATTGGTTATGTTGGCTGATCTGGGAACAATAAGAACTATTCTTTCATTTCATTGTTCTCTGAATGTTTGATCTCTACACAAGGGCACAAAAGGGTTTAATTGATTGTTGAAGGCCCAAAGGGGATGTTTTAGTGTTCCTCATGTTCTCTAATTCACTAAATGGCCCAAAAAAGCATTCACAACCCATAAAAATCTACAGTTAGCTCCTTTTAGTTGTTTTCTTTGTCCAAGCTGATATTTTATCATATAAGGATAAAATAAGTAGGTTTTCATGCAAGAAAAAATTTCGACATATAAAACTCATGATTTTTCTATCTTTTATTGATCATAATTTCATGTATGTTTTTTTCCCCTCATTATCTATATAAACTCCATGGAATTCATTGTAAAATATATCTATACTACTTCTATTCATCATTCCAAAAAAATTAATCTTCTAAGTGGAAGAGAAAGGGTCAAAAGATATATCGGTTGGTTGTGGTTGGGCCTGCTAGTTTTTGTACTTGTTTCACCTCTTATATTAATAGAGTTATGTTTTCCTTCTCATTACCTGTAATTTGTGAAATTTAATGTTTTTATGATAATTTTGAACTTCTAGTATTGTTTATCCATGGTTTTGTAGTTTAAATTTCATGTCATATTACAAGAACATGTTGATTTATAGGTCATATCTTATGTTTGACTAAATTTTTTGAGGTGTCAGTTGTGGAGTCTAAAAAAATTACCCTTTTAGAGCTATTTATTTTCCCTTATCTATTTTGTTACAAATTACAAACCTTTATGTGAAACACTTATGCATTAGTTTCTCAATTTGTGAGTTTTGTAATGTTTGTTAGATCCTTTTATCCATATATATGGTTCAAAGCATCCCGAGATCCTAAAATTTTCTAGTGTATCACCATATTTTTAGTTTTTTCCTTAATTCCTTCTCCCTTTTACTAGTTCATTCCCTTAATTAATCTTAGGAACATAATTATTATTACGTTTTATGCTAGGGGAACTAACCCTCTCTCGAGATTCACTTTAACATGTAGGTCACCAATAACCTAGGATTGTTTCCATCTTATCAATTAAAAGGAGAGGCTCTGCACTTTTGCTGACCATTTTGATCCTTTGTATTGTTGGCACCATCTTTAAAGAATTATCCTTGGTTCCTTGGTGTTATCCTTCCATTCCCATGTTATTCCTAATTTGTTCCTTTATCTTGATTTTTGTTTCATTAACACAAGTGACATAAACCTTATCATCACATGATTTTATTCCTTGGTTCACTAAATTACTTAGCACTTTTTTTAAGAAGACTTGAAGGGATGCTAAGGTTTATTTACAGGTTTTAAGGGATTCAAGGAATAATTGTATACTTTTGTTGTGCTCCTTGGTGTTTTCTTTCCTTTATACTTAAAAAAACTTTCGGAGGATGACTTCTAGGGTTAGTGATGTTCCAAGTGTTTTTGGAAATTTTCAAGAAGAAGGAAGGGTTTAGAAGGTTGAATTAAAGGTTTTATGTTCATCTTAAGTGATTTTGGCATAATAATGAGTGAACAAGGAGTGAAAAGTTTATTTACAGTGTTTTATAGTATTTTATCCATTTATAAAGATTTAGAACTGTTGTATTTACTTTACCCCTCTACTTACACTCCCTACAAGACCAAACACTTAGATGTTTTTAATACAAAAACCTTCTCTATTGACAAGTCAGATTTTATGGGAACTATGGGAATAATTATTTTGTTCCACCTCTTCTCTTGTTCCCAAATTCCTCCATTTCACTAATTTTTGCCTTCCCTTCATCCATCAATTATATCGAGTCTTTTTGGAACTTCGGGATTTATTCTTGTGTTCTAGGAATTTTCCACTTCCCTAACTTCTCTAATTCACTTACCCTAATCTTTGTTGGTTATTTTAGAATCCACCGAATAAATGGAATGTTCCACATGTTCCCCATTTCTTCCCCTTTCATGCATTTTCGAGCTCCCGCCTTTCATCGAATAAATTGGGCCCAAGTGGAACAACTTGAAACATTTTCTTGTTACTCCATTCCTCTACTTCCTTAACCATCCACCATTTCCTCATTCATCAGTGAAATTGGCCCCAACATAGACCATTGGAATAATTCCCTCATTCCATGAGTTCCTCACAAACCTTCCTTCTTTTCTTTAAACCCTTAATCAAGACAATTGGCCCAATACATCACTCAAGGAATGTACCGTTGTTCCACTACTTCCATGATTTTTTGTTTTTGTGATGGACCAATGAGGAGATAACATGTGATAATTTTTGAATCTTCTAAAAGAAAATATAATTTTCCCCAAGTTGTGGGACCTTGCACACTTGGGATAGATCTCTAGAAAGGTCGGTTCCTCTATCTAATTATACTACTACTGCTACTCCTAGTGCTGAAAGGGAAAACTAAGCTAACAATGCCAAGGGACTAGGGATAAAAGGATAACATGAAAGGAAACTACACTAAAAGGTGATAACACTAGAAAAAGAGGGATGAACACTATCTGTTCTGAGAAAAATGAAGGAAATGTGTGAAAGAAGGCTAGGCACGTGTAGCACAACTTAAAAAACGTATTTACCATATCAAGTTTCATGGAACACAACTAAATAAGGAGTGGAAGGGATGTAAAATGGCACAACAAACACACAAATGCAAAAGAAAAGGTAAGAAGAAGGAATGTAAACATGTTAGGACAAAGAATAGTCACAAAATGATGCTTCTTATTACTTCTAAAAATGCACAAAGCTATTATAATGGTGAAAGAGGTCGATATCCACATGCAAGAGCCAGATCTAGAGGTCTACAACTCAAAATATAAAATATGAAGTCCTTAGCAAAAAGCATAAGGATCCAAAATGTCCAACATTAATAATGAGCCCAACTCTTACATTTATAGATGAATCCATGGAAGAAGAAGAGAAGAAGGAGGGAAACCCAAATTTGAAATACAACCACCAACAAGAAGCATTTAATGCCTATAAATCCACCTACAAATCTATGTCAAATACATTTCCCCAAGTCTGTTTGGCATGTTGGAGAAGGAAGGAGGGTGGATCATATCAAATCGGGTGGTTGAAGCAATCAGATCTACTCTCATTAATGCCTAGAAAGATGTTTTCCCATTTCTCACCTACCAGATCCACCAAGAATTTGAATTTGAATGTTTAGCACTATAGCCTATGTCAAGCTATATTGATTGAGACTAGGCACATGTTGATCGGAGCTTTGTATAGAAAAATATATGGTTGTCAAAGATTTTTAGAGCCATCTGGGGCACACAAGACACATGGCACACATGGATTGGCTAAAAGGAAGACCAATTGTGTAAATTTCTTTGTCATTTCTACCATGTTTCACTCATTGATTTGTTGTCAAGATTTGATTCCTTGTTGGCACGTGCTTTGATTGGTTGCATGTGGCACACTCAAGCATGTCAAGAATGACATGTGGCATAGAAAGGGTGCGCAAAGGAGGGTGCAAAAGATATGCATGTGGAAGAATGAGGCAAAAGAAGAAAAAGGAAGGTGTGCACAGCATGATGAGGAAATGAGGAAAAATGTGAGCAGAGAAATGGCATGGTCAAGGTGCACAACTATTACAAGATAAATGTGTGAGGAAGAGAAGGCCAAGGGGACTTAGGATATGAAAAGTGTGGAAAGGTGGTGCAAGGATGGAACAAAGAGGAAGAGGAATGGAAGATGCACATGAATGCAAGGGGAAAACAAAGAGGAAAAGGAAAAAGAAAATGGAAGGGGGGAGGAGGAAATGGCACATGGGAAAAATGCAACCAAGGGAATGTGCCAAGTGAACTTGAGCATGTGCAACCTTGCAATGAAGAGCTCAAAGCCAGAAATGTATACAAGTTATCTAAATAACTAGGAGAGTTATTTGGATAACAATTTTGGTGACTTTGGGGCCATCTACCTACTAGATGAAGGAGATCAGTAGCCTAAAGCATCCATTGGGCATGGATTCTATTATAATCATGAAATTTTGATTTGTAACTTTGAAGAACTACCCTGAAGTCACTTGAAGGATCATTTCTTGACTCTATTCTAAATCCTACAAACTATTGAAAATTGTTCGACATCCTGGAAGAAAAAGAAGAGCATGCACAGAAGCAAGCATGCGAGAAGAAAGAACTATGTACAAAAAAACAAATGTGCATGTAGTGCACTTAGAGGAATTGAAACTACTCTAATATATACAAAATGATGCAGCAAAACTTAATGGAAGGGTTTGAGATAGATCCCATTTATTGGGATTTGTAGCACACCTCCATCAAGATGAGTTAACTCAAAGAGTTAGCCTCTTTACATGATCTAATGATGATGTATGGGCCACTCCAAAGTGCATCAAACTTTGAATGGTGCCTTAGTTTAGCTCTCTATCACATCCCATTTTAAACCAAGTCCCCAAATTTGAAATTTTGAGGCCTAGCCTTTCTATCAAACCATTTCTTTGTTGTTTGTTGATGTTGTTCTAGCTTGATCATGGCAAGAGTTCCTTAATTCTTCAAGATTAACTAGCTCTTCCATTCTGATTTCTCTTTGGTCTACACCTTCAAATTCCAACTGTTGGGAAAGCACCAATGAGTTCAACTCTAGCATCAAAGGAAGGGTAGCCTCTTTTCATAGAAAAGCTTAAAGGAAAGTTCCTATTTCCTTTTTAATTGTGATTCTATCTTCCCAAAGCACACGAGACCTTTGTATGCCACTGTCTTTGGCTAATGTTCATTGTGCATTTCATGATCCTGATCAGGTTCTTGTTTGTTGACTCTTCGCCAAACCATTTCCTTGGGGGTAATAGTTGGAAGAAGTCTTTAGATAGATGCCCAGATTTAGAGCCCAATCAGTGATTTTGGTCCCAAGGAAGGATTTTGCATTATCAGAGATAATGGTTTGAGGAATGCCAAACCTTGTGACTATACCTTTGAGAAAGTCAAGGATGACTGAATCGGTTGATTCCTTTGAGCATGACAACTTCTATCCATCTAGTGAAGTAGTCCATAGTAGCTATCAACACCCACTTGTGTCCAGTGCTTGAAGGTGGATTGATCATGCCTATGAAGTTGAGACCCCATTGTGCAAAAGGTTGATCTGCACTTGGATTGGTTGGAGGGGAAGCATTACTCAATCTCTTCTTTTCCTACAAAGAAAGTGCATTCCTTGCATTTTTGACCCACTTGTGTGCATCTACAAACAAAGTAGGCCAAAATATTCCTACCATTATGATCTTCATTGTTGTAGTTTTGGTAGAAAAGTGTCCACCAGAGAATCCATCATGAAATTTTGCTAACACTTTTTCAGTCTACGCATCATTGATACATCTTAACAACATGCCATCAAGATTTTTCTTGAAGAGAAGTCCATCAATCAAAACATAAGGGATAGATTGTAACCTCATATGTCTTCTCTTTTCCTTTTTTTAAACCAGGAGGGTATGCACCCTCGAAAAGGAATGTGATCATGTCCTTCATCCAGTCATGTGCACCAGGATCTATATTCTGCTCAAGTTCTTGCATGCGGGAGATCCTCATCCAAAAATAATGAAGTCTCAG
The DNA here is from genome assembly GCA_018340775.1 of Taxus wallichiana var. yunnanensis. Taxonomy (NCBI): domain Eukaryota; kingdom Viridiplantae; phylum Streptophyta; class Pinopsida; order Cupressales; family Taxaceae; genus Taxus; species Taxus wallichiana. The sequence goes on from CM031242.1 coordinate 247,436,513, forward strand.
ATTCATTCTTGTGTATCCTCAACAATCTTGCTTACAGAGCACACTACCTCTTACCAGTTTTGTGGCTTTGATAGTCACATCATATTCCATGATTTTGGTCACCCATCATGCTCTCTTTTCACTTGATTTTGCTCCCATGATGAAGTCTCTAATAGAAGAGTGGGAGACTAACACCTTGATATGATTTTGGTGAGCATACTTTTGAATTTCTTGAGTGCACGTGCATGATGATGAAAGACCTACTTCTCCATGTGACTATATTTTAATTCATAATCCTTCAAGCATCTGGCTGAAGAAAGCCACTGGTTGTTCCAACCCTTGTTCATTTTCTTGTGTTAGGACAACAACAACACTCACATCAGCACCATAAGCATAAAGGATAAAATCCTTTGAATAATTTGGGTTGATGAGTGTTGGCACAAAAAATTTCTTGCTTGATTTTTTGAAGCTTTCTCTTCCTTCTTTGTCCATCTAAGGCTATGTCCTTCTTGAGCATCAGGGTGATGGGCCTTACTAGTCCTAAAAAGTTAGGAATAAAATGCCTAACAAAATTGATCTTACCAGGAAGGATTGCAAGGGCCTTTTTGTGTGTGAAGGGAAAGAGCTAGGATGGCTGAAATGCACTCAGGATCAATTGTGATGCCATCCTTTGAAACCACATGGCCCAAAATATTTCCTGTGCCACTAAAAAATTACACTTCTTGGGGTTAAGGGATACCCCAAATTTTCTACATCTCTCAAATACTTTCTCTAGGTGCACCATATGATCCTCACTCTTCTTTGAGAAGATATTATGTCATCAAGGTAAACCAAGATGAACTCATTGATGTAACCTTTGAAGGAAATGTCCATGGCACATGCTGAAATGTAGTGCTTGCATTTTGATAGACCAAAGGGCATATTTTGATATGCATATGTTCCCCACTTGGTTGTAAATGTTGTTTTGAATTGATCCTCTTCCTTGACCAGATCTGATTGAAACCTGAATACCCATCTAACATTGAGAATCTTTGCACACATGCAACCACAGTCTGTAGAATCTTCTCCATTGAAGGAAAAGGATAATGATCCTTTAGAGATGCCTTGTTTAAATCTCTAAAATCAACACAGAGTCTGATTTCACCATTCTTCTTACACACTGGAACTAGATTCATGACCCAAGTAGAGTACTTGATGGGAAAAATAATTTTCACCTCAATGAGTTTGGATAATTCCTTTCTCATGAGGGGTCTATCTTTGATTGACTAGTCATTGTTTCTTTTTCTAATGGGCTTGATACTAGGATCAAGGTCAATGGAGTGTTGAGAAACACTTGGATCAAAACCTTTGAGGTCTTCATACTCCCATGAGAAGATATATCACTGTATTTTTGACAGAGAGAGATGAAGGCCTATTTTTCATCATGCACACAAGTTTACTTGAGAAAAACTCTTTTCCATGCATAATAGTGATTGGGGAGTAATCTTCTTGTTGCATGCATGCATATATATTTTTTCACCCTTGAACTCATCATCAGGGATAAACATTTTCTCTAAGGTGACCAACCCTTTAGGAAACTTATTTGACTTTAGTTGAATCACTTGGTCACCATAGTTGTCATGCAAGTCATCTTGCATGCTTGATGAGAACTCAACTTCATTTTGAATGAACTAGATGATCTGTGTGTCATCACTTTCAAACACTTTCCAGCTGGTATTGTTGTCTAGAATGGATGGTCTAATCACCATCTTAATGTGTTGAGTGTTTCCTTTGACAAAGTCCTCAAGAGAGAGAGAAACTATGAAAACCAAGCACGACCATTTGATCAACTTCCTTATTCATTTTACGTGGCACCACCTATATATATTTAGAGCATCAAATCTCTCAAGGAGGTCCCAAACTCTATGTTTATAAGCTTTGAGAAGCTTATTATTTTCTTGAACTTGTTGGTAACTTGGTGGATAACCAATTTTGTATCCCCAAAATCTCAAAGCACCTTAATCTTCTTCTTTTCAAAATAAGAAGGCCATGCACCAATGCCTCATACTCTGCCACATTGTTAGAACATGTGAACTATAACCTATGAGTGAAGAATAATTTCTCATCCTTAGGAGAAATGAGAAAAACTCCTACTCCCACACATTTCTACTTCTAGATCCATCAAAGTATAATTCCATAGACCAGGTTCACTTGGTCTTTCTTGAGCATGCATGTGGAAACACAACTTCTTCTTCAAGAATGTAGTAAGTACCAAGCCTAGTTTCATAAGCTTCTAGTTCTTCAACATATGGGTCAAATTTATGGTGCCTCTCTACCCATTCATCAAGTACTAGATCAAGAATAGAAGGTGGAAGAGGATGCTCTTTAGAGAACTAAAGCTTGTTCTTCTTGGATTAAATAGTTGGCTTGGAGAGGGATGGGACATATGACTCTACATGATAGGAAAATATTGGCTCATCTTGTATGGTAAACCGGTACCATACCTTGTCTTGAGTAACATATGAGACCAATCAAAAGACAAGTAACCACCCACTTTTGTAGTAAATTCTCTTGATAGACATAGGGAAAACAAAGGAGGTAAGTCAATGATAGATACATCTTGAGTTATGGTGAGGCTTGGACATGCATGAAGGGTTAACTCAAGATCCTTGATGATTCCTAGGGTAGTGATAGTTGAACCATCAAGTTGTAAGACTCCTTTTGTCAAGGGGCTATACTTAAGACCTAAGACATCAACTATCTTCTTAGGCATGACAAAAGTACTAGCACCCGAGTCAATCATGTAATTATGGACACTAGGTGTTTTTCCTATGATCAAAGACATATAGAAGGGTGGGGTTTTAACAAATTTACTTACTTTCTTCTCCTCTTCTTGGTAGATGTTGATAGAAGCACACAGTTTGTGAATAGTTGGATCAATGCATGTGAAGTTGGGACATGGGCCTCATGTAGTAGATCATCCCATTGAGATGGAATGGTTAGAGCATCCCACATTGTGACATTTATATTTGTCTTCTTCATCTAGTCCACAATGCTAAATGGAAGACCCATGACTTGTGCATTTGGGGTACAATGACATCCTTTCTTGACTTGTTGGGGTGGAAGGGAAGGGCCTTTAGCTGAAGCTGAGGCTTGACCTACCAAAGGAGGGGCACACACTACTTCTAGAGGAGCTTTGCATGGAGCCTCTTGTGTAGGGATTTGAGAACTTTTACTACTGGATGCCCTTAGCTGCATCTTTTTACTTTTGAGGGTCTACTTGTGTTGTTGGAATTGTGACCTGCGCACCAAACTCAGCATTCTCTTCTTGTATCTTGTGTTTTCCACAACTTGGGCATGTGGTCTGCTTGTATCCTCTATAGCTTGGTTGATTACACAAAATTCCTCAGTGCCAAAGAACATCAAATTTTCCTCTGGAGAACTTCTGGCCTTTCTTGGTTCTCTATTTTAGGGGCACTTGTTTGAAGGCTCACAAGTTGAAGCATTTTGGATCATGTAGGCTTGTGCACGCACAAACATTGGCATAATGATATTGACTATGAGGCATGTTGTAAGGGAAGCACCATTCGAATCCTGTGCCAAATTGTTCTGAAACTAGAACAAGCACTGACTTGTTGCACTGGGTGTTGGAAGAGAGGGCGGGAGGAACAACTTGCAAGGGAAGATGTGCATTAGCATGCCATCTATCATTCTATTGGTTGGGCACATATATTTTGGTTTCCATATTGATTCCACCAAGGTTGATTCTTTGGCTATGCACCTGATTAGAACTACCTCTATAGGCTTGCACCTATTGTTTTCTCTAATGATATGACCTTGTTTGACAAATTTCTAATCAAGGTCTTCAATTCTTCATCTTCTTTTTTTGCATTGGAGAGTAGGATGTTGATGCAATAGGTTGTGCACTTTTTCTCAGGAATAGGAATAGGGGCCACAAAAGGTTGGGGTGCTTGTGACATTTCTGGGAACAAGGGCATATGTGGTCTAGGAGCTATCTTTCCCACTTGAATAAGACTATTTTTCTGCCCTTACTTTGCAATATTATAAGTGGCTGGTAAAGTCCTACCTCCCATGGATTGAATCATGACTGAGATATCATTGTTCAACACCTTTAGATAATATAAAAAAGCATGTTGGGTTATAGGTCTTACCACAAGAGGGATTTTGTCCCAAGTCTTCTAAAATTTGATGTTGAAATCAGTCATCTACTCATTGGGTGCCCTCCTTGTTGTTGTCAGTTGCTCCACCAAAGATAGGTGATCTGACTTATCTTCAAAATAATTACAAAGAGTTGTTCCAAGCTCATCCTAGGTGGCAATAGATCCAAGTCTCAAGCCTCGGTACCATTGAAGTGCACTTTTCCTTTGAAAGAGGCCATAAAGTAGCCTAACTACTACATCATCATGTGTGATCAAATAGAGTGAACATACATTTTCTATATCCTGGATATGCTCTTGAGGGGTGACTTGATTCTCACTAGTAAAGTATGGAATACTTTTGAGTGTGCCATTTGGCATATCATGTTGCATGGCCAAAACCAGGGGACTTCCTCGTGAAGTTAGCAAAGTTCCTTAGTGGAGGAGGTGGTTGATGTGCCATTGTAGGGTGTGTTGTTATTTTTTTATGAGGAGGAGTTGAATGGGTGCATGCACACTGGAGATGGAGATGCACATGGGATTTTGGAATGAAATCTTCTCGGGGATAGCTGGAGGTACTCAAAAGAATCTTCAGCTTTGCACACTTCTCCTTGTATGCACTCTTCTCATGAAAGGCACTCAAGGATGCTAAAATAGAGATCTAAAATGTTGGGAGTCATCTAGATGTGTTGAAATGAGCCTCCAAAGGCTAAAATACTAAGTCCACACACCAAAACTTAGCAATATGAAATTTAAGCTTTCATTTTGGTCCCACCAGCATGCCAAAAACTGTTGGTCATCAAACTTGCACCCATGTCTCGGATCTGGAAGAACCGAGTCATTTTGTGACAACAATGGAACCATCCCCAAGTTGTGGGACCTTGCACGCTTGGGACAAATCTCTAGAAAAAGGCCAGGTTCCTCTATCTATTTCTATTACTACTACTACTCCTAGTGTTGAAAAGGAAAACTAAGCTAATAATGCCAAGGGACCAAGGATAGAAGGATAACATGAAAGGAAACTACACTAAAAGGTGATAGCACTAGAAAAAGAGGATGAACACTATCTGTTCTGAGTGAAAATGAAGGAAATGCATGAAAGAAGGCTAGGCATGTGTAACACAACTTAAAATGTATTTACCATATCAGTTTCATGGAACACAACTAAATAAGGAGCTGCAAGGGATGTAGAATGGCACAACGAGCACACAATGCAAAAGAAAAGGCAAAGAAGAAGGAATGCAAACACATTAGGATAGAGAATAGTCACAAAATGATGCTTCTATTACTTCCAAAAATGCACAGAGCTATTACAATGGTGAAAGAGGCCGATATCCACATGCAAGAGCCAGATCTAGAGGTCTACGACTCAAAATACATAAAATATGAAGTCCTTAGAAAAATGCGTAAGGATCCAAAATGTCCAACATTAATAATGAGCCCAACTCTTACATTTATAGATGAATCCATGGAAGAAGAAGAGAAGAAGGAGGGAAAACCTGAATTTGAAATACAACCACCAACAAGAAGCATTTAATGCCTATAAATCCACCTAAAATCTATGTTCAAATACATTTCCCCAAGTTTTTTTGGCATGTTGGAGAAGGAAGGAGGGTGGATCATATCAAATCGGGTGGTTGAAGCAATCAGATCTACTCATTAATGCCCAAAAAGACATTTTCCCATTTCTCACCTACCATATCCACCAAGAATTTGAATTTGAATGTTTAGCACTATAGTCCATATGTCGCTATATTGATTGAGACTAGGTGTGCATCGATCAGAGCTCTGTAGAAAAATATATGGCTATCAGAAGATGTCAGAGCTATCTGGGCACACAAGACATGTGGCATGCACGTGGATTGGCTTAAAGGATGACCAACTGTGTAAAATTTTTGTCATTTTTTCCACGTGTCACTCATTGATTTGTTGTAAGGATTTGGTGCCTATTGGCGCACTTTGACTAGTTATGTGTGGCACACTCAAGTGTAACAAAGGATGACATGGAATGGAAAAGCATGAAGGAAGGCACAAAAATAATGCATGTGGAAGAATGAGGCATGGGAAGGAGGTAGAAGGAAGGAATGCAACAGGACACATTGGATCAAGTTCTAGGCACGCTGTAGAATGAATGCAATGTGGATAGGAAAGTGGAAGCATAGGAAATGTGTGTTGAAGCAAGTGGGGAAGATGGAACAAAGAGGAAAAGGAATAGGGAAGAAGGGGAAAGTGTGCAAGGTGCCTGTGAGGAAAATAAAGGGGTGCACGAGGAAATGCAACCAAGGGAATGTGCCAAGTGAACTCCTATTTTTACCCCAAATGATTCTAGAATCAGAATATGCATCTCTTAACCCCACTAAACGAAGAATATATGATATATTCATTATGGAGTAGACATTTATCATTATTTCTCTCTTTCTTATCCCTAATTACATGTTTCTTCATTGAATTCACCTCAAAGAACATGGATCACCATATTGACCATTGATTGGGCATCTAAGAAGGCATATTATTCTAGGTTTTGGACATTATTGTATAAAAATGAGGGATTTTCATCACTTTCTTTCTGCTAAAGAGGGAGAGATGGCTAGTTATTGGGATTTTTCTTCTGGATTTGGGATTTCTATTTTCTGTTGAATTCTATAAAGTATTGATTAATTTTGGTTCTATTTTGATTTTATGCTAAGGTGGTTACAATTGTACATACATTAGTAGGATTTCAAAATGTGTGTGTGTGTGTGTGTTTCCTTGTCTCCTTTTGCAAATAAATACACAGGATTAGATTGCCATGTTTATGTCTATTATCTCTTATTGATAATAGATCTAAAATGATTAAACCTTTTTCTCCTTTGTAATATTTTTTTATCATGCTCAAAAACTATAGGAAGCATTTTTTAGTGGTTGCTTAATTTGGGGAAAAAAATTTGTATTGTAGTGCATACTTTGCAACATTTTATTTAGTTATAAATTCCTTTCTACATTTTTGGGGAATGAACATCTACTATATTATAGTGTCTTTTAGTGTTATGTATTTTACATGATCAACACATGAAATTTAATTATCAAATTTCTGTAATAGGGTTTTAGGTATTATTATTTATTTATTTTCCTATTTGGGTTTCCATGAAGGAAAGTAACATATGAAGGTTGATTTTATTTTTATTTCAGGTTTGGATGTGAGAAAATTATCAAGCCATTATGATTAATTCAGTTAATTTCTCCCTTTAGTCCACCATTCTCAATTCCCCCTTTCATTTAAACTATCTTTTTGTCCTACCTCAATGCAAATTTCATCACCATTACATACCCAACATGCTATCTACTAGAAAATCACATAACCATTACATATTTTGAGTGTGTTCTCCTTGTTCGAAATATTAGCATGCTAAGCATCATTACATGCAAAATTGTCAAAAATTCCTTTAAAAGTGGTGTTTGTGATAACATTTCATCTATCTTTAGTAGCTTGTGTCATAGTTCCCAAATTTTTTTGGTTCTTCTTTTAAAACTCTCTTGAGTGAGTACTTTGTGTATTTAGTGGTTGCACTTGATTTTAGATGGAACTTCCCAACAAGTTTTTGGGCTTGAATCATAACACATCCATCCCTCTTTTAGGATACACCTTGGGTCCTCTCACCCAAGTTCAAGATGATTTATAAGTATCAAGTGGACAACCACACCCTTAAAAAGTGCATGCCTTTCATTCCCACAAGGATTCATCACGAAAATAATATAGGTATCTCCCAAGCTATAAACAAAAAATAAACAATCATATCTTCCTCCCTTCCTCCCTCTTTATGCAAATATGTTACTTAGTATTATTTTTGGAGTGTTAGATTAGGAACCAACACTCTCATTGGCATCATTTCCGATACCTCGTTGCATCGGTTTCGTTATGAAGTTGTTGTCGATATTTTGATTGTAATCCAAATAGGTTTTATCGATTTATGGTTTTCTTGCATGCTCTATTTTTAGTCAATACCACCAACAATATTTTGGTGCCACTTTGTTAGGGACTTAATTATCTTAGTTCAGCTATGAGACCATTTCCGGGATTTGAGTGAGATTTAAAATAAGTGTATTAGTTAGTGGTGTTATTAAATGCTCTATTTTCCTGTCAACACCACCAAAAATCTACTTGTGTCATTTTCAAGGATCCAATTATTTCATTTTAGTTTTGAGACCATTGGTAGGGTTTTTGAGATTAATTCAGACATGTTCTATCATTTAGTAGTGTTCTTGAATGTTCTATTTTACCGTCAACACCACAAAAATCTCATTGGTGCCATTTCTAGGTAATTCAAGGAACATTGAAGGTTGGTTTATCATTCTTTTCTTCAAATAAGTTTTATCGAGAATATATTAACTAGATTTATACAATTTTTTAGGTTATTTTTCTTAAAAAGAGATATTAGAAGAAAAAGTATTATTTCTCATAATTTATAGGTTTTAACAATATTTAGTTGTGATCCCCTATTTTTATTATTCATGGTTCATAAGAGTATATCACATGATCTACTCGGTGTTGTTTTTGATAAAAGTATTACATCGGTTTTCAAGGTCAATATATGATTTCTATAGTGTAAAATATAGTGGCAACATCAATACATTTGTTGTGTTAGATAAATGTCTATTATTACTATATTTGTTTGTGAATCATATTTTCAAGATTATATGTGTTCGGTCTTCATTCATATCATATTCTATAGATTAACTATTCCTTGAGCTAGATACTTTGCATTGGAGAAGGAGACAATTTTTGTAATCAAGTGTTTATAAAATTTGATGAGGTAAGAGTCTATAATATCTTATCATAGTATTGTTGATCCTATAATTGAAAATTTTGTTGTTAACAACATGGATCATTTTCCTCCAAGATCCCCTTTTATATTTAATGCATTTAGAACTATAAATTTTTAGGGCATCTTAGGGTATGATAATAAGCTTCCAGATGTAATCATAACTATACTTCCCAAAATTCTAGGAAATAATGTCATTTCTGGTGAGAAAAATCTTATATTATTTGAAAATATCATTGATGATTATGAATTAGAACATGAATATGTTTTCCTAAAGTTTTTTGTACACACATTAGAAAAGGATGCACATGATTGGTTTAATTCCTTTCCTTATAGTTTGATAAATTCTTGGGATGAAATGATGAATGCCTTTAGAATTCAATATTTTTATAGGACTTTCTCTAGCTTCCCCTATGTCAATTTGAAAACATTAATAAAAACCCAAGTGAATGTGTACAAGACTTTAACACTATATTCAATAAAACCTTAATGAAACTTCTAATAAACTTGAGACCAAGTGAATAATCCTATTTAATAAATTATTGTGATGTATTTGATAAGAAGGAAGCATACATTTTCAGAGAAAATATCTTATGAATTTGAGGAAATAATTTTCTATGGAAAATAAATTTGATAATAACATCACAGAAGATGATAAAAATAAAAAGAGAAGGTTTCAAATCAATCAATCTAGAGAAGAAGAAATTTTTAAAAGAATCAATTTTGGAAGAATTGGTTAACAATCTAGTTTAAAATAAAAATTGGATTGAATAGATTGATTGGTGCATATCCTCTAAGTGTTTCATGCCTCATAGTCCTTGTGAAAAACTTGATATTACTAATGTAGTTGTTGAGTATGAATCAAAATATGATGGTGCCTTCATACTTAATGATCAAGTGAACATTGATAATGGTGCTACCTCATTTGATATTTTATGTTCCAAGACAACAAGTATTTGTTTGTTAGTTGTTAATAATTTATGTTGTTTTACACTTGAGGTTGATGATGTAATAAATTTGGATAAAAATAATAACATTCTTAATCATGACTTCAGATACCTAAGAAATGTAATGTTTGGAAAGTTTGATGTGAGGATTCCTTGAAAGGAAGATATGAAGTTGTTAATAAATAAATGGCTTGATCAAGATAAAGAGTACAAGTTGATAAGTGAAAAACAAAGAATCTATGATCTTATGTAAAATACTGAGAAACTTACATTGGATAATGATATCAAGGGTGTTTTTAGGAAAAATTTGCTATATGAAAATTTGGTTGAGAAACCATATGTTGATATACCTTATGTTATTCCTAGTTCTGATTTTTATAATAGTGGTATTGATTTGGAAGAACACATTAAGGAAACTTGTGATGAACCCAATTTTAATAAGTTTCATGATCCTTCTTGCATTCTTCAACATGAAGAAACTTAGATTGAATTTGGTAATGAGTTAGTTGTTCTAATTTCTAATTTTGAGATCCTTTGATTTGACTTGGGTGTATGAGTTGTATTTCCCGGGATATTTTTTAACATGTTGGTTGGTTCTTCTTTGTGCTTAGTGTATCATGGTGAGAATCATAGTACTGATATATATCAAATTTCAATTCCTTATTTACCATTTGGTGATGATAATTTTAACGTGTCATTTAATTTTAAACCATATTTTTTATCAAATTGTTTTTCCTTCTCCATGTTTAAATGAAGTTTATCTTTTCATAAGACCCTTGAGTTATAAAACAAAGTTAACGAATGTTTTTATCAATTTAATGAGTTCAATTAGGAGCCAATTAATTTTATGCCTTTGGTGGAACATCCTAAGCAAAAAAATAAACCTAGTTTGAACAAGGAAAAAATCATTTGATACTTGATGTAATTCTCTTGTTTACGAGAATAAATGTTCCTAAAAAAATTAGATGCATTTTCAATAGAAAAGATTTGTTTTGAATATCCCTTTAATGGTGTTGAGAAATAAGTGATCAAGTTGGATCGAATGATAAGTGGGTGCATTGATTGCAAGTTTGGTACTTGTAATAAACTTAAGAAAGTCTGTTTTAGTGGAAAATTAAGTGAAAATTAGAAAAAAACTTACACCAAACTACTAAAGAAGTACCAATAATGTTTAGCATGGTCATACCCTCAGCTAAGAATTGAAGAAGAAAACTTTGGCCAACATTTCTTTCTATTGAATTTTGATCATGTTCGTTTCTTGAGTTTTACTTCTAGTGTTGATATTGACACAACCTATGCTTTATGTTGAACACAAAACTACACAATCCTAGAACATAGGATATTTTGAGTAGGTTTATCTACATTGTTTCACTTAACAAACATTTTCTTAGCCTCCATGCAACAATTAAAGACTCAATTGTTTTTGGGATCTTGGATATTATTAATGTAACTTAATGGTCATATGGATTGAAAGAGATCCTTGTATAGTGTATAGTTTCCTTTTTATGTTCCCCTTTTTTGTTCTTGGAAGGTTTTTATAACTCATTTGATATGAAATTGCAAGAAATTAAGAGTTTTAAATTTTAATTCTTTTCCCAATAGATATGCACATGGTCTACTTCATCCATGAGTTCTTCTATAGTTATTTGAACACCCACTGGGATGTCCACCCCTGAACTAGAGCCAATATTGGTTACCATTTTGATCCTTTGTATCCTTGGCACTATATTTATAGAATCCTCCTTTCTTTTTGTGTTAGCTTTCCATTCCCCATGTTGTTCATCATCTATTCCACATATTTTTCCTCTTTCTTGTAAAATTATTCATTTACACTTTAATATAAACCTTTCCATCACCTTATTTTGTTCTGTTGTTCCCTAAATTAGTTATCACTTTAAGGTTCATTTATAGGTTAAAGTAATTCCAAGAAATATTTTATAGTTCCATGGGAATTTCATACTTTGATGACCTTTCAGAGGATGACTTAAAGGGTTGGTGATGTTCGAATTGTTTTTGGCATTGTTCAATAGGAAGGAATGGTTTCCCATATTGAATGGTAGACTTGATGTCCATCCTAAGTTCTTGTGGAATAATCAAGAGAGAAAAAGGAGTGCATAGTTGATTTGTAATGTTTTATCCATTTGCAAAGCTTTGAAAATTGCTTTATCTAATTTCCCCATTTTCTTACACTCCTTCAAAGCCAAAATCTTAGCTATTTTTCTGAAAAAAACTTCTCTATCATGAAATTTAGATTTTTTGGGCACTGTGGGAAAATTTCATGTTATTTCACCTCAGCTTTAGTTTTCCCGCTTCATTTATTTCACTAATTTTCTCCCTTCCCTTCACTCACCGATTATATTGGGTCTTCTTAGAACTTGGGGAATTGTTCTTATGTTTGGGCCATCCCCGATAACCTAACTTCTAAGCCTCACTACCTATACCTCCATTGGTTAAGTTAGAGTCCATCGAAACAAATGTAACATTTCACATGTTCCCTAGTTCTTAGCCTTCTGATATTTTAAAACTCTTACCCTTCATCGGATAAGTCAAGCATGATTGGAACATCCTTAATAGTTCTCATGTTCCCGCATTAATCCACTTATGTGACTACCCAAAATATAACACTCGGGGTAAATTCTATTGTTCCAATATTTTCCTAATTTTATGATTTTCCCACCAGGACTAAAGAGGAGGTAACATGTGGCAATTTTTTAACTTCTAAAGTAAAATGTAGTTTTCAAGTGCCCAATTGCATTTTGAAACTTTTTTCTGATAAATTTTGTTTTTGAATCCATTTTCAATATAATTTGTTGCATTAGGAGAATATTGGATTTGAGGAATATTATGCATTTGTTATGCATATTTTAACTCTAAAATTTTGGGCAAGAAAACATCATCTTCATGAATGAAATGGCATATACATCACCTCAAAATCCTCTCTTTAAACCCTATTTCAACCCTAGATGCTTCTACAATCGAGAATATGCCCCTCTTGACCCCACCAAATGAAGAATGGATGATCTAAGCATTTTGGAGTGGAAAATTTGCATTATTTCCTCTCTCTTCTCCCTAGTTACATTCTCATTCATTTATTTCTCCTCAAAGCATGTGGATCAACATATTTACCATTAATTGGGCATCTATAAGGCATACTATTTTAGGTTTTATACATTATTGTATATAAGTGACAAATTGTCTTCAATTTTTTTTTCTAAATAGGGACATCTAGTTGGTTGTTTTGGTTTTCCACTGGGGAGCTGGTTTTCTCTTCATAATTAAATTATACAAAGTATTAATTCATTTTGTTCCCATATAGGGTTTATGATAAGGTAGTTGTAACTGTATAGTTATTGGTAGACTTCGAGAGAATTTGTATATGTTTCCATTATTTTCTTTTGCAAATGAATTCACATGATTAGACTATCATGTGTGTATTTATATATATATATATATATATATATATATATATATAGTTCTTGTTAATAATAGATCTGAAATGATTAAAAATATGTGTATACATGTAACTTTTTTACGCTTTCTATTTTCATACTTGTTACAAACAATTTATCTTTCCAGTTAGAGGTCACTAATGTTTCTCCTCCTCTCTGGTTTTCCTCTTTGGTACAAAGTCTAGTTCTTAATTGTAAGAGTTAAGCATGTTTAACTCATTTCTTGGAATTTTACATTTCCTTCTTGCTCGTTTTTTCTGTTCCTTGTCTTGTAATGGCCTGTGGGAGCCAATCCCTATTTTTACCTTATCTAATAAAAAAACTAATGCATCTATTTATGGTAATGGGTGCCTTAAGAGGATTTTTGTGGGATAGGGGTACAGTTATTCATATATCCATTGGGTTAAGGATGATACATGAAGATAACAAATTTTAGTCCCATTTATGTTTTTTATTTTTCTCTTATCCTCTTATTTGTTACTCATTCATTTGAAATATAGCTTTCTTATGACCCCATTACTTACACTTTGCGTTATTATTTATTTTAATGAAACTTTGCGCACTCCCTTATGCATTTCCATCTGTAGTCAATGAAATTTCCCATGGTTGTTTATGTCCATGAAAATTAAAAATCATGCCCGACACCTTCACCCGCGGGTGATGGTGTCGATATAAATACCCCATATCACATTTTCACATCATGATCAATAAGAACTTTCCATTAGCATTTTTGTCTTGCGCTAACTTTCACCTACTCACTCAAATTCTAGATTTCTTGCATCTTGACTCTTAGCTTGGATATTCTTCTAACTTGGATTGGTATGCTTTTAATTTTTGATCATCTATAGTGAGATAGGACTAAATTGTTTCCCCTTATCTATGTGAAATTTGTTCTTTCTTGGTGTATTCTTCTTTAGGAGATAAACGCATTAACAAACACCCCAAATAGATAAATATAGTGTAGTCTACTACAATTGCTATTTATTATATGTTAGTTGATTATTTTATGCACATGATATGTTAGCATATTATATATTATTTTATTTAATGTTACATTCTTTACTTTGATTAGTATAGAATTCAAATGATTATTTAATTCATAACCTCACACATAGTGCCAATACCTCCATAGGGTTCCTTCCTCCTCTTTGATATAGGGGCTTAGAAACCTTAGGTTGTCCTAGTGTAAGGGTCACTTTCCTTTGGGTATGAGATCATAGTGGTCTATGTACCCCCTTTAATTTTATCTATTTGTGTGGAATTCTTGGTGTTTCCCTTATTCAGCTTCCTCAATACCCTAGTTGAATGGATGATAAAAGTACATGGTTTCTAGACACATATTTTACCGCCATACATCTATGGTGAACCCAACTTGATTCTTTATTTTGTACCTTTTGATTAATCACATCTCATTAAAACCAACAATATTTCATTTTGGTCTTATTTTAGTCTCTAAAAATTCCAAAAACCTAAAAAAATTCCAAACGTTGTCACTTATGTGCGGGGCCAATCTGTATGTTCTATCTAGATCCCATCATAGATGCCTTTGAACCATATGAAGATATTTTTACAAAGAGGGTTTTATCAGTAAATTATTCTTCTAAGATTCTTCTAGGTTAATGTTGATAATTATCTTTGCAAAAGAACCATCAAATTTGTGAGAAATCTTAGAGATGTGGGACTTGTCCCTTGAGATAACCTCCAAGTTTTATAGAAGTTGTCTCTTCTCTGCAACTATTGAGGTGAGTGTTAGAGAGAAAATAGAATTAAAATCCTAAGGTGATGTGCCAAAAATTTACTAAAATCACAGAGATCGAAACTGAAATAACTAATAAACTAGTTAAGGAGAATGAGCATATTAACCCTCTTAGAGATATTTCATACTATTAAAGGCTAGAAGGAACTCGAAACATAACCATTTAAAAATGAACAACTTTATGTAAATATATAAGGGCATATAGCATGATATAAACTTAATCACTCATCAAAATGAATAAAATCATACAAAAGAGAATCAAGACCAAGAGTATTGTGAACTTATTTTAGCATTAAACAATAAGTATTTATTTATAGAGAAAACAATATATAAGGAAAATAATGGCATAAAATATAGTATTTATTTACAACAGATCCTTGCTAAGGCTGATGAACACAAACTAATGATTCAAAAAAACTTCCAGGGATCCTCTTATTGCTTTCTTATCTATCCCCTTATACTGGCACCAGGAACCTCTTTTATAGATCTTGCGGCTCACTCTTTGATGAGTCTTCCATTAATATTTCCACCGGATATATTTAGTTTTTACCTACATGATATTTAACCCATGAGGTAAATATCAACTACTTTATTTGGGACTCGTGATTGTATTCAATCTAGAAAAATTATAGTCCTTTTTATTCTTTAGTTGGGCCGTTAGACGGTGGTAGCTTCTTTGCATGACACATGGAGGCCACACACTACTTTGGGGCTGCCTTTTGTTTTATCCCTTTTAAGATGTGTCTAAGCGACATGTGGATATTTGTGGGCTTTTCTCTTTTCCTTTGAATTTTAAGCCCACTTGAGCTATACTATCATGCTCCCACCACTTGCTCATTTCCCACTATTTTGAGGATCTCAGTTCTATGTTCCTCTTCCAATATGTGTCAAAGGGACACGTGGATACTCTACTTGCTCATATTCATACTTAGTTGAAATTTGAGACTCGAAAGAACAAAGGAACATTTAAATAAAAGGGGGTTGGCGTAACAAAATATAACAGAAACAAAATATCCCTGAAATATGTAGAAATTATTCTAGAGTTATGGAGACTCACAAGGGGACTTCATGCCGGTCATGGAAGATTCTAGAAATCCTTGTCTAAAAAATTTAAAATGTGGCTTCAAAAGATGCAACTTAGAGTTGCTTCAAAGCAGCTTGGTACCCAACCCATTCCTCCTCTATCAAGTAGGTTCTTCATTGTATAGCTTGAAAATATCTATCCAGCTTGATGATCTCCTTATGAGTGAAAGTTTCAAGATGTTGTACCATTGCGTGTAAGTGGAAATCCATCTTCATAATTAGGTTTAAGATAGCTTCCACCTAAACTATATTAGAATATTATTTTAAATATTGAAAAACATTCTTATCTTTTCCTTTGTCATGAGTAGTCATTGAATCGGTCCTCTGATAAGATGGTGGAGTCATCAGGAAAGGGAGAGGGGAATCCTAATTACACCAATTATTTGATTCTCTATTTTATTTCTCTGATTTTGAACTGGAGTTGAGTTAGGATATTTTGGAATTTCATATATTCCTTGTTATAACTTCGAATCTCACTGATCTTAGCTGTCATCATTCACCTTTCTATGATACCCACCCTTTGCAGGAAAAATTCTAAAGAATCATATAATTTCTAAACTAGTGCTTGTGATTCCGGAACCTTGGTGGAGATGATGCTACTGATGGCGGAGGAACATGACTCCATGTTGGCACACAAGCCCTGTGCATTATATAAGAATATGAGTGTAGGTGACATGTCCTTTACCTCAATGCAAATGATTTTGTAGTAGGAAGCATATAACCCTTAAACTAATGTGATGATTCCTCCTTTCTATGGATATTTGGTAATTTTTCTGGTCAAATCCTTGACCATGTTTTTAGATGACTTATATTTTGATTACACACTTCCCTTTTCTACCTCTATGGTGTGTAGCTTCACTTGAAGCGTGGTAACCTTAGATATCCTTGAATCAACCATCTCTTGTAGTGAAGTGGCCATAACCTTGCCGACTTCCAATTTGACATTCAATTTCTTGGATTCTAGCTAGGAAGTCAGTAAGAGATTCTTTTGAAGCTACCTCTTTTAACTTCCGGTGGAGTTTCTCGACTTATTTGTTCTCACCTTTGATTTTAGTGTTGAGGCAAATGACAATAATTTATATCTATTTGAGGATAGACTCCACCTTCTTCAACTTATTTCTGATTTTAAGATAATTTGTGGTGACCACATCAACGATTCATTCATCAATCGACCTTATCTTGAGGCTAAAACCAATTTAGGTCCACCGTCATAGCATTAATAGTATAATCATTAGGTTGCATATGTTTGGTGGGTTTGGATGTGTTAGGGCTCATTTGTATACCGACAATGGAGCTCTATTGATGGTCATATAATGGCCACATCTACTTCATCACTCTAGTTGACATTTCTTTTTTATTTTGCTTCTCCTTCCTTTTACTATGGTCCTCCCTAGTTGAATCAACTTGATTTACACATTTTGTGGGGAAGGAACAATCCTTTCTATAAATGGGAATCTATACAATAGGTGGTATGCAATAATAGTGGGTTGCAAGTGGCTGGGAGGTCATAAGGGATGAAGAAGGGGGCACCAACACCTTAGGAGAAAAAGAGGTAATAGTGGTAGGTGGTAGAGGAAGAAGAGAGGATCTAGGTGGTGGAAGGGCATGAGTTAGTGTGACCATCATAAAAACACCCCATACTAAGGAAAAACATATGGAGGAGAAGTAAACGGATGAGTGGGAGGAGGTTAAGAAAATGGCGGAATGGTAGGATAGTCAAGGAAGATGCATAAGTGACCTCGGATGACTTCACCTTCTTCCTTGGTAGGATCTCGAGGGCTTGCGCCCTCAATGAAAATTATTGATGGATGTGTAGAGATGGGGCCCTAGGTTGGGTCTGGCACTGGATGCTCTTATTTTTCCAAACCATTAGTGTCTAGCATTTTTTTAACCATGGACATGGTCATGTGGCTGAGGATCTGGGATTCGGAAGGCCGAGGGTGAGAGCCACGATTTATTTTGGTGCTTGAGGGGCCGAGGGTTCCCACCTTATGCCACGTGAATTGTTACTTTATGATGAAGAATTCTTCCCCAATGTCTATATCGAACCCGGGATCAACATCAAAAATTCTTTCCACTTGTTCATCGGTGGGCACCTCCTAAAAATTAAGGGTCATTTTCCCAATTTCTTGCCTATATTTCTAATAGGACTCAATTTTTTTCATAATCCAGTCCTTACCCCACAGAGCTGCTCTCAAACTATTAGCCATAGTTAAAGAGGGGTCATATTTGTGAATGATTGGATGAAAATAGTCCCATTTTGGGGTCGGGATATCCTTAAATTAAATTAAAATATCAGAGTCTCCACTTTAGGGCACCTCCTAGCTTAAAAAAATTCTCATCTCATGCTTGCATGAGTGTGATACTTTATTTCTAGACAAGGTGATGGCCATCTTCCTATCTGGGTCATACCTCCATCTATCCTAAATCAAGGCAAAGTCATAGTGATCTAGCTTTTGTGTGAGTACATGTTTCATCTTATGCTTGATAACAATGATACCACCTCTATGCCAGGGGATTTTGAACAATATTTTCTTCTTACAAGAAGATCCGTATTCTTCATCCATGATCACCAATTTCCTGGCCACTTCCAAGTGCACCACCCACATTGTGAGGATTCTAGTGAGTATGAAGAATTACTCCCAAAATCCATGCACCTATCACATCGAATGCATTTCCCCAAAAAAGTAATCAAAGGGATGCAGGGAGTCCTCAAGGATGGCCTAAACTGAATCACTCATTCATTATTGACTCCTTCTTAATCAAGCTTGGGTAGAAGGGGTGTAAAAAATTAGTTTGTAAAATCATCCTCATTTGAGAATTGGGACAACAAATGGGTCGATGCAAATATGTGTATGATATTTTTAGGGTGAACCTCCATATCCCAAAGTGACACGGGTATCTACTGTTTCAAGTATTATTGTTGCTAGTACAAAATGAGATGGAACAAATAAGAGTACCTGAATGTGGAGTTAATAGAGAAATAGGCCAACTGATGGAAAATACCCTCTGCTATAACCTTAGATAATTTAGACCAATATGTTTCATATCTTTTCTCCACCCTCATCCTAAAAACGGCTCTCATTTTCTAGTCGTGGACACTTCTATTCGAGTCTTGACCAAAAATAAAGGTCAACATAGAGAAGGTGTTCTAAGAATCTTGCATGAATATTTTCAACTAAATTAGAAATCCTGATAATTCAAAATTGCTTGAATCCTCTTACCACAATTATTTCTTAAGGAAAGAGGCTTTGCATTAGAATGAGGACAAGACTTCTTAGAGATTAGCCATACCATAAAAGCTAGAATTTGCATCATGAGTTAGGGATATCATTTCCCTAATGGATCATGGTGATATCTTCACATGTATTTATTTTCCATTGATGGTTTTGGTATCAATGTCAAAACAACATGCACACATCTACACAAGTTCTAGATATGGGTGCACAAGAGGCACCATGTATTGGGTGAGCATTGTGGTCCAAATTCTAGAGCCAAAGGAATTGTCATCCCACATACTTTAGAATATAGCATGAGAAACTTCTCTCATAGCCTTCAAATTTTTGTTAAGACGGGGTCATAGAAATTATCCACATAGTTAGTGAACAAGGAAGAATCTTAGAAATGCATGCTTCAGTTAGGATAAATAACCTTTAAGTTGTGAGCACATGGTGACATAGGGCATCCTTTGTAATATTTTTATCGATGGATTGGGCTAGAATTTTCCATGACTATTCAAAATATAGAGGAAACTCGGTTCATTGCAATGGTTACTTGAGCATTCGGGCGAGAGACTCTTAGCATTTAGAATGAAAAATATGGTGACTCTAAAACCTTCCTTAAATGGCCTCCTTATTTTTTTTGAAGTAAAGGGTCACACACACAATGAGTCATGATACTTTGGTTGAATGACACTTTGGCTAAATTTTTCATTAATTATCCAATATTTTTCATTAAGTGTTACCAAAAATACATTTGATCATTTACTTCAGGGAAACATAGGAAGGTACACCCTTCCCAAAACTTCAAAAAGGATAAAAAGGTCTACGCAAGAGACACGTGTCCAAAGACACTTTATTAGAAGGGGAAAACCCATGAAACAAGAAAAAGACAAATGAAGGAGACTATACATATGATACATATTTAAAATATTCCAAAGACTCACCAAAATGGTTTAAGATGGATCCCGTTTACCAGAATCTCTAAGGGATTTCCTTCCATAGTCTCAAGCTCGAATGGATTTTTCTACTTACATGGAGTGATCTTGAATGGCCCAATCTAGAGAGGGTCAAAATTCCCATGGTTGTAAGGCTTGGCGTCCCTTATATCCCACTTAAAAACTAAAGTAACAACCTGAAGATCAGGATCTGATGTTTTCTGGTTGAACCAAGTCTTAACATTCTATTTATGATTGATCATAGATTCATGGGCTGACTCTCGCTTCTCTTGAAGTTCTGTCAATTCTACGAGTCTCACCTGCATCACTCCATGCTCTTCTATTTCAATTTTCTTTATCAATTGCAATGTTGGGAGTTCCACCGTGATGGGCATTACCATGCTTTTACCATAGACTAATTCATATGGTGAGGTCTTTAGGATCTATTTTGGTGTGATCCGGTCAGCCCATAAGGTTATCTTGACATGTTCATGCCATGATATTTTATGCTCATCCCCCATTATTTTTATAAGTCTTATCATATTCTTGTTGGTAGACTCTGCTAGACCATTACCCTATGGGTAATAGTTGGAAGATGTTTTTAGATAAATCCCATGCCCCATAACAAAGTTAGATACTTTGGCACCTAGAAAATTTGTAGCATTATATGATATAATCATGCGTGGGCATTCAAATTGGTTGGTGATGTCATAGAGAAGTTCTAAGATCGATTCTTGATAGAACGCCTCTATCCATTGGGTGAAATAATCATTGGTTGTGAGAATAAATTTATGACCCATGCTTGAAACTATGTTCACCATTTTGATGAAATCCATACCCCTTTATGTCAATGGTTCTTTAACCAGGATTGGGTTAAGAGGCAATGTTGCATTTTTCCTTAAGACTTTGTAGAATTGACAAATTTTGCACTTGCTCACCATCACATAGCAATCGAAAATGAACTAGGACAAAAGTATCCTACTTATAGGATGTTTATGGTGATGGTCTTAGTTGAGAAGTGGACTCCCAAGATACCATGGTGTAACTCATGTAAGACCCTTTCAGTATCTTCTTCTTCCAAGAATTTGAGTAAGATCCCGTCGAAGTTTCTTTTGAAAAGGATATTATCAATTATGATGAAATCAGATCCCTACTTTATCGATAATACCTTCTCTTTTTGAGAGGAAGATGACTCAAATACTCACCTATTTTCATGAAATGCATTCTATCATATACCCAACTTCTGGATTCATTTTCTTAGATATGGAGCACCATATCATATTCATCATTGATTGATATCATTAGATCTTGGGTGAGATACTGGCACAGACCTCTTCCTCTTAACAATTTTTTGGGATTTATCTCAACATCATACTCTAAGATCTTGGTGATCTAGTTAGCCCTCTTATCAAGTATTTCACCTTCTGTAAGGTATTATTTGACTCTAGAATGTGCCACCAAGATCATGATCTTACTATTGGTAACAATATGTCTGAATTTCTTCAGCCCTTTGACTATTTTGTAGGCATGTTTCTCCCCAAAATTGTACCTTGTTTTAGAGTCATAGAGGGTATTGAAAAAGAAGGATAATAGTTTCTCCTTTCTTTGTAACTCTCCCCTCTATGTTATTATGGGCACTACTTTGTGTTTTCTTCCATATACATACACGATGAAATCCTTAGAGAAATCTGGATTGCGTAACACTGGAGTGGATGTTATTGATCTTTTGATTTCCTCAAATGCTTGTTATTCTTTAGTGTTCCATTTGAAATTTAGATCCTTCTTCAACATTAGTGTGATTGGGCGGATCATTCTAGCAAAGTCTGAAATGAACCTACTAAAAAAGTTGATCTTTCCTAAGAAATATTATACTACCTTCCTATTGACATGTAGGGATGATTCTAAAATGGCCTTGATTCTCTTTGGGTCGATTGAGATTCCATCTTTTGAGACAATATGGCCTAGGATTTTTCCTTGCATTACTTCAAAAACACACTTCTTTGGATTTAGAGAGATTCCAAATTCTTAACACTTCTTGAATACAACCTCAAGTGTGTCAAAATGATCTTCTCCCCTCTGGTGAACACTATGAGATCATCCAAGTATATTAGGATTACCTTGTTCATTAACTCCCCAAATACAATATTCATGGCTCTCTAATATGTTTCCCCAACATTGGTGAGTCCAAATGGCATATTTTCATATGAAGGTTCCCACTTGATTGTGAAGGTGGTCTTATGTTGATATTTTTATGCGAGCCATATTTGATTATAACCCTAAAAATCATCCAGGAGAGAAAATATTTCTGACCTTGCTACTATTTGTAGTATTTTCTCCATGGAAAGAGAGTAGTTGTCCTTAAGAGACAACTTATTCAGATCTCTATGTTTCACCTGATTCTTAGATATTTTCTTTGAAGTGTTGACAAAACAAATAGGGTAATGGGCATAGGAGGAATACTTATTCAAATGTTGATTGATGGGTTGTTACGCACGTATGAATTTCAAATCCCACCGATCGTGAGATATTTCTTTTGGCTAGGAGGAACTACCTATAATGCAAAGCAAGACCACTAGAAGGAATTAAACAATATGGGCAATGAACTACCTAGCGTATGCTAGATCCAAGAAGTGTGATACTTCCTAGATGGTTGTCAGTCCACTATTTTAAAAAATTTAATGTTGTAAACAAAGTAAATCCTATTGTAATTTGAAATGATTTAGGTATCTCACTTAAAACACAATAAGAAATATATCTAATCTAACAAGCTAAGATAGAATAGAATCCAAAGGTCAAATGATTGGTTCTAGGTCTTTGCAAGTCTGACAGAGGTCTCAAGTAGATCACAGGTGGATGAGGGTGAGATGAAATTTGGTGGGTAGGTCTCTGTTCTGGGCTATGTGGGAAAATATAGAGACCGATGTCGGTTAGGGGTAACCGACGGTGGTCAGGTGTGACCGGTGCCGGTTACTGTGAAATCTAGAAATGTCACAAAACAAGCTTTAGGTCTCCTTTGTGATTGCACAAAGGAATTTGGTTGGTCGAGACGAGGTATTGGGTGACTGGGGTAGACTTTGGTGAGGTTTTTAATGGGAATATGGAGGTGGAAGCATTGGAGAAGGTCAATAGGTGGCTAGGTAAGCAATAGATGATAAAATAATGATGAAATGAAATAAACCAGAGAAGTATGATGTTATACTTACTTGGATTCTGGTCCTGGATGCCTATGTGTGAAGGATGGAGGTGTTGATGAGAGGCTTGAAGGTTGCAAGTGATCACCAATTGAAGGAAAGCTTCTGCATGGGCTGCATGTGCACTCCTCTTTACTTGGTTAGATCAGATCTTGGCTGGGATGGTTGTACAGAAAAGATGCTTGATCTCCTTCCTTGCATGCGTGGTCTTGCAGAATTTTCTCTCTAAAGATGTGTTATTTCTCTGAGATGTGATAATGCTCACCAACCTTTTTCTTTTGACCTCAAACTTCCCTCTTCCAACCTTTAGAATAAGGTTGTTTTGGGGTTAAAAGGGTAGCGACGATGGTTTCGGCTTAACCAAATGACGATTAGGGGTAACCGGTGTCGATCAAGGTGAGATTTCCTAGGTTTACTAAACTAGGGAGATCCTCTTGATTTCCTTAGATCTCATGTCATTAACCCATGGATTAGACTGAGAGATTCTTGTGAGCATGTGGGAATGTGGTTAGAGGGAATGTAGGCATTGATTTTTAGGGTTTGGGTAAGTCTTAGTTAGTTATGGCAACTTACTAAGAATAGGTCTTAGGGTGAGTTTGCTTGGTGAGGTGTCTAAGTGAACTGTATGTGTGGATATTATTTAAATAAGATATTTAAATAATAAATATAGTGAGGATAATGAATTAATTAAATTAAATTAATTAAATTAATATTAGTGGGGTGAAGGGGGTCATGGCTAGGTGAATGTGATGAAGGGTGTTTATTCGTCGAGGGACCAAAGGGGAGTGTGACCTAATTTTAGTGTCTACATTTTGCCCCTTTTTGTTGCGTAGCTTGTATTGTAAGTGACGCTAACAAAAATAAGATGTGGTTTCCCCATGTGTGGGTGAAGGTGATCCCCCTCAAACTAGGAACTAATGAGGCAGAAGGGAGAATCAGTGAGTGGTTTGATAAAAGGTAAATGGGAGGAAGAGGTAGGTGGGCATGGGGAAGAAAGGGTTAAAGGTCTACTCGGGTAATCTAGGTAATGGGTCTGGGTCAAAAGTAGCAACAAAAATGCACACACATGAATAAACTACAAAGACGCTATCTTGGGTTGAAGAGTAGGAAAAATCTACATCATCTAAGGTCGATAGGTTTATCAAAACAAGGTTGAAGTGAATCCAATATCCAAGGTATATGATATGGTCAGGAAACACAACGTAGGTTAGGTGCGAAAATGTAAAGGTATGTTCGGTACACCAAAGGTAGGGTTGGGA
The DNA here is from genome assembly GCA_018340775.1 of Taxus wallichiana var. yunnanensis. Taxonomy (NCBI): domain Eukaryota; kingdom Viridiplantae; phylum Streptophyta; class Pinopsida; order Cupressales; family Taxaceae; genus Taxus; species Taxus wallichiana. The sequence goes on from CM031242.1 coordinate 247,461,268, forward strand.
TAAAATTTCATGGCAATAGGCTAGGTAAGGTCATCAAGTCAATCAACACAGTAATAGCAAACACATGAGGTCAAAGGTCACTAGTGATGGTCTAGGTCCAAATATCTAGGTCACGGCATGGGTAAGGCCAAGGTAGGGGTAAAATAATGAGTCCTTAAAGGAGGAAAAAGGGAGATAGTAAGTGAGGAGGTCGGGAAAGGTAAGGTAAATGGGTTGGGAAAAGGATCAGGGTGAGGGGTGGGGTAAAGGAGCAAGGTAAAGGGTGGGGTAAAGGATCAAGGTAAAGGGTGGGGTAAAAGGGGATTAATTGAGGGAAATGTGTAGGTGAGGATGATCGATGGTGGTCATGGATAACCAATGTTGGTATAGGAAAACTAATGACGGTGAGGTAGGTCACGCGACCGATTCCATCGAAGGGTAATCGATGTCGATTAGGTTGGGTTGGTTATAAAAACAAAAATCTGAATTTTTATTATTCATTTGTTAGTTGTGAAGTGAGAAAATGAAAAAAGAGAGAAAAGTGTTATAAGGAAATGGGATAGTGATTTGGCAATGTGATTGGACGAGGGTTGGGTTGGTGAGTAATGGGTCCACGGGATCGGGGCAAGTGATTTGATTGGGCAAAAGGTTATGAGTAGTTATTCGGTGATGGCAGAGGCCGAGAGGGATCTAGCGGGCCACCGCATAACAACTAGAGGTGTCACCGAGATGGTGGAAGTGCGACAAGGTAAGTGCCCAACTCTACATTATTAATTGGATAGATTAGAGGTTTGGATAATTGTTATTTTAGGTTTTTGTGGGTTTTTGTTTTTATGGGTGGGTAAAAATAAAATTTGGGTATGGGGGAATAATGGGTCAAAAGATGGAGGAGAAGGGTAGTAAATGGTACAGTAGGGTGGGTAGAGGTCCAAGGGTAGTTTAGATCATTGTAGGTGGGGTAAAAGGGGAAGGGGGTGATTTTTAGAAAATGGGGTTTTCGAAGTCGCGGGATGTTCTGCGATAGTGACCGATGTCGGTCAAGTTTGGCTAGCATCGGTTGGGTAGAAATGGTATCGATCACCAAATGGTGACCGTTGTCATTTACGTGGTAACCATGGTCGGTAAGGGTGAACTAGTATTAATCAAAAATAGGTGACCGATGTCGGTTCAAGGGTGACCGGAGTCGATTAGGATGAATTGGCACTAGTCAGGATTTTAGGCACAAGGGTCCAAAAGTGATGTGGGCTAGGTAGTTGAGATGGGTAGGGTGAAATATGGTGCAAGAAAATGATAATTGGTGAATAGGGACAAATATAGGTAAATTAATGTTGTGTTTATATTAGATGCAAGGGATAACACGTGAATAGGGATCGATAAGTTGTGCTATTATATTAATGAATAGTGACATTACGTGGCATAGCGATCCCTTTGGAGCTGACATGTGGAGGTAGTGGGCTTGAGTGGGATTCATCACTACCGACATGTTTTTCAGTAGCACAACTTGATGGTAGCACTCATCGATAGATGGGATCGCGCGACCAACACGTTCCACCTTCCGAAGCGGTGAGATGAATATCACCCGGAGGATGTGTTATGGAGTGGACATTATATAGAGGCCATATGTGGGATTCCCCTCATATAGGCATATGCATGATGAGCTAGCTGAGCTCTAGCTAGAGAGGTGGATACAGGGTCACCATGCCGGGGAGGATGAGATGATCCTGGTAGATAGAGTCTGCAAGTAGTTTGGGCTCTTACAGTCATTCCTCCACCCTTCCCACAATATCAGAGAGATGACATGGAGAGGACCTTACCTCTACCACAGCCTACAATTCCCACAAGGGAGGAGGAGCAGCCAGTGGATTGGTGGATAAATGACGCCAGATGTACAGACAGGTACACGCAGTGGTGGGTAGCTCAGTTATGAGCCACACCACCCAAACTGAGGCAGCCACACCTAGCTACTATTATAGTTCAAAGGGATGCCCTACAGGGGTAGGAAACTATGCTAATTACCTAGTTGGGTATACTACATATATAGCTGGAGGGTTTGAAGGTAGACGTAGCAAAGATACATGTACACCGGCTAGCTGCGCAGCCTAGATTATAGATGGAGGAGATAGAGATGGTTAGGGGGAGATGGTCAGGTGGCAGCCTTACGAGGCTCGCTCAGTGGCTGGTTTACGAGGTCGATTGGCTATAGCCCAGGCATAGATTGGGGTCTTACAGGCCTAGATATAGGCACAAGGGTAGGGGGACCACCAAAATCACCAGTGCGAGTCCCGAGTTCATAGGCGGGCGTAGGGGCTGCTTGCTACAGTGCTAGGTTACTGCAAGGTAGGTATAGGGGCCGAGACCTATGGGACCACCATAAACCGTGCATGTATCCAGGTTATGGTTTTCCCTAGGTGAGGTGAGATATTATCAGGACCAGCTTATGGTGGCTGGGATAGATTTCATATCCTATGCCAATTACAGGGCACAACAGGCATCTAGTGAGAGGGTGTTATCTCACACCCATAGTGTGGAGAGCACATGAGGGCAAAGAGCTCGAGGCCCAATCGGGAGAGGCCACCAACACATGGAAACCAACACTAGGTGAGGTGCTAGCATACCGAGGGTATAGGTGACATAGATATGGAGGACATTTGGTGAGATGCCTAATATGCGGTCACCTGATTTTTGATGTATATTAGTTATTTTTTGATATATATGTCGGCTTGCGTGCAAAGATAGTGAGGATGTACAAGTGATTTGTATATTTTGAGCATATACCGGCCTGCGTGCCAAAGATATTTTGTATTGATTCATTCTTTTTTGTATATATGAGACGGGCCTACATGTCGACATTTTTGAGATGATGAACATGATGAGATGGGCATACATATTGAGATACATATTGATTGATTTATATGATGAGATACATGATATTTTGTGAGTTGTTGATGTGTTTATGTGATATTGGTTTATGGCTTGTGTTAGATGAGATATGGATTTTTACTTTGATGTGGATGGAAATTAGGTGAGTTAGGAATGATGGAGTTAGGTTAGTTTAGGCATGGTTGAGTCAGTCGGTTTAGGCATGGTTGAGTCGAGTTAGTTTAGGCATGGTTGAGTTAGGTTGTTAGGCATGGTTGTGTCAAGTTGGTTTAGGCATGGTTGAGTTGGGTTATAAGAATGTTTATGCCGAGGTTGGTTTTGGCATGGTTGAGGTAGGTTATAGGCATGGTTGAGCTAGGTTGATTAGGCATGGTTGTATCGGGTTAGTTGATGAATTTTTAGGGTAGAGAATGGCTGAGCTAACCTCTAAGTGCCCCATGCCCTTGGAGTGTTGTCTACATAGTCTCGGTGAAAAGGGACCTTAGGCGATGCAGCTTCTCCCATAAACTAAGGAAGAAAATGAGGAGGTGTGAAAATGAGTTGGTAGGTGTTTGGGCATCTTGTCGGTTTAGGTTTGTTAGGTGTGGGTGGATTATAGGAAAAATGATGTAGGTGAGGGTGATTGTGGTGAAAGAGGAGGATTACTCCAAAGGTGAGCGTCAAGGACCAATTCCTGTATAAGCTAATAAAAATGTAAACAAAGATGGTTAAAAGATAAGAGGGGGAAATAAAGCCACCTGATTGGGTAGGATCATACCAAGTAGATCATACCTTGGAGGAGGTGATGAACATAAGACCCTAAAGACATTGCATGATGGACTATTCTATGGTGAAAAGTAGTCACATGATCACCAAATGTCTAAGTTCCAAGAAGTCCCTTGAGGTAGTAGGAAATGAGAGTGGGCATGGTTCACAGGGTGAAGAGTAGGTAATTTTTATATGGTATGAGGTAGCATGCACTTCGTAAGAGATCCGAGGTCACAATGGGCAAGTCCATGACAAAAAGGTTGAGTGTTTTGACTTATAGTTGAGATAGACTGATCGATGCGGGAAGTCTATATGGGAAAAATTGAACTCCTTGAGGTCTTTGTGAAGCTGATCAATGCGGGAAGCTTCGGTTGCTCTCATTTTTTTGAAGAGCTTTACATAGTTGTCCTTCATGGGAGTAGTCTATTTATAGTAACAATTAGTCGAGAGGAAGATGTCCTTTTGAGGGATTCGTCTTTTTATTAGAAGTTTGACTCAAGGAGTTTGGTCCCATTGTGAGGTCTTTGTAGTCATGGACAAGACCAAGGTGAAAGATAGGACTCTTGTTCAAAGGTCAAGGTGAAATGACCATGGGATCTCATCTAAAGGTAGACAAAAAGTATCCATGAGAATCATGCTATGTGTAGTGTCATGGTACACATATTTAAGAGAAGATAATGAGGGACGGGTACTCACATGATTCGTGTTTAATCATTAGGGAGGTGTATGGAGTGAATGGCACTCAAGGGATGAGCATGGGAAGAGACAAAGGGTGAGGTAGGATGATGAGTCAACAATAGAATGGTCGAAGATGCAAGGTATTAAGGGGCTCAGGTTTGGGTTTACCCTCAAGAGAAGATAAATGATAAGCACCTGATCCATAGGTATGAGTCACGATGTATGGTCCAAGCCAATTAGGAGAAAAATTTCCCCATTTAATTTTTTCCGCTCTGGTTACATGTTGTTTTTATTTCAAGACAAGGTCACAGACTTGGAAGTTTTGTTCATGAACACGTTTGTCATAGGCAAGTTTGATACATTGTTGGTAAACTCGAAGGTGATCCAAAGTGTTAAGAAAAAATTCATCTAATAACTCTAGCTGTGCTAAGTGGTCCTGACAAAAGTCATCATCAATGAGCATGTCATGGAGATAAATGTGGAGTGAGGGGATCTGGACTTCGAGAGGTAGAACAACCTCTATACTGTAGACTAGAGGAAAGGGTGTGGCCATAGTGGAAGTGCGAATACTAGTGTGATATGCCCATAGGTAAAAAGGAATGTGCGTATGCCAATCCTTCCTAATATCATCAACCAATTTCATGAGAATTTTGTTGAGGGTTTTGTTAGTAGATTCATCTTGGCCATTTGTTTGTGGGTAGCGAGGTGATGAGAAACTAAGTTGAATGCCGAAGGTGTCACAATTTTTTTGTAATGTTTTGTTTTTGATTTTTTTCCATTGTCAGTGATGAGGTGATGAGGAACACCAAAGTGAAAAATGATGTGGTGGTTAATGAACTAACATATTTTCTCATATTTTGTGGAAATGAGTGGTATGGATTCTACCCATTTGTGTAGTATCCAAGAGTGGCAGTGATGATCCATTGATGGCATTGGGAAGAATGAGGATTGATTTCTCTGACAAGATCTAAACCCCATTGAGAAAAGGGCCAAAGATCATGAGTGACCTATAAGGCATGACTGGGTGTATGATGAAGATTGGAATGTTGTTGGAATTTTACACAACATTTGACATAGTCACAATAATCATGGTTAAGGGTCGGCTCGTAATAACTTAGGTGAAGAATACACTTAGTAATAGAAAGGCCACTAAAGTGACATCCACATATGCCATCATGAACCTCCTTAATGGTATAAGGAATTTCAGAACTTGTGAGGCATCGTAAGAGAATACCATCAAATCAGTGCTTATAGAGGAGTCCTCATAGGATGATGTAATGAGAGACCTTTTTAAGGAAAGTGCATTGTCCGTTACGAGTGAGATCAAGAGGTAAGATGGAGAGAGAAAGGTAGTTGAAGTATTGTTTATACCAAAGGTCACTCAGGTTAGGGGTATCAGTTTTGATCAAGTAAACATCATGAGGTAAATAAGAAGGTGAATGAAGGCATTATACAAAGGACAAATATTTTGGAATTGGCGGGTGAATCGGTATTTGGTATGCTAAGTAGGCCATGGTATCTACAAATTTGTTGGTGAAATGTGGGATGGTTTGAAGGATGTAATGATCAAAGGTGGTCAAAATTATGTCTACATGATGTTTATACTATTGAAGTATCTTGTTATGACATTAGTACATACCATTGACTTGGTTTACAAACAATTGAGAATCACCAAATATGTTGATTGATTTGACATCAAGGGCATAGGTGGCTTGAGACCTAAATGCACGGGAACTTCGTATTTGGAAATATTGTTGGTACATTAAAAATTTATTTTGAAAGAAAAAGGCATGGGTTAACCATCAAGAGGAATGAGGATAATACCAGCCGCACCCGACGCCGACACTTGGAACTGTCAAAGAAGAGTGTCATTTGGTAAGGGGGTTCGTCTAAGGAAAGGGTAGCAATTGACTCATCTGGAAATTCAAAATTAGAAGGTTGATCCCTAGAAATAGGTATGTAAGCCAATTGGTTGGCAATAGCTTGGTCCTTGATGGACTTTTGATTAATTAATTTGAGGTCAAGATCAGCTAAAAGCATAAGCCATCATGCGGGGCACTAATTTTGATAAGGTTTGGTGTACATGAAATGTAAGGGGTTGGTTTTGGTCACAACATAGGTTTTGTGGTTGAGTAGGTAATGGTAGAGTTTGGTGGCAACAAAAACTAAGGCTAAGCAGAGTTTTTAGGATGGTTGTATCAGGTTTCATAGTCCAAAAGAGTACAACTTATGTAATAAACCACCTGCTCCCTATGCTTCTCATCACAATGAGCGAGCATGGCTCCTAAGGAATGATCGAGCAGAGATATATATAGGTAAAAAGTTTGATCATCTTTAGGTGGGATGAGTACAGGTGGTTGGAGAAGGTATTGTTTTAAGGCCTCAAAAGCTTTGTGACAGTCATCATCCCATTTAAAGGAGACATCCTTCTTGAGAAGATGATGAAATGGTTGACACCGATCAGATAATTGTGAAATGAAATGGTGAATGGACTATAATTTACCTTGCAAGCTATGGATTTTTCGAAGATTAGTAGGTGGAGGAATTTCGAGAATGGCCTTGAATTTAGCAAGGTAAACTTATATACCATGGAAGGAAATGATAAATCCTAGGAGCTTTCCCCGAAATAACCGTAAAGATGCACTTCTTCGGCTAAAGGCGGATGCAATATTTAATCAGGTGGTCAAAGATGGTTTTGAGGATGGAAAGGTGCTCAAAACAATGTTTAAATTTTGCCAAGAGATCATCCACGTAATCTTCCAATATGCGATGCATGATGTCATGGAAGATGTAAGTCATATCCTGCTAATATGTGGCACCAACATTTTTAAGGCCAAAAGGCATGACTCGATAGTAGAAGGTCCCCCAAGGGGTGATGAATGAGGTCTTGTGTTGATCTTCTGGGGTAAGAAAAATTGTTTATAACCCGAGAAGCCACCCATGAGTGATATCATCTCATGACCAAAGTGGTGAGGTCAACTAGTTGATCAATACCGGTAAGGGAAAGTCATCTTCGGGAAGGCTAGGTTGAGGTCACGGAAGTCCATGAAAATGTGGAGTCCCCCTGTTGCTTTAGTAATATGGAAAATGTTATAAATCCAACAAGGATAATCAATGGGTAAGATGAAGGAAACATAAAGAAGGCGTTGAAGTTCTTCTTTGACGAGAAGAGCAATACAAAGGTACATTTTCATCAGCTTTTGTTTGATGGGTTTCACATCGGGAATGATTATGATATTGTGGACCACTATGGTGGGGTCAATATTGGGAATTTCTACATAAGACCAGGTGAAAGTGTGGTTATGATCTCGAGAAAATAAGTGATGGATTCCTATTCAACAACATTTAAAGATTGTTTGATCTTTAGGATGTGTGGGTTGTATTAAGTATGAATGTTGATCTTGATAGTTGATTCATTCAACATGGTTTGCATCTCAGAGGGTAACAACAGATGAATATATGAGTCTTCTACACTAAGGTAGGTGAGTATGGATTCATCATCCTGACATTGAATGATGTTGATTGAAGGTGTGTCGTCATCGATCATCTTAGGATACAGGAAGGGAAGAGTGGAAGGGGCCTCGTCCTCACGTTGATAAGTTAGAGGCCTAAAGGAAATGGTGTTTATGAAAAAAATTTTAGGAGGGATAGATTCAGGATCCATCGACTCTATTGGTGAAGGTAGTGATGAAGGTGGAGCGGGTGAAGAAGGTGGAGAAAGGCTAGTGTCCTTAATGAGTTCAATGTGGGCCTGTTCGGTGGGTGGTTCAGGAAGCCAATACCACTATGGTCATTATGTTTACGGTTGGTACATGGAATAATGGTATGGTGGTCTTGATTCGTAAAATCCAAAACCAAAACCCTTCCACGCACATCGGTGTAGGAAGGTGTAGGAGAAACATTGATTGGTAAGTGATTGGAAGTCGGTGGAAAATGGGAGGATTTGTGATGGTGGTTCGGTGTGTAAGTGATAGTATCAAGTCATCCATGGGTGAGACTAGTACAAAGATGAGGAGGACCATAAAGAAGTCATTCTCCTATGTGGTGATCGTAATGAGGGTGTTGGTGAAGACGTCCATACTCCTGTGGAGTAAGGAATGTGTTGACACTATATAGGTGGTACTCCCCTAGAGTGAGGCATTGAAAAACACCTTCCAAGGATCAGTGGTTAGTATTTAGGTAGTTGGTAAGGATAATGTGTTGGAGGTCGATGCGGAGGTGGATTTAATGGATTGGGAAGGCGACGGGTCAGCCGTGGAGGTTAGAAGCAATGGTAGGAATGGAGGAGGTATGTGTTGTAGAAGCAACGGCTATCTTGGTAGGTGGAGGTGTAGGGGAAGCAGAGGGTAACAGAGGTAGACGGATTAATAGGTATGAGCACATCATTGGGTCACTATAGCATGTTGCATGTTTTGAATGGTGATGGGTCACCTTTGGAATGGTATAAGTGTGTCCTTCGTGTTCAAACTTTACACAATGATGCAAAGTGGAAGGAACACAACCCATGACATGGATCTAGGGTCTGCCAAGCAAAAAGGTATATTGGGATTCCCACTCCAAAAGGTAAAACAATTCAGGAATGTGCGAGGGACCCATGCTAATGTGGAGGATGAAAGTGCCTAGTGTAGAGGTGATAACATCATTGAATAAACGCAACATGACCGGCTATTTATGCATGTAATTTTTAGGTATGCACATTTGAGTGAATACATGGGATGAAATGATGTTAATGCTAGTGCCCCCATAAATCATCACATGATGTACCCATATGTCATCGATGTGGACAGAGATGAAGATGGTTGGGTCTAGGTCATCATTTTGGTGTGGAGAAATCTCTTCCTCTGAGAAGCTAAGGGAGGCCACTTTGTGAATAAGGTGGGGTGAAGATGAAGGTGGTAATTTAGTGAGAGAGGCTACATGATGGGGCGTGACAATGGAGGCTACGGGTGTAGGATCATTAGGTAAAACCTCAATCGATTGAAGAACCTCCATGAGAGCTTGATGATGGGATTCCAAGGTTTGGATGAGGTCACATAAGGAAATTTTGAGGGGTGATTGGTGTAATTGTTTGAGCATGGTGCGATGTGTGATGCCATTAGAAATGGGGTACGTGGGGCTGTGGATAGTTATTTTAGGTATGGGTGCAGATGGTATGTTGGGTATAGGATTGGTTGGTGGGTTAGTTGCCTTTTCTTTTCCCTTCAGTGCACATAGTGACATGTATCATTTTTATTTGAGGGGAGTTGGAAAATGGAGAAGGTGTAAGATGAGTGGTATAACAACATGATGGGAAAAAAGCTATCGGAGGAGAAAACCCCTGTAAGGTCAGTTGGGCACAACAAAATTTGGGTGGTGGCGTGGAAAGTTCTTTGATGCGAACCATGTTAATTTCAAATCTTGGGGTGGCTCTAGGAGCGGTGAGGGTGGAGGTTGTGTGGTCATTGAGTGGGCAAAGTGTGGGAATGGGGTTCGGTGAAGCAGGGATCCTCATTGAGAAGGTTATCATCGTCAAAGTTGGTTTTAAGTGGACACAATTGGATAAGGATGATTTTTAAGGCCTTACATTCTCCACACATCGTGTCCCGGCACACGATGCTATGTGTAAATTTTAGTATCATCAAACCCTTTTGGCTTGGGTTTGAGGGGGTCAAAGGTCCGAGTGGTGGTAATGTGATAACAAAAGTCTCAAGGAGGTTGGTTAAAAATTTTGCATAGGACCTTGCTAGTGGATCACAATGGGAAGTGAATGTGGGTTTGGTTGTAGGTGTGGTTGATTGTTGAGGAACGGTTTTTGGAAGAGGAGAGATGGGTCAAGCTATGGGTTTGGGTACTGGCATAGTTTTAGGTGTCGGTCATGTTTGCTTAGGTATGGGTATAGTAGATGGACGGGTAGGAGGGTGTGTGGTCATTTTAACTACCTTACTATGGGGTAGTGGAGTTTTGTTTTTGGGTTGTACCTTCTTGGGTAAAGGTGATGGGGGTGTATGAGGTCTAGAAGGAAAATCTTATGGAGGAAGAGGGTGAATTACCCATGGGGATAACGGGGTGTCTTGTGAAGGTAGAGGACATAGCTCGGGCTTGGGGTGTGAGGGACAGTGACTAAAGTGTAAGTGGGTAGTAAATAAATAGCCGAGGGTATTGGAGGTATGGGTGGTATCGATGTCTGCAGTGTAAGTGTAAGTCGGGTTGGGCATCTAGGTAGGTCAAAGGTTTTTGAGGAAGGAATGGGCTATTGTGTTTTTGGTTTATTGATGGATGGAGGTTTCTTGACCATGTGGGGAAGTTGAGATCCTAAGATAGACAGGATAGGTGCAGGAGTTTGATTGGCATAGCCAAGGTATGAGTTCTATGGGTTTGGTGATTCCTTTTGGGTTTCAGAGTAGGTGTGGTGTTGTCTTTGGAGAATGTAGCTAAATCTAGTTTGATAGGTGGATGAGTAAGGCTGGTGGTCGGGTGACCCCTAAAGTGGTAATGGGTTTAGTCGAGGCAAATGTTGTAGGTATGGGTTTGGGTTTAGGTGTAGGTTGAGTTATGGGTAAGGGTGTGGTTTGAGCTATAACATGTGTCGTGGAAGGGGTTGTGATAGAGGTGGTTGGGTTTGGTTTGATTGGTCAAAATATTTTTGGGTAGATAGTGGAGGTATTAGTAAGGGATCTCTGCATCTATGTTGAGATGGGAAGTAAAAGGTGCCCCCATAGTAGAGCCCTATCCACATAATCTAAGTGATCAGCCAAACATGAGAACGAAATGTCTATAGGTGGAGTTAGTGAGGACCTAATGGAAATTCCCATAAAATGTGTCTTAGAGACAAGGAATTGGCTAGCTTCAGCTTCCATGGGTAAGAGAGTCGAAAGTAGGTTTGTAGGATTTTGGGTGGCTAATGGAGAATGCTCGCCAAGAGGAAAAGGTATCTCAAATGGGTCTATGATAGGTGGTGAAGATGATGGGTTCTCCTCTATGGGTGGAGGAGGTACTGTAGCTAAAGGCTCTCTAAGTGGTGAAGCCAAGGGTCAGATTGTCTCAATGTTAGCGGAAGACTCCTCCATAGGTGTTGAAGGAGATGAAAGGTGTTCCTCTATTGGTAAAGGAACAAGGGAGGTTGGTTCTAACACAGAAGGAGGATTTCAGGATAGGATCTCCTTTATGGAAGGAATATGGGGTAATTGGGAGGTAATAAGTACATCATTAAATATAGCATGAACCTCATGGGTATGGGTATCATGAGTTGAGGTCTCACCAGTTTGATTAGATGAAGGGGCATGGTTGGGAAATGGTTTCTTGAAGATATGTAGGTTTTGGTTGGTAGGTGCATTAGGATTATCCATGGTTAACTCACCTTTCTCAAGCATTTCTTGGAAAATATTTTTAAAAGTGATGTAGTTTCCATCACTATGACCCTTTACTCGATGATAATTACAGAAATCATGTTCTTTATACCATGTGGGCATGGGGCGAGTAGGGTCAAAACTAGTGTGTGGTTTTATGGGTGGAAGAGTGATGGCTCTGGCTTTGATAAGATTTTCTAAGACAGAAGAGTAAGGCTCCCGATTGGGGTACATTTGTTACTCTCATCCGATTTGAAAAGTCTAGACAGGTGAAAGATTAGATGAAGGTGTAGCCTAATTTGATGGATGTGTTGGGCGGCCTTAAGTACCACTTCGTTAGCGATGCCCTTAGATTTTGAATAAGTGGTCTTTAGTTTGGAAGAAGAGGTATCATTCAACTTGAATGCTGAATTCTTATTGCGTAATTGGATTTTCTTCTCTTTGATGGCCTGAATCTCTAACTTTTGTGCCATAGTGAATGCTTTGTCAAATGTTCGGAAGGTTTGGACCTGTAATTTTGGTGAGATATGCCTAGCAAAAGCTCGTGTAAAGAGCTCGATGAGTTCTGTTTGTGGCAGTTGGAAGGTAAGTTGGTTGATCAGGCTACGCCAACGAGTGACAAAATCATGATAGATTCATCCTCATACTAGATGTGTGGAGTATAGATCGGTCATGGTAACCTTCTTGACGATATTGATAGAGAAATGATCCAAGAAGGCTTGGGCTACCTAATTGAATGAGAATATAGAGTGTCTTGGTAACCCACTATACCAATCTAATGTAGGTCCAGTGAGGGACATGGGAAAGGTCCTAAAGAGCAAGGCATCATCATGAGCAATTAGATAACACCCATGTTTGAACAACCACAAATGCTATTATGGGTATTCTTTGCTATTGAAATGATTGAATTTAAGCATTTCCCAATACATGGGGTATGAACGGATAGGAATGGATGGCTGAATGGGCTCGTTGTAAATCTCATCATAGGTGAGTGTGTTACGGGAGCCAGAAACTAATGCCTCCAATGTCTACATCTTGTCCAACATCAATTTAATTAGGTCATTGATGGGTTATGATGATTGGATGCCTCCTGTAGCGTGAGAAGGTTGGTACTCTAGTGTATGGGGCTACCACGTAGGTTGGTGGAGAAGAAGGTAGTGAACTAGGGGGTACGTACCAATGTGTATAATGGATATGGGGGTGGAAGGGTCATGGTAACCCTAGTGGCAATAGGGGCCAATGATTGTGGAATGGAAAGGACCACATTTTTAAATGGGGTAGGGGTCACTGACACTAGAGGTTGTAATGTAGCTACGGGTATGTGTGAGACATTAGGGGCAGATGAAATTGTGTTTGGGGTATTTTTGAGGGTATGGAAGATGTAACGAGTGTCATGGAGGTATAAGACCTAACTATGAAATGAATGGGGGTAAGGTAGATGCGGGCAACATGGAGCTAGATGGGGCTGATGTGGGAGTGGGTGTGAGAGTCAGGGGGATAGATACGGGCATGCCATATATCAATTGACCTGAGGCATCTTGAGTGGACAAGTGGGAAAGGTAAAACTGCAAGGCAACAAGGTTTTGGTCAAGGATTCATGTGAACTCCTCATCTCTGGTAGTGATAGTAATAGGTGGATGGGCTCTATTGCTGGTGATAAAATGGAAGGTGGTGAAGGACTAGGTGGGAGTGGTTAACAATTAGCGTGAAATACAAGCATTCTTGATTTTCTTTGGGTCAGCACCATGTGAACTAGTATTGATCAGGTAGGTATGCTTCTCTCGTAAATGACATAGAGAACAATAGAACAGTGAATCTAGTGAAAAAGTGGATTAAGTACCAAATAGTGGATGGAATGTGAAATAGGCTAACCAATGCTGATTAGGAAAACCAATGCGCTCGGGGTAACCACTACACAAGGTTACTATAGAAAATGGACAAGATGAAGTGAAAACCGTAGAAGGTAAAATCGGCGGTATGCCAAATCTGATGATGTTTACAATGTCAATGGGTATGATGGTACTGACAAGGATTGTGAAAAGTGGAAGAAAATGAATAAAAATCTCCTTTTGAGTAGGTTAGCAAAAGGACCTAGAACCGACGTCGGTTGGGTATAACCGATGGCGGTCAAAGGTAACCGATGATGGTTATTGTGAAATTGAAATAATGATGAAATAAAAGTGGTTGTGAATTAAAATCTGATGTATAATCAGACCCATAATTCTAAGAATGATGATGATATGGCCCAGGAACACATAAGTGAATCTGGAATACACTAGTTGTGATGATGAGCATGCAAATATGAACAAAAAAGTGAAGAATGTGATCTCTCACCTCAAAACGCAAGCCAAGTAGAAACACTAAGAAAATGTGATCCTAGGAGTGCCTTTTCTATTATGTTTGTTTAGCTTATGTTATTTAGGGACTGACACATGAATTGTGAAATAGATTTTTTGGTGAGGATGGATTCCTACAAAGAAGGAGATCTAAAAGGTGAGGTTTCAGGTATGTTATGGTGGGGGTGGGCTTCACTTTGAAGTATGACTCAACAGAGCAGCAAGCTGGGTGCCCACTGTGTCATGATTGTGTGATCACCTACAACTTCTTCTAGGTAGGAGTTGTTTAAGAATTTATATGTATTTTTATTTTTGTGAGGTTTGGTAAGACTCAGAGAAAGAGAAAAGGAAAGTAGTGCTTTTCTATAATTTGTTTGTCAACCATCAGCTAGGCATGACTTCTAGCGTACAGGTTGCCCTCAATTAATGTGAGCTAATGTAATAAATCAGAATGGAATGCACTTTATTTTCAATCCCAAATTGAAATGTGAAATTGGATGACATAATAATATGAAGAGGAAGAGGGATGCTCTTTCACTATAATGCATAAAATGTGAATAAATGGTTCTTTTTAATTACACCAAAAGAAAATTTTCCTTTAGAGAAAATAGAAAGAAGAGGTAGGTTACCAAGGAAGAAAATTAGTGTGTATGCTTTTCAGAAGGGAAACAAACACAAAACTTTTCCTAGGAATGAATGAAATGCAAGGAACCCTGGATGGGTCCCACTGGCATGCCAAAATGTTTCACCTGATTCTTAGATCATTTCTTTGAAGTGTTGATGAAACAAATAGGGTAATGGTTGTAGGAGGAATACCTGTTCAAATGCTGGTCGATGGGTTGTTGCGTGTGTATGACTTTCGAATCCACCACTGATCGTGAGAGCTTCCTTTTGGCTAAGAGGAACTACCTGTAATGCAAAGAAAGACCACCAGAAGGAATTGAACAATATGGGCAGTGAACTGCCTAGTGTATGCTAGATTCGGGAAGTGTGATACTTCCTAGATGGCTATCATTCCATTGTTTTAAACAATTTAATGTTGTAAACAAAGTAAATCCTATTGTAATTTGAAATGATTTAGGTATCTCACTTAAAACACAATAATAAATATATCTAATCTAACAGGCTAAGCTAGAATAGAATCCAAAGGTCAAATGATTGGTTCTGGGTGTCTACAAGTCTGACAGAGGTCTCGGGTAGATCACAGGTGGATGAGGGTGAGATGAAATTTGGTGGGTAGGTCTCTATTCTGGGATGTGTGGGTAAATATAGAGATTGATGTCGAGTGTGAGTGTAACCGATGGTGGTTAGGTGTGACTAGTGCCGGTTACTATGAAATCTAAAAATGTCACAGAACAAGCTTTAGGTCTCCTTTGTGATTGCACAAAGGACTTTGGTTGGTCGAGGTTGAGGTATTGGGTGGCTAGGGTAGAATTTGGTGAGGTTTTTAATGGGAATATGGAGGTGGAAGTGTTGGAGAAGGTCAATAGGTGGCTAGGTAAGTAATAGATGATAAAATAATGATGAAATGAAATAAACCAGAGAAGTATGACATTATACTTACTTGGATTCTAGTCCTGGATGCCTATGTGTGAAGGATGGAGGTGCTGATGAGAGGCTTGAAGGCTGTAAGTGATCACCAACTGAAGGAAAGCTTTTGCATGGGCTACATGTGCACTCCTATTTACTTTGTTAGATCAGATCTTGGCCGGGATGGTCATGCAGAAAATATGTTTGATCTCCTTCCTTTTGCATGGTCTCACTAGAATTCACTCTTTGAAGATGTGTTATCTCTCTGAGATGTGATAATGCTCACCAAAATTTTTTACTTTCGACCTCCAACTTCCCTCTTCCAACCTTGAGAATAAGGTTGTTTTGGGGTTAAAATGGTAACCGACGATGGTTCCGGCTTAACCGACGATGGTTAGGGGTAACCGGTGTCGGTCAAGGTGGGATTTCCTAGGTTTACTAAACTAGGGAGATCCTCTTGATTTCCTTGGATCTCATGTCGTTAACCCATGGATTAGACTGAGAGCCTCTTGTGAGCATGCGGGAATGTGGTTAGAGGGAATGTAGGCATTGATTTTTAGGGTTTGGGTAAGTCTTAGTTAGTTATGGCAACTTACTAAGAATAGGTCTTAGGGTGAGTTGGCTTGGTGAGGTGTCTAAGTGAATCTGTATGTGTGGATATTATTTAAATAAGATATTTAAATAATAAATATAGTGAGGATAATGAATTAATTAAATTAATATTAGTGGGGTGAAGGGGGTCATGGCTAGGTGAATGTGATGAAGGGTTTTTATTCGTCGAGGGACCAAAGGGGAGTGTGACCTAATTTTAGTGTTTACACTCTAAAATCCATGCAGAGTCTAGTTTCACCTTTCTTATTTATTATAGGCACCAAATTGGACACCCATGTGGAATGCTTGATTGGAAAGATTATTTTATCTTCTAAAATCTTCCTGAGTTCCTCATCCATGAGAGAATCTATATTTGGGTTCATGGGCCTTTGATTTTGACACAAAAGTTTCATCCTTTCTTCCAAATCAATGGTATGTTGAACAATATCCTTATTGTATTCATAAAGGTCATCATAATTCCAAGCCACCACCTTATCATACCTATGACATAAATCCACAAGCCTTTCTCTTTATTTTTGAGTGACTAATTTCCCTACCTTTAATTTCTTTCCACTAGTTACTTCGATACCAACATAATATTCCTTGTCTACTGCAAATTTCCTCCTATATGTATTAACATCATTAGAGTCAAAAAGGGTTTCAAGAATTATATGTCTATTTAGAATATTGTTTATTTTTAGATGGTTAACTTGATATCCATATGTTTCTTCAATTTTTGGTTGGAGTTTGTCTGTAAATTCTCTTGATTGTTATAGGAATAGTAATATATGTTGGTCTCTCTCGAAGAATTTCTAGTGATCCACATTATTAGGTATGGATGGGTGGATGGTCATCTTTACTATGTCCATTTTTTACCAGAGATCCTTACTATGGTTGAATTGTGATCCGGTCTAGGCCATTCTATCGGCTTCTATATTTTGGTACCGAGGGATAACCTTGATGTCAAAGGCCTCAAAGTCTTCAATAATATCTCATACCCTATGTTGGAAGGACCCGATTCTTTGTTTCTTTTCTCGCAACATTATTTCTAACTTGATTCCCCACTAACTCGAGTCTCTACAGACTCCCATTTTTTGAATGCCTTCTTTATGTGCTAATGTCATACCATGAACTAAAGCTTCATATTCTACTTTTTTCTCGGTACAAGTGAATTGAAAATGGAATAATTGAAGTATATTTCTTCCACTTAGTGAAGATAAGCATATTTTGTCTCTTGATCCATTTATACTTCTAGCACAATCAAAGATCGAGTCCATATCTTAAATTCATTTTTGGTATTCCTTTTACCTTGACTATCCTCCATCATGATTTTTGGAATAGTAGGATTCTCATAAAATATGAGATAGGTACCTAACCGAGTGGAATAAAAATTTCCAAAGGGTCTCTTGGCAACAAGTCAACCAAGTAGTTTCGCTTTGATGTTCACCCTCCTCTATATATGAATCCTTTTTTGGGTGATCATGGCATGTGATGCTTTAAAACATGAAGCTCCTTGATCTATTATATGATCTTCCATGAGGGCTCGATAGAACCATCATATTTTATCCATACTTAGTTCACGAGAATAAGATGAGATGAATTAAGGGATATATAACCTTCAATTGTTACTTTGAAGTTATGGGATAGAAATAATCCAAAGACCGGTGGAACATCAATTACAACTATTTCTTGTAGAAACAGTTATATTTAGGTAGTAATAAAGTTGTAATGGGAGACCTTTGATAACCCCAATGGTTTGTACTAATTTCCCATCCAGCTACATGACTCATTTTTTTAGGGTTTCATATTTGATTCCCAAAACATCTGCTATTGCTTTAGGCATAATCATAGTACTTGTTCCACAGTCAATCATGGATTTATGCAATAATTTCTTACCAATTATAATATTCATAAAGAAGGGTTGAGGTCTTGGATTACTTAATTCACCCTTCTAGTTCATTTTTACTGACTTTATTTGAACTTGAGTCACTTTGAGTTGCTCTTTTCCTTTTCTGGTCGTAGTCAAACCACTATTGGATTTTAACACTTCTTGAAGAAATTATTTTTTCTCCGGAATATCCAATATATCACATAAGGATACAGTAGATGGTGCTCTTTTGAGTTGTTCAACTACATTCATGGGCCCGAGTGGTTTTTCCTTGGAAACTTGTTGATATTTCAACCTTTTAGCCACTAGATGAAAGGTACCTTGATTTTGAGCAACCACAGGAGTTTCTTGTCTGACTCTAGGAAGAGGAGCAGTAAATGTCAGAGGATATTTCCTCACCTCATTTATTACTATAGGAGAAGGGATTGTGACTTCCATCATCCACCTCTTGGAGTGAGTGTTGTAATCTGATTGCATTGGGTTAGAAGTAGATACTTCATTTGTGAACACAAACTATTCTCCTTCGACCCAAGAGAACAACGCATGTTTAGGCATGATTTATTCCTCTTGTTCTAGGGACATCCCTTGCATTTGTGCAACCAAGGACATGTTTTTAATTCCTGGGGATTGGTAGGGTCCGCCATCATGGACCTCGTATCCTTCCATTGCTATTTATTTAGATACCTTTTTTGTAGATTCCCTTGAGGAAAATCTCTTGGCATATGAGGGGTATTGCAAGGAAAACACCAAGTGTTGGGATCTTCTACCAAATTGTTCTATCATGGAATCATTTCTCTCCCCTTATTGGGTGGGAGCATCTGGAGTGGTGTTGGGACTAGGAAAATTTGGTTAGATGGTTGTGCTAGTGGTGGTCTCTAGGAATTTTGATATTGTGGAGGATAAGTGGGCTTATTCCCTTGGTAGCTTTGATAATTTTTTCTAGGGTACGCATTTTGACTCCTCTTAAGGTTAACTATCTCATTAGAGAAACTCCTAAGAATATTTTTACTTCCTCCATCTCTGCAGAAGATGATGATGATGTTGTTGTTTCCATAGAGGTAGTGGCTCCTTGAGGGGATGGGTAGCTATATATTGATGCAGGAGTTTGAGTAGAGCTTGAGGCATGTGCCTGAGGAAGGGGGTTATCTCTAGATATACCAAGTAAAGGGACCTTTGGGGAATTTTACCAAGATCGATCAAATTATTCTTAGCCTGAAACAGTAATATCATATGCTTGTGGCAAATAATATCCTCTAAATGAATGGATCATGATAGATATATCTGAGTTCACTATTTTAAATAAAATATAATAGCCATACATGCTAGTAGCATGGATAGAACTGCAATTCTTTGCCATGTCTTATGGAATCGACTATTAAATTTAGTCATAGGTTCTTTTAAATCTTTCTTGATGTTGATAAGTTGTAAGAGAAAATATATATACCCCTTTTTGGTGAATCTTTTGACTAAAACATTTCCCAACTAATCCCAAGTACCAATAGAGTTAGGAGTCAAGGATTTGTACCATTCAAGGATTTCCCCTTGAATGAGGCAACCAATAATCTTAAGGCAACATCTTGCTCCGTGATATAATGTACTATGAATATCTCCACCACATCTTGAAGATTTTCCTCGGGGTCTTAACATCTTCACCAATGAATTTAGGTAGTGCTTTCATCACATTTTATAGGATGGGATTCCATGTCATCGGATGTACTGGTAATATGAGTAGACTTCCTTGATTCTCGCGAGAATAATTTTCTCGGAGGAGGGGGCGGTTGATGAGCCATTATGATTGGCCTGAGAACTCTAGTGAATTGTAAGAAGGTCCTTCTAGGAGGAGGTGTTGAAAGAGTTTAGTTTGGAGGAGACGAAGATCTATAAATCTATCTAGCCCTTCTATTTCTTCCTAGGGTCAACTACATATATTCAAACGTACCTTCTTCCCTTTCTCGAGACTGTGTTTGAATCCTTCTCATGAACTAGAAAGGATTAATCCACCAATAATCTTCGAGACAAGGTTATATTTCATATAGATTCACAACATGTGTTACTACAGAGCTTCCAAAGGATAGGAAGTGATACGTCACACATGAAAGTTAATAATATTTCAAGTTTAAGATTTTAATGTGTGTCCCACTTTGGGCATGCCAAGAAAAATGTTGACGATTATATTTTCAAATGAATGATAAAAGTCATGGGACATCTTAGAGATGTGGGACTTGGCCCCTCGATGACCTCCAAGTTTTATAGAAGCTAGGTCTTCTCTCGCTTGTGTTAAGGTGAGGGTTAGAGAGAAAATCCTAACTAAGGCGATGTGTTGAAACTTTACTAAAAGACAGATATAAAAACAAAAATAAATAATAAACTCGTTAAGGAGCATGAGCATGATTAACCATCTTTGAGATATTTCATACTATCAAAGGCTAGAAGGAACTGAAACATAACCATTTGTAAATGAACATATTTATGTAAATATCTAAGGGCGTATAACATGATATAAACTTAAACACTCATCAAAATAATTAAAAGTAGATAGAAGAGAATAAATATGCAGAGTATTGTGAACTTATTTGTGCAAAAAACAAGAACTCTTTATTTATAGAGAAAACAATACATAATGCCAAGAATGACATAGACTAAAGTATTTCTGTACAATGTATCCTTGCTAAGGCTGATGAACACTAACTACTGGACTTAAAAAATATTTTGGGGCTCCTCTTCTTCCTTTCTTATCTTTACCCTTATACTGACACTAGGAACCTATTTTATACATCCAACGGCTCACTCTCTTATGTGTCTACCATTAATATTTCAACCAGCTATATTTAGTTTGTTACTTGCACTATTTTTGACCCATGAGGTGAATGTCAACTTTTTCTTTGGGAATTGGGATTAAATTCAATTCACTAAACTATGATTCCTTTTTCTTCTTAAGTTAGCCTTTGGATGGTGGTATCTTCTTCGCATAGCACGTGGAGCACCGCACGCTACTTTGGGCTGCCTTTTGTTTTCTCCTTTGAAGCACCTAAGCGACATGTGGATCTTTTCAGGATCTTCTCTTTTCCTTTGAATTTTCATCCCACTTGAGCTATACTACCATGCTCCCACCACATTGTTTCTTCTTGTTGTTTTGAGGATATTGGTTCTTTATTCCTCCTCTAATATGCATTGAAGGAATGTTGAAACAAAATGAGGCTTTGAAAAAACAAAATATAACAAAAACAAGAGATCCTTGAAAGGTGTAAAAATTATTGTTATATATATCTTTCCCCAGTGTAGATATAGACAAGCGAAGAATATAGAAATCAAAGAAGCTCAAATCCCTAAAAATGTATGCACCAAGGCGCAGAAAGTGGCACATAGAAATGAGTGTCGCCAGGTAAAGGATGCGCCCTTGGCACATGGAAATGGTACATGATAATGAGTGTTGACACTAAAATGTATGCTCCAAGGCACGGAAAGTGGCGCATAGAAATGAGTGTCGACAAGGTAAAGGATGAGCCCTTGGTGCACGGAAATGGTGCATGACAAAGAGTGTCGACACTAAAATGTATGTGCGCAAGCACACGAAAAGTGGCGCGCAGAAATGGATGTCGGCAGGGGTAAAGGATGCGCCCTTGGTGCACGGAAATGGTGCATGACACAGAGTGTCAATAGGGAAAAATTTGTTCCTTGGTGCATGTAAGAGGATGTCGACACACACATGGATGCACCTATGGTGCACCTTTAGGAGGTGCAACATTTTGAGCAATCGATAGGAAGCAGACACCGCGCAAATTTTCGAGATGGCCATAACTTTTGACTGGGAGCTCAGATTCATGCAAGGTTGGAATTTTTGGAAAGCTTACGAGGTCCTCTATCCAACTACATCTAGATATCTTTAATTGAGTGAGAAAAAATTCTTTAAAATGCAAAATATAGTTCGCCACTTTTGGGTTCGCTGGGGTTCTCAACTACCATCATTATGAGATGAGTTAAATGCAACCTGGAGGTGGTTGGGGTAGTTTTGGATTTTCTCTCTCTTCCCTCTCTCATTCTTCATATAAATTTTAAGGAGGGGCTTCTTTCTAAATGTTGGAAATTCTTGTTTTTCCCCTCCCTTCTTCTCTTTGGCAGGTGAACTTGTGGAGTTAAAACCTCCCATTTGAAACTGTAATGCAACCTTGCCTCTTGGCATTTTGCAGTGTGTTGTATCAATCTTTGGAGCAAATTAATGCATGACATGGATGATTCTCAACCCTCTCTATGTTCATTTACATCCTCCTAATCTTTCACTATGAACCTGGCTATCTGTGCATGATCTTGCATTGCATTTTAATGATCTGTGTTTACTGGCAAGACATATGTTCTTCATTCCTCGGTGCATCACCTCTGTTAGTTTAGGTTTTATTTTTACGCATCTTCTTACCCTGTCTCCTTGGAAAGTTAGTTTAGGTTTTGAGTAAACCCTCTGCATTTTATGTGTGCATTTAAACAGAGGAATAGGAACCAGCCTTCATCCAGAGCTTTTCTGATTTCGCAAGGTCCCACACTTGGGAAAAGCTCCATGTTATGCAATCGCACTAAGAGTCTCAACCAATTGAGTTGCGAGACATTCGAAGTCTTTGCCGTGATTTGACACCAACAGTTTTGGCACACCCGGTGGGACCAAGAGGTCATTCCACAGATTTGAAGGAATTTTCATGAAATTTGGCCTAAAAAATTGTAGTTTTTACAATTTTAGATTTTGCACCTTCCAGGCTGAACTCCAAAATCAATTTTCAAGGGCTTAACTTGCTCAAAACAAGTCAAAATTTCAACAGTTGGTAGATCCGAGGTTAATCTTGAAAAGGGTATCCTTAGTTTTTTGAGATTTTGATTTTCAAAATTTCATGGTTTTTTGTGTTTTTGGGTTTTCAGAAGTCTGGCATTTTTTGGTTTTCGGGACTGTCATTCCAAATCAAATTCCAAACCCTAAATCCTCAAAAACATAGGTCTTTCAAAATTTTGAGTTTAAATGATATTTTTCAATATTGTCAAGTTTGGTGTGTAACTTGGCAAAATCTAGTCTTTTGAGGCTTGTTCTCTAACACATCTGGCGACTCCGAAGGGATAGAATTCAGCGGTGTAGCAGCACAAGTTGCCCAGGCACATGAGAAGAATTCAAACCAGGTCTAATACTCAAGAAGAGGGGCTATTTTTCCACTTGCAACTATCACCAGGCAGAGGGAGGAGAGGAAGAAGACCACAAAGATCACCATCTCCACCTAACAGGACTTTGTCTACACCTCCACCTGGTAGGCCTTTTCTCGCATTGAATAGCGTTCTTAGGCCAATCATAATGGCACATCTACCACCGAATCCCTTTTATAATTTCACGGAAGTAGTCCACTTGCCCTAAATTCTTAGAATCAAATTTTAGTTGCAGCACTAAAGAATATACCCTATTTTACAGGAGAAAATCATACTACTCCTATTGATCACATCCAGATATTGCTAATGCATGTGCAATCCACAAAATAAATGAAATGGATGTTGTAGTCAAGTTTTTGGCTTCATCTTTCAAAGGTAAGGCCTTACAATGGTTTAGAAGCCTAGCAGCAGGGTCTATTACGAATTGGAACCAACTTTGTTCAGCTTTTTGTAACCAATTCAGGGAGAGGGCAGACAATTTATCTTTATTGGAATAGCTAACAACAATTAAAAGGGCTCCTAATGAACAAATGACATATTTCAAATTCAAATTCCAACGGACATGGGACAGAATCCAATAGTGTGAGACCAACCACCGAAGGAGCATTCCTTTATTTCTTAAAGGCTATAAATTCAGAGATAGCCATGATGATCCAATCAATGGGAGGAACAACGCTGTTAGGGGCCTACGAAAAAGCTATCAGAGAAGAGAACTATTTGATCCAAGCTGGCAAGCTTGCACCAAGGCCACCAATGCCTCTCTATCTAGATATGGGAAATCCTACAACCAGTCAAGCACCAGAGTTGAATCCCATTCCAACTCCTAGAAATCAAAGCAATAATGAGGCGTCGACTTCTTCAAATACTTCAAAGGAATTGCAGGAGGTCATGAAACAACTGCAGAACCTTGGAAATGAGCTAGTGACTATCAAAAGACAACAAGCTCAAAGTGCTAGACCATATCAGCCTCAAGCACAGTACCAAGCTAGGCCCCCATACCAACAAAATAGACCACCACCTCAGGCTGCAAATCAAAACCAAAACCAAGGACAACCTCAAGCTGCCAGGCCATTTCGACCGTATGATCCAAATGCAACGACGTCCTCAAGAGCCTTGGTTCGACACAAAATAACATGGCACAGGAGTACGACTGGTGTTACCCTTGCAATCTACCTCATAATCAGTCAGCATGTTTCAATGGTGCACTAAATCAGGCCTTGATGGTGCAAACCATTGGTGTTCCTCAAGAACCAAGCCAGGAGGAGAATCAACAGCAAGAAATGCAACAAGAAGGACCTCCAACAGAAACCACATTGGCCAATTGGCAAACGGAAGACTTCTGTGGAGTTAACCAACAACCTTTTCAAGGTGTGGCTGCCAACACGGTCAAAGAAGAGAAATATAGGATAGGGACACAACCGTGTTATCCAGTTGTTTCTCGATCCACTCCCTACACAACAAGGGGTCATGACCAAACGCAGCTCCAAATGTGCAAAATCAACCTAAGGTACCTGTTGTAGCAACACATGCACCTGTTCAAGCTCCAGAAAAGGTTGTGCCAAGTAAGGGACAACAAAAGGAAAATTCATCTCCTTTCAACATCATCGATCAAATGAAGAAGACACATGTGAACATTTCCATGTGGGAATCACTAGCGATCCCAGGGCAACGAGATTTATTGCAAGCTGCAATGACTAATTGGTCTACCAAAAATGTATCAAACCAAGGACATGAGAAAGTTCTCACTAATGCAGTGCAACATGATGGGGGCTAGACAAGGAAAAATTTGAAGCCTCCACCATTCTATGTTTTATTGATTGTTGGAAACCACTTGGTACACAACTGCATGATAGATTCAGGAGCAAGTAGTTCAGTGATGCCAAAGCAAATAGCGGATCAACTGGGTTTGAAATATGAGCCAGTGCTGAAAGGAGTAGTACAGCTAGATGGAACGGCAGTAGGAACTGTTGGAGTCATCAAGGGGTTAAGCCTAACACTACATTCCTGTCCTAATGTTACAGTTCTGCAAGATGTGTCTGTGATTGACCTTCCGCCACTCTTTGCGTTGTGTCTATCAAGAGACTTCACTACAAAAATTGGTGGATATTTATCTGCAGATTGGTCACACATGATTTTTAGGACAAGGTATGGAGCCAAAGCAACAATCAGGTCAGAACCAATTGCCAATTTCCATATTGAGCCTCATGTACCAAATCCTATCAATGCAAATTGCTCGCTTTTGATCAGGAGGAGTGTTCAAGTGATCTAGAAACAGGTACTAAGGTTGAGGGAATTCCTAATTTAACTTTGGATGAATGGGCAAACAAGAGTCATGAATTTGACCCATACAAGGAAATTGAAGAATCTGAATTGGGCGTGTATTGTATACACGAAGAAAATTCACCCATTCCCGACATCATTCAGCCTGAACAAAAGGATGAAAGAAAAGTTTGGAAATTATTTTTCGATGGTTCGAGAAGCAGACAAGGTGCTGGAGGTGGTGCAATGTTGATTTCACCACAAGACATCAAATATTTTTCAGCTTTTCATTTCTAGTTTTCCTGTTCAAACAACACGGCTGAATACAAAGCATTGATTCATGGAATTCATTGGGCCAGGAAAAGGGGCATAAAGAACTTGCAGGTGTTTGGAGATAGCGAGCTAATCATCAACCAAGTTAGGGGACAACATGCTACAAAGAACGACTTGCTGAAGAGCTACAAGAATAGGGTATGGGACCTCATTGAGGATTTCGAAGCTTTCAACATTGTGTCCATACCCAGGAAGAAAAATGAAGTCGCAGATAGGCTCACAGCAGTTGGAGCAACGTTTGATGTGGTTGACAACATCAGAAGGGGAAAAACACAGCCATATATCCATGTGATTGTGAGGCCAACAGTTCCAGATAATAACACAAGTGGCGGTGTTTGAGAATGATCAACGTATCGTCATTTCTTACAAGAAGAGGCTAAATTCTCGGCTAGGAATCAGATGATTAGAGCAGCAGTATGGGGATCAAGTAGTGCAGCTACGGACAAACAAGCTTCCTAAGGGTTTAGTAACATTGGAGTCTATCTTCAACCCTAACGACCAGTTCTGTAAGGAAAAGGCTAACATATAGGTCAAGAGAGAAGATTCAGGCCAATTCCGGTTGGGAAAGCAAAACTCTTCAAATTGGTAAAGTGGCCAATTGAGCAGAGAAATCAGATTTCATACAACTTTGCCAAGAATTTCCGGATGTCTTCACTTGGATCTCAAAGACTTAAGAGGATTCAATCCAAAGTTGGCACAACATACCATAGAATTGGATCCAGATGCTAAGCCCATCAGGTAGAAGCAGAGACCAGTCAACCCTCACATTGAACCTCTAATGAAGAAAGAGATAAATAAGCTAATAGAGGTAAGCATTATATTTCCAATCAAGCACTCAAGCTGGGTTGCAAACTTGGTTCCGGTCAGGAAGAAGAGTGGAGAAATCAAGTTGTGTGTGGACTTCCGAGACCTGAATAGGGCATCTCTCAAAGACCATTACCCACTTCCTTCAATGGAACAAATATTACAAGTAGTATCCGGTTCGGAGAGATTCTCTCTCCTAGATGGCTACTCAGGGTATAATCAAGTAATGGTACAAGAAGATGACCAGTTCAAGACAGCTTTCACCACCAAATGAGGCACCTATGCCTACAAGAAGATGCCATTTGGGCTATCAAATGCTGGAGCCACTTTCCAAAGGGCAATGGATATGGCATTCAAGGGGTTGATCAATAAAATAGTTTTGATATATCTTGATGACATCACTGTATTCTCAAAAAATGCAGCGGATCACCTCTATCATTTGAGGCAAGTATTTCAGAGGTGTAGAAGATTTGGGGTATCATTGAATCCCAAAAAATGCATATTCTTGGCTCACGAGGGAAAACTTCTAGGCCATATTGTTTCAAAGGAGGGATTGATGATTGACCCAGAAAGAGTTGAAGCAATTCGAGCGTTGCCATTGCCAAGTCACAAGAAGGCTCTTCAAAGCTTCTTGGGAAGGATCAATTTTGTCCGCAAGTTTGTTCCAATCTTTGCAGCTCTCATAAATCCAATAACACTGATGTTGAAGAAGAGCATGGCATTTAAGTGGACATCTGAAGGCAAGGAAAGTTTTGAGGCAATAAAAGAGGCTATATCTCAAGCTCCGACTCTCGTCAATCCAGACTTCTCCAAGGACTTCATGTTATATGCCTTTGGTGGTGGGGACACGATTTCTGCAATCCTGGTACAACAAAACCAAGGAGGATTAGAACAACCAGTTGCTTTCTTCAGTCAAGGCTTGGAGGAATACGAAACTACATACTCTTTCATTGAAAAGCATGTACTTGCAAAGTGATCGGAGTTTAAAGAAATTCAAGCACCTAGTCTCAAACAACAAGATCCAATTATTGGTCTCTCATGCGGGAGTCAGGGACTTCCTTCTAAACAAGGATCTGAATGAGAAACGTGCAGGATGGATAACTCGTGTCATGGAATATGACATCAAAATTAAGGTCACTAAGCTAGTATGTGGGAAGGGACTATGTGAGCAGCTAGCCTTGAGTCAACAAGTTGAAGCAGGTAATGAAAAAGAGGTTGTCTTGGTACTACAGGATGGTCAAGAATAGGAAAATGATGATGTGCCCACTCCGTGTTGGACTCAGAATGTGATACACTTCCTACAGACGGGCCTATGCCCCCCATAAATGAGCAAAGCAAAGAGGAGATACTTCAGATTACAAACCATTCCATATGTTCTTGTTGATGGTGTTTTGTTAAAAAAAAAAAAAGACATCAATGGAGTTCTATTGAGGTGCATTGGGACAAATCAAATTAAAAGGGTGTTACGATATTTTCATGATAGATATTCTGGAGGACATTTTGCCCCATGAGTAATAGCTCTCAAGATAATGAAGGCAGGGTATTATTGGCCCACGGTGTTCAATGACTGCTATACATGGATAAGAAAGTGTAAGAAATGTGCACTCTTCATAGGCAAAGAAAGACTAGCAGCACTTCCATTGCACCCAATTTTGGTTGACCAACCATTTATGCAATGGGGATTGGACTTCATCGGGGTCATCAACCCAAACTCAAGCCAAGGCCATAAGTGGATTCTCACAGCAACAGACTATTTCACCAAGTGGATCAAGCAAGCAACGCTCAAAGAAGCAAATGAGTCTAACATACTAGACTTTTATGAAGGAATAGTGACCAGGTTCGGTGTGCCGGCCACTATCATATCAGACAATGCATTGGCATTTATAGGTTCCAAGATTACAGAATGGGCTATCAAGAATGGAATCTATTTGAGCACCTCTTCAAATTATTACCCACAGGGTAATGGATAGGCAGAGTCCACGAACAAAAATTTGCTAAGAATCATCAGGAGGACTCTGGATGAAAATCAAAGAACATGGCATACCAAGCTAAAATCAGCATTATGGGCTGATAGAATAACACCAAAGAGGTCTACAGGTAATTCCCCTTATAAGTTGGTCTATGGAAAAGAGGCAGTATTTCCTATATCATTAGAACTACCTACATTGGAGTTCATGAAGCAATTGGAGTTGGCTGAGTTCGAACCAATGGAGGCTAGGTATGCAGAGTTGATGGAATTGGAAGAAATTAGAGAACATGTAGTTCAAACAATTGAGAAAGATCAGGCCTTAGTAAAAAGATGGATTGATAAGAAAGCAAGAGCAAAGACCTTCAGGAAGGGGACTTAGTTCTAAAATGGGATGCAGATCGGGCAAAACCATGAAGGCATTCCAAGTTTGATGCCATTTGGAGTGGCCCCTACATGGTCATGGGATGTAAAAGTAGTAATGCCTTCCAATTGTCTACATTGGATGGAGAAGAATTCTTGATTCCGGTTAACGGAATCCATCTTAAACATTGCTACTAAAAGGAAAAGGTTTACCCTTGTAAATATTAGCCTAGATTTCAATTCCTCTAAGTGCGTATGCACATTGTCTTGTTGTAGTTAGGTTTTTGTTTCCCTAAGTGCTCCGGCACAGGTTTTGTTGCTCTCTAGTTGTTTTCTTCAGTTCAGCATGCTCTCGAAGAAGGAGTTGTAATATCAGGTTCGGGATCAGATATCAGGTTGGTTTCAAGTTATTGCTTATGACTCCATGCCCAATGGATTGCTAAAAGGCCACTGATCTTCTACCTAGCAGGCAGGTAATCCCATTGAGTCGCCAAATTGTTATATATATCTTTCCCCCAGGTAGATATAGACAAGAAGAAGAATATAGAAATCAAAGAAGCTCAAATCCCTAAAAATGTATGCGCCAAGGCACAGGAAAGTGGCGCACAGAAATGAGTGTCGACAAGGTAAAGGATGCGCCCTTGGCGCATGGAAATGGCGCATGACAATGAGTGTTGACACTAAAATGTATGCGCCAAGGCACAGGAAAGTGGCACACAAAAATGAGTGTCGACAAGGTAAAGGATGTGCCCTTGGCACATGGAAATGGCGCATGAAAAAGAGTGTCAACACTAAAATGTATGCGCCAAGGCGCAGGAAAGTGGCGCACGTAAATGGATGTCGGCGAGGGGTAAAGGATGTGCCCTTGGCGTATGGAAATGGTGCATGACACAGAGTGTCAATAGGGAAAAATTTGTGCCTTGGCGCACGTAAGAGGATGTCGACACACACACGGATGCACCTATGGCACACCTTCAGGAGGCGCAACATTTTGAGCACTGACAGGAAGCAGACCCTGGCGTAAATTTTCAGATGGCCATAACTTTTGACTGGGAGCTCAGATTCATGCAAGGTTGGACTTTTTGGAAAGCTTACGAGGTCCTCTGTCCAAATACATCTAGATATCTTTAATTGGGTGAGAAAAAATTCTTAAAAATGCAAAATATAGTTCACCACTTTTGGGTTTGCTGGGGTTCTCACCTACCATCATTATGAGATGAGTTAAATGCAACCTAGAGGTGGTTGGGGTAGTTTTGGATTTTCTCTCTCTTCCCTCTCTCATTCTTCATATAAATTGTAAGGAGGGGCGTCTTTCTAAAGGTTTGACATTCTTGTTTTTCCCCTCCCTTCTTCTCTTTGGCAGGTGAACTTGTGGAGTTAAAACCTCCCATTTGAAACTGTAATGCAACCTTGCCTCTTGGCATTTTGCAGTGTGTTGTATCAATCTTTGGAAAATTAATGCATGACTGTGGATGATTCTCAACCCTCTCTATGTTCATTTGCATCCTCTTGATCTTTCACTGTGAACCTGGCTATCTGTGCATGATCTTGCATTGCATTTTAATGATCTGTGTTTACTGGCAAGACATATGTTCTTCATTCCTCGGTGCATCACCTCTGTTAGTTTAGGTTTTATTTTTACGCATCTTCTTACCCTGTCTCCTTGGAAAGTTAGTTTAGGTTTTGAGTAAACCCTCTACATTTTACGTGTGCATCTGAACAGAGGAATAGGAACCGGCCTTCATCCGGAGAGCTTTTCCAATTTCGCAAGGTCCCACACTTGGGAAAAGCTCCATGTTATGCAATCGCACTGAGAGTCTCAACCCATCGAGTTGTAGACATTCAGGGGTGCTGCGATTTGACACCAACAATTATTATATAGTTAAATCAACACTCCATCATGGATTATATTTTCCTAGGAATATCCAACTCTTATGAATAGTCATGTTCAGAAATTAA
The DNA here is from genome assembly GCA_018340775.1 of Taxus wallichiana var. yunnanensis. Taxonomy (NCBI): domain Eukaryota; kingdom Viridiplantae; phylum Streptophyta; class Pinopsida; order Cupressales; family Taxaceae; genus Taxus; species Taxus wallichiana. The sequence goes on from CM031242.1 coordinate 247,492,081, forward strand.
TCTTCTAAACTCTAGCTTTCCTTTCTACTCATACTTTTGTGTGATAGGAGCTAATAGGAAAAATTATAAACCCTATAATATTAATGTCTTAGGTGATGAAGAGGAAGATATTAAAATTAAACACATTTCTGATCTTGCACACTGGATCTAAAATTCCTTGATAAGTTTCCTCAATACAAAGGGGAACCTAAGTCAGTAATTCATAAACACATCCATGACTTTATATTTGAGAATCTTGGAAATAGTGGTCTAGCTCGACCCCACTAATATTATACTCTATCTTATAGAAAAAATGAGTCATTAACAGATCGCCACCATGGCCTAACTCCTTCCAATGCAAGGCAATATGGTTAAAATGGTTAGTCATCCTAATCTAGGATATGGAGGTGTAATTTTCCCACCCTTTCCTAATGGACCTAATGGGGAACCTATTACCTAATATCCCATTCATATTAATATATTTTAGGTAGTCAAACAAGATTCTCTAGTTCCCTACATTGCTAACATAGATATTGGAGGCATTTTCCTTTCTATTTCATATGATCGGCCAACCAATCCAACTTTACACATCAATGCCTTTAGTAATATTTATAGATAATGGATCAAATTCAAATCCTATGCCTCTACTAAAATATTAACCAAAAATATTACTGGAGATGCCTTGGAATGGTATCACACTTTATCCCCTAACCCCATAGTGGAGCTAGAGTCTCTAGTGGAAGCTTTAGTTAATGAATTCCAATATCATGATTTATTTAAAAATAACATCAATGCTTTCATTATCTTCAACCAACATGATAATTAATCGAGATAAATCCTTTATCAAACATTTGAATACCTCATATACTAAGGAAGAACAAAATATTCCAAATGATATTTTATTCCAACTCTTCATTCAAGACCTAGAACCTTGCCTTCAATATAAGGTTGGGTCATTTTCTTCTACTTCCCTTAACAAAGCTTTTGAACAAGAAAAACAATAATATTACCTCATAAGGAAATTTAAAAGGCTCCTCTTAAGACTTAGGAAACTAAATAAATAAAAATACTTCAAAAGTCAAAGAAAAAGAACCCCATGGATGATGGGGTCTCAGATACCCTTCCTTTTATGACTACTACAAATAGGAATGTATTTAATATCAATCCAAAAGTTAATAACATCAAGAATCAACCTACTTATTATTAACCATTAACCAAGGATGAGTTATGAAAGCATATGCCTAAACCATTTAGGAAAATCCCTGATTGTTCTCAACCTATCCCATAATGGCATGATGAAAAAAGCTTTTTTGGTGGCACATGAATGTGGTACATTCTTGTTAGAATTTTCATGCCCTTCTTCGCATCATGCTATGTTGCCATAAATTTTTATTTACGACCTCGGTTTGACCATGAATCCTATTATTTGAATTTTTCATGGCTAAGAGAAATCCATTTGAAACTAAATCTTTGCTGAGAGGGGACTTAACCAAATTATTATAAAATAAATGAATGGCTCACAGACCACAATAAGTGGTAAGTTGGCATAATTTCAGAATTCGAAAGGGAATGAAGTATCGAACTCTGCGGGACCGACATGCGGATTCAACAAATAAAGAATAGTGAGCCTGCGAATGGTGCCAAGTGTCCACCCGGTGCATCCCCTAAAGCCTTAAAGAAAATTAGATTCAATAGGATGCACGAGGCTTCCACATGGATCTTGCAAACAAATGAACTCTATCTTCAAAGTAGGCCATAAAGATGACAAGCCACCCACCATGTATAAGTGCTTTAGGGTCTTATCTATAAGATTTAATGCTCAATATTTTTAAAATATCGGAGGCAAAGGGTCATTTCATCACAAAATAGGCACCGTTTGGGTCAAGGGGCTGTGAACCAATGTATAAAGGGTCAAAATATTTGGTTGTGTAATAAATAGTCGAAAGTGTTTCTTCTCAAAAGGTGAGTCCATCTCAAGGGAGTCGGTTGCAGAATAATTAAGATGCATTAAATAGGCATGGCTCTCACTTTTTCTAAGGGGTTAATTTATGAGAAATATTTGAGGAAATCTATTATTGTCACTTCATATAATTTATCATAATTAAGGGGCATCTGAAAAGGAGTTTTAAAGTTCTCTCTTACCTCCTCCTCACCCTATAAACTCGTAATGAAGTTTCGATGAAAATAAGATAGATGATAAGATGGATTTTAGCTAGAGGATAGTTGTATTTAGATACTAGGAGAGTTAATATTTTCCTCTCTGTTGCAAGTTTATGTTACGTAATAGGTGGAGATCTTGGAACTCTAGCCTTCTACCTAAGTTTGTAATAACCATCTTTCCTCTTTTTGATGTAATACTGTGCACAACCATTCGAGTAATATATATGTTTTCATGGTGTTTCCAGTCCATCATTAGCATATCTTTATTATCTCTGATCACCTTGATTTTCATTTAGAAACTGTGCATCTTTGGGTGTTGTTGCAAATTTATGGTGTTTTTCTTAAGTAGTTTGAGATGATTGTGTATTCAGTTGGCTTCTTGGTGTATTCTTTCCAGTGCATCACCTTAGTTTGTTTTTATGTTCTTTATTCCATTTTTTATGACCCCTATCTCCCCCATAGAGAAGATCCAACTTCTTTAAAATCTGGAGGTCTCCTTAGGACGCATGTCCCACTAACCTAAGGATTCCTATGAATCTTATGGATCTATCTTTCAAGGATGTTCATCAACAGTTTTCTTGGCACGCATGGTGGGACAACTCAGAGTGATACTTTATTATGGCATCAGCTTGGTTGATTCTCAAAAAAATTCAAACTTCCATGAAGATTTTTGGAGATCACATCTAATGCAACTCCCTAAGGTCCAACCAAATCATTACAAAGGATCACAGAGCTCCCTCTCATCCATTTTCATTCATCTACCTTTCCACGCCTCCCATTTCTCTTCATCCAATGAGGTTGTGTAATCATGACTTCATTACCACCAAGGGATCCTTCCCTTTTTCATCTCCAAACCACAATTTCTACACTACCACCATCTTCAAGCAGCTATACCTCACACACCAAAAACAAAGGCTTCAAATCCAAAAAGAATAGGAGCATATAGTAGGAAGTGATATGCTCTCACAAGGTTCACGTCACCTATCTAATAGAGGAGAGGTTACGAAGTTACCTCTATTTTTCCTCCCCATAAAGAAACTCCCCTAAATGAATCCTTATCAATGGAATTTATTCTACAAAATAAAGCCACATATGATGGAGAATTTGTAGATTTAAAAACCATCACATCAAAGCATAAAAATTCACCAGAGGAGGAAGGAGATAAGCTTGAATGCTTATCAGATTTGGGGGAATGTCTCAATGAAGAGGAGCCTATTGAAATTACATATTTTCTCACTTCATCAAAAAAATGACAGAGGCCACCTATTTCTCATGACCTTTTCACTAGACCTAATTCAGAGGCTCTAGAAGAAAGTATCATTGGAAGCTTTTTTCTTTCAATCAAAGATCCTGAATTCATAGGTGAAGCTACTAGAAAGGGAGAGTGGAAAGAAGATGAACAAGATGAATCCCTTCAAAGTAATCTGTAAGGGAGCCTTAATCCAAAAGATACCATCCAGAACGATGGATGTAAGCAGGAGGTAGGACCAAGCCTCGCCTTAGGCTATATCTTATCAAGAAAAATGCCAGCAATAGTCATGTTCATTTTAGAACATGAGGATGAGCTTCAAGACCCCGAGGGTCAGTTACAACACCTCCAACCACAAGATAAACTAGAGGAGGTATTCATACTATTCACTGATACCATGGGTGGAAGAGTGAAGGTATACTTTTCACTCTCACTACAGGCCATATCAGTAGCCAAATTATTCACATGGCTGCATTTTATAAGAAAAGGAAGCTACTTTTCCTTTCCTATTTCAGGTTTTGTTTATCTTTTGTAGAACCAGTTAGATTAGGAGTAGGAGTAGGTTTAATTTTAACAGAATAAGTGCTTGTGCACACACTTGCATATCTCATTTGAGACATGTATGTTTTGTCTTTTGTATAGTCCCACTCCTATATTACTCCAAAAGGAATGTGCTAACTCTGATAAAGGCCCCGATTCACCAAGGAAATCACCATCAACTGAAGACAATTGCAGTTTTCACTTCAAACCAAATGTGGAGAAACTAAAATCAGCCTCAGGTTGCCATTAGCCACTCTTTTCAATTTTCTACTATAATAAAAAATAAAAATCTTATGGAGTTCAATATGAGAGTAGGAAGAAGTAGTTTCACAGTGGAGGATCATGGGTTCTTTTCATTTAGTAGGCTAAATGGTCCTAGTGAGTTGCTAGACTATTATTTAAATTTTCATGGCTAAGAGAAACCCATTTGAAACTAAATCTTTGTTGAGAGGGTACTTAACCAAATTATAAAAATAAATGAATGGCTCGTAGAGACCGCGACAAGTGGCAAGCTGATGCAACTTCAAAAGTCAAAAGGGAATGAAGTATAGAACTCTGGGAGTGACACATAGAGCTAGCAAAGAAAGAATAAGGAGCCCACGATGGTGCCAAGTGTCCACTCGCGCATCCCTAAATCCTTACAGAAAATTAGATTCAAGTGTATGTGTGAGGCTTCCACATGGATCTTGTAAAACAATGGAATTTGTCTTCGAAGTAGGCCATAAAGATGATTAGCCACCCACCACGTTAGGGTCTTATGTGTAAGATTTAATGCTCAAGAATTTTCAAACGATTGGAGGTAAAGGGTCATTTCATCACAAAATAGGCATTGTTTGGGTCAAGGGTCCATGAACCAATGCATAAAGGGTTGAAATATCTAGGTGTGTAATAAACAGCCGAAAAGTGTTTCTTCTCAAAAGGTGAGTCCATCCGAAGGAGTCGATTACAAAATAATTAAAGATGCATCAAATAGGCATGGCTCTTACTTTTCCTAAGGGGTTAATTTGTGAGAAATATTTGAGGAAATCTATTTTTGTTACTTCATATCATTTATCATAATTAAGGGAAGTTGAAAAGGAGTTTCAAAGTTCTCTCTTACCTCCTCCTCACCATATAAAGTTTTGATGAAAAGAAGATAGATGATAAGATAAAATCCGGATAGAGGATAGTTTTAGTTAGATACTAGGAGAGTTAATCTTTTCCTCTCTGTCGCAAGTTTCTCTTCTGTAAAAGGTAGAGATCTTGGAACTCTAGCCTTCTACTTGAGTTTGTAATAGTAATCTTGCCTCTTTCTGATGTAATACTCTGTATATCCATTGGAGTAATATATATGTTTTCATGGTGTTTCTGGTCCATCATTAGCATATATTTATTCTCTTTGATCACCTTTATTTTCATTTATAAAATGTGCATCTTTGGGTGTTGTGAATTTTTGGTGTTGTTCTTAAGTAGTTTGAGATGATTGAGTATTCGGTTGGCTTCCTGGTGTATTCTTTCCAACGCATATCCTTTTTTTTATGTTCTTATTTCCAGTTTTCTAACCCCTATCTCCCCCATAAAGAAGAATAAACTTATTTAAAATATGGAGGTCTCCTTAGGATGCACGTCCCACCAACCTAAGGATTCCCATGAATCTAATGGCTCTATCCACTAAGGATGTCTATCAACAAATCCATCACCAGAGAGCGTTTGACTTAAGCATCCAAGGCTTAGGATGCTCAAAGTAATAAGTATCATCCTAATGAAATTAATAAGGATAATGAAGAACTCAAGGTTTTCTATGACCCTATGCTTAATTAGAGTTATGGTGAAATATCTAAAAAACCAAATTATGTCATAGTGAACGTGGTTGATTTTGATTATCCTCTTGATAAAACAGTGGCTATAAACTATATGTGGCATGTGATTGCACATAACAACCTGAATACCATCCATAATTTCAGCCTCAAACTTGCAAAACTATTTACCATTTTGTATCTAAAAACCAAAATCCCAAAGACAAGGCCTCATATCCTACATACGCCATCAGCCCCTGTGATAAAACTATTATAGGGTCGAAGGTGTCCGAACTTCTTCTCCAATCATATATACCTTAAGCTAGGCCGATGACATCAATAATAAATAGAAAACATATTTAATGTATCTCTAATCACTCCTCCTCCTTCTGAACCTATTTATGAGGATGCTAAACACTATCAACTAGCTTCTCATACTAACTAAAATGAATGGTATCCTCTCGAAGAACTATCTTAGATTCTTGGTTCGATTACCTTTTTGGATCTCATTTACACATCACATCACCATTGTCGAGTGCCTTATGAATATTGATGATATGTATTAATTTATTTCCTAATAACTCATATTTTGTATTTTGATAAGACCATTGTAGCTATGTCTAAGTATTTCCTACGTACATTTTTTAACATCAACTTTATTCAACCATGACCTTTTGCATAGTGACTAATGGACATAGTTATATCTAACTATCTTTATTTTGTGAAATTATGTGTGCATTTATTCCTTTTATTCCAATAAATTGTTTGGATTATTGTATGTGTCAATGCCACTCTTGGTTGTAATTAGTTTTTCTTATGCGGAAAAGAACTTGTCCACAACAAATCATCCAAACATAAGGAAATCATTCACATAAATAACACACATTTATGAAGATATTTTGAAACATAAAGTGATGGCACTCAAGTCCTTATGTTCCATTAGAGAATTAGTTCTAATAGAAATGAGGAAATTTGAGAAATAACTCAAACTTTTATTTGGTCATTGATTAAGAACTAGAGAAGAACAATTATTCATTGAATGCTTGTTGTGTGTTTCAAACATGTGTCAAGTATCTCACTTGTTCTGTTGAAGACTCCTTGTTGTATTATTCTTCTTCTCTCTTGTTATAAATGATAATATATAAAGGAAAGGGATGGTTCCTTGTAACGAAAGAGAGTTAGTGAAAGTCATAGAGTCAGATTTGGAATTAGAGAAAAGAGATTACTTTGATTTTTGTTCCTAAATGTAATTTTTATGTAAATCAATAAATAAATTTGAGTTCTGTCATTTAGTTTTTAGTTATAGAGTTAGGAAGGGATTAAAACCCAAGTCAGGGCCCACTTGAGGTCTACTAAATCCCCTCCATTGTTTCATTTCATGCATATATCCTTAGGAACATTATTCTCTCTGAATCTACAAATTTTTTTCAGTAATAGCATTTAACAATAGTCCATTTTCATGTCTAAATTTAATTTTAATTTAAGCATTGTTATGTGACAATTATTTCCTTTCCAACCTCATAGATCAACTATAACTATGCATATAAAATCAATAGTATTTTAAGACTGTGTTCCTTGGTCTTACAACTAAATGAATGTAACCTAATGTATAACATATTAATTTTCACAAGTTAATTTACACCACCATTTTTGTTACTATTCCCGGGGATATTGTGAATTTATTGGAGTTTGTGACGTTTTAAATTTCTAAATTTCTTAGAACAATTTAGGTTGTATAAATTACTCTTTTAAAACACCCCACTAATGAATGTTGATTGAGTTGATTAAGTTGATGTATGCACTGCCATAGAAATATTTGTGGTAGATTCCTCCCCAATCCTCAAATAACAGAAATGACTTGTAATTCTAAAGAAGAAACATCCTCTTATGTATAGGGTTTTCTAATATAACACTCCCTCCCAAGTTATATTTCTTGGGATGTTACTTAATAGTATAACATGACAGAGGAGGTGAATCAAAACATGGAAGACTAGGAAAGGGAACCAAGCACATTTGAATCTCCTATCTTCAATAACCTTCAAATTTCACAAATGAATAACATCTCCCCATCATCTCTTCCTAATTTTCATGGATCTATGACTAAAGACCCAGAAAATTTCTTGTTTGAGTTTGATCTCCTCTATCATCTGATGCACACAAGATGAATTTGTTCCTACTACACTCAAGGATCTATCCTTGAGATGGTTTATGGTCCTAGGAAGAGATGTTGTTACTACATGGCAAGGGATGAAAGACAATTTTTTTAGAAAATACCGAGACTACTACAGGCCAAGTAGTAGAGGAGGAGATGAACTCTTCAAGATGGCATAGAAGGAAGATGGGCCACTAGATGATTACTATCATATATTCCTAATTTTTGTTTAAATGTCAAGTACATACAAGGTTACCTCCTAATTCTCTTAAGTTACCTTTTTAAAAGGACTCAAGAGGAAGATATGGATTATTTAGAATTAATTAGAGCTGGATACATCTCCAAAGCCACTTTTGAGGAAAATTTTTAAGCCTATGAGAACTATTCTAGAGAAACCATGAAAAGATTAAGAAGTTATAAATCGGAGGGTGGATAAACTACCAAAGGAATTAGGGAAATATCTAAATAAAAAATTGCAAACATGATTAAAATATGAAACAAGAAATATTTAATGACATGGCCACACAACTTGATGTTATACATGCAAATAAGAAGAGAGAGGATGAAAATGAACACTTGTAGGGTTATGTCATTATTTCAAAAGAAAGAAAGATGATTACACATGCAGGGGATTGACCAAAATTACAAAAGGAAAGGAGGCTACACTAGAGTTCAAAATGATATAAATGGAGGATGGGAAAGTTTTCTATGTTTCCCAAAGGAATCCATGGCCACCAAGACAAGGAGGTATGTTACAAGATCCCATGCCATCTTTTCAAAATTGGGCTAGTAGTTCATATAACAATATGCAATTCGCACCTTGGGATAATAATCAAAGGATTGGCTCCTTACCCTATCTAATAAAAATAGCCATTAAAACCTCACTTCTCGAGGCCAATATTGGTATAACCCCTTATTCATGGCACTAACCTTGGAAAGGATGGAAAAAATGGATTAATCAACCTCTTAACTACCAAAAACCTACCAATAACCTCCTAATAACAACATAAATCTTTGATGCCAACCAACAATCGAGATCACAACGAGAAACTACTCAATTACCATCCCAACCAATAACTAACCCCAATAATAAAGTTACTTAGGAAACCTATGACATTAAATCAACCCAAGACTCCTCTTATTCAGTTGATGTCAATAATATACATCTCCATTCTGGAAGAGCACTTATGCCACCAAGTAAACCTAAAATCAAAGAGATACCAAATGAAAAATATTTGCTGAAAAATGATCCACAAGAAATCAAGAAGATGTAGCAAGCTAATCCACAATAACATGAAGACAATTATAGAAAAAAGCAAGGTGCAAGTCAATGTACCCCAACTTAAAGAAAGATTGCAAGAGATAAAATCTAACCTAAATGAGATTCTTATTCTAATTTTTTCAATCAGTTGAATGAAATTTGTGTAAAAATTACACTCATTCAAGCCATAAAGTATGTTCCTATTTAAAAAAGTTGATCAATGATCTATGTATAAAGAAGACATGTAGAAAAATAAAATATCCATAAACTATACAAGTCATTGGATAACTGACCGACATCATGCTTGGAAACTTTCTCATGTGGTTTCTAATTTTTCTAAAGTCTATCAAGAGAGAGAGCCTTTGGGGGGATGTCATTTCAAAGATCAGTCATCCGTTCCAATCAGACCCACTATTACTCCTCATCATCTAGTTTCACCTCCAAGATCACCCCCACCAAACAATATGGCTCAACCTAGACCTACATTTTTGTAAACACCTTTGGTCCTATAAATTTTGGAGGAATGGATGGCTATTCAAATGCCATCCCGCAGATGTGAGAAATAGATTACCAAAATTCCAAGGTAACAATGCCATAACTAGATATCAGCACCTCAAACTCTTTGTTAACATGATGGAAGACTTTGAAATAGAATTTGAGGATGTGTATATCAAGTTGTTTATCCATACACTTGAGGAAGATGCAAGAGATTGGTATAAAGCTCTTCTGATAACTCTATTGATTCGTGGACCGAGATGAGTAATGCATTCAAATTACAATATGGAGACAAAATAGATCCAAGGTTCCTTCTATCAGATTTGAGAACATCAAGAAGAACCCGAATAAGACCGTTCATGATTTCAATATAAGGTTTAATAAGACATTGAGAAGGTTGCCTATAATTTTGAGGCCTTGTGATGAATCTTGCTTGATCAAATATGAAGATGCATTTGATAAAAATGCACCTATTACTTGAGAGACAAATATCCTACAAACTTGAGGAAATCTTTCACCATGGCACTTCAAATTGAAAATAATATTAAAGTTGTTAGTAAACCACTTAAGAGGGACGGTGTGAAACTGATAAACCTTGAGAAGCCTCAAACTAGCTAGGGTGCTGATTTGGAGGATGTTGTCAAGACTTTGGCGAGTCTGTCAAAAGAAATTTCCTACAAATTAGCCCGAGCTGAGAAAGGAATTGGGGAAAGTTCACAAGGACAACAAAGAACTCAAAACCATGATAGATTTGGCAATCATCCTAGGGGTGATCAAAGACAAGATGATAGAGGTAAAGGGCTTATTGGATCTGTAAATAGACAACCCCAAGAACGTGAAAATAGAGTGGTGCCTGATCCTTTGCTTCAAGAGTTACTGTTGTTCAAGAAGTTGCTGATATGGATTGGTGTGACAGATGTTTTCTTCCTCATCTGGCATGTAAAATGGACCGGCAAGATATTGATGAGGATAATGAGAATGAAATGGATGATGACATTTCTATGATGGGTAGTTCTTTAGGCTTACAAGACAAGCAAAGAACATCAACGATGTGATAAGTGCAAGGACTGCTACAACCTTTTGGGATTGCATAAAGAGGGTACCATTTATTTCTCTTCTTTAAACTCATGATGTAGATGTATTTCAGGCCTTTGAAATAACTAATAATGACTTTGAATACCTAAGGGCTTTAATGATCAAGAAGTATGATGGTGGTATTCCTTCGGAGGAAGATAGACAATTATTAATGAATGTTGTGGTTGGTCAAGAAAAGGAGTACAATACTAGAAGTAAAGTTGTTAGAGGATCTGGTCCTCAGGCCAAGCCAAAGACACCCTTGCTCACAAGCATTCCCAAAGATAATCCTAGAAGAGAAACAATTGCTAAGAACCCTGTTGTCCCATGCAAAAATATCAGTCCTCTTCATGCCCAGGCTTCCAAGAATACTTCTCCATCTAATGAACCTTCTTGTTTCCCTTCTAATGCTATTTTGCCAAAGAATGTTCCATATAATATAGCCTAGGTATTGATCCAAATTAAAGTGAGTGTTCCCATTAGTGAATTGCTTAGAATTCCTGAACACAAGAAAAGAGCTTTTGAATACTTGGGATTGAAAGAAGAAAAGAGTATACCAATTAGAAATGTCAATGTTGTTGAGAATCCTCCTAAAAGCGTTGTTGGCCTTGAAACACCACCACCAATGGAAGATCTTGGAGAGGCACTTGAAGTAAATTTGGTGACATCTTTGGTTGATTCCCAATTGAATGTTGATCCATTCTTCACAACTTTTCTCATAACAAGTAGGTTTCTTCACAATTGCATGTTTGATTCTCGGTGCATCATGTAATGTTATGCCTCTAGAAGTTATGAATGAGTTGGATATCAAGGTGAAAACAACATATGGAAAGTGTACAACCATGGAGAAGTTTTGGTTGTTGGATGTGTGAAGGGTTTAGTGGTATAGCTTGCAGCCTATCCGGGTAAGAATTTAAAACTTGATGTTGTAATTGTTGACTGACCTTCCAAATGGGGTATGATTTTGTCAAGAAAGTGGGCTGCAAGTTTTGGTGGTAGTGTTCAAATGGACATGTCGTATGCCACCATTCCCATTGAGGGTAGCCTTGTCAAACTCTATGGTGAAAAGAAGATGTTACACTTGATTAAAGACCCCGACAATGCTTCTTATGAAGTGTTGTTTGCTGATGTAGATGTTGACAATTTCATTGGTTTTTCGATGGAAAAGAGAATAAGATGGACAAACCAGGGTGCCTTGGTATGGTAGGTTTTCCATGGACATTACTATTTGATGGGGCTTGCTCCAAATTTGGAAATGGTGCTGGTATAGTGTTGGTTTCCCCTAGTTTAGAGGAGTTTCCTTTTTCCTTCAAGCTCAATTTTGAATGTACTAACAACATTGCTGAGTATTAGGCATTATTATTGGAATTAAGGATTACATGGAAGTATGGAGTAAAGGATATTGTTGCTAAAGGAGATTCAGAGCTGGTTTTCAAGCAAGTAAGAAAGTTATATGCCACAAAAAATCAGCGTATGAAGCAATATAAGCATGATGTTTGGGACTTGATTGAAATGTTTGATTCCTTTAACATTGTTTACCATGATAGAAGTCTTAATGCTACTACTGATCAGCTGGCTGTTCTATGTTCTAAGTTTGATAATTACACCGTTTCACCTTTTTGTGAATATGATGTTGAAGTGATAACAAGGCCAACTATCCCAGATAATGTGAAACATTGCCAGATTTTTGATGATGATGCACAAGTGTTGAGATTCTTACAATGCCAAGGAGAGTTTTCTGGTCATAATATTTATTGAGAACCAATGGTGTGCATGAATGAAGGTAGATGAACTTTTTTTGACAAGGATATTATACAATTGAAAACACATACCATTCCTAAGGGTCTTGTTGCACTTGAATCCAATTTTAGCAATGTTGATTGCATCATTAATAGAAAGATGTCTGCTTCAAGGGATGTGGAAGAGCAAAATTTGGGAACTAAAGACAAACCAAGGAAGATCTGGTTGGGAATTCATCTCAGCAAAGAAGAAAATTAGTCCTATGCCCAACTTTTAAAGAAATATCAAGACTACCTTGCTTGGTTTTATTCAAATTTGAAGGCATATATAGAAGATTTGTTTCAGTGTGAGATCCCTCTTGAGGCTAAAGCCAAACCATGTAGACAAAACAAAGGCCTCATTAACCCACTACTTTCCATGAAAATGCAAGAAGAGTTGAAGAAATTGAGAGATGGTGGCATCATTCATCCTACTAGATACTCTTCTTGGTTTGCCAACATTGTGCCGATTAGAAAGAAGAATAGAGATATGAGACTTTGTGTAGCTTTTAGGAATCTAAACAAAGCATATATGAAGGACAACTATCATTTGCCAAATATGGAGAATGTGTTGCAGCTTGTGAAGTGTCAGAAATGCTTTCTACTTTGGATGGTTTCTCTGGATGAAATCAAGCATTTGTCAAAGAATCAGAAAGACTTAAGACAACCTTCACTACTCCTTGGGGAACTTATGTTTTTGTAAGGATGCCTTTTGGGTTGATGAATGCTGGTGCTACTTTTCGAGGGAAATGGATGTTGCCTTTTCTAGTTATATCAATGAGTTTATTATAGTTTTCAAAGATGATGTTACTATTTTTTCAAGAGACGGTGAGCAGACCATTTGCAACACCTAGAGAAGATGTTGATCAGATGTAGAGAGTATGGCATTTCACTTAATCCAAAGAAGTGTCATTTTGGTGTGCCAAAAGCCAAGTTATGTGGGGCATATTGTGTCTAAAGAAGGTGTTATGATAGATCCTAAGAGAGTGGAAGTAATCAACAAGGTGCCTATGCCAAGAACCAAGAAGGGTATTCAATCTTTCTTTGGCCAAATCAATTTCATTAGAAGGTTTGTCTCCAATTTTGTTGATTTGACTCTTCCAATCACAAGCATGCTAAGAAAGGATCAAGTTATTAAGTGGGAAAAGGCTGCCATCCAAGATTTTGAAGGGATAAAGGATGCACTCAAACATGCACCTGTTTTGGCAGCTCCAAACTATAAGATCCCTTTCCAAATCTTCTCTTTTGCATCTGAATTTACTATTGCTTCAGTTTTGTTACAAAAGGATGAAAATGGAGCTGAGAGGCCTATTGCTTTCTTTAGCTTTTAGTGTTGGAGATCTAGTTTTGTTGTGGGATAGTAGGCATGAAGACAAGGGTAAGCATGGAAAAATTGATGCTCTATGGATGGGTCCTTATGCCATTGATATCGAGATTGGAGAAAATATATTTTTCTCAAGGATTTGGATGGGGATTTTTTTGAGCTGCATGTTAATGGCGGACATTTAAAAACTTTTGGACTAAATCACCAAAGGAGGTATGCACAAGTTGTACATTTTGTATAGCCCTTGTTGTTGTTTTGTTTTTCCTTGTTTTTCCCGTTGTTGGCTTGTGGTTTTCCCTTTTGTCCTTCATAACCATTGGTGGTGTGGTTTTCTCACCTATTTTTGGTGGAAATTCTAGTTTTGGGATGCTATGCATGTTTTGACTCTTTTCCCAATGGATTTTGGCACTTGGTCTATGTTGTGATCTTTTGGTACTCGTTGGGTGTGGCCATCCCCAAGCGAGGAGCCAATGTTGGTGCAATTTATGGGTTTACACACTTTACTCTAATTCTCCATGTTCCATTTTTACTCCAAAACGTCCTTGTGGCTTGAGTGAAGATCTCAGTAACTTGTTTTATCAAGTTGAATGTTTTCAAATTTCCCTCAATGTTGTTATTCTTCCCTTTTTGAAACAAAATCCAAGTTTCCCTTTATTTTGCCCTAGTTTTTCATGTTGCACTGTGTTATTTTTTCATTGGCCAAAGAGAGAAAGAAACCCATGTTTGATCAAATTCAATTTTTATGAAGGTGAAATCTCGCTCCCAGGAGGCTCAAATCATCCCCACATCATGTTTCGTTGGATTCAAAACCAAAAAAAAAATCCATCTTCTTTGTGAAAAATTTGATTTCGAATCATCCCCTACATTTTTCATTTTGACGAGCATATGGGCATGTTCTACCCACAAATTTATCATTGCAAAGTTTATCTTTGACATGGCGAGGCTCTCATTGGCGAGTGTGGTTGGAAAGAATGTTATAACTTGTCAAATTTTCAATTTTTTGGTGAAGGGAAAATTTTCTCCATGGCCCCACTTTTACCTATCATGTGCCTACGTGCCATGATTTGATTGGACAAATGGAGCATCGAGTGGCGAGGTCACTTAAAATTTTTTTCCTTCATTTTTCCAAATTCCTCAAAATCAATTTTTTCCCCACGGCCCCGCAGATGTCACAGGATGTGCTTACGTGGTTTTTGTGATTGGTTGAGGATTGGCAGGTGGCGGATGTAACTTAGGAAATTTTTCTTCCATTTTGGAAAAATTCTCAAAATTAATTTTTCTCTTGAAGGCCGCAAAATGGCATGATGACACGTTTCCAAGAGGACCGGTGGATGATCAAGGACTTGGAAAAAAATTTGGTGTTTTTTGGCTCGGGGTGTCAGGGGAAAATTTGGCCCGTGAGCCCACAACCATTGGAAAGGTGACACGTGTCTAGGGAGATCGACCGGAATAGAGGGAACTTAGAAGAATTTGAAATTTTTGTTTTCAAAATGTAAAAGGAAAAAATTTTCCTTGGGGGTCCACACCCAATACAAGGTGGACACGTGTCCAAGAAAGGTGGCATGGATGGGTAGAATTTATGGAAATTTTGAAGTCTTTTAACTTCAAAATTTTAAGGTTACAATTTGGCTCAAGACCCGCGCCCAATGGAAGGGTGACACGTGGCACAGGGGATGTCAAGCAGGGGAGTGAAGAGTTGAATTTTTTTGAATTTTTGGCTCAAAACCTCAAAGAAAAATTTGGACCTGATGGCCTGCACCAATGAGAATGTGACACATATGCATAGGGATGAAATGGAGAGGTGGAGGCTTGGAGGAATTTGAAGTTTTTTAAACTTCAAAGGGTAAAAGGAAAAATTTCGGTTCAAGGTCCCGCCACCAATGAACAACGAGACATGTGTTCGACTTTTGATGGAAATTCGGAGTGCGGAGGAAAGATGGAAAATTTTCCAAATTTTAGTGAAAAATCTCAAAGAGAAAAATAAACTCGTGGAAAAATTTGGAGCTTTAACTCCGCATCTAATAAGACAGTGACACGTGGCATTTTTCAAATGTCAAAAGAGAGATGTCAGGCCCGCATGGAGTTTTGATGCTTGCGGAGGAATGAAGGAAAATGTGATGAGTTGGCTCCGCCTCCAATGGGAGATCGACATGTGGCAGAGAAACAACAGGTGTTCGGGCCCACGGGAAATTTTGAGAAAATTTTCCTTTTTGTGAAAAAGTGGTGAAATGCATCAAATCGGCCCGTGGTTTTGGTAAATTCCCATAGGAGGACACATGGCGCATCCAAGGGCCCGCGGGAAATTTTTTAAAATGTTTCCAAAATTCAAAAAGGGTTTAAAATGCTTTTTAAGGATTGGGGGCCCACCCCAATCATGTTTGGACATGCGTCCCACCTTGTGTAAAGGCAAAAAGGTAATTTGGGAAATTTTGGAGAGAATTTGGATCTGCCACGTGGAGGGCTAGCATTTAAATTTGATTCTAATCAATGGCGCTTGTGTATTTTCATTTTTGGGCGCCATTGCTCCAAGAAGTGTGGAATCGTCATTTTTGCACCAAAACACATGAAATTTTATAAGAATCTTCATCCCTTTGGCCTTCTCAACAAAATGACATCATTTATTTGAGATAATTTAGTGCCCTATAGTGTTTTTTGTGATATATTTTTCTCAGCCCGTGAAAAACACGTGAAATGTAAAATGAAAAGTTGCGAGTTAAAAATGGTAAGGGAAAAAGGTGAAAAATGATTGCAAATGCATGTTGGCATGGTGGAATGCCAAAAACATGACCCCCGGGATGGATAAGGATCCGAGTTCATGCAATATTTTAAAATATTTGTACATCTCTCGGCATTTGGCGAGCTAATTTTCACATCTTATATCATTTTTCATCAAATGGATAGGGTTTTGTAACAAATTTGATCCTTTTGGCATATTCTTTGCTTGGGATGCAAGGATCTAAGTTGGCAGAGGGTATATGATGTAGTTTTGGAAAAAATTTAGAGTGTCTCAAAGAATTTTGGGGAAGGAGAGAAGAATTTTCATAGAGAAAAATTGAAGAAGTTCATTTCCTTTTTTGATAAACTGCCTGAGAGCCATTTTTATTCCATTTTGCATCAAATTTTCATCATGTTGAGTTGGTTTCAGCTGTAAATCCATCAACAAGCTTTGAAATTGTCTAAATAACATTCCCTTGCTGATATATTTGATCAAATTCTTGGATTAACTTGTTTTATTTCTTGGTAAAGCTTGCATGCACTTGTATTTCAGTATGTTTTCAATTTGTGTTTCATGCTCATGTCACAATCTTGTGTTTGGGATATTTATTGGTCATACATGGTCTCATTTCTTGTAGAGGGTTTGAAGGCATCTGCAATCTTCCATTCAGAAGAGCATTCATTTGAGTGGAGATAAACAAATTTAAATTCATCTTACCTTCCTTGTAAATTGAGGGTGTTTGAAAACCTTTGGGTGTACCTTAGGACATGATCTAACAAGGGGTTCTTAATGCTTTATTGATATTTTGCTTCAAGCCTTTGGCGAGGCTATCAAAGTTTGTATGGAATAGTGCATATTTAGGCATCCATATATGCACACATCTTGATTGAAAGAGCACTTCAAATTCATTAAAATATCTCTGTTGTTTAGGTGTTGTAATTATTTTGTAAGGTTTCCCAAAGAAGGTGATGACTCTTAACTACTCTTGTCCCAATATCTCTCATCATAATTTCACTTTAAACTAACTCATCCTACCTACAATACCCCTACATCTACATTGTGTGTCCATAAAAGAATTCAATCCTTTCACAAAAATGCACAAAGTTGATCAGGGTTTTATCATGTCTTTAGTAGCTCTAGCTTTGTTTTGAGAACATTTCCATCATTTAGTAGTGACAGCTCCTTTGAGTTTGGATAATGGATATTTGATCATGTTTTCACAAAGCCTCCTCCACATCATACACAAAATACAAGGATATCTCCATCTCCTTACCATATAGGGGCTGCAATATAGGTTCTCTTACCTTGGTTGATAGGCACAACCTAAAATAGTGAGGGTTAGATCAAAACCCTTATGAAGGTGCTATCCACTCCCTCAATTCTTGAATGCAAACAAGTAGATAGGTGTGATCCCCAGCTACAAATGACATATAAAACATCTATCTATCCTTGAGTGTCTTGTGCAAGTTCATGATGTTGTTCAAGTTGTGAAGGAGATTAAATCTAGATACCAACACCTAAGTGGTGCCGTTTCTTGGGACTTCTTGTAATTTCTTGGTGGTTTTGAAGTACTTGAAAGGTTTGAGCATTTGTGTGATCAAGTATTTGAGTTGTTATATTCTTGAGATATCATTTCATACTTCAGATATGGATGTTTTGGGTAAGAAAGACTTCAAAATCAGCTTGCTCTTAGTTTATGTGATTTGGATGCACTATTTTTTGTTGAATTAAGAAGAACAAAATATGATTTGTGAATCCCTGCAAGTTTTCAGTATACCATGCATTTGACATAATATTTTTTAGTGTTTTCTTGTACAACTAAGGTGAAAATCCTTGGTGGCGACTCCATGCTATTGGGATCTTGAAATACCAGTTGTCTAACACATTTTTATCATTTGAAACTTGTTGTTTAAATCTATCAAACTGGAGGGAAGGAGATCCCTCTTCATCAAGGAATCTTCTAAGAAGTTGCTCACCGAATCAAGAAGCTCAGAACTAGAAGGAAGAAGAGTGTGGAAAGTGGTTGGTGATTTGGTTGCAAGGAAAGGAATCCCCATAGTTGAATTTGAAGGAGAGCAGCCTGTCATTGAAGATTATAATTCCTCTTCAAGTAGATCTGATTTAGGCAATCTTCTTGCTGATTTTCATTCTCCATTAGGTGAGGGACCTTCTTGTGTATTTAAAAAACTTACTCCTAAATCTACTCCTGTGGTTTCTTAGTTTGCTAAAGTCTATCAAGAGAAAGAGCCTTTGGGGGGCTGTCATTTTAGAGATCAGTCATCTATTCCAATCAGAACCACTACTACTCCTCATCGACTTGTTTCACCTCCAAGATCACCCCCAGGAAAATTGGAAGAAGTCCATTTCCACCTTTTTGAGAAATTTTGAGAGCCATTTTTATTCCAGTTTGCATCAAATGTTCATCATGTTGAGTTGGTTTCAGCCAAAAGCCATAAAAAAGCTTTGAGATTGTCTAAATAACATTCCCTTGCTGATATATTTGATCAAATTCTGGATTAACTGAGTTTTATTTCTTGGCAAAAGCTTGCATGCACTTGTATTTCAGTATGTTTTTAATTTGTGTTTCATGCTCATGTTGCAATCTTGTGTTTGGGATATTTATTGGTCATACATGGTCTCATTTCTTATAGAGGGTTTGAAGGCATCTGCAATATTCCATTCAGAAGAGCATTCATTTGAGTGGAGATAAAAAGATTTAAATTCATCTTACCTTCCTTGTAAATTGAGGGTGTTTGTAAACCTTTGGGTGTACCTTAGGACATGATCTAACAAGGGGTTCTTAATGCTTTATTGATATTTTGCTTCAAGCCTTTGTGGTAGGCTATCAAAGTTTGTATGGAATAGTGTTGTTCTCCCCACTTCTTCTTGTTGATTTCAAGGTTCTTCTAATGATCTTGAGGAATTTTTATTACTTGATTAAGCTTGCTCATTCCTTGTGGGTTATAGTTTGAAGAGTAGGTCATATTTATCCCATATTCATTGCACATTGCCATCAAAGGCTTGGCTCTAAAACACAACATTATCTCAACCCATGAAAAACACGTGAAATGTAAAAATGAAAAGTTGCAGGGTTAAAAATGGTAAGGGAAAAAGGTGAAAAATGATTGCAAATGCATGTTGGCATGGTGGAATGCCAAAAATGTGACCCCAGGATGGATAAGGATCTAGTTCATGAAATATTTTAAAATATTTGTGCATCTCTCGGCATTTGGTGAGTCATTTCACGCTTTTATATCATTTTTCATCAAATGGATAGGGTTTTGTAACAAATTTTATCCTTTTGGCATATTCTTTGCTTGGGATGAAAGGATTCTCAAGTTGAGAGGATATATGATGAAGTTTTGGAAAAAATTTAGAGGGTCTCATTGAGAATTTTGGGGAAGGAGAGAAGAATTTTCACAGATGGAAAACTAGAAGAAGTCCATTTCCTTGTTTGAGAAACTTCCTAAGAGCCATTTTTATTCCAGTTTGCATCAAATGTTCATCATATTGAGTTGGTTTCAGTTGTAAATCTATCAACAAGCTTTGAAATTGTCTAAATAACATTCCTCCTTGCTGATATATTTGATCAAATTCTTGATTAACTAGTTTTATTTCTTGGCAAAGCTTGCATGCACTTGTATTTCAATGTTTTCAATTTGTGTTTCATGCTCATGTCGCAATCTTGTGATTGGGATCTTTATTGGTCATACATGGTCTCATTTCTTGTAGAGGATCTAAAGGCATCTGGAATCTTCCATTCAGAAGAGCATTCATTTGAGTGGAGATAAACAAATTTAAATTCATCTTACCTTCCTTGTAAATTGAGGGTGTTTGTAAACCTTTGGGTGTACCTTAGGACATGATCTAACAAGGGGTTCTTAATGCTTTATTGATATTTTGCACACTTTACTCTAATTTTCCATGTTACATTTTTACTCCAAAACATCCTTGTGGCTAGAGCTGAAGATCTATAACTCATTTTATCCAGTTGAATGTTTTCAAACTACCCTCAATGTTGTTATTCTACCATTTTTTGAAACAAAATCCAAGTTTCCCCTTTATTGTGCCCTAGTTTCTCATGTTGCACAGGATGTGTTATTTTTTCCTTGGCCAAAGAGTGAAAGAAACCCATGTTTGATTGAATCCCATTTTTATGAAGGTGAAATCTCACTCCCAAGCTTAAATCATCCCCACATCATGTTTCGTTGGATTTAAAACCAAAAAAAAAATCCATCTTCTTTTTGAAAATTTTTATTTCAGAAGCATCCCTTGCATTTTTTCATTTTGATGGGCATACGGGCATGTTCTACCTGTCAAATTTATCATTACAAAGTTTATGCTAACATGGTAGGCTCTCATTGGCCAGGTGTGGTCGGAAAGAATGTTATAACTTGTCAAATTTTAAATTTTTTGGTGAAGGGAAAATTTGCTCCGCAGCCCCGCATTTGCCTACTATGCCTACGTGGTATGATTTGATTGGACAGATGGAGCATCGAGTGGCAGAGGTCACTTAAAAAAGATGTCCTTCATTTTTGAAAATTCCTCAAAATCAAAATTTTCCCCATGGCCCCGCAATGTCACGGGGATGTGCTTACGCACTTTTTGATTGAGTTTCTTGATGATCAAAAGAGGGTGGTGGATGTAACTTAGAAATTTTTTCTTCCATTTTTGAAAAAATTTCAAAATTAAATTTTCCAAATTTTACAAATGGCCCGCAGTGTTGGCATGATGACATGTGTCCAGAGGGCTAGGCGTTTGATCAAGGATTTGGAAAAAATTTATGTTTTTTTGCTCAAAATGTCGGGGAAAAAAATTTTCCCGTGATCCCGTGACCATTGGAAAGGTGACACGTGTCCAAGGATATCGACACTTCTTGAATAGAGGGAACTTGGGGAATTTGAAATTTTTTTTTCAAAACGTAAAAGGAAAAAAATTTCCCAGGGGTCCACACCCAATACGAGGTGGACACATGTCCAAGAAAGGTAGGTGGATGGATGGGTGGAATTTATGGAAATTTTGAAGTCTTTTAAACTTCAAAAATTTTAAGGTTACATTTGGCCTACAAGACCCGCGCCCAATGGAAGGGACACGTGTTACTAGGGGATGTCAAGGAGAGCGGATGAGTTGAATTTTTTTGAATTTTTGGCTCAAAACCTTAAAGAAAAATTTGGACCTGATGGCCCGCACCAATGAGAATGTGACACGTATGCATAGGGATGAAATGGAGAGGCAGAGGCTTGGAGGAATTTGAAGTTTTTAAACTTCAAAGGATAAAAGGAAAAATTTTGGTTCAAGGTCCCACCACCAATGAACACTGGGACACGTGTCCAAATTTTGATGGAAATTTGGAGCACGAGGAAAGATGGAAATTTTTCCAAATTTTAGTGAAAAATCTTAAAGAGAAAATAAACCCATAGAAAAATTTGGAGTTTCGCCCCCATCAAATAAGATAGTGACACGTGGCATTTTTCAAATGTCAAAAGAGAGATGTCGGGCCCGCATGGACTTTTGATGCTTGCGGAGAAATAAAGGAAAATGTGATGAGTCGGCTCTACCTCCAATGGGAGATCGACACCATGGCGGAGAAACAATGAGTGTTTGGGGGCACGGGAATTTTGAGAAAAATTTCCTTTTTGTGAAAAAGTGGTGAAATGCATCAAATCGGCTCGCGGTTTTGGTAAAGGCCCATAGGAGGACACGTGGCACATCCAGGGGCCCATGGATTTTTTTTTAAAATGTTTCCAAAATTCAAAAAGGGTTTAAAATACTTTTTAAGGATTGGGGGCCCGCCCCAATCATGTTTGGACAACTGTCCCACCTTTTGTAAAGTAAAAAAAATACGTAATTTGGGAACTTTTAGAGAGGATTTGGATGTGCCATGTGGAGGGCTGTCATTTAAAGTTGATTTTAATCAATGACAGCTATGCATTTTCATTTTTTGGTCGCCATTAGAGCTCCAAGAAGTGTGGAATCATCATTTTTGCACCAAAACGAATGAAATTTTATATGAATCCGCATCCCTTCGGCCTTCTGAACACAATGGAATCATTTATTTGAGCTAATTCTGTGCCCTAAAGTGTTTTTCATGAGATATTTTTCTTAGCCCGTGAAAAACACGTGAAATGTAAAAATGAAAAGTTGCGAGTTAAAAATGGTAAGGGAAACAGGTGAAAAATGATTGCAAATGCATGATTGCATGGTGGAATGCCAAAAACATGACCCTGGGATGGATAAGGATCTAAGTTCATGTAATATTTTAAAATATTTTGCATCTCTCGGCATTTGGCGAGCTGTTTCACAGTTTATATCATTTTTCATCAAATGGACAGAGTTTTTCAAAAAATTGATCCTTTTGGCATATTATTTGCTTTAGATGCAAGCATCCAAGTTGGAAGAGGTATATGATGTAGTTTGGGAAACATTTTATAGGGTCTGTTGAGAATTTTGGGGAAGGAGAGAAGAATTTTCACAGGGAAAACTAGAAGAAGTCCATTTCCTTTTTGGAGAAACTACCTGAGAGCCATTTTTATTCCAGTTTGCATCAAATGTTCATCATGTTGAGTTGGTTTCAGCTATAAAGCCATCAACAAGCTTTGAGATTATCTAAATAACATTCCCTTGCTGATATATTTGATCAAATTCTTGGATTAACTGGTTTTATCTCTTGGCAAAGCTTGCATGCACTTGTATTTCAGTATGTTTTCAATTTTTGTTTCATTCTCATGTCACAATCTTGTGTTTGGGATCTTTATTGGTCATACATGGTCTCATTTCTTGTAGAGGGTCTAAAGGCATCTGCAATCTTACATTTAGAAGAGCATTCATTTGATTGGAGATAAATAAATTTAAATTCATCTTACCTTCCTTGTAAATTGAGGGTGTTTGTAAACCTTTGGGTGTACCTTAGGACATGATCTAATAAGGGGTTCTTAATGCTTTATTGATATTTTGCTTCAAGCCTTTGTGGCAGCTATCAAAGTTTGTATAGAATAGTGCAGATTTGGGCATCCATATATGCACACACATCCTATTGAAAGAGCACTTCAAATTCATTAAAATATCTATGTTGTTTAGGTGTTGTAATTTTTTTGCAAGGTTTCCCAAAGAAGGTGATGACTCTTAAATACTCTTGTCCCAATATCTCTCATCAGAATTTCACTTTAAAATAACTCATCCTACCTACAATACCCCTGCATATGCATTGTGTGTCCATAAAAGAATTCAATCCTTTCACAAAAATGCACAAAGTTGATCAAGGTTTCATCATGTCTTTAGCAGCTCTATCTTTTTTTTGAGAACATTTCCATCATTTAGTAGTGACAACTCCTTTGAGTTTGGATAATGGATATTTGATCATGTTTTCACAAAGCCTCCTCCACATCATACACAAAACACAAGGATATCTCCATCTCCTTACCATATAGGGGCTGCAATATAGGTTCTCTTACCTTGGTTGATAGGCACAACCTAAAATAGTGAGGGTTAGATCAAAACCCTTATGAAGGTGCTATCCACTCCCTCAATTCTTGAATGCAAACAAGTAGATAGGTGTGATCCCTAGCTACAAATGACATATAAAACATCTATCTATCCTTGAGTGTCTTGTGCAGATTCATGATGTTGTTCAAGTTGTGAAGGAGATTAAATCTAGATACCAACACCCAAGTGGCACCGCCATGGGACTTCTTGTAATTTATTGGTGTTTTGAAGTACTTGAAAGGTTTGAGCATTTGTGTTATCAAGTATTTGAGCTGTTATATTCTTGAGATATCATTTCATACTTCAGATCTGGATGTTTTGGGTAAGAAAGACTTCAAACTCAGCCTGCTCTCCTCATCTACCAATAGTTTATGTGATTTGGATGCACTATTTTTGGTTGAATTAAGAAGAAGAAAATCTGATTTGTGAATCCCTGCAAGTTTTCAGTATAGCATGCATTTGACAGAATATTTTTTAGTGCTTTCTTACACAACTAAGGTGAAAATCCTTGGTGGCGACTCCATGTTGTTGGGATCTTGAAATACCAGTTTTCTAACACATTTTTTCATTTGAAACTTGTTGTTTAAATCTATCAAACTGGAGGGAAGGAGATCCCTCTTCATCAAGGAATCTTCTAAGAAGTTGCTCACCAAATCAAGAAGCTCAGAACTAGAAGGAAGAAGAGTGTGGAAAGTGGTTGGTGATTTGGTTGCAAGGAAAGGAATCCCCATAGTTGAATTTGAAGGAGAGAAACCTTTCATTGAAGATTATAATTCCTCTTCAAGTAGATTTGATTTAGGCAATCTTCTTGCTGATTTTCACTCTCCATTAGGTGTGGGACCTTCTTGTGTATTTAAAAAACTTACTCCTAAATCTACTCCTGTGGTTTCTAAGTTTGCTTTAAAGTCTATCAAGAGAGCCTTTTGGGGCTATCATTTTAGAGATCAGTCATCTATTCCAATCGAACCACTACTACTCCTCATCAGCTTGTTTCACCTCCAAGATCACCCCCACCAAACAATATGGCTCAACCTAGACCTCCATTTGTTGTAAACAACTTTGGTCCTATAAATTTTGGAGGAATGGATGGTTATCCAAATGCTATCCCACAGGATGTGAGAAATAGATTACAAAAATTCCAAGGTAACAATGCCATAGCTTGAGATCAGCACCTCAAACTCTTTGTTAACATGATGGAAGACTTTGAAATAGAATTTTAGGATGTGTATATCAATTTGTTTATCCATACACTTGAGGAAGATGCAAGAGATTGGTATAAAGCTCTACCTAATAAATCTATTGATTCGTGGATTGAGATGAGTAATGCATTCAAATTACAATATGGAGACAAAATAGATCCAAGGTTCCTTCTATCCGAGTTTGATAACATCAAGAAGAACCCGAATGAGACCGTTCATGAATTCAATACAACGTTTAATAAGACATTGAGAAGGTTTCTTGTAATTTTGAGGCCTTGTGATGAATATTGCTTGATCAAATATGCAGATGCATTTGATAAAAAGGCA
This sequence comes from Taxus wallichiana var. yunnanensis, assembly GCA_018340775.1. Taxonomy (NCBI): domain Eukaryota; kingdom Viridiplantae; phylum Streptophyta; class Pinopsida; order Cupressales; family Taxaceae; genus Taxus; species Taxus wallichiana. The sequence goes on from CM031242.1 coordinate 247,517,592, forward strand.
GCCTATTACTTGAGAGACAAAAATCCTACAAACTTGAGGCAAGCTTTCACCATGGCACTTCAAATTGAAAATAATATTAAAGTTGTTGGTAAACCACTTAAGAGGGATGGTGTGAAGCTGATAAACCCTGAGAAGCCTCAAACTAGCAAGGGTGCTGATTTGGAGGATGTTGTCAAGACTTTGGCAGGGGTTGTCAAAGAAATTTCCTACAAATTAGCCCAGGATGAGAAAGGAATTGGGAAAAGTTCACAAGGATAGTAAAGAACTCAAAACCATGATAGATTTGGCAATCATCCTAGGGGTGATCAAAGACAAGATGATAGAGGTAAAGGGATTATTGGATCTGCAAATAGAAAACCCCAAGAACGTGAAAATAGAGTGGTGCCTGATCCTCTGACTGTAAGATTTTCTAGTGTTCAAGAAGTTGCTAATATAGATTGGTGTGACAGATGTTTTCTTCCTCATCCACCATGTGAAATGGACCAGCAAGATATTGATGAGGATAATGAGAATGAAATGGATGATGACATTTGTATGATGGGTAGTTCTTCGGGCTCACAACAAGCAACATTATCAATAGATGTGATAAGTGCAAGGAATGCTGCAACCTTTTGGGATTGAATAAAGAGGGTACCATTTCTTTCTCTTCTTAAAACTCATGATGTAGATGTAGTTCAGGCCTTTGAAATTCCTTATAATGACTTTGAATACCTAAGGGCTTTAATGATCAAGAAGTATGATGGTGGTATTCCTTCGAGGAAGATAGACAATTATTAATGAATGTTGTGGTTGGTCAAGAAAAGGAGTACAATACTAGAAGTCAAGTTGTTAGAGGAGCTAGTCCTCAAGCCAAGCCAAAGACACCCTTTCTCACAAGCATTCCCAAACATAATACTAGAAGAGAAACAATTGCTAAGAACCCTACCGTCCCATGCAAAAATATCAGTCCTCTTCATGCCCAGTGCCAAGAATACTTCTCCATCTGATGAACCTTCTTGTTTCCCTTCCAATACTATTTTTCCTAAGAATGTTCCATATGATATAGCCCAGGTATTGAGCCAAATTAAAGTGAGTGTTCCCATTATTGAATTGCTTAGAATTCCTGAACACAAGAAAAGGTCTTTTGAATACTTGGGATTGAAAGAAGAAAAGAGTATACCAAGCAGAAATGTCAATGTTGTTGAGAGTCCTCTTGAAAGCGTTGTTGGCCCTAAAACACCACCACCAATGGAAGATCTTGGAGAGGCACCTGAAGTATATTTGGGGACATCTTTGGTTGATTCCCAATTGAATGTTGATCCATTCTTCAAGACTTTGGTCATAAAAGGTAGGTTACTTCACAATTACATATTTGATTCCGGGTGCATCATGTAATGTTATGCCTCTAGAAGTTATGAATGAGTTGGATATCAAGATGACATCAGCATATGGAAAGTGTACAGCCATGGATTCAAGGGAAGTGCCGGTTGTTGGATGTGTAAAGGTTTAGTGGTACAACTTGCAGCCTATCCGGTAAGAATTTAAACCTTGATGTTGTAATTGTTAACTCGCCCGCCAAATGGGGTATGCTTTTGTCAAGAGAGTGGGCTGCAAGTTTTGGTGATAGTGTTCAAATGGACATGTCGTATGCCACCATTCCCATTGAGGGTAGCCTTGTCAAACTCTATGGTGAAAAGAAGATGTTACACTTGATTAAAGACCCCAACAATGCTTCTTATGAAGTGTTGTTTGCTGATGTAGATGTTGACAATTTCATTGGTTTTTTTGATGGAAAAGAGAATAAGATGGACAAACCAGGGTGCCTTGGTATGGTAGGTTTTCCATGGACATTACTATTTGATGGAGCTTGCTCCAAATTTGGAAATGGTGCTGGTATAGTGTTGGTTTCCCTTAGTTTAGAGGAGTTTCCTCTTTCCTTCAAGCTCAATTTTGAATGTACTAACAACATTGATGAGTATGAGGCATTATTATTGGAATTAAGGATTACATGGAAGTATGGAGTAAAGGATATTTTTGCTAAAGGAGATTACGAGCTGGTTTTCAAGCAAGTGAAGAAAGTTATATGCCATAAAAAACCAGCGTATGAAGCAATATAAGCATGATGTTTGGGACTTAATTGAAATGTTTGATCCCTTTAACATTATTTACCATGATAGAAGTCTTAATGCTACTACTGATCAAGATGGCTTTCTATGTTCTAAGTTTGATAATTGCACCATTTCACCTTTTTGTGAATATGATGTTGAAGTGATAACAAGGCCAATCGTCCCGGATAATGTGAAACATTGCATATTTTTTATGATGATGCACAAGTGTTGAGATTCTTACAATGCCAAGGAGATTTTTCTGGTCATAATATTGATTGGGAACCAATGGTGTGCATGAATGAAGGTAGATAAACTTTGTTTGACAAGGATATTATACAATTGAAAACAAATACCATTCCTAAGGGTCTTGTTGCACTTGAATCCAATTTTAGCAATGTTGATTGCATCATTAATAGAAAGATGTCTACTTCAAGGGATGTGGAAGATAAAAACTTGTGAACTAAAGACAAACCAAGGAATATCTGGTTGGGTAGTCATCTCAGCAAAGAAGAAAATTAGTCCTATGCCCAACTTTTAAAGAAATATCAAGACTGCCTTGCTTGGTCTTATTCAAAGTTGAAGGCATATATAGAAGATTTTTTTCAGCATGAGATCCCTCTTGAGGTTAAAGCCAAAACATTTAGACAAAAACAAAGGCCTATTAACCCACTACTTTCCATGAAATGCAAGAAGATTTGAAGAAATTGAGAGATGGTGGCATCATTCAGCCTACTAGATACTCTTCTTGGGTTGCCAACCTTGTGCCAGTTAGAAAGAAGAACGGAGATATCAGACTTTGTGTGGATTTTAGGAATCTAAACAAAGCATCTATGAAGGAAAACTATCCTTTGCCAAATATGGAGAATATGTTGCAGCTTGTGACAGGGTCAGAAATGCTTTCTACTTTGGATGGTTTCTCCGGATACAATCAAGTAGTTGTCAAAGAATCAGAAAGACTTAAGACAACATTCACTACTCCTTGGGGAACTTATGTTTTTGTAAGGATGCCTTTTGGGTTTATGAATGTTGGTGCTACTTTTCAGAGGGCAATGGATGTTGCCTTTGCTGGTTATATCAATGAGTTTATTGTAGTTTACCAAGATGATGTGACTATTTTTTCAAGACAGTGAGCAGACCATTTGCAATACCTAGAGAAGATGCTGATCAGATGTAGAGAGTATGGCATTTCACTTAATCCAAAGAAGTTTCATTTTGGTGTGCCAAAAGCCAAGCTGTTGGGGCATATTGTGTCTAAAGAAGGTGTTATGATAGATCCTAAGAGAGTGGAAGCAATCAACAAGGTGCTGCCAAGAACCAAGTAAATTATTCAATCTTTCTTTGGCCAAATCAATTTCATTAGAAGGTTTGTCTCCAATTTTTCTGATTTGACTCTTCCAATCACAAGCATGCTAAGAAAGGATCAAGTTATTAAGTGGGAAAAGGCTTCCATCCTAGATTTTGAAGGGATAAAGGATGCACTCAAACATGCACCTGTTTTGGCAGCTCCAAACTATAAGATCCCTTTCCAAATCTTCTCTTTTGCATAAATTTACTATTGCTTCAGTTTTGTTAAGAAAGGATGAAAATGGAGCTAAGAGGCCTATGGCTTTCTTTAGCAAGGCTTTACAAGTAGCTTAATTAAGATACACAATTGCTTATGTTCCCCACACCATGGTTAAAGACATATTATCTAACATGGAGATATCAAGCAAGTGATGTAGATGGGTTAACAAATTACAAGAGTGTGATATGGATATCTAAACAACAAAGATGGTAAGAGGTTTAGGTCTTGTCAAACTCATGGCTGAGAGTAATTTATAGGATGTAGAAGTGAATCAACTAGGGGAAGAAAGGGCAGTTATCCTTGAAAAATTGATGATTTATGAGTGGTATAAGGATGTGGTCTATTACTTCGAGCACTTATGTTGTCCCAGTCACTTAAATAAAAATTAGAAAAAGAGCCCTCAAGCTGGCTTCTCAGAAATATGTCATAACAGACCTTGGGCTGGCTTGGAAAAACCCTGAAGGTGTCCTCTTGAAATGCATAACTGAAGATGAAGCTCCCAAGTTGATTACTGATTTCCATGGGGGAGTTTGTGGAGGACATTTTGCTGGGAGAGTGATAGCACATAAGATTTTAAGAGCTGGTTATTGGTGGCCAACTCTTTTCAAAGATGCAAACCGGTTAGTTAGAAGGTGTGATAGTTGCCAACATTTTTCAGGAAGATTGAAGGCTTCAGGCTCCCTTCCTTTGCATCCTGTATCAGTTGAAGCTCCTTTCAAACAATGGGGAATGGATTTTATTGGTGAGATTTCAGATCCTTCTAGTGCTGGTTACAAATGGATCCTTGTAGCAACTGATTATTTTACAAAATGGGTTGAGGAAATTCCATCTAGAAAGGCAACACACCAAGTGGTAATGGATTTCTTGTTGAATCATATCATATGTAGATTTGGGGTTCTAGTTAAGATTGTGTCTGATAATGCTATGTGTTTTAGAGCCAAGCCTTTGATGGCAATGTGTAATGAATATGGGATAAATCTAACCTATTCTTCAAACTATAACCCACAAGGGAATGGGCAAGCTGAATCAAGTAACAAAAACTTTCTCAAGATCATTAGAAGAACCTTGGAAATCAACAAGAAGAAGTGGGGAGAATAGTTGAAATTTGTAGTTTGGGCTGATAGGATAACTCCAAAAAGAGCAACTAGTAAAAGCCCATTTGAACTAGTGTATGGAACTCAGGATTTGCTGCCATTACACCTGTAATTATCCACTTTTTAGTTTTCCCAGTAGTTGGAAGATCAAGAACATGGCCCATATGAATCAAGAATCAATCAGATCATTGAGTTGGATGAAGAAAGGAGAGCTTCTCATCAAAGGCATGTCAGGTTTAGGGAGAAATTGAAGAAGTTGTTTGATAAGAAGGTCACCCCTAGAGCTTTTAGTGTTGGAGATCTAGTTTTGTTGTGGGATAGTAGGCATGAAGACAAGGGCAAGCATGGAAAATTTGATGCTCTATGGATGGGCCCTTATGCCATTGATATCAGGATTAGAGAAAATACATTTTTTCTCAAGGATTTGGATGGGGATTTGTTGGAGCTTCCTGTTAATGGCAGACATTTAAAACACTTTTTGGATTAAATCCCCAAAGGAGGTATGCACAAGTTGTACATTTTGTATAGCCCTTGTTGTTGTTTTGTCTTTTCCTTGTTCTTGTTGTTGTTGGCTCGTGGTTTTCCCTTTTGTCCTTGGCAACCATTGTTGGTGTGGTTTTCTCAACCTGTTTTTGGTGGAAATTCTGGTTTTGGGCTGCTATGCATGTTTTGACTCCTTGCCCAATGGATTTTTGGCACTTGGTCTACATTATGATCTCGTGGCACTCATTGTGAGTTCCCATTCCTAAGTAGGAGCTTATGTTGATGAAATTTATGGGTTTGCTCACTTTACTCTAATTCTCCATGTTCCATTTTTACTCCAAAACGTCCTTGTGGCTCGAGCTGAAGATCTGTAACTTGTTTTATCCAGTTAAATGTTTTCAAACTACCCTCAATGTTGTTATTCTACCCTTTTTTGAAACAAAATCCAAGTTTCCCCTTTATTGTGCCCTAGTTTTTCATGTTGCATGGGATGTGTTATTTTTCCTTGGCCAAAGAGTGAAAGAAACCCGTGTTTGATTGAATTCCATTTTTATGAAGGTGAAATCTCACTCCCCAGGCTTAAATCATCCCCACATCATATTTCATTGGATTCAAAACCAAAAAAAAATCCACATTCTTTGTGAAAAAATTTGATTTGAAGCATCCCTGCGCTTTTTTATTTTGACCCGATGGCCCGCACCAATGAGAATGTGACACGTATGCACAGGGATGAAATGGATAGGCAGAGGCTTGGAGGAATTTGAAGTTTTTTCATAGGTTCAAGGTCCCGCCCCAATGAACAATAGACACATGTCCGACTTTTGATGGAAATTCGGAGCGCGGAGGAAAGATGGAAAATTTTCCAAATTTTAGCAAAAAATCTCAAAGAGAAAAATAAACCCACAGAAAAATTTGGAGTTTCAGCTCCGCATCCAATAGGACAATAACACATGGAATTTTTCAAATGTCAAAAGAGAGATGTCGGGCCCGCATGGAGTTTTGATGCTTGCGGAGGAATGAAGGCAAATGTGATGAGTTGGCTCCGCATCCAATGGGAGATCGACACGTGGCAGAAATAGCGGGTGTTCGAGGCCTACGGGGAATTTTGAGAAAATTTTCCTTTTTGTGAAAAAGTGGTGAAATGCATCAAATCAACCCACGGTTTTGGTAAAGGCCCACAGGAGGACACGTGGCACATCCAGGGGCCCATGGGAAAATTTTCAAAATTTTTCCAAAATTCAAAAGGGGTTTAAAATGCTTTTTAAGGATTGGGGGCCCGCCCCAATCATGTTTGGACACATGTCCCACCTTGTGTAAAGGCAAAAAGGTAATTTGGGAACTTTTAGAGAGGATTTGGATCTGCCACGTGGAGGGTTGGCATTTAAAGTTGATTTTAATCAACGGCAGCTGTGCATTTTCATTTTTGGGCACCATTGGAGCTCCAAGAAGTGTGGAATCATCATTTTTACACCAAAACACATGAAATTTTATATGAATCTGCATCCCTTCAGCCTTCTGAACACAATGGCATCATTTATTTGAGATAATTTGGTGCCCTATAGTGTTTTTCGTGAGATATTTTTCTCAGCCCGTGAAAAACACGTGAAATGTAAAAATGAAAAGTTGTAGAGTTAAAAATGGTAAGGGAAAAAGGTGAAAAATGATTGCAAATGCATGCTGGCATGGTGGAATGCCAAAAACATGACCTTGGGATGGATAAGGATCTAAGTTCATGTAATATTTTAAAATATTTGTGCATCTCTTGCATTTGGCGAGCTGTTTCACAGTTTTATATCATTTTTCATCAAATGGATAGGGTTTTGTAACAAGTTTGATCCTTTTGGCATATTCTTTGCTTGGGATGCAAGGATCTAAGTTGGTAGAGGGTATATGATGTAGTTTTGGAAACATTTTAGAGGGTCTTTTGATAATTTTGGGGAAGGAGAGAAGAATTTTCACATGGAAAACTAGAAGAATTCCATTTGCTTTTTTGAGAAACTCCTAACAACCATTTTTATTCTAGTTTACATCAAATGTTTTTCATGTTGAGTTAGTTTCAACCGTAAATCCTTAGGGGAACTGTTATCAATGTCATGAGCAAGAAATTCAAGGATGATTTTAATTTGGAGGGACTAAGGCCAAAAGTTACAGTGATTGTAAATAGCAGCAGATAGATCAATAGTAAGACTTGAAAGAGACATCGAGGACATTGATGTGGTGGTAGACTCTTGGGAATACCCTTTTGATTTCATTGTCCTACAACCAAAGGAAAGTATAGGAGGCTACCCTCTTATACTATAAAGGACATTGCTGGCCAATGTAATTGCATTTATATGGTGCAGCTCTCGAAACATGATCATCTCAAATAGAAATGGTACAAAGAAAATTATACTCTATCCTCCTTACAAATAATTAAATAATGATGATCAAATAGTTTGGGTTGAAGAACTAGAAATTGATCAATGTTGTCTATAACAAATAATTTCATTTGAAAAAAATTCACTATTGAAGATCAAGAGGAAGATGTTTTTCTCTCTAATATTCTGTAGAACAAATATGGAAGAAATGAAGAAATTGATGACAAATTGAGGTGTTTGAGTTGTCATTTTAACCAAGTCTTACCACAATAGATCACCATGAGTATTCCTAGTAAAAATAGTATTTTTCACCAACTTAATCCTCATGACTACATATTAAATTCTATTAATAGAAACATGTGTTCAATGTTGGACCTCTCCAAGAAAGTATAAATAACATATGGGACACCACTAAATCTAAGCAAGATCCTGAATATAAAACATGAGAAATTATTGATAACTCTACTTTAAGAACATAATACAACATTTTCTTGGGATTATAGTTATATGAATGGGATTCATCCTAGGATTTTTACTCATAGAATATATAATAAAGAAGAATACGAAACAACTAGATAGCCACATAGGTGAATGAACCTAATAGTAAGAGAAATTGTGAAGTGTGAACTACGAAAGATGCTAGATGTTGGATTCATATACCCCATGTAGTGCCCACTTCCCTAGAACACTATTTACATAGATATTTCCTTTCATATTCTAGTTTACATTGTGTGACTAATTGTATATGTTGTATCTGCATGGGTGCCTAAATTTACAATTTACTTAGAATATGTTTCTTTGGTGACATTGAGTTGGCACGGGGTGCCAACCTTATATTCTACTAGTATGGTTATATCATGACACGTTGATATATTGTTGCTTTTGGATAGATGTACATGGTTGATATTTTAGGATTATGTATTGCTTATATTTTGATTGTGATGATGATGATGGTTATAATTTAGTATGTTTTAAAATTATAATGAGATTATTTTAGTAAAAATTCATGTGCTTTAGAAATTTATTTATCCCAATATCATACTACTATTTAAAAGGTTCTCAAGGAAAGAAAATACTAATTCACCCCCATCTTTTTTTGCCATATTATTTATATTATTTCATATTTTGTGACCTATGACACCTACTTACCCAGGCATTTCTAAATATCATGTGTCATTTTAACCATAACTAGGGTTACTAGATTTAATTTTGGGATGCCCATGGGTGCCCTGGTCCCACTTGGGGATGCCCCGGTCTATTTTCCACTTTTCGGACATTTTCAGTCTTTTGTAGCCATTTTCATTCTTATATTTTATGTGGTAGGCCTTTTCAAGGTTAATTATGAAATTAGACAAAGAGAATCCTATAAGTATAAATTTATGAGACCATAATGAGGGACCTAGCATCATACACTACTATCACTCCATGTACAATTACATTCATCTATCGCATTGACATCTACATAGCTCCATCACCAAGGAACAAAATATGACATCCGCATCACACTTCATAGGGGAGGGATTATATTCTATTCCATGCACACATACTATTAAATTTTATACATCTAGCTATTTATCACTATTTTCACAAAGTGGGACTGATAAAAGAGTACCTAGGGCTCAACATGCACATACACACCAGAACTACATCTAGATTTGAAATGTAGTGCAACACTCATTTTTGTAAGCCCATTTTTGTGGAACCGGAGGTAATTTCGACCCATTGATTCTAAATTTTTTATTATGGTTTTTATACTTATCTTTGGTCTCTTCCAGGTCATTTATTTATCTTGGAATATTCAGAGCATTCGACGTAGTTCGAAAAAAATAGTGTGACATCCGGAGAAGGTTACAGATTATCTAGCTAATTCCCTATGAAGACTAGTTTTGGAGCTTTTCCACAAACCAGGGAACCCATAATTCATACCATGGAACTTATGGGTGCCATAGTCCTATTCCAAGCACCTTAGTCTACTCGGATCTATTAGATCTATCCTTTTCGGGACCTTTTTATATTTGTTCATGTTCGTGAATTTTCTAGTAAAACCTGCAACACTCTGTAATCGTAAATTGTTATCGGGTAAGTCATTTATCTTTCTTTTTCACATTAGGGTTTTAATATTTCCTTTCATATATTGTTATATTTTATTTACATATTTTTTACTCATTTACCTAATTATTTTACTATGTTATATGTCCTCCTAGATTAAATTAACTACTTTTCACTACCCTAGTTTAGTCCAATTTTAGTTAATAATTTTTTTTGAACCCGACTCTAACTTCATACTCCTAGGATCCCCATTTTCCTAGAATTTTTTTTATCACAACTATATCCATTCATGACATTTTGTTTCTCCATCCTGAATTGTGAGATAAAATCATTAATCTTTTACTTATTACTCTAATTCTTGACAATACCCATCCTGATATAGTCTATAATACCTTTGTGGATGTCTTCTCTTAGCACATTGCTTTCCCATCTATCCCTTTAGCTGATCTTTCCACTTTTGACAATGATCCACCACTACATATCATTTTTCATATTCAAAATGTCAGTGTAAAGCGCACCTTAATTGATAATGGATCTGAGCTCAATTTGTGTCCCATGTCATTCCTTCAGCACCTTGGCCTCTCCACTCGTGATGTTATCCCATCTAGTATTTCATTACATGCTTATGATGGTTCTTGTTCATCCATGTCTAGGTCATATTACATTTCCTATTAATGTTTCCCCAAAACTTTACAAACTATCTTCTTTGTTATTGAATTCTAAGTCTCTTACAACTATATACTCGGTAGGACATGGTTGCATGCCATGCAGGCCATTGCATCTACCATGAATCACTATGTTAAATTCCTTCATGATGGAATTGAACATACTATCGCTGATTACCGTGACCCATTCCAATACTGTGCTTATGCTCCTAACACTAGTCTCCCCATTCTATGTACTAATGCTACCAACAATTCCTAACCTCTAGACGAATTCCCTCACTTTCCACCACTTTAGAATACCATTTGTGTGATAGATGGAGTTTCTCTTATGTCACCCGTTATTATTACTTATATAATTCCTTATCGGGACCTACGCACTCTATAGATGCCACTCTATCACATTCACATTCACTTGCGTCACACCTCTTAATACCCCCACCATTCACTTCCAATCTTTTCATGAATAGTTTATATTCAAAATATATTCCATTTTATCCTACATTCCCATACATGTTTTGAGCCGAATAAAAAGGCTAATTCTCGAAGTAAAGTATTAACACATATGGAATGTAATATAGGAAGAAGGAACTCTAAGAAAAGTGTGCAAGGTAACCATACATGCACAAACAAGTTGAGAATTTACTGGTTTTGGAATGAAGGGTTTGAGTTTGACCTAGAGCACGCCAATATTTACGTGTAAAAGAAGAAAAGGGTTTGATAATTGGCCTTATTTTAGGGCATGGTATTACATGGACAAAATGTGGATATGCGAGTAGGTGTGATGAGTGGTTAAGATTAGAACTTGAGTCTTACACTCGAGGAAATAGTATTCCAAGAAAGGAATATTTTAGGATGTAATAATTACGGTTAGTGGAGGCTAATGAGGGTTTTGGTAAGCTGGCATAGGCACTCGATTATGGAGGAGTATGATTTAATCGCATGTGACCTAATCATGAATAATATTGAGGTGGTGGGGGAGAGATCCCACTCTATTTAAGAATGTGTTTGGGTCCAAAATAAGGTGTGTAAGGATAAATAAAAGTAAAGGTGTGTATGGGGATGTGAAGGGCTATGAGGAAATGAGATATGATGAGAGAGGAGGAGGCTTTGTGATGCAAGGCACGAGGTATTTTGGGTCTATAGGAGAGAGAATGGGTAAAACCCTTTAAGTAGGATCATTAGTTGGGCTTGGAATATATTTCATGATGTATTCGGTCTACTATGATTCTTTTGATGTAATTTGGCTACTGTAAGAAAAATGTATTCATTATATGATGGGTTATCCTATATATTTGTGTCTATGGGTCTAAAACCTTATGTTCTTCATATGTTTCGTGGTTCAAATATGATTCCTTTATATTATTATAATTCTTATATTCTTTTAATGGTGTATTTATGATTAGATCTAGTGTCTTTACTTCTATGCTATAATGAATGCATGTAACTATTTTTCTACATGTATTCCCCATTAATGGTGAAATTTTTACAAGGTTCACTTAAAAGAGGGGCTTGAAACTTGTATGCACCTTGGGTGGGCTCCAAGCTAATGTTGGGTGATAAGCTGACGTGTTTGGGGTTTATCAAGAGAGTAGGAAAGGTGAATACATTTTGGTTCTATTATCATGACCTCTTTTGAGGCTATTGTAAGAATTTTTGTGAGGACAAAATTCCTGACTTAAGACAAAGTCAATACTAGGCTTAAGAACATGGAGGACGAGTTTTCGTAGTGATTCAACACTAGACTTGAGTTTGATGCATTTAAATGGGTATAAAAGCATATGTATCATGAACTTTATGATATGTTCTTTTGTTTATTTCCAAAAACTATATGAATGGTTGTTGGCATATGTATAGAGGAATATTTGGTGTTATTGACCTCATTTTTATACCCAAGAAGATTATCAACAACTTCATGATGTTGATTTCACCTGGACTTGTGTTATTGATCGTTGGTGGAGTGGTGTGTTGACTAGCTATACGTTAGAGTACACAGCTTCTATGCACTCTTGCCTAAAGGTTTCTAAGAACCAAGAGGATCTTTCTTGCATGTTATATTGTTATCCCTAAATATCCTAATCATCACTTTGAGTTTGGAATAATTTCCTATGGCTAGCTAAATTACCACTAGGCACGAGGCATGAAAGATGGTGTGGTGAGAGATGGTGGATCCTACAACAGAAGTAGAGAGAGAGGAGAGATGGATCAAGTATAATGAAGTGTGAGAGAGGGAATTGGAAAGACAACATGAAGTTACAGGATTGATGGAATTATGGAGGAAGATATTGTGGGAAGGATTTGAGGTTCACGTAGAGGATGTGGAACTAGAGTAGTCTGTGCTACCCCATCTTGGAAAGCATAGGAGAGGAACCCCAGCATTCTGATGAGAGATCATCGTATGAAGAAAGGAGAAGAATCATAGGTGTACATCTAAACCCACCATGTGACCAAACCCTTGCGCTTAGTTTCCTAATTTCTGAGATAAGTATTTCTAATTCAGTTGGCATTGGTAAGAAAACAACATCAGGTAGATATCATTTTACATTACATACATCTATGGTTGCATAGAAATTACACCGTGTTTGGTGGAATGTTATAAGGCATGTCATTTGGGAAAGGTATGGGTACACAATATTTAGATATCATGTCCTGAAGTGGTTCAACATCACAGAATCTTAGCATGCATCTCAAGTACATTGGCAAGGACACAAATTAGAACATCTTTGGGCCACTTACCTACTACAAGAGGAGGATTCAGATGGATAAGAGATAGTGGATCTAGTGGCACTAGTGGTGGAGGAAACATAGGAGGGAATGAAGGTTCTGGATCTAGTGGACAAGTACCTTAACCACCTCAGTAGGTTTTTTATGAGATGTTTTTGCACTTACCTGATTACAAAGGTGTTAAGGATACTCAAGAACGTGTACAAAAGTGTGAGTTGCTATAGCAAACTAAGGGTATCACTACCCCATAGCATAAGGTAAGTCAATTTTTAACCATGTTGCAAGGGTACATGCATAGCTGGTACAGGAAGTATGACCCACATTTTATAGTGGTGGATTATAATGTGTTGTGTGATGCCTTTTTGGTGGAATTCCAAATTTATGCATTTGAGTAGAAGATTATTAGCATACTCATGGAGATTCAACAAGGTATTGTAGAGAGTATACAGGAGTATGATGTGCGCTTTATGACTCTTTTATCAAAAATATCTTATGATAACCATCCCTCATAGCATGTTCAATAGTTTTTTGAAGGATTGATAATGCCTTTCAAGTGAGATCTATCTCATAAGAATTTCATAGATCTACACAAGGCCTTAGAGGATGCTCGTGCGTGAGGCCATCGAAAGAATTGCCATTGGTGTAAGCCCATTTTAAGAAGCACTGATTTTCACCATGGAAAAGTATCTTGAGAAATTATTTACAAATTCAGCTCATGAAACTCACAGTGGAATTTGGTGTATAGACTATGAGAGAGAAGGACACGCCAAAGATAATTTCCCTTAAAAATTGGTGCACGTTATGTCAGTAAATTGTGAAATTTTCTATGAGCATCATGATCTAAGTAGATTCCCTTTGTTACAGTGCACTCTTTGTAAGAATGTGTCTTCTTATTGTAATATTTACACATCTACTACTCACGATACGAAGGACTACCGATTGATTGAAAAAATCATGATGTCACAGATATTGGTGTGTGCTAGACTAGTATTGGTAGAATTTTTAAGGGATAAGGTCATTTTTATGAAGGGAATGCAGATGGTGGGGGTTGAGGAAGAGGTTTTCATGAAGGATTTAGAGAACATAGTGGTCACAGAGGAAGGGGTGACTTTCCCCATGGGAATTGTTACAATTATGGATCTACTGAACACTACAAGCACAAATGTTTAGATTTACTACAATGATCATGGTGTGGAAAGAAACACAAGTATGAGGAGTGCCCTGAATTTTATGACCACATGAACTAGCACCAGAAGAAGGAAAAATGTTTGGGGATGGTTAGTGTGAAGATAACTGATCAGTTATGGATGTCATGGTAGTGCTTAACCCCGAGTTAGAACTTGTTTTGGTAACTATACATGATGAGGTTACACGCACCAAGAAAGTACCAAAGTAGAGGCCTCTCATTACAAGAGAAGAAGTATTACATGGGTAATAACCTGATCTGACCCATCAGAAAGATGTTTACCAAGAGACCATGGAGGTGATTAGGATCCTGTAAGGAGAGATTCAATGTTTGAAGGAGCAATCTTAGAGGTTAGAATATCTAAAGAATGTTGAGGTACCCCAAAAAGATATGGATGAGGTCAGAAAAGTATGTAAGATGCTACAATAGGAGAACATTATTCCTCTATTAAGAGAGTGGTTAAGAGAAAAGGTATCATACATGGGATATGAGCATGAGAGGAAAGTATTACATGATAATCTACCCCCTCACAGATTCCTAATTATCATAGTGAAATTATGTTGAATGTGGTTATTGATGGATGGCTCCTGAGAAGCATACTAATTGGCATAGGTTCATAGGTCAATGTCCTTACTTTCGATGCATAAAATCAAATGGAGAAACCTCCATTATATCCCTCTTTAAATGTGTTGTGTATAGAAAATAAGATAAAGGCTATGTCTATCGGAGTCTTGAAGGATGCTTCCATAACCATTCAAGGGGATAAGTTTAGTAGGGATTTTGAATTCTAAGCACTTTCCAAAGAAGATAACTTCCTAGCATTACTTGGATGCCCCTAGTGTTATGTGAATAATTTTGAATTGTAATTTATTAAGGGATACATCTGTTTTGAGAACAAAGAGGAGTGTGTGATTATTCTAATAATGATGGGAGTTCTGCACCCTATGTAGATCCTTTAGTAGAATAGGAGCTAAATAGAATCTATGTGCACAAAATTAGATACCCCGATGCTATTCACCCATTAAGAGAAGGATTCATTTAGTGGGAATATTCTCAGTATATAAGTGATAAAAATAGTATTACAAGTAAAATTTGAGCGTGTGGAACCTATGAGTTAGTTGGAAGAAAATTGAAGAGCACCGTAACTTGAGTGACTAGAGCATGCTCAATTAGGCACTTGGGTGGAAGAAAGTTACCAAATTTCACTAGGGAATGTAACCTTGATGTATTTCTACACTCGATGGAGTTCCAACGAACATGTCAAGTAGAGAGGAGGAATATGATAACTTAGACCTTCCACGCAACAACAACACATTGGTGGATGAATCATCAAGAAAATCTTCTAGAATATCATGAAGTGAGAATCACATTATCTGTTAGGTTTTTCCATAGTAGTGCACCCTCTAAAATACATGTCTATGATGGTAAGAGATATATGTCATTTCATGTCCCGAGAATGTGAGAAATCCTAGATGGTATGCTTAAAATCCTTACCTCCCTCACCGTGGGTGCATAAGTTCTATTCCACCTTATAGGTTTGTGCGTACGCATGGTATATCCATTTGGAATTACATCATTAGATGGGAAATTTGCAAGAGCTGATGGAAAATACTATTCAAAATTTTGAGTGTCTAAGTTGTAAGCCATCGGTGAATGAGGCATTGTAGGTAGTCAAGCACCTTACTTTGGGAGATTGTGTTATGGCTTAAGACTGAATCCTATATTTACTAGGAAAATTTGGCTTAGAGGTGCACTTCAAAGTAGAAGGAGAAACATAGGAGATACCATTTGGGTGTGCCTACTTGAAGAAGGAAAAGGGAAATTTGGTGCACCAGATAGAGGATGAGGAAGTAGAAAACTTGGATTTTAATTATATGCAAGGTACACATGAAGTCTTGGAAAGTTTAGATGAGAAATTGTGTGATTACCAAGAGCCCTTGAAAATGAAAAAGGTCAACATTAGTACAGAAGCAGAGCCAAAATAAGAAATCATTAGAGATTACTAGATAGACCAAGAGGTCTCAAAGATAATTAAGCTCCTGGATGACTTCAAGGATTTTTTCCTGCATAGATACCATGAGTTAAAAGGGGTTCATCACTCATTAGGAGAAATGTGGATTAAGTTGAAGGAAGGTGCATGCCCGATTAGGAAGAGGCCTTATAGGATGAATCTGAATTTGCATATAAAATTTAAAGAGGAGATTGATAAGATGATAGAATCCAACATCATTGAAGTAATTAAGGAATCTGAATGGGTGAGCCCAATGGTGATTAGTATCAAGAAGTATGGGAGGATAAGGATATGTGTAGATTATAGAGATTTGAATGTTGCATGTGTTATAGATCCTTTTCAAACCCCATTTATTGAAGATATATTAGAAGGTGTAGCAAGGCGAGATCTATTCTTTTAAATATGGATTCTCAAGTTATCACCAGGTAAGTAATGTGAAAGAGTTTCTCTAATACATTGGGAATTTTTCTAATATGGTTATGCCCTTTGGGCTTAAGAATGTGCCTGTTGTATTTTCACACATTTTGGTGCAATAATTTTAGGACTTCATCTATAAATTTCTATAATTTTACCTAGATAATTGGATGGTGTATGGGTTAGTAAGAGATTGTTGTGACAATTTAATATTGATGTTTGAGAGGTGCAAGACACTAAGTATCTCTCTAAACATTAAGAAATGTGTCTTTATTACTCCTTTTGGCACATTTTTAGGTCACATTATTTGCAAAGAAGGCTTATTAGTATATCCTTCCAAAGTGGTTGTTACCTTGGGATTGGAGGATCCTAAAATTCAAAACGTGGTGCATAGATTCTTAGGGAATATGGGTTACTATAGAAAATTCATCAAAGGCTATGTTAGGATCTCCACACCATTAGAAGAGTTGTTGAAACATAAGAGTAAATTCTATTAGGGTGAGGTGCAATAGGTGGCTTTTGAAACCTTGAAGGAGAAACTTATTATTGTGCCCATTTTTCACTTTCCATCATGGGACAAGCCCTTCAATGTATATGTTAATGCATCAAGGATGGAAATATGAGCAATATTAGAACATCCTAGAAAATGGATTGTTGATCACCCCGTGTTTTGCAAATAGAAAGTTAACCTGAGCTAAGTGGAATTACACAACAACAGAGAGTGGACCAGTTTCTATGATTTATATGCTACATAAATTTAGGCAATACTTGTTTCCTACTCTTTTTATCTTTTACATGGATCACATGACGCTCAAGTACTTGGTAAACAAACATATTTTGTAAGGGTGCATATGCCAGTGGATCTTGTTGTCTCGGGAGTTCAAATTTTCTGTTGTGGTAAAGATGGGAAAAATCAAATTAGGTCCTGACCATCTATCATGGATTAACTCAAAGCGAGGATGCGAAAATCATTGAAGACAAAATGTTAGATGAACAATTATTCATATTATAATGCATGCGCTCTGATTTGGAAGATATTGTTTTTTTCTTACGAATAGGTGTGGTGCCTAAAGGAATGAAGGCTCTAGAGAAGAATTGGTTTGTTATATGCATCGTGTCATATATGTTGGTACACGGTGACCTATAAAAAATATGATTAGATGATGTTTTGTGCCAATGTGTTCTAGAAAATAAACGTATTGCAATCATGGAAGAAGCTCATGGTGGCATTAGAGGAAGTCACTATGTAGGAAATGCAACCGTACATAATATCCTATTGGTAGGCCTTTGGTGGGAGATAGTTTATAAGAAATGTATAAAATATTGTAAGGCCTTTGACCATTTCTAGTGCCATGGAAAGTGGGGGGGAAACTATGAAATATCGTTAAGACCTATTTCTAGTACATAGTCATTTGAAAAATGGGCAATTGACTTTGTAGGCCTTATTTATCTAGCCATGCGCAAGATAAGTTTATGCTATATTATCACTTGTACACATTATCTTATGATATTGGAATAAGTGGCACCTATGAAGGATTGCACGGTGGATACAAAATCTAGGTTATTATGGGAGAATATAATCAATAGGTATGGATGTCTCATTGAGTAAAGTCTCTCGATGTATTATGGGCATATCAACTGACTTATAAAATATTGAGCAAGGTCACACCTTTTCGGTTGGTATTCAAAGACGGATGTTTTTCTGCTCATTGAATATATGTTACCATCCCTTTGTATTGCACACGTAGGAGGATTGGATGATGAGAAAGAAATTGAAGAGCACATGGAAAAACTTAGGAAGTTGGATGAAAGGCGAGCCATTGTTAGGTTGAGTTTGAAGATGGAAAAAGCTAGGAAGAAGGTATGAAATGATAGGCATATTAAAAAGAAGAAGTTTGAGTTTGGGAAGATGGTTCTAATGTACAATTTAAAGTTTCTATGCCATCCTGGAAACTCAAAGTGCATTGGTTGGGACAGTATGTTATAACACATATACTTGATTCGAGCACTTGTCGATAAGCGTTGGATAGAACATGGTTACTTGACTACTTCAATGGGAGTAGGCTAAAGCCATACTATAAATAAACCTTCTTGGTGTTTGTAAATAAGGTAGTATTTCCATATAGCTTAGGTTTCCCTTAATGAATTTTCCTTGATACGTGTTTCCCTCCATCGTCACTATGTTTTGTGTTTTAGTTTGGTGTGTTGTATAATAAGAGAACTTGCACACCTATAGCAAGTTACTATTTAAAAAGAGGTTTTCATGCACAAAGGAACATAGATAATTTTAATGTGGGGTAGGAGATTGTAGATAATGTAGAATTGGAACATAGTTTGAGTAGTGTTGTTTGGTGGCCTAGGAGAGAAAAACATAAACATGAGATATCTGAGAAGGAATGTGCATAACAAGGGTGATAAAGGTTAGAGATGAAATGGTGTCAAGAAATATTTATAAAAACCAAGTATAGTGACAAATGCGTAAAGAAAACTCGAGGTAGGCAAAAGAACATGGAAAACTAGGTTTAAGACATAGAGGAGGTTGGACTTAGGCACTACGAGTATGCATAAGGATCTCGTAGTCGATATAGTTGGGCACACCGAGAAGGTTGAGGAGATTATACTCAAGTGTGCATGTGGAATAAAAAGTGCTAAAAAAATGCATGGGATGAAAGCACTGGAAAAATCCAAAATTAATGTAGAAGTACAGTTGTCAATGGCATGGAGATTAATGTGGAAAAATTATTAAACTATAAATAGGGAGTTTGGCGTATGCTATTTTTTACCTTGTGTTTATTTGTTGAAGAGATCTTGTGAACTAAGGCATCCTTGCGAGAAATTTGTGAAAATTTTCATCTCAAGTGAAGAATTCAACATATTTATGAACTAGATTGGAATGGAGTACATGAGTGTGCATGGGAGTGGTTGTTTGAAGGATTCCTGTGAGAGTTTTACACTTTCATGTGGAAGGAAGGATTTTTAGGTTAGGGTTTATGAAGCTAGGTCATGGGTTCAAATAAGTTGCGCAGAGGGATTGGAATCAAAGGTTTGAGCAGTAGAAAAGAAAAATATTACAAATGATTTATAGGGACCCGATAGAGAAGATGGCACCAAGGAAGGGATCAAACGTTTCACCCAAAAGGAAGGTAAAGGAAAAAGGAAAACTAGTCACATCGAAAAGCTTTAACGAAGAATGGTATGTGGAGATGCAATACCTAGATGGGGTATTGTTTTGGATGGATTGGGTATCTCACATGTGAAATATGGTTATAAGTTATTATAACCATAGGACAGATACCAATGAGAATGAGATGGCATTGGTGTTCTTTTTCCCTATAGGAGAGAGAACACATGATGAAAAAAATAGTGTTTAATGATGTTGTGAAGAAGAAATTAGAGAAGGCTAGGCTCTTACAACTTTTTTAGTTGCCATTTTTAGAAAACCTAGGATATTATATCAATGGCTCATGTCACACATGCACGAATATTATTTCTACTTCACAAGGAGGAGGATGTGCATAACCCCACATTTGATCAACAAATACACTGGACTTATCTGCATAGGAGAGTCATGGGACGATGACTTGGGTGAAAAGGATGCTATCAAGGAAACAACTAAGGATTATTAATACAATAACGGTGGGAACTACTTCAATATTTCTAAGATCACTCGACCCAGTCATGAAGATGTCCAAACACTTGCTCAAAAAGTTGAATAGATAATAATGGTTGACATAAGTGAAAAAAGAGATGGTTGAATGTTTATAGGAAGAATTCAGAAGGGGCAATCTACAACATCTCGGCCTTCATTGTTGAGGATATCATTGATGCCACATGCAATGGGGATAAAATTATGATATTGGGGTACCTAATGGGCTGAATAAAAACATTTGGGAGTACTGGGAGGAAAACACCTCCCCATCTATTATGTTTAAGGCGTGTACTTGTGAAAAATAAGATCTGCATATAAGGTGTGCTCAGATAAGTTGTACAAGCGAATACTGCATTTGGAGCAGACTACAAAATTCCTAAACAAATACCATCCTTGGTAGGGGATGAGGCTGAATTTTTAGTAAACAATAACGTTTACATTGGCAGGTTAATGTTAACTGATGGCACCAAAATCCCATGGTGCAAACTACCTTTTTCCTTCATAGCGAAGTATTTTCAAAGTGTGGTTAACAAATTCAAGGAGACTAAGAAGTTGAGGTTTGATCTAAGTGAAGTATATCAAGAACACTTGCACATTAGGCCAAACATTGGTGTATCCTAATAAGCATGCATGTGTGGATAAGTATGTCTCTCAATATATACATATGCTAAGGACCGTAACATTACCACTTATAGGAAGCATGGCGACAAGGGTGTATATACACCTAAGGCCTAAGTTTAGAAAGGGTGTGTATGTGGAAGATGATGTTTCCATCCCTTAAGACCCATCCGGGAGAGGAAGAAGTTACTTGCCAAAGAAGATAGAGAGAGGAAACTACAAAAATAAGGGCACCCAACACATGGGTAGTTCAGACCACATGGGCATAAGAGTCATGCGCAGGCATGAGTACTTATACTAATAGGAAGAATTCTTTAGTGAAGGAGAACTCCCCAATAGTAAAGTCTCTGGTAAAGAAGAAGAAAAAGGTAGCACAAAGTTTGGACTTTGAGAGAATGGAGAGTGAAGAAGGTGGTAAGAGTGGAGGAGAGGGTGAGGAGTGCAATTAAGAAAATAACCACTCTGTGTTTGACATACATGAATCTGATGAAGATCGGGATGATTTTTTAGAGTGCACTCAAGAGAAAGAATCAAGTGAAGAGGAAGTTGGAACAAATGTTCATATGACCCCACACCTGTTTGGTGAACAATTGGATGAACCGGTGGAGAAAGAAGTGGAAGGTATGATCAAGGACTTAGTAGGGAACGATGTGGAGTGCATCGTGAAAGAAGTAGAGAAAGAGTATGGAAGCATGGGAATAGATCCCATTTTAGAAGTTGGTTTCAAGTAGGAGTACGCACATGTGGTAAGGGTGCGGTAGCAACAAAAGGACCCCCAATGACTCATATCAATGATCTAAACAAGGTCATATGCCCACATTTCTAGATCAGGGTTCCTACAGACCAACTCTTTTGTTGGTCATCATTTGATAAAGATAGTGCGTACACATGCATAAGGAATATGTTTTCATGTAATTTTGAGTCCCATGTTTATGAACCCGAATTCGAGGTCGATGCAGAGCATTGGTAACCACACAAAACCCCAATGAGATAAATCCTATTATGGATTTGTAGTAGCTAACTAATGAGCAGGTGTGTAACGTGCTAAAAAGGCAATGATGGAGGTTGAAACAAGATTATTCGGGAGGAATAATACGATAATGGCTTTAGAAAAAGAATTGGATGAAAAGAATAGGGAGATTATAGAGAGACACAAGAAGATAAAGTATAAGGAGTCAATAACCATGCAATCAAGGATGAATTGAGAGAAGAAAATGGGAGGGTACATGAAGACAACAAGAAAGTGGAGACCATCTCGCACTCCAATATTTTGAAGATCATAGATTTAGATCCCCGAACATAAGTATGAGTCAACCTTCCACTGCCTAGAGGATTTGATGCACTTAATCATGATGGAGAGGTAACCACTTGCACTGGAGTCAGCAGAGGAAGTTATGGCATGATAGAAGGAACAAGAGAAATCGAGAGATTGAGGAAACCATAACTCATTACTCTAAACTTCTTTCTTTTATAAATACCTCAAAGTGCACACGGCTGAAGTTATCTAACATAAATGTGAAGTTTGAGACAAAGTGGAAAGTGTGCTAGTTTCTATGCACGAGGTAGATCTAAAGGAGTTCCCTGGAAAAGAATAGAGGAAATCATGTAAAACGCGATAATATCCTAGCATATGTTGAAAAGTAATATGAGGAAATTGAAGGTTTAAGGGCCTCAATTTAAAATAAGGTAAAAGAGCTATATCCATAAAGTACATGAAGGAATGACGCATTTAGTGACCTTAGAAAGAAAATGGAAGATATTATGGATACATCAAGGCTAAGGATGAAGAGTCGACATTTGATAAACTCAATGCACCGATAGGGGATTTGTTCATAGAGATGTAGAGTGACGTGGATAATTTGAATAATATTGAATCATCCTTTAATAAACACTTCCCAATCCTTGTACAAGAGTAGAAAACTTATTTTCTTCTTTAGCATAAGGGGGATACATGTTATTCTTTCCTTCCGTTATTTATTCTTTGTTAGAGATAATATTATTTCCATGGATGGACAACATGTTTAGTGTGGGGTAATGTTGAGCCCAGAAAAATGGCTGAGTCCTAAAGTAGAGGATAAACCCATGCATAAGGAAGTACATGAAGAAATGAATTGAATAAATGTGCATAGGGTAATAATTCATGCACAAACAGATTGAGCGAGCTTACCAATTTTGGAATGAAGGGTTTGAGTTGGAACTAGAGTGCATGGAGGTTTACACGTGGAAGCAAAACAAAGCTTGATACTTGGCCACATTTTTGGGTATGGTATTACTTGGGAAACACATGGAGATGCGAGTAGGTGTGATGAGTGGATAAGGTTATAACTTGGAGTCTTGCAACTCAAGGAAATAATATTCCAATAAATGAATATTCTAGGATGTATCATTAAGGTTAGTGGAGGATAATAAGGGTTTTGGAAAGATGGAATAGGCACTCAATTATAGAGAAGCATGATTCCATCTGGCATGCGGCCTACTCATGAGTTATCTTGAGGTGGTGGGGAGAGATCCTACTCTATTTAAGAATGTGTATTGGTCCAAAACAAGGTGTGTAAGGATACAAAGAGGTGAAGGTGTGTATAGGGATGTGAAGGGCTGCAAGGAAATGAGAGATGGTGAGAGAGGAAGAGGGTTTGTGATGTGAGGCATGAGGTATTTTGAGTGCATAGGAGAGAGCATGGATATAACCATTTGAGCATGGTCATTGGTAGGGCTAGGAAGTTATTTCATGATGTATTGGTTTTTATGACCCTTTTGATGTAATTTGGCTAATGTAAACATTTGTTAATCAATATATGATGGGTTGTTCTGTATATCTGTGTCTATGGGTCCAAACCCTTGTGTTATTCATATATCTCATGGTTCAGATCTGATTCCTTTGTGTTGTTATAATGCTTATATTATTTTCATGGTGCATCTATGCTTAGATATAGTGTCTTTACTTCTATGTTAGAATGAATGCATGTATTTCTATGTCTACACGTATTCCTCCATTAATGGTGAACATTCTTACAAGGATCACATAAAAAGGGGCTTGACCCCTATGCGTTCCTTTGGGTGATAGGCTGATGCACTTGGGATTTAGAAAGGGAATAGGGTAAGGTGACTACAACACTATATGTACACATAAGGGTTTGACTCGCTTAGGTTTACCTTCAACTATATCCATTCTACAACATATGATTTTCATCTTTATTATGAGTATGTCATCATCCATGTGGCTTATATTCATCCTATATTTTATCTCACGATATTTCTTTCCTAAACTCATAGATATTAACCACTCACATTAGGCCAATCATGGCTTTATTATATTGGAGGTACTTAAGACCACGACCATACAGATATATCTTTCCATATTCCTTTTGGATGCATTTCCATTTGCAATATTTCATTTTTAGGCTATACATAGAACCTTACTCATTGGTATGCCCATGGTTTCCCACTTCTTCCCTTCATTGATGAGGAATATGCTATGGGTATGTATCACTTACACCACACTGGCTCTTTACGTGACCAACTAGACACCATTACTTACCAAGTTACTAATGCTTACCCATTTTATTATGACCTAAGATGAAAACCTTCGTGACGACTTTACATAAGCTACTTACATGCATACTTGGGGGCATATCACCTAATCCCCCTTTATTTCAACATATCCACATATTTCTACACCAAACTTACTGGATTTAGGCATACTTCATCTTATTAATACTCATCATCACACTCATCATACATTCTAGCATCCATTCCCGATGACAAAATCTTGTGCTTCAGCCTTCACGATCAACCTGTTGAGGGATTACAATTACATTGAACCCCACACAAACGCACTACACATTTACATTTTATCACACATGTTACACATCATACACCATCGATTCTACACTTATCCTACATTCTCATCATACACATGTTTGTCATCCTATACCATTAGGCTATTTAACATTATGTATTCATACATCACCTATATTCTACATACTACGCTAGTCTACATCATCTATCATCCTAGCTTTATATTTCATCCTTACATCCTACATTATCACACATTACATTGTCTTTTACACATTACATACTACACATCTTACACATTTACCATCACATTCAACATACCACATCCATCACTTGGTCGTCTATACTACATTGTCTTCTACATGCTACACTCACCACCCAATGACACACTTTAGTTCATTGGTCCATACTCAATCTGCTGAGGGTTTACAAATCAAATGGACCTTACACTTATCACACCCATATTATTCCACCTTTCATCACATGACATCTCTATCTTATTGACACGTGCTTTAGGATAAATCATCACCTATTATATCATCTTGTAGTGGTATACACCTTAGGTTACATCACCACTCCTTATCATTTATCTTGTAGTGATATACGCTTAGTGCTAAATCATCACTCATCCACTCATCTCATAGTGATATATGCTTAGGGATAAATCATCACTCCATACTTCATCTCGTAGTGGTATACACTTAGGCTATAAGTTCCACACACATTTATTCTATATGTTGCATATCATCAACATTACACATACACATTCATCATAGCACGCTAGACATGATATACACTACTCAACCATTTCCCGATGATGCACTCTCATTTATGGTTCATTTTTTACTGCTAAGGGGGAAAAAAAATGAACCTCATTATATACACTTTCATCCACTTGGGGGCATTTGGATCCTATCATTCCATCTTACATTCCATTCCATCCATCCATGGCATACTACATTGTCTTTGGGGCATTTATTCTTACTTGCTAGTGTTTTACATGTTCAATTTATTACACATGTTAGATTGATTTCTTATATGTCATTATCTATACCATCCACACATGCACATTCACACCTTTGTTACGTGTGATTGCAAATACACAAATCCTACATGTAACATGGATGTTCACCTTCTAGGTTTACAATATTGGTCATTAGGGGCATCCGAATTAATCTCACCTAGGTGCTATTGTTTAATTTTTGTACTCAAAGATCATACATTACTTGATCATACATGCTTTGGATATATTTATTATTTCTTTAACATGCTAATATGTGTTCTATGTGCAACACTTATTTTTCAAGATTATATGGTTCAATGACTATTTTTTTGTTTTTCTATACTTTTTTGTTATTCTTTTCTAGTTTTGTGGGCCTTGCCCTATGTTTGTGTGTGGAAACTTGTGTGTTTTTTCCGACCATGATTGCCTTGCATGTTTTGTGACATCATGAGTGATGTCCCATGGATACAACTCACTTTGTGTGGAATACTTATCTTCTTGTGTGTTTACATTACCTTGCTTTGTAGCTTACATATTGTTTATATAGATTACACATTGTTTCTATATACATGCACGTCACACTTGTCTTTGGCTAGCCTTCTTATTTGTGCATGCCTTGGGTTTTTCGAATCACTTTTTAGTGTTATAATGTACATGTAGTTGGCCATTTTTGGGGTTGTATGTATTTTATTAGTGATGTCACATGTACCCTCAAAGATGGGGGAATCATTTGGGGATTTCTGCATACTAACACAAATATTCTACAATGGTTAGGTTCATTTATATTCTACAAGTGAGTTCAGACCAATCTACAAACCCCATACACATCACCTTTTATAGGACATGGTGTCCTTAGTATTTTTAGGAAGCAGCTTAAAGCTTGGAGGACACAACATTTCCTCCCCACACTTATTCAAATAGTGGCGTCGGATCACCCAAAAATGAGAATGGTATAGATATATCTACACAAATTTCAATTCAAGTGGTTAGAGCTTTGAGGACAAAGAGCATTTCCTCCCTACACTTATTCAGCTAGGGTTGTTGAGGACAATTTTTCCTTTGCAATTGGTTTGATATGACAATGAGGAAAAAAACTCAACCTTGAGTATGGCAGGGTTTTTAAGGTACCCATGGGATGTGATAGGTGTTTGGTTGTTTTGTTCTCCATGACGACCGAATTAAGATCTTTTCCTATATTTAAACTTTCTAGTCAAAAACTAAATAAAATAGAATTAGTAAAATAGGTAGATATGATACCTAGCAAAGGAAATTTCCCGAAGCCAAAAGACTTCCTTATGTGGACATCAACCTGCTTTTAAAATACTTAATATTTTATTTATGAAATAAATTACAATATGTGATCAAATGTTTTGTCACTTATTTAGATTATTACATACATCAGATGATAATGATAATGAAAAGTAACAAACCTAGAATCCAAATTCAGAATCTAGGTTAGTATCTAAGTTTTCAGAAAATATGTTAGAGCCTATTGAGTAGGCTAAATCATCATCTTCGGTGAAGTATGAATCAGATTTTGAGATGTAGTCTTCCACGGTGATGTCGATATCTCCTTCTCCGTATCATATAGATGTGAAACATCAAAATCAATGCGTGGATTGTCGATGGTGCTCTCAATGTCAGATTCGGATATAGTGTTCGTGTCTTAGGGTATTTCCAGGATCGTTTCATAGTTGTATTCAAACCATGAAAGATCGGTCTAGATTCTCTTCACCTCATAGTATGCTTCCCAAAATTCCTTAGTGGCTTCTTAAATTTTCTGGGTAGATGTGAAGATGGTTTCTAGATAATCAATGGGGCTATATGGATGGCACACAACTCCAAGTCATGTAGTAATTCGTATTGCTCCCAGTGTAATGGGTGTTGGAAAATTCAAAGGGAATTGATATTGGTAATGGGATGATTAGTTCTTGATATGGCCATCTACAAGATCCATACTTGGTAAAAATATTAGTAACACAAAAACCCTAAAGCAATTAATAACAACTTCTAATGAAAATTGATTACTAAGTTGACATAAAACATAGGAATCATAGGTGATTAGGCTAATTGTAGTTGATTCTATGAAATAATAACAGAATGCTAAAAATAAATGATATGTCTGTCTAAAAATAATTACAATCTATTAAATGTAAAAGAGAAATAGCTGATGATCTAACAAGTTTATTTTAAAATGTGAATAGAATGGAATCTATGGAGGAAAACCTTTGAATGATAAGTTTTGACAACAAGGTGGTTCTGGTTATGCTTGGATAATGAAATATTCCTCCAACAGTACCAAAATTCTTGAGGGATGTATTAGATACATAATGATGTTGATAAGAACCTAATAATTATGTTTGAATGCTTGAGAAACATTTATAGTGCCCTTGTTCATCTAGATAGTCATAAATGGTCCCCAAGACATGCATAATAATTGGCATTTATAGATCACCATCATTTAAGGTAATCACCAATGTTTTCAGGTAGTTGGAGTTAGGGTGAGATACAAAGTGATAAACCTTATATTTCCAACTTAAATGTGGGGAATTTAGGGGAATCATAGCTAGATAACTTAGAGAGGTCAAGTGTGAGGCTTAGAGGTGGATGGGAGTGGTTAGGATAGAGTAGGGATAATTTAGAAGGTTTCCAAATTTAAACTAGTCCTAACTAGTGAGAAGTGAGAAGTGTTTATAGGGATAAGTTAGAGGTGGTTAGGGTAGTATTTTTAGAAGGTTGCTAGTTATAACTAGTTACAACTAGTGAGTGAGGATGAGTTCACATGGTGAGGTGTGAGGGTGAGTGGATTATCCAATTAATTATTTAATTAATTAATTAACTTTGAGATGGGTGGTATGATTTTAGGGAATGTGAGGTAAATTAATTAATTAAAGGGGTATGGGTTAATGACTTAGGTTTAGGGATTTCATAATGATGTGACAATAAGCTTGACCACTCGAATGGAGGACTTGAGTCATAAAATGGTATGTGAATGGTATCATTTAATTGATTATTCATGTGGGGATGTGATGTGTAGATTTTTTGTGTCTACATTTTCCTCTTTTTGTCTGATGTATTAGCAAGGTGTTAGAAAAATGATTGTTTTGATTATATGGGTGTTTCGACTATAGCACAATACAGAAACACCGCTTTCTTGCATGTGTTTTTTTCCAAAGGTTTCCCAGCTTTTAGGGGATATCAAAAGATAATGTGCTACCTAGGGATCTACTTGACAGGGAGACCAAGTGGTTTACACCTATAGATGTGTGATCTGTGGGGGTAGGCTTAATTTAACCTGGAAATTCAAGTAATGGGGGCTAAAGGGCATGTATCCCATAGATGTATGATGTGTCTTTGGAGTTTTTGTTTTTTGTTGACTTGAGAATTTGGTTCCTTTGAAAGTGAAAAAATTGTGTAAAAGGGTGAATTTGTTATGCTTAGGGGTGTAAATGATGATGGTCATTGTAAAAAAGGGAATCACTAGCATTTAGGGTAATCACTCATGATCATGGCGGTAGAAACATCGACATTTGGATCGGGGTAAAAACAGGTATTTATATTTTCTTGATTCTTTTGATTTTTTATTTTAACCATGGTGTGGAAATGAATTTGGCGAGTGAAATTGAGTTTTTCGAGGTGATTTAGAGGATTTTGAGGTGATGGCATCTTCCATTAGGAAAAAAACCACCAACAGCTTGAGGTAGGCCAAATGTTAACCTATTTTTGTGTGTTTTTTAGTAGTTTTAGGATCTCAAGGCCGTGTTTGGGGTGTATGGGTTCCCTAGCTAGAGTCATTGGCAATTGATGTAATCCCCAAAGTGATTTGTAGCAGATCATTGGCATTTGGTATGGATCACTAGTGATTCATGTGTATTTTTTAGAGTTTTTTAAGTATGAATGTTTAATTGTTTTAGATGTTGGTGTAAAAGATGGATGTGACTTTTGTTGTTGACATCTTTTTAATATATTTTTGATGATACTAATTGATGATTTTGTTTATTTTTGTAGGTGGAGGAAAAGTTGAATATCCATGACCGTATTCCATTTATTCTAGAGTAGGTGAGAGCGGACATGTCAGAGGATGACTAGGCACATGTGGAGGCCATGGGTTTTGGTTCCGTGAGGTATTAAAGATGGATTCATAAATTATTAGGTTTGATTTTGCAATCCATTAGAGAGGTGGAAATTTTCCACTAACACATTTTGGTTACCCACTAGAGAGATTACCATCACTTTTGAGGATGTGCTCCACATCCTGAGACTACCCATCCCTAGATCAATGGTATATACTATCACTGATGCAGAGAGGGATGGTGTGATGGAAATATTATACGAGAGTATGTGGCATACAACCAATATGAGTCTGGAGGTTTTTCCTATGGCCATGTATACCTTCTTGAGAGAGAAGGTTGTGTTCGGATGACCATGATGATGATGAAAATCTTGTGTTATGATTTACTAGATTCAGGAAGTGTTCATTCCCCATGAGTGATGGAAGAATTTGTAGATGAGATGATGGAACATCGAAATATTTTTGAGTGGGGGCCCACCTTATTGGAAGATATATTCAGATATTTATGGGCATGGAGGGATCACAAGTGGTATGATATAGATGTTGGTTTTCTGCTACAGATGTTGGCTATGGAGAATATAACTATTGTTTGACCAACATGGTTACCATGGGCTGTTGATGATCAACATCCTAGATTTATGAGGTCAAGACCAGATAGAGGTCGTGTGGGGAAGAGGAAGAGGACATGGTTTTATGGAGACTTTTGACCTGGACTGCATGTGTGGGATGTATTATGGAGACCCTACATGGATTTATAGACATGACCCGAGCACCCTCATGACTTACGTTCCTTCCAACATCCTATGTGGATACATGTACATAGAGAAGGAAAACACAAGGTACTTCATTTTGATCATATTCGTGAGGCAATTTGGATTACAACAGGATTTCCCATTCAATATAGATGGGAGGAGATGGATATAGATACTCCAAGGACAACAATGGTGGGTCCTTCGACATTGTTGAGTTACCAAGGGCTACATACCTCAATGAGGAGGAGTTATTGTTGAGATTGACGATGTGGAGATTTACCCAGTACACTTCATGATAGGCTCTATTTTAAGAGGTTTTGATAGAGCTTAAGTAGTGCGAGCGTTGCACAATAAGTGATATGGGTGCATTCTTAGGTAGAGGGAGGATCTCTAGTAGAGGCAGCTGCAATAGATTCTGATGAGGAGGAGGAGGGAGATGACAATTTAGCTACAGTTACTACAGTGATGATGACCCAGAAGCTAGCAGTTGAGGGAGAGATACATGCAGCTCAGTGAGAGCACAATGATTTGATTGGTGTTCAGGATACCCTTATTGGAGAGAGGGATGGGTTGATTTTGGATAGAGATAGACTTAGGGTGGAGAGAGATACTATGATGGGAGAGAGAGATAGCCTTAAGTTATAGCTCATGCAGTGTCTTTACTTGATAGATACAAGTACAAGAGACACTCGGATTCACTAAAGAAGGCCTTTGAGATCACATGTCCTTCTATATGTGGGGCGGAGTTATCAGAAATGGCCCATTTTAGTAGGATGATGGGAGCATGTATAGTAGTTCCCCATCTATTATTATTTCAAATAGTGCACTATGATGCGGTGAACACAAAGAGATATTACTATGTGAATATGATCATTAAGAACTATGTGGATGCCACATTGTACATTGATCACATAGCTTCCCAACGGGGTAGGTACAGGAGTAGTTAGGTCTAGTACTAGTGCAGAGAGTGTCGTACATCCACCTCGGAGTCTAGAGAGAGGGGGTGATGATGAGGTAGGAGCCGAAGGTGAGGTTGTTGTCATGAATGTTCCTAGATATGGTGGAGGTACCGATGTGGCTAGAGGTGCAATACTCTTGTAGGATATAGTTGTGCTAGCATGATGCATGAAGATGTTGATTTTACTATCTTATTATACATGATGTCATAGGCTCATAGAAGCCCATTTTTGTATGATGACATATATCAATTTTTTTGGACATTGATTATGATGTATAATGGACTTTATATATATATATGATGATGATGATGTTGATAATGAATTATGGATTTTTTAATTCACATGTGGTACATGTTATATACTTATTTTTAAAAGTGTGTTAACATTTTTTGATGGATTTTTCATGAAATGTGATATGTTAAAATGCTTGGTTTAAACACGATTAAGATATGGTTAAGTGCTCGATTGATTTGAATGATTTTAAAGTATGATATAACAAATGTGCTAAATGTAACTAAATAAAATGATGTAAAATTGGAATGATTTCCCCACTATGAATTTGGTATGTGTACGGTATGGTTTTCGAAAAACACTTTCACTTTGGTGGCTTTCTCAAATGATAACTAAGATCATCAATGGGTAGTAATGCAAATCATGATAGGAATTTTTGTTCAAGTGAACATATTTTTCTATGATGATAAAAGGTATTTTGTGTGTAGGCTGATGTCAGAGAAAGGGATCTCCTTTTCAAAGATTTCAAAGGGTTGATGCCCTAGCTTTTTTTTATTATTTTAAAGAAAACTGATCTATGTGGGAAGATTTCTATAATGGGAAAGCTGATCTATAAAAGAAGCTTTGTTATATTCTCTTGATTTTTGAAGGCTGATCAATATGGGAATCCTTTTATATAAGTATTCATCCATCGAAGGTATGGTCTAGTTTTTTGACTTTTGAGTGGATGGCCGCCCTTCAAGGGATTGGTCAATCATTTTGACTGATAGATGTCCTTTAAGGGAGCAATCTACTTTTGTTTTTGATAATGATTTAGTCTTATGATTTTTTTTACTTCAAGGGATCAAGCTATTATATTTTTATGTTTTGATAAGATGAGCCTCCAAATGATTTTCATATGTTTAAAGTGAGGGAAAAACCCTAATAGACCTTTTTAAGGAGGGGATAAAATGTGCATGCGACCTACACACATATGCCCCATGTTCGTATGTTTAGTATGGAATGGATGGGTGTAATGACCTTAAGGGATTGCCATAAAGGAAGGAACCTACTCATGTGAAAGATGTGATGAATAGGGCCATGGGGCTCATCTTTAAGGCCTATTTAGGATGTTGACATATAATAATACCATTGCAATGATACGATGAAGTGATAGGATTGGGAGGTAAGTAATCTTGTCATGAAAATACATTATTTAACATTAGAAAGGACAAAAATTTGAAGAATTCAAAGGTTCCATTTTGGGTTCCCCATCAAGAGAAGTGAGATGATACACTCCTGACCCATACTTATGAGTGATAACATATGGACCAATCCAATTGGGGGAAAATTTTCCATGTTTACTCTATTCTAATGTAGTAACATTTTGATTTTCTTTGAGTCTTGTTAGTGCAAAATCACAGCACCCCGGATCTTTGGTCGCCGGGTTTCTAGGTTGACCATACTATCATCCAAAGGTGTGATTGCATAACATTGAATCCTTTCTCCAAGTGTGGGAATTGAAAAGTGAGAAAGGATTCTCCAATGAAGGTTGGTTCCTATTCCTCTATTCGAGATGCACACGAAATATGTAGAGGTTTTCTCGAAACCTAATCTAATCTACCAAGGAGACAGGGGTAAGAAGATGCATAAAAATATATCTAAGCTAATAGAGATGATGCACCAAGGAATGAAGAACAACCTATCGCACCAAAAGAAACACGACCATTCAAATGTGATATAAGATCATGCACAGATAACAAAACTTGCAGTGAAAGACCAGGAGGATGTAAAATGAACACAGAGAGGGTTGAGAATCATCCACAGACATGTATTACTTACTCCAAAGATTGATATAATACACTACAGAATGCCAAGAGGTAGATTCGTATTACAGTTTCAAATGAGAGGTTCGAACTCCACAAATTCACCTGATAGGAGAAGAAGGGAGGAGTAAAACAGAAAATGTTCGACCTTTTGAAAGAAGCTCCTCTTTACAATATATAGGAAGAATGAGAGAGGGAAAAGAGAGGAAATTCAGAATCTACCCCAACCACTTCTAGGTCATATTTTAAATCATCTCATTATGGCAGAAGCGGCGGATCTGGTAAAGCAAAAGTATCCCTAACGTGGCGAACCGTCTCGCTATATTAAAGCTAGTTGTTGGAGCATCACTTCTGGCATTACCACGCGTCAGGGACGTTTTCTCAATTTTCTCTCTCCATACTACACCAAAATGTAAGATTGATCCTAGAATCATGTAGAGAATTTCAACAACTTTCCGTTGATATAAAGAACGTGCAAATCCGAGCTCTGGATCGAAAGATACGATGATCTGAAGATTTAGGGCACAAAACAGGTGAAAACGTGTTTTAAAAATCTTTCCCGCGCTCTGCCACCTGGATGACACGTGTCAAGAACTGATTCACTGAGAAATTCTCTCTCCTCCACCTTTCCATGGGCTTTCCTTTGAAATTTCCTTATGGGCCCTTAAACTTGGACACGTGGCACTATTTCATTGGTTCTCGGCCTCTTTGGATTTTCACGTCGTTCGCGTACATTTGTCCTGGATGTCCCAAATTGTTTGGGAAAAAAACTACGATCCACCCGAAATGGGCTTCCTTGTCCCTCATTCATCCGATAACACGTGGCGTTGCTTGACCGCTTTTGGCTCCTTTGGCTATCCGCATCCCACGCGTCCCTTTGTCCCAACCGCTTAGTGTGAAAGTTCCTCATTTTTCAGCCGAACCGGTGGTTCACGCCTTCACATCTTCATGTCCCAAATGTCTTAGAGTAGTTAGTCAATTTTCTTCTCCTTCGGTCAAACCAGCTTTCCGTGTCCCACGCGTCCTAACAGCCCGAATGTTTCTTTTCCTGCCGCAGATCGCTCGGCGCCCTTTCGGCGATTCATGCCCCAACGTCCCAAATGTCCCGACTACTTGTGAGGACTAGGACTTAGCCAATTTCACAATTTTCTCCTAAATCAATCTACTTGCTTGGGAACTTGAGAATTCTGATGCATGTTATCAAATTAACCCTGGGGTGAATTTGGATAACAAGTACAAGACCACAAATCTTAAATTCATGTCCATTGAAATGTTTGTTGTATGATTTACTAATATTTTGTTGATATACTTGATGATGTTCAAGGGCGGATATATGTTTTTAGTCTAGAAAATCACGTTGTGTTAAATGTTCTTGGAGATGTTCATCGTGCCGAGATGAAATTTTTGAGAGATAAAAAAGTGACAAAATTTGAATTTCAATAGGTACAACGGCTTCAACACCATAGAAAAGTGAATAGGCGTAGCACCCAGAGGTGTTTAGATGCTAGTTTGATAATCCCATAGGGAAAACAATATTTGGAGATGTTAGTTCCTTCCTGCATCGTCTACCATTTTCATGAGTATTTTGTTAAGTGTTTTGTTAGAGGCCTCAACTTGTTGATTTTCTTGAGGATAATATGGCGATGAGAAAATAAGTTTCATGTTAAAATTATCACAGATCTATTTAACTTTGTTATTTTATAAGAATTTTCCATTATCTCAGTGACAATTTTGTGTGGGATACCAAAACGGAATATCATATTTTTATATATGAAGTTTATAATAGGTATCAATTTTTTGAGGTCAAAAGGATGGCTTCAATGCATTTAGTGAAGTATTCAATTTCCCTGATTATGGAATGATGTTATTGACATGATTTTGCATTGATAGTACTGATGAGGTCTAACTCCCATTGAGAGAAAGGCCATAAGTCAAAGGTGGGCTATAATGATTGACTAGGGACGTGGATGAGATCCGAATGGAGTTGGAACTTAAGGAATTTATTTACATATGTATAACAATACTTGGTGAAGGTAGGCCATTAATACCCTAACAAGATGACACAATTAGTGATGACATTATACCCGAAGTGACCACCACAGATGCCATCATGGATTTCTTCAACTTCTTTTGTTGATTAGTGTGATTTAATGCACCGTAATAGTATACCATCAAATTATGCTTATGAAGGATGCTTTTATGATGATGAAGTGAGTGACGTGTTGTAAAAACAATCATTTAGCACCATTCGATAAGTCCATTGGTAGTTTACATTCAGAAAGATAGTCATATATTTGTGTGTACCATAGATTAGGTGGATTGTTGTCAATGTTATTGATGGAAGGTAGCTCATTTTGATGTGAAGGATGATCCAAGCATTGAACAACCACATACATTTTAGTCTTATTATTTGATTTTTCTATTTCAAAAGGGACAAGGGATCGAAGGATTCCATAGTGTCTGTAAACCTGTTAGACGATCATGGAATGGATTGAATGGTGTAATGATAAAATGTGCCAAGGAGAAATAAGACAACTTTACATTTTTGAAAGGATTTAAATTTTACATTGATTCTCTCCTTTAACTCAACTGAAGACAAGTTGTGAATCTCCATAGATTTCAAAGATATGGACACCTAAGATAATGGCGGTATTTAGACCCATAATTAAGGATTCATATTATGTGATGTTACTATTATATTTTAAGTTAAGTTCTAAGGAAAATGGAAGTGGAATGTTCCAAGGCAAAGATTATAATGACTCCAACTCCTCCTTCTTGTCACTTAGCACCGTTAAAGAAGAGGGTCATTTTAACAGGGATGAAATCAGATTCATTGATGTTATTGATGGATTCATCAAGAAAATTTTCATGAGGTATTTGATTATCTTTAAGGGTGCATCGGAAAACTGATCTGCAATGGATTAACCTTTACTAGCCTTCGAGATATTATTTTAAGGTCAAATTTAGTCACAAGAATAATCCATTGAGTTATATGATCATTACGATAAGGTTTAGCATGTATGGATTTAAGTGCATCAAAGCTAGTGATGACATACATCTTATGATTTAGGATATACTTGTCAAAGTTTAGAGGTGGTGAAGTATAATGCACAACAAAAATTTCAGCTTTAGTGTAGCGTGTTTCATACTCATGGAGTGTGTGCTTGATGTATTATATGACTTGTTCATGACTTTCATTATCACGGTGGGTGAGAATATCTTCTAGAGAATGTTCTAAAGTGGATATGTAAAGATAAAATGGATCCCCTTCACAAGGTGGAGTAAGCATAGGTGGTGATAATAGATACTAGATTTTGTCAAAGGATTTTATGAAAATCAAAATCTGAATCAAATTCTATGTCTTTGTAGAGAAGATGAAAAAAGGATGAAAATGGTTAGAAATTTATGATATGAAACATCGAATGGACTGTAATTTTCCTTAAAGGGTACTTAGTTTCTTAAGATTAAATGGTTGAGGCATTTCAATGATTTCTCTAACCTTAATTGGGTCAACTTTAATTCTTCGATAGATATGATGACCCTTAAAATTTGTTTGGTGAGAACACCAAAACACAATTTACAAGATTTAGAGGAAGAAACATTTGGATGAGATGAGTGAATATTGATTCAAGGACATCAAGATTGTATTTTCATGATTTATATTTTTCTAGGAGGTTATCGACGTAGTCTTTGATAATTTTTGGATGATACCATGGAAAATGTCTATCGTGGCACGTTGATACGTAGCCCCTACATTTTTAAGACCAAAGGGCATGACGCGATAGTAGAAGGTTCCCCAAGGGGTAATGAAAGAAGTTTTATGTTGATCGTCGGGAGTGATGAGGATTTGGTTATAACCAGAGAAACCATCCATGAGGGAGATCATTTCGTGGCTAACTATTAGGTAAACAAGTTGATCTATGTTTGGAAGATGGAAATCATCTTTAGGAAAAGAAAGATTAAGATCCATGAAATATGTGCAAATGTATATTTTTTTAAAGGATTTGATTATGGGGACAATGTTAGAGACCCATTATGGATAGTCAATGGGTATTATGAAGTTGGTACATAAAATGTGTTGTATCTATTCCTTAATAAGGAGAGCTATACGTGAATGCATTTTATTGAGTTTTTGTTTAAATGGATTAGAATCTAGATACATGACTATGTCATGTACAAAAAAATTTAGGATTGATTCCATGCATATCACTGTATGACCAGTCAAAGGCTTGACGATATTTTTAAGAATGACATGAAATCATTCAATTCTTGTAGATCTAGAGATTGACCAACCTTAACTATGCACGAGATCTTGACGGGTGCCTAAGTTAACATCAAGGGTGGATTTGTTAACGATAGTTAGTGTGTCAGATGGTAAGGACCTCTAAATGAAACAATTTTTAGCTCCTATATGGGAAAGGATATCATGGTTATCCTAACACCGGAGGATATCTATGGCAGCAGATCTTCCTCAACCATTTCTATCCAAATAAGGGGTAATGATTCCACGTTGTGATTTTATTGATAATTAAGTGGCCCTAAAGATATAACATTGATTAAAAATAAGTTAGGTGGGATGGGTATAATTTTGTCTGTGTGCATGGGATCTTCAAGGTTTTTCGGTGATGTCGGTTCTAGTTTGGAAATAGTTAGGGATGTAGTAAGTTTAGATGTAGTGGCTTCGTAAATTTCACAGTGAAAATTTTATAACCTACACCATATTTTTCATAGGATTTAAGGGAACATAGGTCGGGTTTATCATGGGTTCCTTTTTCATAACGCACTTGGCAAAAACCTCTCCATGCACAGTGATGAAGATACATGCAGATCGAAGTTTAGATAATCAAGATATTGGAATTTTAGCATGAATGACATAGCGGTGTCGATTAATGGAATGGTTTAGAGGATTTTCAAATCCCCATAGACAAGTTTTATTTCAAGATAATTTAGAGTATATGAGATAACATATCCTATGTTTGGGTAATACATGGGTTGTTTGTCGGGGAGACCATATGTTTTAGATGAAAGGATGGAGTTAAGCATGAGGAAATGATATTCCCCAAGCATAAGGTGATTTAAAATCTCACTAAGAGAGGAATCATCTCGTAATTTGGAATAAGTAATGGATTTTCTAGTAGATGTTTCATTAGATGGCTTCGATGTGGATTTGGGTACAAGGAGGTTGTTGGGGTGGTACATCATATAACATTCAGCAAATGGATTTGAATCAGCTGGGATAGTGAAATTCCAACCTTCATGTTCTTATTTGAGATAAAGATGGAGGGTGGAAGAAATTCAATGTATGGTGTGTATCCAAGGGTGTCCTAATAACATGTTATATTAAAACTTTCCTTATATAATATAGAAGAGTTTAGGAAGGGTTTTGACATCGAGCTTAAGTGGAATTATGAAGGTACCTAATGTGGGTGTGATTGTGTCATTGAAGGATCACAATAGAACCAGAGTTTGAGTGATGATAGTATTCGGTAATTTGAGTTGTTCGAAATTCAAGGATGATATGATATTAATGGAAACACCACTATCAATCATGACTCTTTTGATGGAGATATCATTGATTTGGGTGGTGATGAAGAGTGTTAGGTCATGGTCTTTTGGTCTAAGAGATGGAATTTCATATGGTTCAAATGATATAGTGGTGGATGTTTTAAGAGCACCCAATTTTTTTGAAAGGAATTGGATCATTGGACTGTATGGTTATGGATTGGAGGGATTCTATCATAGCTTATTTGTGAAAAGGTGATGTCTAAACTAGCTCGTAGAGTGACATCTTGACAGGAGATTGGTGTAATTGTTTAATAACAACCTTCTATATTGCGGTGAAAGGGGGTGTTACTACTTATATAGATATCTCATTTTTGATGATGGTGTTTGGTTAGATTCCTTGGGATCTAAGGAAATAGATACCTTAGGTTTATCATATGAAGTTGATAATTTAGGAGGTGGGGGTATAGTGATGAATTTTTTACTTTTCTTAGGTTCGATGGTTCTTTTTCATAATTTTGTGAATGGGTGGTGATGTGTATAACATCGACTCAATGATCAGATGCCTTAGGGATAGATTTTTCAGGTTTTGATGATGATGATGTAGATGTTGGCATTGTGTTTGATTGAGAAGGAAGGAAGAGAGGATTTCCAAGTTCTTTTACTTTCAAGTGAAAGGATATATAATTTTATATGGAATGGCCACATGTTCTATGGTAATCACAAAATATATTGAAGTTATACCATACAATTTTCCATCCGTGATGATTAGATGGCTTAAGAGGTGGTAATGTAATAAGTGACCACTGAAGGAGGTCATCTAGGATGGTGGCATAATGCCCCTTAGGTGTAGATGTAGATGGGGAGAAGGTTACGTATGTACTTCTCTCAGGAGGAGATAAGAAAAATTCTTTACTCACAGTTTCTTATTTATTGGTAGTGGAGGCTTTCTTGATGTCGCAACGAGTGGTGGAATTTTTTTCTTGTAAGGGTGGTACTTAGTGTGAATAGTCAAAATTTATAATAGGTAATGGAAAAGGGCCATGTATGGGTGGCCATTGGTTAGGATAGTTGAACCGTATGATAGGTAAAGGATATGGGCCTTGTATGGGTGGCCATTGTTAAGGATAGTCGAAGCATGTAAAAGGTGCAAGATATGGACTTAGTGTAGGGGTTTGGTTGGGGGATTTTTATCTTGTAATAATAGGGTGATTAAAAATTATAATAGATCGAGGTCTATGCAAAGGGATATGATCAAGAAAACATATTGAGGTATTTTGAAAACCTAAACAATACCCTGTTTATGAGGTGTTTTTGTGGTTTTGGATGAACTAGGTGTGGTTGATGAGGAAGCAGTAGAAAGGGTCTGATTTCCCTAAGGTAGCAGGTATTTTGGGTTTTTTTAGATATGGTTTTAGGTTTAGATTTGGAATATGTAGAGGATGTGGGTGTGGATTCAGTAATGGCATGTGATGGGGGTGTGGAAATAGTAACTTTTCAGAGATGGAGGCTCAGTAACTTTGGGCTCATTGGATTCTGGTGTTGATTTTACAAGTTTTGATTTGGTAAGTGATGATTTGGATTAAGGGATAGGTTCTATATTTGTTATTGTATTGATGGCATGGACAACATTTTTTTGTGGCTGATCCAAAGATGAAGGGTGATTTGGAAAAGGTTTCTTAAATATGTCAAGATTTTGATTCAGGGTGCATTTGGATTGTTTAAGTTAAGTTCATCATTTTCAATAAAATCATGAAGTACGTTGTGGAAAGTGTGAAACCTTTCAATATCATGTCCATTAACCCTATGGTATTTACAATAGTCATTATCTTGGTACCAAATGGGTTTAGATACTTGATATGTCAATGGGTCAAATAGGTGGGAGATATATCATGTTAGAGGCAAACAGTTTGTCAAAAACTGTGCTATAAGTCTCTCATATGGGTGTGTAGTTACGTTTTGGATGGAGATGATCAGTAGTGGGTTTCTCCTTGGGAGTGGACTTAAATATGATAGCATTAGTGGATGTCTTAGAATTATCATTGTGGGATGGTGATTTAGATGAAAAATCAAATTTTAGTTTTTTAGGATGAAGCTTAACCCGACCATCTCCTAGAGCTCGCAGTTCTAATTTACGGGCCATGGTGGAAGCCTCATCAAACATTTGAAATGATTGGATTTGTAAAGTATATGAGATGGGTTTGGCATATGCATGGTATAAAACCTTGATTAATTACATTCATGGTAATGTAAAGGATAGTTGATTAGTGACACCCTCCAACAAGCAATAAAATAAGTGAAAGATTCATCTTTGAATTTTTGATGGGATATAGGTCATTGATAGTGATTTTGCGGGCTATGTTTATGGAAAAATGGTCTAAGAAAAGTTAGGAAAGCTGTGTAAAATAGAATAGGGAATGTTGCAAAATGTTGTTGTACCAATCTAAGGTAGGACCGGTGAGGGACATGGGAAAGTTCCTTAGCATCAGGTCTTGGTTGTGAGCTATTAGATAGTAGTCGTGACAAAGGCACATATATGTTGTTAGGGATCTTCCTTGCTGTAAAACTTGATAAACTTAGGAAGTTCCTAGTGAGGTGGATATGGTTTATATGGTACTGAAGGATGAATGGGCTCATTACAAATTTGATCATAAGAGAACACATTCTTGGATGAGGAAGAAACATCTTCGAGACTAGATATGTAGTTTAAAAGGGCTTGGAGAGGATCAAGTTGTGTTTGTTGTTGTGAGGATGAGCCAGGTTGAAATAAAGACTAGATGGGTTATGAGTATGTATGATACTATTGAGGAATGCCTTGTTGGTAGGGAATGTTTTATTGGGGAACATTCTATTGAGGAACGTTCTATTGATGTTGTGGGATTTGGAATTGTTGATTGTTTTCTTGAGGTACATATTTTTTATGTATGTTGTATTAAGATATGTTTTCTTGAGTTATATTCTATTAATAAGGAATATTTTGCTAAGGGATACTTGGATGATAAGGAATGTTCTTGTTGTGCTATATTGTGATGAGATGTATAACCTTTTTGGGAAGTTAAAGGTGGTGAGGTTTGTATGTACTAGTATTATAATGGCATTGATATATGAGTTAGTGGTTTTAAATATATGAGTGAATGCTAGAAATAAAAATTAGAGGTGGAAGAGGATGGTGCCTATTACGAGAATGTTTTGTTATGGGGTACTATATTGTGGGAAGTTCGTAGGGGTGTAGATTATGGCATGGAGATCAATGGTTTTGAAGGTTGTGGTATGTATTGTGAAATAGGGTGAGTACTAGCAATGACATTGGTATTGATCAATGGTGTAGTTATAGGGATGGACATGGTGATGTTTTGAATGGGACTAGTAACCTATTGGGAGGATACAATAGTAGAAAAGGCCACAAAACTTAGTGGAGGTGTTTGTACCTGTGAGGAGGCTAGAGGAGGTACAAGGAAGTAGCGGTACTACTTAGGGGAGGTGTGGAACCTGTAGAAGGACTTGGTGAGGATGTAGACTACTGGGTAGATGTGTTTTGTGATGAAATCATGTGGAGGTCATAAATGGGGACTGAAGAGACCTCAAATGCTTTGGGTTGACTGGTGGAAGATTTTTCATTCGATGTTTCAAAGGGGTTAGTAGGGTTGGCGGATATCTCGGGTTGACTATTATTCAATGTTTCAGTTGATTTGAAGTGTATGGGTATAATTGTTGGATGATGGGGTCTTGATTTTGATCAATGAGTTGTGCAATGATAGATGAAGGATTGTAAGTATGTTGGGGTGTAAATGGTTACATATGAACATTTATAGCTACTAGATAGGCATTGAGGGCAATAGGGTTTGAGTCTATAATTTCTTCAAAGACAGGGTCTCCCCTATTATAGAAAGGAGGTTCAAATGCTTCTGGTTGAGGACTAGAAGAAAATAGGTGGTTTGTTTCTTGTGGTCCAGATGTATGAAGGATTTGACCATGATATTGATGTGGGGAATGAAATAGTTACTTGTCCCATTTATTTGTTATAAATGACCCCTGATTCACTCCAAGTCTGATTGACTTTCAAAAATAGGATTGGATTTAACTATTTAATAATATGGGATTTGTTGTTGTGTTGTAGTGTAAAATGGGACATGTTGTTGAAATGTAGGTGATGGAGTAGACATATTTTCAGGAAGTTTGGTTATGAGCTTATTGTCTAGTAAGTACCATGATAAACAAACACACAAACACCTAGAAAATGAAAAATAACTAATTGGGTTGATTTACAAACAACAAGAAAATGCAAGAAAAATATGTTGTTTAGTATTTATCTTGATTAATTATGAAAAAGTGAAATGTGTAAGATGGTTAACGAGGGTCCTAGGAAATGGTAAGTTATGGATGGTTTCAGTATGTTTAAGGGAGGAGTCCTCGATATACCTAAAGGTACGTAAATCCAAGCTCTATATTGTTGCTTTGGTATGGGTGTGTATATTGGGGCCTACCCCCTCACTTCATGGTCTCGCTGTGATAAGGGAGTTGGGTGTTGAGCCAAAATATACCGACAGATAAGAGATTATACTTGGCTAGAACACTGAGTCAACTTCCCTATTGGGTGATGAAATCCCAATTAGTTTCACTTGGGTGGGAGTTGTTTGAATGCGTTTTTGATTTATAAGTGATTTGGTTGTGTGTGGGGGAGGATAAGTGAATGCAACAAATTTTCTTCCTAATTAAAGCTAGATGATCAAGAAGTATGAAATAGTTCATTTTAAGACCCAAAAAAATATTTTAGTTTTGATGAGGAAAATCAAATAAAAATGTGAAACCAAAAGAAAATGAAAGGTTTTAGGACTTACATGAGAGCGCTCCTATATATATATATATTTGAATTTTTAGCAATTTTTTTCAAGTGATGAAGCAATAAATATAACAAATGAAGATTTCAAAATCGGGAACCTACAACCAGATTATTAGAAAAAATAAAAGAAATAAAAAATCAGAAGACAAATTATGAGATGATAAGAAAAACATATAGAGAAAACACCGGTGATTGGTGTAAATGTAGGAGATTAGGCTAATCATAGGTGATTATTATACGAAGAAAAATTTAGTATTAAATTGACTAAAATGAAACAAAAGAACAAGGGACAAGAGTCCCACCGGGTGTGCCATAATGTTGAGAAATTTTTTTCCTTATCAATTGGTTTGATATGAAAACTAAGCAATACCAATTCAACCTCGAGTATGGTGGGGTTTTTAAGGTACCCGTGGGATGTGATAGGTGTTTGGTTGTTTTACACTCCATGACAAATGAATTAACCTCTTCTCCTTGTAATCAAACCTACAAGTCAAAGACATTGCACAAAATGGAATTAGTAAAATAGGTAGGCAAGTTATATGGAAAAGGCCAATTCCCAGAAGCCAAAAGACTTCCTTATGTGGACGTCAACCTAATTTTAAAACACTTAAGATTTTATTTATGAAATGGAGTACAATATGTGATCAAATTTTTTGTCACTTATTTAGATTATTACATACATCGATGATAATGATAATAAAAAGTAACAAGCCTAGAATCTGAAGTTGGAATCTAGGTCAGTATCAAAGTTTTCATAAAAGATGTTAGAGCCTACTGAGTAGGATAAATCATCATCTTTGGTGAAGTATGATTCAAGTTATGAGATTTAGTCTTTCACGAAGAAGTCAGAGATATCCTCCTCCATATCGTATAGACATGAAAGATTAGA
This sequence comes from Taxus wallichiana var. yunnanensis, assembly GCA_018340775.1. Classification (NCBI taxonomy): domain Eukaryota; kingdom Viridiplantae; phylum Streptophyta; class Pinopsida; order Cupressales; family Taxaceae; genus Taxus; species Taxus wallichiana. Next base: position 247,562,338 of record CM031242.1, read on the forward strand.
ATCAGTTCTGGAAGGATGATGTTGCTCTCAATGTCATATTTGGATGTAGCATTCGTGTCTTCAGGTATGTACAGGCCTACTTCATAGTTGTATTTGAATGATGTAAGATCAGCCTATAATTTCGCACCTCATAGTATGCTTCCCAAAATTCCTTAGTGTCTTCTCTAATTTTTGGTAGATTTGAAGATCATTTCTAAATGATCAATGGGGGCTGCATGGATAGCACACAACTCCAAGTTTGTACAAATTCATATTCCTCATAGTGCAATGGGTGTTGGAAAATCATAAGGGAATTGATGTTGGTAATGGGATGATTATTTCATGATATGACCATCTACAAGATCCATACTTGGCACAAATATTAGTAACAAAAAAACTAAAAGCTATTAATAACAACCTCTAATGAAAATGGATTACTAAGTTGACAAAAATATAGGAATCACGGGTGATTAGTCTAATCAAAGGTGATTCGTGAAATAATAACATAGTGCTAATAATAAAATATATGATTTTCTAAAACAAAATTAAAATATAATAAATCAAAAGAGAAATATATGATGATCTAACAAGTTTATTTCAAAATGAGAACAAAATGGAAATGATGGAGACAAAACTTTGAATGATAAGTGGTGATAATAAACTCGTTGTGGTTGTGCTTTGATTATGAAAGAGCCCTTCAACAACTCCCAAAAAATTGAGGGGTGTATTAGATGCATAATGACATTGATAAGATACTTGGGTAGTTTCTTGAATGCTTGAGAAAACTTGATAGTTCTTGATTTTTGTAATACCTCTGCCATCTTTTCATCTATACTTGCTCATTGTGAACTGGATTGCAACATTGACATGTAATTTTTCTTGAGTTATTTCTCTATAGAACCGACTAAATCTTGTCGTTATATTAATGCTTATCTTATTTAATATTTTTGTATTTAATCATTCATTTATTTGCAATCTAATTTTGAATTTTAATGTTTACTTAATTAGTTCCTGAAATGAATTGGACGTCTTCAGCTTGTGGAAAGTGTGAATTTTGTTCTTGGAACTATCGGGTAAGTTGGTAATTTGGAAATTACACTAAGTGTGGAATAATCAATTTATTGGTATTGAGAATCGATTAATAAATACATTGGATCAATTTCATTGATCCCAATAATTCTCTTAATTTGATTTGAAAATTATGATTGAATGTAAAGGATTACGTCATTATTTTAATATGGAATATCAATCTTATACTAATGATCTTGATGATTTTGCTCCAGCTTTTCCTATATTCTTAGTCCCGTGTTAAGGGATGGATAGTGTTGAGATCCAGTTCATTGTAGCACTACTCCATTTGAAAAACATTGCATAGATTGGTAAGGTCTCTATTGTGCAGTTACGTAAGACCTAGCCTATGCCTAATGTTTTGATAACACTAAAATTTCTAAAGGTCTAACCTAGACCTAAGGCATATGAATTATTCAGTGGCTTGTGAACCTAATCTAAGACCTATGCTAAGTTGATAAGTATTGAAATATTATCAATTAAATCCTAACCTAAGTTGGGAAAGGGACATGGAACCTAACTCAAGACTAACCGTAGTCAAATTTTGTGGATGCATGGTCAAGTGGTGAGGTTTATTATTTATGCCACCGTTGCATGTACTTGGAAGATTTTATGGTTAACATTAGTGGTGGCTACTACCATTCCTTTTTTATTAGGGGTAAAGAGGTTTGAAGGGACTATACCCTATTACAAAAAAACCATAATCCATATAGAGAATCAAAACCCATAGTTTTGAAGGGATTATACCCTATTACAAGAAGGATAAAAAGATATATAGTGTAGTAAAAGCATCAAAAATGGAACATAATCAAGGATATACATGAAGATAAACTATAGTTTAAATGAAAAATTTAAAGAGGGAACAAAAAAGTGTCAAATTTGTAACAAAGAAGTATAAAAGCAACATCCTTTCAACATCAAAACAAAAATCTGGAAACAAGTAACAATCCTAGTTGACTACTTTATGAATCTATGTCTTTATCTTCTGTAGAGAGGTGAATAATGTCAGGGAAGTGACATCAAAGGGAGCCTTTTATCCATCTATGAGAGAATCAATTCCCTTGCTGAATCTAAACCCCGATGGTAGCACAAATGTCACTTAGTATACAAACACTTTTTACATGTTGATCCTTGAAATTGTAAATTTCCTTGAGCACAGAAATGGTACAATCATGCCTACCTTTTGCATTACCCAGTCTATTGTCCATAGAATTAAGCTTCTTGTAGACTTGTAAAATATACTCATTGTCCTTGTCAGGGTCATTATGCATCTTCCTCTTGCCTTCTCTCTTACAAATCTGTTTGAGCTCTTCTTTCAGGTCTCCAACTTCCTTCTCCAACTTAAAAATTCTATTAAGAATCCCTTCCTCCCTTTCCTTGGTGTAACTATCTATAGGATTTATAATGTGTAGCATGTTTTTATTGCTTCAATTTATTTGCTGCTATGGAGTACCCTTTGGGAGGGGAAGGGTTGATTTATGGGGTAAAGAGGATTTTTAGTTCTAATTTTTCTATGCTCAGAAGCGGTGGTGGTGGAAATGGAGTCAGGGTGAAGGGGGCAAGGGTAGTCTGGGATTAAGTGATGATGGGAAAGAAAATGGTGATGAAGCAACAAGATGAGACCTTGGTGAAGGGGGTGTTATGAGTGTGGTTTTGAAACTAAATAATAGAGTGTTCCAAGGATTTTAAGAGATAATGTGGAAATATAACATGTAAATTACTTCTAAAATTATTAAGGAACACTAAATGTTTGCTAGAAATTGTCACATATTTGCCTTCCAAAGTGACATACCTAAAAATCATCCTTGCTATTTCATCGAAGGGCTCCAGAATGGAGGTTACTTTTATACCTGCCATGACAAACTCAATATTTTCACCATTTGTAAGGAATTTCTTGGCTTCAACATTCTTTTTGACCCTTTTACTAAAGAATTGAGCCTTATCTAATCTCAGCTATGTGGCCTTCGCAATGAGTTCTTTAGTGATTTTAATGCAGATCTCTCCATATTCAACCGTTCTTTGTTTCCACCCAACCACAAATTGAATAGAAATGTCTTGATCGTGACCCTGCATTTTTTCAATGAGGTTAGAGACCCCACCCATTTGTAAATAAGTCCATAATATCACATCATCCTTCTAGGACAAGTCAAAAATGGGTTCTATTTTACATAGAGGTCCACCCATTTTTTTCTATTATTTCTTCAGATTCCCAACTGCAATGCTTCTTCCCCAAAACCACTTTTCAACAACACCTTTGCATACCCAAAAGCGTGTGAAGTGTGAGTGATATTAATGACCCTACGTGCGAAGGAGATAATTACTCTCAAAACATCGAAGGACTCCTTAATGATGATTTTGAATATCATATTTATCCTTGATGATGTCATTATGTACCTTGTTAGGGAGAATGTCATCACTAAACCAATTTTGCATATTATTACTAACACCATAGTTAGCAAGACTATCCGCCACTTTGTTTCCTTCATGATAGGAATGGATGATTTGGCAGTTTGCAAAGGATTTACAAATCTCAATAGATTCATAAATGAAATCCCTAATAGTCCAACTAGGGGGTTGAACTTGATTTAGGAGGTTTATTATGTTCAAAGAGTCACCTTCAATTATAATATTGGAAATATTGCAATCCCTAACAAGCCTTATCCCCCATAATGTTGTCAAGGCTTCAGAATAGTGGTTTGTTTGGTGGCCCATTTTTCCTGCAAATGCAGCAACAAGATAGCCTCTATGATCTCTGATCACCCCACCTCCTCCTAATGCCCTAGGATTTCCTTTGGAAGCTCCATCAAAATTCAACTTGTACTAAAATGTGGGTGGTTGAATCCAATGAATTGTTGATCTGTCAATGCTATTTTGATCATTCTTATGCATATTTCCAGTATCAATCTTCCAAGAAGCAAGTATATGTTCTTCTGCCTTGGGGTATGGTCTATTTTTGGGGGCCTAAACCTTTCAATGTTATCCTTGACAACAATAACAATTTCCTTAAAGATCTTATTGCATACCTGTTTGTTGTTTCTGAAAATTATATCATTTCTGGTTTTCCACTATCCATATGGTATGAGGTAGGACTAAATTCCATAATCTTCTTATCATGAAATGTTTATATGGTGGATCCCATTGCTCCCAGGTTTGTAAGAAGGTATTAGGAAGGATCCAATACAAATTGAAATTTGCAAAGATAATACTCCATACCTTTGAAGCATATTCACAATGCAAGAAAAGATGTTTGATGTCTTCAGCCTCTTTTTGCACATGCAACATCCATGTAGGAATAATGAAACCCTTTTTGATTAGATTATCATTAGTGAGAATCTTTCCTTTTAAAACAAGCCACATAAATAAATTAACTTTTGGGGTTAACTCAGGCATCCAGATTTTACTCTAGTTTATACCACTTTGATTACTATAAAAAAAGCATTGTATCCCAATTTGACAGTATAGTCCCCATCAAAAGAATCAACCCATAGGAGCTCATCCTTTCTATCCTTTTGATTTAGAGGAATGAGAGAAAGTTGTTTTTGTAAAGAGGAGACAACAATTTGTAAATTTTCCTTATCCACTTTGAGTTGTTTCCAATTTCTCTTGTTTCCATCCCATTCAATGTAATATTTTACTTTATTTCCATATTTCTCACTTAAATTGTATTTGAGGGAGACAAATTTATCACTCAGCTTGAAATTAGTCCAGTTCTCTTGCCAAAAATGTATATCATAACCATTGCCAACTTTCCATGTACATCCTTTAATAATAATATGTTTGATTTGGAGCAATTTGTTCTAGAAAATGGAACCAGAGGAAGTTTTTGTTTAAAAAGGAATGAATTCACATTTTGTTGAGCCAAGTATTTTATCCTAATAAGTTCAGTCCAAGGCTATTTTTCCTTTAGAAGTCTCCAACCAAGTTTGGCAATTAAAGCAACATTCATCTTTCTGATATCCTTAATACCCAGTCCACCAATTTTTTTGGAATACAAACCTGATCCCAAGCCACTAAATGGTATATAAATATTTCTTCAGTCCCATGCCACAAAAAAGTGTTTTTGAATTCTCTCAATGTTATCCACAATTGTTGCTAGAATGTTGTACATTGACATGATATATATGGACAAGTTTGAAGTGTGCTTTTGATTAATAAACATTTTCCAGCACTAGAAAGAATAACACCTTTCCATCCAACCAATTTTTTTGAAATTTATCTAACAAGGCATTCTAAAAACATTAGAGACTCTATTAGTGCCCAAAGGTAACCCTAAATAGGTAGTGGGTAAAGAGATGATTTTACACCCCAAAATGAGTGCAATTATTTTTTTCTATCATTAGGAGTATTGAAAAAATACACCGAGATTTTATCAAAGTTTACTCTCTAACCATAAGTCACTTCATAGAATTTTAGAATAGTATTTATAGCTTTTTATTCTAGAATAAAAGCCATTAGAATCAAGATTATGTCATTAGAAAATTGTTGATGCGAAGTTGTATGATTGGTGGAAGTAGGTTTGAATCCTTTTAGCATCCCATTATTCACAACCTTAGTTATGGATATGCTAAGGTTGTCGGCATAATTATAAAAATTAAGGTGGATATGGGATCCCCTTATCTTATACCCCTACTACTAGAAAATAATCCCACCGGAGTACCATTAACAACCACTGAAAATCTAGAAGTGGTAATGCAAGCCTGAATGATTTTTCTAAATTTTCTCTAAAACCCAAATTTTGATAAGACCTTATCTAAAAAATTCCAAGACACTCTATCAAAGGCCTTATGCATGTCCAATTTTATTGCCATACCATATTTTTTACTTTTATCCATGGAATGAATGGTTTCATGAACCATGATTACCCCATCCTGAATGATCCTTCCTTTTATGAAGCCACTTTGTTGTTTAGAGATAAGATCAGCAAGCAAAGGTTGTAATCTAGTAGCAATAATTTTGGTAAAAATTCTATAAACAACATTTACTAGGCTGATGGGTCAAAAATCCTTGAATTATTTAGCATCCAACTTCTTTGGGGCTAGCACAATGTGAGTATTATTCAACTCCTTTATTAGATTTCCTGTTCTATAGAATTCATTTACAACTTTCAACAAATCTTCTGAGCATATATCCTAACATTTTTGAAAGAAATTAGCAGAAAAACCATCCAGTCCTGGTGCCTTGTCTCCTTCAAGTGTAAAAACTACCTTCTTCAGCTCCTCAATGGAAACAAGTTTTGTAAGACTTGTGAATCTCTCATTAGGGATATCATTACTTGGGATGGAATCTAGAAGGAAAGAAGCTGCTTCTTCATTACAGATATTACTTTCCATTAACAAATTCTCATAAAATTTTAGAGCTTCTGATTTTATGTCATTTTTATCCTTGGTAATAGTACCATTTCCTTTGGATACCTTAGTGATTCTATTACAAGCCATATTCTTAAGGGTGGTCATGTGAAAAAACTTTGTGTTCCTATCACTAGCTTTCAGCCACAGAGCCCGAGATTTCATTCTCCAAAAGGTTTCCTCTCTATTGTTGATGTTATGTAAATCAGAAAGAAATTTATTTTCTAGCTATTGATCTTCATAATTCATACCTTTGATTGAGATTCTCAGTTCAATCTCTTCAAGCTGTTGTTTTAGCTCTTTTTTTGTTCAAGTTTTTTTTTCAAAACCTCTTTGTTCTAGGTTATAACTTTGTTGCTTTAGATTTTTTAGTTTTGGATTAATCTGAATTGTTTTATACCTTCTCCATCCTAATTCCACCATTCTTTGATCCTATCCATAATGTCTTCATGCTCCAGCCACATTTTTCTTGAAATTGAAAGAGTTATGTAATGGCTTGGACCAGTTGTAAATATTGAGAGCAATAGGATTATGATATGAGCCAATCCTAGGTAACGAAGAGAGGTGAAAATCTTGACTCAAAATCTAATTAGCAGAGATGAGAGCTCTATCTAATCTTACCTGTATCATATTCTCACCAAATATTCTGTTAGACCAAGTGAATTGGTTTCCATGAAGCTCAATATCCATGAGATTAAGAGAAGAAACAAAATCAGAAAATTCACCCATACTAACTGAGAAATCGAGCTACCCCCATATTTTCCCCGTGGTTTAAAGGGGTGTTAAAATCACCCATGACCAACCAATTATAATCCTTAAAACTACTTCTAAAGAATTTTAATTCTTCTCATAATTTTATTTTGTCAACAACAATGTTAGGAGCATAAATGTTTGAAAGGATCTAGATTGAGTCATTTTCAAGAGCATAAAATTTAACATCTAAATGATTATGAGAAGCTAAAATCACATTACCATTGAGATATTTTCTGTCCCAAATTATTGTTATACCTCCTGAAGCACCTTATGAATCATCAACAACATAATTCCCCCAAAAATTCTTTTTACATTCCTTCAAAGTTTCAATCTTCATTTTAGTTTCTTGAACTAAAATAATGTTAGGTCTACTAGATCTTCTAAGCTCTTTAAGCATCCTTTGCTTGGGAATTCCATTCACTTTGACATTCCAAGATAAAATATTCATCTAAAATAAATTGGGAATCCATTTTCAAATGGCCCAATTGACTTTGAGTTCCATCTGCAATCTCTTTCTCAATCTCTTTCTTTCTTAGTTCCTTTTTTGAAGGTCTACCTTTTTTACTATTACCTCCAATATCTGCCACCTTTTTAGCAAATGATCTAGTGATCCTTGATGTAGAGGCTTCCCAATTCCCAATTTTCTTCTTTTTATCATTGTATAGTGCTTTAGGAATCCCTTCAAACCCTTTCATTATTCATTTTTAAAACTTCAATGAATCCATTATTCAAATCATTTTCATAGTCTATGAGTATCTTTAATGGAGTTGGGGTAATTTCCCCTTCAAATTTTTTTGTAGTTTGAATCCTTCTCTTATGAAGTTACTTATTGGGTGTTGAATGAAATATTTTTAACCATAAGAGATTGAGAGGGATTTTCCTCATTCATGAACTCATCTAGTTCCTTGTACTCTTCATCTTCATCCAAATATTCTAATAAGTCCTCGGTTTGAATGAGTCTTTGTATCTTGTTCTTCTAATGCTGCTTTGTATCTATTCCTTATGCTGATCATGAGAAGTAGTTTTTGATCAAAAATCAAGTCCTCCATCCTCTCATGATCTGAAACTATCAGGTTAATTGAAACCCTTTTGTTATCTTCATCCACTTCTATGTTTAACTTTACAGGCATTTGAAGATCCATATCTTTGATCTTGTCTTTTTCCTTCAGCTCATCACCTCCCTTTTTAACTGAGGGAGTTTTTGGTCTCCAAAGCTTCCTACAAACCGGAGGTCACCTTATAGGGGTTTTGAAGCCTTTTTTCTTTTTATATTTCAGATCTGGTGGATTAGAGATATTTTTATCTATCCCCTTATCATTTTGATTCTGGATTTGTAGATTCTTTGCTTGAGGTGGTTTTTTCCTTCTTTTTTTCCTCCCTGAGAGATGTTTTCCACTGAAACCTCTGATCCACTTGTTATCTCTTTATCCTTAGGATTATTTTCCTTCTCTCTTAAAGAATCTCTAGATCTCTCATTCTTTTTCTTCTTGTTCGTAGGACATTTCCTGGTGAAATGTCCTAACTTATGGAATTTTTTGCATCTTAAATGAAAAGTTTCATATTCTATCATTTGTTTCCATGTACCAAACTTTGATTGAAGGATGATGTACTCAGGTAGTTCTTTCTCCATTTTAGAAGAGATGCAAAATATAGTAAAGGCTAGTTGGGATATGTTTTTAGTAGGCCCATCTAATCCGACTAGAGATCCGATCGATCTTGTAATATGGATCAAGATATCATCATCCCAAAAATGTAGGGGTAGTCCTGTAACCTACACAAAATAGGAATAGTATGAATATTTTCAGTATTAGGGTTAAAACCTAGGTACCATATTTTTATGAAAATCCCCATGTTGCCTATACACTAAGGTCCACCCAGTAATACTACTTCTAGATCTATATGTTGATTGAATCTAGCAAGGAAAAAAACTTTAGACATGGTTGTAATAACCAAATATCCTTTTGGTTGCTAGTGACACATGGCCCACTTTCTGATGACATCAATATTGGGTCTTGTACCCAAGAAATTACCAATAAGGGAAAGATTCATTTTCCCCAATGCTCGATGCAGACATCCATCAAGCACATGGATGTGAGTCACACCCTCCTTATCCTTTATGATTTTGAATAATGATTGATTTTGAAAAGATGCAGGAGATGTGGACCCACCTGTTTGTCAAGAGGTACCTTAAAAATGTCCTCCCAAATGCCATCTTTGCTACAAATAATTTTGTTGGTTTCAATCTATAAATGTGACGATACACTCGATAGGTTTATCACAAGTTAATCGACATTCTACAACCAAAGGTGTAGAAACTATACTCTCAAAACCCTCACTCACTCAGTAGCCATCCATGGACCTCATATTATTATAGTATGAGGTAGTAAGAAAAATTAAAACTTTTCAAGTTGCTAAAAACTTTCACTAAAACTATTGGCAGGATCATTTTATTCATTAGTTAATGGAAAATGGGAATAGAGAAGGTCAATGGGTTGGCGGGATAGATGAACAATCATGTCTAGCATTAATTATTTTTGAGAATCGTTCTAAACCTACTTGGAGGAAAAATACATCAGATTTGGCAAAGAATTGGTTGTTTTGGTTTCATTGTTACTCCTTCCATTTTCTCTCTCTCATTTTGCATGTCGAGATTGGGAGTGTTTGATCTAGTTTTGAATTTTTGTTGAAGATTCACTTCTCTTTTTCATGGAGAGATTGTTGGAGAAGGATTGTGGGGATTTTGTGAAGGTTGATTTGTTTCGACTATGGAGACTATCGTGGGAGTTGGAAGAAGAAACTTGGGAGTTAGAAGAAGACTTCGGGAAGCTCTACCAAGTATGATAGGCTCTAATCCCTTGAAAAAACTTGTTATATTTAATTAGTTCATAAAAGGAACTCTTGCTTATTATATAAAGAATTTTGGGGTTCTAGGTTTTGATATTGCATATTAAAATGGAATATATTACTTGGTAAGTGGTTATGAACTAGTTTTTAGTTCTATTTTTCTCTGAATGCTTTTATATGAACTACATGTCAATATTTTCCACTCTATCTATTCTAGGTGATTGTAAAATTGACTTTCCATGGTTGTAATGTAAGGAATAACATGATTTACTTCAATTTTCATGTTTAAGTGGGACAAAATAATACCCAAAAGTTGGTTATTGATATTTTTGTGACTTTTTATATACCAAACTAATCGTTTGTATGATTTATTAGTAGGAAACCTTATGGTTTAGAACTCAAGCACCCATTTGAGTTGAACTAATGTTCTTTAGTGATTTATTTGTCTAACCTATTTGGGTTTGTATTTGTTAAATGGTTTGAATACACTAACTTGAGATCTAGTACTATAAGTCCGCTAGGTTGCATGCTTACTTTTATCAATTTCGTTATATGGAGTTGGAAACTCATACTCATGGTGGATATAGACTCCCATATGTAAGTGATGTGTTATGATTTTCCAAGGTTTTTGAGAGTTGTTGAAAACCCAGGTCGAGATCAACTTATTTAACCTTATTGTTTCACACAGAATGTTTCAATTCTTGGAATAGAGTTGCTTCTATCCTTTTATTCTCTTGAGAAACAGATAAGGGTTAGGGCTAGGAGGAATACCTGTTGAATGTTGGGAGGGTGTGCGCATACCGTAGAGAGAGATCAGATCGACTGCGAAGAACTCCTTTTTGTCTTGGAAGGACTACCTGCAAGTAAGAATACAAGACCACCAGATTTTAATTAGACAATAACTGAGGGAACTGCCTTGGGCCCAGGAAATATAAAACTTCCTTTCGAAGGTGGTCAGTTCCCCTACTAATATGAATTAACACAAATGATTGTAAAATCACAATTTAATTGCCTCGTTAAAACAATAGAAGAAAGGCTGGTTTTGGTTTTGAATCACAGTGACCGATGCCGGTCACTGTCACCGGTACCGGTTGCTGATAACCGATATCGGTAGGGGCAATGTTTTAGGGGCTTTTGGTGAAGGTTGGTTGTAGGGTGGTTGTGTTGTTTATAAGGCTGGTAAATGAGTGGGGTTAGGTAACGGGGTGATGAAAAGGACTCAGAGAGTACGGGGAGGGTGTTCTTGGGGTAACGTAAAGGTAGAGGAATGACAGTTAGATGTAGTGTGTTACCGGGTAGTAGATCTAGGAATAGACTTATAATGGCTGTGATTCAGAAGTTCAAGAAATGTTATTAAAAGGACATACAAGATACTACTTACTGGTTATTGATGAGGATGCAGGTCCAAGGACTGTGATGACAAAGGCAGAACTCAGGTAGGATGATCTGACAATCAGAAGATGAGTTATCTTCCCTCCCAATGTTTGGATGAGTGTCACAGGGCTCAGGTTACTCAGTTGCAGTCTTGGGCTTAATGTCCTCTACTAACTCTTCTTATTTCTTCACTTGTCTCTGCTCGTCCAAATGAATTCCCGATCTTCCCCAAATGAATTTTCAGATCCTTTATTTTTGGTTGGGGAGGTCATTTACAGGGAACCGATGGCGGTTACGTAACCGACGGTGGTCGCGTAGAAACCGGTATCGGTTCAGTCAAAGTGGGCTATTTTTAGTAAAATAGCCAATTTTCCCTCCTTTTCTCCCGAGGGATTAGTTGTGGGCTTGGTCAAGTCATTATGAGGTCAGTTTTGGGTGCGAGTGAGGAGTCATTAGTCATGAGTGTGGATGTAGACCAAGTTATAGGTCTTAATTAGGTTAGTTTAGGGTTAGGACTAGGTCATGATGAGGTGGCGAAATGAGGTGGCAGGTTTGGAGATGTGGATTTATTAATTTGTAAGGTAATTAATAAATAATTGTGTATGGTTTAGGTGATGAGGTTAGGTTGTGAAATGAGATGCATGGTACGGGAGGTCGTAAGACACAAATTTGGTGTCTACATTAGCCCCTTGTTGTCGTGTAGCTTGTCTTGTAAAGCTACACTGACAATAATAAGAAGTGGTTATTCCTGTTAAGGGTATAGGTAATCCCCCTCAAATCTATCACAGATTGAGGTAGCGTGAAATCAGGGATAGGGTTGATAAAGGGTAAACGGTGTTGAGATAATGGTAAGATGGTGGGGTAGGTTCAAGGAAGCAGACGCACGTTGAAATGTAGTAGTGCGACCAGGGTACATGATTTGAAGAGCAAACAAGCAATTCGTAGGCAAAGGTCGATAGTTTATCCAAACAAGGATGATATAATCCTGGTATCTGAAGGCATAGTATAGAAGTAGCTCCGGGGATATAATGGGTAAGGTACAGAGAACGTTTAGGCATGTTCGGCGTACCAAATGGTTGGTTTGGTTGAGATAAACGTCACGGTCTTGGTCTAGGCAAAGTTGGTCGACTGATCAAGTCAAGTACCCTAATCATGCTAAAACACGAACATGTGAGCTCGATTAAACAAAAAGCTACATGATGGGTGGATAAAATTGTAATTTGTTGGTTTTGGGTGAAGTATTTAATTGGTGCGGCCTTGGGTCAGGCCTGATTTGTTGGTGGTAGCCTTGGGTCGGGCCAAATGGTTGGTTACGGCCTTGCGACGGGCCAAATGGTTGGGTGTGGCCTTGGGTCGGGCCAAATGGTTGGTTGCGGCTTGTGACGGGACAAATGGCTGGGTATGGCCTTGGGTCGGGCCAAATGGTTGGTTGCGGCCTTGGGTCGGGCCAAAGGGTTGGGTGTGGCCTTGGGTCGGGCCAAATGGTTGGTTGCGGCCTTGGGTCGGGCCAAAGGGTTGGTTACGGCCTTGGGTTGGGCCAAATGGTTGGTTGTGGCCTTGGGTCGGGCCAAATGGTTGGTTGCGGCCTTGGGTCGGGCCAAATGGTTGGTTGTGGCCATGAAGTGGGCCAATGAAGTCAAAAAGGGCTATTTAGCAAGGGTGGGTGTAGGCGATGTGGGAAAAAAGTAGAGAGTGGTGGATAAGGGTGGGAGTTGGGGTGAAATAGGTATTAAACCGATATCGGCTATAGATGACCGGTATCGGTTAGGTGACCGATACCGGTTCATTAGGGCACAACATAACCGATATCGGTTATAGGTCAAAAAACCTATAAAAAAAAAAATACGGCCTGTCATTGTCATATTGTCAATTTGAAAACCGATTTTAGTTGTCTGAGGTGTATTAGTGAGATTGTTGAATTTTTCGGCTGAGGTGGCACTATTTGAGTGGAGAAGTGAGTGGTTGGTAGGCCCTAGCGAGTAGGAGGTAGCATTTGATTGGTGGAGGACCCAGCAGAGAGATTTATAGCCATGGCACAGCCAGGAGGAGCAGGAGGTGCTGGACCAGCTGGACCACCACCACCTATCCCACCATGATGACGTGTAGTCATACCGGTAGGTTCGAAACCTCTCATTATGTGAATTTAATGTTTTTAAGCTAGATTTGGGTTTTGGGTAGGAATCCAAGTTTTAAATAAAAGAATTAATAAATTGAAGTTGTTTGAAAAATGGAGAGGGTAGGTGGGTTAGTGAGGTTGAAATGGTAGGATGGGTAGGTTTTTAGGGTTTTTCATTGGGTAAAAAGGGGGTATAGGGAAAAAAATGAGTTTGGGGGGCTGCGTCGGGTTCGGCTCTAGCCGTGGTCAGTGACCGATGTTAGTCACTAGGCGACCGACATCGGTCATGAAATTTTTAGGGAGGTTAGGTTGTGGGCGGACCGGCGTCGGTCGTATGTCGACCGCGCCGTGTATATCAGCAGCTGGAGGGGACCGGTGGCGGTCATGGATGACCGGTACCGGTCAGTAGGTAGGATTATTTATTTTTTGGTTTGGTCGTGTTGTTGTTTTGGGTTTTTGTTGTTGTTTGGGTTGTTATTTGGGGTGTTTTGTTGTTTTTGGTTGTGTGTAGGGTGAAGAGGGGGGGTAAAGTTGATAGGAAAGGTGATCGGGGTGGGGGGAATGGTGTGGTTTTGTGGTTAGTTCGAGTAGGATAGAGTAGGTGTTGGGTATGAAGTAGGAGGTGTTAAATTGGTAGGGGCATAGGTAGATGGCGAGAGTAGATCTGGGTGATTGGTAGGGCGCGAGATAAGGAAGGGGATATCGTAGATGTTTTTAGGGTAAAATAGGTGAGTGTAGATGTGTGTTATAAAGTCGGGGTGTGGTCGGGTGGGTAAACAGGGATATAGAGGGATTCCGTAATTATTGTTGTAAAGGGTAGGTCTAATGAAGTGGGTTATTTGTGCGGGCATGTCGGTGAAGTGACTATGCGAGATAGGATGCCCCCACTGTTGAGATGGATGCGGCCACATGTGTCCGCAGCGCAGTGGGCCATTATGCGCGAGGTGGGACTCGGCGGAGTCCAGCGGTATAGGGCTGTAGATAGGGACCACAGCCTTATGGTTGCCCTCATCGAGAGATGGGATCCGCAACTAATGTTTTCCATCTCCCGACTGGAGAGATGACTATTACCTTAGAGGATGTATATCGCATCCTGAGACTGCCGATCGTAGGAGAGGCAGTATTCCAGGTAGATGCAGAGATGGCTATGGACAACATTCTTCATGTATTTGGGGATGTAGCCATGTTATTGACCTACCACAATGAGTATTTCTTATGGCGATATGTATCGCACCCACAGACATGAGACATGGCTTGCCATGTTGATGATGATAGGCATCACATGCTTCACCCTCCCGGACTCAGAGGGAGGCCGCTTTCCACGGGCATTGATGGGGGTGCTGCACGAGATGGTGGAGGAGCATACGTGCTATGCTTGGGCACCAGTATACCTGGTGCAGCTATACAGAGAGCTGTGGGGTTATCACCGGATGAGGCGATTCGGGATTTGTTCCACATTTTTGTTACACTGCTGGGCATATGAGCACATCATATGTATTCGACCAGTAGGGCTGCCCCAGCAGCCAGGGCCACAGGTGATATACAGGTATGGCTTTCAGAGGTGGTTGGGGGTCGTGGGCCAGCCACGAGCGGTGCTTGCAGGATGGGATGTAGCTTACTACCGTCATATGCTAGAGGGCCTGACCGCATTGGATATTGTATGGAGGCCTTACAGAGGTCATCAGCCCCAGGAGGAGCCCGATCATAGATGCGCTGGATCCAGTATACTTTCTGGATAGCTGGACGGAGGCCGGGAGAGCATGAGCGGATACCCACTGGAGAGGGTACGATGGTAGTTGGGGCTACGACAGGATGAGCCACCTCCCTTCCCTCAGTACCGGAGGGATGATGTAGAGGCCCCACTGCCTGCACCACAGCCCGTGGACCCAGATTGGGTAGCAGAGAGGCCGGCGGATGATACCGTGGATGACGCCGGCTGCACAGGGTCATTTTTGGTATGGTGGGTAGGGGAGAGAGCAGCGAGGAGAGCACAGCCCGCACAGCCAGATTTAGCGGCTGTTATAGCAGAGAGGGACCAGCTCGGGGGCGAGTGCGGTTATTTACGAGGCGCAGGCTGCTGCTACAGCACAATGGGTGTCTTACGGGCAGCTAGCTCGAGCACGAGCTCGAGCACAAGCACCACCACGAGTGCACACACCCACGAGCACCACCACCACACACCGCCAATGCAGAGCAAATGTACGAGATACCTCTATAGGCACACAGGGTGCACAAGGGGCAGGTTTTACTATTAGGAGTCGGGGACTAGCCCCGGCAGCCATGGTGGCATGGGCCCGTTATATGGAGGTGAGTAGAGGCCCGTACTATCGGGATGCCCTTGATGGTACCGGGGACTATCAACCATATCGGTGCACAGGCCGAGACCTCGCGAGCCGAGATATCTCAGGGGTGCAGCCACGGCCCGGTGGGTCCGTTACAGGGAGGAGGTGAGAGGCAGCACAGGGACCAGCAGGGAGACAGGCCGAGGTGGTGGAGAGAGCTGAGGTATCCTTGCAGAGGAGATAGTTTTTGTTTTTGGATATTGGATAGAGACACCGGTCTGCGAACCGGTTATGTATATAGAGGCCTGCGCGCCCACATATGATTCTTTTATTCATTTTTGTTGTATATACCGGCCTGCGAGCCGAGTACAGGTTGTATAGTTGATACCGGCCTGCGAGCCGAGTATATTTTTGATATGAGAGACCAGCCTGCGAGCCGAGTCAAGATTTTGTGATTATTGTGGCTTGCGTGCAGTTGTGTATTATTTTGAGATCACGAGGGCCCTTATGCGAGGAAGTTGTATATTTGAAACCTTTGATATATATATATATATGATTATTTTGACCCATGGTGTATATTGAAATGTTTTGATGTTTTGTGTTTGATATGAAATGTTTTATGTGTTTTGTCGATGCTTTGTGAAATTTAGTGTATGTTGAGTTTAATCCACATGGTGTATATGAAATGTTTTATGTGTTTTGTCGATGGTTTGTTTTATTGTAGATAGATGATGTTGATGAAATTGTGATAATATATTGATGTGATTTTGATGACAAATATTGGTAATGGTGTTGTGATGCAGGAAAAAGAGGCGGGCACCACAAAAATTTTGCAAAAATGAAGAAACGACCTAGGTTTAAGAAAAACGGGGCACATGACCGATATCGGTTATGTAACCGATGTCGGTAGCTATATGACCGATAGCGGTTATGTAACCGATATCGGTTATGCCAAAATTAGATTTCCTAAAAATAGAACTGCTTGGTTGGCAACTTAAGTTCTTATTTTTAGAAGCATGCAACAAGTTAAATACGAGAATGCGACGCTGCTTGACGACTGATACAGGTAATTGCATGAGAGAATTGAGTGATAAGGAGGAAAGAGACAGGAAAAGTGAGTAAGGGCTGAGATTTAGAAGGCAGAAAGACAAGTTATATTTGAAGAGGGTGGTGAACATGGCTGAATGAGGAGAAGCATCCAGCAGGCAGAGACGAGAGGGAAGACAGGTTCCACCTCAAGCTGCTGCATCCCAAGAGGTAAATTGTTTGGTTGTAATTTGATTCGTGCATGTTTTATGAATAGGATGAGAGAGAGTAAGTGGATAAAGATGAGAAAGAAAAGGTGATAGGCAAGGGTTTGGGATGGGGTGAGTGTTATGGGGTAGGTAAGCAGGGTGTTCACGTATGTTTTTAGGTATAGAGAGGAGTAAATGGGTAAAATATTTATCGCAGGTGTATGTTTTGAAGCATGTTGTATATTTTTGATAGTGACCGAGTATCATTTAGAGATAACCGGTATCGGCTAGTAAACCGGTATCGGTTATCTATAACCGATACCGGTTACTATAGGAATTTCCAGAATGTGAGAAAAACCCTTGGGGATTTGATTTATTGAATGGTTGTGTGTCGTTTTGATGTGTGCAGGCGGAGGCAGGGTTAAGGATGAATGATATTGTGCCAGCGTTGTTGTCACGAATCCGAGCGGATGTAACACCAGCTGAATGGGCATTGATAAATCGTTTGGGGTTAAGTGGAATCCGCTATTATTCACGAATCGCATGTAACCATGCTATGTTGTAGCGTTGATTGAGAGATGGAATCTAGAAAAGAATACCTTCTATCTGCGCCAACAGGGAGATAGCGGTGGCGACGCTGGAAGATGTGTTCCGTATTTTGAGACTCCCAATTACAGGAAGACCAGTATATCAGGCATTGCCTAGCGCGGCACGGGGAGCGATAACAATAGTATTTGGTCCATACGCACAAGATTTGACACAGCGAGGTTTGACATTCACTTATGGTATAATGTATGCAGCACACCCTGAGGCAACAAGGTTGGCAGTAGTATTAATGATAGCGGTGGGGTATTATGCATTACCGAGGGCGGATGGTAGAAGATTTCCAAAAGCATTGATGTGTATTATTTGGGAAATGATAGAAAGGAGCGTGACTTTCACATGGGCACCCGCATATTTGGCGGAGCTATACAGGGGTTTATGGGCTTGCAGGTGAAGTCACAGGACGACACTAGATTGTTCATACTTATTACATTGTTGGGCCTATGAGCACATTGTTTGCGTGTGACCAATAGGCCGACCCATCCAGTCGGGAGAGACAGGAGTGCAGAGGTTGGGATTCAGACGATGGGTCCAGACAGAACAAGAGGCAAGATCCCAGGCCAGGACAGGTGACATCGAGTATTATAGGCAGGTATGGGAGATGGTGATGATTGCGGATATCTGTTGGAGGCCTTACGGGAACTATATGGTAACAGAGAACATAGCTGAGGAGTTGAGGGGTGTAGAGCGATTGAGGTGGATCGCGGGGCACAGGCCAGGTGAGTATGAGAGGATTCCTCTAGATCATGTGTGGCGACAATTTGGATTCGTTTAGATATACCCTGGCTTATAGACCATACATGAGGATTGACGGAGGCATCATTCTCACCTCCCGGCCGACACCTCTAGAAGGACCGAGAAGAGATAGCAGCCCGATCATAGGGTAATGGATGCGGGAGCGATAGAGGCTTATAGATTATGGTGGGTAGCGAGCTGCGAGTTCACGTGAGAGGGCGATCATCCCGACATAGCTGTGTGATTACGGTGGAGAGATCATCATCTGAGGGTTTAGTTCATCAGCTCCAAACGCGGGTGAATGAGACAACATGGGATTGTTAGCGGTTGCGGAGTCACGAGCGGAGAGACTAGAGGTGAGATTCCTCCATGCGAGAGGGCGTATTCATATGTTACAGGAGAGATTGGCAGATCAGTGGGTGGTACCAATAGCCGTGGTGCCTTTGAGGATGGAGAGGCCCGGCGAGAGGCGTCGACGATCACGATCATCACCTAGTTCGGGATGAGGTGCAAGGGTCTAAGTGAGTTTTATAGAGGTATAAGAATAAATAAGGATGCTGACCACGCGTCGATGATAGAGAAGATGTATTTGTTGAACATCTAAATAAAACTGAATATGTATGTTGATTTGAGTTATAATAATAAGAATGGTTGTGTTTTGAATGTTTGTTTTGAAAAATGATAAAGATGAATGTTGGCAAAAAAGAAATACACAAAAATATGTATATTTACAACACATGATAGGTTATGGTAGGGGATGGTCGAGCTAACCTTGGGAGACCCCATGTCTCCTAAGTGCTGCCTATATAGCCCATTACACAAAGCAAGGAGGGGCCTCAGACCGATGTAGTTCTCCCTTAGGACCAGGGAGAGGTGAATTCAGGCAATTTAGGTATGGTTAGGCAATTTGTTGGTTGGTAAAAATATTGATATTGGTAGGGTAATGTTGTTGGTGTTGGTAAGGAATTGGCGATGTTGGTATAGGTATAGGTGAAGCGAAAGTTAGCCTACCCAAGTGGTAGGGAACCGTGTCCTGATTAAGGTCAACACATAATCCTAGATTCGGGTAAAAGAGGGAAAAGTGTTCCGTAGTTGAAAAGAGCCAAACAAACCACATAATAACGTAGAATGAGCTTGAACCCCTAGGTACCTTGCATAGATGAGAAGTCGATAGGTGAAAAGAGTTGTATAATCACAATATATCGGGTATACGTCACGTCCCTTGAGTTTTGTTGTTTAAACAAATGGTGAGGTGAGGTGGATGGTGTAGCTGAGGCGCAGAGAACTTGTTATAAAGTGAGTATCCTGACGAAAGAGAACCAAACCTAAATAGACAAGTCCATGACTCAAAAGTGCTTTTGAATGTGGCTTTTATTTTGTTGAATATAGACTGATCGATGTGGGAAGTCTACAAGGGATATGTATTTTGTTACTCTTGAGGTCTTCACAAAGCTGATCAATGTGAGAAGCTTCTGATAAAGGCTGACTGTGTATAGCTATCCTTCAAGGGAGCAGTCTATTTATAGTAGCAGATGCGGCATTTGTGTATAGCTGTCCTTCGGGGAGCAGTCTATATATAATAGCAGCAATAGTTTGGCATATAGCTGTCCTTCGAGGGAGTAGTCTATGTATAATTTAGAGGTCTAGATGTCCGTTGGGCATAAAGCATCTAGTTTTGTAGGAAGTTTGACTCAAGAAAATCCCATAAGTGTTTAATTAAGAATGTGTCATTTTGATACTTTGAAGTCATGGACTAGACTAAAAAGGGGAAGGCATCTTTAAGGGGAGGTGATAATCAAACCATGTGAGCTTGATTTGATTTTGAGATGTAGGAAACAAAGTGTATGCGGTGGTAAATGAGCTCAAGGGACGAGCGCAAGGTAGATAAGAAGTGACATAACACTAAATTCAATAGTAGAATGGTCGAAGATGCAAGGCATTAAGGGGTTCAGGCTCAGGTTTACCATTAAGTGAAGCTAAACGATAAGTGCCTGATCCATAAGTGTGAGTGATAATGTAAGGCCCAATCCAATTTGGAGAAAATTTTCCACGTTTGCTCTTTTCTAGTTTGGTTACATGTTGATTTTCTTTGAGGACAAGATCACCAACCTTAAAGGTATGCTCATGAAGTCGCTTATCATAAGCATGCTTGATGCTTTTGATAGATTTGAAGGTGGTCAAGAGCTATAAGACGACGCTCGTCAAGAAGCTCTAATTGGGCTAACCGCTCTTGGCGGAAATCATCATTGGTGAGAATATCTTGAAGAGATATTCTTAGGGAGGGTATTTGTATTTCGAGAGGCAAGACAGCCTCGGTACCATATACCAAAGAAAATGGGGTGGCATTAGTGGAGGTACGAATGCTAGTCCGATAAGCCCAAAGGGCAAAAGGGATGTGATCAGGCCAATTTTTCCCAGAATTATTAACAACTTTCATGAGAATTTTGGTTAGGGTTTTGTTAGAAGATTCGGCTTGACCATTTGCTTGTGGATAGTAAGGTGATGAGAAGCTAAGTTTGATGCCAAAGTTGTTCACAAAGGTCTTGTAACAACTTATTTTTGAAAGATTTTCCATTATCTGTGATCAGGCGATGAGGAACACCAAAATGACAGATAATGTGATGGTTAATGAACTCTATGATTTTTTCCTTTTTGGTTGAAATGAGTGGAATGGCCTCCACCCATTTTGTGTAATATTTGGTTGCTGTGATTATCCATCGGTGACGTTGCGAAGAGGGCGGATGAATCTCACCAATAAGGTCTAAACCCCATTGTGAGAAAGGCCAAAGATCTCGTGCGACCTGTAGCGGATGGCTAGGAGTATGTTGAAGGTTGGCATGTTGCTGACACATAACACAACGCTTAACATATTCATGTAGCAGTCGTTATTAAGAGTAGGCCAATAATAACCTAGGCGAAGGATTCGTTTGGCCACAGCAAGGCCACTAAAATGTCCACCACAAATACCATCATGGACTTGTTGGATGGTATAGGTGACCTCCGCGCTGGTTAGACATCGAAGGAGGATGCCATCAAAGCCATGTTTATAAAGGAGTCCCCCCATGATGACATAATGAGAAACACTTTTAAGAAAAGCACGTTTTCTGGTACTCGTTAGGTCAGGTGGGAGAACAGAGGTTGTGAGGTAGTCATGAAATTGGTGATACCAGATATCCTGCAAATTAGTAGACACAGTATTTATCATACAAACATCCGAGGTAGAGTAAGATGGGGCAAAGAGTTGTTGGACCAAGACAAATATGTCAGAGTCAGTTGGTGAGGTAGGAATTTGCGAGGCTAAGCAAGCCATAGTATCCACAAATTTGTTAGTGGAGCGGGGAATGGTTTGGATAGAATAATGAGTAAATAAGGTCAAAAGTGAATCTACGTAGTGTTTGTACTTTTGAAGTTCCTCATTTTTACATTGGTAGATGCCCATAACTTGATTGACTACCAATTGAGAGTCACCGAAAATGTTAATAGATTTAACACCTAAGTGTAACGCGACCTGGAGACCCAAAACAAGGGCCTCGTATTCTGCTGTATTATTAGTGTAGGGGAAATCGAGCCGGAATGAAAGAGGCATAGGCTCAGCGTCAAGAGGAATGAGAACAATGTCGGCCCCTCTGCCGCGCTGGCATTTGGATCCATCGAAGAA
Source organism: Taxus wallichiana var. yunnanensis (assembly GCA_018340775.1). Lineage (NCBI taxonomy): Eukaryota > Viridiplantae > Streptophyta > Pinopsida > Cupressales > Taxaceae > Taxus > Taxus wallichiana. Next base: position 247,584,330 of record CM031242.1, read on the forward strand.
GAGGGTCATTGGATACGACTCCTCATTGAGTGAAAGAGTGGCGATGAGTTCGTCGGGAAAGTAAAATTGGTAAATTGTTCCCCAGGTAAAGGGGCTTCCGCGAGTTGGTCTGCGATAGTTTGTCCTTTGATTGATTTCTAGTGTACAAACTCAAGGTCGAGGTCAGCGAGGAGCATAAGCCATCGGGCGATGCGTTGGTTTAGATGAGGCTTGGCATACATATAATGGATGGGGTCCATGTTGGTGATGACAAAAGTTTTGTGATTCAGGAGGTAGTGTCGGAGTTTGGTGGCCACGAATGATAGGGCTAGGCACAACTTTTCTACATGTGTATACCTAGTCTCATAATCCACCAGAGTATGACTTATATAATAAATGGCTTGTTCTCGATACTCGGAGTCACGATGTGTGAGCATGGCCCCTACAGCGTGGTCGGTGGCGGAAAGGTAAAGGTAGAAAGGGTGATCGTCCTGAGGTGGGATAAGCACGGGTGGCTGCAAGAGATAGGCTTTAAGAGCCTCAAAGGCTTGGTGACATTCCTCGCTCCATTGAAAGACAATATCCTTTTTAAGGAGATGATGGAAAGGTTGACATCGATCCGAGAGTTGTGAGATGAAACGCCGGATAGATTGGAGTTTTCCCTGTAAACTATGTAATTGTTTGAGGTTAGTGGGTGGGGGCATTTCTAGGATAGCTTTGACTTTAGCTGGATCGACCTCGATGCCACGCAAAGAGACAATAAAACCAAGGAGTTTTCCCAAAAGAACACCAAAGACACATTTCTTTGGTTGAAGATGAACACAATATTGTAACAGTGATCGAAAATAATGGCTAAAACATCGAGATGTTCACTGCGATGTTTAGATTTGCCAAGAAGATCATCGACATAATCTTCAAGGATAGTGTGCATAATGTCATGAAAAATGTAAGTCATAGCCCGCTGATAGGTTGCACCAGCATTCTTAAGGCCAAACGGCATGACACAATAATAGAAGGTTCCCCAAGGAGTTATGAAGGCAGTTTTATGTTGATCGGCCGGGGCTACCAAAATTTGATTGTATCCCGAGAAGCCATCCATGAGAGAAAGCATCTCATGACCGGCAGTGAGATCAACAAGTTGATCAATACTTGGTAGGGGAAGTCATCCTTTGGGCAAGCGAGATTAAGGTCCCGAAATCCATACATATCAAAGTCCCCCCGTTGCTTTAGTGACAGGTACGATGTTAGAAATCCATTGAGGATAGTCAATAGGTAAAATGAAGGAAACAGAAAGGAGTCGTTGAAGTTCTTCTTTGACCAAGAGGCAATGCGTGGATGCATTTTCTCGTTTCTTTTAAGCTGGTTTGGAATCAGGTTTCAGGGTAATGTTATGGACAGCAATGTCAGGATCGATTCCTGGCATGTCAGCGTAGGACCAGGTGAAAGCTTGGCTGCGAGCACGGAGGAAGGTAGTGAAGGCAGTTTGTTCTGATGCGGTAAGAGATTGTCCGATCTTCACAATGTGAGGATCATCCTTGGTGTGGATGTTGATTTCTATAGTCGACTCATTCAACATGGTTTGAGTATCAGATGGCAAGGTGCGTTGAATATAAGAGTCATTCGCGCCAAGGTAAGTGAGGATGGAGTCGTCATCCTGGCACTCAACGACATTAATTGAAGGCGAGTCCTCTTCAATCATGTCTGGATACAGGAGGGGAAGAGAAGATGGGTCTTCATTATCGCGTTGATAAGTGAGAGGACCCAGGAAGATAGCATTTATGAAAAAAAAAAAAAAAAAAGTTAGGAGGGATAGATTCAGGGTCTATCGGCTCTGTGGGTGACGATGGAAAAATGGGTGATAATGGTTCGGAAGGGGTGACTTCGTTGTCTTCCTGGATACAATGGATAGGTGGTGTTTTTGGTGTAGGTGGTTCAGAGAAGCCAAGACCACAACGATCCTTGTGTTTGCGTGTGGTAATGGGGATGATCGTATGTCGGCCTTGTTCATAAAGACCGAAACCGAAGCCCTTCCAAGCACAGACGTCAGGAAGGTGAGAGCGAAATGATGATTAGTTAAATATTGAAAATCAGATTGGAAAGGAACCACGCCAAGAGGAGGTTCAGGGGTAACAGAAGATGTATCGACACCCCCATACGTTAAGTTAGTGCGGCAATTAGGTGGTCCGTAGGGGATTACTTCCCCCACACGACGGTCATAGGTAGGATGCGCATGTAACTGTCCGTACTCCTGTGGGGTATGGAAAGTGCTAACGTTATATAGGCGATACTCCCCCAGCGTAAGGCATTGAAAAACATCTACTAAGGGGTCTGAGGTTGGGATGTTGTCTGCGGAAAAGGAAGTGGTATTTGTGAAGGTGGTTTCATTGGTTGAAGGTGTAGGTACGGTTGAGGTGGATGGTAGAGGTGCGGTTGAAGTGGATGGTTGGGTTGGATGAATGGGTGTCTTGGCTGGTATAAGCACATCATTAGGGTGATATAACATATTACAGGTTTTGAAGGGGGAGGATCAGCTTTACGGTGTAGGACTTCCCCTCGTACTCAAATTTTATGCATCTATGTAAGGTGGAGGAACGCATCCCATAGCCGGATCGAGGGTATCCTAACAACATATTGTATTGGAACTCTCCCTCGAGGACATAGAAGAGTTCGGGTAAAGTATGTGGTCCTACACGAATTTTAAGGATCACGGTGCCTAAGGTAGAAGTAATAGCATCATTGAATGACCGCAACATGATGGGGTTGGCACACATGCAGCTAGAAGGGATATTCATTTGTTGGAAGGCTTTTGAAGAGATGATGTTTAGGCTAGCACCCCGTCAATCATAACATGACGTACTCGGATGTCCCGGACGTAAGCTGAGATGAAAAGAGGTCAGGATCTTCTGCACCAAAGTCAACAATTTCATCTTCGGAGAAACTGACAGCAGTGGCTTGTTGTACAGAGACAGAAGTGGTTGGGGTGGTAGGTTGTTTGGTGAGGGAAGCAACGTGATTGGGTGTTAAAATGGAGGCAACGGCAAGGTTTCATTGGGTAGGACCTCTATCCCTTGAAGGATCTCAATGAGAGCGTGTCGATGAGATTCAGAAGTTTGAATGAGATCATACAGTGTCATTTTTACAGGTGATTGGTGAAGCTGTTTGATCATGGTACGGTGGGCAACTCCATCAGAGACGGGGTAGGCAGGTCCACGAATAACCACTTTAGGTGGTGGTGCGATCGGGATGGCGGATGGAGAAAGAGAGGCCGCAGGTGTGCTTCCTTTAGCTTTCTCGTTGTTTTTCTACCCTCGAGTAGCAACACTAATCATGTTGATCTCGTGAACACGAGAGGAGGAAGATGGTAGGGATAAATCATGGGCTTCGAGAGGTGGGGTTGTAATAATGATAGATCTTGGTGAAGCGGGGACAGGTGGTATAGGAGAGGAGATTGAAGCTAAAGGTTTCTCCCTTCGTAAGTTGTCTTTTTTAACCTTTCTATCAGAGCGAGGTGACTGATGAAGGATGGCTCTCAAAGCTTTGCATCCCTCTACATCATGCCCTGGTGTGCGGTGATAAGTGCAGATTTTAGACTCATCATAACCTATAGGTCGAGGTTTAGATGGATCATAGGGTCTAAGTGGGGGTAGGGAAATGGTCGCATTCTCCACCAACACATCAAGGATCTTGGCGTAAGATCCTTTGAGTGGGTCAAAGTCAGAGGAAGATGAGGGTATTGATTGGGTGGGTTTTGGTAATGTTTGGGTATGGTTGGTTCGTACGGGTGGTGGTTGAGACAAGGGGTATTGATGAGTGGTTTTAACTAAACGTGGCTTCTTCGGTGCAGAAGTCAAGTTTAGCTGGTTAGATGGTGAGGCTCCAAATAACGTGGTGGCGGGGAACAACCATGGAGAAAGTGGGCGACCGCAAACAAATCCTTTGATGATGGAGTTTGTTTAGGGTTGATAGGTGGACAGGATCTCTGTATGGGTGTAGAAAGTGCAGGTTGTTTTAGAGAAAATGCAGGAGGTGTGATGTATTGAGGCAAGGTGGAGGGGTGAGGTCCCAATATGGAAGGTAGGTATGACGGTGAGGGTTTTAGTGGTGACAAAGGCAGGGATTGGATTTGAGGAGATTGGATTTGTCTCCTAGGTGGATGGATGGATTTATTTTTGGATAAATCTAACCGTTTAGGTGGGTGTGTTAAACTGGGTATCGGTGGAGTCCCAAGCGTAGGGGAAGGTTTGGTTAGGTTAGTAGATGTGGACTGAGGTATTTGGTAGAGATGAGGGGGGTGAAGATGAGGACACAGGCATTTTGAGCTTTTGTAAACATCTTGGGTATATGGTAGAGGTGTCGAGATCAGTCATCTGCATTTGAGTAGAGCATGGTGTACTCAAACGTTCCCATAAAACCCGTCTATCTTCTGGGGAATGACAATCTTCAGGTGTGAATTGGAACTTTGATATGGAAGAGAGGTGTGTTGTGATCCCGGTCCACTGTGGGTGTGATACAGGGGGTAAATGAGGCACTGCATCGATGGGTGTTAAGAGGTCAACCGGTCGCTGAAAAGATTTAGGCGATGAAGAACTAATAGGTAGAAGGGCATGTTTGAGGGGATCCGTCATGATTAAAGAATGTGGTGATGTTGATTCGAGAGGTTTCTCTCCTAAGGATGACAGAAACAGGGGCGAGTCTTCTTCTTTTATAGCAAGAGCGATGGAAGGAGATGTTTGGGAAATAGATAAGTTAGATAACATCCGCTCACAGTCTTGCAGGGATGTGGTGTAAGAAGGCTCATCTGTGAGAAGAGAACTCTGGACGGTTGATTCCTTTATGGGTAAAGGAATGGTAAGGCTATTGTCTTGTCTTGATGGTGGTGAAGGGGATTCGGGTCCCTGCGTTAGTGAAGAGGTTTGATTCAGAATTTCCTCAATAGAGGCTTTTGGTTGAGAGTCGAAAACTGCATGGATTTCATGAACACTCTCCTCGGCTAAGATATCTTGGTTTACATTACTGTTAGATGAGTGGTTCGGGAATGGTTTGTTGAATATTTTCAAATTTTTGGTTAGCAGGGGCATTAGGATTATCGAGGGTTATATCCCCTGCATCAACCATTTCCTGCACTATGTTTTTCAACATCTTGCAGTTTTCGTGACTGTGTCCCTTTACACGGTGAAAGTTACAGAAGTCATTTTCTTTGTACCAAGAAGGTATAGCGCGGGTGGAGTCAAACCCGGAGTGAGGTTTAACAGGAGGCAAGGTGATAGCTCCGGCTTTGAGCAATTTTTCCAAGATGACACCATAAGTTTCTCCCAAGGGAGTGTAATTGATGGGCTCCGCTTTATACTTATAGGTGGTTTTTGGTGGGGTATTAGACGGTGCTTGAGATTTGACCATCACCGCGTGTACAGCTCCTTTTGATTTCGAAGCAGTCGATGTGTGAGAATTGGTGGTGTTGGGTTTGTTGGTGGGGTCTTGGGTCCGAAATTAGGGTTTTTGTTGCGCAACCGCAATTTCTCTTCCTCTAAGGCTCGAATCTCTAGTTTTCGAGCCATAGTAAAGGCCTCATCAAAGGTGCGGAAAGTTTGAATTTGGAGGGTAGGAGAAATGTGCTTAGCGTAGGCCCGCGTAAAGAGTTTGATAAGTTTGGCCTGAGGCAAGGCATAAGTAAGTTGGTTGATGAGGCCCTGCCATCGTCCAACGAAATCTGCGATAGATTCGTCTTCAAATTGTTGGATGGCATAGAGGTCGGTGATAGATACTTTCTTAGCAATATTAATGGAGAAATGATCCAAGAAAGATTGGGCTAGTTGGTTAAAAGAGAAGATCGAGTGCTGGGTTAAAGCACTGTACCATTCCAAGGTGGGTCCTAATAAGGACATGGGAAAGGTGTGGAGTAGCAAGGCATCGTCATGAGCAATCAAATAGCAAGCATGTCTAAATGATCGCAAGTGTTGTTGAGGATCCTCTTTACTATTAAAACGAGTGAATTTTGGTAATTCCCATTGAGGAGGATATGAATGAAGAGGGACAGAAGGGTGGATAGGCTCTGACAAACTTGCTCGTATGTCAGGGCGCTACGACTTCCTGAAACAGAAGCCTCCAGATTTTGCATTTTGTCCATCATTTGTTTGATGAAATCCATGGTTGGATGAGATGTTGGTGCGGTTGTTGTAAAAGGTGGAGGATTGGGCCAAGGGCCTCCACTAGACAATGGTGGGGTTAAATGTTGATAAGGTATTGAGGATGAATATGTTGAGGAGACCGAATAGGGATGTCCTATATAAGGTGTCGAAGCCACCGGATAAGTGTGCGGAAATGAAAAGGTGGGCGGAGCTTGAGAAGGAAAGCTCATGTGGATAGGTGGCAGAGAAAAGTTATGAAAGGGGCAGTCGGTGAGAGAGACGAGGTAGGAGCAGTTGGCGGTAATGATATGTGGGGCCCTAGATTAACCAAAGGAAAACCAATCTGTGTCGTATGAACCTCTGAAGCCACTGAGTTGGGAGACGGGGCCAAGGATGAAGAAGGTAAGGTGGAGTTATTAGGTGGAGAAGGAGCTAAATGAGCAGCTATACTGATAGGCATACCTACGAGAAGCTGACCGTCGGGTGTACGGTCAGGGGTATGAGACAAATAGTACTGTACACTAGGATTAGCATCTAAAAATTTGGCAAATTCCTTATCTCCTACAGGGATTTTGGGAACCTCACTGGTGTCCGTAGGGTTCCCCATAGAATGTGAAGGGGGTGATTCAGGCAAAGGCACAGAGCAGGCATGTGAAACCATGGCGGCGGCTTGCTTCAAGTGATAACAACCATGGACAAGAGTACACAGTAGGGTTTCAATCTATCAGGAATAGAAACAACCCCAAAATGTTGAAATTGGTAGGTTGCTGGTTTGTCAGGGACTGTAAAAGACTATAACCGATATCGGTCTGCTAACCGATGTCGGTTATACTATAGCGCATCGTCGGTCAATTAACCGATGTCGGTATAATAGGACTGGTATAAGAAACTGTAAGAAGCTGCTGATTTGAGTTTTTAACAATGCTTAGTACATCTATCAAACTGTTCTGAAGTGATCACTGACAGTATAGGACAGAGAAACAAAGCTAAAAACAAGCAAGATGCACACGCAAATCCAGAGACTAACCCTAGGATTAGTTTTAATTATTGTGGGCTTATGCCTTAGACGCAAGGTGATGTCAATCCTAGACAAAAGACTTAGGGGAAATGTCAAGTTTGTTTTGGCTTATAAGGTTACCTCAATCGGGCGGAGGAATACCGTGGAAAAGGGGGGATGTTTGAGCTGTTGTGTTGATTATGTCGTGATTTGGTATGTGTTGTGCAGTGAAAGTAAGATTAATTTCTTGTCAATACCGTGGATATCACCCCCACGTGTACGACCTGTTACTTAATCTATGTTCACTAGAATTGAAAGCAGCAAGCAAGAATGTGATGCACGTGTTTTAAACCCAAATCGAAAATGATATTCGATGAAGCAAAAGAGATGACTTTCACTAATGCAAAGATGTGAAAGCAAAGCAAATTCTTTTACCAAAATAACAAAATACCTTGTGAATACTTAGTAGAAACAAACAACAAGTATGCTCCCTATATGAAAGCAAGCAAGGATCAAAGAAACCCAAAATGGGTCCCACCGGGCGTGCCAAAATGTTTTGCACAGAATGTTTCAATTCTTGGAATAGAGTTGCTTCTATCCTTTTATTCTCTTAAGAAACAGATAAGGGTTAGGGCTAGGAGGAATACCTGTTGAATGTTGGGAGGGTGTGTCTATACCGTAGAGAGAGATCAGATCGACTGCGAAGAACTCCTTTTTGTCTTGGAAGGACTACCTGCAAGTAAGAATACAAGACCACTAGATTTTAATTAAACAATAACTGAGGGAACTTCCTTGGGCCTAGGAAATATAAAACTTCCTTTCGAAGGTGGTCAGTTCCCCTACTAATATGAATTAACACAAATGATTGTAAAATCACAATTTAATTGCCTCGTTAAAATAATAGAAGAAAGGCTGGTTTTTGGTTTTGAATCACAGTGACCGATGCCGATCAACTTCATCGCATCTTGATTCTTTGATAACCGATATCGGTAGGGGCAATGTTTTAGGGGCTTTTGGTGAAGATTGGTTGTAGGGTGGTTGTGTTGTTTATAAGGCTGGTAAATGAGTGGGGTTAGGTAACGGGGTGATGAGAAGGACTCAGAGAGTATGGGGAGGGTGTTCTTGGGGTAACGTAAGGGTAGAGGAATGACAGTTAGATGTAGTGTGTTGCTGGGTAGTAGATCTAGGAATAGACTTATAATGGCTGTGATTCAAAAGTTCAAGAAATGTTATTAAAAGGACATACAAGATACTACTTACTGGTTATTGATGAGGATGCAGGTCCAAGGACTGTGATGACAAAGGCAGAACTCAGGTAGGATGATCTGACAATCAGAAGATGAGTTATCTTCCCTCCCAATGTTCGGATGAGTGTCACAGGGCTCTGGTTACTCAGTTGCAGTCTTGGGCTTAATGTCCTCCTCTGCCAACTCTTCTTGTTTCTTCACTTGTCTCTGCTCATCCAAATGAATTCCCGATCTTCCCCAAATGAATTTTTGGATCCTTTGTTTTTGGTTGGGGGAGGTCATTTACAGGGAACCGATGGCGGTTACGTAACCGACGGCGGTCACGTAGAAACAGGTATCGGTTCAGTCAAAGTGGGCTATTTTAAAAATAGCCAATTTTCCCTCCTTTTCTCCCGAGGGGATTAGTTGTGGGCTTGGTCAAGTCATTATGAGGTCGGTTTTGGGTGCAAGTGAGGAGTCATTAGTCATGAGTGTGGATGTAGACCAAGTTATAGGTCTTAATTAGGTTAGTTTAGGGTTAGGACTAGGTCATGATGAGGTGGTGAAATGAGGTGGCAGGTTTGGAGATGTGGATTTATTAATTTGTAAGGTAATTAATAAATAATTGTGTACTGATTTAGGTGATGAGGTTAGGTTGTGAAATGAGATGCATCGTACGGGAGGTTATAAGACACAAATTTGGTATCTACATTATGGATGTTGTTTTAAATCCATTATAACCATATATATTCATTTCTTCCTTGTTCAAAATAAACTTCGGTTGTGCATTGAGACTTAGTCATTTTTCCTTAATTATCTAAACTCTTGTTAAGGTTTAACCTCTCAAATGGTTGAATGAATTTGTTTTCTTTTCTTTATCATTATGAGTATTTAATTTCTTAATATTGTCGGGTAGACGGTCTAGTATAATTTTTCATTAGAATATTGAAATGGTTTTGGTAAGCTTGACTTGTAACTAATGTGTGTCTTGAACTCATGAATTTAGTGGCTACCTTATGAGATATTGTGGAGCTTATCATGAACTATTAGACCCTTACGGGTAAGACTACCACTATTTTAAGGTATACCTAACTATCTTAACTTCCAGATGATTTATTATATGAGCTCTATTATTACTCAATATTATTTGGGTTAGACTATCCACCTTGATAAATCTTCACCGGAACCGTAGAAAATATTGTAATGCATACTTTCTATCGGGTTGATCATTTTTAACTTTTATCAATCCTTGATTATACGAAGATGATCAAGGATATCAATTTATCTAGCTAGGAAGGGTGCTCATTTGTGAACCTTCATTTTCTTTTAATTTTTCCATTCCATTCTTCTACCCGACTGATGTATTTGGTTGGGTATGGATGCATGTTGGTTATGGAATGGATTACTTGTCTCTATTCAAGACTATTTTATTTGATGAATCTTTGTGTTGTGTATTCCAAGGACTTACATGTACTCCAATTGGTTGGAGCGAGTTGAAAATATATGGATTTCTTGTGTATTAAGCTAAAATGGGCTATTGTTTTTAGAAGCCTTGTTTTGTTAGATAGTCTCTCTCTCCACCCATCTTGTATCCAATTCTCATTAAACATGTAGGTTGAATGTCTGTTAGAATTTAATTTTTATCTAAATAAATTGTCTTGAGAATGAGTACTATGTGTTAATCATGTAGTATGGGATACATGATTAAGGAATTTCTACTCCGCCTTGTCTTCTATTGTTATGAATGCTTGGCTTTGCACTATTATTATAATATTGCTTAAAGTGAGAATGTATGCTTGTAATGCAGTAAGTTATTTTATTTGGATGTACAACGAATGAATGTTCTATTTTCTTGTTGAATGTATTATATTTGGTAGAATTCATACTTGGTTAGAATATTAGGTGCTGATATCTATAGGGTTTTGTGATACATTGAAGTAATTCTCTTAGAAGTGTTCAAAAAGGAAAAAGATGTTTTTAAACCCTTAACTATTTTTTATTAATAAGAAATGTTCCTTCTTGAATTTGTTAGTTAGAACATATGGTTCCAAGGATTTATCTCCTATCATGCTCAGTTCAAATAAATTGATAGATGCTAACAATATTGTAGATGAAATTTGAAAAAGAAGAAAAGAGGAAGACTTATGGAAAGCTGCATTTATTCTATTGATTTAAGAAATTTAGTTTTATGAAAATATTATGTTTTCATTTATTGATTTACTTTTGTTTTGAATTAATCAGGGCTTGTTGCTTAGTTACGTAAATTATTGAAAAGGATATGATTTATTCTTGTTTACTTAAAGTGGTATCTTATTCCAGAATTAAATGAAAGTTGTTACTTTGAATCATTTTATCTTAGTTGGTTAAGTTGTGTGTAAATGAAGATTTCAGTTTCAAATATTTCATTGGGAATGTAGGCTTATAGGGAATCAACTGATATGCAATGTCTTATTCCTTGATATTGTTTGGTAAACTTGAATGTTGTCAAATGAAATTTTAAATATATTTCACACCACTGTTGCAGCAATGAATGATAATGTTGATTTATAAAAATGTAAGCTTAAGGGAAAGATATAAGGAATCATCTTTTGTTATTAGACTTATATGAAAAGTATGATTGAAAATAACTTAAATATAATTTGGTTATTGACTTATATGCTTCTATTTACTGAATTCATATTGATTAAGATAGAAATGAATAAGTTGTGATAAATAAGTTATATTGTTGTGGGAATTAAGTTATAAATTATTATGCTTATTTACAACATTATAAGTCAATATTTGTGTGATTGTTTTATAAGAATTGTTATAAAACAAGTATGGGCTGCATAAATAAGCTTAAGGGGATTTGAACCTTGGGGAATAATAAAAAAATAGTACTTACTCTCATTCAATACATATATATGAATTTACCTTGTAAAAAGGGCTCCAAATAATTGTACTAAAAGAATTCCTAACTATGTTAATTGATGAACTAAGTACAATAAGGAAATGTAATTTTACTTAGGAAAATATAAGAATGACATAATGGGATTAGGTGTATAGCCTTGAACTAATCGTTACAACATTAAGAATAAATTTCTTCTTGATACAATGATGAGGACATTAATATGATAAACATTAACTTTATATCGATAATGTAATCATGTTATGAAACCTTAAGGAAAGGGATTTTCACTAAGTGGTAGCGAGAATGAACCCTTCGGATATACTATATAAGGTGGAGGCATAATACCCTCCCATCATGGATGAGTTATACTTAGGGGATAATGTTTAACTAAGTTATAATAGTTTGAATAGTTGAATGACTTAAAGGAAAATGGATGTTAAGTCAAGAAAAACATTACAGGTTGAAATTATGGAACCCGTTTAGAGTCTAAGCAATGTAATTTCAATTACTCCTAAAGTATATATGGATATATGTGGTTGTTTCCCTATAATATAATTGTAAGATGTTTCTAAGATGCTTAATCAACTAGAGGAAATTACATGCTTAAAGTGATTAAGTTAAGAGAAAAATTAATCTACAGATCCTCATTATTGATTAAGTGGGAAACATAATGTTACGTGGCTAGAATTTTGATAGAACCTGAGTTATTCCTTAGGAACGACACCTAACAACTGAAAATAAATAGGAAGAGATTAACAAGCTATCAATTAGTGGGATTAATGAACTTGTTAAAATAGGAGGATTCGTTTATAGGAACTCAATGGGTTGTTGTAGCATAATCATTATTACACAATACCCATCTATTGGTGGGGTTCAATAGATGGTTACTATGGAGTAGTCATTATGTCACAATAATCCATTCAGCTCCTCTAAACGTGTCTATCTTGAGTGGGATCCCAAATCATCATTACACTTTAGGGAGTATTATGCAATGATCTGTTGGAGATGTCAAATTATGTTGACTACGGGTGATGAAGTGTAATTGAAGTGATGGTGGTAGAATCAAATACACTTGATTACCCTTAGTCACTATAAGTGGAATATATGTACTAGTGCATGTGGTTTATCTCTTTTTAACATCTAACATAGAAATGGGAAGGATTTACATAAGTAAAGAAAGTATAATCAAGATAACAGTTTCAAGTGTGGTGAAAGACATATTCCTTCATGAAGAGTATGTCGTCTTCAAATATAGGCATAAAAAAATGCCTTAAACTTTGGACAAAGTATCGCAAGCTACTAGTTACGTTGTCTTAAATTCACTAGACTAAAGGTACTAGATATAGGATGGGTATTTATAACAAATACCTAGATAAGCCCTTGGTTAGTTGCACTTGATGAACCCTTAAATGAAAAAGGAAACCAAAAGTATACAAAGTATACAATAAAATGAAATATGAGAGATCAGTTTTACACCGAGTCATAATAGCTACATATGGTTATTGTTGTAGGATTGATTAGCATATTTAATGTGGTTCTAAATGTTGAATTTAGAATAGTGAACATTGAGATAATAATAAAAATTCCCCTTATTTTGTAATCATGAAATAGGGATGTTACATCTTGGTATCAAAGCTAAAGGTTGCAAATCTTCGGCCTATTTGAGTCCAAATATGATTTTAAAAAATCTTGATTATAGAAATGGAGAGAAGAAGGGGGACGTACTACGAATAACCTACCTCCAAAGGTAAAACAACTACAACTCAAAATATGGATGAAATCCTTGCTGCTCTGCAAGGATAAAAGGAATATGATTGTTGTTCTAGAAAATAAAGTGGTAGGAAATAACATTGAGAGTGATAGTGAGTAGTCTCAGGGGAAGCCACATGATGAGAGCAGCGGTGATGTTGAGGATCTCAATGTTGTGAATGATAACGCTACAAATAATGCTAGAAATAATGATAACATGAATGTACCCAATCAGCCTGAGAATAAGAGGGAAAGATTGACTAAATTGACCAATGATATAAAGAGGATAAGTCCACAAAAATTTTATGGAACCACCCAGGGTGATGGGGCTCGAGAATTGGCTCAGCAAGATGAGAAATAATTTGTGATAAGAAATTTCTCTAATGAAACCAATGATGTAGGAGGAGCTTATCAACTCTCCCAAGAAGAATCTTCATAGTGGGAGAACCACAAGGTTAAGCTTAATGTTGATGAGGAAAGAATTACATGGAAATAGTTCAAGGGTCATTTTAGGAAGCGTTGGTTGCCCCAACTCTACTATGACCAAAAAATGATAGAGTTCCAAACCTTAACTCAGGGAAAAAAATTGGTAATGGAATATTGGGAGAAGTCCACAAAGCTTCTCCAATATGTACTACATTATAAAAACAGATGAAAAATTCCAAATAAGGAAGTTCATCATGGGGTTGTATCCTATCATAGGTGGTGAGGTGGATGTGCATAGTCCTACCACTATGGAGGAAGTGGTAGAAAAATACATTCGGAAAGAGTAGAAATTGAAGGCAATTTTTGCACATAAGGAGGAAAAATGTAAGAAAAATGGGAATGCTTCTTCATCTTTTCCACCCAAGAAGGTTACATGGAAGAATTTTGGAAACAAAAGTAATCTTGTGGCTGGAAATGAAAAGAAAATAATAGTAAATAAAGTTGCAGTAAACAACAAAAATAATGGGCAAAAGGGTAATTATGGGAAAAATAGTACTTTCAAGGCGAGAATAAGTATGAGCCTAAGAAAGGACCTATTGGAGGTTTTTTTAATTGTGGGGAATCCACTATGCAAGTCACTATCCTTTAAATAAAAATGACAACAACCAGCAGCATAAGATACATGTTGTGGTAGCCGACAAACAAGTTGAAAAGTAGGCTACACCCATAGAAGTTCCAAGTAAGCTATATGACCTACCCGAAACTATACTTTTTGATACTAGTGCTTCTGAATGTTTTATTTCTAACAATTTAGTTACTAAATTAAAACATAAATATAGTTTTATAATAAAAACCATGGAATTTACCAAAGTGTGGAAATAACATTGCCCACACAAAGTTAGTAAGTGTCTTTTTGGTACAACCTTAGAATTACCAAGCTTCACAACTGAGGTAGACTTGTATGTGGCACCTCTAGGGTATTATGACATAATAATTGGTGTGAATTGGTTGGCTGATCACAAGGAACTTGTGGACTATTTTTGGAAGCATATAAGGTGTTTGGATGATCTACGAAATCAACAGACATTCAAGGAATAAAAAGAGGCATAAAGGTTAGAGAAATATCAGCTATGTAGCTGAAGAAGGCCAAAAATAAAGGTTACATGCTTTATGCAATAAAAATTTTAGATTCAGCTGAAGAATCAGGTAAAGTTTCAAAAAATATCCATTGTTAGGTAATTACAATGATTTGTTTCTGGAAGAGCTACGGTCTTCTCATTTGAAAGAGAGTTTAAATTTTCCATTGAAATCAAGCCGGGATGAAACCTATTTCCAAGGAACCTTATCATATGACTACCACTTATTTGGTAGAGATTAAGGATCAATTACATGAGTTATTGTGAGAAGGGTTAATAAGACCAAGTGTCTCACCTTGGGTAATACTAGTGATTTTTGTTAAAAAGAAGGATGAAGCATTAAGACTTTGTATTGACTACAGGATGTTAAATAAAGCAAATATCAAGAATAGATATCCTCTTCCAAGGATAGATGATATTTTTGATTAGATGTGTGGAGCATCAGTTTACTCTAAAATAGATCTACATTCTAGATACCATCAATTAAGAATCAAGGAAGAAGATATTCACAAGACTGCTTTTAGAACGAGATATGGACATTATGAGTTTATTGTTTTACCTTTTGGGTTAACTAATGCCCCTACAGCCTTCATGAATTTGATGAATAATATATTTCAAGAATACTTGGAAAAGTTTGTGCTTGTATTCCTAGATGATATTATTATCTATTCATAGAGCTTGGAGGAGCATAATGAGCACTTAAAGATTGTGCTTGAGGTACTAAGAAAGAGGAAATTATACGAAAAACTATCCAAGTGTTCTTTTTATGAGACTGAGGTACAATACTTGGGGCATATAATAAATAAAGATGGAATCTCAATTGATCCCTCAAATATATCAGCCATAATTTATTGGTTGACACCTAAGAATGTACATGAATTCGTAAAGGATTTCTCAAGGGTTGTTGCCCCAATAACTTCATTGCAAAAGAAAGATAAAAATTTTGTATGGAGTGAAAAATGTGAGGTTGCATTTAAAACATTGAAGGAACAACTAAATTCTTCTCCTATATTGATTGTTCTTGATCCAAACAGGAGTTTTACTATAGTGAAGGATGCTTCCAGAGATGGATTAGGGGGTATATTGCTGAAAAATGACCATGTGATTACATATGAAAGCAGGAAGCTTAAATTGCATGAGAAGAATTATGCTCCCCATGATTTAGAGCTTACTGCCATAGTTCATGCATTGCATATTTAGAGACATTACCTCTTAGGGAAGCCCTTCAAGTTCAAAATCAACCATCTTGGGTTGAAATATATCTTCACTCAGCCTAACTTAAATGTGAGGAAAATAATATGGTTATATGATTTTGAAAGCAAATACATTAAAGGTAAATAAAATAGAGTGGCAGATGCACTAAGTTGTAGAAAATATATTTCTACACTTATGACTTTGAGAACTTAGTTTAAGGATGAGGTTAGAAATACCTTAATGTATGATCTATACTATCAGTAGGTAAAAACAGCACTTGCTGTGAATCCAAAGGATGTAAGGTACAAAGGATTTTAGTTAGATGGAGAAGGAATTCTGAGGTATGAGGATAGAGTGTATGTACCACTGGGAAATAAGTTAAGGAAGAAAGTGATGATTGAATTTCATAATGCATATTACTCTAGAAATTCGGAGTGAAAAAAATGCTTGTTGGTGTGAAACAATAGTATTTTTAGAAGGGGATGAAGAAAGACATCTTGGACTATGTGTCTCATTGCCTAGAATACTAGCATGTGAAAGTTGAGCATATGCACCCAGCTAGTTTATTGTACCCTCATAACATACCACAGTTTAAATGATAGGTTATAAGTATGGTCTTTTTAAAGGTATGCCTATGTCTAGGAATAAGCATGATGTTATTTTAGTTGTGGTTGATAAACTAACTAAATTGGCTCATTTCATTGCTAGAAATATGAAAGATGACTCACCTGTTCTTACAAAAAAAGTTTGTTCAAGAAATTTTTAGATTGCATGGTGTTCCCAAGTTGATAATCTCTGATAGGGACCCACGAATGACTTCATGATTTTGGAAAACTCTTAATGCAGCTTTGGGAACAAAGATGAACTTTATCTCTGCTTATCATCTAGAAACAGATGGAAAAACTAAAAGAGTGAATCAAGTTCTTGAAGATATGCTTAGGATGTACTGCATGGATCAACAATACAAATGGGAAGAATATATTCCTTTGGTTGAATTTGCATACAATAATACTTACCATTCTTCTCTAAAAATGGCACCTTTTGAAGCTTTGTATGGAAAAACATGTATAACCTTAGTCAGTTGGGATAATATTGAAGATAGAAAAATAATTTGTCTTTGAGATGCTTTTTGAAATGGAAGAACAGGTAAAGTTAATCCGAGAAATATTAAAAGAGGTTGCTAATAGATAAAAAATTAATCCAAGCCTGAAAAGGGTTGAAAGGAAATTTGAACTTGGTGATAATTTTTTTCTAAGAATCAAGCCTAAAAAGAGCTCGATTACTTTTGGCAAGTCAGCCAAGTTGTCACCTCATTATGTAGGACCCTTTGAGATTATTGAAATAATCAATCCTTTTTCCTAGTAATTAACATTGTCTCCCTCTTTGTCGTGGATACATGATGTTTTTTATATTTCTTTTCTTAAGAAATATGTTTTAGATTTATAACATGTGGTAAACTAGAATGATTTGCAGGTCTAAGACCCAGGCATAATCATGGTAGAACCATTAGAGTTATGAAAACCTACCAGTTACACTTGCGTAATCATGAAATTGGACAATGTAAGGTCCAATGGGATCAATTTAATGAGGAAAGTACAACTTGGGAGAACTTGGAGGACATGAAAACTGCTTTTCCTCACTTATTTTAGCAGAAATATTTCATTTCCTATAAAAACACTTGAATCGTTTTGATTCACAATTGATTCTGGATTTCTTGTTTTTGGAAAAAATACTTTTATTAAGTATCTTTACATCCTGTGGTGCTGCTTTATAAATTTTGAAAACTAAATTTTTGGATTAAATTCTGTTGCTGTTAAGGAATCTTATGGTTAAATAAATTTTATTAAACCTGTTTTCTAGAAAAAATGTTTTGGAATTAAGTCAATCATTGTGATGATGATGATTTTGGAGGGGAATTATGTAACACCTATGCTATCTTTTCATTTGTACTTGCTCATTGTGAATTTGTAACTCAATATTATTAATAATTTGTTTGGTTGTTGTTTGTGTTTTTGTTAGTCATTCATCAAAGGTATGAGTATACAACACGAAGGAATGGACATTCATCCATATACCCATATGGGTATGATCATAGGTATGCAATCATATATACTTATTTATATAAGCTACCATAATTGTGTGCATACACATGCGAGTATATGCACAAGTTCCCACTCTTCCATGAGTTAGCACTCACCCTTTTGATTTGGTGATAACATTTTGGTAGCTTCCAGGTGTGATATTATTTAATATCATTTGCTGGCCTAACTAACCTAAGATATAGGCTACGTGATCTAACCTAAGCCTAACTTATGATGGTATGTTGGTAACATAACCGATTGTCAAAATATTATCTAGATGTTTTTGACTCAACCATAATAAATGCATGGCATTTTGATTTTCTTGGTTAATGAGCTTGACATTTAAATAATGCTTAATTGGAATGATATTTTGTGGAATTTGAATTTTGAATTATTTTGGCATTAACTTATGTGTTAATTATTCCTTATGGAATGTGGCACATAGTTTTATTTAAAATAAATAAATAAAACAATTAAACTTAGCCTAAAGCTAAGTGGAGGAATTTTAAAGTTTAATAATATTTAAATGGATTTTGGAATCCATGAAATAAAGGAGAGTTAGGTTTTGATTTTTACCATTTAGCATGGCATGAAGAGAGGAGGAAATAGGGGAGACCATGTCAAAAATAAATTTGGAGGATTTCATGGAAGTTTCACGGCCATCTGGAGCTGATTTTGGGCTTGTATGTTGGGATATTTCCATTCTTTATTACAACAATGTTGGGGAGAAATTTTATAGAAAAATAAATAAGGTTTTGGGGTTTTATTTTGTACGGTGTGGAGCTAGGAAGTTGGAGGAAGAAAATAGAGAAGGAAAGAGGAAAAGCACAGAGGTTTTTTTGTCTTCTTCATCTCAAATCTTTCAAGAAAGGGTTTCTTATTTTTTTCTATGCAATATTTTACAAATAAATGCATATTCAGTTTATTCCTCTTCTAGGTAATGAGAAATATGGATTATCTATTATGGGTATTAATATTTTTGAATCAATCCTTTATGGGTATTTGGAAAATGTGTTTATTTTAATATGGACATTATATATTTCAGATCTCTCAAGTATGAGAGCCAAAGATTTCATTTTTTAATCCTTACTTGATAAATGGAATCAATGAGGTTATTCATTTGGGTGTTGAGAGAAGATTTTAAAATTTTTGCTATGGATTTTGGACTGTCTCCAAGCTGCATTTTTAAATGTTGGAATGTTGTTTTTTTCTATTGATTCGTTGGTCTACTACAGCTATTATAAGTTGTGTTATTGTTGTTGTAACAACTGCTAGAAGAGTTGTGTTCTTTAAGGATTTATTGGTGTGGTAACAACTGCTAGAAGTGTTGTTTTTTTATTAAATTATTGCTACGGTTAGAAATTAGCTGTTATAGTGCTCAGGTTTAGTTGTTTCCTTGTTGTGTTTTGTTGTTTTGCTGCAATGCCAGTTAACAAAGTATGGTGTTTTGGGGTGTTTTATACACTACAGATTCACTGCTAGATTGTTGTTTTCTTTGTTGCAGTGTTTGCTTTTCTAGTATGCTACATTTTGTTAAATGGTTAGTGTGTAATCAAGTGCATAGCATTTTGAAAGAATGTTGTGCTATGACATTTTGTCAAACTATTAGTGTGAAATCATTTGGCTAGAATATTTAAAGAATGAGGTGTTGTGACATTATGTCAAACAATTGATATGCAATCTTTTATTGGCATAAATACATGAGTATGGATTATGACATTTTATCATGCTACTGAAATGAATTCGTTGGAATTTAAGTGAAGTTATTTTATAGAATTTTATCATGCTACTGGAATGAATTCATTGGAATTTATGTGAAGTTATTTTATGGAAATTTATCATGCTATTGGAATGCACTCTTTGGTCTTTATGTGAAGATATTTTTTATGGCATTCGGTCATGATGTTAGCATGCATTCGTTGGACTGTATGTGAAGTTCATTGTAATGAATTTTGTCATATTGTTGGCATGAATTCTATGGATTATATTGGAGGTTTATATTATGACATTTTGTCATATGGTTCACATGCATTCTTTGAGTATAAAGGATTTGTTGTGCCTTTTGAAAATGTGCTATGTTGCTGATCTGAATTGGCATATTGTTCATTTTGAGCTTGTGAAGTGAAGTTCATGATATGAAATTTTGTCATACAATTGGTATGCATTCCTTGGAATATATGTGAAGTTCATTATATGACATTTTGTCATATGGTTGGCATGCATTCTTGGGTATAAAGGATATTTTGTTCCTCTTGGAAATTATGTTATGTTGCTGATCTGATTTGGCATAAAGCTCATTGTAAGAATTGTAAAGTGAAGTTCATGTGGATGCTTTGACAATTGCTTATCATGCCTTCTCCTTTTTATATGGAGCCTATATGTGACATTTCTTCAAACAGTTGGTATGCTGATTTGATTTGGCATGAAATAATATTATGAAATGCATTATGTAATTAGCCTTACGTGAGGTAAGTTTTATGCATTTTCATGTAAGATGGTTAAAGACACCACTCTCAAAAGGTATTCTGAATTTGGATAGTTCATGCATGTATACATGCTTTTTCAAATCATTATTATAATAATGAATGAATTATTATGTCGATGCATGACTTTATATTCTAATACGTTTTCATTTGTAGAAAACTACATATATGAAAATGGAAATCCTTTCCAGCTTCAGTTTCAGATGACCCTTAGTGGAAAATACAAACCATTCTAGAGATACGAAAAGGAAAGAATTATAAGGGATTCAAGCTGATTTCAGATCTTTCTTAGTTATTGTTATATTTCAGTTATAGAATAAATTTTACTTTATATACTTGATGAAATAATCAGTATATTATATAAGCTTATGAGGCTTTTTGCCATTGCATGTAACCTTATAAGATTTTACTGAGATATTGAAAATAATGAAATGTCATTTGGACTCAAAGCTATTTTTTAATTGATGTGTTTAGTACATATGATTTGTTTGTATAATTGTTTGATTTGATTATGTGTGAAATCAACATATCAATTAAGCAATGGGAATAATGGGAAAATAATAAATAAAAAAATTTGGACCTCGGTTTTCGAGGTCCTTACACTTGGTATCAGAGCCAAGGTTGTATAACACTTAGGCCTCTAGGAATGTTATCTAATACTTCTCTTTGTACTTACCAAGAAAAATGGTAAGAACTCGAGCAATGGTGGTGTGAATAATCCAAACCAAGGTCATGGTGGTGAAGGGGAGGAGCTAGAAGAGGTACAGTAGAGGATTTGGTGGAAACATCAACCCTGTCCTCAACCCCACTAAAGAAGTCCTAAATGAACTTCTTAGGACTGTAAACACTTTGCAAGATAGATTGACAACTCATGAGAGGAACCTAGAGAAAAATAGTGGCCTAGGGGTAATCAAGTAAGACATGACCAACATGAGGTAAACCTGGGAGACTTGAACAACCAGCTGCATGCTCATGAAGATTTACCCATAGGGAATAGAGTAATAGATCCCTTCCTTAAGGAATTGAAGAAAGTTCCTATTCCTAGATTCAAAGGGTTATCCATTGACTCGGGTGATAAAGTTGAGGCTTGGTTGTTTAACTTACAACAATACTTTTGGTTGCATGATTACAACTCCAATACTAAGGCCCA
This sequence comes from Taxus wallichiana var. yunnanensis, assembly GCA_018340775.1. Classification (NCBI taxonomy): domain Eukaryota; kingdom Viridiplantae; phylum Streptophyta; class Pinopsida; order Cupressales; family Taxaceae; genus Taxus; species Taxus wallichiana. Next base: position 247,605,766 of record CM031242.1, read on the forward strand.
TATCGTACAGTTTACCACCTTAAAGAGCATGTTGTCCTGTGGTGGGATTATTTGAAGCAAGTTAAGGGTTATGTGGATTCTACCATTACTTGGGAAAAGTTTGAGAAGAAATTCAGAACTAGATATGTCTTGGATAATCACCAAGAAAGGAAGCAAACTAAGTTTCATAGTTTGAAACAAAATAACATGACTGTAGCTGAGTATGAAGCTCAATTTTTAGATCTGATCCATCATGTGGACTATATGAAGGATGAAGAGTCCAAGGTAACCAAGTTCAAACTAGGTTTGAGAGAGGTTATCTGGAAAGACGTAAATATGGTCAACCCTAAGAGTCTTGTACAAGTAGTTAGTGCAACCTACAGGGCGGAAGAAAAAGAGTAGTCTCGACTAAAATACCACCAGAAATGAAAGAGAAGGCAATAAATAGTAAAAGATTATTGTTTCCTCTTCTAGACCTTACCAAAAACTTAAGTTCAAAAGGACTTATTTTAATGGAAATCAGAACAATGGAAAGTTTCATGGAAATAATTATCGGGAGGTCAAAGGCCTCCCATTAAACAAAAAAATAATTAGCAGGCTGGTGGCAATAGATACACACCTGCTACAAGAGCCAACAAGGTTCCGGTGGCAAATAAAGAACCTCAACAAGTATGTTGGACATGTGGTAAGAACCATTACCAAAGAGATTTCCCAGAATTCCTTGCAAGCAAGACAACAAGCCACCAGGTCTATGCAGTAGTAGATAACCACAAGGCTGAGCACCAAGCAACCCCTATTGAGACTAGAGGTAAAATTTTTGGCGCTGAAATTTCTGTTCTATTTGATTCTGGAGCATCTAATTGCTTTGTGTCTCCTAGAATAGTGCAAAAGATAAATTTGAAAACTATTCCTATGAAAGAAAAATGGCAAGTAGAATTTGGGACTGGTAAGAAAGTGCAGATTTCTGAATATTTAGATCAAATAGAAGTTGATCTAGGGATGTTTAAAACTAGATTAAATCTGCATGTTGTTCCTTTGGGATCTTATGATATGATTATTGGCATGGATTGGTTGTAAGAACATAAAGCTCAAATTGATTGTTTTGACAAAAGAATACACTATTTTGATGATTTTGGCTTTGAACAAGTTCTGTTTGGTATTAAAAATAGCAAGTTTTACCCACTCTTTCTACCTTACAGTTGAGAAGAGCAGTCTGTAAGGGATGTCTCTTATTTTCCTTACACATGGAAGAGTCTTTTGATATGAAGGAACCTAGTTTGCATGATTATCTAGTATTAAATGATTTTAAGGATGTTTTTCCTAAGGAATTTCCAGGTCTACCCCAAAAAGAGAGTTTGATTTTTCAATAGATATAATGTTAGGTTCAGCCCCTACCTCTAAAGAACCTTACTTGAATGAATATTATGGACTTGCAAGAGCTAAAAGTTCAGCTGCAAGAACTTCTTGAGCAAGGAATGATTAGGCCAAGTGTGTCCCCTTGGGGAGCACCAGTGGTCTTTGTTAAAAAGAAAGATGGTACATTACGGTTGTGTATTGATTACTGCATGCTCAACAAGGTTACCATTAAGAATAAATATCCACTTCCCAGGATAGATGATTTATTTGATCAAATGAAAGGGGAAGTGTATTTTCTAAGATTGACTTAAGGTATAGTTACCATCAACTTAGAATCAAAGAGGAATATTTGCATAAAACAACTTTTTGTACAAGATATGGACACTATGAATTCACGGTTATGCCTTTTGGTTTGACCAATGCACCGACTACTTTTATGAACCTAATGAATAGTGTTTTTAGAGATTTTCTGGATAAGTTTGTATTAGTATTCCTGGATGACATTTTAATTTATTCTAGGATGAGAAAGAACATGAAAAACATTTAAGAATGGTTCTACAAAGGCTCAGGGACCACAAATTATATGTAAAATTATCTAAGTGTGAGTTTTATAAAGATAAAGTGCACTACTTAGGACATATCATTTCTAAGGATGGGATTTCGTGGATCCATCCAAGATTAAAGCTATCAAAGAATGGCTAGCTCCTAAAAATGTGATAGAAGTATGAAGTTTCATGGGCTTGGTTGGGTACTATAGAAGGTTCGTGAATGAATTTTCATGAATATCCCATCCTATCACATCGCTACAACAAAAGGGTAAACATTTTGAATGGAATGCTAGGTGTGAGGAAGCCTTTTTAAAGTTGAAACATGCTCTCACTACAACACCTATCTTGCTAGTTCTAGATCCAAACAACCCTTTTGAGGTCTAAAATGATGCATCCCTAGATGGTTTAGGGGGTGTACTAACTCAAGAAGGAAAGGTAGTGGCTTATGAGTCACGGAAATTAAAGCCTAATGAGATGAACTATCCCCACATGACTTATATTTGGCTGTAGTAGTTCATGATCTTAAGAAATGGAGACATTTCTTGTTGGGTAAGCCATTCAAACTTAGAATAGATCATAAAAGTCTGGAGCATCTATTTACTCAAGACAACTTGAATGCTCAAAAAAGGAGATGGCTGAATTGATTAGTGACTATGATATGGACATAAAATATGTCAAAGGTAAAGATAATCAAGTGGCTGATGCACTCAGCCATAGAGTCCACTTTGTTGTTGTTTCTAGAATAAATTTTTGCTAAAGGATTAGTTGTTACAATAGCAGAAAATAGATATTTTCTGTCAAGAAATGACTGAAAATTTGTTGCGAGGAATAGTGGATAACAAGTATGTTGGGTACTCCTTGGACTTAGATGGTCTTCTAAGGTTCCAAGGTAGAATTTACGTACCTTTTGAAGGAAATTTTAGAACTTTTGATGCAAGAAGTGCATCAAGCTCCTCATTTTGCACATCCCAAGGTCACTAAAATGACTCATGAATTGAAATAGTTTTATTTTTTCCTTGGTATGAAAAAGTATGTGGCTATATTTGTTTCTAAATGTTTAGAATGTCAAAAGGTGAAAGTTGATCATTTCCATCCTAGTGGTAAGCTTTTTCCCCATGACATTCCAAAAGACAAATGGGCAACTATAACTATGGATTTTATTTCTGGTTTTCCAAAATCTAAAAAGAGGCATGATACTATTTTATTGTTGACAAGCTAACAAAGGTTGCTCATTTTATTCCTGGTAATCTAATGGATGATGCACCTGTACTTGCTGATAGATTTGTGAAGGAAGTTGTAAGATTGCATGGAGTTCTGAATTGATTATTACTAATAGAGATACTTTGTTTACATCTCGGTTTTGGCAAACTTTGGCAACTACTTTTGGCACAAAGCTGCATTTTAGTTCTTCTTATCATCCTAAAACGGATGGGAAAACTGAAAGAGTAAATTAGGTATTAGAAGACATGCTAAGAATGTATGTTATGGACCAGCAAAACAAGTGGGAAGATTTTCTGCACTTAGTTGAATTTTCTTATAATAATACTTATCATACTTCTTTGCAAATGGCTCCTTTTGAAGCTTTATATGGAAGGAAATGTAGAACACCCTTAGGGTGGGAAGGCCTTGAAAATTGGGTAACCACAGGTCCTGATGTTTTAAAATAATATGATCAATAGATGATTGTTATAAGACAAAAATTAAAGGCTGTAAGTGATAGACAAAAGAATTATGCTGATAAGAAAAGGACTGAAAAAGAATTTCAGGTGGGTGAAAAAGTGTTTTTTAGGGTGAAACCTCATAAAAGTTCAATTAAGTTTGGAAAGGCATCTAAACTTACACCCAGATTTGTTGGTCCATTTGAAATTTTAGAGAAAATTAGTGTTGTAGCCTACATGTTAGCATTGCCTCCTTCACTTTCTAAAATTCATGATGTATTTCATGTCTCACTTTTGAGAAAATATGTGCATGATCCCTCACATGTGCTAACTTGGCAGAACTTGCAAGTAGATGATAAGCTAAATTTTTAGTTTGAGATGATAAGGATATAAGTTGCGAAATAGAGATATCCAACAAGTTTTGGTCTAGTGGGACAACCTAAGTGAAAGAAGTGCCACTTGGGAAGATGCAGAGTATGTAAGAAAGAATTTTCCACTTCTTTTTAAGTCTCGGTAATCGGGACATTACCCTTGTTAAGGGGGAGGATGTAACATCCCAAATTTTAGAACTCAATATTATTAATAATTTATTTTGTTGTTGTTTTTGTTTTCGTTAGTCATTCATCAAAGATATGAGTATACATAATGACATAATGGACATTCATCCATATACCCATATGGGTATGATCATAGGTATGCAAGCATATATACTTATGTATATAAGCTAGCATAATTGTGTGCATACACATGTGAGTATATGCACAAGTGCCCACTCTTCCATGAGTTAGCACTCACCCTTTTGATTCGGTGACAACATTTTGGTAGCTTCCAGTGTGATATTATTTAATATCAGTTGTTGGCCTAACTAACCTAAGATATAGGCTATGTGATCTAACCTAATCCTAACTTATGATGGTATGTTGGTAACATAACCAATTGTCAAAAGATTATCTAGATGTTTTTGACTCAACCGTAATAAATGCATGGCATTTTGATTTGCTTGGTTAATGAGCTTAACATTTAAATAATGCTTAATTGGAATGATATTTTGTGGAATTCAAATTTTGAATTATTTTGGCATTAACTTATGTGTTAATTATTCCTTGTGGAATGTGGCACATAGTTTTATTTAAAATAAATAAATAAAACAATTAAACTTAGCCTAAAGCTAAGTGGAGGCATTTTTGAAGTTTAATTATATTTAAATGGATTTTAGAATCCATGAAATAAAGGAGAGTTAGGTTTTGATTTTTACCATTTAGCATGGCGTGAAGAGAGGAGGAAATAGAGGGGAGACCATGTCAAAAAAAATTTGGAGGATTTCATGGAAGTTTTATGGCCATCTGGAGCTGATTTTGGGCCTGTATGTTGGGATCTTGCCATTCTTTATTGTAGTAATGTTGGGGAGAAATTTTCTAGAAAAATAAATAAGGTTTTGGGGTTTTATTTTGTACGGTGTGGAGCTAGGAAGCTAGAGGAAGAAAATAGAGAAGGAAAGAGGAAAAGAACAGAGGGTTTTTGGTCTTCTTCATCTCAAATCTTTCCTGAAGGGTTTCTTATTTTTTTCCAAGCAATATTTTACAAATAAATGCATATTTAGTTTATTCCTCTTCCGGTAATGTGAAATATGTTTTATCTATTGTGGGTATTAATATTTTTGAAATCAATCCTTTATGGGTATTTAGAAAATGTGTTTATTTTAATATGGGCATTATATATTTCAGATCTCTCAAGTATGAGAGCTAGAGATTTCATTTTTTAAAATCCTTACTTGATAAATGGAATCAATGAGGTTATTCATTTGGGTGTTGAGAGAAGATTTCTAGACATTTTCGCTATGGGTTTTGGACTGTCTCCAAGCTACATTTTTAAATGTTGGATTTTTTTTCTATTGACTCTTTAGTCTACTACAATCTTTATAAGTTGTGTTATTGCTGTTGTAATAGTTGTGTTCTTTAAGGATTTATTAGTGTGGTAACAACTGCTAGAAGTGTTGTTTTTTTTATTAAATTATTGATATAGTGTTAGCTGTTATAGTGCTCACGTTTGGATGTTTTGCTGCAATGCTAGTTAACAAAGTATGGTGTTTTGGGGTGTTTTATATGCTACGATCATTGCTAGATTGTTGTTTTCTTGTTGCAGTGTTTTTTGCTAGTACGCTGCATTTTGTTAAATGGTTAGTGTGCAATCAAGTGCATAGCATTTTGAAAGAATGTTGTGCTATGACATTTTGTCAAACTATTAGTGTGAAATCATTTGGCTATAATATTTAAAGAATTAGGTGTTGTGACATTATGTCAAATAGTTGATATGCAATCTTTTATTGGCATAAATACATGAGTATGGATTATGACATTTTATCATGCTACTAAAATGAATTCGTTGGAATTTAAGTGAAGTTATTTTATAGAATTTTATCATGCTACTGGAATGAATTCATTGGAATTTATGTGAAGTTCTTTTATGGAAATTTATCATGCTATTGGAATGCACTCTTTGGTCTTTATGTGAAGATATTTTTATGCATTCGGTCATGATGTTAGCATGCATTCGTTGGACTGTATGTGAAGTTCATTGTAATGAATTTTGTCATATTTTTGGCATGAATTCTATGGATTATATTGGAGGTTTATATTATGACATTTTGTCATATGGTTCACATGCATTCTTTGAGTATAAAGGATTTGTTGTGCCTTTTGAAAATGTACTATGTTGCTGATCTGAATTGGCATATTGTTCATTTTGAGCTTGTGAAATGAATTTCATGATATGAAATTTTTTCATACAATTGGTATGCATTCCTTGGAATATATGTGAAGTTCATTATATGACATTTTGTCATATGGTTTGCATGCATTCTTGGGTATAAAGGATCTTTTGTTCCTCTTGGAAATTATGTTATGTTGCTGATTTGATTTGGCATAAAGCTCATTGTAAGAATTGTAAAGTGAAGTTCATGTGGATGCTTTGACAATTGCTTATCATGCCTTCTCCTTTTTATATGGATCCTATATGTGACATTTCTTCAAACAGTTGGTATGCTAATTTGATTTGGCATTAAATAATATTATGAAATGCATTATGTAATCAGCCTTACGTGAGGTAAGTTTTATGAATTTTCATGTAAGATGGTTAAAGACACCACTCTTGAAAGGTATTCTGAACTTGGATAGTTCATACATGTATACATGCTTTTTCAAATCATTATTATAATAATGAATGAATTAGTATGTCGATGCATGACTGTATATTCTGAATACGTTTTCATTTGTAGAATACTACATATATGAAAATGGAAATCCTTTCCAGTTCAGTTTGAGCTGACCCTTTGTGGAAAATACAAGCCATTCTGGAGATAAGGGAAAGGAAATAATTTGAAGGGATTCAAGCTGATTTCAGATCTTTCTTAGTTATTGTTATTATATTTCAGTTATGGAATAAATTGTACTTGATGTACTGCTAAAATAATCAGTATATTATATAAGCTTATGAGGCTTTTTTCCATTGCATGTAACCTTATAAGATTGTACCGAGATATTGAAAATAATGAAATGTCCTTTGGACTCAAAGCTGATTTTTATTGATGTGTTTAGCACATATGATTTGTTTGTATAATTATATGATTTTATTATGTGTGAAATCAACATATCAATCAAGCAATTGGAATAATGGGAAAAAATAAATAAAAAATTTGGACCTCGGTTTTCGAGGTCCTTACAGTGTAATTATCGCAATGTTGACATGTGATTGTTCTTGAGTTGATTATATGTAGAACCAACCAAATCATTTTGCTAGATTAATGTTTATCTCAGTTGATATTTTTTTATTTAATCATCCATTTATTTACAATATACTATTGAATTGTAATGTTTACTTAATTGGTTCATGAAATGAACTAGATGTCTTTAGCTTATGGAAAGTGTGAATTATGTTCTTGGGAACTATCAAGTAAGCTAGTAATTTAGAAATTACACTAAGTCTAGAATAATCGATTTATTGGTATTGAGAATCAATTAAGAAAATAACTTCGATCTATTTCATTGATCCCAGAATTCTCTTAATTTGATTTGCAAATTACAATTGAATGTAAATGATTGTGGTCATTCTTTGATTATGGAATATCAATCTTATACTAATTGATCTTGATGATTTTGCTCTAATTTTCCTATATTCTTAGTCCCGTGATAATCGTTGGAAAGTGTTGAGAGTCATTTCATTGTAGCATCATTCCATTTGAAATAGTTGCATAGATCGTAAGGTCTCTATTGTGCAATTACTTAAGACCTAGCCTATGCCTAATGTTTTGATAACACTAAAATTTCTAAAGGTCTAACCTAGACCTAAGGCATATGAATTATTATGGTGGCTTGTGAACCTAATCTAAGACCTATGCTAAGTTGATAAGTATTGAAATATTATCAATTAAATCCTAACCTAAGTTGGGAAAGGGACATGGAACCTAACTCAAGACTAACCCTAGTTGACTTTTGTGGATGCATGGTCAAGTGGTGAGGTTTGTGGTTTCCGCCACCCTTGCATGTACTTGGAAGTTTTTATGGTTGACATTAATGGTGGCTACCACCACTCCTTAACAATAAGAAAAATTAAAATTTGGCAAGTTGCTAAAAACTTGCACTAAAACCAAAGGGCTTTGATCATTTGAAATGTTAGTGTAGACACTAAAATTAGGTCACACTCCCATTTGGTCCCTCAACAAATAAAAACCCTTCATCACATTAACCTAGCTATGGCCCCCTTCACCCCACTAATATTAATTTAATTTAATTAATTCTTTATCCTCACCATATTTATTATTTAAATATCTTAATTTAGATAATATCCACACATGTACCTCACTTGGACACCTCATCAAGCCAACTCACCCTAAGACCTATTCATAGTAAATTTTCCATAACTAACTAAGACCTACCCAAACCCTAAAGATCAATGCCTACATTATCTCTAACCACATTCCCACATGCTTACAAGAAGCTCCTAGTTTAATCCATGGATTAACAACATGAGATCCGAGAAAATCATGACGATCTTGTTAGTTTAGTAAACCTAGGAAATCCTACCTTGACCGACGCCGGTTACCCCTAACCATCGCCGGTTAAGCAGAACCACCATCAGTCACCTTTAAACCCCTAAAACAACCTTATTTCAAAGGTTGGAAAAAGGTTGGTGAACATTAGCACATCTTTTGAGATCAAATTATAGTGAGAACACACATGCAAGCAAGGAGATCAAGAATGTTCTCTTGTATAGCCATTCGACACTCACCCCAACACTGATTTGAGTCAATCAAGCAAAAAGGAATACACATGTAGCACATGCATAAGATTTCTAGCATTAGGTGATCCTCAGCAGTCTTCAACCTCTCACCAAAGACCTTTATCCATCACTCATAGGCACCTAGGACTAGAATCCAAGTAAGTAAAATTTTATACCCCTCTAGTTCATTTCATTTCATCTTTATATCATCACCTTTTGTTCTCTCACCACCCACAGCACCTCCATTAACTCTCACCCCTTCACTTACCCATTAAAACCTTGATAAATCCCACCCAAATCACCTAATACCTCATTCCAACCAACCAAATTAGTTTGTGCAATCATAAATGAGACCCAAAACTCATTATGTGGCATTCCCGATTTTCCACGTGAGTGGCACGATTACACCCAACCATCGTTGGTCACCCCTAACCGGCATCGGTCTCTGTATTTTCCCATATAACCTAGAATAATGACCTATCCACCTAATTTTACACCACCCCCATTCACCCCCGATCTACGTGAGATCTCTGTCAAACCTGCAGAGATCCAAAACCAGTTATTTGACCTTCGGATCCTATTCTAACCTAGCCTGTTAGATCAGATCTTTCTTATTGTGTTTTAAGTGAGATACCTAAATCATTTCAAATTAAAATAGGATTTACTTTATTACCCACATTAAATTGTTTTAAACAAAGGGATTGAAAACCATATAGAAAGTATCACACTTCTTGGATCTAGCACACGCTAGGTAGTTCACTGCACATATTGTTTAACTCTTTATGGTGGTCTTACTTTTCATTATAGGTAGTTCCTCCTAGCAAAAAGGAAGTTATTACAATTAGTTGTGGCTTCAAATGTCATACGCACGTAACAACCCAACAACCAAAGATTTCAACAGTATTCCTCCTACACTGTTACCCTATCTGCTTCATTAATACTTCAAAGAAGTGTTTAAGAATTAGGTGAAACATTTTGGCATGCCTAGTGGGCACCATTTGGGGTTCCTTGCATTTTATTCATTCCGAGGAAAAGTTGTGTGTCTTTTTCCTTCTAAAAGCATACACATTAAATGATGCTATCTATTTTGGTGACCGACCTTTTCTTTCTATTTTCTCTAAGAGAAACCTTTCTTTTTGGTGTAATTAAAAAGAACCATTTCTTCGTGTTTTCTGCATTGTAGTGAAAGAGCATCCCTCTTCCTCTTCATATTTTTGTGTCATCCAAAAAGATTTACTTTATTACCCGTATTAAATTGTTTTAAACAATGGACTGAAAGTCGCTCTAGGAGTATCACACTTCTGGATCTAGCACACGCTAGGCAGCTTCACTACACATATTGTTTAACTCTTTACGGTGGTCTTGCTTTCCATTACGGTAGTTTCTCCTAACCAAAAGGAAGTTCTTACAATCGGTTGTGGATTCGGAGAAGTCATACGCATGTAATAACCCAACAACCACCCTTTCAACAGGTATTTGTCCTACGCCTGTTACCCTATCTGTTTCATCAATACTTCTGTTAGGTTTTAGGCATGGTTGAGTCAAGTTGGTTTAGGCATGGATCGATTCGGGTCATAGGTATGGTTGAGTCGGGTTGGTGTTAGGCATGGTTGAGTTGATTTCTCGGGTATTTTCTATGATGGCAAAGAAAAATGATTGTATGGAAATGTTGTGGTTGAATTTTTACTAAGTATGGTAATATGGATCATGTTGGTAGGTTTGAAGGGTGAAAAGTGGGTAATTTTGTATGGTATGAGGTAGCATGCTATTTGGGAAAGAAATACGAAGTCACAATGGGCAAGTCCATGACTAAATTTTTTTGTGTTGACTTGTATGTGAGATATACTTGATCGATGCGGGAAGTCTATACGGGATGAGGAATTTAACTCCTTGAGGTCTTCGTAAAGGCGATCGATGCGGGAAGCTTCGGTTTCTCTCGAAATTTTTTCCCTCAACAATCATCCGCACCTATACCCAAACCCTTCACTTCCCATTCGACCCAATTTTAGGGTCCTATGCCAAAATTTTAACCAACCTCCTTGATACTACTTGCGTTACATTACATTATCCACTCAGACCTTACGACCCCCTCAAACCCAAGCCAAAAGGGTTTGATGACACTAAAATTTGTGCCTACCATCATGTGCCAGGGCACGATGTGGAAAAATGCAAGGCCTTGAAAACCATCCTTATCTAGTTGTGTCCTCTAAAAGCCAACTTTGATGATGATGACCTTCTCAATGAGGACCCTGCTTCACCGACACCCATTCCCACACTTTGCCCACTCAACAACCACAACCTCCACCCCCACAACTCCTCGAACCACCTCCAAGATTTGAAATTAACATGGTTCGCATCAGAGAACTTGCCATGCCACCACCCAAATGTCGTTGTCCCACTCACTTCACAAGGATTTTCTCCTCCTAGGTTTTTTTCTCATCATATTGTTATACCACTCATCCTACACCTTCTTCATTTAATGACTCCCCTCAAATCAACATGATACACGTCACTACATGTGCTCAGAAGGATAAGGGAAAAGAAAAGGCAACAGATCCACCAACCAATCCTATACCCAACATACCATCTGCACCCATACCTAAAATCACTATCTACGGCCTCACGTACCTCATTTCTAATGGCATCACACATCACACCGTGCTCAAACAATTACACCAATCTCTACTCAAAATGTCCTTATATGACCTCATCCAAACCTTAGAATCTCATCTCAAGATCTCCTAGAGGTTCTTCAATCTCTTGAGGTTTTACCCAATGACCCTACACCCATAGCCTCCATTATCACACCCCATCATATAGCCTCTCTTACCAAATTACCACCTTCATCTTCACCCCATCCTACTCACCAAGTAGCCTCCCTTAGCTTCTCAGAGGAAGAGATCGCACCACACCAAACCGATGACCCGGACCCAACCCTCTTCATCTCTATCCACATCGATGACATACGGGTATGCCATGTGATGATTGATGGGGGTGCTAGCATTAACATCATTTCATCCCATGTATTTTCTCAAATGCACATACTTGACAATTGCATGCATGAACATCCTGTCATTTTGTGTTCATTTAATGATGCTATCACCTCTACACTAGGCACCATCATCTTCCACATTCGCATGGGCCCCTGTACTATTCCAAAATTGTTTTACATATTAGAGGGGGAGTTTCAATATAACTTGTTACTTGGCAGACCCTGGATTCATGTCATGGGTTGTGTTCCTTCTACTTTGCATCAATGTGTAAAGTTTGAGCATGAAGGACATACCTATACTATCCTAGCTGATCCATCACCTTTCAAAACACTACTTTTGCTTCACCCAATGTTGTGCACATACCCATTAAGTTGTCTACCTTCACGACCACTACCGCTTCACCTACACCTCCACTTACTAGTACAGCCGCTACCTCAACCACACATACCTCCTCCATTCCTACCATTACCACAACCTCCATGGCTGACCCATTATCCTCCCAAGCTGTTAACCCCACCTCTGCATCGACCTCGACACATCACCTATTCCAACTACCTACATACCAACCACCAATCCATTAGAAGGAATTTTTCAATGCCTCACTTTGGGGGAATACCACCTATATAGTGTCAACACATTCCTTACTCCACAAGAGTATGGAAGCCTTCACCAACACCCACGTTATGATCACCGTATAGGAGAACATCTCCTGTATGGTCCTCCACACCTTCGTACTAGTCTCAACTATGGGGGATTTGATATTACCACTTACACACCCGAACCACCATCATAAACTTGCCCATTTTCCGTTGACTTCCAATCACTTACAAATTTCCATTTTGCCCAAACCTTCCTGCACGCATGATGTGCATGGAAGGATTTTGGTTTTGGATTTTACGAGAAATGCTGCCATACCATTATTCCATGTACCACCTGAAAACATAACGATGGTAGTGGTATCGGATTTCCCAAACCACCAACCAAACAGCCCATATTGAACTCATCAAGGACATTATCCCTTCTCCACCTTCTTCACCCACTCTTGCCTTCATCACCACCTTCACCGATGCGAATCGATGGATCCTAAATATATTCATCCTAACTTTTTTTTTTTCATAAACACCATTTGCTTGGGGCCTTTAACTTATCAACGTGAAGGCGAGACCCATTCCACTCTTCCCTTCCTATATCTTGAAATGTTTGATGACGATATACCTTCAATTAATGTTGTTCAATGTCGGGATGATGAATCTATACTCACCTACCATGCTGCGAAGACTCATATATTCATCAGTCGTTACCTTCGAGACGCACACCATGTTAAATGAATTGACTATCAAGATCAAAATTCATACTCGGATGACCTTTGCACATCCTAAAGATCGGTTAATCTTTAGATGGTGTTGAACAGGAAGCCATCACTTCTTTTCTCAAAGATCATAACCACGCTTTCACTTGGTCTTATGTAGACATGCCCAGTATTGACCCCACCATAGTGGTCCACAATATCATCACTGCCTCCGATGCCAAACCCATCAAAAGAACCGAGGAAAATGCACCCTTGCATTTCCCTTCTCATCAAAGAAGAACTTCAGCACCTTCTTTCTGTTTCCTTCATCTTACCCATTGATTATCCTTGTTATATTTCTAACATTGTCCCTGTCACTAAGGTGATAGGGGGACTCCACATTTTCACTGGACTCAGATGATCTCAACCTAGCCTCGCCTGAAAGATGACTTTCCCTTACCCGGTATTGACCAACTGGTTGACCTTACCACTTTGGCCATGAGATGATATCACTCATGGATGGCTTCTCGGGTTAAAATGAAATCTTACTCGCCCCTAGGATCAACACAAAACCTCATTCATCACCCCTTGGGGACCTTCTCTGCTATCAAGTCATGCCTTTCACCTTAAAAATCTTTGGTGCCACATATCAACGGGTTATGACTTACATCTTCCATGACATCATGCATCGTATACTAGAAGATTACGTGGATGATCTCTTGGCCAAATATAAGTGCTGCTCCGAGCACCTTATCATCCTCAAAACCATTTTTGACCACCTCATTAAATATTGTGTTCGCCTTCAGCCAAAGAAGTGCATCTTCATGGTCCTCTCAGGAAAACTCTTGGGCTTTATCATTTCCCTACATGGTATAGAAGTTGACCCTACTAAATTCAAGGCTATTCTCAAATGCCTCCACCCACTAACCTTAGACAACTTCGTAGCCTATAAGGTAAGTTATAGTCTATTCACCGTTTCATTTCACAATTATCGATCGGTGCCAACCATTTCATCATCTCGCTCGGAAGGATGTATCCTTTAAATGGGATGATGACTGTCACAAATTGTTTGAGGCCCTCAAATAGTACCTTCTCCAACCACCTATATGCATTCCACCTAAGGATGATAAAATTTTCTACCTATATATATTAGCTACCGATCACCCTTGGGAGCCATGCTCGTTCATTGTGATGAACAACATAGGGAACATGTAGTTTATTACATAAGCCATACTCTTTTGGACTATGAAACCCGATACACCCATCCCAAAAACTTTTCTTAGCCTTAGTTTTCATTGCCACTAAACTCCGCCATTACCTACTTAACCACAAAACCTATGTTGTGACCAACACCGACCCCTTACACTTCATGTATGCCAAACCTTATCAAAATCAGCATGCCACTTGATGGCTTATGCTTTTAGCTGACCTCAACCTTGAATTCATTCATCAAAATTCCATCAAGGGTCAGTCTATCACCGACTAGTTGGCTAATGCACCTATTTTCAAGGATCAGCCCTCTAATTTTGACTTTCCAGACGAGTCAATTACTACCCTTTCCTTGGACGAACCCCTTACCAAATGATACTCTTCTTCGATGGTTAAAAGTGTCAGCGTGGGGGTGGGGCTGGTATTATCCTCATTCCACTTGATGGTGAGCCCATGCCTTTGTCTTTCAAACTTGATTTTGAATGCACAAACAATATCACTAATTACGAAGCACTTGTATTAGGTCTCCAAGCCACCTACGCCCTCAATGTCAAATCAATTAACATCTTTCGTGATTCTCAATTGGTCATAAACCAAGTCAATGATATATACCAATGTTGTAACAAGATACTTCAAAAGTATAAACATCATGTAGACATACTTTTGACCACCTTTGACTGTTACACCCTTTAAACCATCCCACATTCAACTAACAAATTTGCAGATACCATGGCTTGCTTGGCTTCCTAAATAATTGCTTCACTGCAGATTATAAAATATTTGTCACCATACAACGACTCCAATCACCTTCTTATTTACCGCGTGAGGTTTACTCTATCGAAACCACTACCCGGACTGAGTGACCTTTTGTACAAACAATACTCTAACTATCTTTCTCTCTCCATCTTACCTCCTAATCTCACCCGTAATGGACAACGTGCCTTCCTTAAAAAGTCTCTCATTATGTCATCATGGGGGCCTCCTCTATAAGCATGGAATTTATGGTATTCTCTTACGATGCCTCATAAGTTCACAAATTCCTTATACCATTAAGGAGGTTCATGATGGTATATGTGGAGGTCATTTCGGTGGTTTTGTTGTTACTAAGCGTATTCTTTGCTAGGCTATTCTTGGTGACCGTTAACTCTAATTGTTGTGACTACATCGAATGTTGTGTAAAATGCCAAAAACATGCCAATATTCTCTCAACGGGGTTTGATCTTGTCGGAGAGATCAACCCCATTCTTCCCAGATGCCATCAATGGATCATCACTACTACCAAGTATTATAAAAAATGGGTGGAAGTCATACCATTCATCTCCATGAAAGATGAGAAAATATGTGAGTTCATTAACCACCACATCATTTGTCACTTTGGTGTTCCTCATCGCCTCATCAATGACAATGGAAAACAATTCAAAAATAAAACATTGCAAAAACTATGCGATGCCATCAACATTCAAATTAGTTTCTCATCACCTTATTACCCAAAACTAATGGCCAAGCTGAATTCACTAACAAAAACCTCAACAAAACTCTTATGAAAGTGGTTAACAATATTGGGAAGGATTGGCATATGCACATTCCTTTTATCCTATGGGCATACTTGCACTAGTAATCATGCTTCCACTATTGCCACACCATTTTCTGCGGTCCATGGTAATCTTGAGGTAGTTTTACCTATTGAAGTCCAAATTCCCTCACTCCACATTTCTCTCCATGACATGCTTAATGATGATGACTTCCATCAGGACCGTTTAACATAGCTAGATTTATTAGACGAACGTCATCTTAATACTCTTGACCACCTTCAAGTTTACCAAAAATGTATCAAACATGCCTATGACAATCATGTCCATGAATGAACCTTCCAAGTTGGTGACCTCATTACTGAAAGAAAATCAACATGTAAAAAACATAGAAAAAATAAATGTGGAAAATTTGATCCTAATTGGCTTGGACCATACATTGTGACTCATACTTACGGATCGGTGCTTATCGTTTATCTTCACTTGATGGTAAACCCGAACTGAGCCCCCTTAATTCCTTGCATCTTCGACCATTATATTATTAAATTTTAGTCCTACATCACTTTTTGTCTCTTACCATGTTCATCCCTTGAGCGCTATCCACTTCATACACCTCACCAACGATTAAAAAGAATCATGTGAGTACCCATCCCTTGTTATCTTCTCTTGAATATGTGTACCATGGCACTACACATAGCGGGATTCTCATGGATACTTTTTGTCTACCTTTAGATGAGATCCATGGTCGTTTCACCTTTCATTTTGCATGAGAGTCCTATTCTCTACCCTAGTCTTGTCCATGACTTCAAATCCCTCACATAGGATACAACTGCTGAGTCAAAATTCCACTCAAAAGATGACTCCCTCAAAAGGACATCTTCCTCTCAACAATTGCTGCTATAAATAGACTTCTCCTTGAAGGATAGCTATGTAAATCTCTTAAAAAAAAACACAAGAGCAACCGAAGCTTCCCACATTGATCAACTTTACGAAGACCTCAAGGAGTTAAATTCCTCATCCCATATAGACTTCTTTCATCAAGCAATATATCTCACATACAAGTCAACACAGAAAAAAATTTAGTCATGGACTTGCCCATTATGACCTTGGATCTCTTGCCCAAATAGCATGCTACCTCATACCATACAAAATTACCCAATTTTCACCCTTCAAACCATACCCACTCCCATTTCCCACTACCTCAAGGGACTTCTTAGAAACTAGGACATTTGGTGATCATGTGACTACTTTGCACCATAGAACAATCAATCATGCAATGTCTTTAGGGTCTTACATTCATCACCTCTTTCAAGGTGTGATCTACTCGGTATGATCCTCGCCAATCAGGTGGCTTTATTTCCCCCTCTTCTCTTTTAGCTATCCTTGTTTACATTTTGATTACCTTATACAGGACTTGGTCCTCGATACTTACTTTTGGGGTAATCTATCTTCTTCTTTTCCCACAATCAACATCACCTATATCACTTTACCTCTAACCAACCCACACCTAACAAACCTAAACCCACACCATACCTAAAACCTACCACCTCATTTTCACACCCTCTCATATTCTTCCCTAGCTTATGGGAGAACTACATCGGTTTGATGGCCCTTTTTCCGGGACTATGTAGGCAGCACTCTGAGGGCATGGGGCCCTTGGAGGTTAGCTCGACCATCATCATCATCATCATCATCACCACTTTCCTTACCTTTTCCCATTCACACCCATTCACCTCTCACCATTTGCTACCTGTTCCAGTCACATCCTACTCTAGTTCGTTGCCAATTTATCATCAAATAAGTGGCAATTAATACATCTTTACAACATTCATTTCATCACATTTACCACAATCATACATCATACCAACATGATCCATATTACCATACATAGCACAAATTCAACCACAACATTTCCATATCATCATTTTTCTTTGCCATCATAGCAAATACTTGAGAAATCAACTCAACCATGCCTAACACCAACCTGACTCAACCATACCTATGAACCGACTCGATTCATGCCTAAACTAACTTGACTCAACCATGCTTAAACCCGACTCAAACCATACCTAACAAAACCTAACTCAACCATGCCTAAAACCCGACTTGATCCATGCCTAAAACCCCGACTCGAACTATGCCTAAATAACCTAACTCAACCATGCCTAAACCGACTGACTCAATCCATACCTAAACCGACCGACTCAATCCATGCCTAAACCAACTCCGACTCGATCCATGCCTAAACCAACCTACTCCATCTTGCCTAACTCACCTAATTTCTGTCCATATCAAAACAACAAAACAAAAATCTCATCAACGCACCAATAAATTGAAAATCTCATCACCACATCAACAAATCAAGAAATAAAATGTATCTCATCATATAAATAAATGTGTATCTCAATACAATATACATGGCTATCTCATCATGTCCATCATCTCAAAATCATTTCCACATATTGATCGGTATCATATACAATAAAATAATGAAATAATACAAAATCTCTTCAGCGCGCAGGCGGTATATATACAAAAATATCTCATACATCCTCACTGTCTTTGGCACGTAGGCTGGTATGTATCACAAAAATGACTATCATACATCAAATGTCAAAAGCCTCATATCAGGCATCTCGGTAGATATCCTCCATCTCCGTATCACCTATACCCTCTGCCTCCTGGGTCCTTGCTGGCACCTCAACTGGAGCTGGTCTTCATGCGGTGGTAGCCTCTGCCTGCTCTGGCCTAAGAGCTCAATGTCCCCTTTACTCTCCACACTATGAGTGTGGGATATTGTCCTCTCACTGACACACACTGTTGTGCCTTGTAATTAGTATAGGATATGAAGTCTATCTTGGCTGCCATCAGCTGGTCTTGGTAGTATCTAGCCTCACATAGGGCATCCCGTAACTTAGATATAGGCATGGTCTGTGGTGGTCCCATAGGTCTTGGCCCTGTACCTATCCTACGGGACCCTTTCCTAGTCCTCGCTTGTGAATGGAACCCGGTCCCCAGTGCTTAAGGTTGTGCCCCTACCCCTATGCCTATATCTGGGCCTGTAAGACCCCAATCTATGCCTAGGTTGTGGCCAACTTTCTGTGAAAACTTGCCACCTGACCATCACCCTCCTCTCCATCTCCATCTCCTCCACTAGCCATCTAGGCCTGTAGACTGACCACCTATACATGTAGCTCTGCTACCTCTACCTTAGAGCTCTCTAGCTGTGTCTGCAGTATACCCAACTGGGTAATCAGAGTAGCCACCTACCTCGTAAGGCATCTCTCTACACCGTGATGGTGGCTAGATCTGGATTCCTGGTCTAGGTGGTATGGCTCGTAAATGAGCCACCCACCACTATCTATACTCGTGTTTACACCCAACATCATCTATCATTTATTCCACTACCTACTCCTCCTACCCTGTGGGCACTATAGGTTATGGTAGAGGTAAGGGCCTCTCCACGTCATCTCTCTGGTACTGTGGGAAGGGTAGAGGTACATCTTGTAATATCCCAAACTGCCACCAGACTTTGTCCACCGAGATCATCTCATGCTCCCCAACACGATAACCCTATATCCATCTCACCAGCTAGAGCTCAGCTAGCTCCTCATGCATATGCCTATATGAGGGGAATCCCACATACGACCTCCAGATAATGTCCACTTGACAACCCCTCTAGTAATGGATGGAAATAGGCCACATCATGTGTGGGCCTCCTTAATATCCACTCTCCAATAGCCAACACCCATCTCTTATACCCTAACCACACAAATCTTGGTGGGAATGCATCTACTCGGGGCATCCCTATAGGCCACACACAAACTATGTGCTCATAAGCCCAACAATGCAGTAAAAATGTATAGTATAGGTTGAACCTATGTAGTCCCATATGCCCATAACTCCCTATCTGAAGCTACACCAAGAATTTTGGTGCCCAGGAAAAGCGGGTCTCCTCTACCATCATGTCATGAAGTACCCCCATTAATGATCAGGGAAAATGTCCACCCTTTGCATTGGGAAGTGTGAAGCAACACACTACCTCCATCAAAAGAACCACTAGCCTCATCTCCTCCAGATGGGCTAGGTACATCTCTCCATATCGAATGTTGGCACTATGGAATGTCAGCTTGGCCATCCCCTCTCCAAACAGTCAAGCATCAGCTCCTCCGAGGCCTCGGAGGAGATAGAATAGACCTATGTACCCAATATGGGTAGTCGTAGAATCCAAAACACGTCCTCCAGGGTGACAATGATCTCACCCATCGGTAAGTGGAACGTGTTGGCTGTAGAATCCTATCTATCGATGAGTGAGACCATCAAATTGGGTTGTTGGACTACATGTTGATAGTGACAAACCCCACTCAAGCCCACTACCTCCACATGTTGCAGCTCCTTAGGGGTCGCTGCACCATGCACTATCACAAGTAGGGGTGGAACCTTGTCCCGCATGCGTAGCTGATCTCTCCCCTACATCTAATACAAAAATACATTAATCTACATTTATCATACCCATACTCACCTATTATTATTTTCCCGCACCCTATTTTCACCCTACCCATCTCAACCACCTAGCCCACATCACTTTTGGACCATTGTTCCCCAAAACCCGATCGGTGTCGGTTCCCTTTAACCAACCCTAGTCACCCCTTTACCGACATCGGTCACTTGTTTGGTGACCGATACCGATTCAACCTTATCGACATCAGCCAAACTTGATTGATTCCATCCAACATCATCGCGTAAAACCTCAAAGCCCTAAAACCCCCTTTCTCAAAAGCCTACCCCCTTTACCCCTTTTACTCGCACCTACAATGACCTTAACTATCCTTGCACCTCAACCCACCCCCTATCCCATTTATTACCCCCATTAGTCTTTTTACCCACTTTTCCCCTCATTCCCAACTTTTAATCTTTTCCCCACCCCCAAAAATAAAAAACACAAATACCAACCACCAACAATCTATCAATCATCTAACCTATCTACTCAACTACAACAAAAGTTAGACGCTTACCTCATCCCATTTGCCGCGACGTCTCGATGGCACGTCCTAGCCACTACATTGGTGGCCTTCCCGATCCCTCTTCGGCCTCTGCCATCACCAAATCACTACCCACAACCAAATCAAATCACTCACACTGATCCTCTGGACCCGCTTCTCACCAACCAATCACCCGTCATTCACATCGCCAACTCAATACTTCATTCCGTCTGGACACTTTTCTCTCTTTCCTCTCTTTTTTTGTCATTTTCTCAATTAGCTAAATGACAAATGAATAATAAAACACACGGATTTTTTATTTTTCTAACCAACCCGACCTAACCAACACTTTGGTTTACCCTTTAACTACATCATTCTTTAGCCCTACCTTACTATGGTTAGCTGCCCTAAACCAATGGTAATTACCCTTGACTAGCATTGGTCACCCTATCTAGCACCAAACCCAACATTTTACTCTATTACCCTACCTATCCCTCCTTTACCCTGACCATTTACCCTTTACCCTTTACCCTGATCATTTACCCCACCTCACCTTTACCCAACCCATTTACCCCACCTTTCCTGACCTCATCATTTACCCAACCCATTTACCTCACCTTTCCTAACCTCATCATTTACTACCTCCCTTTATCCACCTTTGGGGACCCCTTATTTTACCCATACCTCAGCCCTACCCATGCCATGACCTAGATCTTTAGACCTGGACCATCACTAGTGACATTTTCCCTCATGTGTTTGCTATACCTTGCGGCATTGTTACTTGTGTTGATTGACCTAATGACCTTACCTAGCCTATTTTCGTGATTGTTTATCCTGACCCTACCTTTGGTGTACCAAAACATACCTAAATGTTCCTACACCTAACCTACGTTGTGTTTCCTGACCATATCCTATACCTTGGATACCGGAATCACTTCAACCTTGTTTGGATAAACCTATCGACCTTAGATGATGTAGAGTTTTCCTGCTCTTCAACCTGGTAGCGTGTTGTAGTTTATACGTGTGCGTGCATTTGACTATTGCTACCTTTGACCCTAACCCATTACCTAGCTTACCCAAGTAGACCTTGTTCCTTTTTCCCCTATTACCCACCTTCCCCTTTCTCACATTTACCTTTTATCAAACCACTCACCACTTCTACCTTCAGCCTCATCAGTTCTTGGTTTGAGGTGGATCACCTTCACCCACACCAGGGCAACTACATCTTATTTTTTGTTAACGACGCTTACCAATACAATCTATGCAACAAAAAGGGGAAAAATGTACACACTAAAATTAGGTAACATTCCCTTTGGTCCTCGAAAAATAAATACCCTTCATCACATTAACCTAGCCATGGCCCTCTTCACCCCACTCGATATTAATTTAATTAAATTAAATCATTATCCTCACCATATTTATTATTTAAATATCTTAATTTAGATAATATCTACACATGCACCTCACTGACACCTCGTCAAGCCAACTCACCCTAAGACCTATTCTTAGTAAGTTGTCATAACTAACTAGGACCTACCCAAACCCTAAAGATCAATGCCTACATTCTCTCTAACAACATTCCAACATGCTTACAAGAATCTCCCAATTTAATCTGTGGGTTAACGACACAAGATCTCGAGAAAATCATGAGGATCTCCATAGTTTAGTAAACATAGGAAATCCCTCCTTGATCGATGTTGTCTACCCCTCACCGTCATTTGGTTAAGCCGTAACCACCATCGTCCACCTTTAAACCCCTTAAACAACCTTATTTCGAAAGGTTGGTGAAAATTAGCACATCCCTGAGAGATATCACATCTTCTGAGATCAAATTCTAGTAAGAACACACATGCAAGGAAGGAGATCAAGCATTTTCTCCTACACAGCCATCCGACACTCACCCCCAACACTGATTTGAGTCAATCAAGCAAAAAGGAATACACATGTGGTAAATATAGAATATTTATAGCATTAGGTGATCCTCAGCAGTCTTCAACCTCTCACCAGCACCTTCATCCATCACTCACAGGCACCCAGGACTAGAATCCAAGTAAGTAAAACATTATACCCCTCTGGTTCATTTCATTTCATCATTATATCATCACCTTTTGTTCTCTCAGCCACCCATAGACCTCCATTAACACTCACCTCTCCACTTACCCATTAAAACCTCACCAAATCCCACCCAAATCACCCAATACCTCATTCCGACCAACCAAAGTCCTTTGTGCAATCATAAAGGAGACCCAAAACTCATTCTGTGGCATTCCCAGTTTTCCACAGTAATTAGTACCGGTTACACCCAACCGCTGTCGGTCACCTCTAACCGGCATTGGTCTCTATATTTTCCCATAAAACCTAGAACAATGACCTATCCACCTAATTCTACACCACCCCCATTCACCCGTGATCTACCTGAGATCTCTGTCAGACTGCAGAGATCCAAAACTAGTTATTTGACCTTTGGATCCTATTCTAACCTAGCCTGTTAGATCATATCTTTCTTATTGTGTTTTAAGTGATATACCTAAATCATTTCAAATTACAATAGGATTTACTTTATTACCCATATTAAATTATTTTAAATAATGGAATGACAGCTTATCTAGGGAGTATCACACTTCTTGGATCTATCACACGTTAGGTAGTTCACTACACATATTTTTTAACTCTTTTTGGTGGTCTTGCTTTTCATTACAGGTAGTTCCTCCTAGCCAAAAGGAAGTTATTACAATCAGTTGTGGATTCAGAAGTCATACGCGTGCAACAACCCAATAACAATAATTTCAACAGTATTCCTCCTATGCCCATTACCTTATTTGTTTTGTCAATACTTCAAAGAAGCATCCAAAAATTAGTTGAAACACTTAGTTAATGGTAAATGGGAATAAATAAGGCCATTAGGTTGGTGAGATAAATGAACCATCCTATCTAGCATTAATGATTTTTGAGAATTGTTCTAAACCACCTTGGGGAAATACACCATATTTGGAAAAGAGTTTTGGTTTCATTTTTACTCCTTGTATTTTTATATCTCTAGATTTTCATGTTGAGATTGGGAGTGTTTGATCTGGTTTCAAATTTTTTGTTGTAGTGCCAACTTCCATTTGGCACCTTTTATTACCGATCATGATACTGTAGACTATATGATGAACATTTTAATAGTTTTGATTTAGTATGGTGTTAGATGTCAGATCCTAGATTATTGTTGAATTTGATTATATATAATGCATGGTGATTATTAGAGACACTCATATGTGGATGATGATATACTATTGACATGGATGTTTAATGGAAGTTATTCAGACAAGTGATTTTTGGAGATTATGAGTAAACCTAGAAAGGGGAAATTATTTGATGATGATATAATTGTTGAATAAATTTACAAATGATATAGTTGTTACTTTGATGTTACTGATACATATTGTGAGTGATTTTGTTAAATTGCCTTGATGTTGTTGTGATTCACATACTTAGATGATTTTTGATTATTTTATATATTCATTTTGGACGTTCTGATATGGCCACAAGGCCGAAGGAGGTATTTGTATTTTGTAGGTTAAATATATCACAACAAAACATTAGGGATTGGAGACCAACCAAAATGGAATTCTAGGTGAATTCAACATGGTCACCATGACAACGTGTTTTGTGTGTGTTGTTTTGTTAGGGATTTCCATGGGGGGAATCACCTTTAAATGTGACCATGGGTTTGTATATTTTATTAATGTGGTTACTTTTTATTATTGTTGTATGTGTTTTATTAGTGATGTGTTTCCTTTCTTTATTTAATTATGTTGTGGAAAATTAATGTGAGAAAACATATGGTTAAAAGATAAATAAATCAAATTGGGATATGGGAAAATAATTATAGAAGTTGTTGTCTTTGTAATAAATTTGTAAGTGATGTGTAAGTTGTGTAAGAGCTTGTGTAAGTCTAATTTTGGAGTATGAAACACTCCACCTCCATGGAAATTCGAATTTGTCCTTGGGGGCTATTTTTGGAGGCTTGTGGGACAAGTAAAACTTGTCCCATACCTCTCAATTTAATTTACCAACTATGCCTATGGTTGGAGGACTGATTTTAGACATTTTTAATGTATTTTATTAATCATGTTGCATTGTTTTGATTGCACTCTCTTACATTTTATTTAATTTTCAGTCCTTTGGGGTGTGGGATTTTTGGAGTGTGCAAGTAGATTTTGGAATTTGACTTTAGTGTTGGAATTGAGGATGTGTGATGTGGCATCCTACATGGATCCACATCATCCCCTTCTCTTCTCTTTTCTATATAATGAAAACTCTTGGCTTGTTTTTGGGGTTGAAGCATTTTGTATGTAAGCTTGGGGCACATTTTTTTCTTGTGTTTGGAGCTCTTACCTTGGAGCAGCTTGGGTGAAGTTTTTTCTTGGTTGTTGAACCTTTTTGCATTCTTCCTTGGGGGCGCATTTTCTTGTTGGAGCTCTTGTTTTTGGAGGAAGTTTTGGAGAAAGATTTGCATGCTTGTGAGTTGCTATTTTGGACTGTATTTTGACATTCAAAGCTTGTTGTGTGGAGAAAATCCTTCCATGGGGAGGTAGGAGTTTATTCCTTCTTTTATTGCTGTCATTTATTTCTTGTGTTGTTGTGAATGGTGAATGTTTTGCATGTTTTATGGGCTGTTTGGGTAGACTACCATAGGAATGGTGTAGGATAAGGATATAGGCAATCCATGTGGGGGCATAAGGAATGCCATTGGCATTAAAAAAATTGAGGAGTTTTGGGTTTGGGATCCACCATGGAAAATAAATAGCTTGCATTTCTTACTCTTGGGGGGATAAGGGATAAACTTTGGGGGCATAAGGAGGGGTTGGGAGATATAAGGTTTATGGGGTATGATATGTTATATTGGTGGTATGATTATAGGTGGATGTCCAATTCCAAATTTGGAGGCATAAATAGCTTCCCCCATAGTCCTTTCTCCTTTGGCTTGCAAGATCAAGCTTGAGTTCTATTTTGAAATGATTTTAAATGCAGTTGTGAACTGTTGTTTTTGTGTTGAATTGTGTTTTTTTAAAGGAAATGTGTATGTGAAAGAATGTTATGTGTGGGAGCCAGTTTGTTGCCATGGTTGAATTACACCTTCTATTGTATCTTGGTTGGGGCTCAGGGGCCAATGATGAAGGAAGGATTCTCCTTTCATTGGATATCTTGGTTGGGTGGAGAGCGTTTCCTTTCCCCTTCTTTTGTTGTGATCAAATTGGAAGAAAATGGAAGTTGCATGCTGCTATTTTTACGCAAGAGAAATGTACAGTTTGACAATCCCTTGTGGAAACCCATTCCTTTGTAATCCTTTCCCACATGATGTGGATGAAATTGTAATAGTTATGTTATGGAGAAATGATGTTGTAATTGATTATGAAGTTATATATTTGAAATGTGAAAGACACTTGCATTTTGTTCTGTACATTGAGAAAGAAAGAGAATTCTGTTATTATTTTCCAACATTGAAAGATGTAAGTTGTATAATTGAAGTCAATAGAGGATTGCAAATTCATCTCTCATTCCATTGTTGTTATTGCATTTGAACAACAAACTGTGATGAAATTGGAGTATCGAATTGTGATTGGAATCCTTGTTGTTTGGAAAATGTAAAAAGGATAAAAACTTAAGTCTACCATGGATTGAATTCAATGTTTCTTTGTATGGAAAAATGAAATAATTAAATCTCTAGTCTAAAGGAATAAATGGTAATTAAATCCCTGAAGAAATTGACCTCTACCTTAAATTTAAAATTGGTAATAATTCATTTAAAATGCACAGTTCAGACCTGCACTTGATAATCCACTAGAAAATGATATAATATAGCATGCTAAGACATCAAGGAACTCAATCCAACAAAGGAAACACTTAGGGAAACAATTAAAACATTGCAGAATTGAGCTCAATCTCTTCCTCAACCGTTTTCTATCTTTTGTTGAGAAATTCAATTTTGAATCAATTGAACAAATCAACTTCTCTAAAACACTTTAAACCCTCCCTAGATCAATTCTCCATGTCTTTTGGCATGTTGAGTGATGGAGGAGATCTAATTTAGTCAAATTGAAAAGTTAAAAATTGCCAGTTTGCCAATTAAAATCCTGCAAATGATTTTTATAAAATTGACTCTTTAAAAATTATTAAAAAATTTTAATTTATGATTTTTGTGCAAATAGGGCATCGAGAGCTTTGCAAAAAGTCCTCGTTTCCCCAAAATTGATATTTCTAGCTCAAGTTATGGCACTTTGAATTTTTTGTGCCTTGGAAGGAAAATTTTCCCTGGCAGGCCTGCAACCCAAAAATTTCCCGTCGAATTGCCTTAGAAAATATTTTGAAAATTTTGACTTGGGAAAATTTTCATCTTTTCCTCCACTGGCCCGCAGCCAATCAGAGGCTGCCACGTGTCCTCCAGGGGCTGAGGCGAGGCGTGCAGATTTTCTTCACCCTTAAACCTTTTGAAATTTTTGGAAAATTTTCACTTTTACCTCCGCCGGCCTGCAACCAACCAGAGGGTGCCATGTGTCCCCTTGTGGCTACAATGGGGGCATGCATTTCCTTTTGGACTTAACTTTTAAAATTTTTTTGGAAAAATTCCCATTTTGACCTGCTGGCCCGCGACCAATGAAAGTGTGCCACATGGCACTCTGGGGTGGCGGCGGGTAGGGCGGATTTTTGTTTTTTCCTTTGGGTAAAAATTATCAATTTTATCCCATAACCTACTTCTTTGCCTTCCTCTCAGAATCTATCGCTTAGCGGGTGCGCAAACCCATACACTTCTTTCTCCCTTTTTCCCCTTTGTGGTGCAAAGCGCTAAATCCACCCGCCACCCCGCCCTTCCCTTCTCCCTTCTCCGCTCGGCACTAGGACTCGACACATGTCCCCTGGGACCTATGGGGTGCAGTGTTTTGTTCCTTTGAGCCATGCATTGGGAAAATTTCCCAATGCCGCCCTGCGCGACCCGCCAACCCGCCCTAGGCACATTCCCCCTCCTCTTGCCACGTGTCCCTCTAGGGAAAATTTTCCCTAGAAACTCCACCCACTCATAACTTGAGTTCTGTAAGGAGTTAGAAGGACTTCTTTATATCACGAAAGGTGAGAAAATTTCCTATCCATTGGGAATGGTTTAGGGAAATTTTGGGAGTGTTATGTAGGAGAAAAATCTAGTTGAATCTCTAAGCCTATTTGAGAGCAGGCATGGGGGTAAGATTACTCCTTGAACCTAACTAAAACATGTAACCCTAAAATTTGAACCTTGTTATAAGTTAATAAAGGAAACTTATGTTTTGGTAAACAAGATTTGTTCTGGAACCTATTAGTGAAAATTAATGTCTTGCAACTTAGTTGTAGACACTTCAAATCAAAAAAATAAATTATCCCATAATTTTCTAGCTAACCCTAGGTTGTTTCTTTGGTCTCAAGTGGTTGTTTAAATGGGCACTACAGTTTGGTATCAGAGCAGTGGTTCAAAATCTTGGACCATTGGGCACACTAGAAAACCTGAGACATGAACTATAAACCTAGCACACTCGTAAATCTAGAAAACAACCTTGTTGAAAATTGAAGAAGAAATAAGTATGAAGAAATATTACATTACTTTGTTCATTTGAACTGCCAGAATTAAAATCATAATAAAAATGACAAGTTGTTTGAGTTGTTGTGCTTGCTTAGTAACATTTTGTCTGAACCTGGGGTAACTAAGAATGTTGGATTAAATTGATTTTTGGTGAACTTCTAGTATAATGGAAAAACTTGGTTCCCTTTTGAAAACGTGTTGTTTTACAAGTCCCAAAACATGATTTAATTGTATGATACATTAAGCCCTTTGTTGAGACCCTTACTTATGGGAGTTGTTAGAATGATGAGTTGTATGATGTGATCCTTGTGGTTGGACAGTAGTGGTTGTGTTTTGGGTCGGAAGAGCTAATTAGAAGTTGTTTAGAGCTTCCTTCCTTGAGTGGTTAAGAAAGAGGGTTTGGTTGTCAGTTTTCCATGTTGTTACCCATATGAGAGGGTGGACACTAAGTATGGGTGTCTTCTAGGACCCAATCATGTGTATGTGTTCTTGGAACTAACCTCAAGGTAGAGTACCCCTATTGGCGGCCATGAAGGGCTGCGAGTGAATGTGGTGTTTACTTTTGTGTTTTACATTCGTAATCTTGTGTATTTTATCAAGGACCAACATCTTATTTTATGATTGGATTGAAGAAGCTCTAAGGATATTTTATTTATTTATAATTTTTGCAAGAATTTTCAAACTTTGCAATGCGAGCTACTTAGCCACTTTTATTGATTGCTGATATTTCTTGGACTTCATTTGATTGATGAATCAGAGCTCATGATGTTGTTGGCTACTTGGGTAAATGTTACGTGGTTCCCTTCTTGCATTTTGTTAAGCTAGTTCTATGGTTCATGTATGGTGACAATTATCATATGGGGTACACCTGGGTGTCTCAAATGTCCTTCTAGATTCTTAAAAGGCATGCCTTGGTTATGGATGCATGGAACCTTGAGTGTGTTTAAGGTCTTAGAAAGCAACCCTTTTTGTTGCTTAACCTTTCTTGAAAGAAATTTTGATGTGTAGTGTGTTCTAGAGGGTAGTCTGACAATGGTAGTGGTGATTCTATTTCAATCTGGTAAGGGCTTGACACTTGTCAAAGTAGAAGTGTTTAGTTATGGGATTTAGATTTTGTTAGGATCGGATTGCCTTTGGTTGACTGTAAATGCTACTTTGGAAAAGTGTTTGTTTTGATAGTGAATTTTCATCGATGGCATGTTAAATTGTATCTTGGGTTCCTAGTTGCATCATAGAAAGTTTTGACTCATGGAATGTATGCATATTGGTAATTATGGATAGATTTAAGCCTTTCAGGAAGTGTGTTTATTTAAGTGTACTTGTTTTTCTCTCTTGACTTATAAATAAGTTTACCCTTACCTTAAATTTCCTTTACTATGAATAACATTCTATGACCTATTAATCCTTGGGTTACTTGGAAACACTTATGGATGCTTTGGGTCTTTTGGATCTTTCTCTTATAAATGTTAGTTTGGTAAATTATTTGGTTGCCCCATTGCATTGGATGCCTTTTAGTGTGGATGTGGTTCCTTGGAGTAAAGTTGCATTGTCATCTAGTTGCTTGGCTGGTGTTATCTTGTGGGGACATGAGTATTGATTGGAAAACCTTCTTTGGTTATTAGGGGAGTAAAATGTTACCATCCTAAACCACAATTTTTTTTTGTTAAACCTTAATAGATTCGTAAAAGTAAGATTATACCTCTTTAATGAGCCTTTCTTGAAAATTTATTGTGAGACTTGTGGAGACCCACTATGAATGTTTGATGATGCTTGAAATTATTTGGTGAATTTTTGAAATATTGGTGTGATTCATGTTGGTTCATTGTTTCCTAAGTTCTTACAAAAATTAATAATATTTTTTCTATGTTGAATGTCTCTTGTTCCTTTATAATCAAAATGTGGTGTGTTGATTTGTATAGATCCTTCCCATGAAATTAATTTTGTGATGTGTTTGAACCGTCATTCTCATTAAAATTTGATTGATAAGATGACTCAACCAAAAACACCATAAAACTATAATTAAGGAGATTTGACCTTGGAACTTAATTGGAGGAAAGAAAAAGGGAAGTGATCCTTGTTATACCCTTGGTAGATTAATAGAAGAAATAAAAACTATGTACAAGAATAGAAGGAAATCTTGTCCATCCACCTTCCTTGCAATTAAAATAAATTCTCTTTTCCTATACAAAATGGTAAGACATCATGCCCACCTTAGTGGTGCTCTTTATAACATAAATTGATGATTTCATAATAGAAGGAAGTTTGTAACTAAGGAAGTATGAAAGGAATGTTCTTATCAAGCAAAGCTATAAATTTTGAATTAATAAGTTGATTTATAAAATGGGTAAAATTTATGTGTATTGAGTGTAATACATAGTGGAACCTGTATTTCTGTCACCTACCTAAATTGTGAAACACCCGGTGGATAGTAATGTGTTCTAGTTGCTTATTACTCCTTGTCCATAGATGTATGTGTTGTTCTTGTGGGAGATTTGGGTCATCACACCCTTATCATCCTATAGCTTGATGGATGTGAGTTGTGGTCCTTTTGGATTGAGACCTATCTGTTGTTTGAGAAGCAACCTCCTTGCGTGTTATCTTGTCCTTGGAGACCTAAGTATTGTAATTTTAAGGAAACATATGTTAAGGATATAAAATAACTTTGGGAAGTCTTCTTTTCTTCATATTTTCTTGGGTCACCTTGTTGTTGTAGCCCTTTTTCCCATTAATATGGAAAGTGCAAGATGATTTTATTCACCCTTGGATTTGATTGGACCCCGTGTTACTTTCTCTTCTCCCTAGCAACCTTGAATGGTCCTTGGTGTTTCTTGTGCTCTCTTTATGGTTATTTTGAGCTTGAGTAGGAAATAAGATAAATAGTCCCCATTGTGATATAAGGTATGGTACTTGTATTGTTATGTTAGTTGCTAAGGGAGATATAAATATATGTACATGTTTTCTTTGGCTAGATGGATGACTTCTCTAGTTTGGTTGTTTGGTGTTCTCGATTCGTAAAACAAAAGTGTAAAAAAATCAGACTATAGGAAAACCTTGTGGTCTTGACTTTGCTTGCATTACCATGAAAATTTAATTGTGCCCTCTCAAGTTACAGAAGTTCTTTCCTTGAATAGTTCCTTGATTGTAAATGTTATACTTGATTTAGGTGTCCTTGTTGATTAACCTCATCTTGTATGACCTCAAATTGTGGACCTTGAGTAGACTTGTCCTCGTGCAAATTTGGTCATAGTTGATTTTGCTAGCCTTGTCTAGGCAACGAACCTTGAAATCATGGCTTAATCATGTAGGAACCTTAACTTTTATTAATGTGGTAGGTGTATCAATGAGAAACTGTGTGGTCATCTTGAGTTTATGTTAATTCTCCCTATAATTCTCTTACTTGGTGGTTACTCTTAATAGTCTTTTGGAACTCTTCTCGTCATATTGTTATGTGTTGTATCTTGTTTGATAGAGTAAAGTTACTCCTTAGGTTTAAATACTCATAGCCTTGCATGCAAAAATTTTAGAACTCATCCCTTAAAATTTCCCTTCTTCTTGTTAAATTACATTGGGCCAAACTGGAGTTCGGTAGCTCCATAATTGTTTGAAGCAAGAAATCCCATAATGGGAGTGATCCTTTTTCTGTTACAGTTATTCCTATCTCTCTTTCCTATGACTTCCAGGAGGAAGTCAAGTCTAAGGGGAGGGGGATGTAGTGCCCACTTCCCTTTGGCACCTTTTATTACCAATCATGATACTGTAGACTATATGATGAACATTTTAATAGTTTTGATTTAGTATGGTGTTAGATGTCAGATCCTAGATTATTGTTGAATCTGATTATATATAATGCATGGTGATTATTAGAGACACTCATATGTGGATGATGATATACTATTGACATGGATGTTTAATGGAAGTTATTCGAGACAGTGATTTTTGGAGATTATGAGTAAACCTAGAAAGGGGAAATTATTTGATGATGATATAATTGTTGAATAAATTTACAAATGATATAGTTGTTACTTTGATGTTGCTGATACATATTGTGAGTGATTTTGTTAAATTTCCTTGATGTTGTTGTGATTCACATACTTAGATGATTTTTTGATTATTTTATATATTCATTTTGGACGTTCTGATATGGCCACGAGGCCGAAGGAGGTATTTGTATTTTGCAGGTTAAATATATCACAACAAAACATCGGGGATCGAGAGACCAACCAAAATGGAATTCTAGGTGAATTCAACACGGTCACCATGGCAACGTGTTTTGTGTGTGTTGTTTTGTTAGGGATTTCCATGGGGGAATCACCTTTAAATGTGACCATGGGTTTGTATATTTTATTAATGTGGTTACTTTTTATTATTGTTGTATGTGTTTTATTAGTGATGTGTTTCCTTTCTTTATTTAATTATGTTGTGGAAAATTAATGTGAGAAAACATATGGTTAAAAGATAAATAAATCAAATTGGGATATGGGAAAATAATTATAGAAGTTGTTGTCTTTGTAATAAATTTGTAAGTGATGTGTAAGTTGTGTAAGAGCTTGTGTAAGTCTGATTTTGGAGTATGAAACACTCCACCTCCATGGAAATTCGAATTTGTCCTTGGGGATGTTTTGGAGGCTTGTGGGACAAGTAAAACTTGTCCCATACCTCTCAATTTAATTTACCAACTATGCCTATGGTTGGAGGACTGATTTTAGACATTTTTAATGTATTTTATTAATCATGTTGCATTGTTTTGATTGCACTCTCTTACATTTTATTTAATTTTCAGTCCTTTGGGGTGTGGGATTTTTGGAGTGTGCAAGTAGATTGTCATATTTTGACCCACCTCTTTATTGTGCATTGGAGTTTGGAATTTGACTTTAGTGTTGGAATTGAGGATGTGTGATGTGGCATCCTACATGGATCCACATCATCCCCTTCTCTTCTCTTTTCTATATAATGAAAACTCTTGGCTTGTTTTTGGGGGTTGAAGCATTTTGTATGTAAGCTTGGGGCACATTTTTTTCTTGTGTTTGGAGCTCTTACCTTGGAGCAGCTTGGGTGAAGTTTTTGCTTGGTTGTTGAACCTTTTTGCATTCTTCCTTGGGGGCGCATTTTCTTGTTGGAGCTCTTGTTTTTGGAGGAAGTTTTGGAGAAAGATTTGCATGCTTGTGAGTTGCTATTTTGGACTGTATTTTTGACATTCAAAGCTTGTGTGGAGAAAATCCTTCCATGGGGAGGTAGGAGTTTATTCCTTCTTTTATTGCTGTCATTTATTTCTTGTGTTGTTGTGAATGGTGAATGTTTTGCATGTTTTATGGGCTGTTTGGGTAGACTGCCATAGGAATGGTGTAGGAGAAGGCTATGGGGAATCCATGTGGGGGGGCATAAGGGAATGCCATTGGCATCAAAAATTTTGTGGAGGGAGTTTTGGGTTTGGGATCCACCATGGAAAAGAAATAGCTTGCATTTCTTACTCTTGGGGGGGCATAAGGGATAAACTTTGGGGGGGGCATAAGGAGGGGTTGGGAGATATAAGGTTTATGGGGTATGATATGTTATATTGGTGGTATGATTATAGGTGGATGCCCAATTCCCAATTGGGAGGCATAAGTAGCTTCCCCCATAGTCCTTGCTCCTTTGGCTTGCAAGATCAAGCCTGAGTTCTGTTTTGAAATGATTTTAAATGCAGTTGTGAACTGTTGTTTTTGTGTTGAATTATGTTTTTTTAAAAAGGAAATGTGTATGTGAAAGAATGTTGTGTGTGGGAGCTAGTTTGTTGCCATGGTTGAATTGCACCTTCTATTGTATCTTGGTTAGGGCTCAGGGGCCAATGATGAAGGAAGGATTCTCCTTTCATTGGATATCTTGGTTGGGTGGAGAGCATTGCCTTTCACCCTTAAACCTTTTGAAAAAATTTGGAAATTTTTCACTTTTACCTCCACCGGCCCGCAGCCAACCAGAGGGTGCCACATGTCCCCTTGTGGCTACAGCAGAGACACACATTTCCTTTTGGACTTAACTTTTAAAAAAATTTGGAAAAATTCCCATTTTGACCCTGCTGGCCCGCGGCCAATGAAAGCATGCCACGTGGCACTATGGGGTGGCGATAGGTACGCTGGAAGACCCTTGATTTTATTTTATTTTTTTGGCCTTTGGGGAAAAATTCTCAATTTTCTCCTACAGCCCACTTCTCTACCTTCCTCTCAAACTCTTTCCCTTAGCGGTACACGAACACGCACACTTCTTTCTCCCTTTTTTCCCTTCATGGCGCAAAGTGCTAAATCCACCCACCGCCCCACCCTTCCCTTCTCCCTTCTCTACTCGGTGCCAAGACTTGACATGTGTCCCCTAGGGACCCACGAGGGGTGCAGAGTGTTTTGTGCCTTTGAGCCATGCATTGGGAAAATTTCCCAATGCCGCCCCACGACACTGTCAACCCACCCTAGGCGCATTCCCCCTCCTCTTGCCATGTGTCCCTCTAGGGAAAATTTACCCTAGAAACTCTGCCCACTCATAACTTGAGTTCTGTAAGGAGTTAGAAGGACTTATTTATATCACCGAAAGGTGAGAAAATTTCCTATCCATTGGGAATGGTTTAGGGAAAATTTGAGACCATTATGTAGGAGAAAAATATAGTTAAATATCTAATCCATTTTGAGAGCAGGCATGGGGGTAAGATTACTCCTTGAACCTAACTAAAACATGTAAGCCTAAAATTTAAACCTTGTAAACTTGTTATAATTTAATAGAGAAAATTTTTGTTTTGGTAAACAGGATTTGTTCCAGAACCTATTAGTGAAAACTGATGTCTTGCAACTTAGTTGTAGACACTTCAAAAAAATAAAAAAATTATCCCATAATTTTCTAGCTAACCCTAGGTTATTTCTTTGGTCTCAATTGGTTGTTTAAACAGGCACTATAGTTGTGAAAGATTCACTTATCTTTTTCATGGAGAGATTTTTTGAGAAGATTTCAGTTGATGACTATGGAGATTTGGTGAAGGTTATTTTGTTTTTGGTGACTGGATACTATCACGAGAGTTGGAAGAAGAAATCTAGGAGCTAGAAGAATACATCGGGAAGATCTACCAGGAATGATAGGCTCTAGTCCCTTGCAAAAACTTGTTTTATTTAATTAGTTCATAAAAGTAAATTTTCTTATTATAGAAAGCATTTTGGGGTTCTAGGTTTTTAATATTACATATTAAAATGGAATATCTTTCTTGGTAAGTGGTTATGAACTAGTTTTTGTTCTGGATTTTCTTTGAATGCTTTTATATGAACTGCATGTCGATATTTTCCACTCTATCTATTCTAGGTGATTGTAAAAATGACTCGTGATGACTGTAATGGAAGGAATAACATTATTTACTTCGAGTTGCATGTTTAAGTGGGTTATAATCAAACCCAATAGTTGGTTATTGATCTTTATGTGACTTGTTTGTATACCAAACTAGTTAGTTGCATGTTTTATTAGTAGATGACCTTGTGTTTGATGGGTCGAGTTAGAACTCGAGCACCCAGTCGAGTTGATATGGTGCTATGTTATGACTTATCTGTTTGACTGTTTGGGTTTTTTTGTTAAACAATTTAAATACTCTAACTTGATATCTATCACTTTGTAATTCTATTGGGTTGCATGCTTACTTTGATTGATTTCATTAGATAGATTCGGAAACTCATACTCATGTCGATATAGACTCCCGTATATAAGTGATGTGTTATGATTTTCTATGTTTCATGTGAGTTGTTGATAACCTAGGTTGGGCTCAACTTATTTTACCTTATAGATGTTGTTTTTAATCCATTTTGACCATATATATTCATGTCATCCTTGTTTGAAATGGAATTTTGGTTGTGTGTTGAGACTTAGTTGTTTAGCCTTGATTCTTTAATCTCTTGTTGAGGTTTAACCACCGCAATGATAGTTATTTGAATTTGGTTTATTTTATTTATCATTATGAATGTTTCATTTCATAATACTATTGAGCAAATGGTCTAGTATAACGTTTTGTTAAAATAATGGAATGGTCATGGTAAGCTTGACTGTAACTAGTGTACATTTCAAACCCATGAATTTAGTGGCTACCTTGTGAGATATTGCAGAACTTATCATGAATTGTTAGACCCTTACAGGTAAGACTACCCATGATTTATAATATATTGAACTATCTTAACTTCCGAGATGATTTATTTTACTAGCTCTTTTTTTACTCGATCTTCTTTAGCTTAGACCATCTAGTTTAATGACTCTTCCATAGAACTGCAGAAAATATTCTATTGCATACTTTCTATTAGGTGGATCGATTTTAACTTTTATCGATCCTTGATCATACAAATATGATCAAGGATATCGATTTATCTTGTTAGGAAGTGTGTTCATTTGTGAACCTTCATTGTTTTTGAATTGGACCATTTCGTTCTTATGCCTAAGTGATTTATTTGATTGGGTGTGGATGCTTTCCAATTATGGCATGGATTATTTATCTTGATTAAAGACTATTTTATTTGTGAACCTTTGTGTTGTGTATTCAATGGACTTACATGCAATGCAATTAGTTGGATCCAAGTTGCTAATGTATGGATTTATTGTGTATTAAGCTAAAATGGGATGTGGTTTTGAGAAGCCTTATTGTGGAGATAGTCTCTCTCTTGCTGCTAAACTTCCATCCAATTCTTGTTGAACCTATAGGTTTAAGGTCTTTTGGAATTGAATTTGTATATAAATAAATTATCTTGAGACTAAGTACTATGTGTTAAGTATGTAGTATTGGCTACATGATTAAGGAATTTCTACTCCGCCTTGTCTTATACTATTTTAATGCTTGGATTTGCACTATTATTATTATACTTCTTAAAGTGAGAATGTATTCTTATAATGTAATAAATTATTTTATTTGGATGTAGTATGAATGAATGTTTGATTTACGTGTTGAATGCCTTCTATTTGGTATAATTCATATTTGTTTATAATATTAGGTGATGACATCTACATGGTTTTTTGATATATTGAAGTAATGCTCTTACGGAAGTGTTCAAAAGGGAAAAAGATTTTTGAACTCTTCACTATTTTATATTAATAAGCAAAGTTCCATCTATAAGTTGTTATGTAGAACATATTTTTCCAAGGATTTAACTCTTATCATGCTCAATTAAAATGAATTGACAAATGTTAACAAAATTATAGATGAACTTCATGAAAGAAGAAAATAGGAATACTTATGGATAGATGCATTTATTCTATTGATTGAAGAAATGTAGTTTGATGAAAAGATTATGTTTTAATTTATTGATTTAATTTTATGTTGAAGTAATCAAGGCTTATGGCTAGTTATGTAAACTACTAAAAAGGATACAATTTATTCTTGTTTACTTAAATTGGTATCTTATTATGGAATTAAAGGAAAGTTTTTGCTTTGAATCATTTTGTCTTGGTTGGTTAAGTTTTGTGTAAATGAAGATTTAGGTTTAAAATATTTCATTGGGAATGTAGGCTTGTAGGGAATCAACTGATATGCAATGTCTTATTCCTTGATATTTTTTGGTACACTTGAATGTTGTTAAATGAAATTTTAAATATATTTCATACCACTCTTGCAATAGTGAATGATAATGTTGATTTATAAAAATGTAATCTTAAGGAAATATATAAGGAATCATCTTTTGTGATTAGAATTATCTGAAAAGTATGATCGAAAATATCTTAAATATAATTTGGTTGTTGAATTATATGATTCTATTTAATGAACTCATCTTGATTAAGATAAAAATGAATAAGTTGTAGTAAAAAAGTTGTACTGTTGTTGGAATTATGTTATAAATGATTATGCTTATTTACAACATTATAAGTCAATATTTGTGTGATTGTTTTATAAGGATTATTATAAAGCAAGTATGGGTTGCATAACTAACATTAAGGGGATTTTAACCTTAGGGAATAATCACAAAGATTAATTAATCTCATTATTTACTATATAAGAATCTACCTTGTAAAAAGGGGCCCTAGTGATTATACTAAAAGGAAATCCTACCTATCCTAATTGTGAACTAAGTATAATAAGGAAATGTAATTGTACTTAAGAAAGGATAAGAATGACATAATGGGATTAGTTGTATATCTTGAACTAATCCTTACGTCATTAAGAAAAAAGTTCTTGTTACTACAATGATGAGGACATTGATATGATAAACATTAACTTTATATCCATATTCTAATCATGTTATGAAACCTTAAGGAAAGGGTTTGTTCACTAAGTGGTAAAAAAATGAACCCTTCAGATAGACTATAAGGTGGAAGAAAAATACCCTCCCATCATGGATGATTTATACTTAGGGGATAATTTTTAACTAAGTTATAATCATTCAAAGGAAAATGAATGTTAAGTCAAGAAAAATATTTCGGGTTGAAATTATACAACCCGTTTAGAGTATAAGAAATGTACTTAATATTACTCTTAAAGTATATATGGATATATGTGTTTTCTACCCCATCATATTCTAGTATTATGTTTCTAATATGCTTAATAAACTAAAGGAAATTACATGCTTAAAGTGATTAAGTTAAGAGAATAATTAATCTGCAGATCCTCATTATTGATTAATTTGGAAACATAACTTTCCTTGTATGGAATGTTGATACAACATGAGTTTTTCTTTAAGAACAACACTTAACAACTAAAAATAACTAGGGTGGGATCAACAAGCTCTAAATTAAAGTGATTAATGAACTTGTTAAAATATGGGGATTCATTTATAGGAAATTAATGGGTTGTTACATCATAATCACTGCTGCATAGTACCCATCTATTGGTGAGGTTCAATAAATAGTTACTTTAGAGAAATCATTATGTCTCAATAATCCATTCATGTCCTATAAGTGGGGTCATCTTGAGTGGGATACCAAATCATTGCTACACTATAGGAAATAATATGATATGGTCTTCTACCAATGTCATCTTGCATTGACTACAGAGTCGTGGGTTCATTTTAAGAACCCCCTCTGAAAAATTAGTTTAGAATGGGTGGTGAATCTCCAAAATCAACTTTCAAATCGATGGCAAATTTCTGAAAAATCATTTCATGGTAAAGGTGATTTGGTAGGGCGTAATTTTCTTGGATGAGGTACAATGATAAGAAATGTTGGTGAAATACATGCATAAGTTAATTTAACATATAAATAGTAGGAAAATTCACCCATATAAATGACTTATCGGTGGAAATTTTAGGTGAATTGGGTGGGAGCCGACTGCTGAAAATTAGCCATTTCCAATTTCCAAAATCCCTAATATTCACGAGTTTATAAAAATTTTCCACTAAAATTTTCCATGCTATGGGTGATGAAGTGTACTCAAAGTGACTTGATTACCCTTAGTCACCATAAGTGGACTATCTGCACTAGTCCATGTGGTTTATCTCTTCTTAGCATCTAACACGAAATGGGAAGGATTGACATAAGTCAAGAAATTCTAATCAAGATAACAGTTTCAAGTGTGGTAAAATACATATTCCTTCATGACAAGTATGTTGTCTTTGAATATAGGCATGGAAAACATGTCTGAAACTTTGGCCAAAGTATCACAAGCTACTGGTTGTGTTGTCTTAAATTCACTAGACTAAAGGTGTTGGATATAGGATGGGTATTCATAACAAATACCTAGATAAGCCCTTAGTTAGTTGCACTTGATGAAACCTTAAATGAAAAAGGGAACCACAAGTATATAGAATATACAATGAAATGAAATATGAGAGATCAATTTTACACCGAGTCATAACAACTACATATGGTTACTATTGTAGGATTGATTAGTAAATTTAATGTGGTTCTAAATGCTAAATTTAGAACAGTGAACATTGAGATAATTTAAAAAAAAATCTTATTTTGTTATCATGAAATAGGGATGATACAGTTCATCTAGATGATCGTGAATGGTCCCCAAGAGAAGAAGAAGAATTGGTATTTATAGATTGTCGGAGTTCAAGGTAATCACTGACATTTTTGGGTAGTTGGAGTTAGGGTGAGATACAAAGTGATAAAACTTCTATTTCCAACTTAAATGTCGGGGATTTAGGTGAATCATAACTAGATAACATAGAGATGTCACGTGTGACGCTTAGTGGTGGATGGGAGTGGTTAGGATAGAGTAGGGATAGTTTAAAAGGTTTCCAAATTTAAATTAGTCCTAACTAGTTATATGTGAGTACTTATAGGGATAATTTAGAGGTGGTTAGGGTAGTATTTTTAGAATGTTGATAGCTATAAACAGTTTTAACTAGTGAGTGAGGATGAGGTCATATGGTGAGGTGTGAGGGCGAGTGGATTATCTAATTCATTATTTAATTCATTAATTAAATTCGAGATGGGTGGTATAATTTTAAGGAATGTGAGGTAAATTAATTAATTAAAGGGGTATGAAGTTAATGAATTAGGTTTAGGAATGTCATAATGATGCAACAAAAGTATTTACCACTCGAATGGAGGACTTGAGTCGTAAAATGGTATGTAAACAATATCATTTAATTGATTATTCATGTGGGGATGACATGTGCAGATTTTGGTGTCTACAAAGGGGAATGTGATTGCCCAAAATACTTGCAGTATAGGATATCCTTCTACACTCTTTTCTTGACATGGATCAGTGTGCATGTTCCATTTACACTCTTTTATTTTGTTTTCTTTACATTTGCATAATGTATATATACATGTTTATTTCACATAGCATTTTTACATACATACATATTTGATTACTTGATCATTTTCTCCTTGTAGGTTCGGTCGTATGAGAAATAAGTAGTAGAATTGGGAGAAACAACAATGACAACAACAAAATTTCATGACTCGCACAAGCTTTACTAACCATGCAAGTACACTACACACTACAACAACTAAACACACACGTGTTTTACCCTAGCTTCACTCTCATCACTTTTTCTTGGTGCATTTTTATCTATAGTTTTAATGATCCTCCATATTTTCTCCATTCCACACTTTTTCCAGGTCCTTCAACATGCCTTCTTCATCATTCTACATAGGCATTAGGTACACATCTCTATCTAATTTATGTTACCAAGATTTCCACTTAAAAACATAAAGTAGGGGAAAAATGTAGTCACAAAATAATACACTGTAGATATTTATTTATCTCAGTGTCATACTACTATTTTAAAGGTTCTCAAGGAAAGAAAGTACTAATTAAACCCCGTCCATTTTTTCCATCTCATTTATTTATTTCATATTTTGTGACCTATGACACCTACTTACCTAACCATTTATGAAGATCCCACATCATTTTAACTGACCAACCGAGGCACCCATATTTAATCTTTGGAGTGCCCATGGTTGCCTTGGTCCCCCATGGGGGTACCCTAGTCCCACTTGGGGGTGCCTTTGTCTATTTTCCAATTTCCTGCCATTTTTGGGTCTTTTCTAGCCATTTTCATTCTTATCTTGTATGTGGTTGGCTTTTTTGTGGTTAATTACAAAATTAGAACAAGGTACCCCTATAAATATCAAGTTATGAGACCATGCTTTGAGGGACCTAGCATCATACCATACTATCACTCCATCTAGAGTTACATCCATCTATTGCATTGGCATCCACATAAGTTCATCATCAAGGCACAAGCTAGGAAATTTACATCATAGTTCATAGGGTGAGGGATTATATTCTATTCCATTCACACATAATATTAAATTTTATACATCTATCTATTGCTTGTTATTTCACAAAGTGCAACTACCACAAGAGCATTTAGGGATCAACATGTACATATACACCGTAACTACATCTAGGTCCAAAATGTAGTATAACACTCGGTTTAGTAAGCCAATTATTGTGGAAACTGAGGTTAGCCCAACCCATTCATTATATATTTTATTTTTATGGTTTTGATACTTCTCTTTGGTCTCTTGTAGGTCATTTATTCATCTTAGAATATTCAAATTATTCCGCATAGTTCAAAAAAACACCTAGAAAGTTACAAATTATTTTTCGACCCTACGAAGACTAGTTTTAGAACTTCTACATAGATGAGGGCACCCAAAATTCATATTAGAGAACCCATGGGTGCCCAGTCCTATTCCAGTGCCCCATTCCAATTATACCTTTAAGATTCATCCTTTTACGGACC
This sequence comes from Taxus wallichiana var. yunnanensis, assembly GCA_018340775.1. Taxonomy (NCBI): domain Eukaryota; kingdom Viridiplantae; phylum Streptophyta; class Pinopsida; order Cupressales; family Taxaceae; genus Taxus; species Taxus wallichiana. Next base: position 247,648,293 of record CM031242.1, read on the forward strand.
TCACGTGTAGTCATTCCTATTCGTGAATTTTCTAGTCGGACACTGTGACACTCTGCAATAGTCATATGTTATCAGCTAAGTCATTTACCTTTCTCTTTTTCACATTTGGTTTTTATTATTTCCTTTCATATATTGATCTATGTCATTTACATCTTTTTTTACTGCATTTACCTACTTATTTACTACGTTATATTTCCTCCTAGATTATATTAACTAACTTGCACTACCCTAATTTATTCCAATTTTAGTTAATCAATTATCAAATATATGTTTGATTGATGTATTTTATATTGAATTAAATATTTGTTATTTTCTTAACCTATTTAGACATATATGATGCATGTGTTGAGTGTGTAGATGATGAATAGGTAACAAAGGCTACGTCAAAAGAACTAAATATATACATACTAAAAAAACCTAAGAGGATGGAGGGGGACTAACTCCCACAAAGATTCCTAGCCCACAAGAGTCACCTAGTACTTGGATATTTTGGGATCAAATAATGTGTGAGGTGACAATTCCTTGTTTTATTATAATTTTTGGTAACCCCTTTCATGACCTTAATCAATTTTAAATTGCTTAATTAATATATTTTGTTGTTTAATTTTAGTATGGTTCATGGGGATGATATTTTTCCATTTTTGGTTGATTTTTACTTGGATGGGGTAGTTGAAATATTTACTTTTATAGTAATTTATAATTTTCCCTTTGGGGTCATTTTTGAGTGAAGTGTGGGACAAGTAAACCTTGTCCCACACTCACAAAACCCATCCTTACACCTACCCATGGGGTAGGTGTACTTGTTTTGAATCTTTAAGCCTTTTTGGACTCATTATGACCCCTTAAATGTGCCTTGACAGAATACCCACATAACTTTATTTAATTTTTATGTGATTTGATTTGGAATGAATCTTGGAATAAGGGATATTTATTTTGAGTTGTTGGAATTCTTTCCATTTTGACCCCTCTTGTCTTTTCCTTGTAAGAGCATTAAATTTTTATGGTTGAATTTATATTTTGAATTGATTTTCCTGTTTTGGGAATGGATCTTAATGTAATTTACTTTTTGGGGATTTGATTTGTCTTTGTAACATAGCATATTTCCACTTGACATCATCCTAAGGGGATGATCCTTGAAACTTTTCTATTTAAGTGGGTTTGTTTTTCCATTTTGGGGAAGCCTTTGTCTTAATTTTATGCTTCGTTGGATTTCTTTTGGATTTCTTTGGAGTGCTTTTGGACTACTTGAATCTTGGTTTGGAAAGATGAAAAGATGAGTAAGAGGTGGGTACCTTCCACATTATTCTTTCTTTATATTGATTTATTTTTCCATCCTTCGATGGAATGTTGTGTTTTATATGCTCTCTTGAGTAGTATGTGACTTCATTATGTGTTGTGTAACTTGATTTCACCCATTGTGGGGCTATCAAGTGTGATGTGTGTATGGGGGAAGGTAGGGGAATTTAGGAGGCATAAGTAGTTGTAAAACTAAAGTAAATGGTTTTTTTTTTGGAGGAACCAAGGGGGTTTGGGACTTGTCTTAGTGGAGAGATAAGTGGGTTTTTGTTTTAGAAAAACCAGGTGGAGGGATAAGTGGCATGCATATTTTCTTCTTGGAGGAACCAAAGACTTTTACCCAACCCCTTAGTGGAGCGATAAGTGGTATGGGAGTTTCGATAATTTACCTTGCAAGATGGTAATCTTGGTAGTGTGTGATGGATTTGAATGTACCCCCTTTCCCTCATAAGTCCTCTTGTATTTGCAGTTGTTTTCTTTGGTTTGATGTTATTGTGTGTTGGTATTTTTGGGAAAAAAATTTGTATCCTTGTCTTGGTGTTGCCTACGGAGTTCTATTCATGAGTTAAGGGTTTAATGGGGTAATGGGATGATATTTTCCCCATTGTCTGCTAGGATGTGATCATTGTCTCCACCTCTATTTTTGTGTGTGTTAAGAACACAATTGTGTTTTTGGATGAAATGTTGAAGGAATGGAAAACTTGTTATTATTGTAATTGATACTTGAAACAAGTGGTTTGTGAAACAAATTACATTCTAATTGTGGATTTATATTCAATTATATTGGACCTTTTTAATGTACTCCAAATATAAATGAAAGTTGAAAATAATGATATTGTGAATGGAAAATCTCTTTTATTGTTTATAAGAATACTTTTATTTAAGAAAATGAAGGTTTTTCTTTATGGGAATTGTTAAATGACTCTTAAAAGTGTTGCAATTTTGGAATTTACTATCTCTTATTAAATACATTATGGTTTTTTTAAAAGATTTTGGAGACATGATGTGTTGCTATTGAGAATTTGATAGTTCATTTAAAGAAAGAAAACAAAATATTAAGTACATCTCTTCCTTACTTAAAACTTGTTGCATCTAAGAGACTAGAATAACTTAAATTCTCTTTTATATATTATAACTTAAGTTAAATAGCTTCTCAAACATTTTCAACATGTCATTTGTAAAATTGGGTACATAAAATGATTGGTTCAAAGTAAAATAAAATGGATAGCATCTCCACATTTAGTACTACTACTAAATTTGAAAATCTTGGAAAATTAAGCTCCTTTTGTGTTTATTTAAGTTGCAAATTCAAACGTGATTTGTAATAAACATTGTTTTCAAGTTTTCAGTTTAACTATTAGTTCATCCCCTCTTGAAATGAAATTGTAGTTGTATAAATCCCAAACAACTTATAATTTATCTTTTCATTCACCATGTATACCTTCTTGCAATGAACCTTGAAAACTAACATCTTAATAACTTAACTAAATGAGAGTTTTTCATAATAAAATTTATTTTGTTTATCTTTGTAGCGTTATGGAATAATAAAATGTATTATCTTGAGTCATATTTCAAATAAAGCTATGTTCTTGTCTCTTACATTGCTTAAATGGCTTTAAAACATTAATATTGATATTATATATATATATATATATATATATATATATATATATATATATATATATATATATATATAGTTGGAAAAGTTGTAATGAAATTTACCAATTATAAGTCCCTCGTATGAAGAAAAATAAAACATTATAACAACAATATATATTAATTGTAAAATATTATATATATATATATATATATATATATATATAAGAATAATATAACGTATAAATAATTAAATATGAAGATAAAGTGATAAATCTAAAAAAATATACAAATGAATATAATAGAGTAAACCATTAGAAATAGAGAAAAGACAAAGTAGAAATGAAACAAAATAAATATAAAATAAATCATTTGATAGCTTGTAAAAAGAAAAAGAAATTTATTTAATAAATGTGAAACTAAATGAAATAAACTTATATATAAAAATAAGAGATAAAATAACTTTTAAACATACATCTAACTATATATTATGAAATTTAATTTAATTTTTATATATATAATAAAAAAATAGAAATACAAGGGCACCGATGATGTGCACCTATGACCCCATGAAATCTTTATTTAAATGTGGGGGTGGGAAACCATGACCGACGCACTTTAATATTGTAAAGATATGGGGTGGGTCGGTCATGGCCGCCCACCCCCTAATAATAAAAAACTTATAACATTTTATTTTGATTATATATTTATATTTATTTTCCATTTTTACTTTTATTAAAATCTGTGATAAATAGTATGTATAAAATAAAAATTAAATCTATAATGATATATACTAAAATAAATATATGATGATATATATACACTCTCTGGAATGTATATTTGGAGCCCAATATCCCTCAAGCTCGAATACCTTCCATGAACTTGCAAAAATAATATAGAAGAAAAAAATAAAAAACAAAGAGAGTGAAAAAAGAAGAAGTGAAAGTGTTAAGGAAGTTATGCTTGGGTGGACTAGGGTTTTCTTGGTGCCCTAAATCTAAGGGAGGGAAATGATTTAATCTAAGGGCTCCCATTTCACCCTCCTACCTACCCTTGACTAGTTGACCACTTGACTTGATAGGTTCCCTTATTGATCTTATGGGTTTAATTAAAGTAGTTGTAACTTTGGAATTAATATTGTTTTAGACTTATCAATTATTATAATATAGTATTATTATTATTTTAGAAATTTATTCACCTTTAAATAAATAACCCAATAGTTTCTAAATGTCATATTTTAGTTTAATAAACTTCTAAATTTTCTGATAATTGATATATCTTTGGAAAAAAGTAAAATGATAAAACTATAGTGCTAGGTAACACATAGGGTTTACCACTTCCACAAGTGAAATTATAAGCATACTGTCAAGAAAGGCTCATTGTCTTTGACACTGATGTAGAATATTTCAATAATCATAAATTTCATTAAACTATGAATAACTCTTTCTTAATCAAACAAAAACTCAAGTGTTGGTTAATGGGTTGTTGTGCACATATGACTTCTAAATCCACAATGATTGTGAGAGCTTCCTTTTGGCTAGGAAGAACTACCCGTAATAAACAATTTAATGTGGTAAATAAAGTAAATCCTATTGTAGTTCAAAATGATTTAGGTATCTCACTTAAAACACAATAAGAAAGATCTAATCTAACAGGCTAGGTTAGAATAGGGTCCGAAGGTCACATAATTGGTTCTGGGTCTCTCACAGTCCGACAGAGGAGGTCTCAGGTAGATCACAGATGAATGAGGGTGAAAGGGAATTAGGTGGATAGGTCACTATTCTAGGTTGTATGGGAAAATACAGTAACCAATGTCGGTTAAGGGTGACCGGGTGGTGGTGGGTGTAACCGGTGCCGATTATTGTGGAGTTTTGGGAATGCCACAAAATGAGATTTAGGTCTCCTTTGTGATTGCACAATGGACTTTGGTTGGTCGGGATGAGGTATTGGGTGATTTAGGTAGGATTTGGTGGGGTTTTAATGGGTATATGGAGGGTGAGTGTTGGGGAGGTCAATGGGTGGCTAGGTAAACAAAAGATGATAATATAATGATGAAATGGAATAAACCAGAGAAGTATAACATCTACTTACTTGGATTCTGGTCCTGGATGCCTATGAGTGAGGGATGGAGGTGCTGATGAGAGGTTTTGAAGGCTGCAGTGATCACCAACTAAAGGAAAGCTTCTGCATGGGCTGCATGTACATTCCTCTTTACTTGGTTAGATCAGATCATTGTTGGGATGGTTGTGCAGGAAAAGATGCTTGATCTCCTTCCTTGCATGTGTGTTCTTCACTTGGAATTCACTAAGGTTTGCCAACTTTTCCAATCATTTTCCAACCTTCTTCCAACCTTGAGAATAAGGTTGTTTTGGGGTTAAAAGGGTAACCGATGGTGGTTCCAGCTTAACCGCGATGGTTAGGGGTAACCGACGTCGGTCAAGGTGGGATTTCCTAGGTTTACTAAACTAGGGAGATCCTCTTGATTTCCTCGATCTCTCATGTCATTAACCCATGGATTAGACTAGGAGCTTCTTGTAAGCATGTGGGAATGTGGTTAGAGGGAATGTAGGCATTGATTTTTAGGGTTTAGGTAAGTCTTAGTTAGTTATGGCAACTTACTAAGAATAGGTTTTAGGTGAGTTAGCTTGGTGAGGTGTCTAAGTGAAGTGTATGTGTGGATATTATTTAAATTAAGATATTTAAATAATAAATATGGTGAGGATAATGAATTAATTTAATTAAATTAATTAAATTAATATTAGTGGGGTGAAGGGGGCCATGGCTAGGTGAATGTGATGAAGGGTGCTTATTTGTCGAGGGACCAAAGGGGAGTGTGACCTAATTTTAGTGTCTACATTTTGCCCCTTTTTGTTGCGTAGCTTGTATTGGTAAGTGATGCTAACAAAAATAAGATGTGGTTGCCCCATGTGTGGGTGAAGGTGATCCCCCTCAACCAGAACTGACGAGGCCGAAGGCAGAATCGGTGAGTGGTTTGATAAAAGGTGAGTGAGAGAAAGGGAAGGTGGGGAATGGGGGAAAAAGAGCAAGGTCTACTCGGGTAAGCTAGGTAATGGGTCTAGGTCAAAGGTAGCAATATACAAACACACACACACGTATAAACTACAACACACTACCAGGTTGAAGAGCAAGAAAACTCTACATCGTCTAAGGTCGATAGGTTTATCCAAACAAGGTTGAAGTGATTCCGGTATCCAAGGTATAGGATATGGTTAGGAAACACAACATAGGTTAGGCATAGAATGTTTAGGTATGTTCCAGTACACCAAAGGTAGGGTTAGGATAAACGGTCACGACAATAGGCTAGGTAAGGTCATGAGGTCAACAACACAGGTAATAGTGCTTTGCAAGGTATAGCGAACACATGAGGTCAAAGGTGTCTAGCGATGGTCCAGTCCAAATATCTAGGTCACGGCATGGGTAAGGCCAAGGTAGGGGTAAAATAATGAGTCCCCAAAGGAGGACAAAGGGAGGTATTAAATGATGAGGTCAGGAAAGGTGAGGTAAATGGGTAGGGTAAAGGTGGGGTGGAGTAAATGATCAGGGTGAAGGTTGGGTGGGGCAAAAAAGGGAGGTAGGGGTAGGGTAAAGGTTATAAAGTAGGGAAATCTAGTTGATGGTGACCGATGCCGGTCATGGATAACCGACATCGTAGAGAGGAAACGATGATTATGGTAGGGCACGCGACGATGATGTTGGTCAAGGGTAACCAACGTCGGTTTGGTCGGGTTTGTTATAAAAAAAAAAATCCACATTTTTTTTATTCATTTGTTATTGTTTGAAGTGAGAAAATGACAAAAAAAAAAAGAGAAAAGAGAGAAAAGTGTCTGAATGAAATGGAATAGTGAGCTGCAGTGTGATTGATGAGTGATTGATTGGTGAGTAGTGGGTCCATAGGATCATTACGAGGGATTCGATTGGTGAGAGGTTGCGAGTGGGTATTTGGTGATGGCGGAGGCCAGAGAGGGGATCGGGTGGGCACCGGTATAGGTGGCAGATGTGCCACCGAGATGGTGTAGCGCGTGATGAGGTAAGCACCCTACTCTACATGTTGTTGATTTGTTAGATTAGAGGTTATTTTAGGGGTATGTTAGGGTTTTGTTTGTTTTAGGTTTGGTGGGTGGGCACAAATTAAATTTGGGAATGGGGGAATATTGGGTAAAAGGAGGAATGGGGAGGGTAATAAAGGGGATAGGGGAGGTGGGTTGAGGTCCAAGGGTAGGTTAGGTCACCGTAGGTGGGTAAAAGGGGTAGGGGGAGGTTTTTAGAAAGGGGGTTTGGGAAGTCACGGGTTTTTCCGACAGTGACCGATGTGTCATCGATCAAGGTTGGCTTGGCGTTAGTTAGGTGGAACTGGTATCGGTCACCAAACAGGTGACCGATGCTAGTTAAGGGGTAACCGGGGTTGGTAAGGGTGAACCGGTATCGGTCACCAAATAGGTGACCGGTGCAGTTAAAGGGTGACCGGGGTCGGTTAGGATGAACCGGTACCAGTCGGATTAGGGGGCAAAAAGGTCCAAAAGTGGTGTGGGCATGGTAGTTGAGATGGGTAGGGTGAAAATAAGGTATAGGGAAATGATAATGGTTGAAGATGGATTGATATATGTAAATTAATGTCATGTTTGTATTGGATGTAGGGGAGAGCACAATTACATATGCGGGATAGGGTTCCACCTCTATTGGTGATAGTGTGTGGCACAACGACCCCGAGGAGCTGCAACATGTGGAGGTAGTGGGCTTGAGTGGGGTTCATCACTATAGACATGTAGTCGAAAACCTAGTTTGATGGTCATGCTCATTGATAGATGGGACTCCATGACCAACACGTTCCACCTGCCGATGGGTGAGATGACTATCACCCTGGAGGACATGTTCTAGATTCTTCGGTTACCCATATTGGGTGCCTAGGTTTATTCTATCTCCTCTGAGGCCTCAGAGGAGCTGATTGTGTCTATTTTTGGAGAGGGGATGGCCGATCTGAGATTCCATAGTGCCAGATTTGAGCTATGGAGAGATGTACCTAGCCCATCCGGAGGAGACAAGGCTAGTGGTTCTGTTGATGGAGGTAGTGTGTTGCTATGCACTACCAGATGCAGGGTGGATGCTTTCCCGATCACTAATGGGGGTACTCCATGACATGATGGTGCATGAGACCCACTTTTCCTGGGCACTAGCATACTTGGTGCAGTTATACAGGGAGTTGTGGGCATATGGGTGGTTGCGCGAGTTCAACTATGTGTTGTACATTTTTACTACACTACTTTGGCCTACGAGCACATAGTTTGTGTGCATCCTATAGGGATGCCCCAAGAAGATGCATTCCCAACATGATTTGTGTGGGTGGGATATAGGAGATGGGTGCCGGTGATAGGAGAGTGGAGATCTGATAGGCCGACACATGATGTGGCCCATTTTAGTAGTTATTGGAGGGTTATCTGGAGTGGACATTATATGGAGGCCATATGTGGGATTCCCCTCATATAGGCATATGCATGAGGAGCTAGCTGAGCTCCAGCTAGAGAGATGGATATAGGGTCACCATGTCGGGGGAGGACGAGATGATCCCGGTAGATAGAGTCGATGGTAGTTCAAGCTAGTATAGACATACCTCCACCCTTCCCATAATATCGAGAGATGACATGGAGAGGCCCTTACCTCTACCATAGCCTACAGTGCCCACAGGGTAGGAGGAGCAGCCAATGGACCGGTAGATGATGACGTGGATGTACAGACAGGTACAGTAGTGGTGGGTGGCTCAATTACAAGCCATACCACCTAGACCGGGGCAGCCGGATCTAGCTACCATTACAGTGTAGAGAGACACCCTACAGGGGTAGGTAGCTATGCTCATTACCCAGTTGGGTATACTACAGACATAGCTAGAGGGCTCGGAGGTGGAGGTAGTAGAGCTACATGCATACAGTGGCCAGTCTGCAGGCCCAGATGGCTGGTGGAGGAGATGGAGATGGAGAGGAGGGGATGGTCAGGTGGTAGCCTTACAGGCTTAGGTGGTAGGTTTACAGGCTAAGCTGGCCACATCCCCGAGCATAGATTGGGGTCTTACAGGCCCAGATACATGCACAGGGGTAAGGGGGGCACCACCACAGCACCGGGACCAGTCCCAGTTCACAGGCAGGAGTGGGGCAGGGTCCCACAGGATAGGTATACAGGGCCACGACCTATGGGACCACCACAGACCATGCCTATATCTAGGTTACGGGATGCCCTAGGTGAGTCGAGATACTATCAAGACCAGTTGATGGTGGCTGGGATAGACTTTATATCCTATGCCAAGTACAGGCACAACAGGCATCCAGTGAGAGGATGAGATCCCACACTCACAGTGTGGAGAGCACAGGGGTCGAGCTCCAAGGCCCGATCGTGCAGAGGCTACTACACAGTGAGACCAGCTCTAGTTGAGGCACCAATAGGGACCCAGGAGGCCGAGGGTACAGGTGATACTAGAGATGGAGGACATCCACCGAGATGCTTGATATGGTCACCTAGTTTTGATGTATGATAGTTTTGTGTGATATATACCAGCCTACGTGTCGAGAGATATTTATAGTTTTGATCACATACCACCTACGTGCCAAAGACAGTGAGGATGTATGAGAGATTTTGTATATTTCGAGCATATACCGGCCTATGCGTGCAAAGAGATTTTGTATTATTCATTATTTTATTGTATATATGAGACCGGCCTGCATGTGTGCGATGACATTTTGTATTGTATATTGGCCTACGTGTCGATGATTTTGAGATGATGGACATGATGAGATAGCCATGTATATTTGAGATACACATTGATTTATATGATGAGATACATGCTATGATTTGATTTGTTGATGTGTTGATGAGATACATGGTATTATTTGAGTTGTTGATTTGTTTATGAGATATGAATTTATGTTGATTGATTGATGGAAAATGAGTGAGTTAGGCATGATGGTCGAGTTGGTATAGGCATGGATCGAGTCAGGTTGGTTTAGGCATGGATTGAGTCAGGTTGTTATAGGCATGGATGAGTTAGGTTTGTTAGGCATGGATGAGTTAGGTTGGTTAGGCATGGATCGAGTCAGGATTTAGTTTAGGCATGGTTGAGTCAGTTGGTTATAGGCATGAGTTAGTTGAGTTAGGCATGGGAGTTATAGGTTATGGTTGAGTCAGTTTGTTTAGGCATGGTTGAGTCGAAAGTAGGTGAAGTGGTGATTCATTATTTTATGCAATGAATGATACTATGGGTCATATGTGAGATATGGTATAATCTATGCATAGTGATGATAGAGAAATGGTAGGCATAATAAATGTATAAATATAAAACAACTTGTTATGTATGTGGTTTAATTTCCAATTGTGGGTATAAAAGGGAAACAAATTAGGTGTGATGTAATGTGAGGCACATGGAAGATGAATTGTTTAGGGTAGAGGATGGCCAGCTAACCTCCAAGGGCCCCATGCCCTCGAGTGCTTGCCTACATAGTCCCAGCGAAAAGGGACCTCAGGCCGATGTAGTTCTCCCATAAGCTAGGGAAGAATATGAGGAGGTATGAAAATGGGTTGGTAGGTTGTTGGGCATGTTGTAGGTTTAGATTTGTTAGGTGTGGGTAGATTATAGGTAAAATGATGTAGGTGAGGGTGATTGTGGTGAAAGAAGAAGATTACCCCAAAAGTAAGCGTCGAGGACCAAGTCCTGTATAAGGTAATCAAAACGTAAATAAAGATGGCTAAAAGATAAGAGGGGGCAATAAAGCCACCTTGATTGGGTAGGATCATACCGAGTAGATCATACCTTGGTGGAGGTGATGAACATAAGACCCTAAAGACATTGCATGATGGACTATTTTATGGTGAAAAGTAGTCACATGATCACCAAATGTCTAAGTTCCCAGAAGTCCCTTGAGGCAGTAGGAAATGAGAGTGGGCATGGTTTGAAGGGTGAAAAGTGGGTAATTTTTATATGGTGTAGGTAGCATGTGTTTCGAGCAAGAGAACCTAGCTCACAATGGGCAAGTCCATGACAAAAAGGTTGAGTGTTTTGACTTATAGTTGAGATAGACTGATCGATGCGGGAAGTCTATATGGGATGAATAAAATTGAACTCCTTGAGGTCTTCGTGAAGCTGATCGATGCGGGAAGCTTCGGCTTCTCTCATTTTTTTTTTTTTTTTTTTTTTTTTTAAGAGCTTTACATAGCTGTCCTTCGAGGGAGTAGTCTATTTATAGCAGTAGTTTCGAGGAAGATGTCCTTTTGAGGGAGTCATCTTTTTATTAGAAGTTTGACTCAAGGAGTTTGGTCCCATGTGAGGCCTTGAAGTCATGGACAAGACCAAGGTTGAGAATAAGACTCTTGTTCAAAAGGCAAGGTGAAATGACCATGGGATCTCATCTAAAGGTAGATGAAAAGTATCCATGAGAATCATGCTATGTGCAACGCCATGGTGCACATATTCAAGAGAAGGTAACAAGTGATGGGTACTCACATGATTCTTGTTTAATCATTAGTGAGGTGTATGAAGTGAATAGCACTCAAGGGATGAGCATGGAAAGAGACAAAAGGTGAGGTAGGACTACAAGTCAACAATAGAATGGTCAAAGATGCAAGGTGTTAAGGGGCTCAGTTTGGGTTTACCATCAGTGAAGATAAATGATAAGCACCTGATCCATAGGTGTGAGTCATGATGTATGGTCCAAGCCAATTAGGAGAAAATTTTCCCCATTTACTTTTTTTTTTTTTGTTACGTGTTGATTTTCTTTCAGGACAAGGTCACCGACTTGGAAGGTTCATTCATGGACATGTTTTTCATAGGCACATTTGATACATTTTTGGTAAACTTGAAGGTGATCCAGAGCATTAAGATGACATTCATCTAATAACTCTAGTTGTGCTAAATGGTCTGATGAAAGTCATCATCATTGAGCATGTCATGGAGAGAAATGCAGAGTGAGGGAATCTAGACTTCGAGAGGCAGGACTACCTCTATACCATAGACCAGAGAAAAGGGTGTGCCATAGTGGAAGTGTGAATACTAGTGCGGTATGCCCATAGGGCAAAAGGAATGTGCATATGCCAATCCTTCCCAGTATCATCAACCACTTTCATAAGAATTTTGTTTAAGGTTTTGTTGGTGGATTTGGCTTGGCCATTGGTTTTGTGGGTAATAAGGTGATGAGAAACTAAGTTGAATGCCGAAAGGCATCACAAAGTTTTTGCAATGTTTTGTTTTTGAATTGTTTTCCATTGTCAGTGATGAGGCGATGAGGAACACCAAAGTGACAAATGATGTGGTGGTTAATAAACTCACATATTTTCTTAGCTTTCATGGAGATGAGTGGTATGGCTTCCACCCATTTTGTATAGTATTCGGTAGCAGTGATGATCCATTGATGGCATTGGGAAGAATGAGGATTGATTTCTCTGACAAGATCCAAACCCCATTGAGAGAAGGGCCAAAGGTCTCGAGAGTGACCTATAAGGCATGACTGGGTGTATGATGAAGATTGGAATGTTGTTGGCATTTTACACAACATTTGATGTAGTCACAACAATCATGGTTAAGGGTTGGCCAATAATAGCCCATGAAAATACGCTTAGCAATAACAAGGCCACTAAAGTGGCCTCCACATATGCCATCATGAACTTCCTTAATGGTATAAGGAATTTTAGAACTTGTGAGGCATCGTAAGAGAATACCATCAAAGCCATGCTTATAGAGGAGGCCCCCTAGAATGACGTAACGAGAGACCTTTTTAAGGAAGGCACGTTTGTCCATTACGGGTGAGATCAGGAGGTAAGATGGAGAGAGAAAGGTAGTCGAGTATTGTTTATACCAAAGGTCACTCGGGTCAGGGGTAGTGGTTCCAATCGAGTAAACATCATGAGGTAAATAAGAAGGTGATTGGAGTCATTTGTACGGTGACAAAGATTGTAGAATCGGCAGGTGAAGCGGGTATTTGGGAAGCTAAGCAGGCCATGGTATCTATAAACTTATTGGTTGAACGTGGGATGGTTTGAAGGGTGTAATGATCAAAGGTGGTCAAAAGTATGTCTACATGATGTTTATACTTTTGAAGTATCTCATTACGACATTGGTACATACCATTGACTTGGTTTATGACCAATTGAGAATCACCAAAGATGTTGATTGATTTGACATCTAGGGCGTAGGTGGCTGGAGACCTAGTACGAGTGCTTCATATTCGGCAATATTGTTGGTACATTCAAAATCTAATTTGAAAGACAAAGGCATGGGTTCACCCTCAAGGGGAATGAGGATAATACCAGCCCCACCCCCACACTGACACTTGGAACCATCGAAGAAGAGTGTCATTTGGTAAGGGGGTTCATCCAGGAAAGGGTAGCAATCGACTCATCTGGAAAGTCAAAATTAGAGGGTTGATCCCGAAATAGGTGCGTCGCCAATTGGTCGGTGATTAGCTTGGCCCTTGATGGACTTTTGATGAATGAATTCGAGGTCAAGATCAGCTAAAAGCATAAGCCATCATGTGCACGCTGATTTTGATAAGGTTTGGCATACATGAAGTGTAAGGGGTCGGTGTTGGTCACAACATAGGTTTTTGGTTGAGTAGGTAATGACGGAGTTTGGTGGCAATGAAAACTAAGGCTAAGAAAAGTTTTTTTGGGATGGGTGTATCGGGTTTCATAGTCCAAAAGAGTATGGCTTATGTAATAAACCACCTTGCTCCCTATGTTGTTCATCGCGATGAGCGAGCATGGCTCCCAAGGAATGATCGGTAGCTGAGATGTATAGGTAAAAAGGTTGATCATCTTTAGGTGGAATGAGTACGGGTGGTTGGAGAAGGTATTGTTTTAGGGCCTCAAAATCCTTGTGGTAGTCATCATCCCATTTAAAGGAGACATCCTTCTTGAGCAGATGATGAAATGGTTGACATCGATCAGATAATTGTGAAATGAAATGGTGAATGGACTGCAACTTACCTTGTAGGCTACGGAGTTGTTTAAGGTTAGTAGGTGGAGGCATTTCAAGAATGGCCTTGACTTTAGCAGGGTCAACTTCTATACCATGGAGGGAAATGATAAATCCCAGGAGCTTTCCTGAGAGAACCGCGAAGATGCACTTCTTAGGTTGAAGGTGGATGCAATATTTAATGAGATGGTCAAAGATGGTTTTGAGGATGGTTAGGTGCTCGGAGTGGCATTTAGATTTGGCCAAGAGATCATCCACGTAATCTTCCAATATGTGATGCATGATGTCATGGAAGATGTAAGTCATAGCCCATTGATATGTGGCACCAGCATTTTTAAGGCCAAAAGGCATGACTCGATAGCAAAAGGTCCCCCAAGGGGTGATGAATGAGGTTTTGTGTTGATCCTCTAGGGAAAGAAAATTTGGTTATAACCCGAGAAGCCATCCATGAGTGATAGCATCTCATGGCCAATGGTAAGGTCAACCAGCTGGTCAATACCAGTAAGGGAAAGTCATCTTTTGGACATGCTAGGTTGAGGTCATGGAAGTCCATGCAAATATACGAGTCCTCCTGTCACCTTAGTGATAGGGACAATGTTAGAAATCCAACGAGGATAATCAATGGGTAAGATGAAGGAAATGGAAAAAGGCACTTGAAGTTCCTCTTTGATGAGAAGGGAAATGCGAGGGTGCATTTTCCTCAACTTTTGTTTAATGGGTTTGGCATCGGGAATGGTTACGATATTGTGGACCACTATGGTGGGATCAATACCGGGCATGTCTACGTAAGACCAAGTGAAAAGCATGGTTATGATCTCTGAGAAAAGAAGTGATGGCTTCCTGTTCAACAACATCTAAAGATTGTCTGATCTTTAGGATGTGCGGGTCATCCTGAGTATGAATGTTGATCTCGATAGTCGATTCATTCAACATGGTTTGTGTCTCAGAAGGTAATGACCGATGAATATATGAGTCTTCTACACCAAGGTAGGTGAGTATGGATTCATCATCCTACATTGAATGACATTAATTGAAGGTGTATCATCATCGATCATTTTAGGATACAGAAGGGAAGAGTGGAAGGGGCCTCGCCCTCGCATTGATAAGTCAGAGGCCCCAAGGAAATGGTGTTTATGAAAAAAAAATTAGGAGGGATAGATTCAGGATCCATCGACTCCATCGGTGAGGGTGGTGATGAAGGTGGAGTGGGTGAAGAAGGTGGAGAAGGGTTAGTGTCCTTAATGAGTTCAATGCGGGCCTGTTTGGTAGGTGGTTCAGGAAAGTTGATACCACTACGGTCATTATGTTTGTGGGTGGTACATGGAATAATGGTATGGTGGCCTTGCTCATAAAATCCAAAACCAAAACCCTTCCACACATCGGTGTAGGAAGGTGTGGGTGAAATGGTGATTGGTAAGTGATTGAAAGTCAACGGAAAAGGGTGAGTTTGTGGCGGTGGTTCGGGTGTGTAAGTGGTAGTATCAAGTCCCCCATAGGTGAGACTAGTATGGAGATGAGGAGGACCATAAAGGAGGAATTCTCCAATGTGGTGATCATAGCGAGGGTGTTGGTGAAGGCATCCATACTCTTGTGGAGTAAGGAATGTGTTGACACTATATAGGTGGTACTCCCCCAGAGTGAGGCATTGAAAAACACCTTCCAAGGGATCGATGGTTGGTATGTAGGTAGTTGGAATGGATGATGTGTTGAGGTCGATGTGGAGGTGGAGTTAATGGATTGGGAAGCTGATGGGTCAGCCATGGAGGTTATGGCAGTGGTAGGAATGGAGGAGGTATGTGTGGTAGAAGCAATGGCTACACTGGTAAGTGGAAGTGTAGGTGAAGAAGTAACGGTTGTGGAGGTAGTCGGCTTAATAGGTATGAGCACATCATTGGGTTGGTAAAGCATGTTGCATGTTTTAAAAGGTGATGGGTCAGATGGAATGGTATAGGTGTGTCCTTCATGTTCAAACTTTACACAACGATGCAAAGTGGAAGGAACACAACCCATGACACAAATCCAGGGTCTGCCAAGCAATAGGTTATATTGGAATTCCCCTTCCAAAATGTAAAACAATTTTGGAATAGTGTGGGGGCCCACGCGAATGTGGAGGATGATGGTGCCTAGTGTAGAGGTGATAGCATCATTGAATGAATGCAACATGACCGGATGTTTATGCATGCAATTTTCAGGTATGCGCATTTGAGTGAATGCATGGGATGAAATGATATTAATGCTAGCCCCCATCAATCATCACATGGCGTACCCATATGTCATCGATGTGGACAGAGATGAAGAGGGTTGGGTCCAGGTCATCTTTTTGGTGTGGTGTGATCTCTTCCTCTGAGAAGCTAAGGGAGGCCACTTGGTGAATAGGGTGGGGTGAAGATGAAGGTGGTAATTTGGTGAGAGAGGCTACATGATGGGGTGTGATAATGGAGGCCATGGGTGTAGGGTCATTGGGTAAAACCTCAATAGATTGAAGAACCTCCATGAGAGCTTGATGATGGGATTCTAAGGTTTGGATGAGGTCATATAGGGACATTTTGAGGGAGACTAGGTGTAATTGTTTGAGCATGGTGCGATGTGTGACACCATTAGAAATGGGGTACGTGGGGCCATGCGATAGTGATTTTAGGTATGGGTGCAGATGGTATGTTGGGTATAGGATTGGTTGGTGGGTCATTTCCTTTTCTTTACCCTTATCCTTCTGAGCATGTGTAGTGATGTGTATCATGTTGATCTGAGGGGAGTTGGAAAATGGAGAAGGTGTAGGGTGAGTGGTATAATGACACGATGAGGAAAAAACCTACCGGAGGAGAAAAACCCTGTGAGGTGAGTTGGGCACAATGACATTTGGGTGATGGCATGGCAAGTTCTCTGATGTGAACCATGTTAATTTCAAATCTTGGGGGTGGCTCTAGGAGCTTGTGAGGATGGAGTTTGTGGTTGTTGAGTGGGCAGTGTGGGAATGGGTGTTGGTGAAGTAAGATCCTCATCGAGAAGGTCATCATCATCAAAGTTGGCTTCTGAGGACATAACTAGATAAGGATGGTTTTCAAGGCCTTGTAGTTTTCCACATCGTGCCTTGGCACATGATGGTAGGCAAAATTTTAGTATCATCAAACCCTTTTGGCTTAGGTTTGAGGGGGTCATAAGGCCTGAGTGGTGGTAATGTGATGACAAAGTCTCAAGGAGGTTGGTTAAAATTTTGGCATAGGACCCTGCTAGTGGATCACAATGGGAAGTGAACATGGGTTTGGGTGTAGGTGTAGTTGATTGTTGAGGAATGGTCTTTGGAAGAGGAGGAGTGGGTCGAGCTATGGGTTTGGGTGCTGGCATGGTTTTGGGTGTCAGTCGTGTTTGTTTAGGTAGGGGTATAGTAGATGGATGGGTAGGAGGGTGTGTGGTTGTTTTGACTACCTTATTGTGGGGTAGTGGAGTTTTGTTTTTGGATTGCACCTTCTTGGGTAAAGGTGATATGGGTGTACGGTCTAGAAGGAAAAGTAGATGGGGAAGAGGGTGAGTTACCCATGGGGATAATGGGGTGTTGTGAAGGTAGATGATGCGGGGTCGTGCTTGGGGTGTGAGAGACAACGAACTGAAGTGTAGTGGGTAGTGAAGCAATAACTTGAGGGTATTGGAGGTATGGGTGGTAAAGATGCTGCAGGTGCTGGTGTAAGTCATGTTGGGCATCTGGGGAGATTAGAGGTTTGTGAGGAAGGAATGGGTTGTTGTGTTTTTGGTTTATTGGTGGGTGGAGGTTTCTTGACCATGTGGGGAAGCTGAGATCCTAAGATGGATGGGATAGGTGCAGGTGTGATTGGCATAGCCGGGGTATGAGTTCTATGGGTTTGGTGCTTCTTGTTTGGGTGTCGAGTAGGTGTGGTGTTGTCTTTGGAGGATGTAGCTAAATCCAGTTTGATAGGTGGATGAGTAAGGTTGGTAGTCGGGGTGACCCCTAAAGTGGTAATAGGTTTAGTCGAGGATGATGTCATAGGTGTGGGTTTAGGTTTAGATGTAGTTTGGGTTATGGGTAAGGGTGTATGTGAAGTTATGATAGGTGTCGTGGAAGGAATTGTTATAGAGGTGGTTGTGTTTGGTTTGATTGGTTGAAATAGTTTTGGGTAGATAGTGGAGGTATCAACAAGTGACCTCTGCATCTGTGTTGAGACATAGAAGCAAAAGGCATCCCCATAGTAAGGCTCTATCCACATAATCTAAGTGATCGGCCAAACATGAGAATGACACATCTATAGGTGGAGTTGATGAGGACCTAATGGAAATTCCCATAAAATGTGTCTTAGAGATGGGAAATTGGCTAGCTTCAGCTTCCGTGGGTAAGAGAGCCAAAAGTAGGTCTGCAGAGATTTTGGGTAGCGGATGGAGAATGCTCACCAAGAGGCAACAATATCTCAACTAGGTCTATGATAGGTAGGAGGAGATGATGGGTGCTCCTCTATGGGTGGAGGAGGTAATGGGTGCTCCTCTATGTGGAGGAGGTAATGGGTGCTCCTCTATGGGTGGAGGAGGTATTGTGGGTAAAGGTTCTCTAAGTGGAGAAGCCAGGGGTGAGATGGTCTCGATGTTAGTGGAAGACTCCTCCATAGGTGATGAAGGAGATGAAAGATGTTCCTCTGTGGGTGAAGGAACAGGGAGGTTGGTTCTGATGTGGAAGGAGGATTTTGGGCTAGGATTTCCTCTATGGAAGGAATGTGAGGTAATTGGGAGGTGACATGTACATCATTAAAGATAGCGTGGACCTCACGGGTATGGGTATCATGAGTTGAGGTCTCACCGGTTTGATCAGATGAAGGGGCATGGTTGGGAAATGGTTTCTTGAAGATGTGTAGGTTTTGGTTGGTAGGTGCATTAGGATTATCCATGGTTAACTCACCTTTCTCGAGCATTTCTTGGACAATATTTTTTAAAGTGATGCATTTCCATCACTATGACCCTTTACTCGATGATAGTTACAGAAGTCATGTTCTTTATACCATGTGGGCATGGGGTGAGCAGGGTCAAAACCAGTGTGTGGTTTTATGGGTGGAAGAGTGATGGCTCCAACTTTGATAAGATTTTCTAAGACAGAAGAGTAAGGTTCCCCAATTGGGGTGTATTTCCATTGCTCTCATCTAAATTGAAAAGTCTGGATGGGTGAGAGATTAGATGAGGGGTAGCTTGATTTGATGGATGAGTTGGGCCAGCCTTGAGTACCACTACGTTAGTGGTGCCCTTAGCTTTTGAATAATTGGTTTGTGGTTTGGAAGAAGAAGAGGTATCATTTGACTTGAATGCCGAATTCTTATTGCGTAATTGGATTTTCTTCTCTTCGATGGCCTGAATCTCTAACTTTCATGCCATAGTGAATGCTTCATCAATGTTCGGAAGGTTTGGACCTACAAGGTCGGTGAGATATGTCTAGCACAAGCCCATGTGAAGAGCTCAATGAGTTCTATTTGTGGCAGTTGGAAGGTGAGTTGGTTGATCAAGCTACGCCAGTGAGTGACAAAATCTATGATAGATTCGTCCTCATATTGACGCGTGGAGTATAGGTCGGTCATGGTAACCTTCTTGATGATATTGATAGAGAAATGATCCAAGAAGGCTTGGGCTACTTGATTGAATGAGAATATGGAGTGTCTAGGTAACCCACTATACCAATCTAATGCAGGTCCAATCAGAGACATGGGAAAGGTTCTCAAGAGCAAAGCATCATCGTGAGCGATCAGATAACACCCATGTTTGAATGACCACAAATGTTGTTGTGGGTCTTCTTTGCTATTGAAATGATTGAATTTAGGCATTTCCCAATGCATGCAGGGTATGGGTATGGGCGGATAGGAATGGATGGGTGGATGGGCTCGTTGCAAATCTCATCATAGGTGAGAGTGTTGCGGGAGCTAGAAACCGATGCCTCTAATGTCATCTTGTCCAACATCAATTTGATTAGGTCATTGGTAGGTTATGATGATTGGGTGCTTCTGTAGCGTGAGAGGTTGGTTTTGGGCATATAACGAGGGTGGCACTCCAGTGTATGGTGCTTGCCATGTAGGTTGATTGGGAAGAAGGTAGTGAAATAGGAGGTACGTACCTGAGTGAATAATGGAGGAAACAGGAGGTGGCTGATAGTATGTATATGGAGGTGGAAGGGTCATGGTAACCCTAGTGGTAATGGGGGCTAATGATTGTGGAATGGAAAGGACCACATTCTGAAAAGGGGTAGGGGTCACCGACACGGGAGGTGGTAGTGTAGCTATGGGTATGTGCGAGACATTAGGGGTGGATGAGGTTGTGTTTTGGGTAGTAGTTGTCGAGGGTATGGTGGATGTGGCGGGTGCTAACGAGGTGGATAGATGACGTGGTAGTCATAGTGGGTATAGGACCTAGCTGTGAAACAATGACTGGGGTAAGGTAGATGTGGGTAACACAGAGCTAGATGGGGCCAATGCAGGAGTGGGAGTGAGAGTCGGGGGATAGATACGGGCATGCCATATATCAACTGACCAGGCATCTCGAGTGGATGAGTGGGAAAGGTAAAACTTACAAGGTGACAGGTTTTGGTCAAGGAGTCATGTGAACTCCTCATCTCCGGTAGCGATAGTGATAGGTTGGATGGGATCCATGGCTGGTGATAAAATGGAAGGTGGTGAGGGACTAGGTGGGAGTGGTTGACAACTAGCATGAAACACAAGTGTGCTTGCTTGTCTTTGGGTCAACACCATGTGAACCAATACTGATCAGGTAGGGCTGCTTCTCTATAAATGACACAGAAAACAACGTAGGAACAGGTGAATCTAATGGTAAAAAGTGGATTAGGTACCAAATGGTGGTTGGAAAGTGAAATAGGCTAACCAATGCTGGTTAAGGCAAATCGATGCCGGTCAGGGGTAACCACTTCCGGTCACTGTAGAAAATGGTCAGTGAGTGAAAAACTAGGAAAGGTCAAATCTGATAGTATGCCAAATCTGATGGTGTTTTACAATGTCAATGAGAATGATGGTAGTGATAGGGACTATGAAAAGTGGAAGAAAATGAATAAAATGTCCTTTTGGGTAGGTTAACAAAAGGACCTGAACCGACGTTGGTTGGGTATAACCGATGATGGTTAGAGGATAACGAGATGGAGGAGGAAATGATGATTTATTGTGAAATTGAAACAATGATGAAAGAAAAGTGGTTGTGAATTAAAATCTGATGTAGAATCAAACCTAAAATTCTGAATGATGATGATATGGCCCAGCACACTCAGGTGAAGCTAGAATACACCAGTTGTGATGAGGAGCATGCAAGGATGAACAAGAAAAATGAAGAATGTGATCTCTCACCTCAAAACGCAAGCCAAGTAAAAACACTAAGAAAAATGTGATCCTAGGAGTGCCTTTTCTATTATGTTTGTTTAGCTTATGCTATTTAAGGACTGACACATGAATTGTGAAATAGATTTTTTGGTGAGGATGGCTTCCTACGAAGAAGGAGATCTAAAAGGTGAGGTTTTAGGTATGTTATGGTGGGGGCCGAGGCTTCACTCTAAAGTATGACTCGACAGAGTAGCGAGTTGGGTGCCCACTGTGCCATGATCATGTGATCACCTACAACTTCTTCCAGGTAAGATGTTGTTTAAGAATGTGTGTATTTTTAATTTTTGTGAGGTTTGGTAAGACTCGAGAGAGAGAGAAAGAGAAAGAAAGTGATTTCTATGGTTCATTTGTCAACCATCAACTAGTCATGACTTCCAGCATATAGGTTTCCCTCAATTAATGTGAGCTAATGCAATAAATCAGAATGCAATGCACTTATTTTTAAGCCCAAATCAAGTGTGAAGTTGGATGACACAATAAGATGAAAAGGAAGAGGGATGCTCTTTCACTACAATGCAGAAAACATGAAGAAATGGTTCTTTTTAATTACACCAAAAGAAAAGTTTCCTTTAGAGAAAATAGAAAGAAAAGGTGGGTTACCAAGGAAGAAAATTAATGTGTATGCTTTTTAGAAGGGAAACAAACACACAATTTTTCCTAGGAATGAATGAAATGCAAGGAACCCCGGATGGGTCCCACCGGCATGCCAAAATGTTTCACCTATTCTAGATCATTTCTTTGAAGTATTGATGAAAACAAATAGGGTAACAGGGCATAGGAGGAATACCTGTTCAAATGTTGGTTAATGGGTTGTTGCATGCGTATGACTTCTGAATCCACAGTTGATTGTGAGAGCTTCCTTTTGGCTAGGAGGAACTACCTGTAATACAAAGCAAGACCACCAAAAAAAATTAAACAATATATGTAGTGAACTACCTAGCATATGCTAGATCCGGAAGTGTGATACTTCCTAGATGGTTGTCAGTCCACTATTTTAAACAATTTAATGTGGTAAATAAAGTAAATCCTATTGTAGTTCAAAATGATTTAGGTATCTCACTTAAAACACAATAAGAAAGATCTAATCTAATAGGCTAGGTTAGAATAGGGTCCAAAGGTCACATAACTGGTTCTAGGTCTCTGCAGGTCTGACAGAGGTCTCAGGTAGATCACAGATGAATGAGGGTGAAAGGGAATTAGGTGGATAGGTCATTATTCTAGGTTGTATGGGAAATACAGTAACCGATGTCGGTTAAGGGTGACCGGCGGTGGTTGGGTGTAACCGGTGCTAGTTACTGTGGAGTTCTAGGAATGCCACAGAATGAGATTTAGGTCTCCTTTGTGATTACACAATGGAATTTGGTTGGTCGGGATGAGGTATTGGGTGATTTAGGTAGGATTTGGTGGGGTTTTAATGGGTATATGGAGGGGTGAGTGTTGGGGAGGTCAATGGGTGGCTAGGTAAACAATAGGTGATAATATAATGATGAAATGGAATAAACCAGAGAAGTATAACGTCTACTTACTTGGATTCTGGTCCTGGATGCTTGTGAGTGAGGGATGGAGGTGTTGATGAGAGGTTTTGAAGGCTATAGGTGATCACCAACTAAAGGAAAGCTTTTGCATGGGCTGCATGTACATTCCTCTTTGCTTGGTTAGATCAGATCATTGTTGGGATGGTTGTGTAGGAAAAGATGCTTGATCTCCTTCCTTGCATGTGTGTTCTCTGCTGGAATTCACTAAGGTTCACTAACTTTTTCCAATCATTTTCCAACCTTCTTCCAACCTTGAGAATAAGGTTGTTTTGGGGTTAAAATGGTAACCGACGGTGGTTCCGGCTTAACCGGCGATGGTTAGGGGTAACCGACATCGGTCAAGGTGGGATTTCCTAGGTTTACTAAACTAGGGAGATCCTCTTGATTTCCTCGGATCTCATGCCATTAACCCATGGATTAGACTAGGAGCTTCTTGTAAGCATGCGGGAATGTGGTTAGAGGGAATGTAGGCATGTAGGCATTTATTTTATAATTTACTAAGGTTTAGGTAAAAACAAAAATATGTTAGTATATTACAAAATCTTTATATAATACTTCAACAAAGTTGCAGCGCAACTTTTACATTGTTGGGAAAGGATGTTGATTTTGTATGGACTTAATGATGGGAAAGTTCTTTTCAAACTTTAAAAGAGATGTTAACTAATGATCCTATGTTGAGAGGGCATGAATGAAATATTCCTTTTCACATCCACAAAATGCATGAAATCATGATAGTGGAGGTTTTCCAGTCAAAATATGGTAGTATGAAGTATGCAATATATTATGTCTATAATAATTTACAACATGAAAAATTGAATCTGATAAGAATAACAAAAAGATTTCCTTGTGGTAATATATTCCATTAACAAATTTAGACATTATATCACATGATACCAAGTGATTATTCACACTGATCATGCTACAATCAAATATATGGTAAAAAACAATAGTAAGTAGTAGAATCATATGGTGGCTACTCCTCTTGTAAGAATTTGATGTCACCATAGTAGACAAGCTTGGAAAAGATAATATGGTGGTAGATTTTCTCTCAAGAATGGAGACCAACTATAAAGAGCAAGTAGTTGATGATTCATTTCCATATGATCACCTACTTTCTATTTCTATAGGAATACCCTAGTATGAAGACATAGCCAACTACTTAGTCTCGGGTAAAAACCTCCGCATTTTTCATCCTCTCGGAATTTTTTTATTATTATTATAGGTGAAACATGGTTGAGGGGGCCTACCCCTTACAAGTCAGAGCTACAAAAAGATCAGAAAAGAAATTACATAGCATTCAAAGAGACATATATATATCGACTATTCCATCTAAGATCCTCCATGAGCATATAGAATAGTTTAGAACACAACCAAAAGGAGTAATAATAGTAAATATAAGACCACTAACTAACTAACAACAGAGTTAAAATAAAAACAATATAATAAAAACCACCTCAACAAACATCACTTTTTGGCCTTTCCAATACCATCTATCACTTTCATCCACTCCTTTGACAGAGACTCAATGTTAACACCCACTGAGGCCATGTCACATCCAACAACATCCCCTTTTCTTTTCTTTGAATTTCCATGCTCATTGACGAGCCTATAAGCATTGGCCAAATGACCAAGGGTTTAGATATGTTCCATAGTGGACTTCACAATAACAAAACTCCATTTCATATAGCTATGTAAAATAGATCTAATGTGATCCACCTCATTTGAGAGGTTACTACAGTTGGCTTTCATAATTTCAAGCTCACCCTCATCACTGATTTTCACTACATCTTTGACCTAAATTTTCATTTTGTACCATCCATTAAAGAGGAATTGAACATAACTTTTGTAAGCCTCATGTCTCCGTTCAGGTTCTTTAATATCTATGGTCATCTTGGTAAGATAATTATCCCCTTTCTCAGGACCCACTTAACCTAAAGCTTCAATGTGCTGCTCAAATTAGGAATTCACAAGAACCTAATTCTCCTACATGCTTAATTCACATTTATTTTTGAAAGATTGACTAGGAACATTATTCGACTTTAGTTCTCTAATATTCTTAGTGGCATCAATTTTCACAACATCCTTGTCATCCCCCGATGAATCTCCCTCCCGAGACTCGAATCTTTTCTATAATCCTCCTTGTTCGATTATGAGTCTTCTTCCTTGGCATAACCCTCAAGAGATTTCATGAGGGTACCTATTTTATCAATATCAAGAGCATCTCTTTTAACTAGGGAAAGAATAAAACCTTGGTGAAGGGGGACAACAACTATATTGTTTTTAAACTGGGCAATGGAAGCACTCAGAGAGCGAAACAAGAAATATGGGAAACTGAAACTATGGCCATGTCAGAAATAATTAAGCATAGGAAAATGGTAGGAATAGATACACTTATGATGGCCTTCTAGGGTAAGAAATTGAATAAGGGTTAAAGCCACATCGTCAAATGGCTTAGGTAAAGTAGAGCAAAGAAAACTAGAAAAATGAGTGGTAAGTTTTTCATTACCCTGCAAGAAAAACTTTAGCTCATTCGTGGCTTCCTTTTAAGTCTTATAAACATCCCTACCATCTATAGGTATACACATCACTTTATTTACGAATCCACAGTAATCTTGATATGCACACCTTTTAGGTCCACAACTTCCCCTTTTCTAGTCGTCTTCCAAGCTCTGGAAAAGTCCTTACTCATATTTTCATAATGAACTTGAAAGATTTAGAGAAAATGTGAGAAAATATTCTCTCAAACACTTCCATGGCTTCTAGCTTAACCCCATCTAGATCAAAAGGCTCAGTTCTCACAAGATCACCCCCCATTTGAAAATACAAGCACTAGTTCATAGAAAATCCTAACTTCAAATTACTCAGAATGATACGAACAATCCCAACAATGTTGATGTTACAAGAATGGACAAAAATAATGGACCTAAGGTAACCCAAGTGTTTCCAAGCCAAAATATTTACATCATCCCACCATAAATTCACACAATTCATATGGCTCTTATACATTATTTCCTTAACATACCATGACTTGTCATTATTACCCAGTGGTGACGTGTCCATGTTGATATTTTTGGAGGTGTGATCACACCTTAGTATCTAAATATTCTTCATCATTGATTAATGTCATATTGTGACAATTAACCCCCTTGTTGGCAAAATAATCAACAAAAGAGTTTTCCTCTCTATAGATATGTTTAAAATTAATAGTTTCAAACAATTTAGACATTTCCTTTATACTAATTATAGAGTTTTGGATAGATGTAGAAGTAGTAACTTTACCAGTAATACATTAATAATGTTTAATGAGTCTCCTTATACTTCCAATATAAAAATCTATGTTGATAGGCTATAGAGACCCCCAATAATCAGAACTCACTTCAACAACATGATTCATTTGAATACCAAGATTGTAATGATACCCAAGAATGAATCTTCCTTCAAAATCACAGAATACCCCTCCACAACCAATTTTTTTGGGGTTTCCTTTGAATGCCCCATCAAAATTCATCTTTATCCATTCCTTGTTAGGTTTTTCCCAACCTTGAAGCCTAGGATTATGTATAGGAAGGTTAGTTTGAGTAGGACTTAAACCCCAATTCTTAGATAATTTACTCTCATTTTGAAGAATAGTTTTCTTATGTGGGGATATGTTTGAGAAGTTTTCATTAATAGCATTATAAAAATGAGTTCCAATTTTTTTTTCTGATTCCTTATTCCCTTTAACAATCCACCTATTTCTCTCTTTTTGAAATTCCTAATTTAGGTGCATAATAGAAAGGGTCCATAGATGTTTGAGTCCCTAAATCCTAAAAGGCCTAAACCATTAGGACCACAGTTGTGTAATGGAGCATGGGAAAACCCACTTTATTTCAAATACATTAAGAAGGGTGTTTCTAAATGATACCGAAAAATGGTAGTAGATTAATATATGTAATGAGTCTTCAATATCTTTTCACATAGAAAAACCTATTCACCATATCAAAATTTCTCTTATCAAGATTGATGACATTAAGGATTTTATCGTAGAGAACCAACCAATAGAACATATTTATCTTTTGAATAAATTCTTTGACCCACACACTTTCCCATTTGAAGCTGTCAAGATCAACTTCATCTAGGAAAAAGACATTGTAGGCACTTTGAACCGAGAAGATTCCATTATCATCTCTAGACCAATGCAAGTTATCATCTTCTAAAATCTCTTTATTAACAATAACACCTCTTAGTTTGTTGTTAATAGAAATTATATCATTGCTGTTATGTCCATCCAATTAAATTATTTTCCATTGACCTAGGGGTTCCTCAAAATTGAAGTAATCTTTGACCTTAGTCCCATATTTAACCACATCATCCTTATAGATGTTAGGATAGATTACCTTAAGAGGTTTTTCACCTAACCATTTTTATTCCCAGAAATTAACCACAATCATGTTGCCAATCATCCATTTTCTTCCCTCGAAGACAATGTATTTATCCCAATTTATAGATTTCTAAAAAGGTAAACCATTAAAGTTAGCATTTCTAAAGCATCATTCATTAGCTAGAAGATTTTACTAGTATTTATGTCTTATGATGGAATTCCACACATTGTCTTCCTTAACCAATCTCCAAATCATTTTTGACAGCATAGCTTTATTCATTTTAGCCCAATCTCTAATACCAAGACCCCCCTTTTCTTTAGCTTACAAACCTTTTCCCACGTAAGGAGAGGAATTCTATCTTTTTGTTCTAAGACACTCTAAAGAAATATTTTTTGGATACTCTCCAATTTATTAGAAATAGTAGAAGGTAATCTATAAATAGACATAGAGTACACAAGAAAAATTTGAATTGAGAATTTGAGAAGGAAAAATTTACCTGTTTGAGATAAAAGTGAGCCTTTCCAGCCTTCCAATTTCTTAAGAAATCTATCTATCAAAAATTCCATTCAACAATCTTTGGTTTTTCAGTTCCAATAATCATTCCCAAATACCTAGTAGGGAATTTTTTAGTCACATAGCCAAGAATACCAACTATTTTGACACATCTTCTTTTAGGGGTATTGATAAAAAATACCAAACTTTTACCATAATTAATCATTTGGTCAAAAGCTTCCTCATAATAAATCATCATTTGTTTAAACTCTCTAGCCTCGATACAGTAGCCTCTCCAACCAACATAGTGTCATCAACAAAAATTTGTTGAGAAAAATTGTCACTATTAACAACATGAGAGATGCCTTTAATTCTTCCTTCAAAATTAGCCTTATTGAGAGCTCTGAGAGTTTCAACCATGATTATAAATAGAAAAGGAGAGATAAGATCTCCTTTTCTTAATCCTATGGAACTATTAAAAAAACCATAGGGATTCCCATTGATCAAAATAGAAAATTTAGCTGTGGAAATACATGTCTATATCAGAATCCTAAAGTCTTCACCAAATCCAAACCTAGTTAAGACATTAAGAAGAAAGGTCCAAGAGACATGGTCATAGGCTTTCTCCATATCAAGCTTAATAAACATAGCTTCCTTTTTATTTTGCTTGGTCATGTGAAGAGTATCTTGAATAGTGACAATACCATCTTGGATCTATCTTCCCATTACAAACCCTCCCTACTGATTAGAGATAATGGAAGGTAGAATAAGTTGAATTCTTAAAGCTAGGATTTTAGAACACATTTTGTAGATATAGTTACATAGGTTGATAGGTCTAAAATTCCTGAAATCCGTAGGATTGTGATTTTTAGGGACTAAATCAAGGAAGGTGTTGTTTAATTCATGAAGCATATTTTTGTTCTTGAAAAACTCTTGAATATATTTGCACGTATCATCCTTGAAAATATCCCAAAAAGTTTGAAAAATAAATTTGGAAATCCATCAGGTCCCGGAGCTTTGTTAGGGCTCAAATTTTTCAACATAAATTCAATTTATTCCATTGAAGGAATCTTTGTGAGCATATTATTTCTAGTATCATTTATCAGTTGAGGAATGCAATCCAGAAAGTACTCTTCTTTATTGTTGTTAGATAAACTAGTCTGTAGAGAGAAATCTGCTGAAAAAGGAGGTGGCAACATGTTGAATTTCCTTAGTATCAGTGAGCATCACACCATCTTCCCTTGTGACACACAATATTCTATTATTTATTCTCCTTTTTAGGGTTGAAATGTGGAAGAATTTTGTGTTTTTATCACCTTCTTTGATCCATTGAACCTTGGATTTTTGTCTCCATAAATTATACTCTTTTAGAAGAATGTTATGGTAGTCAAACAATAATTCACTCTCTTTATGTTTTCCTACCTGAATACTGTCATTATTAAGAGTTTCCAAAGTTTCCTGAAGGGAAGATATCTCATTTTCCAAAGACTTATTTTTCTCAAAAATGTTACCAAATCATTTTTTATTCCATCCTTTCAAATTATTCTTAACATGAGCAAGTTTCTTCACAATTTGAAACATAATAGTCCCTTTGATTTTCACATTCTACCAATCTTTCATAAGGTCAAAATTTTCCTCATTTTGCAAACACATCTTCTCAAATATAAAAGGATTTATCCTCCTCTCTTTATATTTGATTTGGAAAAGAAATGGATTGTGTTCTGAACCAATCCAAGGGAGAGAAAAGAGGCAAGCATATTTATTCAACCACCCCATGAAGTTAGAGCCCTGTTAAGTTTGACTTGAATCAATTGATCTCCTTTTCTCCTATTAGACCAGGTAAATATTCTACCCTTCAACTCAATATCCATGAGGTTATTTTGTATGATAAAATCCTAGAGATCTTCCATACTCTCAGTTAAATCAATATTACCACCCTTTTTTTCCCTAGACTCAAAGGGGTGTTGAAGTCACCCATAATCAGCCATTCAGTCCCTTTAATAATGTTTTGAAATTTAGAGAGTTCAACCCAAAAAAATTTTCTTTCTCCTTTGTTATTTGGAGCATATATGTTAGATAACACCTAAAATTATTTAGATTTATTATCTTGAAACAACATATCCATATGATTACTTCTTTTAAGAAGATTCATACCTTTGAGTTTTTCCTCATTCCAGATGACAACCATTCCTCCTACAGATCCTTTTGAACTAACAACCAGTCCAACAAGATTCTTACAACACTTACATTTAGCTTCCAAGAAAGGTCCTTCCTCCATCTTAGTTTCCTGTAAGACCATGATATCAAGTTTGTGTTTAGAATCTAGTTCTTTTATTAACCTCCATGTCATAGGGTTGTTCAAACCCCTAACATTCCATGATACTATATTCATTTAAAACCTTAGTTTTTGTTCTTCTAAAGATCCATAGATCAACTTTAGACTAATTTCCATTGTCAATATCCTTTTGAATATGTTTTTGCTAGCAACCTACTTAGTAGGTCTCCTGAACCTATTTTAATATCTTTTGCGGTGGCCTCTAAATACTCCCATTTTTTTGGATGGGTTTTTAAAAAAGATATCAATTTCACCCTCTTTGGGATCCTCTTCCGCTGATTTTTTTTGGTCTAGAATAATTTCTTGTTGTGGGGATAAAGCTTCTTGGATGATCCTTTGGACTTTTTCAGCTTCCATATGTTCTTCATTTCCAATCATTAGATCATTCTCCTTAAACCCCAAAATATTTTCAAAAGGGTTAGTAAAAGGACCCAAAGTTTCATAAAGACTCATTTCCCCTAGTTTTTTACATGGGAAATGTTCCTTAGTAGCATCCTTCAGAAGATTATCCAATGTTTTTGATGGTAGGATTTTATTATCCTTAACATGTACTTTACCATCTAGTAATGTGGTTAAGATAAGGATTTATGTTGATTCATATTATTCCTTACTTCTATAAATCCATTATTTGTGAATTTGGGAATCCAAACTTGATTTATATTTTACCTCTCTCCATTATTCTAAATAATTATAATTCCTTTATTTGGATTAGTATTCTTTGTAGTATTATGTTCCAAAGAAGCTACTTCCTTACCTTTAACCTGTTCCTTGACTGGATTCTCCTTATAAACATTTGAAACTGTCATTTTACATTGTTTCTTTACATGCCCCAATCCTTGGCATTTCTTGCATTTTTAGGGTATTTTTCAAACTCAATTCTTTTCTCCCAACTTCCTAATATAGATCGAGAGTTATGGATTTTGGTAAAGTCTAGTCCATCGAGAGTAGATAAGAATCGGCATAAGTAACACGTGTTTTAGTAAGGGTAACATTATCCATAACAACATAGGAACCAAGAGTGTTTGCAATCCCTTTAGTAACATCAACATCCCATAGCTCCAATGGAATACCTAATAACCTCACCCAGATAGGAAAATAATTTATATTTTCTCTATCAAGGTTGAACATAGGAGTCCACTTCCTCGTGAATAGTCCGATCTTCCCCAAACCACGGGCCATCATTTAGGATTCTTTGGGGTCTTCCAAATGTTAAAACTAAACAAGAAGAAACCATTTCCTAAACCTATTACTTCTATATCCCCTTCTCGGTTTCCATTTCAGAATAGATAAACATCTTATTGATTCTATATTGGGTCTTCCTATTACAAGTTTCCCTATCATATAATTCTCCATATTTATCAAAGTCCTATCAATAATGCTATCATGGATTTCTAAATAGTTTCCCGATTCACCTTGTTTAAGTTGTGGAATGATCCCTAAACTTTTTCATTCCCATATCTCAATATTTTTGCATATGTTGTAGGGGACCCATTTCCCATATGGGTCTCAAACATAGTTCTAGTCTCTTCCTTACCATGTTTCATTAAATAATGGTCCTCTCGAGAAAAGGTATTTATTTGAAAAGAGTTTAACCTTTTCTTGAATAGTTGGAATTCTCTTTTATACAGTCAGATCAATTAATGAGAATCAGATAGATGATAAGAAGATATTTAATGTCCTCATATCTTGCCACAATGAACCTTGTGGGGGAATTTTTTAATAAAGAGGAAAACACAAAAGGTGTTGACTATTGGCTACTATTGGCCAACTTTACATAAGGATGCAACACTATACACTAAGAGATGTGAAAAATGCTAGAGAAAGGGTAAGCCCAATAGCTCTAATGAGATGTCATTGAACCTCAATAAGTTTTGTAACCTTTTGACAATTGGGGATTATATTTTTTGGCCCTATGGTAGACACTTAATATTAGCAGAAAGAGTATATCCTTGTCTCTGTATAGATTACCTAACCAAGTTAATAGAGGTAAAAGTATTGACCAACCAGACTAGTTAGAATGTAGATAAATTCTTGTAGGAGAACATCTTTACAAGATATGGAGTCCCAAATGACATTGACAAACCAGTACACATTTTACTTTGTTGATGTAATTGTTGATTTGGTTAGTGAATATGAAATCATGCTTATAAATTATATACCATACGATCCCTATTCTAATGTCCAAGTTAAGGTTACAAACAAAAAGATTTTTTCCATATTAAAAAGAATATACCACTCCACGTAAGAGACCGGAAGTAGTTTGGGCATGCAATACAACATGGAAGATCACAAATGGCTTCACACCATTTGACCTATTAAATGGATTTTTTTGCTTATAGAATATGAGCATAAAATGTTGAGAATCAGACTTGAGCTAGAATAGACATATCATAAGTTTAGAGATAGATAATTATCTAACTAAATGAGTTAGATGAATTGATAAATCAAACATTTCATAACATAGAGGTAGTGAAAAACAAAGAATCAAATAGTATGACCGGTATATTAAAATAGGATAGTTCTAAAAAGGTGATTGAGAACTTTTGTTTGACTTAAAATAAAATGATCACATAGGGAAGCTCAGCTTAAGGTCGATAGGACCATATGAAATTGAAAATATATTATCTAATGGAGATGTGAAGCTTACTAAAATTGATCCTATGAGATTCAATTTATTAGTGAATGGCCAAAGGTTAAGATTATATAAAAATCTAGTTGATAAAGGATAATTTATGGAATAATTCAGAGGATACGTGAGAAGAATGGAGAAATAAACATCGAAATTAACCTCAGAGGTTAAGCCTATTAGATCACCTTATGCGATTATAGAGAATTGATGAGATATCAATAGCCTTAGATTATTCATCTTGCACAATACTTCAAGGATAAATAAAAGTGTTAAGATCTACCTTTTTGTGTGATCATTAGTATTCTACTAACCCCTTTTATATATATTTTTTTATTTGCATGTTTTATTGACAAGTGATTACAGGAGAGCATGATCTCCATCACAAAGAGAGAGTGCAATGAGAAAAAATTCAACTTGTAGCCATATGAAATAATATCTTGTTTATTTGAAGCATCTAGTAGAACTCATGGTTAAATAACATACATCAAGGAAGCATACACAAGTGGGTGATATACAAAAATGATTGCACCCCAAAAATAAGAGTTTCCTCTCCGAGAAGCATCTATTTTTAGTAAGGGTAATTCAACACAAGTTCTGCAACATTGAATGGAACTTGCATGTATCCAAGACTCCAATTCAATAAATCATGCACATCAATAATTGTAGTTCACAAGGAGATAAGTGCATACATTTATTACTTTAATAAAACATGATTAGATTAATTATATTTAATTATGAGTTATGCCAAGTCATGAAGCATGTGACACATTAAAATACCACCTCCTTTTAGTTATGATGTGTCCACTTAATCCCTCCACATAAGCCAATGTGTCACATCATTTTTCTTCTTGAACCGTATGTTGTCACATCCACTTAATGATTCATCACCCCTAAATGTATTGTTTGTCCCCTTGGTAATAAAGTACAAAGTAATGAAAATCCATCAACATAATTCATTTTTTCAAAGTAACTTCAACAAAAAAATGTCCGGTTACATATCGCACCTAGGAGAAGTTTTGTATCGACCATGGGAGGTGACATGGTTAGATATGAACCTTTTATGTGTTTCTAACTTTTGAATTATCCCGAGGTTGTGCAAGACCTTTATAATCATGTCTAGATTCAATACATAAAAAAATTTCAAGGATTTGATGAAGAATTTATGGAAGAGTTTTCAAATACACTAAACAATGGAAATTCAAAGATTAAATGGTTAAAAATCAGTGCTAATCTGATGATATTTTAGTAGAGGTCACTAGTTTACTAGCTCAGGGAGATCCATTTAGAGAAAAAAGATAACCTAGAAGCACCAGGAAGATAATTTGTAGACAATGATGAGGATTTCATCTTATGCCACCAAGGTACTTTTAGAACATATCTCAAACCTTTGTTTGCATAAGTTGCCAATTTTTTGTTTCAATATTTTACTTATGAAGGGAGATATTCAAGGTTAAATATGGTTCATTTGAAATTGTTAAATAATTTTAAAAACAATAATCAAGTGAATGTTCAAAATTTATTTCATGAGATGCTTAAGAAAATGAGAAAATAGTTTCGTAGGGGTAGGGAAACCCCACACATCACTATCCAATAAACCTAGTGGTCAAGCACATTTTGTATATGAAGAACCCTCGATATCATGGGATAACTTTGTGATAGTGAACAATATTGAAATCTTATTGGGAAAGAGGAGAAAAAAACTGAAATTTCTACTTCACATATGTCAAAATATGCACCATCCTCTTTCCCACATCAAGAACTAATAAATTCTAAAATTTTGGCTTCCATAGAAGAAACACCTACATTTATTTCACCAAAGAGAATCTTTCTTTCCAAAAATTTATTGGAAATTTCCTCCCCTGAAACCTCCACTTCCAAAATGAAAATGATATTTACTCATTCTGCTCCAAAACAAACTAGGTGCTCCTATAGGCTTGGGACAAAGAGGAAAAAAATATCCGGTTCAAGACAATCTTAACCCATTTCATTGGATATTGATTTGGAAACCATAAAAGAAAATTATGATCCTCAACCATTGGAAATAGAGTATAGAGATATCACTCCCATAGTAACTCAAGAGATAGAATACCATGAACAAATAATATATGGAAAAGAAGAACTAAATCAGAATAAGGGAACAATTCATGAAGTAGAGATCCATGAAGTGAGAGTAGTAGAAGAAGCAGAAAGGAGGAAATGAGCAAAAGAAAATGATTGCAGATGATGTCCATGAGTAAGTCATTGATAGAGTTATTGAAAAATCATAAAATGATAGTTTGCAAAAAGAAAATGTAAAAATAATGTAGGCCCCAAATATTATTCATGAAATCATGAAGGAACCTAAAAAACCACCTTGTTGTGAGATGGGTGTAGAAACCAAATTTGGGTCACACTCCCATTGGTTTCCATTAATTAATTAACATAACGTATTCACCTAACCATGAACCCTTACCCCACACTCATATTAATTTAATTACTTATAATTGAATTAATGTTCATCCTCACATTATTAATTAATTTAATTACTTTAATTAAGTTAATTTACACCTCACCTACTCACATCACTTAGACACCTCACCATGGAGTAATTCTTAGTCTTTTAATTAACTAAGATCGAGTCTATACTTATCTTAACCAACTGGGACTCTTTCAAACCCTAAAATTAAAGTCCTATTCCTTCTCCAACAACACTCTCACTTATCTAAGTGCTAACCCTCACTTGAGACCTGAATTGACAATCAGAGCATGCCAAAAATAGAAAATATTTTCCTATTTTTGGAAAACCTAGGATTTCCTACCTTAACCGATGTTGATCACCCTAACCGTCATTGGTTACCTTATATACATTTTTGTAACCTTTTACCTAGGTTGGTCATTTTTGAGTTCTAAGAGATCTATTGCATTCAAGCATAAACCAGAGACTTCTCAACATCCAAATGATGGAATACACTCAACCATAGGCCCAAGAAAGCACCTGATACTCATCCAAAGGCATTATAATATTCACAGGAGAATTTTGGGAGTATTACCATGACACAAAACACAAAGTTCTTCACAGGTCAATCATTTCCTTCCTTCACCTACTAGACCTGTAAATACAAGTAAGTGTATTTGAATTTCATCATTTTTTACTTGCTTAAAGTGTAAGTTCATTATCTTTTGTTATTAGATCTTATTCTTTCATGCATTCCTCCATTCCCACCTTCTTACCAATCTACCCATCCAACCACTCACAACCTTCTAGCTCTCTGTGCACTGATCTCTAGGCATTCCCGATTCTTCCTAACATTATTACAAACCCAAACATCCTCCCTTCATCCTCTGTGCAATAAAAAATAAGTCAAAATCTAAATTTTATTTAATTACAACTGAATTTCCCCTATAGATTTTAGTTATCTTAACCATCATCGCTTTACCTTCTTCACAGAATTGGTCATACTGAACCGACATCACTCACCCCGACTAGAGTCAATATTTATGCCTGGTAAAATTTCCTTAGACATAAATCTTACTAATCACCCAAAACCAACCTCCAAACTTCACCAAATATTACCAAGACCTCGCCTATGACCTCGACCACCTTCCCACCTTACAACCTGACCTCGACCTTCACCAATTTAGTTATCCAACATTTAATTGGATTAACACTGATAGTAGTATGAGATACCTAAATCAGAACACTAGCATTAGATTCTTTTATTTACATGTTTAGTTATTTTATATTGAGTTATATATCGCTTGATTTACAACCTTTGAGGAATTATCACACTTCTTAGATCTAGATCACGCTATTCATCCAACTAACCTTTGTATTAACTAAATATTCTTGTCTTCCTTTTATTAAAGGTAGTTCCTCCTAGCCAAAGGGAAGATCACACAATAATCTTGGATCATAAATTAGAAATGTACGTACTCAACCTTTGACCAAAGCATAATAAAAGGTATTCCCCTCTGGCCTTTTACCTTTATCTCTGTTTCATTTCTACAAAAATCCAAATAAATGTAAAAGGAAAAGGGGAAATACCTTTTGTTAAGTTGTTCTAAGGTTGATTGCATGCATTTCTAATTTCCAAAACAAGATGATTGTGTGAGCTTCCTTTGGCTAGGAGGAACTACATGTAATACAAAGCAAGACTACAAGATACGCTTAATATCAAAGGTTAGTAGAATTCCTAGCATGAGATAGATCAAGGAAGTGTGATACTTCCTCGACAGTTTTCAATCCAATTATATATAACTCAATATAAAATAACTAAACATGTAAATAAAAGAATCTAATTCTAGTGTTCTGATTTAGGTTTCTTAGACTACTATGAGTGTTAATCTAATTAAATATCAGATAACTAAACTAGTGAAGGTATCGGGTCACAATACAAGTTGGGAAGGTGGTATAAGGGTCACGCGTAAGGGTCCGGGTAATATTTGGTGAATTTTGGGTTGGTTTTTGAGTGATTAGGAAGTTTTTCTCGTTGAAGGAAGTTTTACTCGCATGAGAGACTAACGCTAGTTAGTGTGACCGATGTCGGTTTAGGTATGACCAATGACAATTTAGGATGATGGATATTGGTTACTTTTGGAAATAGAAGAATGTCAAAAATGGTGTCCAAGCTCTCTTTGTTTCTTCACAAAAGAGTTGGGAAGATCTATTGTGAGGTCAGTAGGTGGGCTATCGTGTTTGGGGTGAGGTTTTGGGAGGTTTTGGGGAGGTTCTCGGTGAAATTTGAAAGAAGACAAAGTGACCAACATCGGTAGGAGAAATTTGGTAGAACTAAAAAAAAGGTAGATTTGAACTTCTCTCGTGATTTCACAGAGGATGAAGGGAGGATGGTTGGGTTAGTAATAATGTCGAAGACTCACGAATTCCTAAAGGCTAGGTATGAAGAGATACAAGGTCATGAGTGGTTGGATGGGTAGATTGGTAAGAAGGTGGGAGTAGATGAATGTAGAAAAGAATAAGATCCACTAACAAAAGATAATGAAATTACACTTTAAATAAGTACAAAATGATGAAATTTAAAAAAACTTACTTTTATGTGATGGTTTGCTAGGTGAAGGAAGGTAGTGATTGATCTCGTGAAGAAATTTGTGGTCACCGCCATAGAAATACTCCCGGAGTTCTCCCATGAATATTCTAATGCCTTTGTATAAGTATCAAGTGCTTGCTTGGGCATGTGGTTGATTGCATTTTGTTATCTGTATGCCGAGAAGTATCTCGGTTTGTGCTTGCATGCAATAGATATCTTAGAACTAAAAAATACCAACTTGGGTAAAAGGTTACAAAACTATATTTAAGGTAACCGAGGATGGTTACAAAGTGACCCGCGTTGGTAGAGGGATAACCGGTGTTGGTTAAGGTGGGAAATTATAGGTTTTCCAAAAATAGGAAAATCTTTATTATTTTTTACGTGCTCTAATAGTCATTCGGTCTCAAGTGAGGGTAAACACTTAAATAAGTGACAGTGTTATTGACAAGGAATAGGAATTTAATTTTAGGGTTTTAAAGAGTCCCATTGGTTAAGATAATTAGAGAATCGGGCTTAGTGAATTAATAGACTAAGAATAAGTCTATGATGAGGTATCTAAGTGATGTGACTAGGTGAGTTGTAAATTAACTTAATTAAAGTAATTAAATTAATTAATAATGTGAGGATGAACATTAATTCAATTGTAAGTAATTAAATTAATATGAATTTGGGGTAAGGGGTCATGGTTAGGTGAATATGTTATGTTAATTAATTAAAGGGGAATAAGGGAATGAGACCCAAATTTGGTGTCTACATTTTCCTCTTTTTTTCACATATCGTGTATTGATAAGCGATGCTGACAAAAAAAGGAAGTGGTTGGCCTAACTATAGGTGAGAGAGGAGTTTCCTGAAGTATGGGTGGAGGTGGTCCCCTCAAACCAGAACTGATGAGATGTTAAATGGAGTCAAAGAGTGGTTTGATAAATGGGTCGATGATGAAAATGAGGGTAGGCTGGTTATAGGTAAGGGTATGGTAATTTTGGGTAATGGGTAATGGAAATAGAACATACACACACATGTATAGATCACAATATAGTACCAGGTTGAAGATCTTACAAACTTTATGTTTTTAAAAGGGAGATAGGTTTATCCAAATGAGGTTGAAGTGATTCAGGTATCCAAGGTATAAGATATGGTCATGAAACACAACGAGTTCTAGTGTAGGCATGAGTAATAGGTTTTGTTCTATGGCACCAAAGATATGGTCAAGATAAACATCACATCACATCATTAGGAAAGGTAAGGTCATTAGGCTAAATAACATTGGTAACATCATTGCATGGCATACCGAGTACACGAATTCAAATTTCACCGTAGGAGGTTCAGTCGTGGTATGTATGGCGGGCACCGGTAAGGCAAAGGTATAGGTAAATAACATGTCCCTAAGAACAAATAAGGAAATGTATAGGTAGTGTAGGCTTGTGGGTAGGGTATAATAGGTATTGGTAAGGTTAAAATGTTGGAGAAACACTATTGTCAGG
This sequence comes from Taxus wallichiana var. yunnanensis, assembly GCA_018340775.1. Lineage (NCBI taxonomy): Eukaryota > Viridiplantae > Streptophyta > Pinopsida > Cupressales > Taxaceae > Taxus > Taxus wallichiana. The sequence continues at coordinate 247,687,369 of CM031242.1, forward strand.
AAAAATGGTCATGGGATGGGTCAAAAGGTAATGTTTGGTGAATGATGTCATTATGGTGTAACCAACGCCACTTTAGTAGGAACGATATAGATGACATCAGTCATGTCAATTTAGAGATAAAAAAGGAAAAAATCTGTGTTTTACGGATTCATTTCAATTTTTCCACTTTTAGAAAATGATAGAGGAGAAAGTGATGACTAGAAAATGAAAGTATGAGGCATTGAGCTGTCGGTGAGCCATGCAATAGGTGATTGGTTTTGAGTAATGGGTCCATGAGATTGATTCGATTCATTTGGAGGTGAGGAGTTGATTTGGGCATGACAGAGGTGGGAGAGGGATTAGGTGGACCATTGACACAACAAAACAAATGTTTCACCACAGAGATGTCTTTGATTATAGGTAGGAGACAATACAAATCCCTCATATTTGATTAAAAAGAGTATTGGTTGAAATTGATTTTGGTTAAAAAGTTTGGGTGGGATTTTTATTTTGAAATTGTGGGTAAAAATGAAGGAAATGAGGAGTGGGAAGGTCACACATAAGTTAAATAGGGTTGGGAATGAAGCTAGGTTAGGTTTGGGTGGGTTAGAGTAGGTGTTTAGGTCAGGTTTTGTGAATTTTTTGAGAAGGGGGATGGGTTTTTGGTTTTGGTTATCGCAAATAGAGATCGATGAAGGTCGGGGTTGATGACGCCGGTTAGATTTAGCCATCATTAGTCAAGGCTTAGGTGACTAACACCGATTAAAAGGGACTAATGACGGTCAAGAAAATCAAAGTGACCGATGATCAAAGTGACCGAAGACGGTTAAGGGTAAGAGTAAATTGGGGTAATAAGGGGCCGTGGCTAGGTAGAAAATTAAAATAGGTGAAGAAGAGGTAGGTGAATATTAATGTAGGTAGAAGAGTGTGACAAATTATTTTGGCAATGTGGGATAAGTAAGTAGGTGGAATGAACTAAGATAATGGGTAATAATGATAAGGGTTAGTAGATTTATAGGTGAATAAGGTAAAAAGGGGGTAGGCACAATTAATGTGGTTGGGTATTGGGTGGTGGGCAATAGGATGTTTGAAGTGGTCAAGTCTTAACAATTTTTTGTTGGATGATGCAACCAAGAGATCACTTGAGGATGTGGAAAGAGTACCACCCCTACTAGTACAGATGTGACCTAGTGTGAGTGTGGAGGAGTGGGATCACGTGACAAAAGTTGGACTCAAAGGTAATCCAAAGCTATAGGGATATGGCCCAGATCATATTTTGATGGTCTATCTCATCGATATATAGGTTTCTCGCTACCAATACCTTCCACTTATTGATGGTTGAGATGACCATCACCCTAGAAGATGTGTATAGGATCCTATAGCTGCCTATTGTCAGGGAGCCAATATATTCCATTTAATCAATCAAAGAATGAATTGATAGTAGTTCTATTTGGTCGAAATGGGTGAGATGAAGTATCACAACGTGATTATCCCTTATGGAGATATGTATGTAAGCTATATGTAGGAGACTAGGCTATCTCATGTGCTAATGATAGAGGTAGTTAGATGTTTTACATTTCCATATTCTAAGTGTGGTAGGTTTTCGTGAACACTAATACGGGTGGTAAAGGATATGATCGAGGAGCAGATATGCTTTTCTTGGGCACCGAATTTCCTAGTTCAGTAGATAGGAAGATATGCACCTATGGGATATTGAGGTGGTTTGGTATGTGTTTTACATATTTATTACACTATTGAGCATATGAGCACATTGAATGTGTGCACTCGCTAGTTTTCCATGACATGAATTGTTTGATGGTGGCCTTTTTAGAGTTGGTTTTAGACGATGGGTACCAGTCACTGGATAACCGAGGGTGGTGAAGGACATATATGATGTGTCATAATATAGAAGTGATTGGAGGGCCTTTTTGTAGTTGATATTATGTGGAGACCATATGTGGACTATCCATCCTACAAAGGAATGAATGAGGAGTTAGAGGAGCTTCAGCTACTAAGGTGGATACAGGAGTGGTGGGTCAGGGAGCATGAGATGATATTCATAGATAGGTTCAAATAACAATTTGGATTATGGTAGGATGTTCCCCTCCACTCTTGTAGTATTATAGGGATGATGTGGAGAGACCCATATCTCCACCACATCTTTGTGTGTCGACAGGGTAGGAGAATCAGTGTGATAGATAAATGGATTGATGACTCGGAGTCACCGATGGGTATAGATAGTGATGGGTGGAACAACTAAAAGCAACACCACTTTGAGGCTAGGATATTTAGCCACCGTCATAATGTAGAGGATACTTTATAGGATCAGGTTTCCACCCTTAAGGCATAGATTAGAGGGTTACAAGGATAACTTATAGGGTTAGAGGAATATGTAGCCACTTTATAGGCACAATTGATGACCCTATAGGCCCGTAACATAGGGGTGTATCCCACATAGGGTAGAGATGGGGATGTTTGAAAGGTATTCACCTTACATGTGTAGGTGATAGGTTTATAGGGCCATCTTGCCACTACACAGCACAAGTTGTGGCCTTACATGCCTAGGTTACAACACATGTACATGTACCCCAATAGGCCCAGGGACATGGTCCCATATTACACGAACCTACATGAGGAAAAATTCCATTGCATAGGCATGAGGGAAGGCATCGTAACAAAGGTCGAGGCCATTATTAATAGGGAAGAGTTCATAGGTTATAGTGAGACCCATGGAACCACCACATACTATGTCAATGGTGAGGTTAAGGGATGCCCTGAATAAGGTTTGCTACTATTAGGATCACCTAATGACTTCCGATATATATGTCCCCTTGTATGTCAAATACATATCCCAACAAGAAGCTCGTGAGTGAATAAGATCTAGTACTCATAGTTTAGGGATCACAGGGGGCGTTGAGCCCATAGACAGGCCAGGGAGTGGTTACAAGTTCTTGTAGGTGAACCCCGGTGAGGGCTAGGAGGAGACAAGATCAAAACCCATGGAGGGTGTAGATATGATGGTAGGGTTGGTGACAGGTGGGGAGAAGGAGACATGTGAGACCGTACATGAGGATATCGATTGGGTGAAGATTAGTCACTCTATATGATCATTGGATTATCTTTTATTATTATTTTTGATGTGTGTGTGTGTGTGTGTGTGTCTATATATATGTCGGCTGTGTGCCAAGACATGAGATTTTATATGAGAGTTTTGAGATACTGGTATTATTTTATTTATTACTATGTATATATGTATTGATACACATACTCTCCCATTTATACAGTTGATGATATTTATTGGATGGATAATGTACTTTTTTAATTTCTATTTTTATTGTGTATTGATGGAAACTAGGTGAATTAGGCATGATTGAGTCGAGGTCATGTAGGAATGATGAATTTTAGGTGATTTAGGCATGATGGGGTTAGGTTTAGGCATGGTGGATTATAGGTGGTGTGGGCATGATTGAGTTGAGGTCATATAGGTGTGATGGAGTTTAGGTGATTTAGGCATTATGGAGTTAGGTATAGGCATGCTTGAGTCGAGGTCATGTAGGCATAATGGAGTTTAGGTGATTTAGGCATGATGGGGTTAGGTTTAGGCATGTTGGAGTCTAGGTGAGTTAGGCATGATGGATTCTAGGTGAGCTAAGCATGATTTGGGTTAAATTTAATTTCCAAGTTATTAGTAGTATGGAAAATAAATGATGATATATATGTAAGTTATATGGTAAAATTCCAAATGTTTGATATCATGGAAATGTGAAATGATTGAGGTATGAAATGGTGATTTTATAAAATGGTAGGTATGTATGGTTGTATGTTTGTTTAATTTCCAAAAATGGAAACTAACTAAGGTAGAATGTAAATAGAAAAATAAGGGAAAATTGATTAGGGGAAAGAGTGGCCGAGCTAACCTATAAGGGCCCTATGCCTTTGGAGTGCTACCTACATAGTCCCGACAGTCCCTAAGGATCGATGTAGTTCTCCCATAATCTAGGGAAGAATATGATGAGGTAGAGGAATGGGTTAGTAGGTTTTAGGCACCATTGAGTCTAATTCATAGGAATGGTTGAGTCTAGGTGTTAGGCATGGTTGAGTATAGGTCATAGGCATGGTTGAGTCTAGGTCAGTTAGGAATGGTTGAGTTTTGGTCATAAGCATAAGTGATTTTGGTGAAAGAAGAATATGTGATTATGTTTCATAGGAATGGGTGAGTCTAGGTCATTTAGGCATGGTTGAATTTGAGGTCGAATATGCATGGTTGTTGTCTATGGTGAATAGATATGGGTGATTTTGGTGGAAAAATAATTCCTAGAATATAGGTGTCGAAGGTTTGGTCTTGTAAAGGAGAATCAAGAAGTAAGAAAAGAGGTGAATGGTTAGAGGAGACAAAATTTCCGCCTAATTGATAAGATCCCCGACAAGTCTATCATACCAAACATTGGGTAATGAACAGAAGACCCTAAAATGAATTACATGATTGATCATTCTATGGGTGACGAAAGGTCACATGATCATGAAATGTCACATTTATGGCATGTCCCTTTAGTAGGTAGAAGATTAGAAAGACAAGGAAGTGAGGTGAAATAATTATGGTTTAGTGTAACTGGTGTGCGACAACATGCATTTTTTCAAGACAACCAAGATAAAAATAAGACAACCAAGATAAAAATAGGTAATCCCATGATGAAAAAGTTAGATTTTTATTTTTTCTTTTATTTTTATAGACTGATCAATGTGGGAAGTCTATGTGGGATGAATAGAGTATATCCTTGAGGTTTTCACGAAGATGATCAATGCGGAAAGCTTCATAATATTTTTAATTTTATTTTTACAATAATAGTCTTCTTTTGGTGATGGACTATGTACAATATGGCTAGCTTTGTATAGATGTCCTTTGAGGGATCAGTCTATTCATAGTAGCAAGGTAGAAAAATTATATGTCCTTTTTGAGGGAGTCATCTTTTTGTGAGAAGTTTGAATCAAGGAGTATGAATATGAAAATCCCGTATATTTATTTTGAAGTGTTTTGTTGACTTTTAGGTCATGGAAAATACTATAGAGAAGGATAGGCTCTTGTTACGAAGACAAAACCATAACAAACAAGGTTTAGCTAGGAAATATGGGTTTTAAGTGATTAATTACCATGGATTCCATCTTAGAACACATGAAAAGTATCCATGATAATAATGCCATGAGTAGAGTCTTGGTACTCATATTTAAGATAGGCTGAAAAGTGACAGGTAATCACATGATTCTAATTTAGTCATTGATTTCTAAAATAGGTAAATGGAAGGTGAATGGTGCTCAATGGACAAGCACTTAATAGACATAAGATGATTTAGGACTTGATTCAACAATAGAACAGTCAAATATGTAAGGCATTGAGGGACTCGTGTTCAGTTTACCTTCGAGGAAGACAAATGTCAAGCACCCGATCCATAGGTATACATAATGATATAGGGTCCAAGCCAATTAGGAGAAAATTTTACCCATTTACTTTTCTCCTCTTTTGTTACATGCTGATTTTCCTTCAAGATGAGTTCACCAACCTGGAAGGTTCATTCGTGGACATGTTAATCATAGGAATGTTTGATACATTTTGATAGATCATTGAGCATGTCTTTGAGTAATATACAAAGAGATGGAATTTGGAATTTGAGAGGTAGAACAACCTCTGTACCATAGACCAAAGATAAAGGTGTGGTAGTAGTTGAGGTACAAATACTAGTGCGATAAGCCCATAAGGAAAAATAATGTGTGTATGCCAATCCGTTCCAAAAGATTGTTAAGTACTTTCTTAAGAATTTTATTTATGGTTTTGTTGGTAGATTCAGCTTGGCCATTTGTTTTAGGGTAATAAGGTGAAGAAAAACTGATTTGAATGCTGAAGGAATCACATAGTTTCCATAGGGTTTTATTTTTCAATTGTTTTTTGTTATCTGTGATGAGTTGGTGAGGAACACCAAAGCAAAAAATGATGTGATGGTTGATGAATTCATAGATTTTTTTAGCTTCTGTAGAAATGAGAGGCATGGATTCCACCCTTTTAGTGTAGTATTTGGTAGTGGTAATAATCCATTGATGGCATTGGGAAGAATGAGGATTGATCTCTCCGACAAGATCCAAACCCCATTGAGAGAAATGCCAAATGTCACGTGCGACCTGTAAGGCATGACTAGGGGTGTTATGAAGATGTTGTTGACACTTCACACAACGCTTGACATAGTAAAAAAAATCATGGTTTAGGGTTGGCCAGTAATAGATAAGTTGGATAATGCATTTAGCGATAGCTAAACCACTGAACTGACCCCCATAAATCCCATCGTGAACTTCCTTGATGGTATATGGGATTTCAAATCCTATAAGACATTTTAAGAGGATACCGTCAAGAAGAATTTGTAAAGAATACCCCCCATGATGAAATACTAAGAGACACTTTTGAGAAAGGCTCAGTGTCTATTGCGAGTAAGATTTAAAGACCGAATTGAAAGGGAAAGATAATTAACAAAATTCTTATACGAAAGGTCATGTGGGTTAGTTTCAATGTGTCCTATAAGGTTGATGTCTCTAAATAGATAAGAGGGTGATTGTAATCTTTGTACTATGACAAATATTTTTGAATTAGAGGGAAAAGTAGGGATTTGAGAAGCAAGATAGGCCATGGTGTCCGCAAATTTATTAATGGAACACAGGGTGGTTTGAAGTTCATAATACTCAAAGTTAGTCAAAATTATGTTAACATGATGCTTATAATTTTTAAGTATAGTGTTATGAAACTGGTATATACCATTAACTTGGTTTAGAATTAGTTGGGAATTGCCAAAGATATTGATTGATTTAACGCCTAAGGTGATGATGGTTTAAAGGATTAATAAAAGTGCTTCATATTCAGAAATATTGTTAGTAAAATCAAAATCTAGTTTGAAAGATAATGGCACATGCTCATTTTCTAGAGGAATGAGGATAATTCCAACACCACCCCCATGCTAACATTTGGAACCATCAAGAATAAGGTCATATGGTAAGTGATATCATCCAAAGAGGGGTAGCATCGATTCATCTAGAAATCAAAGTTAGAGGAATGATTTCTAGAGATGGGTGTGTCTCTGTGAGTTGGTCAATAATGGTTTATTCTTTGACAGATTTTTAATGGATAAATTTGATTTCTAGGTCCTGCAAGAAGCATGAGCCAACGTGTAACACATTGATGTTGGTAGGGCTTAGCATACATGTAATGTAAGGGGTCAGTATTGGTGACAACAATGTTTTGTGGTTAAATAGGTAATGGAGAAATTTAGTGGTGAAAAAATTAAGGCAAAGAAAAAAATTTCAGCGTGAGTATATCTAGTTTCATATTCTAAAAGCATACGGATTATATAATAAACCACTTGCTCCTTTTATTTCTCCTCGTGATGAGTGAGTATGGAACCCAAGGAATGATCAAGAGCTGAAATGTAAAGGTAAAATGGTTAGTCCTTAGGGGGAATGAGCACAGGTGGTTGAAGGAGGTATTGTTTAATGGTGTCAAAGGATTTATGGCATTCATCATCCCATTTGAAGGAGACAACCTTTTTGAGGAGATGATGAAATGGGTGGTAGTGGTCGAAAAGATGCAAAATAAAGTGATGAATAGATTACAACTTTCCTTACAAACTACGAAGTTGACGAAGGTTAATTGGTGGGGAAATTTTGAGAATAGCCTTTATTTTTATGGGATCAACTTATATGACACGAAAATAAGCAATAAAACCAAGAAGCTTGACGAAAAGAATAACAAAGACACACTTGTTGGGTTGAAGGTGAACACAATATTTTATGAGATGGTCAAAGATGACCTTGAGGACCTGTGAAGGTGTTTGACACGATGTTTGGATTTGGCAAGAAGATATTTAATGTAATCTTCCAATATGTGATGCATAATGTCATAAAAGATATAATTCATAGCCCATTGATATGTAACACCATCATTTTTAAGGCCAAATGGCATGACATGATAGTAGAAGGTACCCCAAGGAGTGATGAAGTAAGTTTTGTGTTGATTTTCTTGGGAAAGTAATATTTTTTTATAACCTAAGAAATCATCCATGAGAGATAACATCTCATGGTAGTTAGTGAGATCAATTAGTTGGTTAATACTAGGTAGAGGAAAGTCATATTTTGGGAAAGATAAGTTAAGGTTGTGGAAATCCATGGAAATACATAGTCCCCCTATCACTTTTGTGACCAAAACAATGTTAGAGATCCATTGAGTGTAATCAATGCGTAGGATAAAGGAAACCGAAAAAGAAGGTGTTGGAGTTCTTCTTTGACAAGAAAGGAAATGTGGGGATGCATTTTCTATGGCTTCTATTTCATGGGTTTGGATTCAAGAATAGTTACGATATTGTGGACCATAATTTTTGGGTCAATACTAGGCATATTAGCATAGGACCAAGAAAAAGCATTATTATGATCTCGAAGAAAATAAGTAAAATATTCTTGTTCATCAAAGATCTAAAGATTTACCTATGTTTAGAATGTGTGGGTCATCTTGAGTGGTAATATTCATTTCGATGGTAAATTCATTTAGCATGGTTTGTGTCTTAGAAGGTAAAAACCAAAGAATATATGAATCTTCTACACCCAGAAGGTGATAATAGACTCATTTTCCGACATTGAATGACGTTAATAGAAGATGTATCATCATCGATCATGTCGAGATACATGAAGGGAACAAAAGAGGGAGCCTTTCCATCTCATTGATAAGTTAGAGGTCCCGATAAATGATGTTCATGAAAAAAGTTAGGAGGAATGGATTCTAGATCTATAGACTATGTAAGTGAAGGTGGTAAATTTGGTGAATGGGGTGGAGAAGGTTTATCGTCCTCAATGATTTTGACTCAGCCTTCTTAGGAGATGGTTCAAAAGCCAATACCACTTGGTATTTATGCTTATGAGTAGTGCATGGGATGATAATATGACAAACTTGTTCATAGAAATCAAATCCAAGCCCTTCTAAGCAAAGAAATTGAGGAAGATATGAGCAAAGAAGTAGTTGGTGAGAGATTGAAGGTTGGAGGAAAATGGTCAAGTTTGGGAAGGTGGATCGGGTGAATAGGTAGAAGCATAAAGTCCCACATACGTTAATTTGGTGTAAAGGTAGGAAGGATCAGTAAGAGAGTACCTCACCTATGTAGTGATCATATAAGGGGTGTTGGTGAAGTTTTCCATACTCTTGAGGAGTAAGGAATGGGTTTAGGTTGTACAGCAAGATTTCTCTACAGTGAGACATTTAAAAACACCTTCTAAGGGATCAGTAGTTGATATGTGGGTAGCCGGAATGGATGAATTACTAGATGGTGGGGAATAAGAAGCATTGGTTGGTTGAGAAGTAGATGGGTTAGTGGATGGATTAGTTGGAGAGGCTTTGGCAAAAGAGTGGAAATAGGAGTTAGGTGTGGGAGAGGTAGCAGCAATGTTGGTGGATGGGTCTATGGGTAAAGGAGAGGTGGTAGTGGTGGTAGATGCCTTAACTAGTATAAGGACATCATTAGGTCGATACAACATGTTACAGGTTTTGAATGGTGACAGTCAACTGAATGGTATAGCTATGTCCTTTATGTTCAAATTTTACACAATGATGTAACGTTAAAGGAACACATCCCATGATGCGGATCAAAGGTCGACCAAGAAACAAGTCTGTAATATAATTCCCCTCCAATATGTAGAATAATTATAGAATAATTATGGAATGGAATAATAATTATGTGCGTAATGATGGTGCCAAGGGTGGAATTTATGACATCATTGAATGAACACAACATAACTAGGTTATTATGCATGTAATTGGAAGGGATGCACATTTTTTTGTATGCATAGGAGGAAATAATGTTGATCATGGCATTGTCATCTACCATAACATGTCAAACATGTATATTATCAATGTAGATAGAGATGAATAGGGTGGGATGAAAATCTAATTGTAGAGGTACAATCTCTTCGTAAGAGAAAATGAGAGTGGCTACTTGATGAGTGGTACTGGATGCAAAAAAAGGGGATGAAGTGGTGAGAGAGGCCACATGGTGAGGGATCATGGATTCCAAAGGAGTTGGGTCATTAGGTAAAACCTCAATAGATTGTAGAACCTCCATGAGGTCCTATAGATGCGACTTAGAGGTTTGGACAAGCTCGTATAATGAAATTTTGAGAGGAGATTGGTGAAATTATTTAATCATTTTACAAATGGTGACCCCGTTAGAATTAGGGTCTATGGGTCCATGGATGCTGATTTTTGGTGCAGGTGGAGATGGTATATTGGCCACAAGATTGGAAGATGGGCTAGTTGTTTTCTCCTTTCCTTTTTATTTCTAGGTGTGAGTGGAAATGTTAACCATATTAATACAGGGTAAGGGAGTATTTGGTTCATGAAAGGTGTAGCAATAGGACAAGAAAAATTATGGTGATGGCATATATTGGTGTTGTGAAAATAAGGCATCACATTGAAATTTTGGGGAAGGTTTGGCTAGCTCTCTTATACGGACCATATTGATCTCAAATGTTGGAGGAGGGTAAAAGGGTTATAGAGGTGGAGGTGAAGGTTGTTGAATAGGTAAGGGGAGAGGATTTTTGGTGATGGGTAAGAGTGGAACAGGGTCCTCATCTAAAATATCATCATCATCAAAGTTTTCTTCAACAAAGTTGTTTTAGAGGAATGATAATTAGAGCCTTATAGTTTTATAAATCATGCCTCAAAGCACATGATGGTAGGCGTAAATTTTTGCATCGTCAAACCCTTCTTGTTTAGGTTTGAGTGGGTCATAAGGTCTAAGTTATCGCAATATGATGACAAAGGTCTTTAAAAGGTTAGATAAGATGTTGGTGTAAGTACACCAATGGATCACAATGTGAAGTAAGTGTGGGTTATAATGGGAGTATGGGTAATTTTTGTGGGGAGGCATCATGGGAGGTGAAATTAGAGGTGGAATAGGTTTGACCACTGGTTTGGTAGGTATTAATGTTGTAGGTTTGGGTTGTACCTTTTTGGGTAAGGGTGTAGCAAATGAACTAGCAGCTTGAAGTTGTTGTAGGTACTACCTCTTTGGAGGGTAGTGGGCTCTTGGATTTTGTTGCACCATCTTGGGTAAAGATGAAGGAGTGTTTGATGTAGAAGGAAGGAATATGGTGGAAGGAGATGGGTTAGCCAAGGTTATAAATGAGGCGTTGTAAATGTTGGCTGGAAGATGCAAGGTTGAAGGTATTTGTTTAAGAAAAGGAAATATCATGGGTAGTGATGAGGCTAATGGAAGTGGTGTGGGTCTAGGTTGTAAAAGGATGCATGTGATGACTAATTCATATGTTGTGTAGGTAATTTGGGTATAGCAGGGGCTCATGAGGAGGAGGTGGGTTATCAGTGTTTTTGATTTACCTTGGGTGGGAGGTTGTTTGGCCAAGGTTGATGGGTGGGATCCTAGGATAGATGGAAGTGGTGAAGATGAAAGAAGGTTAGTAGGCAAAACTAGATTGTATGACCTAGAATTTTTGGTCTTCCTCTTAGGTGGGGAATATCATTTTTGCTATTATGTGAGGATGTGGATAAATCTAGTTTGACATGGGGATGGAATAGGTGTGATGTCGACATGAATCCCAAGGTATGGGTAACTTTGGATATAGTTGAAGGTGTAAGTGGTTTAGGCATAGGTGGTTATGGAGGGAATGGTAGAGGTGTAGATCTGGGTGAATGTGATGTGGAAGATGTCATCACGACTACCTTAGGTATGATGGATTTTGTCACTCCAAACAATTTTTGGCAAATGGTAGAAGTATCAGTAGATGACATCTGCATTTGAGTTGAAATAGGCATTTGAAGGTGCCCCAAAGCATGGAATGATCAACGTAGTCTAAGAGGTCCACCAAATGTGAGAATGGTGTGGTAGTAGAAGGAACCAATGTTTATTTTGTAGTGACTCCTGTAAATAAATTTGGTGCCTATGAAATAGGGAAGTAATTAACTTCAAACTCTATGGGTAAAAGAGATGAGAGAAAATCAAATTGATCCTTGAAAGCCAGTGGAGAGTTATCACCAATAGGAAGGGGTGCCTCTAATGGATCTCCTATAGGTAGGGGAGATGATGAATAGGATGAGCTAGGTTCTTCTTTGACAAAGAGGAAGGTAAGCATGACTCTCATGTGGGTAGGAGAGTTATTACTACATGTTATTCATAAGACCGAGAGGTTCATGAGAAAACTACATTGGCATATATTGTGGAGTCCTCTATGGGTGTAGAGGGATATGAGGGATACTCCTCTGTGGGTAAAGGAGTAGATGGCACAAGTTCCTCTGTGGAAGAAGGATCTCGTGCAAGAATTTATTCAATAGATGAAGTAGGAGTAGATTGTGTGAAAGAATATCGTAAGATGTCAAAAACAACATGAACCTCATGGATATTACCTCATTGGCTGAGAAATCACAAGTTTGGTTGGATTAGGGGGTGTGATTTGGGAATGACTTCTTGAAGATATGAAGGTTCTGGTTAGCTAGTGCATTCAGATTTTCCAAGACAAGATCTCCTTTATCCGTACCACCTCTAGCATGATTGGTATCTATGATGAATTCTATTATGGAAGGTTCAAACTTTGACAGTGATTTTTTTCTTAAGATGGTGTACTCTTATGACTTATGAAATCATTTTTTTAGTAGGTAATATGTTATCTGCTGAAATAGGTATGATTTTATCACATTTTTTCTTAATTTAAAATGAAGCAATTCATATCTTTTTATGCAGAATAATTCATTGTTTGGGATTGAGAAATTGAGTTTCAGTTTTCATAATTCTTGGGGATTCAGAACAACATTACCTTGGATCAATTTCATTGATCCAAGGTATGCTTCTAATTTTCAAACCTTGTTGTCATAATGTCCAAGCTGGATAGATGAAAGGCTCCTAGACCTTGAATGTACAAAGGTCATGAATGATCCGATCTCCTTGGCTCTCTACTTCGTATCTGAATTTGGGTAATAATTTGGTTCCTCTTTTTTATTAAAGTAAGATGTAATTCTTAATTAGGAACATGGAACCTATTTACACTATGTTCCTTAAATTAGGAACTTTATCCTAAAAAGAGTAACCTAACCTAAGTTACTAAGTTCTTTTGTTATTATGGGATGTTAAAAGGGACCTAAGACTAAAGACTTATACCTAAGGACCTATGTTAGTTCCTAAACTAATGTTGAACCTAACCTAATGTTTGGCTAACCTAAAAGGGGCCTATGGGATGACATAGGGAGGGGGAATTCGGTGGCATCAATTCCTAGAAATTTATGAGGAAGTTAATGTGGTCTTATCTCTTTTTATCTGACCAAATTTGGCGAAGGCATGAGGAAATTTGGGGGAATGAGCTGGCATCTCCACCAAGTTTTTAGATGCATGAAATTTTGAACTTAGTCCTTGCCAGAAATAGAGGTGGCGGTGGTGGGAGAAATGGAAGGAATGATAGTCCTATTTTTCATTTAATATTTTTGAAGTTGGCAAGAAAACCACCTAGGAAGAAGAAAGAGGGTTTTTTTTTTGTTTGTTCATTTGGTTTTTGATCTTGAGCTTTGCATGTGGGTTTTTTTGGTTCTTCAAACCTCCAGTTTCGATTCTTGCATGAACTCTCTTTCCTTGCATGGTGTTTGAATGAAGAATTGGAACTGTGAAGCTATAAGAAAGAGAAGGAGAAAGTTTGGAGGGTTGTTGGCATTTCGAAGGAGGAATTGAAGCTCTTCTTGGATATTTTCTATGAAACAGAGAAGACTGGAGCTCTATCAGGCATGATAGGCCCTATCCATTAAGTCTTATGCTTTTAATTAAGTGCTTCATAAAAATAACTCTGCTCTCTATGAAAATATTTTGGTTCTATTTTTGTGATTTCTCATTTTATGCTTCTATGGTGTTTTGATTTTCTTCATTGGATGCTTATCGATTTTATGATGGTAGTTGTAAAACGTAATCTAGGAGTGTCATTTCTTGCTTCTGGGTGATCTTGCCTTTGCTTGAGTCTTTATAACTTAGACTTGAAACAAAGTTGAGGCCTGTTGGTGAGCTTTTGGTTTCAGGTTGATCTTGCAATGCATTATCATTCTTGTATGCATGTTCATTCTAGTTTTTGGATTATGTGACTCTTTATTTTAACATTACTTATTGTCATTGTTGGAAGGATTCAAACTAGAGAACTCATTTGATATCTTATTGATGTCTGAGATTTTGTTTTTCTGGTGGTTGCGTGTATTTTTCTTTCTGTTTCATACTTTTAGACCATCATTGTTCTTGATGGAGGATAAATTTATGATAGGAGTGCATGTTTGGACATTTGTATGGTTATTTCGACTTGCATGTCTTCTTTCAGTTGTCATTAAAGGAAATCCAAAGAAAATCCTATGTAGACCTCATGGGGAAAATAACTTGTTAACATGGAAGTATGATTTTTGAATAATGTCTATGGGAAACATTATTTTGTTTCAATTTGTTCAGGGACTTAAATTTATCAAAGGATTAACCACTTCATGTTTAAGTTTGGAAACTCTTTTTGGGTATCGGTTAGTTGTTTTCTCATTTAGTTGAAGGTACTGAGAACGTGTAACAATTTTAACTGACCTTGTCTTGTTGTATATCTTCTTGACATGATCTATTAAATCCCTTGAACCTTTGAACTTAGTACCAGATCTTTTGGGAAAGAGGAAATTTTTTTGAATGGTTGTTGAATGCTTTCTCTTATATGGGTAATGTTCAAATGCTTACTTGTGTTCCTTTTTAAGGGTTTAGAGTTCATTGGAGGTTTGTTTTAGATTAATCCTACTGATTTACTCTTCATTTATCTTGTAGTATTTTAAATGATTCATTTGTTTATCCTTGAGGGAATCGAATATTTTGAACATGTCTCTATTTAAATGACAAATGGTAAAGGTTAGATGTTTCTCTACATTCCTTTTTCCTTGTCTTTTGGTACTCAATCCCATTCGGGACTTGGGTGAATCTTTGTTTGGTTGTTATATTATTCTTCACTAATGACACCTGTCATGCAAATCTCATATAGGATATGTTATATACCCTCCATTATTCATTTCATGAGAAATGTTTACTCTTATGCTTTTAAGTTTGAACAGATAAGAATACTTGAAAACCTCAGGTTAGGAAAATGTTTAGTGAGGTTTTGTTGTTATTTCCTCTCGATTCTTTTTAAGCTTAATTCACTTTCTGACCCAGTGGTTAGTCTAAATGTATTAATGTCCATATGAAAACAAAACAAAATTTTACGTTATACTTTGAAGGAGTATATATTTTTAGTTAGGTTATGAGATTAAACCAATATGATATTTTCTGTAATATTAACGATGGTATATCTTGTATGGGATCTGAATGTTATCTTGTTTCTAGTTTGAAGCAACCTTAGACTTTTTTGAGGTCTAATTTACATTGTCTTTGACTTCTAACTTGATTTGATTTCTGATTCTGAGCCTAAACTTAGGATGCTTCAATAGGGTTACATTAATTGTTTACGATGATTTGATTACCCTTACTTGTTCATATGATCTTATTTATGATTGATGACATCTTAATCCTTAGGATGAATATAAGATAATGGGATAGTTAGATGGTAGGAAATGTTTATTACTACACAAACTATTGAATTAAGTCTGAAAGATAGTTTTATGTATCTTATACTCTTCTGTTAAATAGGTTTAGCTGATTAAAGGAACTTAAATGGGATTACATGAAAGTAATGATAAGGTTCAGATGAAATGATAATTCTTCTTTATCTCTATTGTTGTTGTCGCCCTTGAAATCCCCCTCATTTTTTAATTCAAATTCAAAATTTTGAGCTCACACCCTCCAAAAGTGTTCAAGTAAAGTTGGAAGTCCGAAAAGATAGAGAAATTCATGCTTTAAAGTTGTTTAAGCTCTCCACCGCACGTTTTGATAAAAATTTTATTTTTCCTGTATAAAGTAATGAATGAAAATTTTATTGTTGTCCTCATTTGAATGAAATTTTCAATATTTATAAGGCTATGGATCATCCAACCTTGTATTATTTTCAATTCCTTAGTTCATGAAAGAAATTTGAAAATCGGGCATGAAATGGTGGAGTTTTCTTTTTCTCTACTTTTTTCCTCGCCGTGTGAATGATGGGTGTTTTCTTCCCCACCAAATTTTGGCCCTATTATCCATGGGTATGTGGACATATCTCTGATTATATGTATCATGGCCATGTTTCAAGTAAAAACATAAGCCTCCACGTGTTTAAATGACGTAACTCTAAGGGAAAGGCCCAAGGGACAGTCCTCAAATAAGCGTAGGCTTTCCACATGTCCGAGGTCTAAAATGGAGACAAAAAAGCCTAAATTAGCTAGGTATGGAAGGTTCAGTAGACAACACCACATGTCTCATTAGTGTAACTTAGAGAGTTGAAGCTAGGGGTAGTTCTCAAACTTTTGCAAGTCCTCCACATGTCCCGAGTCCAAAGAAGGGACATAGCTGGTTATTTAAATTGATTAAATATGAGTGGGTTGGTAGAAGCCTCCATGTGCCTCAATGGTGCAATTTCAGAAGTGAAATCAAAGGGTTGGTTTCCAAATGAGTGTTATCTCTCCATGTGTCTAGGGTCAGATATACGGCCCCGCCAAACAAAAAGGATAAAGTCAAATATTAAGCCCAAATAGAAAGTCAAGGCGGGGAAGTGGTTCGTCAGGGAAATTTGAGAATTTGAGATATGTTTTCATTAAAGGAACTTAAATTTAAAAAGTGACTTGTGGCCCTGATCATGCTATAAGGAAAAATTCAAATGTTGAGCCCGTATTAAAAGTCAAAGTGGGGAAGTGGGTTGGCAGAGAACTTTGAGGTTTTGAGCCTTTTTGTAAAAAGGGCTGACAGTCATAAAGTGATCTGTAGCCCCGATCATGCTATGAGGAAAAATTCAAATGTTGAGCCCGCATTGAAAGTCAAAGCAAGGAAGTGGGTCAGCGGAGGACTTTGAGGTTTTGATCCTTTTTGTAAAAGTGCTAAAAATCATAAAGTGATCCATAGCCCCGATTATGCTATGAGGAAAAAATCAAATGTTGAGCCCGTATTGAAAGTCAAAGCGCAAAAGCTGGCCATCGGAGAACTTCTGGAAATTTGGTTTTATTTCCAAAAGTGGAGTTAAAATCATAAAATGATCCGCAGCCCACCGGGTACTTGTGCCCATGTCGAAATTCAAAGTGGGGAAGCGGGTCGGTGGAGAAATTTGAGGTTTTGAGCCTTTATGTAAAAAGGGCTAAAATTCATAAAGTGAGTAGTGATTCCTTCACCAATTAGGTGAAGCCACGTTTCAGATTTTATCAAAAGCGGAAGGGCGGACCAAAAATATAAAAAATGCCAAATCTCTATAAAGTCACAAAATGCAAAAGGCATCCTCCATGCCCACTCCAGTAAATTTCTCCCACGTGGATGACTCTAGTTTAAAGTTTCAAAGGCAAGATGAACAGTTCAAATTCAAAGTTACAAAATGAGTGTAATGGGTGCATTATGAAAAGTTTGGTTTTTCTTGCCATTTCCGTTGCTTCGTGAATCAATAATCTAAATGGATGCGAATGATTGAAAAGATTGTAAATCATTTCTTGCTAACAAAGAAGAAGTTGCAACCATTTCTTGCAAGATATTTAATGGCTTCTTCATGCCATTGTAAGAGGTTTGTGAATTATCTTGTAAACTCAAGACTGTATTGTAACTAGATAAAGAAAAGGAAGTAGCCAATTTTCTTCTACTTTCCTCCACTTCTCAATTTCTTCCATTCTCACATTATGTACAACTTTGATTTGAGAAATCAATACAAGAAGGAGTTTATAGCTTTCTTTGACTAAGGGGTTTCTTGATACTTGGTGATCAATGAATTCTATTTGGTCTTGTTGCTATTCATAGAGTTGTTTCTTCCCGTAAATGCATGTGTTGAAGTTTCTAATCGGTGTGTGTGTAGGAATCTGATTTTTAACTACACAATTAGTTCTTCTACCTCAGTTCTCACTCCCTTTACCACTTTTAGACAAATTCTTCCCTAGCAAGAGATTGCTAGCTTTTCCATAGGGTCAAAGGGAGTTCCCGTGTTGGATCCTCAGTTTGAAAGGCCACCAAAGAAATACACCTTTTCATGTGCATGCATATATGGTAGCTGCATTGGTTAAGTAGAGGGACTTAGATTCCCAGAGTGTTGGAAAGAAATCCATAAATTTTTCCACCCGACAAATTTCCTCGCCAATAGTTTTGATTCCCACCGTGGGGCATATTTAGTAAAGATCTCGCACTTGAATACGACCGCAAGGTCAGAAAACTCAAAATTCAAAAAAGAGAATTTTTTTTGGAATTTTAATGGCTATATGAGCCACATGGATTCAAATCATGGCTATTCTAGGAAACCATCCTATTGAAAGACATGAATTTCTCTACCACATCCAAGAAGACATTTCTTTTCAGATTTGAGGGAAGGTATCTGGCATAATAGATAAAGTACCAATCACTACTTCATTGCCACGAGAATTCTAGACCTTGAACAAGAACGTGCTGTTGAATTGGAGAGACAAAGACAAATTACAGCACCGCAAAGAAGAGCATATATTTTCAATTTGGTGGATAGAAGATACACCCAACAATAGAGACAAGGAGGACAAACTGATCCCATTTTTGAGGAACTTCAAAGGAGAAAAGAGCTACTCAAATCTAGAGGCTTCCTTTTCAAGAAACCGGTCACGTTGGGAACCTGAGTGTTGCCAATCCTTTGGACAGTGAATTTCCATACATCAATGAGAACCTTTTAGAATTCATTGACATGGAGACTGAAGAAGAAGCTAGAGAAAGAGAGGTAAGATCTAAAGAAGAAATAAGATCTCAACTCGAAGAAATTGAGAGACTTCAAGTGAGGCAAGAAGAGCAAAGCAATGTAAGCCGCACCTTAGCAAGGTTGGAAGCTAGA
The DNA here is from genome assembly GCA_018340775.1 of Taxus wallichiana var. yunnanensis. Lineage (NCBI taxonomy): Eukaryota > Viridiplantae > Streptophyta > Pinopsida > Cupressales > Taxaceae > Taxus > Taxus wallichiana. The sequence goes on from CM031242.1 coordinate 247,706,311, forward strand.
AATAGAAATAGAATGGGGATCATGATCATGAGCATGAACATGATCATGAGGCTCGTAGGCCTAATGTACCATGGGGAGGAAACAATGGTCCACTGGCTCTTGCTCAACCACTCCATGAACTACCAAGAGGCTCGAGAAAAAAATTTCCTAGAATTCAGAGGGGATGGTTCTCAACTCCTTGAAGAGCATGTAGTGGCATTTATCACTATTTGCAGTGTGTTGGGTGTTGAGGATGAAGATGTGTCAGTCTAAATCTTTGTGGAGTCACTTCAAGAGAAATCTTTTGAATGGTTCTACATGCTAACCCCAAGGTCCATCACCTATTGGGAGGATATAAGAAGTACATTCGAACACAGGTTTAAGAGCATAGAATATTTTTAGGATATTTTGGTCCAATTGGTACAAATGAAGAAAGAAACCTCTGAGTCAATGAGGGACTTCGTAGCAAGATATGATAGAGTGATGAGAAGGATCCCTGAAGATGTGGTGCCTCCTAATAATAATTTAAAGAGGGTTTTCATCGAGTTCTTTGCCATCGAAGTAGGTTTATTCCTCAAAAGAGCCCAACCAAGAACATTGAGGGAAGCCCAGACTATGCAATAGAAACCGACAATGATCTAATACTTACCGTAAAGGTGAAAGGCCTTAATGGAAAGCAAAAGGTCTGTCACCACAGATCCGATGTTCCAAAAATTGCAAATGACTTGGTTACCTTGAAGAAGTAGCTATCTCGGATCACAATGCGAGAATGCTTCAAAGAAACAAAACCCTCCATATAGGCCATAGATTTTTCCACCTCCTCTTCAGCTTTCTCTTGAAGCACTTTGCCATTCTATGCCATCTGTGACACCAAACACTAGATGAGGAAGTAGAAATTGATGAAATTGAAGAAGAAAATATGGAATACTATGAAAACTATCTTGAGGTCGAGGAAGTTGATATGCACAATGGCCTAATTGAGTACATTGATGATGAAGAAGCTCCAAGTTTCTCATGTGTTGTTTTCACTCATGCATAATCTAGGAAAGGTGCTTCATCCTCAACGGTTGTGGTAAAGGAAAAGAAGAATAAAGAAGATTCTCCTCCAGAGGTCACACAAAATAAAATCATCAGCAGAGGATCACCATTACCACCTTCTATGGAGTTGTCAAAATAAAAACTAGACTCAATGGTTGTCAGGGATCATGCTACTATGCTAAGTAAGTCATCTAATTCTTCTCCCACTCAAAAGTGTCTAAGAACGATTCTCCTTTAAATGTTGTTCTGAAAAACATATAAGGTTCAATCAAAAGCTACACCCTCACCCCCTTGCAAGCAAATTGCTACACCCAAAAGGAGAATTCAACACCCAAAGTAGCAAATCCTTTACCATGTAAATATTCCTCCATTTCTGGAACCTCTTCCTTGCTCACCATAACCCCATTTGACTTTTTGGAACATGCAAGAAAAACCAAATTATAGCTCTCAGAAATAGAATACCTACAAACACACCCTACCCAGTTTGACAAGTTCATTAATGCAGCCAGTGGTGGTAACCCTATATCCTCGAGTCCTAATTCTAAAGGCTTACTAACCACACCATCTATACCACCTTCCCAAAACATGCTAGCCCTCAATTCCTCCAAAACCAACATGGTTGAACCTTTCTACCTTTCACTCCTCATTAAAGGCTATTAGCTAAATAATTATATCATAGATTCTAGAGCCTCGAGACATGTGATGCCAACCAAAGTTGTTAATTCTCTTGGCCTCACCTTGACCTAGGTAAATGGAACCTTCTACTCAATGGAATCCAAACAAGTTCCACTGGTAGGAAGAATCAAAGATGCACATGTAACACTAGCTGATTTTCCAGACAAGAAGATGCTCCTAACCATAATGGTAACAGACATCCCAACATCCTTTGGTATGCTATTATGTAGGAGTTTCGAGAGACCTAGGTGGAGATAAATATGGACTGGTCATTTATAACTATCCCAAAAATGTGAGATGAAGAAGTTTCTACCAAGAAGAAAGATGAAGTTCACAAAGTATGAAGGTTTTATGATTCAAAAGAAAACATTCTCTTTCAAGATTGTGGGCTACGAAACTACTTCCTCACATCAAGAAAAAAGGATAACTTGTCACTTCTCATGGAGGAAGAGAAAGATAAAATTTGGACAATTGAATTTGATGGTAGTCATTCCAGTGCGGGCTCAAGATCTAGTGTAGCATTGTACTCTCCTTCCAATGAGTTGTACCCATTTTCCTACAAGCTGTAATTTGATAATACAAATAACATTGCAGAGTATGAAGCACTACTCTTAGGCATGAGTGCAGCAGAGGACATGGGAATCAAGAAACTAAGATGCCAAGGTGATGCAGAGGTTGTAGTAAAGCAAGTCTACCAAAAATATCAGGTGAAGAATCCAAGACTCTGGCATTACAGAAATAGAGTGTGGGACTAAATTCAATCTTTTGATGCATTTTCCATTAAATCTATTCCAAGGGAACAAAATGAAAAGTTTAATTCTCTTGCAATGTCATCTTCCCTAGTGACACCTCATCCTTCTTTTGGTAAATAAAAAGTTACCATTGAAATGGTATTTGGGCCTAGTGTACTAGACAATGCAAATCACTTGCAAGTATTCAATGATGATAACTAAATTCTATCCTTTTTAGTGAAAAGTGATAGTTTCAATAATCTCTTTTTTGAAGGAGGTGAAAATCCACACCGAGAAGTAGTCCCCAAAGAAGAGAAAGAAGGAATTGAATGGATTGATGATGAGGGAGTAATCAAATTAAAAGGGAAAATAATTCCCAGATGCCTAGTCTCTTTAGAAGACATCTTTGAAAAACATGACAGATTCATTCAAGAGAAAGAAAAACAATCTTCTCGATGCCCAACTGATTTTGATAAAGAAAACATTGGTACCCCGGAGGAGCCAAGGATGGTCAATATTGGAAAATGTTTCTCGCCTAAAGAAAAAATAAGGTTTGTTGCATTACTCAATAAATACTAAGATGTCTTGGCCTACTCTTATGATGAACTCAAATCCTTCCAGCCAGAGGAAATGCATCACTCAATTCCTTTAAAGCAGGGTGTTAATCCCTTCAGGTAATAAAAAAGGTTGTATAACCCAAAGATTTATGATACCATCAAGGAGGAGGTAACAAATATGCTTAATGCAAGGATCGTATTTCCCATCCACCATTCAATGTGGGTGGCTAACATTGTGCCAGTGTAGAAGAATAATGGTGAAATAAGGATATGTGTAGATTTTCGTAATCCGAACCAGAATCGCTAAAGGACAATTATCCTCTTCCTATCATGAACCATATCTTGCTAGAAGTTACTAGATCTGAAATGATTTCATTACTTGATGGATTCTCAAGATATAATCAAATCAAAGTGGTAGAGGAGGACCCCACTAAGACAACCTTTACAACACCTTGGGGCACTTTTGCCTATAGTAGAATGCCTTTTAGCCTAATCAATGCAGGAGCTACATTCCAAATGGAGATGGATTCAGCCTTCAAAGATCTGAAGCACTGCATTGTCATATATCTTGATGATCTCAAATTATTTTTAAAGAAGAGGGGAGATCATATCTATCACTTAGAAAAGGTTCTTGCAAGGTGTAGGAAACATGGCATATCACTACATCCAAAAAAGTGCATTTTTTGAGTCACATAAGGCAAGTTATTGGGGCACATTGTGAACAAACATGGAGCACACATTGATTGTGAGAGGATTAGATCCATTTAAGCATTATCCCTACCCATAAGAAATAAAGGAGTTCATTCATTTTTCGAAAGGTGAACTTTCTTCGTCATTTTGTGCCTAATTTTTTTGAGTTGACGAAGCACATCACTTTCATGATGAAACCACAAGAAAACTTCAAATGAAACAATGAAGGGAAGACACCATTTTAAGATATCAAGAAATCCATTGCCAATGATTTGACTCTTGTATCTCCATATTTTAACAAAGAATTCATCATGTATTGTTATGCATTAGGACATATACTCTCTTCCATTCTCGTTCTAAAAATGATGAAGGTGTGGAAGCACATATTGATTTTATGAGTTTTCCTTTGAAAAACCATGAGTTAAAATACAACCAATTGGAGAAGCATGCCTATGCAAAGTGGTCATGGCTGTAAAAAAATTCAATTTTAGCATTATCAATTTTGATACCGTGGTGATGGTCCCCGGTAGTGCAATCAAGTCCATCTTGACATAGCAAGATCCCAGAGCTAAAAGAGGAAATTGGATTGCAAAGACTCAAGAATATGACTTGGAGATTCGACCCTCCAATCTGGTAAGGGGAAATGGCTTGTGCAAGTTGATTGCTGAAGATGAAACACTCAAATTTCAACATGGTGAAGAAAACTATGCTTTCTCAACTTGTTCAAAAGACAACCCATAGGTTCTCTTTGTCACCACTACTGATGAGTGGTATGTTGATATTTCCTATTACCTAACTTATGGAGAATTCCCTCCCCATCTTGATTACAAGAAAAGGAGAACACTCAAGCTGAAGGTAGCTAAATTTGTAATCTGGAATCATGTGCTTTACAAAAGAGGCCGGGATGGTTATTTCCTCAGTGCATCAAAAAAGAGAAACAAGAAAAATTTCTTAAAGCATACCATGACCAAGCATGTGTCGGACATTTTTCATCAATGGTCACTGCACAAAAGATCCTCTGAGGAAGGTATTATTGGCCCACCATCTTTGCAGACACTCAAAATTGGGTTTCTAAATGCAAAGCATGCCAACAATTTATTAGAAGACCACAACTCACTGCATTACCACTCAGGCATGTGGTTATTGAAGAACCATTTCAATAGTGGGGGTTGGACTTCATTAGTGTTCTGAACCCTCACTCAAGCATGAGGCACACCTATGTACTCACAACAATAGAATACTTCACCAAATGGGTGGAAGCTATTTCGGCAAAAAAGCCAACACTGAAATAGTATGCAACTTCATCAAGGAGAATATCATAGTCTATTTCGGAGTACCACATAAGATTGTAGCAGATAATGCTACCTATTTCTCTTCAAGAGAGCTGACCGAGTTTTGCTATAGCTATGGAATCTCCTATCTCATTCTTCTGACTACTATCCACAAGGAAACAGATAGGCCAAATCAAGAAACAAGAACATTTTGACCATTTTCCATGCAAGCTTGTAAATGAGAATCAAAGGAATTGGCACAAAAGGTTGTATGACACATTATGTGTGGATAGGATCACTCCCAAGAAGGTAATAGACATGTCACCATTCCAAATGATGTATGGATTCGAAGCATAAATTCCTCTCATGATCAAGATGCCAGCTCTCAAGTTGCTACAGGCAATAAAAGATGGTCAATACAAGGATTCCATTGACAAGAGGATCCTCTTTCTTGAGAAGCTGGAATAAAATAGACTCCAAGTGGTGGATCACATTAAGGAGCACCAATTGAAAGTAAAGAACATTTTTGATAAGAAGGCCAAGGCAAGAGAATTCAAAGTTGTAGACTTCATCCTACTATGGGACAAGAGAAGAGAACCAAAAGGCAGCCATGGAAAGTTTGATTCATTATGGCTCGGACCATTCTAGATTCGTGAAGCTTGCATAAGAGAACACTTTTCTTCTCTCATATTTGGATGGAACACCACTGGAATTTCCTTGGAGTGGGAAATACTTGAAATTGTATCATCAGTGAAAGTGGGTTGTTCCCCCGCCTTATACCATAGGTGTGTTTCCCTTTCCATTGTGTGGTTTTGTTTCCCCTTCTTTTATGTGTCGTGTGTTTTCCTTCCCATTGTGTGCTTGTGTGTTTCCTTCTTCTGATATTTCTTTCTCAAAGTTGTACATGAATCTGCAAGGCCCAATGGATAAGGCACTACTCAAAAAATTATAGGGTCTAGAGATTGAGATTTTGGATTCCCATGTCATGTCTTCACTATGCTTAGTCCATATCATGTCTTCACTATGTCATGTCTCTAAGTTAGAGCCAGTTTGTTGTCGCCCTCAAAATCCCCCCTTCATTTTTCATGTCAAATTTGAAAATTTTGAATCTCCCCCTCCTCCGAAGAGTTCAAGTAAATTTGGAAGTATGAAAAGATAGATAAATTCATGCTTTGAAGTTCTTTAAACTCTTGAGTCACTGCACGTTTTGATAAATTTTCCATTTTCTAGTCTAGATGCGTGAAAATTTTATTTTTTCCTCATTTGAATGAAAATGTCAATATTTATATGGCCATGGATTGTCAAACCTTGTATTTTTTTCAATTCCTTGGTTCATAAAATAAATTTGAAAATCGGGCACAAAATGGTGGACTTTTCTTCTTCTCTGCATTTTTCCACAAATGTTAATGATGGACATTATCTTCCCCATAAAATTTTGGCCCCATTATCCACGGGTACGTGGACATATTTCTAATTGGATGTGGCATGACCATGTTTCAAGCAACAACGGAAGTCTCCATGCATTGAAATGAGGCAAATCAAAGGACAAGGCCCAAGGGACAATCCTCAAATAAACACAGGCTTTCCACATGTCCCAGGTCTAAAATGGAGACAAAACAAGCCTAAATCACCTAAGTATGGAAGGTTCAGTGGATGGGGCCATGTGCCTCATTTGTGTAACTTCAAGAGTTGAAGCCGAGGATAGTTCTCAAACTTGTGCCAGTCCTCCACGTGTCCCGTGTCTAAAGAAGGGACATATCCGGTTATTTAAATTGACTAAGTATGAGTGGGTTGGTGGAAGCCTCCACGTGCCTCAACAACACAATTTTAGAAGTGAAATCAAAGGGCCGGTTTCCAAATGAGTGCAAGCTCTCCACGTGTCCAAGGTCGGATATGCAACCCTGCTAAACAAAAAGGAGAAATTCAAATATTAAGACCGAATAGAAAGTCAAGGCGGGAAGTGGGCCGTCGGGAGATTTGAGAATTTGGGCCATGTTTTCATTTAAGGAGATTAAAGTTAAAAGGTGACTCGTAACCATGATCATGCTATGAGGAAAAATTCAAATGTTGATCTTGCATTGAAAGTCAAGTAGGGAAGCGGGTTGGCAGAGAACTTTGAGGTTTTTAGTATTTTTGTAAAAAGGGCTAAAAGTTATAAAGTGATCCGCACCTCGATCATGCTATGAGGAAAAATTCAAATGTTGAGCGCACATTTAAAGTAAAAGTGGGGAATTGGGTTGATAGAGAACTTTGAGATTTTGATCCTCTTTGTAAAAAGGGCTAAACGTCATAAAGTGATCCGCAGCCTTGATCATGCTATGAGGAAAAATTCAAATGTTGAGCCTGCATTGAAAGTAAAAGCATGAAAGCAGGCCATCAGAGCACTTTTGGAAATTTGGTTTTATTTCCAAAAGTGGAGTTAAAATCATAAAATGATCTATTCTTCCACTTTGAGGACTTGTGCTCATGTTGAAAGTCAAAGTGAGGAAGCGAGTCGACAGAGAGAACTTTGAGGTTTTAAGCCTTTTTGTAAAAAGGGCTAAAATTCATAAAGCGATCTGTGATTCCTTTTCCAATCAAGTGAATCCACATGTTAAGCTTATATCAAAAGTGGAAGGGCAGACCACAAATGTAAAAAATGCCAAATATTTATAAAGTCACAAAATGCAAAAGGCATCCTCCATGCGCGCTCCAATAAATTTCTCCCATGTGGAAGACTTTGGTTTAAATTTTCAAAGGTAAGATGAACGGTTCAAATTCAAAGTTACAAAATGAGTGTAATGGCTACATTATAAAAAATTCTATTTTTTCTCACCATTGGTGTTGCTTTGCTAATCAAGAATCTAAAAGGACGTGAATGATTGAAAAGATTGTAAATTGTTTCTTGTTAACAAAGAAGAAGTTGTAGCCATTTCTTTCAAGATATTTAATGGCTTCTTTATGCCATTGTAAGAGGTTGGTGATTGATCTTGTAAACTCAAGAGTGCATTATACCTAGAGAAAGAAAAGGAGATAGCCAATTTTCTTCTACTTTCCTCCAATTCTCAATTTCTTCCATTCTCACATTATGTACAACTTTGATTTGAGTAATTAATACAAGAAGAAGGAGTTTCTAGATTTATTTTACTAAGGGGTTTCTTTATACTTAGTGATCAATGAATTCTATTTGGTCTTATTTCTATTCACGAGTTGTTTCTTCCTGTAAATGCATGTGTTTAAGTTTCTAACTAGTGTTTGTGCAAGAATCTAATTTTCTAACTATAGAATTAGTTATCCTACCTCAATTCTCACTCCCTTTTCCACTTTCGCACAAATTCTTTCCTAACAAGAGATTGCTATCTTTTTCGCAGGGTCAGTGGAGTACCCTTGTTAGATGCCCAGTTAAAAGGCCACCATAGAAATCCACCTTTTCACGTGCATGCATATACGGAAGCTACACCAGTTAAGTAGAGGGACTTAGATTACCATAGATTTGGCAAGAAATTCACAAGTTTGTCCACCCGAAAAAATTCCTCGCTAACAGTTGTTTAAAGTTTGTATGATAAAAGGTTGTTATGATGGAAAGTAAAGGTTAATAGAATGACTGACCAAACCTTACCTTTGTTTTGAAACTTTAAAATGTGTATATCTCTCTCTTATCTTTGATTATACTCTTTTGATTGAGTCTTTCATTAATATGATTTTTCTTCTAGGACACTTTCATAAACAACAAAGTTCTTTTTATGAAATAGTTAGCTAAAAATCACAACATTTTAATGATATAGTATATCATGCTTAGTTCAATGAACTTACCCATGCTAGCAATTTTGTAGATGGAATTCGTAAAATATGAAAGGAGAAAGACATATAGAAAGTTGCATTTATTTTATTAAGGGAATTGTATCTTTATTATGATGAAATTTGGCTTCATTACTTGAGATGCACTTGTTGGAAAAGAAATTTGTAATAAGAATTGGTTAGATATTGTTGTTTTGAAATTTTGTATTATCTGAAAAGTGTGGAATTAGTGAATGTATCACTCCTCCTTGATGAATAAAAGATGTGTTGATTCTAGTTAATACTTGTTGTAATACCTTCTTGGCATGAATTGAGTTGAATTGATATGTATTACTCTAATAAAGGAGGGTAGTTAATATACTTAAATAATATGGAATGGTTGGGGTAGGAATATGAGTTGTTAGTTGAATTATTTTCTCTAGGAGAGATGCAACTTATAAAGTTGACAATCTTAAGCAGATACTCTACCATTACAAAAAGGATTGTAATTGAATTACATGGATGTATGTGTATTAAACCATGATTATAATTTACAATATGCAATTTGACTATATATGGAACATATGAAATTCAGTTTTCATAAATGGGCATTAGCCCATAACATTGGAAAAAAGGGAAAATACCCTTGAAATCATTCATTAAGACCTAAGTTATGAACTTGCTAAAATGATAATGAACATTTAGGTAAATGGTTGCATGTGTGCTTCCTTATGCAGATTTCCTTAAATCTTAAACTAGGAAAGTAACTAATTCATACACCTTTATAACTACAAGTTATAATATGCCATTTCTTGATACAAGTTGTTTCGGTTAAATGATAAACTAAAGCTTGTAAATAAATGGGTTAGGAAGAAGATTTTATCTGCATACCTACCACAAATACAAGTTATAACTTGTAACCTTATAGGTTAAAGAACCTAGTTGAATCAGTAAGGATGCTATAATTAATCTATAATGAAATGATTAATAAGATATTAAATTTCAATCTAAGGTATGTTTATCTAGATGAGGAAACTCAGTTAGATGTTGACACACACCAACTCAGTAGCGTATTAACTTCATAATGACATGAGTCATTACAAGGATACTATGTTGCAATTTAACATGTCTCAATACCCCACATGGTTTGATCAACTAGACTAACATAAGTTCTTGACTAGATCATGGTTCTTCCTATGCAGAGATAGGGACATGATCTAGTGTTGATTTCAACTCACGTTGAGTTAGGATAACTAGAAACACCCAATCGATGTAAGCCAATTGAGTATGCATATGTACCATTAGTCACCATGAGCAATCCTCCACACTAGGGCATGTTGTTAACCTTATCTAGGGTTAAAATTTGAATCAAGTGGGACTGATAGAAGTCAGTGAAGACCAATCTAGATAACAGTTCAAGTGTGGTGAAGGACTTATTCCATTTGACGAGTATGCCATCTAGGAATGTAAACATGATAAACATGTTTAAAAATATTTGGCCAAAGTATTACAAGCTATTGGTTGTGTTTTCCTATGTCACCTAGTTTAAGAAGTGGTATTTTAGATGAATATCAGTAACATATATTAATATAGGATCTTAAAAACACTTGGGTATTTTAGATGAATATGAGTAACAGATATTAAATGAACCAAGTATACTTGGTATACACATTACTAAATAACATGAGAGATCGGTTTTGTGCCGAGTCATGAAATGAGAGATCGTTGTTTCACTAAGTCATTACAGTTGCATATGGTTTTATGTTATGAGATAGTTTGGCATTGGAATGTGTGTTCTAAATTATGATTTAGAACAAAGAACATTATGTAAAAAAATCCTTGTTTCTAAAGTCTTAAAATGGGAATGTTACATTATCTAACATTTCTTGGTCAATGTTTTTGAAAGTGATACAATTACCATCATTGTGACCTCAAATGCGATGGTAATTGCAGTAATCATTTTCATTGTACCATGCAAGAACAGGGCGAGAAGGTTAAAAACTAGTATGTGGTTTCACAGGTGGAAGGATAATGGCTCTAGATTTTAAGAGTTTTTCTAATACATCAGATTAAGGTTATCCTATGGGGAATAATTACGTTTCTCTCTTCTAAACCGAAAGGTCTAGACAGGGGAGAGGTTAAACAACAATTTTTCTTGGTTGGATGGATGAGACGGGATGGATTTTAAAAAAACCTCGTTGGCAGACTCCATGGTTTTAGAATAGGTATTTTGGGGTTTGGAAGAAGAAGAAATATCTTTTTATTTGAAGGCAGCAGTTTTATTATGAATTTGTAGCTTCTTTTCTTCAAGGGCATGAATTTATAGCTTCTAGGCCATGGTAAATGCCTCATTAAAGGTGCAGAAGTTTTGGACCTGGAGATTTGGTAATATATTTCTAGTACAATCCCTAGTAAATAATTTTATTAACTCTGTCTGAGGTAATTAGAATGTAATTTTGTTAATCAAGTTGTGCCATCCAAAGGTGAAAAATGTGCGATAAATTCATCTTCATACTTGGCATATGGCATATAATTCATCACGGTGATTTTATTGACAATATATATAGAAACATGGTCAAGGAAATCCTAAGAAATATGGTTAAATGAGAGGATATAATTTCTAGGTAAGTAACTATACCAATACAAAGTAGGTCCCGTTAACGAAATTGGAAATGTCCAAAGGAACAACCCATCATTCTCGAGTGATCAGGGTATTGCAGACATGTTTAAAAGACCGCAAGTGTTTTTGTTGATCTTCTTTGCTAGAATTAGTTGAATTTTGGCATTTCCCAATGCGTAGGGTATAGGTGAATAGAAATGGACAGTGAATGGGTTCATTGCAAATATCTTCATATGCATAGAGTAATGTGAAACTAAGACAGATGCTTCCAATGTCTGCATCTTATCCATCATCATTTTGATTAGGTCATTGGTGGGTTTTGAAGATGGAGCACCCCCTTAAGTATGAGGTAGTAAATAAGATTGGTATGATGTACATGGCATCCCAGTGTGTGGCGATGCCATGTATGAAAATTGTGATGGAGGGATATGAGAGGGAATGGAGGTGAAGTGGAAGTAACCAGAGTAATCAGAGAGTAAATAGGTGGTTGATGGTAATATGTATACGTAGGTGGGGTGGATGTAAATAACCTAGTGGAAATTGGTGGAAGAGACTGGGGATAGAGAGGATGAGATATTGGAAGGGATTGTGGGCTTCGACATGAAAGGTGCCTTGGATACAATAGGTATATAGGTAGTGGAAGACATGGACATGCCTATAATGAGGGTGGTGGATGTAGGCATGGTGGATTTCATATGGGTGATAGACGTCATGGGTGTGATAGATGTTATAGGTAACAATAGATATTGATGAGGTAGGGTCAAATGAGAGACAACATGTGGTATGGTGGAGGAATCTAGGGCGATGTTAGTAGTGGAAGATGCGAAGTGGGTGCAAGTGTAGGTGGGACAGATACAAACATGTCATAGATAAGTTTCCCAGATGAGTCACAAGTGCATGGATGGGATAAGTAATATTGTAAAGAAGAGGGGTTCGATCAAGAAGTTTTGAAAACTTTGTGGGTGATAGAATGGTAGGCGGTGATGGGCTAAAGGATAATGTTGAATACGATGGCGTTGGCTTAGCTAGGATCCAAAACCATGTGGGTTAAAATAGACTTGGTAATCTAATCTTCGTAGATGACACAAAAGAACATAAGGAATGGATAAAATAGTTCGAGAGGTGAAAACTTGTGTTATTTTCATTAAAAAATTAAAAACAGGAACCAAAGGTGGTTTGGTAACCGATGCCATGATAGAGAGTAACCGATGACGATTACTATGAAAAATAAAAAGCATTAAAAATGTGGCAATAACTGATGAAAAGGAAAAAATCTTGATTTGACAAAGTGATTTCAAATACCTAGAAGTATGATGATGTATCTGAGAAACACCAAAAAGAAAGAAAAATGAGATGAGTGCTATTTTTGGTAAAATGTCCAAAAAAGTAGGAAACTGATGATGGTCGCTAGACCGACATTGGTCACTGTGAAATTTGAAAAGATGGAGAAAGGTGACTTTAGTGACCGAGATCGATAAAATACGAACCCGAAACCCGAGTAGGGAAATGATGGACCCCGATACGGTAAAAAAATTGGAATACACTAACTATGATTAGGGAGTGTGAAAGGAAGAAAATAATGGAGAATAAGACCTCACAATTCAAAACATAAATCAAACAAAAACTAGAAAACAAAAATCCTATTGATTAATTTTATGTTCTAGATTATGCTATTTTGAACCGACTTAGGAATAAAACAAAGGTTTTTGTTTGATAAAATTTTTCCTATAAAAATTCAAGAACTAAGGATGGTTTTAGGTAAATTTTTGGTGGGGGCAGTCCTTTCTCTGAGATAATGACTAGACAGAGAAACCAACTTAGTGTCCACTTTCAATCCTCCGATCATTGAAAACTTCTTCCGGGTAGGATTTTGTTTAAGAAAATGTGTAAATTGTTTAAGTGGTTTGGTATAGAGAATTTGCAAAGTGAACTACGATTGAATCACCAACCATTAGGGGAATGACTTCTAGCATATAGGTTACCCTCAAATTAATGTGAGCTACATATGTGACATATCAAAATTAAATGTAATTTTTAAAGTACAAATCCACAATTAAGTTTGATGTAGAAAATAGAGAACAGAAAAAGGAATGTTCTTTCACTAAATGCAATATAGTAGAAAGGAATACATGCTCTGTTTAGAGCACTAAAAACACAATTTCTTTAGACAATAGAAAGAAGGAGAATGTTCCAGAGAAGAAAATTTAGTGTGAATACTTTCAAAGGGAAATAGACACACAATTTTTTACCTAGGAATGAACAATGCAAAAGAACCCTTGATGGGTCCCACCGAGCATGCCAAAATGTTTCACCAAATTTTTATAGAAATGAAATAGATAAAGGTAAAATGCCAAGGGGGAATACCTATTGTTACGTTGGTTGAAGGTTGAGTACGCACGTTTCCTATTTCCAATCCAAGCTGATTGTGTGAGCTTCCCTTTGGCTAGGAGGAACTACCTGTAATACAAAGCAAGACCATAAGATATAGTTAATAGAAAAAGTTAGTGGATTTCCTAGTGTGAGATAGATCCAGGAAGTGTGATACTTCCTTGACAATTTTCAATCCACTGATATATAACTCAATATAAAATAACTAAACATGCAAATAAATGAATCTAATGCTAGTGTTCTAATTTAGGTGACTCAAACTACTATCAATGTCAATATAATTAAATGCCGATAACTAAAATATTGAATGTCCTAGGTTAGGTTGTAGGTTAGGAAGGTGGTCTGAGGGTCACAAACAAGGTCTAGGTAAGATTTGGTGAAGTTTGGGTTGGTTTTTGGGTGATTAGGAAGATTTCTAGTCTAAAGCGCTTTTACAGTGCACAAAACTCCGATATTGGTCGGGGTGACCGATATCGTTTTAGGTATGAATGATGATGGTTTAGGATGACCGATATCCATTACTGTAGGAAATGGAAGAATGTCAAAAATGGTGTCCAAGATCTCTCTATGTCTACAAAAAAGAGTTGGGTTGTAGGTGTTGTATTAGGTTTTAGGTGAGGTATTGGGAGGTTTTGGGGAGGTTCTAGTGAAATTTGATAGAAGACACAGTAATTGATGTTGGTGATATGACCGATGCCAGTGAAGAGGGGAAAATGATGATAGTTAAGATAATCGGTGTCGGTAGGGGAAATTTTGTGGTAATTAAATAAAAGGTATATTTGGACTTCTCTATGATTACACAAAGGATGAAGGGAGGATGGTTGGGTTTGTAATAATGTTAGGAAGAATTAGGAATGAATAAAGTTTAGGTACAAAGAGCTAAAAGGTCATGAGTGGTTGGATGGGTAGATTGGTAAGAAGGTGGGAATGGAGGAATGCAGGAAAGAATAAGATCCAATAATAAAAGATAATGAACTTACACTTTAAGAAAGTACAAAATGATGAAAATAAAATACACTTACTTATATTTGTAGGTTTGGTAAGGGAATGAAGGAAATGATTTATCCATGAAGAACTTTGTGTTCAATGTTGCAATAATACTCCCAAATTTCTCCCGTGAATATTCTAATGCCTTTGGATGAGTATCGGTGATTTCTTTGGCTTCTAGTTGAGTGTATTCTATTGTCTGGATGCTTTGAGAAGTCTCTACTTTGTGCTTGCATGTAATAGATCTCTTAGAACTCAAAAATGACTAATGTGGGTAAAAGGTTAAAAAACTATATAGAAAGTAACCAATGAAGGCTAGGGTGACCAGCGTAGGTGTAGGGATAAACGGTGTCGTTTAAGGAGGGAAATCCTAGGTTCTATAAAAATAGGAAAATCTTTGCTATTTATGGCATGCTCTATCAGTCAATTAGGGTCTCGAGTGATGGTTAGCACTTAGATAAGTGGGAGTGTTGTTGGAGAAGGAATAATACTTTAATTTTAGGGTTTGAAAGAGTCCCAGTTGGTTAAGATAAGTAGAGACTTAGTCTTAGTTAATTAATAGACTAAGAATAAGTCCATGGTGAGGTGTCTAAGTGATGTGGCTAGGTGAGGTGTAAATAAATTTAATTAAAGTAATAAAATAAATTAATAATGTGAGGATAAACATTAATTCAATAGTAAGTAATTAAATTAATATTAATGTGGGGTAAGGGTTCATGGTTAGATTAATACGTTACCTTAATTAATTAAAGGGGATCGAGGTAAGTGTGACCCAAATTTGATGTCTACAATGAGAATATAACTATGGGGCCCCATGTTAAAATTTTGTTGCTGAAAGGGAAAATTTCAATAACAGTTCAAGAAGAAATGGGAAAATCAGAAGGATGACCTTATATTTAAGCATAAGGATGAAATGGAAGACAAAGACAAAGAGGTTAGAAGGATGAAACAAAAAGGAGGAAATAACGGAAGTAGAATTTGACATGTTGAGTTGTAGACCCCCATAAAATTCCTATGCCATTTACCTAAAAGCAAAGGTGTTGTAACACAAGTTTACTTGCATAAGTTATGATATGATATGTGGCATTATATCAATAACGAATTTATTTACTATGTACTAGCATAGAACACATAAACAATTGAATTTATTAGGTGAGATATATTTTCATAATTATGCCCTTCCATATGACAAAGATTGGATCGCAATTCAGTATATTTGGGATGTAAAGGTTATGACATTTTGTTCTCACCTTTCAAATGAAATGGGAAAAAAATAAAATAGAGACTTATAGACATTTGGAGAAGGTTACACCACTATATATCAAAACTGAGGCAAAAATAATAGATGAAATTAGAGAATAATATGACAACTATATAGAAGTAGATGCAATAAGAAAAATAGTGCTGAGAATGAGGATAGAATACCATAAAATATTCAAGAACATGATCAAATAACATGTAGTTCAGTTATGATGACATGCAGAGAAAAATGGACAAATTTATCACGTATACTCAAAAGGAAGGAAATGAAGTCATATCCTAATATAATTACAATGTTACACAGGTGAACAATTATATTGAAATAGAAAATGAATGTGGGGATGATTGGTTTCCTATAGCTTATCATCCTCTAATATTTCATTTGAAAATTGCATATTGGATAAAAAATCTACCAAGAATTAGAGGATGTAAGAAAGAGTTAGGGAAATATTGAGGAGTTATGGATATTTATATTTAGAAGAGGAAAGAATATGAACACCAATAGGTTTTAGGTGAGAATTTAGTTTCTAGAAACAAAGATATGAAGCTCTTGAATGAGGAAATTCAAGCATTTAAGCCTAGGGGTGTGATGAAATATTTTAATTTCTTTCATGAAAACTCATATTTTTATTTTTATACGACTATTATAGCCATGTCTATGTATTTCCTAAGTACATTGTTGAACATCACTAGTACATCCATAATTTTTGGAATAATGACTAATTGATATAGTTATATCTAATTGTCTTTATTTAGTGATATTATGTGTGCATTTATTAATGTTATTCAAATAAATTCTTTGTGTGATTATATGTTTTTATGTCACTCTAGGTTGTAATCAATTTATCTTACACAAAGAAAGGAACCTTTCCACAACAACTTTTCTAGAGCCAAATAAATTTTCCACAACAACTCATTCACATCATAAGGAAATCATTCACAGTAAGGAAACCACATTTATGAAGATATTTTGAAACAAAAATGATGGAACTTAAGTCCTTACGCACCATTGGAGAATTATTTATAGTAGAAACATGGAAAATTGGGAAACAAATCAATCTTCAATTTTGTCATTGATTAAGAACTAGTGAAGAAGCTGGTTTTTCGTTGAACACTTTTTGTGTGTTTCAAACATGTGTCGAATCTCTAGCTTGTTATGATGAAGAATCATTATTGTATTTGTCTTCTTCTCACGTGATATAAATTATAAAATATAAAGGAAAGGTTTGGTGCCTTTTAATGGAAGAGAGTTAGTAAAATTTAGAGAATCGATTTGGAATTAGAGAAAAGATATTACTCGATATTTTTGTTGGGTGTTAGAAAAGTGACTAATTGGTGAAGGATATAGAGGTGCATCCATGTGTGGAAAAATTATAGGAGGAATGCATGGACCAGTAAGTAAGATGAACACACTTTGAATGATAGAGTTTACCCATGGAAGATGGAATAAAGAGCGTGCGAGGAGAAATATAGGAAAGTAGAAGGATTTTGTCCCATTTTGGGTATCAAGATAAAGCATAGATGTTATTTATAAGTGGGTGTGTAGATAAGAGTGTGATTTTGAAATATTGGTTCCTAGGAAGACAACTTGGTACTTATCTAGTTTCATAAGTATGGGCTAAAATTAGACATGAAGTGATGAGAATGCATTAGATAAACATAAGAAGACTTGGAAGATATGTAAAGGCTATTTTGAGGACAATAATAAGATCAAGAGTCATGAAGATTTTGAGCTAATAATAGGATTGGACCTAGAGCTAATTATAGATGATGAATTATTAGGTGAAGCTTACATGCTTCTTCAGTTACTTTTGTAGTGACACATTGCTATTTTGAGCATGCAACCTATTTTGATAGTGTATGGGTGGTGAAGGGAAAGTACACACCCAATATATATATTGATTTGCACAATTTTGGGGTGTGACTACTATGGATATTCTATGGTTAGTACTCAAATTGTAATAATGTGTGTGTGATGAGTTATATTTATGAGTCATATCTTTTAATATTATTAGTAATAGAGTTGTCATGATAATAAAACTCATTTATAATAATATAGGATTGTATTTGTGTACATGAGTGAGAAACTCACTAGAATGCAATATTCTAGGTAGGTTGATATATCTTAAGGATTAAAAATCATGTTTGACTCCACCATTATAGGGGTTATTTGATCTATACATGTAATCGATCAATCATGAATAATATGTCCCAAATTAATTGAATTATGTTTTTATGTGTTCTATTTGTTTATAATATGGACCAAATATAATATTTTGTATCGTGAGCATGTTAACCATGAGAGTCTTGTAGAAAGGAGACATTCCAAAGGAGGTAAGTACCCACGAGGATAGATTTATGACATGCGAGATAGATCCATTGTGTGGAATCGTGTTGTTGCTTTGTATTTGATTTTTCTCAATCTTAAGCCATTGGAGTCACATAGGCGCTTTAGACTTTACACGTCCTATCGCCTACACTATAACTTAGTAGAAATAACTTTGTGACCAATATTCATTTGCAGGTTTGCTATTATGGATTACATATCCTACATTGTGTAATTTTTTATGCAAGCATTTATCTTTATTCGACTGAGTTTGTGCATTCTTATCAGTGGTTTGAAGGGAGAAATATCGATGCCTAAGTTTTTACATACATCACTACATGTCCTTGCAAACTCAATATGTGTTGTGAAAATCTAAAGCATGCTTGTGGTGATTGATTGTTGATGGAATGCATGCGTTGAAATATGCACTTTCCCTTTTCTACCACAAATTACAAAATTTGGGGATTTTATTTGGGTGTCTTTTTTTATTGTTTAATTGTCCACCATGATATATTTCAAAATAAGTGTGAGTAGTCAATAAGAATTGTTTAATAGTTTTATAAGTTAGGTAGTAATATTTGTTATAGCTATTTAATTTAAAACGTAGAACCTTTAAGACAAATAAGAAATTAATAAATGTTTGTTTTCATTTGTTTATAGGTAAGTCTTGTAGTGTTTTCTTGGTGTTTATATGGTTTTATGTGCATTTTAATTATTTGGTCAATTAAATTAACTTCTTTAAACAATAATATTTATTTTTAAGTCATTTTCATTATATTATTTGAGTATAAAGTAGAGGGGACAAAACCAAGTGAGGAAAGAGAAAAAATTCATAAAGTTAGTTTTATTTTTCTTTTATGTATTTTGTTATGGGTAAAGTTTAATAAATTCTTATGTTTAGTTTATGTAAATTAAAGATTATTTGTTGAAAGATTTTTTAGAATATTTGATTGTTTTTTTATTTCAATCATTAAAGAATTTGTTATTCAATTTTTTGTCATATTTTGTGTTTCAGTACTATTGTCTTGTTTCATCATTTGTGTAAAGTTGAATTAAATGTTTTTAAAGTCATTTTGCTTGCATTATAAAAATTCTGAAAATAAAAAATTGCCTTACGAACGCATTTTCTGGGTAACCGACGTCCGATTTGTAGTAAATATGTTATTCAACTTCAATTTAAAATTTGTTGAGTAACTAAAAAAAATCACATGGAGGCTAGAGGAAATGGAGGAAGGAGGTGTTTTAGTGACCTCTCTTTAGGCAATATCGACAAGGCTGCAATATTGCTTTGATGGCCATGTTTTTTCAGTCATGTTCATTGTGTTTTCTTTCAACATGTGTTGTAGTAAATAAGAACAAATGGATAATTCTTGTTCATAGTTAGGAACATATTTTCCTATATTTTGTTCTCCTTTGTAAAATGTGGGTGGGGAAACATGTACGCTACTATGGAGTGGTTGGTGGTCCACTAGAAAACCAATTTGAGAGTTTGTGAATCTCTTAGAAAATCACATATAGAGTGGTTAATGGTTCCACTAGAAAACCTATTGGAGTTGATGGTACTCTTTGAAAACCATTGTATCATGAGCAGGTAGTAGACAAAACTCATCCATGTTCGCACTAAGGGGGAATGTTATGGATATTCTATGGTTAGTGCTCACATTTGAATAATGTGTGTGTGATGAGTTGTATTTACAACTCATATCTTTGTAATATTATTATTAATAGAGTTTTCATGATAATACAACTCATTGATAATAATATAGGATTGTATTTGTTCTACATGAGTGAGAAACTCACTAGAATGCAATATTCTAGGTAGGTTGAGATATCTTAGGGATATAAGATCATATTTGACTCCACCATTATAGGGTTTAATTGATCTATATATGTAATTCATCAAACATGAATAATATTTACCGAAGTAATTGAATTTTTTTATGTGTTCTATTTAGTTATAATATGGACCAAATATAATAGTGACCGAGATCGAATATATATAACGAGTTATGCTTTGGTATGATTTTCCACGTGTGACTTTGTGATGGTAATGATGATGTATTCAACTACTAGTTTCTAAAGAATTAATATAATGAATCTTTCTAGACGGATATTTATTTTTGATTCCTCTCATTAATTGTGATTGTATGGTCAATCTAGTATTAATATTTTTATAATCTCTATGTATATTTATTGTGTGTGATTTGAGCTCAAAAATCTTTTTGTTAGAATAGGATATACACTTTGGGATGTGGCTATTATGAACATGCATGCTAACACTATGGTAAGGTAGTAAAATAGAGGGACTTAGTAGCTTTGCATGTTTCAAGTGAGCACTGTATTTGTCCGATTGATGTGCCATCACATCTAGGGTTTTTGAGTGGGAAAATAAGACTACACTTTTGTTCCTAGATGTAATGTTTTATGAAAATATATAAATAAATATTATTTCTATCATTTATTCTTTAGTTACATAGTTAGAAAGGGATTAAAACCTAAGTGAGGTCACACTTGAGGTCCTGCTAAATCCACTTGAATGTTTCATTTCACGCATATTTCCTTAGGAACAATCTTATCTCTTAATCTATAACTTTTTTTAAGTAATAAGATTTAACAATAATATGTTTTCAAGTCTAATTTTTATTTTACTTTCATCATTGTTATGTGATACTTATTTCCTTTCCAACTTCTTAGATAAACTATAATTGTGCATATAGAACTAAAATTATTTCAATTCTATTCTCCCTAGTCTAACAACTAAATGAATGTAACCCAATGTACAACACATTAATTTTTCCAATGTTTTTTACACCACCAACTATGTTGTTTGATATGAACATACCCTTCCCTCCTACTTTTGGGTTGTCTCTTATCTTTTGCGGTTTGGAGGAAAGTATTTGTTGTCGATATGAGTAAAATTCCATTTGTATGAATTGTACCACAGACACTCAAACCTACATTTGTTTACCCATAGCTTCCATGATTCCTAAGAGATCTTGTTTTGTGTGGAGGGTCCTCCAATATTTATCTCTATGCAAATTGGTAAAAATACAGTCAAACATGCCCTCATTGACAAAGGTTACATTAATTTTGTGTCTTCTTTAGACTTAATCAAAACCCTTGGTTTAATGAAATTAACTATATAAATTTTAACATCATCAGCAAAATAAAAATAAAAACACAAGTTTGTAGATAAATGAAAGCAATATCCAAGTAGGAAAGTTTAGCCAATTTGAGGGGGTAACCTCCAAACCATACAATAAGACTCAAATGCTCAATATGATGATTAACTACTCCAATTTACCACCTATATATACCAATCCTATGTTATGGTTAACACCAAGGCTGACCAACTAAATATATGAAAGAATAAATGAACAACATATGACAAGAAGACAGATTATGTAATCCATAAGTTGGCACTACATATCTAATTAAAGTTATAGGAATAGGGGCATAAAATGCCAGTCCCTTCAAATTAACATTTTCCCCAATGTTGGTAAGCTCTAGATTTTGTTTCACAAATGCTTAATCCTCACATGATGCATCATCAATATTCATATTCTTCCACTTGATAAAGTACTCATAATCAAAATGGTCATCAATGTTTTGGTGTGTGTCTAAAGAATACCTCCAGTTCTAATACAATCTTTCCTTCCTCATATAGTTCAAGAATCACTAACTAGGTGGAAATTTGATTCCCAATAACTTTCTTCAAGAAAGAAACATGGAAGAATAAATACATTTTACTTCCTAGAGGGATCTCTAGCTTATATTCCACACTACCGGTTTTACGCAACACTTGGTAAGGGCCATAGTATTTAAGGAAAATATTATTATCCTTCTTTGTTGTTTTCATGATTTTTGGAGTGCAAAATTATACCCATCTCAAATCAAGTTGAGTTGAGTTATTAAGGAAACAATGGGACTATCTCAAAGATATAGGACCTTGTGCCCTTAAGACAGGCATCTGAAAAGGCCAGTTCCTCTACCTATTTCTATTGATACTTCTACTCCTGATGCTGAAATGGAAATCCTAAGTTTAACATGCCAAAGGAAAAGTGAAGAAGGATATGTAAAAAGGGAAAAATAAAATTAAATAAGGAAATAACACCAGAAATAAGGGGGATGAAGTTGATCATATTTGAGTGAAAATGAAGGAAAATGCACGGGGAAGGATATACACGCGTAGAAAAAAATAGAACACAAATACAAAATCATTTTCATGAGACACGGTCAAAAAAGGAGATACAATGGAAGTGAGAATGCATAAAAAACACACAACATGAGGGAAAGTCAAGAAAGAAGAATAAAAACATGTTAAGGAAGAGAATAGACACAAAACAATGCTTCTATTACTTCTAAAAATGCATAGTCGATTACTGAATGGTGTATAGGGCTGATTGTAGACACTAACATTGGGTCACAATCCCAGGTCCCCTTTTGAATAACTAACTTACATATATTCACCTAACCATGGCCCCTTTTACCCCACCTTAATATTAATTTAATTATCTATAATTAAATTAATACCCATCCTCACCCCATTTATTAATTTAATTACTTTAATTAAATGGATGCACACCTCACCTAAACACCTCACCCAGACATATCACCATGGACCTATTCATAACATGTTTCCATAAATAACTAAGACTAAGTTCAACCCTAAAAATCAATTTTGATTATTCCTCTAACCACATTCCCACTCATTAAAATATAACATCCAATTTGATCGGCGATAAATTGACAGAACTGGCCCAAATGATTGGAAGATCTATCATTTTTGGTAAACATAGGGAATCCTTCCTTAACTAATGTCATTCATCCCAAAACTGATGCCGGTCAACCAGGAACCATCACCGGTTACTATATAACCATTTTGGTAACCTTGTTTGATAGGTTGGCCACACTCTAGAATTTTTTGGAGCAAAAAGGATATTTGTATGCAAGCGAGAACTAGATATCTTCTGCACATTCAAGCAGTCATATCCAACATCAAGATATATCCATAGATATCACTCTCACTATAGCATTCTAGGAAGCACCACCACGGCACCAAGCTCCATCCCACTGACCAATCATCAACACAACCCAGCCATTGGACCTGTAACATCGGTAAGTGTGTTTATCACCTGTTTCATTCCATCCTTGTTTTGTTTTAAGGGTTTTTTTCATCTCTGTTTATTTGGTATCTATTTACATATTTCATCCCACCCTTTTATCTTTCTGTGAATCCAACCATTCCACCACCCACAATCATTTAAAAACCCATACCTAATCCCTAAACACCTCTGAGCACCATCAACACCTCTGCAAACCTAACTATTCCCCTCACAATCTATGTTTGATCTCAAAAAACTCCCAAAGCCATGATTCATTGAGTTTCCATCAGCCTGATCCTACCGACACCGGTTAACCCAAACCATCATCGATATCCTCTCAACCAACATTCGTCATACTCGATTGATGTTGGTGTCATGTCTTATAATACTAGCCTAGACCAGCAATCTAATTACTTCACCCAAAAAAACCCAAATATTTTCTAACCTTATGAAGACTCTTTTTGTGACTTGCAGGACCACCCGTGTTACCCACAACCTAACCCAAAACCTTTACTTGCATAGCATTTTAGTATTTAATCGTATCAACGCCGATAGTAATATGAGGCACCTCAATCAACGCTAGTAATAGATTATTTTATTTATATGTTTAAGTTATTTTATATTAATTTATAAATAGTTGGTTGATCGTAACCGATGAAGTATCACACTTCCTAGATCTAGCACATGTTAGGCATCCCACCGACATATATTATTTAATCCTCCTTTTTGGTCTTGTTATGTATTTCATGTAGTTCCTCCTAGGAAAAAGTAAGCTCTCACAATCAACATTGGATCTAGAAGTTATAATGCATACTCAACCTCCAACCAACCATCACAATAGGTAATCCTCCTAGCCCATTACCCTATTTGTTTCGTCACATTCAAAATGTAAAGAAAATGGTGAAAATTTTGTGCACGCCTATGGTACCCATAGGGGGTTCCTTACATCTTATTCATTTCTAGGAAAAAGTTGTATGTTTTTTTCCCTTATAAAAGGCTTCTACATTAATCTCCTTCTCTAGAATCTTCCTCTCTTTCTATTGTCTCAAAGAATTTGTGTTTTGGTACTATAAAAAGAACACTTATTTTCTTGCATTAGTATTGCATTAGAGAAAGAGCATCTCTCTTCCTATTCATTATTTGACTCTTCCTATTCATTATTTGCAACATTGAACATCACACTTTGATTTGGATTTAAAACACTCACATTACATTTCTTGTATGCTTTGCATTTAGCTCACAATAAAAATAAGGAAAACCTATATGATGGAAGTTATGCCCAATGATATTTGACATAAAATAATCATAGAAAGCACATTCTCTCTCTCTCAAAACTACATAAAATTTTTGATATACACACCTTCTTAAATGATCACACGATCAAAGGATTGACAAGTAATCCCCAACTGGTTATCTCTGTCCAGTACCCCATCAGAGGAAGGACCGCCCCCACCATAACATAACCTAAAACCTCACCCTTTAGATTTCCTTTTTCATAGGATGCCTTCCCAACCAAAAAATTTGTTCTAAATTCATGTGTCAGTCATAAATAGCATAAGCTACAACAAATATAAAATTCACTTTTAGGACTGCGTGTTTTCATAGCTTTGTGCTTGACTTGTGTTTTGAGGTGAGAGGATACGTTTTCTTCATATTTCTTTTCCTTTCACACTCTACCATCATAGTTGGAGTATTCTGACTTTCTCTGAGTGTGTCAGGGCATCATCCTATCATACCTAGGCTTCTGGGTTGATTCTTCATACAATCTAAATTCACAACACCTCATTTTTCTTCATTCTTCATATTTCATAAGAATTTACACGGTCCCAAGACCGTCATTAGTTTACATCTCGACTGAAATTGGATTACCAAACTAGCATCGGTTCCTTGTTCTGTTGGATTAGTTTATCCAGAGAACACTCATCTCACCTTATTTTTTGTCTAAAGGTTTTGTGTGTCACCATACTCTCTATATTCTGATCATAGTCCTCCAATACAGTCTCCCTGTCTAACAATCACCAGTTTCTACTATTTTTTTTTTTTAAAACTGTTATTCTTCATAGTAACTATCATTGGTCATCTTGTGGTGACGCGACATCGGTGCTTGCAACTAGCATCGGTCACCTGTCTTGATTTTTATCAAAATATTTATCCATTTTCCTCTCAAAATTTATTTTTCCTATCTTTGTTGTCCCCTATGTCATTTACAGAGTACAGTTCACCTGATTTATGTTGATTCACATGGTGTTGACTCATAACCAAACTAATACCCTCGTGTTTCACACCAGCCATCAACCACTCCCACCTAGTCCATCACCACCGTCCATTTTTTCACCTATGGATCCGACTCAACATATCCGCATTGCTACTCGGTGATGAGGAGCTCATGAGACTCCTCGACCGAATCCCACCGCTCCAAAGTACTACCTTTCTCATTCCTCCACCCAGATTACTCGGGATAGTTAATTTATAACATGCCCATATCTATGCCTCCTACTCTAGTCCCCAATTCTATTTCATCTAGCACAAGTTTGATCCTACCATCATCCACTTTATCACCTATGGTGTCTCAGGTAAATCCCACAACCTCTATAACCGTAGTCTCTACGTCGTCAATTGCACATGTGACATTGATTATCCCTCCAAAATTCACTATGAGTATAGCTTCATCTGTACCCACCATTCCACATATACCCAACGCATCATAACCACCTCTGGTGTCAATAACTTACACCCCTTTCCAAAACCTAGTCCTCTCTATCCCACAATCCTTACCCCCAATCACCGCTAGAGTTTTTATGACTACCCCAACCACTTACACATATTACCAACAACCCCAAACCTCATCTATCACTTACACTATCTATGTGCCACCCACATCTATTCCTCCTACAAAGTTCTCATAATCAGCGCCACCATACCCTAGCATATCACCTACCTCATACATTCAACATCAACCCCCTTTTTTTGCAGGGGGTACCCATTCATCCCAACCTAATAACAACCTCATTAAAATGATGATGGAGAAAATGCATACCTTAGAAACATCAATTTTGGCTCTGTAATTCTTTAACATATGATGAGATTTGTAATAAGACTATTCATTCATCTATTTCCATTCTTTCTTACCGAGTGCATTGGGAAATGTGTAAATTCAATTGATTCAATAGTAAAGAAGACCCATAGCAACACTTTTGGTCGTTCAAATATGGGTGCTACTTGATTTCCCATGATGACGATCTACTCCTAAAAACTTTCACATTGTCCCCTGATAGGACCAACATTAGATTGGTACATTAGACAACCTTGACATTCTATCGATTCCTTTAATCAAGTAGCTCAAGCCTTCCTAGACCATTTTTCAATCAATGTTACCAATAAAGCCACCATGAATAATCTTTATTCAACTCACAAGACGAAGATGAATCTATCATAGATTTCGTTGCCCACTAGCCAAGTCTCATCAACCAATTAACATTCCAACTACCTCAGACTGAAATTATCGAGTTGTTCACTAGAGCTTCTGTTAGACACATCTCACCAAATCTACAAGTTCAAACCTTCCAAAGCTTTGATGAAGCATTCACAATAGCCTAAAAGCTAGAAATTTGTGCCATTGAAGAAAAGAAAATCAAATTATGGAACAAGAACATCCCATTCAAATCAAATGATTCTTATTCATCTTCAAAACCCCAAAATAACTATTTAAATCCCAAAGGATCTGCCAATGTGGTATTCCTCAAGGAAGGTCCACCTCATCCTTCTAATCAGGCTCAACCTTCTTCCAATATTTCTCTTGTCCAGGATTTTCAGCTTTGACGGGAGCAACGGAAGTACACTTCGATCGAAGAGCCCTATTCTTTAGTCTTGGAAAAACTTCTTAAAGTTGGAGCCATTACACTTCCTCCCATAAAACCTCATACAGGTTTCGACCCCTACTCATCCTATGCCCACATGGTATAAAGAGCACAACTACTATAATTATCATCGCATTAAAGGACATAGTGATGGTAACTACATAACTTTTAAAAACATTGTTCAAGAGATGATAAACAATGGAGACCTTGTCGTAGACAACCCAAACATGCCAGCAAATTAGAATTTTCACATCTTCAAAAATCCATTCCCTAATCATAAACCATCATCTAATTAGAATAGTGAACCTTTATCCAACAACAACAACATCCATGATATTCACGTAGTTTTGATATCATGCCAACTGTCAAATCAAAACCTACCTACTTCATCTATTGAATAAATCTTGGCACGAGCTCCTCCACCCACATAGGAGCATGCCTCTTCTACTCCACCCACCGAGGATTCCCCTCATCTCCCCGTGTTATTACAGAGAAACCCACACTTTCTACCAATGTTGTGTCATCATCTGCTTCCCAACCTTCTAAACCATCAAGAATTATTATTCTCCCATCCACAAGAGAATCATCATCACCTTATCCTCCACCGAGAGAGAGTATACCTCACCCGACCTATTATCTCTCCTACCCATGGGAGATTCAATAGACATGTCACTACACATCGGGACAATCCTCCCTTAGAATCCTAGAACCCTATTGACATGATCTTAGCTCTTTTACCTAGATAATCTGAGGCCAACCAATTCCCTATCTCATAGAGATATTTTATAGGGATTGCTACCCAACCCACTCCATCACCTTCTTTAGTAATATTTTTTCATAGTTGGATGATCGTTTAGATTACGTTGATCATTCCATGCTCTGGGGATGTCTTCGGCTCCTGTTTCGACCCAAATGCAAATACTTCTGAAGATACATCCATGATCTACCCAAAGATGTTTTCAAAACCAAAACTACACTCGACCATGCCAATGGAAATGGACTCCTCTTCATCATCCCTACTTCCATCCAAACTTCTACCCATCACTAAAACTATTCCCAAACCTAAAAACCTACCCACACTTATCTCCCCACCCATATCTAGACCCATCACTACTTTGGGTGTTATGCCGACATCAAGCCTTACTCACCCACCTATCAGATTAGACTTAGCTGCATCTTCCAAAGTCCATAATAGTATTATCCTCCCACCTAAAAAGAAAACCCAACCCTCTAGGCTATGTACACCAGTCTTTCCTACTACACCCTTATCACCCTCCCCCTCCCATCCATCCTAGGGCCTCATCCATCAACCTTGACCAAAAAATCTCACACCCAAATCCAGTCAAAAGATAAACAACCTACTACTACATCACGAGCCTTTGTTACACCTCATTCACCCAAAAACCAAGCTCCCTCACCCTCACCCATGCACTTCTTGCCACCTATACCTCCACCAGTTACTATAACCCCAACCTTTACCAACCACCTCCAATGATATTTATTTTCCCCCGTGGGTAACCTGTCCTCTACAACCATCTTCTTTTCCTTCTACATCCCGTACTCCCGTGTCACCTTTAGTCAAGAAGGTGCAACCCAAAGATAAGAGTCTACTACCCTCCACTAAGGTAGTCAAAGTAGCTAAACCTTACATCACATCTCTTCTACCCCAACTTTACCCAAATAGATGCCAGAAGACCTAATACCATTCCATATACTAAACTAGTAAACAACCCAATCCCCCTCCTGTAAAGTCTATTTCTTCATAATCATCTACACTGTACTCCAAACCCACACTCACCTCCCATTGTGATCCATTAGCGGGTCCTCCTATGAAAAATTTAAACCAATATCTTAGAGACTTCCTTCATCACATTACCACCACTTTGACCTTATAATCCTCTTAAACCAAAACAAAAAGGGTTTGATGAAACCAAGATTTGTGCCTATCATCATGTGTCGGACATGATGTGGAGAATTATAAGGCTCTAAAGGTCGTTCTTCTTCAACTTTGTCCTCCTGAAAAGAATTTTGATGATGGAAACCTTATTGATGAGGACTATACTCCACTGTCACTTATCACCATACATCATCATCTGTCACCCATTCAACGATCAATATCTCCACCCCCACAACCATTTTTCTCACCTCCAAAATTTGAAATCAACATGGTCCATATAAGAGATTTGGCCAAACAACCACCAAAATTTCAATGCACCCTACTCATTTCACAAGGCTCTTATCTATTATAATGATTTTTCCCCTCATGCCATTATACCTTTTATGACAAACCCTCTCCATCCTCCCCCGAAATTAATATGGTTCACATTGCTACCATGCGTTGAGAAAGAAAAAGGAAAAGAAAAAACAACTATCCCATCAACCAACCTTGTACCCAATATACCATCTTCACCCACTCCTAAAATCACCATTTGCAGACCTACATAGCCTATCTTTAACGGGATCGCCCATTAAGTAATGATAAACCAATTACATCAGTCTCCTCTAAAGATGTCTTTGTATGATCTCATCCAGACTTCTAAATCCCACAGACAAGCCCTTATTGAGGTTTTACAATCCATTGAATTTCTACCCAATGACCCCATGCTAGTGGCCTCGATTATCACCCCTCACCATGTGGCCTCGCTAACAAAATCATCTACTCCTTCTACCCCTCCTCGCATCGCTGCCCTTAGTTTATCTAAAGAAGATATTGTACCTCTCCAATCAGATGACCCTAATCCCACCCTATTCATTTCTGTTTATATCGATAACATACATGTACGATGTGTCATGATTGATGGTGGTGCTAGTACTAACATCATATCCTCTTATGCATATAATAAAATGTGTATTCCTTCTAACTATATGCATAATAACCTAGTTATGCTACACTCCTTCAATGACGCCATCACCTCCACCCTTGGCACTATTATCCTTCATGTTCGCATAGGCCCTCGCATTATCCCATAAATATTCTATGTCTTAGAGGGGGAGTTCTAATATAACCTATTGTTAGAAGACCCTGGATTCATGTCATGGTTTATGTCCCTTCAATTTTACACCGTTGTTTAAAATTTGAGCATAAAGGACATAATTACACCATCCTCATTGACCGTCACCCTTCAATACCTATAACATGTTGTATCGACCCAACGATGTACTTGTAAAATTCAAGGCATCTATCACTACACCTAGTTCACCTTCACGTAAAAGCCCATCTACCAAGTCTCCCACCGCTCTCTCCACATCTAACCCCTTTATTCCTACTACCACCGTAGTAGCCTCTACGGATGACTCACCCGGTTCCTAATCATTTAGCAACTTGTCTATTCCTGCTACCCACATATTGACTATTGATCCCTTAAAAGGTGTTTCTAAATGCCTCACTTTGGGGAGTACTACCTATACAATATCGACACGTTCCTCACTCCGCAAGAGTATGGAAACCTGCGTAAGCACCCTAGTTATGACTACTGCGTAGGTGAGGTTTTTCCTTATGGTCCTCCCCACCTTCGCACTAATTTAACATATGGGGACTTGATATTGCCACTTATTCTCCCGAACATCCATCGCAAACATGACCATATTCATCGACTTAGACTCCCTCACTAACCTCCACTTTTCTAACACTTTCCTCCACCATTGTGCATGGAAAGGCTTTGGCTTTAGTTTTTACAAATAGGGCCACCACAGTTTCATCTCTGTACCACTCAGAACACAATGACCAGAGTGGCATTATCTTTGACATACCACCTCCCAAGAAGGATCACATTGGCCTCATTGAGGAAGATACACCTTCTCCACCTCATTCACCTACGTCACCATCTTCACCCATAGAGTCCATAGATCTTGAATCTATTCCTCTTAACTTTTTTTTCATAAACACGGTTTCCTTAGGAACTCGACCTATCAATGCAATGGAGAGGCTCCCTCTTCTCTCCTATTCCTGCATCCCGACATGGTCGATGACAATACACCTTTATTAATGTCATTGAATGTGAGGAAAATGAGTTCATCTTTGCCTACCTTGGTGCGGAAAACCCTTATATTCACCAGTCATTACCTTCGAAGATGTAAACCATGTTGAACAAATCGACCATTGAAATCAACATTAACACTCATGAGGACCCACACATTCTAAAGATAGGCCAATCTTTAGATGCTATTAAGTAGGAAGTGTTTACCTCTTTCCTCTAAGACCATATCAATGCTTTTGCTTGGTCTTATGTAGATATGCCCAGTATTGACCCTAAAATTTTGGTCCACAATATCATAACCATTCCTGATGGCAAATCCATAAAACAAAAGCTATGGAAAATACATCCTCGCATTGCTCTTCTTGTCAAAGAAGAACTTCAACACCTTCTCTCAGTTTCCTTCATCCTACCAATTGACTATCCCCAATGGATTTCTAACATCCTTCCTATAACAAAGGTGACAAGGGGACTCTAAATTTGCATGGACATCCGTGACCTTAACCTAGATTGTCCCAAAGATGATTTTCCCTACCGGGCATTGACCAACTAGTTGATCTCACCACCGACCATGGAATACTATCACTCATGGACGGTTTCTCGGGTTACAATCAAAATTAATTTCTCCCAAAGATCAACACAAGACTACCTTCATCACCCCTTGGGGACCTTCTACTATCAAGTCATGCCTTTTGGGCTTAAAAATGTTAGCGCTACATACCAATGAGCCATGACTTATATCTTCCATGACACAATGCATCACATATTGGAATATTACGTAGATGATCTTCTTGCCAAATCTAAACATCGAGCCGAGAACTTGACCATCTTAAAGGTCATCTGTAACCACCTCATTAAGTATTTTGTTTATCTTCAACCAAAGAAGTGCGTCTTTGAGGTACTTTCGGAAAAATCCTTGGTTTCATCGTTTCTTTGCATGGCATAGAAGTCAATCATGCTAAAGTAAATACTAGTTTAGAAATGCCTCCACCTACTAATATCACAACTTTGAAGCCTGCAAGGTAAGTTGTAATCCATTTATCAATTTATCTTATAGCTTTCGACCACCGCCAACCATTTCATCATCTTCTCAAGAAGGATGTCTCATTCAAATGGGATGATGACTACCATAAAGCATTGAAAGCCTTTAAACAATACCTTCTTCAACCACCAGTGCTCACTCATCCTAAGGATGACCAACCCTTTACCTATATATTTCTGCCATTGACCATTCTTTAGGTGTCATGCTTTCTCATCACAATGAGCAACATAGAGAATAAGAGGTTTATTACATAAGTCGTACCCTTTTAGACTATGAAACTAAATACACCCATGCCAAAAACTCTATTTAGCCTTAGTTTTTATCACCACCATACTCTACCATTACCTAATCAACCACAAAACCTTCATTGTTACCAATATTGACCCCCTACACTATATGTACACACAACCCTATCAAAATCAATGTGTCACACATTGGCTTATGCTTCTGATTACCTCGACCTTGAATTCATTCATTAAAATTCCATCAAGGTACAATATATTAGTGACCAACTAGTAGACACACCTATTTTTCTGGGAATCAACCCTCTAACTTTGATTTCCCATATAAATCCATAACTACCGTATCCTTAGATGAACCCGCTTACCAAATGACACTCTTCTTCAATGGCTCCAAGTGTCAACGTGGAGGTGGGGCTAGTATTATCCTCATCCCTCTTGATGGTGAACCTATGCCTTTGTATTTCAAATTAGATTTTGATTGTACAAATAATATTTTTAAATATGAAGCACTCATATTAGGTATCTAGGCTCCCGACGCCTTAGATCTTAAGTCAATCAATATCTTTGCGATTCCCAGCTGGTCATAAAACAATTAAATGGTATATACCAGTCTCATAATGAGATAATTCAAAATTATAAACATCACATAGAAATACTTTTGGTCACCTTTGACCGTTACAAACTTCAAACCACCCCACGTTCTACTAATAAGTTTGCAGATACCATGGTCCGATTGGCTTCTCGATACCCAATTCACTGCCGACTCTAAAATTTTTGTCACAATACAAAGGTTACAATCACCCTCTTATTTTCCTCATGAGTTCAACTTCATTGTAACCATTGCACCTAACCCATGTGACCTTTGGTATAAGCGGTTTGTAGAATACCTTTTCCTTTCCATTCTACTTCCCGATCTCACTCGTAATGAACAACGTGCCTTTCTTAAAGATGTCTCTCACTATGTCATTATAGGTGGTATTCTTTATAAACACAACTTTAATAGTATTCTCTTATTATGCCTTACAAGTTTTGAAATTCCATACACCATCAAGGAAGTCTATGATGGAATTTGTGGAGGTCACTTTAGTGGTTTAGCACATTGCAAAAGCATTCTTCACCTTCCTATTATTGGCCAACCCTAAACCACAATTTTTGTGACTGTTTTAAATGTTTTTGAAACTCCAAGAGCATGATAATCTTCATCACACACCTAATCATGCCGTACAAGTCACATGAAACCTTTGGCCTTTCTCTCAACGGGCTTGGATCTTGTCGGTGAGATCAGTCCCAATTTTTTACAATGCCACCAATGGATTATAAACGCTCACTGAATATTACAATAAATAGGTAGAAGACATCCCCCTAATTTCTACAAAAACGAAGAAAATATGTGAATTCATCAACCATCACATCATTTGTCACTTTGGTGTTTTGCATCATCTCATCACGATAATAATAAAAAGAAATTCAAAAATAAAACCCTGCATAAGTTATGTGATGTTTTTGGCATCCAACTCAATTTCTCATCACCTTATTACCCACAAACCAATGACCAAGTAGAATCAACCAATAAAACCTTGAAAAAATTCTTATAAAAGTAGTCGATTTATCTTGGAAAGAATTGGCATTCACACATTCCTTTCTCTTAGTGGGCTTATCACATTAGTATTCAAACTTCGATGTTGCCACACATTTTTCTCTAGTCTACAATACCGAGGCTTTCTTACCTCTCAAATTTCAGATTCCATCTCTTCACATCTCACTACAAGACATGCTCAATGATGATGACTTTCACTAGGATCATTTGGCACAACTTGAGTTATTAGATGAACATCGTCTTAATGCTCTTGACCATCTCCAAATATACCAAAAATGTATTAAATGTGCCTACGACAAGCATGTCCACAAATGAACCTTTTAGGTTGGTGACCTTGTCTTGAAGGAAAATCAACATGTAACCAAAGAAGAGAAAAGTAAACGAGGTAATTTTTCTCCTAATTGGCTTGGACCATATATCATTACTCATAATTATGGATCAGGTGCTTATTGTTTGCCCTCACTCGAAGGTAAACCCAAACCTGAGCCCCTCAATGCCTTGCATCTTTAACCATTTTATTTTTGAAATCAATTCCTATATCACCTCTTGTCTATTGACCACTCGTCCCTCGAACACCATTCACCTTCCATTTTACTTGTTTTGAGGATCAATGACTAACCAAGAATCGTGTGATTACCCATCACCTTTCATCCTTATCTTCAATATGAGTACCACGGATTTACTCATGGCATGATTGTCATAGATACTTTTAATATTTTTCTAGATGGAATCCCATGGTCATTCATCACTTAAAACTTGTTTCATAGTTAACCCCTGTTTACTATGGTGTTATCTTCTAAACAAGAACCTAATCTTCCTCTATAGTCTTGTCCATGACTTAAACGTTCAAAAAACAAAATGGGATTCAACTCCTTGAGTCAAACTTCTAGAAAAATATGATGGCCTCAAAAAGGACATCTCTTCTCTCTCTCTCTATCTTCTATAAATAGACTTCTCCCTTGAAGGACAACTATATCAAGTCATTTCCAAAATATAATAAAAATATCTAGAATCTTCTCACATTGATCAACTTTGCAAAGAACTCAAGGAGATAATATACTCATCCCATTTAGACTTCCCACATTGATCAATCTATTAAAAACAAAAATAAAAAAATAAAAATAAAAATGATGAATTGAATAAAATGATGAAATTTTTGTCTGGACTTATCTATTTTTTGATCTTGGGTTTCTTGCTAAGAAAAACATGTTGTCATACACTAAGTTATGCTAAAACTACCCACTCTCACCTCATTTCCTTTTAATCCTAATTTCCTCTCTACTCAAGGGACTTTCTGCAACCATGACATTTCATGATCATGTGACTTTCTTCACCCTTATAATAGTCCATTATGTAAGGCCTTTAGGGTCTTACGTTCATAAGCCCATCTAGGGTATGGTAGACTCATTAGGGTTCTTATCAATTAAGAAGCTCTTTTTCCACCTCTTACCATTTAGCTTCCTCATTACTTATTAATTATCCTATACAGGACTAGACCATCGAAACCCATATTTAAAAAAACTCAACCATGCCTATGACCTAACTCAACCATGCCTATAACCTAAATTCAACCATGCCTAAAATTCAACATCCATCCCCCTAATTCATCATATTCTCCCGTAGCTTATGGGAGAACTACATTGGCCTGAGGTCCCTTTTCACCGGGCTATGTACGGTACTTCGAGGGCATGGGGCCCTTGAATGTTAGCTTGGCCACTCTTCACCCTAACCAATTTTCTCTTTAATATCCTATTCACATTCTATGTTAGTTATTTTCCATTTTATATCAATAATTGGAAATGACGCCAAATAAGCAACAATTAATAAACATTTTTACTACTTCCTCAAATCATTAATTTATCATTTTTATATTTCCACCATAGTAAATATTTGGAAACTTAAACCATAACATGCATGAATATCATCATTTGTCTTCCATGTTACCAACTACAAGGAACTTAAAGAAAAACCATAAACCATGACTAAACCATGCCTAATTGACTTGACTCAATCATGCCTATAACTTGACTCCATCATGCCTATAACCTGACTCCATCATGCATATGACATGACTCCATCATGCCTATGATCTTGACTCCAACATTCCTAATTGACCTAACTCATCCATGCCTACACGACCTCGACTCAATCATGCCTAATTAACCTAGTTTCCATCACGTACACACATAATAATGGAAATTAAAACAAGTACACTCTCCATACTATAAATATCATCATCTATATACATAATAAAGTTTGTGTATACATACAAATGTACACAGATAAAAAAATACAAATATCTCAAATCACTCAGATACATCCTCACCATCCTCGACACACAGGCCGGTATATGATAAAAAATCTCAAAATCCTCACATAAAAATTCAATCTCTTGACACGCACGCAAGCCCATATATACCAAAAATACATAGAAAAATGGAAGTATGCGTAAATATCAGCATCCCCATCAGATATCCTCCATGTCTATCTCACCTATCTCCTCCTCCTCTATTCCCGTGTGGCATCCCACTAGCATCTCACCACCCTTGATGGGACTTGGCTTGACCTTTATTGGTACCTCACCTAGCTCTAGCCTCCGTGAACTAGTGGCCTTTCCTTGAGCCTATCTCGGGGATTTTCAACCCCCTGTACTCTCCAAACTGTGAGTACGAGACTTGGTCCTCTCACTCAAATCTTGTTATGCTCTATACTCTACATAGGTAGGGACATCTATCCCTGCGGCCATTAGATGATCCTGATAATATATTGCCTCACCTAGGGCATCCTGAACCAAGTTATGGGTACTATCTGTGGTGGTGCCATTGGCCTTTGACCACCTTTGCCTATACAAAGTGGGACCTTGTCCTACCCCTTCTTGTAAAATGGGACCTTGTCGCTAAGCCTGTGTAGGAAAATGTGCCTATACCTGGGCCTGAAGGGAAACAATATGCACTTATGTATTGGCCAACTTCCCTATAAACCTAGCACATAGGACTATAATGTCGCCACCTCTACATGTGCCCTATAAACTACCCTTTTAAACTTGTAATCTGGCCCTATAAGGTGGCCACCTGTCCCTATAGTGTATCCCTCTGAACTGTGAGGGTAGCCACATCTGGCTGACCTAGCCTGGGTGGTTTTGCTCATAGATGGGATTCTCACCAATGTATTTATGCATTTTTATAACCCACATCATCAATCTAACAATTGAAGGGCTACTCCTCCTTCCCGGTTGGTAATGTAGGTCATGGTGGAGACATAGGTCTCTCCACGTTGTCCCTCCTATACTGTGGAAATGGAGGTGGCACGTCCTAGGGAAACACCAACTACCATTTGAACCTATCGATAAGGACCATCTTGTGCTCACCGACACGACACCTCTTTATACATCTCAAAATATATAGCCCCTCCATGTCATCTTCCATCCACCTATATGATGGATATTCGATATATGACCTCCAAATAATGTCTACACCAGATAAACCCTCTAGTACATGCATGTAGTACGATACATCATGTGTAGCCTGGTTGTCATGTGCTCTCCCCTAATGAGTACCCATCTCTGGTAACCTACTATGATCAACCCTACCTCAAACACATTTGGTCAGGGAAGGCCCACTGGGTGCATGCATACGATGTTCTTGTACACCTAACAATGAAGAAGGAAGTTAAAAAATAAGGTGAACCTCTCGTAATCACCGTAGGCCCGCAACTCTCTATATAACTACACCAAAAAGGATGGTGCCCATGTAAAACATGTCCTCTCCTCCATCATGTCCTAGAGGACCCCCATCAGTGCCCATGGGAATCTCCCACCCTCTGAATCAGGAAGTGCAAAAACACACTGCTCCATAATCAACACCACTAGCCTCATCTCCTCTCAATGGGCTACATACATCTCTCCATAGCTCAAGTTGGCACTATGGTACCTCAGCTCTACCATCACCTCTCCAAATATTGCCACTATGGGCTCCTCTGATGCCTCTGAGGTGATCAAATACACCCGCATCCCCACTATCGCCAAACACAGGATGTTGTAAAACATCATTCGGGGTGGTGATCTGATCTCACTTGTCAAAAAATGGAAGGTGTTGGTCGTGGAATCCCATCTATCGATGAGTGCAAACATCAGACTATGATCAAAGGATATACACATACACCGCCGGATCACAATCAACCCCACCTCTATCACGTGATGCCACTCCACCATAGTCATGCTCCCTCATACCTCTAGTAGTAGCGGTGGCACCCTATCACGTATACGCATCTGGTCAGTAATCTGCATCCAACAAACCACAAACTTATTAAAACCTCGACCACACCTCTTACAAAACCATGTACCCAATATCCCATCCACAACCCAAACTCTAAAGATTACCCCTTTTTCCCTATACTAGTCTTGCACCTATCAAACCTCTCACCTATATACCTTTTTACCCTACCTATTGTCCATAGACCTGCCCTTACCCTTCATGGCCTACCTTTTCCTACCACCCTATCTCTCTTATGGACCCATTTCCTCTTCCACCGACCGAGATTGGTCACGGTTGACTGGCATCAGTCACTATTGATCGATATCGGTTACCCTTGACCGACATCGGTCACCTATTAGTCGAGTGATGCTTGGCCAGATCGATCGATGTCACCAATCCTTGACCAAAGTGTCGGTATTTTGTCGTGCCACCCAAACCCAAAACCCCCATTTTTTTCTCAAGCATTGACCAAAACATAACCTAATAACCTACCTTACCCTACCCAACCCTCACCTACCCTCATCCCCACTCTCATTTCACTTACCCGGGACCTTCCCCCACCCATTTCATTCATTTTATTTCCAAATGACAATTTAATTCCTACCCAAAACCTTTTTTACCCACCCCGATTTCTACAATTTCTTTCAATCCACAAAAGTAAACTCGAGATCAGATCCTACCTCATCTCACTATTGATGACATGGTGGTATGTCCAGTCACTATACTGGTGGCCCACCCAAACCTTCTCCTACCTCCGCCATGACCCAAATCACCTCCTCACCTCCAACCAATCAAATCCACCAACCTGATCTCATGGACCCACCAACCACATGCCAATCACCCACTATGAGATCTACTCACTCAGCTCTCGGTCTCACCTTGTCATTTTTGCAGCTCTCATGTGCTCTTTAGAATTTTTCTACAAATGGAAAATGACAAATGATTTCGTAAAAAATTAAATTTATCCTTTTTAGCCCCAAATTGACTTGACCGACATCGGTCAAGTCATGCCCTACTATACCGATGTCATTCATCCTTCAACCAGCATCGGTTACCTACCATTCTCATTTTTACCTCATTTTACCCATTTTTGACCCTCACTCCCCATTGTCGGGCACCTTTTCCCTTACCTCCACTTATGACCACCTACCTACAAGCCCACATACCCTATACTTGTCCTTAATTACGTTTAGGGACTTGTTATTTTACCCACACCTTGGCCTTACTCGTGTCATTACCTATATACCTTGACCTGAACCACTTTTTGTGACCTTTGACCCTCTGTGCTCATTATACCTTGCGACATTGTTACCCATGTTTTTCTACCTACCAACCTTACCTTGCCTATTGTCATGTTGTTTATCTTGACCTTGACCTTTGGTGTACCGAACATACCTAAACATTCCTACACCTAACCTCTGTTGTGTTTCTGCACCATATCCTATACCTTGGATACCGAATCACTTCAACCCTGTTTAGATAGACCTATCAACCTTAGGCAATGTAGAGTTAGAAATATTTTCAACTTGGTACCATGTTATAGTTTCTAATGTGTGCGTGTGTTTAACTGCCACTACCTTTGACCCTGGCCCATTTACCTATTTACCCAATTTGACCTTTAACCTTTACCCAATGCGCCCACTGACCTTCATTTTCCCACCTCCTCATTTTATCAAACCACTCACCACTTCCATCTTTCACCTCATCAGTTCCTAGTTTTAGGGGGGTTACCTTCACCCACACTTGGGAAAAAACCACCCTCACTTATACTCGACACAACCATTTCCTATTTTTGTCAGTGTCACTTACCAATACAAGCCACATGAAAAAAGGGGAAAAATGTAGACACCAAAATTGGGTCACACTCCCCTTGGTCCCCTTTTGAATAACTAACTTACATATATTCACCTAACCATGGCCCCTTTTAACCCACCTTAATATTAATTTAATTATCTATAATTAAATTAATACCCATCCTCACCCCATTTATTAATTTAATTACTTTAATTAAATGGATGCACACCTCACCTGACACCTCACTATGGACCTATTCATAGCATGTTTCCATAACTAACTAAGACTTAGTTCAACCCTAAAAATCAATGCCTATTATTCCTCTAACCACATTCCCGCTCATTAAAAGATAACATCTATTTTGATCTGTGATAAATGGACAAACCTGGCCCAAATGATTGGAAGATATGTCATTTTTAGTAAACCTAGGGAATCCCACCTTAACCAATGTTGGTCATCCTGAAACCGATGCCAGTCAACCAGGAACCGTCGTCGATTACCATATAACCATTTTGGTAACCTTGTTTGAGAGGTTGGCCACATTCTAGAATTTTTGGGAGAAAAAGGAGATCTGCATGCAAGTGAGAACCAAATATCTTCCACACATTCAAGTAGTCATAACCAACATCAAGATAGATATGGAGATATCACTCTCACGATAGCAATTCGGAAGCACCACAATTACACCAAGCTCCATCCCACCAATCAATCATCACCACCACCTAGCCATTAGACTTGAAACATCAATAAGTGTGTTTATCACCTATGTCATTCCATCCTTGTTCTACTTTAAGGGTTTTAATCATCTCTATTTATTCGATATCTATTTACATCTTTCATCCCACCCTTTTATCTTTCTATGAATCCAACCATTCCACCACCCAAAATCATTTAAAAAACCCATACCTGATCCCTAAACACCTTTACGGACCATCAACACTTCTCAGACCTAACTATTCCCCTCATAATCTCTTTTTGATCTTGGAAAAACTCCCAAAGCCATGATTCATTGAGTTTCCATCAGCCCGATCCTACTGACATTGGTTAACCCAAACCATCATCAGTCTCCTCTTAACCAACATTGGTCATCACAATAGGTATTCCTCCTAGCCCATTTCCCTATCTATTTCATCACATTCAAAATGTAAATAAAATGGTGAAACAATGATATCCACATGCAAAGACTAGATCTAAAGGTATGTAACTCAAAATACAAATAAATACCTATACAAACTTAAAGACTCCAAACCTTTATAATGAGAAATGTTATTCCATTTATAAATGAATGAATGAGAGAAGAGAAGGAGGTAAAATCAGATTTGAAAACTCAACAAAAAATAACAAGTAATAAATACCTATAAATCCACCTACAAATCTATCAAATTCACTTCCTCATGTTTGTTTGGCATGTGGAAGAAGGAAAGAGTCGAGATCTTAATCAAATTAGGTGGTTGGAGAAATAATATCTTGTATTAATGGCTTGAGGGACATTTTACAACTTCTCACTTACCTAATCCCTCTAAAATCTAAACTAGAGTGATCTGGCGTGTAACCCATGTCATTAGTTATTTTTAATTTTCTACCACATGTCACACTTTGGTTGGTTACAAGGATTAAGTTCCCTATTTGCATGTTTTGAAAATTTGTGTGTTACACACTCATTTTTATACGATGCCATGTGGCATAGTAACTAGTGAAAAATACTGTGAATGTGCACGTAGATGGAAGAAGAAGGCAAGGAGAAGGCGTGTAAAAGTGATACACACAGAATAAATGGAAAGAATACTCATAGGAGGAAATTATGGAAGAGGTCATGAGAATCTAGAAGGAGATTAAAGGAAGCAAGAAATAGGCACATGTGAACATTAGGGACTTATCTAATTTTGAGAAGTAATTCTAAGGCATGTGTGCAAGGTGGATGAGCAGCAGGGAGGAAAAGGGTGTGCAGGGAGTGCACATAAGAGG
This sequence comes from Taxus wallichiana var. yunnanensis, assembly GCA_018340775.1. Lineage (NCBI taxonomy): Eukaryota > Viridiplantae > Streptophyta > Pinopsida > Cupressales > Taxaceae > Taxus > Taxus wallichiana. Next base: position 247,748,418 of record CM031242.1, read on the forward strand.
ATTTGAAGAAGATGAGAAAAGAGGGAAATAGGATGATGGAAGGAATGAAGAAAAATGGAGCGCGAGAAGGAGCATGATGAATCGTAGTCAAGAAAATGTTTCCAATCAAGCAACTAAATGGTGTGCAACCCGTAATATTCAAGCTTAGAGCCAAAATGGAGATGTAAGTTGTCAAAATAACTAAGGGAGTTATTTTGGACAACAATTTGGTGATTTTCAAGGCCATCTACCTATTAGAATAAGGATATCAATATCCTCGAGCATCCATTAGGAATAGAGTCTTCTTAGAAACATGAAATTTTGATCTCAGTAACTTTGAAGAAGTACCCCCTTGAACTCACTTGAAACACGTTTTTGAACTCTATCCTAAATTTTGAAAAGTTCTTGAAACTACTGGAAGATAACTTACATCCTAGAGGTAAAATAAGAGTGCACACAAAGATCACACGAGAAGAAAGAAATATGTACAAACAAAATGATGTGTGTGCAGTGAATTTAGAGGAATTGAATCTACTCTATTATATATAATGATGTAGAAGACTTAATGGAAGGGTTTGAGATAAATCCCATGGAATGGTATTGATAGCATGCCTTCATCAATATGAGACAACTTGCAATATTTATCCTCTTTACACAAAATTCTTATATATGGGCCACTCCAAAGTGCATCAAACGTTGAACGACATCCTAATTTGGCTCTGTCTGTATCCCATTTTAAGACTAAGTCACCAACCTTGAAAGATTAAGGCCTATCCTTTCGTTAAACCACTTATTTGTTGATATTTGATGTTATTCTAGCTTGATCATGAAAGAGTTCCTTAACTCTTCAATTTCAACCAGCTCTTCCATTCTGATTTCTCTTTGATCCATGCCCTCAAACTCTTGCTATTGGGAAATATATAACGAAGGAAATTTAAGAGATAAATGTAGTATGGACTCCATTCCATAAACAAAATTGCAAGATGAAGTTCTTATTTACTTCGCATCATGATTATGTCTTCCCATAATACATGTGATACCTTTGTGTGCCATCGCATCTGGTTGATATTTATTTTCCACTTCATAATTCCAATTAGGTTCTTATTTGTAGACTTTGCTAAGACATCTCCCTAAGGTAAATAATTGGAAGAAGTCTTTAAATATATTCCAAGGCCTAACACCCAATCATAATTTTTTGTAAAATGGAATTCCTATGCATTATCGAGAGATAACGGTTTGAGGAATGCCAAAAATTATTAGAATACCTTCGAGAAAGTCAAGGATGAAAGACTCAGGTTGATTCCTTGAGTCCGACAATGACTTCTTTCCATCTCGTTAAGCAATATTTAGATTTCAACACCCATTTATGCCCAATGCTTGAAGGATGATTGATCATGGTTATGAAGTCAATATCATGTTGTGAAAAATGTTGATAAGATTAGATTGGTTGGAGGAAGTGCTTCTAGTTTCTTCTTTCCTAAAAAGAAAGAAAATTCTTTGAATTTCATGACCCACTTGTGCACATTTGTGAACAAGGTAAGCCAAGTATCCTACCTTGATAATTTTATTTTATTTTTCATTGGAAGAGAATCCATCATGAAATTCTTCTAATAGTTTTTCAATTTTCAAGCAATAAATATAACATGCCATCCATATTTCTTTTGAAGAGGCCACCGTTAACCATTACATATAGAATACACTGCAACCTCGATGTCACCTCTCTTTTTTGTTTAGAAAAAAATGATACATGGTAGTGGAAATTAATGTGGTCATGTCCTTCATCTAACTACACATGTTATGGTCTCGCACTCTTTTTAGGTTTAGTGTGTGGGAGTCATTCATCCAGAAAACATGAAGTCTCGGTTCATTCTAGATTTCATTATCCTTAACAACCTATTTGCAAAGCATGTTGCCTCAAACATGCTTCGTGGCTTTGATAGTCACATTATACTCCATGATTTTGGTCACCGACATTTCTCTCTTTTCACTAGTTTCTACTCCCATGATGAAGTCTCTCACACTTTAGTGTAAAATTAGTACCTTGATATGATTCGTGACGAGCATAATTTTGAAATTTTTAAGTGTATGTAGGATGGAAAATACATGTTTTTCCATGTGACTATATTTCAATTAATAATAATTTAGTGTTTTACTTAAAAAAGAAAATAGCTACTCCAGTCCTTGTTCATTTTATTGCATCAAGATAGCAACAACACTCACATCAGCTCCTTAAGTATAAAGGATGAATTCCTTGGAATAATCCAGTTAATGAGTGTTGGTGAAAAATCAATTTATTTCTTGATCTTGTTGAAGATTTATTTTCCTTTTTATTTTCATTTGATGATTGTTTCCTTCTTGAGCATGAGAGTGATGGGCCTCACCAGCCCTACAAAGTTAGGGATGAATCTCCCAAATTTTTTATCTTTCCTAGGAATGACTGTAAGGATTTATTATGCACCCAGTAAGGAGAGGGAAAGGAAGACAGAAACACACTCATGGTTAATAGAAATATAATCCTTTAAGATGATAGGGCCCAATAAATTTCCATACACCAATGAAAAATTCCACTTCTTGGGGTTAAGAGACACAAAAACTTCCTACATTTCCCAAAGAATTTTTCTAGACATGCCATGTGATCCGCGCTCTATTTTGAGAAGACAATTATGTCATCAAGGTAATCCAAGATGAAATCATTGATCTATCCTTTGAAGAAAATTTCCATGGCACACTTTGAAAGGTTACACCTACATTTGGTAGACCATAGACCATATTTTTATATGCATACTTCCTCCATTTGGTTATAAATGTTGTCTTTAATTGATCCTATTCCTTGACCATTATCTGGTTGAATCCAGAGTACTCATCCAAGATGGAGAATCTATGCTCACCAACTATAGTCGAAAAAATTTATTCCATAGAAGGAAAAGTATAATGAGCCTTTAAGGATGCCTTATTCAAATCTCTAAAATTGATGGAAAATATTATTTAATTGTTCTTCTTGCACAATGGAATAAGATTCCTGACCGAGTAGATTACTTGATAACAAATATTATATTTTCCTCTATAAGTTTATACAACTCTTTCCTCATGATGGGGTCTATCATTGGATTAACTAGTACTTATTTTTGTCTGATGAGATTGATGTTAAGATATAGTTCAATGCAATGTTGAACAACACTTGGATTGAATACTTTGAGGTCTTCATACTCCCAAGAGAAGATATCACTATATTTATGACACGTAAAGATGAAGGATTTACTCAGTAGAAACTCCTTACCGTGTGCAATAGTTCTTTGGGAGAAGTCCTTTTTTGTTGTGCACATATACTTTTATTCACCCTTAAACTCATAATCAAGGATAAAAATTTTCTCCAAGGTGAACATACCTTTAGGAAACTTATTTGTCTTGATTTGAATCGCTTGGTTAGCATAGTTGTCATGCAAGTTAGTTTTCATATTTAAAGAGAAATAAACATCATTCTAGATGAACTGGACTATTTTTGCATCATTTTCAAACACTTTCTAGTTTGTATTGTTCTCAAGAATATATATCCTGATCACCATTTTGATGTGTTGCTTTTTCCTTTGATAAAATCCTCAGCAAAAGGAAAATGTGAACCAAGCATAGCCATCTGATCTTATTCTTTTTTCATTTTTCCTGGCACCACCTAGAGATTTAGAGCATTAATTCCCTTAAGGATGTCCCAAAATCTATACTTATAAGCTTTAAGAATCTTATTCTTTTCTGTGCACTCATTAGTGACTTGGTGGATGACCGGTTCTATGTATCTAAAGATCTACAATGCCTTAATTTGTTTCTTCTTAGTAATAACAACACCATGCACCAGCACTTGATACTATACTACATTGTAGGAGCATGGAAAATGTAACTTGTGCATAAAGAATAATTTCTTATCCTTGGGAGAAATAAGAAAAACACATGTGATGTCACATTTTTTTCTTTTGGATCCATCAAAGTACAACTTCCATAGACCAAAATTCTCTTCATTCTACTTGATTTTGCATGGAAACTTATCTTCTTCTCTAAGGATGAAACAAGTACGAAGCCCCATTTAAAATGTTTGAAGGTCCTCAACATATGTATCTAATTTTTGTTTCCTTTCCACCCACTCATCTAGCACAAAATCTTGAAAAGGAGGAATAGGTTACATCTGCTCTTCGTAAACTAAAACTTGTTCTTCTTATATTAGGAAATTGGCTTGGAGAGGGGATAGGTCATATGGATCAACATGATAAGAAATTATTGGCTCAACTTGTATGGTAAACTAGATACCATACCTTGTCTTTAGTAACATATGGGACCAATATGAAGACAAGTAACCACCCAATTTAGCAGTAAAATCTCTTGATAAACACAAGGAAAACAAATGAGGTAGGTCAATGATTGACACATCTTGAGTTATTTTGAGGCTTAGACATGCATGGAGGGTTAACTCAAGATTGTTGATGACTTGTAGAGTTGTGACAATTGAGCCATAAATTTGTAAGACTCCTTTAGACAAAGGGATGTACTTAAGACCTAAGACATCAACAATTCTCTTTAGGCGTAACCAAAGTACTAACACCTTAGTCAATCATAAAATTGTGTACAATGTGTTTTCCTATGATTAAGGACATACAAAATGGTGGTGTTTTGACAACCTTACTTGCTTCTCCTATACTTGAAAAATATTTATAGTAGCACGCACTTTTTTGACAACCGGATCAATGTAAGGGAGTTACGAAAGAGCTTAATGCAATAGGTTTTGATAAGATGGAATGGAATGAGTATCAAAAATGGTGACATCCACATTTGTCTTCTTCATGTAGTCCATGATGTTGAATGGAAGGCCCGTGGAATTATGCATTTGGGGTAAAGTAATATCTTTTCTTTATTATTCAAGCACGAGGAAAGAAACGTAGTTGTTGCGGAGGATTAACATACCACAAAAAGGTCTTGCATCACTTCTACTAGAGTATTGTGTGGAACCTCATGCGTAGGAATTTACATGCCATGAATTTTGTTCTAATGAGTTGTACCTTTTGATTTTGAGGATCGACTTGTGTTACAGGAGTTGGAGGTTACACACCCGACTCGAACATTTTTTTCTTGTACCTTATGTTATCAGCTACCTTGGCATGTGGTATATTTGTGTCATCTATAACTTGATTCACTATAAAAGGTCTTCGAACCAAATAACATAAGGTTGGATTTAGGAAATTCTACCTTTTCTTGATTCTCATGATCATTTGTGCTTGTGAAAGGATTAGATATAGAAGTAACTTGAATCATGTAAACATGCACACGTAAACAACATTAGTGTAGTGATTATAACTATGAGGAATATTGTAAGGGAAACACCATTCTAACTCTTGCACCATATTTTTTCATATTGGGACTAGCACTTGACTTGTGCCGGACATTCGAAGAGGTTGCATAGGAGGAACCACTTGAAGAGGAATATGCTCATTATCATGCCATCTATCATTTTTTTGGTTATGCCCATATCTCTAATTTTCATATTTATTTCTAATGAGATGATGGATATGATTATATGCTTGATTAGAACTATGTATGAAGGCATACACCTACTAATTTTTTAATGATATAACTTTATTAGACAAGTTTCTAATCAGGGCCTTCATTTCTTCATCTTCTTTCTATTTTGTGGGAGAATAGGATGTGGATGTAACAGGTTGTGTGATCTTTATAGGAATAGGAGCCATAGAAGGTTGGGGCACTTTGGAGTTATCTCCGGGAATAAGGGCGCAGGTGGCTTGGGAGCTAACATTCCCACCTAAAGAAGAATTTTTTCTAGCTTTATTACAATGTTGTAAGAAGCAAGTAAGATTATACATCCCATAGATTGAATCATAATTGAGATGTCATTATTCAAAGCCCTTATATAATATATAAAATCATGTTGGGGTGTAGGCCTTACCACTTTAGGGACTATGTCCCAAGTCTTATGGAATTTGATATTAAAATAAGTCATCTACTCATTAGGTGCTCTTTTTGTTGTTGTTAGTTAATCCACCAAGGACAAGTGATATAAGTTATCTTTAAAATAATTGTAAAGATCCATTCCAAGCTCATCCCAACTAGAAATAGACATAGGTCTCATGCTTTTGTACCACTGAATTAATTTTCCCTTGTGCGAAGCAACAAACAACCTTATTGTGACATCATCATGTGTGATCAAATAAACAGAGCATACATTGGCTACATCCTTGATGTGTTTAATAGGAGTGACTTGATTTTCACAAGTTAATTACACAATACTCATGAGAAAAACTATTGTCATATCATGTTATGCATTGAGAACAAGAGGACTTCCGCCAATGAAGTTAACAAAGTTCCTTGGAGGTGGTGGAGGAGCTTCCATGATAGGTTTCGCTACTCTATCGAGAGGGGAGTTGAAAGTGCACAATGCTCTAGATATGGATATTATCACACGTGTGTTATGGTACATGTTATTCTTGGAGAAACATGGAGATACTCAAATTATTATTCATTTGCTATGCTCTCTCTAGTATGCACTATTCTAATGAAAGGCACACAAACTGTTGGAAATAGTAGATATGAGTGTTGGGAGTCATTAGATGTGTTGAAATAAGATTCCAAATGTTTGAAATCACTAAGTCACACACCAAAACTTATAAATTATTACATTTAAGATTTCAACGATTATCCCACCATGTGTGCCAAAAATTATTTCATCTCAAACTTGCACCTATCTCAAATCAAGTTGAAATAATTTGTTGAGGCAACAATGGGATTTTCTCCAAGTTATGGGACCTTGCATAGTTAATAAAGACCTCTTGAAAAGGAAAATTCCTCTACCTATTTCTACTTCTACTGCTACTCCTAATGCTAAAATGAAAATTGTAAGCTTAACATGCCAAGGGACCAAGGATAACAAGAAAGAAAGAAAGAAAAAACTCAAATTAAAGAAGGCAATAACACCAGAATTAAGGGGGATGAAAAAGATCAACTTTGATAAAAAATAAAGGAAAACACGTACAGGAATGTTAGATACGCATAGCACGGACAAGAAAATATCCACACAATCATTTCCATGAGACACATTCAAAAATAAAATACAAGGGACATGAGAAGGAACATAAAAAAACATGATGGAAAGGAAATGAAGAAGAATAAATATGGGTTAAGGTAGAGAATAACAAAAAAATGATGCTTCTATTACTTCTAGAAATGCATAGTGGATTACAATGGCATATGGGGCTGATATCCACATGCAAAGACTAGATCTAAAGGTATGTAACTCAAAATGAAAGCAAATTCCTATATGAACTGAAAGAATCCAACCCTGTATAATGAGAAATTATCTTACATTTATAGATAAATGAATGAGAGAAGAGGAGGACGAGGGAAAATCATATTTGAAAAATCAAACAAAAACATAGAGCAATAAATTCCTATAAATCCACCTATAAATCAGTCAAATGCACTTCCCCATTTCTGTTTAGCATGTGGGAGAAAGAAAGAGGTGAGATCTAAATTAAATCAAGTGGTTAGAGCAATCAGATCTTATATTAATGGCTTGAGGAAATTTTTCTAGCTTCTCACCTACCTAATCCCATCGAAATCTGAACTTGAGTGATCTAGAGTGTAACCCATATCATTAGCTATTTTGTCATTTTTTCCAAGTGTCACACTTTGTTGGTTGCAAGGATTCAACACAATATTGGCATGTTTTGATAGGTTTCCTACTACATAGTCATTGTCATAAAAACTACCATGTGGAAAAATAAAGTGTGAATTCACGCACGAAGGGAATAATCATGGAAGAAGGAAGCAAGGATATGGCACACAAAAGTGATGTGCACAAAAAAATGGAAATAATACTCATAGGAGGAAAGTATGGAAGAGGACATGACAATCTGGAAGGAGATACTTGGAAATGAGGAAGAGGCGCAAGGGAATGCCAAGGAATTAGCCAGCTTTGGGAAGCAATTCTAAGGTGTGCATGCAAGCTGCATTTTGCAAGGAGAAATATGGGTGCATAGGGAATGTACACAAGAGGGATGGAAGAAGATGAGAAAAGGGGAGAAGAGGATGATGGAAAGAAAAAATAAAATGGAGAGCGTGAGACATTGAGTGAGGAACTTCAGTCAATAAACTTATGCCAAACAAGTAACCAAAGGGTGTGCAACCTGCAATGTTGAACTTTAGAGCCAAAATGGAGATGTAAGTTGTCAAAATAACTAAGGGAGTTATTTTGGACAATAATGATAACTACTTATATTTCTACAATCTGTAAAAAAATAAAGTCACCCTCTTCAAAGTGTTGTTCACTACAATGTTGATCAACTTGTTGCTTCATGTTGTTTTGTGCCCTTACAAAATTCTCTCTAAGACTAGAGAGTACCTTGTCTTTGGTGCTAAATGTGATATTCGATTTATCTCACATTTGGTTTGACCTTCAAACTAGATATGAGCAACAGAGGATGGTACTATAAAGTGCCAAAAATTAATAAATTTTGGAGGAGGTATGAAATGAAGTATTATGCCACCATTCTCTAAGTGGAAACCATTGCATAAAATGTTCTTATTTCTCTAAAGTAAAACATCAAATATTTCCCTCCCAACATTTATTTACCACCTCAATTTTCCCATCTTATTAAGGATGCTAAGATGAACTCTGGGCCAATTTTGCAACCAAACAAGAGAACAAATAAGTCCAATAATTACATGGAAATATTGGATCACGATCACTTACTATAATTTTTTACGTGCCATAGAACTTTTCAACTATGTCCATAAATGAGATGGAAACTGTACTAGTTGTGAAAGGATGATCCATGACACAAAACTAGCATACTTGGTAATTATATATACCACAACCATGATTAAAATTTTTCCTTTTGAAATTAGGCAATCATGTGATGAAATCCATCAATACCTCTTCTCATATCTCACTAGGAATAGACATAGGCTATAGGATACCTACTAGGCTAGACATAAAGCTGATTATTACGTTGACACACCAAACATTCTCCGAAATTTTTGAAAATATCCTTTTAACCACTCCTAAAATAAACCTAATTAACTCTATGATATGTTTTCAAGAATATAGAATGGTCACCTATTGGAGAAGAATGGAGCTCTGAAAGAACATGGTGTTTAAGTATAGAGTTATTACACAAATATAACCTATATTTGTACCACAATGTATCACCCTTAAATATAAAAATGTTATAATATGGTTGGATCTGCTTGGAGATTTTAAATGAGATTATGGGTTGTTGTATCTTTCTTCCATTCTTCCCTTCATTGATCTACCCAATCTGCATTTAGTATAGAGATGGCACATAAAAATTCTTCTATGGACTCATCCCTTCTAGATAGAGCATCATCGACCACGTTTTCCTTCCCTTTCTTATAAATATCTCAAAGTCATACCCCAACATCTTATTGACCCATTTTTGTTTCTTTTCTAAATCTATTCATTTCTCCAAGAAGTATTTCAAAAATCATGATCATTTTTTACCTTGAATTGTCTACCCATCAATTATGGTCTCCATTGTTTGAATACATGTAATATTGAAATCATTTACTTCAAATAGGTGGGGTTCAAAAATTATGTCCTTTTAATTTCCAGATCTCAAATTTTTTGGTATGTCCTTCTTGCATGAGTACTACTCTAATCCCATTTCCTAAAGCATTCCATTAAAATATGAAGGTCTTGGAGAAATTTGGGATTGCCAATACTGAGTAGTGCACATTGTCACCTTCAATTTTCAAATTCCTTGTAAGTTTCCTCATTCCAATGAAAGGAGTACTTCTTCAATAATTTGGTCAGTGGTGCTATTATAATGTCATAGTTTTTTTAAAATCTGCGATAGTGCCCTATGAGACCTAAGAAAGCTTGTAAATGCTTGAGGGTCTTATGAATTCCCCTTCTACCATGTTTTGGATCTTGTAAGGGTCAACCTTAACACCTTTAGTAGAGATAATATGGCCTAAGTATTCCACTTCCTGTACCCCAAAAGAACACTTCAAAGGCTTGGCATATAGTTGATGTTTCTCTATGGCTTCCGATATTGTTTTAACATGTCTTAAATGTTTCTCCTAGAACTTATTGTAGATGAGGATATTATCAAAAAGTGCCAAGATAAACTTCCATTAGAATGATCTAAATATTGAATTCATCAAACTCTGAAAAGTAGATGGTGCAAATTAGTTAGTCCAAAAGGCATCACTAAGAATTCATAATTCCCTTGATGTGTTTTGAAGGTTGTATTATGAATATATTATTTCTCTTCTCTAATTTGGTGATATCAAGAACACAACTCTAGTTTCATAAAATAAAGTGCACCATGCAACTCATTTAATAAATCATCAATGACATGAATAGGAAACTTATCTTTGATAGTGTACGTTTTAAGTTATTTGTAGTCTAGACATATGTGCCATATTTCATCCTTGTGGCTCACTATCACCATTGAAACAGAATAAACACTATGATTATGGTGAATAATACCAATTTCCAAAAATTCCTCCACCATCTTCTCGATGTCATTATTTTTGAAGTATGGGTATCTATAAGGCCTAATGTTTGGGGGTTAGTTTCCTGAAATTAACTAAATTACATGATTTCGATATATTTTAGGAGTAAATCCTCTAGGATCCTTAAAGACAAGTGTATGTTAATTAATAAACTTATTAAGATTAGGATGCACTACCATCGTTAGTGGTTGAAATTCCATGGAGAAAAATCATGCTATAAATTCTTCACCCCCTCTTAAGAATCTTCTACATTTGGTGGGATCTAACCACATGAGAAATTTTTCCTATAGTCCTTGTATTTTAAATTATTTACCATAAAAATGAAAGCACGTGAAAATTCCTAGAAATTTAGCACTATGGTGCCTAAAGTTGTGAACCATTGAGTACCTAAGACAATATCAGCTCCACCCATGGGAATATAAAACATTGTAAATTCCAATGTTTATTCAACCATCATAAGTTTAATTTTATGGAATTTACGCAAACATTGGAATGTGCCACCATCTACAATCATTGCTTGAAATTTAGGTTTTGGGTAGATGAAAAAATTTATCCTTATTTCCATCATATGATTGTAGAAATTATGTGTGCCCCATGAGTTATTCAATATAATCACCTTGTGCTTCTTAAGTAAATCCACAACCTTTGAAGGTTTTATGGAGTTATAATACCTAATAGAGCATGGCATGAAATAGTGTGTTGGGGATCTTCATATTCTTCCTCTAATTTTTCCACTTCATCACTTGATGATTCCTCATATTCTTCCTCATCACACGTCCCTTAAAATATAAAACATTTTTTTTTCAATACATTTATGACTTGGTCTATATTTACTATCACGCTTAAAACATAACTCTTTTTTCTTTTTTTTCTTCAATTTGTTGAGGTTTCTGTTGAACTAGTCGAGGTACAATGGAGGTAAGGTTCTATGATCTTTTATGCTAGCAAATGTTTTCCTTCTATTGGAAATAAATATTTCCTTTACCCTACATGTCATGATCATAAAATCAGAAACTTTGAGTGGATTGAACATACACACCTTAGGCTCAATGTGGTCCTTAATACCCATAAGAAAAAGGTCATTCAATTACTCTTATTAATATCCTTGACATGTAAGGAAATCTTTTGTAATTTATGGACATACTCCTTTACCGAACATCTTTTTCATAACTTTACTAATTTAGTGAAGTAATTCTTTGAAACACTAGAACTATAGTGTAATTGAAGATCTTAAGTGAAAACTATCCATGTGACACTTAGACCATTATTCTACCTTTGAGCACATAACCAATGATACTAGATGAATTGGTTAGGTTCTAGATATAAGGATGTCATGGTCACGTTTTGTGCCGATGGGATCTAATGGAGATCGAAAATATTATCTATTTGGGTAATATAATTGAGTGGATCCTTTCCTTAGAATTTACACATTTCCATTTTTAGAATAATACCCCACTTTGTTGGTTAGAATATCCACCTAAATGTGTAGAGGCTCCTACTTTATTAGATTTATTTGGACATGTGTGAGTATCGCTAGAGGAACCCATATATCTGGAAGTAGGATTTTTTTAAAAATATCAAGTAATAACTTCTTCTTCATTGATTGAAAAACCATCTTAAGTTCACCCCTAAGCTTACCTTTCATATGAAGAAGCTCATTATTTAGTTCATCCTTACCATATTATATAAGCTTTCCTAAAGTTGGATGACTACCTCAAATACTCCCAAAAATAAGATTATAAATCCATATATTCCGTATTTGGGGTCATTCCTAGATTTTTTTGACATTTCCCTTATCCTCAAGTTCATCTACCAATCATGATGTAGGGTTTGGGACTCGAGGTAGATGGAATAGGGAAAAACTTAATGGTTTGGGGTTTCATAAATTTACTAGCCAAATAGACAAAATCTAAAACAATAAACAATTACGAGAAAAAATCACTACTAATTTTGAGATATAGATGAACATTCACAATTAGGATTTAACGCAACTCTATCTCGAGATTGGGATCTAAAACCACTTCTAATCAAATTAAGTGTATAAATATGAATATCAAGAATAAAATAACACCAAAGAATACAATATTGTAGATAAATGAAATCAATATGCAAGTAGGATAACTTAGCCACTTCGAGGGGGAAACCTCCAAACCATATAATAAGACTCAAATGCTCAATATGATGATTAACTACTCCTCCCTACCATATATATATACTTATCCTGTGTTATGAAAAACACCAAGGCCAACCTACTAAACATATGTAAACATAAATGAATAACATATGAAAATAAATGAGATTATATATGACACAAGTCGACACTACATATCCAATATAAGTTATAGGACTAAGGTTGTAACACTTGGTTAGTCAATCAACAACCTCAAAACCACACTAACTACTTTTCAAGGGTACAATCATGGAAATATGACTCCTATGGGTTGAATTTTCCTACCTATCGCTATCCATCTTAGGATTTGTATGTGTGAAGGCCATGATATTCAACTTCCCCCGATCTTATAACATCCTCCTCAATTGACCTTGGACCTACCATATATGTACGGTCACATATTTTATGTAATAATGTGTAAAGTTTTCACATCCAGCAAGTATTTATAAGATTCAAGGTTATCCCAATCCTTAGAATTATAACACTCTACAAAAAAGGGGACTTATAAATTCCCAATTATTGAACAAATATATCCCATCTCGTTCCATGAATATAAAAACTTTAAATATTATTTCGAGTCTCTTCATGGAAATTTTGGTCATCCAGATTTTTCGGATGCACCCCTCCCAATCTATTGGATTATGATGATGATAATACCGATTAGATTACTATTAGGATTAATAATTCTTATCTATGAGATCTTTTCATCTCAAAAATTCCTCCTAACTTTCAACCTCATAAGAAGGATCCATCTATTCTCATCACCATTTTGCAAACACTTTAACCCCTACGATGCAGCCTAGAATCTACCAAGGTAAAAGCCCGGGCATGCTAGCACATCACCCAACATAGACTAAGAGCTCACTCAAAGCATGTAAAAGTATCAGGCCCCTCTTTAGGGTTGTTTTCCCAGTATGTTAGTATGATGAATACTTAATGCATTCAGATCCATAATTAATATATCATTCTACAAGGCATGTCTAGATCTATATCTAAATAATAATAGACTTAAATGATAACCATGATGAAATCAAACATGAAAGAACCAATTATACTCAAGATTAATACTCTGATTCAGCCAATACACTCCATTATATTAAACATGATAAATACACATAATTTCATTACAATAAATAATACCATCACTTATGCGTGCATCAATTTGGCATCATAACATCATAGTAATTAAGTTCTCACACCCCCCCATACTATGCATATCATTACATATTATAAGGGTGGGGACTTTCCCTTCTCCACTTGTATACCTCCAAAAATATGTCATAAGTCGGAAATATCCATGTGCCTTTAGAATCACAGCCACCCATGCAAGTTCAATAACAATATACCTCTTCTAGTTAATTCAAAGTAGAAAATCTATTCTTAGCTTGCACCCATGCAAAGCGCTCCGTATCCATTCTTTGAAAAATAGCCAATGCATGACATGCAAGTCTTTTCCCACTTTATGTGCTCTGCACACTATCTCCAAAAATAGCCTATACATGTGAAAACAACTAATTCCCAAATCCACACTTATATTTCACATGCGTGTTCTCCCCTATCCTTTTGCACCTTTGAATGTGCCGTGTTCTCTTGCACAAACCTTCGTGTGCCTTCTACTCAAGATATCCCACTTTGTATGATCAACATTACCCCATACTAAATTGTATTTATGCCCTAGAAATGGCTACTCCTTGAACAATAAAGAATAAAGTAATGGAAAGAATGTGAAAGAATTTCTATACAAAGAATAATTATTTACTCTACATCACCCTCTACTTCAACTGGAAGAATGAGTTCTGGATATTATTCCTTTATTTCGGCCTCTAATGTATGCATTCACTTAGTATGGCCTCTTCCTTTTCTAGGATATTCATTGCAATAGACTCTAACTCATCTGTGTAATTTATCCCTTCTCATTTTGTAATACTAACATAATGTTAGCCATTGCATATATTCTCCCTTTTAGAAAATCCATTTGTTGCGCTATACGCTTTCCTAGTTTATCCAATCTGTTCTTGTGGGGCTCTTGGCCACTACAAGGGCCTCTTTCTTTTTCTTCACCACTATCAGTCTCTCTATGTGCCCCAATGTTTCATCCTTCACATATTTTAGGACTTCTTTGTCCTCTACCATCATCCTTATTCTCGATGACTCTTCTTAGGATCTATACGAGATATTCAATGCTTTATCCACTTTCTTCATCTCCTCCTATAAAGTTTTAAGTAACCCCTCGTATGATGAAAATTTTCTAATCACTTCAGCCTTTTCCCTCTCTTCCTCTTGTCCGAGTTTTTTGGAGATGGCATCCTAACTAGTCCCTCTTTAAGCACCATATCAACCAAAGTATGCACATAGTGCATAGCCGAAAGGAACCTGTTTAGGCACCTTGGGATCTAAGTGTGGTCTTTCTTAGAGGACATGATCCCTAATCTCCTTTGCCATGCCAATAAGAACCCCATTATTTTTCTGCTCCAGGTCCTTTTCTTGTTTCAAGTGTGTGATATCTGCATCCTTGGCCTTAATCTCTTCCCTTAGCACCTTGATAGTGGCATATTTGTCTATGTTCCTTTGTGCCACCTCTGTAGATACCTTCACCAAGGCATTGCTTACCTACTCATCAGACATAACAGTGGGTTTCATGGTTATATGTCTGGCCTGAGGTTCCTTCTTCAACCTCCTTAACACATAGGATTCTTCACATATGTCGAATTCTAGCTCATCCATGTGTGTGTGCATAGACCAGGATAGTTATTTTATTATGTGCATGGTGGCCATGTCCTCATCCATCAACTCCCATCCATATAAATCATTAGGGATCATTGTGTTCGAAAATGAGTGCGAAAATTTTACTTGTGTCCTCAACATAGCCCAAAGATGGAACAATAAATTCTCCACTTTTCCATTTACTTCTTTTCCCCTTAGAAACTAGCGCACCGAGATTTGGAGCTAGATCTTCGGTATCTGAGGAGTATCCTACTTTTTCTCTCCTTCCTTTACTCCTCCTTCATTCTTCAAATCTAAATTTTCATTTTTAATCCTTTGGCTCTTCCACATCCTCTGGTGGTGTAGGAGATTTGGGAGCTCTCTCCTCAGACTCTTTTGCCTCCTTGTCTAGCTTCAACTTTCTCCTTCTCTTCTTAGTTATCTCCTTATGTGGAGAGATTTGTGGTGATCTTTGTAATGACTAGGGAGTATCACCTTGATTCCTTGTTCTCCCAACACCCTCTTAAAATGGTGTTCCTCAAGGCGTGCTCTAACCTTCATTTATTCATCCCATTCTTCTTGTGTCTAGAGTGGAGTACTTGTGCACTCAGATTCTACCTTGTCTGAGGGCTATCTTCATCCCTTATGCACCAATCTACCACTATCTTCATGATCTTCCTCCTCATCATCTAATTATTTAGTTTCAGTGGGCTTTGGAGCTAGTACATTCTCCATTGTGTGCTTTCCCTTAGGTGGCCCTGAGAGCATGAACATGTTCTCCACATATTTGTTTCCCTCCAACTTGGGCTTGAGCTGAAGGTAGATAAGTGTGGCCCCACTATCTCCAATTTCCAAACTCATGGGATTCATACTTATCATATCTGAAATCAACCTCTATGTAGGTGGTTTTCCCTAGATAGACATAGGTCTTGCGTAGTGTGTGGTAGTCATAGTCTACCTTTTCTGCAACAAAGTTTAGGCGTCGCGCATTGTTGAACTGATGGACTATTACCTAGAAGTAATGTGTTGTGAAGGCATATGACAAATTACACCAAGGGATCCAAGTACCATCCTTCATCGCAAACCACGTGATGTAAAAGTGTTGATACACTATGAAATGGAATGCCTTTCCCACCACCAAAGGTAAATCCTTAGGGATGCACCACTCCTCTTCAAAATCCATGCAGAACCTATCATACCACATCTCTTCCCTTTGCTTGAATGGCCCACTCATTGACCCTTCACATAAGTACTTCTCAAACATTTCTACTAGGGACTTGTTTTGCATGGGGTACTCCTATATATTTTCTTTGGCCCATCAGGAATCCTAATCTCAAAAAATACTATGGACAATAGGAAAACACCGAAACTGATTTTCTCACCTTTGCACGCTTCCTTGATGATTATTTCTGAAATGTAGCCCGCTATGTTGTATATTGTTCTATGTGACATTTTCCTTGCAATGTGTAGCCACACTGTGTTCACATGGGACCAACTCTCTTGGTCATTTAACTTGGTGACCAAATGTGTAATTTCCTGTACCACTAGATACTTCTTCAATTTATCAATATCTATTCCATACAAACCTTTGGTGTATCCTAAATCCTTACACATCTCTAATATGGTTGCTTTATCTGTTAGGTCATTGTTTAGGTCCACTCTTGTGCCCCTTAATATTTTTATAGTGGAAATAAAAGCGGTTGTAATCCTTACCCTACGTCTAGAAAAATACAATAAATCCTCATGCATTCTGCTCATTACAACTGGTAAAAAGGTTCATACTTTCCAAAATAGGGAAGCTAATACAACTAGTAAACTCAAATCTACTTCAGCAACTCCTCTCCCACATCATCATACACCAAAGATATCCTTGGTTATGCACTTGTTTTTCTTTGTATTCAATAGTGCATCCAATTCCTTTTTGTTCTCTGATGTGCAGTGGTTGTAGTCACTGATCTTGCATTTATGGACATGAGAGTCCCATTCTTGTCCCACTATTATGCCTTCTAGGTATTGCATTTCTGAAAAATGCTCTCAAGAGCAATTTCAACCTCTACTTCCACCTTCTTCTTCCCTTTTTCTCCTACGGCAGGTGATTTCTTTGGTGCCATCTATAAATCACAATGTTCTTTCCTCAAATTCTCATTTTCTAGCTTCTACAATGTGCAACCTCAAACCCTAGCTCAAATCCACATGCCCTAGTTGAAAAACATGTGCCCTATCTCTTTCAAATGCTCTGCTTCACTCAAACCCTTCACCAATGGGGACGTAAGCTTCTCCTACATAAAAATATTCTTCTCATGTCTAGTTTCACACTCTTCACACCTCAACACTCTTCGCTCAGCTCGGTCACACTTAGCTCTTTCAAATTTTTACAATTTACAATGGTAAGAATGAACTCATATCCCTTCCTTATATAGATTTTCAAAATTTTGGTGCATTTATTGCTCCTTCACCTACTAACATTCCTCATTAATTGACCCTTTTATAATTCTCTACATGGTACATCTTCACACCTTGACCATAACCTTTTAGTGTGCCTTCATACCATCTAGCTACAAGCTTCTCTTCAATGCACTTCTATGCACCTAAGTACATCATCACTACGCCTTTTCTGGTATTCTCCATTTCGTTGCTTACCTCGTGTTATACCATTCCTTCATTTATCTCCATCCATGGTCCTTATTTAGAAGCAATATTTTTTCACCAAATCTTCAAACTTTGAATAACACCTATAGTAGTTTGTTCCTTATTGTGAACCTATTTCTCAACAACCACCCCACACAAATAGTATGTGCAAATCCTCTACATATAAAAAATATTGCAAATAGTAATTAGATTTTGGCACGCAAACATGTTTATTACACAAAATAACAACTAAATTTATAAAGCATAATGATGAAGAAGGAAATAAATTAAGGGGATACATAATTGAAAACCTAATCTAAATAATAATACTTTTGCCTTATTAAAAACACTAAGAAGACTTATTTATAGTAGGGCTTTAGCCTACGCCTATTGAAGTAACCAGTAATTGTATTTCATCAAGCATTTCTAACTGACAAGATCCTAGTTCAAGTGTTTGAGTGATAACATATGGTCCTAACCAATGTAATTTGAGTTTTCTCGGATGGTGCGAAACATATAATCATAGAAAAGAACCGTCTATCCTATCTCAAGCTTTTTGTCCCTAATGTTCCTATCATGCCATGCTTTCTGCCTTACTTTTTCTTTCTTCTGACTCCATCGTGTGATTTCTCATCACTCATCCAGCTTAATCAACTTGTTAATCCATTCTTCTAATGCTTTCTCATTAGCTATACCTCCAGTGTACAATATGCAAAGAAGGTAACATAAATTCCATAGGAAGAACTACTTTTACGCTAAACACCAATTGAAAAGGTGTGGCCTTGTTTAGCCACTTGTATGTTGTTCTATACACCCAAAGTATTGCAGAAAATTTATCATCCCAATCCTTCCTTCCAACATCACAATTTTTTGTCAATGTCTGGCTCAAAATATTGTTGAAAGCCTCAACAGTCCCATTTTCCTAAGGATGATATGGTGTAGTCTTATGGTGTGCAATCATGAATTCATCCAATAAAATTTTGATTGTCTCATTCAGAAAATGTGTGCCCCTATCACTGGTCAAACTCAAAGGACATCCATACCTTGTAATAATATTTTCCCATAGAAACATAGTTGTTGTAGCTGTTGTACAATCCTTTGTAGGCACTTCTTTTTCCCACCTTGTTAGATAGTCTATGCAAGTGATGATATAGCATTATCTAGTCTTGCACATGACTAGTGAAATAAAACCCACAAAATCTATAGCCCATTTCTCAAACAATTTTTCACTAGTAATAGGTCCTAAAGCATTTCATCTCATTGACTGGTTTCCTAAGACACGATAGTGATCAAAATCCTTGCAATATGCCTTACGATCTATATACAAGGTGTCCCACCATAATCCAATAAGTATAATCTTACACGTAGTGGCATCGCCGCATAGTGGCCACTGAGAATGCCACCATGAGCTTCCTCCATGATATCAGTGTGCTCATGTTCTAGTACATAATGGTGCAATACTTCATCCCGACCTAACTTGTATAGGTCACCGCTAATCAACATATAGGGTGTCGCGCATATAACAAATTATTTTTTTCTCTAAGTACTTCATTCCTTCCCGTGCCATACATGTTCTTAGAAAGATAACAATGTCCTCTAATTCTGATGGCGTGCATTTTAACCTATATAACTATACTTTAGACATGGTATATTTAATTTCTTGTGCTTTTTCTCCCGATCGTATTCTAGATAAATGGTCTAGTCCATAATTACTTTTCCCTAGTTTGACCATAACTTTGAAATCAAATTCTTGAAATAAGAGTACCCATTTGCATATGAACCCTGTAAAATGGGCTTGTTCACCAAATACTTCAATGCCATGTAATTTGTATAAAATACAAATGGTGTAGCTAGAAGGTATTGTCTGAATTTATGTAGTGCATAGATCATTGAAAAAGCTTCGCGCTCTGTAGTTGTGTAATTTTGATCTACAAGAGTCAAATTTCTACTAGAAAATAAGATAGGATGATCTATAATACCTTCTCTAGGCTGAGCCAACACCATGCCAATGTCCATGCCATAGGCATCCACATGTACATGAAATGGTTTGTCCCACAAAGGAAAGTGTAGAATAGGCATGGTAGTAAGTTTCTCCTTCAATTTATTTAATGTGCGTTGTTGTAGTTCTCCCTAGTAGAACGTACCTTTTCCTTTTAGTAACTCCTCCAAAGGTGCGGAAACCTTGGCATACCCATTTATGAATTTCCTATAATACCTCATGTGACTTAAGAATCCATGCACCTCACTTTGACTGGTAGGCTTGTTTAGGCTAATAATGACTGCAACCTTAGCTGGATCAACCAACAGACCTTCCTTTTAGATTATGTGTCCTAAGCTGTATTTCAAATGGTGTAGAAAATATGCACTTCTTAATGTTCAAAGAGATACTAAACTATCTACATCTTTCAAACATTAAGCACAATTTGTCACAATGATCCTTAACAAGTCCATACATCTTCCAATCATCTAAATAAACCTACAAGAAGTTATGAATAAAATATTTGAATGCCTAAACAACTATGCACAAAAATACAACAGAACATTTTTTAGACCAAAAGGCATCATAGCATAGAAAAAGATACCATATTCAGTAGTAAAACTAGTATTTTCCTAATCCTCCCGGGAAATCCTAACTTTGATGACACCTAGAGAAGCCATTTGTAAATGAATATATTTCACACCCCGTAACACCTTCTAGTATTTCCTTAGTGAATAGCGTAGGAAAGGGATCAATCACACATGCGCATACAACTCCCTCTAGTCCACAAAAATCCTAATATGACTATACTTCTTGATATCGATCACCATTGGACTAGCCCATTTTGAATTTTCCAGGGGTTTGAGAATTCCACACTTCAACATTTTTCCAGTCTCTTCTTTGAATTTTTCATGTAAGTTGGGGTTCATCTTGTAGGGTCTCTTTCGATTAGGTGTGTACCCTCTTTAAAATTTATCTTTATCTCCCTAATGATTCATGCATGACATTAAGTTCATGGTACCCACGAGGGAATAATTCTTGATAATACCATAGTAACTCAATGATATTTACCACTTCGAGTCAAACCAATAGTCTCCAATTATGGCCTCCTTAGGCTCGACATTTTATCCAATATTCACTTTATTTGTCTTCATCGGTTCATGGTAGGCGTGCATGACTTTATCTCGCACTATATAAAACCTCACACCTACATGTTGAATGTTCTACATCCAAATTTTATACTTCTTCATCATTCACTAAGTAGCCCATTTTTCCTTTTTCTTTCTCAAGGAAAGCGCGTTGAAGTAGTGTGGCATCAACCTTTGTTTCTTCAGCAAAACACACTCTGAATCTCCTTCATCAAATAAATCCTGAATGATTTTTTCTACCTTGGCACTATCTCCCATAGTTAAGCACTTTATAACCTTTAATGCTTCTTCTACCAGAGGTTTAGTAGAGAAGAATTCAAACATCTAGGTCATTCCTTCAATTAAATCCTCACGATTTCCGGTCTCTATGGAGTTCTCCATATACATACCAAGCATGCGTGCATACTTGTAAAGTGGAATAAAATTTATACTCCCAGAGTGAAGGTGGTAAATCTTTCTGCCCCTCTATCCAAAGTCTCTCACACTACTGAATGTGGTGCTAAACAAATTGATTACCATGATAAGTGTAGATTTGAGTAGGTGCATTAATCTTGAAAAATATAGTAACAAGAGAAATCCTAATTTCATTCCATCCTACAAGATTATCCTTATGGACCACCCACTAGTGTGCTACTATCCCGCATAGGGTATATGCTAGCATATTCCTTCTCTCCAACTGGTCTATCCACTATTCCTCCATGTTGCGCAGGAACACCATAAGGTCTCCTTCTCCGGTGTAACAAGGTATTGATTTTTACCTATACTCTTGATACAACGTGGTCTCTGCTATCCCTAGAAATTATACTCTTTACTTCACACCCTACCAACTCATAAGTACTATGAGCCCAATTATCACAAGCAACACTTATAGTATCGCTAATAGAATGTGCATCCTCCCACCGAAGGATTCCTTCTATTTCTACCCAAAAATTTTCTCCTTTTCGGTCTAATTAGCATTAGAGATATGACATGAAGCTTGAAGTTATATAGATCATGATGTGTGTCATTTTGTAGCAGGGGATGTGATCTAACTGGCATGTAGATTTGTGGAGAGATGGATAGCACTTTGAAAGGATTTGATCTAACCCTCACTATTTTACATTTTTCCTTTCAAGCAAGGTAAGAGAACCTATATTGTAACCCTCAAATGGTGAAGGAGATGAAGATATCCCTCAATTTATGCAAATAGTATGAAAATGCCTTGGGAAAATATGATCAACACTCCAAATCTAACTTTCACAAGTTGTCACTCCCAGATCATGGAGATATTTTCAATGCGAGGAAAGGGTTACTGATGACATTGTATAATATTGAAGGCAAGGGTTACCATGCCTAAGGTACCCCCAAATGCTTACAATAAATTTCGTAGTCAAGGAACTTAAAGTGATTTTAAATTTGTTTATCTCTTTATCGGATGAAGGATCTTCAACATGAGATTGCAAATGCCACTAAACTATCAACAAGAAATAGAGATTTTGTGTGATTTCTAATGAATTTCAATGCAAGATTGCAAAAAGAACAATGGAAACTATTTGTAGGCATTTAAAAAATGATAACAGAGACATCATATTTTTTAGAAAAACACATATTAACTCAAAAGCTTGTTAGATTCATTAGCAAGGAGAGTTTCATTAACAATCTTATAGCTGTGTGATGGATATACACTAGTAACCAACTCACATACATGAAGATCCAACACGAAGAAATTATTTAGGTTCTTTGGTAGGTATTTCGAAAAATGAGCTTTCTCTCGGAATTTGCTCGTGATTTTAAATTTTTCATGACCTCTCTGCATGTCTCCAAACATGCATTATATATCTCTTGTCATCTTGGAGCCTTCTTTCCCAAGCAAATAATATGCCATGGGATCAATTTTTTTACAAAGCAATCCTCATGATTTAATGAAAATGACATCAAATAGAAAAACATTCGCAGATTGTCAGGTGTGCGAAAAAGATTAAATCATTACAAATATTTGGATCATTATCCATCCTAGAGGCACATTTTTCATCATTGAGGCATGCAAACACCTTTTACTCATCATTTTCATCTTTTTACCTTTTCAAATTACCTCTGCAACTTTTGATTTTGTCATTTCACATTTTTGACATGATTAGGGAAAAATTATTTCAAAACCACCTCGGATCAAAGAATTAAGCCATGAAAGTGATGCCAATGATCATGGAAGGCCAAGATGACACAAAATCACTATAAATTTGATGAATTTTGCTACAAAAATCATGATTCCAAGCTTTCTAGAGCTCCCATGGCAAATCAAACAAATGGTTATGCAAAGAACCATCATTTTATCCATCTTTTAATCTCGGCCCTCCACGTGGAAGATACGAACTTAGAAATAAGATTGAGTTACTTTTTTAATTTTTTGAATAAGGCTGGACATGTGGAAAAAAATGATTGGATCGGGCCCAATTTTAAAACATTTACTTTATGACCTTTTGGAAAAAATGGACAAATTTGAATTTTTCCCGCCCCTTCGCCTTTGAATTTTGGGTGACATGTGGCACATGGTGGGTCCCATTGGGATCACGCTTCAATTCTGTGCATTTTGACCTTTTTGGAAAATTGGAAAATTTTCACTTTTTCCCCATGAGCCCCCACCTCTGATTTCTCCCTCGCCACGTGTCTCCTTGTGATTCGTTATAAGCCAACACTCCAAATTTTGATTATGAGTCTTTTTTGCAAAAGAGAAAAATTTCCTACTACCTCCACTGCCCACTAACACACTCTTTCCTCTGTCACGTGTCCATCTCTCCTTTTTCGAGGACCCGCAGGATTAATCTTCATTTTTTCTCCCTTTAATCCAAAGGAAAATTCTCAACTTTCTCTTCACGGACTCGCACCTTCGATTTCTCCCCGCCACATGTCACTCAATGATTTACTAGAAGGCCGGTGCTTCAAATTTTTATTTTAACTCCTTTTTCCAAAAAGGGAAAAATCCCCCATTTCCTTTGCGCCCGCACTTCCCTCGACCTGTTGGACACGTGTCCACTCTGTGATTGGCCCAGTGGCAGTGTGCTTGAAACTTTTAATTTTAAGCCTTCATTTCGAAAAGGGAAAAATTTCTTTTGCCTTTATCGGCCTACCGACACACTCAAAATTGATGCCACATGTCCTTATCTCGATTGGAGTGGGGAAAAACTAATATTGATACTTTAGAAAAATAGAGCTAAAAAAATCTAAGTCCCTCGTCGGCCCACTCCTCCCTTTTTGGTATTTTAGGACACATGTCCACTCTGATTAGTTTGTGGTAAGGCATAGACACCAAATTTGTGTCTTACGACCCCCTATGCCCCACATCTCATTTCGCAACCTAACCTCATCACCTAAAACTTACATAATTCTTTATTAATTACCTTATAATTAATAAATCCACATCACCATACCTGCCACCTCATTTTGCCACCTCATCATAACCTAGTCTTAACCCTAAACTAACCTAATTAAGACCTATAACTTGGTCCACATCCACACCCATGACTAATTACTCCTCACCCGCACCTAAAACGAACCTCATAATGACTTGACCAAGCCCGCAACTAATCCCTTGAGAGAAAGGAGGGAAAGCCGGCTACTTTACCAAAAATAGCCCGCTTTGACGTGGATGACATCGGTTTCTACTCGACCACCGCGTCGGTTGTGCCAACCACCATCGGTTCCCTGTAAATGACCACTTCCAACCAAAAACAAGGGATCGGATTTTCATTTGATCGGGAAGAGGAGAAATCATTGAAAGGATCCGGATTTGCTTGGCCGAGCAGAGACAAGTGAAGGAAATAGATAAGTTTGCAGAGAAGGACATCAAGCCCAAGATCGCAACTGAATAACCAGAGCCCAGTGACACTCATCCGAGCATCAGAAGAGGAGATAGCTCATCTTGGATTGTCAGATCATCCCACTTGAGCCCTGTCTTCGTCATCACAGTCCTGGAACCTGCATCTTCATCAGGAATGAGTAAGTAGTGTCTTGTATGATTCTAAGCACCATTTCTTGAGCCTGTGGATTGATTGTAATTATAAGCTCATTCCTAGATCTACCACCTACCAGCACCCTGCACTTAACCTTCATCCATACATCTTTGTATTGCCCAGAAGACCATTTTATCACACTCTGAGCCTTCCCTGTCCTCCCATTATTCCCCTCAGCCATCCACCAATCTTAATAACCCCACGATCACCTTGCAACCAACCTCTATCCAGAAGCACTTAGATTGCTGACCCTACCGGTGTCGTTTATCCCCCACCGGCGGCGGTTCTCTAACCGCGGTCGGTTATCCAGTGACCGGCGTCGGTCACTGTGACTTATACCCCAAAACCCTTTTCTCACCTATTTGTCACCTAACAACCTCAGATCCAGTCTGGTTTATCCCTATAACTCAACCTGAATGTATCAACGACCAGTAACCGAACAAACAATGTGACGCTTTATTATTGATAGTTTAGCTTCTATTGCTTTGTAACGAGATACCTAAATCGTGATTTTGCAATAGCTTTCTTTGTTATCATTTGTGTTAATTCGTATTAAAAGGGGAACTGACCACCTTCGAAAGGAAGTTTTATATTTCCTGGGCCTAAGGTAGCTCCCTCATTTATTGTCTAATTAAAATCTGGTGGTCTTGTATTCTTACTTGCAGGTAGTCCTTCCAAGACAAAAAGGAGTTCTTCGCAGTCGATCTGATCTTTCTCTACGGTACGCGCACACCATCTCAACATTCAACAGGTATTCCTCCTAGCCCTAACCCTTATCTGTTTCTCAAAGGAATGAAAGGATAGAAGCAAGTCTATTCCGCAGAGCCGAGACATTCCGTGCGAAACATTTTGGCACGCCCGGTGGGACCCATTTCGGGTTTCTGTTTCTCTTGCTTGCTTTCATTTAGGGAGCATACTTGTTGTTGCTGTTTTTGTTATATTTAGTAAAAGAATTTGTCTTGCTTTCCTAGTTTTGCATTAGTGAAAGTCATCTTATTTGCTTCATCGAATATCATTTTCGATTTGGGTTTAAAACACGTGCATTACATTCTTGCTTGTTGTTTTCAATTCTAGTGAACGTAGACTAAGTAACAGGTCGTACACATGGGGGTGATTTCCATGGTATTGATAGGAAATTAATCTTACTTTCACTACACAACACATACCGAATCACTTCATAATTAACACAACAGCTCAAAACATCCCCCCTTTTCCGCGGTATTCCTCCGCCCGATTGAGGTAACCTTATAAGCCAAAACAAACTTGACATTTCCCCTAAGTCTTTTGTTTAGGATTGACATCATTCCGCGTCTAAAGGCATAAGCCTAAATTGATTAAAATTAACCCTAGGGTTAGTCTGTTAATTTGTTTGTGCATTCTTGCTTGTTTTCAGTTCTGTTTCTCTGTCATACACTGTTTTCTGTGATCACTACAGAACAGTTTGGTAGGCATACTAATCACTGTTAACACCAAATCAACAACTTCTTAGTGCTTCTTACACCAGTTCTATTATACCGACATCGGTTAGCTTACCGACGCCGGCTATAGTCTGACCGACATCGGTTATCCTACCGATATCGGTTACTGTCTTTTACAGTTCCTGACAAACCAGCAACCTACCAATTTCAAACATCTTGTTGTCTTTACTTCGTTCTGATAGATTGAAACCCTCACCGTACTCCTATCCATGGTTGTTATCACTCAAAGCAAGCCGCCACCATGGTTTCACATGCTTGCTCTGTGCCTTTGCCTCGAATCACCCCCTTCACATTCAGCGTGGGAATCCTATGGACACCGGCGAGGTTCCTAAAATTCCTATAGGAGATAAAGAATTTGCCAAATTTACGGATGCTAATCCTAGTGTTGTCTGAATAATATTTGTCTCATGCCCCGACCGTACACCCGACGGTCAACTCCTTGTTGGCATGCCTATCGGTATAGCTGCTCATTTAGCTCCTTCTCTGCCTCGATAACTCCGCTTTGCCTTCCACATCCTTAGTCCCGTCTCCTACCTCCTTTGCTTCATGGGTTCATACGGCATGATTGGCTTTCCTTTGGTTAATCTTGGGCCTAACATGTCATTACCGCCGATTGCTCCTACCTCGTCTCTCTTCACAATCACATTCGTTCATGACTTGCTCTCTGCCACCTATCCACACGAGCTTTCCTTCTCAAGCTCCGCCCACCTTTTCATTTCCACACACATATCCGAGTAACCTCAACAGCTTATATAGGACATCCCTATTTGGTTGCCTCAACACATTCGTCCTCCATACCTTATCAACATTTAACCCCACCATTGTCTAGCGGTGGCCCTTGGCCCAATTTGCCTCCATTTACCACAACCACACCATCATCTCATCCAACTACTGATTTAATTAAACAAATGATGGACAAAATGCAAAATCTGGAGGCTTCTGTTTCAGGAAGTCGTAGCGCCTTGACATACGAGCATGTTTTTCTAGAGCCTATCCACCCTTCAAATCCCCCTTCATTCATATCCTCCTCAATGGGAATTACCAAAATTTACCTGTTTTAATAGTAAGAAGGACCCTCAACAACACTTGCGATCATTTAGACATGCCTGCTATCTGATTGCTCACGACGATGCTTTACTACTCCGCACCTTTCCCATGTCCTTATCAGGACCCGCCTTGGAGTGGTACTTGTGCTTTAACCCGAACTCAATATTCTCTTTTAACCAATAGCCTAATCTTTCTTGGATCATTTCTCCATTAACATTGCCAAGAAAGTATCTATCACCGACCTCTATGCCATCTAACAATTTGAAGACAAATCTATCGCAGATTTCGTTGGACGATGGCGAGGCCTTATCAACCAACTTACGTATGCCTTGCCTCAGACCAAACTTATCGAACTGTTTATGTGGGCTGCGTTAAGCACATCTCTCCTACCCTCCGAATTCAAACTTTCCGTACATTTGATGAGGCCTTTACTATGGCTCGAAAGCTAGAGATTCGAGCCTTAGAGGAAGAGAAATTGTGGTTGCGCAACAAAAACCCCACTTTCCGAACCCAAGATTCCACCAACAAACCTAACACCACTAATCCTCACCCATCGACTGCTTCGAAATCAAAAGGGGCCGTGCACGCAGTGATGGTCAAATTCCAACCACCATTTAATACCCCGCCAAAAACCACCTATAAGTATAAAGCAGAGCCCATCAACTACACTCCCTTGGGAGAAACATATGGTGTGATATTGGAAAAATTGCTTAAAGCAGGAGCCATTACCTTACCTCCTGTTAAACCTCACTCCGGGTTTGATTCCACTCGCGCCATACCTTCTTGGTACAAAGAAAATGACTTCTGTAACTTCCACCGCGTGAAGGGACACAGTCATGAAAACTGCAAGATGTTGAAAAACATAGTGCAGGAAATGGTTGATGCGGGGATATAGCCCTCGATAATCCTAACGCCCCTGCTAACCGCAATTTAAAAATATTCAACAAACCATTCTGAATCATTATTCTAACAAGAACATAAATCAAGATATCTTAGAAGAGGAGAGTGTTCATGAGATCTATGCAGTCTTCGATTCCCACCAAAGACCTCTATCGAAAAAATTCTGAATCAATCCTCTTCCCTAACGCAGAAACCGAACCCCTTCCTCGCCATCAAGACAAACTGAAATCCTTGCCGTTCCTTTACCCATCAAGGAATTAACTGCCCAGAGTTCCCTTCTCACAAATGAGCCTTCTTATACCACATCCTTGCAAGACTGTGAGTGGATGTTATCTAATTTATCTATTTCCCAAACGTCTCCTTCTACCATTCTTGCTGTACAAGAGGAAGGCTCGCCACTTCTTTTGTCATCCTTAGATGAGAAACCTCTTGAACCGACATCACCACATTCTTTAAACATGATGGATCCTCTCAAACACGCCCTCCTACCTATTAGTCCTTCATCACCTAAATCTTTTCAGCAACCGGTTGACCTCTTAACGCCCATTGATACAGTGCCTCATCTACCCCCTATATCACACCCACAGTGGACCGGAATCACAACCCACCTTTCTTCCATACAAAATTTCCTATTCACACGTGAGGACTGTCATTCCCCAGAAGATAGACAGGTCCTATGGGAACATTTGAGTACGCCATATTCTACTCAAATGCAGATGACCGATCCAGATGCTTCTACCATATACCCGAAGTGTTTACAGAAGCTTAAAATGCCTATGTCCTCATCTTCACCCCCCTCATCTCTACCAAATACCTCATCCAATTCTATTAACCTAACCAAATATTCCCCCACGCTTGGCACCTCACCAATACCTAGTCTAACACACCCACCTAAGCGGCTTGATTTATCTAAAAATAAAGTCGTCCATCCCATTAGGAGACAGACCCAATCTCCTCAATCTATGCCGCTATCACAACTCAAACCCTCGTCGTCACACCTACCTTCCATATTGGGACCCCATCCCTCTACCTTACATCAATATATCATACCTCCTGCGTTTTCTTTAAAGCAACCTACGCCTTCTGCACCCATACAGAGATCTAAGGGTATATCAACACTGTCACCCCACGTATCCTGTCCACCCATCAACCCTAAACAAATCTCATCATCAAAGGACTTGTTTGCCATCACTCCTCTTTTTCCGCCATTGTTTCCGGATACCACGTTATCTGGAGCCTCATCATCTAACCAGCTAAACGTAGCTCCTGCACCAAAGAAACCACGTTTAGTTAAAACCACGTATCAATACCCCTTGGCTAAACCACCACCCGTACGAACCAACCATACCCAAACATTACCAAAACCCACCCAACCAATACCTTCATCTTCCTCTGATTTTGACCCACTCAAAGGATCTTACGCCAAAATCCTTGCTATGTTGGTGGAGAATGCGACCATTTCTCTACCCCCACTTAGACCTTATGACCCGTCTAAACCTCGACCTATAGGTTATGATGAGTCTAAAATCTGTGCTTACCACCGCACACCAGGACATGATGTAGAGGGATGCAAAGCTTTAAAATCCATCCTTCGTCAGACACCTCTCTCAGATAGAAGGGTTAAGAAAGACAACTTACGAAGGGAGAGACCTTTAGCTTCAATTCCCTCTCCTATACCACCTGTTCCCGCCTCACCAAGATCTATCATTATTACAGCCCCACCTCTCGAAGACCATGACCTATCCCTACCGTCTTCCTCCTCTCGTATTCATGAGATCAATATGATTAGTGTTGCTTTGCTAGAGGCAGAAAAATAATGGGAAAGAAAAGAAAACACACCTACGGCATCTCTTTCTTCGTCCACCATCCCGATTGCACCACCACCTAAAGTGGTTATTCGTGGACCTACCTACTCCATCTCTAATGGAATTGCCCATGAATTATGATCAAACAGCTTCACCAATCGCTTTGTAAAAATGACATCAGTATGATCTCATTCGGACTTCAATCTCATCGACAAGCTCTTGTTGAAATCCTTCAAGGGATAGAGGTCTTACCTAATGAAACCTTTCCTGTTACCTCTATTCTAACACCCAATCACGTTGCTTCGCTCACCAAACAATCTATCTCCCCAACCACTTCTGTCTCTGTACAGCAAGCCGCTGCTGTCAGTTTCTCCGAAGACGAAATTATCGACTTTGGTGCTGAAGATCCTGACCCTGCTCTTTTCATCTCAGCTTACGTTCGGGACATTTGGGTACGTCGTGTTATGATTGACGGGGTGCTAGCCTAAACATCATCTCTTCAAAATCCTTCCAACAAATGAATATACCTTCTAGTTATATGTGTGCCAACCCCATCATGTTGCGGTCATTCAATGATGCTATTACTTCTACCTTAGGCACCGTGATCCTTAACATTCGTGTAGGACCACATACTTTACCTGAACTCTTCTATGTCCTTGAGGGAGAGTTCCAATACAATATGTTGTTAGGCCGCCCTTGGATCCGGGCTATGGGATGCGTTCCCTCCACCTTACATAGATGCATAAAATTTGAGTACGAGGGGAAGTCCTACATCGTAAAAGCTGATCCTCCCCCCTTCAAAACTTGCAATATGTTGTATCACCCTAATGATGTGCTTGTACCAGTCAAGACACCCATTCATCCAACCCAGCCATCCACTTCCAACGCACCTACACCTTCAACCAATGAAACCGCCATTACAAATATCACTTCCTTTCCCGCAGATAACATCCCAACCTCTGACCCCTTAGTAGATGTTTTTCAATGCCTTACGCTGGGGGAATACCACCTATATAACATTAGCTCTTTCCATACCCCACAGGAGTATGGACAGTTACATGCACATCCCACCTACGACCATCGTGTGGGGGAGGTAATCTCTTATGGACCACCCCATTGCCACACCAACCTAACGTATGGGGGTGTTGACGCATCCTCCATTACCCCTGAACCTCCTCTTGGTGTGGTTCCCTTCCAATCTGATTTTCAATACTTGACAAATCGTCATTTCGCCCTCACCTTCTTGACTCACTGTGCTTGGAAAGGCTTTGGTTTTGGTCTTTATGAACAAGGCCGACATACACTCATTCCCATGACTACACGCAAACACAATGATCGTAGTGGTCTCGGTTTTCCTGAAACACTTACACCGGAGAAACCTCGTGTCAATTGTATCCTGGAGGATGACGATGTCACCCCTACCAAACCATCATCACCCATTTTTCCATCATCACCCACAGAGTCGATAGACCCTGAATCTATCCCTCCTAACTTTTTTTTTTTCATAAATGCTATCTTCATAGGTCCTCTCACTTATCAACGCGATAATGAGGACCCATCTTCTCTTCCCCTCCTATATCTAGAAATGATCGAAGAAGATTCACCTTCGATTAATGTTGTTGAGTGCCGGATGATGACTCCATCCTCACTTACCTTGGGGCGGACGACTCCTATATTCAATGTGCCTTACCGTCTGAAACTCAAACCATGTTGAATGAGTCAACTATAGAAATCAACATCCACATAGAGGAGGATCCTCACGTTGTGAAGATCGGACAATCCCTTAACACATCAGAACAAGCCGCCTTTACTACCTTTCTCCGTACCCGCAACCAAGCTTTCGCTTGGTCCTACGCTGACATGCCAGGAATTGATCCTACCATTGCTGTCCATAACATCACCCTAAACCCCGATTCCAAACGAGTCAAACAAAACTAAGAAAATGCATCCATGCATTGCCCTCTTGGTCAAAGAAGAGCTTCAACGACTTCTTTCTGTTTCCTTCATCTTGCCTATTGACTATCCTCAATGGATTTCTAACATCGTACCTATCACTAAAGCGACGGGGGGACTTCGGATATGCATGGATTTCCGAGACCTTAACCTCACTTGCCCCAAGGATGATTTCCCCCTCCCAAGTATTGATCAACTTGTTGATCTCACTACGGGCCATGAAATGCTTTCCCTCATGGATGGCTTTTCGAGATACAATCAAATTTTGGTAGCCCCGGCCGATCAACATAAAACTACCTTCATAACTCCTTGGGGAACCTTCTATTATCGTGTCATGCCATTTGGCCTTAAGAATGCTGGTGCCACCTATCAGCGGGCTATGACTTACATTTTTCATGACATTATGCACACTATCCTTGAGGATTATGTTGATGATCTTCTTGGCAAATCTAAACATCGCAGTGAACATCTCGATGTTTTAACCATTATTTTCGATCGCCTGTTGCAATATTCAGTCTGAATTCAACCAAAGAAATGTGTCTTTGGTGTTCTTTCAGGAAAAATTCTTGGCTTTATCGTCTCTTTGCGTGGCATTGAGGTCGATCCATCTAAAGTCAAAGCTATCCTAGAAATTCCCCCACCCAAAAACCTCAAACAATTACGTAGTTTACAAGGTAAACTTCAATCCATCTGGCGTTTCATCTCCCAACTCTCGGATCGATGTCAACCTTTCCATCACCTTCTTAAAAAGGACATTGCCTTTCAATGGAGTGAAGAGTGTCACCAAGCCTTTGAAGCTCTCAAATCCTATCTCTTGCAGCCACCCATGCTTATTCCACCTCAGGATGATCGCCCTTTCTACCTTTACCTTTCTACCACTGACCATGCTATAGGAGCCATGCTCGCACATCGGACTCATCACGTCGAGAACAAACCATTTATTATATAATTTGTACTCTCATGGATTACGAGACTAGGTATACACATGTAGAAAAATTGTGCATAGCCCTATCATTCGTAGCCACCAAACTCCGACATTACCTCCTGAACCACAAAACTTTTGTCATCACCAACACGGACCCCATTCATTATATGTATGCCAAACCACATCTAAACCAATGCATCACCCGATGGCTTATGCTCCTCGCTGACCTTGACCTTGAGTTTATACAATGTAGTCAATCAAAGGACAAACTATTGTGGACCAACTTGCGGAGGCCCCTTTACCCTCGGGAACAATTTACTAATTTTAATTTCCCGATGAACTCATCGCCACTCTTTCACTCGGGTAAGAGTCGTATCCAAT
Source organism: Taxus wallichiana var. yunnanensis (assembly GCA_018340775.1). Lineage (NCBI taxonomy): Eukaryota > Viridiplantae > Streptophyta > Pinopsida > Cupressales > Taxaceae > Taxus > Taxus wallichiana. The sequence goes on from CM031242.1 coordinate 247,782,032, forward strand.
GACCCTCTTCTTTGATGGATCCAAATGTCAAGACCTTTGCAGAGGGGCCAGCATTGTTCTCATTCCTCTCGACGCTGAGCCTATGCCTCTTTCATTCCAGCTCGATTTCCCCTGCACTAATAATAAAGCGGAATACGAGACCCTTGTTTTGGGTCTCCAGGTTGCATTACACTTAGGTTTCAAATCTATTAATATTTTTGGTGACTCTCAATTGGTAGTCAATCAATTTATGGGCATCTACCAATGTAAGAATGAGGAACTTCAAAAGTACAAACATTACGTGGATTCACTTTTGACCTCATTTACTCGTTATTCTATCCGGACCATTGCTGCTCCACTAATAAATTTGTGGATACTATGGTTTGCTTAGCCTCGCAAATTCCTACCTCACCAACTGACTCTGACATATTCGTCTTGGTCCAACAACTCTTTTCCCCATCTTACTCAGCACCAGTTGTTTGTATGATAAATAATGTGTCTGCTAATTCGCAGGATACCTGGTACCACCAATTTCACGACTACCTTACAACCTCTGTTCTCCCACCTGACCTAACTAGTACCGGAAAACGCACTTTTCTTAAACATGTTTCTCATTATGTCATCATGGGGGGACTCCTTTATAAACGTGGCTTTGATGGTATCCTCCTTCGATGTCTAACCGGCGCAGAGGTCACCTATACCATCCAACAGGTCCATGACGGTATTTGTGGCGGACATTTTAGTGGCCTTGCCGTGGCTAAACGAATCCTTCGCCTAGGTTATTATTGGCCTACTCTTAATAACGACTACTACGAATATGTTAAGCGTTGTGTTATGTGTCAACAACATGCCAACCTTCAACATACTCCTAGCCATCCGCTACAGGTCGCACGAGATCTTTGGCCTTTCTCACAATGGGGTTTAGACCTTATTGGTGAGATCCACCCACCCTCTTCGCAACGTCACCGTTGGATAATCACAGCAACCGAATATTACACAAAATGGGTGGAGGCCATTCCACTCATTTCAATCAAAAAAGAAAAAATTGTCGAATTCGTTAACCATCACATTATCTCAGTCGTTTTGGTATTCCTCATCGCTAATAACAGATAATGGTAAATCTTTAAAAATAAGTTGTTACAAGACCTTTGTGACAAATTTGGTATCAAACTTAGTTTCTCATCATCTTACTATCCACAGGCCAATGGTCAAGTGAATCTTCTAATAAAACCCTAACCAAAATCCTCATGAAAGTTGTTAATGAGTCCGAAGAAATTGGCATGATCACATTCCCTTTTCCCTTTGGGATTATTGTACTAGCATTTGTACCTCCACTAATGCCACACCATTTTCTTTGGTATATGGTACCGAGGTGGTCTTGCCTCTCGAAATATAAATACCCTCGCTCAGAATATCTCTTCAGGATATTCTCACCAATGATGATTTCCGCCAAGAGTGGTTAGCCCAATTAGAGCTTCTTGACGAGTGTCGTCTTACAGCTCTTGATCACCTTCAAATATACCAAAAACGCATCAAGCGTGCTTATGAAAAACGACTTCATGAGCGTACCTTTAAGGTTGGTGATCTTGTCCTCAAAGAGAATCAACATGTAACCAAAATAGAAAAGAGCAAACGTGGAAAATTTGCTCCTAATTGGATTGGGCCTTACATTATCACTCACACTTATGGATCAGGCACTTATCATTTAGCTTCGCTTAATGGTAAATTTGAGCCTGAGCCCCTTAATGCCTTACATCTTCGACCATTCTACTATTGAAATTAGTGTTATATCACTTCTTATCTACCTTACGCTCGTCCCTTGAGCTCATTTACCACCGCATACACTTTGTTTCTTACATCACAAAATCAAATCAAGCTCACATGGTTTGATTGTCACCTCCCCTTTTTAGTCTAGTCCATGACTTCAAAGTATCAAAATAACACATTCTTAATTAAACACTTATGGGATTTTCTTGAGTCAAACTTCCTACAAAAACTAGATGCTTTATGCTCAACGGACATCTAGACCTCTAAATTATACAATAGACTGCTCCCTTGAAGGACAGCTATATGCCAAACTATTGCTACTATTATATATAGACTGCTCCCCCGAAGGACAGCTATACATAAATACCGCATCTGCTACTATAAATAGACTGCTCCCTTGAAGGACAGCTATACACAGTCAGCCTTTATCAGAAGCTTCTCGCATTGATCAACTTCATGAAGACCTCAAGAACAAAAAATACATATCCCATGTAGACTTCCCGCATCGATCAGTCTATATCCAGAAAAATAAAATAAAAATAAAAGCAGTATTTCAGAACACTTTTGAGTCATGGACTTGTCTATTTAGGTTTGGTTCTCTTTTGTCAGAATAATCATCTTATAATAAGTTCTCTGCATCCTCGCCCACATCAACCACCTCACCTCACCATTTTTCAAAGCAACAAAACTCAAGGGACGTGACGTATATCCGATATATTGTGATTATACCACTCTTTTCACCTATCGACTTCTCGTCTATGCAAGGTACCTAGGGGTTCAACTTCATTCTACGTTATTATGTGGTTTGTTTGGCTCTTCTCAACTACGGGACACTTTTGCCTCTTTTGCTCGACTCTAGGATTATGTGTTGACCTTAATCAGGATACGGTTCCCTACCACTTGGGTAGGCTAACTTTCGCTTCACCTATACCTATACCAACATCGCCAATTCCTTACCAACACCAACAACATTACCCTACCAATATCAATATTTTTACCAACCAAAAATTTCCTAACCATACCTAAATTACCTGAATTCACCTCTCCCTGGTTCTAAGGGAGAACTACATCGGTCTGAGGCCCCTCCTTGCTTTGTGCAATGGGCTATGTAGGCAGCACTTAGGAGACATGGAGTCTCCCAAGGTTAGCTCGACCATCCCCTACCATACCCTATCATGTGTTGTAAATATAAATATTTTTTGTGTATTTCTATTTGACAACATGCATCTTTATCCTTTCTCAAAACAAACAAAACCAACATTTAAAACACGACCATTCTTATTATTATCATCACTCAAAACAACATACATATTTAGTTTTATTTTAGATGTTAAACAAATACATCTTCTCTATCATCGACTCGTAGGTCGGCATCCTTATTTATTCTTATATTCCTATGAAATTCACTTAGACCCTTGCACCTCCTCCCGAATCAGGTGGTGATCATGATCGTCGATGCCCCTCAGTTGGCCTCTCCATCCTCAAAGGTGCCACTACCATTGGTTCCTCCCATTGATCTGCCAACATCTCCTGTAACATACGAATACGTCCTCTCGCGTGGAGGAATCTTACCTCCAGTCTCTCCACTCGTAACTGTGAAACTTCTAACAATCCCATTGTCTCATTCACCTGTGTTTGAAGCTGGTGAGCCAACTCCTACAGATGATCTCTCTCCGCTGTAATCACAGCTATGTCTGGGTGCTCACGTGCACCTCGCAGCTCTACTACCCACCATACTCTATAGGCCTCTGTCGTTCCCGCATCCATTACCCTACGATCGGCTGCTATCTCTTCTGGCCCTTCTGGAGGTGTAGGCCGGGGAGGTGAGAATGCTGCCTCGGCATCGATCCTCATGTATGGTCTATATGTCATCGGTATATCCTGAACGAACCCAAATTGTCGCCACATGTGATCCAGGAGGAATTCTCGCGTACTCACCGGCTTTGTGCCTGCGATCCATCTCAATTCTCTACACCCCTCAACTCCTCGGCTATGTGCTCCGTCACCATATAGTTCTGTAAGGCCTCTAAAAATATCCGCAATCGTCACCATCTCCCATACCATGTCTATAATACTCGATGTCATCTATCACGGCTGGAATCTCACTTCTTGTTACATCTGACCCATCGTATGAATGCCAACCTTTACACTCCTGCCTCTCCCAACTCGACGGGTCCGCCTATTGGGCGCACACAACAATATGCTCATAGGCCCAACAATGTAATAAGTATGAAAAATCTAGTGTCGTCCTGTGTTTTCACTTGCAGGCCCATAAACCACTATATAACTCTGCTAGATATGCGGGTGCCCATGCGAAAGTCACGCTCATTTCTATCATTTCCCAAATAACACTCATCAATGCTTTGGGAAATCTTCCACCCTCCGCCCTCGGTAATGCATAATACCCCACCACTATCATTAATAGCACGGCCAACCTTGTTTCCTCAGGGTGTGTTGCATACATTGTACCATACGTAAATGATAAACCTTGCTGTGTCAAATCTCGTGCGGTGACCCAAATCTTTGTTGTTATCGCTGCCCACCCCGCGCTAGGCAATGCCTGATACACTGTTTTTCCTATCATTGGGAGTCTCAAAATACGGAACACATCTTCCAAAGTCACTGTCATCTCCCTTGTTGGCAGATAGAAGGTATTCTTTTCTGGATTCCATCTCTCAATCAATGCCTGCAACATAGCATGGTTACGCATGATTCTTGAATAATAGTGGATTCCACTTAACCCCAAACAATTTATCAATGCCCATTCAGCTGGTGTTACATCCGCTCGGATTCGTGACAACAACGCTAGCATAGTATCATTCATCCTTAACCACCTTACGCTGCATACATCAAAACGACACATAATTATTCGAAAGAACAAATCTCTACGGGTTTTTTCTCAAGTTCTGGAAACTCTTACAGTGACCGATATCGGTTATGAATAACCGATACCGGTATGCTAACCGATACCAGTTCCTTCTAAACGATACCGGTCACTGTCAAAAATATACCTACCCTGCTTAAAAACATACACCTACGATAATTATTTTGCCCGTTTACTCCTATTTATACCTAAAAACATACGTGACCACCCTGTTTACCTACCCCAATAGCACTCACCCCATCCCCAACCCTTGCCTATCACCTTTTCTTTCTCATCTTTCCCCACTTACACTTCTTTCATCCTATTCACAAAACATGCAAGAATCAAATTACAACCAAACAGTTTACCTCTCGGGATGTAGCAGCTTGGGGCGGAACATGTCTTCCCCCTCGTCCCTGCTTGCTGGATGCTTCTCCTCGTTCAGCCATGTTCACCACCCTTTTCAAATATAACTTGTCTTTCTACCTTCTGAATCTCAGCCCACGCTCACTTCACCTGTCTCTTTCCTCCTTGTCACTCAAAATTCTTTCATGCAATTACCTGTAGCAGTCGTCAAACAGCTGTCGCATTCGCATATTTAACTTGTTGCATGACTCTAAAAATAAGAATGCTAAAAATAAGAACTTAAGTTGCCAACCCAGCAGTTCTATTTTTAGGGAAATAATTCTTGCATAACCGATATCGGTTATGTAACCGATATCGGTCATATAGCTACCGACATCGGTTACACAACCGATGTCGGTCATGTACCCCTTGTTGCTTAAACCTAAGCCGTTTCTTCGTTTTTGCAAATTTTTGTGGCGCCCGTCCCTTTTTCCTGCATAAACAACACCATTATCTATAATTTTTCATCAAATCCATATCTCATCACAATTTCATCAACATCATCTATCCATATTACAAAAACAACCAAGCCATCAACAAACGATATCAAAAACCATCAATCTATACACCATTTGGATCCAATTCAGCAGCTACATACGTTCAATTTCACAAACCAGCGACAAAACACATCCAACATTTCATAAACACAACATGTCAATTAAACTCATCATCTATATATACATACATCCCATCAACAAAAGACATCAACACCATCAATATATAAACCATGTGGATCAAACTCATCATACATTAAATATCACAAACCATCGACAAAACACTTAACACATTTTAAACACAACATGTAGGTCAAAATCATCATATCTATATATCAAAAGTTTCAAATATACAATGTGCCCTGCATAGGGGCCTCTGTGATCTCAGCATCATACAAAGCCGGCACGCAGGCCGCAACAACTGTCCAAATATCGACTCCACAGGCCGGTCTCTCATATCAAAAATATACTCGGCTCGCAGGCCGGTATCAACTATACAACCCGTACTCGGCTCGCAGGCCGGTATATACAATAAATGAATAAATAAATGAAAGAATCATATATGGGCACGCAGGCCTCTCTATACATAGCCGGTTCGCAGACCGGTGCCTCTATCTAATATCCATCTACAAACAAAACATCTCTCTCTGACCCAGGGATCCCTCAGCTCTCCCCACCGCCCTCTGCCTGTCTCCCTGCGGGTCCCTGTGCTGCCTCTCATCTCCTCCCTGTAACAGACCCACCGGCTGTGGCTACACCACTCCACAGGATCTCGGCTCGCGAGGTCTCCGCTCTATGTGCCGCATATGGTTGATAGTCAGCCCCGGTACCATCAAGAACATCTTGATAATACCGAGCCTCCGCTCTCACCTCGCATATAGTGGGCCCATGCCCCCATCGCTACTGGGGCTGGTCCCCCGACTCCTAATAATAGTGCCCCCTATGCTGGTGCCACTGGTGGTGCCTGTGGCTACGCCGGTGGTGGTGCTGGTACCTGTGCCTGTGCTGGTGCCACTGGTGGTGCCTGTGGCGGTACCTATACCTGTGGTGGTACCTGTGGTGCTACCTATACACAATGCTGGACTAATCGCCCTTTGTAAGACACCTATCTGTGCCTGTGCAGCAGCAAGCTGCCCCTGTAACAACTGTACCTGCCCTCTGAGCTGGTCCCTCTCTGCTCTAACAGCTACTAAGTCTGGTTGTGTGGGTTGTGCTCTCCTCGCGGCTCTCTCCCCTGCCCACCATACCAAAAATGATCCTGTACACCCGGCGTCATCCACTGTATCGTCTGCCTGCCGCTCGGCTACCCAATCTGGGTCCATAGGCTATGGTGCAGGCAGTGGAGCCTCTACATCATCCCTCCAGTACTGAGGGAAGGGAGGTGGCTCATCCTGTCGTAGCCCCAGCTGTCGTCGTACCCTCTCCAGGGGTATCCGCTCGTACTCTCCCAGCCTCCGTCCCGCTATCCAGAATGTATACTGGATCCACTGCAACTGTGCTCGGGCTCCTCCGTGGGGGTGATGACCTCTATAAGGTCTCCATACAATATCTAACACTGTCAAGCCCTCTAATACATGCTGGTAATATGCCACATCTCATCCGGTGAGAATGGCTCGTGGTGAGCCCGACCCCAACCACCTTTGAAAAGCCATATCTCGTAGATCACTGTGGCCCACAAGCTTTGAGGGCAGCAGCCTCTTGGTCTAATGCATATGATATGCTCATATGCCCAACAGTGTAACAAAAACGTAGAGCAAATCCCGAATCACCTCATCCGGCGATAGCCCCACAGCTCTCGGTATAACTGCACCAGGTATACTGGTGCCCAAGCATAACATGTATGCTCCTCGACCATCTCGTGTAACACCCCCATCAATGCCCGTGGAAAGCGGCCTCCCTCTGAGTCCGGGAGGGCGAAGCATGTAATCCCGATCATCATCAACACGGCAAGCCATGTCTCATGTCGGTGGGCATGATACATATCCCCATATGCGATGCTCACTCGCACCGTGATACGTCAATAAGCGCGGCCGCATCCTTGAATACATGTAAGATGCTTTGTCCATGGCTGTTTCTACATCCACCGAAGAAGCGCCTCTCCATCAATCGGTAATCTAACGATGCGATACACATCCTCGATGTAATGGTCATCTCTCCAGTCGGAGATGGAACACATTGGTCACCGGATCCCATCTCTCGATGAGGGCGACCATCAAACTGTGATCCCTATTGATCACCATGTACCATTGGACTCTACCGAGTCCCACCTCATGCATAATGCCCCACTGCAGCTACGGACACGTGTGGCCACATCCGTCCCAACAGCGGGGCATCCTGTCCCACATAGTCAGCTGCTGACGTGCCTGCACAAATCACCCACTTCATTAGACCTACCCTTTCAAACAACAACTACTTTAACCTTCTATACCCCCTTTTACCCACCCGACCACAACCCGACTCTATAACACACACCTACACTCACCTATTTTACCCTAAAAACTTTACGATATCCCCTTGCCTTATCTCGCACCCTACCAATCACTCAGCTCTATTCTCGCCATTTACCTATGCCCCTACCAATTTAACACCTCCCCATTCATGCCCAACACCTAATCTATCCGAACCGCACCAACCACACAATCGCCCCATTTTTCCCCCCCCCTCACCAATCACCCTTCCTATTAACCTCTACCCCTTCCCTCTTCACCCCCACAAACACAACACCCAAACCACTAATACCTAAACACCCAAACCACAGCCCCAACAACCACCAAACACCCCAAACCACAGCAAAACCAACCAACAAAATAAATATTCCTAAGTAGGGACCGGTACCGGTCACCCATGACCGCCACCGGTCCCCTCTCCACCGACGCCGGTCGACGTCGACCGACACCGGTCACCTACAAACTCACCTGCCCGAAAATTTCTTGACCGATGCCGGTCGCTTAGTGACCGGCATCGGTCACTGAAAAATAGCCGAGCCAAACCCGACGCGGCCCCCCAAAGCATTTTTTCCCTATTTCTCCCTATATACCCACCCAAACACCCTAAAAACCTACCCACCCTGCCGCCTTGGCCTATTTCACCTATCTACCCTCTCCTTTTTTCAAATAATTTCCATTTATTAATTATTTTCTAAACACCTTACATTCCTACCCAAAACTCAAATCCAGACTTAACACAATCAAATTCACTCAATGAAGGTTTTCGAGCCTCACCAGTGCAAACGACACGTCGTCGTGGTGGGATGGGTGGTGGTGGTCTAGCTGGTCCAAACACCTCCTGCTCCTCCTGGGCACGTGCCATAGCTCCACTGTCCTCTGCTTTGGGTCCTCCACCAATCAATCTTTGTCTCCTACTCACTCGGGCCCACTAACCACTCACTTCTCCACTCCAATAGTGCCACCGCAACCAAAAATTCTCCAATCTCAACAATACACCTCGAGATGACTCAAATTGGGTTTCAAATTGACAATATGACAATGACCAGCCATATTTTTCTTTTTATAGGTTTTTCGCCTATAACCGATATCGGTTTTATTGTGCCCTAAGGAACCGGTATCGGTCACCTAACCGATATCGGTCATGGACAATCGATATTGGTTTTATCCCACCTCTTCCCCAATTTATGCCCTTATTTACTAATCGCCCTTTCTCATAACATCGCCTATATCCACCTTGGCTGAAAACCCTTTGTTAACTTCCTTGGCCCGACCCAAGGCCGTAACCAACCAATTTGGCCCGACCCAAGGCCGTAACCAACCATATAACCTGACCCAAGGCCGTAACCTACCATTTGGCCCGACCCAAGGCCGCAACCAACCCATTTGGCCCGACCCAAGGCCGCACCCAACCATTTGGCCCGACCTAAGGCCGCACCAATTAAATACCTCGCCCAACATCAACACAATACACTTTTATCCACCCATCATGTCACTTTTTGTTCAATCGAGCTCACCTGTTCGTGTTTTAGCATGATTAGGGTCCTTGACTTGATCAGTCGACCAAATTTGCCTAGACCAAGACCGTGACGTTTATCTCAACCAAACCAACCATTTGGTACTGCCGAACATGCCTAAACGTTCCTGTACCTTACCCGTTATATCCCTTGGAGCTACTTCCTATGCCTTGGATACCAGGATTATATCACCCTTGTTTGGATAAACTATCGACCTTTGCCTATGAATTGCTTGTTTGCTCTTCAAATCATGTACCCTAGTCGCACTACTGCATTTCAACGTGCGTCTGCTTCCTTGGACCTACCCCACCATCTTACCATCATATAAACACCATTTACCCTTTATCAACCCTATCCCTGATTTCACGCTGCCTCAATCTATGATAGATTTGAGGGGGATTACCTATACCCTTAACAGGGGTAACCACTTCTTATTATTGTCCGTGTAGCTTTAACAAAGACAAGCTACATGACAACAAGGGGCTAATGTAGACACCAAATTTGTGTCTTACGACCCCCTGTGCCCCGCATCTCATTTCGCAACCTAACCTCATCACCTAAACCTTACATAATTATTTATTAATTACCTTATAATTAATAAATCCACATCGCCATACCTGCCACCTCATTTCGCCACCTCATCATAACCTAGTCTTAACCCTAAACTAACCTAATTAAGACCTATAACTTGGTCCACATCCACACCCATGACTAATTACTCCTCACCCACACCTAAAACCAACCTCATAATGACTTGACCAAGCCCGCAACTAATCCCTTGGGAGAAAAGGAGGGAAAGCTGGCTATTTTACCAAAAATAGCCCGCTTTGACGTGACCAACATCGGTTCCTACTCGACTGCCATCGGTTGTGTAACCACCATCGGTTCCCTGTAAATGACCACTTCCAACCAAAAAAAAGGGATGGGATTTTCATTTGATCGGGAAGAGGAGAAATCATTGAAAGGATCCGGATTTTCTTGGCCGAGCAGAGACAAGTGAAGGAAATAGATAAGTTTGCAGAGAAGGACATCAAGCCCAAGATCGCAACTGAATAACCAGAGCCCAGTGAAACTCATCCGAGCATCAGAAGAGGAGGTAGCTCATCTTGGATTGTCAGATCATCCCACTTGAGCCTTGTCTTCATCATCACAGTCCTGGAACCTGCATCTTCATCAAGAACGAGTAAGTAGTGTCTTGTATGATTCTAAGCACCATTTCTTGAGCCTGTGGATTGATTGTAATTATAAGCTCATTCCTAGATCTACCACCTACTTGCACCCTGCACTTAACCTTCATCCATACATCTTTATATTGCCCAGAAGACCATTTTATCACACTCTAAGCCTTCCCTGTCCTCCCATTATTCCCCTCAGCCATCCACCAATCTTAATAACCCCACGATCACCTTGCAACCAACCTCTATCCAGAAGCACTTAGATTGCTGACCCTACCGGTGTCGTTTATCCCCACCGTGGCGGTTCTCTAACCACGTTCGGTTGTCAAGTGACCCGGCGATCACCACCGTGACTTATACCCCAAAACCCTTTTCTCACCTATTTGTCACCTAACAACCTCAGATCCAGTCTGGTTTATCCCTATAACTCAACCTGAATGTATCAATGACCAGTAACCGAACAAACAACGTGACGCTTTATTATTGATAGTTTAGCTTCTATTGCTTTGTAACGAGATACCTAAATCGTGATTTTGCAATAGCTTTCTTTGTTATCATTTGTGTTAATTCGTATTAAAAGGGGAACTGACCACCTTCGAAAGGAAGTTTTATATTTCCTGGGCCTAAGGCAGCTCCCTCATTTATTGTCTAATTAAAATCTGGTGGTCTTGTATTCTTACTTGCAGGTAGTCCTTCCAAGACAAAAAGGAGTTCTTCGCAGTCGATCTGATCTTTCTCTACGGTACACGCACACCATCTCAACATTCAATAGGTATTCCTCCTAGCCCTAACGGTTATCTATTTCTCAAAGGAATGAAAGGATAGAAGCAAGTCTATTCCACAGAGCTGAGACATTCCGTACGAAACAGGGGCTTTAGACCATTTTGTGACTTTTACATTTTTACAAAATAATGTCTAAAAACCTTAAGGGAATCTGACCAACCACCATCCTCCTACCAATCAAAACATGCCACATAGGCAAATTTACAAAAAAGCAGGTCCCCGGGCCCGAAAATGCCCCATTGTAAAAAAGGCAAAAAATTAAAAGTTACAACACTTCCCGCCTTTCCTCACCAATGAAAACTGCCACATTTCCAATACCTTTTGAGGAGATGAATTTTATAGGAAAATTATGTGCATATGATCGTTAAAACGTGAAAATTTCGGGGATGCCCTAGAATTCAATTTTTTCACCAAGGATGGCAGATTTTTCGATTCTGAATCAACTGAAGCATGATTTCTGAACATTTTCGACCTTGGGATAGGATTTTCAATTGCACACAAGTATGATTTGATCAATTTCAATTTTTCCATGATCTGGCAAAGGGAAAAATGACATATCCCACAAAATTAGAAAAACTAGGGCACGAAAAAGGGAAAACTTGGATTATTCTTTCAAATTAGGGAAAAACAAGAAGTTTGTGAGAATTTTTAAAGAATTTCAACTAGAGGGGAAGAATTACAGACCATCAAATCAAAGGATAAAACATTTTTTGAGTAGATACAAATTTGAAAATTTAGGGCAACATGGTGCAAGCTCAAAAATGGCACCAACATTGGCTCTTGCTTGGGGATGGGCACTCCCAGTGAGTGCCACAAGAACAAAATGTAGACCAAGTGCCAAAATAATCCATTGGGAAAAGGAGTCATGAGCCAAAATCACAAAAAAATAGATGAGAACCTAACAAAAATGACTGCCACACAGGAAGGCAAACCAAAAAACTGATAAAACACCAAAAATAGAGTGAAAGACCAAACACTATACACTTTACAAGTTGTGCATACCTCAAATTTGGGGATTAATCAAAGAAATGCTTCAAATTCCCACCATTAATAGGCAATTCAAGAAATTCCACATCTAAATCTTTGAGAAAAAGGTATACTCATCAATTCGATATCAATGGAGTAAGGGCCCATCCATAATGCATCAAATTTTCCATGTTTTCCCTTATCTTCATTTTTGCTGTCCCATAACAAAACCAGATCTCCAATATTAAAGGCCCTAGGAGTGACGTTTTTGTCAAACAATCTTTTCAACTTCTCTCTAAACTCCGACATGCCTTTGGTGAGATGCTCTTCTCTCCCCATCAAGCTCAATAATCTGATTGATCCTTGACTCATATGGGCCAAGCTCTTGATCTTCCAACTGTTGGGCAAGCCGAAAGGAAGATAATTACAGTGCAAGGGTAGAAAACCTAAGTTCCATACACCAATTCAAATGGTATTTTACCAAGTATCTCTTTTAGGAGTTATCCTATCAGCCCAAACTACAAATTTCAGTTGTTCACCTCATTTCTTCTTGTTTTGATCCAAGGTTCTTCTAATGATCTTCAAAAATTCTTATTCTTGGACTCATCTTGTCCATTCCTTGGGGTTATAGTTTGAAGAATAAGTCATATTGATTCCATATTCATTGCACATTTCCATTTAGGGTTTGGCTCTAAAGCACATGGCATTATCAGCTCTGATATTAGTGGCACACCAAATCTACATATGATATTATTCAACAAGAAGTCCATAATAACTTGGTGTGCTACTTTCTTGGTGTGGATTGCCTCTACCCACTTGGTAAAATAATAAGTGGCTACAAGAATCCACTTATGGCCCTAGCACCAAGGATCTATAATCTCACCAATGAAGTCCATCCCCCATTGTTTGAAAGGAGATTCAATTGATATAGGATGTAAAGGAAGGGAGCCTAAAGCTTTTAGTCTTCTAGAGAAACGTTGGCAACTATCACATTTTCTAACCAACATGGTTGCATATTTGAAGAGAGTAGGCCACCAATAACCAGCTCTCAAAAATTTGTGTGTTGTAACCCTTCCAAAGAAAGTGTCCTCCACAAACTCCCCATGGAAATCAGAAATTACTTTGGGAGCTTCATCTTCGATTACACACTTTAGGAGGACACCATTAGGGTTCTTCTAAGCCATCCCAAAGTCTATGATGATATATTTTTGAGAAGCCAACTTGAGGGATCTTTTTTTATTTTTATTTAAATGATCAAGATAGCATAAGTGTCTGAGATAAAATATTATATCCTTGTAGCACTCAAAACGTACTCAACTTTGCAAACACATCTACCCTTTCTTCCTCTAGTTGATTCACTTTCACATTCTATAAGTTGTTCTTAGCCATGAGCTTAGTAAGACACAAACCTCTTACCAACTTTGTGGTTTGGATGTCCATATCATACTCCTATAGTTTGTTCACCCATTTACATATTTTTCTTGAGATCTCCATCTTTGATAAGATGTATTTCACCATGGTGTGGGGAAAATAAGCAACAACTTTTGAAATCAATATGTAAGGCCTGAAAACCTTTTTGGTTTCACCAAGGAAAACATTTGTTTCTCCATGATTTTATACTTCATCTTAGCTACTTATAAAGCCTTACTAAAGAAGACAATATGCCTCTCAGCCCCATTCTCATCCTTTTGCAAAAAAGCAAAGCAATGGTATACGCAAAGGAAAAGGAAAAGATTTGGAAAGGCCTCTTATAGTTTGGGGATACTAAAATATATGCATGTTTAAGTGCATCCTTAATTCCTTCAAAATCTTGAATGACAGCCTCCTCCCACTTGATAACTTGGTCCTTATTTAGGATGCTTGTGATTGGAAGAGTCAACTCAACAAAGTTGGAAACAAACCTTCTAATGAAATTGATTTTCCCAAAGAAAGATTGGATTCCCTTCTTTGTTCTTGGAATTGGCACCTTGTTGATTGCTTCTATTCTCTTAAGGTCTATCATAAAACCATCTTTTGACACAATGTGACCAAGAAGCTTGGCCTTTTTCACGCTAAAATGAAACTTCTTTGGATTAAGACAAATGTCATACTCCTACGTCGATCAGCGTATTCTCCAAGTTACGTAAATGATCACCTCTCTTGCCTTGAAAACATAGTCACATCATCTTAGTAAACTGCAATGAACTCATTGATGTAACTAGCAAAAGCAACATCCATTGCTCTTTGAAAAGTGGCACCAGTATTCATCAACCAAAGTGCATCCTAACAAAAACATATGTTCCCCAAGGAGTAGTGAATGTTGTCTTAGGTCTTTTTGATTCTTTGAAAACCACTTGATTATAGCCGAGAAACCATCTAAGGTGGATAGTAATTCAGATCCAATTACTAATCTGTAGCATTTTCTCCATGTTTGACAAAGAATAATTGTCTTTTAATGAAGCTCTATTCGGGTTTCAAATCTACACAAAGTCTGATATCTCCATTCTTCTTTCTAACTGGCACAAGGTTTGAAACCCAAGATGAATACCTTATGGGTAGAATGATCCCTCCCTCCTCCAGTTTCTTCAATTCACCTTGCATTTTCATGGAGAGGAGTGGATTTATTGGACTTTTCTTCTGTTTAAATGGTTTGGAATTTTTTTCAAGAGGAATCTCATGTTGAAACAAGTCTTCTCTATATGCTTTCATCTCTGAATATGACCAGGCAAGGCAGTCTTGATATTGTTTCAACAATTGGAGGTAGGACTATTTTTCTTCCTTGTTTAAACTGCTACCCAACCAAACTTTTCTTGGTTTTCCTTTGTTCCCAAGTCATTCTCTTCCACGTCCCTTGAGGCAGACATGTTTCTATTGATGATGCAATCAGCATTGTTAAAATTAGACTCAAGAGCAACAAGGCCTCTAGGAATGGTGTTAGTTTTCAATTGGATAATATATTTTCCAAACAAAGTCTCTCTCCCTTCAATCATACATACCATTGGTTCCCAATCAATATTCTGATTTGCAAACTCACCTTATTTTTGCAAGAACTTTAGCACTTGAGCATCATCATTAAAAAATTTCTAATGTTTCACATTATCAGGGACAGCTAGCCTAGTTAGCACTTCAATGTTGTATTCACAATAAGGTGAAATGGTGTAATTTCCAAATCTAGAACCCAGCATTGCCAAATTTTTAGTAGCAGCATTGAGACCTCTGTCATGATACACAATGTTAAAGGAATCAAACATTTCAATTAGATCCCAAACTACATGCTTATATTGTTTCATACGCTGATTTTTTGTAGCATACATTTTTTTATTTGTTTGAAAATCAACTCTGAATCTCCTTTTGCAAAAATATCTTTCACTCCATACTTCTATGAAATTATTAACCCCAACAACAATGCCTCATACTCAGCAACATTGTTAGTGCATTCAAAATCAAGTTTGAAGGAAAAATAAACTCTTCCAAACGAGGAGAAAGCAGAACTATACTAGCACCATTCCCAAATTTGGAGAAAGCTCCATCAAATAGTAATGTCCATGGAGAACCTACCATATCAAGGAACTTTGATTTTTCCATCTTATTTTCTTTTCCATCAGCAAAACCAATGAAATTCTCAGCATCTACATCAGCAAACAACACATCATAGGAAGCATTGTTGGGATATTTAATTAGGTGTAACATCTTCTTCTCACCATAAAGTTTAAAAAAGATGTCCTCAATTGGAAAGGTGGCAAAAGACATGTCCATCTAAACGCTGCCACCAACACTTGCAGCCCATTTTCTTGACAAAATAATTCCCCATTTGGTAGGGAAGTCAAAAATTACAACATCAAGTTTTAAATTCTTACCCGGATAGGCTGCAAGTTGCACTACTAAACCCTTCACACAACCAACAACTCACACTTCCCTTGAATCCATGGCGGTACACTTCCTATAAGTAGTTGTCACTTTGATATACAACTCATTCATGACTTCCAGAGGCATGACATTACATGATGCACCGGAATCAAACATACAATTGTGAAGTAGCCTATCTTTTATGAGAAAAGTTGTAAATAATGGATCAACATTCTATTGGGAATCAACCAAGAATGTTACCAAATACACCTCAAGAGCTTCCCCAAGATCTTCTACTTCTGGTGGTGTTTCAAGGTCAACAATTATCTGAGGTGGAGTTTCAACAACATTTACATTTCTTCCTGGAGTAACCTTCTCTTCTTTCAATCCCAAGTACCCAAATGCTCTCTTCTTATGCTCAAGAATTTTAAGCAACTCAATGATTGGAACACTCACTTTAATTTGGCTCAATACTTGGGATATGTCATAGGGGACACTCTTTGGCAAAACAACATTGGAAGGGAGATAAGAAGATACATTAGATGGTAGTGGATTCTTGGTAGCTTGGACATGAGGAGGACTGTAATATTTTTTGGGACACGTGAAATTTTTGACAGTACTTCTCTCATAGGAGATTCTTTTAGAATTCTTGTGAGAAAGGGTGTTTTAGGTTTGGCTTGAGGCCCAAATCCCTTAAAAACTTTGCTTCTAGTGTTATAGTCTTTCTCTTGAGCTACAACAACATTCATCAACAATTTTCTATCTTCCTCTAAAGGGATACCACCATCATATTTCTTAATCATCAAAGCTCTTAAGTATTCAAATTCATTGTTAGGAATTTCAAAATCTTGCACTACATCAACTTCAAGAGCATGAGGGGGAAGAAAGATTTTTACCCATTTGATACAATCCCAAAAAGTTGCAGCTTTCCTAGCACTTATTAATTCAGTAGATGTTTCTCCTCCTTATGAGCTTGAAGAACATCCCACCATGCAAATATCATCATCAGTTCCATCATCATTATTAGCTTCACCTTCTTGTTGGTCCAATTCACATGGAGGATGGGGTAGAAGACACCTATCACACCAATCAATATCAAAAACTCTTCAACAACAACAACCCTAGTAGTTAAGGGATCAGGCAACACTCTTCCTTCACGTGCTTGAGGATGTCTATTTGTAGATCCAATAGGCCCTTTACCTTTGTCATCAAACCTCTACTCATTCCTATGGTGATTTCCAAATCTATCTTGTGCTTGCTACCTAGGCTGACCTTGTGAAGTCTGCCCAATTCCCTTCTCATCTCTTGCCAACTTGTATGAGATTTCTTTGACAGCCCCTGCCAAAGTTTTCACAACCTCTTCTAAATCAACACCTTTGCTAGCTTGAGGTTTTTCAGGGTTTATCAATTTTACACCATCTCTCTTGAGAGGTTTCCCAATTTCTTTGATATTTTTCTCAATTTGAAGTGCCATGGTGAAAGCTTGTCTTAGATTGGTTGGGTTCTTGTCTCTTAGGTAATAGGCTGCCTTCTTATCAAATGCATCTACATATTTTATTAGAAAAGATTCATTATAAGGCCTCAAATTAACAGGCATCCTTCTCAAAGTTTTGTTAAACCTTTTGTTGAAGTCAAGGACTAATTCATTAGGGTTATTCTTGATATTCTCAAACGCAGACAAGAGAAACCTAGGATTAGTCCTATCACCATATTGTAACCTAAATGCATTCTTCTATTCAATCCAAGAGTCAATAGAATTATTAGGAAGAGCCTTGTACCAATCCCTAACATCCTCTTCTAGTGTATGAATAAAAATTTTGACATACACATCCTCAAACTCTATCTCAAAATCTTCCATCATATTAACAAAGAGTTTGAGATGCTTTGATCACCGATTTTACATTGTTTGCTTAAGATTTTGGCAATCTATTTCTGAAATCTTATGGAGCAAAGATCTGAGTAACCATCCATTCCTCCAAAATCTATGGGACCAAAGGTGTTAGGAAAAATGGAGGTCTAGGCTGAGCCATATTGTTTGGTGGAGGTGATCTTGGAGGTGAAACAAGATGATGAGGAGTGAGAGGTCTTTGGGGAATGGGAATGAAAACTTCAAAACATATCTCTCTTAAGGGATCTCCTTCTTGATGATCTCTAGAAAATTTAGAAAATACAGGAGAAGATTTAGGAGAAATCCTTTCAAATGCACAAGAAGGTCCCTCACCTAATGGGGAATTCAAATCAGCAATAGGATTGTCTGAATCAGATCCACTTGAAGAAGAATTGCAGTCCTCAATAACAGGATACTCACTTTCAAACTCAATAATAGGGATCTCCTTTCTTGTAGTCAAGTCTCCAACAACCTTCCACACCTTTCTCCCCTCTAGCTCTGAGTTTCTTGAATTTGTAAACAAATTCTTAGTAGAGTCCTTGATGAAGAGAGATCTTCTTCCTTCCAGTTTTGTAGATTTGAGCAACAAATTATAAATGACAGAAAGGTAAGACAACTGGTATTTTCAAGATCAAATCAGCATGGAGTTGCCACTAAGGAATTTCACCTTAGTTGTGCAAGAATGCACTAAAATAATATGTCAAATATTTTCTAGTACTGAAACCTTTGCAAGGATTTATAAATTAGACCTTCTTCTTCTTAAATCAATCAATCAAAATGCACCCAAAGTGTATGAACTACTAGGAAATGGAAAAGGGTAGACAAAACTTGAAACCCTTGTTTAAAACTTGCAGATTTGAAGCATAGAATGATATTTTAACAATGTAGTAGCTCAAATAATTGAATACACAAATTCTCAAACTCTTCAAACACTCCACAAACACCAAGAAATTCCAAGAAGTCCCCGACAGTGGCACCAAAAGGTGTTGGTACCCAAATTTGTTCTCCTTTTCAATCTAAGCAACATCAGAGATATGACATGAATCTTGAAGTCAGATAGATCATGATGTGTTTTGTTTTGTAGCTGGGGTTGTGATCTAACTAGCACTTAGATTTGTGGAGAGATGGATAGCACTTTGAAAGGATTTGATCTGACCTTCACTATTTTAGGTTGTGCCTTTCAACCAAGGTAAGAGAACCTATATTGTAAAACCCAAATGGTGAAGGAGATGAATATATCCCTCAATTTATGCAAATAGTATGAAAAGGCCTTGGGAAAATATGATAAACACTCCAAATCTAACTTTCACAAGTTTTCACTCCCAGATCATGGAGATATTTTCAATGCAAGGCAAGGGTTACTGAAGACATTGTATAATCCTAATTTGCTTTGTGCATTTTTGTAAATGGATTGTATTCTTTTGTTGACACACAATGCAGATGCAGGGGTAGTATGGGTAAGATGGGTTGTTTAGAATGATTTTTTGGTGGGGTGTTGACAAGACAAACTGGGATATATCAGATCTTTGACAACCTCTACAATAATTGAACAACTATTAGATAAAATGGTTTAAATAATCAGGATATTATTTCAACTAGAAGAGGCATAAATGGAAGCCCAAGTTGCACTCTTCACTCAATATTTGAGAATCCACCACAAAATCTTGAAGTAAAGAACTCAATTAAACACAAAAATCCATGATCAAACCACACCTAAGGTACCCCCAAAGGCTTACAAGCAATCTCTGCGGTCGAGGAAGGTAAAGTGATTTTAAATTTATTTATCTCTTTATCGATGAAGGCTCTTCGAACATGAGATTGCAAATCTCACTAAACTATAAATAAGAAATGGATATTATATGTGATTTCTAAAGACTTTCAATGCAAGATTGCAACAAGAAAATGCAAACTATTTGCAGGCATTTAAAAAATGATTACATACATCATATTACCTAGAAAAACAAATATTAACTCAAAATCTTATTAGATTCATCAGCAGGGGAGAGTTTCATGAAAAATCTCAGAGTTGTGTGATGGCTATACACTTGTAACCAAATCACATACATGAAGATCCAACATAGAAGAAATTATTTTGGTTCTTTGGTGGGTTTTTCAAGAAAAATGAGCTTTCTCACAAAATTTGCTCGTGATTTTAAATTTTTTCCCGACATCTTTGCATGTCTCCAAAGAGGCATTATATATCTCTTTCCATCTTGGATCCTTCTTTCCCAAGAAAATAATATGCCATGGGATCAATTTTGTTACAAAACAATCCTCATGATTCAATGAAAATGACATCAAACAGAAAAAAATTCACAGGTTACCAGTGTGCCCAAAAAGATTAAATCATTACAAATATCTAGATCATTATCCATCCTAGAGGCATGTTTTTCATCATTGAGGCATGTAAACACCTTTTACTCATCATTTTCACCTTTTTACCTTTTCAAATTACCTCTGCAACTTTTGATTTTGTCATTTCATGTTTTTAGATGGATTAGGGCAAAATTTATTTCAAAACCACCTCAGATCAAAGAATTAAGCCATGAAAGTGATGCCAATGATCCTGGAAGGCCAAGATGACACAAAATCACTATAAATTTGATGAATTTTGATGCAAAAATCATGATTCCAAGCTTTCTGGAGCTCCCATGGCGGTCAAAACAAATGGATACACAACAACCATCAATCTTATCTATCTTTTAATCCTGGCCCTCCACGTGGAAGATGCGGACTTAGAAATAAGTTTGAGTTATTTTTAATTTTTTAGATAAGGCCAAACACATGGCAAAAAATGATTGGATCAGGCCCAGTTTTAAAACATTTACTTTATGACCTTTTCAAAAAAATGAAAAAATTTGAATTTTTTTCCCCGCCCCTCCACCTTTGAATTTTGGAGCTGACATGTGGCACATGGTGGGTCCCATTGGGATTGCACTTCAATTCTTTGCATTTTGACATTTTTAGAAAATTGGAAAGTTTTCACTTTTGCCCCATGGGCCCGTACCTTCAATTTCTCACTCGCCATATGTATCCTTGTGATTTGTCATTGGCCGCTGCTCCAAATTTTGATTATGAGTCTTTTTTTACAAAAGGGAAAATATTCTTTCTTGCCTCCACCAGCCCGCCACCCACTCTGTCCTCTGCCACATGTCTATCTCTCGTTTATTAAAGACCCATGGGCTTAATCTTCATTTTTGCTCCTTTAAGATAAGGGAAAATTCTCGCTTTTTCTCCGCGGCCCCCACCTCTCGATTTCTCCCCTGCCACATGTCACTCGATGATTTGCTAGCAGGCCAACGCTTCAATTTTTTATTTTAACTCCTTTTTCCAAAAAGAAAAAATCCCCATTTCCCTCTATGGCCCACACTTCCCTCTGACCTTGTTAGACACGTGTCCACCTGTGATTGGCCACGGGGCCGCGCTCCAAACTTTTAATTTTAAGCCTTCTTTTCGCAAAAGGGAAAAATTCCTTTTGCCTTCGTCGGCTTGCCGACCCACTCAAAATTGATGCCACGTGTCCTCCTCTAATTGGAGTGGGGAAAAATTGATTTTGAAACTTTAGAAAAATAGAGCTAAAAAACTCTAAGTCCCCCATCGGTCGCTCCTCCCTTTTTGGTCTTTTAGGACACGTGTCCACTCCTGATTGGTTGTGGGGCTTCAGAGAAATTTTGTGAATTTAAAATTTTTACAAAATAAGGTCTAAAAACCTTAAGGGAATCTGACCACCCACCATCCCCTACCAATCAGAACATGCCACGTAGGAAAATTTGGAAAAAATGGGTCCCTGGGCCTGAAAATGCCCCATTGTCAAAAAAGGTGAAAAATGAAAAGTTACAACACTTCCCCGCTTTTCCTCAGCCAATGAAAACCTGCCACATTTCCAATACCTTCTAAGGATGAATTTGATGGGAAAATGATGCCCGTCTAACTATCAAAATGTAAAAATTCCAGGATGCCCTAGAATTCAATTTTTTCACCAAGGATGGCAGATTTTTTTATTCTGAATCAACTGAAGCATGATTTCCAAACATTTTTGACCTTGGGATAGGATTTTCAATTGCACACAAGTATGATTTGATCAATTTCAATTTTTCCATGATCTAGCAAAGGGAAAAATGACATAGCCCGCAAAATTAGAAAAACTAGGGCACAGAAAAGGGCAAACTTGGATTATTCTTTCAAATTAGGAGAAACAAGAAGTTTGTGAGCATTTTTAAAGCATTTCAACTGGAGGTGAAGAATTACAGACCATCAAATCAAAGGATAATTTTTTTTTGAGGAGATACAAATTTGAAAATTTAGGGTGACATGGTGCAAGCTCAAAAATGGCACCAAAACCTTCTTTAGATGGCTCAAGTACCTCTAGGTCATGGACGACACATACATAAATCATATTCGGTCTTCCTCACTCAAGGGCTCAACATAGGGAACAAATTTTCCATCTATTAAAGGGATAATAATTATTTCCTCCTTGTTATCAAAGCTGATATAACTCTTTTTAAACTGAAGATCATTATTATTTACATAGCACCAAGGACACCTCGGTAGATCCGGGAAGCTATCTCGCCTCGTCTAGCACTAAAACCTAAAAATCCCTAGTGAACTTGGCTCATTGTATGGTAATGGATGCATCTTATAAAACTCGATGGGAATGTCCTTAGTCTAGTTAGCCATGAACAATACATTAGAGGATGGCTGCAATGCAGGTCTCCCCATTTGTACCCATGCATCTAAAGTAATAACATTGACTTCCGCACCTGTATCAATTAATATATTACTCAAAATCCACCCATCAATAACAACATTCATTGATTTCCTTGTCATAATCTAGGCTATCAGGGGGAATATTTACATGTAAGATATGTTGTCTATTCTCAATACTTACATGCAGAGTGTTTCCCTTTAACTAATTCCCTAATAGTGGAATGATATTCTCCTAGCGCAACATCTTGCACACTTCTTTCAAGTCATCCATATCAGTTTGGACCGTCTCTATTACTTTCTTTTGCTCCATCTTCCATGATTGCTCCTTTAAATATTATATTTCACCTTGAAGATTTATGATTACCTCCATGGTTTCCTGATAAACCTCCTTCTGATGGGCAAGATCTGGGTACCGTGCATGTAGAACTTCCTCCTTAGTGATGGTAGGCTTCTTCTACAATGCTTCTTTGGCACATGCCACTTCAGCGTGGGTAGTGATATTTACCTGCAATGCCTCACATTCTGGTTCTAACTTAGGATTCCATTAATTTTCCATATCGTGTTGTATCCTAACCATTTTCACACCTTTTTTTTCTTGTTTATGTTTCTTACTAAGATGCTCATACAAGTCCAATAATTCCTCATAACTATGATTCTTTCCACAGAAAGAACATGTAATATTCTAAGGAAATTCACACCTGTAGTGGTCAGGAGATCCGCATGTATAACATGTTCGTGAGGGAACTCACCTCGTACACCACCATGGCCTCTTCCTCTGAATCCACCATGGTATCCTCGACCTCTACTATGAATTCCTTCAAAAATACCTTCATTCTCGATCATAATGTGCTTGATTTTGATCTTGATCCTGATGCTCATTCTTACCTTTAGAGTTATCTAAAACTCTTTTCTGCCATACACCAATATCTATAACATCATAGATCTGACCAATCAACTGATAGTATTCCATGTCATGAGTCATGGACCCAAATATTTTACACTAGCATGAGACTTTCTTCCTTATCACACATTGTAATAATGGGCAATGGCTAACATCATGGTTCAAATGGAATATCTCACAATCCAACAATAATGAGCATAATGATCCATGGGAACAACTATCCTTTGTGTGATCTTCCACTTCATATTGTATACACCAAATCCCTGTGCGCATCTCATGTGTTGAATTTACCAATAGCTTCTCCAACTGCTTTGCCATAGTTGTGATCTATGCTTCTAAAAATGGGATCACCTTAGTGTCTATACTTCCAACTTCTTCGAGCGTAAAGCTACTTCAAGTGCTTTGCACAAATCATTATATGTCTTATGTGATAGTTCCTTCTAAAATGTGTAATCATACGCCCAACAAACCATTGCGCATGCTAGCTTACATGTATTTCATAAGAAAGTGTAGATAACAACATTTTGAAATGAGCATCATACTCTCTAACACTCTCAGTAGTGCCTTGCTTAATATCCTTGAGCACACTTATAATCTTTTACATAAACTCAGGGATGTGAAACTCTTTAAGGAAAGCATATTTTAAAGTTGCATAATCTACACAAGTTTGATCAGGGTCAAACTTTCTATACCAACTGTGTGTGCACCCTTGTAGTGTAGCAACAAATTGACTTGCCATGTGCTCGAAGTCATGATTCCTTTTGTGCATCACAAGATTTCACACATGTGAACATGTTTAGCAAAGCATCCTCTATGCCCCTATACTTGTAGAAGATGAAGATACATCTCCATATAAATATTTTTGGGTTGGTGAAGACCTTTCCCACCTGATCAAGAACCTCCTGTGTTTCCTCTCCCTCTAGAACCACTAGAACTAGAACCACCTAGACCTCCCGATCCCGAACTTATAGTCAAATTCAAACAAGAATATTTACTCCCATATGTCGCAAGAGTAGTACTAAACTGCACCCCTACAATTTGCAAAGTGTTACTACTCCCAGAAGAGAGTCCAAAATTTTGTGTGCCTAAATTTTGTGTGAAAGATACACCTAAAGAGGTAGCCCCAAATAATAATGAAGACATTTGTGCTACCATCGATGTGATTTTTATATGACTCACTCCTGCTCTCCCAATACCTAAATTAGCTTTACACTGTTTATTGTACTATATACTAGAAGCCCAAGCATAAGGGCAAGGTTTCTAGGTAGAATCAGTTGTGCACCCGTAGCCAAGTTCATCTTTTCTAACGCACTTCTACGTGAGGCCGAGGGGGGTTCCCTATCATGCTTTCCCAAATGGAGGAATTCTTAATGCTTGAGTTACACATCTTCTACATGAACTTCAAATCATTTGTTATTCATCTCTCTCCTCAATGCCATCCTCTTTGTAATGTCATGTTACTTCTCTATCTCCCTCTCGCATGCCTCGTTGTACTTAATATTCCTTTCTTCTCTCTACCTCTTTGCTGCTAGGTATTCCATCTTCTACCAAACCTGCCCCCCCCCCCACACGTGGTGGGATTTACTTAGCCATTGGTTTGATCTCCATGTTTAGGGTTACCATCAATATTTTGATTACCAGTGGAATGCCTTATAGGTAAGTTCCCCTGGGATATCATAAAAATTGGAATTTTGCTACCTCTGGGAAAGAATAAGTGGAAATTGAATTCTCCAGAATATAGTTATTCGTAACACCATGAAACCAAGTATTCACAAAGACATGTCCAAATCATATCATCATCATAGAGGGCCTGAAATTATTCCTACATCCAAACAAGTGTGCGATACCTCCAATTCCTTTTATATGCATAAGTAATCATCCACTCGAACAACTCTACTAGAAAAATAGAAAAATGCTCTCATACAAAATATCATACATGATTCTATTCCACCTATGCATCTGGGTTAAAATCAGATCCAAAGATGAACCTCTATGCGTATTATTCTTTTAGGTCATGTATCCACTCCTCAACACTTTCTAGGGTCAACCAATATGTCTTCATCATGAACCATCCTGAAAACAACTAAAAAGAGGTCCCAACGATAGAACCAATGATGTAGTCTAGAATTTACCAATAAAATCCAAGGCACACTAGCACATCAATTAACCTAGACTCGATTGCTCACCAAGTGAGAAAAGGTACTAGGTTGTTATTTAGGGTTGTTATTACGGATGTTAGCATGATGAAGACTTAATGCATTCAGATCCATAGTTAATATATCATTCTACCGTGCATTTTTAGATCTAGATCTAAAGAATAAAAAACTTAAATGATAACCATGCTGAAATCAACACATGCAAGAACCAATTATACTCAAGATTAATACTCGATTCAACCAAGAAACTCTATAATATTAAACATGATAAATACACAGAAGCTCATTACAATAGATAATACCATATCTTATCCGCACATCATATTTGGCAGCATAACTTCACAGTAATTCAGTTCTCACACACCCCCTATACTATGTAGATCATTACATATTTATAAGGGTGGGGAATTTCCCTTCACCACTTACATAACTCCAAAAATAGGTCACATGCTGGAAATAACCATGTGCCTTTACAATCACAACCACACATGCAAGTGCACTAACAATAGACCTCTTCTAGTTAACTGGTAGTAGAAAATATATTCTTATCTCACACCCATGCAAAGTGCTTCATAGCTGCTCTTTAAAAAATATCTAATGTGTGACGTGCAAGTCTTTTCCCGGTTTATGTGCTCTACACACTATCTCCAAAAATAGCATGTACAAGTGAAAATGGCTAAGTCCCAAATCATCCCTTATATTTTACATACATGTTCTCTTGTATCCTTTCACACCTTTGATCAAGTCCTTTTCTCTCGTGCAAACCTTTTACGTGTCTTCTCGCTAAGTATCCCACTTTTTCTACTCAACACTCTACCAAAATAAAAGGTTCAACTAGAAATCATGGTTGATTCCTATATAATAGACACCATTAGTCCTAATTATGATGATGGTTATGATCTAAACAATCTCCATTTGGATAGTTATGCCCAAATTAAGGATATAGAAGTTTGGTGTTACAAACGCATCCTCCAAAGTAAGCTCACTTGTGATGTGAATGTCATTCTTGTACAAGAATACTCTTCACATTTGGTTGAGCCCTTCATAGAAAATGAGTGTCTGAGCCCTAGAAAGATCCACCATCCTCACTCCTTCCCCATTACTCTACCATTAAGTCATGTAACATACCTCCTCATCTAAAACAAGGAAGGTGTATTTTTGGATTTGACCACAAAGTTGATGACCTCATGGATGACAAAGTGTCATATGTACAAAAATCATCCATGTCAATTTATATTGTTCATTTACATCCTTCCTTACCTTTTTCCCTTATGGATCCTCATCATTTTCAAGCAGATCCATATTACACATGGAATGAGGATCTAGGGCATGATGTATTTGATTATAGAGCCTATAGAAAATGCATGAAAAATATTGGAGATAAGGTTACATGAGATCAAGTTCGCAAGGCCACACAATGCTCTTCCTCATCCCTATTATATTTTTTGCACCATGTCTACTACTCACATAATAATGTATAATATCAGGTTATGCATGACATCACCCGATTCTTGAGTCCTCTTCACTTAAAAATAATAATAAATTTGACTTCTCTCGAGCCACCCACCTTCCCTAGACCACCTAGAAAATAACCTACTTATGGGTCTCCACCCAACCCTAAACCTTACCCCACTCGAATGAAATTTTGTGTGGCATCCTTTCTTGGATAGAGGACCAAATTAATTATACTTTTTTTCCATGTGGTATGAAGTCCATTAAAAAGTATCCCTTATGCAACATGTTATCGAGGATCTCATTACTTGTGCATGCAAATCACATTCTAAACCAATTTGATGATATCATCAATAACACTCTATATCGATTCACCCCTCATGGATAATCATTTCCTCTAAAAATATCTTGATGTCATCATTTTCTTGACCTCTCGCTTTCTCTTAGGTTATCATGCCCCCCGGGTTTTACTTCTTAAAACACTCTTAACATTTCTTGGGATATTCACCCTACTTATCATCACTTCTCTTTTTCCCTAATATTTCCTAATGTTGGATTATTATGGTCTTGATTGCACCTATTTTGGATTTGATTCACCCTATAATGTCCTAGCTAATCACCATGGTCATGTGCATCCTCGCATAGGTATTTGACCTTGCTTAAATTTATTTTCCCTGCTTATCGGATCTTGGCTCTTATCTAAATATCATTATTATTATTTGTAAAGTATCATGAGTATTACCATATACATGGATAATAAAATAAAGGAAAGTGATAAGTAAATCATCATCTATCAACACCATAATCACACACACACACACAAACACACAAGCATACACATATACATCAAATCAATTTTTTTACATAAATAAAATACAATCATGATCTATCATGATAAATAATAAAATATAAATGTAGCTCAATCATCCTCACCCGCTTGAGGGGGTCTCTAGATGCTTTATGTTGAGGGTATTTTGATGGATGGCTGGGTTGTGTGAGCTAGATACTCAACCCCGGATTGGGCTCCGAGGCCTCCTCTTATGATCTCACCAACTATTCCTCTAAACTCAAGATCCTTTCCACAGTGATCTTGGAATCTAATAGTCATGTTTCCTTCTTCTAAACAAAGGTACCCTATGCCTACAATAAGATCAATTTAATCACAACTATGATTCCATTTTTTGTTAGTTCCTACACATCTCTCCATCTTCACATTGTTCTCGACAACCTCCCCACCAACATAAATAATTTCACGGACTCGCTAACCAACGTTTTTGTGGGATCTACCATGACTTAGGTATCCTAAACATCCAATATTAGATTTAGGATCTTGTGGTGTGCAATCTCTATCAAGGATTTCCACTCCTCTATTTTACGCTTTGTAAAATCCAAAATAAACTAATCAATTCCCATTTTTGATATAATAATCAAATATATTCATATAAATGTCTTAATAAAATCATCATAGTTACACATAGCTTCTCATCTAGATCGATGACACTCTCTCGGTCTCCACAACTACCAAATATCACCTTCACCTCATCGAATCACTGAGATCTCCAACCAACATATTGGTCCCATATATCTTGGGGCACCATAATAATATCTATTCTACAAAGGGCCCTATGTTTGTATCGTAGATGTTGGGCCATATCTATCCCTAGTGGCATTAGGTAACATTTACTAGGTGTCGCATCATGTTCTCTCACCATTTTCCTAGTGATATGACTAGTGATATGACTAGTTATGTCTTTATCTCTCACATGTGGATCTCGGGCTAGCAGATCCTCCATCAAATTACTCACTTTAACTCTCTACTACAATGATCTCTAGTGGTTCCTAAGGTGCCCCACCTCTTTGTATCTATCTATGGCCTTGTCTTCCTTTAGCCCATACTTTGTAAGACCACAATGTTTATACTATATCAATGCACTCAAAGCCTCTCTCATATCTCATTATTTATAAGCCGGTAGTGGTGGTATCGAAGTAGTGTCTAGCCTCCCAAATTGCATGGCTACCTTGTCCACTGCTAGGTCTTTGTACACACCCAAAATTGCATGTGCTACATTATTAGAGAATAGTTAAAAAAGGTCCCCAATGATGATTTATGCACTTTAAAAACATGTTTGAGTTCCTAAACCCATTTATAGTATATATTTGTAGCTTAGATATCCCTACTTAGCCTTTGTATTCTTTCTTCTAGCTTCCTACTTATTTTTATGCATGTTTTGACCTTTAGTGTCAAAATTATCACCCTGCCTAGGTGGCAGTTTTGTAACCACCACTCGGAAAGGCAAGGTTTTGTAACCGCCACCCTAATCGGGGTGGCGGTTTTGTGTGTTTGTTGCCTGCAAGGTGGTGGTTATATGAATTTTTTTCTAGAAACCTTCATGCGTAAATTAGACATGCGTGATTTCAGTTAACTTCACTTTCAAGGTGTGTTTTTGAACCAAATTAGCTAAATTTAGGCTTGATTACATGGTCTTCACTCCCTCTTCTATTTTAAAATGGAATTAATTAGTTTGAACTTCCCCTTCATCCAATGATGTGGCATCCTAAGGCTTCCTTGTGTGTGAGTGCACAACCTAGTCAATTTCTTATATAACCAATGCTTGTATTCAAGAAAATGGATAGTGAAATTTTGGGTATTCTTATTATTGTAAATTTTCTGCCTTTTTTATTGAAAACTACCCAAGCCAATCTCGGTTGAATTATGCTTGCATTCTTCCACATGTATTGTTTCCAAGTCTAACAATTCAAGATATTGCTACTCCTACACTTTTATTCTTCTATTGTTGCTACATTCCCACCTGTTGGACTCATGTGGACACATAAATCCAAAGGATAAGCGAGGGGATGAATATTCACGCACCAAATTTTCCACTATTCTTACATAACTAGGTTAGAGGTGTTATTTGTTTGCTTCATTTATTTAAATTATTGTTTCTGAATCATATTCATTCAAATAATTCATATTGAATAGAGTAAAAATTATTTCTCTTTCATTCAAAAGTTGTTAGTTGATTTACAAGAGGGTTTACATATTTTATAAAAACTCACGGTGATGGATCTTATTCTTCCTATCCCTAAGGATTTGAAGGAGAAAATATCTATATGAAGTAGTCTCAATATCATATATTATTTGGAAAAGTTATTGTTTTATGTTAGCATTATTTAGAATACACTTAGCACAAGTGAATAATGACACCGGTTATTTTTCTTGTTTAGTTTTAGTGTAGAAGTAGATTTAACTATTTATAATAAGATCAAATTGTTGTTTAGTGATTGTAATATTTCAGTTTTGTGATTCGTTTAGATCAATTTCCTTCAATATTATCTTAGATCGTTAATTTCATGTAGTTTACATCAAAACTTCAAACTATTTTAGCACTTGGATTCAATTAGGAAAATAGACCATAGGGAGTTTATGCTAGCTATTCATAACCTATAAATCTCCCCTTTTTCCTATTCTAGTACCGAGAAATCACACTACCGCATCTTAGTGACTGATTCTCTCATAGCCAGGTCATCCACAAATTCCACACCGATTGTCCCGACATAACCTCGGGAGGTCAAGTACAAAATAACGTCACATGTAAATTTTCTTTCGTATAAATTTGTGAACCCAACGTGAAGGATTAATTCCTTCTTATCCATTACTTTCATTGTTATTACCTCACCTTTTCATTTCTTCCCCTATTTTGGTAGGTATTCTATACCTTCTAAAATATGTCTGGTAGAGAGCTAGGTGGGCCATTTGGCTCTTATATGTACTACACCAATGTTCAACCACAATAGCTCCCTTCCCTTTGGGATAGGAAGACAATTACATAAAGAACGCATACAAATATCCTCTAGTTACACTTATGGCCCCATTAGCTATGTAAGGATAAAGGAGGTGGATTAACCTTTTATCTTGTGCTATAATAAACCTAGTGTAAACCATGAAACCATCGCAAGTGGAATAGGTATTGACCCTATAATCTTTTCAAAACCTAAAATCACCATGAAATCAATAGAAAATGACATCTTTGCACAAATATCTAATCCTCTTTTCCAAATAGATGAGTCCTTAAATAGGATTAAGGTGCACACCTCTGATATGTTCAATAATAGTGTATTAGCAACTTATCCTAAGGTTCTTAGCTCTAAAGAAGATAAGAATTATAATGTTGAATAGTTCATAATGGGGCATCATGTGCTTTCCCAATCAAACCCTACATCGCAGGCACCCTAGAAAGGAACTCAATCCTCTCCCAATGATGTCATTTCAACCTTAGTAGGGAGGATTAGAGAACTAGAGAGTTCCCAACCATCACAACTAACTCATGTAGTAGGGCAGAACATGGGATATCTAGTTGATAACAAAGGATACATCCCTACTAATGAACAACCAGTGCAACATCCTGTTCAACAAGGTTATCTGATTCAAATGAATCTAGTTGACCTTCTCACAGATCTGACACACTAGGGATGGGTCCTCATCCTTCTCAAACTTATCCTACACAATCGCTAGTGGAAGTGCATTCATGAATGACACTCGATAAAGAAATGTGATTCTCCCCGGTTTTACGCCCACTAGTCCATATCCTGGTATCATCCCACCTTACATGCACATGTATTCAAAAACCCCAGATGGACCCATATGTCATTCACGCTCCCTACATATCATATCAAGGGACTCCATATGTTCCCGTTAATGCTTATAATGCAGCTTATTTAGATCCTCCTCCTCCACCTTCTCATCAAGGGTATTTAATGGTGGAATCATATGCAATGGGTACTTACACTGATTTTTAAAGGAACCCCTTGACTTCACTATACGTGGTGCCATGCTTCCATGCCCATTCCCTGAACTTCCTAAATTTAAGGGAAAAGGAGACCCGAAGTCTCAAATCAAGACCTACGTTACTACTATTATTGAATTACTTCCTCGGGATGTTGTGATGGCTAGTATATTTCCAAATAATCTCAAAGTAATTACACTAGATTAGTATTACCATATTCGAAAGCTTTTATACATTCCATTTAAAAAGCTTGTTTCTAAATTCATCAAAGCATTTGACATCAACAAGTTGTTGTGTACAAGGATTATGGAGTTTTTACATATTAGACAGGAGAGAAAATGAATCTATTTCCCATTTCATGAAGAGAAGGAACCAATTTCTATATTCCTCTAAATGTGTACCCAATATGGACCAGATGGAACTTTGTGATCTTTTCCTTCACTCACTCAATTGAGAGACTAGGAGAGAGTCCAAAAGTTTCCTTTCCTCAATTACGCATAAGTATTGGAAGGTGCACTTTGGATTGACCAAACCGCTATTGATAGTGGGCATAATATATATGGTCCCAATGGGAAATTGGTATCCCAAAATCAAAATAATACAAATTATCAAAAAAATGGTGCCAACAATCAAGGACCTAAGGGTGTGAATCAAAATCATGGTAGTATCATGAATATTTCTATTGATCTAGCCAAGAAAACTTTTTTGCAAAAACAAGAAAACTAACAATAATAACAACATGGGAAATCAAAGAGGCCCTAACACTATCTCCTCCATTGATAAATTATATATAAACCATGCCTCTCAAAATAAAAATCAAACCCAAGGCCCAAATCAATACCAAAATTCTTGCCAAGGGGAAACAAATCATGGTTCTAACAATCAATTTCAAAACTATAATTGAGGTTATAATCAACAACAACAACAAAAAGATTATCAAAGGCCAAAATATTATGAACCTAACCTATACTTTGGTTTCCATAAAATTGGAGGTCATGATGATAGGACTTTCCACAATTGCAATAAGTTTCTACAAATATTTCCCAAAACCAATGGCATCTCTTTATAGATGTGTTCCTAACAAATCTTGAAATGAACCAGCAAAGTCTAGTCATATCGGATCTGTCATACCTCAAAATAAGAACCCTAAAAATCCTAATGAAAAATTTAATTCTCATAATATAAACAAGGGTGTTCATATCGAAACAATGATCATGACGCCTCCACTTCGATAACTCTCGGGTTACTCCTAACCTTGGCTCAAACAATATCACAAAAATTCAGGATTAGTTGAGCTAGAGGTTGAGCCAAAAAAATGCAACAACTTAAATGAAGTAGTATGTTTTAAAACCCCTACCTATTCTTTCCTTCCCAGGATGATGTTCCTATAATATAAAAACTAGTAGGATCCTCTAATTTAATAACGGATTTGAACAAGACATCTTCTCACTTTTTCATTTCTATATTTTCTTAATAATTAACTTGCGCATCATTTTACGTTGCTCTATGCACTAGGTCTTGATCATCTAATCCATATTACACCTCCTTCAAGTGCTCAAATAAATGATATTGCCTTTCAAATACATCCTATTGGATAGAGTGCTAGGGATATTGGGTTTATTTTCGATATAAACAAGATGCCATCTAACACGATATTTCCTAAATAGGTGATCCTACCTTATTTTTACAAGTCAAGGTTTAGAACTATTGCATTAAGAGAACCATGATTGATGATAGGGTTGTTGTAAATGTGGTTCCCTTCTCTTTCTTTTATAATTTGTGATATGTAGAGACAAATTATTCATCTACAATAAACACATTATGATGGTACAAAATTATTAAAGTTACCTTAATTAGAACCATATTTCTTCCAAATCACGCTTGGGACAAAAACCATCTTGATGTAGTTTTACATTATTGATAAGGAAAAAATTTATAACATTATCCTTGGGAGACCCTAGATTCATTAAATGAAATCTATCCCTTCTACCTTGTTCCATGAAATTAGATTCCTCCATTTAGGAAAAGGATTTATCACCCAAGGGGATCCTAGGCCCTTTATGTGCACTTAGATAACCTCAAGAAGAATAGGGGGTCCATTTAGAGTATGAGCTCCCTGGATAACTAATTGAAGAAACCACCTCCATCGATAGTAGTAGTCACAACCACCCTGAACATTCTGAAGGTTGAATACATTGACTCAAAAACATTTGAGGTGGAAAAAATGGATAAGGGTAAATCAATATATGTGGAAACCATGTCCACTAAAACCATAGCAGAAATCATCAAACTCCTAGAGAGTGATGATCCAATTTTCCTCACATTTGAACTAAACGGGATTTGTAGTCTTCTCTGTTTAGCATATCTTCCTACCAATGACCCATGTATAGGTGTAAACATGATAGAATTAGCAAAGGAAGAGGAAAATTTTGAGATTAAAATGATTCATATCAAAACCATCTATGAGGATCGTTCTTCTAAACCCTAGTCTCAACCCAAGTGCATCCAAAACTAACTTTTTCACATCTATGGGGAAAGGCCCCATTATTCAGCAAGGGTAATAAGTAAACACAATGCTCTATAGAGGAAACAAGGTTGAGAAACATAGTCATGCTCACCCACACACCATGTCTCAAGAATAGGAAAAAGAGGTTCACAAATGCCTCTTTTAGACAAATGAGTTTAATGATGGGACATATATGCTTCCGAGAAAGGGTTGTATGCTTAAACTTGGAATGGTAGGCCCTTATCAAGAGGGTGGAAATTTTGAGGATCGTGGTTCTCCACTGTAATTTTAGAGGTGAAGAATTTTATGTTCATGAGCTTTCTTCACCTTATTAATTTCATCCTCTAGTATCACTTGCATTTCCACATGTATATTACTACATATGCATTGCATTCTCATCTTCAAGATCATTTTGTAAAGTTTGTAATCAAGGGACTTATTCTTACAACAATTCCTAAAAACTTCTAAAAATATTGGCAAAAATTCAAATCATATCTCTTCAAATTTTCATAATATCATCAATCATTTCTAAATCATTTCATCAATTCAAACAAGATAAGACAAAGCTTTGACAGTAACCATACCAAGGCCTGTATACTTGGTTCTACTCATATTTTTATTCTAGATTAGGTGTATTTTCCTATAGTCTGTTCTAGAAGCTTTATGGTGTCACATCTATCCCATATACACCTCTTTGGAAATAAGAACATTCTAAACATTTTACCTAGATATATATGTCAAATGAAAATCAACAAAAAAATTTATTTACACACTTCTTTGCCCCAAAAAAACTTCAATGTTCAGCCCACAACTTTTACTAGTAGCATGGGGTTGGGAAATGAGAGACGTTCCCTTACTCGCATATGCCTTGTCCTTGGTGATGAGCCCATACTTCCTACCAATAGTATGGGGAAAGGTGTAGGGGTCTCTTAAAAAATTTATAAAATTTAAAGCATCTCATTCAATAAAAGATGCTATAAAATCATAAATCCAAAAGAAAGTGAGTTAGATGTCCAAATTCTAAGAGGGTTTAAAACCTTAAACAATATTTTGGCAACCCAGATTTGCCATCTATGGATCTAATTCTAGATAAAATATAAAGCAATTCATATTTTAAACTATGTAGCAAACTTGATTTGAATGAGGTTGTAGGTTCTCAATTTGGTTTTTCTCAAATCCTAGTTTTTCTCTCATTATTACCATTCAACAATTTGGAATAATTTGTGTCCCATTTGGCTCTTGGTGTTGAGCCCTTGCATCTTACTAGTTACATGGGGTTAGGAGTGGGGAAAGTTCATTCTATTATCATATCACTTTTCATCACGTTTTTAAAAACAATAATAAGTATCAAAAATAACTTAGAGAAACTAAATTTCAGCATTACAATGTGTTTGCATAATTGTCATATATCATCATTATGAAAACAACAAAATGAAAATCATTCTATTAGCATTCAACATCCATTGCATACATTTTGAAAAGAATACAAAATCATAAATTCTAACAATCTAGAGTACACACATGAATCAAACCATAAATGGAAGTCAACTCTATGCAGGAATAGTCAAACCAAAAATAGGTATCTATATATATTAGAATAAATCAAGCTTTTGTACAATTCCATCACATGCTAGACATGGTCAAAAACTCCCAATGAGCCTAAAAATACAAAACAAATTCATATAAAGTGCCTCACAAAATAATAACAAAGTAATAATGGCTCAATATCCTATCATTAGTTATGGGTCCTTGAGAAGGCACATGCCTAGGGCTCTTTCTCGCTCTAACAATGTGAATGCACCGAGTGGTGTGAGTTCCTATGAGTATGAACACTAGCCATAGTGTCACTACAGATCCTCCTCAACATTGCTCTCTCTCTCTCTCTCTCGGCTGCCTCGTAGCCACTAACCTTAGTCTTAAAATCTATAATCATCTTTGTGGGATTCTATAGAGGAGAGAAAACATCAGTGTGGTGGCCAGCCTATAAATGATACCTCACATCCTCCAATAACTATACTTTGATCTTACCTATGAGAAGTAGTTTGGTGTCTATGCCAACTTGAAAAATAAGGTCTCGCCACTCCCGAGTGTTCACTACAAAAATAACAAATAAGGACGAGTTATAAATCATAAAATAAAAACAAATATATGTGTAGAAATTAACATTTCTATCTAACAAGATGAGAAAAGGGTATCTACATACTCAGATCTCTGGTAACCCATGCATGGTCCACTAGCATGGCTAGTAAAGTTGCTGATGGTGCCCATGGTGCCTCTCCTCTGTCCCAAGGCAATATGATGTCCTAGAATGAACTCCTTATCTCCTCCCTCATCTTGGTGAGGTGGATCCTTAGAGACTAAAGTATCCATCCCGCATCTTCCTCCTCTCGGCTCTTCTCTAGATACCTCCTAAGTATCATGCAACTTAGGGTCACTCTCCTCCTCCTACATCTAGGCTACCTCACCAAGATCAATACAAAACTCCTCATCATCCGACCCATCACCGGTTTCCTCTCCCAGCTCATCCCTTGTCTCCTCTCAAGTCTCGTCACTTGTCTCCTCCTCAGAATTGAAACCTATATCTATGGGCACCTCCTCCTCCCCATTGTGAGTGGTTTTTGCCTCGATTTGAATAAAAAGGTACATATGTGGCAACAACTACATGTCGGTATGAACAACATGTCTAACTACAATAGGCACAAACTGAGTCACTATGGTATAACTAGAATCTCTTCTAGGTCCCTTTCGAGCCTCCTTGACACTCAAGTATATAGTTTTCATAGGGATAAACATATCACCATACGTAAGAAGAAAATGCTAAGGAAATAAGTCAAATGGATGAGTCTCCACCTTCATTTTCATATCTACTAACTGGATATTAGTGGCACAAGTTGTCACTTTGTGATCCCATCTTGTCCCCACACTCTAGCCATATCCTACTAAGGAGTAATAAAAAGGTCTACACTAGTCAATGAATCTATTGGTTGATGCATCCCTATAAAAATGACATCCCTCTCCATCTAGTGGCCTCAAGGCCCCTAGATCCTATACTAGTACTCCTTATGGTAGTGGATAATGCGCTCATAATCCCAACTCATGACAAGTGTGGGGTGACCGAGAAACTAACCATGTAAGTGAACCACCTAGTATAACTCATGTTATGTAGTCCTAAGGATATCTAAAACCCTAGGCATAGGTATGACCATGTTCCTCTATCTCGAGTAATGATGGGAGCCCAAAAATATAGTAAAATATCATCCCCTTGTCCCCTATCAACTACAGAGAAAAATACTCATGATGGCCTTGTGGATAGCGGGGATAGGAGCATTAGCAATAGATCAGACCTTCATACTCTATTTAGAGCCTACTTAAACCATGAAATTTCCCATATAACTCGCCCAGAAAATCCTTGTAGCTCTAGATCTTGTTGTCTCAAAAGTCAATCTCCTCCTAAGAATCGGAACTCCAAGTATCTCGATACACGTCCTCTAATGTGATAGTCCATTCACCCCTAGCACTTAGAAGTAAGAAATTATTCTGGTTAGAATCCTAATAAGAAAACAATTCACATAGTATATTCCTAGCAGGAGTAACATGGGGCACCCATAAAATCCTCCATATGCCCACTCTCTACAATCTATCAATCTCATCCTAAGTAATACATTCAAGGATCTCCGAGAGCTAGTCACACTCCCACTCACGACTCTAATAGATGTACTCTACCTTCTTCTGCATCCACCAAAACAACAAAAAGAGAAAGTCAGTGAAATTTTCAATAGGGAAGCTCATCAAAAACATTATAAAACACTAAAAATAAAAAAAATTAGACTTAGTACAAGTACTTTTGCATTCTGTTCAAACTTACCACCCTATGCAAAGTGGTAGTTTTGTGACCACCACCTTGCTAGGATGGTGGTTCTGTAACCACCGCCCGCCAAGGAAGTGATCCTCGTAACCGCCACCATGCTCAAAGAGGTGGTCCTAAATAGTTTCTCTGTATGGTTATATTACCCTAAAAATATCATTAAAAAATAAAAAATGACGATTTTGGGTGAAATAAAAGGCTTCCCTATGGGTGCCCCCTAGAGGCTATTTTAAAAGAGAAATTTCAAAAATGACTCCTCCTAGACAAATATTTTTAACATTTTATATTTTAGGTTTCAAAATAAATAAGTGAGAAAAACTAACCTTAGACCACACGGCTCGATATCTTGCTCGTGGAGGCATGATCATGATCTCTTAACAATCATTGTGACTATGCTCTTATCAAAAATTGTCACCGTGGGTCAAGAGCTCAAAAATCACCAAATCAAATATGCACAAATGAATTGAAAAATGAGTTTATATATATATATATATATATATATATATATATATATATATATATATATATATATATATATATATATATATATATATATTTTTTAACCTCATTTTTAGTGTATGTGTTCATAGGGATGGAGCGTTGGTGGAGGTATATCTCTATATCCCCACAAAAATGATAATTCCTCTTGTTGTTTTAATTTAGCGTTTATTTTTTGATATTTTTTCTATCTGAACTTGAGTCTTCTTTTTATTTTATAGGTAGTGGGATCTTGGAAAGTGATACTTTAGCACACGAGTGTGTAAATTATAGATTTTACTCCCCATCTCAGAACACCATACTCGGACTCTCTGTTTTAAGCCTCTTCATGGCTAAGACGCTTCTTCGAGGGGGAAATATGTACGCACCCAAAATTTCACATGCTACATTTTCAGAGAATGGTTACAAAAGGTCCCCAATGATGGTTCATGCCCTTTAAAAAAGTGTTCAAGTTCCTAAACATGTTCTTAGTATATATTTGTATCTTAGATATCCCTACTTAGCCTTTGCATGCTTTCTTCTAGCTTCCCACTTCTTTTTATGCATGTTTTGACCTTTAGTGTCAAAATGGTCACGTTTCTGGTGGAAATTTTGTAACCGCCACCCAAGTAGGGTGCTGATTTTATAACCACTAACCTAATCAAGGCAATGGTTCTGCTTTTTTCACCCTACGTAGGGTGGCGGTTCTACGTGATTTTTCTAGAAACCTTAATATGTAAATTACACATGTGTGATTTTAGTTAACTTCACTTTCAAGGTGCATTTGTGAACCAAATTAGCTAAATTTAGGCTTGATTTCATGGTATTCACTCCCTCTTCTATTTTTAAATGGAATTAATTAGTTTGAATAGACCTTTATCAAATGATGTCACATCCTAAGGTTGATTCATGTGTGAGTGCATAGCCTAGTCAATTTCTTATATAACCAATGTTTGTATTTAAGAAAATGGTGGAGAAATTTTGAGTATTCTTGTTAATCCAAAGTTGTTGCCTTTCTTACTAGAAATTTCCCAAGCCAATTTTAGTTCAATTATGATTTCAATCTTCCACCTACATTATTTCCCAGCTTTTTAATTTAAGTTACTACTACTTCACTTTTCTTCTTGTGTTGTTGCTGCATTCCCACTTGTTGGAATCATGTGGCAAAAAAATAAAAAGGATAAACTGAGGGGATGAATATTCACACAACCAAATTTTCCATTGTTCTTTCATACCAAGGTTTAAAATGTTATTTGTTTGCTTCATTTATTTAAATTGTTGTTTCTGAACCATATTCATTCAAATAATTCATATCCAATAGAGTAAAAATATGTTCTCTTTCGTTTGCAAGTTAGTTAATTTTAAAAGGGTTTACATATTTCATAGAAGCTCCCCATAATGGATCTTCTTCGTCCTATCCCTATGGATTTGAAGGAGGAAATATTTGTAGGAATTTTCTACATATCATAGATTATTTAGAAACGTTCTTGTTTTATGTTAGAATTATTTAGAATACACTCAAGATAGGTGAATAACCACACTTTGGGTTATTTTTATTGTTTAGTTTTAGTGCTGAAGTAGATATGATTATTTAGAATAAGATAAAATTGTTGTTTAGAGATTGTAATATTTCAGTTTTGTGATTCGTTTAGATATGTTTCCTTTAGTATTAGCTTAGATTGTTAATTTCATTTAGTTTACATCAACACTTCAAACTAGTTTAACACTTGGATCCAACTAGGAAAATATTCCATAGGGAATTTACGCTACCCATTTATAGCTCAGTAAATGTCCCTTTTTCTAATTTTTCTACTAGGAAATCACACTACGATATCTTAGTCACTCGATTCTCTTATAGCCGGTTGTCTATACATTCAACACCGACTATCCCAACATGACCTCGGGAGGTCGGGTACGAAATGAGGTCACATGTTGATTTTATTTTTTATAGTCTCCACTTGATGCAATTAATGTCATGAAATCTCCTCTAATTCCTTTATATCCTCTATTTGTGGAAAATTGGGCCACTAGTCCACATTCCCTATGTAGGGCTCCCATATGAACTTGTTTGGATGTACGTATAATAGCAAATCAATATATATAAATTTATCTCACTTTCATCACTTGTTCCCATTAGAGTACTCTTGGGGCTTCTATAGCTATTACTAAGGGCATCCCTATGGGCATATATATGGGAAATAATTCATATATCAAAGTTGTCATAACATCACGAGATCTATGCTACTCTATGACCTCCACACACACCATGTATAAATCATGCACTTTGGTTACACCCATATAGTGGTCACCCAACTTAATGAAACATCCTATTTAGTCACGTCTTCATATAACCACGAAAAATGATAGAATAGTCCCATCTTCCTTGTGACACAATATGCATGTCATGGTAATTCCCATCACCATCTTCCTGGATAGCCGAATTTGTGCAAATATATACTGTAATGTATCTAATGGTAGGCATACCCTCATCATTTTTCTCACTTTGCCTATAGCCCATACGGCCAAATCCCTCCTCTCTGCAACATCCATGGTGAGATCGCAATACATGCGAGCTCTCTTTATGGTAAATCCCATATAACGTGCACATTATGAAGTATCATAGTCATCTCCACTATTTTGTCTTCCTACCACTGAAATGTGTTGGCACTAAACTCCCATTATGCCAAAAATATCTATAGAAAATATAGGCTCAACACTATCATGGGCATATACATATTTCCTCCAAATCCCCATCTTTATAGATGTGTTACCTCTACATTTGTCAATTTCACCATCATATCATTAGTACACGTTATATCAACCAGCTTGCCATAGGTGAATCTTACTATCCTTCTACAATCACAAATAAATAAAATCAAGACATCTAAGCC
The DNA here is from genome assembly GCA_018340775.1 of Taxus wallichiana var. yunnanensis. NCBI lineage: Eukaryota > Viridiplantae > Streptophyta > Pinopsida > Cupressales > Taxaceae > Taxus > Taxus wallichiana. The sequence goes on from CM031242.1 coordinate 247,823,880, forward strand.
ATCACAAATTAACAATATTAAAAATCATAAAAAGTCACATGTTTCCTAAATATTTCGATGTAATGACCCTCGGCATAATCCATCAGCCTGTAAATTTTTACATGATCCCGATGCCATTGGTCATGTTGTGTCAAGGGAACCGATGGTGTATAATAATGTACAACCATGGATTTAAAAATTTAAAGTAAAAATATACAAAAGGAGAAATCTAAAATTAAATCCCTCCCAAACCCACTTGCATTTTATCGTACCCTTCCTAATGATGTAAGTTTGATTTAAAATTATGCCCTATTACCTTCACATTTCAAAAGTACCAAATTGTTCCTACTTTTTCTAATAAAAATAAATTCATCAAATCTCCTTGGTAGAGCTCCTCCACGTGCTAATCCTTGTTGATCTCTTCATCCTCATACTCATGTCATCTCATCATATTAATATCCAAATTTGGAATTCGTGAGCTCATTTTTATTAATTTTTAAATTATTAATAAGTAGATAAAATAAAAATCCTAAATACTAAAATTTCTATTCAATTTCTCAAATGATGCTTCTCAATATTTAAATACTCATCATTTTAACTCCCGATCTCCAAAAAATATGTTGTCAGTTGTATTTGAATTGTGATCTTATCTCATTCATTTTGAAGTATTACATGCCTTATTCCACTCTTTGGCCAAAAATCACGTTTGTCAACCCTACATCTCAAATTTTGGACATCACAAAATCCTTCCCATGGGCCCCTAACTAGGTGATTTATGTCTTATTTTACTTATGATCCACTAGTTTTTCCTTTCATTTATGGTTCTTTAGGGTTCTAGTAGAATGGTTTATAACCATATGTGGTAGGATGACTGACACTATCAGGTATGAATTGCTAATTATATTTCATTTCAGCTAGTCCTTTCCTTATTTTTAACATTTACTTTCAGTTTCAATGTTATGCATTATTCTTTCCACTGACTACCCCATGTTTCTCTATTATGACAGGTGTTAGTCAATAGTTGTGACATATGTATACACCTATTTTATTGTGTTTTCTATTTTTTTGTTATTTGTATGCATGAATTAGTTAGCAATGTAAATAAAATTTAAACTAACACCTAGTAGCTTCAATACAATGCTAAACTAAACCTATGCATCATCATGCTAAGAGCTTAAACAAAGCTAACCTATCAACATTTCTACATTAAACATGAAATGAACATTTCCAACTAACATACTAAAAAAATTAACTTCAATCTCTTATTGAATGCTAAAATAAGATGAGATTGAACCTATGTAGATCTCTAGCAATCAAAGAGTTGATTATGTGCTTGAAATCCCAAGGTTTCTAAGAATGGATTCTTGTCAAATCATGGCTACAAGACCATTTGACATATCTCCATATGACTTCAAAAATTGGGTGAATGAATACAAGAAATGGAGAAGGCAAGCTCTTCTAATGAAATAATTCTCAAAGATGATAAATGGCTATAGTGTATGCTCTATGCTCATTTAGGAATGTAGGTGTAAATAGAAAGATAGGAGGAGGGATCCTTAAATTTCCCAATGGATAGAATAATATCTACATCCCTCTTCATGTGGGATAAATAGAGAGGCTGGTTTAGTTGTGGATAAAGGAGGTTTAGAAAGGGTTGAGTCAACCTTAGGAGAGTTTAGTTTGTCCTTTACTTGACCCATGGGGTTTGAGGGGCTTTATTAATTAACCAAAGTGATAAATTAATACGTGTGTAATAAAGCAGGTTTTTAGAGGAATAATTAGCATGATTTAGACTATGAGAGGGATTTAATCAAATAAGTAATTATTTATTGATTAAATAGAAGAGAGAATTAATTAATTAGAAGTAATTAATTAATGTAGATAGAAAGGGGAGCTTAATTAATTAGAAATAATTAATTAATCTAGTTAGAAAGGGAAGCTGATTAACGGAATGTCATTAATTGGTGTCATTTTTGGAGAGAAGGGTTAACTAACTAGCACAATTTAGCTAATTAACAATGATAGAAGAGGAAGTGTGCTATATTTATGATATGTTGTCAATTTGTGGGAAAAGGGTATAATTAGTGTAATTTAAGTATTTAAATTTCTCAAGCTAAATTATAGGTGTCTACATTTTCCTCTTTGGGGTGGCATAAGTGATGCCACTTCAAAGATAGTACAAAGATAAATTCTAAAAGCATAGAAGAAAAATTAGTAGAATTGAGAGATGCCCCCTCGAGCGTCGATGGGGTGATGACAGAAGGTGATTGACAATCGAAAAATTTGAGAGAAAGGAAATAGAAGATTGGGTATGGGCAAGATTCCCAAGTGAATAAGAATAATAGTGTTGATAGGAGAATGATGTAGAGGAAAAATAGAGATGCAAAGAGCAAGCTTTCATCTAGTGTATTGAAACAACTTTATTGTCATCATATTGCTAAATATCTACGTCATCAGTCCTTATTAAAAATATAAGCATACGACAAAATTTTGATGACATGAAAAGCTATACTATGAATATTTGTCCATTGCTAAAACACCCACTCAAAGCAACATACAAAAATAAATGCAATATGAGAAGGAAACAAGCTCATTTAACAGGGAAAACAAGTAAAAACACACATATTCCAACCAAAAACGGTCAAGACGGTTGTACAAATTTTTTGTTATTAAGCTAAATATCCCCAAATGTTCATGATTAACAAAAAGGGTTAAAAATGATTCCCTGAGAAATGATACACACAAGGAAAGATGATGGATGACACCGGGTCCAATGAGAAAGCTTAGTGCACTACAAAATAGTACCATGCAACTATATGTGCCCCAGAGTACTAATGAAGCAAGCAGCTAGCTTTATAAATGGTTGTAAATCTGATGATCTATGAGTCATTTGATCTGTGAAGATGTGAAATTTCTAGCAAGATATGGAAAGAATACCATGTGCAAGACACAAGTTTCAACCACTATGAGCTGGTTTACCTAGTTTTGTGAGTTTTACAATTTTTAGGATTTTGTTGGAGATTTTTTTATGGATTTTGGAAGGGTATATATATTTGTTTTTTTACTTATTTTTGGATGGGTTAGATGCGTAGAAGAAAGTAGAAGAAGTAGAAAGAATCTCCCAGATGTAAAATAAATGCCCCAGGGAGAAGAAAGAAGTAGCAGGCGACAAATAATGCCCCAACATAATAGAAAAATTAATAAAATAATTATTTGATGGAGTGTGTAGAAGAAAGGATATCACCTAGGAGAAATAAAATTTTCCTAGTGAGAAGAAAAGGGTACCAGATGGAAAATAATTCCTCACCATGATGGAAAAGTTTAAGCAATAACCACACCAAAACAAGCTTCTAGGCATCACGGCCGGTGAAAATGGTTTAATATACCCCACTAAGGGGGTCAATCATCATGACCAATTAATTTGTTACCGACCACTACCAAAATTTTACCACAAGACCCTTGATAGTGACAAGGATGATGGTGAGAGGACGAGCCCGTAGGAGACGTACTCCACTAAGTTCGAGTACGCCCGACACGTAGATGATGGATTCTTTGTGAGTAGATTGACCTACTTCATCAATTTTGTAATCAATGTCATAATTAATGCTTTAATAGTTAGGCTAGAGGTAGGGTATAGTGCAGGCGTGCATGCGCATGGGTGTAGGTGACCCTTTGGTGGTGCAGGTACCCTTGAGGTGCATGTATGTATACGCCCAAAAAGGTGTATGAATGTCTACGAACACACACATAGCACACACACGCACCCGAAGAAAGAAAAATATGGCGCAAGTGACCTGAGGTGGATGTACGACACATACATGCCAAAAAGGGGGCACACATGCCACAAGGTGTGCACATGCCCAAAATGGCACGCAAGAACCTAAAAGAGATGAATATGAGGGAAAAATGCCAAAAATGACACTTAGAAGAAAAAAAAATTAGCAGAGGATAGAAGAATAATAGAAGAACTTAGAAGAAATTTTTAGTGTCTAACACATGTCATGTTTTACATGAAAATTACTAGAATTACATATGCGAGAGAGACACACTCGCATAGATGAGATGGAGAGGAGTATGTGCTAACGTGACCATCATGCGATGAAAATATTATTGGAGGCGGTTAGCCGAGGCTATGTAGTGTGGATGCCTTCTATTACCTTAGACCATGGCCTATTGACCACTTTGATTGAGTGGTGGCACAGTAAGAGCCAATGTTTCAGCTCCCCACAAGAGAGATGACCATCACACTGGAGGACATGTGGAAAATTTTACATGTTCCTATCATAGGATTGATGATTGAGTATACAAGTGATTTTGTTTATATTAATCCAAGGATAAGTGAATTATTTAGCTACAAGGAGATACCCCACGAGGGTATGATAGTGTCCTTTCATGATTGCATAGCTGATCTAACTCTTCACCAAGGACCACTTTACTTGATGGCTCTTATCAGTGGGTTCTTACTCACTGATAAGACAAGGACATCATTTCTGATGGGGTTGATTACATTAGTACATGGGGTGTTTAGTGGAAAGCAATATTGTTGGCGTTAGTGCATACCGACACACTTATACCGAGATTTGCACCTGATCACTATCCATCGAAGATGGTGGGGCCAACATCTTTACTACAAATCTAGTCCTGGGACCATATAGTGATCGAGAGCCAGAGGAGCCAAAATTCATGGCATGGGTCTCCGTGGGGGATGATGTATGAGGGCACTTAGGCAGAATTTACTACTACCATTAAGAGTTTGATGAGTGATGGATAGAGACATCATATTGAGGTCCCGCCAACACATACAAAGGCCCAAGGATGGAGTGGATCTTAGCATCTATGTGGTATAGGACTTTGTTCTTCGAATCCACACACTATATTACTGAGATATATAGGGTAGAATGATGTCAGCCGACAATGGGTGGTATGCTCATCGGGATGTAGAGAGGTAGACCATGGGGCCATGCATATAGGTAACTTGAGCTAGGGCTAGCTTTTTATAGGTGGTACCGCATGTTTGGGACCCTGCCCGATAGGTTAGAGACCCAGGCACCACACCAGATTACATGGCCTATTGTGTGATATTTTTCCTTGATGCTTGACTATATCGATGAGGCATGGGAAGAAGATATTGGAGAATCACCCATGGTCTCATAAAGTAGTGACGAGGGTGTGGCTATGGGTCCCGTTGATGATCCTTTTGATGGGAAGTGACATGATGGGAAGGGTCTAGTATAGAATCCTAGATAGAGGCAACAGTGCCCAAGTAGGGATAGACACAGGGTGAGGCACATGCACAAAGTCATGCATAGGGTCCAAGGCCGAGATTATGGAATCAAGGAAATGTACAGGGCCGGTATAGGGATAGGATTCAATAATGCCTCCGAGGTTATCCTAATCTCGGGGGTAGAGATGTCGAGGCACATCTAGCTAACTTACGGAAACATGTACGGAAGATAGAAATGAAGAGAGATAAAGGCCGATCTCATATTCTATCCATGATAATAGAGCGGGCCCAGGCCATCCAAGGGGGAGATGATTCCTTACATTTCTAGTAGATACACCATATGTCCATGTAGATGGCTTAGATGATGAGCCGCATAAAGTAGGTCTAGACCTAGTTACAACCAATGATAGCCAAGAGATATCAGTGTTTCACCTGATTCTAGAGCGTTTCTTTGAATGTTGATGAAACAAATAAGGGTAATGGGTTAGGAGGAATACCTATTAAAATGTTGGTTATAGGTTGTTACTTATGTATGAATTTTGAATCCACAGCTGATCGTGAGATCTTCCTTTTTGCTTGGAGGAACTACTTGAAATGGAACACAAGACCACCAAATAAAATTTAAACAATATATGCAGTGGACTTCCTAGTGTGTGCTAGATTCGGGAAGTGTGATACTTCCTAGATGGATGTCAATCCACTGTTTAAAGAAAATTAATGTGAGAAATAAAGGAAATCCTACTGTATTTAAAATGATTTAGGTATCTCATTTGCCTATAATAAGAAAATTCGTCACAACAAAGTGCTAGGCTATGACCGAATCTGAAGGTCAATGTCTTGATTAGGGTACTGATACTGGTCAGGGTGAGATTTTGGGTAGTTTTGGGTATTTGGTGGAATTTTAGGAGCTTTGTTCTTGGTTTCTGGTAAAAGACACAGAGACTAACGTTGGTTTGGTATGACCAATATCGGTTTAGGCTAATCGGCGATGGTTATTGGTAATCGCGTCGGTATGGTCGAGGTACAAGAAACTCAATAAAACTTGGTTGGGTGATAGATCTAAGGTTAGATGAAGATGGAAGGGCAATGGAAAGATTCGTATGGATCTGAGGTATGCACAGGAATGATTAAGGTCTAGGTATGGGAAATGTAAGGGTGTGGATAAAAAGATGGTCAAGTTTTCATGGAGGTAAATGATGGGGGGATGGAAATGAGAGTAGAAACTAGTAACAGATGTAAAAGGATCTACCAAATGATAAATGGATAAGTGTTGGTTAACAAAACTTACTATTTGTATGAGCTTGATGCCTGGTTGGTAATGGTGGGTGATCAAATGGAATGAACTTGATGTAGTGCTGGCACTTCCCCGGATGCTCCCATGAAGGAAGATGGCTGTGTGATTGCTTCAGGTATTGGCTATGGATGCTTTGATGTGTATACTAACATTGGTTCTGCTTGCATACAACTTTGGTTTCGTCACTTGTTCTCAAAATATGTGATTATCTCTCAGAAATGTGCCAACCTCAAAATAAGGTTGTTTTGGGGGTTAAATGGTAACCAACGGTGGTTCCAACTTAACCGGCGGTGGTTTAGGGTAACCGGTGTCGATGAGGGTGGGATTTTCTAGGTTTATTAAACTAGGCAGATCCCCTTGATTTTATGGGATCTTGTTTCATTTCCTCCGTAGATTAGCATGGAAGCTTCCTTCTAATGGGTGGGAATGTGGTTAGAGGGAATGTAGGCATTGATTTTTAGGGTATGGGTAGGTCTTAGTTAGTTATGACAACTTACTAAGAATAGGTCTTAGGGTGAGGTGGCTAGATGAGGTGTCTAGGTAAGGTTGATATGTGGGCATCATCCCAATTAAGGTACTTAAATAATAAATATTGTGAGGATAATGAATTAATTTAATTTAAATATTTAAATTAATATTATAGTGGGGTGAAAGGGGCCATGGCTAAGTGGATGTGTTTAAGGTATTTATTTAATAGAGGACCAAAGGGGAGTGTGACCTAATTTTAGTGTCTACAATCGGCTTCGTGTAAAGCAAGTTATGGGTTAGGTCGAGGTTGCATGACTATTAGTAGAGGTAGAGTCCTTTATATGCACAAATGAGACAACAATGATAACCCACACTCAGCGATACTTGGATAAAATAAAGGACGGAGCCTCCTATTATCGATCACTTTATTATGTGGTAGTTCCAATTGGTCAGCAGGCACCTACTTATATCCAATAGTTGAGTATATCGACGAGATTAGAGAGGACACATACATTAGTAGAGAAGCCACAAGGGAAGCCTATAGGACTATGTGGGACATAGGTTATAGGTCCTCCTCCATTGCATAAAATAGCTAGTCCCTTTGAGGGTGGTAGTCATCCCGACTCTCATTGTATTCTTTGATTGTACTTGTATCATGATATACAAACCTCTTATAAAGGTGTTATACTATAAAGATGTATATGATGTGTTGGTACCTAGATTTAATCTCCTTCAAAGGCCAAGTAACATCATGGATTTAACAAGAAACTCATATATAGATAGATGATTATGTATGTCATTTTTTAGCCAGGGAAGTAATCTATCTAACTTTTTAGCACTCAGATTTGAAGAAGTGGGTAGCACTTTAAAAGGATGTGATCTTATCCTAAATATTTTAGGTTGTGCCTTTCAACCAAGGTAAGAGAACATATTTTATAACCTTTGTTATTGAAGAATGCTAGTAAATCCTTCTTTTGCACAAATTTTATAGAGAATACCTTGGGAAAATATGATCAACACACCAAATCTGACTCTCATGAGTTGTCACTTCCAGATTATGGAGATATTTTCAATACAAGGCAAAGGTTACTAAAGACATTAAGAAATCTTGATTGTTCTGCATATTTTTGCAAGTAGATTTTGTTCCTTTGTTGATACATAGGGAAAACAGGGGTAGTTTAGGGTGGATCAATGGTTTTTAAATGATTTTTGTGGGAGATGAAGCAGGATAAAGTTGATTATACCAGATATTTGGAGGGACTTCACAATAATGAACAACTTCACAACAGAAAGCTTCAGAATAGTCAAGATGTTCCTTCAACTAGAAGGTGTGCTTCAATGGAGGCCCAGATCAACACGTTTTCACATAATATTTGAGACTCTAACACGAAGGCTTGAATTGGAAGACTCAATTAAACACTAAAGTTTCTAATTAATCACGCCTAAGGTACACCCGAAGACTTACAGACAATCTTTATCAATAAATGACAATGAATTGATTTTAAATTTTTTTATCTCATCCAAGATGAAGGCTCTTCTTGAAATGAAATTGAAAATACCATTAGAATGTCATAGGGACAATATCCTATGTGATTTCACAAAAATATTAATATAAGATTGCAATAAGAATGAAAGAAACTATTTGTAGACATTCTAAAAAAAAGTAGACACAACATTGCTAGAGATTAGACACAAATTAATTCTAAAATTTCTTAGATTCATTAGTAGGGGAAATCTTCCAGAGTAATATCAGTGCTTGTCAATGGCTATACATTTGTAACCAACTTGACATGACATAAAATATAACATAAAATAAAATAAGAGGTAATCTCGGATTTGGTCTCTCGGGAAGATGACTTTCTCAAATTTTTTCTCAAGAATTCAAACTCTGACCACTTGCAATAGTATTCTCATTGCATTTATACATTTTTCCCACTCAATTTTCCCTCCAAAAGAGAATAATATTCAAGGGACCTTTTCTTGTTACCAATTTGTTTCAGATAATGACATTTAACAAATTCAGATCTGAAATCTGCCATGTGGACCAACTGTGAACTGATCACATTTCTTGGGCCTTTGACTAATGACTAGGATGCCATACCACAATTTTTGGGAGTACTTTTAATCATTCTGATTCTATCATGTGAGAAATCCCCTTTTTAATCATTTTTCAAAGCCTCTGCATAGTTGGACTTTGACAGGTCATCCCTTTTTCTCTCAAGGCAACACCTTTTGCCTCTACACTTTCATCATTTTTTCTCTCCTTTTCCCTTGCAATTTTACTTTGTAAATTTTGGATCTGGATTTTTACATTTTTGTATGATCCTGAGAAAAAAACCACTTCAAAATTTCTTTAAATTTAAAAATTTAGCTCCCAAATTGATTCATTTGAACTTTGCAGACAAAACGACACAAATTTGCCAAAAATTTGATGAAGAATAATGCAAAAATGCATCTCCAAACATCCTAGATCTTTAATGGTGGAAAAATTGAATGAAATGCACAACTACCATTGATCTTGCCTTTCAAATTTTAATCTGAGCCCTCCACATGGCAAAATGTGATTGGAAACAAGCCTGGGAGCACTTTTTGATATTTTATAACTTTTGGAAAAAGTAAAAAAATCATTTTTATTCACCCTCCGCCCTTAGAAAATGGGCTTTACACGTGTCCCAATATGGGTTGCAGAGAAACTATGGCTCAATTCTACTATTTTACCTCATTTTTGAAAACAGGAAAATTTTCCAAATTTTCCCCACACTCCACTCTTTCACTTTCACTTCGATGTGGGTCCTAGCAGACATGTGCTTCATTTTTTTACTTTATATTTATTTTCCAAAAAGGAAAAAGTTCCACATTTTCCCCGTGGGCCCACACCTTTGTTTTTAACTATTCAACATTGGCATTACTTTCCTATTGGGGTCGCGCTTGAACTTACAATTTTATGACAACAAATGATTCGCTATTCATGTCTGCTACAACTTCATCATAATCATCTCCATCATCAATACCCTCGGTGGTAAAGAAATTAACTCGAGATCCCTCAAGTTCTTCTGCCTCATCATCAAATTCCTCCACAAACTCCTCGCAAGCTTCGTTATCCTCATCATCATCCGGCTCTTCAACCTCACAGCCGTTCATCTCAGAACCTTAACAGGAGGTCCTTCAAGTGCTAGTCTTGTTTGAGAAGCAGTAAACGATTCCTGGGCTGGAAATTTCTTCTTGGAACATCTGCATAAGGGGCATGCTGAGCCAATTGTTTCTTTATAGCAATAAGATCATTCGCAAGTTTCTGAACTAATGGATCAGTGTTAGGTCTAGGGGTGGAAGAGGAAGAAGCAGCAGACTTAGATTTGGGAGGGTCTCTTCTCAACTTCCCTGACATGATCAAGTCATCTTCGACACTAACAGCCAGTTCTTGATCTAGAGCTAACGTTGCGAGATTAGCCCTTCTTAGTGCATAACTAACTTTAGGTGATTGGGCATTTAGAAAGAAACATTTTTAAATCCGATCAACAGGTCGAGTGTTTGTTGGAATTTTATTTATCAACCTGTTGAACCGGGCCAAAAATTCTCTCATGGGCTCTTGTGAATCTTTCTTTATCTGAGAGATTTTGGCTAGCAAGGCATAGACATCTTCTGCCAGCTTGAAACGATTCTCGAACTGGGTTCTCATTGTATCCCAGTCGGTTATAGCACCAGCCGGAAGGTGAAAGAACCAATCAGCAGCATTATCTTGTAAAGTCTCCACGAACAGTCTTACGGAGACGTCCTCATGTTCAACTCCCAAAACTCCACATGCAACTATGAAGGCTGAAATATGTTCATCAGGATGTACTTTTCCATCACCTTTGAATTTTGGGAAGTTCTTCCGGTTACCTCTGGGTAACTCATGTAAAGGCTGAGTAAGGGCCAGGGGCCCGACACATTGACCCCATGGTAATGGTGCTGCCATTCTTGGAAATATGGCTTGGAGAGGAATTGTAACACTAGCAAGAATCAAAGCTTGAAGATTAGGGCTAGCTGGCTCTGAAGGAATACCACCCGTAGGGCTTCTTTCTTGAACAGGTGGACTACTCGTCGAACGAGTTCTTCTATTTCTTGTGGAAGGAAGAGGAAAACCCTGCTGCTCCAAAAGCTGAAACTGAGAGTCTTCAATACCAAGGGTCCTTCTCCCTCGAGTAAAACATGGAGTCGCCAGATCAAAAGATGATGAAAAATTACATAACTGGAATGTGATTTTCCCAAATAGTCGCCAAAACTTGGTCATCAAATAGGACTTTTAAGAAGAGCAACAGTCAGGGGAAAAGAAGTCCCTCCTCTTTAATGGGAGAGGTTCCCTTATTCAGAAACGAACTTATTTACAAATATACAAAACATGATTTTATGGTTGAACTTGGATATTACGAAAGTGTTTTCCACAAGGATCATCAGTTACAAAAGGACTGAGGAAAGGGAATACGAGGGTGAGCAGAAGAGCAACATGCAGAATTATAGATAGCAGAATAATCCTTTATGTATGCGAAGTTGCAGTGAATTTAAAACAAGATCGTTTGCATTGGATGAACAAGATGAGATTACCAGACACAAAGTTCTGTAAATAACCTTCTTCAGATTCATTAATCAAGGACACAAAGTTCCTTCTTGGTTGTACAAGATCACTATACTCGCAATATTTGAAAATATGCAATCAGTGAGACTAACGAACTAGAAACAAATGATCTTCACGAAATTAAATGAAAACACAGAGATAACAAAGATTAGATAGACAATGAATGGAAAGCCCTTTTGTATTGATTTCTCTCTGATCTATTTACACTTCCAGAAAATATGCCAAGTTCTTCCTCTTTCGAATGGCGTAGAAAATACCATTATATAGCTTACAAGTCAGTTACTTTTTGTAACCGTTTCTTTAATCAAGAACCGTTAAGGACTGCCAACCGCAATACCTCAACCTATTACAAAGAAAACGGAAAAGAAAGGGAAGAGGAGAAAAGAACAAGGAGAAGAAGACAGTGGCGGTCCCATCGAGAGGGACCTCACCGACTTCGAAACCGCCGCTGTCAGAATCTCTCTAACGCCTCAGCTATGTCCCTGCCACGAGGTCTGACGTGTTGGCCGAAGACTGCGTCCAAAATCCAAGACATTCCTCTATCTCTTTATCAAACTCGACGTTAGTATGATAATCATTATTGGCTTCTTCAATGGCAGACTCGAGCGGCGAAATTTGTTCTTGTTCCTGAAACTTGATCTTCATACCAGTTTGAAAAAACAACATATTCGGGTAGAGCGGGAAAAACTAAGTATGAATGGCTTTTGGTTCGCTAGGGACATGTGAGATGCGAATGCGCGAAACACGCGGCTCGGCCGGTTCGGGTGAAACAGGGAGAAGACGCACAAATGCATTTTGGGACACTCGGGACGAAAATGTGTGAAAGACGCGACTTCGGGTGAATCGGCCGAAAATGGAACAACCTGCACAATTTGATCTGGGACAGTTAGGGCAAAAAGTTCCGAAGTACGCGGTTTGGGTTCTTTTGGTGACGGTTGGAACATGAAAGTGCGAAGGACAGGTGCACTTTTGAAATTGGGACAGTTTGGGAACATGAAAGTGCGAAGGGCGTGATTCGGGCGTTTCGGTGAATCAGGAAAATGTTTCAATAGGTCCTGGAGAAGTTTGGGACATTTGGGACGAAAATGCGCTTGGGCTATTTGGTCACGCGGTTTGGGACAATGGCGTTTCGGGGCCGAAAGTGGAACAAAAGGCCCGTTTGAACTTGGGACATTTGAGACAAAATTTTGAAATTTTTACTTTATTGAGGGGGAATTTTGAGTGGACAACAGCTGGCTCCTTCTGGGGATGACTTGGCATAAATTCAAGGAATGAGGCAAGGCAAGAACTTAGACAAAATCAGGGGAGCAGACCAGTACCTTATCCATTGGGCAACGGAGTCAAAAAGGACACCAATACAGAGGGCAACACACCAAAACAACAAAAGGAAAACACACCAAAAGCAGAGAAGCAAAAACACTGTACAGAATATACAAAGGACTTCCTAGTCACCTAGGACTTGAACAACTTGAGGTACTACCCACTATAAGGAAGTGGGAGGGGAGAACCATCCATGTAATCAAGATAGAAAGAATTCTTACCAGCAAAGTGTCTGATCTTGAAAGGCCCGAGCCAAAGGGAATCAAACTTTCCATGGCTGCCATGAGGTTCATGTCTTTTATCCCATAGCAACACAGTGTCTCCAACTTGGAAATCTCTGAACCTAGCTTTCTTGTCAAACAGGGCCTTTACCTTTTGCTGGTGAATAGATATCCTATCAGCAACCACCAATCTGTCTTCATTCAGCTTGTGCAGGTACATAATTCTCTTATCCAGGGCATCTCTGAAACTAGTATCCTCAATGGCCTTCATTAGGTGTAAGGCTGGCAGTTCCACTGTCACTGGCAATTGAGCCTCAACTCCATACACCACTTGAAAAGGGGACATTCCAATGGCTCTTTTAGGTGTGATCCTGTCTGCCCAAAGAGCATCATAGAGCTTCTTGTGCCAGTTTCGTTGAGACTCATTGACCAACTTCCTTATAATTGTCACCAGATTTTTGTTGGTGGATTCTGCTTGCCCATTTCCCTGGGGGTAATAATCTGAAGAATGAGCCAGTGAGATGCCATACCCATAGCAGAAATCCATTATCTCAGTTGAGGAGAAGTTTGAAGCATTATCTGTTACAATCTTGTTAGGTACACCATACCTTACCAAGATGTTCTCTTTGATGAAGCTGCATACCACTTCAGAAGTGGTGCTCTTGACTGGAATAGCTTCCACCCATTTGGTGAAGTAGTCAGTGGCAGTTAGCACATGAGTGTGACCAGCACTAGAAGCAGGATTAAGTGCACCAATGAAGTCCAAACCCCACTGTTGAAATGGTTCCTCAATCACAACTGGCTTGAGAGGCAACGACGCCAGTTTAGGTCTTCCCACAAAAGTCTGACAAGCCTCACATTTATCCACCCACTTGGATGCATCTCTGAACAAGGAAGGCCAGTAGTATCCTCCACGGAGTATCTTGTGAGCAGTGACCATTGATGAATAGTGCCCTCCACATGCCTGATCATGAAAAGCTGAGAGAAATTTTCTCTGTTGTTCCTTGTCCACACACTTCAAAAATCTCCCATCTAAGCCACGCTTGAACAAAGCATTTTCCCATAATACATATTGCGCTGACCTCAATTTAACAGTCCTCTTTTCCTTGGCAGTTAAATGAGAGGGGCATTCCCCATAGGTGAGAAAATGGGCGATGTCAGCATACCATTCATCGACTGAGCTAAGGAGCGAACAAAAGAGGAATGTCAGCTTTCTCCTCCAGCAACTCATGTTTAGCTCCTTCAGCAATGAGCTCACAAAGACCTTTTCCACGAACCAGCTTGGTCGGTTTGATATCAATGTCGTACTCTTGGACCTTAGCAACCCAGTTCCCTCTCTTGGATCCAAATTCTTGTTGTGTGAGAATCGACTTAACAGTTGTATCTGGAACCAGCACCATGGAGTGAGAGTTGAGGATATAAAAACGAAACTGCTTCACAGCTTTGACCACTGCAAAAGCATGCTTCTCCATCATGGTGTATTTCAACTCGTGATCCTTTAGAATATAGCTCATGAATGCAATTGGGAGTTCATGCTCATTAGAGTCTTCTTGAGTTAAGACAGCAGCCAGGGTATTATCTGTAGCATAGCAATAGATGATGAAATCTTTGCTGAAATCAGGACAGGCCAAAACTGGAGTTTTAGCGATAGCTCTCTTGATACCCTCAAAGGATTCCTTTCCTCCAGAAGACCAACCAAATGTTTGCTTCCCTTTCATCATTTGAGAAATATTCAAAGTTAACTCTGCAAAATCAGGGATGAACCTTCTTAAAAAATTGATCTTACCGAAGAAGGAGTGCACACCCTTTTTACTGGTTGGGAGAGGAATTTGCTGGATAGCTTGTACTCGTTCAGGGTCAATCTTAATACCATCCTTGGAGACAATGTGCCCTAATAGTTTTCCCTCTGTGACACAGAAAACAGATTTTTTAGGATTCAAAGAAATTCCATGCTCTCTGCATCTTAGCAGAACTGTCTCCAGGTGATCAAAATGATCCGCTCTTGTCTTGGAAAACACTGTCAGGTCATCAAGATATATGACAATACACTTCCCTTTCAAGCTTCCAAAAGCCAGATCCATGGCTCTCTGAAAAGTGGCACCAGCGTTAATGAGCCCAAAAGGCATCCTCTTGTAAGCAAAGGTGCCCCAAGGAGTAGTGAAGGCTGTCTTGTGTTGATCTGCAGTATCAACCTCTACCTGATTATATCCAGAAAATCCATCAAGCATAGATAACATTTCCGATCCTGTTACTGCTTGCAATACTTGATCCATCATAGGCAAAGGATAATTATCTTTCAGAGAAGCCTGATTCAGGTTCCTGAAATCAACACAGATGCGGATCTCACCATTCTTCTTCCTAACAGGCACAATATTTGCAATCCATGTTGAATGGTGAATGGGAAAGATGATTTTAGCCTTCAACAATTTCTGAATCTCCTGAAAGATGGTGTCAGCTATTTTGGGGTTGTACTGCCTCTGTTTCTGCTTGAAAGGCTTAATTCCAGGCTTAAGAGGAATAGAGTGCTGCATATCTTTTGGCTTGAAGGCTTTTAGATCCTCATAAGAGTAAGCAAGAACATCCTTATACCTCCTTAGAAGATCAATTGCTTTTCTCCTCTCATCTGCTGTGCAACATTTTCCGATATTCACGAGCTTGGGGTCAGTAGAACTTCCAATATTGATTTTGTCATGTTCAGCTGATTGTTGAGGCCCAGAGGAAGCTCTAGATTTCACATACCTGTCATGTTTATCAAATAATTCCTCCAAACTCACCAAGCCTTTAGGAATCTTGTTTCCTTTGAGTTTAATGCACCCTTCCTGATCTGTTTCTTCTCCTTGGGTGACAGCTTGGCCAAAGGACACACTTTCACGAGGCAGGTTGTCACTTCCCTCAAAATACAGTTGTTCAAAATTACCTTTGAGTTCCAGGAAGGAAAGCAAATGCTGATCATTATTGAAAACCTGCCAGTTATTGGTGTTGTCAGGTACACTAGGCCGATGGACCATTTCAATGGTGAATTTTTCCTGAGAGAAATCAGGATGAGGAATCAGCAGTGACCCTGAGACAGCTAGTGAATCAGCCCTGCTGTTCTTTTCCCTAGGTATTGCTTCAATAGAGAAAGCATCAAGGAATTCAATGGAATCCCAAACCTGATTCCGGTAATGCTTCAGCCTCCCATTTTTTACCTGAAAGAGGTTTCTGACTTGCTTTACAATCAGCTCTGCATCACCACGAGCCAGGAGGTTCTTTACACCTTGTTCTTTGGCCACCTGCAATCCGAGAATGAGAGCTTCGTACTCTGCTGTGTTATTAGTATTCTCGAACTGTAACTTGAATGAAAAGGGGTGTAGGCTTCCTTCAGGTGACACTAGCAGGACACCAGCTCCAGAACCAGCTGAGGAACAACTTCCATCAAATTCTAAAATCCAAACCCCGTTAGGATCTCTAGGAGACACTTTGGGGGGTGGGATTTCATCAGGGGACATAATCATGTAATTACCATGACCCATATCCTCATAGAGTATTTGTGCTTTAGGATCATCCGTCTTCTGCACAATATACTCAGATTGTTTCTCAGGCAGCAGCTTCTTCATTTGTCCATTGACAGGCACGAGTGCATGCGACCAGTCCATTTGAATTTCCCCACCCACATCTTTACAAAAGTTCCTACTTAGCAACATTCCATATGAAGGAGGGATGTCTGCTACTAGGATGGTAGCCAAAACTTTCTTCTCAGGCAAAGCAGCAAAAGCCACTTGTGCATCTTTAATCCTTCCAACCAGAGGCACTTCCTTACTCTCCATAGAGTAGCAAGATCCATAAGTACGAGTGAGGGTTAAGCCTAAAGCATGAGCTACTTTAGCTGGCATGACATTGTCCGAGGCTCCTGAATCTATGACACAATTACTGAGTCTATGGCCAGCTATGAGAAGTGTTACATAAAATGGTTTAATTTTGTCACCAGGCGAGGTGACAGCAGCTACCAGACTGGGCTGTGGTGCAGAAGGAGGAGTAGGTAAAAGGCCTTTAGAGGTGGTCTTGGAATGGGAATTAACAAATTGAATCATCTTGGCAAAAGCTTTGGGATGGGTCTGATAGTACTCAGCTTCTGAGATTTGGACCTTGGTCTTTTTCAGGTGATCAACAATATCAAAAGACCCAGAAGTGGATGGGCCATCATCATTTGAAATTCTAGGCTTATCAACTTTAGGAGAAAAAGAAGAAGCAACTTTGGTAGCAGGATTGATAGGACTCACCTTTGGTGTAGACGAAGTAGGGATAGGAGATCCTCTTTTTGCAATCACGGGAATAGTTGTCGACTGCTCCTTAGATTTCTTGATAGGCTGTGTCACTTTCTCCCTCTGCTTTGTCTGTTCTCGAGTCATGACAGCAAATGATTCGCTATTCATGTCTGCTACCACTTCATCATAATCATCTCCATCATCAATGCCCTCGGTGGTAAAGAAATTAACTCGAGATCCCTCAAGTTCTTCTACCTCATCATCAAATTCCTCCACAAACTCCTCGCAAGCTTCATTATCCTCATCATCATCTGGCTCTTCAACCTCACAGGTTGCATTCACAGGAACCTTAACAGGAGGTCCTTCAAGTGCTAGTCTTGTTTGAGAAGCAGGCAAAATGATTCCTGGGCTGGAAATTTCTTCTTGGAACATCTGCATAAGGGGCATGCTGAGCCAATTGTTTCTTTATAGCAATAAGATCATTCACAAGTTTCTGAACTAATGGATCAGTGTTAGGTCTAGGGGTGGAAGAGGAAGAAGCAGCAGACTTAGATTTGGGAGGGTCTCTTCTCAACTTCCCTGACATGATCAAGTCATCTTTGACACTAACAGCCAGTTCTTGATCTAGAGCTAACGTTGCGAGATTAGCCCTTCTTAGTGCATAACTAACTTTAGGTGATTGGGCATTTAGAAAGAAACATTTTTGAATCCGATCAACAGGTCGAGTGTTTGTTGGAATTTTATTTATCAACCTGTTGAACCGGGCCACAAATTCTCTCATGGGCTCTTGTGAATCTTTCTTTATCTGAGAGATTTGGGCTAGCAAGGCATGGACATCTTCTGCCGGCTTGAAACGATTCTCGAACTGGGTTCTCATTGTGTCCCAGTCGGTTATAGCACCAGCCAGAAGGTGAAAGAACCAATCAGCAGCATTATCTTGTAAAGTCTCCACGAACAGTCTTACGGAGACGTCTTCATGTTCAACTCCCAAAACTCCACATGCAACTATGAAGGCTGCAATATGTTCATCAGGATGTACTTTGCCATCACCTTTGAATTTTGGGAAGTTCTTCCGGTTACCTCTGGGTAACTCATGTAAAGGCTGAGTAAGGGCCAGGGGCCCGACACGTTGACCCCATGGTAATGGTGCCGCCATTCTTGGAAATATGGCTTGGAGAGGAACTGTAACACCAGCAAGAATCAAAGCTTGAAGATTAGGGCTAGCTGGCTCTGAAGGAATACCACCCGTAGGACTTCTTTCTTGAACAGGTGGAGTGCTCGTCGAACGAGTTCTTCTATTTCTTGTGGAAGGAAGAGGAAAACCTGCTAGCTCCAAAAGCTGGCGAGAGTCTTCAATACCAAGGGTCCTTCTCCCTCGAGTAAAACGTGGAGTCCCCAGATCAAAAGATGATCAAAAATTACAGAACTGGAATGTGATTTTCCCCAGCGGAGTCGCCAAAAACTGTTGGTCGTCAAATAGGACTTTTAAGAAGAGCAACAGTCAGGGGACAAGAAGTCCCTCCTCTTTAATGGGAGAGGTTCCCTTATTCAGAAACGAACTTATTTACAAATATACAAAACATGATTTTATGGTTGAACTTGGATATTACGAAAGTGTTTTCCACAAGGATCATCAGTTACAAAAGGACTGAGGAAAGGGAATACGAGGGTGAGCAGAAGAGCAACATGCAGAATTATAGATAGCAGAATAATCCTTTATGTATGCAAAGTTGCAGTGAATTTAAAACAAGATCATTTGCATTGGATGAACAAGATGAGATTACCAGACACAAAGTTCTGTAAATAACCTTCTTCAGATTCATTAATCAAGGACACAAAGTTCCTTCTTGGTTGTACAAGATCACTATACTCGCAATATTTGAAAATATGCAATCAGTGAGACTAACGAACTAGAAACAAATGATCTTCACGAAATTAAATGAAAACACAGAGATAACAAAGATTAGATAGACAATGAATGGAAAGCCCTTTTGTATTGATTTCTCTCTGATCTATTTACACTTCCAGAAAATATGCCAAGTTCTTCCTCTTTTCGAATGGCGTAGAAAATACCATTATATAGCTTACAAGTCAGTTACTTTTTGTAACCGTTTCTTTAATCAAGAACCGTTAAGGACTGCCAACCGCAATACCTCAACCTATTACAAAGAAAACGGAAAAGAAAGGGAAGAGGAGAAAAGAACAAGGAGAAGAAGACAGGTGGCCAGTCACTGAGAGGGACCTACTGACTTCAGAAACCGCTGTCAGAATCTCTCTAACGCCTCAGCTATGTCCCTGCCACGAGGTCTGACGTGTTGGCCGAAGACTGCGTCCAAAATCCAAGACGTTCCTCTATCTCTTTATCAAACTCGACGTTAGTATGATAATCATTATTGGCTTCTTCAATGGCAGACTCGAGCGGCGAAATTTGTTCTTGTTCCTGAAACTTGATCTTCATACCAGTTTGAAAAAACAACATATTCGGGTAGAGCGGGAAAAACTAAGTATGAATGGCTTTTGGTTCGCTAGGGACATGTGAGACGCGAATGCGCGAAACACGCGGCTCGGCCGGTTCGGGTGAAACAGGGAGAAGACACACAAATGCATTTTGGGACACTTGGGACGAAAATGTGTGAAAGACGTGACTTCGGCGAATCGGCCGAAAATGGAACAACCTGCACAATTTGATCTGGGACAGTTAGGGCAAAAAGTTCCGAAGTACGCGGTTCTGGTTCTTCGGCTGATCGGGGGACAGGTGCACTTTTGAAATTGGGACAGTTGGAACATGAAAGTGCGAAGGACGTGATTCGGGTGAATCAGCCGAAAATGTTTCAATAGGTCTGGAGAAGTTTGGGACATTCGGGACGAAAATGCGCGAAGTACGCGGTTCGGGCGTTTCGGCCGAAAGTGGAACAAAAGGCCCGTTTGAACTTGGGACATTTGAGACAAAAAGTTCGGAGCGGGGAATTTTGAGTGGACAACACGCTGAACTGCATCCAACCAAAAAGGGCCACATTTCCACTAATAGAGAGATGTAAATTTGATGGGGAAAACTCACCCGTCAAACCATAATAATATAGGAAAACCACCATTTGAGCTAAAAGATGAATTTTTCTTCAAGGACAGAATTTGGAGATGTTATAAGTTTGAAACATGATCCTCTAAGCTATATCCAATATTTTTTCCTCGTGTATTTGGGAAAAACATGACAGGGAAAATAATACGTGAATGCAAAAAACAAAAGGAAAGGAACATCCCGAGCTTTACGCCTAATTTACTGAGACTCCTTCGAGATGGATAGAGAAATGAAAACCAAATTTAGGTCCTTTAAGTGATCCTTGACCTAGGAAATGACTGATCACAAAAACCAAATGGAGGAAATGGTCTTTCAAGCACCAACACGGGGAGATAGAAAACATGATAGAGGCCATAAACTGAGGAATTTAAATGACAAATGGGGTGAGACTAATTTGAGCACCAACATGATGTACCGCTTTTTAATGCATGCCTTTGATGAAGGCTTTATTATTTTGATCATTGTATAGCATTTTTTATGTACGCCTCTGATGAAGGAATTTTTATGAGTTGTTCCCTTTGATGGCCCATTTTGTATCAATGATGTATATCTTTTGTGAGACAAACATTTTATACTTGTATATATGGACATTTTGATGTGGCACCGTTGTTATGAGATGATGGAATTTATTTTTTTATGATTGATTGCATGGATTATGGATGTGTCATGATGTTATATGATTTGATTTCACACTTTGTATGTATCATGATGATAGTTGAGATGTTGGTACCACATGTGTTTGATTTTGATATGATAAATCCATAGATGATATCAATTATATTATACATGTGATGTTCTAGATTAGTGGATGGGATGACATGATGATATTGGTGTGGGGGATATATTTTGATATTTGCGATCCCTCTTTCCCCCATTTGATTATACGATATGTGATGATTAGCTTAGCATTCATGTATGATGTATACTTAGCTTTTTATTAATATGATGTATAAATAATATTAGATGTGATGATATTGATGGAAATATGATGATATGATAACAAAATAATGTACATGCAACAAGAAGACATGAGAAAATGCTAACAAACGTATTCACATATACAATGCTAGCCAACATAATTAACATAAATAAGGAAAATTATTTACAAGCATGTAAAAACACACTTCATATGTACAAGTAAGAATGAATCTAATCTAAGCAAGAAAGATGAAACTTACACAAGTATGTCTAAGCAATAAACTATACAAATGCACAAGCAACAACTATACAAGTAAATAATGTACATAAACAAAGCAAGAAACAAGAAAAAGTAAGTAAACTAAAGTTATGTTTTTGTAAGATTCTTTTGTGAAACACTTTTTTACTATTTTTGTGTTTTGTGTTTTGTGTTTTTCTATTATTTTTGTGATTTTATGAAACAATTTTCTATTGTTTTTGTGATTTTTGAAACAATTTTCTATTGTTTTTGTTTTTTTCTAAGGTTTTCTGAAGCTATGCATAAGTAACCAAGAAATGTGGATGCCCCCAACGTTAGATAGAGAATATACAAGGGCAGGCACCACATGCTATAAATAGGAAGGTGAAGTCACAGAAGTGCCCCCAACATTAGATGGGGAATATACAAAGACCATCCCTTCACAGATTAATAAGAGGAGAAAAATTTGGATCAAGGCTTGATAGGATAGGTTCACAGGGAATCTCATATGTAGGCACGGAACTAGCCCTAAGCTAAGTAAAAGTACCCTCCATATGTAAGATGCTTGTGAAAAACAAATCCTCCCAAGGTGCCAAAAACTAGTTTTCACCAAGGGACCTATCCAACGTGCCACAATTGTGTGGTTTTCACATATGGATGACCTATTTTCTCTTTTTCTTTTTCTCTTATTTTATTTTATTTTTGTATTTTGATCATTTTTACTCTATTTTTTTTTTGGTTTGTTTTTCTAATTTTTGCACCATGTTTAAGCATAGAACCGCTTAAGGTGTATGGAATTCATAGGTTCACGGAGCTCATCTTCATTGGGATGGGCAAAATTTTATATGCTCATGTACCATATTTGGCCACAATGACCTAAGGTCCTAACCAATGCAGCTCAAACTTTTTTCTTCTCTCTTTCTGCCTTATGTTGAATTGATTTTCCTTCATGACCAAATCTCCGACTTTAAACTAATGAGGGATGATCCTTTTTTTGTTATTTTGGAAACTTTGTTTTGATAACCTTTGAGATGGTTAAGGGTGTGGATATGCTTTTCATCTAAGAGTTCTAATTCTGCCAGCCTGGCCACTCTGTAATCCTCATCCTTGTCCAGATAATCCTAAAGAGATATTCTTAGGGAAAGAAGCTCAATTTCCAATGGGATGATGGATTTAGTTCCAAATACTAGGGAATAATGTGTCACACCATAAGGAGTTTGAATGGAGGTCCTATAAGCCTAGAGGTCTAGGTGAATTTACAAATGCCAATTGTGACCTATCTTACTCACCATCTTTTCCATGATTCAAACCAATGTTTTGTTAGTGGCTTCAGCCTACCCATTACCTTGTGGATAATATGGTGTAGAACACTTTGATTTTATTTGAAATCAATGACAAAGGTCCTTCATTATATTGTTCTTGAATTATTTTCCATTGTCAATAATTATGGTCACAGAATGCCATACCGGTAGATAAGGTGATTCATGATAAAATTTGAAATCTGAGCTCCTATAACATAAGTCAAAGGAACAACCTCCACCCACTTAGTGAAATATTCTATAGTTGTGATGATGTGAGTATGACCATCAGATGAGGTAGGGGTGAGCTTTCCTATTAAATCCAGTCCCCATTTGGAGAATGGCCATGGGGTTGTGATTGGATGCAATGGTGTGATGGCGCATGGATGAAATTTCCATACTTTTGACATAGTATGCATTTCCTCACATAGTTGTAGCAGTCTGTTTCCATAGTAGGCCAATAGTAGCCTACTCTCAACAATTTCTTAGCTAGAACCATTCCATTTTTATGGGCCCCACATACCCCTTCTACACATCTTTAATCACTTGGATTGACTCTATTACATCTAGAAAATGCACAATAGATTCCCATCGTAGCTACATGATGATAGAGCATATCTCCTAAGAGGGTGTAATGGGCTATCTAGCGGATAAGGCTTTGTTTTTTAGAATGGGAGATGTCAGGAGGGAAGGTGTTGTGTTTAAGATAGGTGTAGATGTGTACATACCATGGGGAATAGGGACCAACAACTTCACAAGCCAAACATGATTCGGCATATCATACGTAGGATGGCGTAGATTCTCAACAAAAAATGGCATGTCATTTCTCTCTGGTGGAATTCATAGCATAGAACCTATGGTTTCCATAGTGTCTCATGGATCTATTTTGTGCTCTTGGAATCTACTCAAATGTGATACAAAAATACTCTTTCAAAGTTTCCACCAATTTTTTGTAGGGGATGAGTTTCTCATCCTTGACTTTATATTCATCATTAACTTTCTTGATGATCAATTGTGAATCACCAACAATCTTAACATGATGGATATCCCATTTGATTTCCAACTTCATCCATGATGAGCGCTTCATATTCCACAATATTATTTGTACAAGGAAAACCAAGGTGAAAATCTTGAGGTATAGGGTCACTGAAGGAGTAATTAATACCACACCTACCCCCAAACCATGAAAAGTAAAAGATCCATCAAAGTGCACTTTCCACATGATAGATTCCTCAATATACATAATGAAGCATCTGGCAGATCCATACTTACAGGCTCTGTCCTAGTAATGGTGCTTCTACTAACTGATCGGTGAGTACTTGTCCTTTTACCAACTTTTGATGTACATACTCAATGTCAAATTCACTTAGTAGAATGATCCAATTAGCCATTCTACCTATAAGGGTAGGTTTTGACAATAGGTACTTAAGCGGGTCAACTTTGGATATAAGCTTGGTTTTAGTGTTCAATAGGTAATGGAGAAGTTTTTGGAAGGTAAAAACTATAACCAAACAAGATTTTTCAATCTGAGGGTAGTTGAGCTCATAAGCAATGAGAGTACAACTGAGATAGTACACAATTTTTCTTTATGGCCGAGGTCATATTGGGTGAGCAATGCACCAATAGAAAATTGAGTAGCAGAAATATACAACAAGAGTGGCTCACTAAGAGTTGGAGGCATGAGGAGTATAGTGGATTGGCTAAGTACTTCTTAAGAAAGGTGAAAGGCATGTTGTTTCTCTGGTCCCCAAATAAAGGAAACATCCTTTTTAAGTAGATGAGTGAATGAATGACACTTATCAACAAGTTGGGAAATGAAGTGGTGGATGGCTTGTATCTTTCCTTGCAAGTTGCAGTTGTTTGATGTTTTTGGGAGGAGGCATTTCAGTAATGGTAGTAACTTTAGCTAGGTCTACCTCAATCCCTCTTCGTGATACAATGAATCCAAGAAACTTTCCTGACAATATACCAAACACACACTTCTTTGGATTCAATCTAACTTTGTATTCCCATAGGCGTTTAAAGATATGCCACAAAATATCAAGGTGATCTACTCTTGTCTTGGATTTCCCAGGATATCATCCACATAGTCTTCCATGATGTCATGAATCATATCATGGAAAATCACGGTCATTTCCCTTTGATAAGTTGCTCTTGCATTTTTAAGGCCAAAGGGCATTACCTGATAACAAAAAGTCCCCCGGGGGTTGTGAAGGTCATCTTGTGTTGATCCTCATCTGTGATTTTGATCTGATTGTAGCCTAAAAATCCATCCATAAGAGATAACATTTCATATCCTATAGTTGAATCAACAATCATATCAATATTGGGCAATGGGAAATCATCTTTTGGACATGCCTTATTAATGTCTCTAAAATCCATACAAATTCTTATCCCGACAAGTTTCTTTTATATGGGGACTATGTTTGATATCCATTCTGAGTAATCAATAGGTCTAATGAATCCTGCTTATGCAGCAATCTTTCTAGCTCTTCTTTAACTAGAAGAGCCACCCATGGATGCATTTTTCTAAGCTTTTGTTTGATGGGCTTGGCATCTACATGCACCACTAGGTTATGCACTACCAAAGTTGGATCCAAGCCCAACATATCCTTATAGGACCATGCAAATACATCTACAAATTCCCAAAAGCATGGTGAATGGTTTTATGTTCTCGTGCCGAGAGTGAAGCTCCTAGTTTGACTATCTTTGGATCATCTTCTGTTCCAATATTCACATCAATGGTTTCTTCCACTACTATCATTTTTGAAAATCCTCCATATGCGTAGGATCGGAGGAAGGTTGAGATCTTCTTCCAAGGGTGTCTCTACGATATTTTCACCCTTGGTGTGGTCACTTTTCTTGTCCATTGATTTTTTTACTTGTTTTTCAGCCAACGCCTCAAAGAGGTTTTCACTATGTGACTTGGACTTTTTTTTTCCGAGGCTTTTCATTGGAACTTTTTCCCTCACTTTTTCTTAAGTTTTTCTAACCACGAAGCTCAACTTCCTCACCAAAGTACGCACAGGTATCTAAGTCAATGTAGAAACCTTTCTTATGGTCTCTAATCAGAATTGTATCTCGAATGCCCATGAATTCTGCATAATGGCTTCATCATTTTCAAAGAGATCCAGTGGTACATGACATTTTGGTCCCATTCGACAAGGAAAGGGTAAACAAGGTCAATTTTAGGTTCAGTAGGGGTTATGGTAAGGATAACGGTATTCATGAATAGGTTCATGGAGGAAAGATCCTCGTATTGGCTACAGTGGGAATCTGTATCACTATCTAAATAATCAGAGCTATCTTCATGCTTAGAATAGGTGGCATCTTGATCATTGGGGTGTGATCCATAGGGTTGAATGTTGATGTCCATATCTTTCTATCTTGAAATGTGGGAGAGGAACTGGTTCTCTCGGTCCTTGCTCATTCTTTCTATCCTAGACCTTGTAGCCCATGGAATACATCATTCGGCTAGACTTCTCATACTCGGGATTTGGTAGCAAGTTGGTTGAGTATCTTCTAGGACCCAAGTCGTAGGTGGGTCCAACAATTTCTCTTCAGTGAGTAACCCTCCAGGTAAAAATGACCCAATAGTTTCTCATCTCTAGGCCATCTAAATGATAGTTGGGTCGCCTCTAGTTTTAGGTGACAATGATAGGTCTAAAACCAAAGATCTTTGTTGCACATTATACTCTCCACAACCATATTCCAAAACCTTCATCTCCCATGAATCAAAAGGATAAGTTGATGTAGAAGCCTCACGGGTGCAAGAACTTAGGGAATCTAAATCTACTCATGACTCCATGGCTTTGGATTGAAGAGGAACAACTATATCAGTAGAGGGACACATGTATAGGCACCCTTACATGCAAAAATATTGAGAGCTCTATAGTGAGCGAAGGGCTCTGGATCTCCTTGTATCATGACAATGTGTCCCTCATGTTTCAATTTGATGCATTGATGGAATGTTGATGGCATGACCTACATGGCATGAATCCATGGTCGGCCAAGAAGCATATTGTATGGGAGTTCCAAGTCCAATACATGAAACTTTGTCTGATGACAAGTGGGTCCTACTTCCATGGGTAATGTGATTGTGCTAGCTGATTCCCTTTCCATGTTGTCGTAAGTGGTTATGGTAATGATGTGGGACTCTAGATCTTCTTCTGTATGTCCCAATTTGCTTAATTAATTTCAATGTGCATATATTCAGCCTTGATCCATTGTCCACAAGCACCCATTTTATCTTTCGGTGGGTAATGAATACCTCAATATATAAGGGGAGATTATGTGTTGGATCTTCAATAGGGATCTCCCTATGATTAAAGAGATGTACTCAGTTGGTACAATGTTGGCCACCATAGCTTGAAGATGTGAATGGTCTACTTCTAGTGGCACTCCTAACCCTTGAAGAGTTTTGTACAAGATGTCCTTATGTACATTCGATATTTTGAGAAGATCCAAGATTGAAATCTTGGCAGATGTCTTCTCAAGTTGTTCTAAGAGGTTGTACCTACCATCTTGTGGGGTCGATGGAGAGGGTTCAAGAATCATGAGGTGGGCAGCACCTTGTTACCATAACATGCAATCCTTTCCCTTGATCTGAATGGTGTTCACATGGTCACTAGGAGAGCGGATACATCCAATGAGTGAATCATAATGATTATTGTCCTTCTTGGTATATAGATAATTCCACTTTGTAACTCTGGGATGACTCTCCTCGATCCATGGATTTTTCTCATCTGACTTACCATGTTTAGGGAATGGTTCTTTGAATATTCCCATCTTTTTGTTTGGCATCTGAGTTTTCTCTAGGGTTTATCCACTTCTATCTCCCCATTTTCGATGAGGTCTTGGATGTAGTGATGAAGTCATAGACATTTTTCTATTTTGTGTCCCTTGACACGATGTAATTCACAATAGTCATGCTCTTTGTACCATGATGGTTTTGGAGCATTTTCATCAAAGGGTTGTGTCATGGGATAAGTCACCATGTGAGCTACATCCAATTGCTTCAATATGGCCAAAAGGCTCATTGAGAGGAGTGAACATTCTACATTTAGGTGGTGGTTGAATAGGTCCTTTGGTCAGTTTAAAAGGTTGACCAATTTGAACCATTTGTACATGCATTTTGGAATCTATGATTCCATCTCCCACCACATTCTTGTTTTTGTTAAATATTTTCAGCTTTTCCATAGGTTTTGCATTTTGGTTATCCTTAGAGTGTGGTTTAATGGTTCCTTTGGAATAAGGGATTTCTCTATTTGAATTCCCTTTTCAATAACCTCTTTGAAGGTGTGAACACAATGCATTTGCAGATGAAAAGTGATGTCTGGGTTGAGATTGGGCACAAAGATACTCACCATATTTTTTTTGGAATGTACAAGGGAAGCGATTGGCTATCCCTCTCCATCTTTGTAGGAAGCTAGTGAATGTCTCATTAGGATGTTGTTTAGTGCCACACAAGTCCACCATGGTTATGTCACTTTCTATGTTGTATGAGAAGTGTCATACAAACCTTTTTCCAGTTCAGGCCATGTGAAAATAGACCCACGAGGTAAGCGAGTGAACCATTCCAAGGCTTGGCCCCTAGACTCTTTGGAAAGAGTCGTATGAGGTAATTGTCACTTGTAGGCCACTTCTTGGCATGCCATGTAAAAATATTTTACATGGTCTCACGTGGGTCACCTTTCCCTCTATATTTGTCAAATTTTGGCATGTCAAACTTTTTAGGGAAGGGTTGAAGCATCATAGTTTTGTCAAATGGATAGGGACATAGCTCTTCATATTGATATTTTCTGCTATTCCCCATAGTGCTCTCTTGGAGGCTTGTAAGTGTCACTTTCATAGATTGCATTTCTTGAGTGAGTAATTGTTCTTTGGTAGGAGAAGTAGGGATATATACATGATGATGTTCCATATTGTCTTCTCCTTGATTGTCCAGTTGAAGTTCACTAATTTTGACCTTAGGTTTTGTCTTTTGTACATTCTTGTTTGTTTCTTTTTGTACATGAGATGTTAACAAAGCCAATTGTCAACTAAGGTTGCTAATTTGTTGTTGAATAGTGACTTCTTCTTTGAGAGGTTCCTCTTCTTCTTCATGTTGTAGGAGGTTGTTCAACATTTTTGTGTTCTATTTTGACTTTACATGTGGTACTTTAAGGAAAGGTATTCTATATCCCACTACATTATCATTTCCCACATTAGAAGTAGAAGCATGACCATGTGTTAAGATATCATCCATGTTAATAAGAGGTTTCTCCTCTTCATTAGCATCATTTGTAGGTGGGATTACCTCTTGTTCGATAGGCATTCTGGCTCCCAATTCTACAACTCGTGCTAGTACCTCGATCCTTGTTTCTAAAAAGGAATTCATCTAACAAGGTGGGGTCAAATTCAAACTCCACATGTGGGGATTCCAACTCATCACCACTATGATCTATCATTTCTTCTACTTCTTTTTCCATGGAGAATAAAGGCCCAAGATCATGGCCAATAAAAGGGTTTGACCCTTGTTTGTTTGAGGCTTCCCAAGTTTGCATTTGTCTTGTTTCCAAAGCCTACTTTTTGAGTCCTAATCTTGTTTTAGGAGCCATGATGTGTAATAGGTTCACTAAGGTATCTGTGAATGTGTTCAAATATTTTATCAAACCTAAGTGAAAAAAGAAATGTCAAGAAATCAAGGTATGTTATGAATGTCAAAGAACCAACGTGACACAATGATTTTCTCTTAAATGAATGAGCCAAGCAAGAATCAATCACACAATGTTGAGTTTCAAACCAAATAATCAAATGAAGGACTTCCTAAATTTGTCTTTGAAAAGGTAGTTGGTGTCATATGATGATTAAAAAAATGTCCCTACTTATGTCGAGTTCAAAGAAATGAACAAGGCGTAAGTAATAACAAGAAGTTAACGTGACCTCCAAACAAAGTATACTAGAAGAAAGCCCAAATTCAATCAAGACCTATATTCCAAAGGGTGTCAGTTACGATTGTGAGTGACACAACAATTTCACCAAGATATGTTAACCAAAATTTGTGAGAAAGTAAGGTATTGATATCAAGATGATATTGATATAACACGCACAAGTGGTAACACTTAACACTCTTCAGAATCGAGGTAATAATTGAAATCAAACTAAAGCGATAGTATACCTAGGAATTGTTAAAGTGTATATAGTGTAACCTTACAATATAGATATTTAGGTCAAGTTTACAAGAAACAAGATGTAAATACCAAAA
This sequence comes from Taxus wallichiana var. yunnanensis, assembly GCA_018340775.1. Lineage (NCBI taxonomy): Eukaryota > Viridiplantae > Streptophyta > Pinopsida > Cupressales > Taxaceae > Taxus > Taxus wallichiana. Next base: position 247,854,018 of record CM031242.1, read on the forward strand.
TTTTAGTGACACGATATAAACAAGATAACCATTCAAAGGAGAATCAAAGTGATGAACCAAGCCTAACTACGATGATGATCTTGACTTGGGTATCAAGATCAAAAAAAAGGCTGCTACAATGATATAAAAATGTCTCCACACACTTTAGACGTTTAACAACCCAGCCACAAACATGGATGGGCATAAATGGAAAAAAAAGTGGTGAAAAAATCAATTGATAATGCAAAGGTAGTCACTCTTCTTTTGATCAACAAAGTGTCAAAATAAAGTGAAGGAAGTAGATCAATTGGGGTTGAAAAATGTTGGCCTCACTTTGGCAGAGTTTCACCTCACCTTAGGGAAAGTGAAAAACTAAGAAAAAGTAATGCTTCACACATTTTCGTGATGAACAATAGCTCTCAACTCAAATTGGCTTTGATGTGGTCCAAGTTGGCTCCTGGTCAAAGATAGCTTCCTGGGTGGTTCACTCAACTAGGTGTCACAAGTCATCTAAGAGCGAGCTCGATTTACCAAAAAGTCACACTGACTAATTTTGGAGTATCTCATCTTACTTTTTTCCCCCTTCAAGCATAGTGGGCAATAAATGTGTCCATCATGTACTCTCACTAGGGTCATGATACGAATGACTTGTGACACTAAATCTCACAAATGGTAATACTAGTCAAGTAGGTTGTGCGGAGCACTTCCCATTTCATCCACAAGGTTCCCTCTTGCATGGACTACTTTGGGGTTCCTAGGACCACCCCCATTGTTGTAGCTTAAGGCTTATGCCAAAGGGTTATGTCCTAGTTTTAAGTGGATGGGGCGTACCCTTATCCGAACCTACAAATATAGTGTGTTGATTGTGGTGTGTTTTTTTATTTTTTTAAATTGGATGTGGTTTGCTTGAACACCTTTTGGAAACCTACATGGAAACTGTATTAGTAGTTTAATTTTGTTTCAACTCCACCTTTTCTTTGACAAGCATTTTGGTTTTGCACAATGGATTAGTAATTTTCCATGAAAAAGAATAAATGTCATTTTTGATTCTCAAGATCACCCTAAGATGCAAGAGAAGAGCATACACGATGCAAAATCCAAGAAATCAACAAATGGAAACACTTAATTCAAATGTGAAATATATTTTTTCTCAATTTGGACATTCAACACATTCTCAAAGCAATAAAAGACATAAGAATCATTTCTGATTCCCAAGATCACCCCAAAAGACATGAGGGAAGAGCATACATGACCTTACTCTTATAATTAAACATGCAAGGTTTATCCAATGTCTAGTCTAGCATATCCATGCAAAAATAAAACCTGCAATGATGTTAGCACTTTAGAAACAAATTTTTTTGAAAATCTGAAATTAATATGCCAACTCGGACAAAGAACACCTTGTGCTGGGTGGTTAGGGCATGTGTGTGTGGTTAGGGTGGTTATGCCCCTCTATGTAAATCTAAATCCATGCAAAGTGCACTCTGCGCCACCCGAGATGCACTGCACCGAGGATATGGGCATGTGTGCTAGGGTATAGGCGTGTGTGCTAGGTTAGCAAAAAGGTGGTATGGAAACTCAACAATGCAATGCACCACCCAGAGAGAGATGCTTGTGCTAGATATGGGTGTGCACCAGGTATGGGTGTGTGCGCCAGGGTACAAAATAGAAAAATGTGTGTGTGCAAGGTAGTAGAATGTGTGTGCCAAGGTTAGGGTATGTATGTGCGGGGGTTAGGGCATGTGTGCACTAGCCTTGACAAGGTTTCCAAAACAAGTAGTAGGTACAATACAATATGAGTAGAGTGTGTGTGCATGTGAATGTGTGCATGCACAAAGTTTTAGTGCCTATGCATTTAGTTTAGTGTGCCTACACTGGGTTTGTGTTCCTACACCCCTATCCTACAATCAAAATATGGCCAATGACACCAAAAAGCTCAAAATACTCCAAATTTTAGTATGTTAGCTCAAAATTGACAACAACCCATTAGAATTAAATCTCTAAATGAGATCCTACACATGTAATATTAGCAAAATCCTAAGAAATTTAACATTATTTCCCATATGTGTATATCAAGGGTTAGCCAAAAACTTGAAATAACAATAAAATTTGAACTAGAATGTTAAGGGACTAAGGACCCATCCCACTAGGCGTGCCAATGTATGCATGAATTAGTTAGCTATGTAAGTAAATTGAAACTAACACCTAGTAGCTTCAATAAAATGCTAAACTAAACATATGCATCATCATGCTAAGAGCTTAAACAAAGCTAACCTATCAACATTTCTACATTAAACATGAAATGAACATTTCAAGCTAATATGCTAAACAAATTAACTTCTATCTCTTATTGAATGCTAAAATAAGATGAGATTGAACCTATGTAGATCTCTAGCAATCAAAGAGTTGATTATGTGCTTGAAATCCCAAGGTTTCTAAGAATGGAGTCTTGTCAAATCATGGCTACAAGACCATTTGACATATCTCCATATGACTTCAAAACTTGGGTGGATGAATACAAGAAATGGAGAAGGCAAGCTCTTCTAATGGAAGAATGCTCAAAGATGATAAATGGCTATAGTGTATGCTCTATGCTCATTTAGGAATGTAGGTGTAAATAGAAAGGTAGGAGGAGGGCTCTTTATATAGCCCAATGGATAGAAGAATCTCTACATCCCTCTTCATGTGGGATAAATGGAGAGGTTGGGTTAGTTGTGGATAAGGGAGGTTTAGAAAGGGTTGAGTCAACCTTAGGAGAGTTTAGTTTGTCCTTTAGTGACCCATGGGGTTTGAGGGGCTTTATTAATTAACCAAAGTGATTAATTAATAGGTGTGTAAGCTTATAGAAGCTTTTTAGAGGAATAATTAGCATGATTTAGACTATGAGAGGGATTTAATCAAATAAATGATGATTTATTGATTTAATGGAAGAGAGAATTAATTAATGTAATTAGAAAGGGGGTAATAAAATAATTAATTAATCTAGATAGAAAGGGGGCTTAATTAATTAGAAATAATTAATTAATCTAGATAGAAAGGGAGCTGATTAATGGAATGTTGTTAATTGGTGTTATTTTGTTGGATATAAGGGTTAATTAACTAGCGTAATGTAGCTAATTAATGGTGATAGTAAGGAAGTGTATTGACGATATGTCATCATTTTGAATCATTGGTCATCTCAGCCAAAAACAACACCAAAAATGCCATTCAATAGAAAATTCACCGCGAATAAACAGCAGACAGAGCTCCACATCACTTGATAGTCCGGTCAATCTTGGCTTTAATCGTTTAGAGTGAGACGAAGAATATTTCTCTTTCTAGGTTAGTGGTCACAAATACATCTATTTATTGGTATGGGTGCCTTAAGGGGATCATTCTAAGATACATGTATGGTTATTCATGTAACCATATGGTTAAGTATGATACATGGAGAGAAAACAACTTTCGATCCTATTTATGTTATTTATATTTCTCTTATACTATTCTTTTGTCCCTAATTCTTCTTACATATAGATTTATTATGACCCCATTTCTTCCACCTTGCATTATTTCATATTTTGAAGACACTTCACACACTCCCATTTTCATTTCCATCCCTATTCGATACCATCACACATGGAGGATTGTGTCGGTGAAAATTCAAAATCCTAGCGGACACCTTTGCCCTTGGGTGATGGCATCGGTATAAAGACCCCAATTCACATTTTTCACATCATGATCATCGAGATCAAATCAATAGGATCTCACCATTAGGTTTCGATCTTTCACTAACTTTCACATGTTCCCTTAACTTGTAGATTTCTTACATCTCAACTCTTGGCTTGGAGATTATTCTTACTTGGATTGGTTTGCTTGAACTTTTGGGTCATCTATAGTGAGCTAAGACTAGATGGTTGACTCTTCTCCACGTAAAATTTGTTATATATATTTTTATGATATTTTGGGAGATAGACGCATTAGTGATTTTCCCCCAATAGGTAAGTGCTCTAACCATCTTGTCATTTTGTATAGAGTAGTTTCCTACATTACCTATTTACTATATGTTAGGTTAGTATTTTATGCACATTTTAGGTTAGCTTATATTATTTTAGTTCCTTTCATTTTACATGCTTTACTTTAATAAGCATAGATCTTACATGATTATTTCATTTATAACATCCCCATAGTGTTGATACCTCGATAGGGTTCCTTCCTCTTCTTTAACCTAGGGCCTTAGAAACCTTATGTTGTCCTAGTGTAAGGGTTACTTCCCTTGGGGTATGTGATCATAGAGTCCCTATACCCCATTTAATTATATCCATTTGGGTTCCGATCTTGACATGTCCCTTACTTATTATCTCTATATCCTAGTTGAACGGATGATAAGAGTGCACAATGTTTAGACACATTTTTTCCCTCCATACACTTTTTTCTCTTTGTAATATTTTGTTTATCATGTTGAAAAAATAAAGGGAAGAATTTTTCACTTATTGCTTGATTTTGGTATTGAATTAATTTTTTTTAGTACATACTTTGTAGAATTTTCATTAGTTATAAATTCCTTTCTATAATTTTATAGGAATGAACATATACTATCATAGGTTTCATTTTATTCTAGGGATTATGAATGATCAACACATGAAATTATATTCTCATGTATATGTGCTACGATTTTATGGATTATTGTGTATTATTTTCCTTTTTGGGTGTCCATGAAGACACGTAACCTTGGGAGGAGGATTTAATTTTGATTTTAGGTTTTGATGCAACAAAAGCATAAGGATAAGATTCTTAATGTAGTTAATTTATCCCTTTAGTCATTATTTCCCAATTTTGTAATCCTTGAAAATTGGAAAACCTAACAACCCCGCATTGGAAGTTATGGAGTGCAATGTATGATAAGTTATAGGGTAGCTCATGGTGGCTTGAATGGGTTATGTCCGAGTTGATTAGATGTGGTGAGTCAAGCTAAGTTATTGGAAAGATGGTTATTGTTGAGAAAATGAGTGAGTAGAAAAGTTTCTACCAAGTGGTAGGATTTTATATTATACCATCCGACAACATTATAAGCCTTCTACTAGTTGGTAGCGGGAACAAGCGATGTAGAAAGTCGGTGGGGTCACAAAGAAAGAAGTCTTTGAGGAACTGGAAGCATATTTAAATACTTCGTCCATTAGCATTTTATATGCTACAAGAAAGTAACGTGTACGGATGCTACCATTCGGTATCATGTTTTTTTTATCGACTTGTAACACAATGATAGAATAGAGGATTGGTTGAGTGACTATGAAGGCACCAATGGCAATTGCGTGGATGCTAATAGACAATATCATACCTCATGTTATCCGCCAACACCAAATATGATATCATTCGAGTTACATAAATATAAGTATCTAGTCAACAATAGGAATGCAAGCAAGGATGAAACATGCTCCCATCCATAGGTGAATGAAATGCTAACGTCTGGGGGAAAAAATGCATGAAACTAGCTGAACATAGGAACATCACCGTGGTGAGTATTAATTGTTGTAGTACTAGGTAACTCAACTACACCGTAGGAAAATTAATGTATGGTAGGTGATGAAAATTCTCTATATATATGTAAAACCCCTTCCTTTTGGGGGGGAAATTTTGAAATGTAAAGGAACTCTATCAAAATTGTTTCAACACTTTTGTGAGTTGCAGGCCTCAAATTGAGCATTTAGAAAAGTATTATTTTCTTATTTTTACTTTCTAATGGCTTTTACATCCTTTTGAGCAATAAAATTCATGATTTTTGGCTTTTTCTCCCTATCTTGTGTTATAATATGTTTCTTGCATTCCTTCACATTTGTAGATATATTGTACATATTTTTTCTTCTTACAAGACATAAAGTTGTTGTGTTCCATGAAAATGGAGATTTTAATGTTTTTTTTTTTGTGGCACTTTTTTTTTGCCCTCTCCTAGTTCATTTTCTTCCTATTTTCACTCACTAAGAATCTCTCCACCCCTTTTCTTTGTGTTATCACCTACCTTAGTTTAGGATTTCAATTTCATGCATCTCCCTCTCTCCCTAGTCCCATGGAATTTTAGGTTAGTTTTATGTAGATGTTTTTCCCTTTCTAGGAGTATTCTTTGTGTTAGGAATGGGAAGAGGAAGTTGGCCTTCTACGAAGGTCTGTCTTAGTTTGAATCCCACAACTTGGAGATAGTCCCATGTTGTCTCAAACCCCAAATCCTCTGATTTTTGATGGGTGCATACTTGATTTCCAATAGATTTAGCAAGCCCAGTGGGACCAATGAAACTTAATTTCATCTTTGCTAAGTTTTTGTGTGTAACTCGATAATTTCCATCATTTTGAGGCTTATTTATACACATCTAGTGAATCCATCATGAAAATTAACTAGCTCCACCAGTCCTAGTTTTTAGGTTCATGAGAAGAATTTAGAGAAGTTCCGAACATTACAAGAAGGATTTTTGAATATATGCATTTATTGCTAGTAACGTAAAAGAAGAGGAAAAATAGTTCAAAGATCACTATCTCCACAAATAGGACTTCTTCTACTACACCTCTTGGTAGGCCCTTCTTACTATCTACTAGAGTTCTTAGGCCTATTAAAATGTCAAAGAAAGTAAATATACCCTTTTTCATCTTTACAGTAACATTCCCCTTGCCCTTAATGATCAAAATCCCAATCCTTAAAAAAATCTAAAAAGTATCCCTTTCTTTACTAGGGAGAACCATACTACTCCTGTTGACCATATTCAAGATATTACCAATGTATGTTCTGCTCATAAAATTATTGAACAAGATGTATCCATAAAGTTTTTGGCTTCTTCATTTAAGGGAAAATCTCTGCGAAGGGTTTAGTAGTTTGATAACAATGTTAATTAATAACTAGAATGAGTTGGGAACATCCATTTGCAATCAGTTTTGAGAGAAGGAAAATAGCCTCTACTTATTGGAGAAGTTGAAAACCATCAAGAGGGCTCCCAAAGAGCTAATGGAAAAATTAAATTTCAGATTTCGAAGACACGGGAGATAATTCTAGTCCTAGTAAGACCAACTATCGATTGTTCATTTATTTACTATTTAAGAGCATTAAAATATGTTATTGTTGTCATGATTCAATCTATGGAGGGTGTAATATTTCCGGGCATATGAATTAGCCATTAGGGCTGAAAATTATCTGATTCAATCTAGAAAATTAGCTCCTAGACCACCCATGCCCTTATACCCTGAATTACCTCAAGCTTCTCAGCCTTCTATTTCTCTTGTCCCTAAGAATCAATCCCAACCTATTGCCTCCACATATTACTCTCCTACAAAAAAAATAATACAAGGACATGAAATCCCTAATTATAAATTTGTCTAATAAATTTTTATATTTAAAGAAGCATCATGCCCAATCCTATAAAAAAATTTCCAATCAAGGGAATGCTTCAATTAGGGCTTCAATCAAGTTTATCAACCATAAAGTAATAGACAACCAAATCATAAATATGGAAAAAATTAGTAGAATAATAGGTGACAAACTCAAAATTATTCTCTTCCACTTTTAACAGATTACTCCTCAACCATCTCTTGTTGTTATATCTAATCAAGTAGTTGTCCTAGTGTAAAATAATGTGGTACAAGAGGTTGAATCATGAAATAAATTGTATATTCCATTTGGTTATGCATATTCATTCCATGATTAGGCCCTTATGGTTAAAAATTATTCCTACTAGCAGGAGACATTGGTAGAAGCACTAAATCCTAATGTGGAAGGAGCTCGAGAGGACAATCAGGACAAAAACCTCGTGTTTTTTAGAGCTGGTGATTTTTGTGCATTAAATAAGGTAGTTGCTAATAATACAAGGTCTACGAAAATAATGCTAGAATCTCATCCTTCCTCTTCTAATCAGGGAAATAATGTGAACAAGGAGAAGGAAGTTTCCACAAATAAAAGTAGAGTACCTGAGGCTCCTAGGAAGGAAGTTGTTCCCCAACCAAATATCTCCTTTCATTATTACAACAACCAAGAAAGTAGAATCTTGTATCGAAATTATAGAAATATATGGGCATCCCTTTCAATATTGTGGAAAAAATGAAAAGGACAAATGTCAATGTGACAATGTGGGATGCTTTGGATATCCCATCATAAAGGGACCTCTTATGTGAAGTTCTCAAGTAGTTTTCCCTAGCTGGCCCAATGATTCAAAAGACACGTGTTGCAATCAATGTTTTTCATGTAAAGGAATAGAAAGTAAGTAAAGTTATCAATACCCCACCATTTTACATTTCATTAATTATGGTTAAACACTTGGTGCATAATTGCATGATAAATTCAGGTTATTTTATTTCATTGATGCTAAAGAAAATTACTAATGTATTAGGTCTTGAATACAACCCTATTGCTAAAAGTTACTTGAAACTTGATGGCTCAACCATTGGTGTCCTAGGATTTAAATAAGATCTGAAATTAACCCTTTTTCCTACCCAATCCTAGCTATAATGCATGATATATCAATGATTGACTTTCCCCCTATGTTTTCCCTTTATTTATCAAGATACTTTACAACCGAGGTAGGTGGCTATTTTTCTTCACACTTAACCCACATACTTTTGAGAACTTGGTATGGTATGAGATATACCATACAGGATGATCCCATTTTTCTTATCATATTAAGTAATATGACCCACCCCTCTCACAACTAATTTCCTAATCTAAGAAGGACAATAATTGGTTTTATTTTTAGAAGAATAACATATTCCTCCTCCCATGCCTGATCTATTGCTAGATGAATGGGAAGAGAGGTGCTATAAATTTGATCCTTATGTCAAAGCTCTTGAATCCTTTGAAACGTGATTTGTTACTTACCGCATTCTTGAATAAGGATCTAATTTTCCTAGACCAATCAAGAAAGAAAAGGATGATTCTTTGGGACTATGGAAAATGTTCTTTGATGGTTCTAGGAGAAAAAATGGAGTTGGGGAAAGTGTTGTGCTGATTTCTCCTTAGAATGAGAAATTTTTATTCTCTCATAGATTGTAGTTTACATGTTCCACTAATGTGGCTAAGTATGAGGCATTAGTGCATGGTTTGTTGATTGTTAAAAAGAGGAAAATATAGGTTGCAGATTTTTTGGGATATGGAATTGGCTATTCATCGGGTTAGGGGAAGTGGTCCATAAAGAATAAGATGTTGAAAGCTTATAAGCATAGAATTTGGGATCTCTTGGAGGGTTTTGATGCTCTCAATTTGTAGGCGGTTTCAAGGAAGTTAAACAAAGAGGAAGATCAAATGGCATCCCTTGGATCATATTTTTCACCTGCTGAAGATTTTTTCAAGGGGAATGAACATCATATTAAAGTAATCATCATGCCATCCATTCCATAGAATGAAACCAGATGGAAGGTTTTTTTATAGTGATGAAAAAATTGTTTAGTTTATCTAAAATGAGGTTGAATTCTCATCAAAATGTAATTTGATTTGCATGATAGCTATAGTGACCAAATAATTCAGCTAAAAACAAATAGATTTCCAAAGGGATTGGTCACCTTGGAGAATATTTTTATCCCAAATGATGAATTCAAAGGGGATGAAAATAATATAACAAGAAAGAAAGAGGACTTGACAAGTCACCATTACACAAGGAAAGGAGATTTTACTTGGAAAGGTATTTGATGAAGATGAGAAGAAAGATTTTATTTCCTTGTGTCAAAAATATTGTGATGTATTTTCTTGGGATTATGAATATCTAAAGGGATTTAATAAAGATATTGTATAACATTCCATAGATATTGAACTCATTTTTAAGCTAATTAGGTTTTAAAAATATCGTTCAACCCTAGGATAAAGCCCCTCACGAGGAAGGAGTTATTTGGACTTATTAAGGAAAAGATAATTTTTTCCAATCAAGTACTCTACATGGGTTTCCAATCTTTTCCTGGTTAGAAAGAGTAATGGGTAAATAAGAATTTGTGTTGATTTATGTGATTTTAACAAGGCTTCGATAAATGACCACTACCTTTTTCCTTCTATGGATTAGATTTTACAAATTGTTGCATGGGATAAAAGGTTCTCCATGATGCATGGGTATTTGGTTTTTAATCAAATTAAGTTTAGGGAATAAGATCAATTAATACTTCATTTACAACCAAGTGGGGTACATATGCATATCATAAGATACTTTTTATTTTCAAATGTAGGTGTCACATTTCATAGAGCAATGGATATTACTTTCAATAGTTATATTAACGAGTTCATAATTGTATACTTGGATGATATTAATATCTTCTCTAAGTAGAGAATGGATCACATCAATAACTTAGAGAATGTATTTTAGATATGTGGGGAATTTTGGGTGTCTCTCAACCCCAAAATTTTTAATTTTGGAGTCCCTAAGGGTAATCGTTTGGAACATATTGTTTCGAAGGATGGCATTGCCATAGATCTAGACAAAATTTTAGCCATCCTATCTCTCTCTTTCTCTTTTCCAAATCATAAAAAACACTTTCAATCATTTCCTGGAAAGATAAATTTTGCTAGGAGATTTATTCCTAAATTTATATGATTAGTCAAGCCTATCACCTAAATGTTAAAGAAGGGTTCATCATTTAAATGGAAAGATGAAAAGAAGGAAATTTTTTCCAAGATCAAGCAAGAAATTACTCAAGCTCCTACACTTTTCAATCCTAACTATGGTAAGGATTTAATTTTTTACGCCTATGGATATGATTCTAGTATTGTTGTTATTTTGAATTATCAAAATGGTAAAGGTATGAAACCTCCAATGGCCTTATTTAGTCAATAACGAAGGACTATGAATTGAAATATAGTCACATTAAAAATAGGTATTTTCCATCATGAGGGATATTAAGAAATTCAAAAACACCCTCTCCACTAGTCATATCAAGGTTCTAGTCTCACATTCTTATGTGAGAGAATTCAATTATGGGAGAAGAGATCAGTGAGAAAAGAGTTGGATGTGTCACTAAAATAATGGATTATGATATGATTGTAAAGACAACAAAATTGGGGAGAGGGAGATAATTTTGTGAGTAGATTGGTTTAGATGCTCAAGATAATAAAGAAGAGGAAATTATCTTTATTATCTTGATACAAAAGAGGAAATATCAAAAATGGATCAAAATCTAGACATTACATGAATCCTAGTTGTAGTAAAAAAGTAACTACAAAGTGGAGATAAGATAGGTACAAAATTATAAAAAAGCAACAAGTAAACCACAACAAAACAACATCAAAACACATCCTTAGTAGATTACTTATTAGAATCCTTGTAAATTCTATACTTAAGAGCATGAAATGAGGTAAAGAGAGCCAGGGTAGTGATATGTGTAGGATCATTGGCATCCAGTTGAGAAAGGACATGGCCCCTTTCAACATCTCGTGCCCTAAATAGCTTTAGAGATATAGCTAAGCATGCTAATACTTCGACATGTTATTCCAGGAATTCACAAATAGATCTAAAAACAGAAATGTTATGATCATGCCTATCCTTAGAATTCCCTAATTTATTATCAAGAGAATTTATATTCTTGTAGATTTCATTGATTTGTTCTTCACCAATTCTAGCATCATCATTTAATTTCCTTTTTCCCTTTTTCTTAGTCAGCTAATGAATTTCCTTTTTAAGACTTTCCATATATTGTTCCATGTTTTTAATTCTTTGTTGAAAACATTCCTTCTCCTTGTGAGTATTATTGTTATGCCATGTGGCGCTGATGTGCAAGATATTTTGTGTAGTTTCCATGTCCTTACTACTTCAAAGGACACTACCGGAGGGAGAAGGGTGTGTTTTAGGAAAAGAGGGGTTTTGGGTCCTGATTTTTCTCTGTCTAGGAATAGTAGTGGGGAGGATGGTGGGATCATGTTTAGGGACTCGGGAGTGGGAATAATAACAAGAGTAGCAGGTATGACAGGGTGATGGGTAAGAAAGTGCATGTGAAGGAGGAAGATTAAGACTTGGTGGAGGGGAACGACATGGGTATGGTTATGATACTCAAGGATGGAGTGTTCCATGGAGTTTAATATATAATGTGGGAAACAAACAAGCATGTTCCTTTGAAAATGGTTTAAAAAGATAAAATGCTTTGTGGGAACCGTGATATACATGCCTTTAAGGGTAATGAAAAGAACCATCATCTTGGCACATTCATCAAATGGCACAGTGATGGAGTTTATCTTAATGCTAATTATGATAAATTAAAGTTCCTCACCTACTTCAAAAAAATCTATAGCCTCCATGTTCTTATCTACTCTCTTACTAAAGAATTTTATGCCTTCTAAACTAAGGCCCGTAACTTCTGCAATTAACTCCTCTGTTATCTGAATGTCTTGCCCACCATACTTCACCTTTCTTTGTTTCCATTATATGGAAAAATGTAGGAAAATGTTCTGATCATACCCTTGAATCTTCTTAATGAAATTGGCAACATGTCCTAGCTGCAAAATGTTCTAAATATCAGCATTCTCCTTCTAAGCAGGGTCACAGTGAGGTTTAATTTGACGAGGAGCTCCACCCATTCTTTCAACCCTGCATTTAAACTAATTAAAACATGTAAAAAACATGTTTCTTTCTTCCCTAATCTAATTTTAACCATCCTTCGCAAATCCAGCAGGCATTTGAAATTTTATGGTAATAAATTCTTGTGCTCCTACATGTGTGAGCTTGCATTCCTAATAAAGCGAAGGATATATCATAAAATATTTTGGGTAGGGAGTGATCTATCACATTTATCATTAATGATAGAATTTTGTACTTCGATGGGGATATTATCCTCATGATACCAAGTGGTAAATTTTCTATTAATCCCATAATTTTCCAATGTGTCTCGCCACTCTATTACCTTCTCTATAGGTGTGGACAATTTTGAAGTTATTGAAGGCATGACAAATACTTATAGACTCATGAATAAAATATTGTATTGTCCAACTAGGGGGATAAATTTGATTTAGATGATTTATAACATTCAATGAATCTCCTTCTATAATAATGTTCATAATATTGCATTCCTTAGCAATTCTTAAGCCCCATAGAGCTGATAAGGCTTCATCATAATGGTTTGTTTGATCTCGCATTCTTCATGCAAAAGAAACAATTAAAAACCTATGTGATCCCTTATGATTCCTCCTCTAGTAGTTGCACCTAGATTTCCCTTTGAGGCTCCATCAAAGTTGAGCTTATACCAAGAATTGGGAGGAGGGATCCAATGGATTAATGACTTGTCAATGGTTGAATTCCTTTATCTCTGAAGGCTTCTAATATCAATTTTACAATTTGAAAGAATAACCTCTTCATTTATAGGACATTGTTTATTATTGGGAGATTTAAATATCTCAATATTATCTTTTACAACATTAAAAATATTATTGAAGATTATTTTACAAACCTATCTACTATTCCTGAATATTATATCATTCCTAGTTTTCTAGAGTCTCCAGATGGTATGAGGTAAGATCAGGGTTCCGAGTCTTCAAACCATACAATGTTTATATGGGAGGTCTTATTGTTCCCAACTTTGTAAGAACTCAGTTGAAAGGGTCCAACATATATAAATAATTTAAATAATGAAACTCTAAAGCTTCAAAGAATACTAAAAATCTAGCAAAAGGTGTTTAATATCCTCAACCTCCTTTTTACACATGCAACACATATTTGGCATAATAAACCCCCTTTTGATTAAATTATCATTCGTGAGAATATTTCCTTTTAGAACAAACCAAAAAAGAAGTTGAATTTTGGAGTTAGCTCAGGAAATCAAATTCTACTCCACTTGCAATCACAATGAACATTTTCGAAAAAGGAGTTATACCCAAATTTGACAGTATATTCACCATCAAAAGATTTACTCCAAAAAAGTTCATATTTGACATCAATTTGATTTAGAGGTATGATATCTAGTTGCTCTTGGAGAGAGGATACCACAAGGTTTAGATCAAGCACATCCACACTGATTTGTTTCCATCTTCTTCTATTTCCCTCTATATCAATATAGTATGACTTTAGTACCATACTTTTCAACTAAGATTTTATTAATGGAATAAAATATTTCATTCAAACTGAAATTAGAAAATCTTGGACTTGGTGTTAATTTTAAGACCTCTTCTAATTATTACCCTCAAGGTAATGGTTTAATAGAATATACTAACAAGAAATTGATCAGATCATGAAGATGAAAATAAATGTCAATCAAAGGAAATGGCATACCAAGGTGAGGAATGCTCTTTGGGCTGAATGGATTATAGTGTAAATATCAATTGGATATTCCCCTTAAAATATTGTTTATGGAAAAGAAGTAAGACATCCTTTGTCACTGAAATTTCCATCACTTGAGTTGGCCTAGTACCTAGAATTTGAAGGGGTAGAGAAAGAGAGACCAGGATTAAAAAAATGATTGAGATTGAAGAACTAAGGAATTTTTCATGGTCAGATTGTATTAGCATCTAGAATCAACCAAACAATGGTTTGATAAAAATACCAGGTTTCAAATGTTCAAAGTTGGTGATTTGGTCTTGAAATGGGATGCTTTGATAGAGCCAAACCAAGGAGACACTCTAAATTTGATGCAATTTGGAGTGGTCCATATATCATTAGTGCTTGCAAAGAAGAAAATTATTTTGAGTTGACTGACCTTGATGGAGATGTACTACCAATCCCAGTCAATGGGATTTATCTTAAGTATTTCCATTAAGCTATTATGTTACATCATTATACATATTAGATTAGATTTGTAATTCCTCTATGTGCTTACAACACATTTTTATTAGAAGTGTAGGTTTTATTTTGTATAAGTACTAATGCACAGTCTGCATTCCTCACTTGGGACATGTATGATAATTCATTTTTGTACATAGATGTAACTTTTTTGTTGTTTCATTTTCTAATTTCAAGAAGGGTCTTTTGATGAGAACAATCAATTACGAGATCTTACGATTCTGAGATCAATGTCAGTCCTTATGTTGTTTCAAATGTATTCAGGGTAAATTTTTCAAGCATCAAGATTAGTTTAATTTTTTAGGATGACTCCATACTAAATGGATGCTTCAGGATACTTATATTTGTAATCTAGTAGGAAGATTACCCCATGAGTTGGAAAACTATTTCAAAACTTTGCACTCCCTACAAGTTGGACAACCTAACAAGCTTGGGAATCGACACTTTTGGAGTGCAATGTATGGTAGGTTACAAGGTAACTTGTAGTTTCGTGACCGAGTTATGATCGAATTGATTAGATTTGGCACACTAAGAGAGTTAGCTGAGTTGGGGATGAGATGGTTATTATTCGAAAATTAGAGGGTAGCAAAGTTGTTATCGGCCACCAACATTATAAGCCTACTACCACCGGTGATAGTAGGAGGAAGTGATGTAGAAAGTCAGTGGGGTTGTAGAGAAAGAAGTACTCGGTACTAGTAGCATATTTAGATACTACCAATTGGTAGAATATAAATTCTACACACCAATATCATAGTGGTGGAATGGAGGATCCGTCGAGTGACCGTGAAGGAAATGGTGGTAATTACATGGATGCTACAAGAAAACATTAAATATACTACTAGTTGGTTACATAAATATACTCAACTGGATGACAACAGAAAAGTAAGCATGGAGGAAACATGCTCCTGAATGACTTCAAGATTATTATGCAACCGACCATAGAGGTATGAAATGCTACCATTTGAGGAAAAAAAAGCATGCAACCGGTAACATAGGAACGTCATCTCGCGAGCTAAACATTAGTGGTTACAATATTGGGTAGCTCAACTACCTATCATGAAATTAATGCATGGTAGATGAGGTGAATTATATATATACATGTAAAAATCCCTCTTTTTTGGGGGGGACATTCTAAAACATAAAGGAACTCTGTTAAAAAAAAATCAATACTTTTTTAAATTGCAAGCCTTGAATTTGAGAATTTTGTAAAGGCTTCTTTCCTTTTTCTAATTTTTAATGGATTGTGTGTCCTTTTCAGCAATAAAATTCACGTTTTATTGATTTTTCTTCCTTGCTTGTGTTATATTGCATTTTTCCCTCCTTTGCATTTGTAGATATATTATGCATACTTTGTTCTTCTTGCAAGACTCAAATCTGTTGTGCTCCACTAAAATGGAGATTTAAGTGTTTTTTTGGACAAAGGGCACTTTTTTCTACCCTCTCCTACTTAATTTTCTTCCTCTTTTCACTCATTAGGAATATCTCCACCCATTTTATTGGTGTTATCACCTCCCTTAGATTAGGATTTGAATTTCATGCATCTCCCTCTCTTCCTAGTCCATTGGAATTTCATGTTAATTTTAGGTAGCTAATTTTCCATTTCTATGAGTAGCCTTAGTGTTAGGAATAGGTAGAGGAAGTATGCCTCCTCTAGAGGGTTATCTCAATTTGAGTCCCACAACTTGTTGAAAATACCATGTTCTCTCAAGCCCCAAATCACTCTAATTTGGGATGGGTACATATTTGAGCTCCAACAGTCCCGAATTCCACCTATCTCCATCCATCTCCACATCACATTTCATTTACACTATCCCTTTTTCCTACTCGTCTATATATTTGATCACCATTACATAACCAACATGTTATATGATAGAAAATCACAAAACCCTTGCATATTTTGAGATTTTTTGACTAATTCACATAGTTTAACATCGCAGACATGGTTAAACTCTAAATTATCACCATTTTATTTAAAAGTGGTTCTTGTCATCACATTTTATATGTCTTTAGTAGTTTGTGTCTGATTTCCTAAAAATTTATTACTTCTATGACCACTCTCTTAATTGAGAACTACATTTAGTGGTTGTACTCAGTCTCAGATTGAACTTTCCAAAACTTTTGAGGGCTTGAATCATAACATATGCCTCTCTCTTTCAGGATACACCTTTCAGTCCTCTCACCCTAGTTCAGGGAGAGCTAGAAGTAGTATGTGGATTTTCACACCCTTATTTAATTTCTTCCATATCATCCTCAGAATTCTCGATCATGAGAATAAGATATGTCCACCCCAAACTACAAATGAAAAATCAATAGTCATATCTTGCTCTATTTTTCCTTCATCATGTAAATATACATTTCATTCTTTTTTGGGTTGTTATATTGAGAACTAACACACACCACTCTCCAAAGGGTGCATTTCAAAGTGACAAGAGTTTTTGGTACATAGTATGGCATATAACGAACAACTTTGTTAAATATTTTATGTTGTTCTTGGTAAGTATCATTGTTTTAGACACATTCATCAAACATCTAGTAGCTCTATAAGCTCAAAGAATATCTTGATAGTATATCGGTGCATATATCATGCTAAAAGTTACAACTACATAATATTTAAAAGGAATTCCATTTGATTTTATTGAATTACATTTGAATTCAACAAAGAGAAGTAGGTTTTTAAGGTCCAAACCATATCCTAAATCTCCCTCCATCCCACCAAATCAAATTTTAGTTTCAAATTTATCCATATCTAATCTAAATCTAGATATTTCAATCCCATAAATTATGGTTTTTGTTCTCTTAAATAATGGCATACCACTACATCTTTCCTAACATGATGACATTTAAGTTTTTCCCCTTAAGAGCATTACATTGTATACTAGAGAAAATAAAGTTACACCCATATAACACATTAAATATGTGGCCAATATATGCTCTATTTATCATGTTACTCAAGATAATGTTGCAATCAGGTTATTAACATCCTCTTTCAAAGGAAAATCATTGTAGTGGTACAAGGGATTGACAATAAATTCCATCAGTACATGGGATCAACTCGGGAGAATTATTTCGTAGGCAATTTGAATAGAAGTCACATTATATTTCATTAGTGGAGAAAATGACTACCACCATGATATAACCATAAGATTCCATGTATGATGTCAACTATAGATTTCAAAGGAATTGGGATAGAATTCCATAGTTAGTAAGGCCTACCCATGAGTATGATTTTTTTTATTTAAGGGTTTTGAATTACAATATATCAGAATGATACAATTAATAGATGGAATAACACTCCTTTATGTTTATGACATAGAAATTGGAGCTCACAATATTCTTATAAAAGTAGGAAAATAGCAAAAATGCCTCTCATGTTGATATTTTAATAGATTAATCCTTCCATTTCCATCCCAACACCTACAATAAATCTAATTCCAATGCTTATTACTCAATCTTTATGTTGAAAAAAATCACCTCCAAGAAAACCTAATGACTTACGGGGAGTTGAAGAGCATGTTAAAATATCTTGGAAATGAGGTTTTGACCTTGAAAAGGAAACAAGCACAAAATTTTAGACCATTCTATCCTCCCAATCAATATAATAGGCCTCCATTCTAACAAAAATTACAAATCCATAATCATTTTTCCAATATTAATTCTATTCAATCACACAACACCAATGTTTCTAACACCTCTAAAAATTAAATCATGCCCAAAATAATTTGATACAAGACTACGAGTGGTGTTATCCTTATAATTTATCCCATAATGAGAAATCTTGCCCCAATGGTTTTCAAAATCAAGTAATTATGGTGTAAACTTATTCTATGTCTAAAATATTATAAGTTAGGACCCCACAAAGAGCAGGGTGTTTCTCAATAGTTGGTGCACTTTGATGTTTCAATTCTAAATTGAAAACAAGATGATTTTTGTGGAGTTAATCAACTGAAAAAAAAAAAAATAGTCATCTACTTCTATAGTAGAAAACACGAGATCAAACAAAAGAGAAAATAAGTAGGTCAT
The DNA here is from genome assembly GCA_018340775.1 of Taxus wallichiana var. yunnanensis. Lineage (NCBI taxonomy): Eukaryota > Viridiplantae > Streptophyta > Pinopsida > Cupressales > Taxaceae > Taxus > Taxus wallichiana. Next base: position 247,872,701 of record CM031242.1, read on the forward strand.
ACAACTAGTAAGCCTAATTCTATCCTTCTCCAACATCAGCAAGGTGTTGTTTCAATTTTTAATCACAAAGCCACTTAGAAATATAAATCCAAATAAGTTCAAAATCATAAATAAATTCCTATTTTCACACCATCAATATAAGAAGGTATTGTTGTTAATAAAGTACAACATAAGCTTAGAACTTCATCTTTCAATATTCTTGATCTTATGAAAAAAACTAAGGTGTATATGTCAATGTGGGATTCATTTTCTCTTCCCGGTCAAAAGGAAATTTTGCAAGAAGCTTTTTCTAATTTTAATCTCTCTATCTAACCATCCAAAGAACCATTTAAAGTTTTATTACTAACACACTTGATCCAAAAGAATCTCAATACAAGAAAAGTGTAAAACCACCTCCGTTTTATGTTTCTTTGATCGATACCAAAATATAGTCTATAATTACATGATTTCTTCAAAATCTTCCAATTTAGTTATGCCCTGATAAAGTTTAGCTTAAATATGAACCTCTTCCTAAAGAATTAGCTTAGCTAGATGGAAAACCTATTGAAATCCTTGGATTCATTATAGGAATAAATCTAAAATTTAATGCATGCCCTAATTTCTCCATCCCTCAAGATGTATTCATTATTGATCTTCCTCCCAATTTTTCCTTGTGTCTTTCTAGAGATTTCACTTCAAAAAGTGGAGGCTAATTATCATCATACTAGTCTCACATGTTTTTTTGGAACAAGCTATGAAAATGATATTACAATAAGGTATTACCCTATCTCATTAAGTCATATATATACTTATATGTGTAATACTATCAATACTAATTGTATGATCATAGATGAAAAATACTAGCTACTTGACCAAAAACAAAATACATTTCTTAAGGGGATTCCCAAATTATTACTTGATGAATGGGATACTCAAGGTCATGATCTTGATCCATATAATCATATAGAAGAGGTTGATCTTATAACATATTGTATAAATGAAGAAAATTATCTTATTCCTACCTTTGTGAGATCTGATCAAAGGTAGGATTAAGGTTTATGAAAATTATACTTTTATGGATAAAGAAGAAAGAATGGAGAAGATGTTACAGAAATATTGTTCATAATGTGAACACTTAGGAGTGGTTTGGGTTATTTGGTAGTAATAGTTTTTAATATTTATAAAATAATATATGAGTGTGAAAAATAGTTGTAATGCACAACTCATAGTTGAGATATATTTGGGATATTGAGAGGAATTAGAGATTAGCCTTGAATCCTTACTTATAAGAGTTTATTTAGTTATTTCTATGTAGTCTCTCCATTGGCAATCGGTCTCAAATGAATTACAATATCTCTGGTTTTATTATTTTATCGCACAATGTTTTGTTTTTATTTGATTAAATCATGAATATTTACAAGATTTGGTATCAGAGTGGGTTAGACTGCAATGATAACCTATAGGATTTAGTGAGGTGTTTAGATCTGGAATGAATTTGTTTCATTAGAATCAAATCATGACTGTGTGTTTCATTGGAATCAAATATGCGGCCTGCATGTTTATCTACCAACAAAAATGACGCTTCACTCGGGAGAATCCATAATTGGTTACGACACTACTTCTTACAACATAAGGATCTGTCTAGTGATAGAGGTATTGTGTTTCTTTCCTTTTTTGGACACAGATGAAAAAATATAAGGAAATAAATTCTTTTTCTAAATTTGGAAAGGGTCCAGGAAGATGTTGGAGTTATAACTTAAAATTTCCATAACTTTCAGCTTGGTAACTCATATTAATGTGCCATTTTTTTTTAAAATGTGTATTTTTCGATCTCTACACATTGATCATGTTTTTCCGTTGTTGGACAAATTTTGTTTTTTCCATTTTTGGAAAATATTGTTAGAAAATTTTACTTTCAATGTTTAAATTTTATTGTAAGGGTTCATTTTTGACTAAGTTCGACACCTATTATAAAAATTCCATTAGAAAAATTCAATGGATTAAATTTTCACACATGGAAGGTGAAAATACAAATGCAATTAATGAAAAATAACCTTTGGGGAATTATGAGTGGAAAAGAACCAGAACTAACAGATGCTACAAAATTACTTGAATGGAAAACTAGGGATGACAAAGCAAAATCCATTATTGGGATTTCTTTATCAGATACTGAGTTTTATTATGTAGACTTAGAAAAAAATTCCAAATATATATGGGATTTTCTAATTCAGACATTTGGTGCAAAGGTTGTGAATGCTAAATTCTCACTTAAGTTGTAGTTATTCAAGTTGAAAATGAATGAGGGTGCAACTATGTCAAGTCATATTAATGATCTTAGATCTCTTCTAAGACAACTGACAAAAGTAAGTGCTCAAGTAGATGATGAAGATGCAAAAGCTATTTTATTAAATAGTTTACCTCCAAAATACAGTAATGTAGTTTTTACTCTTGGTCAAATGCCTTCTCATTCACTTGAAGGTATGATTTTTACATTACTAGCTGAAGAAAAAATAACAAAAGAAGATATTGAGGAAGAAACTGCTCTTTATATTAAAAGGAAGCATACTAATTTTTCAAAAACAAAGAGGAATTAGAATGCTTTTATTATAAGAAAAAGGACATAAATATTCTTTCTGTATTACTCGTGCCAAGGACATCATAAAAGGAAAGCTGAAAATGGATGAAGCTAATGTAGTTGTTAAATAAGAGTCGAGAATGAAGAAGAATATGAACCTAAACAAAAGGAGGATGAAGATGACTACCTATACTAAGTAGTGCCTAATGGAGGATGGAGGCATAGGAGGATGGAGGAAAATTGGCATCTCTTGTTAGTCACCAACAAAGAGATTGCTTCATGGTATTGGTGACCTTTTATTTTTGTTGTGTGGTGTGTTTACTTTATGTTTTAATAATGAAAAGAAGTATCCTTCCTATTTAAAATATCCCGCATGAGCATAATTTCTGTTTTATAATCCCTCTCGCTTAGAAACAATGATGTGTGAAAAATAATGTACGATGTTATGTAGTGGTTGGTTCCACTAGAAAACCATTTTTGAGTTGGATGTTCTCTTTGAAAACCTCATATTTTTTGAGTTGTTGGTACTCATTGACAACCTTCATTCTTTGTAGATCATGAGCAGTATAGGAGATAGCTTTCCCCATGTTCATGCTAAGGGGTGATCATTACAAAAATATTGTTCATAGTATGAACACTTAGGAGTGGTTTGTGCTATTTGGTAGTAATAGTTTTTAATATTTATAAAATAATATATGAGTGTAGAAAACAATTGTAATGCATAACTCATAGTTGAGATATATTTGGGATATTGAGAGTACTTAGAGATTACCCTTGACTCCTTACTTATAGGAGTTTATTGAGCTATTTATATGTAATATCTCCATTGGGAATTGGTCCCGAATAAATTACAATATCTATGGTTTAATTGTTTTATTGTGCAATGTTTTGTTTTTTATTTGATTAAATCATGAATATTTACAAGATAAGTTGGGGGAATCATATTGATTTCTCCAAAAAAATATAAGTATTTTTTTCTTTGAGGTATCACTTTAGTTACACTAACAATACAACTAAGTACGGATATCTCAGGCACGTATTCGGAGGGAAAGGAAAAGATGGGTAAGACATTTACAAATGTTTGGTGACAGTGAGTTAGTTGTCAATCAAATCATAGGACAAGATGAAACCAATAATTTTTTTTTGAGATCTTATAGAAATAGAGTGTGGGATTTGATGGAGTATCTTGATTCTTTCAATATACAATCCATTCCTAGAGAAAATTAATAAATATGAAAATAGGATAGCTGCAATTGGTGCTTAGGTTGAAATTAAAAATCATATCATAATGAAAAATAAACATCATATCAAGATAGTTATAACACATTTCATCCTTGATAACAATGTTTACTATAAATTTTATGATTTATATCGGGAGATAGTTAATTTTCTACATTAGGAAGATGATTTTTCAATACAAACCAAGAAATATTACAACATATTGAAAATTTGATTATTAAGTGAGATATAATAAGATACCGTAGTGATTATTCACTCTTAAGTCTATATTTAATACATTTGATAATATCAGAGGTGATAAATGTAACATGTTAATCAAGTTAGAATATTATGAGTAAATTAGCATTAGCAATGAAAAAACACTCAAGTTATGTAGGGTATGTAATCAAGATGAAAAACATGTGTGTGTGTGTGTTCAATTCTCTCAAGAATTTGATGATGTTTTTTATTTATTTATGGTGGTTTATAGGCTTTCAATCTATATTTATCTCAATACACAATAGATTTAGTGTTAGCTACAAATCCAGCTAGACAAAATAAAAGACACATCAATGCTAAGGTTGAGCCTCTCATGAAATAAGATTTGAATAAATTTATCAAAGATAACATCATTCTCCTTATGAAGATTTCATCATGGGTTGCTAATTTGGGTCCCATGAGAAAGAAAATAGATAAATATGCCTATGTGTGGGGTTCATATATTTGAACAGGGAATGTTTAAAATATCATTATCCATTACCATAAATGGAGAAAATTTTATAAATGCTAAGTGGATTGAAATGGTATTCACTCTTGGATGGTTATTTCCGGTATAATTAGATTATGGTTAAAGAACCAAAACAATTCAAAACTACATTTACCACAAATGGGGCCTGTATTTATATAAAAACTTCCATTTGGACTATCAAATTCAAGATCCATATTTTAGCGTGTAATGGACTTGACATTTTAGGGATTGATTAATAATTGTGTTCTTGTCTATTTGGATGAAATAATTATATTTTCCAAGCATGTTACATATCATCTACTTCATCTCATAAATGTATTTGCAAGGTACATGCACTATGACATATTTTGAATCCAAAAAGTGTGTTTTTCTATCCATAAAGATAAATTGATGTGACATGTTGTCTTTAAGAAAGGTCTTGCCATTGATCTAGAAAGGGTAAGTGTAATTTTTTCATTATCTTTTCCAAATCATAAGAAGGAATTATAAAGTTTTCTAGGTAGAATTAATTTTTTCAGAAGATTCATTCTATATTTTACAAATTTAGTGAATCCACTAACTTCAATTCTAAGGAAAAATATTTTTTTAGTTGGAAAATATAGGGGAATAATGCTTTTAAATCAATCAAAAATTCTTTTTCATAAGATACAACACTTATTAATCCCAAGTTTAGAAAATATGTCATTGTATATGCTTTTGGAGTGATTGATACAATCTCAGCCATGTTAGTATAATAAAATGATGAAAATTTGGAGCATCTAATTGTTTTTTTAGTCAAGGATTTGAATATCATGAGGTAGGGAATTATGTTTTTGAGAAATAGGTGCTTTCAGTCATTATAATTCTAAAATAAATTAGGCACTTTATTTATAAGAATAAATTTCATTTAATGGTTTCTCATCTAAGTGTTACAAAGTTTCTTTTGAGCGAGGAGTTAAATGATAATAGTGAAGGATGGATTGCAAAGACATGGAGTATGATTTTGACATTAAGGTTACTAAACTGGTAAGAGGAAGATGATTATATGATCAACTAGCTTCATATTTACATGATGATAGAAATAAGGCTTTAGTGCTCCGTAAATGGTCAAGATACATGTGTTACTTCATTACCTACGATTTGGACTCATGACATGATCCATTTTTTCATACTAAATAGTGCCCACAAGATTTGTGTAAGATAAAAAATGAATTATTTTACATTATAGTCAATTCTTTACATTCTTTTTATTGTTTAGAAAGATAAAAATGCTATTTTTTATTTATATTTTTGGATTCAAATCGAATTGATAATGTTTTAGAATAGTTTCATGGAGGATTATTCGAGGGTCATCTTGCACCAAAATATATAGATTTAGATATCATGAGAGAAGGGATTTATTGAAAATATTTATTTAGAGATTTTCATGCATGGGTAAGGAAGTGTCCAAAGTGTGTTATTTTTGTAGGATAGAATATTTTAGTAGGATATAGAATATTTTAGTATCTCTTCCTCCTCAACCTATTCGGGTAGATCAATATTTCATTCAACGGGGTTTATATTTTATTGGCATGATTAACCTATCTTCTAGTACAATCCATAAATGGATTCTCATAACTACAAATTGTTTCACACGATGGACACAAGAATTATATTTAGAAGAAATAAGTGAAACTTTAGTTTTTGAAATTTATGAAAGTATTGTCATAAGGTTTTTTGTCCTTTCTATAATTATCTCAAACAATGTATTATATTTCCTTAGTAGAAGAATCAATACATGAGGATTCAAGCTCATAGTTCATCTATCAATATCTTCTAATTACTAACCTCAAGGGAATGTCTTAGCATAATCAAATAAAATAAATCTTCTTATAATTATCAAAGTAACTATGGAGGAGAATCAAAGATCACGACACAAAAAAACTTAAATTATCCTTATGGGATTATAGGATTAATCCTAATAGATCAATTAGAAAATATCCTTTCATTTTTTTCTAGGGCGAGGAAGAAATGTTACCTATTTATTATGAATTAATATCTCTATATCTCATGAAATATATGGAAATTATGGAGTATTCAATGTCAAAAAAACTTGTAGAGTTAATGGAATTGCATAATGTTATAAAAATGCATTGCCTACTATGGAGCTTCATCAAGATCAAGTGAAGATATACTTTGAAAAAAAAGTTACAAGTACATTAGGAGAAGGAGATATCATGCTCAACTAGGATGGATAAATAACAAATCCTGGAAGAAAAAATAATTTTGACTCCTCCTGGAGTGGTCCATATCTAATTATAAGTTGCAAACAAATAAATGAATTCTAGCTCTCCAAGCTGAATGGGGATGAGTTGTCCATCCTAGTTACTAGTATATACCTCAAAATATTTTATAAAGTTTATGTTTCATCATTGTAATTAATAGGTTATTATTTTTCTCTAAGTGATTTGTGCACATTGTTTTCTTAGTTTCCTTTCTTTTTGTTCTGGTATATTGTGTTGGTATGTTTGTTTTCTAATAAGTACTCTAGCACAATTTATTGTTTTCTAAGGAAGGTATTATTGGTTTTCATATGGTTCTAAGAAGTTACAACATTTTGATATGACTTTGTACCCAATGGATAATTCCATACAACTGGTATTTGTATCTAGTAGGCGAGATGTCTCCCCGACGGTCAAAAAATATATTATCCGAAACTATACCCAAACCATGTTTTATGTTCTTTAAAAGTCATGGTGTTGTCTTAGATTAGGGAAATTTCAATATTTTACAAGTATGGACAAGTTTCAATGTTTTGTTAATTTTCATTTATCTTACTAATCCTCTTTAGTCCTAGGTGTTAGTCTAATTTTGTAAAATTGGGTCAAATCTAGGAAAATTCAGACAAATCGACCTTTTGAGGAAGTGAGGGAATAGATCCATCATTCCTTGAGTTCCCCACATCTCTACCAAGGTTGTGTGATAAAATAAAATTAGTAAATAAGATTGTTTGCAAATGCAAGGAATAATTCAAATGTTTTTCTAGTTCTCTAACTAGTATTGCAAAAGAGAACAAAATTACATTTATCAAATAAATCAACTCCATAAGAAGCTTAAGTAATAGTTATTTTATTTCTTTATTCTTCCACTTTTCCACGTAATGATGTGGTTGATTGGGGACATAGAAAGGACTCAGTTAAGTTGGAAATGCATGGAATACTAGGAACAATTCCTTTGATCACTTAGATCCCCAATAGCCTACAAACGCCTACAATTAAGAGCAAGGACATGTGGATAAGTTGGTTTTTCCATGAAATTAAGGAACTATTCCATCATTCCAATGGTTGCCCAAAACATTTCCATACCCAATAAAGAGAAAAAATGTAAAGAAATCAGTTACTAGGTTGATCTAGAAAAAATGGTAACTATTCCCTCATTCCATCATTCCCCCAACAATTTGCATCTCCACACAAGGAAAAAAATAAGGTTAAGTTGGTTTTGAAGGCCCACAAGTAACATTCTAATGTTTCTCATATTCTTTGATTCATTGACATGCCTGAAAAAAACATGCATGACACAAAAACTCTAGTTATTTATTTTTAGATGTTTTAATCACTCAAGTTACATTTTTATCATGCAAGAAAATATTTCAACATGTAACACTCTCATGATTTTTCTATTTTTATCAATCATAATTTCATGTCTGTGCTTTTTCAAAATTTTCTCCCTCATTCTCTATATAAACTTCATAGATTTCATTATAAAATATATATATACACCTTCTATTCATCATTAAATAGAAATTTATTTTTCTGAATGGAAGATAAAAGTTCATGGGAGATATCTTGATGGTTATGACTAATCCTTACTAGTTTTTCATAATTTTCCACCTCTTAGATCAATAAAGGATTTATTGTTTCCTTCTTGTTATCTATAATTTTTTCAAGTTTATTGTTTTAAGATGATTTTGATCTTGTGATATTGTTTATCCCTGATTTTGTAGTATAAATTCCATGAAATATATATAGAAAAATGCTGATTTATAGGCCATATCTTGTATTTGACTAAACTTTATGTAGGATTTAGTTGTGGAATCTACAAAATTTCACTTATAGATATCTTTTTAACGTCTTCTCTTTGGTTTTATAACTTACAAACCTTTCTCTGAAACACTTATGCATTATTTTTTCAATTTTTGAGTTATGACAAGTTTACTAGTTCCTTTGATCCATCTATGTGGTTAAAACAAGTTTGAGATCCTCAATCTTTCTAACGTATTGCCATATTTTCAGTTTTTCCTTAATTCCTTCTCACTTTTCCTAGTTCATGCAATAGAGTAGTATTTGGAGTATAATTAGTGTTAGGTGTTACACTATGGGAACTAAACCTCTCTAGATATTCATTCTAATATACAAGTCACCTGTAACCTAGGATTGTTTCAATTTTTTCAATTTTTTCAATTAATATGATAGGTACCAAACCACTCTCTAAAGGGTATATTTCAAAGTGACAATAGTGTTTGGCACACATGGTGCAACTAGATGAAATAATTTGTTATAATTTTTATGTTTTTCTTGAAAAGTATAAGTGTTTCGAGATGCATTCATATATCATCTGGTGAATTCAAAAGTTTAAAGAATATCTTGGAAGTACATCAGTTCATATTTCATAAAAAAATTATAGCTAGATCATTTTCAAAAGGTATTCCATTCCATTTTATTGAATTACCTTTGAATTCAAAAAAGAGAAGTAGGTTTTTCAGGTCCAAACCATATCCTAAATCTCCTCCATCCTATCAAATTAGAGTTTACTTTCTAATTTCCTCATATCAAATATAAATCTCAATATGTCCATCCCAAGAAATCTAGTTTTGTTCCCTTCAATGATCACATCCCACTACATCTTCCCTGACATGATGACATGCATGTGTCTACACTTACAAGAATTCCATTTTTATTGGAGAAAATCAAGTTACACCCATAAAATACATTAATGATATCACTAATATATGCTCTATTTATCATGTTACTCAAGATAATGTTGTATTTAATTTATTAGCAACCTCTTTCAAAAGGAGAAATATTGCGGTGGTATAGGGATTGGAAGTAAGTTCCATCAAGTATATGGGACTAGGTGGGAGAATTATTTTACAAGTAATTCAAAGAAAATTATATCATATTTCATTAGTGGAGAAAATTACTACCATCAAGAGATCACCACAAGAGTCGATGTTTTATTTCAACTACATATTTCAAAGTACTTCAGATAGATGTCCATAATTGGTAAGGTATACCCCATAGTATTCTTTTTGTATTATCTAAGGGATTTGAATTATAATATTTTAGTAATGATATAATCAATGAGTGGAATGATAATTGATAATGCTTATAACATAGGAATTAGAGATGAAAATAGTCTTATACAAGTAGGTAAATAAAACCAAGGCCTCCCATTCCCAGTTTTCCTTAGATTCATCCTTCCACTTACCTCCCAACACCTATAATAGATCCAATTCCAATACATAATAATCATCCTTTAAGTCAATCTAATGCATCTCCTAGCCAATAAAATGACTTACAATAGTTTAAGAGAATGTTAACATATATTGGAAATGAGTTTGTGACCTTGAAAAAGAAACAAACAAAATATTCTAGACCCTAGTATCCTCTCAATAAACGTAATAGGATACCATTCCAAAAAAAGTTTGTAAAGCCACAATCACTTTTCCAATGCTAAAACTAGAATTCTTACCCAAATGGTGTTATCGTTGTAATTTAGCCCATAACTAGAATTCTTACCCCAATAGTGTTCTAAATCAATAAATTATTGTGAAAACTTGCTTCTATGTCTCAATAATAATTAGTTAAGACTCTATAGTAGTAGGAGGTTTCTCAAGTGTTGGTTCAAAATGATTCTACACTTATAAATTAGAAAGAGGATGATTTTTACAAAGTAAATCAGTTGGAAAATTAGATAAATCAGCCCTCTAATTTTATGGCAAAAAGACAAGATCAAAGGAAAGAGAAATATAAGTGGGTTAGATAACTTGTAAGACTAGTTACCATCCTTCTCCAACATTGTAAGGTTTTCTTTCAGTTTCTAATTAGTAATGTGTAAAAAAAATAGTTTATAAAAGTTTAAAATGAGAAAGAAAATTACTATTTTGACACCATCAATGCAAAAGGTATTTTTGTTAATAAAGTACAAAATAAAGTTAGTAATTCATATTTCACTATTATTGATCATATGAAACAAACCCAGTCAACATGTCAATGTGGGATTCTTTATCTCTTCCCGGTCAAAAGGATCTTTTGCAAGAATATTTTTCTAATCTCAGTCTCTCTAGCCAACCATCCAAAGAACCATCTAAAGTTGTGCTTACTAATACACCTGATAAAAAATAAGCCCAAGGAAAAGTGTAAAACAACCTTCTTTCTATGTTTCCTTTATCATAGGATAAAATCTAGTCCATAATTACATGATTGATTTAGGAGCTTCTAGTTCATATATACCCAAACAAATTGTTGATAAACTTAGTCAAAATATGAGCCAATTCCTAAAAGATTAGTTCGGATAAATGTAAAACATATATAAACCCTTGGAGTCATTAGAGGACTGAGCCTAACCTTGTATGGATGCCCGATTTCTCCATTGATGGGTTTCATTATTCCTTCATTTAATCAACTCTTAGTTGATGTCATATTCAAACCAAGGATGTGTCTGAAGCTATATGCAACAAGAGGAATCTTAGTGATTTAGTAATTGATTGTAGGTATTTATTATTTTTTATATTTCTTGGGGGTTTTTGTAGTGTCCTTAGGATTCCCTAGCCAAAGCCTTATTATATCTATACTACAAGAAACTTTTTGAAATAAACACTCATTGCTGGAATAAATAAATCTTCAGAATTAAACGTGTTGCTGGAAATGAAACACACTTTTGCAAAATAAAACAAATTACTGGAAGTAAACACACTCTTGTAGAATGAAAAAAATTGCTAGAAAGAAACACACATTTGAAAAATGTTGTTAAAATTTTTGCAAGGAAATGAGAGTCTAACCTATAACACCTACAGGGAAAATTATGTGAAAGAATTTAACTAAAGAATCAAAAGCATTTACATAATTAACACTTAACAGATTTACAAGATTTTCTCAGAAATATAAATACCAATAAAAAAATAATCTTTCTTCTTGGAGGAGTGGGCCCTTACTCCACCTTGAATCAAGAGTTGAAAAAGTATGATTCTCTCAAAATGAAATGGCTATCTTATTACTTGAAAATGTTATGTCTTACAAACTTTATTGTATGTCTATCATATATATATCTATATAATCTATCTATAGGTCCTTATATATATTTTATCATCTGAAGATGAATTTATGATCACAGTGCTTCATAGCTATCCATCTAATAATAGGTTTCCATGAAACAAACTAGTGCTCAAAGTAGATGTGGAAGTTAGGAACCTTACTAGACACACAACTTTCTGATCCTGCATACATATTTCTTGGGTCTTAAAAATCAGCAGCCTATTGATCTACTCCTGATTAGAAGGCCCATTTATTTCTCTATCATCATATGTTGTAAAAATAAACAGATTCCCATTGATTCAGGACCTTTTGAGAAGTTCCAAAACTATTCCGAACTAACTACAAAAGTTCGGAGCCTAAGCGCGGAGTTTCAAAACTAAGTGCGAGTTTGGGAACTAAGTCTAAAGGTTCCATAAATTGGTGATAGAGTTCATTTTTGTGTGATGGAGTTCCAAAACTAAGCCTGGAGGTTCCGAGCTAAGTCGTATTAAATCCAATGCTCCCAAAAATGTGTTGGTTACTTCATACTTCGTTCTTATGACTGATTATGACATGTTTTATTACAAAAACTGAATTTCCACACACTTTGTTAGGAATTAAAAAGTTTTTAGATGTTAGAACTAGATCCAACAAAAGATGGAAATTACATCCTAACTTATACTAGATCAAACAAAAGTCACAAAATGCAGTCAAACTTGATAAAAAGGAGAGTAAAATAAGATCATTTATTGCACATTAACGAGGCATATTTTGGCCTTATCATCTCCCCCACACTTACTTGTTTGTAAGTCCCCTTACAAACTTTACTCTTCAAATCTTGGGTTGTGAATTCTGCATTCCAATTGACTACTCAGGTCAAATGGCTGAAACTAAATATCCTAGTGCTTTAGTTCAGAAGTACTATACCTTGATCATGCTTCTATCTTCCTCTACCACTCCTCAAAGTGAGTGGGATCTTGAGGCTCTCTATTTTTCCATGGAGACATGGGGGTGAGAAGGAGAGGAGGCCTTGTTCTCATTCCCATCCATATTCCCCTACATTTTTCATTGACCTAAGGGATTAGTGTACACAAATCTTTAGCTCTTTCCAAACTCCATATTAAGTTTGTGGGAGATATCACTTCATTCTTCTTATCAATGCAAATGTGAGAAAATCCCATATTTTAAAGAATCCATCATAAATATCTTCAAATTTTTCCTCCTCGTACGAGGTGAAGGAATCAATACTTTTGTTTGAACTGGAAAGATAATATGCCTTGAACTGACTATCAAAGGCATGGGATCTGAAATGTCTAAAAAAGGTAGATGGTTTTCCATAATGAACCCTCATGCAGGTACCAAATGAACTAGATTTTAATAAATGTTCAAAATCACTCTCTTTTCATGCAATCTAATTTTGAAGTATAGAAACAAATGCATTTAGTTGGCTTTCCCCTACATACAAATTGATCATGAAGCATGTATTCTTTTCCAACATAAAATTACAAAGATAGAATTCACAGAGAAGATTTTTCTGCTCTGCACTGGCTGAGGAATATGCTGTCATAAAATTAGTTTCATCTTTTATTTCATGTGGAATGCCACATGCAATTCTTGACAGCTGCCACCGAATAAATTTTTCTTCCAAAAAGGCATTGTATGCAAGAGAAGGTCTCCTGCATATGATTAATCTTTCACTCATGCAAACCATTTGTATCTTTACAAGACATTTAAATTTGTCTTCTTCAATTTTTGTAAAAAAATTCTTCCCATTCCTTCCTTTCCTTCTTCTCTTATTACATCTTGCTTCTTAGTTCCTCATTTTATGTTTTAAATTCATTAAGTTCTCTACGCTTATCGCCCACAACTTCTTAAGTGGCCGTAAGTCAATTCATTTTCACAACCTAATTCATTGAAGATGTCTTTGACATAGCATTCTATCTACTAGTCAATTGACATTATTTCTCTTTTTATACCATTTTCTATTTGACCAATGTCAATTCTTCAGTCCTATTTGTGAGCTGAGTTTTTAGTTGCTCAATGAGAATTTCCCTATGCTCCAATTTTTTCTTGAGGAAGTTTAATTCCTCATCATTTTCCCTAATAATAAGTTCTTCTCTAGACAAAAATAGAGTCTGTATTACTTGTTTCTCCTCTTTTCTAAAATTTCCTTAGGAAATGAGCATTCTTCTTCCACCAAAGGGGATTTCCCTTTTCATTTCCAAGATGTCAATTCCTCTTCTTCATGTGACTGTGTTGTTGATTCACTCATCTCTTGAAAAGCCTATTCTTTAAATATTTATTCTTATTTTTCCACCTCATTTTGACTTGGTCGAGGAGGATTCATTGCCATGCTACCCAAAATATCAACATCTTCTTTCTCCAAACCATCCTTTTCTTCAATATCCACTGGAATTTCCCTAGACCTCTTATGAACTCTTCTTCTTTGAGGAGCTTCAAAATTCCCTGAAGTGGGCTTCCTCCTAGAGCTTCTTCTGATTTCCACTTCATGATCCAGCTTAGGTGAACTGTCACTATCAGAGATAGATATTAGTTCTTCTAGTATTACTACAGAGGAAGGAGTTTATTTTGAAGGCACAATAGGTTTTGCAACTTTGATCATTCTTTGAGATATCCTCCTCTTTGGCACATTAACTCCACCTACTTCCTTCTTTTTCTCTATGGGAGGATCATTCTATACATTAATTATGGGGGAGAAAGGGGTTGGTATTCCCCTCCTAATAATATTAGGGCTTTGTTTGAATTTTTTAAGAAACTTTTCCCATGCTTATTCTCCATTTTTCTTTGAGAGAAAGTGGTGCTGATAGACCAAATGGACTAATCCATGATGTCTAATTGTCCCAACTCCCCAAGAATACCTCTGATACATTGTCTGGATGGAGTCAAAAAGGAACCATGTAAGGTTTACTATATATTGCAGTTTTTAGCCCCATACCTAAGATATATTAGCATCTTAAGGACCTCTCTTCCCACAGTCCCAAATTGGCCATCACAAGTTAGGTACTTAACTAACCAAAATTCTACCATGTCAAAGGGTTTAGGAAAGTTGGATATTTTGACCCCCTTTATGATTTTCTTAGTGTTATAAATATATTAGGGTTCATATTCCCCCTCTTGTATCAAGGTTTCCACTAGTTCTTTTAGGGTCCCCTTGATAGGATTTGGGACATGTACAATTGGTACCCTAGATACATTGCTCATTGTATTTACAGTAAAGGGAATTACAATGCTTTTAACCTTAGTTCTAGATTCTTTTAAATTTACAACAAATTCCCTTACCAATTCATCATTGTACTTTGAGAATTTCTTTAGGAACTCCAGCCACCCTGCTTGTCCAAAAATGGTTGCCACTTCTCCATCTACAAGAAGTTGCATATCATCCTCTGGATTTGAATTCTTTTTAATCCCCATGGAAAAGAGGATGATTCAAATTATTCCTTCTTCAAATTCTTACTTTGTCAGAACTAGCTGTAGAAATACTAGATTTAGCTACAAAACTATTAGGTTTGGTTGTGGAACTGTTGGGTTTAGTTGTGGAATTCAAATATAATTATATTGTTTCTTCCTTGAAGTTTTCTGCAACTACTTCTCAACTTCGTTTATTCTACCCAAATGATAGCTCATTAAAAATACGCCGCCACTTTTATTTGTTCCATCAAAATCACCCTCATGATTACTTTCTTTTAATTATAATGTATAATAAATGACTCATCATATCGAATTCTTAAATCAAGTCTTATCACACATGTGAACTTTTAATTTAACCTTTAATAAGATCAAGACATAATTACCATCCTTTCTGATGTAATCCCTCCACCTTGATGACTCATCATTCCTAAAAGTGAAAAAGGAAAAATGGTTAGAAAATACAACTGGAATTCCAAAGAAATTCCTTTTATTTTGCATTAGCCATTTATTGTAGAGACTAACAACCATTCTGTTTTTCAATTGGTCTTTTGAGAGATTTTTATTTTTTGGGAAGGGAATTCCATTTACTAGTTTTTATTTCCTCCTTTATATATATATATATATATATATATATATATATATATATATATTGGCTATATTCAATTACTTTCCATTGATGGGAATATAAGGACACTTATGGTTAATGGAAATAGGCTGAAAAATTATAGGAAGCATCTACTTTAAAGATGAGTTCTTAAAGAAGATTGAAATAGACAAGAAATTTGATCATATGGAAGAACCTAGTTCTTCCAAAATGATCAAGTAATCAGATGCATAAATCTAAAATAAAGGGAAGAGAATGAAAACCAGAAATGGAATTCTCTTCCCCCAAATAGAAAATGCCATTTACTGGTTTTCATTCTCTTCCCTTTATTTTAGATTCATGCATCTTGGATCATTTTGGAAGAACTAGGTTCTTCCATATGATCAAATTTCTTGTCTATTTCAATCTTCTTTAAGAACTCATCTTTGGTAGGAGCTTCATAAAATTTTCAGCCTATTTCCATTAACCATAAGTGTCCTTATATTCCCATCAATGGAAAGTAATTGAATATAGCCATTGTCAAATATCTTCTCAATCGATAAGATCCTAACCATCTAGTTCTCAATTTACCTTTGAATTGCTTGGTACTTGGAATCAAACAAGTAATTCCCAATCACCTACCTTGAATTTCCTTTCATTGATATTTGCATCATGCCACTACTTCCTTTGGTCTTGGATTATCTCTTTCTTATGAATTTCTTCCAATCTCAACTCATCCAATTCATTGAGTTGTAGAATTATTTCCTTTGGTGTTACATCCAATTCAATACCCAATTTAGTTGTTGTTCTCAATATTTGTAGTTCAAATTCAATAGGTAACAAAGGATTTTCCCATAGACTAAATCATAAGGTGAGAACCTCGTGGTAGTCTTCCAATTTATATTGTAAGCCCAAACGACTTCGGTAACCTCTTTACCCAATCTCTTCTACCTGCTTCAACTGTTTTGGTAAGGATGTTTTCCAATTCTCTATTTGTCACCTCTGCTTTCCCATTTGATTATGGGTGATAGGGATATGACTTCCTATGATTGATTTGATAGTACATTGTGAAGGCCTAGATCATATTGGACATGAACTGTGGACCTTGTTTTGAAACTATGCTTCTTGGTGCACCAACTTCATCATAATTTTGTGCCAAAGAAAATCAACAACTGCATCTTCATTAGCATTTGTTAAAGCTTGAACCTCTACCCACTTTGTCACATAATCAATACATACAATAATGTGCTCATTTCCTTGTGAAGGAGGACTAAAAGGGAAAAAGAAATCCATCTCCCAACTTTCAAATGGTTTAATCACTACTTGAGGTTATATAGGCATTTCATTGGTGAAAGTTGGTTGTCCCATCCTTTGATAAGGATCACAATGCTTGATGTATTTATTCACGTATTATATAGAGATGTCCAATAATATCCAATGCCAAGTATTTTGTGTGTTTTTCTTTTCACTTTGAAAAGTGGCCTCCACTTGGTTCATCATGACATGCCCTGAATATGTCAAATATTTCATCTTCTCTCACACACTGATGAGAGAACCAAATCAGGGCCACATTCAAATAACATTCCATTCAACCATTTAAATTGTGCACTTTGCTTTTGATTAACCTTGTTATTTATTTCTTAGTAAAATAAGGGTGAAACTTCCTGTTGCAAGATAATTTTTCATATTAGTAAACCATGGTGTATCAATTGAAATATAAAATAATTGATCATCTGGAAAGTTGTCCTTAACTATATCTTGTCCCCTGTAGTGGTTAATATTGACAATAAAATTAGCTACCGCATTATATTTTCCTAGATTATCCACAATGGTAATATCAAATTATTGTAAAAGTAATAACCATCTAATTATCCTACCTCCAACCATTGGTTTATTCATTAAGTATTTAATTGCTTGAGTGATTTGTATGTACAAATATTGTGTAACTGTAATATAATTCCTAAACTTATTAATTGCATAAATCACAAGAAGAAATTCCTTTTCGGTGGTGGTGTAATTTATTTTAGTGGAAGTAAGATTTTTACTAAGGTAGTAAATAGCATACATTTTACCTTCTTCCTTTTTTGTCCTAGAACTACACCTATTGAGTTATTTGAGGCATCTGTTTGGATGTGAAATGGTTTCTCCCAATTAGGTCCTCTCAATATTGGGGCAGTGATTAATTTTTCTTTAATTTCTTCAAAAGCATGTTGACACTTTTCATCCCAATGAAATTCAAAATCCTTGGTAAGTAAACCAAACATGGGGGCATAAATTTTACTAAATTATTTAATAAAACACCTATAGTATCTAGCATGCCCTAATAATGACTTGATATCTGTGGGGGTTTGAGGAACAGTAAGTCTAAAAAAATCCTAATTTTCTTTTGGTCAACTTGAATTCCTCTTTTTGAAATGTGGTGTCCTAGTACAATCCCCTCATTAACCATCATCAAATATTTCTCATGACTAAGAGACAAATGGTGTTGCTCACATATTGTCAATATTCTATTCAAATTTCTCAAGGCATCATCAAATGTTTCTCATGCACAGTGAAATCATCCATGTATACTTCCACACAATCATTGGTTATATCTACAAAAATTTCCAGTACAACCCTTTGGAAAGTTCTTGGAGAACTACATAGTCCAAATGGAAATAACTTGTAGTCAAAGGTACTCCATGGACAAGTAAAGGTAGTTTTAGCCTAATCCTCAACAACCACCCTAATTTTATTATATCCACTAAAACCATCTAGGAAGGAAAAGTATTGTATACCTGAAATGTTGTCCAAAACTTTATCTATGAATGGTAAGGGAAAATAGTCTCTAAGTGTAGCTTTTTCAATTCCCTATAATTGACACAAATTTTCCATTTTCCATTCTTTTTAGGAATAGTCACAAGAGGAGACACCCACTAACTATCTGAGATAAGGTAGATAAATCCTACTTGTAATAGCTTTTCAATTTCCTACTTGACTATGTCCCTCAAGGCTAGATTGATCCTTCTCTTAGGTTTCCTAACTGGTTTGACATTTTTAGTATAAATGTGATGGGTAAAAATACTTGGATGAATTCCTTTCATGTCTATATAGTCCTAAGCAAAAGCTCTAGTATGATTTTTCAAAACATCAAACAATTTAGCTTCTTGATCATTTTCCAACCAGCTATTAATGTTCAACATTTTACCTGGTTGAATCTCAATTTTTTTGGTTCCAGTGTGTGATGAACTGATTTTTGAAAAGGTTCCATTAGGGTGTTTAGTGGACATGAATTTGGTAACAACATATGATACACTTAAATTTCTCTAAATTTCCTTTGAGAAAGAATACTAGACAAAGGAAAGCAAGCAGAGTTATGATACTTATCTTGTTGTTGGACAAACTCCTCATCACTATTGCTTTCCAAAAATTCCTCACCATGTCCTGCTATCCTTGGGATTGAAGCTATTGAAGATAAATCTATTTATTCCTTTAGAGATAAATTATTTACGCGGCCTAGAATTGTTGTAGTTTCAGAGATAAGTATGCATGTTCCAGAATTAAGTCTAAAAGTGCTGAAACTAATTCCAATGGTTCCTAACTAAATCCAATTTTTCCCCAAACAATTGGAGATCATTTAATGCATGATTAATAATATTATTCACCTCTCTTATGTGATCCTGCAATGTTATCATAGCCAAAGAACAATTTTTTTATTATTAATATCAGGATCATCAACCCATAATTGTGCTTGATTATCAATAAAAGGCTATGCAGAAAGATATAAGGAATTTTTCTTAGAGTTATTACCATTTGAGATAGTCATATTACTTGATCTACAATCAATTAAGGAAGCAACTGTAGTGAACCATGGTCTACCCAAAATAATGGGATAACCAAGTGTTGTACCTTTCGGCTGTAATATAAGGAAGTCCACTGGATACTCCCATGACTCCACCATAATTTCCACATATTCAATGATTCCTTCGGGTTTTACAACTGATTGATCTGCCATATGCAATATGGTGCTAGTAGTTTATATACCTGTTAATGGTAATGTTTTCAAAGTGTCTAATATCATCACATTTATAGTTGCTCCCAAATTAAAAAAAAAACATTATGTATATATTTAATTCCTATAGAGATAGAAATAACAAGGATTCCAGGATCTCTATATTTGGGAAGTACTAGTTTTCCTGCCAATAAATCAACAAGTTTCCCATCTACCTTAATAGTCCTAGGGTACTGCTTCTTCCTTCCATATCTTTTCAAACATAACATTTTGATTAATTTGTTTAATTCAAGAATGTCCTTGATTGCTTGCAAAAATGGTATTTCAATATTTAGTTTCCTTAATTATTGCACTAATTTAGATTGGTTGGTTTCGATAACTTCTTTAAATCTTTTGGGAAATGGAGTTTCAGTGGAGTTGCTATTAGGATCATTCTCTTTTCTTTTTCTTTTTCATTCTCCTTAGGAGTAACTGAACTAAGGGTTTCAATTTCTTCTGTCATCTCCGTAACTATAATAGGTGGACTTGTTAATTATTTTTAGAGATCTTGTTTGAATATCCTTATAGTCCATGGCATTAATATCAATTAGTTTTTCTTGCTTTGTTCCATAGATGGGTTATTTTTTTTTTTTAGATTAACAATTGGTTGTGCTAGCATTTGTGTTTGAACCACATTTTTAGTTTATGAACCTTGTACTAGAGAACCCATATTGGCTTGTTGATGATGGTTGGGATATGTTCTTCCCTAATCATAGTTCTTAGGGTTCTACCTAGGTTGTGACCAAGTATAAGGGTTACTTTGAACAGGACCTTGGTTGTTGGTGTCCTTGAACATACCAAGATTGTCTTGCCCAATCCTATGGATTCTATGTTGGTTGAGGGGCCCAAGGTAGTTGTCCCCAATTTTGTGGCACTATCTGAGCTGCCCATGGCATCATCCAAGGATTAGGAACAAATCTTGGTATGAACTTCCCTTGGCTAGGTTGTCTTTGGAAAAATTTTACTTCTTCCGTAATGGATGAAGTGCTCATTTGTTTAAGCTTATTTTTTTATGAATGGAAGAAGAGAACAAACATTAGCTTCATGTTCCCTATATTCACAAAGAAAACACATTTCTATTTTATCCAAAGGACAATCTCTTAGTGCATGCTTCTTTTTGCATCTAGGATAGTACATAGCTAATGGTTCAATATTAAAATTTTCTTTAGCTTGCAATCCATCCATGGTGGAAGTTAATTGAACTAGGATGTCTATTTTAATTTTTTTAGTTCATCCATAAGTTTATTCATGTCTTGATTTGTAGTTTTTACAGTTTTTCCTTTCCTAGGTCCACCCCTTATTCTTGAATATCTTCTACAAAGGTCTTTAATATCATTAATTATTATTTTATTGATGTTTCCACCTCC
Organism: Taxus wallichiana var. yunnanensis; assembly: GCA_018340775.1. Lineage (NCBI taxonomy): Eukaryota > Viridiplantae > Streptophyta > Pinopsida > Cupressales > Taxaceae > Taxus > Taxus wallichiana. The sequence continues at coordinate 247,893,880 of CM031242.1, forward strand.
CATTGAGTTAAGGGATTCCCCAGATTCATCATTCATTCCTTTAATAAAAATTTTTTTTGTTAGCTCTTCTTGAAGTAAAAATCCACACCTTTTACTTATAAAGAGGAATCTATCTATATAATCTTCCATATTTTCAATCTCTTCTTGTTTGATCCTAAAAATTATTCCTTCTTGTTTCTCCCTTGACAGTAGTCTTGGTATTTGTCTATGAAAGTAGTTTCCATTTTTGCCTAGGTGGTAATAGAATTTAATTTTAATCCCATAAGCCACCTCATTACTGCATCTTTCGAGTGGATGGAAACAACTTGAGTTTTGATTTTTTGTTTTGTAATCATAGGTTTGACACAATACTTTAAACTCAAATAATAATCGTTAGGATCCTCATATGACATCCCTCTAAATGTAGGCAAGTGTGCAGGTGAAATATTCTTCATAGGTGTATCATCATCCTCTAACTGAATTAGATAGGTAAAAGTCCTATCAGGTTCTCTTTTAGCTTCTCGTGCCATATCTATAATATTTTCTAGATATTTTTTCCAATCAATGTAGTATGTGATCTATTTTTTTGTAGGTGAAAATTCAAGAGTAGGAGGTTGACTACTCAATTGAGAGTCAAAACTTTCTCTAAGTGGGTCCTAGGATATAATCCTTCTCCTAAAAGTTCCACTTCCTTTTGGTGATTGATCCAAAAATTCCAAAGGTGGAAGTTATGTTTCTTGTCTAACAAGAGACAATGGTGCTTCTAACTCTTGCTCAACCTCCTTATTTGAACTAGAGGTTACTGATAGTTCTTGTGGAGATATTTTTGGGAGAAATCTATCCTTTGAGTCTCTTGGTCTACTCATAAATTTTATGATAATGCAACAAAGATTATTCAATTACTAGATGTATGATTTTTTCTCTTACTAACACATAATTAGAAAATTCTAACTAGTGGTTTTCCTAGCAATGGTGAAAAAAATGATGGGTTTGGTTATTCCCTTCATTTAATCAACTCTTAGTTGATGTCATATTTAAACTACGGATGTGTTTGAAGCTATATGCAACAAGAGGAATCTTAGTGATTTAGTAATTGATTGTAGGTATTTATTATTTTTATATTTCTTGGGGTTTTCTTAGTGTTCTTAGGATTCCCTGGCCAAATCCTTATTATATCTATACTATAAGAAACTTTCTCAAATAAAAAATCATTGCTAGAATAAATAAATATTCAAAATTAAATGTGTTTTTGGAAATGAAACACACTTTTAAAAAATAAAACATATAACTAGAAGTAAACACGCTCTTACATACTTGAAAAAATTGCTAGAAAGAAATGCACGTTTGAAAAACGTTGTTAAATTTTTTTCAAGGAAATGATAGTCTAACCTATAAAAATGTAGGGAAAATTACGTGACAAATTTAAATAAAGAATAAAAAGCATTTATAGAATTAAAACTTAACAAATTTACATGATTTGCTCGAAAATATAAACACCAATAAAACAAAGAATCCTACTTCTTGGAGGAGTGGGCCCTTGCTCCACCTTAAATCGGGAGTTGAAAAAGTTTGATTCTCTCAAAACGAAATGGCTATATTATTACTAAAATTTTTATGTCTTACAAACTTTATTGTATGTATAACATATATGTATCTCTCTCTATCTAATCTATCTACAGGTCCTTATATATATTTTATCATCTAAAGATGCATTTATGATCACAAGTGCTTAATAGTTTTCCATATGAAAATAGGTTTCCACAAAACAAACTAGTGCTCAAAGTAGATGTGGAAGTTAGGAACCTTGCTAGACACATAGTTTTTGATCATGCATACGTATTTCTGGGGTCTAAGAATTAGAATCTATTGATCTGCTCTTGATTAGAAGGCCCATTGATTTCTCTATCACTAGATGTTGTCAAAATAAATAGATTCCCATTGATTTCAGAACTTGGAGAAGTTCTAGAATCAAAGGGAACTATTCTGGAACTAACTACAAAAGTTTCAGAGCTTAATCACAGGATTGTGGGAGCTAAGTGTCAAAATTCTGAACTAAGCGATAGAGTTCCTTTGCTATGTGATGGAATTCTGAAACTAAGTTTGGAGGTTCCGAAGCTAAGTTGTATTGAAGCCAATGCTCCCAAAATTGTGTTGGTTGCTTCATACTTCATTCTTCTGACTGATTTTGACTTGTTTTATTAAAAAATTGAATTTCCACACACTTTTTTAATGAATTATAGAGTTTTTAGATGTTAGAACTAGATCCAACTAAAGATGGAAAATTACAGCCTAACTTATACTAGATCAAAAAGAAGTCACAGAATGTAGTCAAACTTGATAAAAAGGAGAGTAAAATAAGATCATTTATTGCACATTAATGAGGCATATTTTATCCTTATCATCCATCCCTGAAAATGTCTTCATTATTGATCTTCCTCCATATTTTTCCCTATGTATTTCTAGGTATTTCACTACTAAAATTGGAGGCTACTTATCATCACACTTCTCTCACATATTTTTGGAAGAAGTTATGTGCCCAATGTTATAATAAGGTCTAAGCCGATTTCAAAATTCATATAGATCCTTATATTTCTAGTGTTATTAATTTTTATTATATGTTCATATATGAAGAAGACAAACTAGTTAAAAAGGAACCAAGAACACTTCTTGAGCGGATTACAAAATTATTACTTGATGAATGGGATACTCATGGTCATGATTTTGATATATATAGTCATGTTGAAAAGGAAGGTCTTGGAACATATTATCTACATGAAGAAAATTCTATTATTCCTATCCTTGTCGATAAGATCAACAAGATGAAGTTTTATAGAAATTATACCTTAATGGATCAAGGAGAAGTAATTTAATAGGCAGAGCAATCATGTTGTTTTATCTGAAAAAAGAGAATTATTTTCATCTTTAAGGTTTTAGTTTAGTTGCACTAACAATACAACTAAGTATGATGATCTTATATATGGTATTTAATGGGTAAGGAAAAGGGGGATAATACAATTGTAGGTGTTTTGTGAAAATGATTTAGTATTAAATAAAATAAGAGGACAAGCTACAACTAAGAATGATTTGCTAAGATTTTATAAAAATAAAGTGTGGGATTTGATAGAATATTTTCATTCTTTCAATGTATAATCTAGTCCTAGCGAAAAATAAATATGTAAATAGGCTAGCTACAATTGGTGCTCAAGTTCACATTCCAAGTAATAATAGTATGGACAAAAATCAGAAAGATATAAAGATAGTTGTAAGGCCTTATATCCCTGATAAGAATGTTAACTTGAAAATATTTGAATTAGATCAACAGATAGTTAATATTTTACAACAGAAGATGTTTTTAATATAAAATTAGGAAAGATTACAAAAAAGTTATTAAAAAAATTATACAATTGATATATAATAAGATACCTAAAGGTAAGTCAATCTTGAGTCTATATTTAATATATATGATCAAGTTAGAGGAGAGAAATCTAACATGCTATTCAATAAAGAATATTATGATTAAATCAAAATTGGTAATGCGAAAATACTAAAGTTGGGAAACATATGTAATCAACATCAAAACTTTCTTTTGTTTAAATATCCTTGGAATTATATGATATTTTTAGATAGAATTATGATGATTTGAATATTTTTAATCAATATTTATCTTAACACATAATAGAGTTAGTATTTTTATTAATGGTAAAAGGTTTTTTGACTAGGATCCTAACCGGATATAAGGGACCCAAGCCCGATATTCGATACAATCCACATAAAATAGAGAACACAATGAATAAGGAACATGATGAAGAAAGAACGAAGAGTACTACATCACCATAGTAAAACAACAAAAAATCCCAGCGTAGCCACAATAAAACAACAAAAACTAGTTAGAAGAAAATAAGTTAAATCCCACGACCAAACCAGTCTCTAACCACTATTTCAATGTAAATATAGTCATAAAAACAAAATAACCATCAATATTAAGGTTGATCATCTCATGAAACAATAGTTGAATAAATTGATCAAAGCTAGCATCATTTTCCCTATTAAGAATTCATCATGGGTTACTTTTGTACACACACAAAAATTACATGGTGCTACATGGAATAATACGATAAGTCTGCGATGATGAAAAAAATTATCCAAAGAAACAATGAAATCCTTATCCTTCCCCTTTTATTTTTCATGTTTTAATGACCTATTTTATCCATTTTTTGAAGTTTAAGAGTTCATTTAATATTTGAAAGCTATCTTTTACTCCTCTCATGCTCTGTCTTCAGTTTTAGTTGTGCAATCACCGGTCTAAACTAGCCGGTGATTGTGTAACTACTATGGAGGTTCCATAACTACGATGATAATTATATCACCATCAATCATTCGGACTGGTGGTCCTCTCACCTTAATCAAAGAGTTAAAAACATGCATTTTTAACATGAGTTTAGATTTAGGAGCAATTTTCTAACTCGTTTCTCAACCATTTCACCTATTTTTAGGCTCATTATATTCGTATTGGAATTCCCTTCCTAATTTAATATATTTAGAATGTTGATTGTCCCTTTTTGTGATGTGTTGTCATTTCTTATTGGACATGTGTTCTTAAGCGTATTATTCCTCAAGTTTTATAAAAATCCCAAATTTTACCCGAATGATGAGTTGGAATTTTCATATTTTGGATGTAAAGTTATGATGCTAAAGTATTGAGGGGATTTATATAAAACCATCTCTTTCCTCTATTCCTTACTACCGTATACTTTTAGTCACTTTCTTAACTAAAAAGCCACAACAATTTGTTTTTATCTTTGTGCCACTAGCCAACACTTTGGAAACCCTTGGATTACCTAGATATGGTTTCGCAAAAGGAAAGAAAGTTAAGGAGACAAAAATACAACACCATACATGGATTTATATCACTATTCAATAGAACCATCTGAGTTTTATTTGAATTATTTTACGATGTAATTATTTCTTTTATTACAATAGAATAAATACACCGTTTTAAATTAGTATGATTCAAATATTTCTTCATTTCCCATATAAAGTCTTGTCTATGCATTGTTTACATAAATAATTTATTGATATTGTCTTCCCCGCTTATTCCTATGGATATGAAAGGGAAAGAGATTGGAGAACTATTTTTTCATGTAATACTCTATCATTTCCTCATTAGTATTATCCATGTAATTCATTTCCACTATGTCAAGGAGAGTTTCCAGTAAATGAGAAATTTCTTTTGATAATATTTTCTTTCCTTTTCTCGAGAGCCTAAGGAAAAAGTTAGTTAGAGGAAATCAAATTTTACTGAGTAATAAATTTTGAATGTATTTTCTATTTAGAATAGATCTTGTTTTTACAATCTTGTAGCAAAGGAATAACTACATCCAAATATTCCATGTTTTAGATTATTTAATTAGAAGTTGTAGTATTTTATTCTTAATTAATTTCTTGTGTGTTTAGAATAGCTTATTATTATTTTATTTAAATTATGGAAAATATAATAAGATGTTTTTTGTTTAGTTAGTTTATTTCAATTCATTCCTTACTAAGACAAATATAGTAGATGGTTTGTTTTTTTATTTAATTAATTGAGAATGAATCTAGTTAATTAACATATTAAATACACTTGTTTTTTATTTAAACTAAGTTTACTTTCATTATTTATTTGAAAAAAGTTTCAGTGTAGTTTAGAAACCAAATCAAATAGAGAAACTAGCCATAAATTTGTTCTCCTTTTCACTCTGCAAGATCGTAGAGATATGGCATGAAGCTTGAAGTTAGATAGATAATTATGTGTGTCATTTTTAACTAGGGAGGTGATCTAACTAGCACTTAGATTTGTGGAGAGATGGATAGCACTTTGAAAGGATTTGATCTGACCCTCACTATTTTAGGTTGTGCCTTTTCAACCAAGGTAAGAGAACCTATATTGTAACCCCCAAATGGTGAAGGAGATGAAGATATCCCTCAATTTATGTAAATAGTATGAAAAAGGCCTTGGCAAAATATGATCAACACTCCAGATCTGACTTTCACAAGTTGTCACTCCCAGATCATGGAGATATTTTCAATGCAAGGTAAGGGTTACTAAAGACATTGTATAATCCTGATTTGCCTTGTGCATTTTTGTAGATGGGTTAGATCCTTTTGTTGACACACAATGCAATGCAGGGGTAGTATGGATAGGATTTTTTTGTTTAAATGAATTTTTTGGTGGGGTATTGACAAGAAAAACTGGGATATATCAGATCTTTGACAACCTCTACAATACTTGAACAACTATCAGATAAAATGCTTCAAATAATCAGGATATTATTTCAACCAGAAGAGGCATAAATGGAAGCCCAGGCTGCACTCTTCACACAATCTTTGAGAATTCACCACAAAATCTTGGAGTAAAGAACTCAATTAAACACAAAAATCCTTGATCAAACAACGCATAAGGTACCCCCAAAGGCTTACAAGAAATCTCGTAGCAAAGGAAGGTAAAGTGATTTTAAATTTATTTATCTCTTTATCAGATGAAGGCTCTTCTGAACATGAGATTGCAAATGCCACTAAACTATCAACAAGAAATGGAGATTCTATGTGATTTCTAAATACTTTCAATGCAAGATTGTAACAAGAACAATGAATACTATTTACATGCATCTAAAAATGATAATAGACATCATATTGCCCAGAAAACACAAATTAACTCAAAATTTTGTTAGATTTATCAACGAGGGTGAGTTTCATAAACAATATCGGAGTCATGTGTGATGGCTATACAATTGTAACCAACTCACATACATGAAAATCCAACACAAAAGAAATTATTCTTTTTCTTTGGTGGGTTTCTCGAAAAATGAGCTTTCTCTTATAATTTCCTCATGATTTTTCAACTTTTTCCTACCCCTTTTACAATATCTCCAAAATACATTATATACCTTATGCCACATTGGAGCCTTCTTTCCCAAGAAAAGAATATGCCATTGGATTAGGTTTTTTACAACAATTCTCATGATTCACTTTGAAAATGACTTCAAACAAAAAAACATTCGCGGTTGCTAGGTATGCCCAAAAGATTAAATCATTACAAATATCTAGATCATTATCCTTCTTGGAGGCACATTTTTCATCATCAAGGCATGCAGATGCCTTTCCTCTCATCATTTCACCTTTTTACCTTTTAAAATTACCTCTGCAACTTTTAATTTGACATTTCACATGTTTGCTCGGGATGGGGCAAAAATTACTTCAAAAACATCTCAAATCAAAGAATTAATCCATGAAAGTGATGAAAATGATCCCGGAAGGCCAAGACGACACAAAATCACTATAAATTTGATGAATTCTGATGTAAAAATCATGATTCCATGCTTCCTGGAGTTCCCATGGCAACCAAAACAAATAGATGCATAGAAACCGTTGATCTTATCCATCTTTTAATCCTGCCCTCCATGTGGAAGATGCGAGACTTAGAAATAAGCTTGACTTACCTTTTTAATTTTTGGATAAGGCTGGACATGTGGCAAAAAATGATTGGAAAAAAACTCAGGCTCATTTTTGACTTTTCCACTTTTTTTGGAAAAATGAAATTTTTTGAATTTTTCTTCGCCCCTCCGCCTTTGAATTTTAGAGCTGACATGTGACACATGGTGGATTCCATTGGGATCATGCTTCAATTCTTTTCATTTTGACCTTTTTTGGAAAATTGGAAAATTTTCACTTTTTTCCCAGTGAGCCCGCACCTCTGATTTCTCCCTCGCCACGTGTCTCCTCCTCTATCGCTAAAATCTGGCCCAATTTTCATTTTAACTCCCTTTTTTGCTAAGGGTAAATTTTCAATTTTCCTTTTGCCGGCCTACACCTCTGATTTCTCCACCGTCACATGTCGCTCGATGATTTGCTAGTAGGCCAACGCTTAAAATTTTGATTTTAAGTCCTTTTTGTAAAATGGAAAAAATTCTCTCCTGCCTCCATCGGCCCATCGACCCGCCTTGTCCGCTCTACCCCACGTGTTGCTCGATGATTCGCTAGTGGGCCAATGCTTAAAATTTTAATTTTAAGTCCTTTTTGTAAAATGGAAAAAATTCTCTCCTGCCTCTACCAGCCCGCCAACCCGCCTTGTCTGCTCTTCTCGCCATGTGTCGCTCGATGATTCGCTAGCGGGCCAGTGCTTTCAAATTTTCATTTTAAGCCTTTTGTGAAAAAGGGAAAAAATCCCCTTTTACTTCCATGGCCCGTACTTCCTTTTGACCGTTTTGGACACATGTTCACCTATGATTGGCCATGGCACCGCACTCCAAATTTTAAATTTTAATTTATTTTGCCAAAAAGGAAAAATTTCCTTTTTACCTCCGAAGGCCCGCGTTCCCACAAACCAAAAACTTCTTCCCTTTTTTTCCCTCTTGGACATGTGTCTCCCTTGGATTGGAGCGGAGCCATTTTTCATTTTTACCTTTTAGAAAACAAAGGCAAAAATTCATAAAATTTTCCTTCATCCCTTCTTCCATTTTGAAACTTTTAGGACACGTGTCCTCTTTTGGTTGGTTGTGGGGATTCGGGAAAATTTTGACTTAGGAAATTTTGCAAAATAAAGCCAAAATTTTCAAAGGAGATCCAACTCCCCACCTCTCCTCGACCAATAATAATATGCCACGTAGGCTACTTTGAAAAAGGTGGATCCCTGGGCCTGAAAATGCCCCAATGTCAAAAAAGGTGAAAAATGAAAAGTTACAACACTTCCCCACTTTTCCTCAGCCAATGAAAACCCACCACGTTGCCAATACCTTTTGAGGATGAATTTGATGGGAAAATGATGCCCGTCTGACCATCAAAATGTAAAAAATTCCAAGGATGCCCTAGAATTCAATTTTTTCACCAAGGATGGCATATTTTTCAATTCTGAATCAATTGAAGCATGATTTCTAAACATTTTTGACCTTGGGATATGATTTTCAATTACAAACAAGTATTATTTGATCAATTTTGATTTTTCCATGATCTGGCAAAGGGAAAAATGACATAGCCCATAAAATTGGAAAAACTAGGGCACATAAAAGGGAAAACTTGGATTATTCTTTCAAATTAGGGGGAAAAAACAAGTTTGTGAGCATTTTTAAAGCATTCAACTGGAGGGGAAGAAATTTAGACCATCAATTCAAAAGGTAAAAAAATTTGAGCACATACAAATTTGGAAAATTAGGGCAACATGGTGCAAGCTCAAAAATGGCACCAACAACCCATTCATAACCTATGTTTCTCCTATGACCAATTCATCTATTAGGAGTTCACACTACTATTTCTTATTCCCTTATTATTCTTTAGTTTCCTATAAACATCCATTCAATATTATACAGTTCAACTATCTCAAAGACGACCTCAAGAATTTGAGTACTTTGAGAATCACTTTTCATTTTACTTGTGTTAAAATTCTGTGAACTGACATGAAGGATTAGTTCTTTCTCATTTCCATTTTTCTCTCATTTCCATTGTTTCACCTTTACACCTTTTAACCTATTTTGTGGGTATTTTATACCTCCCTAAATATGTCTAGTAGAGAGTTTGGTAGACCATTTTTCTTTGATAGATATTATACTTGTATTCAACCGTAATGATCCCCTTCCCTTCTACAATGGGATGAAAACTATAAAAATAATGTGTAGGAATCCCTAGCATTATCTCAGATCCTAATAATCATGAGATAATAGAGGAGGTCAAAAAACCCCTAAAAATTCAATATGGTCAATCCAATTCAAGTAATATGACTTTTACAGTCAAAATTTCCCTCACACTAGAGTCTTCTCAAGAACCGACATTTACATGCACTTAAAAGATAATATTTTTATGTGAATCACTAATCTACTTCACACAATAGATGATTATTTGGAAGGGATAAATAATTCTACCTCCAATATGCTGAAAAAACGTAATGACTACAAGTTCACAAAATCCTACTTTTAAGGAAAATAAGAATACCAATGTCAAAAAATTTATAATAGGATATCGATGTCCCCAAACCAAACCCCACACAAAATGAACCCAAAAAGGGGCCCAATCCTATCTAAATGATTCTATTTATATCTTAGTAGGGAGGATTAAAGAGTTAGAGAGTTCCCAAAATATACAATCAACTTGCGTAATGGAGAAGAACATGGCGTACTCCATATATAAAAAGGGAAAACCCCTAATAACATGTAACCAATTCAAAACCATATGTAACAAGGCTATCTAGTTCAATCAAACCCATGTGATGTTATTACGGGATATGACACATTGGGGATGGGTCCTCACTTGTCTTACACTTACCAATTGTAAGGATTAGTTGGAAATTATTTCCCATACACTACGCCGAATAGGGTTCATCTTAAGACCCCCTCCAAAAAATAATTATAGAATGGGTGGTGAATCTCCACAAAGTGGCTTGCAAAAATGGAAAATCTCTCGAAAAATTGATTCATGGAAAAAGTGAGTTTGTAGGGTGATTTTTTTGATTGATTTGTATGGTTGGATGGGTGTTGAAATTATGTGTTGGATAGTTTTCAGTTGATTTGGGTTGACAGACATCTATTATCTTCCATCCAACCTTGGTTGGATGGCCTTCCATTATCTATCATCCAACCTAGGTTGAATGGTCTTCTATTATCGTAGCTCAACCAGGGTTGGATGACCATCCATTGTCTTCCGTCCAACCTAGGATGAAAAATAGATAATAGGAATTTGTCCAACCTAAGTTGGAGAGCCAACCACTATTTTTGGACGTGTGTATTAAGCGTCCATTTCGGTTGGATAGTATTCCAACGAGACGGTCATCACCTGCGCATTAGATGGAATCCATTGGTCATTTGTCCAACCTTGGTTTCCTACCATTCATCTATGTTGGATGGTCCTCAAAATGAATTTAATTGGCCATCCACCCCATGTATGATGTGTTGTTAAGATAACTATATTTTAAGAAATAGATAGTCATCTCCTTTAGAAATAGACATAAAAGTGGCTTTCAAGGGCGCTGCCCTAAACCCCTCTAGGGCATGTGGCCCCAAGATCCCAAAAGGGGGTTACTCCCTTATAACCCCATATAATATGTATTATATTGTGGTGAATATTTGCACATTTTGATTAGAAACATTGGTGAAATACATAGATAAGTTCATTTTTAACTATAAATTGTAGGTAAACTGACCAATACAAATGAATTGTTAGCCAAAATTTTAGGTGAATTGGGTGGTAGTATACTGCTAAAAAAATTTCATTTCTAATTTTAAAAATCCCTAATATTCGTGAGTTTACAAAAATTCATCACAAAAATTTCCTTGGCTCCTAGTAATGCAATATTTCATAGCCAAACACATGTGAATGAATTTTCTAATGTTATTCCTCCTTACCTGCATATGTACACAAATTCCCCATAATCATATACATATCAATTCCCTAGCTCATTTGCACCATTCCAAGGAACCCCATACACTCTGAAAAATAATTATAGTGTAACTTATCCAACTCCTCCTCCCCCTCATTAGGCATCTTCAATGGTGGAATCTTATGTGATGGGAACTTGTGCCAAGTATTTAAAGAAACCCCTAGATTTCATTATATGGGGTGTCATACTTCCATTTGCATTTCCTAAACTTCCCAAGTTTAAAGGAGAATGACATTTAGATTCTCACATCAAGGCCTACGCCACTTCCATTAAGGATTTGTTTCGTTTGGATGTTGCAAATGGATAAAATATTTCAAAAGAATATTGAAGGAATCACTTAGGATTAGTACTATTGAATTCTTAAGGATTTCATAGATTACATTAAACATATTGTTTCTAAATTTATCAAATCATTTAATATTAACAAGTTTTTGAGAATTGGAATAAGAGAGTTCTTTTATATTAAACAAGAACAAAATTAATCGCCGCTGATTTCATCCAGATATGGTGTCAAATTTAATATTGTTACTGTAAGCACCCAACCTACACCAAATGTAATTGTGTGACATATTCCTTTAGTATATCAATAAGGAAAATAAGAAATAAGTGGATATGTTTCCGTCTCATAGTTATGATGAGGTGCTAGAAGGTACCCTTTGTATTTACCAAGTGGCTATTTAAAGTGGACGTAAGATTTATGGTCTCAATGGATGATTAGTATCTCATAATCAAAGAATAATAAAATATAAAAATAATAGAACTAATAACCAAATGCCCAAGGCCTTCAATTTTAATTGAGGTACTACCACGAGATGGTGTTACTAATGAATTAATATTCCTAATATTATAAATAATGATAACACTAACCACAATAACAACAAGATGATGAATCAAAGAGTTATTAATCTTATTTCCTCTATCAACAAGGTTGATTTCAATCATCATCCACCTCGATAAGATCAAGCCAAAATCTAAAACCAATATCGAAATCTTTGCCAAGGGGTGACACATTAAAATTATAACAACTAGTTCCAAAACAAGAACCGGGGTTATAGCCAACAACGAATCCAAATAAAAGGTTGAGGGATTACAATCTCAATCTATATTGTTGTTTTCACTATGTTGTTGGTCATGATGAATTCTCTTTTAGATATTAAAATAATTTCATTCGAGATACTCCTAGAAAATTAATGACAACTCTTCATGGATATGTTTCTAGCAAATCATATGGGATCTTTGTAACCTAATTATACAAGACCCGTTATGCCTCCGAATGTGAACCTAGGAATCTATAAGGACCCATTCCCTAAAATTTATAAATATGAAAAAGTAGGTCCTTAAAACATAAAAGGGTTTTCTTGTGGGGAATAATGACCATGCATCCTTAAATTCTGAAAATTATTGAGTTGAACCTAATGTAGACCCAAGAAATAAGACAAATATTTTGGGACTAGTTAAGTTAGAAATTGAGCCGAAAAAAAACACAAAGACTCGAGACAGGAGTGTAGGATCTTATGATTTGATTTCATATTTAAACAAGACATTTTATCCTATTTCATTTTTAAATTTGTTGAATAATTCCCAATGTATCATTCTACTTTGCTATATGTATTAGGGCTTGGTCATCTAATCCATGTTACATATCCATCCAAGGCTCAAATAAATCATATTGAATTTGATATACAACCTCGAGGATAGAATGATAAATATACTAGGTTTTTTTATACAAGAAAGTTTCCCTCCGATTCAAAACTTTAGACCTTACCCATAATTACTACCTCAAATTTGAATTGTAATTGAGGACTTAGAAAACTACTGATTTCCAATTTCAGACTTTTCACCTCTCATGATGAACTCGAAATCATTTTTCAAGAGCTTATATTAGTAAAAAAATTCCAAATTTTACGAGTTGATAGATCGAAGGCTCATCTTCAAAAGGTTTTTTTTTTTTTTGAAATTTGATTTTCAAATTTTATAGTTTTTAAATTTTGGATTTCAGGATTTTACGATTCTGTACGTCTCGGGATTTCAAAATTTTAGATTTCAGGATTTCGAGGTTCTCCAAACTTTGGATTTCAGGGTTTCAAACATTTGGAGGTCTTGCATTTTTGTTTTTTCGGACTGTCATCTCAAAACAATTTTAAACCTCCATAATATCAAATATACAAGTACTTTAAGGTTTCCATTCCAATTTTTTTGAGTTCGAGTGTATGACTTGGCAAAACCCTAGCCTTTTGAGGCTAATTCCCTAACACATCTGGTGACTCCAACGGATATAATTCAGTGGTGTAGCAGTACATTTTTCCCAAGTACATGATAATAATTCAAACTAGGTCTGATACTAGAGAAGAGGGACTATTTATTTACCTACAATTATCACTAGGAAAAGGGAGAAGAGGGAGAAGACCACAAAGATCACCATCTCCACCTAACAGGACTTTATTTACACCTTCACTGGTAAGCCTTTTCTCCAATCAACCAGGGTTCTTAGGCCAATCATAATGGCACATCTACAATAACAACCACCTCAAGGACCACCGAATCCCTTTATCAACTTCATGAGAAGTAGTCCACTTTCCCTAAATGCTCAAAATCCTATTCCTATTGCAAAATTAAAAATATTCCCTATTTCATAGGAGAAAATCATACTACTCCTATTGACCACATCCAAGACATTGCAAATGTTTGTGTGATTCATGAAATTAATGAAATTGATGTCATGGTCAAGTTGTTAGCTTCATATTTCAAGGGTAAGGCCTTACAATGGTTTAGGAGCCTAAAAAGGATATATCTAGAATTGGTTAGCTCTTTACAACTGGTTTAGAGAGAGAATAGATAATATTACTTTAGTGGAACAATTGACAACAATCAAAAGGGATCCTAATGAGTAAATTTCAGATTTTAACTTTCGTTTCCAGTAGACATAGGATAGGATTCTGATAGCTGTCACACCAATTACCGAAGGAGCATTCCTTTAATTCTTGAAGGCTATAAATTTTAACATTTCTATGATGATCTAATCAATGGGAGGAACAACACTACCAGGGGCCTATGAAATAGCAATCAAAGTATAAAATATTTTGATTCAAACTAGTAAGCTAGCACTAATGCCACAATGCCTCTCTATCCGGATGGGGAACTCTTATGACTATCTAAACACCCGAATTGAATCTAGTTCGGATCCAAGAAACCAAAGCAATAGTGAAGCTTATACTTCTTCAAACACTTCAAAATAGATTCAAGAGGTTATGAAATAACTAAAGAACCTAGGAAATGAGCTAGTGAGTATCAAAATACAATAAGATCATAGTTCTAGACCATATCAGCCTCAAGCACATTATCAATCCAGTCCCCCATATCATAAAAATAGACCACCAACTTAGGTCAGAATCGAATGTGAACTAAGGACAACCTCAAGCGGTGAAACCATTCCAACTATATGATCCAAACACAACTTCAACATCAAGAGAATTGGTTCCAACTCAAAACAATATGGCACAATAGTATGAGTGGAGTTACCCTTGTAATCTACCTCAAAATCAATCAAAGTGTGTCAATGGTGCAGGCCATCGTTGTGTTCAAGAACCAAGTCAAGAGGGAAATCAATGGAAAGAAACTCAGCAAGTAGTACCTCCAACGGAAACCACATTGGTCAATTGGTGATCAAAATACTTCTACAAAGTTAATCAGCCTACTTTGATAAATAGTCAAAGAAGAGGAACATAAAGGAGGGTTAACCATTTAATCTAGTTGTTTCTAATCCCAAACCTACATGATAAGGAGTTAGTAGAACAAATACAGCCCCAAATGTATCAAACCAACCTAAGGCACCCATTGTAACAACACATAAGCCTATCCAAGCTCTATTAAAGGTTATGCCAAGTAATCATTAACAAACAGATAATCCATCCCCTTTCAACATCATTGATCAGATGAAGAAAACACATGTGAGAATTTCCATGTGGGAGTCACTGGAAATCCCAAGACAACGAGATTTGTTGCAAGATGCAATGGCCAATTGGTCTACCTCAAATGGATCAAACCAAAGACATGAGAAAGTTCTCACTAATACAGTGCAACAAGATGGAGGTCAACCAAGAAAGAATTTGAAGCCTCCACCATTCTATGTGTCATTGATTGTTGGAAACCACTTGGTACACAATTACATTATTATTTCAACGGTAAGTAGCCTAGTAATGCCAAGCAAATAACGGATCATTTGGGTCTAAAGTATGATAAAGTTATTAGAGGAGTTATGCAAATAGATGGGATGACAATTGGAATAGTTGGGGTCATCAAATGGTTAAGCGTAACACTACATGCTTTCCCAAATGTAACAATTCTACAAGAAGTGTCTGTGATTGACCTTCCACCACTTTTCACCCTATGTTTGTCAAGGGATTTCACTTCCAAAACTGGTGGATATCTATCTACGGACTGGTCACACATGCTATTCAGAACAAGATATGGAGCTAAGGCCACAATCAAGTTAGAACAAATTGCCAATTTCCACATTGAGCCTCATGTATTGAGCCCAATGAACATAAATTACTCAACCTTTGATCAGGAAGAATGTTCAAATTATCTAGAAACTAGTAATAAGGTCAAGGGCATTCCATATTTGACTCTAGATGAGTGGGCAAAAAAAAGACATGCTTTTTATCCTTACAAGGAAAAAAAAGAATAAGAATTGGGTGTATATTGTGTACATGAAGAAAATTCACCTATTCCCAACCTCACCAATCTAAAAAACAAGGATGAAAACAAATTTTGGAAACTATGTTTTGATGGCTTAAGAAGCAAACAAAGTGTTAGAGGAGGTGTAATGTTGGTTTCACCACGAACATCAAGTATTATTCAACTTTCCATTTCTAGTTTTCCTCTTTAAACAACACAACTTAATTTCGGTTTTGATTCATGGACTTCATTGGGCTAGGAAAAGAGGCATATAGAAATTGTAAGTATTCGAGGATAATAAGTTGATTGTTAACCAAGTCGAGGACAACATGATGTGAAGAATGACCTAGTAAAGAGATACAAAAATAGGTTATGGGACCTAATTGAATAGTTTGAACCATTCAACATTGAGTCCCTACACATGAAGAAGAATGAAGCTGTAGAAAAGCTCACACTAGTTGGAGCAACATTTGATGTAGTGGATAGTATCAAAAGAGAAAAAATGCAGCCCTATATCTATGTGATTATAAGGTGATAAATTAAAGATAACAACACAAGATGGAAGGTGTTTGAGAATGATCATCAAATCATTAATTTATTACAAGAAGAGGCTGAATCATTAGTTAGGAATCGGAAAAATTGGAGCAGCGATGCGGGGATCAAGTAGTACAAATGTGGACAAACAAGCTTCCCAAAGGATTGGTTATGTTGGATTCCATCTTCAACCCGAATGATCAATTGAATAAAGAGAAGGCCAACATACACGTCAAAAGAGAGGATTCATAACCAATTTAGGTTGGATAAGGTAAAACTATCAAAATTGGTAAAGTGGCCACTAAGGATGAGAAATATAAGTTCATTAAACTTTGTCAAGAGTTTCAAGATATCTTTTCTTGGAGCGTTGAGGGCCTAAAAGGATTCAATCCAAAGTTAGCAAAACATACCATAGAACTGGATCCAAATGCTAAGCCCATTAGGTAAAAGAAAAGACCCGTCACCCCTCACATTGAGCCTCTAATGAAGAAAGATATAAACAAATTGATATAGGAAAGTATTATATTTCCTATCAAGCACTCTAGTTGGGTTGTAAACTTGGTACCAGTAAAGAAGAAGAATGGAGAAATTTTGTTCTACATAGACTTTTGGGACCTGAATAGAGCATCTCTCAAAGACCACTATTCACTCCCTTCAATGGAACAAATCTTACAAGTAGTAGCCAATTCGGAAAGATTCTCTCTCCTAGATGGATACTCAAGGTATAATTAGATAATGGTGAAAGAAGATGACCAGTTCAAAATGACTTTCACCACTAAGTGGGGAACCTATGCCTATATGAAGATGCCATTTAGATTGTCGAATGCTGGAGCCACTTTCCAAAGGGTGATAGACATGGTATTCAAAGGGTTGATACATAAAATAGTGTTGGTATATCTTGACGATATCACTATGTTCTCCAAAAATGCAACAGATCACCTCTTTCATCTAAGACAGGTCTTTCAAAGGTGTAGGATATTTGGATTTTCTTTAAACCCAAAAAAGTGTGTATTCTTGGCTTATGAAGGAAAGCTTCTAGGCCACATTGTGTCTAAAGAAGTATTGACAATTGACCTAGAAAGAGTTGAAGAAATTTGTGCATTTCCCTTTCTAATTCATAAGAAGGCTCTTCAACGATTCTTAGGAAGGATCAATTTTGTCCGCATATTTGTACCAAACTTTACCACTCTTTTGAAGGCAATAACACTTATTTTAAAGAAGACCATGGAATTTAAATGAAACTTTGAAGGAAAATTAGGTTTCAAGGCAATCAAAGGAGGCTATATCTCAAGCTCCAACTCTCATCAATCCAAACTTTTCTAAGGACTTCATGCTCTATGCCTTTGGTGGTTTGGACATGATCTACACAATCTTTGTGCACCGAAACAAGGAGGGATCTAAAGAACCAATTTCCTTTTTAGCCAAGGTTTAGAGGAACATGAAACTAGGTACTCTTTCATCGAGAAACGTGTTCTTGCAATAATAAAAGGTCTAAATAAGTTCAAGCACCTAGTTTTAAACAACAAGATACAATCTGCTAGTTTCCCATGTGGGAGTCAAGGACATCCTTTTGAAAAGTATTTAAATGAGAAACATGCAAGATGGGTCACACATGTCATGGAATACGACATTAAAATTAAATTCACTACTATGGTCCATGGAAAAGTATTATGTGAACAACTATCCTTGAGACAACAGGTTGAGGAAAGTAATGAAAATGAATTTGTTTCGGTAATATAGGTTGATCAAGAGAAAGAAAATGATAATGTTCCTAGTACTTGTTGGAATGAAGACATGATACACTTCCTTTAAATAGGCCTATGCCCTCTATAAATGAGAAAAGTAAAGAGAAGGTACTTCGGCCTTCAAGCCATTCCATCTCTTCTTTTTAATGGTATCTTATTCAAGAGGGATATCAATGGAGTTCTATTGAGGTGCATTGAGACATGTCAAGTTGAAAAGGTGTTATAGTAATTTCACAATGGAAAATCCAGAGGTCATTTTTTATCGATGGGTAACAAATCTCAATATAATGAGGGAGGGATACTATTGGCCCATAGTGTTTAGTGAATGCTACACATGGATCAAGAAGTGTAAAAAGTGTGCATTATTCATAGGAAAATAAAATTTAATAGCACATCCATTACATTTGATTTAAGTTAATCAAACCTCCATGTAGTGGGGATTTGAATTCAATGAAGTCATTAATCTTAATTTAAGCTAAGGACATAAGTGGATTCTCATAGCAATGGACTATTTCACCAAGTGGACTAAGGCGGTAGTACTCAAGGAAGAAAATGAGTCTAACATACTAGACTTCATGCGAGGGGATAGTGACTAGGTTCATTGTACCAACCACTATTATATTAGACAATGCATTGGCATTCCTAGGATCCAAGATCACAAAATGGGCTGTTAGGAATGGGATCTTCTCAAGCACCTCTTCAAACTATTACCCCGAGGGTAATGCGGAAGAAGAGTTCACGAACAAGAATTTTTTTAAGATCATTAGGAGGAATATGGATGAAAATCAAAGGACATGGCATACCAAGCTCAAATCAGCCTTGTGGGCTAACAAGATAACACCAAAGAGGTCAATAGGTAGCTCTCCCTACAAGTTATTCTACAAAAAGGAAGCAATGCTACCTATATCATTGGAGCTACCCGCATTGGAGTTCATGAGGCAGTTGGAGTTATCGAGTTCCAACCTATGAAAGATAGATATGCATAATTGATCGAATTGGAAGAAATAAGAGAACGTGCAATGAAAATCATGGAAATAAATTAGGCCTTAATCAAGAGGTCATTTGATAAGAAATAAAGAGCAAAGAACTATCGATGAGGGGGACCGTATCTTGCCCACATTTTTATAGCTCTAGTTATCTGTTGGTTCCTTTATGCATAGACATGTTTTGATTGAGACTCTAATAGATTTTGGACATTTTTCTATGTTATTTTATCCTCATGGACATTATGGTATTTTGGGTGCATAGCGCCAATTGGACTAGATTCGTATATTGATATATTTCTTGTGATGTTGATGACACTAACAGGGGTACATGATAGTGAGATTTATTGGTTAGATGTTGATTTCTTGTGGTCGATTTGATTAATGATATAGTTTTCTGGATTTAATAATGGTAATCTCATGCTAGCCTAAGTGTATGTCATTGTAATTTTATCTGTGGATGATTCGTGGTGAACTATGTGTATAATTGTATGCATTGCACTATCAATTGTATAATGATGTTAGGACATTATAAGTTTGATTAAATTTGTGATGTGTAGATGATGTTTATTATATTGGACAGATGTGGTTAATGTGTGCAATGAGTGTGCAGGTGACAGGTATAGGAGAGCATGGGTTTCAGGGCGGCTACACAATTGTGCACGAGCGGCCCATGGGCTAAGTCCTAACCATGCTAAATGTTTGAGGCCTTAGAATAGGTGTATTAATTGGGCACCATGGGTGAACCCTCAATTGTAATGTATTTATGTCTTGTAAAATTAATTATGTTTAGGGTGTGTTTTATTAAGTAAACTAGTTTAGGGGTTTAATGATCTCATCTTAATTTAAGTGATGGTTTTGGGTAAGTGTGTGTGTGTTGGTAGAAGGGATTAGGGACCACATGTGAACCTTGGGTGGACCCCACACCCTCTACCCTTGTGCCCAAGTATGCCAAACCCGAAATTGGGTTATTTTAGGCATTTTTAGGGACCCCTTTTGAGTTTGGGAGTTCCCTTAGCATGAAAATGGGCCCTTGGACCCTACCTAATAGGTAGGGGTATTATTTACAAGGTTTGGAGGGAGTTTCCCTCCCATTTTCCCCTCCTTAGTCACCATCCATGTAAGATGGTTGGTTTGTGTGTAATTGTTAAAAGTTGCTCCACTTTGTTTTATTTTTTGTTTTTAGTATTTTGGGTGATAAGGGCTAAAAGGTGAGTTTACTTTTACTTATTTGGTTTTTGGAATCTTTGACTCATGGGAGGAGAGGGGGTGACACTTGTCACCTTCCCATTGGTGAGGAAACTTTTGGGTTCCTCTTCTTATTCTTCCTCATGTTGAA
Source organism: Taxus wallichiana var. yunnanensis (assembly GCA_018340775.1). NCBI lineage: Eukaryota > Viridiplantae > Streptophyta > Pinopsida > Cupressales > Taxaceae > Taxus > Taxus wallichiana. The sequence continues at coordinate 247,914,535 of CM031242.1, forward strand.
GGAAGGGTTCTTTTGGCTCATTTTTTTTGGGAGAACTTGGAGAATTTTTGGAGCTTGGAAGTTTGCTTGGACAAAGGGAAAAATCTTAGAGTCTTGGAAAGCATTGTAGAGGTAGGATTATTAATCCTTTTCTTTCCTAGTTGTGCTTATCTTGTTAACTATGCATTGGTCAATAAAATGATGTGTGTGAAATGATGTGTTGTAAAGTTGTATGGAGAATGTAGTTTGTTTGTTTTGTTACTTTGTTGTTTTCTCTCCACCATCATTTGGATTAATGGTTTTTGGAGAATTTAGGGGAAGAGAGAGGGATTTCCCTCTCAAACCTCATAGTTGTTGGTAAGCCATGAAGATTACTTCTCATCCCCTCATATGGTTTTTAGGTGGGAGAAAGGTTCATATAGATTGAACCTTTCCCCATTCTTGGTGAGGAAACTTATCTTGGGTTTGAAAATCCTCCCAAAAATGATTTCTTTGGCATAAAGGAGGAATAAGGAGGATGAATGATTAGGAGGAATAAGGAGTTTTGTAAACATGCTTTTGTTGGTGTTCCTATGGTTGGACACCTTTGCTTTGGGCATCCTATTTCTTCTCTTCCCCCTTTGTGAGGTTGACCTTGTTCTCCTCATGTTGTTGTTTTACCATGTGTAGTATGTCTAAGTGTTTAAATGGTCCTATGTTTTTCTTGTTGTGTTTTATCCCCATTATACTTGTGCACATTGTGGAAGTTTGTTCCTCTCTCCCATGGGCTTGGGGGAGGCTAACATGGCTTAGAACCATGTAAAGGCATGTGATGATGAATATTTGTTGGGTGGTAAACAAGCCTTGTCTCTTATTTCAGCATCCTTGGAAGAACATTCAAGTTTGGAGATAGTTGGAGCCTCCTTGCCATCTTGGTCCTCTTGGTCATCTTCATCTTTTGAGGACATTACTTTCATTTTATCTTCAAATGTGGCTTTGTGAAGCCTTACCTTCTTGTAAATACCTATTTTGTACTTGATGCTACTTGTAAACTTAAGTCATTTGCTAAAGAAGTTTTTCCTTCATTATTGCAAGAATCTTGTAATATTATCATATTGAAATCATGAGCTCTTTTATTTCAATGTCTTCATTTGGAGGTCTTGTTTGTTTATAAATCTGCAATAATATAGCTATGCATCATACATTAAATCTGAAGTATTTAGTTGTGTTTTACCTTTAATTTTTTTATTAAAATAAAATAAAATGAAATGGCATATGTATATTTTTTTTTGAAAATAAATCTGAAATTTACATGCTAAACATTCTTTTAAATCTACAAGTTTTGTGGCATTACAGGGACTTAGTTCTAAAGTGGGACACAAATTGGGAAAAACCAGGAAGGCATTCCAATTTTGATGTCATTTGGAGTGGCCCCGACATGGTAATTGGATGTAAAAGGAGAAATTCCTTCTAATTGTCTACTTTGGATAGAGAAGAACTTCTTATTCAGTAAACGAGATCTATCTCAAACATTGCTATTGAAAAGGAAAGGTCTCACCCTTGTAAATATTAGCCTAGGATTTCAATTCCTCTAAGTGTGTATGTACATTGTCTTATTGTAGTTTAGGTTTCAATTTCCTAAGTTCCTTTGAAAAGGATTTGTTTCTCTGAGGTTGTATCATTGTGTAGTTCAATGTGCCTCCTGTTGGATGTTGTAACAACAAATAATTTCATACTTATGGGAAACAATTGCTAATTTCAAAGGAAAACAAATGTAGAGAAACTAAAATTAGGTTTTGGGATAGTCCATTTTAGGAACATGTGAAAAATCTAGGTCAAGAAAATTTTCTACTCTCACAAACCTCATTTTAAAGATTTTCTTATGAAAATTGAGAGTGCGGGCATCGAGAGAAGGTTGAAGATCAACAGGTTGCGAAATCATGGAAATATTTAAGTGCAAGATTAGTATCATAATATCATTCATAACTATGTGCCAAATGGATACTTTGAGGAAATAGATCTATCACCTAGTAGGCAGGTGATCCCGTGAGTCACGAAATTTTTATCAAAATTTTCCCCTCAACAAAAATTTGGAAAACATGAACTTCTACACCGAGACATTGGAGGGATCATTCAGCCATGGGAGCTCACATTTCAATTCTGACGGTCATGTTGTAGGAATTCTTGACACTTTGGAAATAATTTAGGAGGAAAGAAATTAAAGGAGGCTTAGAGTCAAGATAAGAAAAAAATGGCCTTTAGACTTTAGAAGTTTAACAATTCGGATATTTGGTGGAAAAGATGGTAAAAAAATCAAAAGGTCTAAATTTTCAAATCCCAAAGTATAAAATATTGGACTTTTGGATTTCGAGAGGTTCGAAGGTCTTGGAAGGGTTGAGCGGTGAATTGTGCCATGTGGAGGATGGTGAAAGGTTTAAAACCCAAAATCCAAAATTTGGACTTGAGTTTTGAGGTTTCATACACTCGGATGGATAAGAAAATACCAAAACCCCAAACCCAAAGTCTCAAAACCCCAAAACTTGAAGTCTTGAAACCCTGAAAACCTGAAGTCCCAAAACCCTAAAACCCAAAGTCTCGAAACACAAGTCTTAATTTTGGAGTTTGGAGTTTCAGAATTTTGGAAATTTTTTCTCAAGCGATGAAAAATGTCATGCAACATGGTTTTGGATTCCAAAATATGAATTCCAAATTTCAAACTTTGGAGGTTCGACATTTCAGAACTCTCAAGCCCACTTGAGCGATGCACAATAGCTCAAACTTCAAATAAAAATGCGAAGTCCTAAATTTTGAAAGTCCAAAATTTCAAATTTTGGAGGTTGTGATGCAAGTTCAAAGTCCAAAAACATAGAGCTAACCACTCGTATTTATTATAGTATGGTACCCTCATCTTCGATGGCCATAAATTTTCTTTTGTAAGCTCGGATTTGCACAAAATAGGACTTTTTAGAAATATCTCACTTTTTTTCTTAATTTTAGTGAGACTAAGTATTTCAAAATGAGGAAATAGAGTCCACCATTTTAGAGGGGATTTCCAAATTTCTCACCTACCCAAATGATGAAAGTATGGGATTCTTGTCTTCCTCAACAAGGTAAAGTACATGGAGGCATGGGTTTTGCAATGGCACCCATCATTATTTTAGGTGATTTTAATGCATTTTAGGGTCATTGAAGAAATATTTTGAATTCTTCTCTCTCCCTTCTCTCATTCTTCCTATATATTCTAAGGAGGGGCTCATTTCAAAGGCTGGATAATCTTTCCTTAAACCCTCCCTTCTAATCTTGTTTGTAATTGAATTTGTGTAGTTTAAACCTCCCTATTGAACATTGTAATGTAAAAATTTTGTCTCTCTTGGGCCATTGTAATGTGTTGTATCAAATCTGTGGAGTAGTAATACATGTCTATGGATGAATTTCTACCCTCTCTTGTGTTCATTGCATTCTCCTGATCTCTCATTGCAATTTTGGTTAACTGTACATGTTAAATTATGTTGCATATTTAATGGTATATGTTTAATGGTGAATGAATTCATAACAATTGGTTGACTTGTGGTGTGTATTAATCCCTTTCAAACTTATTTGTTTTAATCTCAAGGAAAATTAGGTGTTCAAAATTCCTTTGGTGCATCACCTCTTGTAGATTAGGTTTAATTTCTTGTAATCTTTTCAACCATGTATCCTTGGAAAGTCAGAGTAGATTTTAGGATAGATCATCTACAATTTGAGTGTGTGTATCAGAATAGAGGAATCAGAACCATCCTTCATCCGGAGATCTTTTCTTATTGCAAAGTCCCACACTTTGGAAAAATCTCCATGTTATGTAATCACACTTGAGATTTCAATCTATTGAGTTGTAAATAATCAAGGGTGATATGATTACACATCAACATGACCGACAAAAATTCATTAAGAGAGCCATGATTGATGACAAGGATGTTATAAATGTAGTTCCCTTTTCTTTCTTGTAGAAGTTGTGATATTGGTATATCATTTTCTCCTCTCTTGGAAACACATTACAATGATATGATAGTCTTAAGGATAATTCAATTGGGCTGTAGTACTTCCTATTTTCCTCGGGTTGAAAAACCATTTTAATTGAGTTTTACATCATTGATAAGGAAATAAACTAGAATATGATCTTAGGAAGACCATGTATTCATAGGATGAAGGTCGTCACTTCTACATAGTTCCAAGAGGTTATATTTATCCATATGGGAAAATTATTCATCACTCAAGGGGATCATAAGCCCTTTGATACACATTTAGAGAACCTCAAGAAGAAATCCATAATTCATTATGAATATGAATTCCCCTCAAGTTAAATAAATAAAATGTCTCCTCTAAAGGAATTGATTGTGACCACCAAAGGGGTTCATAAATTTGAATTCAATAATATAAAAATAATCAAAAGGGAAAATTTGGATTAGAGTAAGGTTGCATCTATAGAAATTATGTCCACAAAAATCACTTCATAAACTATACAACTATTAGAGAATGATTCATGAATCATTATCCACTTTGAAATATCCCGGGGAATTGGAAATTTCCCTAATGTATCCTTTCTTCCTGTTGATGATATCATAGGCATATATATGATAGAAATATCATAGAAATAAGATGACGTTGAGTGTAAGATGAACTCTACCAAATCCATATCAATGGTTTAGATGAAATTGTGTTCAAAACAAAAAATTTCATGTATACAAAACATGATACCTTAATAGAAAAAAATTGAAACAAGACTACTCCTTATGTAGGGATAAAAATTAAACAATAACATCAAATTCATGTAGACATTTGTGTCAACAATATAAATAATAGGTTTATAAATGTCCCATTCAAGTGGGTGATCTCATAAAAGGATTATATATTCAGATGGATAATATAGTGGGCAAGGGTTGTAAGTTTAATCCTAAAGTACTAGGCCCCTATCAAATAAATGAAAATTTCAAAAATCCTACTTATCATCTGTGCACCTTGGAATGTGAGGAATTCATTGAATCCATCAAATCAAGTCACCTATAACACTTTTTTATATAAACATTGCATCTCATCAATTTATTTTTACATTCTCATCGTATATTTCATTTTCATTCTTATTTAGTTAAAATTATACTACGAAAGCTTACTTTTTAAGTCATTTTTTAAAGCCTCAAACAATGGAAACTATGTCAATCTTGAAACTTCAAAATTTTCTTAACATTATCAAATTATATAATTTTCATCATCATTTCCAATCATGAGACAATATTTGACATTGATATTATAAGGGATTACATGCTTCTTCCATTTTATGGTTTATTCTAGTTATGATGTTTTTCTCCTATAAGTCTTCTCTAGAACAACTGTATTTTTTCGGATCAACATCAATCCCTTGTGAAGATATAATGTATCCTAGAAGTTTGCCTCCTGTTACACCAAACACGCACTTCTCTAGGTTTAATGTGACACCATACTCAATTAGTCATGAGAGGATGATACGGATCACTTCGGATGATCACAACATTTCTTGGCCTTGGCCAACAAGTCATCCACATATGACTCCACAATTTTATGGATAAGATCATGGAATATATAAGTCATTTCCCACTGATATGTAGTGCCGGCGTTCTTAAGACCAAATGGCATGACAAAGATAACAATAAGTTCCCTAGGGAGTTATAAATGTGGTTTTGGCTTGATCTTGTTCAAATATTTTAATTTGATTGTACCCTAAGAACCCATCCATGAGGGATAGCAGTTCAAATCTAGTTGTTACATCAATGATAACGTCAATGGATGGTAATGGGAAATCATCCTTGGGACAAGCTTTGTTAATATCCCGAAAATCTATACAAATGTGTATCTTCCCATTATTTTTGAGGATGGGAACGATATTAGACACCCATTGTGAATAGTCAACGGGCTTGATGAATCCTACTTGGAGAAGTTTTACTACTTCCTCTTTTACCATGAGAGCCACTTTTGGCTTCATTGGTCTTGACTTCTGTTTAATTGGCTTTGCATCTGGTTTAGTGACGAGATTATGTACATGCAACTTTTGGTGCAAACCACTGTCATTTCTTTATAATTAAATGCAAAATCCTTTTGATGTTTTTTGAGGATTTGGGTGTGTATTTCTATTTCTTCCAGAGTTAGCGAGGATCCCAACTTCAAAATTCTTGGTTCTTCCTCTGTTCCAATGTTTATGTCAATGGTTTCTTCTATCAAAGAAGCATTACCTTCTTCAAATTTAGGTGGGGCTGGAGGTAGTTCCAAGATTTCTCCATTTTCTATCTCATAGATATCGAGATCCTTTTGTGGAGGAGACTCTACCGTGGGATTTCCAAAGTAGGAAGAGGAGTGTGGTATTAGGGAAAGATCAACTATAGGGTGAGCAAGGTGTAGCTCTGCATAGGCATTTAGATATTCGAGAGTGACTTTATCACTTTATCAACATGATGTAAGATAGAGATTCATTCTCAGTTGTATGTGTTAGAAGAGGGTTCGTTGACATTTTCTTCACCAATGGTTTAGTACGAAGTGATACCTTGAAACTTGTATCTTCCAACTCATTACTTGGGGTAAAATGTGAAGCTGAGGTTGCTATTGAATCTGTGAGAAGGTTCTATTCTCGTGGGATTGCCTCAATGGATATGAAGTCGAATCCTTTTCTTAGATCTAATACCGCTATTTTATAGAGCTATAAGTGCTCAGCTCTAGTCTCATATACTTCAGAGACTTGGTTTATAACTAATTGTGAGTCTCCTAACACTCTGATGTCATTAACACCGATCCTTTTGGCTATGAGGAGGCCAAGGAGGAGGGCTTCATACTCAGTATCATTGTTTGTACATTCAAAGTTTAATTTAAAAGAAAAAGGTAGGATCTTTCCCTCAGGAGAAGTAAAAATCACACCTACCCCAGCTTCATAGAAACATCTAGCTCCATCGAAGTAGAGTCCAATATTTAATAGGAAAAATGGATGCTCGGGCATTCTTTGCATCTGTTTCTTCCGTTTCGGTTACTTCTACCATGCAAATTTCCTCTACCGAAGAGAACTAACTCCTAGGGTACATCCCATACCTATGGAATCAAACGGTAGGAAAATTGGTAGATCTTGTTTCAGTAATTTGACAATTTTTGTAGTAGTTTCTAATGACACTATTTCTACAATGTTAGCTTCATCCTTGAGGGCTGGGATGCCCTTGACTAGGTTCGTAATTTCTAGTTTTATTGTAGGAATTAATTTTTCTTTCGATTTTGAGTCAATTGGTTTGTTAAGTTGGTTTGTTGGGAGTTCAAACTCAAAGTGAACACATGGTCTTTTCTTCAGGTTTTCTAGGTGTATGTTGAATGGTTTTGGGTCACCTTTTGCTATGAATATCTTTCCTAGGTGTAAGAATCTTATTTCTTGGAATAACATAGAAGGGATTGCTTTCATGCGATGTATCCATGGTCGACCGAGGATCATATTATAGTTGGTTTCCTGATCTATGATATAAAACTCGGTGAGTATTGTCTTGGGTCCTAAGGTGACTAGTAGTATTATAGTCCTAATTGAAGTAGCTTTAAGGCTGTCATAACCTCTTAGCGTATTTCTTGTTGTGGAATAGTTTGTTTCTCCATATCCTAGATTTTGAAGGAAAGAGAAGGGTACAATGTTAACTATTACCCCATCATCAACCATTACGTGTTTAACATAATTGTTGTAAACCGACACCTATAAATGCAAGGCCGGGTTGCCTCTACGTGCAATTTCAGCATCTGATGGCATTTTGTTTATGTCAAATATAAACTTGGTATCCCTATCTAACTACCTTGGAGGGTGGACATCGAAGTCTATATGATTTACTTATGTTTCGAGAGGTGGAGTGATGTTAATTAAATGACCTAGACCTAGTGCTTCAAAAAGAGTAGCCCTATGGGCGGGATAATTTTCAAAGTAAGTCCAAAAGGAGATGTGAGAGAAGGTCTTTGTTAAGTCATTAATTAAATCATAAGCACCTATGGGTTTTACCCATGTTTGTTGAATGTTATCGGCTCTAGTGGATAGATTTGATTTGGTTGAGAAGAATATTCTCATGCTCTTATTATGGCTTCTACGTGCAGCTCAAGATCTAACTCCACTAGACCAACTATCTTGGTTTGTGGCTGATTTCCTAATTATGGTGCGGCAGGTGGATTTAGTGAAGTTAAGGCTTCATGATCGTTATTTCCTCTCATTACCCCTTTGTTTGTCCCATTTGGATTTAATTTATTATTATTATTGTGATTTGGAAGTGCATCATTGAAGATCTTAAGAGGTACATTTTGAGGAAGCCTTGTGAAAGTATTTGGCATAGGTGTCACGAGAATAATCATGTTAAGAACATATCTATGAAGAGTTTCCTTTGTTCTTCTGAAAACGTTGCATGAAATTATTATAATCATAGCAAGTCCTAGTGGCATGGCCTTGAATTTTATAGAAACCATAATACGAGTTGGGATTATAACTCCTAGGTTGTTGGTTTGGCACGTGTTGTGGTCCAAAACTCTGATTAAACTGTTGACTATTAGGATTAAAATTTTGCGTTTGTTGCCTTTGGTTTTGGTTTTGATATCCAGTTGAGTTTTGACTTGGACCTTGTGTCTAGATCTACCATTGTTGTTATTGTTGTTGTTGTCATTGGGGACGATTAAAATCCACCGCGTTGATTGTTGGGGTAAAATTGTTGTTTCGTTGATTATTAACTAGTGGTGGACCATTTAGAACATTTGATTTTTTAGTTTGGTCAGTCACTCCATCTGTTGTCACTCGGTGGATTTTTTTAAGGATTTTAGGTCCTTGATTAGAATTTGTGGTAGTAGGATAATTCGTAGTGTTTTGGTTGGGGATGATTAACCTCCCATTTGTTCCATATGTCTTGTGACCTCTATCTATTGTAGCTTGATCTATTCGGAGAGTGCTCTTGAGAATTTCAACATAAGTTCTTATTGGGAGCTTCTGGACTTCTTCCTTTATCTCTCTACTAAGAGAATGAAGGAATAAATCACATAGTTCCATCTTATTCATGTTTGGAGCGCTTCTTTGAAGAATAGAGGATCGTGTCGTCATCTTTGGATGAAATGAGCATCAAATTCTTTATGTTCTTGTTTAATATGCAAGAATTCCCATATTCTGTTCTCAAAAATTTGTTCATGTCGAACACCTTAATGAACTCTGAAAACAAGTTGTTTAAATGAATGTATTGGCCTTGGTATTCTCAGTAATACCAATCGAGGGTGATACCCTCTAAAGTTTTGGGGAATATTTTAGCAGAAGACTCCATCCCAAGGATCGAGTTCTTGAATGGCTATGGCATAGGCCTTAATATGTGCATTTGGGTCACCCTCCCTTTTGTACTTGGGTAGATTGGGAGAGGTCTTACAAGCATGATGCTTTGTATAGTGAAGTCTAAAGGTTCTTTCAAATATTCTCGAATAAGTCCCTATCACATAGGTTTCGACCATTGATGGTGTTTCTTTGAGGGGGGAGGTGGAATGGGTTCTTGATATGGTATAGCATATGTACTTGTAGGGGCATAAGGAAATCCTGTGGTTGAGTGAACATGCCAGGAGAGAAGAGAACATATCTCCTATGGTGATTTGGAATACATGTTGAAGTATGGAGGAACATTGCTCGGAATGGATTGTTTTGTACTAAACTGGTAGGTATTATATTCTCAACTGGAGTGGAATTAGGAAATGTGGTTCTAGTTGGTGTTTGTTGTAAGTAAATGCGAGGAGGCATACCCAACGTGCTTGTTCCTGTGAGGAGGTCTACTTGGCTAGGATGATGTGGAGGATTAGAAGTTCCTACTTACGTGAATTGTAGATTTTGATTTACTTGAGCAAGTTCCAACCCTCTAACATTCTCAACTAAGGCTGAGATGACCTCATTTTGTGAAGACATGGTATTTTGCCTCAGTGGCATTTGTTGTATATCTTGAGGTTGTATAGGCATATGGTACCTTGCTATGAATTGATCGATTGCTCTGCCAAGTTTCATCGAGGAATTTCCTATAATGTGGGTGTTTTCTTGGAACGAGACCTCGGGTTGTGTTTGCAAACCTCCTATAGGTGGGTACATATTTTGAGAGCGTTGTTCACTCCTAGCATAACGTGCTAAGTATTTGTCATCTAAAAATAGATATGGATCTAATTGTCTACTAATTTTTGGTCTAAGCAACACCTGAGGAGATGAACCAGATTCTCTAGTGAGCATCATGTTGTTTGAGCCTGAAGGCTCTAGTTGTTGCATTTGAGTGAGCTGATCCAACTCCTCTATTTGGAAAGAAGAACTATATCTAGTCCTTTGAGGTGGAGTTTGTGTTGAAAATCAGTTAGTTGAATAGTTGTCACCCCATGCTGAGAGCGAGGGTGATGGTTGTCTATTTAGTTGATCATAGTATTCTTCAAGATCTAGGAGAGGTCTGCCATGTGCATCGTATCCCGAAATATTTGGGGGGTATATGAATACCCACAGAATTATGGGAAAGAGCAAAGGTGGATGAAAGAAATGAAAATAAAAAGAGGAATATTAGTTTGAGTCACGTCAGGTTCACCAATTTTGTTGGTGAAGCTGATGTGAAGGTTAATGAGGTGGAAAAGATGAAAAGTAAACTAATTGAGAAGAACAAGTAGAAATATGACTCCAAATCAGAAGGTTGCGTGTTCGATTCACGTTGGGTTCACCAATTTTGTACGATGGAAAAGTGACATGTGAGCATGGGAATCTATAAGTAACTCTTCCTTGCACCCGACCTCCCGAGGTCATGCCAAGATAGCCAGTGGGGATGGAATACACGTGGGGTGTGGATAAACTAGTTAGGTAATCTTATGTCTTCAACACACAATAGCGGGATCTATGAATCTAAGGCAAAGAAGGCCCTCCTAACCTGAATTGGTGTGATAGATCATTTGGCGAGGATAGCTACTCGAAGGCTCTAATCAATATCGAGCTCTGTCGTGATCTGATCTATGGGTTATGGAATACGTGGAAGATGACCTATGGGTGCTTCGTATATATCTCTCGACAAGGTCATGAAAATGGAATGGCTAAATGTGTAGTGGATATTTTGGTGTTTTATGGACGATTCTCTGGTCTAGTCCAGAAATCTTTAGCTTGATTAGCTGCTACGTTTAATAATGATAGTTGTGTGATGATGTCTGGTGGAAGTGGAGAAGACCTAAACACCAGCGTTCACAAGCTAGTGTCAATATTTGATTGATTTGTAGGCCCGTTGGGTTGTGGGACCTATGGATTGCAACAGATAAGTTTGTGGTTACTATGGACCTCCTATGATCATATGAAGAGTCAACCCTTGATTCTGAGTATCCAGTCGTATGCCTTTTTGGCCTCTACATTTAGAACTAGAAGTTACACGATTTTCTCGAGTACCTAACAGGTGTTCTAGAAACTTGGATACATAAGCTAGTGTCTATATCAATGAGGATGTCTCTTGCATTTGGCTATGGGACTAGTGCATCACAATTGAATGTTTTCTCTCTTTTATGTCCTTCTACAGTCATACAGATATCTATCAAGGCATTCTATAATTTAGCTGATTTGACCAGAATGTGTGTGCTTTGTCATCTTCTATGTTTAATCCTCTTAGCTGTGTGCTGATTTCTTGTAGGTCTGTTGTTGTTCGGAAGACCTAAATTGTGAGATTTTGGTCTATGTCAGTTAATGCTACAACAAGATTGGATTGAGGCACGATTGGCTCAAAAACATATTCCCTAGGCTCCCTAGGTCCCGTGATTGTCATACAAGATCAATATAAACCTAACTGAAATGAAATAAAATAATTATGCAAGATATATCTACAACATATATATATTTTTCTATTTTTCTATTTTTGATAGAATTTTTAATAGAATTGAAAGAGCATCTAATCTAATATATTCATAAAATGACAACTAATCTAATAAAAAAATTAAAACAAAAAGGTAGCCCAAGTAGCTACTTTGCCTTTTGTATAGTTGTGAGTTTATCCAAAATAACTAGATTACTAATTAACTTAATTGAAAGATTCTCGATCTTACCTCGAAGTGAGGAATGAATCGTAGTTTCTTAGAAACTATCATTCCCCACAGACTTCCCAGCGCAATATCAAAAATGAAATTTAACTGAAATGAAATATTTCACTACTCTATTTGATATGTTTTAACTAGAACTTTGATAGATAAAACCTAGAATTTGTAGAACAATGGTGAATCTAGTAGTGTATGATTTTGTCCCCTCAGAATGATCTCCTCATTCCTTCATGTTCACGTGAATCTAGAAGAGCGTGTATATGCTAGCATCAACAAAAAAGGTATTTTGAACAATGAAAACTTTGGATATAGACCGAATATAATGCGAGTAGGAGAGGGACAACGCAAGTGACAGAGCTTGGCGTATGCAATTCCTAGTGGGATTTATTGTGGGAATACAACACAAGTGTACCGAGAGATTCTAGAATTTACCTTCTGTGAAGAACACAACCTACAACTCTAATGAATTCAATCTACAACTGACACTACTCTGTTCTAAACTAATTTGTATGAACAACAATGAACAAGACTGGAGCAAGAAGATCGAATGGCTTCTAATAGTAAAGGAAAAACTAGCATGGATGCAAATATGAAAACAAAATGAGTTCTAAGAAAGAAATTGAAAGACTAAACAATGGAAATGAGAAGTTGAGGGGCCATTTACTTGAAAACAAGCTGGCTATTTATAGATTTCACATTCACCCAAAGGTAATTCCTATTAGAACTCTTTTACCATTAAACAATGAAGAAACACTATTCTAGGGAACATAAAACATTAATACAAGCTAAGGCGGTTGAGAAAAGCTGGTAAATGTTGAAAAATTACGCAAGTTGTGATCAAAAGAATGTGCTAGAAAACGCGTGAAGGACAGCCACCTAAGCGGGCGGTGGTTACAGGAGTTTGCCGCCCTAGCGAGGTAGTGGTTTTTTCATTTAAGGTCAAAAATCTTAGAAAAAGAAAGGCAGAGGATAAAGTGAAGTACACAAAGCTTAAACAAGATGCTTGGGATGCTAACATACACTTGGTGAGCTTTCCTAGATTTTGAACACCTTGTGAGGTGACTTGTATCATCATTGGGGCATGTGTAACATCGTTCCAATGGTACAATACCCTACAATTTTGGGTATGTACAATGAACTACAATGATCTCTGAAAAAATGTCTTAACAAGGTCATGATTCAACATCAAAGCTAATATGGATACTGATTACATTTATTTCAAGATTGAAGTGAAGATATCATCAAGGTTGCTCTCGATCTGAAATAAAAAAATTTAACCCATTAGATTAAATGAAAAATACTTGATCTAGAAAATCAAGAATAATAATAATAAATATAGATATACTTGTTGTATTCAAAATTCATGCTCAAACCTCAAAACAATGTCATCAAAATGCCTATAAGATCACTTTAATCAAAATGCATTGCACATAAATAATAATAGAATGAAATAGCTAGGAATACATGATTTTTCAACCTTTTGTAATTGAATCATTCATATTCTTTCATAAGATTCTCATGAACAAAATCAGTTATAACTAATTAATTTAATTAATTTTTTTAAGTAATGCTTTATAATTTTATGAGAATAAGCCTTCACTTATAGCTTAAGTGAATAATATAATAAAATAAGGACACAGTACATGGAAACTTTCACTTTATAATTTTGAATGAGGAATTAATTATCTAAATAGGGGCCCACTAAGTGTCATATACATTACACAAATGTGAACATATCAAGTATTAAACATTCATCCTTTTAAGATCTAACACATAATCATGATATAAAAATAAATAAACTATCAAAACCATACATACATACATACATACATACGTACATATATATATATATATATATATATATATATATATATATATAGTAAAATATTATCATCATCAATCCATTGAAAATATGTCTCAAAATATAAAGTACGATATCCAAAATATGAAATGTATTCAAAGTGGAAAATATATCCAATTTTTTTTTTATCAAATCCAAACATCATATTCAGGTCATCTCTGTCAAGTGTAATATTTTTGTTCCCACCTTAGTGACCATATCTACATACTCATATGGCTCCATAGGAAGTATGGTGCGAGTGATGATACTAGATTCTTCCTCTACTTCCAATTTTAGTTTTTTCATTGCCTGTGACCTTAGGCACATCGAAATAGGACCTACTATTCTTAGAGCTCTGCGAGATTCATGAGAAGTTGAATTTTGATTATTTTCAAGTAAGAGTGTTGTAATATTAATAGGAAATATTTACTATGGAGGTACATGAGAAGGATTGGTAGATCTATTAGAGGAATCTAGGTTATTTTCAACATGTACATGTTCAAGATTGTGAAAAGGAGGATCATTAATACTACCAAAGGTGGATTTCATGGATAAGAATCAATTACTTGTATAAATTCATGAAGACAAGGTTCATTGGCATCAAAATGGATTAACAAACATGTAAGGTCATGCCTAACAAAAGTTATACCTTCTCGAAGTATGCTAGTTACCCTTCATCCACCCTTAGTTGAACCCCTCTACCATTTTGATTAACCACATAAACTATTGTGCCCCCAAGAGTGATGTGACTCAAACCTTCTAGAACCCCAACCATCCCATCCATACATGATGAAATACTGAAAAGAAAAAGGTAATCACCAAGTCTTAGCATGAAAGCTTATTTAACCTTAAAGAATGGAGCTATTAATACAAGATCATAAATAACAATCAATGAAAACAAGAAATTTAATTCTAAAATAAAAGCATGCTTTTATTTTTCCTGCAGAGTCATCTCAATCCAATTTTTATGTCACTTTTCCCAAGTTATAAAACTTCCCAGTGTCATAATACCATTTATGTATAAACAAAACATATGTCCATCATTTCAAGATTCTGAAATGACAAAACCGTTAAAATTATGGATTTACAAGTAACACATTTGACTGATTAAATATTCACTTTCATTTCACTTCAACTTTTTAAAGTCACTTTCCACATATTTTATTAAATAGGTAATTAATAAACTATAATACCATCACTATATGAAACTAATCAAATGTCTGCACTAAGTTAAGTTTTCACACTATGAATATTTGAAATTAGAAAATCTTCAAGTACATATATGCACAAGTGACAAATGAACTACATCTAAAATGATCTACATGTTTACTCCATGATTTTCATCAAAAATAAATATGGCAACAAACTTATCACCATTAACCTTATTACCACTTCAATTAAAAAAATGCATGCATAAGAAAGATTAATTATAGTCTACAAGGATCTCAATAACTTATTAAATCACTTAAAAATGAAATTACAGAACATTTAGAGCCCTTTCTTTATCAAAATTTCCTTATAAATCTTCTACTCTCGAATAGTGTTATTGACAGGGATGACTGATAAATCTCTCCTTTCATTCAAACAAAGAAATATGATTTCACCCACAACTGAAAACATTGGTATATGATTAATATCGAATCAATCTTATAATGAAATGAATACCCAAGTGAATGACCCAAAATACAAGTCACTATAACTCAAGGAAACCATTTCCCTCATTTTATCTAGTAAATTGTAATTCCCACTTCCTTTGACACCTTTTAGATACCTATTTTGATACCATGATTACATTACGAGACATTATTATGTTTTGATTTAGTATGTTGTTACACATTGGATCATGGATTATTGTTGATCTTGATTTGATTATGATACATGATGATTATTAACACACTCATATGTGGATGATGATATACTATTTGACATGTATGTTTTTGGACATGTGATTTTGGATATTTTATGATGATGATATAATTGTTGGGATGAATTGTATGTGATAATGTTAAATTTCCTTGATGTTGTTGTGATTTACATACTTAGATGATTTTGTGATTTTATTTATATCATGTTGGATATTTTGATATGGCCACAAGGCTGAAGGAGGTATTTGTATTTTGCAGGTTAAAAATATCACAACAAAAACATTGGGGGATCAGAGACCAACCACAATGGAATTCTAGGTGAATTCGACAAGGTCACCATGGCAACTTGTTTTGTGTGTGTGTTGTATTTTTGTTAGGGATTCCCATGGGGAATTTCCTTTATATGTGACCATGGGTTTGTGTATTTTATTAATGTGTATTTTTATTATTGTTGTATGTATTTTAGTAGTGATGTGTTCCTTTCTTTATTTAATTTTTTTGTGGTAGATTAATGTGAGAAATCATATGGTTAAAATTTAAATAAATTAAATTGGGATATGGGAAAGTAATTATAAGAGTTGTTGGCTGTTTGTATTAAATATGTAAGGGTTGTGTAAGAGTTGTGTAAGTCTGATTTTAGAGTATGAAATACTCCACCTCCATGAAAAATTCAAATTTGTCCTTGGGGTTGTTTTTGGAGGCTTGTGGGACAAGTAAAACTTGTCCCATGCCTCTAAATTTAATTTACCAACCATACTTATGGTTGGAGAGGTGATTTGTGACTTTTATAATGAATTTTATTAAGTCATGTTGCTTGATTTTGATTGCACTCTCTTACATTTTATTTAATTTGTTGTCCCTTGAGGTGTGGGCTTTTGGAGTGTGCAAGTAACTTGTCATATTTTCACCCACCTCTTTATTGTGCTTGGGAGAATGGATTTTGTCTTTTGTGTTTGAATTGGAGGATGTGTGATGTGGCATCCTACATGGATCCACATCATCCACTTCTCTCCCTCTTCTATATAATTCAAACTCCTTGCTTGTTTTGGGGTTGTTGAATCTTTTTGCATTCTCCCTTGGGGGCACATTTTTTTGTTGTTTGGAGCTCTTGTGGATTGTGGAGGAATTTGGAGATAACTTCATACTTGGCATTGTTGTCTTGAACTATGTTTTTGGAATTTGAGAGATTTTGTTGTAAACAAAAGCTACCACAGAAAGGTAGGTATGTATTCCTTCTTTATTCATGTCATTTTCTTGTTGAGTTGTGTGTATGGAGAAAGTTTTATTTTATTTGTTGGCTGGTTGGGTATACTGCCATAGGGAAGGTGTAGGAGAAGGCTATCGGGAATCCATGTGGGGCGGCATAAAGAATGCCATTGGCATCAGATTTTGTGGAGGGAGTTTGGGTTTGGGATCCACCATGGAAAAGAAATAGCTTGCATTTCTTACGTTGTGGGGGGCATAAGGAAATCTATTGGGGGCATAATGAGGGATTTGTGAGGGGAATAAGGATATGTGTGGTGAAATTTATTGGTGGTTTATTCTAGTGGATGCCCAATTCCCAATTGGGAGGCATAAGTAGTTTCCCCATAGACCTTGCTCCTTTGGCTTGCATGATCAAGCCTGATTTTTGATTGGAATGTTTTTAATTATAGTTGTGAACTACTGTTTTGTGTTGAACTATGTTTTATATTTAATTATGCATGTGAAAGAATGTTGTGTGTTGTGGAAGCCAATTGTTTCCATGGGTTGAATCACACCTTTTATTGTATCTTGGTTGGGGCTCGAGGGCCAATGATGAAGGAAGGCTTCTCTTTTCATTGGATGTCTTGGTTGGGTGGAGAGCATTGCCTTTCCCCTCTTTTGTTGTGATCAACTTAGAGAAAGAGAAAATGTGCATGTTGCTGTCTTGGAGCAAGGGAAAAATATAGTTTGACAATCCCTTGTGAAAACATATTTATTTGTAATCCTTTCCCAGCTTATTGTGGATAAAATTGTAACATTTGTATTATGAAGAAAATATTTTGTAATTGGATTGAAAGTGTTTATTCAAGTGTGAAAGACATTTGCATTCTTCTCTGTACATGGAAAAGAAAGAAATAAAATTTCTATTAATTGCATTCAAGGAATGAAAAAAAAATGTAAAGATGTTTCTCTTTTTGAATTAATAAATAATTGCAAGTTCATCTCTATTTTACATTGTTGTGTTGAGTTGGGATATCAAATTGTGATTGAAATCTCTGTTTAATTGTAAAGGAAAGAAGCTGCATATGGAGGAAGTATATTGTTTTGTATCCTTGGAAATATATGAAATTGGAAATCAGACTTTACCATCTAGCTTTGAAATGAATTGCTTACATACAACTAAATGTATTAGACCATATTAGAAATAAGATATTACACTTAAATGATAAATTGGATATACAGAATTTTCCTTGAAGTGAATCTCTACTGCAAATTTTAAAACTGGTAAATTTAAATAAAATGCACAGTTCAGACCTGCACTTAACAATCAACTTGGAATTGATATAATTTAGCATGCTAAGATATTAAGGAACTCAAATTGACAAAGAACACTTAAGAAGACAAGTTAAATTAATGCAAAATCGAATCCAATCCCTCTAACAGTCATTTTTCTGTCAATTGTTGGAAAAATTCAAACTTGAATAAAATTAGCAAATTAACTTTCCTAAAAAAATTTAAACCATCCCTAGAGAAATCCCCCATGTCTTTTTGGCATGTTGAGTGAAGGAGGATATCCAATTTAATCAAATTTAGAAGTTGGAAATTACTAGTTGGTTTTTTAAATCCTACTGATCATTTTTTGTAAATTTGACCCTTTAAAATTTAACAAAAAGTAAAATTTATGTTTCCTGTGAAAAAAGGGCATCGAGATCTTTCCATAAAGTCCTTTTTTTCCCAAAACTAATCTTCCTATCAAAAGTTATGGCACTTTGAAGTTTTTATGCCTTGGTGGGAAATTTGGAAAAAAATTCTCTAGCAGGCCCGTGGCCCAAAAAATTCCCATTAAAGATCCTTAGAAAAAAAAATTGAAAAATTTTTGTTCGGGAAAATTTGTGAATTTTCCTCTGCTAGCCCATGGCCAATCGTGAGGCTACCACGTGTCCTCGGGGGCAGCGAGAGGCATGACACTTTTTTTTCTTTGGCACTTTTTGAAAATTTTGGAAAATTTTCTTAACTTTCCCCGCCAGCCCGCAGCCAATCATAGGCTGCCACGTGGCATGGTGGAGGGGTGAAACCTTTATGAAATTTACTATTAGATTTATTTTTTGGAAAATTTTCCTAAAATTTCCTGCGACCCCGCACACCCACCCCTGCCCTTTTAAAATCCTCCCTTGAAACACGCGGACCCGCGTACGCCATATTACCCTTTTAACCCTTTGGCAAAGGTTCTCTAAAAACTTTGCCACTTTGTGCCTTTCCCTCTCCTTCATCCCCACATTGGCTTGTGGACCACCATGTGTCCCTAGCAGACCCATGGGCATGTGGGCATTATTTTGATTTCTCCCCCTCTTGGGTGAAATGCCCCAAACTCTTCCACCACTCCGCCCTTCCCTTCTTTTCCCGGTGATGACTCTGAGGCCGCCACATGTCCTTAGAGGACCCACGAAGGCACGGGAACAAATGGGAATTTTCTCCCACATAAGGAAAAATTCCAAACACCACCCCACAACCTGCCTACCTAAATTTTACTCTTCACCCCTGCCTAACACGTGTCCCCTTGGGGAAATTTTAACCCCTAAAGTCCGCTTGCTCATAACTTGAGTTCTACAAGAAGTTAGGAGGACTTATTTATATCACCAGAAAGGTGAGAAAACTTTCTATCCAATGGGAATGATTTAAGGGTATTTTTAATATGTTAAGTTTGAGAAAAATCAAGTTGAAACTCTAAGCCTTTTAGAGAGTGGGCATGGGGGTAAATTACTCCCTGAACCTAACTGAAACTTCTAACCCTAGAATGTGAACATTGTGACCTATGATAATTATTTTAAAGGAAAAATAATGTTCTACTAATTTATATGTGTTCCAAAAACCTAATAGGGTTAATCTGTTGTCTTCTGACTTGGTTGTGGACACTTCTAATAACAAAAAATCTATAATTTTCTAACTAACCCTAGGTTGTTTCTTAGATATCAAGTGGATTATTTTAACAAGAATCACATAAAGAATTAATGATTATCATGTATGCTCTGGAAATATGAAAAAGAATGGAAACAATAATTTGTTTTCTAGAAAACAATGATACCCGTTTATCCTATTTATACATTTTAAATAAAATGCAACTAAAAATGCATATCCCGGTTTCGTTAGCTCAAGGATTTCACAGGTAAATATCATAACTATTCATACAATGAATAACTAGAAGCTTCTCATATGTATTTAAAGATATTAACAAGAATCCAAATGAAGTATTATTATTTAGAAGAATAATATTTATTCCATGTTGATTTCAAATTTTGATATGCAAAATATTCACTTGAATAGCTCAAAAAATTGAAGGCAAATATCCAATAGCTTATGTCCA
Source organism: Taxus wallichiana var. yunnanensis (assembly GCA_018340775.1). Lineage (NCBI taxonomy): Eukaryota > Viridiplantae > Streptophyta > Pinopsida > Cupressales > Taxaceae > Taxus > Taxus wallichiana. The sequence goes on from CM031242.1 coordinate 247,934,801, forward strand.
TACAATTTCAAAATAAAATGTTATCCATAGCCTAACTCAATTGAACACACTAACTATCAAATAAAATGGCTCATATATGTTGTTGGTCGACACATATGAAGCTCAAAACCAAGACCACTTTGCACAAAACCATAAACTTCTCACTCAAAATTTTACCATGTAAAACCAAAATGACCCCAAAAACCAACCACCTCACCTTGTTTAATGTCCATACGCCCACAAGGTAAGTGCAGCAAGTTGGTGGACAAAAAAGGGGTCATAAGTGGACGTGATATTGCAAAAAAATTCAAATCTCAACTTGTAGGGATTATTAGCAATACACGCACTCAAAATTAGAAAAAAATTGTAAATATGAATAGTAGCATTTGAAATCTAGTTTCTAAACTAATGTTTTTAAAAATGGACAAGTCTAGCTATAATAAACACTTAAAATTATATTACTTGGGTTTTATTTTTGAAAAAATCTATAAGATTATAGTCTGTTTTCCCATGATTTGGATGACCAATTTTAATTTTATTTTCATTTGGTGAAAAGTTAGATGTAGTTGTATATCTTGGGATGGATTTTATTATGTATTTTTTCAAGCAATATTTTTTAATGAATTTTTCCATGAAAGTGGTCTAAAAAGATTTAGAAAACAAAGTGCTTTCTGTTTTCCTACCATGACTATACAAAAATATCGAAATTATATATATATATATATATATATATATATATATATATATATATATATATATATATATATATATATATATAATGTGTATGGAATTTCTCCATACTTGGGATTATATAGGTTTTATCACATTTTGGTAAGAAAAAAAAAAAAGTTGTAGTCTTAAACATAGACATGAAAATTTGTGGGAAAAAATGTCTTAAATACCTATTGTAGTAAAAAAATTCTAAAATGATATTTATTTTATTTTATTCACTTTAAAATCAATATTTCTATGAAGCTAACAATCGCCCTATGCGATGACACCATTTTGTGAAATGATTTCATTTTTTCAAGTATGGTTCAAGTATTTGGAAGATAAAATTTGAGGTTTCTTGACCTTTTACACTTCTTAATGACTTTCCATAGCTTTGGTTGGGTAAAAAAATATTTTCTAAGCCTTAGGGTCAGATTTAATGATATATAGATAGACTTATGATTGCGGGTTTTATAACAAGAACCACGATCACACTTTATAAACCATGAGTGTGGTTTGTAAAGTATGATTGTGGTTCTTAAATCATATTTACACACATCCCAATGTTCTAATTACCATGTTATTTTAATTGTTTGACTTTATTGTATAAATTACTTGTGAGATTTTTTTGTTTTCTACACGTTTTTCTTATCACCGGAAGCAAAACATCATGGGAGACAAGAAATAAATTCAAAAAGGAATTCATTAAGTAAAAAATACCAAATGAATTAGAGGCAAACAAATTTCAAAATGTTGAGTGAATGCGGAATCTTTGTGAATCAAGAAGAGGTTCATCTTCAACCCCTACTATTGTAAACAATGAGGAACCAGGTAATGTTTCTACTATCAATGTTGAAGTTAAATTAAATACTCGTGATGAAGATGTATTTACCATCAATGTTGAAGAAGAATTAAATACTTGTGATGTAGCAAATGTTGAAATTGAAGGAGATAATGAAAATGTGAATAAGGAAATTCAGGTTGAAACTGTAGACAAGTAAAATTTGACAAAAACACCTCCTAGGATTTTCCATAAGAAACCTAATTATTTTATTGAAATTGATGAAATTTTTTTGAAACCAATGTCTAACAAACTTTCTGAATGATAAATCAGAAGAAAAGCCACTGAAATTTGGGATAATCATTTTGAAATTTTAAATGATTCCCAAAGATGTCAGTTGTTGGTTAGTTTGATGAAATTGATTAAAATGAGACCTACATTAAACACCTTAGTATTGAAAACATCTAATATACGTGGTCAAAGCTCTACAATTGTTGAAAACCTTCATGATGCATATCACATTGTTGGTGTCGAGACGCACTAGGAATAGTAATAGTGTGCATCATGTACTTCCTACTAGTTTTGTAAGTGAATCAATAAAAAAATAACATTTGATTATGTAAATAAGTTGAATGTTGCAAGTTAATCAAAAAAATATAATGCAAAAATTGAAAGATGTAATATCCTTCAATCACTCAATAACACCAATTTTTGGGCATTTTATGCTAGAGCATTGTGTAAGGACAAAGATAATTATGATGCTTTAAGAGAATTTTTTATTCAAGTTTGGCATGATAACACTAGAGTTTCACCTAATACAATAGATGTTGTAAACGGAGAGTTGGTTCTAGTAATCGTGAACCACATCCAAAGCATTTCTTAGATATGACTCAAATTCAATTTTTTCGTAAGTTTGAAAAAGAGCTTACGGGAATTAAAATTAGTCAACATTTTTTAAAATGTTGAAACCATTCTATGTGAAAATCAACCACGCTCGTACCACTTGTTGTTGTAAGCAACATGTTGAATTTGTGATGCATTATGCTAAATTTTTACGTATTCATTCTAATTTCCATTATGAAACTATGTTATTAGAATTTAGTGTTCAAGTTCCACCAATATGTTCTAGGGATTTCATTCCTATGATATTTTGTGAAAAAAGTTAGACAAATTTTTATAGTCAAGATTGTTTAGATGGAATATGTGGTACATGCGGCGGAGTACCTAAATTGGAAAGTTACATCCATGAGAAAATTGAAGGTGTAAAAGGACATAATTTAGTTGAGTTTTATAAATATAAATCAGTTACATACCAATTGAAAGATGGAAAAAGTTTAAACGGTGTGAGCTAGTTACAAAACATATGCCTATTTTTCAATTTATGAGACAATTTAAAGATGAAATTGTTTATGATTATGCTAGGAATACACACAGAGCTCGATGGTTGGATGAATAGTTCAAGATATGAAATGACACATTTCCTATTGGTACTATTATTTTAGTGGTCGATTTTGTAGATAATTACACATCAGTAACCGAATGGAGGTTCAATCGCAATATTACAACTTAGTACAAGTTTTCATTTTTGTGCATATAGCATTTATACATTCTCCTGATAGTATAGAGAATGATCAATTTTTTTAAGAGAGTACCACTTTTATATCAATGATGATCATACTCATTCTACTGTATTTGTGTAAGGGTGTTTCCAGTTATTTTATGGAAACTTGTCTAATAGGGACATCCACTTCAAACAACATTATATATATTTAGATAGTTGCATGTCTCATTTTAAGAATGCACTAATGTTTTATTGGATGAGCAAGATGCACATCAATATGGGTGTGTAACATATTTAGAGTTTCACCGAGGCCGACATGGAAAAAGAGAGCATGACGGTGCGAGGGCATGTGTGAAAATAGATCTTGCAAGAGAAGAGTTGAAATACAAATATGGTGCTAAAATGAAAGAAGCAAAGAGCATAGTGGAATAGTGTATTGACAACATGGCCCGAGGTTATCAAGAAAATTCCATTGGGTCTAGTGATATGCACTCATTTTATTTCTCGAGACACTACTTCAGTAGGCCACATGGACAAGAAATTTGACATGTTTTTATGCATCTTGTATTAAATTTTTCACTACTGAGTGTGATTCACAAGAATGGGTGGATGGATAGATTTATAGGCCTCTAACTATGCTTCCTAGTTATCAACCTCCACAAGCATTAAAACTTCTTTCTACAGATGAAGTTGCAACATCCAAGGACTTTGACAAAATTTTGATTTTGGTGCGATAAGGTATTTATGGTTATTTACAATTTTTGTATTGAGTTATGTCCATTAAAATTTTAATATGTAATTTAAATTTGAGTTGAAACCTTTTTGGTAGGACATGTGTTTACAGTTATTGCAACAAAAGACAATGAAGAAGGAACAGACTATTTCTTATGTCATTGCATTGAGGAAAGAAAGAAGTTGACTTCTCCTGTTATAGATGGTGAAGATATTGAGTACCCTACAGGGTCAGTGGTAGTTACTAGAACTTGGCTTCGGTGATATCCATTAAAAAATCCTCTATTTGGGTGTTTAAATACTTTGAGACACATGGGAAAATACTCTTATATTTGCATCTAGTTATAGCGACAAATATTTAGCTGTATAGATATCGAGGAAGGCCTAATAAACAAGATTCTTTAGAAGGTTTGAGAGTTAGATCATGAAGTAATCATGTCCGCTATTCAGAGTAGATCTAATCCTGATGGTTCATTGGAATGAATTTACAATTCTCATGTCTGGTATATATAATTTCTTTGGTATATATAAATTTGTTAGTTAGATAGATTTAAGTTCATATATTTTATTAAATTTGTGTATTTTGTATATATCTAGTATGGTTTTGATTTGAAACTTAAATTTCTTTGACTAACACTTTTATGTACAGGTTAGTGATGCCAAAAAATCTTCCACCTTCACGTGGTTGGCAATGTTAGTAGAGAATTGTAAATACTCAAAGCTAAGAGAAGCTTTCATTGTTTTACAAGAAAAGAGAAGAAATTAACAATGATTTATGTACCTAGGGAGGGGGTTCTTGGCTCTTGAGGAGGTAGCTAGAAATCTCCTAGATCTCATAAAACCAAAAAAATGCCTCCCCAAGTGTTTACAAGACCATCCCTACACATGTGTACAGTCGGTTTGGTGCCACGAACCACTGATTGCAAAATATAGCATTTGACAGCCTTACACTAGCTCAAATGGCACTATTTTACGTGTTTACAAACAATAAGGCAGTGAGAGCACCAATTAGAGAGGGAAAAAACCTAGACATGCTATTGTAGAGGGTCCCTACACTGAGGTGTAGGACTAGATGGAATGTCTCTAGGTGCCACAGAGTCCAAGTAGTCACCTGTCAAAGTTGAATGATCTTTTGGTCTCAGGGCTCTTAAGGGACTACGCTTGAATGAAGTAGCCCAAAATCAATGACATTTTCACACACCAAAATGACACCTCCTATAGAATTCACACTGCCACCTGAAAATGTCAAACATTCGGTTCGGTGCCATGACCCACCGTTTGTAAAATATAGTGTTTGACAGCCTTACACTAGCTCAAACTACACTATTTCATGCATTTACAAACAATAGGGTAGCAAGAGCACCGATTGGAGAAGGAAAAAATGAGACATGTTATTGTAGAGGGTCCCTACACTAAGGTGTAGGATTAGACAAGATGTCTCTAGGTGCCATAGAGTTTGTGTAGTCACCCGTCGAAGTTGAACAACTTTTTGGTCTCAGGGCTCTTAAGGGACTACACCCGAAAGAAGTAGCCTAGAAGAAACAAAAAATTTTGCACCTAAATGACACCTCCTCTAGTATTCAAATTGCCACCGGATGTGTCATCACAGTCAGTTTAGTGCCACGACCCACCATTTGCTAAATATAGCATTTGACACCTTCACTATTTCACGTGTTTGCAAATAATAGGGCAACGAGAGTACCGATTGGAGAAGGAAAAAACCAAGATAGGATATTTTATAGGGTCCCTACATTGAGGTGTAGGATCAGACAAGACATCTCTAGGTACCATGGTGTTTGAGTAGTCACCCGTTAAAGTTGAATGCTTTTTTGGTCTCAGGGCTCTTAAGGGACTACGCCCGAACGAAATAGCCTAGAAGTAATGACGTTGTCACACACTGGAATGAAACCTCCTATAGATTTCACCTATCCACCCAGATGTGTTGGCGTAGTCATTTTGGTGCCATGACCCACTGTTTACAAAATATAGCATTTGACACCTTACGCGGCTCAAACTACACTATTTCATGCATTTTGCAAATAATACGGTAGTGAGAGCACCTTGATTGGAGAAGGAAAAACTAAGACAAGATATTGTATAGGGTCCCTACACCGAGGTGTAGGATTGGATGAGATGTCTCTAGGTGCCAAAGAGTCCATGTAGTCACCCATCAAAGTTGAACGATTTTTTGGTCTCAGGGATCTTAAGGGACTACGCCTGAATGAAGTAGCCTGGAAGTAATGACGTTTTTGCACACAAAAATTATGCCTCCTATAGTGTTCACCTGGGAACCCAAATGTTTTGGTGTAATCAGTTTGGTGTCATGACATCCCAAGGCATGAATTCTCACTACTCGCCTCTCGTTTATTTCCTAGACTGCGTAGAAAGGTAGTTTCTAAATATTTATGCCATGAAGGCTCAATAAATTCTAGGAAGGCTTCGGATTGAGTGGCTTGACTCTAATCTAAGCCTCCCTGAGACCACCATATCACCTAAAGTCATATACCCCCCAATCGAACATGTTGGCGGTGACAGTTTGGTGGACCACGACGCCCTCGGGCACGAATTCTCGTGTTACTCGATAACATCAATGATATTGCAACAAGGTTAACACATTACCATGTAAATACTCTAATTATTGTTAAATGATCTCTTTCTAAGCATGTTAATACATAATAGAACTTGTTAAGAATTTTTTTGCATATCTTTTGCCAACTAAGTTAAGAACCTTCAATTTACCATTATATAACATATAACATCATATATGATATGTGTTGATTGTTATATCTTAGTTTCAAAATTAAATGTTAAACAAATATATTTTTATTAGATGTTAGGGTTTCAAATAAATATGACAAGGATACCTACTAGAATTTAAAATGCTTAAAAAATTGTCATTGTATCATCTTTAAAATGCAAGGATGTGAATTATTTGACAATATACACTACATAAATATTTATTATTTCTTATCTAGATTGATATGTTGTAACATATATACAAACATCCTAAATAAATATGTAAAGAATGTTCACAAATTCCTTGATATATCGTTTTAAAATTCATTGAAGAACCTTGAATTTTTTTCAAATACCTTGGAATGGTAAGGATGTGAATTATTTGACAAACCCCTCATAAAAATGTGTATTTTGGACTAGAAGGATTGTATGGTATACAAAAATGGGTTTTTTTAGTGTGTGCTTAAATACAAAAACATATAGGACTTAATAGGGAAGTGAATCTACTTACGATAATCAAATCATGTGTAACTTCTTAGTTGATTGGCATAGCACCAAATTATAAAGAGATAAGGTGTATCTATTGATCAATGGGATAATCCCTATTAATGGGATAATCTCTAAAACAATGTAAATGCTTCCCTTAATTTCTTAACAATTGTACCATGCGTGTTTTGCACCATAGTAACATTATATTCAAATAGTTCAAGATGAACTCTACCTCACTTATTTCTAACAATGTTTGCATTAGTTTATATGCAACAAATGAGTGTTAGCTTTAAAATAAAAAATGTTATTTATAGAAATTCCCTCACAACCATTCTTTCAAAGATGTGCACATTGTTAGGATGTGGGAAAATAATTAGAGTTGCACATACACCCTACGTAATTACTATGAAAAAAGTAATTACGTATTTCCCTTTTGTAGTTCACCTAGCATGTTTATCATAGGTTTTTATTAATGGAATAGTTTTTCTTAACAATTGTACCATGTAGTGCTCCGTAGGACATAGTTTTTAAATTTTAAATCAAACATACATATAGAACTAATATATGGTTATAAAAACATACATAGAAGGATATATCATGTGCAATGAAATCGAATCAAACATAGATGTAATATCATTATGAAAACGAATACATGGATATATAATGTATCAAACTAAGTGTGTCGGATGGACGTCTCTAAAAATATAAGGTCATAACATGTGTACATCTCGAACTAAGTGTGTTGGACACACATGTCTGAAAATATAAGTTCATAACATGTGTAAATATAGAATTAAGTGTGTCATACATATAGGACTACATGTTGTCGCATAAGGCTATATATACAATGGACTATATGAAGAATCATGAATTAGGACCAGATGGACCATATATATATCTATATACATCCAAGTCCTATGAATCTAATCATGAAATATTTTCCCTCTCTTCGTCCCGCTAGAAGTAGCATGTCCATAATTTGGGGATGTAGTGGAGGGAGATGCCACTATGGAGCTCATCCATGTGGTCCTAGGCGTCTCTAAGTAGGCTGTAAACCTAACTTTGCACATTCATAAACAACAATGTTTTAACACCCAAAATTTTAAAATACATTCAAAATTTAGAAACTTAGAATTTAGTTAAAATGCATGTGAAATATTACCGCAATGTCATGATCCCTATCAATTTGTCGTTGAATCATTGCAGGGACAACACTAGACTCGTGAGGGGTAAGCTACATACAAATGATTAAATTTCAAATTAAATATTTCATGTACAAAATTTGATATTGTAGATTTAAGTAATAAGAAATAATTCCTCCAAAATTTAATAAATTTGAAAATTTGTACCTTAGTGGATCTGCAGATGCTATGACAATATCTACATCAGCCTCCAAAGTTTGCATATATGGAGTCTCTCTGACAGTCAAAAGATATACAAAAAACATGTACAAATCAATATTAATCTACATGACTACCACATAATAGACCCAAAGCATAATCCACATGAACTTCCACAATTAGAAACAAAGTGTAAAGATAAACTAACCTACGTAAAATTCACATGAGGCATGATAGTAGCCTCAGTTCCCAAAGCAGATGATGACACACCATAATATTGCGTATAAAAGACAAATATATATTAATATGTACATTTACACATGAAACTTTATAATAATAAAAGTGAAATAAAATGAAATTTGAAATGTAAGTACAACTTGAAACTTACATTTGTAACACACCCATCTGTAGTAGCTAGCATGCCAACACCGAATGTTTCCTTCACCGGCTCTTGCTATTTAAAATAAAATAAAAAAATAGTTTTTACATGTATGTACATGGCGTACAATCAAATACATATATATTAAAATCTCAAACATAAATTAAACTATTGTATATATATAATATTTATTTGACATTTACCTGTGAAAGACCAAGATCATTTACACTAGTTCCAAAAATACCCGCCATCATCTAGTCTAGAGAAAAAAATTATGTGATCCAAAGTAAAGCCCATAGTGCATACAACACCACATGATCCACAATGGTGTGGTGTGCTAGAAATGGTGCCTCCACCAACAACACCGGATGTAATATGGTCACTATCTTTGGTCAAAGTGTCGGTGAGCTCCCTCAATGCATGTATTATGTCAATCTCCACAACCTACTTCACCGTAGGAGGGATAACTGAAGGTAGTGGTAGTTTTGGAGCATGGGGGATGCTTGTTTGACCTACATGTGCACCAGTCTACTCATGTGCGAGCCACCTCCTCGCTCATAAAACTCGAGAAAAGTCAAAATAATTTGGGACCTCATTAAGCATGAACTTGCAATATAATTTCTTAAAAAATAGAGAGGAAACTCATTGTTGTTGCATGGTGGATAATAAAAACTATCTACCATTAGTCCCAAAAATTGTTCTTGATTCGGTCATCGTGGCACCAATGGATTGGGAACTGTTTGCAAGTAGCTATGGGGGGAGTTAGTTCTTTGGTCGATAAATAATACAAATGCGGTCTTTAAAAAAATTATCTTTTACGGCCGAATGGGATAATTTATCTACATACCACCACCTACAATCACCTCTAAAGGTATTCCATCTATCTATTTGGTTGGTTGTGGATTCATCTTCACCAATCAATTTTTGTAATGTGTTGGTTAAAGTCACGCGGGACAAATTTGTGGCATGATTTTGTCTTATAGTCTAAATAAGGTTCTCAATGAAAATTTTATTTTGTTAGATTCTTCCAACGATATCAATTCGTATTCATGGTGCTTCCGTGGGGACAAAAGGAGCCATAAGAGGTAGATCTCTGTTTGGAGGAGGGTTTTGAGGAATGTTTGGATGGTTTTGAGGATTTTTGGAGGGTTTTGAGGATTTTTTGAAGGGTTTTGAGGAATATTTTGATGGTTTGCAAGATTACAAGTTTTCCGAGCAAGCGATAAAATATAAAATTGTATACATAAACACAAAATAACCTAAAATGCAAAAAAATGATCAAAATCAAGGGCTTACCTCTTTGTCTTAGTGGCATGGTTGAAACTCTCATGATACGAGATGTTTGAAGAGCAATTTTTAGGGGGTATTCAAAGTAAGGGTGCCAAAGGTCTAGGAGAAATCATGGTTAAAAAGGAAAAATGGGGGAAAATGAGGAGTCACGGGTTTGTTTTTGTCTCAGAGGACTATGATCGTAGTTTTAGGTTTGTAAATCACCGAACTATAAAAAACAATTCCGCGAGCGTGGATTAAAAACCACAATCAAGGTACCTAAATTTTGGGTTTTTATGTCCACTTCATTGTCCACCAACTTACTACACTTACCCCACATTGAATTCCATTAATTTCATCACCATTACTCATCCAACTATATGTTGCCATCTCATACCTTGGAATTTAATGTTCGCAAATGGTAGTTCGATTAAGGTATAAAATAAATCAAAATTATTTGATTTAATTTAAGTCAAAAACTTATACCATCTCCCATGTATTATTCAAGATCACAAAATTTCATATAATCTATCCAACACATATGAAAGGTAACAATCTTAACACGCGTCATAAGATATACCATTAGCAATAATAACTCATTATATTCCTATAAATCTCAATTTTGTGCAGATAATATATTCAAAATAGAATCATGTAGAAAAATGATACGCTAATAAATTTCAAGAGCATCCATTTAGACCATCGCTAATTCATTAATCATTTCCAAAATGGAAAGACTAAAAAGATCAAAATATGATCTTGAAACCCAAATAGTGAAATCATGAAATGAAATTTTATCTCCATGTTAACTATTCACCATCGATATTGAAAAACAAGGTGACATGCATATTTATATCAAATTTTATGAATATATTCGACAATTTTAAAGAATGCCACAAAACCACTTAGTGTCAATAATTAAAATAATGTAATAAATACCTAGTGCCCCTGTTAGATTTATATGAATGCAATGGAAAGAAAGTAATGATATGAATGTTATGTCTATTTTGAAAAAGGGGGTGTTAAAATTTTGGCAATAATAGAACTATACCTCATTTTTGTAAAATGAGCACGTTAAAAGTTTATTATACAACTTTCTTTTTCTTAGCACATCTAAATCAATTGTAAGATGTTCATTATGTTCTTAAATACTTTTGGATTAAATCATAATATCATCTAATAAAACCACTAAAAACTTATCCAAGTAATCACGAAAGATATTACTCATTAAGTTCATAAATGATTTGAGCATTAGTAAGTCCAAATGGCAACACAGTGAACTTTTAATGTTTGTACCTTGTCCTGCGGGAACTATTATGAATGTCTTATTCTCTTATTCTTAGATGACGATAACATGATCACGATTGATCTTAGAATAAACCGATGCACCGCACATCTGGTCAAAAGGTCATCAATTCTTAGAAGGGGGTATCTATTTTGGATTTTGACTTTGTTAAGAATTTATTGATCGATGCATAACCTTAATGTTCCATCCTTTTTGTTAGAAATGATGATTGGTCCTCCCTAAGGAGAGACTCTCAGTTTGATCAATCCCTTGGATAATAATTCATGAAGTTGTGGTTTCATCTCAAAAATTCTATTGTGGTCATTCTATAGGGATCCTTAGAAATTGGTTCGGTTGGTTTGATGTCAATTGTGAAATCAAACTCTCATTTTGGTGGAAGTTCGGGTAGTATTTTTGGAAAGACACTAATTTACTCTCATATAATTGAATGGTATTTCATGAAATTCTTACCTACTTCCCCAAAATCTGAAATTTTTACAACATAAAGCACACAACCTTTGTTCTTATCCTTTTTGAGTTGCATGGCTGAAATTTGTCTTACATTAAAACCTCTTTTTATTCCTGAATTATTGTTATTTTTTTTGTAGATTGTATAAGCATTTAATTTTATTTTCAAAGTATTCTACAATTAAGTTATGATGCAATAACCATTTTACCCCTATAACTACGTCATATGAACCTAAGGGAGCTACATAAAGATCTAGTTCAGTGGTGAAATTGTGTAGTTCAATGCCGTGTCAAACAAACATTGGTTCACTATATGAACAAAATTGTTCTCATAATGAAAATTCCATGTGTTTTTCATATGAAAAATTTAATTTTTATTTTAGATGTTAATTTATTTGAAATAAAACATTTTGTTACACCAATATCAAATAAAACAATTACAGGTAGTCCAAACAACTTACCTGCTACCTCAATGGGTGTTGTTTGTTTCTTTAGTCTCCTGTTAGCCACTGCAACATGCATTTTATATTATTGATTATTGTCCTTTTTCCTTTGAGGACATTTATTTATATTATTATCTAAGAAATATATAAAAAAACCTACAATAGGTCCCTTTATTTTGGACTCATTTTCAAAGACTTTTGCATTGTTATTGCCATTTTTTAGATTTAGCGGCGGGAATTGATGTTGTAGTTTTATTTCAATTTTAGTTTTTATTTCCAAACTTTTTCCACCCTAATTTCTTATGTGCTAATGGTGAAGGTGAACTAAAATTTTTATTTTTCTTTTCTTCCCTATGAGTAGATATGTTCTGTAGTTTTTTCTCTTGTTTGATAGCTTTTTTAAACATAGCCTCCATGGATGATGGTCCATGAACATCAACTTCTCTTCCTATGATAGGGTTTAAACCCATAATGAATTTCCTTAATAAAAAATTCTCATCATTTTGATAATGAGGGATGTATTTTAGCAATATCGTACACTTTTCCCAAAACTCAATTACAGTCATCTTACCTAAGCTAAGGTATGAAATTATAACATCGTTTAGTCATAGTACAAATGCGAAAACCAACACTGTCTAAAATAATACTTGAACTATTCTTAAGTTATATTGGCTTCATCAAAGTTAATTTTACCTTCCGGTTGTCCCACCATGAGGAAGCCTCATTGGAGAGATAATAAGATTCCCAAAAACCCTAGTCTCTTCATAAAAGTTCCTTATGGAGATATACTTCTCCATCTCACCGAGAAAGTTCTTGAATCCATCACCTAAAGTCATTCCATAAAATTTAGGTGGGATAATCCTCTTAATATTTTTTTACAACTCTACATCCAAATGTTTCATCTCGTTCTCATATTTATTTACGTCATTCTCATTCACATTCTCAACATTAGGATCCATTGTGTTATTATTTCCTGCATTGGGATCTATAACATTGTTAATATTTTCATCATTAGGTGGCACTTGAGGCTGGTCATTATTGTCACTTTGTCACTAGTGATTTCATTACCCATCACTTCTTGTTAAAGATCACCCATACGATTACGGATGTCCTAAAGGAAAACAAGTATTTCATCCAATTTATGCGTTTTGGTTGCTTCTCTACCTATAAGTTAGTGATTAACAATGTTCCCTCTTTTCCTAATCATTTAATTATTTTATAAAATAACTAAGTTCAAGTTAGCATAGGGAATCAATACTTCCAAGAGCTATGACCTTCAGCTCTGATACCAAAATGTAACACCTACTTTATAAAGTCCTAAAATTGAGAATTTTTCTATTCCCATACTATCTTTATGTCTTCATTGATTTAAATGCACAAAATTTAAATACAAAATTAAATTTATTTTCAATCCATATGATAACATTAAAGACGTGTATTTGTATGGTTTAATTATATATACCCAATCCCCCATAGTTATGTCCTTTAGGAGTGTGCATGAAGTATACGATTGGTTAAAATTTAACATGTATTGATAATCGCATATAGTTCCTAAGTGTCTACCCGAGTTTAACTAAACCAAATCCCTCCTAATCTTACACCTTAGTTAGGAATCCAAAGAATCTAATAGTGTAATCAATAACTTACACTACTTTGGCCAAATTTTAAGAGACATGACTAGCATGCTCTCGGTTTCATGACGACACACTCATCTTCGAAACTTTTCATTTCACCATACCATTATCACTCGATTATTTTGATTTGTATCGATTAAACAAGACATTTATATTATAATATCACACACAAGGCACAAAATCTATCTCGACATACATGGAAGGATACATCCATGAAATATTAGGTTTCCTAGGGGAAAGAAAATGTTTAGGTAATGACTTGTATCATTATGTAATAATTTCCTTCTCTGTAGCCAACTTAAGTTGGTACCAAGTTATACCTGATGTGCAGGTTATAAAACTCTCATTTCTAATCTAGACTCAAATTTTAGATTCAATTGTGATATTCGTAAGGTTAAGATATTAATAGGACTACTCTATATCCCTACAAAAAGGCAACGTTCACTTAATGATGTTTTCCATTATTTTATCATTGAATTATTGTATCCATCTAAGGTTGGTGAATAAGTCCCATTCGTAATGTACAAATATCGTAAGCATAATTTTGGTTCAATTACAAGTTAATTGGTTTACAATAGATCCTCTTTTAGTCACAGTGATAAGTTTATCACATCCACTCATGTCTTTTAATTATAGTTAGGTTATAATATCATATTATTTTATGATAATGTTAACAAGTAACTAGAATGTAAACTCATTTTTATCTTTATTATGATTGAATATAACCTAATGTGTTATCAAAACAAATATGTATCTCATACATTATGAAAAATTTCATAAATAACCTATCGTATATTTGTTTTCCATGTTAGTACATTTTATCATACCTAATTAAATGTATTCACAATATTAATTGTATTATTGTTACATTTATCTCATTTTCTTTTCATACTAGAGAACATAAATCCTAACTTGATGACGATCATCATTAATTGTAACATTTTCCATTCGAGTTTAATTAACAACATACTACTATAAATCAACATTTCAAATACCATACCTAATAATAAAATTAAACATCAACATCATCACTCTTAAAATAATAATGATTACAAGTACAATATGGATTATCAAATATAATACTTTATTTATAATAGGATAAAGTACCCTTTCTTCTTTAATATAATCATGAATTATAATCTTCACTTTACAAAATTCCATGCATTTAATATAATGAAATAAATGTAATCATAAGTAGCAAAGTGAAGCATGTGTTAAATTTATTTAGTAAACTTGAAATATTTCTCAACTCGTCATCTGCAGGGAGAGAGAGATGGTAAAAATGGTCAGTTCAAAATGAACTGGCATGAATTGTCATTCTCATCACCTTTGTAGTTTATTTCGATATAATGAATATATAAATACAACTCAACAATTCAACATATTCAAGATATCAAATATACTAAAATAATGTGACTAATGTAGTAATCCATATTACATACATTATCATTACTTACCATAAAAGTAAACTTATACCTTAAGGAAAAAATTATTGTTTAATGATACTCAGCACATTCATAAAAATGATACTCTAGAATGGTCGGGAATATTTATCATTATACATTCAATATTAACTAAGACTAGTCTATTACAAACTACTTTTCATAGTATCCATTCATAAATTGAAAAAGGATTCTCTTTAATAGAACATGTCACTTTGAATCCATTCAAAGTCTCAACTACCTTTTCCTTTGATTCCATCAATCATTCTATCCACTTTATCATGAATGGTAATGATTTACATCATACTTCTGTGAACAATGATATCAACTAATACATTTACACATCAACAATGCTACAAATTGACATCTTGGACTTTCTCAAAGAAAGGTATTTTAATCAATTCCACATTTTGATGTCCGTAACCTTTTCAAATAGTGTAAACAAAAGTACCTTAGTATTAACAAAATTTGAATATGAAAATGCTTTTAACATATACAACAATGAAAGATAAATACCTTCACCTTTCAGGAAATAAAATTATTAATGACTTGAGATTTTCAAATGAGGCAATTCTTAATACCTTAATCGTATTAGAAAATACCTTAGCTTTATCAAACCGAAATAATTTAAGTTCCTTAATAGCATCAAACAAAATTATATTATTAGTTCATCATAATGGACCATGAAATGATTGCTATCATATCCTATCAACATTAACAAAATCCCTATGACATTCAATATACGTTTATAATGAATTCCAACTACACAAAATATAAATTATTTCTAGTGAATCTTTCTCATCTTATCAAACAGATAAAGTTCCTTCATAAGGCTTAATATTTTAAAACACAACTCCTATATAAATAAAAATTTCATCCAATATCGTGGCCCTTTATATATATTTATAGTCACCGATTCCAAATTCATTTACCATACAAGATAAAAATCCCAAAAAAATCATAATAATCTTGTACAACCTTTAAAATAAAAATCATATTAAGTTTGACACAATGATACCCAAGAAATTTGGTTAATGTTATAAGTTCCCAAACTGTATTTACATATTAAAGTGTAGAGTTTCAATCACCACTATTGACTAACCCATGTTGATTTAACGGTCATACCTTAGAATTTGTTACAAACTAGGGATAATTTTTGTGGCGAATATTCATAATATGGAAAAAATTTCATTTTAGGAAAATATGAAAAGGTGATTTTTTTTTTGCGGGTCGGTGTCCTGTTCGCCTAAAATTTATAGTATATTTTTCGGGGTCAGCTTCACCTTCATTTGAAAACATATCCTATAAAAACCTAGGTGATTCATCGGGTAGTATACTATGGTACTACCACAAGTAGCTTACCAAATTACCAATACCGTGAAGTTTGAACTCGCATACTCTTAAGCACCAAATATTGTTGTTATCCTATTAGGGTTAGTTGTTGACACATGACAGGATATAGCTAACACGTGAAAAAGAGGTATTGCAGACGCATGAAAAGGAGATATTGTAGACGCACGACAAGGGGGTAAGTAGTTGATGCATGAGAGGAATAGAGTTGATGGGCAATAGAGACAAGTGATGCCTTGTTGACATGTGACAGAGAGAGTTGGTGTACAATAATGGCATAAGTAGTTGACATGCAACATGGAAAAAGTTAACGCGCGCAGACAGATCCATTTGATGCCGTGGTGACAAGAGAAAGAGATAGTTGATGCCTTTTTGACATGTGACAGGGATTACCATGGTTGATGTGTGACAAAATTGAATCGACTTTCACATTGAGTCGCTACTTGGTTTTTTTCGACACAAGACTCTATTCAGAATAATGGAAGGTGCTATTCCTAAGAATGCGAAGACCCTAAAAGTAACTAAGAAATCTTAGAAGTCATTGTTCAAGTATTTTGGAAACTCTACTGATATAGATATTGAAACTACCAACAACCATATAGCTGCCACTAGAAAAAATCAGAATACTAACTGTGTTGAAGGTATTATTGAGGTGGACATACATTTTACACAATATCAAACAAATGACACCAACGATAATATGTCGATCTTGAAGATATTCTTCCTGTTGGGGTGCAACAAGAAGTGCATAAAGATATCACACATATAAATACTCAACAAAATGGAACACATATATCAAATTCAAATTCCAGTTCATGAAAGAGGAAACCAGGTGATTGTGATATTGCTCAAAATTCTACTAAAAAAAGTAAAACATTGAAAATGAACAAGAATATGTGCACCATTGGTAGGTCATACTAAAGTTTGAGTGGGCAACTAAATTTCCATTTATCAACCCTATACAATCATCTAATTCAGAAGATATCCCATCCAATGTACATTTACAATATGTACGTGGAAATTGGGAAAGCAAAAAAATGCAAATGAAGTGAACACTATAGAAAAACATTGTGGAAAACAATATTTGACTATAACGGGGGTGGATGGCCAAAAATCAAAACACATAGGTGGAGAAATAAAAACAATGCATGCATGTTAGATACACAATGGATTATGAGGTAGAGAAGAAAAAACACAGACATCTCATGGAAAAGGGAGGAACGATCACATCAAAAATTGGTAAGAGGAATCAAACAAATCTACATGCAAAACTCATACAATTCTCTACTTTATTTCACATACTAAAGAAAGAAAGACCGATTTTGGTTTTCCTCGATTTCAAATTTTTATCAATATAATGGAATGATGAATGTACCTCAGTCTCATTGGTCTGAAAGTAGTGGATGGGAAATGGAAAAATGCCTTTCGATGATAGAGAAGGAAGATTTGAAAGAGAATGTAAAAAAATCAAATTTTATCTCTCTTTCAATTGATGAAGTGATAACATTCGACAACACTGCATGGGTATGTATCCATGTCTATACTTTAGAAAATCATATAAGGACACCTCATTTTTGGGTGTTATGAAAATGGTTGAAAATTGTAATGCCAAAAACCTACATAAAATATTTGTTTCTCATTTGAAAGATATTGCTGGAATGACTGATTATGAAATTGCTACGAATTTGGTATGCATTGGAGTAGATGGTGCATCTATCATGCAGGGTCACCAAATAGGGTTGTGTGTTAGATTATAAACAACAATGGCCCCATATATGCTACCAATTCACTGTATGGCTCATAGAATGAATTTAGCATATAAAATGGTAAGCAACCATGAAAATGTTGCTAAATTGGAAGACCTTATAAGAGAACTTCATGCCTATATGGCAAGCAGTCCAAAGCAATTTCTTGAGTTCCATAAATTTTCAATTGGAATTACAGATGGAAAAAAACTTCTGAAATATGTTGAGACTAGATGGATCTATTTGTATGAACTTACATATAGAGTTCATGAGGAGTATCCTTCGTTGGTTAGTTTCATGCACAAATATTGTCATGAAGTTGATAGGGTGAGGGAATTGTTGTTTAGTTTAACTGATTTGGAGATATTGCTTACATTGGTTGGTATTCTTCCAATGTTACAGGAGATTAATACACTAATGAAGCATGCATAGGGAGATTAATCTATATTGTGGATTTTATACAGATGAGAAAAATGGTATGTCAAAGTCTTGATATCTTGTATTTTTTCGAAGATAGTTTTGATACACCTATTTTAAAGAATTGGAAAGCTTTATTAGATCTTAAAAATCCTAGTAACTATTTAAGATTTAATATCCACGATCACCTCTACATCACTTTGTTAATTTTCTTGAGGTGTCTTAAAATGAAACCTATTGCAAACCAAACACTCAAATAAAATCAATCCCAGATCTATACAAGTAAAAAAATGTCTATAGATATGCAAGACAAAATATATCCCACTTTTTCCATGTATTTCATATAGTAAACTAAGTCCCAGTGATTTCCACAATACCCAAAATAGGTTTAAATGAAAATTAAAATATTTACACAAAATGACTTCATAACGACTTTTAAATCAAGAACCATAACCTTTAAACAACAAAGGTAGAAAAACAGACCCAAAACATATTTGAAGGCCATTACTCACTTAAAATAAATAACATTACTTATATATCTAATCAATTTCACATATATCGAATTACTCATCATCTCACAAAGATATGTACTATTTATAAGACATTATAATGAAATAAATGACAAGGTTGAAAGAAAAATAATCCATTCCTACCAAGAGAATCCCGAAACATTCTTCTTATTTTCTTCAAAACTTCCTCAGCTTCATCTCCAACTTTATTTCTCAAAAAATTCACTTGTTCGACCCATAAAACCCCCAATGTTTCTAGAACTTCTATTTAAGCAAGCCATAAATTTTGAAATAATAAAAACCGAAATAATGTTGGATTTTCCTCTAAAACTAATAGAATTAGATTTAAAAATAAACATAGTAAAATTTCAACATGGAGAGCTTGGAGGAGAAGAAAAGTTAGTAAGTATGAAATTCGATCAAAAATACCCACAAAACCCTAAATAGCTTCCTCAAAATTCTCGTGCCATTCCCAATAATATTTGGAGTGAGTTTTAATTCCATTAATGTATCTAGGTGCCACATAGTGGCATAGAATTCTAACTCCCAATTCCCTTAATTTTTGAATGACTTAATTACATCCAAGTAAACTTAACTATATTGCATGGTAGTTAAATCAAAAATATATCATCACCTTCCTCTATACTACATAGAGGTCCATGACCAAATTTTACCTTACTATGGCTAAGTCAACAAAATTTAAGCATGAAATTTATTCAATAATCATTCATGTCACAAGGTTGGTCTTAGAACACCTTTATAACCTTATAATATTTTTCCAACCATATGGTCAAAGACCAGGATGTTTGTTTTATGCCTTGAATATTGTCTTAGACCATAATATTTATGATCCCAATCTTTATTCTATGATAATATTGTACATTAACTGAGAATACCATTACCTTAGACATTCTTTCCCCATATTCTAGAATCATTTGAAAACATTACCTTTCCCACCAACATTGGCATCGTTAACTTTCCTTAATCATTTTTTACATTCTTAGGGTTGACCAATAATCCAATAAGAAGATAACAATAGTAATTTAGGTTAGCAGGTTTAAACAAAAATCAAATTAATAATTATTTTCATCCAAAAATACTTTTTTAAAGCATCACAATCAATGGCTTGCTTTAATAGAGAAAATTAATGAAGATATCAAGTGATATTAAAATATATGCAAGTATACATATCCAATGTTCAAACTTCAATATGAATATTCTAGGCATCATAAAAACATAAACATGTAACAATGATGACAAGATAAAATCATCATCTAAAGCAAGAATGAAATAGTCATAACATCAAAAGTACATAAAATGAATTGTGATGCTAGGAAAGCGATCGGATAACAAAGGAAATTTTCACTACGTTGTAGTGGATAGAGTTGCACATTAGTATACATATAATTTCGGTTACACATATGTATGTACAACAACATACAAGGCAACATACTATAACTAGTCCACTTGTTCACTTATTGCTTAGTATCATAACTCATTTTAAAATTGAAACAAAATGAAAAAGGTAGGGCATAACATAATTCCCCCTTTAAATATCATTGTCCTGATGATTAAATTCTAAAACCATTAATAGATAAAATAAAAATAGAGAAATATATTTATTTTGTATAAAAACTAATCACCATATTATGTAAAATTAAAAAAACTGTCCATTTTTCAGAAGTTTAACTTCATTAATTTATTGGTTATAATAACCCTTATTCAACATTTTTACCAAAAAAATAACTTTATGACATTTTTCAGTCAATTTAAACAATATATATACCAAGTATATTGTATCAGATATCAAAATATAAGTTTTTATCACTAAAATAATTATAGAAAAAAAAAAATTATTTCATTAAGATTTTCCCGGAGTTGCACTTTCTTCATAAAATTAGTGTCATTAGACCTTACACTAAACAATATCTCGATTTCTTAAGTTCATACCTAGAAAACCAACACAACTCCATAGACTAATTAGAATCATCTCTAAAAAATAAATTTAGGGGACAAGGAGAAGCATAACCATGCTTGGGAATCATCTTAGTTCAACAATAACCAGGTTGGGGATGTTATTTAATTTCCTTCAAAGATTTTTAATCTAGATTTAAATTTTTTTCTAAACAAATAACTTGTTTTAAGGAAGTAGAATTTTTAAGTTGTTTATTGCCTATAAGTATCTTCTATTGATATTTCTTTATCATCTTATCCTTGTTGATTTTCTTGGGAAAGGATTTGGAAGAAGTTCTTGTGCATAGAATTTCCTCACTTCCTTACTTTAGAATATATGTAGCCTTCATTTTATTTTTCAATTATATTTCACATGCATACAAAAAATATTCCATTGAAAACTTCCTCCCTACTTATCCATATTGATTTGAAAGGGAAAGATGCTTGAAGAAGTTTTTACGTCTATGCTTTTTTTTTATTTCTTCACAATTAGTTTTATGTGTAATTTATTTTTTTACAAAGGAAGTCTCATGGGAATACTAAATTTCTTCAGAGAAGATTTATTTCTTCCAATGATTTTATGGTGATGTAATTTAGAAGAAGTAGAAAATACACAACTACAATTTAGAAAATATTTATTTTTAAGTTAGATTAAGTTTTACATTCAGGAATAGAGGAATAGCCATATCTAGCTATTCCCTGTTTATTTTATTTTAGTGTATAAGTAGATTTCATTTAATTTAAAATCAATTTAATTTGTCTCGTAGATTTATTTTATTTTATTTTTATTAAACAGAAAAATCCAAAAACATAGTTTAGAATTAATTAGATTTATTTTACTTATCTCGCATTTAAAAGCTTTGTGAAAAATACCAAAAAAATTAGATATTTTGTTTTGTATTTCTTTGATTAAATAATTGCAATTAAATTTAATTAAATTAAATGGGAAATCAATCAATTTTATTTAATTTAGTTGTTCTTCCTTTGGTTATTTAAAGTAGGAATCTAGATTAATTAGGTTTAGAATGAAAAAAACTCCCTCGTATCTATTGTGGCATAGGTTACCCAATCTTAACTTTAGTTCACTTTCATTTCTTGCAATTTTTTCCATAGTTCCTTATTTTGTTCCCACATTATCGTTGAGGGTCTGCAACAACAAAGATGTAGAGTTTGTGACCCGGTTGTGCCACAACCAAACATAGATAATTTCTTGACAAACATTGACCAAACCTTATATCATCTTATCTTCAGGACTAACGGTGGTCCCACCTATCATTATTCATTAGCTGATTGCTTTAAATGATGAGGAAGATACCACTGAGGAGTTCTAGGAAAAATAGCTAGGTACATATTATATTTCACGATCTCTCGAATTGTCCTTCACGCATCTCTCTTCATATTTCATGACCCTTTTCAAAGAGGAAATCGTAGATGAAGAAGGGAATTTCCTTGTGTTTCAAAAGCAAGTAAAGTCTTGTTCAATTCTCCCAATATTGATAGTGACTTGCGTATGATGATCATCCTTGATTGTAGCATCACCCTTGAGTAAGTAAGATAGGCATTTATTTGCATCAACAAAAAAATTAACAGCTTTTCCCCATTAAGAACATTAGGTTTCCTTGATTTCTTGTTGTAATTTCCATTTATCCTAGCTACCTCATATTTATCTCTGTCTCTACTACCATTCCATCCATTTAATTGTGGTTGTCTTGGCATAACCTCAGGAAGTCACATACATTTAGGAGTCATGTGTTGATTATGAAGAATACAAAATTGGTAAACCGGACGTAAAGTGATAGTTCCTTCTCATATCATTTTTCTTTCTATTCTTTCATTCTCCCTTCTCCTCTCCCATTATTTTGTGGGTGTTTATACACCCCCTAAATATGTTGGGTTAGGAATATGGTAGGCCCATCGTGGGTCTCGAATCCTATTATAACCAAGTGGGTATGTAATAGTCACCCTCATTACCGGGTGGGTTGATAATTACTCATAGAATTTTATATCTCCTCATATCCCCCATGGGTTTAACACTAAATCGACACTTAGGATTGAGGAGATAGACCAAGCTAACCATAGTTCAAAACTAGATTCCTCCAACTCCAATAAGATGACATTAAAATGAGAACAAGATTTTTATCCGTAGGTCTTATCCAGATGTAATTTGATTCTTTCTCTTCTTATTTATTTCCAAATGATGAGGTTATAGCATGACTCACCTAAAGAGGTGATCATTTTAATACTATAGATAAATCCTTAGATATGATGCAAGGGTATACAAATGTTCTTATACAAAAAAATGCCACCGCCCCCTCCTCCCAAAATGAAAAACACACCTAAAGAGGGGTGGTCTACAAAAACCAATTTATCGTAGGGTATCATGTTTCTTTGCAACCCAACAAGGACCAACATATGCCTATAAAAAATGCACAAACTTCACCTATCGATGTGATATCGAAATTGGTAGGTAAAAGTATGGAATTTGAAAATTTTCAAGCTTCACAACATACACAATTTATAGGTTAAAAAAATACTTCCTATCATATGTAAAATAAAAAATAAATTCCTTCTACAGGTATCTATCAACAAGAACCATCTGAGGCCTACTCAAGTGCTCCTAACCTGAGTGACCTTCTTAAAGGTTCAAGAACACTAGGATGATACCTCATCCTTGATATACTGAATCCAACAAGGTCTTGATGGGAGTACATTCTTGAATGTTATTCTTTCAAAAATGAAACATTCCCTAGTTTTGTGCATGCAATCCCATATCCTAATGTTGTTCCTCCCTATGTACAAATGTATTCCAAATCTCCTCCAATGGATATTTACTATTTCCCTAGACCTTACACTCAATAACAATGTGTTTTTACGCCTTGAATAATTCCTACATTGTGTCTTATCAAAAGTCCCACGTCTACCTCCCCATTAAGAATCATCAATGGTTGAGTTATATACAAAGGTAAGATACTATAAGTATCTAAAATAACCTTTAGAATTTACCATATGGGGTTTCGCAATCCCACAAAAATTATCTTATCTCCCAAAATTCAAGGCGAGGATCCAAATTCCCACATTAAGGCATATGTCACAGCCATTAAAGAGCTACTCCCTTCGGATGCAATCATCTCAAAAATATTTTCTAAGATTATTGAAGGGATTTACCTTGATTGGTACTACATAATCCCATAAGCCTTTATCCATTCCTTTAAGAAACTCATATCAATGTTCATTAATCATTTTGATATGAACAAGTTATTGAGAACATGGATTAGAAAATTCCTGCATATCAAACAAGAGCACAATAGGTCTACTACCTACTTCATTCGAAGTAGCATAAAGTTGTCTATTATTCTATTAGTGATCCTAACATGAATTAGATAGAGCTTTGTGAATTTTTTCTTCATTCTCTTAATTGATTGATGAAGGATGTATTTTGAAAGTTTCCTCTTGAAGCTTAAAATAAGTATTAAAGGGCATGCTCCACAATCACGAAACAATGATAAATAACGGATGAAAGACATATGTGTTAGGAAACTAATATTAATGTTTACATTATTTATGTATTCATTAAATACAAATGTTAGTTTTATATATATATATATATATATATATATATATATATTATATATTATTATAACAAATATATAACAATATATATTCGGGTGTGTTGTAGTTTCCTATTTTATAGGAAGTCAGTTTTCCTATTGATATGGCTATATATTAGCCTGTGATTGTAGTTCAAGGTGTGTCGAATACAATATCAATTTATTTTTTCTGTGTGACAATATTGTTGTCCCAATATTTGGTATCGAGTGACTTGATGCTCTGCTAAATCTGTGAAGGGGCAATTCTGCGTATGCATTGCTTGCCCTGAGTCATGAGATTACGTGAGAATTTGTATTGCCATTTCTTGCATTCATTTTGGCTTGGTTAAATGAATTGAGGATTTTAAGAAGTGAATCACATCTATTGCCATTAAGATCTGCATCCACATATGCTTCCACGATTGACGGTATGCATGTTTTCAACATCATAAAGATGATCATTGATCCATTTTATAATTTCATTTTCTTTTCTACACCACATTATATGCATTGAAGATTGAAGAACTGGAGTCAATACGTTGGAGATCTGCTGGAATACATTGGAATTAAGAAGTATTATATATTAATATATCGGATACTTGGTGACGGCATCCAAAAGAGAAGTTGATTCCATGATTCTGAGTAGAAATATTTAATCCCTCATCACCACATCAGCTCTTCACGGCTCGGCTGCAAATCAGGTTTCCTGAATGTGTATTGATCTAATCGGTCAATCAGTGCATGTGTCTCTTGTTATCCAAAATTCACCCCCCCGGGTAAATTTTGATAACATGCACATCGAGTTTTCAGTTCCCAAGCAAGTAGATTGATTCAGAGAAAATCATGAAAATTGGCTAAGTTCTCGCTCCAGTGCCTTTGGGACAGTTGGGACATCCGGTGCGAATCGGCCGAAAGACTACCAGCACTCTACAGAGAAAAGGGACAGTTGGAATAAATGTACACGGAGGATGAAACCGTCCTGGGTCGGCCGAAAAGGAGAACTTTCGCAAAGGAACATTCGGGCCGTCGAGGCGCGCGGGGACATGTAAAGCCGGTTCGGTGAAGGAGAAGAAAATTGACAAGCGCTTGGGACATCTGGGCTGTGAGGACACAAAGGATGTGAAAATGCGAAGCGGGCGAGAGCAAAGCAAGCCCATTTCGGGCGGTTTGGAAGAATTTGTCCCGCATATGCAGGATAGTTGGAACAAATGTACGCGCGAAGGACGTGAACTAGCCATTTCGGCCGAAACGGGAAATTCGGAATCGGGACAATTGGGACAAAGGGACACGTGGGATGTGGATAGCCAAAGGAGATGAAAGCCAATCAAGCAACGCCATGTGTCATCGGCCGAATGAGGGACAAGGAAGCCCATTTCGGGCAGATCAAGAGTTTCTGTCCCAAACAACACTGGGACATCTGGGACAAATGGACGTGGTGGATGCAAAAAGCCGGCAGACCTGAATACCAATAAAATCATAACACGTGTCACGAGGGAGAAAGTCCAGAAGTCAAAGGGCAAGGTTTTAAGCACTGACCCGAACCAATGAAATAGTGCCACGTGTCCAAGTTTAAGGGCCCACAAGGAAATTTCAAAGGAAATCCCATAGGAAGGTGGAAGAGAGAGAATTACTCAGCAAATCAGAGCCTGCCACGTGTCATCCAAGTGGCAGAGCGTGGGGAAAGTTCAAATATTTTCCCGCCGACCTGTTTTTGCCTGTTTTTGCCCTAAATCTTTGGATCGTCGTATCTTTCGGTCCAGAGCTCGAATTTGCACGTTCTTTATATCAACAGAAAGCTATTGAAATTATCCACATGATTCCGGGTCAATATTGCATTTTGGTGCAGTCTGGAGAGAGAAAATTGAGAAAACGTCCCTGACGCGTGGTAATGCCAGAAGTGATGCTTCAACAACCAGCTTTAATGCAGCAGACAGTTCGCCGCTTCTGTTAGACAGCCCGCCGTTTTTCCAGGATCCACCGCTTCTGCCATAATGAGATGATTTAAAATATGACCTAGAAGTGGTTGGGGTAGATTCTAAATTTCCTCTCTTTTCCCTCTCTCATTCTTCCTATATATTGTAAAGAGGAGCTTCTTTCAAAAGGTTGAACATTTTCTGTTTTGCTCCTCCCTTCTTCTCCTATCAGTGAATTTGTGGAGTTTGAACCTCCCATTTGAAACTATAATATGACTCTGCCTCTTGGCATTCTGTAGTGTATTGTATCAATCTTTGGAGCAAGTAATACATGTCTGTGGATGATTCTCAACCCTCTCTATGTTCATTTTGCATCCTCCTGGTCTTTCACTGCAAGTTTTGTTATCTGTGCATGATCTTATATCACATTTGAATGGTCTGTGTTTACTGGCAAGATAGGTGTTCTTCATTCCTCGGTGCATCACCTCTATTAGCTTAGATTTATTTTTATGCATCTTCTTACCCTGTCTCCTTGGCAGATTAGATTAGGTTTCGAGCAAACCCTCTACATATTTCATGTGCATCTGAACAGAGGAATAGGAACCAGCCTTCTCTGGAGAATCCTTTCTCACTTTTCAAGTCCCACACTTGGAGAAAGGATTCAATGTTATGCAATCACACTGGATGATAGTATGGTCAACCTAGAAACCTGACCAGCATCCAGGGGTGTTGTGATTTTGCACCAACAGTTTTGGCACGCCCGGTGGGACTTAGAGGTCTCATTTTTATTTTGCAGCAAAGTTGATGTGCATCTACTACAATTTTCTTGCTTAAAAGAGCTATTATTTGCATATCTGAAACTCCAAGGGGAAGAATCAACTATTTCAGCAGTGCAAGCCTAAAAACTCATGAGAAGAATCACCACAAGGTCAAGAGTTGGAGAAGAAGAAGTGTTGTTTGAATACCTGCAATTATCTCTAAGAAGAAGGTAAAGAGGAAGAAGGATTCAGAGGTCTCCATCTCCACCAAACAGAACTCTCTCAACTCCTCCACCTGGTAGACCTTTCATTCAGTCAACAAGGGTTTTAAGACCAATCAGAATGGCTCAAAACAATCCCTATGTCAACTTCACAGGCAGCAGCCCACTTGCTCTCAATGCACAACATCCAGTTCCTATTGCAACCTTAAAGAACATTCCCTTCTTCACTGGAGAAAATCAGACTACTCCAGGTGATCATGTTAAAGATATTGCTAACCTTTGTGTAATCCATGAAATCAATGAAATGCAAGTGGTACATCCAAGTTCTGGCATCTTCATTCAAGGGTAAAGCATTGCAATGGTTTAGGAGCCTTGGCGATGGTTCTATCACAAATTGGAATCAGCTGTGTATAGCACTTCACGAGCAATTTGGAGAGAAGGGAGACAACTTGTCTCTTTTGGAGCAGCTGACAACCATCAAGAGAGCTCCCAATGAGCAGCTGACCGATTTCAACTTCAGATTTCAAAAGACTTGGGAGAGAATTCCAGTGGCAGTCAGGCCAACAACAGAAGGTGTTTTTCTCTACTATCTCAAAGCTCTAAATTTTGATATTTCTATGTTAATTCAGTCCATGGGAGGCACAAAAATCCCTATGGCTTATAGCATTGCCATTAGGGCTGAAAATTGTTTGATTCAAGCTGGCAAACTTGCCCCTAGACCTCCCATGCCATTGTTTCCAAGTTTAGAGAGTCCAAACACTAGTCAAGCACCTAATTTGGCTCCTTCTCCCACTCCTAGAAATCAGAGTTCAAATGAAGCTTCCACTTCATCTCCAAGTGCCCCAAATGAGCTTCAAGAGGTCATGAAGCAATTGCAAAATCTAGGCAATGAGCTGGTTACTCTCAAAAGGCAACAAGCCCAAAGTTTCAGACCTTCTTATCAACCCCAAGCTCAACCTAATAGGCAGCCATACCAACCACAAAGGCCCCCTAATCCAGTTGCAAACATGAATCAAACAAGGCCTCCTGCCAATAGACCATTCCAGCCCTATAATCCAAATGCCATATCTGCCTCTAAGGCATTAGTGCCAACACAGAACAACATTGCTCAGGAATATGATTGGTGCTTTCCATGCAACGAGCCTCATAACCAATCCATGTGTTTCAATGGTGCTCTCAATCAAGCATTGATGGTGACAACTACCGGAGTGGAGGGCGAGGGCAGTCAAGGAAACAACCAACAACAAGAAACATTCCAATAGCAATCAGCCCCAAATGACACCACATTGGTGAACTGGCAAGCAGAGGATTTCTGTGGCATGAATCAGGTAGTTTCTCAAGGTGTTGCAGCCAACACAAGGTCAAAAAGGAGGAATTTGGGTGAAGAACAACCATTAGCCCCAGCCAATCCACAACCTCCCATGGTTCCGCAAGTGGTTGGCAAGCAAAATCCAATTTCAAATGCACAAGGGCAGCCAAGAACAGCCCCTAGGCCAACTCAAATGCCAGCTGTTGCTGCCCACGTACAAGGAGTAAATGTGCAAACCAAGGGATAGCAGAGAGATCCTTCATCACCATTCAGTATCATTGATCAGATGAAGAAGACGAACGTCAATATATCTATGTGGGAATCCCTATCCATCCCAGGCCAAAGAGATCTGCTGCAAGCTACCATGAAGGATTGGCCAACTTTGAATCAGCAGGTTCAGATGCAAGACAAAGTGCTTACAAATGCTACCCAGCCTGAAGGAAGTCATGGAGCACAACAAGGTAAAATGTTGAAGCCCCCCCTTTCTGTGTTTCGTTAATCATTGGAAATCAGCTAGTACATAATTGCATGATAGACTCCGGGGCAAGTAGCTCAGTAATGCCTAAATAGATAGCTGATCAGCTAGGGCTCCAGTATGAAATAACATCTAAAGGGTAGTATGCAATAGATGGGAAAACAATAACGACAGTTGGAGTGATTAGAAATTTGAATCTTACCTTGCATGCATGTCCAAATGTCATTGTTTTATAAGATGTATCAGTGATAGACCTTCCACCACTCTTTGCATTGTGCTTGTCAAGAGACTTCACTGCTAAAATTAGAGGTTACCTTTCGGCGGATTGGTCTCACATGCTGTTTAGAACAAGGTATGGAACTAAGGCTATAATTAGGTCTGAACCTATTGCAAACTTCCATATTGAGCCTTACACTCCAAGTAAGATTAATGCCAATTGCTCAGCATTTGATCAAGAAGATCACCCTAGCACTGACAAGGATGACACCAAGGTTGGAAGTATCCCGGATTTGACTCTTGATGAATGGGCAAGAAAGGTGGTGCATGCTTTTGATCCTTATCAAGTCGAGGGACAACATGCTACAAAGAATGAACTGCTAAGGAACTACAAGAACAGGGTATGGGACCTCGTTGAGGATTTCGAAGCTTTCAATATCACGTCCATACCTAGGAAGAAAAATGAAGCCGCAGATAGGCTCGCAGCTGTTGGAGCAATGTTTGATGTGGTTGAAAACATCAAAAGGGAAAAAACATAGCCACATATCCATGTGATTGTGAGGCCAGCAGTTCTAGATAATAACACAAGCTGGTAGGTGTTTGAGAACGATCAACAGATCATCAATTTCTTACAAGAAGAGGCTGAATTCTTAGCTAGGAATCAGGACAGATTAGAGCAGCAGTATGGGGATCAAGTAGTGCAGGCATGGACAAACAAGCTTCCACCACTCTTTGCATTGT
The DNA here is from genome assembly GCA_018340775.1 of Taxus wallichiana var. yunnanensis. Lineage (NCBI taxonomy): Eukaryota > Viridiplantae > Streptophyta > Pinopsida > Cupressales > Taxaceae > Taxus > Taxus wallichiana. The sequence continues at coordinate 247,965,244 of CM031242.1, forward strand.
GCTTTTCAAGAGACTTCACCGCTAAAATTAGAGGTTACCTTTCGGCGGATTGGTCTCACATGCCGTTTAGAACAAGGCATGGAACTAAGGCTATAATTAGGTCTGAACCTATTGCAAACTTCCATATTGAGCCTTACACTCCAAGTAAGATTAATGCCAATTGCTCAAAGATTTGATCAAGAAGATCACCCTAGCAATCGACGCGGCCGACACCAAGGTTGGAAGTATCCGGTTTGACTCTTGATGAATGGGCAAGAAAGGTGCATGCTTTTGATCCTTATCAAGTCGGGGACAACATGCTACAAAGAATGAACTGCTAAGGAACTACAAGAACAGGTATGGGACCTTGTTGAGGATTTCAAGATTTCAATATCACGTCCATACCTAGAAGAAAATTGAAGCCGCGAGATAGGCTCGCATTGTTGGAGCAATGTTTGATGTGGTTGACAACATCAAAAGGGAAAAAACATAGCCACATGTCCATGTGATTGTGAGGCCAGCAGTTCCAGATAATAACACCAGCTGGCAGGTGTTTGAGAATGATCAACAGATCATCAATTTCTTACAAGAAGAGGCTGAATTCTTAGCTAGGAATCAGGACAGATTAGAGCAGCAGTATGGGGATCAAGTAGTGCAGCTGCGGACAAACAAGCTTCCTAGGGGTTTAGTAACATTGGAGTCTATCTTCAACCCTAATGACCAGTTCCGTAAGGAAAAGGCTAACATACAGGTCAAAAGAGAAGATTCAGAGCCAATTCCGGTTGGGGAAAACAAAACACTTCAAATTGGCAAGGTAGCCACTGAACAGGAGAAATCAGATTTCATACAACTTTGCCAAGAATTTCTAGATGTCTTCGCTTGGAGCTATGAAGACTTGAAAGGTTTCAATCCCAACCTGGCTCAGCATACCATAGAATTGGATCCAGATGCTAAGCCCATCAGGTAGAAGCAGAGACCAGTCAACCCTCACATTGAGCCTCTAATGAAGAAAGAGCTAAATAAGCTAATAGAAGCAAGCATTATATTCCCGATCAAGCACTCAAGCTGGGTCACAAAATTGGTTCGGTCAGGAAGAAGAAGAGCAGAGAAATCAGGTTGTGTGTAGATTTTCGAGACCTAAATAGGGCATCTCTCAAAGACCATTACCCACTTCCTTCAATGGAACAAATATTGTAGGTAGTATCCGGTTCGGAGAGATTCTCTCTCCTAGATGGCTATTCAGGGTATAATCAGGAAATGGTGAAGGAAGATGACCAGTTCAAGACAGCTTTCACCACCAAATGGGGCACCTATGCCTACAAGAAGATGCCATTTGGGCTATCAAATGCTGGAGCCACTTTCCAAAGGGCAATGGATATGGCATTCAAGGGGTTGATCAATAAAATAGTTTTGATATACCTTGATGACATCACTGTATTCTCCAAAAATGCAGTGGATCACCTCTTTCATCTGAGGCAGGTATTTGAGGTGTAGAAGATTTGGCGTATCATTGAATCCCAAAAAATGCATATTCTTGGCTCATGAGGGAAAAATTCTTGGCCATATTGTTTCAAAGGAGGGATTGATGATTGACCCAGAAAGAGTTGAAGCAATTCGAGCGTTGCCATTGCCAAGTCATAAGAAGGCTCTTCAAAGCTTCTTAGGAAGGATCAATTTTGTCCGCAGGTTTGTTCCAAACTTTGCAGCTCTTGTAAAGCCAATAACACTGATGTTGAAGAAGAGCATGGAATTTAAGTGGACATCTGAAGGCAAGGCAAGTTTTGAGGCAATAAAAGAGGCTATATCTCAAGCTCCAACTCTCGTCAATCCAAACTTCTCCAAGATTTCATGCTATACGCCTTTGGTGGTGGAGATACAATTTCTGCAATCTTGGCACAAAAAACAAAGAAGGATTAGAACAACCAATTGCTTTCTTCAGTCAAAGCTTGAAGGAATACGAAACTAGGTACTCTTTCATTGAAAAGCATGTACTTGCAGTGATCATGAGTTTAAAGAAATTCAAGCACCTAGTCTCAAACAACAAAATCCAATTATTGGTCTCTCATGCGGGAGTCAAGGAATTCCTTCTAAACAAGGATCCGAATGAAACGTGAGGGATGGATAACCCGTGTCATGGAATATGACATCGATATCAAGGTCACCAAACTAGTACGTGGCAAGGGACTACGCGAACAACTAGCCTTGAGTCAACAAGTTGAAGCAGGTAATGAAGAAGATGTTGTCTTGGTACTACAGGATGGTCAAGAACAGGAAAATGATAATGTGCCCACTCCCTGTTGGACTCAAAGTATGATACACTTCCTACAGACAGGCCTATGCCCTCAAGAAATGAGTAAAGCGAAGAGGAGATACTTCAGGTTGCAGGCTGTTCCATATGCCATTGTTGATGGAGTTTTGTTCAAGAAAGATGTGAATGGAGTGTTGCTGAGATGCATTAACAAAAATTAGATTCAAAGGGTGTTGGAAGAGTTTCATGGTGGACCAGCTGGTGGTCATTTTGCACCAAGAGTGAAAGCTCTAAAAATCATGAAGGCTGGTTATTATTGGCCTAAAATCTTCGGTGATTTCTATGCATGGATCAAGAGGTGTAAGAATTGTGCATTCTTCACAGGAAAAGAAAGACTTGCTGCCCTTCCATTACATCCAATCTCAGTTGACCAGCCATTCATGCAATGGGGTTTGGAATTCATTGGAGTCATTAATCCCAATTCAAGCCAAGGGCACAAATGGATTTTGATAGCCACGGACTACTTCACCAGATGGACAGAAGCAGTAGCACTCAAAGAGGCAAATGAGTCTAGCATCTTAGACTTTTATGAGGGGATAACTACTAGATTTGGTGTACCTGCTACAATAATCTCTGATAATGCATTGGCATTCATTGGATCTAAGGTGATTGAGTGGGCTGTCAAGAACGGGATCTACCTAAGCACTTCATCAAACTATTACCCTCAAGGTAATGGCCAGGCCGAGTCTACAAACAAGAACTTGTTGAGGATCATTAGGAGGACTCTTGATGAGAATCAGAGGGCTTGGCATACCAAACTGAAATCAGCCTTATGGGCTGATAGGATAACTCCCAAGAGATCCACAGGTAACTCTCCATTCAGGCTTGTCTATGGAAGAGAAGCAATCTTGCCCATGTCACTTGAGTTTTCAACATTGGAACTCATGAAGCAGCTGGAGTTGCTAGAGTTTGGGCCCATGGAGGTAAGGTATGCAGAGTTGATGGAGCTGCAAGAGATCAGAAATCAGGCATCCCAAGCAATGGAAAAGGATCAAGCTTTGATCAAAAGGACCTTTGATAGGAAGGCCAAGGATAGATCATTTCAAGTTGGAGATCTAGTGTTGAAATGGGATGTGGATAGAGAAAAAAAGCTGGAAGGCATTCAAAATTTGATTCCATTTGGAGTGGCCCATACATGGTCATGAAGTGCAAAGCGTGATGCTTTCCAATTGGCCTCATTGGATGGTGAAGAACTACAGATTCTAGTAAATGGAATCTATCTCAAGCATTGCTTCTAGAGGGAAATTTACCACCTTGTAAATATTAATTAGATTTTCATTCCTCCAAGTGCTTTGCACATTGTCTTGTTGTAGTTAGGTTTCAGTTTCCCTAAGTGCTTTGGTGCAGGTTTTGTTGCTCCTAGGTTGAGTTTTACAGTTCAGCGTGCTCTCGTAGAGGGAGTTGTAGTATCAGGCTCGTTTCAGGTTATTGCTTATGACTCCATGCCCAATGGATCGCTAAAAGGCCACTGATCTTCTACCTAGCAGGTAGGTGACCCCGAAAAGTCACCAAATTGTTATCCAAAATTCACCCCCGGGTAAATTTTGATAACATGCATCAGAGTTTTTCAGTTCCAAGCAAGTAGATTGATTCAGGAGAAAATCATGAAAATTGGCTAAGTCCTGCTCCAGGCCACCTTTGGGACAGTTGGGACATCTGGGCACGAATCGGCCGAAAGACCGCCAGGCAGTCTGCAGAGTAAAGGGACAGTTGGAACAAATGTACGCGGAGGACGCGAACCGGCCGGTTCGGCCGAAAAGGAGAACTTTCGCAAAGGAACATCCAGTCCGTCGGGACGCGTGGGACATGGAAATCTGGTTCACCGAAGGAGAAGAAAATTGACAAGCAGTTGGGACATCTGGGCCATGAGGACGCGAAGGACACGAAAAGGTGAAGTGGTGAGAGCAAAGGAAGCCCATTTCGGGCGGTTCGGAAGAATTTGTCCCAGACAGTCTAGGACAGTTGGAACAAATGTATGCGAAGGATGCAAACTGGCTGGTTTGGCCAAAATGGGGAACTTCAGCACTGGGAAAGTTGGGACAAAGGGATGCGTGGGACGCAGATAGCCGAAAGGAGCCGAAAGCCAATCAAGCAATGCCACGTGTCATCGGCCGAATGAGGGACAAGGAAGCCCATTTCAGGCGGATCGGGAGTTTCTGTCCCAAAAAGCACTGGGACATCTAGGAAAAATGGACGTGGTGGACACGAAAAGCCAACAGACCTGAATACCAATCAAATCACAACATGTGTCATGAGGGAGAAAGTCCAGAAGTTAAAGGGCAAGGTTTCAAGCACTGACCCGAACCAATGAAATAGTGCCATGTGTCCAAGTTCAAGGGCCCACAAGGAAATTTCAAAGGAAACCCCATGGAAAGGTGGAGGAGAGAGAATTTCTCAGTGAATCAGAGCCTGCCATGTGTCATCCAAGTGGTAGAGCATGGGGAAAGTTCAAATATTTTCCCGCCGACCTATTTTTGCCCTAAATCTTTGGATCATCGTATCTTTCGGTCCAGAGCTCGAATTGCACGTTCTTTATATCAACAGAAAGCTGTTGAAATTATCCACATGATTCCGGGGTCAATATTGCATTTTGGTGTAGTCTGGAGAGAGAAAATTGAGAAAACATCCCCTACGCGTGGTAATTCCAGAAGTGATGCTTCAACAACCAGCTTTAATGCGGTAGACAGGTTCTCTTTCTATTAGACAACCACGCCGTTTTGCAGGATCCACCGCTTCTGCCATAATGAGATGATTTAAAATATGACCTAGAAGTGGTTGGGGTAGATTCTAAATTTCCTCTCTTTTCCCTCTCTCATTCTTCCTATATATTGTAAAGAGGAGCTTCTTTCAAAAGGTCAAACATTTTCTGTTTTGCTCCTCCCTTCTTCTCCTATCAGTGAATTTGTGGAGTTCGAACCTCCCATTTGAAACTGTAATATGACTCTACCTCTTGGCATTCTGTAGTGTATTGTATCAATCTTTGGAGCAAGTAATACATGTCTGTGGATGATTCTCAACCCTCTCTGTGTTCATTTTACATCCTCCTGGTCTTTCACTGCAAGTTTTGTTATCTATGCATGATCTTATATCACATCTGAATGGTCTTTGTTTACTTCGGCAAGATAGGTGTTCTTCATTCCTCGGTGCATCACCTCTATTAGCCTAGATTTATTTTTATCCATATTCTTACCCTGTCTCCTTGGCAGATTAGATTAGGTTTCGAGCAAACCCTCTGCATATTTCGTGTGCATCTGAACAGAGGAATAGGAACTAGCCTTCTCTGGAGAATCCTTTCTCACTTTTCAAGTCCCACACTTGGAGAAAGGATTCAATGTTATGCAATCACACTGGATGATAGTATGGTCAACCTAGAAACCTGACCAGCATCCGGGGTGCTGTGATTTTGCACCAACATCTACTTTTCTTTGCAATCCTCGAATCTGCTGTAGATCTGCAGCCAGACACATTGTATTGGAAACAGTCACTTTGCTGTGGATATTTGGTCGGTATCCGTGTGGATGAAAGAATTCTGTACACTTTGCCAAACAAATTTGTTAATCGAGGTAAAGGTGTTCAGATTCGGGACTATCTGATGCATGCCATCTCTTGTTGTTCGCTGTGCATGTTCTGATAGAAATATTGTCATACATCTCTATCCACACGACCTGCAAATATGGATAGTTCTTTATTAACTGATATCTCAAGCAAAGATGCTTCTGCAAAGAAAGATAGTGATAACCATTTGCACTCTGAATTCGTGTGAATTTTCTTCTGGGAGCTATTCAGTTACGAAAAACCGTCTATCCAGCTTATAATTAGCATGCAGTATTCTATTGCAGACTATGTTCATATTTATCGGGAATGCAACCACCATGCTTGTCCACGTGGTGAGTTTAGATCTACTTTGGATTTTGTTTTGTGTGTATAAAGTCTAAAGTGTCATTATCATCGACTTATTAAAAATAAAAGTTGTCTATAGATCCATATAGGTTTTTGGGTGTTAGTATAGTGTGTCATAGTTCTTCATTAGATAAGTCTATAGTAAAAAGTAATGTGTGATTACTTTTTAAATATTTGAATATTATCACTCATCATTTTTCATATGTCAACGCAATAATAATGTCATCATAAAATTGTATTCAAGAGTCGTATTTTGGAAGGTGAAGAGGTCATTATAAATTTTGAGTCATTGTGTCAATTTAGTGTTATTGTCCTTCAATGTCATATAGGTGATTTTAGGATTTTTAATACTCATTTTCATTTAAAAAGTAATCTCATTTTATTACTTTTTAATTTAGTCAAGTCTTTTTGTCCAATTCAAAATAGTCATTGTCAAAGTCAAGAGTTAGAGTCGTCTAATTGTAAAAGTCTGAAAATTAAAAAAAAATTGCCTTACGGACGCATTTTCAGTGTTACCCGACGTCCGAGAAAAATAAAGTGTTTCACATTGCGGGAGGGAAGAAAAGAATAAGATCAATGTGGAAACAAATGTGCTTCATGTTCACATCTTGCTGAGTTAGCAGCATGATAATGGAGGATGGAGGCATCGGAGGCTGGAGGTCAGACAACGACCTCTCGTCAGTCACCAACGACGGGGCCACACAGAATGATTTGGTGGCACAGGTGTGTAGTGTGAGTACTTGTTTTTGAGTTTTGTAGTGTTCCAGATTCAGTTGTGTGGTGTGAATTTCAGCTTGGTGTGATTCTTTTTCAGAGTTCCTGTTTTGTGTTAAATAAGTGAAATGTTCACATTGAGGGGGGAACATGATCAACATGATCCAATGTTCCATTTTCAGTTTTTCAGTTGAGTATGTGGTTATTCCTATTTCCCCAAATGTAAAAACATAGTACAGAACAAATAACATAGTGAAACGCAACATCATGAGGCTTGATGAGGTAGAACAGTCAGATGTGTTCTTGTTCGTACCTAGGTTTGTGGTTAGCCTCTTGAAAACCATTGAAGGCTATTCAGATGTGTTCCTACTTGATTTCCCACACTGCTAGGTCAGATGTGTTCCCTAGAGTGACTGGTTGATAAGCAGATGATTCCTGAGCGTGTTCCCATCCTCGTCGGTCAGATGTGTTCCCGATAGTGCTTGGTCGATAAGAAGTTGATGTGTTCCTTCTTCTACCTTCAGTTCGAGTGTGTGCCAAGATCATGAGCATGCGAGAGGTGGCAGGCTGCAAAGGAAGTGTGAAAGTTCTAATGTTACCATGTAAACATTAAGGGGGGGAATGTTAGGAAACTAATATTAATGTTTACATTATTTATGTATTCATTAAATACAAATGTTAGTTTTATATATATTGTTATAACAAATATATAACAATATATATTCGGGTGTGTTGTAGTTTCCTATTTTATAGGAAGTTAGTTTTCCTATTGATATGGCTATATATTAGCCTGTGATTGTAGTTCAAGGTGTGTCGAATACAATATCAATTTATTTTTTCTGTGTGACAATATTACTGTCCCAATAATATGGCCCAAACTAGAAGTTGGTCACTCCCACTCAAAATAATTATAACTATCAAAATAGTTTAAAAAAATCAAGGACCTAAGGTCATCAATCACAATTGTGGTGTCATAACAAAAGGCATGACCAATTATCACAAGAAGCCAAATTTTGTAAGCACCAACAATGTAAACAAAAAAAATTCCAATGTGAACAATCAAAGGAACAATGGCCCATGATTTTTTCCTTCTATTAATGTGTTTTATTTTAATCATCCTCCCATTCAACATGTTCGGGCTCGGTGCTCAAGTCCATACCCGAATCAATACCGAATAAATTACTAAATCCATACTAGAACCAAGGTCAAAGGGCTTTGAGATATAACTATAATAACCATAATTAGAACAACAATAGGAATTATAGACCAAAGTAAAAAAAAAAAAACTAGATATCTAGGGCTTATGATCCCAAATTTTAGTGTTGTTTCTATAGACTTATAGGTCATGACACCCATACTTATAGGTACTATAACATTTTCATATAATTTCTTTTGGAGGATAAACTAAATATCTTCATTGATATGTTCTTATCCAACCCCACATGACCTTCATAAGGTACCCACATGGGACCTATTTCTCCACATAATACCAGCCTTAGGATTTATAGAGACCCTTTCACAAAGTGCTCCGAAAATGGGAAAGTGAATCCTCAAGGTACGACAAAGGGTACTCCTAAAGGGACCAATGATCACAAATCTACTACATCCACTAATCTACGTGTGGTTCCTAACTTTAACCAATAGAAAAATACTAAGATCATAGGCCTATTCAAGTTGGAGACTCAACCGGAAATCCATATAGCACTGTACATATGACTACACAACCAAACCTCTCCACATTTACCCTTTAGTGAAAGATGATCCAATGGTAGTCCCTAAACCAATGGGGGATTATGATTTGATTACAAACCTAACCAAGAACGTTTTTCACATCTCCTTCTTGAATTTGTTGAAGAATTACCCATTACACCAATCTAATTTATTAAAATATTTAGGCCTTGGTCACTTAGTATCCATACACCTCCTCTAGAGGCCCAAATTAATCATATATATTTTTATGTCTATCCATTGTGCCGTATGATAGAGAAACTAGGTTTTTATATTAGTAAGATTCCCACGAGTTAGATCTAGCACAGAGAGGTGATCCTATGTTGTATTTACAAAAATGGATCTACAACAATTATGTCAAGAGATCTATGATTGACAATGGACCTACGATTAACATTATCCCATTTTATTTTTCACAAAATATAGGTTATGGAGAAATGAATTTTTTTCAACTCAAAAGATGCTAAGAAGATATGATATCCTTAAGGCTACATACATTTGGAATATAGTTCTCCTAGTAATTTTGGGGCCTAAAACCATTTTAACTGATTTCTATATTATATAAAGAGAAACCAACTATAATATGATCCTTCGTAGGTCATAGATTCATAGAATTAAGGAAATTCCCTCTAACTTGTTTTAAGAAGTCCGGTTCCTTCATCTAGGTAAGGTCTTTATAGCTCAAGATACTATGAATCCATTTTACATTCACCTAGGTAAACTTAAGAAGAATTCTATGGTTCACTCTAAATTTTAACTCCCAAAAAAATAGTTGAATACACCTATTCCTTCTAGAGGACCAATAATCACATCAAAAAAATTTCCAACAACTGAGTTAGAGCTACCAAAAACAATTTAAGGGGTTTATATTAACAAAAAAATGATTTTTTATTAGAAATCATTTCTACAAAAACCACAGTAGAAATAGTGAAACTTTGAGAGAATGATTTGCTGATTATTCTCCCTTTCGATTCTTTGGGCATACGAAATGCTCTTGGGATATCCTCTCTTCTAGAAGATGACCTTGGAGAGGATTTCATGGTTTAGGTTTCTGAGGTTTAGGAAGAGGATTCAAAGAATGATGAAATATCTATCTTTCCTAAAAACTATTGGACCCTCAACTATGATGGATCATAGTGTCGATATGGTGCAAGGTTAGGGTTGATTCTCACTTCTCGAGAATGGATAATTATGTCCTTTTCCTTCAAATTTAAAATTTTATTGTAAAAAAATGGAGCCGAATATGAAGGTCTAGTTATTGGTCTCATTATATCTAAGAGGATAGGTTTGCACAATGTCATATTCCTAGGTTACTCACGATACTAGGGTAGAGCACCTTGAGTTTTACAAGTCCTATATACATTAACTTTGTAAAGATTTAGATTTTATCTCCATATAATATATTCCTTGAGAACATAATTAACTCACTAATTCTATGGCTACTTATTCCTCCCTATTTTTTCGTAAACCGAATCTGGACCCTCAATTTGTAAGATGCCCAACAATACAATTTTTGCATATGTAGAGAATGAAAATGAACCTATCACATTATATTTTTAGAGAATGATGAGGCAATCTTAGGATACCTCCATGAATATACCGTCCTTCACCTCACACATCATAAGAAAGGATTTTTCCTTACTCCTCACCCTTCTTCCTATTTTGGAGATAGAACAATGAACCCTTCCTCATCGGAAGACTTTGAAATATATGAAGTTAAGGAATAAGAACTAGAGTTACCTCTAGCTCCTCCTAAATTTGAAGATGTTAACACTTCTTTAATTGAAGGGACCATATACATTAACATTGAAATGAAAGAAGAACCTAGAATTTTGAATCTTGGTTCATCATTATTACCTAAGGAAATAAAAGAACACACTAAGGTGCTCAAAGGACACTCCAAATCCTTGTCTTTTAGTTACATGGAGATGAAGGTCATCGCTACCAATGTAGTGGTCCATAAATTATTCACTAATCATGAAACAAAGCCTATAAAAAAAAATTAGGAACCATGAATCCTAAAGTCTCTTTAATGGTCAAAGAAGAAGTGATGAAGCTTCTTCATGTAGGGTTTATTAATTCGTTATACTACTCTATATGGTTTTCTAACATCATTCCAATCACTAAAAATAATGGGAAGATAAATATTTTCATTGATTTTAGGGACATCAAAAAATCATGCCCTAAGTATGATATCCCATTGCCTTCTATTGGCATCATTGTTGATGTAACAACTAAGTATGAGTTATTATACCTCGTGGATGATTTTTTTATACAACCACATAAGGATCTCCGAGGAGGATCAAACTAAAACTAATTTTACTACTCCTTGGGGACCTTTTGTTATGTTGTCATACCATTTAGCTAGAAGAACGCTGGATCCACATATCAACGAGCCATGAAATATATCTACCATTATCTCATCTAGATTATTGTTGAGACATATGTTGATGATATCTTGGAAAAATGTAAGAAATGAGGTGATCATATTGAAATTTTTGCATTATTCTCTCATGTTAATTGAATATGGTGTAACCCTAAATCTAGAAACATGTGTGTTTAGAGTTATGGGTGGAAAATATTTGGGTTATATCATTTCATCTTGAGGAAATTGTTATCACCGAATCATAGAAACCTCTAATTTCTTATCATGTGAATGTGATAAGGCAAGTAGTGTGATTGTGTAACACAAAATTTCTTCAAGGTGTGGGACCTTGCAGTTGAAGCATCTCTCTAGAGAAGGTTGGTTCCTCTTCCTAAAATAATGCAAAAACTAATCTCTAGTGAAGGGAAATCTATAAACTACCTCTAACCTATAGTTTCCAAGAGATTAGGGAGAGGGAAAGAGCATGAAAATGAGAGTAAAATACACTAAAAGAGGTGATGCACCAAGATAAGGGTGTGGAAACTACTCACCAATGTGTGGAAAAGGAAAGAAATACATATTCAAGAGGGTGAAATAGTCACCACAGTCTAACAAGAAAATTCACAACATCATTGCCATAGAGACACAATAATAATAAACCTAAAATATGAGTAAAACAAGAACAATACACCTAAAAATGAATATGGAGAGGAAAGGGAATGCAAAAAAACATTCAAGGAAGAGATATATCAAAAAATTGAGTTTATTGATTCAAGAGTTGACACAGATCCATTTATAGAGAAAAAAAGGCTTGGATCATCATGCAAGAAGTTCAATATGAAGGCTTGCAGCACATTAGTTTATTGAAACAAAAGGACAATTTTTTCCAAGATAAATTACCCTTTCAAAGGAGAGGTCACTTTAATTTATAGAAAATGTGGAAGAGGAGAGAGAAGATGCAAATCTCGCACTTCCCCTTCCAACCACTTGTAAGGTACCATAAATGTGTGAAAATGATGATTGGAAACTTGTAAAATACATTCCATACTATCCCATAATGGATGCTCATACTCATTTAATTCCATTTCGACCACCTAGAATTCGCCATTTTAAATTGGGATCGTTTTATATGATTTTCACCATAAAATCTCCATCAATATTGTAAATGTTTATTGTTGAGTGTAGAAATTAGAGCTAAATTTACAATGAGTTTAATATTGCATAATTTTTTTGAGAAATGAAAATGTTATGACCTTTTGAGTGTGGGTAGCTATCCATAATTTTCTAGGATTGGTTGTTATTTATGGGACTGTGTAATAAATCTTTTGGCTAGAAATAATCATTTTTTCCCTCTCTTTCCTAATTTTTGTGCATGATTTAAATGACACAGGGAATTTTAAATTATGTGGGGGTGAAAACCTTTTATCACTTTACGAATTTGAGGGAGGTTGAGTGTTTAAGTATTCAAAACAAGGGAAAAATTAGTCATCTCACCAGGTAGCTCATTTGGTGGCCACTTTCCTAACTCCCCATGTCTTCTCCAGGTTCCTTGATCTTGTGTCAAGCTACTCTTATACACCACCAACCACCACATATCATTCCACCTCAGCGAGTTCCCCTAGCAACTCAGCTCCATCACACTTCCTTAGCTAAGATTCTAATATTTATGCGGTCACCTATAATGCCAACTCAATGACACTCGAGCTATTCACTTTCCTCTAGGGGATTCTATGCCACACATTCCTCATGTCATCTTCTCATTTACATCGACATTTACCAACCTCACTTTAAATACCCCACCAAGGTGTTAAGCGGGAATTATAGATCATCAAGGAACTCATCACACCCCGACCCATTCCACCCATTCTACCTATCTCTACATCCGATGAATTGAGTTCATCACACACCACATGCCCCTACAAGGTGTTCTCGGCTCCCCATATGGTACCTCAAAGTTCTTTGAGATTGGATCGAAACTACAATCATTCTTGCAAATTGCTTTGACTCTACATCGGGTCATTGGCTACCTCTACCTCTGCATTTAATGTATGACGGTGATTTTGGGTCCGAGGAACTCGTGGCCTAAGTTCCTCTAGGCCCTTTTTACTCCATAAATTTGATGCACTTGCACTTAGCCTAGGTCAAACCTATTTCCATGGCTCACCGAGATGGCTGGATGAGACAACTCATTCCACCTGCCATAATTTGACTAAGTCTTGGCTACGTGAAACTTTTCATTTGACAATTCACCGGGATGAATTAAACTTGACTCATAATAAGGATACCCTTGCCTTTTCTTCTATGTTGTCAAATTTTGAGTTCATAGAATCAATCTCGATGAGATTGATCTCCTTTCATCATGTCGATTGTTAAGTCCTAGATCCTAAGTCCTCTGTAAAACTCACTCGACCTCTATTCATTGTCTTTTGGTCTTAGTTCAAACCAATTTGAGCTCTCCACCACACTTTCAAGGTTGGACAGCCACTAACTCTATGAAATTATCTCATTCCTCACATTCTACCTTGTGAAGTGTTGATTCACCTATCTCAACTAGATTTGCATTGGGATTGCTATGCCATGACATGAGCTACAACTAACTCGATATCATAGTATACGAGCTTGGTGAGCTCTTAAACATCCACCCCCAAAATCAAGCACATAGTAATTATTTAGCTAACTTGATGAGATCCTTTCCCGAACCATCCTCCATTGTTGAAATAGACAAGCTTGGTGAGCTGGAAACTAACTTGCTAGCTAGTTTACCAAGCTATCTAGGAGTTTAAGGGCCATTTTTCAACCTTTTTCATAATGCCTCTAAGTTTTTACAATTCTTTAGATTTATTAGCTACTAAGGGACCTTTTGAAAGTGTTAGACGTGCTCAAAGAAAATGATCATATTTTACCCGCTTTTTCCTGTAAGTAGGCCTTGCTTCTCATTTTTTCTATGTGAATAAGTTTTGAGCTTCATGAAAACCTAAAAGAGGAAAAAAAATATGATGGCTTTAAACCTTCCTAGAGACCATGATGATGTCTCGAATACACATAATCTACTTTCGTCTTTGGATAGACATGTGGGCTCCCATTGTCCCATTTTCACAAGGGAGGTGAAAATGGATAACAATTTGGTGACTCACAAGGCCATTGGACTTCTACATGGGGCTGACCAGTGACCTACATACTTATCCATTGGGCTTGGAGTCCTTTCCAATCATCCGGATATGATTTTAACTAAAAACATGTATCCCAAGCCACTAAATCACTCCTTCTTGGACTTGGAACTTCCTTCCATTACTCGAATTTTCCATCTCATTTACAAAATGATATGAATTTAGGTTTTTGAGAGTGGAAAATTGTCTTGATCTTTCATTCCTTTTCCCCATTTCATTCCTCTAAATATATGATATGTGGGACTACATGATAGATACCTGGAGTTTCCTCTAACATTGGATTCTTGTCAACATAAAGGAAAAATAAACTAATTTCTTGACAAGATGGGGGATTGCAAAAATTTCAGATAAATAAGATGATTTTGGACATCATGGAACTCATTAAAAATATGATTTTCCCTTTTTAATAGGCTTCTCGAGACATTGTTGAAGGGTTGGAACTGTTCACACATTAGTTGGGATGTTTGAAAACTCATAACACTGTCATCTACTACCACACTACAAGCTGCCCCAAACCGATATTTATGATTTTAAAGGGCATGAAAATATTAACTGTTATTTTGAAGGAGAAAAATAATGAGAACATTGAAATATGATCCATGTCTTGATTTAAGTTTCTCTACATTTTAATTTGTCTTGAGGATGACAAGTTTCACTTACAAATCTGAGCTACTTTCCTGTAACATTGTTCACTTCGAAGCATGAAGAACTATATAAAGAAAATGATAGAAGCAATAGAACATATGTCCAAGACACTTAGGGAAATTAAAATCTAATATAACCAAAAAAATGTGTACAAGCACTTACAGGAATGAAATTCCTAAACTAGTATGTACAGGGTGAGATTTTACTTGAAAAAAAACTTGAGATAGATTCCATTGACTAGAATATGTAATTCGTCACAATCCAACCTAGTCATTCAAAAAGAATTGTTAATCTTGGAATCCATGATCATGTATGGACCACTCCATATTGTGTCAAATTAGGAATGTTTTCTGGTTTTCCTAAAGCGCATCCCATTTTAAGACCAAATCTCCTTCCCAAAAGGTTTTGGCTTTGTCTTTCTTATCGAAGCTCCTCTTGATAAATGTTTGATATTTCTCTATGGCTTGCATTTCATGCTCTATTGGATCTTCCATCTTCATGAGTTCCACATACATGACTTCCATGGGTAAAAATCTAATATTTTAAAATACTTGAGTAGATTTAATTCCAAAAATTCAAGTGATATATGTAGCCTTGCTTCTTTTCCATAGACTAGCTTATATGGAGAAATGCCTCTAGACTCCTTTGGTGTTATCCTATCAACCCAAAAGGTTGTTCTGAGATTTGTGTGACATGTTCTTTTGATTTCATCTAGAGTCCTACTTATGATTCTCAACAAGTTCTTACTCATGAAATCTTCTTTCCCATTACCTTGGGGCTAATGATTAGATGAATTGCTATGATATACTCCATTTCTAATAGCCCACTCAATGATCTATTTACCAAGAAAATCAAGAGCATTATCTGATATAATAGTAGTAGGGACACAAAACTTAGTTACTATCCTCTCATATAATTCTATTATTATAGTACCCACTTCCCTTTGAAACCTTTTTATACTAATCTTAATACTATTGATTACATTATGGACATTATTATGGTTTTGATTTAGTATGATGTTAGATGTCAGACCATGGATTATTGTTGATTTTGATTTAATTATGATGCATGATGATTATGAGAGACACTTTAGATGTGGATGATGATATACTATTTGACATGGATATATTGTGAATGTTGTTCGGGCATGTGATTTTGGATATTGTGAGTAGACCTAGAAAAATGGACATTATATGATGATGATATAGTTGTTGATATAAATTGTAAGTGATAATGTTGATTTCCTTGATGTGTTGTGATTCATATGTATAGTTTATTTTGTGATTATATTTATATCATGTTGGATGTTCTGATATGGCCATGAGGCCAAAGGAGGTATTTGTGTTTTTGCAGGTTAAAATATCACAACAAACATCGGGGATTGGAGACCAACCACATTGGAATTTTAGATGAATTCAACAAGGTCACCATAGCAACATGTTTTGTGTGTGTGTGTGTTGTTTTGTTAGGGATTCCCATGGGGGAATCACCTTTGAATGTGACCATGGGTTTTGTGTATTTATTCATGTGGTTCCCTGTTTTATTGTATGTGTTTTATTAGTAATGTGTCCCTTCTTTTATTTAATTAAATTGTGGTAGATTAATGTGAGAAAAAATATGGTTAAAAGTTAAATAAATCAAATTGGGATATGAGAAAGTAACTATAGAAGTTGTTTGATTTTGTATTAAATATGTAAATATGTGTAAGACTTGTGTAAGTTAGATTTTGGAGTATGAAACACTCCACCTCCTTGGAAATTCGAATTTTTCCTTGGGGGCTGTTTTTGGAGGCTTATGGGACAAGTAAAATTTGTCCCATACCTCTTAAACTTATTTACCAACCATACCTATGGTTGGAGGGTTGATTTTAGCCATTTTTAATGCATATTTATAAATCATGTTGCATGTTTTAATTACACTCTTCTTACATTTTATTTAATTCATTCCTTTGGGGTGTGGGATTTTTTGAAGTGTGTAAGTTATTTGTCATATTTTCACCCACCTCTTTACTGTTCCTTGGAGAATGAAATTTGAATTTTCTATTGAAGTTGAGGATGTGTGATGTGGCATCATACATGGATCCACATCATCCTCTTCTCTTCCCTCCTCTATAAAATTTGAAATCATGCCATGTTTTAGGTTGTTGAACTTTTGCATACTTCTTTTTGGGGTGCATTTTTGCTGTTGGGAGCTCTTGTTGATTTGGAGGAGATTGGAGAGCATTTCATACTTAGAGATTGCTGATTTTGGGACTATTTTTGACATTGAAAGCTTGTTGTGTTGGAACCAAAGCTACCATGGAGAGGTAGGAGCTTAGCTCTTCTTTTATGTTGTTATTTATTTTTGTGTTTATGTGAATGGTGAATGTTATGTGTGTTTATTGGCTATTTTGGTAGACTTCCATAGGAATGTTTTAGGAGAAGGATATGGGGAATCCATGTGGGGAGGCATAAGGAAATGCCAGGTGGTATCGAATTCTTTTGGAGGGAGTTTGGGTTTGGGATCCACCATGGAAAAGAAATAGCTTGCATTTCTTACTTTTTGGGGTCATAAGGAAATCTATGGGGGGCATAAGGAGGGATTTTGGGGGGCATAAGGATATGTTTGGTGAATTTTATTGGTGGTTTGTTACAGGTGGATACAAAATTCCCATTGGGAGGCATAAGCATCTTCCCCCATAGTTCTTACTCCTTTGGCTTGCAATGAAGAAGCTTGAGTTTTGTTTGTTGTGTTTTAATGCAGTTGCAAACTATTGTTTTGTTTGGATTGTGTTTTATTTTGAAATGTGCATGTTGAAAGAATGTTGTTCGTATGTTTTGTGGATTCATGTTGTTCCCATGAGTTTAATCATACCTTCTATTGCATTTTTGTTAGGGCTCGAGGGCCAATGAAGAAGGATGGCTTCTCCTTTCATTGGATGTCTTGGTTGGGTGGAGAGCATTGCCTTTCCCCTACTTTTGTTGTGATCAAATTGGAAGAAAAAGGGAACTTGCATGTTGTTGTTCTGGAGCAGAGAAAATACAATTTTGACAGTCCCTTGTGAAATAAATTCTTTTGTAACCTTTCCCACTTTGAAGTGGATGAAATTGTAATATATTTTGTGAAGGAAAGATGTTTGTATTTGGATATGAAAGTTGTAATTCGAATTGTGAAAGAGATATACTTTGTTTTTGGATTTTGAAAGAAAGACATGAAATTTGTAAAGTGAAATAAAAAGGGATAGACTCTGTTTCGCTTTGAAAGTCATGCTATTTAATTAATAAATGATTTTGGAAGGAATAAAGAAAGAAGTTGTAAAAATTGTCTTTGGAAATCAATGAATGAATGAAATGTTCTTTCCAAATTGTATTGTAAATTTAATTTTGATCATGTCAATGTTTTGGGAATCTCTATTTGAAAGGAAGAAATGTATGTGAGGAAAATACAGTGTTTTGCCTCTTTTGGAAATGTGTAAAATTGAAATCAGAGTTACATTTTGGGTTTAGAATAGTTTGATTTAAATCATTTAAATGTATTAGACTAGATGAGAAATGAATTTCCATACTTGAATGATGAAATTGATAAATAGATCCCTCAAGATTTGATCCTTGTTATTGTAAATTTAAAACTGGCAAATAATTTAATTAAAACGCACAGTTTAGACCTGCAAACAATAATCAACATTGAAACATTAAAATTTAACATGCTTTGATTTTAATGAACTCAATTTTAAAAAAAAAAAACACTTAAGGAAATAATTAAAAACATTACAAATCGGGCTCAAACTTTTCACGGTTATTTTGCAATCTTTTCTTTCACAAATGTTGTAAAATTAAAATTCGAATCAATCAAGTAAAATCACCTTACAAAAACATCCTAAATAATTCTTAGAACAATCCTACATGTTTGTTTGGCATGTTGAGTGAAGGAGAAGATCAAATTGAACCAAATTTATAAGTTAAAATTTACCGCTTTTCATTTAAAAATCATGCGGTGTGTTTCTATAAAATTGACCGCTTAAACTTTATTGAAATCTAAAATTTATGATTTATGTACAAAGAGGGCATCAAGAGCTATCTAGAAAGTCCTCATTTTCCCAAAATTGAGCTTTCTGGAAAAATTTATGGCCTTTTGAAATTTTCCTTCCTTGGTGGGCCCGACCCAAAATTTTCCCTAAAACCTTAGAAAAAAATTTTGGAATTTTTTTGAATTTTTTTTTTAAATTCCCCCATCTTTGTCCCGATAGCTGCAGCCCAATTGGAGGTTATCACGTGGCATAAGCGAAGGGTGGAACCCTCATGCAAATTTGTCCTTTTGAAATTTTATTCTTTGGAATTTTTTTGAAAAAAAAAGCTCGCGGCTTCAGCACTCCTGCCCCGCCTTGGGAGATCCCTTCCGTGGACATGCGGGCCCATGCATCAAACATCCCTCTTATCTCGCCCCTTTGGAAAATTTCTCTAACTTTCTCTGCCACCCCACCCTTCCCTCATTCTTTCCCCGCTTTGGCTTGTTGAGTGCCACATACCCCTAATAACATAGCGGAGGTGCGGGCACAAATTAGAATTTTCTCCCCCCATGTAGGAAAATTTTGAAACACCGCCCCATGACCCACCAACCCGAAAAAGTGCATTTTTCCCACACTTGACACATGTCTCTTCCGGGTAGTTTTGCATCCCCAGGTTTGCTTTGGCCCATAACTGGAGTTTTACAAGGATTTAGGAGGAATTCTTTATATCATTGGAAAGGTGTGGAAATTTCCTATCCAATAAGAATGATTTAGGGAAATTTTGAATGTGTTAAGTGTGAGAAAAATAAAGTTGAAACTCTGAGCCTATTAGAGAGTGGGTATGGTGATAATGTTGTATTGCAACTTTGGTTGTAAACACTTCTAATAAAAAAATTATTCCTTAATTTTCCTAACTAACCCTAGGTTATTTCTTGGGTCTCAAGTGGGTTGTTTTAGCGGGCATCAAAATTATGGTAAATTGATTTGCCTCTTTAATCTATTTCTTTAGTCCACTTGGTGAAAAAAATCGTTATGGTAAGAATCCACTTATGGCCCTAACTAGAATTCAAATTGATGACCCATTCATTGTGAAGAATGCACACTTATTACACTTTTTAATCCATTCATAGAAATCACTAAACAATGCGGGCCAATAGTACCTAGCCTTCATGAACCTAAGAGCTATTCCTCATGAAGCAAACTAGAGTCCCACTTCTCCATCACATAACTCATGAAATTTTTATTAATTTCATTTGTTGGGATGCACCTTAGGATAACTCCATTCATATTCTTCTTAAACAGGATACCATCAATGAGAGAATATAAGATGAATTGTAATATGATGTATCTTCTCTTTGCACTTCTTAATCCCATAGAATATAGACCTATTTGAATATTATGTATCATATCTTGGGTCTAATATGGAGTGGGTACACCATCAGCTAGTTTTTCTTTATTGTTTTACAACACTTAGACTTCTCCTTTATCATTTCACTTAGCATGTTATTTAGAAGAAATATTCTCACACATACCCTTGCTTTAAGGAACAACTTGGTCAACTTTATTTCTATGTCATATTCCATCACACCAGTGATCCAACCTGCCCTTTTCTTGTTTAGATCCTTGTTCGGAGAAAGTACTTGACCTCGGCATGAGGCACTAATAAGCGAATATTTTTATTTGAGAATAAGTGTCTGAAATTATCCAAGCTTCTTATAACAACGAGGACATGATTTTCAATAAAAGAGTACCTCACCTCATTTTCTTCCAAGATTTGACTCAAGAAAACTACGGGATTCTCCAAAAATTATTTATTTAGCTGCACCAAGATAAAAAAATTATAATTGATCCACCAAAGGAATATCTCATGCGAGTCTTTTGAGAAATTCAGGGTTATGAGGGTTAGAGCTTGAGATGTTTCATGCTTGATGGCCTCAAAACTCTCCTTGACCTCCTCTCTCATGTCCACTGCATTCCTTTCTTTTTTTTAACATCATAGTTAATGGTTTAAAAAGAGTGGAAAAATTAGTGACAAATCTTCTGAAAAAATTTATCCTTCCCAAGAAGCTTTGGAGATCCTTCTTGCGACTAGGAAAAGGGAGTGCACAGATAACTTAAAATCTCTTGGGATTAATGCATAGTACTTATTTTGAAACAATGTTTCCTAATAGCTTACCCTCATGCACAAAGGAAAAAAATTTATTAGGATTTAAAGATACTCCAAACCTCTTACATCTTTGGAACACTTTCCGAGGTGAAAATGGTGATTTATTGCATCATTGGAGAATATAGTGTTATCATCAAGGTAAACCAACACCATCTTCTTAATCATTCCTTTTTTTCGTACACAAATTTATTCTCCTTATCGAGTCTTAGCAGATCGAAATATGGCATGAAGCTTGAAGGTAAATAGATCTTGATATATGTTGTTTTGTAGCCAGTATGTGATCTAACTAGCACTCAAATTTGTGGAGAGATGGATAGCACTTTGAAAGGATTTGATCTAACCCTCACTATTTTAGGTTGTGCCTTTTCAACCAAGGTAAGAGAACCTATATTGCAGCCTCTGTTTTGTGAAGGAGGTGGAGATATCCTTATACTATGCATATTGTATGGAGATGGCCTTGGGAAAACATGATCAATTTTCCATTATTCAAACTCAACAGAGTTGTCACTACTAAATGATGGAAATGCTTTCAAGACAAGGCTGAGGCTGTTGGAGACATTGTATGATCCTGATTTGCTTTGTGCATTTTTGTAGATGGGTTAGATTCTTTTGTTGACACACAATGCAATGCAGGGGTAGTATGGGTAGGATTAGTTATTCAGATGATTTTTTGGTGGGGTATTGACAAGAAAACTTGGATATATCAAATCTTTGACAACCTCTACAATACTTGAACAACTATCAGATAAAATGCTTCAAATAATCAGGATGTTCTTTCAACCAGAAGATGCATAAATGGAAGCCCAAGTTGCACTCTTCACACAATATTTGAGAACTCACCACAAAATATTGAAGTAAAGAACTCAATTAAACACAAAAATCCTTGATCAAACCATGCCTAAGGTACCCCCAAAGGCTTACAAGAAATCCCAATCAACAAATGAAGGTGGAGTGATTTTAAACTGCTTATTTTCAATGCCAGATGAAAGCTCTTCTGACAAACAAAACTACAAGTGCCACTAAACTATCAATAAGGATGAGATTCTATGTGATTTCTAAAGACTTTCAATGCAATATTGCAACAAGAACAATGAAAACTATTTGTAGGTATTTAAAATGATAACAAACATCATATTGCCTAGAAAAACACAAATTTAACTCAAAAGCTTGTTAGATTCATTAGCAAGGGAGAGTTTCATGAACAATCTCAGAGCTATGTGATGGCTATACACTTGTAACCAACTCACATACATGAAGATCCAACATAGAAGAAATTAACCTGGTTCTTTGGTGGGTTTCTCAGAAAAATGAGCTTTCTCTTAGAATTTGCTCATGATTTTCAACTTCCCGACCATTTACATTTTTCCAAAATTCATTATATACCTCTTGCCACATTAGATCCTTCTTTTCTAAGAAAATCATATGCCAAGGGATCAAGTTTGTTACAAAAATTCCTCATGATTCACTGAAAATGACATTTAAAAAATTTACAACAAGAGTTGCCAGGTGTTTAAAAAGACTGAATCATTACAAATATTCAGATCATTATCCTTTATGGAGGCACATTTTCATCCTCAAGGCATACATGCCCCTCATCCTCTCATCATTTCATCTTATCCTTTCCAAATTTGGTTCGTGCAACTTTATAATTTGACATTTCACATTTTGCATGGGCATGAGTAAAATTTATCTCAAAAACACCTCAAATCTGCAAATTGAGTCATGAAACCAATTCTAATGATCCTAGAAGGCCAAAATGACATGGAATTGCAAAAAAATGATGAGATTCAATGCAAAATTCATAATTCCAAGCTTCCTGGAGAAAAATGGCGGCCAAAAATAAAAATGTATAGTCACCCTTGATTTACTTTTTCACCTTCAATCTGGGCCCTCCACATGTCGAATATGATTGGAAATCAATTTGGGCTCACCTTTTTCTTTTTGACATTTTTGAAAAAATGGAAAAATTTGACCTTTTTCTCTACCCCCGCCCTTGAATTTTGGTGATGACATGTGGCACATGGTGGGTCCCATTGGGATCACACTCTAACTCTGCACATTTTGACCTTTTTGGAACATTGAAAAAATTTCACCTTTTTCCCCGTGGGCCCGCTCCTCCAATTTCTCCCTTACCACGTGTTGCTCGATGATTCACTCACGGGCCAGTGCTTCAAATTTCCATACTAAGACTTTTTTACAAAAGGGAAAAATTTACATTTTGCCTCCGTTGACCCATCGATCCACTCTGCCTTTGCCACGTGTCTCCTTGTGGCTCATTCATGGACCCGCGGCTAAATTTTTTTGCCTTAACTCCTTTTGCCAAAAAGGGAAACATTCCCCATTTTCTTCCACGGCCCGCACTTCCCTATAACATTTTTATGGACACACGTCCACCTGAGATTGGCCACGAGCCGTGCTTCAAAATTTCACCTTAGGCCTTTTTGACCAAAAGGGAAAAAGTTCCCTTTTCCTTCTCGTGGCCCACACTTCCCTGCTTTGCCACCGCGCCACCACATGTCCACCTCCTACTCCAATTCAAACCCATAGGATTTTCCTTATCTTTTTTCCCCTTCTTCAAAAAGGAAAAAAATTCCCAAGTTCCCCGTTGGCTTCCTACTCTGCCTTTGCATAAGAAATTGACATGTGTCCTCTCGCAGAGTTACGGGGGGAATTTTGAATTTTTTCCCAAAGCCCAAAAATGACTAATTTTTTCAGAGAAACCCATCGATCCTTGTCCAACCAGAAGTGGCCACGTATGAGGATAATTTTGAGCTTAATTTTGACGGTCAAATGACACCCGTACGACCGTAAAAAACATAGAGTTTTCTAGTGACCTCTAAAATTGATTTTTTCTTCGTGGGTGAAAGACTTTTTGCTCAAAAAATAAGGGGAAGTTGATTTTATGCAATTTTTGACCATGGGGAAGGGTTTTTGAAGGCATATATGCATGAAACAAACAAATTTAATTTTTCACGATCAAGCAAGAGGGAAAACATGAGATAGCCTGCAGATTTGGAAAAATTAGGGCACAAACAAGGCATGCATGGGTGTTTCTTCACAAATGAGGCATGGAAAATTATTTTTCAAATGAATTAAGGCATGGGAGCAGAGGCAACAACTTCATTTCACCCATTAAAACTATAGAAAACATTTCAGGAAGTGCAGAGTGAAAGGAAAATTAGGGCAAAAGCATAGAGGATCAAAATGGACAACAACACCTTTTAATGCCATAATCATTGCCCTATGGAAAGTAACTCCAATATTTGAAAGTCGGAAAGACATTTTCCTGTAATTGTATGTGCCCCATTTTGTAGTGAAGGTTGTTTTGAAATGATCATCTTCTTTCACCATGACTAATTATATCCTGAGTAGCCATCCAACAATGAGAATCTCTCCAAACTAGCTACTACTTGCAAGATATGCTTGTAGAGGGAAAGAAGTTAATAGTCTTTGAGAGAACATCTATTTGAATCCTAAAATCTACAACCTAATTTCTACATTTCTCTTAAATCTTGGCACTATATTTGCTACCCAACTTGAGTGCTTGATTGGAAAAATGATGTTAGCCTCTCTCTGTGAGTTTGTTCATTTCTTTTCTCATGAGATATTCAATGTGAGGATTCACCTGTCTTTACTTACGCTAATGGGATTTTATTTGGGATCCTATTCAATAGTATGTTGTGCCAATTTTTATTAAAGCCTCTCAAATCTTTATAATTCTAGGAAAATACATCTAGAAATTCTTGATAAAGTTGGATAAAATCAGACTTCTCTTACTGAGTACTCACCTTGCCAATTTGTAGCACCTTACCTTCACCTACTGAAATAGATTATGAATCTTCACCCTTGACTTGAATGTTGGATTTGTCTTTTCGAAATTGGTCATTGGGATTGAAGATTGATTCAAGAGTCACAAGACCCTTTGGATTTTTTTCTCAGTTGAACCACTTGATCTCCATATTGCTACTCTCATTTTTCTTGGTTCCTAACGAAGAAATAAACTTCTTCTTGCAATAAATTTATGATCTTCTAGTCATTTTCAAATACTTTTCAACTTGTGTTGTTTTCCTGAATAGCTTGTCTTACAACCACTTTGATGTGAGGCCGAGTTTGATCCCTCTTCATAATATCAACCACATAAAATGCTACCCCTATTGTTGCAAGTCTATCTATAGCCTCACTCTTCTTTCCTCATAATGGAAATGATGTTAAACACTTTGAAGTCTTTAATGATATCCCATACTTTGTTCTTGTAGCTCTTTAAAAGATCTCTCTTGGTAGTGTTGAGTCCTTTAAATTTTTTATAACTAGGTCACTATCTCAAAAAAAAAAAAAAAAATAAATACCTTTCTTCCTCTCCCAATGCAGTCCATGGATAATTTCTTTATAATTAGCTATGCTGTTTGAAAAATTATCTTGAAAGTGGAAAGTTGAGTAGAACTTTATACCTTAAGGTGACACAATAATTTCTCCTCCTTCAAACATTTTCTACTCCTTGAACCATCACATACTAGTTGTCATACTTCATTGTCATCTTTATCATTTGGCTTGGTGATACTAGGGAGAGGTGTATCTTCTTCGTGCAAGAAATAGATTCCCAACTTAGATTCTTCCCTTTCCTTGTATAGATCAAAAGCATGCCTTTTATTTTCCCATTCATCAAGAGTCAAGTATAGAATGTTTCCAACCTTGGTATCTACTTCTTGAGGGCTTGGATAATCTTCTTGATCAAAATATGATAAAATTGTATTGATTGGACTTGGTTCATGAGGCTCAATATGAAATTTTGCAATTGTTTATGATATAACCGTAGCTTTATCCCTATACCGTATTCAAGATAATGTGTGACAAATCAATAGATAGGTAGCCTACAATCTTAGTTGTGAAGTCCCTTAACAGGAATAAAGAAAAGAGTGGTGGAAAGTCTATGATTGATACATCTTGTAAGACTGTGACATTGAAACATGCATGGAATGTAAGAATTAATCATTTAATTACTCCAACTGTTCCCATTAATGTCCCATAAAATTTCACTACTCCTTTTAACACTGGTTCATATTTTAGTCCCATCTAATCAAATATATTTTTGGGAATCACGATACTACTTTTCCCCGAATTAATCATGTAATTTTGTACAAGATTGCTCCCAATAATTATAGAAATATATAATGGATGAGGCTTCATATTTTAACCTTATTGACCTCTTTGACCTCCTTATTGTTAAGCTACACTAGTGAGCACCTTTTCTTGATTCTTGGGTGGCTCAATTGATGCTTTGACCAATTTTCCATGGTTATTTGTAACAAATCTGTTGGCCCAAGATAGCTAATGACTCCCACATTGACATGTTTACATTTTTTTCTTCATATGATCCTTGATATTGAAAATCGAGAGAGCTATCTTTCTGCTACCATTTTCTTTTCCCAACTTTCTCTTGTACATGAGCTATTACAAATGGTACATAAATTTATTTAGAAGATGTTTTTGGTTGATTGTGCACATTTGGAGTCACACTTGGATTGCTAATAAATTCTAGAGTGACAACAAGTTGAGAAGTTATTAGATTGGATGATTGTCCTTCCTCTAAATTCCTCTTTATAGACCTTGTGCTGGTTGTCACAACTTGAGAAAGGGATTGATTTGTGCCACAAATATCCTCATCTTGTCAATTCAAAATCATAGTTTCATTTAGAGGTGTTTCTTGAGTAACTACATGTTGCTTACTTTCCTCTTGGTTTGTTCCTTGAGGCACACCAACCATTATCACCATCAAAACTTTATTCAAAGCACCATTAAAACATATTTCTTGATTTTAAGGTTGGTTACATGGGAAAAACCATTCATACTCTTTTTCCATATTGTTTTGAACTGGTACTAAGGATCTAGTTGAGGAGGCAACATTAGTATTGCAAGGCTGAAATCTTTATTAGCTTTGAGGTTGTCCTTATTTTTACTAGAAGCTTGAGTAGGTGGTCTATTAGGTTGATATGGAGGTATATTAGGTTGGGCTTCGTGCTGATATGATTTGAAATTTTGAGCTTGCTTCCTCTTAACCATTACGAATGCATTGATTTTTAATTGTTTCATGACATTTTGGAGCTCATTTGAGGTGCTAGAGGAAGACGTAAAAGATTTGTTGGAGTTCTAAATTTTTTGGGCAGGAAAGAGACCTAATGTAGGTGCTTAACTAGATCTTGAGATTCCCATTTCCTAATAAAAAAGGCATAGGTGGCCTAGGTGCAAGTTTACCAGCTTGAATCAAACAATTTTAAACTTTAATAGCAATGGTACAAGTTGCGGGAAAAGTTGTAGTTCCCATATATTGTATCATCATGGCTTATATCATAATTAAGATATTTTAAGAAATAGAGAAAAGAACCATTAGCTGATACTCTCACCAGAATAGGAATCGTATCTGAAGTTCTTTGGAATATGAAATTTAATCAACCATCTATTCATTCGAAGCCCTCTTTATTGTTGTCAATTGTTCCAATAAAGACAAATTATCTTCCCTTTCTCCTAACTAGTTACAATGAGTTAGGCACATTTGATTCTAGTTTGTAATCGATCACGTTGTCGAGATTTTGAACCATTGTAAAGCCTTGTCTTTGAAATAAGAGGATACTAATTTGACTTCCAAATCCATCTCATTGATCGCATGAATGCAACAAATATTTGTAATGTCTTGAATATGATAAATGGGATTTGTGTGATTTTTACCTGTGAAGTATGGGATATTCTTCAATTTTGTAACTAGATGGTTTTTTTTGCATTGAGAGTAAGTGGAATGCTTAGCATAAAATTCAAAAATAGATTTGGATGTTGATGTTCTATTCTGATTGGTCGAGAACTCTAGTTGATTGAATAAAAAAGCTGTAATGAAATTACTTGTATAATTGATTAAGAGAAACAGTAGAGCCACAAATAACACAATATTTCAAAATAATGATCTCAATATGCAATTAAAATAACTTCACCACTTTGAGGGGGCAACCTCCAAACCATATAACAAGACTCAAATGCTCAAATGATAATGAAATACTACCTATAATCCCCTATATATACTATTCATATGCTATGGCCATCACCAAGGCCGACCTATTAAGCATGAGAAAGTATAAATGATATAATAAAATGATATGGTAAGCCACAAGTCGGCTACTCATATCCTAATACAAGAAATAGGTTAAGGGCATAACATGCCCTTCCCCTTTAAACCAATGTTGTCCTCAATGTTGAATAATCCTGGATGTTGCTGCAGAAAACCTTCATCCTCCCAGTGGCATCTTCTATGCTCAAATTCTTCCACTTGATCAGATATTCCTTAATGTCTCTAGTTCTTAGCCTCTTAGTACGTGTTTACAGAATCTTCTCTGGCTCCAAAATGATTCTTCCTTCCTCATCAAGTTCTGGTAACTCTGTCTGGGCTTCAAATTTCTATCCAATAACCTTCTTCAGGCATGAAACATGGAATACTGGGTGTATGTGTGAAGATGGAGGCAACTCTAGTTTATAAGCAACACTACCAATTTTCGTAGAACTGTTAAGGGCCATAATATTTAGGAGCAAGTATGTTTTCCTTTTTCTGTTGCTTTAGGGACATCTATTTATAAGGATGGAGACGTACAAAAACCTAGTCACCAATTTCAAAATGTCTTTCACTACGGTGTTGATCTACTTGTTGTTTCATCCTATTTTGTGCTAATGCTAAATTCTCCTTCAAACTAGCCAAAACCTATTGTTGATGTTGAATGTGTTCCTCAACATCTCTGACCTTAGTTTGCACCGTCAAGGAGGAAGTGATAGAAGGTGGATGGTAACCATATAATGCTAAAAATGGGGTCATTTGAGAAGAGGTATGAAAAGATGTGTTATACCACCATTCTGCTAGTGGTAGCCATTTAATCCACCTTTCTTGCTTATCTGATACAAAACAAAATAAATACACCTCTAAGCATTTGTTGACCACTTCTGTTTGCCTATCAGTTTGAGGATGATAAGATGAATTGTGAGCTAGCTGAGTACCCAAACATGAAAATAATTCCGTCCAAAAATTACTTGTGAAAATAGGATCACGATCACTCACAATTATCTTTGGGGTTCCATGTAGCCTTTAAACTGTCTCCAAAAAAATAGTTGTGACTGTACTAGCTGCAAATGGATGTGATAGGGCAAAAAAATGGGCATATTTTGTGAGCCTATCCATAATCATGAAAATAACATTCTTACCCTCTAAACAAGGCAATCCGGTGATGAAATCCATGGAGACCTCCTCCCATCTCTGGCTAGGAATTGGTAAGGGTTGCAGCAATGCACTGTGTCTTAATTGTTTCCCCTTTTTTTTGTTGGCACACTAAACACTCTGATACAAACTTTTGTACATCCCCTTGATTCCTTCCCAAAATAATTCTCTTTTTATTCTATGATGTCTTCAAAAACCCAAAGTGTCCTCCAACAGGTGAGGCATGTAGCTCTGCAAGAATCTTATGCTTCAACTTAGAATCTTTACTCAAGTATAACCTATCCTTGTACCGAGAGGGCATTACCTTTCCACCCAAATTTATTAGATGTCATAGATCCTTGTTTGATATTATGTATTAGATATTGTGTATCCTTATCATGATTACATTCCAATCTTGCTTCTTCCACCCAATCAGCCGTCAACATGGACATTCCACATAGTAAGGCATTTGCGGATGTATCCCTTCTAGACAATGCATCAACTACTACATTTTCTTTACCCTTTTTGTATATGATTTCAAAATCATAACCCAACATTTTTTTACCCACTTTTTTGTTCCTCAAATGATAACCTTTGCTCCAAAAATTATTTGAGACTATCATGATCAATTTTTACCTTGAAGTGTCTACCCATGAGATAGGGCCTCCATTGCTTGACCGCATGAAGAATAGCCATCATTTCTTTCTCATAGACAGGTTTGAGTAGATATTTTCCTTTGAATTGAAAACTCTCAAATGTAATTGGTCTTCCTTCCTACATTAGAAATGCTCCCAATCCTGATCCTGAAGCGTCACATTCAACAATGAAGTTTTTTGAGAAGTTGGGAGTAGCCAAAACTAAGTGCTTTGCACATGGTTTCCTTCAACTACTCAAAGGATTTAGTGGCTACGTCTGTCCACCGGAAGGCATCCTTCTTTAGCAATGCAGTGAGTGGGGTTGCTATTCTACCATATCCCTGCACAAATCTTCTGTAGTATCCTATTAGTCCTAGGAACCCACGTAGATTTTTGATATTTTTGGGCCTTGGCCATTCCACCATAGCTTTGATCTTCTGAGGATCAACTTTGGCACCTTCATGGGATACAATATGACCTAAATACTCTACCTCTTGTACCCCAAAAGAACATTTGGATGGATTTGCATACAGAGTATGTTTCTCCAAAACTTCCAACACATTATTTACATGTTATAAGTGTTTGTCCCATGTCTTACTATAAATCAATATGTCATCAAAGAAAACTAATACAAATTTCCTTTAAAAAGGCCTAAAAATAGTGTTCATCAAGCTTTGAAAGGTTGAGGGAACATTTTTAAGACCAAAAGGCATTACCAAAAACTCATAATGGCCCTCATAAGTCCTAAAAGAAGTTTTATGAACATTTTCCTCTTTTATCCTAATTTGATGGTACCCCGAACGAAGATCTAATTTTGTGAAATAAACAAAGACCATGCAATTCATCAAGTAAATCATCAATTAATGGAATAGGAAACTTATCTTTAATGGTGTACTTGTTGAGTTCTCAGCAATCTGGACACATCCTCCATGTTTAATCCTTTTTACGTACCATGACCACTGGTGAAGAATATGCACTCTGGCTATGCCTGATGATACATGCCTTCAACATTTCCTCCATTTTCTCGATCTCACTTTTCTGGGAATATGGGTATCTGTATGGTTTGATGTTAGGTGTTTGGCTCCCTGGAATCAAATGAATGGCATGATCATGATCCCTAACTAGTGGTAGTCCCTTTGGAATTGCATCAAAAATAGATGAGTGAGCATCCACAATCTTCTGAAGATCGGGTGGCATCAAGACTCTCGTATTTTGCACTTCTATGGAAAATAGCTTTGCTATAAATCCATCCACTCCTTTTCGAGAACCTTCTACATCCGATGAGAACTAATAATCTGTGGAGACTTAGCTACCATCCCATTCAATTGTATTTTCCTTCCATCTTGAATGAAATCGCATGAACAATTCTTGGAAATTCATCTGAATAGTACCTAAGGTTGTGAGCCATTGGACCCCCAAAATAATATTTTCCTCCCATAGAAATAGCAAACATAGGCGAGTCTAACATGTAGTCTCCCATGGAAATCTTGATACTATGGCACTTTCCTGTGCACTTGATCTGTCCCACCATCCGCAATCATAACTTGCATTTCTAAAGCTGGGTAAATAAAACAATTGAGGCGGGTAGCTAACTTATTATTTATGAAGTTATGAGTACTCCTCAAGTCAATCAACACCGTCACCTTCTATTTTTTGAGATAGCCAATAACCTTGAGTGTTTGAGGAGTACTAATACCTGACAATGCATGACAAGAAATTGTAGGTTGGTGATCCTCTACTTCATCTTCTACTGGTTCCTTAGCCTCTCCTATAATTTCAGCTTCCTCATCATCCTCATTACCTCCATCAATATAGAACAACTTCTTATCAGCACATTTATGTCCCGTCCATATTTGCTATCACAGTTAAAACATAATCCTTTTTCTCTCTTTTCTTCCATTTGTTGAGGAGTCAGTCTAATTGGCCTAGCAAATGAAGGGGAAGAGATACTACGGTCTCTGGTGTTAATGAAAGGTGGCCTCCTACTACAAATAATTTTTTCCTCTGCACAATGTGCCATGATAATAGAATCAGAAAGCTTGATTGGATTAAACATCCGTACCTCATGCTCAATGTGGTCCTTAAGACCCCCAAGAAACAATTCATCAGATTCTCTTCTGGAATATTCTCCACCCTTAAGGATAGGTTTTGGAATTGATGCACATAATCTTTGACTGATCCTGTTTGTCGTAACTTTGCTAATTGACTAAAGTAGTTCTCTGAAACACTGGAACTATAGTGCAATTGCAACTCCTCGGTAAAAATTGTCCAAGTGACACCTAGACCATTCTTCTACCTCTGAGCACATAACCAACGATACCAAACAAATTGGTTGGGTTCAAGATATAGGGATGCCAATGTCACCTTTTGTCCTGATGGTGTTTGATGTAACTCAAAGAAGTTCTCCATTTGATTTATCCAATTCAAGGGATCCTTACCATCAAATTTGTACATATCCACTTTCGGCATCATGTTCCATGGTTGCGGATAAGTTTGATTTTGATGGGACTGGAAAAGTGATCCCATATGGTTAGTTTGTCCATGATTTTGAACTGAAGGTCCTCCTTGGTTGATATGGGCTGGATTTGGGCCATACTGGTTACCCTTTACATGTTGCATGATATCATCCAACCGATGATTTATTTCGGCCGTCTCCTTTAGAGGCCATCTCGGATTGTACAATTCGCAACTCATACTCAACTTGGAAAACCTTATGATCAACTGAGGTAAACCCTAGTGCTAAGGAATCTGTATTTACCCCTTCTGACCCCATCTCTTCAATAACTACCCCATATTTATCTGGGGTTTTACCCAGAGTAACCGGATTCTTTTTTGCTCTTGTGGAAGGCCTCGTCATGATGTAAAATCTTAGGGTTTAGGGTTTCGATATAATTTCGGCTGAATAGGAAAAAACACAAAGAAGATACTAATACTATTTTTTGAGAGATTTCCAAAATATAAAGAACTTAAAATTTTCCACAATTTGCACCCTAGGGAGTGATTTTATGAAAAACCCTAAATTTGTAATAACTTTTACAAAATAAATCAAAAAGTATGAAATTTTCAGGGAACCTTACTTGAAATTCTTCAAAACTCGTAAAAATATCTCCTACCAATTCACTGCGGTTCGCAATATGTGGCGAAACAAAAAATTAGGTTTTTGCCTAATTTCGGCCTAGATCACATCTCTCGATACCACTTGTAATGAGATTACTTGTATAATTCAGATTAAGAGAAACAGTAGAGCCACAAATAACACAATATTTCAGAATAATGATCTCAATATGCAATTAGAATAGCTTTGCCACTTCGAGGGGGCAACCTCCAAACCATATAACAAGACTCAAATGCTCAAATGATAATGAAAATCTATCTATAATCCCGTATATATATTATTCATATGCTATGGCCATCACCAAGGCTGACCTATTAAGCATGAGAAAGTATAAATGATATAATAAAATGATATGGTAAGCCACAAGTCGGCTACTCATATCCTAATATAAGCAATAGGTTAAGGGCGTAGCAAAAACCTACCGTGCCAAGGTGTTGATAATTTTCTATTTAGTGGAGATGGAGTTTTTTAAGCTCTTCTTCCTATTATTCTTCTACCTAGAGATAACTCTAAGTATTTAGAAACACCTTCTTCTCTTTCTCTAGACCTTGTTTGAATCCTTCCCATAAATTTTACAAGATTAGGCTGCTAAAACCACTAAATTATTCCCTTTAGAGTCACCAAATGTGTTGCTACAAATCCTCTTACGAATGAAATTTACAACAAGAACACGTAGATCTTGATGAAATACAAATGACTACTTCTTGTTGTCCCACCAGAATGCCAAAATTATTAACACCAAATCACAACACCCTCGTTACTTAGTATATGAGTCATCATAAGGAAAGCGAGTGTGATTGTGTAACATGTAATTTCCTTAAGGAGTCGAACCTTACAGTTGAACTAACTCTCCAAAGAAGGTTGTTTCCTCTTCCTAAACTAATGCAACGACTAATCTCTAGTGAAGTGAAATCTATAAACTACCTCTAACCTACGCTTCTTAAGGGACTAAGGATAGGTAAAGAGCATGAAAATGAAAGGAAAATACACTAAAATAGGTGATGGACCAAGAGAAGGGTGTGGATACTACTCTCTAATGTGTAGAAAAACAAATAAATGCATATTAAAGAGAGTGAAACAATCACCACAACCTAAAAACAACATTCACAACACCATTCCCATAGAGACACAACTATAATAAACCCTGTAAGATGATTAAAATAAGCACAATACACAGGAATCAAGATGGAGAGGCAAGCGAATACAAAAAACATAGAGAAGGGAAGAGAGATATCCCAAAAAAAAATTTATTGCTTCAAGAGTTCACACAGTCCATTTATAGAGTAAGAGAAAGGCCTAGATCATCATGCAAGAAGTCCAATATGAAGGCCTGCAACACATTGGTGTTCTAAAATAAAAATGGTTTATTACAAGAGAAATCCCCTCCTCTCAAATGAGAGGTCACTTTAATTTATAGAAAATGAGGAAGAGGAGAGAGAAGTTACAAATCAAGGATTTCCCCTTCCAACCACTTGAAAGGTGCCATAAATATGTGTAAATGATGATGGGAAACCTAAACAATCCATTACATATTGTCCCATAAATTGAAATAGAATAAAAATTGCTGCCCATGATCATTAAATGCCATTTCAACCACCTGGAAGTCACCATTTTAAACTGGACTTGTTTTTCGCCATTTTAAGAGACAAATCTCCATCAAATATTGAATTTTTTTATTACTAAGTGTGGATCATGGAGCCATGATACGATTGAGTTCAATCTTGGTGATTTTATTGAGAAATGTAAAAGTTATGGCCTTCGAGTGTGGGCGGTTATCCATCATTTTCCGTGCTTAATTGTTCATGTAGGAGGTCAGACATAATAAATATCTTTGCTGGAAATAATCATTTTATTTCCCTCTCTTTCCTAATGTTTTTGCATGATTTAAATGGCACTGGGAATTTTAATTTTCTCATGGGGCCCAAAACTTTTATCACTTCACAAATTAAAGGGGGTTAAGTGTTTATGTATTCAAAACAAGGGCCAAATACTAGCCGGATGGCCAAGCCGGATGCTTTCCTAACTCCTCATTTCATATTCAAGATCCTTGATCTTGCATCAGATACACTTATACATTGCTAACCACCACATAGCCTCGCCACCTCAATAGGGTCCCCTAAAGCAACTCGATGCAAGGACGTATCCTCGGTCAAGCTTCTAATCTCCACTTGGCCACCTATTTTTTCATCTTGGTGACCACCGAGCTATTCACTTTCCTTTAGTAGAATCCACACCACACATTTCTCGCACCAACTCCTCATTCACATCGACATTGAACAAACTCACTTCAAAGACCCTACCAAGGTGTTATGCAAGAGTTCTAGCTCATTAGTGAACTCATCACACCCTAATTCATTCCACCCATTCTACCCATCTCCACATCGGTTGACCTAAGTTTCTCAAACACCCTCTATTCTGCAAGGTGTTCTCATCTCCCCATGTGGATCCAAAAAGTTCCACAAGACTACTCGGACCCGCAATCATTCTCGTAAACCTATTTGAACCCACATTAGGACATTTACTACCTCCACCTCCACAATAAACGTATGTTGGCAATTTCGGCCCTTGAGGAACTTGTTGCTTGAGTTCATTTGGGCCCTCTCGTGTTCCCTAAAGGTTATGCACCCGTATTTAGCCTACGTTGGAACTCGGATCCATGGGTTACCAAGTTAGCTCGGTGAGACAACTCCTTCCACACCGCCATCATTTAACTAAGTCCTTGCCACCCAAAAATTTTAATTTGATAACTCACCAAGATTAATTCAACTCACCTCGGACAAGGCTATCTTGATATTTGATTCTATGTCATCATGTTTTGAATCCACCAAATCAAGATTGGTGAGCATGCTCTCCTTTTACTACACCAATGTTTGATTCCTAGACCACTCGAGTCCTTTGAAAACTCGACTCATCCTCCATTCATTGGATTTTTCTTAGATTTTTCCACCAAATTTTCAAGGTTGGACCAGCCACTAACTCAGGTGAAATTATCTCATTCCTCACATTCTACCTTGAAAAGTTATGTGTCACCTAGCTCACCCCAATTTGCATTAGGATTAATCCACCATGACATGAGCTATAACCAACTCGACCTTACAAAGATACAATATTGGAAAGCTCTATAAAATTCACCCCTTTAATAAGGAATGTGGTCATTATTTAGCTAGCTTGATGAGCTCCTTTCCCAACCCATCCACCATTGTTTAACAAGACCAGCTTGGTGAGCTAGAAACCAAATTGCTAGCTAGCTTACCAAGGTAGCTAGGAGTCTAAGGGTCAATTTAAGACCTTTTTCACATTTCCTCCATTTCTTTTGTAATGTTTTGGATTTCTTAGTTACTAAGGGACCTTGTGAAAGTGTTGGAAGTTCTCTAAGAAAATTATCATATTTTTCCCACTTTTTCCTACAAGTGCGCCCCATTGCTCATTTTTTTGTGTGAATAATTTTTGAGCTTCATGAAAACCTAGAACAGGAAAAAATTTCTCTAATTGCTTCCAACCTTCCTAGAGACCATGATGATGTTCCAAACACACATAAATCTACTTGCATCTCCGCATAGATCCATGGGATCCCATTTTCCCCTTTTCACCTAGGAGCTGAAAATGGACAATAATAATGACATACATCCTACGAATATTTGAGAAATCTTAGAGATGACCCCACCAACGAATTAGTCCAACATTATATCTTTATTGGGTAATATTGGGGAAATTCATATATTTTTCCTTGACTTTACATATGTCATTCATCCTATTAATGGATTGTTATAGAAGTCATGTTGTAAAATATAGACAACTAATTTTCATAAGGCTTTTGAGTCCATAAATAATTTTTTTATGTCACCACCCATGATCATGCCACCCAAAGTTGATCGTCCTCTAATTTTTTATTCTCAAGCCATGGATTTCTTAATAACATGCATGTTGGCATAAGAGGATGATGATGGTCACAAATGATCCATCTATTTCATGAGTTGCACTCTCCTTGATTACAAAACAAGGTATACTCAATTGGAGAAAGAGTTTTTGCCATCATCTTCTTAACTAAGAGGATAAGGCATTGTATTCTTAACCAAGAAACATGGGTAATTGTCAAATCAGAATAGTTGCAGATATTCTTGACTCAAGCAACCTTATCTAAGAAGTTTCATAGCTTTATCATATTGATAGGTGAGTTTTAACTCAATTTCATCAATAAAATTCCATCAAAGGAAAAATAATTGTTGATTAGTTGGTGTATAATCCTATAAACTACAGAGGGCTAGTTGATGTAAATTTCCCTAACAAATGTTATTTCTTCATGGAATAAAAACATCTCATTACTTCATGTTCATATTACACTTATATAGTAAATCACATCTTAGGCCACTTGTACTTTGAAGGATAAATTTCACAACAAATATAGAGGCTACTTATCGTACTCCAAAGTATGAAATCATAGAAATTCTCTATCGCAGATACTTTGATGATATGATGTTAAGATGTTTCATGAAGAAGAAGTATGGAAGATTATCTTTGAATCTCATAGTTGATTCTCTTCTGGCCACTTTTGAGTGAATTCAACCACTCGAAAGATCCACTGAATGGGCTAATTTTTTCCCACAATGGAGTATGATGTTGTTGAATATGTGCACATGTGCCATAAGTGTCAAGAGTTCTCACACTCCATATCTATCCCAAAATTTTCTCTACAACTAATTTTTACACCTTGGCACTTCTCTACTTGGGATTTTTATTTGATAAATAAATTATCTCCCTCGTCTTCAGTGGCAACAACTTTATTATCACAACCACATGGTATTTTAAGAAGTTGGTTGAGGCCATTCATGTAACTATAATACATGGAGATATCATTTCTAAGTTCATTAAAAACCAAATCATTTGTCACTACGGTGTCCTATAGGTCATTATCTCAAATAAGAACACCCCATTATATGACAAAGAGGTGCATGAGTTATGTGGACAATTTAAGATATCTCATCATAGAGCCTCTTTATACTACCTACAAGACAATGGATAAGTTCAACTTACAAATAAGAATTTTAATTCCATCCTCCTTAAGATAGATAAGGAAACTAAGAAATATTGGCACTTAAATTTGTTTCCATCCTTATGAGCTTATATAACCTAAGTGCCAACACCTACGTGGGAAACCTATTTTTCTCTAGTTTTCAGCACCTAATTGGTATTAACACTCAAGGTAAAACTACTGAGTCTTCATGTCTCTCAACAAAGAATTATTGATGAAGATGTTTACCAAGAAGTACTACCTGAAAGATTGGAAAAACTGGATGAGAAATTAATCGGATCCAAATAACATCATCGTGTCTATACTTGATGTGAATGTTTCATCAATACAACATGAAATTATATGAATGATAAATTTAGGTAGGAGACCTTGTGCTAAGACTTTATATAAAAATTGAAAAAAGTTTGATGATGGAAGAAAAATTATACCAAAATGGTTAGGCCCGTACCAAGTAATGGAAGACTATAAGAAAAGTGTGTGTCATCTGTGTATTTTAAAGGGTGAGGATTTTCGTGATTCCATCAACACACTTCATCTTACACCCTTTTACATATATTCATTTGCATCTCCACGTTATATATTATTTCATTCATATCTCCTTGTCATTAACATTATCATCTCATTTAAATTGTAAACTAGAAACTTAATTTTTAAGTAACTTTTAAAGATTTCAAACATTGGAAAATATATCAAATCATATCTCCTCAATACTCACTTCACTTCTTCAAACCACTAAATGAGTCACTTCATTTCTATTCATGAAACAAAATCCTTACAGTGATTCTACAAGTTATTTTATACTTAGTTCTCTTCATGGTTTCTTCCAATTCCGGCGTTTCTTTCCAATGGTTTTCTCTAAAAGCTTCTTGAGGACAAATCTTCCCCTCAAAATATCTCTCTTTAACAAAATCATTTAAATAATTTCACACTGAAATATTTTTTTACTATCTCAATATTCATTGTTGATCCCTCGCATCCTATTGGTTTCTGGGGTTGAGACTTGGGGAAATTTTTTCTTCTTAGAAAGCACAATCCAAAGTCAATTCAAGAAAAAGAAAAAGAAAAATAAGCAATAAACATAAAATACTTTCGTTTACAAATATAAACTAAAATTCTCACCCCTACCAACCTTTGGTGATGAGCCCATGCTTCTTATTGGTAGCATGATATTGGGAAAGGATGGAAGTTCGCTTACTCACTTATAGTTTATTCTTGGTGATGATCCCATGCTTTTTACTTGTAGTATGGGTAAAGACATATGGGGTTGTAATAATAAATAACAAGTAAAAAAAAAATATAAAAATAGAAGGTTCTTATAAAATTCCCCATGATAATGAATTACATGTGTATGGTAAGACAAAAATTATTCCTCAAAACACATTTTATCAAAAATAGCCCATCCATAAATCTAAGTCTAGACAAACTTGTAAGCGAGAATTCATTTCGAATTAGGTAGTTTATAATTGTTAGGGTTGAGTTACTAATTTCTAATTGGGTATATGTTAAATTCTTATTTCTTGATCATCATTCACATTCACATTCTTAAATTAACATAACTCACGTCCTTCTTGACTCTTGGTGATGAGCCCTTACATGTCACTAGTTGTATGGAGTTAATAATTGTGTGAGTTCATTTTTTCATCGTACCACATTCAACACATTTTTCCAATGAAAAATATTACTTGTGAAACAAAGAATTCATGTTACAATTCATTTTCATATGCATAATAATACAAATTATTTTTTTACCACATTTCATCATCATTGGCACACACATTCTAAAACATAAAAATATCATAAATTCCAAACCATCTAAGAGTACACAGATGAGATAAACCATAATACATTAAAATCTTACAAGGAATTCCAAACCAAAAATATGTTCATGTTTATATATATAATATCATGTTTCTTCGTATAATTCCATCACACTATAGAGTAAATGTGGTAAAAAATTCTCAATCATGAGCCAAAAATACAAAAAAACTAGATATATGTGTCAAAAAAATTCTCAAAGAAATAAAGGCTCTATGACTATCCCATCCTCCCGGATCCTGTGAAGGGGCATGATGAGGGCTCCTACTTTGCGCAACACTTATGATGCAAAAGGCTTAGTACAACATGAGAGAATCTATGTGTAGATCTATGTGAATGTATGTGAGACTTTTAAGGTGAGTGAACATTAGTGGTAACTCCGTTACACGAGCTTTCTTTCCGCCACCTCTCTCTGTCCTTATGAATGGAAATATTTGTTCTCAATCAATTTAACTACTTTGTAGCATGCTAGAATGGAATAAACACGTAAGTGTGTCAAATAGCTAGTGTTGGATGTCCAGAGTGGGAAATTAGTTCCTCCCAAGTCTTCCCTATAGAGATCGCATTAATGTCTAAGTTCGCATGAAAAATAAAGTGTCATTATCCATCCACACTAGCTGTAAAATGCAAATAAATAATGGTGAGTTAGAAATTTTTATAAACAAAAAGAAATTAGAGTAGCTTACTAACATCTAGTATAAGAAGTGAATATAGGGAAACAAGTGTTTCACTCACTCAAATCTCCAGGAATCCAATTTAGATCAACCATTGGTGCAGGTGTGGGGGATTTAGTACATGTTCCTCGTCCAACTATAACCTCCTCCTCACATTGGATATGCATAGATGCCTCCTCTATAGACATGGTATCATCTATATGAACTGTCTCTACTTCCTCATCTCGCATCGATCTAGCAATGACCGAGGCCTCTCCAAAGGCCTACCACTCGAGTATGTCCCCTCCCTTGTGTCTTAACCTATCTCAGCCTCCTCCTCCTCCTCACTCTATGCAAGGCCTATACTAATTTGTAGTATCTATCATGGTCTAACTGCTGTCTCAAAAATTGGAACATGTGCATTCCATGTTCTACCAATAGGGACCCCAACTGTAACAAATTTCCACAGTAGCTTGTCATTCTGGGAAGATCTCAACACTTGTGTACCTTTGTAGAATGTAGGAACAGATGTAAGAGCATTAGAATAATGATGCTTGAACTGTTGAGGTACTTAGAGTACTTGTTGAGTCTCCATTCTGCTACTACTCTAGTAAAATAACT
The DNA here is from genome assembly GCA_018340775.1 of Taxus wallichiana var. yunnanensis. Classification (NCBI taxonomy): domain Eukaryota; kingdom Viridiplantae; phylum Streptophyta; class Pinopsida; order Cupressales; family Taxaceae; genus Taxus; species Taxus wallichiana. The sequence goes on from CM031242.1 coordinate 248,006,291, forward strand.
CAATTGGCATGGTGCGGGAAGTCAATGTAGTCACTTCTTCACACCATAGACCTCTCATATATTAATGCTTATTTCAATAAATCTTGACTTATTCTAGTCTAAATAGCTAAAAAAATAAAGCCGATCACGGAATCAAATATTACTATTTTTTTATTCTAAAATGTTAAATATTAGAATTATCTACACTCCAAAATCGCACATATTGGATTCCAAAATCGCACATATTGGATTCCAATATTGCATATATTGGAATAAAAATCACACATATTCGAATTTTATATATTCCAAAATCACATATACTTGGATTCTAAAAATCCAAATATTAGAATCTGATATTGATACGTAAAAAAATAAATAGAACATGTCTCTCTTCTATACGGGCTAGTGATTTCTAGGATATAACTTTTCCTTTGTAATAATGTTCTTATCAGTTTGAAAATTTAGTTAATATTAAACTATGTAATTGGAAATTTCATTTAATGACTTCAGAGTAATCAAAAATTGATCTACAAAACCATAAATATAACATGTTTTTGTTTTATACGGGCTAGCATCTGCTAGGATTTAATTTTTCTTTGGAATAAGGTTCTTATCAGTTTTAAAATTTCATTAACATTAAACTATGTAGATCTTGGGAAAATATTTTAATGATTTCATGGAAGTTGACAATCGATCTGCAAATAAATTAACTAGTCATGTTTCCTTTTTATACCCATAGTAGTCATTATACTCTTAATTTTTGTTTGGGAATAAGTTTCTTATCAATTTTAAAATTTCCTTAAGATTAAACTATGTAGATCTTGGGAAGATATTTTAATGATTTCAGGGAATCCAACATTGATCTGCAAAACAATAAACATTTCTTTATGTCAAAAACGTAGCACCCTAGGATTTTCACTTTACAAAACCCTACTTTTGACTAACATGGTATTGTATCAAGGTGTGGGACCCTTGAAATTTGAGAAAAACCTACAAAGAAGGCTAATTCCTCTACCTATTCTAATGCTAACACTACTCCTAGAAGGGAAATGAAGCTATTCTAACACAAACATATAATTTCAAAGGGACCAGGGAAGAGAGAGATGCATAAAATAAAAATCCTAAACTAAGGGAGGTGATAACACCAAGAATAGGGGTGGAGAGATAATAATTGAGTGAAAATGGGGTGAAAAATAAGTGGGAGATGACAGATAAAAGTACCACGATCTGGAATAACATTCACATCTCCATCCTTGTGGAGCACAATGAATTTTGATCCTGCAAAAAAAACACAATATGCAAAATATAGACGTAAATGTAATAAAAGGAAAAGAAGAAAATAAAACTCAAGATATGGAGAGAAAATTCACAAAACATCAATTTTATTGCTTAAAATGATGGAAAATCCATTATAATATAGGCACAAGGAAATAATCCTTTACATAAAAGCATAAATTTGAGGCCTGTGGCTCACAAAATGGCATGGAACAAATTTGATAGATTTCCTTTACATTACAAAATGTCTCCCCTCAAAATGAGGAAAAATTTACAATATATAGAAAGAAGAACCTCAAAATTTCCTCACTAACCGATAGGTTTCATTTAAGAGGTATGGGACACCATACAATTTTGTACTTTTCTTTAGTGGGTAGTCATGGGAACCATACCTCATTAAACTGGTAGTTGAAAAAATTTGTACTGCTTCCATTAATGCCAAGTTTATCCCTCACTTAGCTGGTTGCATGAAATTTCACTCGTGGATGGTATAATTTTCCTCCTCTAAGACCATTTGCATAATCCTTACTCATTTCATCTAGTTACATAAATAAAACTGACCAGTAAGATGATTTACCTACTACTGACATCTTGTTTTATCATGGTACGAATGCTTTTTTTTTTATCGACGGTATCTTAAAATATGTTATCAATGATAACATTTGAAACTATTACTGGAACCACAAATGTCCTACTACGGGATCCCCACTTTGCTACTAGATGGTAGCATCCATACATTCTACTTGACCGATATCATTGTTTGTGCCACCGAGTTCCTATGTTGTTTACCTGTCTACGACCTATTGATCTTACTACTGCAGTCGGTAGCATATAAAATGCTACCAATAGGTAGCATCTATACTTCACATCTCTTGGTGTAGTATATAAATTACTACTAGTCGGTAGCATCATATAAAATGCTACTTGACAAATTTTTATTTGTCACATTTTCTTCTTCCAATCATCCCATATCTTCACCGCAGTGAGCTAGCTTGCTACAAAAGGATAAAAATCATGATATACCCTATCAAATTTAAAAGTGTTATTGTTGTTGCAAATCAGCAACACCACCGGATGTTGGTCGATTTCTAGTTGAACAGTTTGGACATCCAAAGTGTGATTGCACAACATTGAATCTTTCCCCAAGTGTGGGACTTGTAAAAATGGGAAAAGAATCTCCAGGTTAGAGGCTAGTTCCTCAACTCCTCTGATTAGGTATATTACTTGCAAGTTGCAGAGGGTTTGAATTCAAAATCCTACTCTAAATTCCAAAGAGGGCAGAGATAGAGAATGTAAAATTGAAACTAATGCTAATAAGGTGATGCACCAAAGGAGTGGTGAGCATTTTTACTTCTGCAGATTGACACAGATCATAGAAATGCAACAAAACTTCATGCAAAAACTAATAAACCAGTAATGGAAGGTCAGAAATGAATCAAACAACACAAACAGAGGATTAAAACTCATTCACAGAGCCTGCATTGTCATTTTTAACATCAAAAACACTTGCATTACAACATCTGAGAGGAAAAATAGGTTGCATAGTCTTGGAAAAGGTCTAATTTTTCCACAAAATCACTTTTTTGGTGAAAGAGGGAGCCTGCCATACATGAAAAATGTTCAACCCTCTAAAAATGAGCCAAATCTGGCTTTTACAATGCAAGAAGCGACCCCAGGAGAGAGAAACACGGGAAAACATGGGAGAGCTTCAACCACCAACCAAAAATGCAATAAAATAGCATGGGCATCCTTACAGGTCCATCTCCTAACATTTTCCACCATCTTTGGGAGAAATGCGAGCCATTCTTCATTAAAAATGGTGGTTGAAATGTCATTTCTGTCCATGACCATGTGCCAGAGGTGTTTTTCAATTTTATCTCTCCAAACTCCATCAAAATACAAAAATGACCCCAAAATATTGTAGAGAATTTCACCATCTTTCCATTGATATAAAGAACGTGAAAAACCAAGCTCTGGATAGAAAGATATGGCCATTTGAAAGTTTAGGGAAAAACATGGCCAAAACGGATTGGCGGGTGAAAATTTTGAAATTTTCCATCTTTTTACATTTGGGAAAATTTCCCAAAAAATCCACACGCTCCACCATTCTCGGGTGCCATGTGGCATGTTCTGATTGGGTGCGGGCATCTCCTTTTAAATTTTCCATCATTTTTTGACTATTTTTTTGACTCGTACACATGGCAGAACCCCATTGGTTGCGGGCTTTTCCTTTTACTTTTTTCTGCTGGCCTTTCCTGTATTTTTTTCCGCCACCGGACACGTGATGAGATTCCATTGGGTTGCGTTTGGGGGTGTTTTCTCCTTTTGAAATTTCCTTCATTTTTCCTTTGGGAAAATTTCCTAAATTTTCCCCGCCTTCCACCGGTCCGAGACACGTGTCAGCATCTCATTCGATGTGGGCCCTGGGAAAACATTTTTCCTTTTCATTTAACCTTTGGGAAAAAAGCACAATCTCCCCTACGCTCAAACTTGACCCCTGGGGACACGTGGCATAACATGATTGGTTGGCGGGGGCAACGGGCCAAAAAATTCTCCATTCCCTTTTACCAAAACACTTCGCCAAAATTCCAATCTTTCCTCTGCCCTCCGAAGGTCCAATGCTATAGTACACATGGCATAACATGATTGGGTGTGGGCCTTCCTTTAAAAATTTTCCATGGTGCTAACACTTAGTTGATTTTTCAATTTTTTCCCTTGGACACGTGGCATAATCTGATTCACGGTGAGTCTGTGGGGCAAAATATTCCTTTTGAAAACTTTGCCAAACACTTGGTAAAAATCCAAGTCTACCTCCAACCCCGCCACTTCCTTGGACACGTGGCGCCATTTCATTGGCTACGGGCCTTTCAGGGGAAAATTTCCCACAAAAACTCTGTCGGGCCATAACTTCAAAAATACATGGAGTTAGGAGGAAAACTTTACCTTTCTGGAAAGCTGAGAAAGAGCTCTATCCAATGGTGCCATTTCCAGAGGGTTTTGAGTGCCTGAAAAGAAAAAAATTATGACTGAGGCACAACAGAGGGAAGAATGAAAGGAGTTAGCCACAAAATGAGCAAGGGGTACATTTTGGATAACAATTTTGGTGACTCAGAGGGGTCATCTACCTATAGGATGAAGTTACCAGTTGCCTGAAGTAATCCATTGGGCATGGAGTCATTAAATTCTCTGCTTGGTACCTCAACTGACTAGAGCACTACAAGGAGGAATATGGAGGATGGAACACCATCTGATTAGGGAAAGGCTTGCAAAACATATTTCCAGGAACAACAAGCTTGTGTCAGAGCACTTAGGAAAAGCAAAACTAATCTACAACAAAACAATGTGCACAAGCACTTGGAGGAATGAAAACCTAAGATAATATGTACAAGGTGGAGAATTACCTTCAGTAGCAATGCTTTAGATGGATTCCATTGATTGGAATCTGTAGTTCTTCGCCATCTAATGAAGACAATTGGAAAGCATTGTTGTCATTGCACTTTGTGACCATGTATGGGCCACTCCAGATGGCATCAAATTTTGAATGCCTTCCTAGTTTTTCTCTGTCTGCATCCCATTTTAACACTAGATCTCCAACTTGGAAAGATCTATTCTTGGAATTTCTATCAAAGGTCTTCTTTATCAAAGCTTGATCCTTCTCCATTGCTTGGGATGCCTAATTTCTGATTTCTTAGAGCTCCATCAATTCTGCATATCTAACCTCCATGGGCTCAAACTCTAACAACTCCAACTGTTTCATGAGTTCCAATGTTGGCAACTCAAGTGACATGGGAAAAATTACCTCTCTTCCATAAACAAGCTTGAATGGGGAGTTACCTGTAGATATTTTAGGAGTTATCCTATCAGCCCATAAGGTTGATTTCAACTTAGTATGCCAAGATCTCTGATTTTCATTAAGAATTCTCCTAATGATCCTTAACAAGTTCTTGTTTGTAGATTCAACCTGGCCATTACCCTGAGGGTAATAGTTTGGTGAAGTGCTTAGGTAGATCCCATTCTTGATATCCCATTCAGTTACCTTGGACCCAATGAATGCCAATGCATTATATGATATTATTGTAGCAGAAATGCTAAATCTAGTTGTTATTCTCTCATAGAAGTCTAGGATGCTAGATTCATTTGCTTCCTTGAGTGCCACTGTTTCAGTCCACTTGGTGAAGTAATATGTTGCTGTTAAAATCCATTTATGCCCTTGGCTTGAATTGGGATTAATGACTCCAATGAAGTCCAAACCCCATTGCATGAATGGCTGGTCAACTGAAATTGGATGCAATGGAAGGGCAGCTAGCCTCTCTTTACTTGTGAAGAAGGCACAATTCTTGCACCTCTTGAACCATGCATAACAGTCATTAAAAATTTTGGGCCAATAATAGCCATCCCTCATGATCTTTAGAGCTATCACTCTTGGTGCAAAATTACCACCAGCCAATCCACCATGGAACTCTTCCAACACCCTATGAATCTGATTTGTACTAATGCATCTTAGCAGCACTCCATTCACATCCTTTTTGAACAAAACACCATCAACAAGGGCGTATGGGATAGCCTGCAATCTGAAGTGTCTTCTTTTGGTTTTGTTCATCTCTAGAAGGCATAGAACTGTGCTTAGGAAGTGCATTATGTCTTGGGTCCAGCAAGGAGTGAGGACACCATCATTTTCCTTTTGATTTCTTCCTTGCTCATGGTTGTCTTGCAACGCCAAAATAGCTTCCTTCTCATTGCATGCTTCCTTGTGTTCTTTCAAGACCATCTACTCACACAATCCTTTTCCTTTGACCAACTTGGTGACTTTGATCTCTATGTCATACTCCATGACACGAGTAACCCAACCTGCTCTCTTTTCATTCAAATCTTTGTTGAGGAGGAAGTCCTTAACTCCCACATGAGAAACTAGTAATTGAACCTTGTTATTTGAAACTAGATTCTTGAATTTCTTCAAGCTCCCGATTCTGCAAGAACATGCTTCTTAATGAAAGAATATCTCACCTCATAGTCCTCCAGGATTTGGCTAAAGAAAGAAATTGGCTGCTCATCATTGTTTTTGTTATGTTGTACCAAAATTACAGAAATAGTATCATCACCCCCAAATGCGTAGAGGATGAAATCCTTGGAGAAATCTAGGTTAATGAGAGTTAGGGCTTGAGAGATGGCTTTTTGATTGCTTGAAAACTTTCTATGCCTTCTATTATCCATTTGAAAGCTATTCTTTTCTTCAACATCTAAGTGATAGGCTTGACTAGGGCAGTAAAATTTGGGACAAACCTCTCAACAAAATTTATTCTCCCGAAGAAACTTTGAAGGGCCTTCTTGTGGCTTGGCAATGGTATTGCTTTTATGACTTCAAATCTTTCTGGATCAATTGTTAATCCTACTTTGGAAACAATGTGGCCAAGGAGATTTCCTTCATGGGCTAGAAAAACACACTTTTAGGATTCAAGGATACCCCAAATCTTCTCGCACCTTTGGAACACTTGCCTCAAATGAAAGAGGTGGTCTACTACATTTTTTGAAAAAACATTGATATCATCAAGATATATCAGCACCATGTTGTTAATCAAATCCTTGAATACCATGTCCATTGCCCTTTGGAAAGTAGCTCCAGTGTTGGACAACCCAAATAGCCTTTTCCTGTATGCATAAGTTCTCCATTTGGTTGTAAAGGTTGACTTGAACTAATATTCTTCTTTCACCATAATCTGATCGTACTCCAAATAGCCATCAAGTAGTGAAAACCTCTGAGCCAACAACAACTTGTAAAATCTGCTCCATAAAAGGAAGTGGATAATGATCCTTGAGAGATGCTCTATTCAAATCTCTGAAGTCAACACACAATTTGATTTCCCCACTCTTCTTTCTAACAAGAACCAAGTTGGCCACCCAACTAGAATGCTTGATAGGGAATATGATTCTTGACTCTATCAACTTATTGAATTCTTTTCTCATGAGAGGATCCATGTGTGGATTGACTGGTCTTTGTTTTTGCCTGATGGCTTTAGTACTTGGATCCAATTCAATTGTGTGTTGAGCTAGCTCGGGGTTAAAACCTTTCAAATCTTCATAGCTCCAAGAAAACACATCAGGGAATTCTTGACAAAGTTTTATGAACTCATACCTTTCTTGTTCAGTTGTCATCTTACCAATTTGGAGTGATTTTCCTTCTTCCACCGAGATGGACACTGAATCTTCTCCCTTGACTTGGATGTTTGCTTTCTCCTTCCTAAACTGATCATTAGGATTGAAAATGGACTCCAAAGTAATGAGTACCTTTGGTAGTTTGTTGGTTCTCAATTTGTACCACTTGGTCACCATATTGTTGCCCCAAATTTTCTGATTTTTGGTGAGAACTCAGCCTCTTCTTCAAGAAATGGATGATTTGCTAGCCATTTTCAAACACTTGCCAACTTACATCATTGTCACATTTGAAGGCCTTACAATCACATGGATGTTTGGTTGTACCTTGTCTTTTTGAATGCTTTCAACAACGTCAAAGGATGCCCCAACTGCTACAAGCCTGTCAGCATCTTGGTTCTCCTTTCTAGGAATGGATTTTATGCCAAAGCCCTCAAAATATTCAATGAGGTCCCACACCCTATTTTTGTAGCACTTGAGTAGATCATTCTTGGCAGCGTGCTGCCCCTTAACTTGGTTGACAATCAACTCACTGTCGCCAAAGACTTGCAAGTTATTTATTCCTCTCTTGATTGACCAATGCAATCCTTGTATCAAAGCTCATATTTAGCAAAGAGTTATTATAGCATGAAAAATGGAATCTAAAAGCTAAATAATACTTAAATCCTTGAGGTGAAACAAGCATAGCTCCCCCTCCTGCACCTTGTCTACTCCTTGATCCATCAAAAACAACTACCATACCTCATTGTCATCCTTGTGGTTTGGCTTGGTGATGCTAGGAATAGGCTGATTTTCTTCATGCATGCAATAGACTCCTAGCTCAGATTCTTCTATTTCTTGATAAGGATCAAAAGCATGCACCTTGTTTTCCCATTCATCAAGAGTTAGATCTGGGATACTTCCAACCTTGGTGTCAGCTTCATCAGTGCTTGGATAATCCTCTTGATCAAATGTTGAACAATTGGTATTGATTTGGCTTGGAGTGTAAGGCTCAATGTGAAAGTTTGCAATAGGCTCAAATCTGATTGTGGCTTTAGTTCCATATCTTGTCCTGAAAAACATGTGTGACCAATCAGCAGATAAGTAACCTCCAATCTTGGCTATGAAATCCCTTGACAAACATAGGGCAAAGAGTGGTGGAAGATCTATTACTGAGACATCTTGTAAAACAACAACATTGAGGCATGCATGTAAAGTAAGACTCAAGTTTTTATCACTCCAACTATCGTTACTCTACTCGTCCCATCCAATTGCACTACCCCTTTGGATATGACTTCATACTGAATTCCCAATTGATCAGCTATTTGCTTAGGCATTACTGAACTACTTTCCCTGGAATCTATCATGCGATTGTGTACTAATTGGTTTCTAATGATCAATGAAACATAGAATGGAGGGGGTTTCAACATTTTACCTTGCTGTCCTCCATGATTCCCTTCAGGATGGGTAGCATTTGTGAGCACCTTCTCTTGCATTTGGACTTGCTGATTTGAAGTTGACCAGTCCTTCATGGCAGCTTGTAACAAATACATTTGGCCTGGGATAGATAGTGATTCCCACATTGATATGTTTACATTTGTCTTCTTCATCTGATCAATGATGTTGAATGGAGATGAAGCATCTCTTTGTTGTCCCTTGGCCTGCACATTCATCCCTTGCATATGGGCAGCAACAACTGGTGTTTGAGTTGGCCTAGGAGCTGTTTTATGCAGCCCTTGTGTGTTTGGAACTGAATTTTGTTTTCCAATAATTTGTGGAGTGATAGAAGGTTGTGGATTGCTTGGAGCTAATGGCTGTTCTTCACCCAAATTTATCCTTTTTGACCTTGTGTTGGCTGCAACACTTTGGGAACTGTTTGATTCATGCCACAAAAATCTTCTGCCTGCCAGTTTACAAGTGTAGTATCGTTTGGAGCTGATTACTGTTGGAATGTGCCTTGTTGTTGGTTATTTCCTTGACTACTTTCACCCTCCACACCAGTTGTAGTCACCATTAATGATTTATTTAAGGCACTATTGAAACACATAGACTGGTTGTGAGGTTCATTGCATGGGAAACACCAATCATACTCTTGAGCTATGTTGTTTTGCACTAGCACTAATGCCTTAAAGGTAGATGTAACGTTGGGATTATAGGGCTGAAATGGTCTGTTGGCAGGAGGTCTTACTTGGTTTAAATTTGCAACTAGATTGGGTGGTCTTTAAGGCTGGTATGGCTGCTGTTAGGGTTTGAAAGCTTGAGGCTTGGAAAGGAGGTCTAAAACCTTGGGCTTGTTTCCTCTTGAGTGTAACCAGCTCATTACCTAGATTTTACAATTGCTTCATGACTTCTTGAAGATCATTTGAGGCACTGGAAGATGAAGTAGAAGATTCACTTGAATTCTAATTCCTAGGAGTGGGAATAGGAGTTAAAATAGGCATTTTATTTGTACTTAGGCTCTCTAAACTAGGAAACAATGGAATTGGAGCCCTAGGAGCTAGCTTGTCGGCTTGAATCAAACAATTTTTAGCTCTAATGGAAATTCTATAAGCAACAGGGATAGTTGTACCTCCCACGGATTGAATCAACATAGAAATATCAGAATTTAAAGCTTTAAGGTAATATAGAAAAGCACCTTCTGCTGCTGGCCTTACTACCACTGGAATTCTCTCCCAAGTCATTTGAAACCTGAAGTTGAAGTCGGTCAGCTGCTCATTGGGAGCTCTCTTGATGGTTGTCAGTTGTTCCAAAAGGGACAAGTTGTCCCCTTTTTCTCCAAACTGCTCATGGAGGGCTATACATAGCTAGTTCCAATTTTGGATAGAACCTGAGGCAAGACTCCTGAACCATTGCAAATATTTCCCTTTAAATGAAGATGCCAGTAGTTTGACAACAACTTGCATCTCATTGATCTCATGGATTGCACAAATATTAGCAATATCCTTAACATGATCACCAGGAGTGGTTTAATTTTCTCCAGTAAAGTATGGGATGTTCTTCAATGCTGCAATTGGGATTGGATTCTGTGCATTGAGAGCAAGTGGGCTGCTGCCAATGAAATTGACATAGGGGTTGTGTTGTGCCATTCTGATTGGCCTTAGAACCCTTGTTGATTGAATGAAATGCCTACTAGGTGGAGGAGTTGATAGAGTTATGTTTGGTGGAGATGGAGACCTTTGAATTCTCCTCCCTCTTTACCTTCTTCTTGGAGATAACTGCAGATACTCAAACAACACCTCTTCTTCTCCAACTCTTGACCTTGTGGTGATTCTTCTAATGAGTATTCAGTGCCCCGCTTTGCTAAAACCAGATGATTCTTCTTCCTTGGAGTCGTCAGATGTGTAATTTAGGGCTCTTTTAATCAAGAAACTTGCAACAAATGCACATCAATTTTGTTTTAATGAATATGTATACCTCTAAGGTCCCACCGATCATGCCAAAACTGTTGTTGCAAATCAGCAAAGACCCCACTAGATGTTGGTCAAATTTCTAGTTTGATAGTTTGGAATCCAATGTTATTGCAAAACATTGAATCTTTCCCCAAGTGTGGGACTTGTAAAAATGGGAAAAGAATCTCCCGGGTTAGAGGCTAGTTCCTCAACTCCTCTCGATTAGGTATATTACCCGTGTAAGTTGCGAGAGGGTTTGAATTCAAAATCTTACTCTAAATTCAAAGAGGGCAGAGATAGAGAATGTAAAATTGAAACTAATGCTAATAAGGTGATGCACCAAATGAGTGGTGAGCATTTTTACTTCTCTGATTGACACGAGATCATAGAAATGTAAAAAAATTCATGCACAAACTGATAAATTGTAATGGAAGGTCAAAAATGAATCCAAAAACACAAACAAAGGATTGAAACTCATTCACGAGAGCTGCATTGTCATTTTTAACATCAAAACACTTACATTACAAAATCTCGAGAGGCACAATAGGTTGCGTCTTGGAAGAGGTCTGATTTTTCCACAAAATCACTTTTTGGTGAAAGAGGGAGCCTGCCATACATGAAAAATGTTCAACCCTCTAAAAATGAGCCAAATCTAGCTTTTACAAAGCAAAGTGCCCCGGGAGAGAAAACATGGGAAAACATGGGAGAGCTTCAACCACCAACCAAAAATGCAATAAAACAGCATGGTCATCCTTACAGTCCATCTCCTGACAATTTCCACCATCTGGGAGAGAATGCGAGCCATTCTTCATTAAAAATGGTGGTTGAAACATCATTTCTGTCCATGACCACGTGCCAGAGGTGTTTTTCAATTTTCTCTCTCCAAACTCCATAAAAATACAAAAATACCCTAGAATCTTGTAGATAATTTCACCAGCTTTCCATTGATATAAAGAACTTGAAAAACCAAGCTCTGGATCGAAAGATATGGCCATTTGAAATTTTAGGGAAAAACAGGGCCAAAACAGATTGGCGGCTGAAAAATTTGAAATTTTCCACCTTTTTTGCATTTGGGAAAATTTCCCAAAAATCCCCATGCTCCACCATTCTGGGTGCCATGTGGCATGTTCCGATTGGGTGCGGGCATCTTCTTTTAAATTTTCCATCACTTTTTGACTATTTTTCTTACTCGGACACGTGGTGGAACCCCATTGGTTGTGGGCTTTTCCTTTTCCTTTTTTCTGTGGGCCTTTCTTGCATTTTTTGCTGCCACCAGACACGTGGTGAGATTCCATTAGCTCGCATTTTGGGGGGTGTCTTTTCCTTTTGAAATTTCCTTTGTTTTTCCTTTGGGAAAATTTCCTAAATTTTCCCCGCCTTCCGCGATCTCGAGACACGTGTCAAGATCTCATTCAATGCGAGGCCCTAGGCAAACATTTTTCCTTTTCATTTAACCTTTGGAAAAAAAATCACAATCTCCCCCTGCACTTCGAAACTCCGACCCCCCGGTGACATGTGGCATAACATGATTGGTCGGCGGGGGTAGCGGGCCAAAAACTTCTCCATTATCTTTTACCAAAACAGTTCGCCAAAATTCCAATCTTTCCTCCGCCCTCCGAAGGTCTGATGCCATAGGACATGTGGCATAACATGATTGGGCATGGGCCTTCCTTTTGAAATTTTCCATGGTGCTAACACTTAGTCAATTTTTCAATTTTTTTCCCCTTGGACACGTGGCATAATCTAATTCGCCAGCGGGCCTGCGGGGAAAAATATTCCTTTTGAAAACTTTGCCAAACACTTGGTAAAAAATCCAAGTCTACCTCCGACCCCTACCACTTCCTTGGACATGTGGCTCCATTCCATTGGCTGTAAGTCTTTCAGGGAAAATTTCCCACAAAAACTCCATCGGGCCATAACTTCAAAAATACATGGAGTTAGGAGGAAAACTTTACCTTTCTGGAAAGCTGAGAAAGATCTCTACCCAATGGTGTCATTTCCAGAGGATTTTGAGTGCTTGAAAAGAAAAATTTTATGACTGAGGCACAAGATAGGGAATAATGAAAGGAGTTAGCCACAAAATGAGCAAGGGGCACATTTTGGATAACAGATTACACTCATCAACCACCGGTGTTCGGACCGATTAAGCATCCATTTTTAGGGGTTAAAAATTTGATAACAATTCATGATTTGAAGGGTGATCAGCTTGGTAAATCTAAAAGACTAGTGACCTCAGAGGATTCATTGTACATGTGAGTCTTTCTAATTGTTGAAACTGATCTAAAACTTTTGAATTCATCTGTTAAAACCTCTGAAACATTTTTAGGGCCTATTATTTTTAAAACATTGGGTTGGATACTAGATGTTCCATCATAAGACCCTTCTTAGAACTATAAAGTACAAAAACAACAAAGGTACAACTATATACAATAACAAAGATCATACACATCCAAAATGGAACATGCAGAGAGTGCACAAGAACTTATTACAAAGGAAACCCTATACTACAACAAAGAAATGTGCTACAAAGACTTTGAGGAAATGAATTAATGTAATATTTACAAGGAAGATACTTCACTTTAGTAACAATTCTTGAGATAGATCCAATTGAATGGAATTTGTAATTATTATCCATCCATCTTAGATAAATGGAAAGTATTGTTAGTCTTATAGCACGAAATCTAGCAAGGGCCACTCTATCTTTGCATCAAACTTAGAGTGTATTCCTTATTTAGATTTATCTACATCCCATTTCAGGACTAATTCTCCTTATTGGAAGGTTATGGCCTTTTCCTTCTTGTCAAATATCCTCTTGATTTTGGCTTGGTCCTTCTCTATTTCTTCCATGGCCTAATTTCTAAGCTATATGATCTCTACATACCTAACTTCCATGGTTGTAAACTCAAACAATTCCAGCTGCTAGATAAGCTCCAAAATGGGTAGCTTAAGGGATATCGGCAACCCGATTCCCTTTCATAAACCAAATTGAAAGGATAATAGCCAATTGACTTCTTCGGAGTGATTCTATCATCCCACAATGCTGATTTCAATTTAGTGTGCCATGTTCTTTGGTTCTCATATAGACTTCTCCTTATAATCCTTAGCAAGTTCTTGTTGGTGGACTCAGCTTGGCCATTACTTTGAGGTAAATAATTAGAAGATGTGCTCAAATATATGTTATTCCTAAGAGCCTACTCAGATATTTTTTCCCAAGAAATTCCAAATCTTTATTTGATATTATAGTGGAAGGGACACCAAACCTTGTTACAATGCCTTCATAGAAATCTAGAATGTTGTCTTCATTTACTTATTTGAGTTAAACTACTTATGTCCAAGTAATGAATTCGTTTTTGGCTATAAGGATCCATTTGTGACCTAGGCTGGAATTTGGGTTGATCACCTAATAAATTCTAAACCCCACTACATGAATGGTTCACTTACAAAGAGGGGTTGTAATAGTAGGGATGCTGGTTTCTCTTACCTGTGAAGAAGGCACACTTCTTACATTTTCTAATCCATGCATAACAATCATTAAAGAGGTTAGGCCAATAATAACCAGCTTTCATGATTCTAAGAGTTGTTTATTTTGAGGAAAAATGACCACCTATTTCTCCATCATGAAACTCAAGTAATACCCTCTCGATCTTATTAGTTTTAATGCATCTTAGGAGAACACCGATCACATCCCTTTTGAACAAAAAATTATCTATAAGAACATATGGTATAGTTTGTAGCTTGAAATACATCCTCTTGGCCTACCTTAACCCTTAAGGGAATTGACCTATTTGGAGGAAGTGTACTATATCCTAAGTCTAACAAGGATTGGACAAGACATTGGCCAATTTCTCTTGATCATATTGAACTACAAGGGTGGCCTTTTCATGTGTATGTTGACTTGAAACTAGTTGTTCACATAATCCTTTGCCTCTAACCAATTTGGTCACATTGATATCAATTTCATACTCCATGACCTTGGTTATCCAACCAACCCTTTTCTCATTAAGGTCCTTGCTCAAAAGAAAATCTTTCACACCCGCATGTGAAACTAGTAAATGAATTCTATTATTTGACACTAGATTCCTAAATTTATTTAAAATTCTTATCAAAACAAGGACATGTTTTTCAATAAATGAATACATCACCTCATAGTCTTGAAGGATCTGGCTAAAAACAATGTAATAGGTTTCTCTAGTCCTTCTTGATTCACTGTACTAGAAATGCAGATATTGCCTCCGAGAAACCAAAAGCATGGAGAGTGAAGTCCTTTTAAAAGTATGGATTTATGAGGTTTGGAGCTTGTACAATGGCCTTCTTTATAGCTTCAAAGATTTGTTTTCCTTCATCAACATACTTAAAATCCATGTTATTATTCAACATTCAACATCAATGTTAGTGACTTGACAAGATTAGGAAATTTAGGAACAAACCTCCTAATAAAATTGATTTTCTCAAGAAAATTTGGAGAACCTTCTTGTTACTTAGTAGTGGAAATTCTTGAATAGCTTCTACCCTCTCTAGATCAATCCCCAACCCCTATTTATACACAATGTGGCCTAATATCTTGCCTTCATGAGATAATAAAATACACTTCTTTGTATTTAAAGACACTCCAAATCTCTTGCATCTTTGGAACACTTTTCTAAGGTGAAAGAGGTGACTTGTTGAATTTTTGGAAAACACCATGATATCATCAAGGTAGATAAACATTGTCTTGTTTATCAGCCCCTTGAACACCATGTCCATAGCCCTATGAAATTTATTTTCAATGTTTGATAACCCAAATGGAATTTTCCAATAAGTGTAAGTACCTCATTTTGTTGTGAAGAATGTTTTGAATTGGTATTCCTCTTTCATTGTGATTTTATTATAGCCTAAATAACCATATAGAACTGAAAAAATATCTGAACTAGCTACTACTTGTAAGATGTGCTCCATAGAAGGCAACAAATAGTGGTCCTTTATAGATTCCCTATTCACGTCTGAGAGTCAACACACAATCTGATTTCCACATTTCTTTTCCTAACTAGCACCAGATTTTCTACCCATGAAGAGTGTTTGATTGGAAAAATTATGCTTTCCTCAATGAGCTTGTTCATTTCCTTCTTCATTAGAGGCTCAATATCATGGTTCACCATCCTTTTATTTTTCTGATGGGTTTATCTTCTAGATTTAGCTCAATGGTGTGTTGTAATAACTTCAAATTAAATCCCCTAAAATCATCATATCTCAAAGAAAAGACATCTTGGAATTCTTGGAAAATCTATATAAAATAATATTTTTCCTAATGAGTACTTACTCTGCCAATTTGGAGCAATTTTCCCTCTCTGACTGAGATGGGCTCTGAATATTCCCCCTTGACCTGAATATTTTCTTTATCTTTTTGGAATTGATCATTCGGATTGCATATTGACTCAATAGTCACCAAGAATTTAGAAAATTTGTTTGTCTTCCTCTACACTACTTGATCCCCATACTTTTGCTCTAATTTATCCTAATTTTTGGCGAGAGAATTCATCTTCTTCTCAAAGAAATTTGACAATATATTGGTCATTCTCAAACACTTGTGAGCTAGTGTTGTTGTCTAAAACAGATGGTATTACCACTACTTTGATATGATGTTTTAATTGATCTCTATTGATACTTTCAACCACATCAATCGATGCTTCAATTGCTGCAAGCCTATTCACAACCTCGGTCTTCTTCCTCGGGATGGAAACAATGTGAAAAGCTTCTAAGTATTTGATGAGATCGCAAACCTAGTTCTTATAAATTTTGAGGGGATTATTTCTAGAAAGATTGAGCCTCTAATATTATTTACAACAAGTTCACTATCTCTGAATACCTTCAAGTTCTTGATACCTCTTTTACTTTCCCAATGCAATCTATGGATTAATGCTTCATACTCAAATTTTTTATTCAAACAACTAAATTGAAAGTTGAAAGATGAGTAGTATTTTATACCTTGAGGTTACACAAGAATTTATCCTCCTCCAGTACCTTTCCTTCTCCATGAGCCATCAAATAATAACTTCCATAATACATTGTCATCTCTATCATCCAGTTTGGTGATGCGAGGAGACGTGGATTTTCTTCATGTAGACAATAGATCCCTAATTTAGCCTCCTTTATATCGTTTAATGGATAATAGTCATTAATTTTGTGCACCCATTCATCAATTGTTAAATTTGAGATGCCTTGAACCTTATTATTCACTTCATGAGTGCTTGGAAAATCTTCTTGATCAAAGTTTGAATAGTTGACATTTATTGGACTTAGTACATGAGCCTTAATGTGAAAGTTGGAAATTGGCTCTAACTTGATTGTATCCTTGGCTCCATAGATTGTTCTAAAAATCATATGTGACCAATTAGTAGAAAAATATCCTCCAATATTAGTTTTGAAGTCTTTGGACAAGAAAAAAGCTAAGAGTGGTGGTAAATCAATCACTGATATGTCTTGTTGAAATGTGACATTAGGACATGTATGAAATGTGAGGTTTAAATACTTTATGCTTCCCATAGTTCCCACTACTATCCCATCTAACTGTACCACTAATTTTGAGGAATTTCATACTCAAGGCCCAACTGATATGAAATTTATTTAGGAATCACCGAGTTGCTTACTCTGAATCAATTATGGACTTATGTACAAGATTATTCCCAACAATAAAGGACATATAAAATGGCGGAGGATTCATATTTCTTCTTTGTTGACCATAATTTTTATGTACTTCATTATTCTCAACCTTTTCTTGGTCCTTGGGTGACTTATTGTAGATGGGAAAGTTACCTATGGTTTTCTTGTAAAGGTCCTTTGCCCTTGAATTTTCAAATATTCCCACATAGAGATGCTTACATTTGTTTTCTTCATGTTTTCAATGATATTAAATGAAGGTGGAATTTATT
This sequence comes from Taxus wallichiana var. yunnanensis, assembly GCA_018340775.1. Classification (NCBI taxonomy): domain Eukaryota; kingdom Viridiplantae; phylum Streptophyta; class Pinopsida; order Cupressales; family Taxaceae; genus Taxus; species Taxus wallichiana. The sequence goes on from CM031242.1 coordinate 248,023,965, forward strand.
TCTTCTTCCCTCTTCTTAGAATAACCTTATCTTGCACATGATCTAGTACAACATGTACTCTAGGATGATATTGTGAGCTTGGGACTATATTTGAGCTACCAACTACCTAGGGTGTGATAAAAGTTTGAAAACCACCTATATTTGATGATTGTTATGCCTCTATATTTATTTTATTAGACCTTGTGTTGGCTAATACCCCTTGATAAAGAGGCTGATTTATACCACAGAAATCCTCTGTCTACTAGTTCACTAGTGAAGTATCATTCTAGGTTGCCTCTTGAGTGCTTACTTGCTATTGATTTTCTTCTTCATTTTTTCTTGAGACACACCAACAATTTGTACCATCAAGGCATGGTTTAACATATCATTGGAACATGTTTCCTAATTATGGGGTTGACCACATAAAAACACCATTCATATTCTTATGCAATGTTAATCTAGACTGGAACCAAGGCTCTAGATGTTGAAGGTGCATTAGGATTGTATAGTTGAAATGGTCGAGCAGTTGGGGTTGTCCTTGATTTTTTTTGCAGATTGAATAGGAGGTATATTATATTTATATGGAGGCCTCTTTGGTTAGGTCTAAGGATGATAAGTTCTAAAAATTTTGGCATGTTACCTTTTGAGGGTTACCAAATCATTACCTAGGTTTTACAGTTGTTTCATAACCTCGTGGAGCTCGGTTGATGTACTAGAAGAAGATGTATACGCTTCATTAGAGCTCTAGTTTTTAGGGGCATGAACGGGGGATAATGTAGGAGCTTGATTAGAACTAGGATTCCCCATTTATGGATAAATAGGCCTATGTGGCCTAGGTGTAAGTTTACCAACTTGAATTAGGAAATTATCATCTCTAATGGCTATGGCCTAAGCCCCTGATAAGGTTATCCCTCCCATATATTTTATCGTTACAGATATATCAAAATTTAAAGATTTAAGGAAATAGAGAAATGCTCCTTCAGTAGTTGACCTTAAAGAAATTGGAATCATGTCCCACATTCTTTGAAACTAGAAATTGAAATTGGCCATCTACTCGTTTGGTTCCCTCTTTATAATTTTTATTTGTTCAAGCAAGGAAAGATTATATTCCTTTTCTCCAAATTGATTGTGGAGAGATTTTCACAATGCATTATAACTAGAAATTTTCCCTACCATCGACTCCTAAACCATTGTAAATATCTTCCTTTGAATGAAGAAGTTGACAACCTTATAGCCACATCTTTCTCAATGATCTAATGGATAACACGGACATTGGCAATATCCTAAATGTGGTTAGATGGAGTAGTGTGATTCTCCCTAGTGAAGAAAGTAATTCTCTTGAGAGAATTTGTTGGTATGGGATTGTTGGCATTAAGAGAAAGAGGAATGTTGCCGGTAAAATTAAAAAATCCCAAATTTTGTCTGTTGTCATTATAATAGGTTTGAAAATTCTAGTAGACTGTGAGAAATCCCTACAATGAGGTGGATTAGAAAGAGTCCTATTTGGTGGTGAAGTTGACCTTTGAACTGATATTCACCTTATAGGTGATAATTTCAGTACTTAAAAGCTCCTTCCTATGTTGTTCTAAACCTCGTCTAAATTAATCTCATGAACTTGAACCACCAAAACTATTGAAACAACAAGATATTCTAATTGTATTCACCATATTTTTTTATGTAGAGCCTTCAAAGGATAAAATCTCACAAATATACACATCCAAACTTGATGAAACTTGAAATATTGACTTTTGTCCCACCGGGAGTGCCAAAAGTGTTATGTCAGAAAAGTAGCACCCTCGGATTTGCACATTAAAAACCCTACTTTTGAATAACATGGAATTGTCTCAAAGCGTGGAACCCTTTCAATTTGATACAAACCTCCAGAGAAGGATAGTTCCTCTACCTATTTTAATGTTAACAATAATCCTAGAAAGGAAAATATAACTATTCTAACACTAACCTAGAATTTCCAAGGGACTAAGGAAGAGAGAGACACATGAAATGAAAAATATAAAATAAAGGAGGTGATAACACCAAGAACAAGGTGTGGATAAATTCTAACCGATTGAAAATGGGAGCGAATAAACTAGGAGAGGGCGACAAAAGTGCCACAATCTGAAAAAACATTCACATCTACACCCTTATGGAGCACAACAAATTTTGATCTGCAAAAGAAAACAATATGCAAAATATACCTTCAAATGTAATGAAACAAAAATAAGTCAATAATAATCAAGCTAGGGTGAGAAAAGACAAAAACACTAATTTTATTCATTAAAATGATGCAAAATCCATTAAAATATAGGCACAAGGTAAGAAGGCTTTACAAAAAATCCCAAATTTGAGGCCTCCACTCACAAAAGTGTTGGAAAAAATTTGACAGAGTTCCTTTACATTACATAATGTCTCCCATCAAAATGAGGAGAAATTTAAATTATATAGAAAGAAGAACCACAAATTGCCTCACCAATTGACGGGTTTCATTAAAAGGTATAGGTTTCCATACAATTTGGTAATTTTCTTCCATAGGAAATCATGGGAATCATAGCTCATTAAAATGGTAGTTGTACAAATTTGTACTACTACCATTAATGTTTGGTTCATCTCTCGCACTTAGTTGGCAAGTGCATGAAATTACACTTTGGTGGATGGTAGAATTTTCCTCCTTTGTGACCAGATTGCATAATTCTTACTATTACTAGTTATTTACATAAATGTAACCAACACGTAGCATGTTTTCCTATTACCGACATCATTTTTTATCATGGTACAAAAATTACTTTTTGATACCAACTAATAGATTAAAATATGTTATCAACCGGTAATATTTGAAAATAATGCCAAAATTCTATTGTCCCACTACCGGGTCCCTACTTTTCTACTAGTCGGTAACATCTATACATGTTACTAATTGGTAGCATTTTGAGTACTACCAAAGATTCCCGTGTCGTTTACATTTCGTGACCCACCGATCTTGCTACACCGGTGTGTAGCACATAAAATGATATCGAGATGGTAGTATCCATACTTATTACTAGACGATAGCATATAAAATGCTACTCGCTTGGTAGCATCATATAAAATGTTATCAATTCCTTTTTTACCCACCGCTTTTTCTTTTGCTAATCATCCCATACCTTCCTTGTGGCTTGCCAACTCTCTCTAAATGGAGACAAACTCGTAATCTACCCCCGTCAAATTTAAAAGTGTTACACTCATCAATCACCATCATTCAAACCTGTTAAGTTGTCCATTTTGTAGGGGTGTAGAAAATGGATAACATTTACATGTTTCTATTTTATATGGGCTAATGACCACTAGGATTTAACTTATTCTTTGGAATAAGGTACTTATCAGATTTAAAATTTCATTAACATTAAACTATAAAGATCTTGGGGAAATATTTTAATGATTTCATCAAAGCCAACATTGGTCTGCAAAAAAATAAATTGATCATGTTTCTTTTATATGTGGGATAACGACCGCTAGGCTAATGACATTCAAGATATGTGAGAGACACTTTCAAAGTTAATTTACTATGATGTTATTTAACCTCGGCTTAATTAGAGAATTACTAAAGATAATCTAAGGAAACTAGTAGAAGGAGACAATCCAGGACTATGAGAATATAACTAAATTTTAAAAATTCCATAGGTATTTTCATATTTAAATATAAATATCAAATTAACTATAAAACAATTCCATATATATATAAATATGGATATGATATTAACTGAAATTAACTATAAAACCATCCCAGATATTTTTTTATATTTTTGTGTTATTGATACCTAGGGAGAAGGCCCTAGCCTACAAAAAAATTACACGAGGCTCCAGTCCATGATATCTACGATTATCAATGGACACTCATAAAGTCATAAGGAACATTATTGTAAAAAATTCATAAAAAACTTAATGGGGGACGATCTGTAAGAATATTGACATCCCCATACCTATTTTATTTCCTAACTAAACAATATAAATTCTCTAGAATTATATTCCATATAATATAAGTAGTTTCAAACCTTACGAAACCAATCTACAAAACTTACAGATACATTCTGATACACAACACATTAAACCAGATATACCATTCTTCCACCCGATGACATATCAATAATACTTTCCACATCTTAATTTTCCAGGATTTACACAAGAAGAAGATGACTCCATGCAACATTCAAGAATTTCTACCTTGGCACTCTCCGAAAGCACCACCCCTTGATTCTCCACCAAATCTTCCACCCATAGGTAATGACATGCACACCTCTAGCTAGAGCATGGATATGAAACTACATGCTAACTAGATGCTCCTCCAATCCTTCAAGTTCTTTGTGTAGAATAAACTAGCTAGAAGAATTGGATAGGATATTGGCCATGAATAGTCCATGGGCCATATCAAACATATCCCTTCGCTAATTGATTGATTTGGGTCAATCATCAATTTCCTCATTATTTTACATATTTATGCTTCTTCATCCTATTTGAATCTTTCCACAATAGACAACACTATATCCAACCAACCCCTCATGTTGGTATTCTTAATTTTACCATCCATCAAAATAGAGAGGGAATCTCCAGCTGCTTCTCTAGTTAAGGATATTTTCCTTTGACATCTTGGACTAGATTTTGATCAATCCGCATTTGTCATAATTTCAAACTAAAAACCACCCATCGAATCTCCTAAATCCCTACCACTTAAAATTTTCCAAAATAGACTTATAAAGGTGACCAAAAACCCCTACAAATCACCTCTTATAACACCCCTTCATAATTCACTTCGCACGTTTGTAATGACACAAGATAAAACCCAAATTCCAAGAGAAGATATTCCCATAAAAACATTAAAATGCCCTTAATAGTTATAAATGCATGACATTAAAACATTAAAAGAAGGGACATGAAATCACCGGGGAAATTTTCCTCCCACTCCTTGTAACACCTCTTTATTTAACTTTTCAACAAAGAATATATATTTTTATTTATTTACATTAACTTCAAGCTTCATTGATTTAAATAAGAATTATTTCAATTCCAGCATAAACATAAAATTGAATCCATCCAATAATATTCATAAACCATTTGCAGCTGCATGAGACAATAAATAATCGATTGCTCATAGATTACTTTTTATGAGTGTGTATACAAGGTATACTATTGGTTTCCTTTTACAGGAATTGATAATCAAGTAATTTTTTCTAAGTGTATACCTGAACTCAATCATTTGAAAACCATCGGGCATCCAAAATCTTATATATTGGTGAAATCATGACAAAGTAATCGGTGGCTTACATTATTGTGGTCAAAGTTTCAAAAACATCTTTTCCATGCTCGGTTCCATGATGGTACATTCATTGCTAGGAAATTATTTTTCACTTGATTCTCGTTATATAGATTATTTTTTGTCTCTTGAGTTATTATGTTCATAGTTAACAACTTAAGCATTCATTAATCTCCTCTATTTGTTATTAAGTTGATTCAAATTCCTCATACTAATAAGTATATTTGTACTTAACCAATCAATCACAAAGTACCTTTGTACTTCACTCCATACCATCATGACTTCGTTATTCAACACCGGTACTCAACCATGTAATTGTATTCCACCTTGGGTAAAAGGAAGTAGTTATTCTCTAGGAGAATATATCATATATGTTGATTTATGGTAATTGTCCTACCTAGGACCATAAGTATAATTTACCACTATAGTTAATAAGCTAATATCCATCTATATGATTTTCTTTATATTACTTGTTTTCTTTTACTATATTTCCTCTAATTATTCTAACCCACATTTATAGTGGTATTAGTACTTCAACATAAAAAAATATAAGGCTTATAACAATAGATTTAAGAATAGAGTCATAAGCATAATATCACTGATTTATTAATCTTGTGCCAATTCTATATCAATACTTATTAAAAATTCATAGAAAACTATCAAAATTATCATTATTAGAATAATAATGAATACAATACAATACGTATTATCAAAGATAATACTTTATTAGCAACCAATAACACTTACTTTATGCCATTAATATCACAACGAAGTATAACTTTTACTTCTTAGTCAAATAGAATACAACTAATTGCATTTCTTGATCAGAATAACATCCACCATAGATAAAAACTATTTCATGTCCATAACTGATTATCAAGATAATCACAAAATCCTTTAGGCATATTTCCTAGAATAAATATAATCATTTTCATCATTTCACAACAAGAACAACTTTATATATTTCATCATAAGACATAGTAGTGAGAAAAGGTGTAAGTCATGTCTTCCTTCATAATTATCCTGAAATGTTAATAACCTGCATGGAAAATATTCCATTGTATATGATCGAGTTCCAACTGAAATGACATGATAAGTCCTCTTTCCTACTTAACAGTTTATGGAATTTAGTATTTGAATAAATGAAATACTACAATAATTAAATCACATAAACAACATAATAAACCGCAAGATCAATCAACATTTACTCAAGGTAATTTAATTTACATTCACAATATCTAATCACATCATTCTATTATAATGCCTTAATGGTGAATTCAAAGTGACATAATAATAATAATAATACAACAATATCATCCTCATTTTAAAACAAGTCATCCTTTATTAGAATAAGTCTCAGTATTAATTCTAACAATAATTATTCACTATATACCCTTCATACAGTAACTATATTTATTTTAATAACTAATACTTTACCTTAAATATGGTGCTTATTTTCCCTAAACTAAAAATAGCAACCATCATAACATAATTATTTTCTCCCCAAATAATTATGATGTCAAGGTCAACACAGGACATGGTGTACATACAATGTATTCGAGTGCTTTTACCTTGTAATTTCTTTATAGACAACAAATATTTCTTTAAAAAATTGACACTGAGAATAAATAATCACGCAAGTAAGTGTAATAGTGCATATTCAACAAACCTAAGATAATTTGTATTTATCTTAAATTTATTGAACATCAAAAAGTCAACCATCGAAGACTCTATTAAAATGTATACAAAGTGACCGGTCAAGCTTAAATCATCAAGAGTTTCATGATATGATAATGGTTCAAAGATCAATATGTTGCTTAGTAAGGCTTCACATTCATAGTGATTTAACGAGATCTCATCAAAACCCGGTTCCCCTAATTTGAAAACATTAAGGTAACATCACATTACCTTAGTCTATTTACAAGATTAAATATACCTATATCCACTTTACTCAAAACAAAGCGCGTATGATGAAAATTGATAACCCAAATATGAATATGTATTTAACGAACCATTTTTATACCCTTACGGTAATGGTCATAGTGAAATATTACCATTGCGAGAGATATGGAATCAAAACAATTGACAACCATTAATACCATTTTAGAAGACTCTTATCATTATAAAGAAGTTATGTTCAAGCCAATGCTTATCTAGTTTGAAACCATAAAAAGGGGTAAGTTTCACATTAAAAACAGAGTCTCCCCATTATGGTACAAGGGTTAAAACAAGATCCTTCTCATTGAGTAAGGAGTTACAAAATCAAGATATAAATGTAGCCACATCCAAACCCACAACTTGAAATCCCGAAAGTGTTAAAGGAGAAAACAATCTCCCTCATACTAATTGAGAGTCGACCCCATATAGGCTGAAAAACTATTACCCCAAAACAATATTCACAAATGATGGACTATCAAATTCCATCATTCTAATAAGAAAATATAGTATAATCTTACTAATAAAACTCAAAATATTAGATATTTTACATATTACAATTATAGTCAATACTATATCTTTCCAAAGTTCATATTCACACTCGAATCCAATATTAAAAGTAAAACTATAATCAACATAATAATCCCATTTATAAACTTAAATCTATAAGATGAGCACAAAACTATTACAATGATTTTATCCATGCAAACAATAAATAGAATAAGTGGTTAGGAAAGAAATATAACATATCATGCATGAGACTGTATTCCCATATCCTTCTCTTTCTCTTCCCATATTTCCTCTATAAGACAAAACTCAGAATTTATTCCACATTCAAAAATCATAACTAAACTCCACAGGGTCGTCCATGTAAATATATACACTTTCGGTTGTGATTTCTTGCAAAAATTCATAATAACAAACAATTAAATCGATGATGGGTAACACTTCAAACATGCACATCTTCATGGCTCAATGAAAGCCTCAAGTAAAAATGAAACAACAAATCCAACAAAATTGTAGTTTTTCAAAAACCATTGCATGCACTTCCCATGGTTTTGGAAAGTTTAATGTAATAAATGCATGAAAGGACAGAGTAATTCCCTCCAAAACCAATGTTTCTAATTTTTCTTTTTTAAATTTAGCCAATCCTTATTAACTTATGAAACACATATCCATCATTTATTTGACCAAAACATAGCTAGGGTTCTAACCATTTTATCTCCCCAATGGAATGGTCAGCGGGGTCTATTAAATGCCTTCATTAAAATTACAATTTGTACATTCACATTGGGGGTTACCAATATACCAAAATTTTTAGCTTAAATATTATATGTTCAAATGAACATCACCTTAGCTCTGCCCTAGAGAGACATTTAACATCCATGCCCCCTCTATACTTTATAAACATTACACCCTGCAATATAGCTTATAACATAACTTAACTTATAGCTTACGCACCTTTCCGATAAACATGGACATATTACCAATGTACCTATAGTTACAATTTTTATATCTTAACAATATAATCAGGACCCATGTTAATTATTAATGAGAATAATATGGTCCTCCTACCCTTTCCCATACTTATCATAATAATAAAAAAACAAGGAGTATAATGATTCAATTAATCCACTAACTCAAGCGGGGTCGATTTGACCAAATAATTCCCAATGTTGGATTATAAACCATGATTATGAAGTATGTCTAAAGACCATTGCATGGAATTCTTTTGTAGTCACAATTATATATGCTTACCTTCGATGACCAATATGTCAATCATAATAGGTTAGAACCATGTCATCTCAAATCAACAAGGGTCAATAATAAAGGAATATCCTTACAAGTTTCAAACATCATTATGCCTTAAACATGATCTTAGACCATTTCCAATTTCATGTCATTTCCTCAACTTGTTGTGCCATATTACCCTTGACTGACCAAGTCTAGCATATAGATATTTAGTCACCAAGAAGTTATCATTAATTAATGATATAATAAAAACACAGGAAATACATACCTTCTTGTCGTGACCTAGCTTACAACCATTTAATATAGCAAGTAAGGAAAATCAAAGTACCCATAATAGGTATATTAGCTACTCACAAAAAATCATGCACTTAAATTACGAGTTAACAACTTATCATTTCATAACAAAAACTGAATTTGTGAGATATGACACACTGACTCTTTAAATGATAATTAAAATTATCCTTACTCCTTTTATTAGGAGGATATATTTTTGTATTTAAATATAGATATGAAATAAATTAAAAATCCTTTTATAAAATTAGAATAATGGTAAATCATTTTAATAACTATTTGAATTTCATTCTAAAACTATTCTTCACATTGGGATCCCAAATTCGCAAAGTATAAATCATAAAAAAATTAAAAAATTACACGATACCAATGAATGCACTAATTATTGAGGTGGTTGAGAATTTTTCAATTCCTTAAATTAATTAAACTGATGTGAAAAATTTATGCAACAAGCGGTTTGAAGTGGAGATGATTATATGGATTTAAAAAATAAAAGTAAGAGAGTTAAAACTTAATGGTTGCTAGGTAATGTCAGTGTAGCTTATCTAGGTAAATTAACATTAATAAAATTTCAATTTTCCAAAAAAAAACTTATGTACACTTTTTTTGTATGTTAACATATCGATTATTGTTTAAATCCTTTACTGTATTATAACATTACTAAATATAGTCACACATATTATACAAAAATTTGTTCTCAAATAAATTTACTTGATGAATTACATAATTTTGTTTTTATAAATTTAAACACTTTTGACCACAACTACGAACTAAAGGGTTGATGGGTCCCCACCCCACAAGTATTGAAAACTTTGATCGATGAAGGGCTCTGTAAAAAAACCAAAAACAAGTAAGAAATACTATAAATAATGAGGCTAAAATGTAACATGAATAACCATACCTAAAAACGTAGAGCTAAGAACACAAAAACATAGGGGGAATGGCCGATAAAACCTAAGGTTCCACCTCTAATTGGTCTATCGAGACAAGTGTTCTAATATTCCTAAGAAAGGAAAAGGAAGATCTAGCAATAGTCTTCAACTGCACCACACCATTAGGAATGGGTGTGACATGTTCCATGAGCATGACAAATTCCGAGAGATGTAACCACGGAGATAGAAGCCCCATTGGATTGAAAAATTGAAGGAGGACCCTAATTTTCAGTTCCATCGCATCACATATCCCGTGTAAACCAAGAAAGGATACATACAAGGATAGAGATTCAAAAATATAATAGGAAGACATACTTCTGCAAGAGCTTCAGAAAAACCCACACGATGACATGGGTAAATGAAAATGGATTTGACCATCATGACCACTACCTTATCTACACACAACACTAATAAATTGAACTTGAAGAAGCCTGTAATCTCGAGTTGACACGAGATCTCTTGGTGCTCTAAAGATCACATCTAGAACTAATTCAGCATGTATGCAAAAGAAATTGTGTAGAGGAGTGAAAGACACATGAGAGAGGAAGACATTTTTGGCTTCTTGCCATGCAAGAGGATGAAAAGAACATAGGCGAGATACCATGATAGGGAAGGGGTATAAAACATAGAAAAACATGAGAAAACGAGTGAAGGTATCTAAAAGAACAACACAACTAAATAGTCCCTCCACTCATGTGAGGGATGTCGACATAATAAAAAATAGAAGGATTCATCAAAATTTTCCCATACATTGGCTTGATTATGAATAAATGCTTCGTTGATTAATAAATACACATTATATAAAATAAAATTACTAATGATAGTCACACACATTACTCAAATAAATATAGGGATAAATTATATATTTATAATTTGGTTATTTATTTAATGACATCGTGAATGTCTCCACAATGTCTTCCACATCCTTGAATAGTTGTAATATAGACCATAATTCATCTATCAAGATGAATTGTAATATGCATTATAGGCCACAATTCATCCTTCAATAGGTGTATTTTTACAATTGTAATATGCATTACACTTGCACTAAATGGTGCTAATATTTTTGAGAAATATGTTGGGATTCCTGGAACCTCAATAATTGGTATGTTTGGTCATGATGCAATCTTCCTGTGTGAATATAAAATTAAAGATGCCAACCTCTAAGCCATATTATGTATCATAGGAATGAAGGCATCATGTCATTAAAATTTGACATTCTTGTTGATGTCCACAAGACAATAAATAGGAAATATCTAAAATAATGATCTTCAAAACAATAAATAGAAAATATTTTGATTCTATATGGGCTAGCATCCGCTAGGATTTATTTTTTTTTTGAATAATGTTTTTATCATTTTTAAAATGTCATTAAAATTAACATATGAAGATCTGGGAAAAATCATTTTATGATTTCAGGGAAGCCAACATGGATCTCGTAAATCAATAAACATAACATGTTTCTGTTTTATATGGTCTAGTGGGCGCTAGGCTTATTTTTTGCTTTGGAATTTAAGGTTCTTATTACTCTCAAAAAATTTGTAAGATCAAACCATATAGAACTTGGAAAAAATAGTTTAATGATTTTAGGAAGCCAACATCAATCTGCAAAACTATAAACATTATATGTTTCTGTTTTGTACGTGTTAAGCAATTCTAGGCTTAATTTTTTCTTTGGAATAATGTTCTTATAAATTTTAATTTCTTTAAGATTAAACTATGTAGATCTATGAAAACTCATTTTTTATCAGTGCATGATCCATGGTTGTCTCCTCTCCTTTAGAACTTTTTTTCTTGCAAAAGAAAGAATAAAAAATGATTACGCATTGTGAATCTTTAAGAACATTAAGGTAATTATTTTATTCTGTATAAATGCACAATGCATTGTTACATTTTAAATTAAAGTATATAATTTAAATGAAAATGGTGCATTTGAAAATTTTCAATAATCTACACATGTTATTGCGTTCTCCTACATGTTTCAACCATGTAAATAATTCAAAGTGTAATGTTTTGAATGAGTATTAGAGTTTCCATAAAATCTCTAGTATGTTGGGGTTTTGAGAGTAATTTCTTATTTGGCTTCATGAGACAAGAATCTCGTGTCATCGATCAAAAGTATATTATTTTCATCATAGACATTACCAAAAATTTTACTATCTATTGAATGATATTTTTTTATCTTACATTGGTGGCATCCCCAAATGAGCCTAAAGAGGGTGTCTCATAGCCAACTAAATTTTTTGATGAACATGTACTTAACCATTGTTGATTCCGTAAATGAAGACCATAAGGCAACGTCAAAATATTTTGATGCAATTCTTATCAATTGACAACTAAATTAGCATTCAAATTATTCAGTATTCCTGGATCTAAAATCGGAACCATATTATGAGGTATTTTTTCGCAATACCAAAAATTCCAAACAAAAAACCTTCAACTACCAAAAATAGTAATTTATGAGGCTTCCCAATTAGGTCTTTTAAAAAAACTTAGAATTAATGTAAGTTTCCAAAATTGATTAAAAAAGTTAACATAGTATTGTGATAATATTTTATTTGTGTAATTCACACAAATAACTTATAAAACTTTAATATCAACTTAATCACAATGAAGATATAAATACTTCCAACATTTGAATTTGTAATCTCAACATATAAAATAAATATTGACCATATGAATGTATGATTGAATATTATTGTAAATGTTTTTTTGAAATAATTAATGGTTATATAAAAAAATTCTTGCAATTTTTTGATACCCTCTACAACACTCAAAAAATTGACAATATGTTTTATATGTTTGTGTATAAATTGGTCATTAACCACATATATCTGAAACAAATTTATCCATTATATTTCCTCCCCACCGTTAAATTTTCTGGAGGGATTCCCTTTCAGTTTATTGAATACATAATGTGTCTTTTGGGATGAAAATAATATCCTCTCTAATCCAAATATTTGGAGATATTTTATTGCAATTTCATCTTCTACAAAACAATGTTCTTTATCCCAAAAAATAACTAGTTTCAATTCAACCACTCATTTTTTTCAAATCCTTTATCAACTTTTCAAATTCGGTGGAAGAGAGATAACTAGAGCAAAATACCACTTCACATTTTGTTGATAATATCTTTAAAAATTCCTTAAGGCCACCTCGCAAGTTCATAGTCCCCTTAGAAAACTTGATTAGCATCTCCTTATGGGATTGGGTTTTCTCATCTAACAAACCATGAAAAATTATAAAATAATAAAATAATCCTTTTGGCCAACCGCATAGAAGAATTTTTTCTCAATCATTCACAATTTTATATTAACTAGTCAAAATAATGAAAAATTTATTAGGTTAATACTTACTAATTTAGATTTTGGATAGGATTTCCTCGCACTCCCCCTCTACAGGTTCTTGTGATGCACATTCTATTTCAAAAACATTAATCAATTCAAAATAATTTTTATGTCGAAGTAAATAAATACGTGATACAACTTGCTTTTATTCAATGTTCTCCTATTTTTCGGACAATATTCCATAGATATAGTTGTATATTAGCAACCACTAGGTTAAGCCATTAAACCATGGACTATGTTTGGGTTAAAAGTCTTCAATGGGCTTAGTGACTGCTAATGGCCAACTATGTAGAAGTAATATCTTTTTAAATTCTCTGCAATTTCAACTTAACTAATTAAACGACATTAATCAATTGGGAATAAATATCATGTTGGTGTAATTATATTCCTGATACAACTTTCTTCTATACAATGCAGTACTCTTTGCTAGAAAATATCATATAGCTATGGATGTATATTATTTATCGCTAGGCCAAACCACTACTACTTGGACAATGGTTTGCTTGTCATTATTTGATGAGCTTAGCGGCTGCAAATGGCCAATTGTATAGAAGTAATTTTTTTTTAATTATCCACAATTTAATATTAACCAATTAAAAAATTACTCAATTAAAAATAAATAAATTTAATAGATGTATGTTAGTGACCGCTAGGCTAATACATATAAAAATAAACCACTTCGTTATAGGTTCCTACAATTATGCAGGGGCTTAAAAATGGTTTTGTTTATAATTGCACATGACTAACATACCAGTTTCTATCTACGAATTCTCATGTGACATGCTAGAAAACTCCCCATTTGGCATAAAAACTTTTTTTTTAATTTTTATTAAATATATGTAAACAATGACAATTGAAAACTTATTGTAGTGATAAATTTATAAAATGGATAAATGTCACTCACCTTGTATAGATTCATTGGATGTAAGGTCAGTGACATCTGGCACAACAAGTTGAATGGGTTACGACATTTTAAGAATGACATCGTCTCATTTATTTGTATGTGGAGAGGAAGAGATGGTGTCTTCCTCTTTTGGTTGGTTGCTTGAATAAATATTGTATACATCAGTTTAAAGGCGTTAAAATAATAGAATTGTTTAATGTGATCTCAATCAACGTACCTTTTTAAAATGAGAATAGTAATGTTTTAAAAACATTTCTCGATCATACGATTCAATAGTAAAAACCACAAATAGACCTGAGTTAACCAATGCATGCAATGTAACACTACCACCGTAAATTACTATTATTGAATAATTTTTGGAATAGATTCGAGTGAACGTATGAGACCAAAACTCATAATATATCACGTAAAGTAAAGGATGTGTATGTCCTCATAGGTTCATATTGCTTGCAGGTGAAAAATTTCTGCAAAAGTTGGTCCATTAAATCCATGATGATTTCTTCTATATCGTCATAGTCAACATCACAATCATGCACATTAGTTATTGTGTACATAAGACACAAGCTCTTAAATTTTCCATTGTTGTCATAAAATCTGTAACAACCTTCCACAACTGATTCCCCCTTGTCTTTAACTTTTTGCATGTATTTTTTACCATCTCTCTTAACATTTTTGAATAGGAAACATGTAAGAGAAAAATAATATCACAATTTAACAGACTCTATCCAACAACCGTAAGTAGGTTCATCATTGCATCAGAAGTTATTACATTATAAAAATTGTAGAAATCGACGATCACACATTCTGTATTGAATGGATTAGTTGACAGAATAGATGATATTGTTTACTGGAGATGGAAGGGATATTTACATTGATAGGTAAAATATTCTTTGTCTTCCATCCTTTTTGGAATTTGTTCTTCCATTGAAATCACGTAGTTGTCTATAATTATTTAATCACGCCACTAAGAGAACTTCCACCACTTTAGCAATAATCTTTCTTCTTGATGATTTTTCACTTTCTTGAGAATCAAATTTTATTTTTCCATTATTCTCTTCTCCCAAGAGTACACATAATATGCGGTAGTGAGATTCATGTAGACCATTTTTTGAATAATATTGGATTCGGTGCATTCTATCAATACAATATTACCTAGATATATATTTTTTAATATTCTATAAATTTTCCTCTCATTTTTCTGCCATCTTTTACTTTTTGTTAGTAAGATTAAAATGTCTTTGCTATGAATTCTACTTCAATAGAGCTAATTAGCCATACTTTCCCCAATTGCACTTTATCTGCTAATAATGATAACTCCCCATAGACCATTCCACTTGTACCCTTGAAGGAATTTGCTGAGAACTTTGATAGTGTATATGGATGAAAGTTTGGCTGGATATCCTTGAAAGGAGAATAAGGAATCCCACCTGATTTAAACAACTCAAAGGTTTTTGTCCATTTTTTCCATATGTCCTTAGGAAACAATAGAAATTTCCATTTGTCATAAAGACTCTCTATCCTAGACACTTTGAAAATAACAAGACATTGCTTCTCGAAACTCTGCATTGAAAGAGGAAATAATATATTTACTTTCTGCATATTACAAAAATTAAATTTTAAATACAAATGCATTAAAATTAAGTTTCATTACCCTCCACTCCTTTTTCTTTGTGTTTCCCATTTCATGCCTTTGAATACATGGATCTATAAATCATTTTATCCTTATAGAGTACATCAATAAAATTGGTTTCAATCCAATTTTTGTTTACCTCATTTTGCTGCTTGCAAATATTAATAATGTCTTTGCTAGACACTTTTGAAGACATAATGTGAGCCTTTCTAAACTACAACATAATATGTAATGACTTGTATTTACTTTCAGCTAAAAAAATTGTTGGGCAAAAATGGTATGTTGGTCATCAAGAATGTAGAACTACACATCATCCCTTTTCAAGTCATTTGGATCCTCTAGTTGCACAAGTTACTTTGTAGAATGTAAAAAGGGAAGAATAATTGCATCCCTCTATGTATGAATAACATTAATCAAAATTTAATGGAAAAGAAGGTCAACATTCTCATAATGCACATGACAATATTAATATTCTGGAGGTGTTACATAATGCCTAAAAATTTGACTGGAAAAACATCACCATTGAATAAAAATAATTTAAATTTTTCAACGGTTGAAGATTCTACTTTTTCAAATGTATTGGTCACCTTTTCAACAATCTGACAGCTTAATTTATTATTCTTTTTAATACCTTCAAACATTGACTTAGTGGGATCTATCTCTAATTTAGTAAAATAAGATCACCTTAATGTTGTAAATAGATTTGCATGCTCCGGTGGAGAAAGTAATTTTTTTATTCAAATAATGATAAATAGAAGATGTATTATTGATTCTATACAAATTTTTGAATACCAAATTCATGCCATTATTAATTTTGAGGGAATTTTCAAAGCATGTTTTGTCTGAGTGTATGAATATCCCCAAATTCCAACTATATTTGGAACAACAAATCATCCTAATTTCTCTAGAAGCCTCCATATCGTGTTTCTTGAACAAGGAAAATTCCAACTGCACTTCAAGAATAAGGCACCTATTCATTTCACTATAAATCCATTCAAATTGAATACACAATGTTCATTTATCGATAACTTTTGAATTTAGAACCATATTGAGTTCATTGAGAACATTATCATCAACAAAAAAAGCTATAGATAAGCATGATAGTTATCCGGGAATGCATTTATATAAACCATTCACCATCTCTCTTTTTCAAGTCCTCTGCTCCTTTAATCAAAGGAATTTACATGCACAGAGTGCAACCCATGGAATACATATTACATGAAAAAGGAATTAAACAAATTAATAATTTGTAAGTAATTGAGAAGGATAAATATATTTTTTCAATAGTGCAATAACAAGGAGATGTTTTATCTTTGTGTCATTATATTCATAGATTAAAAATCATTACCAATGGATATTTGAACCTTTGCGGTTGTTAGGAAAAATTTAAACATGTTATAGAATATGAATGGAAAGGAAAAATACATTATAGATTAATTTACATCATTCAAGGCTTGTATAGACTATAATAATATTACTAACAACCATTAATCATAACTATTCCTAATGTTACATTAAATCATTATAATACACCTCATGCTCAAGTGACCACTAGGTTTGGAATATAATGTCGAAATATCTTAACATAATAATGAAATTCATCATTAGTTAGGTAGTGTCTTTTATGGAAGAAGAATAACAATATGTGAAATATTAACATTTCTTATTTTGAAGAATATGTAAAGAAGAGGATCTCAACTTGTCATTGTTTGTAATAATACCACCGCTATGAAAAGGAAGGACAGGTGTTGAAGAATGACATGCATGAGTTATCCACACATTTTCCACCAACTCTCTATTGAATCTCACATGGGATGAATTAAAATGCCCGCATAACTTAGGCATGATTGTTTTGGTGACATTTTCCAAAGTATGAAGTGATTGCATGTTATATTTTGTACCTCAGAAATTGAAATTTTAAAAGATTAAATTTCAGTGATTGCATTTAGGTCTTTTAGATCATTTTCCTTGGTGGAAGTATAATGGTTTAGTGATTGTTGTGGTAGAAGTAAAATATTCCTATGATAATGATCCAAGAGAACTTGCAGGTGAAAATAGTGATGTGAATAATAAATAATATCAAATTAGTAGAAAATATCAATTGTCGAAAGTTTTCAGTCAAATAATTTCTAATTAATTACTCTCTAATATAAAAAATAGCGTAAAATATTTTTATCTCAAATGGTCATTACGATGCACTACATACACTCGAGAGATACATAACCTTATGCAAGTTCTCATAAGATATATTGTGTATAACACATAAACCATATCATTTCTTATCAAGGAAAATGCTTGGCGACCACTAAGCTCCATTACTTCCATTAGGTAGTAGCCTCTATATTTTGTAGGAATCCATTTTAACTTTGAGAATTACAATTGGAACCAAGTGCTTAATATCCCCGGTAAACCTAAGCGTAGAAATACTTATGCTCGAGAAGGATAAATCCTTATGTATTTCTCATAGGATATATTTTCATATCACGTAATTCATGTCATTTCGTATCAATTAAAATACTTAGTGATCACTAAGATCCATTAATTATTCAAAGGAGTGGCTTTACGCTCAATAGGCTTTATTGTTTCTTGGTTTCAAAAATATCGACCTAATAAAAATTCACTTTCTACCTTAGCGAAAAGATAATATTTAGACCATATTAATATAAGTAAATAATTTAAACCTGAAGAAGTATCATGTTCATCTTGGCCCTACATATTTCCGTAGATATTACTCGTTAAAAAAATTATTCCTAAATTCATATTACCAATTATTAATTGATGAGAAGGATAATGGAGGCTAGAGGAGGCTAGCCTCTATATTTTCCATGAATCCATTTTAACAATACAAAAACCAATCTAAACAACTTTTTTCTCATTATTTATAATTATATTATATTGGTTGGACTTGTTTCACTTGATTCGTAGAGCGTTTCTTTGAAGTATTGACGAAATAGATAGGGTAATGGGCATACGAGGAATACATGTTGAAATGCTAGTTGTTGGGTTGTTGCACGTATATAACTTTTGAATCCATGGATGAATGTGAGAGATTCCTTTTGGCTAGGAGTAACTACCTATAATGGAAAGCAAGACCACAAGAAAGAATTAAACAATATGTGTAGTGAACTACCTAGCATGTGTTAGATCCGGGAAGTGTGATACTTCCTAGATGGTTGTCAGTCCACTATTTAAAACAATTTAATGCAGGTAATAAAGTAAATCCTATTGTAATTTGAAATGATTTAGGTATCTCACTTAAAACACAATAAGAAAGATATGATCTAACAGGCTAGGTTAGAATAGGATCCGAAGGGCAAATAACTAGTTTTGGATCTCTGCAGGTCTGATAGAGGTCTCAGGTAGATCACAGGTGAATGAGGGTGATGTAGAATTAGGTGAATAAGTCATGGTTCTGAGTTGTATGGGAAAATACAGAGACCGATGCCAGTTAAGGGTGACCGATGGTGGTTGGGTGTAACCGGCGCCGGTTACTATGGAAAATTGGGAATGCCACAAAATGAGTTTTGGGTCTCCTTTGTGATTACACAAAGGAATTTGGTTGGTCGGAATGAGGTATTGGGTGGTTTGGGTGGGATTTGGTGAGGTTTTAATAGGTATATGGAGGGGTGAGTATTAATGGAGGTCTGTGGGTGGCTGAGAGAACAAAGGGTGACAATATAATGATGAAATGAAATGAACCAGAGGAGTATAATGCTTTACTTGGATTCTAGTCCTGGACGCCTATGAGTGAGGGATGAAGGTGCTGGTAAGAGGTTGAAGGCTACAGATGATCACCAATCGTAGGAGATCTTTTGCATGGGCTGCATGTGCATTCCTTTTGTTTGGTTGGATCAAATCCTTGTTGGGGGTGAGTGCAGGAGAAAATGCTTGATCTCCTTCCTTGCATGCGTGTTCTTACTGGAATTCATTCTCAGAAGATGTGATATCTCTCAGGGATGTGTAATGTTCACCAAAATTTTTCCAACCTTTCAAATAAGGTTGTTTTAGGGGTTTAAAGGTGACCCATGGTGGTTCTGGCTTAACCAACTGATGGTTAGGGGTAACTAGCATCGATCAAGGTGGGATTTTCTAGGTTTACTAAACTAGGGAGATCCTCTTGATTTTCTCGGATCTCGTGTCATTAACCCACGGATTAGACTGGGAGCTTCTTGTAAGCATGCAAGAATGTGGTTAGAGAGAATGTAGGCATTGATCTTTAGGGTTTGGGTAAGTCTTAGTTAGTTATGGTAACTTACTAAGAATAGGAATTAGGGTGAGGTGGCTAGATGAGGTGTCTAGGTGAGGTGTATGTGTGGATATTATCTAAATTAAGATATTTAAATAATAAATATGGTGAGGATAATGAATTAATTTAATTAAATTAATTAAATTAATATTAGTGGGGTAAAGGGGGCCATGGCCAGTTTAATGTAATGAAGGGTGTTTATTTGTCGAGGGACCAAAGGGGAGTGTGACCTAATTTTAGTGTCTACATTTTGCCCCTTTTTGTTATGTAGCTTGTATTGGTAAGTGACGCTAACAAAAATAAGATGTGGTTTCCCCATGTGTGGGTGAAGGTGATCCCCCTCAAACTAGGAACTGACGAGGACGAAGGCAAGATTAGTGAGTGGTTTGATAAAAGGGTAAATGTGAGAAAGGGGAAGGTGGTTAATGGGGGAAAAAGGGTGGAAGGTCTACTTGGGCAATCTAGGTAATGGGTCAGGGTCAAAGGTAGCAACAGTCAAATGCACACACATGTATAAATTGTAGCACACTACCGGGTTGAAGAGCAGGAAAACTCTACATCATCTAAGGTTGATAGGTTTATCTAAACAAGGTTGAAGTGATTTCGGTATCCAAGGTATAGGATATGGTCAGGAAACACAACGTAGGTTAGGTGTAGGAACATTTAGGTATGTTTTGGTACACCAAAGGTAGGGTTAGGATAAACGGTCATGGCAATAGGCTAGGTAAGGTCATTAGGTCAATCAACACAAGTAATAGTGCCGCAAGGTATAGTGAACACATGAGGTCAAAGGTCACTAGCGATGGTCCAGGGCCAAAAATATAGGTCATGGCATGGGTAAGGCCGAGGAATGGGTAAAATAAGTAGTCCCCAAAGGAGGAAAAAGGTAGGTAGGTAAAATGTTGAGTTCTAGAAGGTGAGGTAAATGGTCATGGTAAAGGGTAGGTGAGGTAACTGGTCAGGGTAAAGGGGAGGTGTGGAAAAAAAGGAGGGATAGGTGGGGTAATAAGGTAAAATGTTGGGTTTTGTGCTAGATAGGGTGACTGATGCCGGTCAAGGGTAACCGATGCCGGTATAGGGCAACCATCCATGGTAAGGTAGGGCACGAGACCGATGCCGGTGAAGGGTAAACTGGCATCGGTTAGGTCGGGTTGGTTATAAAAAAATGTGTTTTTATTATTCATTTTTCATATTGCGATTTGCGAAAATGACAAAAGAGAGAGAAGTGTCCAGATGAAATGGAGCATTGAGTTGGTGGTGTGAATGGTGGGTGATTGGTTGGTGAGAAGCGGGTCCATAGGATCAGTGCGAGTGATTTTATTTGGTTCTCGAGTAGCAATTTGGTGATGGCACAGCCGAGAGGGATTAGGCGACCAATGGTGCAGTGACTAGATGTGCCATTGAGACGATGGTAGCACGATGAGGTAAGCATCCAACTCTAGGTGTATTTTGTTAAATAGATTAAGTGATTTACAAATTGTGGTTGTAGTTTTGGTTTTTGGTTTTGGGGTGGGGAAAAGAATAAAATTTGGGAATGGGGGAAAAGTGGGTAAAATAGGAATGGGGAGAGTAATAAATGGGAGAGGGGGGATGGGTTGAGGTGCAAGGGTAGTGTAGGTAATTTTTAGGTGGGTAAAAGGGGTAAGGGGGTCAGTTTTTGAGAAAGGGGGTTTTGGGGATCGCGATTTTTGACAGCGATAGTGGACCGACATGGGTTAAGTTTGGCCAACATCGGTAAGGTTGAACCAGTATCGATCACCAAACAGGTGACCAATTCTGATAAAGGGGTGACCGGGGTCGGTTAAAGGGAACCGACACCGGTCAGTTTTGGGGAACAAGGGTCCAAAAGTGATGTGGGCTAGGTGGTTGAGATGGGTAGGGTGAAAATAGGTTGTTAGGAAATGATAGGGGAAAATGTGGGTGGGATAAATGTAGATTAATGTATTATTTGTATTAGATGTAGGGGAGAGATCAGCTATGCATGTGGGATAGGGTTCCACCCTTTCTTATGGTAGTGCATGGTGCAATGACCCTCGAGGAGCTGTAACATGTGGAGGTGGTGGGCCTGAGTGGAGTCCGGTGATACCGACATGTAGTCCAGAAGCCTAGTTTGATGGTCACGCTCATCGATAAATGGGATTCTACAACCAACATGTTCCATTTGCCTTGACGGGTGAGATCACTGTCACCCTAGAGTACATGTTTAGGATTCTACGGCTACCCATATTGGGTATGCAGGGTCTACTAGATATCCTCTCGAGGCCTCGGAGGAGCTGTTGCTTGATAATGTTTGGCAAGGGGATGGCTGAGATGACATTTCATAGTGCCAACATTCGATACGGAGTGATTTATCTAGCCCATCCGGAGGAGACGAGGCTAATGGTTCTTTTGATGGAGGTAGTGTACTGCTTTACACTACCATATGCAGAGGGTGGACATTTTCCCGATTGTTGATGGGGGTAATCCATGATATGATGATAAAGGAGACCCACTTTGCATGAGTGCCATCATTCCTGGTGTAGCTGTATAGAGAGTTATGGGCCTATGGGTGGATGTGCAAGTTCATCCTGTGTTGTACCTTCTTACTACACTACTAGGATTATGAGCACATAGCTTGTGTGTGGCCAGTAGGGATGCCCTGAGTTGATGCATTCCCACCGAGATTTGTGCAGGTGGGGTATAGGTGATGGGTGCCAGCTATTGGGGAGCGGAGATCTGATAGGCCCACACATGATGTGGCCTATTTCTGGTGGTTGTTGGAGGGTTGTGCAGGTGGACATTATCTGGAGGCCATATGTGGGATTCCCCTCATATAGGCATATGCATGAGGAGCTAGCTAAGCTCTAGCTTTTGAGATGGATACAGGGTCGCCGTGCTAGGGAGCATGAGATGATCATGGTGGAAAGAGTCGATATTAGTTCGGGCTATTACAAGACGTACTTCTACCCTTCCCATAGTATCAGAGAGATGACGTGGAGATGCCTTTACCTCTACTACATCCTACAAAGTGCCCATAGAAAAGAGGATTAGGTATTGGACCAAAGGTGGATAGATGACACTAGGTGCACAGGCATGACATGTATAGACAGTGGTGGGCAGCTCACTTATGAGCCATACCACCTAGACCGGGGTAGCCAGATCTAGCCACCATCACGGTGTAGAGGACACCCTATAGGGGCAAGTGGCTACTTTGATTACCCAGTTGGGTATAGTGCAAACACAACTAGAGAGCTCAGAGGCAGAGGTAGTAGAGCTACATGTATAGGTGGCTAGTCTATAGGCCCAGATGGTCGGTGGTGGGGATGGAGATGGAGAGGAGGGTGATGGTCAAGTGACGGCCTTACAGGCACAGTGGCAGGTTTATAGGGCTAGTTGGCCATAGCCCAGGCACAGATTGGGGCCTTACATGCCTAGATATAGGCTCAGGGGCATGGGGCACCACCATAATCACCGGTACTAGGTCCCAGGTCACAGGCAGGAGTGGGACAGGGTCTTGCAGGATAGGTACAGGGGCCGAGACCTATGGGACCATGATAGACCATGCTATATCTAGGTTACGAGATGCCCTAGGTGAGGTTAGATACTACTAGGACCAGGTGATAGTGTCCGAGATAGACTTCATATCCTATTCCAAGTATAAAACATAAGTGTGTCGAGTGAGAGGATAATATCCCGCACTCATAATGTGGAGAGCACACGGGGTCAACGAGCTCGAGGCCAAACCAGGTAGAGGCTACCAACACATGGAGACTAGCTTCGATTGAGGTGCTAGCAAAGGACCCGGGAGGCAAAGGGTACAAGTGATATAGAAATGGAGGACATCTACCAAGATGCCCGATATATGGCACCTATTTTTTGATGTATGATAGTTAGTTTTTTTATATGTACCAGCTTGGGTACTAAAGATAGTGAGGATGTATGAGAGGTTTTTATATTTCGAGCATATATCGGTTTAATGAAGATATTTTGTATTGGTTCATTATTTTATTGTATATATGAGACCGGCCTGCATGACGATGACATTTTGTATTGAGTATCAGCCTACGTGCTGATGATTTTGAGATGATGGACATGATGGGACATCCATGTATGTTGTATTGAGATACAAACTTATTTATATGATGAGATACATGAGATTTCTTGATTTTTTGATGTGTTGATGATATTTTTGATTTATTGTTTTGATATGGATGAAAATTAGGTGAGTTAGGCATGATGGAGTCAGGTTGGTTTAGGCATGGATCGAGTCGGGTCTTAGGCATGGCTGATTTAGGTTTTTTAGGCATGGATCGAGTCAGGTCATAGGCATGGTTGAGTTAGGTTAGAGGCAGGGTGGAGTCAGGTTGGATTAGGCATGGTTGAGTCAGGTTGGTTTAGGCATGGTTGAGTCAGGTTGGTTTAGGCATGGTTGACTCGGGTTGGTTTAGGCATGGTTGTGTCAAGTTTGTTAGGAATGGTTGAGTTAAAAGTAAGGGAAGTTATGATTTATTATTTTATGTAATGAATTATAATATGGGTCCTATGTGAGATGTGGTATACTCTATGCATAGTGATGATAGAGAAATTGTAGGTGTAATTAATGGATGTTGTGATAAGGATTAAAATATGAAGTAACTTGTTATGTACGTGGTTTTAATTTCTAATTGTGGGTAAAAAGGGAAACTAAGTGAGGTATGATGTAATGTGAGGAACACGAAGATGAATTTTTCGGGTAGAGAATGGTGAGCTAACCTCCAAGGGCTCCATGCCCTCGAGTGCTTGCCTACATAGTCTCGGCGAAAAGGGACCTCGAGCCGATGTAGTTCTCCTATGAGCTTAGGGAAGAATATAATGAAGTATGAAAATGAGTTAGTAGGTTTTAGGCATGGTGTGGGTTTTAGATCTATTAGATGTGGGGGGATTATAGGTAAAGTGATGTAGGTGAGGTCGATTGTGGTGAAAGAAGAAGATTACCCCAAAGGTAAGCGTCGAGGACCAAGTCCTGTATAAGGTAATCAAAATGTAAACAAAGATGGTTAAAAGATAAGAGGGGGCAATAAAGCCACCTGATTGGGTAGGATCATACCAAGTAGATCACACCTTGGAGGAGGTGATGAACATAAGACCCGAAAGACATTGCATAATGGATTTTTCTACGGTGAAAAGTAGTCACATGATCACCAAATGTCAAAGTTCTAAGAAGTCCCTTGAGGAAGTGGGAAATGGGAGTGGGTATGGTTTGAAGGGTGAAAAATGGGTAATTTTGTATGGTAGGAGGTAACATGCTATTTGGGCAAGAGATCTACGGTCACAATGGGAAAGTCCATGACTAAATTTTTCTCTATGTTGACTTGTATTTGAGATAGACTGATCGATGTGGGAAGTATATATGGGATGAAGAAAATTAACTCCTTGAGGTCTTCATGAAGGCGATAGATGCGGGAAGCGTTAAGGCAACGTTCATCTAATAATTCTAGTTGTGTTAAATGTTCCTAAAGAAAGTCATCATCATTAAGCATGTCATGGAGAGAAATGTGGAGTGAGGGGATCTAAACTTTGAGAGGTAAAACAACCTCATGACCGTAGACCCGAGAGAAAATTGTGTGGCAACAAAGTGGAAGTGCGATTACTAGTGTGATATTCCCATAGGGAAAAATGAATGTGTGTATGCCAATATTTCACAATATCATTAACCACTTTCATAAGAATATTGTTTAGGGTTTTGTTAGTGGATTCGGATTGGCCATTGGTTTGTGGGTAATAGGGTGATGAGAAACTGAGATGAATGCTAAAGGCGTCACAAAGTTTTTGCAATGTTTTGTTTTTGAATTATTTTCCATTGTCAATGATGAGGTGATGAGGAACACCAAAGTGACAAATGATGTGGTGGTTAATGAACTCACATATTTTCTTAGCTTTCGTGGAGATGAGTGGTATGGCTTCCACCCATTTTGTATAGTATTTGGTAGCAGTGATGATCCATTGATGGCGTTGGGAAGAATGGGGATTGATTTCTCCAACAAGATCCAAACCCCATTGAGAGAAGGGCCAAAGGTCACGGGTGACCTGTAAGGCATGAATGGGTGTATGATGAAGATTGGCATGTTGTTGCAATTTTACACAATGTTTGACATAATCACAATAATCATAATTAAGGGTCAGCTAGTAATAGCTTAGGTGAAGAATATGTTTAGCAATAACAAGGCCATTGAAGTGACCTCCACATATGCCATCATGAACTTCCCTAATGGTATAAGGAATTTCAGAACTCGTCAGGCATTGTAAGAGAATACCATCAAATCCATGTTTATAGAGGAGCCCCCATGATGACGTAATGACGACCTTTTTAGGTAAGGTGCGCTATTCGTTATGGGTGAGATCGGGAGGTAAGATGGAGAGAGAAATATAGTCATAGTATTGTTTGTACCAAAAGTCACTCAGTACAGGGTAGTGGTTCTGATAGAGTAAACTTCATGTGGTAAATAAGAAGGTGATTGGAGTCGTTGTATGGTGACAAATATTTTAGAATCGGTGGGTGAAGCAGGTTATTCGGAAGCTAAATAGGCCATGGTATCTTCAAATTTGTTGGTTAAACATGTGATGGTTTGAATGATGTAACGGTCAAAGGTGGTCAAAAGTATGACTACATGATGTTTATATTTTTGAAGTATCTCATTATGAAATTGGTATATACCATTGACTTGGTTTACGACCAATTGAGAATCACCAAATATGTTGATTGATTTGACATCTAGGGCGTAGGCAGCTTGGAGACCTAGTACGAGCACTTGGTATTCAACAATATTGTTTGTACATTCAAATTTGAGTTTGAAAGACAAAGGCATGGGCTAACCATCAAGTGGAATGAGGATAATTCAAGCCACACCCCCACGCTGACACTTGGAACCATAGAAGAAGAGTGTCATTTGGTAAGGAGGTTTGTCCAGGGAAAGGGTAGTAATTGACTCATCTGGAAAGTCAAAATTAGAGGATTGATCCCTAGAAAGAGGTGCATCGACCAATTGGTTGGTGATAGCCTGACCCTTGATGGACTTTTGATGAATGAATTTGAGGTCAAGGTCAGCTAAAAGCATAAGCCATCAAGTCGCACACCTTGATTTTGATAAGGTTTGGCATACATGAAGTGTAAGGGGTCGGTGTTGGTCACAACATAGGTTTTGTGGTTGAGTAGGTAATGACGGAGTTTGGTGGCAATGAAAACTAAGGCTAAGTAAAGTTTCTTGGGATGGGTGTATTGGGTTTTGTAGTCCAAAAGAGTATGGATTATATAATAAACTACCTACTCCCTATGTTGTTCATCGTGATGAGTGAGCATGGCTCCTAAGGAGTGATCGGTAGCTGAGATGTATAGGTAAAAAGGTTAATCGTCTTTAGGTAGAATGAGTACGGGTGGTTGGAGAAGGTATTGTTTTAGGGCCTCAAAATCTTTATGGTAGTCATCATCCCATTTAAAGGAGACATCCTTCTTGAGCAGATGATGAAATGGTTAACACCGATCAAATAATTGTGAAATGAAACAGTGAATAGACTCGCAAATTTACCTTGCGAGGCTACGAGTTGTTTAAGGTTAGTGGGCGGAGGAATTTCCAAAATGGGCTTGAATTTAGCAGGGTCAACTTCTATACCACGTAAGGAAATAATAAATCCTAGGAGCTTTCCTGAGAGAACCAAAAAGACACACTTCTTTGGTTAAAGGTGAATGCAATATTTAATGAGGTGGTCAAAAATGGTTTTGAGGACGATAAGGTGCTTGGAGTGGCGTTTAGATTTGGCCAGGAGATCATCCACATAATCTTCCAATATACGATGTATGATATCATGGAAGATGTAATTCATAGCCCGCTGATATGTGGCACCAATGTTTTTAAGGCCAAAAGGCATGACTCGAGTAGTAGAAGCTCCCCCAAGGGGTGATGAACATAGTTTTGTGTTGATATTCTAGGGCAAGAAAGATTTGGTTATAACCCAAGAAGCCATCCATGAGTGATAGCATCTCGAGACCAATGGTAAGTTCAACTAGCTGGTCAATACCGAGTAAGGGAAAGTCATCTTTCGGAAATGCTAGGTTGAGGTCACGGAAGTCCATGTAAATGTGGATTCCCCTGTTGCCTTAGTGATAGGGACAATGTTAGAAATCCAATGAGGGTAATCAATGGGTAAGATGAAGGAAATAGAAAGAAGGCACTCAAGTTCTTTGACGAGAAGGACAATGCGAGGGTTCATTTTCCTCAACTTTTGTTTGATGGTTTTAGCATCAAGAACAGTGATGATATTGTGGACCACTATGGTGGGGTCAATACCGGCCATGTCTGCATAAGACCAAGTGAAAGAGATGTTATGATCCTTGAGAAAAGAAATGATGGCTTCCTGTTGGCGAAGCATCTAAAGATTAACCAATCTTTAGGATGTGCAGGTCATCCTGAGTGTGAATGTTGATCTCCATAGTCGATTCATTCAACATGGTTTGCATCTCAGAGGGTAATGATCAATGAATATATGAGTCTTCTACACCAAGGTAGGTGAGTATAGATTCATCATCCTAAAATTGAACGATATTAATTGAATTTCTATCATCATTGATCATTTTAGGATACAGGAAGGGAAGAGAGGAAGGGGCCTCGCCCTCACATTGATAAGTCAAAGGCCGCAAGGAAATGGTGTTTATGAAATTTTTTTTTAGGAGGGATAGATTCTGGATCCATCGACTCCATCGATGATGGTGGTGATGAAGGCAGAGTGGGTGAAGAAGGTGGAGAAGGGCTAATGTCCTTGATGAGTTCAATGCGAGCCTATTTGGTAGGTGGTTCAGGAAAGCCAATACCACTACGGTCATTATGTTTGTGGGTGGTGCATGGAATAACGGTATGGTGGCCTTTCTCATAAAAGCCAAAACCAAAACCCTTCCATGCACATTGGTGCAGGAAGGTGTGGGAAAAATGGTGATTGGTGAGAGATTGGAAGTCAACGGAAAATGGGTGGGTTTGTGACAGGTGGTTCGGGTGTGTAAGTGGTAGTATCAAGTCCCCCATAGGTGAGACTGGTATGAAGATGAGGAGGACCATAAAGGAGGCATTATCCTATGTAGTGATCATAATGAGGGTGTTGGTGAAGACTTTCATACTCTTGTGGAGTAAGGAATGTGTTGACACTATATAGGCGGTATTCCCCTAGAGTGAGGTGTTGAAAAACACCTTCCAAGGGGTCAGTGGTTGGTATGTAGGTAGCTAGAATGGACGATGTGTCCTAGGTCAATGTGGAGGTTGGGTTAACAGCTTGGGTAGCTAATGGGTTAGCCGTGGAGGTTGTGAAAGTAGTAGGAATGGAGGAGGCATGTGCGGTTGAGGTAGCGACTGTATTAGTAAGCGGAGGTGTAGGTGAAGCGGTGGTGGTCATGAAGGTAGGTGCCTTAATGGGTATGAGCACATCATTGGGTCGGTAAAGCATGTTGCATGTTTTAAAAGGGGATGGATCAGCTGGAATGGTATAGGTGTGCCCTTCATGTTCAAACTTTACACAACGATGCAAAGTGGAAGGAATACAACCCATGACATGAATCTAGGGTCTACCAAGCAACAAGTTATATTAAAACTACCCCTCCAAGACGTAGAATAATTCTGGGATAGTGTAGGGGCCCAAAAGAATGTGGAGGATGACAGTGCCTAATGTGGAGGTGATAACATCATTGAATGAATGCAACATGACAAGATGTTTATGCATGCAATTATCAGGTATGCACATTTGAGTGAATGCATGGGATGAAATGATATTAATGCTAGCGCCCCCATCAATCATCACACGTCATACCCATATGTCATCAATGTGGACAGAGATGAAGAGGGCTGGGTTTGGGTCATCATTTTGGTGTGGCATGATCTCTTCCTCTGAAAAGCTAAGGGAGGCTACTTGGTGAGTAGGTGGAGGTGTGGATAAAGGTGGTAATTTGGTGAGAGAGGCTACATGATGGGGTGTGATGATGGAGGCGATGGGTGTAGGGTCATTGGGAAAAACCTCAATAGATTGAAGAACCTCCATGAGAGCTTGGTGATGGGATTTCGAGGTTTGGATGTGGTCATATATGGACATTTTTAGGGGAGATTGGTGTAATTCTATTTTTAAATTCTTTATGTCCACTTCCCTTTGTTTACTTTTCCACAAGCCTGGGTGCCAAAATTGGGTGAGTAAATATTAAAAAATATTTATTTAATGCATTATTATTCACCCAAGGTGGGTCACACTTTTTGCACATATAATTCTATTTTTAAGAATTTTTCATATCGGGATTCTTTACCCTGCAAGGCAGCCCCGGAAATCCCATGATTCACTTAAGTGATTTGACTTTGAAAATGAGATTATTTACCTTGCAAGGCAGGTAATAAAATCCCATGATTCCACTTAAGTCACTTTTCTTTTATTTCACCATGGGAATTTTTACCTTGCAAGGCAGGCAATAAATTCCCGCTTGCCTGCTGCCTCTAATTTTCCCACTGCAGCTTAAGTGAATTTTATATCACGGAAAAAGTAACCTAAAAGGTAGGCAATAAAATTCCACCTGCCTACTACTTCTATTTTTCCCACTGCAACTTAAATCCTTTGTTTTCCAAAAATGCGCCCAACCCCACAGGGGTTTTTCTGTGCACGACTTTGCTTTTTCCCAGTGATCCAGACCTCCAATGGTGACTTCCTCTAGGAATAATGTGTGTATATGTTTTCTAGCTACTCCAAGTTAAAAATTGGGCTTACCCTAAGAAAGGAATTGTTCTAGAGAAATTTCACAGAAAACGAAACGGACAACACAAAAACATAAAAAATTGCCAAAAGGCACAAATAAAGCCCAAAACTTATTCTAAGTTAAAACCCTTCTCGTGCATGGGAATAATGACATGTTCAATCATAACAGAGTTAAAACAGAGTGCAAATTGCCTCAAACGGGGCTCAAAATAATTAAATATAAATTTCCGTAGACAAATCCTCGACGACAGAATATAACAATTTTGGGCATCTGGGTATTTGGTGAAAAAGGCTAATATGGCTCTTTGGGAATATCTTGACACAATACAAGAAATTTCAGGCAATAAAAACACAAAATGACCCATTATTTTAAAAGTATGAAATTTTTTCGGATAGGGTAGTCATAGATTTCAGGATGAAATCTGAGACACCAGTTGGCTCCGTCTGTGGACATCTTTTTCTCTGTTAGAATGACAAGGGAAAAGATGAGATCCTAGCATCTCTGGTTTTGTGTCTTGTTTTTTAGGCACGGGGTTAGGCAAAAACACAACACAAAAACAAAACAAGGAAAAATAAACAAATTTTTATTTATATACATATAGGTTTTAACCTACTTTTTCAGTTCATGAACAACTTCAGATGTTTCGTGTTGAAAGGTAATGGTAACTCAATTCCATCCCGGTAGGCAAGGAAGAAGGTATCCATTCCTGCATCTCTTTTGAATATGAAGGGCTCTTTCTAGAGTGAATCAAATTCTTCATGCATGCCCTTCGGTTCATATATCTTGTCCCACCAGAGTATCCAATCTCCAATCTTGAACTTCCTTTGTTTCGCCTTCTTGTCAAATACTATAGGCAAGTCCTTATCAAATTCATCTGGTGGTGGTGCATCCTTTCTTCTCTCTGTGACAGGTAAGTTTGCATCAACTTGCTCCATTCCCAGATTTATTTGCTACATTTTTTAGGAAGAACTATCACCATATTCTTTATTCTTCTTCAGATATTGATCATGCTTGTTGAAAGTCTCCACTAAGGAAACTAAACCCTTGGGGATTTTGTTACCTTTTGGTTGGACTATTCCACTATTGTCATCATAACCTGGATCAGCTTTTTCTATGACTATTTGTCGTGGTGGTGATTTACTCCCTCAACATGCAGACATGTAGATGTTTGTTCAGGGATTCTGGGGTGGTAGACCATCTCCACTTTATAGTTTCCTTGTCTAAATATGGACGATGGTCTATCCGGATTCAATAGTACAGCCGTGACTGCCAAATAATCTGCCTTAGAGTTTTGGTTTATTGGAACGAAGTCAATAAAGAAGACTCAGTAAAAATGAATGTGGCGGAAAGCACTTTATCTCTGTAATGCTCCAGCTTATCTCTTTTGACTTGACTTTGCCCTTGAACTTGCTTTACTAGAAGTTCAACATCTCCTTGGGCTTTGAGGAGTTTTACTCCTTTATTCTTAATTTGCTCCATTCCTAGAAGCAATGCTTCATACTCCGCCATATGATTGGTGTTCTCAAACATCAGCTTGTGGGAGTATGGAAATACCTCATGATCTAGAGATATTAGTAGAGTGCCAACTCCTGATCCAAAAAGAACAACATGTGCCTTTAAACTCTAGAGTTCAAAATTTTTCTTCTTCTTTTGTTGTCTCTAGCTCTGGTTGAAATTCTTGTTCGTACATCTTTATCTCGCTTCCAAGAAATAGAGCCCATGGTCGATTCCTGAAAAAGAATTTGAGTTCTAGGATCCTCAAATTTTGTAACCATGTACCTAGACTTCTTTTCTAGCTCCAGCTTGTGGTCAAGCCCTTTGATAGGAATATGCACACAAGACCAATCCATCTTTACTTCTACTCCCAGCTCTTTACAAAGTTTCTACTCAAAGAACATCTCATAAGAGACAGGGAATATCTCGCAACTAGAATGGTCATAATCTTTTCTTAGGAAAATCATCTAGAATAGCTTGTGCATCTTTGATTTGTTCGATTAAAGGGACTTTTATCTCCTTGGAATAACATGTTTTTATGGTCTTTGTTAGGGTAAGCCCAAGAGCATCTGCAACTTTAGCTGGCATGACATTGTCAGACGCACCTGAATCTAAAATGCAGTTGCTTAACTTGAAACCATTAAGCAATAGGGATACATAGAAAGGTTCCACCCTGTCAGAAGATGGTGAGGGTTTAACAACTGTAGTGTTGTTTTGTGGAGGAGTGTATTTGGGCTTAGGAAAAAGGCCTTTTGATGTATTGGATTGTCTTGGTGATTATACATATTTGACTAGCCTATTTAACTGCCCAGGAAAATCTCTCAAGTATTCAGCTTCTGACATTTGAACTTTGGTTTTCTTAACATGATCAATAATGTCAAAAGAAGAAATAGATTCAGATACTTGAGCCACTTTCTATGGTTGAGATGAAGAACTCACATTCTTATCTCTAGGAGCTAAAGAAGAAGGTAAAGGGTTGCCCCTTCTTTGCTCGTCTGCTAATGCTTCAGCTTGGCGAGTTTGTGATCTTGTAAGTACTGCATATGCATGACCATGATCATCTTCATGAAGTTTCTCATCGTCATGTTCAAATTTTTAGTTCAAGTAATTAATGTTGGAGTCGCCAGTAGGACCTATAAAATCATCATCCTCAAGCTGATCAGCGTCAGCTTCCTGGTCTTCTTCATTCATCTCCACATTGTTTCTGGGAGCAACTTCAATTGCTAATCTTTGGGAACCA
Source organism: Taxus wallichiana var. yunnanensis (assembly GCA_018340775.1). Lineage (NCBI taxonomy): Eukaryota > Viridiplantae > Streptophyta > Pinopsida > Cupressales > Taxaceae > Taxus > Taxus wallichiana. Next base: position 248,057,725 of record CM031242.1, read on the forward strand.
ACAATGCGGTTCCGTTGTTGTTGTTGAAATTACGAGCATGGGCAATATTGTTGCCCTGAGCCATTTGAGCCATTTGTTTCTTCATCTACATCATCTCATTTGCTAACTTTTACAATAGTGAATCGGAAGTAGTAGCAGAGGATGAACTTTCAGCTCTAGAAGTGTTTCTCTTTATCTTTCTAGCCATGATGAGGTCGTCTTCAATTTCAACCGCCATGTTTTGAGCTACTAACAAGTTAGCAGGATGTGCTCTTCGCAGTTGATAGCTTACTTCAGGAAGTAAAGCATTGATGAAGAATACCTTTTGATTCTCATCATTTAGAGAAGCAGAAGTGAATTTTGTATAGTAATCTTTGGAATTTCAAATAAAATCCCGCATGTGCTCATGTGGTTCCTTCTTCAGCTGAGTCAGTTGGGTTATCAAGGTGCTGGAATCTTTGGCTGCCTTGAATCTTTTCAGGAACGCATCCCGCATAGTAGCCCAGTTGGTTATGGTGCCAGGAGCTAGCCAATAGAACCATTCTCTAGCCAAGTCATGTAGAGTCTCTATGAAGAGTCTAACAGACACATCTTCATGTTCAACTGCAAGCACTCCATAGGATATGAAAAACGCAGCCAAGTGGTCATTTGGATTTTTCTTGCCATCTCCAAAGAATTTTGGAAAATTCTTTCTTGTCCCTTTAGGTAGATCATGCATAGGAGGATTCAGATTTAGAGGTCCAAAGGCTGCACCCCATGGAACAGCACTTGCGCAGGGCAAGTGGTTGATTTTGCATCATGAAAGGAGCACGTCTTCTTTGAGAATAGACTTGATAAATAATTCCAGCTGCCGGAATATGCTAAATATGATCCAGATCTAGATGTGTTTGCACTCTTCTTCCTAGTGAGAGACTAGATCTGTGACTTCTAACTTGAGGAGGATGATTGAAATTGAATTTCTCCTGTAGTCTGAATTTCTCCCCGATCAAGAAATGATCAGTCCTTCCTTGCACCTTCACAAATCGGGTGAATGGACATTCAACCAGGTTGAGATTTGTATGGAAAACACTCTGATCTTCAAGAGATAAGCTTTGATCTGCAAAGATAGTTGTTCCCTAGTGGAGTCGCCAAAAACTATTGGCTAGATTTTCTACATAGCATCAAACCTAGGTAGTCATGAGATAAATCTCCCTTATTTAACTCGGTGAGGCTCCCATGTAGGATTTGTTAGTAAAAATGTGTTATTATCTATCAGGGGTTTTACTTTAACCACTTAGTTCATGAGCCATAACTAAGAAGTTCTCAGCAAGTAAGTGCAGCTTGTTCAAGAAAGGAAGTATTTTATAGAAGAAGGAAGTAAAGGAAATAAAAAGAATAAATGGGGAAGATTTGCATCCCAATTAGTAGATAGCAGAGCTAATTGCATGCACATAGAAGAAACTTAATAGATATGAACACACATAATTATAAAACAAAGGCATGTCTAGATCCGTATCTAAAATAAAACAAAGTTTATTAAGAGATATAAGATTAAAAGCAAGAAACACAATACACCATGACAAAAGTTCTCTAGAAACCTACTCCTTTGTATTCTTTTGCTCCAAGTTGCTCTCAGGGGTTCAACACAAAGTCTAGAACACAAGATTTCTGCCTTACAAATTCTGATTATTAACCCGAAGGTTCTTCCTCTACTTATATAATGTAGAGGGCAATTACAAGTTGGAAGCTTTAGTTGAACTGGCACATGTGGAAGTTGGAAAAGACACAACTGGCAATCTCCCTCCTGGAATTCCTCTTTGCATGACATGTATGATTTGCAACTAAAAATAGAACCTTCTATTTTGCACTTGCCACCTATCTCCAAGTAGTTGAATTCTTCAAGTAATGGATTTTAAACCAATCACTTAAGTTGTATAATTTAATTGATCACTCAATTACTTTGTCGAGGAAAGAAGAAGGAAGAGGAAAGCTACAGTCTTGTCCTTTTTCATGTCTGCAGTAGTTGATTCTTTTTCCATTGATTCTCACCAAGCTGGACCTAGGAACAACAAGTTTGAAGCAAGCAGCTAGAAGCAAGTGACCGTGTTTTGATTGTGGGTATTGCCTTTGACATGTCTTCGTTCTTATCCTTGAAGCTTTTGTAGTTCTTCTCTAGTACATGCATCAATGCAATGTTTTCCGTAGATAACTCATCATCCTTATTTTTAATTGCATATGAGAAATTAAAAATTCTGGAAAGCACTCCGGATGAATGAAAATTCAATGAAGGCTTCAACTAGAAGATGGGAGCATCTGCACAAGATCTTGGAAGGAATTTTCCGCGCTGACCGACTTCTTCATTCTTCACGGGCTGCGAAATTATTAGTTATGGTTCATGAACTAATTGGTTAAAGTAAAACCCCTTAGAGATAATAACACATTTTTACTAACAAATCCTATACGGAGCCTCACCGGTTAAATGAGGGAGATTTATCTCATGAATTCCTAGGTTTTATGTTATGCGAAAATCTAGCCAATAGTTTTTAAGCGATTCCACTGGGAACAACTATCTTTGCGAGATAAAAACTTATCTCTTGAAGATCATAGTGTTTTCCATATAAATCTCAACTTGGCTGAACGTCCATTCACCTGATTTGTGACGGCACAAGGAAGGAATGATCATTTCGTAGATCGGGGAGAAATTCATTTTCAATCATCCTCCTCAAGTTAGAAGTCACAGATCTAGTCTCTCACTAGGAAGAAGAGTGCAAATGCATCCAGATCTGGATCATCTTTAGCATATTACGGCAGCTGGAATTATTTGTCAAGTCTATTATCAAAGAAGACGTGCTCCTTTCATGATGCAAAATCAACCACTTGCCCCTGCAGTGCTTGTTCCATGGGGTGCAGCCTTTGGACCTCTGAATCTAACTCCTCCTATTCATGATCTACCTAAAGGGACGAGAAAGAATTTTCCAAAATTCTTTGGAGATGACAAGCAAAATCTAGATGACCACTTGGCTATGTTTTTCATATCCTATGGAGTGCTTGCAGTCGAATATGAAGATGTGTCTCATTAGACTCTACATAGATACTCTACATGACTTGGCTAGAGAATAGTTCTACTGGCTAGCTCCTGGCACCATAACCAACTAGGATACTATGTGGGATGCATTCCTGAAAAGATTCAAGGCAACCAAAGATTCCAGCACCTTGATAACCCAACTGACTCAACTGAAGAAGGAACCACATGAGAACATGTGGGATTTTATTTCAAAATTCCAAAGATTACTATATGAAATTCTAGCTTCTACTTCTCTAAATGACGAGAATCAAAAGGTATTCTTCATCAATGCTTTACTTCCTGAAGTAAGCTATCAACTGCGAAGAGCACATCCTACTGACTTGTTAGCAGCTCAAAACATGGCAGTTGAAATTGAAGAAGACCTCATCATGGCTGGAAAGATAAAGAGCAACACTTCTAGAGCTAAAAGTTCATTCTCTGCTACTACTTTCGATTCACTATTGTAAAAGTTATCAAATGAGATGATGCAGATGAAGAAACAAATGGCTCAAATGGCTTAGGGTAGCAATATTGCCCATGCTCATAATTTCAACAACAACAACTGGAACCGTATTACTGGTTCCCAAAGATTAGCAATTGAAGTTACTCCCAGAAACAATGTGGAGATGAATGAAGAAGACTAGGAAGTCGACGCCGATCGCTTGAGGATGATGATTTTATAGGTCCCGCTTGGCGACTCCAACATTAATTACACTGAACTAAAAATTTGAACATGATGATGAGAAACTTCATGAAGATGATCATGGTCATGCATATGTTTTACACAGATCACAAACTCGCCAAGTCTGAAGCATTAGCAGACAAGAAAAGAAGGGGCATCCCTTTACCTTCTTCTTTAGCTCCTAGAGATAAGAATGTGAGTTCGTCATCTCAACCATATAGAAATTTTCTCAAGTATTTGAATCTATCTCTTCTTTTGACATTATTGATCATGTTAAGAAAACCAAAGTTCAAATGTCGAAGCCGAATACACGAGAGCTTTTTTTGGGTAGTTAAATAGGTTGGTCAAATATGTACAATGACGAAGACAATCCAATACATCAAAAGGCCTTTTGCCTAAGCCCAAATACACTCCTCCAAAAAACAACACTACAGTTGTTAAACCCTCACCATCTTTTGCTGTGGTGGAACCTTTCTATGTCTCCCTATTGCTTAATGGTTTCAAGTTAAGCAACTACATTTTAGATTCAAGTGCGTCTGACAATGCCATGCCGGCTAAAGTTGCAGATGCTCTTGGGCTTACCCTGACAAAGACCATAAAAATGTGTTATTCCAAGGAGATACAAGTCTCTTTAATCGAAAAAATCAAAGATGCACAAGCTATTCTAGAAGCTTTTCCTAACAAAATATTAAAGATGACAATTCTAGTTGTAGATATTCCTGTCTCTTATGGGATGTTGTTGAGTAGAAACTTCTGCAAAGAGCTGGGAGGAGAAGTAAAGATGGATTGGTCCTATGTGCATATTCCTATCAAAGGGATTAACCATAAGCTAGAGCCGAAAAAGAAGTCCAGGTACATGGTTACAAAATCTGAGGATCCTAGATCTCAGATTATTTTTCAAGAATCTGACCGTGGGGTCTATTTCTTGGAAACAGATAAAGATGTACCAAAACAAGAATTTCAACCAGAGCCAGAGACAACAAAAGAAGAAGAAAAAGTTTGGACTCTAGAGTTTAAAGGCACATGTTGTTCTTTTGGATCAGGAGTTGGTGCTCTACTAATATCTCCAGATCATGAGGTATTTCCATACTCCCACAAGCTGATGTTTGAGAACACCAATCATATGGTGGAGTATGAAGCATTGCTTCTAGGAATGGAGAAAGCTAAGAAGAAAGGAGTAAAACTCCTCAAAGCCCAAGGAGATGTTGAACTTATAGTAAAGTAGGTTCGAGGGCAAAGTCAAGTCAAAAGAGATAAGCTGGATCATTACAGAGATAAATTTCTTTCCACCACATTCGATTTTATAGTCTTCTCTATTGACTTTGTTCCAATAAACCAAAACTCTAAGGCAGATTCTTTGGCAGTCACGGCTGCACTATTGAATCCGGATAGACCATCGTCCATATTTAGACAAGGAAACTGTAAAGTGGAGATGGTCTACCACCCCAGAATCCCTGAAAAAACATCTACATGTCTACATGTTGAGGGGAGTAAATCACCACCATGACAAATAGTCACAGAAAAAGTTGATCTAGGTTATGATGAAAATAGTGGAATAGTCCAACCAAAAGGTAAAAAAATCCCCAAGGGTTTAGTTTCCTTAGTGGAGACTTTCAACAAGCATGATCAATATCTGAAGAAGAATAAAGAATATGGTGATAGTTCTTCCTCAGAAATGTAGAAAATAAATCTAGGAATGGAGCAAGTTGATGCAAACTTACCTGCCACGGAGAGAAGAAAGGATGCACCACTACCAGATGAAGTTGATAAGGACTTGCCTATAGTATTTGACAAGAAGGCCAAACAAAGGAAATTCAAGATTGGAGATTGGATACTCTGGTGGGGCAAGATATATGAACCGAAGGGCATGCACGAAGAATTTGATTCACTCTAGAAAGAGCCCTTCATGATCAAAAGAGATGTAGGAATGGATACCTTCTTCCTTACCTACTGGGATGGAATTGAGTTACCATTACCTTTCAACAAGCAACATCTCAAGTCGTTCATGAATCGAAAAAGCGAGTTAAAACCTATATGTATATAAATAAAAATTTGTTTATTTTTCCTTGTTTTGTTTTTGTGTTGTGTTGTTTGCTCGACCTCGTGCCCAAAAAACAAGACACAAAACCAGAGATGCTTTGGATCTCATCTTTTCCTCTGTCATTCGACGAGAGAAAAAGATGTCCACATATGGAGCCAACTGGTGTCTCCAGATTTCATCCTGAAATCTGTGACTACCCTATTTGAAAAATTTCATACTTTTAAAATAATGGGTCATTTTGTGTTTTTATTGCTGAAAGTTCTTGTATTGCGTCAAGATATTCCCAAAGAGCCATAATATCCTTTTTTCACCAAATACACAAATGCCCAAAATTGTTATATTCATCGTATCGGGATTTTTCTACGGGAAATTTGTATTTAATTATTTTGAGCCCTGTTTGAGGCTATTTACACTGCTTTTAACTCTGTTATGATTGAACATGTCATTATTCCCATGCGCAATGAAGGGTTTTAACTTAGAATAAGTTTTGGGCTTATTTGTGCCTTTTGGCAATTTTTTGTGTTTTTGTGCTGTCCCGTTTCGTTTTCTGTGAAATTTCTCTAGAACAATTCCTTTGCCAAGTAAGCCCAATTTTTAACCTCGGAGTAGCTGAAAAACATATACGTACATTATGCCCATAGGAAGTCACCATCGGAGGTCTAGATCACTCGGGAAAAAGCAAATTCGTGCAGAAAAAACCCCTATGGGGTTGGACGCATTTTGGAAAATAAAGGATTTAAATTGCAGTGGGAAAAATATAAGTAGTAGGTAGGTGGGATTTTATTGCCTACCTTGCAGGGTACTTTTTCCCGTGATATAAAATTCACTTAAACTGCAGTGGGAAAATTAGAGGCAGCAGGCAAGCGGGAATTTATTGCCTGCCTTGCAGGGTAAAAATTCCCATGGTGAAATAAAAGAAAAGTGACTTAAGTGGAATCATGGGATTTTATTGCCTGCCTTGCAAGGTAAATAATCTCATTGTCAAAGTCAAATCACTTAAGTGGATCATGGGATTTCCGGGGCTGCCTTGCAGGGTAAAGAATCCCATTATGAAAAATTCTTAAAAATAGAATTATATGTGCAAAAAAGTGCGACCCACCTTGGGTGAATAATAATGCATTAAATAAATATTTGTTAATATTTATTCACCCAATTTTGGCACCCAGGCTTGTGGAAAAGTCAACAAAAGGAAGTGGACATAAGGAATTTAAAAATAGAATTCCAAAATTAAATAAATTTAATTTATTTAATGCAGAGACCCTTTGAGAAGGAATTAATACTTTTTAAAGTATTAAATGATTATATTAATTCCTATTTTTAGTGGCTATGGTCAAAGCACACTGTGAAGCTTAAGTGAAGTGAAGTGTGGATAATTAAATTGAATTAATTTAATTGATTGGATGGTTGTCCTTAAACATGCTATATTTAAAAAGAAAAGAGCATGATTTTTAACTAATTAATTGCATTTAATTGTTAGGGAAATTATTAATTATATAATTGTGAGGGTTATATAAGCATGGGCAGCCATATGGGTGAATTTTTTAATTCACGGGTAAATAATTTCAGCCAAGAGGAAAAGTGCGCCCCCATTTGAAGAAGGATTTTGTTCGAGGCAAGGTGGAAACAAGGCATTTGAAGAAGGATTTTGCTCAGGCAAGGTGGAAACAATGCATTTGAAAAGGATTTTGCTCTCGGGCAAGGTGGAAACAAGGCATTTAAAGAAGGATTTTTCTTAGGCAAGGTGGCAACAAGGCTAAAAGCTTCCAAATTGGGTGCATGCTTTGAAGGAGGTTGATCTTTGTCTGCATAATTGTTTGCATAAGTGTTACAGGTGCTAAGGAATTCATTACAGGTGGTTTTTAAAAGAAAAGGAACTTATATCAATGTCCAATACATTGAATATTTCTTCTGAATCTGAAGGATTATCTAGATCTGCACCAATTTTGAAGAATTCCAGTCAAATAAGAAGAAAAAGAATTGTTTAGAAAAATATAGACAAAGCTATGGCAAAGAAAGATGAAAAAGAAAGCACAACGGAGTCATGCATCACTTCTAAATTTACAGATATTGGAGACAAGGATCTAGGCTTGAAACCTCTTGTTGAATTGATAGACAGATCCAGAGCAGGAAATACTTCACTCATGCATGCAGGAAAAACTTCACTCATGCATGTAGATTAAAAGCAAAGTGGAATTATTCGAGTTGTAGCTTTTCCATCCATAGCCTAGTTACCAAAGTTTTTTATGTAGGTACAGATCCATATCAAGATGTAGATGTAGATGCAAATCCATGTGTAGATCTAGATCTAGATCTCATAGTTGCAAAATCTTCCGGCACAAAGGCTTCATCCTCTTGTTTCAAATGCATCCCGTGAAGAATGAAGAAGTCAGTGCGTGGAAAATTCCTTCCAAGATCTTGTGCAGATGCTCCCATATTCCAATTGAAGCCTTCATTGAATTTTCATTCATGTGGAGTGCTTTCAAGAATTTCTAATTGCTCATACGTAATTAAAAATAAGGATGATGAGTTATCTACGAAAAACATTGCATTGATGCATGTACTAGAGAAGAACTACAAAAGCTTCAAGGATAAGAATGAAGACATGTCAAAGGAAATACCTACAATCAAATCATGGTCACTTGCTTCTAGCTTGTTGTTCCTAGATCCAACTTGTTGTTCCCGAGTCCACTTGGTGAGAATCAACGGCAAAAGAATCAACTACATGCAAACATGAAAAAGGACAAGACTGCAACTTTCCTCTTCCTTCTTCTTTCCTCCGACAAAGTAATTGAGCAATCAATTAAATTATACAACTTAAGTGATTGGTTTAAAATCCATTACTTGAAGAAGTCAATTACTTGGAGATAGGTGGTAGGTGTGCAAAATAGAAGGTTCTATTTTTAGTTGCAAATCATACATGTCATGCAAAGAGGAATTCCAGGAGGGAGATTTCCAGTTGTTTCTTTTCCAACTTCCACATGTGCTAGTTCAACTAAAGCTTCCAACTTGTAATTGCCCCTCTACATTCTATAAGTAGAGGAAGAACCTTTGGGTTAATAATCAGAATTTGTAAGCAATAATCTTGCGTTCTATACTTTGTGTTGAACCCCTGAGAGCAACTTGGAGAAAATGAATACAAAGGAGCAGGTTTCCGGAGAACTTTGTGTCATGGTGTAGTGTGTTTCTTGCTTTTAATCTTAGATCTCTTAATAAACTTTGTGTTATTTTAGATCTGGATCTAGAGCTGCCTTTGTTTTATAATTTTGTGTGTTCATATCTATTAAGTTTCTTCTATGTGCATGTAATTAGCTCTGCTATCTACTAATTGGGATGCACATCTTCCCCATTTCTTCTCTGTATTTCCTTTACTTCCTTCTTCTATAAAATACTTCCTTTCTTGAACAACTGCTTACTTACTTTGCAGAATTTCTTAGTTATGATTCATGAACTAAGTGGTTAAAGTAAAACCCCTGATAGATAATAAAACATTTTTATTGACAAATTTGGCATGGGAGCCTCACCGGTTAAATGAGGGAGATTTATCTCATGACTACCTAGGTTTGATGTTATGTAGAAAATCTAGCTAATAAGGCACAAATTTTAGTGTCATCAAACACTTTTGGCTTAGCTTTGAGGGGGTCATAAGGTCCAGTGGCGGTAATGTGATAACGAAGTCTCAAGGAGGTTGGTTAATATTTTGGCATAGGACCCCACTAGTGGGTCGCAATGGGAAGTGAACGTGGGTTTGGGTGTAGGTACAATGGATTGTTGAGGAACATTCCTCGTAGGAGGGGGAATAGGTCGAGCTATGGTTTAAGGTGATGGCGGGGGTCTTGGGTTTCGTTCATTTTTTCTAGGTAGGGGTATGGTAGATGAACGGGCGGGAGGGTGTGTGGTTGTTTTGACTATCTTATTGGAGGGTAACAGAGTTTTTTTTTTGGGTTACACCTTCTTGGGTAAAGGTGATATGGGTTTAAAAGGTCTAGAAGGAAAATTAGATGGGGGAAGAGGGTGAGTTACCCACATGGATAACGGGGTTTCTGTGAAGGTAGAGGATGCATGTTGCACATGGGGTGTGAGGGACAACAACTGAAGTGTAGTGGGTAGTGAAGAAATAGCTAAGGGCATTGGAGGTATGGGTGGTAGAGATGTTGCAGAGTGCAAGTGTAAGTCGTGTCGGGAACCTAGGTAGGTTAGACGTTTGTGAGGAAGGAATGGGATGTTTTGATTTTGGTTTATTGATGGGTGGAGGTTGCTTGACCATGTTGGGAAGTCATGGTCCTAAGATAGATGAGATAGGTGTAGGTGTGATTGGCACATCTAGGGTATGAGGTAAATGGGTTTGGTTCTTCTATTTGGGTGTTAGAGTAGGTATGGTGCTTTGACTTTAGAGGATGTAGCTAAATCCAATTTGATAGGTGTATGAGTAAGGTTGGCGGTTGGGTGACCCCTAAAGTGGTAATAGGTTTAGTTAAGGAAGATGCCATAGGTGTGGGTTTGGGTTTAGATAGAGGTTTAATCATGGGTAAGGTTGTGGATTGGGCTATGATAGGTGTCACGGAAGGAGTTGTGATAGAGGTGGTTGTATTCGGTTTGATTGATCGAAATATTTTTGGGTAGATAGTGGAGGTATCGGTAAGTGACATCTGAATCATGTGGAGACGGGAATTAAAATGCAACCCCATAGTAAGGCCCTATCTACATAATCTAAATTGGAAAAACATGAGAACAACATGTCCGTAGGTGGAGTTGATGAGGACCTAATGGAAATTCCCATAAAATGTATCTTAGAGATGGGGGATTGGCTAGCTTTAGCTTCCGTCGGTAAGAGAGTGGAAAGTAGGTCTACAAAATTTTGGGTAGCTAATGGATAATTCTCACCAAGACGTAAAGGTATCTCAACTGGGTCTATGATAGGAGGAAAAGATGATGGGTGCTCCTCCATAGGTGGAGGAGATGATGGGAGCTCCTCTATGGGTAGAGGAGATAAATAAGTATCTTTCATAGACTGAAGAAATACTACGGGTATTAGTTCTCTAAATGGAGAAGCCAAAGGTGAAATGGTATCGATGTTAGTGGAAGACTCCTCTATAGGTGATGAAGGAGATGAAAGGTGTTCCTCTGTGGGTGGAGGATTAGGGGAGGTTGGTTCCGATGTGGAAGGAGGATTTTGGGCTAGAATCTCCTTGATGGAAGGAATATGGGGAAATTGGGAGGTGATAGGTACATCATTAAAAACAGCGTGAACCTCATGGGTATGGGTATCATGAGTTGAGGTCTCACTAGTTTGATTAGACAAAGGGGATGATCGAAATGGTTTCTTGAATATGTGTAGGTTTTGGTTAGTAGGTGCGTTAGGATTATCCACGGTTAACTCATATTTCTTGAGCATTTCTTGGACAATGTTTTTGAAAGTGATGTAATTACCATCACTATGACCCTTTACTCGATGATATTACTGAAGTCATTTTCTTTATACCATGTGGGCATGGGGTGAGTAGGGTTAAAACCAATGGTGTGGTTTTATAGGTGGAAGGGTGATGGCTCTGATTTGATAAGCTTTTCTAAGACAAAAGAGTAAGGTTCCCCAATTGGGGTGTATTTCTATTATTCTCATCTGAATTGAAAAGTCTAGATGGGTGAGAGATTAGATGAGGGGTAGCCTAATTTGATGGATGAGCTGGGCCGGCCTTGAGTACCACTGCGTTAGTGGTGCCCTTAGATTTTGAATAATTGTTTTGTGGTTTGGAAGAAGAAGAGGTATCATTCAACTTGAATGCCAAATTCTTATTACGTAATTGGATTTTATTCTCTTCGATGGCCCGAATCTCTAACTTTCATGCCATAGTGAATGCTTCATCGAATGTTTAGAAGGTTTGGACCTGCAAGGTCGGTGAGATATGTCTAGCACAAGCCCGTGTGAAAATCTCGATGAGCTCTATTTGTGGAAGTTGGAAGGTTATTTGATTGATCAAGCTACGCCATTGAGCAACAACATCTATGATAGATTCGTCCTCATCTTGACGTGTGGATTATAGGTCACCATGGTAACCTTTTTGATGATATTGATGGAGAAATGATCCAAGAAGGCTTGGGCTACCTGATTGAATGAGAATATAGAGTGTCTAGGTAACCCACTATACCAATCTAATGTAGGTCCAATGAGAGACATGGGAAAGGTTCTTAAGAGCAAAGCATCATCATGAGCGATCGAGATAATACCCATGTTTGAACGGCTGAAAATGCTACCGTGGGTCTTCTTCGCTATTTAAATGATTGAATGTAGGTATTTCCCAATGCACGGGGTATGGATGAATAGGAATGGACGGGTGGATGGGCTCATTGTAAATCTCGTCATAGGTGAGAGTTTTGTGTGAGATGGAAATTGATGCCTCCAATGTCTGCATCTTTTCCAACATCAATTTGATTAGGTCATTGGCGGTGGCGATGATTGGGTACCTCCCGTAGCATGAGGGGGTTGGTGTTAGGCATATAATGGGGGTGGCACTCCAGTATATGGTGTTGCTGTGTAGGTTGATTGAGAAGAAGGAAGTGAAATAGGGGGTACATACCCAAAGTGAATAATAGATTAAATGAGAGGCTGTTGATACTATGTATACGGAGGGTAAGGGTCATGGTAACCCTAGTGGCAATGGGGGCTAATAATTGTGGAATGGAAAGTACCACATTCTGAAAAGGGGTAGGGGTCACTGACACCGGAGGTGGTAATGTAGCTACGGGCATGTACAAGACATTAGGGGTAGATGAGGTTATGTTTTGGGTAGTGGTTGAGGGTATGGTGGATGTGGCGGGTGTTACAGAGGTGGCAGACACGGCGATCATAGCGGGTATGGGACCTAGCTATGAAACTACTAGGGGTAAGGTAGATGTGGGCAACACGGAGCCGAGATGGGGCTGATACAAGAGTAGGAGCGAGATTCAGGGATAGATACAGGTATTTCGTACATAAACCGACCCGACGCGATCTTGAGTGGATGAGTGGGAAAGGTAAAATTTTAAAGCGACAGGGTTTTGGTCAAGGAGTCATGTAAACTCCTCATCTCTGGTAACAATAGTGATAGGTTGGATAAGATCTATGGATGGTGATAAAATGAAAGGTGGTGAAGTACTAGGTGGGAGTGGTTAGCAACTAGCGTGAAATACCAATGAGCTTGCTTGTCTTTAGGTCAGCACCATGTGAACTAGTACTAATCAGGTAGGGTTATTTCTCTATAAATGACATAGAAAAAAGTAGGAATAGGTGAATTTGGTAGTAAAAAGTGGATTAGGTACCAAATGTTGGTTGGAAAGTGAAATAGGCTAACCGATTCCGGTTAGGGAAAACTGACGCTGGTTAGGGGTAACCACTTCTAGTCACTGTAGAAAATGGACAGTGAGTGAAAAACAAGGTATAAGGTCAAATCGAAGGTATGCCAAATCTGATGAGTTTTACAACATCAATGGGAATGATAGCAATGACAGGGTTGTGAAAAGTGGAAGAAGATGAATAAATGGAAAGGATGAAGACTAATAAATGTCCCTTTGAGTAGGTTAACAAAAGGACCTGGAATCAATTCCGGTTGGGTATAACCGACGATGGTAAGAGGGTAACCAACGACGGTCGCTGGACCAACACCGATCACTATTAAATTAAAATAGTGCTAATAAAATGGTGGTTATGAATTAAAATCTAATGTGGAATCAATCCCGATTCTAAGAATGATGAGAACATGGTCCAGTGCACTCGTGAAGCCGGAATACACCAACTGTGATGAGGAGTGTGCAAGGATGAACAAGAAAAATGAAGAACGTGATCTCTCACCTTAAAATGCAAGCCAAGCAGAAATACTAAGAAAAATGTGATCCTAGGAGTGCCTTTTCTATTATGTTTGTTTAGATTATGCTATTTAAGGACTGACACATGAATTTTGAAATAGATTTTTTTGGTGAGGATGGCTTCCTACAAAGAAGGAGATCTAAAAGGTGAGGTTTCAGGTATGTTATGGTGGGGGCGGGCCTCACTCTAAAGTATGACTCGACAGAGCAATGAGCTGGGGAGTACCTGCAAATCCTCATATCAATGTGATCATTGTCAGATGTTCCTAGGAAAGATGTTGTTTAAGAATATGTATTTATTTTTAATTTATGCAATTTGACAAGACTCGAGAGAGAGAGAGGGAGATATGTGCTTTCTATGGTTCATTTTTCCACCATCGATTGGCCATGACTTCCAGCAGAGTATAGGTTGCTCTCAATTAATGTGGGATAATGTGATAAATCGAATGCAATGCACTTATTTTTAAGCCCAAATTGAAGTGTGAAGTTGGATGACATAAATAGATGAAGAGGAAGGGGGATGCTCTTTCACTAAATGTGGAAAACACGAAGAAATGGTTCTTTTTAATTACACCAAAAGAAAGGTTTCCTTTAGAGAAAATAGAAAGAAAAGGTGGGTTAACAAGGAAGAAAATTAATGTGTATGCTTTTTAGGAGGAAAAAAACCACACAAATTTTCCTAGGAATGAATAAATTACAAGGAACCCCGGATGGGTCCCACCGAGCATGCCAAAATCTTTCACCCGATTCTTAGAGCATTTCTTTGAAGTATTAATGAAACAAATAGGGTAATGGGCATAGGAGGAATACCTGTTGAAATGTTGGTTGTTAGGTTCTTGTGCACGTATGACTTCTAAATCCATAGCTGAATGTGAGAGCTTCCTTTTGGCTAGGAGGAACTACCTGTAATGGAAAGCAAGACCACCAAAAAGAATTAAACAATATGTGCAGTGAACTACCTAGCATGTGCTAGATCCGGGAAGTGTGATACTTCCTAGACGATTTGTCAGTCCACTGTTTAAAACAATTTAATGTGGGTAATAAAGTAAATCCTATTGTAATTTGAAATGATTTAGGTATCTCACTTAAAACACAATAAGAAAGATCTGATCTAACAAGCTAGGTTAGAATAGGATCCGAAGGGCAAATAACTAGTTCTGGATCTTTGCAGGTCTGACAGAGGTCTCAGGTAGATCACAAGTGAATGAGGGTGATGTATAAATAGGTGAATAAGTCATCATTTTGAGTTGTATGGGTAAATACAGAGACCGATTCTAGTTAAGGGTGACTGACGAGCAGTTGGGTGTAACTAACGCCAGTTACTATGGAAAACTGGGAATGCCACAAAATGAGTTTTGGGTCTCCTTTGTGATTGCACAAAGGACTTTGGTTGGTCAAAATGAGGTATTGGGTGGTTTGGGTGGGATTTGGCGAGGTTTTAATAGGTATATGGAGGGGTGAGTATTAATGGAGGTATGTGGGTGGCTGAGAGAACAAAGGGTGACAATATAATGATGAAATGAAATGAACTAGAGGAGTATAATGTTTTACTTACTTGGATTCTAGTCCTAGATGCCTGTGAGTGAGGGATGAAGGTGTTGGTAAGAGGTTGAAGGATGCAGATGATCACCAATCGTAGGAGAGCTTCTGCATGGGTTGCATGTGCATTCCTTTTTGCTTGGTTGGATCAAATCCTTGTTGGGGGTGAGTGCAAGAGAAAATGCTTGATCTCCTTCCTTGCATATGTGTTCTCATTGGAATTTGTTCTCATAAGATGTGATATCTCTCATGGATGTGTACCACATTTTCCAACCTTCCAAATAAGGTTGTTTTAGGAGTTTAAAGGTGACCGACGATGGTTCCGGATTAACCGGTGATGATTAGGCGTAACCGGCATCGGTCAAGGAAGGATTTTCTAGGTTTACTAAACTAAGGAGATCCTCTTGATTTTCTCAGATCTCGTGTCGTTAACCCATGGATTATACTAGGATATTTTTGTAAGCATGCAGGAATGTGGTTAGAGAGAATGTAAGCA
Organism: Taxus wallichiana var. yunnanensis; assembly: GCA_018340775.1. Classification (NCBI taxonomy): domain Eukaryota; kingdom Viridiplantae; phylum Streptophyta; class Pinopsida; order Cupressales; family Taxaceae; genus Taxus; species Taxus wallichiana. The sequence continues at coordinate 248,073,341 of CM031242.1, forward strand.
TTGATCTTTAGGGTTTGGGTAAGTCTTAGTTAGTTATGGTAACTTATTAATAATAGGACTTAGGGTGAGGTGGCTAGATGAGGTGTTTGTGTGGATATTATCTAAATTAAGATATTTAATTAATAAATATGGTGAGGATAATTAATTAATTTAATTAAATTAATATTAGTGTGGTAAGGGAGGCCATGACCGGTTTAATGTAATGAAGGGTGTTTATTTGTCGAGGACCAAAGGGGAGTGTGACCTAATTTTAGTGTCTACAGGACTATCCCTAGTAGTTCCAAGTCCTTGAATACATACCTTCAAGAAGCCCGAATCCTTATGTATTTCTCATATAATTTACTGTCCATAAAACGTAATTCAAATATTTTCATATAAATGATAATGCTTAGCAACTACTAAGCATCATTAGTTATTAAAAGGAAAGGATTCTCTATTGCTAAGTTCAAAAGTTTATAGTTATAAAAATAGTGACATAATTAGTCATAGTTATATCATATTAAGAGAAGTACATCATTTAAACCTCGAAGAAGTATCTTATTTTTATTGGCCTTGCATATTTTCTTAAAGTCATCCTTAAATCCAAATAGACATAAACAATCTACAAAATATGCATGGTGAAGGTGAATAGGATTATCGCTCAAGATTAAATGATGAAATTATATTATATTGATCTAATATTGGTGATATAGAATTGTTTTATTTCCATTTATATGCTTTATATTATGAGGATCCCCAATTATGTGTCCGATAAAAGTAAAAAAATTATACTAAACTATCTCTTACAAGGAAAGAGCAAGATCAAGAAAATACCACTTACTTTATTTGTGTCTTTTCGATACTACTTTGACACTAATATCTCACTTTTCTGCGAAGCTTGATAGACATGTCCAATTGGTGTGGTTACGTGGCTTACATTTGTAATCCTCACCCTTTAACATTTAGGCCTTGTGGGTTATTGAACTTATCGTGGTATCCTTTGATTGGGAGTCGCATCTACCCTTTGTTAATATTTATGCCTTGTTCATTTCGATCTTGACGTAAATATTGATATTATGTTGATCATTTTTGCATCGAACTATCACTTTGCACATGCATTTGCATAGGGTGTATTTCCTTGTTGATTGGATTTGTGTTTCACACTTCCATGATTGTTCCTTGTGATTATTCATTCAGAAAACTTATTTTCTAGGACAATCCCTTTTTATCTCATCGATATTGTGTCATCACGATGTCTATTTTCCTTAGACCTTCTTCAGAAAATCACACACACATATCAATACTTATGAAATGTCTAGCTGGTTGTCCTTATGCTACCCAAATTGACATGTCACTTCCTTCCCTTTGAAGGAGTTCCATCACACTATCTAGATCTAGACATTTGTGCTTAAGACAATGGCCAAAATGACTGACTATCACGTGGTTCCCCATACTTACAAAAATACGGAACCTAGGTTTAGCAATTCAAATCAAAAGATTCCCATTACAACTAAACCTCGTTTGTTTCTTCGTGCTAGAGAGCCCATATGGGTAACTCGTTCTCCACATTCATCTAGTAGTATGTGGTATGATTTGGACACATCTGATCCAAATTATTATTCGAGTTCCCCCACTCTTCTTCTAATTCTAATCCAAATATTTCCTCCGAGTCTTCTGATGATTCAGATCCAAACTACTATTTGGATCCAAACTACTATTCGATTCCTCTAATTCAACTCCTAAGTCACCTAATGTGACTCCTATGTCATGTTCATGCCTATCTTCACAAGAACCTCTTCATCATACATTTAATATGACTCCTACATCGTATTCCTCCCTTTCTTCATAGGACACCTTCTATTAGTCACCTTAATGACATCTTCCCGTGAAGATACATGTGACTCCAAGTCCCTCCAATCAAACATCTAATACAATTCTTAAATTTTGGTCCTCTCTTTCTTTGCAGGACCCTTGTTATTATTCATCCGATGTGATTTTTGAATCACACTCCTCCCCTTATTTCCGTGAAATTCCTCATCAATTACCCCCAATAAATCTTCCTTCTTTGAAGATTTGTATGACTCAAAGTCCTTCGATTCAAATGTCTAAATCGACCCATGCATCACAATATATAGACTTTAGACTTAATCCTACTAGTTTACATATGATATACCATCATATAGGTAGGTCTAAAACACCTTCTTCTACTCTTGAGACATCTAGCTACACATATTCTTCGTCCCCCATCATCTTCTTCTATCAAAATCATCAAACATCTTCTAAGTCTTCCACACAATTTGAACCTATTTCTTCTAATCGACCCCTAGTGGTCGATCAATAGCTCATATTGATTGATCTCTTTTAGAAATAAGAAACAATCAGGGAATTTATAAGGTCATATAAAGATATTCCTTTAGCATATTACGAAAAAGATTCTCTTTAAAATTTGATACATCTGCATATTGTGAGGAAAAGGTTGATTCCTTTTATCAAGAAATAGAGTAAGAGCCTTAGATCATGCAACTTGATCCTCCTCTTAATCTTCCATATTCCCATTCTTCATTATGTGATGAAACTCCTTGGTCTTGCAATGATCCGTGGCCTATCTTCTCATTCTTGAATAACTCTTTGTCTATAATAATTCCTCAATCACAATATCTTATGGGTTTAATGCCAAATAGCCCTTCATCTTCATCTAGGTGTGGGTCACCTTCTAGTAGCCCTCCCTCTGCTATTTGTGGGAAATTTTTGAGTAGTCCACTATCTTCTATTCTTGGGGCACACCCAACTAGCCCCTTGTCTTCTAGGTATGGATCACCCTTGGGTAGTCCATCATCTTCTATTCTTGGGCCACATCCTAGTAGCCCATTATCTTACATCTATGGATCACGTCCTAGTATCCCTTCTTCTTCTATTATCAAGCCACATCCTGTAAGCCCTTCATCATCTTCTATCAGTAGCTCACCTCCCGGTAGCCCATCATCTTCAATTCTTGGACCATATCCATTTCATCCATCACATATTTCTTCAATCAATGGTTGAGGTAAGCCCATGGTCATTTCTCACATCAATTATAAACATCCACGTTCACTTTCTTCTCCTTCTCGAGATCAAACAAGTCACGCGTTAGCTTATAAGAAACCCAAGCGCTTTCTTAACGAAGCTCGATCAAAACTACAAAGAGCTCTATAGCAACCAACAAATCAAACAATCTCAAAATTCTAAATCAAGCACGATTCAAGAATGAACACCAATGTACCCATCAAGTATGGCACAAAGTGAAAAAACTTATTGATAGGGAACTCAAAATCCCACATACGAAATCCCAATTTAAAAAAAAAAATCATAGTCATTTGTTGACCGTGAACTCACCATAATCATCGAGATCGGGATCATATCACTCTCGATAAACAAATATGCTTAGTCTCCCTTATCAAGGAAATTGCAAACATTATTGTTGGATCCTATCACATGGAGTGACTTTTTGGTCCCACCTTTCCAAAAACTATCAAAAATCTAAAAATCAAAACAATGCAAAAATTTAAAAATTAAAAAAACATGGGAAAACACAAAAAAATCAAAGGTACAAGGATCAAACATTGCAATCAGGTATTTGCGTACACATGGATGTTTCTTTCTTCCCTTCCTTGTTATTCTTCTATAAGTCTTCCTACCATTTTCATCCCTTTGGTGATATTTTGGTTAGCCTATTCACATGAATTTTTTAACAGCTTATCTCTATGGTATCCATTTGACCCTAGTCTTTTATCACCTTGGTAAATTAAAGAACGAATGACATCTTAGAGATCCTATCACAATCAGAATCTAATAAACTTGTTGCAAAGAAATCTTGGACATATTTTTGACACTAGCCAATTTCATCATCACAATCACTTTCATAATATTTCATCAAGTCATCTGTCGTTCTTAACCCTTGTCAAACAAGAGAGATGAAATAAGTTTTCATAAATCAAAAGAAATTAAATCAATTAAATCAAAAGCTAAAATCTACAAAGCAAAAGCAAATTGATATATTACTCTCTCTTGGGGTATTTCCAATAAACCGTACTAGGGATATGGACATCCGATCGGCAAGAGTGCAATGTTGTGATTAGAATAAAATACATCTCCATCGGAGCTATGGATGCTGGCTAGAAGCGGAGCAATGTATGGCTATCCTTCCACCGTTCATTCAAAATCACCTATCACCTATCAAAATAAATCATTCCTAAACATTGGCTAGGTGTCTTCACTTGTTGTCTATTAGATCTTCCCTTCATGAGGTAATAAATTACATGTACACACTGGGATCTCTATGAGTAAACATGACTAGTATGTTACCAAGTGTCTTTTTGGACCTTGTTCGACTCTTACTCTAGTCCATATCTCATCTCACAATTTTTGCCTTTGGCTACTCACTTCTTCATCGCGAGGCTTCTAAGCTACATTCATATCATTCATATCATTCTTCTACTTCGCTTTAGAACATCCATCTATATAATATTACTTTTTTTCCATGTTTTTGGACACCTTTGTCCCCTTTCACAAAAACAATCTTCTCCTTCCTTTCTATCATGTGATTTTAGGCAAACTTACACTTTGGGGGAATCCACACTTCCTTGTCTTCCTTTACATAGTTTCGAAAACTTTCAAAATCAATAAAACCATTCAAATATGTTACAAAAATAAAAAACATTCAAACATGTTTTAGAAAACTTCTAAACAATATAAATCATCCTATAAAACATCACTCTTTGGTTCTCACTTGCTAATGTGTGCGACTTGCGTATCATCTTTATTTACCTCAATCAACAAAAGCTAGGCTGATTACTTCCTCAGCATTTGCTATGGGGCACAAATAAGCTGCCTGTACTATTTTGTAGAGCACATTGCTTTTTCATCGGACCCAAGTGTCCTCCGTTATTCCCCTCTCATGTATTCTTTCTTGGGGCACCATCATCAACCTTTGTCGTTAATTTTCACAAGTTGTAACTGAAGCTTGATAATAAAAACATTCTATTATGTTTCTTTATTAGTTTAGCTTGTTTACTTTCTCATATTACTATTGCTACAAATTAGCGCACACCCGGATGTTGATCAGAATTCTAGTTTGACATCTTGGACATCCAGTGTGATTGCACAACATTGAATCCTCTCCCCAAGTGTGGGACTTGTAAAAATGGGAGAGGAATCTCCAGATTAGAGGCTAGTTCCTCAAACTCCTCTGATTAGATATGTCACTTACAAGTTGCAGAGGTTTGAATTCCTAGTTCCTACTCTAAATTCCAAGGGGACAAAGATAGGGAATGTAAGAAAATGAAGCTAATGCTAATGAAGTGATGCACCAAAGGAGTTACAGACACCTGATACTACAATACATACACAATCCACAAGAGAACATAGCACAAAGCATGCAAAAATTGCTCAAAATGTAATGAAAGATCAGGAAAACAATGATAGATATATGAAAGGATTGAGGGATTTTAATCATAGAACATATATTACCATTTCAAATCCAATAAAATGTATTAAAATGATCAAGAGGCAAAAAGGGGTGTTCTATTACATGGAAAGGTAAAAATTTCCACAAATTTTGCCAAAGAGGAAAAAAAGGAAAGTTATAGAGCTGAAAAAAGTGTCCCCCTTACAAAAATGAACCCACTCGCTTTTACAAAGGTGCAAGTCAGACCCCAGGAGAGAGAAACATGGGAAAACATGGGGAAGATTCAACCATTGACCAAAACACAATCAAAATAGCATGGGAATCCTTACAAGCCCATCCCCTGACATTTTTAGCCATGCTGGGAGAGAATGCGAGCCATTCTTCATTAAAAATAGTGGTTGAAAAGTCATTTCTGTCCATGACCACGTGCCAGAGGTGTTTTCAATTTTATCTCTCCAAACTCCATCAAAATAAAAAAAGACCCCAGAATCTTGTAGAGAATTTTACCAGCTTTCGATTGATATAAAGAACGTGAAAAACCAATCTCTGGATCGAAAGATATGGCTGTTTGAAGTTTTAGGGCAAAACAGGGCCAAATTGGATTGGCAGGTGAAAATTTGAATTTTTCACCTTTTTTGCATTTGGGAAAATTTCCCAAAAAAACCCCCATGCTCTGCCATTCCGAAACACATGGCATGTTCTAATTAGACACGAGGACTTTGTGCTTCATTTTCCATTGCTTTACCCTTTGGAAAATTTCCCAAAAACTCCATCGGGCCGATGAGTTGAGGGCACATGGCATGGCATGTGCTAATTGTTGTGGACCTTTCCTTCCTAAATTTTCCATGGGCTGTTTTGACCATTTTTGACTTGAACACGTGGCATAACCCCATTGGATGCGGGTTTTCCCCTTAAAATTTTCCTTGCGGGCCTGTCCTCTATTTTCGCTGCCACATGGACACATGGCATAATTCCATTGGCTTGCATTTTGGGAAGCGAGCTATTTCCTTTTAAATTTCCTTTGTTTTCCCTTGGGAAGAAATTCTCAATTTCTCCCCACCTCCCACCAGTCTGGGACACATGGCATAGTTTAATTCACCATGGGCCCTCCGCAAACATTTTTACTTTTGCACCAACACTTTGGGAAAATTTCCCAAGCTTCCCCGCGCTCCGCAGCTCCAACCCTCGGGGACACGTGGCATAACATGATTGGTTGGTGGGGGCAGCAGGCCAAAAACTTCCTTTTGAAAATTGGAAAAACACTTCACCAAAATTTTAACCTTTTCTTCACGCTCCACCGGTCTAGTGCCATAGCACACGAGGCACAATATGATTGGACGTGGGCCTTCTTCATTAAAATCCTACCTACGCCAACACTTAGTCGTTTTTCTCAATTTTTTCCCCTGGACACATGGCGTCATCTGATTCACCGGTGGGCTTGCGGGAAAAATCTTCCTTTTGAAAATTTCACCAAACGCTTGGTAAAAAACCAAGTTTTCTTCCGACCCCCACCATTTCCTTGGACACATGGTAGCATCTCATTGGTTGTGGGCCTTTCAAGGGAAAATTTCCCACAAAAACTTTGCCGAGCCATAACTTCAAAAATACATGGAGTTAGAAGGAAAACTTTACCTTTCTGGAAAGCTGAGAAAGAGCTCTATCCAATGGTGCCATTTCTAGAAAGTTTTTAAGTCCTTGAAAAGAAAAAAATTATGACTGAGGCACAAGAGAGGGAAGAATGAAAGGAGTTAGCCACAAAATGAGTAGGGGGCACATTTTGGATAACAATTTTGGCAACTCAGAGGGGTCATCTACCTAGCTTGGATGAAGTTACCAGTTGCCTAAAGCAATCCATTAGGCATGGAGTCATCAAATTCTCTGTTTGATACCCCAACTGACTAGAACACTGCATGGAGGAAGATGACAGGTGGTACATCATTTGATTGGAGCAAGGCCTGTAAACACATTTCCAGAATGAAATATTGTGCCAAAGCACTTAGGGAAAGAAAACTAAACTACAACAAAACAATGTGCACAAGCACTTGGAGGAATGAAAACCTAAGCTAATATGTATAAGGTGGAGAGTTCCTTTCAATAGCAATGCTTTAGATGGATTCCATTGACTGGAATCTGCAGTTCTTCGCCATCCAATGAAGACAATTGGAAAGCATTGTTGTCCTTACACTTTGTGACCATGTATGGGCCACTCCAAATGGCATCAAATTTTGAATGCCTTCCCGATTTTTCTCTATCTGCATCCCACTTTAACACTAGATCTCCAACTTGGAAACATCTATCCTTGGCCTTCTTATCAAAGGTCTTCTTGATCAAAGCTTGATCCTTCTCCATTGCTCAGGGATGCTTGATTTCTAATTTCTTAGAGCTCCATCAATTCTACATATCTGAATTCCATGGGCTCAAACTCCAATAACTCTAACTGTTTCATGAGTTCCAATGTTGGAAACTCAAGTGACATGGGAAAAATTGCTTCTCTTCCATAAACAAGCTTAAATGGAGAGTTACCTGTAGATCTCTTGGGAGTTATCCTATCAGCCCATAAGGCTGATTTCAACTTAGTATGCCAAGACCTCTGATTTTCATCAAGAGTCCTCCTAATGATCCTCAACAAGTTCTTATTTGTAGATTCAGCCTGGCCATTACCTTGAGGGTAATAATTTGATGAAGTGCTTAGGTAGATCCCATTCTTGATAGCCCATTCAGTCACCTTGGACCCAATGAATGCCAATGCATTATCTAATATTATTATAGTAGGTATGCTGAATCTAGTTGCTATTCCCTCATAGAAATCCAGGATGCTAGATTCATTTGCTTCCTTGAGTGCTACTACTTCAGTCCACTTGGTGAAATAATCTGTGGCTGTTAAAATCCATTTGTGCCCTTAGCTTGAATTGGGATTAATGACTCTAATGAATTCCAAGCCCCATTACATGAATGGCTAGTCAACTGAAATTGGATGAAATGGAAGGGCAACTAGCCTCTCTTTACCTGTGAAGAATGCACAGTTCTTGCACCTCTTGATCCATGCATAACAATCATTGAAAATCTTGGGCCAATAATAGCCCACCCTCATGATCTTTAGAGCTGTCACTCTTGGTGCAAAATGACCACCATCTGGTCCACCATGGAACTCTTCCAACACCCTATGGATCTGATTTGTACCAATGCATCTCAGCAGCACTCCATTCATGTCCTTTTTGAACAAAACATTGTCAACAAGGGCATATGGGACAACCTGCAATCTGAAGTGTCTTCTTTTGGTCTTGTTCATCTCTAAAGGGCATAGACCTGTGCTTAGGAAGTGCATTATTTCTTGGGTCCAGTAGGGAATGGGAACACCATTATTTTCCTCTTGAGTGCTTCCTTTCTCATGGCTGTCTTGCAATGCCAAAACAACCTCCTTCTCATTGCATGCTTCCTTTTGTTTTCTCAAAATCAGCTGCTCACATGATCCTTTTCCTCTATCCAACTTGGTGAATTTGATCTCAATGTCATACTCAATGACACGAGTAATCCAACCTTCCCTTTTTCATTCAAGTATTTGTTGAGGAGGAAGTCCTTAACTCCCGCATGAGAAACCAGCAACTGAACCTTGTTGTTTGAAACTAAATGCTTGAATTTCTTCAAGCTCCTGATTACTATAAGAACATGCTTCTCAATGAAGTTATACTTCACCTCATAGTCCTCTAGGATTTGGCTGAAGAAAGCAATTGGCTGCTCATCATTGTCTTTGTTCTATTGTACCAAAATTGCAGAGATAGTATCATCACCCCCAAATGCATAGAGGATGAAATCCTTGGAGAAATCTGGGTTAATAAGAGTTGGGGCTTGAGAGATGGCTTCTTTGATTGCTTCAAAACTTTCTTTTCCTCTCTTGTCCATTTGAAATCCATGCTTTTCTTCAACATCTTGGTGATAGGCTTGACTAGGGCTGCAAAATTTGGGACAAATCTTTGAACAAAATTTATTCTCCCCAAGAAACTTTGGAGGGCCTTCTTGTGGCTTGGCAATGGTAGTGCTCTTATGGATTCAACTCTTTCTGGATAAATTGCTAATCCTTCTTTGGAGACAATGTGGCCAAGGATTTTTCCTTCATGGGCTAGAAAAATAAACTTTTTAGGATTCAAGGATACTCCAAATCTCCTGCACCTTTGGAACACTTGTCTCAAATGAAAGAGATGGTTTGCTACATTTTTTTAAAAAACAGTGATATCATCAAGATATATCAGCACTATGTCATTAATCAAATCCTTGAATGCCATGTCCATTCCTCTTTGGAAAGTAGCTCCAGCATTGGACAACCCAAATGGAATTTTCCTGTATGCATAAGTTCCCCATTTTGTTGTAAAGGTTGTCTTGAACTGATCTTCTTCTTTCACCATAATCTGATTGTACCCCGAATAGCCATCAAGTAATGAAAACCTCTCGGAGCCAGCAACAACTTGTAAAATTTTCTCCATAGAAGGAAGTGGATAATGATCCCTAAGAGATGCCCTATTCAGATCTCTGAAGTCAACACAAAATCTTATTTCCCCACTCTTCTTTCTTACTAGAACCAAGTTGGCTACCCAACTAGAATGCTTGATAGGGAATATGATTTTTGATTCTATCAACTTATTCAATTCTTTCCTCATGAGAGGCTCCATGTGTGGATTGACTGGCCTTTGTTTTTGCCTGATGGGCTTAGTACTTGGATCCAATTCAATGGTGTGTTGAGCTAACTCAAGGTTGAAACCTTTCAAATCTTCATAGTTATAAGCAAACACATCAAAGAACTCTTGGCAAAGTTGTATGAACTCATACCTTTCTTGTTCAGTTGTCATCTTACCAATTTGGATTGATTTGCCTTCTTTCACCGAGATGGACATTGAATCTTCTCCCTTGACTTGGATGTTTGCTTTCTCCTTCCTAAACTGATCATTAGGATTGAAAATGGACTCCAAAGTAATAAGTCCCTTTGGTAGTTTGTTGGTTCTCAGCTGTACCACTTGGTCACCATACTGCTGCTCCAACTTTTCCTGATTTTTAGTTGAGAACTCAGCCTCTTCTTGCAAGAAATGAATGATTTGCTAATCATTTTCAAACACTTACCAACTTACATTGTTGTCTGGTACTGAAGGCCTCACAATCACATGGATGTTTGGTTGTACCTTGTCTTTTTGAATGCTTTCAACAACGTCAAAGGCTGCCCCAACTACTGCAAGCCTATCAGCAGCTTGGTTCTCTTTTCTAGGAATGGATTTTATGCCAAAACCCTCAAAATATTCAATAAGGTCCCACAACCTGTTCTTATAGCATTTGAGTAGATCATTCTTGATAGAATGCTGCCCCTTAACTTGGTTGACAATCAAATCATTGTCACCAAGGACTTGCAAGTTCTTTATCCCTCTCTTGATTGACCAATGCAATCCTTGTATTAAAGCTTCGTATTCAAGTGTTATTAGAGCATGCAAATTGAAATCTAAAAGCTGAATAATACTTAACTCCTTGAGGGGAAACCAGCATAGCTCCCCCTCCTACACCTTTTATATTCCTTGATCCATCAAAAAAACTACTATACCTCATTGTCATCCTTGTGGTCTGGCTTGGTGATGCTAGGAATAGGATGATTTTCTTCGTGCATGTAATAGACTAATAACTCAAATTCTTTTATTTCTTGATAAGGATCAAAAGCATGCACCTTGTTTGCCCATTCATCAAGAGTTAGATCTGGGATACTTCCAACCTTGGTGTCAGCTTCATCAGTGCTTGGATAATCTTCTTGATCAAATGTTGAACAATTGGTATTGATCTGACTTGGAGTGTAAGGCTCAATGTGAAAGTTTACAATAGGTTCAGATCTGATTGTGGCCTTAGTTCCATATCTTGTTCTGAACAACATGTGTGACCAATCAACAGATAAGTAACCTCCAATCTTGGCTGTGAAATCCCTTGACAGACATAGGGCAAAGAGTGGTGGAAGGTCTATTACTGAGACATCTTGTAAAACAACAATGTTGGGACATGCATGCAAAGTAAGACTCAAGTTTTTTATCACTCCAACTATTGTTACTGTTGTCCCATCTAATTGCACTACCCCTTTGGATATGACTTCATCTTGAATTCCCAACCGATCAGCTATTTACTTGGGCATTCTTGAACTACTTTCCACTGGAATCAATCATGTAATTTTGTACTAATTGATTTCTAATGATCAATGAAACATAGAATGGAGGGGGATTCAACATTTTACCTTGTTGTCCTCTATGATTCCCCTCGGGCTAGGCAGCATTTGTGAGCACCTTCTCTTACATTTGGACTTGCTGATTTGAAATTGACCCGAGTCTTCATGGCATTGATTGTAGCAAATCTCTTTGGCCTAGGATAGATAGTGGCTCCCACATTGATATGTTTACATTTGTCTTCTTCATCCGATTAATGATATCTTGAATGGAGATGAAGCATCTCTCTTCTGTCCCCTAGCCTACACGTTCATTCCTTGCACATGGGCAGCAAGAATCGGTATTTGAGTTGGCTTAGGAGCTGTCTTGGGCAGTCCTTACATGTTTGGAATTGAATTTTGTTTACCAATAATTTGTGGAGTGATAGAAGATTGTGGATTGCTTGGAGCTAATGGTTTTTCTTCACCCAGGTTTCACCTCTTTGACCTTGTGTTGGCTGCAACACTTTGGGGAATTATTTGATTCATGCCACAAAAATATTCTGCCTACCAGTTTACAAGTGTGGTATCATTTGGAGCTGATTGTTGCTGGAATGTTTCTTGTTATTGGTCATTTCTTTGACTACCTTCACCCTCCACACTAGTAGTTGTCACAATTAATGCTTGATTTAAGGCACCGTTGAAACACATAGACTGGTTGTGAGGTTCATTGCATGGGAAACACCAATCATACTCTTGATCTATGTTGTTTTGCACTGGCACTAATGCCTTAGAGGTAGATATAGCATTGGGATTATAGGGCTGAAATGGTTTGTTGGCAGGAGGTCTTGCTTGGTTTAGATTTATAGCTGGATTGGGTGGTCTTTGAGGCTGGTATGGCTTCCTATTAGGCTAAGCTTGAGGCTAGAAAGGAGGTCTAAAACCTTGGGCTTGCTACCTCTTGAGTGTAACTAGCTCATTACCTAAATTTTGTAATTGCTTCATGACTTCTTGAAGTTCATTTGAGGCACTAGAAGATGAAGTAGAAGCTTCACTTGAATTCTGATTTCTTGGAGTGGGAATAGGAGCTAAAATAGGCACTTGGCTAGCACTTGGGCTCTCTAAACTTGGAAATAATGGCATTGGAGGCCTAGGAGCTAGCTTGCCAGCTTGAATCAAACAATTTTCAGCTCTAATAGCAATCTTATAAGCATTAGGGATAGTTGTGCCTCCCATAGATTGAATTAACATAGAAATATTAGAATTTAAAGCTTTAAGATAGTAAAGGAAAGCACCTTTTGCTGTTGGCCTAATCGCCACTGGAATTATCTCCCAAGTTCATTGAAATCTGAAATTAAAATCAGTCACCTACTCATTAGGGGCTCTCTTGATGGTTGTCACTGCTCCAAAAGGGACAAGTTGTCTCCCTTTTCCCCAAACTACTCATGGAGGGCTATACATAGTTGGTTCTAATTTTGGATAGAACTTGAGGCCAGACTCCTGAACCATTGCAAAGCTTTCCCTTTGAATGAATATGCCAACAGTTTGAAACTTGCATCTCATTGATCTCATGGATTGTACAAATATTAGCAATATCCTTGACATGATCACCAAGAGTGGTCTAATTTTCTCCAGTAAAGTATGGAATTTTCTTCAATGCTACAACTGGGATTGGATTCTGTGCATTGAGAGCAAGTGGGCTGCTACCAGTGAAATTGACATAGGGGTTGTTTTTGCCATTTTGATTAACCTTAGAACCCTTGTTGATCGAATGAAAGGCCTGCCAGGTGGAGGAGTTGAGAGAGTTCTATTTGGTGGAGATGGAGACCTTTGAATCTTCCTCCCTCTTTGCCTTCTTCTTGGAGATAACTGAGATACTCAAATAACTCTTCTTCTTCTCAAACTCTTGACCTTGTGGTAATTCTTCTCATGAGTTTTCAGGTCTACACTGCTAAAACCAACTGATTCTTCTTCTTCTTGGAGTCACTAGATGTGCAATTTAGGGCTCTTTTAAGTAAGAAACTTGCAACAAATGCACATCAATTTTGTTGCAATGAAGATGAATACCTCTTAGTGTCCCACCCGACATGCCAAAATTGTTGTTGCAAATCAGCAGCACCCCTAGATGTTGATCAGACTTCTAGTTTGACATCTTGGACATCCAGTGTGATTGCACAACATTGAATCCTCTCCCCAAGTGTGGGACTTGTAAAAATGGGAGAGGAATCTCTAGATTAGAGGTTGGTTCCTCAAACTCCTCTGATCAGATATGTCACTTACAAGTTGCAGAGGTTTGAATTCCTAGTTCCTACTCTAAATTCCAAGGGGACAAAGATAGGGAATGCAAGAAAATGAAGCTAATGCTAATGAAGTGATGCACCAAAGGAGTTGTAGACACCTGATACTACAATACATACACAATCCACAAGAGAACACAGCACAAAGCATGCACAAATTGCTCAAAATGTAATGAAAGATCAGGAAAACAATGATAGATATATGAAAGGATTGAGGGATTTTAATCACAGAACATATATTAACATTTCAGATCCAATACAATGCATTACAGTGATCAAGAGGAAAAAAGGGGTGCTGTATTACATGGAAAGGTAAAAATTTTCACAAATTCTACCAAAGAGGAAGAAAAAGGAAAGTTGTAGAGCTGAAAAAGTGTCTCCCTTGCAAAAATGAACCCACTCTAGCTTTTACAGTGCAAGCCACGACCCCAGGAGAGAGAAACATGGGAAAACATGGGGAAGATTCAACCATTGACCAAAATGCAATCAAAATAGCATGGGAATCCTTATAGGCCCATCCTCGACATTTTTAGCCATGCTAGGAGAGAATGCAAGCCATTCTTCATTAAAAACGGTGGTTGAAACGTCATTTCTGTCCATGACCACGTGTCAGAGGTGTTTTTCAATTTTATCTCTCTAAACTCCATCAAAATAAAAAAATACCCCGGAATCTTGTAGAGAATTTTACCACTTTTGATTGATATAAAGAACGTGAAAAACCAAGTGCTAGATCGAAAGATATGGCCGTTTGAAGTTTTAGGGCAAAACAGGGCCAAATCGGATTGGCGGCGAAAATTTGAATTTTTTCACCTTTTTTGCATTTGGGAAAATTTCCCAAAAAAACCCCACACTCCGCCCTTCCGGAAAACGTGGCATGTTCTAATTAGACACGGGGACTTTGTGCTTCATTTTCCATTGCTTTACCCTTTGGAAAATTTCCCAAAAACTCCATCGGGCCGATGAGTTGAGGGCACGTGGCATGTGCTAATTGGTCACGGACCTTTCCTTCCTAAATTTTCCACAGGCCGTTTTGACCATTTTTGACCTAGACACGTGGCATAACCCCATTGGATGCGGGCTTGCCCCTTAAAATTTTCCTTGCGGGCCTGTCCTCTATTTTCGCTACCACATGGACACATGGCATAATTCCATTGGCTTGCATTTTGGGAAGCGAGCTGTTTCCTTTTAAATTTCCTTTGTTTTCCTTGGGAAGAAATTCTCAATTTCTCCCCACCTCCCACCGGTCCAGGACACGTGGCGCAGTTTCATTTGCCATGGGCCCTCTGTAGAACTTTATTTCTTTTACGCCAACACTTTGGGAAAATTTCCCAAGCTTCCCCGCACTCTGCAACTCTGACCCCCAGGGACACGTGGCATAACATGATTGGTTGGCGGGGCAAGCGTGGGCCAAAACTTCCTTTTGAAAATTGGCAAAACACTTCACCAAAATTTTAACCTTTCCTCCGCGCTCCGCTGTCCGGTGCCATAGCACACATGGCACAATATGATTAGGCGTGGGCCTTCTTCATTAAAATTCTACCTGCACCAACACTTAGTCGTTTTCTCATTTTTTCCCTGGACATGTGGCATCATCTAATTCACTAGCGGGCTGCAAAAAAATCTTCCTTTTGAAAATTTTGCCAAACACTTGGTAAAAAACCAAATTTTCTTCCAACCCCTACCACTTCCTTGGACACGTGGCGCATATGATTGGTTACGGGCCTTTCAGGGGAAAATTTCCCACAAAAACTCCACCAAGCCATAACTTCAAAAATACATGGAGTTAGAAGGAAAAATTTACCTTTCTGGAAAGCTAAGAAAGAGATCTATCCAATGGTGCCATTTCCAAAAAGTTTTGAGTCCTGAAAAGTAAAAAATTATGACTGAGGCACAAGAGAGGGAAGAATGAAAGGAGTTAGCCACAAAATGAGCAGGGGGGCACATTTTGGATAACAATTACATTACATTTTGTATGTTGCATGGAGTTAGGCATCTTTCACTTTCTCGTATTACATTGCATTTTGTATGTTGCATGGAGTTGGTATTTTCAGCAATGGACAATTACTCATAGTATGGCTTTTCATGTCATTCTACATTTGTCGTATTCTTATATTTTTCATAAGGACCGATGACGTAGCTCTTATGGTAATATGATGACACCAAAATTGTTCCAATAAATAGTGGCTAGAGGCTAAGATCTTCTCTCCACTCCTCCATATTTCTTCTGCATCACTTTTCTCCCATCCCTAATCTTTTGTCTTACCAGGGCATCCTTCCCCTTCCCATTCTTTTATCTATTTCTCACCTTTTTCAATTTTCGATCGTCTTCCTTTGTCACCCCATCAACACTTTGGAGGGGCATCTCTCCCTCCTACTAATTTTTCTTCTATCCCTTCAAAATTTCATCCTTCTACTATCTTTGAAGTTTCCTCACATATGCCACCCTAAAAGGGGTAAATGTAGACACCCATAATTACGCCAAAGCAATTTAAATACTTAAATTTCACTAATTATCTCCCTTCTCTCAAATTGGAAACATATCGTCAAAAATCACTCATATTCTCTCTTCTTCGTCATTAATTAATTACAATACGCTAATTAGTTAAGTCGTCATCCAATAAACACCTAATTAACAACCTTACATTAATTAATCACCCCTTCTATCTGGACTAATTAATTATTATTAATTAATTACTTTTCCCATTCATTTAACTAATAAATTAATATTTAATTGATTTAATCTCATTCTAATAGCCTAAATTGTACTAATATTCCTCTAATTAGCTTCTATAAGCTTGCATCTACCTATTAGTTAATCACATTTGATTAATTAAAACACCCCCAACTCCCATGACTTGTTAAGTATAAATTAAACCCTTATAAAGTAAGGTTACCTTTTATAAAGCAACATTATCCATTCCTAATACTGTTTTACCTTTATCCCACATGCAAAGGGATGAAGTGTTTCCTTTATCCATTAGGCTATATAAGGATCCCTCCTTCTACCTTTATACCTACACCTAAAATTCTTGAGAATACAAAAACAAAACATATAGTAAAATAGACTAAAAGCTTTCCTTTGTTTTCTTGAGAGTTCACCACTTAGAGAGTTAAGCCTCTTTTCTAGCCTAAAGTTCTTAGGTCATATGGGAGGTGTCAAAAGGGGTCTTGTAGCCCAACTTTGATAAGCCCCCATTCCTAGGTTCTTGGAATATCAAGAGCAACCTATTTGATTATCATAGAGCTTACATAGGTTCAATTCATTTATTTTTATTAAATAAGAGAATAGAGGATTTAGACACTTAGCATGTTAATTGTCAAAGTTTTATTTAGTGTCTAACCTTGCTTAATTCTCATCTTGATGGTGCTTTGTATTTTGTTTAATTTTGCTAATTAAGGCTACTAGGTGTTAGTATTTATTTGCATTAGCATTAGTTTAAACAAATCATGCACACATTTGGCACGCTTGGTGGGACCTAGTCCCTTGGCATTTTAGTTTAAATTTCATTGTTTTGGCTAACTTTTGATATGCACATGTAGTAATTAATGTCTATTTTCTTGGAATTTTTGCTAATTTTATATGTGTAAGTTCTTGTTCATAGCCATCATTTTAATTGGTTGTTTCCATTTTTAAACTACCTTGATAAAAATTGAAGTATTGTGCTTTTTTTTGTCTTTTTTTTGCTGTGTTTTGGTTACACTAGTGGCATAGGTGCACTAACAGTATGCAGTACATTTATTTAGGATGTGCCAAATGTGTGCATGATTTGTTTAAACTAATGCTAATGCAAATAAAGACTAACACCTAGTAGCCTTAATTAGCAAAATTAAACAAAATACAAAGCACCATCAAGATGAGAATTAAGCAAGGTTAGACACTAAATAAAACTTTGACAATTAACATGCTAAGTGTCTAAATCCTCTATTCTCCTAATTAACAACAAATAAATGAATTGAACCTATGTAAGCTCCATGATAATCAAATAGGTTGCTCTTGATATTCCAAGAACCTAGGAATGGGGGCTTATCAAAGTTGGGCTACAAGACCCTTTTGACACCTCCCATATGACCTAAGCACTTTAGGCTAGAAAAGAGGCTTAACTCTCCAAGTGGTGAACTCTCAAGAAAACAAAGGAAATCTTTGTCTATTTTTCCATATGATTTACTTTTGTCTTCTCAAGAAGTTTAGGTGTATGTATAAAGGTAGAAGGAGGGATCCTTATATAGCCCAATGGATAAAGGAAACACTTCATCCCTTTGCATGTGGGATAAAGGTAAAACAAGATTAGGAATGGATAAGGTTTCTTTATAAAAGGTAACCTTACTTTAAAAGGGTTTAATTTATACTTAGCAAGTCATGGGAGTTGGGGGTGTTTTAATTAATCAAAGGTGATTAACTAATAGGTAGATGTAAGCTTATAGAAGCTAATTAGAGGAATATTAGTACAATTTAGGCTATTAGAAGGGGATTAAATCAATTAAATATTAATTTATTGGTTAAATTAAAGGGAAAGCTAATTAATTAGTCTAGATAGAAGGGGTGATTAATTAATGGAAGGTCGTTAATTAGGGTGTTTGTTGGATAGGTGAATTAACTAATTAGCGTATTATAATTAATTAATGATAGTAAGAGAGAATATGAGTGCTTTTTGACGATATGTTGCCAATTTGCAAGAAGGGATATAATTAGCACAATTTAAGTATTTAAATTTATCGGGCGTAATTATGGGTTTCTACAAAAATTTTGGATCACTTTGTAACTTGAATCCTTATCGGGAATTTGAAACTTGTAGACATTTTCAAGGAGTTGTATTCTTCCTTTTCCTACTTGCATTTCTTTCAAATTTGGATGAGGTGCATTCTATTTATGTCATAATTGATGATGTATTTTCCTAAATGTGAAATCTTGATCATGTGTATCCTTTCAATCTCTTCAATTTTTTTATAAATTAAATGCAATCTACATTTGTTAGTACAGAATTTAAATCATGAATTGTGTTCTTTTTTGCTGCAACCCATACCTATACACTAAAATAGAATAGTTAGAAAATAATAGGATTTATCCTCTCTTGTATTCCATAGTAACTCTTTTTATTTCTCTTTTATGTCTCTCATGATTTCTGTGAATTCTATGTGCTTCTGTAAGATACTACTTTCTCAATTCTACATCTGTTACTTTGATGTACCTTATGCTTGTTGTCTTCAAATGATCCATTTTCCTGAAACTAGATAACACATGAATACAAATTAAACCTTGAGCTCAATAACTTATATCCTTTTATCTTTTCCTTTCAGGTACATTGATGGGTTGGATGATGTAGAAGATAAAGATGGAGCTAGAACTGAAACAATGAAGACTAGGAGAAAACCCAAGGCAATGATGGGTTTCTTATATACTCTTTTACTTTTAGTTTCATGTACATGTATCTTTTATTTCAATAATCATAAGTTACATCCCATGGATTTTGTGGGAAACATTTAATTTCCTAATGAATAAATGATATCATTTTCATAGTTGAGTTGTGTACTTCCTTTTACTTTCAGATCTTATGATATCTAATGATAGTACAATAAATTAAACAACTCAATAACAGATTTAATAACACTTAATAATA
Organism: Taxus wallichiana var. yunnanensis; assembly: GCA_018340775.1. Lineage (NCBI taxonomy): Eukaryota > Viridiplantae > Streptophyta > Pinopsida > Cupressales > Taxaceae > Taxus > Taxus wallichiana. Next base: position 248,092,832 of record CM031242.1, read on the forward strand.
GGAAATGATCAAATTGAAAACACTGCAACTTAATAATGAACATCTACAACCTATAATCAGAAACTATGTTTTTGTTTTGGAGTTTAACATTCTACCTAAGTTGATATTCCCACCTTCATTAAGGTAATGCATTGGTCCTTCAGGGCTTCTATGTTTCCTTGTTGAAGACAAGCATGGAATGACGAGTGTATGCGAGTTGTTATATTCTGTAATAACACACATACATGTAAATTACATTTTGTTAATCAATTATTACAACTAAAAACACAATGAAAATTGTATGACTTCCCCCTAGTTAGGTCCATCTCGTCGCCTTCCATCTCGAAATGAAGTTTCGAGTTTCCATTTTCACACAGTGTAAAAATTGTCAACACTACCTATAAAATATGCATTAAAATTCTTGTTTTCCATTTACAATTGATTTTTCCTACTCTTACTTTGGAACAACAAGGAGGATTTGTTTTTGGAAGAAAAATTCAATATGGGATCATAACTATTAAAAAGACTATTCATTGATAGAAACTCAACAAAAAGGTAGCAGTGTTTCTCAAATTGGATATGGCTAATGCATATGACAGGGTATTGCGGAGTTTTCTTGATAAAGTTCTCAACAAGTTCAGGTTTGAATTTTCCTTTCAGATTTTAGTTAAGGCTTGTGCCTCCAATGCTTTGTTTTCCATTCTCATCAATGGGGATCCATGTGGTTTCTTCCTAGCTCATAAGATTTAAGAAAAGGAAATCCACTTTCCTTGTTCCTTTTTATAATCATGGCAGAATCTCTTAGTAGAAGACTCAATGTGGAAGCTAGTAAGGGAACTATTAAAGGTATATCTCCTGCGGGAAGTGGAAAATGTTTCACATCAGTACTTTTTGACACATTTTTTTGGGATAAGCCTATATTTAGGAAGAAAATAATTTTGAAAGGTTCTTTAGATGACTACATGGAGGTCTTGGGACAACTGGTGAACTATAGAAAAATCTCTATTTTTTTCCTTAACACTTTGGACATTTGAAGTAAGAAGATTTCTGAAATCCTTGAATGTGATATAAATCCCTTACCCTCCTTTTATTTGGGTATGCCTCTTGGGGATAAGAGACCTCTTAGTGGAGAATGGAATTTCCTTATAGAAAGGTTTGAGAGGAAATTAGTTGGATGGAAAGATAATCTTCTATCACAAGTAGGGAAAATCACTCTTCTTAAAATCTCCCTCCAAATTCTTCTTGTGTATGTGATGTCCCTCTATCAACTCCCTGTGAAAATAGCAGACAAACGTGAAAGTATTCAAAAATGTTTTTATGGAGTGGAACTTAAAGTAAAGACAAAATTCCATAGTTTGCATGGAAAAGAGTTTGCAAACAAAAATACAAGGGATTAGGCCTTAGAGACTGAATTAAAATGAATAAATCTCTATTAGCCAAAATTGGATGGAGGCTAATTAGTGAAGATGGGGCCTGGACTAGAATCCTAAGGAAAAAATATTGGGAGGATGCCAAAGACGAGAGATGGATTTTTAAACTTTCTTATTTAAATGGATCAAGTATTTGGAAAGCTATAAATTGGGTGAAGGAAGTGGTGGAAAAAGGATACAGATGGAAAATAGGAAGAGGCACTAAAATTTTATTTTGGACTGATAAATGGGCTAGTAACTTTAAGCTTGAAGATAAATTCCCCCAAATCTCAAAGCTGCTAGAAGGAAAATATGGGAGTATGGTTACAATTACTTGGTGGATTCTAGGATATTTCAAACTTGGAAATATTTGGAATTGGATAGGAAGGACCTTAAAGAACACATGGATATCCTCAATGTTTTCCTTAAAAACCATGTGTCTTATAACAGTGAGGAACATGACAGAATAATGTGGCACAAAGAACAAAATGGAATCTTCTCAGTCAAATATTCTTATGCTTTATTTTTTGAGGAGGAGACTAATGAGGAAGATTTATTAGCAAGAAAGATATGGAATAAAAATATCAGCCCCAAGGTTAACATTTTCAGCTGGCTTACGGTGATAAACAAGATTCTAACAGTTGATAACCTAACTAAAAGAGGGTTTCATATGGTAAATAGATGTGTGTTATGTGAAAATAATTTGGAAATGGTTAATCACTTGTTTATGGACTGTTCTTTTTCTTTCCAAATTATTTATTCTATCCTTGGTTTGTTTTTGGTTAACTAGGTAAGCCCAAATGAGGTTCAATCTACATGGATACAATGGAGATGTCCTTTTACTAGCCAAGGTCTTAAGAATATTTGGATTATGAGTCTTGGACATCTATGGTGGGAGGTTTGGAAGGAACAGAATCGAAGGATTTTCAAAGGTAAGAAACTTCCCAATAATATTATTTTTAATAAATGTATACAAGCTGTTAGAAACAATTTCTCTATCCTTAAAAATAAAGAAGTGGAAATTGAGGATAGAGAAAAATATATTTTCAAGAATTGGAACTTGAATCACGATTGTCGGCCTATGAAAAGTAACCCTAGAGAAGGGGTTAGGTGGAACAATCCTAGAGAGGGTTTTATCAAGCTGAATTTTGATGGAGTGTTTAAAGGAAACCCAGGGAAGGGTAGTGGAGGAGGTGTTTTCCTTATTCTAAAGTTAAGTTTATCCTTGCATACTTCTTTATCTTGGGTCTACAAACCAATCATTTTTTTGAGGCAACAACAATTTATTGGGAGTTAAACTTGGGGAAGAATGAGGCTTTAAATCTCTAATTGTGGAAGGGGACTCTTTGAATATCATATCTTGCATGAAGGAAAAAACTAAACTTCTCTTTCTATAGAATACTTTATTAAAAATACCAAACAGAAAATGTCCTCCTTCACTAAAATATCTTTCCAACATATTTATCATGAAGGGAATATATTGGCTGATATATTTTCTAATAAAGGGGTGGAGGCTATAGACTTTAATGTGGTTGAAGAATCATCCAATATTGAAGCTCAAATTATTCATATAATGAAAGGGGACTATGACCCCTATCCCATATCTCTATAATGATGAATCCGAAGGATGTGTTGGCTTATAGGATGACGTCTCTAGAAATGATGAATACTAGACTTGTGCCAAACATAAGTTCAAACAATTTCATTGATTGGATTGACAGGGATAATATTTTCATTATCTTGAGCTTCTCAAACTTAATTTGTAAGAATGGTTTTTGAATAGACTGTGGGACAAAAATTTACTAGGTCACAAAAGAAAGAATGGTTAAAGTGGCATTATGGGAGGTGATCTTGTAAGGACGGAGCTATGAAAGATTCCAAAATTTCTCAAGAAGTAGTAGAGCTATTGGAAAAGGTTGGTTTGATGAATTCTTTATAATTCTCAATGGTTTTGATGAATATTTGAGTGCTGAGGTGGATAAAACTTTGAATGAGGTCCATGTTTGGGTACAGAAGTGTTATTTTACTATATCACCAAATATTATTTCTAGAGTTACTTGTCTACTCCTGGAAGGAAGGTGAATTTATAAACCTAAGTCCGATTATATCCTGGAGATAGATAGTTTCATGCAAGGTAATGGTTTTCTTAAACAACTTCATCATGGTTATTCTAGGGAGGATTTGCCTTTACCATATGATGAAATTGCCCTTATTTTGATGTCTTACATAAACCTCAAAGGGTGTTACAAGGATTCTTATGGGTATCATTTCCCGATGTTTAATCACATTAGAAATGGAAGGCTTTACAACTTTCTGAATTATCTTTATATCTCTCTTGCTAGATCTATTGAGCAGGTTGGAAGAGGTACTTTTACTCTTCCCTTAAATCAAGGGCTTATTAAATCTATGATTAAGTTAGGTACTCCTCTCATGGGGAAGAGCGTAATATTTGGAGCCAAGATGGAAAATACTAGAAAGGAAGTTTCTAGTAAGAATGATAATTAAGTAAGCTAATATTGATATCTCATGTTTGGAGGAAGTGGGGAAATATATAGAGAAATGAACAAGGTCAAGTAGGGCTAAAGAAAATGCTAAGAAAAAGAGTAAGGAGAGTGGTGTTTCGAGCCTCATGTGAATATTAATGTTAGCTCATATTCTGGAGAATAGAGAGATGAAAATGAGAATCAATTTAGCAGTGGAGGAGGGAAAGAGGATTATGAAGTGGGTAAGGACAATACTGAGGGTCGACTTCCTAGAAAATGGAGGAAGCTATTGAAAATATACAGAGTCTCTCAAAGTGGCATAGAAGAACTCTTTTACTACCTAGGATTAGGATGTTAAATCTAATGTTTTCTTGAAATAATTTGAACACTAGCATACTTGATATAGATATCAATAGACATAAAATTAGCATGGTTACCATAGAATTGAGGGAGCTTCAAGAGAAGCTCAAAAAATCAATTCCATTGTTCTCTAAACTAGTTAAAGAATGCAAATGACATATGTGTTGGGGTTAGCACACTGTTTGTATAAATAATACATGATATCTAAGCATACATGCAAATAAAAGTGGATATTATACTAGAATAAATATACATAACAAGAGATATAAATCAACACCAGATTTAACGTGGTTCACCCAGTGTGGGCTACGTCCACCAAGAAACAATCCAATCTATTATCCAAAGCTTTCATAAGATATAAAATGAATATTTACAATCTTCCACACCTCTCAGATGTACAATATTGTCTTACTCTCAAGATTTTGCTTCTTCACCAAGAATTCTCTCTCTCACAATTATTCTCACAATAATCAACTTTTGCAAGTTCTTAATTTTTACTTCTAAAACCTATATTTTATGCTTATATAGGCATATAGAAACTTAGGGAACTTATCCATGCAATTACAATCATAGACCTTGTTTAATGCTAAAAATAGATCTAATTCCCGAGAGTTAATTAAAACACCCACACACAGGTAACCGATGCCGGTAGCCCTAACCAATGTCGGTTCCTCCTTTCCTGACCGATGCTGGTCATAGGTGACTGATGTCAGTCCCTCCATAACCAATGTTGGTTACTATGTTTTCCAAAAAGTTTCATATTGTATGCTAATCCAAATTAATTGAGCTCCACAACTCTACAATGTCCCACTTGGAGATTAATTATTGCACTATACTTGTACAACATCATTCTTGGATCCTTAGCTTTTTTCTTCCTCTTCAAGTCTCAAACTTGAATACCAACAGAAGTGGAGTGTAGCTCCAACTTCTCCTTTTCTAATGGATTTGTTAGCATATCCATAGGGTTCTCACTCATATGAATATTTTCTAGATTCAACTTCCCATCCTCTAATACTTATCGTATGAAGTGATACCTCAACTGAATGTGTTTCATTCTTGAATGAAACACTGATTTATTTTCCAAATGAATTCCACTCTGACTATCACTGAATAGTTTGTAATCATCTTGATCCTTCCCCAACTCTTTCATGAACCTACTCATCCATATCATCTCCTTTCTCTCCTATGTAGCTACAACATACTCTTCCTCTGTAGTAGACAAAACCACAACCTTCTATAACATGGAAATCTAGCTAAATGTCATCCCACCTAGTGTTAAAACATATCCTATAGTGCTCCTCCTACCATCCATATCTCCAACCATATCTAAATCAACATAGCCACATAATGAAATATCTGAACCTCTATAGCATAACTACATGCTAGATGTCCCTTTCAAATACCTGAGTATCCATTGGAATACTTTCCAAAGATCTTTACCTAGATTGGCCATATATCTACTCAAAATCCCACTTCCTATGCAATGTCTGTCTGGTACAAACCATAGCATACATGAGACTCCCAACTTCTGAAGCATATGGAACTCGTGTCATGTATTTGACCTCCTCATGTGATGATGGACACTGATCTTTGCTCAATTTGAAGTGTCCAGCCATAGGTGTAATAACAGGTTTTTATTCTACATCTTGATCCTTTCTAATACCCTATAGATATAATACTTCCCGAGACAAATATAATTTCTTGTTCTTCCTATCTCTGTGTATTTACGTACCAAGTATTCTTTTTGCATCTCCTAAATTATTCATATAAAATGTGTGAGCTAGATTTTCCTTAAGTTCACCAATGTCATGCATACTAGATTATGCAATAAGCATATCATCCACATACAAGAACAAAATAATATAGCTCCCATTTTCAAGTTTAGTGAAATATACACAATGGCTAGATTCACATCTCAAGTAACCATGATCATGTATTAAACTATCAAACATCATGTACCATTTCCTTGGAGCTTGCTTGAGCCCATATAGGCTCTTTTTCAACTTACACACTAATTTTTCCTTACCCTTGAATTCATACCCAAGCGACTACTGCATATAAATCTCTTCATCCAAATCACCATGAAGGAAAGCCATCTTCACATCTAGTTTCTCTAAATGTAAATCATGTACTACAACTAAACTCAATATAGTATGAATATAAGTCATCTTAACAATAAGAGAAAATATTTCACTAAATTCAATACCTACTTTATGTGAAAATCCCTTTACTACAAGCCTTTCCTTATACCTTTTATGTCCACCCTCTTCTTCCTTGATCCTGTAAACCCACTTATTCTGCAATTTCCTCTTACCTACTGGTAACTTAACCAAATCCCAAGTCTGGTTCTATTCCAAGGAGTCCATCTCCTCATCCATGTCATGCTCCCACTAGACGTGGGTCTCATCCTACATTACTTCTTGAAAACTATCTATTTCACCATTATTAGTCAATAATAACTAAAATAGACGTGTAAATATTTCTGGAGGTTTACTTACCCTTTGTGACCTTCTCATAGGAGTTTGGGGTACCGGAGGCTCATTCTAGACCTCCTAGACATTTGTATCCAAATATGTTAGTGACTGACACTGGTCACATGTAACCGACGTCGCCTACTAATCGATGTTGGTTCGAATCTTATGTAACCGATACCGGTTCTATTGACCGATGTCGGTTAGGGGTTAAACAAAAATGGTAACTATGTAATCCTGTGAGTATTACTTTTAAATCTGAGATTTCATTTTCATTCACAAACTTCTCAATCGGTTCATCCTTGGGTACCAAAATTTGATCCCTGTATATTCTCTTTTCATTCCATTTAATTTCATAACTCCTAATAATTTTAGAATTCTATAAATCCCAAAAATGGAATCAAAATGACCATATCAATAACCAATGAAAGTGCATCTCTTGGATTTTGCATCCAATTTTTTTCTATTTTCCTTATTAATATGCACAAAAGCTTCTAAACTAAAAAATTTAAGAAATTAAATATCTACCTCTTTTTCAGTTCAAGATTCCTAGGGTATGCCTCCATCTAGTGAACTTGAAGGCCTATGCTTAATCAAATAAACTGCCATATCAACTATTCCTGCCCAAAAATACAAGGGCAATCTAGAATCTATCCTCATACTTCTATCACGTTTCAAGATTTTTTTGTTCATTATTTCAAGTAACACCATTCTCCTGTGGTGTTCTTGGAACTATTCTTTCTCTATGTATCCCATTCACTAAATAATAATCATTGAAATCCTTACTATAGTATTCACCACCATTTTTAGATCTAAGGAACTTTAACTTTGAATTTGATTCATTCTCAACAAGGGCTTTCCATCTTTTAAAAGTTTCAAAAACATCATATTTAGGTTTAATACAATAAAAACATACCTTTCTTGTAGCATCATCAATAAAAGTAACATAATACTAGGATCCTCCATGATAAGCTACTTGAGCTAGTCCCCACACATATGAGTATACAAGCTCTAGCTTCTGCTTTTTCTTAGTTGCCACAACTTTGAGAAATATCACTCTCTTTTGCTTTCCAAAAACATAATGCTCATAGAAATCAAGATCTAAATCTTTCAAATCTTATAAATTAACCTTAGCCTTTAAGATCTACATTCCTTTTTGAATCATATGGCCTAGCCTATTATTCCACATAGATACATCTGAATCTAAATTTGAAAATGCGAAAAGGAATCAGGTGACACATGTATATAAATATAATTTTCATACCTTCTTACCATTTTCCATAACAAAAGCACCCTTGGTGAATTTCCAAGATTCTCTTGTAAATGTAACAATGCAACCAGCTTCACCTAGTTTCCCTATAGAAAAAGATTCCTCCTGAGGTTTGGCACATGTCTCACACCTTTGAATACCCATGTATTTCCATTTTGTGATTTTAGATGAATTCTCCCTTTACTAGTAATACTGCAAGGTTAATCATCACCCAAATAAATATGCCCCAAATTTTTGTGGAAATAATTTCTTAAATAACCCTTATTAGAGGTTGCATGGAAATAATCTCATGAATATAAAATCCATGATTCAATTCTATTATGTAAAGAAATAATAAGAGCATCTTGCATTACTTCGTTATGACAAGATTTGTTTCTTTACCTTTTTTTGGTTGTTGGTTCTCTTTATCCTTTGACCAAAAATCTTTACTGTGTGTCCTTTATTTCTACATTTCCAACAATTAATTCCCTTACCTCTAGATTTAAATTTTTATCCCTTGAATTTTATTTCCCATTACTCTTACTCTTGGATCTCTCCTTATGCTTGACCCTGATTTCTACATTCAAAGCATTCTAAGATGACAATTCCTCTGTAATTTTCTTGTGAATTTCTTCATTCAAGATTATACTAACCACATCATAAAACTTATAAATATTATTAGCAGATTTTGTATTACTAACAACCATTACCAATTTATCCCAACTATCAAGAAAAGAACATAAGAATAAAAGTTCTTTAACTTCATCATCAAATGATATATCAACTGATTTTAACTTATTTACAATAGATATGATATCATTTAAATGATTAGATGCAAATCTATCTTCATTCATCTTAGAACTAAATAGTTTCTTCATCAAATAAACTTTATTTGAAGAACTAGTTTTTTCATATAAATTAGCAAAAGATTTCATTAACCCTACCATAGAAGTCACTTCTATAATATTGGAAGCCATGAATGCTTTATCGGGCTTAATATTATAGATCCCAAAGCCTTTTTTTCAAGAATATTACATTCTTCATCAATCATCTTCATAGGTTTAGACTTCTCATCCAATGGTAAATACAAATCTCTTTGATACAGATAATTCTCAATCTGCATCTTCCATAATTGATAATTTTGGTCATCAAATTTCTCTACCTTGTATTTGTTTTCTTCGTCCATTGATGTAGCTCCCACTCAATCAGAAGACCCTCTATGAGAAAATATGTCAACAAAAAAACCCTCAAATAAATATCTCTACAATTTGTTGGTCTTAGCACACCATTTGTATAGATAATACATCATATCTAAGCATATATGCAAATAAAAGTGGATATTCTACCGTAAGAAATATACATAAAAAGAGATATAAATCAACACAATATTTAATGTGGTTCACCCTATCCACCAAGAAATAAGACAATATATTATCCCAAGATTTCACAAGATATAAAATGAATATTTACAATCTTCCCCACCCCTTAGATGTACAAAGATTATCTTACTCTCAAGCGTTTTCTTCTTCACCAAGAATTCTCTCTCTCACAATTATTCTCACAATAATCATCAAATTTTGTAAGTTCTTATTAATTATTACTTCTAAACCCTATCTTTTATGCTTATATAGGTGTATAAAAACTTAGGGAACTTAGCCACGCAATTACAATCAATGGATCTTCTTTAATACTAAAAATAGATCTAATTCCCGCGAGTTAATTAAAACACCCACACACAGGTAACTAACACTGGTTATCCCTAACCGATGCCATTTATTCCTTTCCCGAATGATGTCATTCATAACTGACCGATATCGATCCCTCCATAACCAATGTTGATTACTATGTTTTCCAACAAGTTTCATATTACATGTTAATTGAAGTAATTCAGCTCCACAACTTAACAAGATGTCTTGCCTTGGAGCAAGAAATGTTGAAGATGAAGGAAGTTGTTATGCAGATTAGGGATGTCCACATTCTCAATGTTAAGAGTACCATCCATCATCTTAAACTCTTGGCTGAAATGATCCACTCTATGGAAATTTCTAAGAAAAAGGAAAAGGATGGAACTAGGCCTAAAGTTGAGATCGTTGAACCTGATTATCAATACTGGAAAGCCACCATTGCCAGCTTGGTTAAGGAATGGAATGAAAGCATGCCCATTATGGGAGATCTCATAAAATAATGAATGATGTTGTTTGTTTACTTCTTTATTACACAAACTCCCCTTTTCTTGTTTTGTTGTTAGTTTTCATGTCTTTGTTGTTAGTTTGGTCTAGATGGATTGTTTGTCTGGTTGGTATGGTTACTAGCTTTTATATGCTTTTGATATAGTGGGCACCAATGGGTATACCCTTGGCCTCATTTTTGGTAGCTTTTCTAGACCTTCATATTTTGTAATGTAGGGTCCCCTCAATCTTTTTTTTACCTCTAATAAAAAAATATGGGTTTTCTGAAAGAATAAAAATTATAAAGGGATTACATTTTCTTTGGTTAGGGAAGGAAAAAATGTAGTTTTAGAAAGAGAAATCCATTTTAACAGGGGGATGAAATGGAATCTGCAAAGGTGGCGAGATGGAAATGTAGGACTAAATTACCATGCAAAACACAAGAACTAGGTGAATACAGAGTGACTAAAAGTGCCCACCATCAACTAAGGTACACATACAATAACATATATGATTTTGATAAATACCTATTTTATTAGTATCTAAAATTATTACATTCTTGATAATGTTTGTGAAATCTCCGTATTCTCTCTTAAATAAACTATCTGTGAGATTCTATACGCAACCTCTTTTGCTTGACTCTTTTGATTTTGTCCTTTGTGTGCCTCCTGCTCTGAATTCGAGATTTAGAAAATATGGTTGGGATTCCTACACTTGTACCTATTATTTATCCAGAATAACTATTTTTTCCTTATTTTTGTGCCCCAAAATGATATTATAATCACTACCTCAACTTTCCCTTCCAAAAATGGTGAGGATTTGAGTACTCGGACCAATAATTTATTTACATGTGTGTTGTATTTTGATTTCAAGAGATGATTTTCTGTGATTTCAAAATAAAAAAGAAAACATAATATATATTTATCCGGGTATTTAATTTTTTCCCAATACATTCAATGAAATAAATTCTGAAAACTGAAAAATTGGGGGATAGGAAAATTTCAAATTTTGAATTTCCCCTTCGTAAAGCAAAAGTGTGGGATTTTGAAATTTCAAATATGTGCATTTAATGCAAGGATTTTTCGTATCAAAATTTGAATTTATCTATCATTAATATTTACATTTAATTTAGAGGATAACATGGGATATGGGGAAATTGGATTTATTAATTTTACTTTAGAAATGAGTGGGACAACAACAATTTTGTTTTGTGAACTCGCGAGACAATGAAAAATATTAATATAAGAATAATAAAAAAATAAATTAGATAATAGAAGTGAACATTTGTAAAAAATGTTTAAAGTTTAAGAGAGCGATATGTGCACATTTATTTTTAATTTTAATCAAATTTGAATTCCTGATTTTTTAAATATAGTGCGCATTAATTAAAAAATAAATAAAATATGACACGTTGCAAGTTTGAACTAGTTAATTATGCAACTATATAATTGACACATTTATTAAAAAAATTAATTAGAGATTGAATTGACAAATAATTTTAACCTATAAAAATATGCCATATTAAGTTGTAAATGTCATCCATTAAAACGTTGAAACATGATATGAAATTTCTAATATATCTTGTAATCATCAATATTTTGGTGTTAATTATGTTTTACTCTAGAAAAACTAAAACATAATTCCTCTTCACAATAATTTGAGAGAAAATTACAGATAGGAAAGAAATTAGAGACCGCTAAACTCCATTATAATGATTATTTTGCAACACCATATTAAAAATAATAAATCCTTAACTTTTATAGAGGACTAGGTTATTCATATCAATAATCAAGTAATGAAAATTTTTGCATGTCTTATGTTTTCCATCTATTTTTTGAGGAGAATCCTAGCAGCTACTAGGCTTTATAACTCTTAGGTTTCTTTTCAAAGAATGTAAAAACTATCTCTCTAGCTTTGGATCACTAGTTTTTTTCATTAATTATAATCATATCATATTAGCTATACAATCCTCGTGCATAGCCAAGTGTGGATTTACATATCCTTGAAAGGTATCTAGTAAAATTATTAGCGAATGCTAAGCTCAATTACTTGCACAAGATCAAAAACAATTAGTATTAACGAAAATGATTAACGACCACTAAGGTCAAATACTTACTGAGAATGGAATGATTATGTGGAAACTAGGATAAAAAAATTATTATTTTGGACATAGCGCTAGGATAAAATATCATAGTAATAGATCTTAGTAGTCTCTAGGAAATTTTCATAATATATTTCGATGAAAAATATGTGAAAAATGGAAAAATTTGATTGTTGAAAGTTATAGAGGTCTTTACATAGTCAGGAAGAAAGATGGTTATTAAAAATGTTTGCAAGGTGATCATAAAACATCATAGTGTAAAGATATGTGGTCTTAAATATTATTGGGAAAAACTACATTATGTATATAGCATTATGTCCTAAAGGAGAAATTTAAAGTATTTTTATGTTTTTTTCAGTCAGTAAAAGCATTTTGTTTAGATTAGCGAATGGTAGCCTCAAACCAATGCATATTTTATTCATTATACACACTTTTGGGCATAAATAAAAATATTAGCGACCACTAAGTTCCAATACTTATTAAAGTAAATATATTATCGGTCGATAGGATCAACTAATTATTAATTTTGAAATTAGAGATCAAACAAAAATTTGTATTAAATAAAATGCTTAACAAATGATAAGCTTGAATACTTACAAAAAGGAATGATTTGGTATAAAGTAGGATGAAAAACTTATTATTTCAAACATGGCACTTAAATAAAAATCATAGTAGTAGATATTAATGGTCGGTAGGCATTTTTCATAATATATTTAGATGATAAAAATGTGAGAAATGGATTTTTATCATCAAAATCTATTGAGGTATTTGCATATATGGGAAGAAATAAGGTTATAAAAATGTCTTTACGGTGCTCATACAACATCCTAGTGTAGATACATGTCATAGTAAATGTTTTGTGGCAAGATGCATTGTGTATAATAGCATTACTTCTTGAATGAATAATTTAAAGTAACTTTATGTTTTTCACACCATAAAACCGTTTTGTTCATATTAGTGACTTCTAGCTCAAACCTTTACATCTATTCTTCATTATACACATCAAGTGAGCACCAAATAAAAACTTAACGAACACTAATCTCTGCTACTTACTAAAATGAATAAATTAGCAGATGTTAGACTAAATTGTTTCTTAATTTCAAAAATAGAGATCACAAAACAATTTGTATTAAAGAAAATGTTTAGCGATCGCTAGTATCAAATACTTACAGAACATAATAACGCTCAAATAATAGAACATAGTAATGTATATTAGTAGTCTTTAGAACTATCAATAATATATTTCTATGATAAATGTGGAGAAATGAACATTTTTATTGTCAAAAGCTATAGAAGCCTTCTCATAATCTGGAAGAAAAATAGTTATTAAAAATGTTTGTAGGGTGCTCATACGACATCATAGTCTGGATACATGTTGTATTAAATGTTGTTGGGTCAAATTATATGGTGTACAATATCATTATGTCCTAAAGTATGAATTTAAACTACAGTTATGTTTTTGTCATCATAAAAACATTTTGTTCAGATTAGTGATGGCTAGGCTCACACCATTGCATCTTTTCTTCGTTTTACACATCGTCGAGAATCAAATAAAAATACTTTCGTAAGTTAAATTTCATACTCTAAAATGATATGGATGGTTTTATTTAGTCGGAAAAGCAGATGATTATTTACAAAAATTAGGATGCTCGTATAACATCATGATGTGGATACATGTCGTATTAAATGGTGATGAGGAAAACGGGATATGATATAATAGTATTTTATCGTATCAACCAAAATTAGATTTTAATTAACATTTTGTGTTTGTTAGCACTCTTTTCTTAGCTTAGGGACTGCTAGAGTAAGACCTATACATATGATCCTCGCAATCCACATTGGTTTGAATTTTAAAAATGCTTAACAATCGCTAAGCTAGATTACTTATTGAAATAAATTACTTAGCGAACGCTAGACTAAATAGTTTTTTATTTTCAAAATTTCTGTAATTTCTAATTTCTGTAACCTCTAATTTATGTAACTTCTAATTTCGTAACCTCTAATTTCTCGTAGTCAACATTTCCTAGTTAACAAAGCATTTTAAAAACCATTTGGCGATTGATCAAAAACTATGTTTGTGGGAAATGTAATAAGGTTACATATTTATCTCCATTTAGAGGTCTCATTTAACCCATAATGGTGCTTATTTTAGGATGGCTATTAGCGACATCTCTGTTTACCATAGTTCAATGTAACATTCTATAAAACTCAATTCCCCCATGTGCATCGGGACGTTGAGGGGAAATCCTCCATTAAATTTGTGGTTTGGAATGTTTTGGAAGAAAAATCTATTAGGAATGGGTAAGCCTTGTCATTTTTTCCTTTTGGACTCCATACATAATTTTAGAGCTCTCGGTTTTCATGTAAGTCTATGGTTTTTATTTTTATATGCCATTATTAGGTGCATAGAGATTCCAAGATCTTGAAATTTACCATAGGTGCATCTAATGGTTGAGGAGAAAGTCTCTATTAAATTTGAGTTTTGGAATATTCTAGAGAAGAAACTTTGTTGGAAATGGGTAAACTCATAAAAACAATTCCTTTTAGTGGCCATATAGTTTTAGAGCTCGATTAACATGTAAATTTGTGATTTTGTGTTGTAGATGCCATTATTAGACTTTTGGAGCTTCTAGGAGATCAACATTTTCTTGTAATACTTGGGTTGTGGATCTCAATGGATTGACATTGCATTTTTGAGCTCATGGTTTATATTTGTTAGCTTGGACACTTTGTTTGTAGTTTGTAATCTTATAATAGTTAGGCTTATGGAGGTCACATTATGAGTTCAATTATTTTTATTTTTTGTTATACTTTCAATAGGCTATTAAGAATTGTGTTTGGAGTGAAATTTACTATCTAGATGATAGTTGTGAAAGAATTCCAAAATTTTTATTAATATCTAATATGGCATTAAATCCTAGGGACTTCTTTGATAATAAACATTTTGGACCCATTCCAGATCTATGGTGGCTTTGGAAAATATTTTTAAATTATAATTCTTATACAAATAGGATTTTATAGAGAATAAACAAGAAGTCCATTTTTATGAATGAACATTATATTGTCGTGATGATTCATCTTAATCACAAATTCAAGGAATTTGAGTGGAAATAGAATGAATGGGTTTATACCATAGGAGTTTGGAAATCTTAGTAGTATAGTGGATATGTAAGATCTTCATATTGAAAATCCTATTATTCAACTCACAATTTCATATTTTTGGATCTATATGTTATGCATTTTCATTTAAAGGGAAACTGTAGCTTAGTGTTCTTTTTCAATATAGAGATATTTTTGTCAATTGATTAACATTTCCTATTCCTCAAGAGCTTATGAAGTTAAAAAAATTAGTTTCACTTTATGTTCGTGTTAATGTTAAAAAAATATTGGAAATGAATCATATGCAAGATACTGAAAAATAAATATTTATCAAGGGAAATGGCATTGTAGTTAGCCAATTGTTTCACCTTTCTACATTGTGAGGATTCCTTTTTCCACATGTTTCTTTGTGAAGTTTTGAAAGATATGATTTGAAAATTTAATTCTCTTTCCCTAATAATAGATGATATTATAAATGGATCTATTTATTTTACATAAATCTATCTTACAACTATTTTTTTGGGGACATTCTTGTCATTAAATGTTTTTCATGTTTTCCTCTGAGCAGTGTGCAAATAGAACCACAACTTTTCTTTGCGGACCAATTAAGTTTTTTTTTTATGGTTTTTGGATATCATCAATTAATTGATTCAATAAATATTACTTGTCTTTTAAATAGACACTTACCATTCAAGTCATTTGTTTGGGTTTAGTACTACTATTGTGCATTAAAATAGGTTTATACCATTCAAATCATCAAAATGCATTTACAAAAGTCTCTGCAAACAAATGGAACAAGGTGATAAAACTAATATGGATAGACATGATTTCATATTTTATAGATTATCTGACAAAAATTAGAAAGCAATATTTTATTAGAATTTCATTATTAGCACATATATTTGTTACATTTAGGTTCTCCAAGGTGGATCATACTTGCACATAAACATGACTCTTCAAATGTAAGATGATATATTGAGAATCACAAAAATATAAACGAGAAATATATAATTATTTATGGTGCTACAAACATTGTTTATAAATGTGTTCTAAAGATTTATAAGTTGATTGCAATAAATATATTATACAATCACTACCCAAAAAGCTTGCATGAATTTGAAATTGAGCTGAAAATAGTTTGAAGCATTAAACATTAGAATCTTTTGAGTCTACATGGTTATTTTCTTTCTCCACATGGAAACTTATTATTTTATGATAATGTGGTAAACGGAAGTCTGTGGGACATCCTACATGGTGAGTAAAATGATTATGTTATGAAGAAAAATGAATCTGTACATTGTAGATTCATATTTTTAAATAGAAGAATCCAATCAATCACTAAACTTCGATTAAAATGGATTGTTGGAAAATATAACAAGTGTTTTATTAATTTTTATTTTATCGTACGGTCATAAAATAAGATTAATCTAGACCTGGGAAACTCCTCGTTACAAATTTCTCATGGTGTTACAAAAGGATTACCATATCTTCATCATGACCGTAACATGTGCATTGTTCACGGGGATGTTAAGACTTATAACATTCTTTTGGGTTACAATTTTGAGGCACATTTGTCATACTTTGGAATTTCCAAGTGCATTTCCTTGGAAAAAATCATAGCTCTACCTATTTTATGGGTACCATTGGTTACATTGACCCAAAATATTCAAGAACGTAAAGGCTTAGTGAGGAATCATGTATACAATTACAAAATAGTTCTTTTGGAGTTGCTTAACAAAAAGGAAGATGTGGGCAATAACTCAAATTTGCTTCATTTGGTAAGATTTTTATTTGGTAATTTTATTTTAGATCTTACATTGTACAATGTTTAATTATTTTTAAGGTTTGTTATCTAGAGCATGGAGCGATCGAATTTGGATGGATTTTTCTTTAACATTGGCAAGTAAACCTAGATTTTATCAAAAGTTGACAATAACAGAGTCATAGAAACTATTGATACAAAAGTTACGAAAACCTACGAGGGATATTGGGATTTTAATAAAAATCTTCCATTTAGCCTTTATTTGCACTAAGAAATGGCCCTCTGTTTTACTCGCCATGTATGATGTTCCAAGATTTCTAAAGTTGAAATCACCAAAGCTTGATCCTACATAAGTTTCTAGTATTCAAATGAACCAAATGACACCTAGTGATAATTACATGAGGTATTTGGATCAATATACAAATGGTAAGGACATATATGTTATAGGGAGCACAACCAACACTTCGATGGGCATTTATTTATGATATTTGGTGAGGTGATTTAACAAAATATGATTTAAATAGAATTATAGTGGGACGATGTTGTGATGGAAAAAAATGTATCCCCATGAGTCCTCTCTAACCCGGGGTCTTATTTTCTCAATAGATGAGCTGATTTTTAAGTGAAAAATGAGCAATTTTTCCTATAACACTCATATTTTTTCCATAATAATTTAGACCACTTGGAACCCTTAATACGAGATAAAAGTGTGATCAAATTTATTTTTGAAGGGGTAAAATTGGCTTTGGGGAATTTTGTTCCTTTTCCACTTGCCCAAGAGGAAAGTTTACATCAAAGATAAATCATTCCAATTTTGATACTACTAGTATTACACTATTATGTTGTTACTGTCTCATAAATACAATGCGTATTTCACTAAATCTCGACATGTTCTAGTGAATATGGAATCCATTATTACAAGTATTGGAATATATCCATCTCCATTTTTGTATATATTGAATTCCATTTTTAGCTATACTATATTCCATTATTACTAATATTGGATTCCATTAGTAGCAATATTAGATTCTAATATTGTCATTATAGACTTATTTGAGTTCCAATTTCACTATTATTGGATTCCAATTTCCCTATTATTGGACTCAAGTTTTGCTATTACTAGATTCCAATAATTCAATTATTAGATCCCAATAATGTTATTATTGGATTCCAATTTTGTCACTATTAGAATTCAATTTCTAAACCTGTTTTTGGATTTTGGTTTCATTATTTTAGGATTTATATTTTGTTATTATTTTATTCTCCCACATAATCCTAGTGGTTGTCGACTTACATAAGCATAGCTTCCACTAACTTACAAGATGAAAGCACATAATCAAGGTGATAGCGACGTCAAAGTTACATCTTCCTTCTAGCCACTAAGTTACATCTTCCTTATGGCCACTAAGCTACATAACCCTAGTGGTCACTAAGTTACATAATCCTTACAACCACTAAGTTACATAAGCAACCGATAAGCTACATAATCCTTGCGATTGATAAGACACATAAGCATAATAGTTACTAAGATACATCTTCTCAACACTTATTTGATAAGTTTGTAAAATGGAAATCATTGTGATGGAAATTAGTGGTTGCTAGGCATTTCAAAATAGAAGATAATCTAGATAATGGGAACTAATTTTATGCTTTTCTAGTCTACAAATCATACAGAACAAGAAAGAGTTAAGAATTACGTTAAAAACATTGTTTTGAAACATGGATTTCATAGTTTATTAGTTCCTACCTATTGTAGGTTACTATACCTTTCACCACAACTTATTAGTTCTTACCATATCCTCCAATCAAAGACATTTCTTTTTTCTAGTGTCTATATTTCAAATGTTGGAATATAAATTAAACAATTTCATAATTTAAAAAAACTCAATAAAATTGATTTTCTTGATTTTCTATTTGTTAATTTTTCATGATAATAAAATTTTTGGGTTGTATTTAAGTACATATTTTTCAATAATATTTGAAGGAAAAATATTTAGTTAACAAGTGTCACAACAATTATGACAACTTTAACATCAACATTTTATAAGTGTACAAATGATTTTTTCTTCATTTTAAAACTAAAATATTAATAAGTACATACCACCTATTCAGAACCCATTATTTCATTGTATTTATTATTTTTAATTATCAAGCATGTCACACTCAATATTTTTATAAATCATTTATCATAACTTTATTACATTATAATTTTATTAATATTGTGAATTACAATTTCCCACTTTGATATATTGTGATTGAAACATGGGACAAATGTCCCACTTAACGAGACATGTGTGGTGATATATCATAATTTATCTTCACCTTTATGGATATCAATGCAATAGTTGTGACAATCGCTTTGCTTAGCTTTGTATTTCCATTTACTTGCTCTTTGTGTTTTCCAATATTTCTATTTACTTCCCTCCTCTCACCATTAATCCAAGATTTTTTTCCATAATGGGTGATCTTTGGGATTCCATGAAATCAATATAATTATCCCTTATTTTAAATTTCTTCAAGGGCTTCACAACTATTTATTATGTATGACATTATCACTCTGTCATTGAATACAATAGTTATTGTTCTCGCAAATAAGCTAGACCCCATTTCTCTATGTAATGGAGTGTAGTTATTCATTGATATATTAGTTCCTCTACAACTTTCAAACCTTTGGAGGGTAAATGCACATATTCTCCTCCTTCAAATATAGAGTTCTATTTTAGCTATATCCACACATAAAAAGAGAAAATTAGTAGTGTGGCCACTTAAAAATCTTAAACCTAGTATAGATAATTTGAAAATAATAAATATCAATAACAATTCCAAGGTTAAATCAAATGTTTAAAATCACAATGAGAAAATAGAAATAGACATCTTACCTAGATATGAACATCTCTTAAACATCCTTCAATATAAATATTGAACAAATGTAGAATTTAGGTACCATTCAAGACAATTCATAAGCGGTTGACATAAGTGATTGTTGTCATTTATGCCACATATAAATCTTAATATAATTCTTAAACGGTGTTAAATTTGACAGGTGTTTAGACATTTTTGTGATTTTAGATGTAACATACTTTCAAATATTTTGTAGAACCATCATGTGTGACTTGCATGTTTAAAATGTTACCATCAATTTTTATATATATTTATATAAAAAAATTATTCGTATATATTACACATAGTTAAAAAATATGGAATAGTCATTTATAAATTTTTTTAAGTAGTGTATAAGTAACATTGTTTTGTACATGCAGTCATGTAGCTATTTACTAGATTGACAAGTCAAAATGTGATTGATCACACTTACAAGTGCGACTAGTCACACTTTCAAGTGCGAGCCTCGAGTCTCACTTCTCTCAAATTTCACTTCTAAGTGTACATATCGACTCACACTTATAAGTGTGATTCTTCACTTGCACATCTAAGTGAGAGTTTTGAATCACACTTCCAAGTGTAATCACTTGTACATTGAAGTACAAGAACAGGAATTTAGCACTTTATTTTACCCAAATTATATAAGGTATTTACATAAGGCCTTTTATTTACATTACAAAAATTATATTATTAAATTCTTCCATTAATTCTTTGCAATACCAAATGCAACATTAATGAGAACCATTTTGTAAGGAAAAATGATAATTAATGTTGCGGTTGCATCAACATTAATTAGCCATTAAAATGAACTATGTAAAATGTGCCATTTAAAATTACAATTGAAAATATGTGCGCCATTTGGATCATGTAAATTTTGTCATCCATTAATTATCCAATTAATCCTAAATAATGTAAAATCATACTCATGTCCTCTTAAATTCGTGCCCCAAGAAATAGGTAGTTGGATTTGTCAACTTGCATATAACTATAAATATACATTTTTAAGTTTATATTTTTTAACATTTTCCTTTCCATTGTCTACATCAATGGGTAAGTGAGACATTATGTTCATCAATAGAAAAATATGAGCAGGGGAAAGCGTCAAAATTATTGTGCTCAATTTATAGAAAAGGTATTCATTTTGTCTCCATGCAAAAAAATTGTATGCTTTCTCACCATCACCTCTCAAAAATTACAAAATTATATTAATGTAAAACTTTCCATAACTAATTAGGGATTATATTCATTTAGGGATTTTCTAGATAATTAAACTGAAGCAAGTTTGTTATTCAATATTTTGTAGAATTTAGTTTTATTATCAAATAAATAATTTTGTAATATATTTAACAATTGGAATAGAAGTGAAAGAGGATGGAATGGATAAAATTTTGATAGTTAAATGGCGTATATTAATCCATAATAACATGAGAGGAAGATTTGTAAACATTTTACAAACCCATGACACTGCCAAGAACTTTTTTGTTGTGTTTTACAAAAGAATCCTATCTATATGGATGATGGATCAATTTTCTCACTAAAAAGAGATTATAAGAATTGATTTATGGTCATGGTGGTGCATAGGAATCAATGAGAAAATGAATTTGATAAAGTTAATATTGTTAGGTTAGGCTTATTTGCTTCCAAAAATATTGTAGACACCAAAATTGTATCATAACCCTCTAAGTCCCTTTCAATGAACACACCCCCTTAATATGACCACTTTCACACATTATTATTAATCTAATTATCAATATTAGGTTAATTACCACCTCACCCCTCCGCCTCAGCTTAGACACATTCCAAGGGCATTTAACTTACTAAGACTAGGTCATCACTCGTAACATTGAGTCATATCTTCACTTAACTAACTAAGACTCTTTCTAAAACTAAAATTTGTTGGTAACCACTTATTCCATCAAATTACCACATGTTTAAATGTGAACAAAGACTCCTATCCCAAAATAAAATCTTGACCCATGCCAAAAAGGGAAGAAATGGGCTATTTTGAGTACATTGGACTATTTCTCCCTAATCGATGTCGATTATTCCTCGAACGCGTCGGTCTAGGAAAAATATCAGTTTCTTTAAATAAAGATTTACAAATTTTTCCATGTGTTATTCCTTTGGTTTGATTTTTATATTATTGATTCTCATTCTTTCATTCGATTAAACATTGGATGATTAAAGATAGCACCAGAGCATCTAATTTCTTCACCAACAATGAACCTCTTGCTCCATAGCCTTATATCATTCACAGGGAAGCACTCGGGCTTCATTGTTACGACATTGATCTAGACCCATTTCTCTTAGGAATTCCCATGAACCACCACCATCTACTAATCTCCAAATCTCCGATAAGTATCTTAACCATGTTATTATTTTCTTAGCTACAGCCTTAGATGTCTTATTGTTTTCTAATGTCTTGGTTCTTTCTCACCCAAATACCATTCGTCACCCATATACCCAATACCCTACCAATGTGAACCTCTCAACCTTCCAGATCACCTCTCTCACCATTGTTGAGCCTTCACCTAAATCCCAAAACCCTCTTGTTTCACTCGGAATGTTTCGGCTTACAGGGAATAGAGTTGCTTCTATCCTTTCATTCCTTTTAGAAACAGATGAGGTTAGGGTTAGGAGGAATACCCATTGAATGTCGAGATGGTGTGCGCGTCTTTTGTAGAGAAAGATCAGCCGACCGCAGAGACTCCTTTTTTCGGGAAGGACTACTGGTTTTGGCACGATGATGTAAGTTGATCTCCTTGGTTGTAAACACTTCGGTTTCTTTACTCGCCTCTCTGCTCTGTCAGTGAAGATCTGGACTCTGTCCCTCGCTCGCAATGCTCTCTGTTGATTCGAAATCCTTTGGTGATCTCCAAAATGAAATTCCGATCCGTTGTTTTGGTTTGGGAGCCCATTTACTGAGGCCGATGGCGGTTACGTAATCGACGGCGGTCGAGTAGGAACCGGCATCGGTAAGGAAAAAGTAGGCTATTTTTAGTAAAATAGCCCACCTTCCCTGCTTTTCTCCCGAGAGATCAGTTGCGGGATTGGTAAAGTGGCTAGAAGGTCGGCTTTGGGTGCGAGTAAGGAGGCATTAGTTATGGATGTGAGTCTAGACCAAGTCATGGGTCTTAATTAAGTTAGTTTAGGGTTAGGGCTAGGTCATGATGAGGTGGCAAAGTGAGGTGGTGGGTAAGGTGATGTGGATTTATCAATTACAAGGTAATTAATAAATAATTGTGTAAAGTTTAGGTAATGAGGTTAGGTTGCGAAATGGGATACGGGTCACAAGGGGGTCATAAGACACAAATTTGGTGTCTACATTAGCCCCTTATTGTCGTGTAGCTTGTTACGTAAAGTGCGCGACAATAATATGAAGTGGTTTCTCATGTTAAGGATATAGGTAATCCCCTCAAATCTATCACATTGAGTGAACAGGAAATCAAGGATAGGGTTGATAAAGGGTATATGTTGTAGAGAGGATGGTAAGGTGGTGGGGTAGGTCCAAGGAAGTAGACGCATGTTGAAATGCAATAGTACGACTAGGGTACATGATTTGACGAGCAAACCAGCGATGTATAGGCAAAGGTCGATAGTTTATCCAAACAAGGGTGATATAATCCTGGTATCCAAGGCATAGGAAGTAGCTCCAGGGTATATAACAGGTAAGGTACAGGAACGTTTAGGCATGTTCGGCAGTACCAAATGGTTGGTTTGGTTGAGATAAACGTCACGGTCTAGGTCTAGGCAAAGTTGGTCGACAGATCAAGTCAAGGACCCTAATCATGCTAAAACACGAACAGGTGAGCTCGATTGAACAAAAGGTACATGATGGATGGATAAAATAAAACATTGATTGTGGGTATGGTATTGAAGTGATACGGCCTTGGGTCAGGCCAAGTGGTTGGGCGGTGGCCCTGGGTCAAGTCATAAGGGTAGAGTGAGGCCTTGGGTCAGGTCAAATTGTTAGGGCGAGGCCTTGGGTCGGGCCGGATGGGTAGGTTGAGGCCTTGGGTCGGGCCGGATAGGTAGGTTGAGGCCTTGGGTCGGGCCTAATGGTTAGGGCGAGGCCTTGGGTTGGGCCTAATGGGTAGGGCGAGGCCTTGGGTCGGGCCGAATGGGTAGGTTGAGGCCTTAGGTCGGGCCGATTGGTAGGTTGAGGCCTTGGGTCGGGCCGAATAGGTAGGTTGAGGTCTTGGGTCGGGCCAATTGGTAGGTTGAGGCCTTGGGTCGGGCCAATTGGTAGGTTGAGGCCTTGGGTCGGGCCGAATAGGTAGGTTGAGGCCTTGGGTCGGGCCAATTGGTAGGTTGAGGCCTTGGGTCGGGCCGAATAGGTAGGTTGAGGCCTTAGGTCGGGCCAAATAGGTAGGTTGAGGCCGTAGGTCAGGCTGGACAAGTGAACAAATGTTGTGCAGCAAAGGTGGATAGAGGCGATATTGGTGAAAAAGAGGCAAGGAGTAAATAAGGGCAAAGAATGGGGTGAAAGTTGGGTTGCGAACCGATGTCGATTCTGCATGACCGATATCGGTTAGGGTACCGATACCGGTTCCTTAGGGCAAAATGAAACCGATATCGGTGAAAGCCGAAAAACCTATAAAAAGAAAAATACGGCTTGTCATTGTCACTTTTGTTATTTGCAATCCAAATCGACTTGTCTGACGTGGAGACTTGGGATTAGAGGCTGGATTGAGTGAGGTGGAGCTATTGTATTGGCGGAGAGAGTTGATAGTGGGCCCGGTTGAGGAGGAGGCAGCAGGTGATTGGCCAGGGACCCAGTAGATCAGGATTGGAGCCATGGCACAGGCAGGAGGAGCTGGAGGGGCTGGACCAGCTGGACCGCCACCACCCATCCCACCACGACGACGTGTCGTCGTACCGGTAGGTTCTAAACTCGTGATTTTATGCATTGAAATGGTTATTAGGCTAAATGGGGGGTTTGGGTAGGAATTTGTATTTTGTAGGAAATAATGAGTAAGTGGAGGTAATTTGAGAAAGGGAGAGGGTAGATAGGTTAGATAGGCTAAGGTGGGTAGGTGGGTAAGTTTTTAGGGTTTTTGGGTGGGTAGATGGGTAGAAATAGGTAAAAAATGGGTTTTGGGGGCCGCGCGGGGGTTCGGCTCCGGGAGAAGACAGTGACCGATGTCGGTCACTAAGCGACCGGCATCGGTCGCACAATTTTAGGGAAAGGGAGGGTTGTTGGTGACCGGCGTCGGTCATGTATCGGCCGGCGTCGGTTGTGGGTTTATGTAGGGGTTGGGTTGGGTTGAGGGTGGGTGTGGGGTTGGGTTGGTTGTTTTGGGTTGTGGGTGGGAGTGGGAGTGGGGTTGGGTTAGGGGTGGAGAAGGGTTAGGTGTGGGGGTTAGGTTTTGGTTTTGGGTTGTGGGTGGGAGTGGGAGTGGGGTTGGGTTAGGGGTGGAGAAGGGTTAGGTGTGGGGGTTAGGTTTTGGGTTTTTGGGTTGGGTTGGGTTGTGGGTTTTTGGGTTGGGTTGCGGGTCGGTGTGGGGGTTGGTTTAGGGGTGGAGAAGGGTTAGGTGTGGGGTTAGGTTTTGGGTTTTTGGGTTGGGTTGCGGGTCGGTGTGGGGGTTGGGTTAGGGGTGGAGAAGGGTTAGGTGTGGGGTTAGGTTTTGGGTTTTTGGGTTGGGTTGCGGGTCGGTGTGGGGGTTGGGTTAGGGGTGGAGAAGGGTTAGGTGTGGGGTTAGGTTTTGGGTTTTTTGGGTTGGTTTGGGTTTGGGAAGCTTGTTGGGTATTAGGGTGTGGTTGGCCGTGTGAGTGGGTTAGGTGTGGGTTTTGGGTTGGGTTGTGGGTTTGGTGGTGGGTTAGGTGGGTTGGGTGGAAAGTTGGGGTGTGGGTTGGGTTAGGGGTGGAGAAGGGTTAGGTGTGGGGTTAGGTTGTGGGTTTTTTTGGGTGGTTTGGGTTTGGGAAGCTTGTTGGGTATTAGGGTGTGGTTGGCCGTGTGAGTGGGTTAGGTGTGGGTTTTGGGTTGGGTTGTGGGTTTGGTGGTGGGTTAGGTGGGTTGGGTGGAAAGTCGGGGTGTGGTCGGGGGGATACAAAAAGGGGTTTAGATGGTAAAGTAGATGTTATAATAAAGAGTAGGTCTAAGAATGTGGGTTGGTTTTGCAGGCACGTCAGCAGTTGACGATGCGTGATAGGATGCCTCCACTATTGAGTCGGATGAGGCCACACGTATCTGCGGCGCATTGGGCCATCATGCGCGAGGTGGGACTCGGCGGGGTCCAGAGGTACAGAGCGATAGAGAGGGATCACAGCCTGATGGTCGCCCTCATCGAGAGATGGGATCCGGCGGCCAATGTGTTCCATCTTCCGACCGGGGAGATGACCGTCACATTAGAGGATGTGTATCGCATCCTGCGGCTACCGATCGAGGGAGAGGCAGTCTTCCAGGTAGATTCAGAGACTGCCATGGACAGCATACTGCAGGTTTTTGGGGATGCAGCCGCGCTTCTTACGTATCATAGCGCGAGCATTGGATATGGTGACATGTACCGCGCACACAGACATGAGACACGGCTTGCCGTGTTGATGATGATAGGATCACCACCTTCCGCCCTCCCGGATTGAGAGGAGGCCGCTTCCCACGAGCATTGATGGGGTGCTTCTTTGGAGATGGTGGAGGAGCACACCTATTTCGCATGGGCACCAAGTATCCGTGCAATTATACTCTGAGGAGTTATGGGGCTATCACGGAGGAGGCAATTTGGTATTTGTTCTACATTTTTTGTTGCTGTTGGGCATACGAGCACATCGTATGCATCGAGGCCGATAGGGGCTACCCAAAGCAGCCTGAGGGCCACGGTCGTATACCGATATGGCTTTGAGGTGGTTTAGGGTCGTGGGCCACCACGAGTAGTTGTTGCGAGTTGGGATGTGGCCTATTATAGACACTTGCTAGAGGGCCTTACAAAGATAAACATTGTATGGAGACCCTACGAGGTCACCAAATGGCAGAGGAGCCGCGTGCAGTGCGCTGATCCAAAGATACATTTTGGATAGCAGGACGGAGGGCGGGAGTACGAGCAGATACCCCTAGAGAGGGCACGCACCGAGATGGGGTTACGACAGGACGAGCCACCTCCCTTCCCTCAGTATAGGAGGGATGATGTAGAGGCCCCACCGCTTTGCCGCTGCCACGCCTTTGGATCCGGGCCCGGTAGCGGAGAGACCAGCAGTGAGGGTGTGGATGATGCCGGTGCACGAGAGCATACGAGGTGTGTGGTGGGGCGAGAGAGCAAATGAGATAGTATCTCACTGCTGCGCCAGGACTTAAGCTGCATTATAGGAGAGAGGATCAGCTCGGGGTCAGGTGCAGCTCTTACAGGGGCAGCTAGCTGCTGCGCAGGCACAGATAGGGGCCTTACAGGGGCAGCTAGCCCAGGCTCAGGCACAGGCACAGGTAGCACCACCACCAGCACCACAGCCATAGTGCGAGTGCGAGCACGCAAAAGGCCACCACCACCACCTACACCACGGGAGTGCAGTACGAGCGAAGCACAGTAGCACCACCACCAGCACCATAGCCACAGTGTAGGTATAGGCGAAGACAGACAGCGGCACCACCGCGGCCACCACAGGTGCGAGTACGAGCTCGGGGGTATTGGTGTTAGGTGCCAGGGGACCAGCCCCAGCTCCTTCAGTGGCGCGAGATCGCTATATGGAGGTTAGAGCAGAGGCCCGATATTATCAGGATATTCTTGATAGTACCGGAGTCGAGTATCAGGCGTATGCAGCGCATAGGGCAGAGACCTCACACAGCCAGAGATCTCAGGGAGGGGCAGCCACAGCTGGCGTGTCCGTGATGGGCAGGAGGCGAGAGGCACCACAGGGACCAGCGGGGAGAGGTGCCGAGGGCGGTGGGGAGAGCTGATAGATCCCCGACATGGTTTTGTATAGGGACACGGGCACCGGTCTGCGAACCGGTTGTATTGATAGAGGCCTGCGTGCCGACACTTATTCATTGTATTGATTCATTTATTTATTATATACCGGCCTGCGAGCCGAGTACGGGTTGTACATTTGATACCGGCCTGCGAGCCGAGTATATTTTTGATATGAGAGACCGGCCTGCGAGCCGAGTCGAGATTTTTGGTAGGTATTGCGGCCTGCGTGCCGGCTTTGGTATATTATGAGATCACAGAGGCCCCGATGTAGGGCACATTGTATTTTTGAAAACTGGTATATATATATATATAGATGATGTTTTGATCCATATGTAGTGTTCAAAAATGTGTTTAAATATTTTGTTAATGGTTTGGTAATATATAATGTATGATAAGTTTAGTGGGCATGTTGATAGATGGATGATGTTGATGGTTTTGTTTTTGTTTTTTTGTACGTATATATGAATGACATGTGATGTGATGAATTGTTGGTTTTGTGACATTGTGATATATGTAACTGATGAGTTGGATCCAAATGATGTAGAGATTGATAGTTTCTTGAAATTCGTAGTTGATGGTTGTGTATTTGTATAAAATAAATGATGTTTAATGAAATTGTAATGATATGATGTGTGGTGGATGAAAAAATGTGGTAAATGGTGTGGTTATGTAGGAAAAGAGGTGGGCGCGACAAAAATTTATGAAAGAATGAAGAAAAGAAACCTGTTTCAAAAAGGCAGGTGTGTAACCGGTATTGGTTAGGTAACCGATGTCGGTAGTTATATGACCGATACCGGTTATTTAGGTATGAGATTTTCTAAAAATAGAAAAGCTAGGGTGGCAACTTGAGTTTTAATTTTAGAGCCATGCAAGAGGTTAAATACGCGAACGCGACGCTTTTTGACGACTGAGACAGGTATTTGCATGAGAGATTTGGGTGAGAAGGAGAAAATAGACAAGGAAAGTGAATGTGATCCGAGATTCAGAAGGCAGAAAGACAAAGTTGAAAAGGGTGGTGATCATGGCAGAACGAGGAGAAGCATCCAGCAGGCAAGGACAGGAGGGAAGACAAGGGCCACCTCAAGCTGCTGCAACCCAAGAGGTATCATTTTGTTTGTGATTTAACTACTGCATGTTTTTGGGAATAAGCTGGAAAAGAATAAGGAAGTAGATATGAGAAAGACAACATGATAGCCGGGGGTATAGATGAGGTGAGTGTTATGGGGTAGGTAATTCGGGGTTGTTGGTATGTCTGTGTATATAGAAAGGAAGAAACGATCAATTTATTGTCGTAGGTGGTTGTTTTAGGCAAGATGTATGTAATTGACAGTGACCGGTAGCGGTTAGGGAGAACCGGTATCGGTTACTCAACCGATATCGGTTATGTATAACCGATACCGGTTACTGGAGGAATTTCCAGAATGTTTGAAAAAACCCTGACGGATTGAATGGTTGTTTGTTGTTTTGGTGTATGCAGGCAGAGGCAGGATTGAGGATGAATGATAGTGTGCCAGCGTTGTTGTCACGAATCCGAGCGGATGTAACACCAGCTGAATGGACATTGATAAATCGTTTGGGGTTAAGTGGAATCCGCTATTATTCACGAATCGCACGTAATCATGCTATGTTGCAGGCATTGATTGAGAGATGGAATCCCGAGACAAATACCTTTTATCTGCCAACAGGGGAGATGACAGTAACATTGGAAGATGTGTTTCGGATTTTGAGACTCCCTATTACAGGAGAACCAAAGATATCGAGCACTACCTAGCGCACGGGGCGATAACAGCAGATTTTGGTCCATACGCACGATATTTGACACAAAGCAAGGTTTATCTTTTACATATGGGGTAATGTATGCGCAAACACCGAGGAGACAAGGTTAGCAGTGATATTAATGATAGCGGTAGGGTATTATGCGTTACCGAGGGCGGAAGGGGGAAGATTTCCAAAGGCATTGATGTGTGTTATTTGGGAGATGATAGAAAGGAACGTGACTTTTGCATGGGCACCTGCATATTTGGCGGAGCTATACAGGGGTTTATGGGCTTGTAGGTGAAATCACAGGACGACACTGGATAGTTCATACTTATTACACTGTTGGGCCTATGAGCACATTGTTTGTGTGCGACCAATAGGCCGACCCATCCAGTCGGGAGAAACCGGAGTGCAGAGGTTGGGATTCAGACGATGGGTCCAGACAGAACAAGAGGCCAGATCCCAGGCCGTGACGGGTGATATTGAGTATTACAGGCAGGTATGGGAGAGAGTGACGGTTGCGGATATCTGTTGGAGGCCATACGGGAACTATATGGTGACAGAGAGCATAGCTGAGGAGTTGAGGGGTGTAGAGCGATTGAGGTGGATCGCAGGGCACAGGCCGGGTGAGTATGAGAGGATTCCTATAGATCGCGTGCGGCGACAATTTGGATTTGTGCAGGATATACCCCTGGCTTATAGACCATATATGAGGATCGACGCCGAGGCAGCATTCTCACCTCCCCGGCCAACACCTCCAGAAGGGCCTGAAGAGGTAGCAGCCGATCGCAGGGTAATGGATGCGGGAACGACAGAGGCCTATAGATTATGGTGGGTAGCAGAACTGCGAGGTGTACGTGAGCGTCCTGACATAGCGGTGATTACAGTAGAGAGGGATCGTCTGCAGCGTTTGGTTCAGCAGCTCCAAACGTAGGTGAATGAGACAAGAGGATTGTTAGTGGTTGCGGAGTCACGGGCGGGGAGACTAGAGGCTGGAGTCCTCCATGCGAGAGGGCGTATTCATATGTTACAGGAGAGATTGGCAGATCAGTGGGCGGTACCAATAGCCGTGGTACCCTTGAGGACAGAGAGGCCCGGCGAGAGGGGTCGACGATCACGATCATCACCTAGTTCGGGATGAGGCGTGAGGGTCTGAGTAAATGTTAGCAAGGTATAAGAATAAATAAGGATGCCGACCTGCGTGTCGATGATAGAGAAGATGTATTTGTTTAACATCTAAATAAAACTGAATATGTATGTTGATTTGAGTTACGATAATAATAAGATTGTTTGTGTTTTGATTTTCGGTGTTTTGAAAAAGGATAAAGAGGACTGTGATTAAATAGAAATACACAAAAATATTTATATTCACCACACAGGATAGGTTATGGTAGGGGATGGTCGAGCTAACCTTGGGAGACCCCATGTCTCCAAAGTGCTGCCTACATAGCCCATTGCACAAAGCAAGGAGGGGCCTCAGACCGATGTAGTTCTCCTTAGGACCAGGGGAGAGGTGAATTCAGGCAATTTGGGTATGGTTAAGCAATTTGTTGGTTGATAAGAATTTGATGTAGATAGGGTAATGCTGTTGGTGTTGGTAAGGTATGGGTGATGTTGATGTAGGTATAGGTAAAATGAAAGTTAGCTTACCCAAATAGTAGGGAACCGTATCCTGATTAAGGTCAACACACAATCCTAGAGTCGAGCAAAAGAGGCAAAAGTGTCCCGTAGTTGAGAAGAGCTAAACAAACCACATATTAACATAGGATGAGCTTGAATCCCTAGGTACCTTGCATGGCGAGAGAATCGATAGGTGAAAAGAGTTGTATAATCACAATATATCGGATATACGTCACGTCCCTTGAGTTGAAACAAATGGTGAGGTGAGGTGGATGATATAGCTGAGGTACGGAGAACTTATTACAAAGTGAGTGTTCTGACGAAAGAGAACCTACCCTAAATAGACAAGTCCATGACTCAAAAGTCCTTTTGAATGAGGCTTTTCTTTTATTGAATGCAGACTGATCGATGCGGGAAGTCTACAAGGGATATTGATTGTATTATTCTTGAGGTCTTCACGGAGCTGATCAATGCGAGAAGCTTCTGATAAAGGCTGACTGTGTATAGCTGTCCTTCGAGGGAGTAGTCTATTTATAGTAGCAGATATGATTGTAATGCATAGCTGTCCTTCGGGGGAGCAGTCTATATATAATAGCAGCAATAGTTCGGCATATAGCTGTCCTTCGAGGGAGCAGTCTATATTTAATTTAGATGACTAGATGTTCATTTGGCGTGAAGCATCTAGTTTAGTAGGAAGTTTGACTCAAGAAAATCCCATAAGAATACGGCTTATTTTAATACTTTGAAGTCATGGACTAGACTAAAAAGGGGAAGGCATCACTGAGGTGAAGTGAGAATCAAACTATGTGAGCTTGCTTTGTTATTATGAGGTGTAGGAAACAGAGTGTATGTAGTGGTAAGTGAGCTCAAGGGACGAGCGGAAGGTAGATAAGAAGTGATATAACACTAATTTCAACAGTAGAATGGTCGAAGATGCAAGGCATTAAGGGGTTCAGGCTCAGGTTTACCATTAAGCGAAGCTAAACGATAAGTACCAGATCCATAGGTATGAGTGATTATATAAGGCCCAATCCAATTGGGAGCAAATTTTCCACGTTTGCTCTTTTCTAGTTTGGTTACATGTTGATTCTCTTTGAGAACAAGATCACCAACCTTAAAGGTACGCTCATGAAGTCGCTTATCATAAGCACGTTTAATGCGTTTTTGATAGATTTGAAGGTGATCAAGAGCTGTAAGACGGCGTTCATCAAGAAGCTCCAATTGGGCTAACCGCTCTTGGCGGAAATCATCGTTGGTGAGAATATCCTGAAGAGATATTCTAAGGGAGGGTATTTGTATTTCGAGAGGCAAAACAGCCTCGGTACCATATACCAAAGAAAAAGGTGTGGCATTAGTAGAGGTATGAATGCTAGTACGATAAGCCCAAAGGGCAAAGGGAATGTGATCGTGCCAATTTCTTCCGGATTCATTGACAACTTTCATGAGGATTTTGGTTAGTGTTTTATTAGAGGACTCGGCTTGCCCATTGGCTTGTGGATAGTAAGGTGATGAGAAACTAAGTTTGATACCAAAGTTGTCACAAAGGTCTTGCAACAACTTGTTTTTGAAAGATTTTCCATTATCTGTTATCAGGCGATGAGGAACACCAAAACAACAGATAATGTGGTGGTTAATGAACTCGACAATTTTTTCTTTTTTGATTGAAATGAGTGGAATAGCCTCCACCCATTTTGTGTAATATTCGGTCGCTGTGATTATCCAACGGTGACGTTGTGAAGAGGTTGGATGAATCTCACCAATAAGGTCTAAACCCCATTGTGAGAAGGGCCAAAGATCTCGAGCGATCTGGAGCGGGTGGCTAGGAGTATGTTGAAGGTTGGCATGTTGCTGACACATAACACAACGCTTAACATATTCATAGCAGTCGTTATTGAGAGTAGGCCAATAATAACCAAGGCGAAGGATTCGTTTGGCCACGGCAAGGCCGCTAAAATGTCCACCACAAATACCGTCATGGACCTGTTGGATGGTATGAGTGGCCTCCACGCCAGTTAGACAGCGAAGGAGGATGCCATCAAAGCCACGTTTATAGAGGAGTCCCCCCATGACAACATAACGTGAAACACTTTTAAGAAAAGCACGTTTGCCATTACTAGTAAGGTCAGGTGGGAGGACAGAGATTGTAAGGTAGTCGTGAAATTGGTGGTACCAGGTATCCTGTGAATTAGTAGACACAGTATTTATCATACAAACTACCGGGGTTGAATAGGATGGGGCAAAAAGTTGTTGGACCACGACGAATAATTCAGAGTCAGTTGGCGCGGTGGGAATTTGCGAGGCTAAGCAAGCCATAGTATCTGCAAATTTGTTAGTGGAGCGGGGAATGGTTTGTATAGAATAGTGGGTAAATAAGGCTAGAAGTGAATCCACGTAGTGTTTGTATTTTTGAAGTTCCTCGTTTTTGCATTGGTAGACGCCCATAACTTGATTGACTACCAATTGAGAGTCGCCAAAAATGTTGATAGATTTGATACCTAAGTGTAATGCAACTTGGAGACCCAGAACAAGGGCCTCGTATTCCACTGTATTATTAGTGCAAGGGAAATCAAGTCGGAATGAAAGAGGCATAGGTTCAGCGTTGAGAGGAATGAGAACAACGCCGGCTCCTCCGCCGCGCTGGCATTTAGATCCGTCGAAGAAGAGGGTCATTGGGTACGACTCCTCCGTGAGGGAAAGAGTAGCGATGAGTTCATCGGGAAATGTGAAATTGGTAAATTGTTCCCCAGGTAAAGGAGCTTCTGCAAGTTGGTCTGCGATGGTTTGTCCTTTGATTGATTTCTGGTGGACAAACTCAAGGTCGAGGTCGGCGAGAAGCATGAGCCATCTAGCAATGCGTTGGTTCAGATGAGGTTTGGCATACATGTAATGGATGGGGTCTGTATTGGTGATGACGAAAGTCTTGTGATTTAGAAGGTAGTGTCGGAGTTTGGTGGCCATGAATGATAGGGCAAGGCACAATTTTTCTACATGTGTGTACCTAGTCTCATAGTCCACCAAAGTACGACTTATATAATAAATGGCTTGTTCGTGATTCTCAGAGTCACGATGTGCAAGCATGGCTCCTACAGCGTGGTCGGTGGCGGAAAGGTAAAGGTAGAAAGGGCGGTCGTCTTGGGGTGGGATAAGCACGGGTGGCTGCAAGAGATAGGATTTGAGAGCTTCGAAGGCTTGGTGACATTCTTCGCTCCATTGGAATGCAATATCCTTTTTAAGGAGGTGATGGAAAGGTTGACACCGATCCGAGAGTTGGGAGATGAAACGTCGGATAGATTGGAGCTTACCTTGTAAACTACGCAATTGTTTGAGATTTTTAGGTGGGGGCATTTCTAGGATAGCTTTGACTTTAGATGGATCGACCTCAATGCCACACAAAGAGACGATAAAGCCAAGAAGTTTTCCCGAAAGGACACCAAAGACACATTTCTTTGGTTGAAGGCGACAGAGAATATTGTAACAGGCGATCAAAAATAATGGTTAAAACATCGAGATGTTCACTACGATGTTTAGACTTGCCGAGAAGATCGTCGACATAGTCTTCAAGGATAGTGTGCATAATGTCATGAAAAATGTAGGTCATAGCCCGCTGATAGGTAGCACCAAAGATTCTTAAGGCCAAATGGCATGACACGATAACAGAAGGTTCCCCAAGGAGTTATGAAGGCAGTTTTGTGTTGATCGGCAGGGGCAACCAAAATTTGGTTGTATCCTGAAAAGCCATCCATGAGAGAGAGCATCTCATGACCTGCAGTTAGATCAACAAGTTGGTCAATGCTAGGTAAGGGGAAGTCATCCTTAGGGCAAGCGAGGTTAAGATCCCGAAATCTGCATATCCAAGTCCCCTGTCGCTTTAGTGGCAGTGCGATGTTAGAAATCCATTGAGGATAGTCAATAGGCAAGATGAATGAAACAGAAAGGAGTCGTTGGAGCTCCTCTTTGACCAAGAGAGCAATGCGTGGATGCATTTTTCTCAATTTCTGTTTGACTGGTTTGGAATCGGGGTTTAGGGTGATGTTATGGATGGCGATGGTAGGATCAATTCCTGGCATGTCAGCGTAAGACCATGCGAAAGCTTGGTTGCGAGCACGGAGAAAGGTAGTAAAGGCGGCTTGTTCTAATGTGTTAAGGGATTGTCTAATCTTCACAATGTGAGGATCCTCCTCTGTGTGGATATTGATTTCTATGGTAGATTCATTCAGCATAGTTTGGGTTTCAGATGGTAAGGCTCGTTGAATATAAGAATCATCCGCCCCAAGGTAAGTGAGGATGGAGTCGTCATCCTGGCATTCAACAACATTAATCAAAGGCGAATCCTCTTCGATCATGTCTGGATAAAGAAGGGGCAAAGAAGATGGGTCGTCATTATCGCGTTGATACGTGAGAGGACCTATGAAGATAGCATTTATGAAAAAAAAAAGTTAGGAGGGATGGATTCAGGGTCTATAGATTCTGCGGGTGATGATGGCAAAGTGGGTGATGATGATTTGGTAGGGGCGGCGTCTTCTTCTTCCAGGATACAACTGACAGGAGGTGTCTCCTGTGTAGGTGTTTCAGGAAAACCGAGACCACTGCGATCATTGTGTTTATGGGTAGTCACGGGAATGAGTGTATGTCGGCCTTGTTCGTAAAGGCCAAAACCAAAGCCTTTCCACGCACAGCGAGTCAAGAAGGTGAGGGTGAAACGATGATTTGTCAAGTATTGAAAATCGGATTGGAAAGGAACCACACCAAGAGGAGGTTCAGGGGTAATGGAGGATGCGTCAACACCCCCATACGTTAGGTTAGTGCGGTAATGGGGTGGTCTGTAAGAGATTATCTTCCCCACGCGACGGTCGTAGGTGGGATGTGCATGTAATTGTTCGTACTCCTGCGGGGTAGGGAAAGAACTAACATTATATAGGCGGTACTCCCCCAGCGTAAGGTGCTGAAAAACATCTACTAAGGGGTCGGAGGTTGGAATGTTAGCTGCGGGAAGGGAAGTGGCTTTTGCGATGGTGGTTTCATCAATTGAAGGCGTAGGCGCGGTTGAGGTAGATGGTTGAGGTACATTTGAGGAGGATGGTTGGGTTGAATGTATGGGTGTCTTGATTGGTATAAGCACATCGTTAGGGCGGTATAACATATTGCAGGTTTTAAAGGGGGGAGGGTCAGCTTTTACGGTGTAAGACTTCCCCTCGTACTCAAATTTTATGCATCTATGTAATGTTGAGGGAACGCATCCCATGGCTCGGATCCAAGGACGACCCAGCAATATATTATATTGGAACTCTCCCTCAAGGACATAGAAGAGTTCGGGTAAAGTACGTGGTCCTACGCGAATGTTGAGGATCACGGTGCCTAAGGTAGAAGTAATAGCATCATTGAATGACCGCAACATGATGGGGTTGGCACACATGCAACTAGAAGGGATGTTCATCTGTTGGAAGGCTTTTGAAGAGATGATGTTTAGGCTAGCGCCCCCGTCAATCATAACCCGACGTACTCGAATGTCCCGGACGTAAGCGGAGATGAAAAGGGCAGGGTCAGGGTCTTCTGTACCAAAGTCGACAATTTCATCTTCAGAGAAACTGACTGCAGCAGCTTGTGGTATAGAGACAGAAGTGATTGGAGTAGTGGGCTGTTTAGTGAGAGAGGCAACGTGATTGGGTGTTAGAATGGAGGCGACAGGCAGGGTTTCATTAGGTAAAACCTCTATCCCTTGAAGGATCTCAACGAGAGCTTGTCGATGAGATTCAGAAGTCTGAATGAGATCATACAGTGTCATTTTTACGGGTGATTGGTGAAGCTATTTAATCATATTTCAGTGGGCAATGCCATTAGAGACGGGATAGGCGGGTCCGCGAATGACCACTTTAGGTGGTGGTGCAATCGGGATGTTTGACGGAGAAAGAGATGTCGCAGGTGTGTTTTCTTTTGCTTTCCCATTGTTTTTCTGCCCTCGAGTAGCGACACTAATCATATTAATCTCGTAGACCTGAGATGAGGAAGATGGTTGGGATAACTCATGGTCTTCAAGAGGTGGGGTTGTAATAATGACAGATCTTGGTGAGGCGGGGACAGATGGTATAGGAGAGGGAATGGAAACTAAAGGTCTCTCCCTTCGTAAGTTGTCTTTCTTAACTTTCGTAGCTGGGAGAGGTGACTGACGAAGGATGGTTTTTAAAGCTTGGCATCCCTCTACATCATGTCCTGGTGTACGGTGATAGGCGCAGATTTTAGACTCATCATAACTTATCGGTCGAGGTTTAGACGGGTCATAAGGTCTAAGTGGGGGTAGGGAAATGGTCGCATTCTCCACCAACATAGCAAGGATTTTGGCGTAAGATCCTTTGAGTGGGTCAAAATCGGAAGAGGATGAGGGTATTGGTTGTGCGGGTTTTGGTAATGTTTGGGCATGATTGGTTTGTGGTGGTTTAGCCGAGGGGTGTTGATACATGGTTTTTACTAAACGTGATTTCTTTGGCGCAGAAGCTATGTTGGATGATGAGGCCGCAGATGACGTGGTATCAGAAAACAACCACGGGGAAATAGGAGTGACTGAAAACAAATCTTTTGATGATGGAATTTGTTTAGGGTTGATAGGTGGACAGGATACGCGGAGTGACGGTGTTGCTATACCCTGGAATTTCTGTATAGGTGTGGAAGGCGTAGGTTGTTTTGAAGAAAACGTAGGAGGTATGATATATTGATGTAAGGTAGAGGGATGGGGTCCCAATATGGAAGGTAGGTATGACGACGATGGTTTTGATTTTGATAGGGGCATGGATTGAGTTTGTCTCCTAGGTGGCGGGGCGGATTTATTTTTGGATAGATCGAGTCGCTTAGGCGGGTGCGTTAGACTGGGCATTGGTGAGGTCCCAAGCGTAGGGGAAGATCTGGTTAAGTTGATAGAAGTGGACGGGGCATTTGGTAGAGGTGAGGGGGGTGAAGGTGAGAACAGGGGCATTTTAAGCTTCTGTAAGCACTTCGGGTATATGGTGGAGACATCAGGATCAGTCATTTGCATTTGAGTAGAAAAAGGGGTACTCAAACGTTCCCATAGGGCCTGTCTATCTTCTATGGAATGACAGTCTCCAGGTGTGATTTGTAATTTTTGTACGGAAGAAAGGTGGGTTGTAATTCCAGTCCACTGCGGGTGTGACACAGGAGGTAGATGAGGCACTATATCAATAGATGTTAAGAGGTCAACCGGTCGTTGAAAAGATTTAGGTGATGAGGGAGTAATAGGTAGGAGGGCGTGTTCGAGGGGATCCGTCACGTTTAAAGAATGTGGTGATGTTAGTGTAAGAGATTTCTCGGCTAAGGATGTCAAAAGGAGTGGCGAGCCTTCCTCTTGTGTAGCAAGAGTGGTAGAAGGGGATGTTTGGGAAATAGATAAATTAGATAGCATCTGCTCACAGTCTTGTAGGGATGTGGTGTAAGAAGACTCGTCGATGAGAAGAGAAGTCCGGGCAGTTAACTCTTCTATGGGTAAAGGAATGATTTCACTTTGGCTTGATGGTGGTGAAGGAGGTTCAAACTCCTGTGTTGGTGGAGAGGCTTGATTTAAAATTTTTTCAATAGAGGCTTTTGGCTGAGAATCGAAGACTGCATGGATCTCATGAACACTCTCCTCGGCTAAGATATCTTGGTTCACGTTACTGTTGGACGAGTGATTCGGGAATGGCTTGTTGAAAATTTTCAGATTTCGGTTAGCAGGGGCGTTAGGATTATCGAGGGTTATATCCCCTGTGTCAACCATTTCCTGTACTATATTTTTCAACATCTTGCAGTTTTCATGACTATGTCCTTTTACACCGTGAAAGTTACAAAAGTCATTTTCTTTGTACCAGAAGGTATTGCGCGGGTGGAACCAAACCCAGAGTGAGGTTTAATAGGGGGCAAGGTGATAGCCCCAGCTTTGAGCAATTTCTCAAGGATGACGCCATAAGTTTCTCCCAAGGGAGTGTAACTGGTGGGCTCAGCTTTGTACTTATAAGTGGTTTTCGGTGGAGTATTGGACGGTGTTTGAGATTTGACCATTACCGCGTGGACAGCTCCTTTTGATTTAGAAGAAGTGGATGCGTGAGGAGTGGTGGTGTTTAGCTTGTTGGTAGAATCAAGCGTTCGGAAATTGGGGTTTTTGTTACGCAACCGCAATTTCTCTTCTTCTAAGGCTCGAATTTCAAGTTTCCGAGCCATGGTAAAGGCCTCGTCGAATGTGCGGAAAGTTTGAATTTGGAGGGTAGGGGAGATGTGCTTAGCGCAGGCCCGCGTAAATAGTTCAATGAGTTTGGTTTGAGGCAAGGCATACGTAAGTTGGTTGATAAGGCCCCGCCATCGTCCAACGAAATCTGCGATAGATTCGTCTTCAAATTTTCGGATGGCATAGAGGTCAGTGATAGATACTTTCTTGGCAATGTTAATGGAGAAATGATCCAAGAAAGATTGGGCTAGTTGGTTAAAAGAGAAGATCGAATGCTGGGTTAAAGCACTGTACCACTCCAAGGCGAGTCCTGATAAGGACATGGGGAAGGTGCGGAGTAACAAGGCGTCATCATGGGCAATCAAATAACAAGCATGTCTAAATGATCGCAAGTGTTGTTGAGGATCCTCTTTACTGTTAAAATGAGTAAACTTTGGCAACTCCCATTGAGGAGGGTATGAATGAAGGGGGACAGAAGGGTGAATGGGCTCCCGACAAACTTGCTCGTATGTCAAGGTGCTACGACTTCCTGAAACGGAAGCCTCCAGGTTTTGCATTTTGTCCATCATTTGTTTGATGAAATCTGTGGTTGGATGAGATGATGATGCCACAGAATAGGGATGTCCCATATAAGGTGTTGAGGTTACTGGATACGTGTATGGGAATGAAAAGGTAGGCGGAGCTTGAGAAGGAAAGCTCGTGTGAATAGGTGGCAGAGAGTAAGTCATGAATGGAGTGGTCTGAAAGAGAGATGAGATAGGGGCAGTTGGTGGTAACGATACGTGGGGTCCAAGGTTAACCAAAGGAAAGCTAATCGGGGTCGTATGAACCTCTGAAGCTGTCGGATTGGGAGACGGGGCTAGAGATGCAGGAAGTAAGGCATTGTTATCAGGAGGAGTGGGAGCTAAATGAGCAGCTATACTAATAGGCATGCCAATAAGGAGCTGACCATCAGGCGTACGGTCGGGGGCATGAGACAAATAGTATTGTCTGACAAATACCGGGATTAGCATCCAGAAATTTGGCAAAGTCCTTGTCTCCTACAGGAATTTGGGGGATCTCACTAGTGTCCGTAGGGTTCCCTATAGAATGTGAAGGGGGTGATTCAGGCAAAGACACAGAGCAGGCATGTGAAACCATGGCGGCGGCTTGCTTCCGAGTGATGACAACCATAGACAAGAACACACAGGAAAGTTTTAATCTATCAAGAACAAAAACAACCTCAGAATGATGAATTTGGCAAGTTGTTGGTTTGTCAGGGGCTGATGAAGACAGTAACCGATATCGGTTTACTAACCGGTGTCGGTCACAGAGAAAACGACGCCGGTCCCTTAACCGATGCCGGTGTCAAAAGTCTAGGATAAGAAGATATAAAAGGCTGCTAATTTGATTTTTAGCAACGTTGAGTATATTTATCAACTTATTGATCACAGAAGACAAAGTATGACAGAGAAAACAGAATTTGGAAACAAGCAAGAGGCACATGCAAATCTAGAGATTAATCCTAGGGTTAATTTTAGTTATCGTAGGCTTATGCCTTTAGACGTAAGATGATGTCAGAATCCTAAACAACAAGACCAAGGGGAAATGTCAAGTTTGTTTTGGCTTATAAGGTTACCTCAATCGGGCGGAGGAATACCACGGAAAAGGGGGGATGTTTGAGCTGTTGTGTTAATTGTGAAGTGATTCGGTATGTGTTGTGCAGTGAAACTAAGGTTAATTTCCTGTCAATACCGTGGATATCACCCCCACGTGTACGACCTGTTACTTAATCTATGTTCACTAGAATTGAAGAACAACAAGCAGGAATGCAATGCACGTGTTTTAAACCCAAATCGAAAATTATATTCGATGAAGCAAGAGAGATGACTTTCACTAATGCGAAACTAGGAAAGCAAGACAAATTCTTTACGAAATATATAACAAAAGCAGCAACAACAAATATGCTTCCTAAAATGAAAATAAGCAAGAGAAAGAAACCCAAAATGGGTCCCACCGGGCGTGCCAAAATGTTTCACTCGGAATGTTTCGGCTTCTGGGAATAGAGTTGCTTCTATCCTTTCATTCCTTTTAGAAACAGATGAGGTTAGGGTTAGGAGGAATACCTGTTGAATGTCGAGATGGTGTGCGCGTCACCGTCAGAGATAGATCAGTGCCGACTGCAGCAGAGACTCCTTTTTGTCTGGGAAGGACTACTGGTTTTGGCACGATGCAAGTTGATCTCCTTGGTTGTAAACACTTCGGTTTCTTTACTCGTCTCTCGCTTCCTGTCAAGTGAAGATCTGACTCGTCCCTCGCTCGCAATGCTCTTTGTTGATTCGTAAATCCTTTGACTGATCTCCAAAATGAAATTCTGATCCGTTGTTTTGGTTTGGGGAGCCCATTTACAGGGAACCGATGGCGGTTACGTAACCGACGGCGGTCGAGTAGGAACCGGCATCGGTAAGGAAAAAGTAGGCTATTTTTAGTAAAATAGCCCACCTTCCCTGCTTTTCTCCCGAGAGATCAGTTGCGGGATTGGTCAAGTGGCTAGAAGGTCGGCTTTGGGTGCGAGTAAGGAGGCATTAGTTATGGATGTGAGTCTAGACCAAGTCATGGGTCTTAATTAGGTTAGTTTAGGGTTAGGGCTAGGTCATGATGAGGTGGCAAAGTGAGGTGGTGGGTAAGGTGATGTGGATTTATCAATTACAAGGTAATTAATAAATAATTGTGTAAAGTTTAGGTAATGAGGTTAGGTTGCGAAATGGGATGCGGGTCACAAGGGGTCGTAAGACACGAATTTGGTGTCTACACCTACCTAAGAATTACCAACACTCTATGCAATCACAGAGAAACATGAACTAACCTCATTTCTACTTTTGCACCCAAATTGCTACTGCTAAAACAAGTGACCCACATTAGTTCCCCGACCAAAGCATCATTCTCTATGTTTTCAATTCTCCCTCGCACTGTGAGCTAATTTACCTACCCAAAACCTCTCAAAACCTTCTACAACCTCACCCCGCACTCTATAACACCTTCTGTTACACCTATAGACCTTAACAACCCACCACCTACTTTAAATTTAATCTTGTATTCACTATTTAGATTAGATTTAATTTATTGTGCTTGTGTGAGATACCTAAATTATACAAATACATTAGGACTCTGTATTTCATATTCTTATCAGCATTTAATTTATTTTAAAATGTGGATTGATATCCTTCTAGGAAGTACCTCACTTCCCATATCTAGCCCTATAATAAATCCATCAACTAAGCCTTTTAATTATATCTTATGGTCTTTTATTTCTTTTCAAGTAGTCCTTATAAGACAAAAAGGAGTGTTATGGATGGTCATGGTATTCAATGGTGCACAACCTCTTCATGACTTCTAGGTATTCTTCACATACTTAACCTTCTACCTTAAACATTTTTATTATACATATGCTTCTTATTGGTGAAATTTTTGGCATGATCTGTGGGACCCTCATCATTTGTGGGTTTCTTTTGTTCATATAGGATTGCATTTTGTTCTTGTTTCCTCTTTAAATCTTCACTAAATATCTCCTTGGTAATATTCTCTTTCTTCTTTTTTATCTAAACGAAACACTTAATTTGGTGTGAATTAAAATAAAACCTTATTTATTTCCTCTTGCTTGCATTAGTGAAAGACATACTCTTTTTTATATCCATTATTGCTTCTCACCCAAATTCAATTTTTGTATTTGGGATTTAAACTATTGCATTGCATCCTTGTATTATTCCATTTTTCTCACATAGTATAATAATAATGAAATATAATGGAGGTCATAACCGGTTACCTTCATACCATCATCAGTTCCAAAACCGATATCGCTCCTTTCATCCAACTAGCATTGGTTCATTGACCAATATTGGTCTTTTTGTTTTTGAATTTATGTCAAAAATAACCTATTTTCACCTACAAAATTATTTCAAAATCTGTTTATGAGTTTCTGTCACTTTCATAGAGCCCATAGTACCTATTTTTCATCCTCATGTATGGGTTGGACTCGCCAATAGGCATGAGGTCTTGATATTTAAATGAGTTATATATCGTTACCTACTACCCCCTCACCACCTTCTATTTCTTCACAAATGGATCCTAATACACTTGCGATAATACCCGAGGGTGATGAGAAATTCACTAGATTCCTTGATATTCCTTGATTATAACACTAAAGCATTGCAACATTACCTTG
The DNA here is from genome assembly GCA_018340775.1 of Taxus wallichiana var. yunnanensis. Taxonomy (NCBI): domain Eukaryota; kingdom Viridiplantae; phylum Streptophyta; class Pinopsida; order Cupressales; family Taxaceae; genus Taxus; species Taxus wallichiana. Next base: position 248,136,473 of record CM031242.1, read on the forward strand.
CTAACTCTTCCACGCGTAACTCATTAGGTTATCATATTTATGGAATGTGCACTTCCATGTCCCCCATTTCTACTACTTCTACCATATTGAAAAACACTAATGTAGCTACAAAAACTACTCTAGCATCGACCAACCCTGTTTCACAACCACCCACTTCACAAGTGACCTCTACACCCTTGAAATTTTTCATCCCCTCAACATCCGTAGTACCCATATCAATTTCCCCTATTGTGTCATCATCAATGTCTTCTATACCCATTCCTACACAACCGTTGGTTGCATCGACCTCTTCCACTCCACTTTAAATTTTGGTGGTTTTAACTCCCCAAACTCTTCCACCCATCACTACAAGGATATTTCCACAAGCTCCTCCCATCTACACCTTACCTTAGACACAACCTATCACCTCCACTTCATATTTAGGGTATTTTCCCTCCTCTACCACTTCTTACATACATATGCCTCAATTCACGTACTCAACACCACCATGTACTGGTATTCCTTTTATGACCCATTCATATTATCAAGCCCCTTATACCTCACGGGGCATTCCTCAATCAAATCCCACTACATATCTCATTAAAATGATTATGGAAAAATGCAGATGCTCGAGGCCCCGTTTATGAAGATCGTAATGTCTTAACCTATGATGAGATTTGTAATGAACCCATCCACCCCTCCATAAATATTCATCCCTATCCCATACAATGAGAGCTACCAAAATTAAACCATTTTAACAGTAAGGAGGACCCCAACAACAATTGCATTCATTTAAACATGCTTGTTATTTGATAGGCCATGACGATGCCTTAATCCTTCAAACATTACCCATGTTCCCGTCAAGACTTGCCTTAGAATGGTACAATGATTTCCCTAAGGACTCGGTATTTTCCTTTAACCAATTGGCCCAAACATTCCTTGATCAATTTTCAATAAATATCTCTAAGAAGGTCTCTATGATGGATTTATAATCTATTTTTCAATATGATCATGATTCTATCATTGATTTCATTACACGTTAGTAGGGCTTAATCAATCATCTCTCCTTCTCTCTACCGTAATCTTAACTCATATAATTACTTACGAGGGCATGTGCTAGACAAATTTCCTCAAATATATAGGTTTAAATGTTTATTACGTTTAACAAGGCTTTCCCTAAGGATCAGAATTTTGAGATTCGGGCCTTGGAAGAAGACAAGCTACAATCTGCGTAACAAAAATGCCACCTACAAATCACACAAGTCTTCTTCCAAAGAACCTAACAATCATTCCAAGCCCAAAGGATCTTCCAATGTGGTGTTTCTAAAGGTTGAACCTTCTCATCCATCCAATCAACCCAAACCTCCTACCAATCTCTTGCATGTTAAAATTTTTCAATATAAATATGAATAGAGGAGTTACACTCCCATCAAAGAGCCATATTCTTCTATATTGGACAAGCTATTGAAGGTTGGGGCCATCACTCTTCCTCCTATCAAACCACAAAATAGTTTTTACCCTTCTTTCCCCACACTCGGCTTGGTATAAGGAGAATGATTTTTGTAATTACCACCGCGTGAGAGGCCATAGTGATAGAAATTGCAAAACTTTCAAAAACATTGTCCAAGGAATGTTAGATAGTGGTGATCTCATCCTTGACAACCCTAATGTGACTACTAATGTAAACTTGTATTTTTTTAAAAAATATTTCCTAATCATGCCCCCTTGTCAAATCATGCTAGTGAGATGACTAAAGAAGAAACCAATGTCCATTTGGTTCATGAAATATTTAATATAACATCTGATCCTTTGATAGAACATCCTCCTCTCACTGTTTATTGAGGAAATTATTGTACAAACTCCCCTACTAAAAGAAGAGCTAACATTACTAGTTCCTTTACCCATAGAGGATCCCACCTTACCAATTACTTTACCCATAGAGGAACCCACCTTATCTATTCCTTTAACCAGAAATGAACCCTCTTTATAAACATTTCTACCTCAACATATTAACCTACATCACCCAACTTTCCTTATCTTCTACCTTTAGGGAGTCAACCTTGTCCAAATCACCCACCTTTCCTTCTCCTCAACCCATAGAGGAGCTAATTGTGTCTACTACCACATTTTATTCCTCCTCTACCCATAGAGGAGTCAATATTATCTACTCGCTCCATTTGTGATACCTCACAAAAGGACCTCAAAAATCCAATTACTCTTCTTACCTCACTCTTAGCTACTTAATTTGAGGCCAAGACCTTCCCTTTCTCACAAACCTCACATCTCATCATGTGGATTAGTACTAGTGCGTCTTCCTCTTCATCTAAACTAAAACCATTTTCTTATTTGGTTTATCACATGGAGTATGTTGATTACTCTACCCTCTTGGGGCACCTTAGACTCCTAGTTTCCACCCAAATGCGAGATGATATCCACAGATACCTCAACTATTTACCCCAAGGTACTAAAAGTGATTAATACTATTGCACCCAAGACCGTGGTTCTAGCCCCTTATTCATCAAAGACCCCTTTCACTCGTGCCTTTTCTACATGAAAACCTAACACCAACTTAAGGGTATTACTCGTACCAAGTCTAGCACATCCCCCTATGAAGCTAGAATTGTCAAATTCATCCCCACCCGTCACAAAATCTATTCTTTCACCTAAAAAGAAGATCCAACCTTTTATGATTAGCACCCCAATATCTCCCACACCTTTTCTCTCACCTTCTCCTCTATCATCAATTTTGGGCCCAAATCCTTCAACCCTAGTTAAATATCCCTTCACCAAGAAAAATATAAAGTGTGAGAACCTAAGCCATCATCTTCACCTCACTTTTTGCCCACACTTTCTTCACTATCCTTACCCTCACTCTTGCTAACACCCCCACATTCACCTTGGCTTACTTGGATACATATACCTTCTAAGTCTCCTTCATCTTATCATGTTGTCCCTCCACCTTTACCCAAGAAGGTGCATTCTAAAACCCAACCTTCACTACCTACCAAAAAGGTAGTTGTACTAGCATGATCTCTCACCTTGCCCTCCTCATGAAGGTCATGCACCCCTTCACCCAAGACAACCTTGACCTCTAATTGTGATCCTTTTTCGGATCCTACTCTAATATCCTTGCTCAACTATTAAAGAAATATAATATATCACTTCCACCTATCAATCCTTACAATCCTCTTAAACCTAAACCAATAGGGTTTGATTAAAAAAATATTACACTTATCATCACTCACCAGGGAATGATGTCGAGAGTTGTAAGGATCTTATAAACATTATCCTTTAACTTTGCAATTTTGATGGTCTCTTTGAAGAAGAAGATATTTTGGAGGAGGATTCCATTATTTCTTCACCTATCACCCCACAACCCTCTTTTCTCCTCTTATATTTAAAATTAACACGGTGCATGTACCCACTTAGTCACAACACATGAAAGACAAAGGAAAGGAAAAAGTTGGTAAACCTTATAGTTTTCCTTCACCTACCATTTCACCTACGCTCCCCCCAAGATAACCATTCTTGGCACAACACCAACTACTTCTTCTCAAGTTACCCATTGTTCAATGATCAAACAACTTCATCAATCCCCATTTAAGATGTATTTATTTGACTTGATTTAAACCTATGATTCTCATCATTAGGACCTCATTGATGTCCTATAATCGATTGAGGTTCCACCAAAAACAATTCACCTATCACTTCCCTCCTTACCCTCATCAAATTTATTATATTAGTTTCTATGAATTGGAGATTTCCCCTTCACAACCTGATGGTCCATATCTCTCTCTTTTCATATCGGTCTACATTAATAATATTAATGTTAATAACATTATGATTTATGGGGATACTAGTATCAACATAATCTCTTCTCATGCCTATGAAAAAATGGGCATATCAGTTAATTTCATGTCTAACAACCCCGTTATGATTCGATCTTTCAATGATGCCATGACCACTACCCTTGCACTGCTTTCCTCCACATCCATGTGGATCCCGAATCATTCCCGAAATCTTTTATTTTTTGGAAGGAGAGTTCTGGTATAACATGTTGTTATGTCATCCCTAGATTCATGCCATGGATTTTGTACCTTCCACCCTTCACCGTTGCCAAAAATTGAATATGAAGGTGAAACTTACACCATTCGGGAAGATCCCTCCCCATTCAAAAACTTCATTATTCTTTACCTTCTAAATGATTTCTTAATCCCGCTTAAGGAAGCTATAACATCTACCACATCTACTCCATCTACCACTTCACCAATTTCATCTAGCCCACCTACCAAACCTCCTATTTCACCCTCTACGATGCTTGATCTTCTCAGGCTTTAGATAGCTCATCAATACTTGCTACCCTAGTACCAACCACAGACCCATTGGCTGGATTTTTCAATGCCTTTCACTAGGATAATATCACCTCCTTAGCATTGATGTATTCTTTACTCCTCAGGAGTATGGAAAACTACACCAAAACCCTCGTTACAATCATCATATATGAGAGGTCATACCATACGGCCCTCCCCACCTTTTCACCAACCTAACCTATAGGGGGCTTGACATCACCTCTTATTCTCTTGAACCTCCCTTCAAAACTAAGACTTTTTATTTGAATTCTCCTACCTCACCAAATGTAGCTTTACACTCACTTTTCTTCACCACTGCGCTTGGAAAATCTTCAACTTTGGTTGTTACGAAAAATTTCATCACACCCTCATACCATGTACCACTAAGAAACAAAAAGTTTGTTTTGGTCTTGAATTTCCTTTGCAACATCCTCCTAAGAAGGCCCACGTCACCCTCATCAAAGATGAAAATCCTTCCCCACCTTCTTTACGTATTGTGCTGCCCTCACCTATGGAGTGTATGGATCCCAAATCCATTCCACCTAAAAAAAATTCATGAACACCATTTCCGTAGGACCTCGTACCTATCAAGATGAGGGTGAGGTTCCCTCTTACCTTTGTATTCTTTATCCTGACATGTTAGATGATGATACACCTTCTATAAATGTTGTTCAATGTCAGGATGACGATTATATTCAGACCTATTTAGGTGTGGAGGATTCTTATATTCAAATTTTATTACCCTCTAACACACAAACTATGTTGAATGAATCTACCATAGAAATCAACATTCACACTTAGGATGACCCCCAAATTCTAAAGATAGGCCAATCTTTAGACTACGTAGAACAAGAATCTTTTAGCTTTTTTCTTCGCGATCATAGAAAATAATTTTCTTGGTTCTATAGTGATATGTCAGGTATTGACCCTAATATTGTTCTTCACAATATTGTAACCACCCCTGATGCTAAACTAATGAAACAAAATCTTCGTAAAATGCATCCTTGGACTTCTCTTCTTGTAAAAGAAGAAATTCAGTGCCTTCTCTCTATTTCCTTCATCCTACCTATTGACTATCCACAATGGATCTCTATCATTTTTCATGTCACAAAAGCGACCAGGGGACTTCATATATGTACTGAATTTCATGACCTTAACCTTTCCTATTTAAGAGATGAATTTCCTCTACCAAGACTTGACCAATTAGTTGATCTTAGAGCTGGCCATGAGATGTTATCTTTAATGGACATGTTTTCTAGTTATAATCAAATATTAGTCACTTCAGAAGATCAACACAAAACCACCATCATTACCCCTTGGGGGACCTTCTTCTATAGCACCATTCCCTTCATCTTGAAAAAAGTTGGTGCTACTTATCACCACACTATGACTTATATCTTCCATGACATCATGTCTGAAATTTTGGAAGACTATGTTGGTGAGCTTCTTAGTAATTCCAAGTGTCACGCCAAACACCTAGCCATCCTTAAACTTATCTTTGACAACCTTATCCAATATTTTATTCACCTTTAACTAAAGAAGTGTGTTTTTTATATTCTCTCGCCTAAGATATTTGGTTTCATCACCTCTTTATGGGGTATCAAAGTTGATTCCGCTAATATCAAGGTAATTATTGACATTCCTCCACCTAATAACCTTTAGAAGCTTCATAGATTACAAGGAAAATTGAAATCCATCCAACACTTCATTTCTAAAATTTTAGAATGATTCCAACCATTTCATCACCTCCTTAAAAATGACATTTCTTTCTATTGGAATGATGAGTGTCACAAATGTTTTGAAGCATTGAAGAACTACCTTCTTCAAAGAACCCATGATCATTCCTCCTAAAGATGATCAACCTTTTTACCTTTACATTTCTGTTACTAACTATTCCTTGGGTTCCATGCTCTCTCATCGAGATGAGAAACATAAGGAAAAAGTGGTTTATTACATAAGCCATACTCTTCTAGACTACGAAACTCAATATACTCATGCTGAAAATATTTTCTTAGCCCTAGTCTTTGTGGCCACCAAAATTTTCCACTACCTTATTAATCACAAAACATTTTTTTACCAAAACCGACCCTCATCATTTCATTTACGTCAAACCTTACCAACACCAACACACCACCGATTAGCTCATGCTTCTTACCGAATTGAAGTTAGAGTACATTCATCAAAATTATATCACAAGACAAACCATTGCAGATCAAGTTGCGGATGCTCCTCTTCTTGGAAATCAATCCTAAAATTTTGATTTTCTCGATGAATCTATCACTACCCTCTCCCTTGATGATATTGTTTATCAAATGAAATTATTATTTGATAGATCCAAATGTCACCACTATGGAGTTTCGGGGTCATCCTCATTCCTTTTTTTTGTGATCCCATGCCACTCTCCTTTAAACTAGACTTCGACTACACCAATAACATAGCCGAGTATGAAGCACTTGTATTAGGTCTTAAAACTATCATTTCCTTAGATGTTAAATCCATTAACATCTTTGGTGACTCTGATGTAGTTGTGAAACAAATAAATGGTTCATATGAGTTTCATAATGATGAGCTTCAAAATTATAGACATCATGTCCACTTACTTTTGAGTACGTTTGATCACTACCTCATTCAAGCCACTCCACGATCCACTAACAAATTCATAGACACCATGGCTTGTCTTTATTCTTAAATACCTACCTCACCTTCAAACTTAAGAATCTTCATCACAATCCAATGGTTGTATTCACCTTCTTATATTATTCTTGGCATTAATTTTGAGGGTAGCATTGATATTAACCCACGTGACATTTGGTATAGGAAGTTCACTTACTCCTCTCGCTTTCAATCCTACCTCTGGATCTCACTCACAATGGATGTCGAACCTTCCTAAAAAGTGTCTCTTGTTATGTCATCATGGGATGTATTCTCTACAAATGCATCTTTGATGGTATCCTCTTGCGGTGCCTCACCAGTTTTGAAATACCGTACACCATCAAAGAGATTCATAATGGTATTTTTGGGGAAATATCGGTGGCCTTGCTTTCAAAAAAATGTATCCTTCGACTCGAACATTACAGCCAACCCTTAACTAAGAATATTGTGACTATGTTAAACATTGTGTGAAGTGTCACAACATGCTAACCTTCATCATACTCCTAGTCATGCCTTATAAGTCACTCGAGACTTTTGGCCCTTCTCTCAATGGGGTTTAGATCTCATTGGGGATATTAACCCTCATTCCTCAAATTTCATCATTAGATCATCATGATGACTGAATATTACACTAAATGGGTGGAATCCATCCCTCTCATTTCTACCAAAGCTGAAAAAATAACTAAATTTATCAACCACCATATCATTTGTCACTTTAGTGTTCCTCATTGCCTTATCACTAACAATAGAAAACAATTTAAAAAAAAACATGCAAATTGTGTGACAACTTTGGCATTCAACTCAATTTCTCTTCACCATATTACCCATAAGAAAATGGTCAAGCCAAATCTTCTAACAAAACCCTCAATAAAATTCTTATGAAAGTGGTTGATGACACTAGTAAGGATTGACACATGCACATTCCTTTCACCTTATGGGCTTATCATACTAGCATTCACACCTCTACCAATGTCACACCTTTCTCTTTGGTCTATAACACATAGGATTTCTTACCTCTTGAAATCTAAATTCCATCTCTACATATATCTATTAAATATATCCTCTCTGATGATGCTTTCCACCAAGAATGTTTGACACAACTTGAACTACTTGGATGAACGTCATTTAAACATTGTAGACCACCTCCAAATCTACCAAAACCGCATCAAACATGCCTATGAAAATGTGTTCATGAACAAACCTTCAAGATCGGTGATTTTTTCCTGAAGGAAAATCAACATGTAACAAAAATGGAGAAAAGTAAATGAGGAATTTTTTTCTCCTAATTAGGTTGGACCTTTTACTCTCACCCATACCTATGGATTAGAAACTTATTGTTTATCTTATCTTTAGGGTAAACCCAAACCTGATCCTTTTAATTCATTGCATCTTCGACTATTTTATTATTTATTTAAGAACTACATCACTTTATTCCTCTCATATGCTCATCCCTTGATCAAACCTCTCCTTCCACCTACCTCTTTTAAGGACCAATAACTTAAACATAATTGTGTGATTATCGATCACCATTCATTCTTATCTTGAATATGAGTACCATGAATCTACATATAGCATAATTCTTATGGATAATTTTTTTTTCCTTTTCACGATGGAATCCCATGGTTGTTCATCACTTGAAAACCCCTGTTTCCTAGCTGACCCTTTTAATTCTATGTTTTTCCTTCATAAAAGATGCCTACACTCCTTTATAGTCTTTTCCATGACTACAAGTTCAACATAATGCAAAAATTGAGATATCCAAATTTCTACTCCTTGAGTCAATCTTCTCACAAATAGATGATTCCCTCAAATGAACATATATGTCTCTTTATTTCTGCTATAATTAGACTTCTCCCTCAAAGGAAAACTATATAAAACCAGCCACATGTTGTACTTAGTCTACCTAAACACTAAAGACTAATATGCATTTTTCAAAAACAAAAATTATCTTGGAGCTTCCTAAATCGATGAACTTCACAAATACCTCAAGGAGACTCTATTATTAATCCCCATATATACTTCCCACATCAATCAGTCTATGAATGCAAAAAGAAAAATGCAAAATAAAAAATCAAGAAAAATACAAACTTTTGGTCATGGACTTTCCTATTCTGGTTTTGGGTATCTTGCAGATGGGACATGTTGTCCCATAACAAGGCTATGCTAAAAAAACCACTCTACCCTACCTTTATTTATTTACTCGTATCCACTCAAGGGATGTGGAACTCATGCAAAAATTTGTGATTATGTAACTTCTTTCAAATATAGACCTATTAATCATGCAATGCATAAAGGGGCTTATGATCATAATCCTATTTGTATGGTCATTATGGTCCTTGCCAATTATGGTGAATTTCACTTCTTTTTGGTTTACAACTACCTACTTGTTACGTCTTCAAAGCAAGAAAAGACCATCAAAATTGAATATCTTGGTTTGATTCTCATCAAAATAAAATCGAAACCAAAAATAAAACCATACCCATACCACACACACAGCTAACCTTTGACCTTGCCTACTTTCTACCTTACCTCACCTAGTTCTATTTTCCTTACCCAACCTACCTATCAAAGATCTTATAATTCCCTATCCAATGAGATAATGACATCATCTTGAGGCCCATTTTCCAAGGGCTATGTATGAAGCACTTCAAATACATGAGGTCTTCATAGGTTAGCTCAACCACCACTTTTCTACAATATTTCAGTATTTTTCCCTACTACCTACTCTTTCTAACATTTCCATAATATCAATAACTTTGAAATCAAACCGAGCCATGCATACACGTCTAGTTTCCATAATATCAATAACTTGGAAATTAAACTAAACAAACCATACAACATAACCATAACTACACATATAATTTCTAGGATATCAATAACTTGGAAATTAAACCAAACAAATCATAACATCAACCATGCCTATCCATCTAATTTCCATAATATTAATAACTTGGAAGTCAAACCAAACCATTCCTACACATCTTAGTTTCCACAATATCAATACATTGAAAATTAAAACAAACTATACCATCACCATTAACTAGTTTCCATAATAGAAATGCAATGAAATGAAATGACACACAACAAAAATAAGTGCCATCACATATATACTAGAAAGTATGTATATAAATACACTATATATACAGATATAAATAATTCTCTCAAAAACTCTTGTGTACATTTTTCCTCTTCAGTATGTAGGCTAGCATATATAAGTCAAAAATAAAAAATAAAATTTATCTCAATATCTATATTATCCTTGAGAGGTTCTGGTGTCTCTCCCACTCTCTCATGTCCCCTCACACAACCTCCATCTTTGTTTACTAGTCATCTCCCACTAGCCCTAACCATGAGAATAGTGGATCCTTGAACTACTGTCACTATGGGTCCATGAGATAGACCTTTGACAGGTTTTCTGATGAGCTCTATAGGTAGCATAATTGGTAATGGGAAGACCAAGCTCTACAATCTGATCCTCATAATATCTAGCCTCAACACCTCAAAAATCCCTAAGGATACTTAGGGAAAAGTTCACCTCACCTGTATACCCCCACCAAACCAACCTCACTATTTCAAGATCGAACTTGCTTACTCGCTCCACCATGAGATTATGATACCTGTGTTGTTTTTCCTACCAACTTTACCTTATTTTTTTATGTTTATCACGACCAAACCACACCTTTTGGTGTATAGGAACACACCTATACCCATTCCTGTACCTCTACCCTTTGTGTTTCTAGGATCACATCCTATACCTTTTATACCTAGAACACATCACCCTTGTTTGGATAAACTATTAACCTTTGAAAATGTAGAGTTTGTGTGCTCTTTAAACTTATGCCTTGTTTCCATCTAAGTGCATGCATGAATTTGAATTCCTCCACTTTATCATACCCTTAACCAATACCTACACCTGCACCTACACCTTACCAATTTTTTTCATTGGTTACCACCTTATCAAACCCATCACCGATTTTGTATTCTACTACATTAGTTCCTTGTTTGAGCGGTATCACCTCCACCCATATCTCGGGGCATCAACTTCTTTTTATTATCATATTTTCTTATTATTACAAGCTACATGACAAAAAGGGGAAAAATTAGACACCCAAAAAAATTTGTAACCCTCTAAGCCCCTTTCAATTAACACACCCCCTTACCACGACCCCTTCGACACATTATTATTAATCTAATTATCAATATTAGGTTAATTACCACCTCACTCCTCCACCTCACCAATCCATCTAATTTAACTAATAAAGACTATGTCATCACTCCTAGTATTGAGTCATCACTTCACTTAACTATCTAGGACTCTTTATAAACATAATATTTATTGCTACCCACTTCTTCCATCAATTTCCCACATGTTTAAACATGAAACAAAACTCCTAACCCATAATAAAATCTTGACCCACACCAAAAAGGGAAGAAACATGTTATTTTCAGTAAATTAGACTATTTCTCCCTAATCGATGTTGGTTATTCATCGGTCGGTGCCACCAAGGAACCGTAACTAGTTCCTTTAAATATGGATTTACAAATCTTTCCTTGGGTTCTTCTGTGGGTTACCTTTTGGATTATTGATTCACATTCTTGCATTTAATTGAGAATCAATATCAAAGACAACAAAAAAGCATCTAAGTTCTTCATGAGTAACAAACCTCTTGCTCCATAGCCTCATATCATTCATAAGAAAAAACTTAAGATTTTTTTACATGGAAAAAGATCCAGACTCGTTTCTCCTACAAACACCCACCAACCATCACCATCCACCAATCTCTAGATCTCTAGATAAGTATCTAAACTAGGTTTTTAGTTTCTTAGCTTTGGTCTTAGATCTCTTATTGTTTTCTATTGCAATACTTCTTTCTCACCCAAATACCATATGTTATCCATCTATCTGATACCCTACCAACCTAAACCTCTCTTCCTTACCAATCACCTCTCTCACCCTTGTTGATCCTTCACCTAAATCCCAACACCTTGGCTTAGCCTTACCAACACTCTGTGTAATCAAATAGAACCTGAACCAACCTCATTTCTACTTTGGCACCCAACTTCCTCTATCATGATTAGTTAACCAACCAATACCAGCTAAAACTAGTGACCGACATTGATTCCTTGACCAACATCAGTCTTTGTGTCGATTCCCGAATTCTCCCTCAAACTAACAAGCTAATTTACCTACCCTAAACCTCTCAAAACCTCCTACAAACTCACCCAGATCACCATAACACCATCTGTTACACCTATAAACCTTAATAACCCACCACCTACTTTAAATTTAATCTTGTATTCACTATTTAGATTAGATTTAAATTATTGTGCTTGTGTGAGATACCTAAATTATACAACTACACTAGTACTCTCTATTTCATGTTCTTATCAACATTTAAATTTTTTTAAAATATGGATTGAAAGCCTTCTAGGAAGCATCATGCTTCCTAGATCTAGCCCTATAGAAAATCCACCAGTGATTCTTTTAATTTTATCTTGTTTTCTTTTTTTTCTTTTCATGTTTTCCTTCCCAAAAAAAAAGGAGTTCTCTCGCTCGGCTTGGTCTTCAATGGTGCACAACATCTTGACAACCTCCAAGTATTCCTCGCGTACCCAACCTTATACCTTAATTTTTTTATACTTATGCTTCGTATTGGTGAAACAAATAGTCCTCTTTGCACATTATGTGTAAAATTCAATGGCTACAACGTTGTTGACATTATCAATGATTATTTTAGAGGATATTCATGTTAAGAATGATTTTCCCATCAATTCTTTAGTGTTAGATTACAACAAGTTATTTGTGAAAAAATATGGTAATCCAAGATTGGGAGAACCAACCAGATTTTGGAGAACAAAAGAATAAATAAATATTTGTGGAAGAATATTTTGAGGAAGAAGGAAACTTTAAGATTTTGCTTATTATTTTTAACAAAAAACACCATTGCTATTACTATGGAAGTAAAAACTATCCTTAAAAGTATTCACAAATTTTAAATTTTCTTTGTTTGGGTCATGCCCTAGTGGATTTTTTTTCTTTTGCTTCCTATGGTATTTCTCTCTTCTATGCTTCAATGCCATTTTTCCTTATGGGAATTTTTTTAAAAGAACACAGTCCTTTTCAAAACCCCCATATTTTCCTTTTCCAAAAAAATGGACACTAGTTGTAAATCAAAATATATTTTTTGTGGCATAACCTAAATGACTCTATGATGACAATATCTTACTTTATTTTGTTAAATCCTATTAATTGATAATATCCAATTGCTATGGTGTGGCATAAGCTATCGACACTAAGCTAAAAATATTATTCTTTGACTTGTTAAATGCTAGCGATCCATAAGCTCAAAATATTATATTGTGGAAGTATTAGCTTACCTTATCCGGCATTAATATCAAACATATTAATTTATTATTTCCTTCCTCCTATAGAAATTCTATACTTTTCATTCAAACAAATAATTTCTCCTCACAAAATGTAAATTTTCTCTATTTGGGTTGTGCCTTTGTGGCTTTTTATCTTTTTCTACCTACGGGATTTCTCTCTTCTATGCTTCAATGTCTTATTCTTCCCGAAGGGCCATTCTCAGTAAAAGGATGAGGGTACTATCAAAACCCCCATATTTCCCCTTTTCTAAAAATGGACATAGTATAATTTTTCAAATTTGTAATGTTCATATTTTATTTAAATATGTTTTACTACAAAACTTATTTATCTTTTTTATTTCTTAGATAGTTAGTAATGATTTGAAATATATGAGACCTTGTTGAAAAATCAATTTATTCTATTTAAGAAAATAAAAAATCTAATAAATAAATTTCTATAATCTTTAAATAAGATATGACTTTTAGAATAAAATAAATGTTAATAAAATATTCACTACATTTAATGTTTATCCAAAAAGGAAGACTTATTTTCAAGCTTGACAAGAGACACATCTATAATAGTACACTATTCTTAAAAATTAATAAACTTTATTTAACAAATCAAGTCATAATTTTTTTAAATTAAATCCATCTCACTAATATGGGGTAAGAATGATGGGGGAAGGAATTTTCTTAAGGAAATGGACAGATAATTTTCCAATGGCCTTACAAAAGGCCTTAATTAATGATTTAAATCATTAATATGAATTACATTGTCTTTTGAGCCTTCTACTCGAGGTTGATATCCTTCAATCATATGGAATTATTTAAAGCAAGGAGGTAATTAAATGAAAAGCTCGTGTGAATTAATTTTCTTCTCAAATTCTCTTTAAGTACCGCGGCATCTAGGACATTTGGCATGCCATTTTGGGAAGTTTGGAAAGCTCAAAGTCTTATTTTAGAGATGGAAAGTAGTGGAAGCTAAGAGAAGCATGCCACCACTTTGGGTCAGTATTTTCCTACACAGGCATGACAGGGCTCCACCGACTCCCCATTTCGCAAAGTTGGTACGGAAGCTTCATTTGAAGAGTGACTAGATGGAAAGATTAAAACCCTTGTTATGCATCAATGACTCTCACAAATTTGATTAATCACTCATGATATCGACAAAAAGCGAGGTAGAGTAGATTTTTTCCCATTTGCATGGGTCAATATGGGACCCTAAGAAGTCAATTGGGAGAAACAATATATTTTATGTTGTGCAGGGTATATGTGGTACCAATATGCTCTGAAATGTCTCTGGTAAGTTTTATCTACATCTGTACCATGTTGAGCTTGAGAAAGTAGGGGAAAAGAGGGGAGATGATGTTAATTTTCACACACACACACACACACAATCCTTAGGGATCTAAAAGCCCCGGCTATAGGATATAAGGCCATAGCTTATCACCTAGGACTCACGCTTCCTCCTAAAGCAAGTGTAAATTTTTCGTGCAAGTGCACCTCTAGTGAGTCGAGCAGAAATGTCGGTGGATGCTTTGACGTAGTCTTCCTTAGGAGTAGTAGTAGAAAAGGAGCTAATGCTGACAATACACCATAATTCTCTATAATTATATAGTTTTTATCTCAATTATGTATACAACTTAGCTATTTTTGTTGAATTAGGTTGGCTAAATGGGCAATGTCTTATTTCCATTTCTTGCCACCTTTTCATAATTTTAGACTAGGAGTTATAAAGATGATAGATACTATATTTAGTAACTTCATGTAATATTTTTTTGTGGGATAGGGCCCTTTCCCTAGGTAATATAAGAAAAAAAAGGTTTGAGCTTTGCTTTATCCCCGTTTGCAATAAAAATTATATTTGTAAGTTAATTTTTTTAAATACAATTTTTCTATGTTTTTATTAAAAATTTATATGAATTATATTGTGTTAAATAAAAGAAAAATAATATTATTATTAGTTCATGTCATAGGCAGGTTACTATACCTTTCATCCAAGTTTATTACTTCAACAATTTCTAACCAATCATTTTTCAAGATTATTTTCCTAGAGTCAATATTTGTAATGTCTAAATGTTGGATATGTAATTTTTAATATTATAATTATACAATTAATCATTTATCTATCTCTATACATGTGATTTTATATCATATGACTACATAAAGGCCTTATTGGAATACATAATTTAAAAAAATAAATTAAACAAGTATTTAGAACATGACATGTCTTATATATTTAATAACTTTAAAGTGATGCATTTATTACTATTTTTTTCAGATTTCATTACATATATGAGGAGATACTTTTCAAAAAAATCAAATTAAAAATAAGAAACTAAATACATATATCAAATATAAGAAATGATATTTTAGAAATTTGAAAGTGACATATTTTAGTTGTCATGTCTATTCAAAAGTTAATAATCTTTATGAAAATTAGACTTTCCCTGCAAAATATATTGAAACGACCATCATTGCATTAAATACCATTCTAAAAAATAGTAGGGAAAAAATAAAAAAGGTTTAATTAGTAACTAGTTTGATCATCTTCACTAATGAGGTTTGCAAAATAAATGATGTCAGCTGCATCATAGTTATAGAAAAATAATTTGGGCAACTACATAGAACTAGCTTGATTTGAGTTGATGTTACTATGGGGGTAAAGTGAAGTGTGAGGAGAATAAAAGGGAACAAGTGGTAGTGTATGATCTAAATGTAAAAAATTATAATTTTCAAAGAATGGAGGCACAATGACGCCATGGTTGATATGAATCAGGAAATACATCAACTGATGACTCAAAGCAAATTTAATATAGGCATCCTTCTTATTACCATTGTTTGATTGTAGATATAATTGCATTGACAGGCGTAGGAAATAGGCATTGATGATATAATATGTATCAGAGTATTTAAATGTATGAAACTTAAAAGGGAATCATGATTTCATTACTATACTGTAGAAAAAATTTAGTGAGCATGGTATCCAAAAATTTCATCAAACCATGGGTTGCATCTGGTTTGATGATTACTAGTGTTTCCTTTTTTATTTTATCTAACAATTTCTACAGTTCGCGGATGACTCTTGTGGTGAGTTGAGTTTTTCATTGGATAAGATGAGAATACATAGATGGAGCATGGAATATAGATTTAAATACCCACTTGAATATTTCTCGAATCAACAATGCTTGAGATAATGTCCAATCGCTCGCAACATGTGAATTACTCATCCTCGACCACGACGCGTTGATTGCATATTAAACGCAATTAAAATACTTTTATAAGTGGATTATGTTTGTTCTAGTATCATAATTTCATGGTTTTCCATGGATTTTGACTATTTGTATATAATATTTAAAAAAATAGTTGGCATTCGATAACCATTTACATAACCACTAGACAAGGGTAAATAAGGGTGGGCGTCAAATGCAACAAATTTTTGAGGATGAAAAAAGAAGTGGAGCACAGTGAAATGGTACAATAACTTTGATGGAAGGAAGTGGGCATGAATCGTACCTGGAGATCTTACTCCTCTTGTGGATGCCCCACTTGCCAATCTCTGACTTGACCTCTCCGACCTCAACTTCCTTATAGCTAAAGTTGTTCCTTTAAATTCCTTCCTTTTTTGGTCTCCATCTCATACTCGGTCTTGGATTTATAGAAACATTTCTCCTAGATTTTCCAATCACCCCCATAAGATCTCATTTTGGTGTCTCCATTACACACAATTACCTTTCAATTACTCTTTCTTTCCAATCTCGATGACCATATTTTCATACGTTTTTTCACAAAATACATGTTTTTACGCCAAAAAAAGATAATGACGATGGAGATGTGGCGAAGTGTTTATAGAATGCACTTGGTTAGAGCTCTATTGTACTATTATCCATTGATGGTAAGATAGTGGAGAAGCTGAAAAGATCAATATAAACTAGATATCATTGGCGGTGGTGAGGAGAAATCGTGTTCATCTTTGCTCATTCCGACTTAACTTTCAACGATTTCCAATACTTTCCAAAGCCCTGCAAATCTTGGGAAAAATTGTTACATAAAGTGGAGGATGATAATTTTCTCAGTGTTCCACCTCTTGTATGGTGGTGGGGTGCAAATTTAATAAATGGATACAAAATTCTGCCAGCATTAATGCAAGTATTAAGTCACAAACATGACATGAGAATTTTTATTTTTATTGTCAAAATCTCATTTAAAGACTGGACACATGTCTTTATAAGAATTTAAGTTTTTAAAATGAAAAAATTAGTACTGAATAAGGCCTTATATTTTTCAAATCAAAACCAACTTGACCAATAAGGAAATAGTTGAATGACTTATTTACATTAGATAAATGTTTAAATAAAATATAGATAGTAGAAAGTTTGAAGTGAACTAAATTTTTTTTATTTTGATTGGTGGGTTGGGAAAAAATTATTTATTTACATGAAAGGTATAATATTCCTACTGGAGGCAGGTACTAATAATATGTTGTGGCATAACCTAGTAGTTACTAAGCTCAAAATATCTTAATTTAACTTAGTAAATGCTAAAAACCTATATGCTCCAAATATTATGTGGTGGCATAACATAGCTGGTGCAAAGATTGAAATATCTTAATTTAAAATCTTAAAATCATACAATAAATTCGACTAATTTATCTAAATATTTATTGGTATACAGTTCTCCAAAGTTAATGTGGTTGATTAACTTAGAGGTCGGTAAGTGCACAACAAATTACTTTAATTTTTCAAAACAAAGTAACTTATAAGATTTTAATAAAAAATGTTAGGTTATTTTGAGGCATTCCTTTTTGGTGGAAAAAGGAAACAACATGTGTTTCTTTAATGATAATTTATGACATAAATATATTGCATTCATGCAATAGACATGATTGATTAATGGATATACACACACAATATGTAGGATGGAATCTAGAATTTATGAGTTTTACATTGGGAAGAATGATATTGATGATTATGATATCCAATCGATGATCTTCGGTACCCTCACACTTTCCTCCATTTATGTGTATATCTCTAGGCCGACTAGACATTTCACTACCCCCGTCCTCTTTTCATTTATTTATTTTATGCTTCATTTCCATACGATGGTGATAGGGATACTTTTGGTTTCTTGGGTAGCATACAAGTGTGGTCCTTGTAGGAATAGGTGGAGAGATATGAGAAGAAAGGATGTGTGGGAATCATTTACTTCTTGGATAGATGGGAAAATCTAGAATGCATCTATATGGAACTGGATCGATAAGGTCTTCTCGAGTCACAAAGTGCTTCAAATAAGAAGAGGAATCTGATTTTTTTATAGCATGCATAAGATGATGCTTGACTCAAACTAGTCCAAAGGGAGGAGAAACATTTTTGAGATGACGTAAGGGTTGAGTGTGGTAAACATATTTTCCAACTCTTTGGGGCAGTTTATCTTGCATAAGGAGCATGAGAAGTTAGAAGAGCATCTAGTTAGCCTTCACTATAATTTATATGCATTGATATAGGGGATGTAGGTGATTGCATGTGGTTTGGAGGTGGTTTTAGGAAATCAAGGTATAGAACTCCCTAATTGCGCTAAAGTGAAAATTTCATAATGTTGTGTGGATTTTTTCTCCTCCTCTAATCGAGTTAGGGGACTTAGATGTAATGATCATCAGTGAGGTGGAGCCGAGAGGCTAAAAGGCCTAATATTTCCTTGATTCATGTGTATTTATTTTTTTATTAAGGGCTGGAATGGTTGTCTTTATAGTAAAGTGAATAGATATAAGAAGTATTTGTGGGTGAAGTAAAGATGATTACATATCTTCCCCATTCATTTTTGCATATATGTAGCATGATAAGTTGTTTGTATTCGTCAAGGGATTCCACTACTGGGAAGAATTATCATTGAATGGTTCCTTGTGTAATATTTTTTGTAGGATAAGGCCTTCTCCCTAAGTACCAATAGAAAAAAGAGGGTCAAAATTGTATGTGGAGCTATAAAATAGTGGGTGCTTTGATAGAAATATCTTAATTTAAAATATTAAAATCATAGAATGAATTCAACTAATTTATACATATCTTGTTTTGGATACATATCTTGTTTGTGATACATAACCTAATAGAAACTAAACTCAAGATAGTGGACGCTAAGTTCAAAATATCATTCAGTAACTTGATATACTAGTTGAAACTAAACTCAATATGTCTTTATTTACTTTTTTAAATAGTAGTTACTTTTTAGCTTGAAATATTATATTGTTTAAATACCTAATGCAACCGCTAAGCCCAAACTATGTTGATATAATTTGTTAAATCCCAATATTCACTAAGATCCAAATATTATGTTGTGTCATAAGCTAGTGGATGTTAAGTTTAAAATATCATTTAGTATCTTGATATACTAGCAGAAACTAAACTCATTATGTCTTTCTTTAGTTTGTTAAATGTTAGTGACTCTTTAGGTCGAAATAATATATTGTTTAAATACCTAGTGGCCACTAAGCTCAAACTATGTTGATTTAATTTGTGAAATCGCAGTGACCACTAAGATCCAAATATTATGTTTTGGCATAACCTACCGCCACTAAGCTTGTAATATCTTACTTTCTTTTGTTGAAACCTAGAGACCGCTAAGATCCAAATATTACCTTAATTTTTTAAACCTAACTTTGAAGAGTACAATATCATTTGTTTGGTTATGTTGAAACATAACCTAGTAGAAACTAAACTCAATATGTCTTTCTTTAGTTTGTTAAATGCTAGTGACTCTTTAAGTCGAAATAATTGATTTTTATGTCTTCATGTTGACAACTCTTCCCTCACATCTGTGGTTTTACCTTTCTCTCATGTGACTTATCCACTTTGGCTACTTTGTCTTCAACAACTTCATTCCCTTACCTAAAAAATGTAATAGAATTCCATGGCTTCTTATTTTTATGCTTAGATCTTGTTCCTTGTCTCCTTAAATTTTGGAGACACTATTCCTTTCTCGCGGCTTCTCCCAAGCCTTAATAGTTCTTCTTTAAGTTTCATGGCTTCATGAAAAATTTGGTGACTATTTTAGAACTTCAATGGATTTATCCTAACTTTGGCGGATATCTCCTCGGCTTCACAGTTACCCAAGACCGACTAAGTCCCTTTAGAACTTATCCTTGATCATCTAAATCTTGTTTCACATTTAACTTACCTTTAATGTCCTTATTTAACTTCTAAATTCCAAATTCAATTTGATGAGGTTGTTTCATACTGATGAAACATTGGTTATCCTTTAATGCCACTATCATGCAGTCACCTGGTTCAATCTTAAACCTTATCCATATGCTTTCCTTAGATGTTTTCTCTATGAGTTAACACTACCAATCAAACTTCATCTTCATTGCTTCCTCAATTTACCATTTGGATCCTTTTCCCATCAATTCCACTTCTTACATCTTCTCGTAACTTTGACATCAATTACAACACATATGAAAATGATAAAGGTTATACAATCTCCCCCTTTTTCATTGATGGAAACACACCCAAAAACCTATAACCATTGATGGAAAAAACACTGGAAATCATGGTTTCTGACTTCATTTTCTCTCCCACTTTGTAAACAATGATAAAGGACCAACTATGTCATGTAAGGTTGAATATACTGGTAAGATATATTCATTGTGTTCTTACCTTAAGAGGATTTCTTTGGGCTCATGCTTCTGATCCACTTGATTTGGTATGTTCACGGTAATGCTCCTCCTGATCTGATGATACCAATTATAGTAATGTGCTAGTAAACTAGCTCCCCTCACATTTGGCACTGATTCAAAGCTTATAAATCATGAGAATTATCCCCCTTGGATAATGTTGTATATTTTGTTGCTAAAACACTCTCTATTTACTGCATATCATGCTTCACTTCATTTATTTGAACTGGAACTAAGCTCTCTTTGTCCATATGCTCTTATTGAGGCTGTATTTCATCTTGTATGTTGTGGATTTTTGTCTCAGACACTTTCCTCATAGTATGAATCCCCTCTTCTAATTTCTTGATCTTTGGCTCCATGAAACTTATCCATTACTTTATGTCTTGTTTCCACTTGCAGATTGTATTAGTCTTCTCAGTCATGTAGTTTATCCACTTTCCCCAATCTCATCCATGAATAGTCATTAACTCACTTGAATCTTCTCAACAAAAACTTTTGCACATGTGGTTTGCATAGTTTGGAGATACCAATTGTTATGAGATACCAACTATTACATCAATTATTATGCAAGGGTACTCATTGGAAGACATCTTCACCATCAAATCATCTAATAATTTTCAACAACATCTTTGAGAGCTTAATCTATCTATTTGGAAATCAAGGATGATAGCATCTTCTTACATTCCTATAGTTTGCGATCATTTTCTTATCACTTTGTTACTAGAATAAATCTTGTCATATTTTATCAAACTTGCAGATGGTTAAGGTTTTCATTTAATTTACTCATATTAATGCATTGTGTGACAAAGACAATTCTAGAATATGCACTTATATAATGAACACACACATGTACTTCACACATTTTGCATTTGAGGGATCATGACAACAGACTTGACGCAAGACACTTATGATTGGAATTTTTAGGCATCAAGATTCACATGTGACCAAAACACACTAAAGCCATATTTTGACACTTGAATAGGCTCTTCTTTCAACACTCAAAGCATGAGGATTTTATACATGACTCATTTTCCACCATGGATATGTGTTACTAATAACAACCAACCAATTTATGACTCAACTATGACATAAACACTTGCATCCATACATACACAAAGAATATCAGACCTGTTTTGATTCAATTTTTACCATGCAACCATCTTGTTCATTGATTCAAGATTTCTCTCATGGAACCACTTCTCACTTGACTTATACCAATGAAAAGGTTAAGGAGACACATACATGAATAGGAAACAATGGGAAACTTTATTTTCTTGTGTTTTCTCAGAGGATTACAAAAGGAATTCAACACATACAACACTATATAACATGGAGAAAATCATATATGACATACCTTGACATCTTGCTCAATTAAACTGTGACTTTCACCACCAACAAACATCTATACTATGCTTCCTCTAGATTTGGTATACCTTCTATAATCTTAGAGAAGGTATATCATGTCTTCTTAGGTCCTATAAAAATAACATAAAGTCATCAAAATAGCATAATGAATTAGTTTCCTCCTTTTTGGTCCTTTTTCTCTTTTCATTCTCTCTAGATGTATTCTTTTGTATTACTATCTCATAACTTGAGTTCTCATTTCCTAATTGTATGCATTTGAGACACACACATTGCATATTATCTATCACCACTTAAGGAAGAAACTCTTCACTGCTTGTACTCGGCTTGCCTTCCTTCTTTTAATCTTTGAATTCTTGTTTTGTTTCCTTGATGTTGTATACCCATCTCATCTTATTCTCTTTAGGAGTTGTTTGAGTCTTGGCAGTTTTTGTATGATTCTTAGGAATCATTTTCATGGTAGAATATTTCTTTTCTTTCCATCTGAAGGTATGAAGTCTACTACTGTGTTTAGGTTGTTCATTTTGACAAAAGTTCTTTGAATAATGCCCAATTTCATGACATGTATAACACATTACATGATTTATCCTTTTATCTGAATGTGAGTGATCATTGCTAAACTATCTTAAAGGATTTTCTAAGCAGTACCTAGCAATGTGTCCTCTTTCATGAAAATTGAAACACATCATATTCTTCTCAGACTCAGATCTGTTATCCCTCCATGGATGTTCTTTGTCTATCTTGATCCATTTACACTCCACCGTATTTTGACCAAAATTATGGCATGAGTAAAAATATCCATTAATTTTTCTCTCATACTTGGATGTGTTGGGTTATCTAATTAACTTGAATCATCTAATGTTAGTCACCTTGGTCTGCTTCTTGTTTGGTTACATCTTTAGCAAGAATTTCATCCTTCTTATTCTCTAAGCATCTTTTACACTTGTGTGGTTTGATTCATCTTCTACATTCCTCAATTCCTATTCATACTTCAGGTTAGAAATATCTTTATTTTTGTTGTTATCTAGATTTTCTTACTTTTCCTAGTCCAGTCATATTGGGGTGACTTTATTGTTGTGCTGATTTTGTCATATTCTTGAATTTTGTCCCTGAGAGATTTAGATATCAAAATGACTTGTTCCTCAAGTTCCTCAATCTTTTCTTCATGTTATTTTTCCATTTGGATCACCACCGCTTCATGATGTCTGGTTTTCTCTTCTTGTTCCATCAAAAATATTTTCATCTTGGTGATTTCTTCATCTTTGAGTTTGAGAGAGTTCAATACTTTATTTGATTCTTGATTCTTGAGTATGTCATTGTTCTTGTTTACTCAAATTATTTTCAAGTAGAATGATGTCATTTTCATAAGAACTGGTGTAGGATTTCAACATCCTTGATTTCTCTTATTCCTCTAGAGTGCATTCTAACTTAGCTTCTAGATTGACCTTTGCGTCTTCATCATCTGAATCATTTCGAGCTCACAGTAACTTTCCATTACAATCATCTACCTTTCTTTATGAGCTTCATCTTGATGCTTTCTGTAAGTAGATTTTTCCATGATTATATTTCTCTGGGATAAAATCCAAGATGTTAATCTTTACATAGGATAACCACCACTCTGATACCAATTGTTAGAGGTTTCATGCACCGAGGGGGAGGGGGAGGTTAATCGGTGTTGATTAATACTTACAATCAATTTTGTCTTCATTTTTGTATCATTGTTAACTATTATTGATTTTTATAAGTATGTAATAAAAATCATGTGACTATAGAAATAATAACGATACACACACATTCACATGAGGAGACCATATGTAATGTGGGAAACCCTTTCATGATAGACACTCACTAAAACCATTTCTTATATTACTCAAAGAAAGGAATTGCAATAATATAACACATCTTACAAGTTTTGTTTAGTGAGGAACCAACCCCACAAGGAGCAGCCACCCCTTAAACCTTTTCTTATATTACACACAAAAAATTACTCAAGTGAATATAGTGCATCACAGGATATTTGTTTAGTGAGGCACCAACCCCGAATTCAATCAACTACAACTGATATTCTACTGGAACCTACCCAAAAGAAGGTTGCAACCCCCCGAAGATGATAAGGTACAACCTAGACTTATTAGTCACACAAATTTTGATCATTTAGTCTTTGTGTTGCTTAGACATCAAATTATGATCACCTTGCTATTTCATTAATTTACAATCACTCTTCAAAGTTAGATATGTAATCTTTTCTTTACCTTTTTTTCGTCTCTCTTTTCTTCACATTCAATGTATCAATTTTTTTTTATTTGAACATCAATTCCTCCTTTGATAATGTTGTATCCTTGATACATAGCTATTCTCTTCTCTCTCGCACTAGATCCTTATTATTCTTCCACATCTTATTTTTCCTATCTACACCGAATCTTTCTTCAACTCCTCCTTTCTCTTCATTTAAAAAAATCTGCATCATGTTATTGTATATTCTTTCCTTTCCCAACTCCCTACTCATTTCTCCTTCATTATCATTAGATGATTCAACAACCACTCTGAATCGATTCTTCTCTAAAATGATCCTTGGCTCAATTGTACTTTCTCTCTCTTTTATGTATTATTCAAATCTTCATTTATTCATCTCTTGACTCATTATATTTCTCTTCGTAATTTCATTAATTTGTAATGCATCGATCAAGTTTTTAGACTCGATCTCATACGACTTATTCCTTTAGCCTCTCTCTTCCTTTTTCACTCCTTCATCTTTAATGAATCATTATTCTCTTGAGACTCTTCTCTCCTATCGCTCCTTTAGTTTTGGTGCATTATTTTCTCACTCGAGAAACCCACACAAATGTGTCCAATTTTTCTCTATATAAAAATAGACCCAATCTTCTACTTCATCTTGTGTGTTATGTAATCTCTCCTACTTTGTCACCTAAAAATATGGACTATTAAATGCATGCCGCTCACTCAATATTTTTATCCTTCTATATTCGGCTTGATTACACCTTCTTCTATGCATCTACCAGAAATTATTTATGAGTGAACTCCTAAAAATATACTTTTTGTATTTTTAGGATTACCTTGTGATCAGGAGTAAACAAGACCTTTTCTTCTCCAATATTTAATTTACACCTTGGAATTAGGAATATACATGAAGAATGTAATTGAATTACTTTGAAGTCAACAAACATTAAATTCTAGCAGTTGGAATAGTGGAATTCATCATTTATTATGGATTTCTAGTTGTCTGACCATCCAAAAATTTCTATTAATCAAATCACCATAGATTTTGGATACCGAATCTCACTTCTTCCATTTTAAAATCTATCTGATTGTCTTTGATCCATCTCCAGTTCATATTTTCTCGATCCATGGCTTCCCTTGGCATTTTGGACCTTTTTCCTTGTATCTCGGCTCTTTTATTTTCCAATGGCATTTCTTCCTTCCAAACATATTTTTAGTTATTCGTAGTTCTTCTATGCTTCTCACACTTCTACAATATCTTGCGGCTATATAACTTTTCCTTTGTCTTTCTACATATTTTTCCTTATACGTGGATATTTTCTTTTATCTACACTACCTTCTCACAACTTTTTTACGTGCACAACTCCATCCTTCCATCTACGACTTCGTAGTTCTTTGCAACTATCTTTAGTTCTTAGTGGTTTTTGTGGTTCTTTACACTTCTATCTTATGTGAAAATTCCTCACGACTTTACTCCTAACTTTACTTTATTCAAATGCTTCTCCTTTTCCTATCTTTCTTCCACAACTTATCATTTATCTCCTCCTTATGCGGCTTTATCTTCATGCTCACAACTCTTCCCTCACATCCATGGTTTTACTCTTCTCTCATGCACGAGTTTCCCTTTTCTCATTTTGCTTTAGTAGATTCATTCCCTTACCCACGACATTCACTAGACTTCCACGACTTATTTTTTTATGCTTAGAGATTATTCCTTAACTCCTTGAATTTTGGGGACATCATTCCCTTACTGCGACTTGTCTTGATCCTTACTAGTCCTTCTTTGTGTTTCATGGCTTCATGCAGACTTCGACGGATATTTTTAAACTTGGAAAAAAATTTCTTGACTTCGACGGATATCTCCTCATGTTTATGGATTTCCCAAGACTTACTAAGTCCCTTTAGAACATATTCTTAATCATCTAAATCTTGTTTCACATCTAACTGACCTTTAATGTCCTTATTTAACTTTTGAACTCCTAATTCACTTTCGTGAGGCTATTGCATACTAATGAAACATTTGTTATCCTTTAATGCCAGAGCATACAATCACTTGGTTCAATATTCAACCTTCTCCATATGCTTACCTGAGTTACTTTCTCTGTGAGCTAACACTACCAATCAACCTACATCTTCATTATTTTCTCACTTTACCATTTAATAATTTTTGCCATCAATGTCACTTCTTCCATCTTCTGCAGCTTTGACATCAATGACAACACATAATACAATGAAGAAGGTTCAACATACCTAATTTAGTAATATTTGGGATTATTTTATACTTTATGGTGTCTATGAAACCTCCATATGCTACCACAAACATGCTATCTACATGATTCTATTCACAACCTTTGTTGCGTGCCTCCTTCATGTAAGTCCTTTTTGTGCATTCTTTGTGTGCGTCCTTTTTTTTCCTTCTCTGCAAAAAATATTATAACTGCAAGAAAAACAAATGTGATTTGGACACTTAACCCTAGAATCTACAGACCTACGTGTATTTTTTTATTTGGAGACATGCTTTTCTGCGTGACCAAAAAAATACGAAACCCTAATCAATAATTCTTCAAGGTATTTAATAGTTTGTTTGACACATTCCATGAAATAAATTTTGAAAATATAAAAATATTGGGATATGAAAATTTAAAATTTTCACTTTCCCCCTTTTAAAGAAAAAGTGGGGCTATTGAAATTTCAAATATTTGAAAAGGTGGGGGATTTTGAATTTCAAAATTTCTATTTTTCCATGGTGTAAAAATAAAAACTAATAAGGTCAAGCATATCTTCATTATATTAATCGCTATAATGAAAATAAAAATCATAGCAATTCAACCTTAAAAATATTAAAACAAGCATAATGAAAATATATATTAAAAAAGCAGAATGAAAATATATATTATAAGAAAATAAAATAAATAAGTCCTGAACATAGTTTTAAGTGTATTAGAATAATATAAAGACATTTAATTTTTAATTTTTATGAAAATCGATATCGACATTGTTAGATATAGTGTGCGATAATTTAAATTAATTCTCCAATTAAAATGTGCCATGTGGAAAGTTCAAACAAGCTATTTAGGCTACATTATAATTGACACATACTTAAAATTGGCTTATATATAGGAAAACAATTAGCGGCCGCTAAGCTCCAATTGCTACGATTTTTTATTCAAATGAAAAATTTAAAATAATAAAGATTTAGGCCTTTGTGAGAGCTAAGCTATTTATTTGTTGAGGAAAAGCATAGCGGCTGATAGCCTCTATATATTCTAGGATTCCTTTCTAGCAGTGTATGAAAAAACACTAGTGTTCCAAAACTATATAGATAGTGTTTACAATGTCAAGAGGTAAAGGGAGGAACCTAATAGCCACTAAGTTATGCCATGGTTTGTTATTTTATGGAGCCTAGTGGTCACTAAGAATTTTCTTTGATAGGAAACATTGTGAAATATGTGTTGAAAAAAATCTTATAGGAACTACATAATAAGGCTAGCGATCCAAAGTTGTTATATGATACAATTATAATCAATGAACAACACTAGGGTTCTAAAGCAATACGAGATAATATTTTTAATGAAAATATATAAATGTAAGATTTTAGTGAATGCTAAGTTATACCATGCTTTACTATTTTATGGTTATTTTCAAAATAAGAATCTGTTGATCCTAGGGTCTGATATGACATTTTTGTCAATAAGTAAAGGATCCTAGTGGTCGCTAAGCATTTTTATAGGAAATGATGTGAATTATGTGTTCAAATTAATATATCTTATGGGAACTACATAATAAGGCTAACGATCCAAATTTGTTATATGATACAAGTATAATCAATGAAAAACACTAGTGTTCCAAAATTGTACAGATAGTGTTTATAATGTCAAGAGGTAAAGGTATTAGCGTAGCGACCGCTAAGCTATACCATGGTTTTTATTTTATGGCTATTTTCAAAATATGAAACTGTTGAGCCTAGGCTATGATATGGAATTTCTGTCAATAAGTAAAGGAGGCTAGTGGTTGTTAAACATTTTCTCCGATACAAACAGATGTGAATTATGAGTTACAAACAACACCTCTAGTGAGAACTATATAATTCATGATCAATATTGAGGGTTTGTATTGTAACACTTTGTTCCACAAGGGAAATACTAACCAATATGATGTATTTTAAATAATGAAAAAACATTAGCGATGATCTTTACTTCTATCGTTATTCTAAAATTATAAAATTGTTGATCCTAGATTCTCGCTATGCCCTTACTTATGATAAGTAATGAATCTTTGGATTCATTGAGCATTTTATGCCATAATAATTGATGTGAATTATATGTTATAAATAATATATCGTCTTGGAAATACATAAGGCTTGATCCCTCTAGAGGGTATGTAATGCGAGATATTATCTCGACATGTACATTCTATCACATACGATATAATTATAATCAACAGAAAACACTATCAATCATAAGTTGTACATATGGTGTTTAAAATGATCATAATGATAGGATCATATCTATCATTTTTGTCATGCAAATGTGCAACAAAAAAATTGACAATTTTCGAGCATGACAACTATACCCCTGTGTCAAAAATTTCAAGTTTTACCCTTCCAAGGCACCTTGGGTCTACCTAGTTAGTCTAGTGACCTCCTAGTTGATGTTAACTCAGTCCCCTAGGTGATTTATGAAATTCAGATTAAACCCCCTAGGTGATTTTAGAATTTCTTCATAATGCTATTTCGGGTAGAGTTGGGAAGGGCTACTAGTGGCCTTCCCAAGACTGATGCACCCCCTAGGACAAAAGAAAGAATCCAAATCAAATACAAAGGATAATTTAAGGCATATAAACATCATGGAAGTGATTTAGGAAGATTTAGGAAAATTTTGGAAAAGTTGCGATAGTTTGATAAAAAAATAGGGTTGTCGGGCCTAAGCGGTGCAAGACAGGGGCCAAAAGAGCTACTTGAACTTTAGGAGGTGATTCCGAGAGCAACCTTTGGATGGATTTAGGATCTAAAAAAACATTTTCAAAAATTAAATTCCAATTCTTGCAAGATGGTGAAATCATATTTTTCAAAAAACCTTGGCACAATAGGTTTGCAAAGCAAGTTTTCTCATGTACATTTAAGTGACCAGATCAAAAAACTACTTTTTCAAGGCTTAAATTGATGAATCAAGATATAATACCCAAAAAATTGGATTCAAAATTCCATTTTTAGTCAATTTATTATAGCATTTCATAAAAAACTTCCATTGAAAATTCTTGATATCATTGTTTGAAGTTTCCCTCAAGGAACGAGTTCCGAAGTTAGTCAAATTTTAGTGAGGAAAAGTTTCACTCCGGGATCTTGACGCAATTTTTTTCCCTTTCATCCCTCAAGATAAGGGACATGAGGGAAAATAAAATTCACCCAACCCCAATAATCCCTCTAGACACACATACGACCTCTCGGATCACTAGTTCAGCTCGTTGGTGCTTGTACCCGAGTTCATTCCCTTAAGCATCTAGATCGTGACAACTAGGGGCTTCGGCACACCGTGCAAATTGATGACCCTCATGTCCCTTTTTCTGAGGGACATAAAAATTTTCCCAGCCCCAATAAGTCTTCAGGTCACCCATGTGACCCTCTCTAGTGCATTTTCTCAGCCCCCAGGAGCTAGTGGAGCTAAACCCTCAACCGTTGGATCTCTCGCCAAGTGTCGAGCTAAGGTGCCACATGAAAATTGATGAATCTTTTGTCCCTTTATGCTATGGGACATGAAAAACATAAAAAATGGTCATCCCAAGGAATTTCTCCTGGTTCCTCATGCGATCAACTTTCAGCCCCCAGGTGCTTCCAGCATGCTTTTTGGCCAAAACCCTCCACCATTAGATCTCTCGCCAAGTGTCAAACCGAGGATCCGCATAAAAATTGATGTACCTCAAGTCACTTAATTATTGAGGGAAATAAAGGATATTAAATTTCACCCCATCCATGGAATGAAATTTTTAAATCAGTTTAATTTTTAAAAAAATCTAACTTTCCCACTTCTAACCTTCCACAACTTTACCCTACCATTGCTCTCTGCAACTTACTCGAGACCTGCACAATCCACCATCACTAATCCAAACCAGCTACAGCAAATAAAAAAAATATTGAATACATGGGAATTCACAAGTTTCAAATAATGGATTGATCAAAAGAGTTAGATGAATGAAGAACAGAGAGAAGAACAAATATCTTCACCTCAAAACTCTCATTACCGTGAATCAAAGAAACCAACATATCTAGCAAATCGGTGCACGGATCAAGATGATTTTTATTTTTATTTTTCATATACCATTAAAAACCCCATGAAAGACCTGCCATCCACATAAATAATCATTCACAATAAAGAAACCTCTCTCTCGGGCTCAACAAAGAAAAATCTTGATTTCCCATCAAACCGACAGCTAGATCAAGGAAAAATTTTACCAAAGGGAATAAGAAGCAAAAATCCACAAAAATATATATTTTTGTTGATAAAAGAGAGGAAAAATAGACCTAAAACTTTCAAGTTCCATTGATGGTTGTTGTGTTCGAGCGATCACTAGGTTGAAAATTTGAAACATTGAAATCTCCCAAACAATTGATCGGGTAAGTCCAAGACTCCAAGATTTTAAAGGGGAAATATTGGGGAAAAAACCATATTGGAAAACTTCATTCTGAAATGATCTTACCACTAAAATCCCACTTTCTAACAATAGGATGTCTTCTACATAGAGGACTGCTATTTTGGGAAAGTTGTCAACTGAAGAACCAATGAAGGAGATAGTGAACACAGAAGAGGTATTGCAGTGTAAAATTAATCGAAATATCATCTTGGTCCAAAATTTACACTTACTAAAAATAGTAAGTGGTCTCATAAGAACCTTCCAAAAATAGAAAATTGATCCAGAAGGTGAGAAGAATGTAAGGAGAAATGGAAATATGAGTTGCAACATCCAGTTGAGGTTCAAGGGACATCATTTTTCATACTTACTAAAAATAGTAAGTTTATTTTTTCTAAATAAAAAATGAAGTAAAAGTGGAAAAGAAAAAATCCAGAACAACATTTCACTTCTGAATATGAGATAAAAGTTAGTGATGTCTTATATTTGGACTTGAATGACCTAAAGGCTTGCATGACAACCAAGGAAAGAGGGAAGATCAAGGATCAGGTATTCACAAGTGGATTGTTCGTAGTTGTAGGACACCCCATGTCTGTACAAAGCCTTGAGTTGGTCTTGTCTTTCTCACACCACTATGAGCCCAAAACATGAATGATTTGAGATGAAAATGGTACTTCAATGGAGGTCATTAGTCCCATAACCATCTCACTTGCTCTACAAATCCTAAAATCACCTAGCATGGTTGTCATCTCAAAGGACAGGGCCTTACATGATTGGGAAATGATGGATGCATATGTATAAGGGGTTACACTTGGGTCATGGATGAAGATAGGGAGAAATCCCTCAATAATTCCCAAGACCCTTCCGAGGTGTAAGTTTCACAAGGGATATTCAAATGCAATCACCCTCCTCAATAGGGTGATGGGAGAAGTGAACATGATAGAATTCCATGAGTGGATGGGCCTTATCATCTTCACTATGGCTAAAGAGAAATAAAGAATTGACTTGGGGAAGATTATTAGTGACACTCTATATCTATAACTACTCTAAGTTACCATGAAGAAGAAATTCCACATGACTTCTTACTTGGTCTATCTGTTTTCTATCTCAAGACCGTTTAAAGGATTGGCTCTCATGCATAAAATTTCCGCCAAGGTGCTTGTATTTGAGAAACTTCTGTAGTTGGTTATGGATTAAATCCACAGACACTTAACTCTCATGAATGATGCATTCACAATGTACATGGCCTGAAACTTTGAGGGTGATCTAGAGGCCACGATGTATTCCTGAAGTGGTGTCCCTAAGAAAAAATTATGGATCTTACTTCATCCAATTCTTGACCTTCTACTTGTGATTTTCAGCTTTCACCAAGCTCCTCTAAGGTTTCCCAGTACCTTAATGACAAAATTTTACTATTTGAGCTCTGGAGAAAAATCATATAGGTAAACAATAATATCATGAGCGGGAAGAAGAATTTCATCTCATTTACCATATCTCTTGAGGTATTCACATGTAAGAATGAAAATGATGCATCTCATTTGGAGGATACCTTCACTCATTTGACTTTGTATTCCTAAACTATTAGGCCTAATTTTCACATTTGAGATGATCATGACTCTTTCTATGTTCCAGACTGCAGCATGAGCCACAAATCGAGGACTTTTGGGCTGATTGTCTTTGATGAATTTGAAGTACAGGAAAATGATCGTATGAGGATGAAAGTCAATGAAATGATTAAATTCAAGTTCTCTTGGTTCGAAGATATCTTGTAGGATGATGGAAAAAGATGTATGATCCACGAGTACATGGTTGTTAAAGTTTCTCCATTACCTCACGTCAATTGGGTAATGCGTTCATGAATTAAGGGATATAAAGGAGTGAACTAAGAATTTGGTCAGTGAATGAGTGATTGGTTTCAGAGGAAGATAACCATGATCATCCAATCATGAGGTATCCTTGTAAGTCAAAAACAAGCCTTACATCAGTTCTCATCAAGATTTATGGAAGTTTCCTCAAGTTTGAGGAATTATGGAGAAATTTCTAAATGAATATCCATAGAATTGGAGATTTCTCCTCATGGAAAGTCACCAAAGAGGGCCAGGATAGAAGAAGGCTCAATTGCAACAATGCAAGAAGAAGATCTAGTGGTAGAAGCACAAGTAGAAGGAGAGCACATGGTTCAAAATCCAGTCTTTGAACCACCACAAGAGGTCTCACCTCTTTTCGAAACTCATACCAAACTCATTTATGATTTTCCTCCTCCTATAAAGAAGGGAATGACTTGTGCACCTTTCGTAAATAGAACTGAGTCTAATGAGATATTCCCTTGGATACAAGAAAAATTTCCCCTCATACTCATACTATGTAATAAGTTGCATCCCCTAACCTATCAGCAATTGTCTCACTTACTAAATAGAAAAAAAGAAAGTTAGCACACATGACCTTATGGTTCTACAGTGGGGAGACAGGAAGTCAATACATTGAAGTAGCTTAGTCGAAGGTAATCAATCTAGTGGATGAGATGACACCATTCAATTAGGAGATAAGCATGATCTAACTAGGACTGACTACTCATAAAGGGGATTTTCACATATACTAACATTCTTATGCTCACATGGTGGAAAGGAAAAAGGAATGTAATAATAAGATTGATGGGCTAAAATAACATATGTAAACTCTATCATCTTATGTATAACATCTGGTAGTTCCAAATGCCATGACAATTCCTATTGAATTAGTTGCATGGGTATTAGTAGCTTCAATCTAGAATCTATCAAGAGGACACATGAGTTCATAATGTAGGGGTGAGCTAATAATTAATGGATCAATTAAATTTTTGAAAAGGGGAATTCATTGATCTAATAAGAATTCAAAATATTTTCCTACATGTGTGTGATAGAAAACAAGATGTAAACACTCAAAGAAGACTTAGATAAAGAAAGGGACTACTCGGATCCTCTAGGTCTAGTAGTGAATTAAAATAGCAACACTTGTCATCAGGAGTTGATCAATAGGAATATTTTTGAAAATCATTTAGGATACTTTTCACATGTATGGGTGAGGCCTTTGGAAATCAGATTTGAAGAATTCAATCGGGTTGTTTCGAACTAGAGGAAAAAGAGGGAGAAGTATACAAGTCAGGATATTATAAATCGTCAAAGTTAGAAACTTTGAATACCTAATGGGATAAGACACAAGTGTTGATGAGATAATTTTTCCATTCGAGAAAATTTCAAGAAAAAGGCAAAAATCCATTTTCCTTCACTAAGGACACCCTAGAGTTCCTCTTAGAGATTCAAGATTTGATTGCACTTATCGCAGAGAAACATCCATCATGGTTCGAGAAGTGCTA
Organism: Taxus wallichiana var. yunnanensis; assembly: GCA_018340775.1. Taxonomy (NCBI): domain Eukaryota; kingdom Viridiplantae; phylum Streptophyta; class Pinopsida; order Cupressales; family Taxaceae; genus Taxus; species Taxus wallichiana. The sequence goes on from CM031242.1 coordinate 248,171,058, forward strand.
ATATATTAATAGTGTGTCTGATGGATGGAAAAAGACCACGAGTACTATTTATATTCCTCATTCTAAAAAAAAGTATAACCTATAGCAACTCCTTTTAGTAAGGTATTTAGAGGGATAAAGAACTTATCGAAGCACAAGATGGAAACTAGTGACAAAGCGAGATTAAATCCACCGCAGTAGCTCATTCTTCTACATAATTCTTCTTCCTTATTCCTTCTTCTTCCTCCTCTTTCTCTCTCTTCTCTTCTCACCCAATACTCTCTCTCTCTCTTCAATGTTATAATTTTACATTGGGGTTTACACTTTTGATATACCTTGAAGTTACTTATAAAACACAATGTAAAGTTTAAGTCTCCTTTTTTATAAAAGGGACTTAAATATTTAATTTGAAAAATGAAAAGTATAAAGTCATAATATGGTATGTGAAAAGTCACTGGGAAGATGAAGAGTTTCCTTCTCTTCTATAAATTGTAGCAAGCTCTTGATTTGAGGGTATTCTTAGATCTTCTTAGACTTATGAGCTATTTTTTTTAATTCAAGAGAGAGATATCCTTGTGAAGAGAACAAAGAGATATCAAAAATTTCTTCCACTTTTCCCTATTCTAAAATGTCTTCCATTTATATGCTTTGTATAATTTCTACTTGAGCATCAGTACAAGAAGGATTTTCCAGCCTTTTTGGCTAAGGAGTTTAGTGATACTTTGTGCTCATTAAATTCTATTTGGTCTTGTTGTTGTAATGCGAGATATGTTTTCTTCTAAATTTTAGTGCATGTGATGAACTACGAACTAGTGTATGCAATTCTTATATTTTCTATTTGCAACATTAATTTTATTTTTCTAACATTCCCTCTTCCTTTCCTATTGTCTTAGAAAATTATTCCATTGTAGATATCTATAAAAATTTCCACGAGGGTCAATAGAGTAACCCTATTGGATCCTCGGTCAAAAGGCCAACACACAAATCCACCTTTTTACTTGCACATGCATATATGACAGTTGCACCAGTTAAGTAGAGGGACTTAGATTCCCAAAATGTTAGCAATAAATCCACCAATTTGTACCCAACAAATTTTCTCACCAACATTTGCTTAGCTAGGTCATAATTTATTATTTTATCACTATTATCACATTATGCAATGTTGTGAAGCTATAACTATCATACTTAGACAAGTTACATACATTTAATATTGAAAAATATAATATCTCCCATATACATATATTTCACATTGTCTTATATAACCAAAAATTGGAGCTACCACTAACTCTATTAATGTGATTTGTTTCTCAAACACTCTCCCAAAATACCAAAAATTAGATCTTATGATGGATATGCTCTAAATATATTCCTTATTCTTGTTACATGCATTTAATCCTCTTGACTACAGTATGATTGATATACACATAAGTCACATCATCTTGTAAAATAAAAAATCCTAAGCTAAAGCAAACTACACTAATGTGATTTTTTTCTTGAACACTTTTTCAAAATACCAAACATTAGATCTTAATGTCCTCTATGGTTTACCATTCAATAGGTGTAAATGGCTAAAAATAATGTTTTAAGTTGTTATTTTATATGTCAACTAAAATCCTATCTTCTAATAAAACGTATATTTTTAACATTCCAATCATGTCATCTATGGAATTTTATAGATTATCCGAATCATAGATAATCCTCTCAAAAATTTCAAATGGTTTCTTATCTTTCAATGCATCATAATTAGCTATCATAGTTTTAGAAAACTTTTTTATTTTTGATTTGATCCTTAAAATATGAATTACTGTAACAAGTTGAATGATAGATAAGATATCCCGAAGAGGCTTAGTGTTTGTTAACTATTAAATCAATTACTCACTAATGATACATAGTGAAGAAATTGATACGTTAGTGACCACTAGCATAGTATTTAAAATCCTTATCAGAAATTTCTTAATTATTAATATCTTTTACTCTAATTATAAGTAAAATGTCTTCCATTGTTCGTGTTCCATTCACAACAATTCCTTTCATAGTAGTGGTAATTATTAGAAGAAAAGAGATAAGGAATGGTTTGTTGAAATCCATTCCCTTGAAAACTACCACGTAGACATATGATTGTTTTTTTAGAGATGAAAATGAAGAGGAAGTTGGTATTGTTCTATCCCCATAAGTTATTGATTCAGGGACACTACATGTTTAGGTGGAGCACATTAAATCTGAAAACAATAAGTTTCTTATTCTAGATATGAATTTGGATGTTTATTTATTTAGGAAACGAGAAATTCATACCTCGATAAATAACGGGCCATATTCTGTTAGAAATATGGTTGGAATTTTGGGATGCTTATAGATTCTGAAAAAGTGGGTATTCAAATGTAGACAAAATTCATAAATATATATTTATAGTATTCAAAAATTGTATAGAAATATAAAACCTCTTATGTTTGTCATTTCTTGCATAGAAAAGGTTTTCTTACACATCTAAAATATGCCAAGTTGTTTACTATGCTGAGACAAACATATTTGAATAAATTGGAGATAGAACCATCTAAAGAAAAGTTCAATATGTTGAAAATGAATACTAAATCAGCTATATAGTCAAGCAGGAAATGACTATATTTGAGAAAACATAACCTTGAAAAAATTCAGCAATTTCATTTCTTTTTATTCAATGGTGAAGTGTTTTTAATTGATGTTTCAAAATGTCATGTAACACCTCCATAAATTCAGTATCATCCAATAGATGATGAAAATGTTGACCTACTTGTCCACTCCATGTTGATAAATGTTATTCCTACACAAAGAAATAATTCATTTTCCTTCTTACATTCTACAAAAAAAATAGATAACTCCATGATCCGAATGACTTGGAAAGTGATAATGTGAAGTTTTATGTACTTGATGGCCAACATACAATTTTTGCATAAAAACATATTTGCGCTCGAGAAAATTACAAGTGATTACATTCAATGCTACGATATCTAACAATTCACATTATATCTTCAAATTCATCTACTGAAGCCATTGCTAATATTTTCAAACAACAAAATGAAGTAAACAAAACTTGGATAGAAACCAAGTTTATTGATTTGTTGTACAAAGCTAGATCAGTTTGGAAATTGCTAGGATGTCCTCAATGGCGGGATTGACAAAAACAAAGACAAAATATTAGAAGGTAATGAATTTTGATTGTATTGCATTGGTTATTAAATTTTACTTTAACATATAAAAACATTAAAAAAATCCTTTGAATGCGAGATATTTGAGAATCAATGCCTCACACTTTATCAAATGAAAAAATAAACAATTTTTATGATAAATGGAATTTTCTATTGTTTCCTAGTAAAAAATGGACTAGATGGACAACAAAAATTATGTTTTTTAGATCACTGGCCTAGATTTTTCACCTATTAAAGATAATCAAGTTAACTTTCATCCAAATTTACTTGCAATATTCACATGAAATCCATTCGGTTCAAATAGAGGAATGACCAAAAAACAACTAAAAGCATTAGATGGTAAGTAATTTGAGGGGATTTCTAGTTAACTGGGTCTGATGAGGTTGGTGTAATAGTAGATACATTCGATTCTTATTGCCAGAGAATAAAAAGAGATGATAAAATGAGAGGAAAAGTTCTACATTATTTGAAAAAGTAATCTCGATAATATTGTATTGATAGCCTATAGTGAATCCAATGTTTTGAAAATTTTACCCTACATTAATCACACTACTACTAATTATTTGTACTATTTGGTGAAGAGAGAAACATAAAAAGAAAATATGATTCCTAATTAGGGGGAAAAATGGAAAAATGAAAAAAAAAAAAGCGAGGTGGAAGAATTTATTCCCCTCGTGGCTTAGACAATATTGAACAACTATGTAATGTTAGTGGAAGGAAATATACCAACAAGGATGGAAGACACAAAATATTTTATGTGTAAATGTGCATATCCATTTTGGGTTACCTCAACTTTATCAGCTATTCCTTTGACTAATCCTTTCAATGTTGAATGTGTGATCACCGCTATTTGTAATTTGGATAGTTATATTTCTTTAGACATAAAAATGAAGCTTATAATGGTTATCGATCTGGTGTGTTGTATTTTATTATTATTCTTCTAATAACAACTGATTATTAAAAAATGTTTATAGAAACAGTAAAAACATACATGGAAAAGGTGAAAGACAATGGAGAATCAATTCTGTCATGATGTTATAAACTCTATAACAACAAGATAATCAAATGTTTGTCTTATGTGCACAATAAATGGTGTGTACAACTGTGAAAATAAAAATCATTATAGAGAAGGGGTCAATAGGGATTGGATGGAGAAAATGACACAAAAATTTGTAATCGTAAGAGAAATTTTTCTACAAGGAAATGTCTATCCTTTTCCTTGCAAAGAATCTTATGAGTTTTGGGTTGAGATGTTCACTCGATGATGTTCCAAAAATTATTTAGTACTAGTGCTTTATGGCAGTAGTGTTGCAATCCGTGCATTATTTTATTCCAATCTATCTTATGTTTTTAATGTCGAGACACATAGTAAAGAAATGTTTCTAAAACATTACTATTCTCATATGAATAAAGGTTCTTCATCAAAGATAACTTCAACAAATTATTTTTTTAATGGATTTGAACCTATATATGTTACTTATACATTTATTGTTTATGCAGACAACCAAAAAGCTATAAAACCTTATGTACAACCCTTTCAACTTGACACTACACAACCATTTCAACATGATGATTTACCTTCAATAATTTTATAAATCTATTTAATGAGCTCTATTTTCAATTGCCATGGTTTTAATTTTTTAACAAATATTTTTTTTTACAATTTAGATGAAAAATGTGCGGATGCAAGCACATCTTCCATGAATACACAATCAGATCCTGGTATGTTAGTTATGTGAATTTACAAAAAAACTCGATAATAAGCCCCAAAATTTATAAGATAATAAATGATTATGCGGAAAACTAACTAGAGAATGTAACCATGGAGGGCGTGGAGGTATCCAACATGAATAAACTCTCACAACTTGGTAAGTTAGCCATGTTTATTTTACAAAAAAATCATTTATAAGGAAACAAAATTTATAGGAAATGATAACTAACATAAATTAGTTTATATGATTGGCATACGATAGAAGAAAAAGTTTAAGGAAATCTATTATAAGCTATGCTAAAAATTTAAAATGAATTATAGAGATTAGTGGACTCTATGCATCCACATTCAATATAGTAATGGTTAGACTATAAAACCTTACTTTTATCAATGTATCACTGATTTACAACTACATACTGTCTACAATGTTTCACTGATTCACTACTACATACTTGACTACTTACATTGAATTAACATTGTTTTTGCTTCAACATCATCTAAACCATAACTACATATGGCTTGATCTCACTCGTAGGTGTGTAATACAGGACTTGGCTAGCCTCATTAAAGGTTGTCCAGTGAACCGTAGTTATGCTAATGAAAGCATAACCTAGCAGTCACAAATCATCATCAATAGTTGGGGACTGTTTTTTCCTCCAAAGGGTATTTCAAAAATATAAGTGTAACCTAGTAGTCACTAAATTTGAAACATAGAATAGAGAATAATTGATATTATACTTACCATGTCACCACATAACACACATTGTTTTCTAAATTAATATTTCATTTTCCACAACATGAAATTTATTATGAATTGATTAGTGTTTATTTCAAATACATTATGCTCACATTTTCCATAACAAGAAATATATTATGAATTGATGAATTTTTATTCAAAATAGATACTTCATCAATGGATCCAATAGTGTGAAAAGGTGGTGTAATCCAAGCCGCGATGTCAATAAGTAACTGGTGGTTGTAACCTAAAATGTTGTTTATTTCAATTGGTTATAATTGATATGTGGCCGATGAAAATAAAATTTGTTTACTTCCGTGTAGGTAGCGATAAGAGTTATTTACTTATTTTAGATATATAGGACTTTCTATATGGGATAAAATATATATAATAGGAATATGTCATTCGGGTTTCTATGAAAGTTGTCAACCTGCGAGATAGGCTCTCAGAATTTATAAAATTATTATCATCATACTTTGAACTGGGATTCTAGTTTGACAGTCTCATTTCTACTTATGTTAAAAAGATATCAATGTGATTCAATAAAAAATATTGACTGTATTGAATCCAATACTCACTTCGGGAAAGGAAAATTGCAATATAGTCGATGGAATATCAATAAGAGACCAAGAAATGGTTTGGATTAGAAATTATTTTTCTTATAGTTCTAAAAACACTTTGTGTATTACATTAGGTGCAAAGGGAAACCCTCTTAAAAATTTTACGGTGGGGATGAAAAGTAGATGTAAAGACTGTATAAAAGATAAATGGTTGATGGCCGATTTGTACAAAAAAATTCACAAATAGTGTCTCGGGTATTGATTATAGAGGGAATCAAATATTTGGAGAAAGAAAATGCTAAATAACTATTTATCATTTCAAAATGTTGTTATGATGGTACTCGCTTAATGTTTTAATTAATATATACATTCGAGATGCTATTATGAAGGTACTTGCTTAAATTTATTATATTATACTTGAGATTTTAAAAATATAAGTTGGGAGTATTTATATTTTCAATTATTATAATCTCACAAAGATGATTGAATAACTTTTGTGGTGAATTATAAAAAAATTACCCTTCAAGAAATTGTAAAATAGTATTATTTTTACACTTTGTTCATAAAATAAATATAAATTTAGACTGTATATACTTAAATATTTTTAATATTTTTTAATATAATTAATATATAAATAAATCTCTAGAAACATTGACGGTCATATATAAAAAATATCCAAGTCATATTTGACAGTTATTTCAAATATTTGCAACTATTTTACGACTAAAAACGTAAAAAACGTCTAAACGGGCGTCAAATTTAACACCTAGTTGTGGCCTTTGTTACAACCATTGAAGGACATGGAAGATGTTCTGAATGTTATGTGATCAAAAATTGAATTGGAGGGAGCTTATTTTTTGGAGCTTTACTATGATTTATTTTGTTAATTTGGGATCCTAGATCTTCGGGAATAGTGTTATAATAAAATTAAATAAATTAAAAAAACTACTTTTCTATCTTTAGTAGAGCAATTTAAATTTATTTCATATCTCTAAATGAAATCATAAATATATCTGGGTTGATTTAATGGTTAATTATAATTAATTAAATATCCATATTTAAATATTTAAATATTAAAATATTTATGGAATGGTTTTACAGTTAATTACATTCTCCTACTCTAAATAGTCACCCTCTTCTAGTTTCTTCAGAATATCTTTAGCAATTCTTTGGTTACGTTGAGGTTCAATCACATCATACTGAATGAACCTAGAAGTGTCACAAATATCTTGAATTTCATTACCCTAGTGGTCGCTTAGGCCACAAGGCATTTTAATTATTCAAATCTTCATAGTTTAATCTTAAAGACATTTAAACACTGATAAGAACCTTATTCCAAAACATTAATAATGCCTAGCAATCACTACCCTTTATATAACAAAAAAAAATTATCTTTATAAAAAATATTAAATAATTCCTAGCATTTGTTAGCCCATATAAAATAGAAACATGTTTTGTATATAAAAATAATAAATAATGCCTAGTGGTCGCTAGCCCATATAAAACATAAACATGTCATGTTTATAACAAAGCAAAAAAATTCCTAGTGGCTTATAGGCCGGATAAAATAGAAACATGTTATGTATATAACAAAGCATAAATAATGTCTAGTGGTTGCTTTACCGTATTAATAATATGCATGGTTTTTTTTATTCCAAAGCATAGATAATGCTAGTTTCTACGCTAGCGTGTATAACATATTCCAATATTTGAGTTTTTGGATTTTGATATTATGATTTTTGGATTCCAACACATGGGACTTAGGAGTGTAGTAAATTCTAATATATGTGATTTTGGATTCCAATATATGTAATTTTGAATTCTAATATATTCTATTCTGGATTCCAATATATGTGATTTTGGAGTGAAAATCATTCTAATATTTTACATTTTGGAATCTAAAACTAGTAATACTGGATTCCAATATTGGTTATATTTTTTAGTTACTCGGGCTGGAATAAGTCCATATTTAGTGAAATAAGCATTATACTAGTCTCTACTTTGATAACACCTCCTCTACTACTTTACTTAACACTACTTGTATCTAAAGTGACAGTCCCATTCAAGAGGCGGCAAATATATTCATGATTTGTGCAACTAAAATTATGCATAAAAGGTGACCAATCATCATATAAGATTTGTAAATGTATATGTATGAAATTGTAACAAATTTGAAATGTGTAGATAAAACCTTTAAATTTTTAATGTATCCTAATAAATAAAATAACTTATACCATTCTTCGTTCACATTGCAATGTACACATGTGATTGCTAGTTGATAACTATTTAAATTTATCTCAATGTATCTAATTATTAGGAATATTAGATTAATTTATAGGGGTTAAGATGGTATTAAGGAAACCTTCCATATGTTTTTGTGATATTTTGACATGAATATTGTTGTTTTCCTAGGTTTTTGATGTCACTAGTTGATGTTGGTGCAAGTACTAGATTCCAATCAAAGGGAATGTACTTGTTTGGGAAATTCAGTATGCACATTAAGATGATGATAGGTCAATTGTGTTATTACAAGCTATATCTATCATCAAAAGCTCAAAGAATGATGGGATATACTTTAAGGTTGTAGGCATAAATAGCTATTCGTTCTCCAAACCTACATGCTCAGTGAAGATAAAGCAAACGTGGAGCAGCATATATACCTCTAGTTTGAACCTAAAAAATATTTTCATATTTACTTTGTTCTCTAAAACATGCATCATTGATTTATATTTTGGAATCTTTGAAAACTATATTCCAATCAATGTCCTCAAGAATAAAAAGGTCTTGGTTGTTATATGTCCTTTGAATCAACCCAGGAAGACTTACCCATCTTTTACAAGGCTAAGAGAATGGGATACAAGAGGGATACTTGTGAAAACAAATAGTAGAAGAGCGATATTCCACATTAAGGGGTGTGTTGAAAAGTTGGCTCATTCACATGGACCAACACTAGGAAAAAGGTGGTTGCATTTCTTGACTCATAAAGAATATAATTATGGCATAATGAGTCTTTTGATTAATGTAAACTCTACGATATTGGTTTGATGTATCTTTAAGGGCATATTATTGCATTTCTCACAAACATTTCACTTACATTGTGTCGAGGAATATTTTATTTTCTTGCTCATGGAAGTAATTGGCTAATCATTTATATGGAGAATGGAACAAGTAAAAACATAAATTCTACTATCTTTCATAGTAATTGAATTTGTGATATACATAACTCCCAATTATGTTGTCCACTTTTAATGATAACTCATAGATATAGTTTATAATAATAAATAGTAGTGAACTTAATTTCATGTACAATCTAAGAAAATAATACTTGAGTTGTTACAATGATATGACTAAGATAAGAAAACATAGCATTATTTATACTAAAATAATACTACCCCAAAAAATGGAAAGACCAACATGACACAAGTTCCTTATTTTTCTCCAATAATATCACTCTTATAATATCAACAAAAATGTGTCATAGTTTGGGAGAATCATAACAAATAAGGTATATTTCGGGGTGAGAACATAATTTTACTGTAATTTCCAATAGAAATACAAATAACACCACTACCATTTGAGGTCAATGCCAATTTTAAAGATGTGCATAATAAATATTGAAATTGTGATCCTCACAACTTTGGAAGTATGAGGCTCACACTTTCAAAGTTGAGAGGCCGAACTTGAAAATTTGTGAGATGCGCACTTGAAATATTTATAGTTTCACTTTCAAATTTACTGAGTCTCACACTTGTAAAGTGCAAGCCCTCCACTTTGAAAGTGTGAGGCTCAAACTTTCAAAGTATGGGGATCAAAATTTCAAGTTTGAGTCTCATAATTTACAAGTGTGAGCCCCAAAATTTTGAAGTGAAATCCCTCCACTTTCAAAGTTTGGGGCATAAAATTTTAAAGTGTGAGGCTCTTAACTTCGAATGGGAGGGTCTTACAAATTTGAAAATGTGAGCCTCATAATTTGAAGGTATGCGGTTTTCAATTTAAACTTGTTATTGCAGGGATTTATTGTTTATTTTTTATTTTTTATTTAATACAAAGGTCGCATGACTTATAATAGTTATTAAATTCTAACCTTACATCAAGGATCACAATTTAAAAGTGTGTGGCTACACTTCAAACTTTATATTACAGGGATTTGTTGTTCATTTTTATTTTTAGTTAATATAATGGGATCATGAATTATTATAGTTAGCGGTACATTAACGTTACATCAAGGATTTTTCCCTTTCATTTAATACAATGGAATCATGTATTATAATATTTATCTCCTGCTAACCTTATATCGAGGATTTTTCACTTTCAAAGTGTGAGGAAACTGCTAGCAAAACCTTTCCAAATTGTGAGGCTTGCACTTTTAACTTGCTTTTACAAGAAGTTATTGTTAGTTTTTTATTTTTATTAGTCCATCAGGCTCATGCCTTATAATGGTTAGTGGTCGCTAACCTTAAATACTCCCAACATGAAAATCTAAATAATACAAAAATTGGAATCCAATAATAGCAAAATTGGATTCCAATAACAATGAAATATGAAGTCCAATAATGACAATAATGACGATATTGGGATCCAATATTTTTCTAATGGAATCCAATAAAAGTAATAACAGATTCCATTATAGAAAAAAATTGAATCTAATATAGGAAAAATGGTGCAATATTTCATAAAAAAACATGTAATACCAGAGTCCAGTTAATCGAATATGTCTAGATTTAGTGAAATAATCATTTCTTGATATGCCTAGGACATCATATATACTAAATTCAATGTAGAAAATAATTATAGAGGGACCCTAAGTGGAGCCATATCCACCCATATGACTACTCTAATCATTGTGGGATTTGATATCCCAAATCCCCTCTGTTAGGGGATCATCTCCTCATAGACCTAGGACATAACAAGTGTGCGGTGGCTAAGGGACATAGCCCACAATATCATAATCCCATAAAGATTGTGACAAGTAGTCGGGGATAATTTTAGTGGTGAATATTTGTAATATGGTGAAAATTTCATTTTAGGAAAATTTTAAAAGGAATTTTTCGGAGTCGGTGTCATGTTCGCCTAAAATTTATAGTATATTTTGTTTTAGGGGTCAGCTTTACCTACATTTGAAAACATCTCCTATAAAAACCTAGGTGATTTTCTCTGGTAGTATACTACCACTAGTACCTTACCAATACCTTTGTGAACTTGCATACTCTAAGCACTAGAGCATAGTGTAGATTTGTTTATTGTTTAGTAGTTTGCAGTCAAGTGACAAGTGCTATTTGTTGACGTGTGACTAGTAATATTTACGGACACATGAAAAAGGTTTTCTATGGACATGCGATAAGAGGATCTTAGTGATGCATGATGATGGTTTTGGGATTGACGCCCAAACCGATCTTTTTTGACACACCTAATTTCTCGTTGTTGACGCATGACAAAGTTTTTCTCTAACGTGTGACAAAGATATTTGTTGACACATGACTTATTGCATGCATTCTTGAAGCATGAATTCTTTTTCTGTGGATGGGTGACAAGGAGATATTGTTGATGTGTGACAATTTTTTTCTTGTTGACACCTAACTCTGCTCTTGTTGGCCTTGACGCACAACCGACATTGTACTTTTCTTAACGTCAATAGATTTTCTCTCGACACATGATAAAGATATTTACTATCACGTGAATTATTTTATTTTATGATGCATGTCTGATTTGACACCCGACAAGGAGACTCAAGTATCAACTAACACCTAATGTGGCTATATTTTATGCACATCACTTATCTTGTTGATATATGACACAATCCTTCTCTGACACGTGACACAATCCTTATTGGTTAATGCGTGATAGATTTACTATTGACGGATGACACTATTTTTATTAATGCATGACTCATAAATGCTAATGCACAATAGAGTTTAAACTTAGCCATTCAGAATAATGGAAGGTGCTAGTGCTCAGAATGAGAAGACCCAAAAAGTAACTAAGAAATATCAGAAGTCCATGTTCAAGTATTTTGGAAACTCTACTACTACAGATACCGCAACCACTAGCACCCATATAGCTACCATTGGAATGAATCAGAGTACAAACTATGTGGAAGGTAATATTGAGGTGGACATGCATTTTACACAATGTATCAACCAAATGACACCTATGATGATACCATGCCAGATCTTGAAGATATATCTATTGAGATTCCATATCTGAAGAAATTATTCATGTTTGCGTGCAACCGAAGTGCATCAAGATATCGCACATACAAATACTCAAAAAAATGGAACACAAAAATCAAATTCAAATTTTGGTTCATGAAAGAGGAAACCAAGTGATTGTGATAATGCTCAAAATTCTACTAAAAAAATTAAAACATTGAAAATAAACAAGAATATATGGACAATTGGGAGGAAAGAAAAGTTTGATTGGGTTGCCAAATTTCCTTTTATTGATCTTGTACAGCCATCTAATTTAGAAGAGATACCATATGAATGTACATGTACAACATGTATGTGGAAATTGGGAAAGCAACAAAAATGCAATCAAGTTGGACACTATAGAAAAAAGCATGGAAAATAATATTTGACTCGTAATGAGGAGGATGGCTAGAAATTCAAAACACATAGGTGGAAAAATGAATAATATTGCATGCATGTTAAATTCATAGCAGAGTATGAAGCAAAGCATAAAAAATGTAGACATCTCGTGAAAAAGGGAGGAATGATCACATCACAAATTGGTAAGATGAATCACCAAATCTACATGTAAAACTCATATAGTTCTCTACTTCATTTCACATACTAAATAAAGGAAGAACAATTTTGGATTTCCTTGATTTCATAGTTTTGTATCAATATAATGGAATGGAAAACATTCCCTTGTCTCATTGGTCTCTGACAAAGAGTGCATGGGAAATGGAAAAATTCCTTTCAATGATAGAGAAGGAATATTTGAAAGAGAATGTAAAAAAATGAAAGTTTATCTCTCTTTTAATTGATGAATTGAAAATAGTTTGACAACATTGTATGGGTATGTATCCACGTCCATACTTTAGAAAATCATATAAGGACGCATTATCTACTTTGGGTGTTATGAAAATGGTTGAAAAGCGTAATGCCGAAACCTACACAAAATAGTTGTTTCTCATTTGAAAGATATTGCTAGAATGAATGATTATGAAATTGCTACGAATTTGGTATGCATTAGAGAAGATGGTGTATCAATCATGCGGGGTCACCGAATAAGGATGTGTGTTGTATTGCAAACAAAGTGGCCCCTTATATGCTAGAATTCCTATATGGCTCACAAAATGAATTTAGCATATAAAATGGTAAGAAACTATGAAATCATTGCTAAAGTAGAAGAACTTATAAGATAAATTCATGCCTATATGTCAAGTATCCCAAATAGATTTCTTCAGTTCCAAAAATTTGCAATTGGAATTACAGATGGAAAAAAACTTCTGAAGGATGTTGAGATGAGATGGATTTCTTTGTATGAACCTACATGCAAAGTTTGTGAGGAGTATCCTTTGTTGATTGGTTTCATGCACAAATATCATCATGAAGTTGACAAGGAGAGGGAATTTATATTCCATTTAACTAATTTGGAGACATTTCTTACATTGGTTTGTATTCTTCTAGTGTTATAGGAGATCAATATAATGATGAAGTATGCATAGGAGATTAATATATATTGTGGACTTTATACAAATGAGAAAAATGGTATGTCAAAGTCTTGATATCTTTTACAATTCCCAATATAGTTTTGATACGCCTATTTTCAAGAATTGGAAAGATTTATTAGATCTTAAGAATCCCAAAGAACTATTTGATATTTAATATCCACGATCATCTCTACATCAATGTTAATGGGATGGACATACCACTGCACATTTTGCAAAAACATGAAGATATTATAGGATCGGAAAGAGGATATGTTCCTATGACCCATAATCTCTTTGATTTTTTTACATTTGAAACAAGAATAAAGCTTTAAAAATAGAACCCTTACCATCGAAATTAGAGAACATTTCTCCAAAGATAAAATTCTTGAAGCAGCGGGTGTGATGAATCCTAATTTTTGGAATACTAAAGGTTCTCATGCAAAATTTGTAAAAAAAAATTTCCATAAATCTATGGGTGAAATAATAGAACATTTTACAAAGACTTAAAAGGTCAACGGTATGGAAATCAAAGGTAAACTAAATGTTGATTTATTAAATTCTTAGTCAACAAATTTTACAACAAAAATGAGGAATCAATATAAAAAGTTAGATGAACCTTATGAGAGTGATTTTATTACAAGGCTCTCGCAAGGAATCTATCAAAGTATTGTCTCACAAGAATACATTAGTGAATATTTAAGATTAGATGAGTTATGCCAAACAATGATTTTGGGGTCTGTGGAGGACGAAAGGGTTTTTAGTGCTTTATCATTTATAAATTTGAAACTAAGAAATGGGTTGGACAAAAATATGGAAAGTTGCATGAGGTATTATGTTTCTTACTACTCCATTTAAACCTTTCCTTTTGAAAAAGTAATTACACATTGGAATTCCCTTTCTGAAAGAAGAGGTATAAATAATACAGCTATAAGTACAATTGTTCCCAATGATGAGACTAGAATTGGTGCATCGTTACACTCTACAGAAGAGAACATCGACTTTGAAGAATCTATTGATAATGGACTATTTCATCATTAAATAGGTATCTCCTTAACCTTAATTTTATTGTTTGTCACCTTAAATTTTAACTTTTTTTATTTATTCAATTTCATATTAACTCTATAGATGCAAATATCAACTGAGGAGGATTTTTATCATATTTTTTTTAGCTCTTGTTATCATTAAATATGTTATAGGTATATATATTTACATTTATTTAAATACAATTATTTATAAAAAAATTTTTTATATAATTACTATTTTGGATTTTTCAAATACCAATTTCTATTTTAAAAATATGTTTGTTACATGCATTTTTCGAATACTAATTTGCAAGGCCTTCAAAGTTTATATCTACATATTCTTCCACTATTATACTCTTCCAAACTTCCAGACTTCTACTATCCAGACATGTATAGGTTATCATTTACATTTTATTTAATCTTTCTATTTCTTCCTTACTCCTATCATCATTATTTCATTTTTTTTCTTGAAAAGCATGGGTTGACATCCATATGAGGAATATCTCACTTCTCAGATGAAAATGTCAGCAACTCACCCATCTATGTACTAATCCATTTTTGTGTTGAGTTTTCTGAAATCGAATATCTTCTAACATGCTATGAAGGATGGTTTCTCATTTTCCTTCCATAAGCTTTGTCACATCCATCTAAAATATAATAGGTAGATTAAACCTTATCATATGACATTTCTTGAGTTTTTACAATTATGTTTAATTTATTTTTGGATTTTCAAAATGCTTTGATAAAGTGTTTAAGATTTTAGGGATAAAACCACACATTCAAGCCTAGGAGGTTGATACACATGCTGAAAAATGGAGATGGAGAGCAAGTATTTGAATTTGGGTGAGCAGGAAACTAATGGAAGGAAAATCCCACCGCAAACTATGGATCTGGATGTAACTATAGAAGAAGGTGAGATCCAGGGTGAGGATGAATCCTTGAAATGAGACCACCCAAATAAAATTGTGGATTCCTTTTCAAACTATGTAAGAAATGGAACTTCCTCAAAGAACCAAATTTTTTTCCTCCAGAAGTCAAGGAAGCATTAAGAAGCGTTTTGGAAATTTTGGACTCCCTTCTAAAAATCACTACTAAAAATTTAAACAAAGCTTTGGTTGGGAAACTTGTGGGTGGGAGACCAAATATCGATGTTGTTAGAAGGTGGACCAAACTGAAGTGGAACCCAAAAGGACACCTGGAGGTAAGTGCTCTGTCAAACAGTTTCTTCCTTTTTAAATTCATTATTCAAGAAGATATGCAGAAGGTTTTGGAAGAAGGACCTTGGTTCTAGGGAAAATCAAGATGGTATCTTAGGAAATGGAACCAACTTTCAACCCAGAAAAATAAAATTATAATCATTTCCTTGTGTGGATTCATCTTCCTAATCTGCCCTTGGAATTCTGGCATGAAGATATTTTTAAAGGAATAGAAAACTCTCTGGGTTCTATAGTCATAATAGACAATGCTACCCTACATATGACTAGACTAGTTTGTGCAATATTTTGTATCTATATAATTGCTGATAGGGATATCCCTAAAAGCATCAAGCTCAAGTCTAGCCTAGGGATTTGGGAGCAGAAGATTGAAATGGAATGTTACCCAACTAAATGCACCAAATGCAATGGTTGGGGTCACTCGACTTAGAACTATAATTTCAATATTTCCAAAAGGTACATCATAGTAATGGGGAATGAAGGGAAAGAAGAGAAAGGTAAAGGCATCATGCAAAGTGCAACAGATCATAGGAAATATTTTTTGATTAACCCTACTAAAGGATTCAAGCCCTTGAGAATCCAAGAAAAAGAGATGTCTGAGAGAACCCCTACTAAAATCCTAGAAATAGATGAGGAGGGATTTACCCTGGTGGTCAATAGAAGGAGATCCAAAAATCAGTCCTGGTCAGAATCAAAGGTTAAGGAAAAAATGAAGGATCTATCAGCCAAGGATTCCCCAAAGGACCGAAATATGGAGCTATTTGCTTCAAATAAAGGGCATGGGAAGAAATCCTTTGGTCGAGACAAGTTAGTTGAAAAATTCCGGGGAGGATCTACTATTGATTGCCTCTACCCTAAAGGAAACGGTGAAGGACCAGAATTTAGTTCGGGAGGACGGAGGATCTGAATGAAATAAATACGGAGCTCTTGCGGGTCAGGCTAACACAAAGGAAGGAAGCATGATAGTTAGAGATTTGATTAATCTCTCCACGAAATAAATAATGAATGTTCATTTTTCTCTTAATCAAGAGAAGGAAAGCAAAGATGAGGTTCTCACTCCTAGCAAGAAGGGGTCCCCCCTGGAAAGAACTCGTTCAGGAAAGAGAAAATTAGCTCATGTTGCTAAAAAGGGTGAATCCATAATTTCCCCTCTGGGAAAAGGAGAATTACAGGAAGGAGAAAATCCTATTAATGTGGAAAGTACCATTAATAAACAAGGTAGGCCTAACAAATTTGAATTAAGGAAAAAATCTACCTAGAAGGAAATAGACTCAGGGAAACAATTATGTTTAGACCAGAAGGTCTGTAAAAAAACCCAATCTTAGAAAATGAATTTCATCTCATGGAATGGAAGAGGGCTCAATAGCCTTGTGAAATGGAGGGTTCTTAAAGACTTGATTGAAGGACAAAAAATTGATGTGTTAGCTGTGCAAGAAACTAAAATGAAAGAAGACATTTTCCTAAATTCTTATAAATCCTTCTAGAATAATTCAAAAGCTTTTGTTGTTAGTTCCAAAGGGGCCTCTAGAGGGTTAGTTGTGGTCCTGGAATCCTGGCCTTTATGAGGGTACTCTGCTAGTGGAAAGAGATCACCATATGGCTGTTATGATAAGAAATCTAGAAAACAAAAAAATATGGATCTTATCCAACATCTATGCTCCTACCCATTACAAAGAAAGGAAAAATTGTGGCAACATCTCCTAACTTTCAAATACCACATCACTAGCTCTGAGTGGATTGTGATGGGGTATTTTAACTCCCCTTTGTCTCCTGGGAAAAAAAAGGAGGTTCCTAGGAGTTTACCATTGGCATGGAGGATTTTAATGATTTTATTTCTAATGCTCATCTCCATGACATAGATCTTAAAGGTAGTAAATATACCTGGTCCAACAGAAGAACTAGTTTACAACATATACAAGTGAGATTGGATAGAGTCTTGGTTTCGGAAGAATGGTTAAGCCAGGATATTACTCTTTTCTCTCTTCCAAGGATAGGGTCTGATCATAATCTAATTTTGTTGATGATAAAGAACCCCTCTAGAAGAAGAACACCTTTTCATTTTGAGAAAATGTGGCTCCATAGTGAGGATCTAAAATATATTATTAGTGAATGGTGGAAACTAAAGGTTCAAGGAATTGCGATGTATAGACTAACTAAAAACTTCGAATGTCAAAATGAATCTCAAAATCTGGAACAAGAAAAGTTTTGGCAATATTTTTCAGAAGAAAATAGATATCAAATCAGACTTGCTAAATCTCCAAAGGAAAAATGAAGGGGGGGATTGTGACTTGGAATTAGAATACTATGATAAGGAAATATCTCTTCTTTCGAATACCACAACATCCTTGGAAAAGAGGAAATTTTCTGGAGACAGAAATATTGTGTCACTTGGCTCAAGGAAGGGGATAAAAATACCAGATTCTTCCACCTGTCTACCCTAAAGCATAGAATTTTCAATCGAATCTATAAAATTAAGGAAAGAGGAAGGCTCCCTTGTGGAAGAGAAGGAAGAAATAAATAAAGAGGCTATTTATTTCTTTAAAAACTTTCTCACTAATCACTGTGTTCCTAATCTAGCCAAAGAGAAATATTTTCTAAATTGCATCCTGCCCTTGGTTTCAGAGGAAGATAATTCTCTTCTTTCTATGACCCCTTCTTTGGAGGAGGTGGAATTTATGGTTAAACATCTTAGTCCTGATAAGGCTCCTAGCCCAGACGGGTTTCAAGCTTTCTTCTTTCAGCATTTCTGGGATATAATAAAAAAAGATGTTTATAATGTTGTGAAATAATTTTTCAATCAGAAAAATATACTAAAAGATATGAATTGTACCTTCCTTTCTCTAGTTCCAAATTATGGTAATCCCAAGGAATTAAAATACTTTAGACCTATAAGCCTTTGCAATAGTACCTACAAAATCTGTGCGAAACTCTTGGCTCTTTATTTATAACTAATCTTCCCTTCTATCATTTCTAATCAACAAGGAAGTTTTGTCCTTGGCTGCCAAATCCAAGATAGGATCATTACTATTAAAGAGAAAATTCATTCAACAAAACTTAACAAGAAGGTTTTTATGATCCTAAAACTAGATATGGCTAAAGCGTATGACAGGGTCTCATGGAGTTTTCTAGACAAAATTCTTGATCAGTTTGGTTTCGATGATTCCTTTGAGTTTGGTTAAGGCTTGTATTTCTAATGCTTGGTTCTCTATTCTTATGAATGGACCCCTTGTGGTTTCTTCCCCATCTCCCAAGGATTAAGGCAAGGGGATCCCCTTTCCCCCTTTCTTTTCATAATTCTAGCAGAAGCTCTCAGTCGAAGACTTAATGTGGAAACTAGTAATGGCTTCATCAAAGGGATATCTCTAGCGAGGGGTATGGAGAATGTCTCATCATTATTTTTGATGACACTATTATGGTGGGTGAAGTGTCCATTCCTGAAGAAAAAAAGTTTAAAGTCCTTTTAGATGATTAAAGTTCTCTTTTTTCCTCAACTCTTTGGAAAGCAGATGCAAGAAGATTGCTGGGGATTTTGGGTTGTGCCTATAAACCCTTCCCTACCTTCTATTTAGGTATTCCCCTTGGGGATAAAAGACCTTCTTGTGTGGAATGGAACTTTCTTATCGAAAGATTCAAAAAGAATCTTGCGGGGTGGAAAGCTAATATGCTATCTCAGGATGAGAAAATCACCTTACTCAAGAGTTCACTTCAAAGTCTCCTAGTGTATGTTATGTCTCTCTATCAACTCCCTGGGATAATAGTAGAAAAAATTGAAAATATCCAAAAAAGGTTCTTATGGAGTGGCATTGAAAGCAATGAAATAATTTCATTGGTGGCTTGGAATAGAGTTTGTAAACCTAAAAAGATAGGAGACTTGGACTTAGAGATTGGACTAAAATGAACAAAGCTCTTTTGGCAAAAATTGGATGGAGGCTAACAAAATAAAATGGGGTATGGACAAGAATTCTTAGGAAAAAATATTGGGTGGATGCTAATGACAAAAGGTGGATCTTCAAACAGGCATCTTTCAATGGGTCAAGTGTTTGGAAAGCTATTAATTGGGCTAAGGATCTTTTTGCTAAGGGCAAGCAGATGGAAAATAGGGAAAGAAAATGAAATATGTTTCTGGACTGATAAATGGGATGGAAAATTTACTCTTAAAGAAAAATTTCCCCAAATCTCGAAATTGCTCAAGAAAAAAATATGGGGAAAAATAAACAATTATATGGAAACTCAAGAAAGCTTTCAGATTTGGAAACACATAGAATTAGACAGGAAGGAATTTAAAGCACATATGGTTAATCTCAATGTTTTTCTAAAAACTATGTGTCTTCTAACAACAAGGAACAAGATCGAATTGTGTGGTATAGAGAACAAAATGGTAACTTCTCAGTTAAATCTGCCTATACGTTATTCTTTGAAGAGGAAACTAGAGAGGAAGATCTTATTGTTGGCATGGTTTGGAACAAGAATATAACCCCCAAAGTCAATGTTTTCAGTTGGCTAACGGTGATAAATAGGATTCTTACTATGGATAACCTTGCTAAATGTGGCTTCCATATGGTCAATAGATGCATTCTATGTGAACAGAACTTGGAAACAATGAATCATATGTTCTTAGATTGTCCTTTTTCTTTCCATATTATGTCTCATATTCTGGTATTTTTTGGTCAAGTGGGTTAATCCCAAGGATATCCAATCCACCTAGAACCAATGGAAATGTCCTTTCAACAATCAAGGGCTGAAAAATCTTTGGATTATGAGCCTTGGTCATTCATGGTGGGAAATTTGGAAAGAGAGAAATAGGAGGATTTTCAATAACAAGAAAATTCCTAATAGGTTGATTATTAACAAGTGTTTACAGGCTGTTAGAAATAATTTTTCTATCCTTAAGAATAAATAAGTGGAAATATTGGATTGTGAACAATATATCATAAAGAAATGGAACTTAACCTATAATCCTCCACCTAGAAAGAGAAATCCTAGAGTTGGGGTTAAGTGGATTCCTCCTCGTGAAGGTTTTTGAAAATAAAATTCAATGGTTTTGCTAAAGGGAATCACAGGGAATTGCGGGAGGAGGAAGAATTATTTGAGATAATAAAGGGAGGTTTCTCCTTGCTTATTTCTTTAGTTTGGGCATACAATCTAACCATGTTGCAGAGGTTGCAATGATGTTTTGGGAGTGAAGATAGCTGAAGAGAAAGGGTTCAAAAACCTTCTTGTGGAAGGTGACTCTTTGAACATAATTTCATGTATGAGGGGGGTCAAAGTTATTGTTAGTGCAAATCAACAAAGCACCCTCTGGATGTCTTCTCATATTTTAGTTTGATAACGGACATCCAGTATGATTGCACAACATTGAATCTTTTCCCCAAGTGTGGGACTTGCAAAACTGGGAAAAGACCCTCCAGATTAAAGGCTAGTTCCTTCACTCCTCTAATCAGGTGTATGCATGAACTTTGCAGAGGTTTAATACTAGATCCTACTCTAAATTCCAAGGAGACAGAGATGAAAGATGTAGAAGAAATAAAACTAAGTAAAGTGGTGATACACCAAGGGAGTGGTGAACATCTGCTTTGCAAAATTTACATAGATCATAAGAAATACAACACAAAATATGCACAGATTGCTAGAATGTAATGAGAGATCAAAATACAATGATAAACACATGAAAGGATTGGGAAAAATCAATCACATAACATACATTATCATTCCCAAGTTCAATACAGTGCATTACAATGGCCAGGAGGAAAAACATGTGCTATAGTTTGTATGAGAGGTATGAAACTCTACAAATCCACCTGCTAAGGAAGAAAAGAGAGCTTAAAGAGAAAAAATATGTCCAACCCTTTACAAATGAGCCAAATCTGGCTTTTAATGGTCAAGCAGAAGGAGAGAAAACAAAAATACGGGCAAAATGGATTTATGAATTCAACCACCAACCAGATTCCTCAAATTTTTCCTGCAGAGTGATGGGCTTCATGGAAACCCCGTACTTATAAGTACATTATTCTACGATTAGAAAAATGACCATACTTCGTTAAATTTGGTGGTTGAATGTCAATTCTACTTTTTTTGTGTCAGGGACGTTTCTTCAATTTTATCCAAAAAATCTATCAAAATACAAAATTTAACCTTCCATCATGTAGATAATTTCACCATATTTCCAATGACACCAAGAACATGAAAATCTGAGCTCTTGATCAAAAGTTATGCCCTTCTGAAGATTTAGGGAAAAAAAGGGTGAAAAATGGGTTGGCGGGACGAAAGTTTAAAATTTTCCCCTTTTTGAAATTTAGGAAAATTTCCCCAAAAATATCTACCCCCATTGCTCTGATGCCACGTGGCACATCCTGATTGGATGCGGGATCCATATGATCATTTTATGCCTTTTTGAGATTTTGGAAAATTTTCCATTAGTGCCCCATGCTTCACCACTCCTTTACCACGTGTCATCTTTTCATTCGCTGGTGGGGGCAGGCTTCCAATTTTCCATTGACTCTGACCATTTCCCAAATAGGACACATGGTGCCTCTCCATTGGCATGGGCTTGAACTAACTCCTTTCCCAAATGGGACTCTGCCTTAAGACTTTTTTTCCGGCCACATGGACATGTGGCACATTTTGATTGGTGCGGGCCATCGGGGTGGAGTTTATCTGCACCATTTTCAATACTTTGGTAAAATGGAAAATTTCCCCCTACACCTCCACCCTTTGACACTCCAAGGACACATGTCATGTTTTGATTCACTGGTGGGCCTTCGGGCCGATATTTCCGTATTTCACCAATTTTGGAAATTTTCCTAACTTCTTCCCACCGGTCTGACCCCGATGGCCTCCTAAACATGTGTCGCCTTCCCATTGGCTAATCGAGCCTTTGGGCCAAAATTTTCCTTTGCGTGCCCCAACCAAACCTTGGTGAAAATTTCAAATTTACCTCTACCCCGCCATTCCTCCACCACATGGCACTCTTTGATTGGGCGCGGACCTCCCTAGGGAAAATTTCCCTCCCAAACTTTGTCGAGCCATAACTTGCAAAATACAAGGAGTTAGAAGGAAAAATTTACCTTTCTAGAAATCTGAGAAGATTCTCTATCCAATGAAACCATTTCCAAAAAAATTTGAGTGCCTAAAAAGTGAAAAAATTCAACTGAGGCACAAGGAAGGAAGGAATGAAGGGAAGTTAGCCAAAAATGAGCAAGGGGCTTATTTTGGATAACAATTTTGGTGACTCAGAGGGGTCATCTACCTCTGGATGAAGTTACCAGTTTCCTAAAGCAATCCATTGGGCATGGAGTCATCAAATTAACTGCTTGGTACTCCCAACTCATTAGAAAATTTTCAAGAAGGAAAATGTGAGATTAGAACATCACTTGATCTGGAACATGGCCTGCAAAGATGCATTCTTGGGACAACAAAGCTTGTGACAAAGCACTTAGGGAAATGGAAAACTAAGCTACAACAAAACAATGTGCACAAGCACTTGCAGAGAACAAAAATCTAAGTTAATATGTACAAGGTGGAGAGTTTTCCTTCTATTTTCAATGCTTAAGATGGATTCCATTAACTGGAATCTATAGCTCTTCACCATCCAATGTAGAAAACTAGAAGGAATTGATGTTCTTACATTTTGTGACCATATAAGGGCCACTCCAAATGACATCAAACTTTGAATGCCTTCCTAGCTTTGATCGGTCTCCATCCCATTTCAAAACTAAATCTCCAACTTGGAAGGTTCTAGCCTTAGCTTTCCTATCAAAGGTCCTCTTGACCAACACTTGGTCTTTCTCCATTATTTGGGTTGCATGCTCTCTCGATTTCTTGCAGCTCCATCAATTTTTCATATCTAACCTCCGTGGTTCAAACTCCAACAACTCCAACTACTTCATGAGTTCCAATGTTGGCAACTCAAGTGATATGGGAAAGATTGCCTCTCTTCCATAGACAAGTCTGAATGGAGAGTTACCAATGGATCTCTTGGGGTTATCCTATCATTCCACAAGGCTGATTTAAATTTGGTGTGCCAAGTCCTCTCGGTTTTCATCAAGAGTCCTCTTGATGCTCTTTAACAAGTTCTTGTTGGTAGACTCAACTTGGCCATTACCTTCGGGTAATAATTTGATGAAGTGCTCGATAAATCCCATTTTTAATAGCCCATTCAGTTACCTTTGATCCTATGAATGCCAAAGCATTTTCTAATAGTATAGTGGTAGGTATACCAAATCTGGTTACTATCCCCTCATAGAATTCTATAATGTTGGATTCATTTACTTCTTTAAGTGCCACCACCTTAGTCCATTTGGTGAAGTAGTCATTCTGTGTTATAATCCACTTGTGCCCTTGGCTTGATTTTGGATTAATGACTCTATTAAATTCAAAACCCCATTGCATTAATAGTTGGTCAACTGAAATTGGGTGCAATGGAAGGGCAGCTAATCTCTCCTTTCCTGTGAAGAATGCACAATTTTTGCACCTCTTGATCCGGACATAACAATCAGCAAAAAAACTTGGGCCAATAGTAGCTAGCCTTCATAATGTTGAGGGTTGTCACTCTTGGAGAAAAGTGGCCCCCGGATGATCCACCATGGAACTCTTCTAGCATTCTATTAATTTTTTTTGTCCCAATGCATCTCAGCAGCACTTCATTTACATCTTTCTTGAACAAAACACCATCAACAAGTTCATATGGGATAGCCTACAATCTGAAGTGCCTTATCTTGGTTTTGTTCATATCTGGAGGGCATAGGCTTGTTTTTAAGAAGTGTACTATGTATTGGGTCCAAAAAGGAGTGAGTACACCATCATTCTCTTCTTGAACACCTCTTTGTTCTTGGTTGTCTTACAACACCAAAACAACATCCTTCTCATTGCTTGCTTTCATTGATTTTCTCATAACTAGAATTTCACATAATCCCTTTCCTCGGACCAGCTTGGTGACCTTGATCTCAATGTCATACTCCATGACATGATTAATCCACCCTACACGTTTTTCATTTAGGTATTTTTTTGAGGAGGAAGTCCTTAACTCCCACATGAGAAACCAATAGTTGAACCTTGTTATTTGAAACTAGATTCTTAAATTTTTTCAAGCTCATAATCATTGCAAGAAAATGATTCTCAATGAAAGAATATCTCACCTCATATTCCTCTAGGCTTTGGCTAAAGAATGCAATTGGTTGCTCTGCATTTTCTTTGTTCATGTTGTACTAAAATTGCAAAGATTGTATCATCACCTTCAAATGCATAAAGGATAAAATCCTTGGAGAAATCAGGTTAATAAGAGTTGGAGCTTGTGAGATAGCCTCTTTGATTGCCTCAAAACTTGCCTTACCTTCAACTATCCATTTATTCCATATCCATTACCTTTGGAAGGTATCTCTTGATAGCCCAAATGGAATTTTTCTATATGCATATGTACCGATGAAACATAGGAATTTTTCTATGTCTTCCTTGCAATCTCTTTATTTTCTCCTACATTATGTGCAATTTGTTTTGGCTGCATCTATGGTTTATTCCCACCTAAACTACCTCCCAATACCCTTACCCGCCTTTTCTAATCTTTGATTCTTGTTAACCATTTAACCTACCTTGAAAAATATGTCGATTTTTAGAAAATCTTTTCTCCAAGGCTAAAATCTGAAATTTTCAATCTTCGACTTCGAGAGTTTTATTGCTCAGATTCGAGATTGATTTTTTATCTCTCCAAATTCTAAAACCTCAAAAGTCTAAAATTTTGTACTTTTAGGCTTTTGGGTTTTGGAACTTTTGGCCCCATTTTGTTTAAATCCCTTTCGGACTTCCGAAGTCTGAAATTCTAAAGTCCAAAATTTAGACTTTTAGGCTTTCAAGTTTCAGAATTCTCTGAGTCATTTTTAGGATTTTTACTTTCGAACTTCTAAGTCCGAAAGTCTAAAAGTCTAAATTTTAAGACTTTCGGGTTTTCGAGTTTTAAAATTTTCCATTGCCAATTCATTTTTTTTCATCTCCCAATCTCTGAAGTCCAAAACCCCAAAATTCCAAATTTTGGGCTTTCAAGTTTTAGAATTTTGAAGGTCCTCCATGTAATTAATTTTTCACCTACCTCCATATGGATTGGATTTTTTCCATTAATATTGGGTTTTCTATTTAAACTCGGTTTTTACTCGTCATTTTTACCTGACACATTTGTCTTGACATTTCATTTCTTGTACTTTGTGACGTCTTTTCAAGGTATGGTAATTTTTTATTTTCTTTTTGTTTAAGGTCTTTTTCTTTGTTTCCTCTCATTTTGTTTTCTCTTTGGTCTTCCTCTGTGTATTTTTTGAAATGTCACCCCCTTTGTTCACCATGTTTTGCATTTTGAGTTTTCTTCAGGTATTCAGAGTTGTTTGAAGGATCTTCTCGAGTCTCCCATACTTCTTCTCAATTCTCATTTTTCAGAGTTTGGGAGTTAGTATTGTTTGGAAAAGTCCTTTTCCTTTTTCAGAGAGACTTGTTCAAAGACTTTTTTAGGAAAAACTTTTCGGAACTTTTTCATAAATAAATTTCAAAAAAAAATTCGGAAAAAAATTTCAAAGATTTTAGTTTGGGAAACTTTTTTATGAGATTTTATTTGGAAAAATTTTTCAAAGAATTTTTTGAAACTTATGGCTTGAGATTTAGTTTGAAGAAATTTTTCAAAGATTTCAGTTTGGGAAAAATTTTTGGATAATTTTTTCAGAGATTTTAGTTTGGTGATTCTTTTCAAAACTTTTTAGTTCGAGACTTAGAAAGTTTTTTTTTAGGTTTTCAGAATTTCTACAACTTCAACTTCAAAACATAGGGCTTGATGTCTTCTTCCACTTCAAAGGGAAAAGAGAAGATGAAGTACTCATTTCTTGGGGTTTCTCCTCACTCCTTCTATCTTCCGACTTAGGGAATATAGGGACAATGACCTAGGAAAATTGATTTTCTAGATTTCAGGAAATATTAAAGGCTCCAAACAAGAAATCATGGATGCAGGCCATCTACGACAGTGGGCTTTCCCTTGCTGCTAGTTTTCCCACATCCATGCATTGCCCAAAGTTCATTTTAGCTACAACAACCCACTTTGACAAAGACTCCATGTCAGTTAGAGATAGTGATGATAAGGTGGTAATCCATTTGGACCTAGACTTCTTCAAGATCTTCTTAAACTTCTCGATGTTCAAGATTACACCACAATTTCACCAGAGTTAGTAGTGGAACATTGGGACAAGAAAGAGGAAGTATGCTCAAAGATCATGATGAAAAATTATCTAGCCAAGAGCTTCACCAAACTACCCAAAACTATGCATCGGTTGGATTTTATTCAGAGGTCAGTGATCTTATTGTGCTACTAAGAGTTTCAGGTCTTCCTTCTACAAAGGAATTCTAGGAATGGATGTTTTTGTACATCACGACCATCAAGAAGAATGATGAGTTTATCCATGGGGAGCATATTAGTAGCTCCATTTGCTATCAATTGGGTAGAGTGTCAGATATGAAGACTTTCTACATGACATCCTTCCTAGTGTATGTTGTTGCTGCTATGGGAGATTTTGTTGGTTTGAATACCAGGGGTGTTCGCAACACTTCCCAAATATATGAATTTTATCCCCAACTCACTCTGGATGAGGGAAGTAGGCATTTCCATAGAGTCAATGATGCTTTCTTTTTTGTCATCCTCTATCATTTTGACAAAGAACTATATAATCAAAGGATTTCCGATGAAGCTTTCAAAGAAGTGTGGGAATGGGGAGAAATCTACTTTTAGTTTCCTACATTCACCTATATCTAGATTCCAGGTTTCATAGGTGCCCCAAGAAAATTTCCAAGGTGCCCCACTGACAAATGGATTCTATTGGAATTAGTTTGGTAGTTATTGGATTATCATCAAATCCAAAATAAGTGTCACAAAGTGGGAATGCATTTCCCTATTTTGATTGGTAGGTACTCTTTCCCAAATATTCACAAGGCTAAAAATGTTGATGCAGAAATGGCCGAGGTAACCTTGCGAACCTTTCATCCATGGACTAATTTTGATTATTGGGGTAAGTTTGGGGAAACAGTCGGTCTAGTGCCCACGTGCCCCAATTGGAAGATATCTAGATTCATTTTGGGATGAATACATCATTCGACAAAGAGATTATGAAATATTGACCCTTGATGAGGTTTAGAAATTTGGTTTGGCCGATGTGCCAAAGGACATGCAAGATAATGATGAGGTTTTGGATTCATCATACAAGGATGATAATGTTTCCAATCAACCATTGTCATGGATTGATTGGTATGTGGAAGAATGCAGCAATACAAAGGAGAGGGTGGGACCCATTTTAAAGAGGACTTTTAGTTGGTTGGCCACCTTGGGAATCTCACCCAAAGGGGAAAATCAACCTACAAATACAAGAGCTATACTAGTAATAAGCCAACCAACACCTACTAAGGGAAAAATGTTGACTCAAAAGGCTCCTACAATCCCAAAGAAGATTTCATTTGTTGTTGGTGGCTCATCTCTCTCCAAGGCTTCTACTCCCAAGACCACGTCTCTGCAACACCTATGATAAAAGTGGTTGAAGTCAGTGACTCTCCTAGTATCTTCCAAGATCCATCACATCTTCTTCTTCCTCCATTATCACTTCCAATATCAGTTCCTTCCACTTCCACAATCATTTCTTCCTTCCCATCCCCTTCTATGGCCCAAGTATTCTCATCACTTCTAGTTCTATCAGTTGGGAAAATATTGGGTCACCCATTTCCTCTTCACTTCCTTTAACACTTCCATTTTCTTCAATCATACCCCTAGACATCATTCTATCAACTCCTATGGTTGTCCTTACATCCACACCATCCATCATTACTACTTCTGCTCAAATACCAGCTGGGGTTTCTAGTGATCTTGTTTTAACCAATGTTTTAGGTATTGGATCTGCTACTCCATCTTCATCAACTTTAGCTTTAGCCATACCGGAATGGTTGTTTAGGAAAACTCCCAAGAAAAAGAAGAAGGTTCCTCTGGGATATGTTATAGATCTCAACATATTAGAGCATATGCCCAAGAGACAAGCCAAGAGACCAAGAACCATGTCAATTCTGATGGTTAACCCATCTAGAGAATGGGTGATAGAAGTTTCCACCCCGTTGAGGGGAAAACTAAAGAAACAATCACAACTTGTGAATTACCAGATTTCAAAATTCTCATTGGGGAAGGCTACTCATGAAGGAGCCAAGCAAGATGTGCACACTACTCTTGGGGCCCTTTTGGAGAAATATGACAAAGATAAGGCCACCAAGGATGAGCTCAAAGCCAAGGTCGAGCAGCTCACTGCATTATTGTGCAAAAGTAACCCAACCCACTCCATCTACTGAAGTCTCAACTACTACGGCTATGAAAATTTCATCTACAATCGATGATATTTCTTATCATGAGCTCAAGAAGCTAGGCCAGAAAGGGAGATCAATGAGTGGATGGATGGAGAGAATTCTGTAGGAAGCCAATCCTTTAATCAAGGAAGCAATTGAGATATATAATGATCTGCAGGTTACAAAAACCACCATTTCCAAGATGGATGAGGCCTTTTCTAAAGATAATAATAATCTAAATTTAAATTTGGCAACATGGAGTGAGATCAGAGAAGAGGATCCTGACTTGCTTCTTCAGGAAGAGGTGATCGATGATGTCTCAAAATTATTTGAATATCAAAAGGCCATGGAATTCCAGTGTCAAGTATTGTAGGATTTGATTAAGAAGTTGGAGGAGAAATGAGTGGAAATCACGATGCCTTGAATGACATCTCAGAGGAGTTTGATATTTCCAATTGTAAAATTCTTCAATGAAAATATCGATGCTCTTCCTAAAGATCAGATTAAGGGAAATTTCAAGGATTTGGTGAAGTGTGATGATGAGGTCACCAAAAATTTCAATAGTGACTCCATTGACCGATTGGTCTTGTGCCAAAATTTCATAGGGAGACTAAAGAAAGTTATAAATAAACTTTGAAGATTTCTAGCTAGGATCACAAAGGAGATCGAGATAGCAGATGTAGTGAATCACTATGCATGTGGGCCTAGAGATGAAGAAATTCAGGGGATTATCAAGCGCTTCATTGAGTACAAGCATCAAATGGCTGTGTGGGAAGGAGGACAATAAAAACTTGCAGGTGAGGAAGGTGTAGCTGAACCAGGCCAAAGCTGAGTGGCCATGAAAGGAAAAATCCAAGCTCTAGATCGGTCAAAGTTACAGGTTGACTAAGTCAAACCCTTGTAACAAATTAGCTATTTTCATGGGAGCATGTTCCCTTAATTTAATGACATTTCTATTTTTAGAAAAATGTTAGTTAAGGGCCCAACTATAATGGCTCAACCTAAGAACTTATAAATAGTTGAATGCTTCAAGTTAGTAGATATAGATTTTTTTTAGAGGAGTTTTCTCTTCAAGCTTGGAAGAGTGCTTCAGAGATTCTAAGAAACCTTTTAATTATATTTAGAGTTACACCTTGCTATTGAAAATATGATTTATTGTGTTGAATGGTTAATCAATGTTTACTTTGTGAATTTACAATTCCTTAGTGAGAGTGATTATCTTACCTTTATTTCAGGTTATCTATTTCATGTTGTGAAGGAATAATACTACTATCTTTTATGTCAGTTGTGAAAACCTTATTTTCCTTCTGTATTAATTTTATGTCATTATTATCCCTAGTTGCAGAGATAGATGTTTGATATATGCATGTGTGGTTTCCTCATGATAAATTAATTGTGTGTTGAATCTGATTTGATCTACCCTTATGTACACTCAAGTTTAACAAAGGAACGTCCACCCCTGGTTTGTGGTATTTTGTACCCTTTCTAGTTGTGATAGGTGAAGGTGGTCAATGATGCAAGCATCCTCCCACATTAACCCTTCCAGATGTTAAACATCCCTTAATTTGGTGCATCACCACCCTTAGTATAGTTTCATTTCTGTAAAATCTCTTTCCTTAAAACTCATGAAGATGTTAGCTTAGGATTAGATGGTCATTTTATTACACTAGGAGTAGTAAAGCATTTAGTTTAGGAAGAGGAAGCCGACCTTCTCTCGGAGGTTCACCTTGAGCCCAAGTCCCATAGCTTGAGAGGTGATCCCATGTGTCCCAATCACACCGAATGTCCTGTTCACATTTTGGCCATTCGGAGGGTGCAGTGATTTGGTGACAACATTTTTGGCATGCCCAATGGGATAGAGTTGGTACTTCTCTTCTCATTCCATTAACTTAAAAGTACCTGGTGACTCCATCTCTTTAGATTTCAAAGTTCAGTATAATCAACTTATGCAAAGAGTTCACACAAGGGCTTCTTCAAGGAAGGAAAATTATAAACATACAAGCTTTCCTTGTCTCCCCCAAGGAGAAGAGGAAGAAACCTTTCAAGAGATAGTGATTGCTTTACCTCATAGAGGGCATTCAAATCCTCCTGAAGGATGTTTTACTCCACCAAGACACAATCAAGTTTTGAACGTCATGGAAGCCAATGATTGTCCTCCTTTCAATGCTAGTAGTCCTTTTTCATTATCACAAAGAGACGCCATACCGACAACTACCTTAAAATTTTACCATTTTACACTAGGGAGACTAATGTTTCACCTCGAGGAGCACATACTAGATGTAGCTAGCATTTGTGTGATACATAGTATTACAGAAGATAACATGGAATTTTAACTCCTTGCTACTTCATTCAAAGGTAGAGCACTTTAATGGTTATAGAGTTTAACTACTTGGATCTGTTATCACTTGGAATGAGTTAGGCATGAAGTTTTATAAGTAATTCGAAGGACAAAAGTGATCATCTCTCTCTTGTAGAACAATTCCATACTATCAAGCGGTCCCCTCAAGAGTATATGAGTGATTTCAACCTTTGTTTTGATAATACTTGGAAATGGATCCCAACACTCAAGACCATCTCCAGATATCACATTTTTTTATATTACTTATGGGCATTAAATAGTGATGTATCCATCATGATTCAATCTATGGGGGTATCGTTATCCTTGATGCTTACGAAATTTTCATAAGAGATGAAAATTTCTTGATTCAAGCAGGTAAAATTTCTCCTAGACCTCCCATACCTATATTTGTAGAGCTTACAGAAAACAGTCATCATTGCCCCCTAATTCATGTAGCTTCTAGTCCGATGGCTATGCATGCATCCAATCCCTCAAATGATCTTGGCTGAGGTAAAGTCATTGTTACAAACTTTCAGGAATGAACTCATAGTAATGAAGAGGCGTAGTCCTAGTATGCTCACCCCTTTCAACCCCAATATCAGATGAGCCATCCTCCATTCCAAGGAAATGGTCAGTCACAAAATTAGGCCACAAGCCAAGCTATGAATGTAAAACCTTTGAATTTTTAGAATCCTTTTGTTGTCAGTTCTTCCAAAGCTATAGTCTCAATCCAGAACAACCTCATCCAAGACTATGAATGGTGCTACCCTTGTTCTCAGCCCCATAATTAGAATCTCTACCCAAATGGAGTTTTAAGTCAAGCCCTTATGGTCCAAAGCATATCCGCTCTACCTAAATCATCTGCTGGACCATCCACTCCCGAAAGTCAAGACCAACCTCCTAATGAAACCACACTACTAAATTGGAAAGCAAAATAATTTTGTGGTTTGAATACTAATGCCTCCACTATAGCATCCAACACATGTTCCAAGAAAAGGGAAATAGATCCACAATCTTCCAATACTGATCAGGCATCTACTTCTCATCCCCCAACACAAATACCGATGATAAAGGCATGAGAAAGAAATCATCGAAATATCCATAGATCAGTCTACAAAGAAGGATGGGACTTCAAGTATCACAATGCCCAATAGGCATTTTCCAAAAGAAGACCCCAATGCCCCAAAAGGTATTAGCAAAGTGGGAGTGATTTCATTCAACGCATTGTGGAGCAAATGAAGAAGACCAATTTGAGTGTCACAATGTGGGATGCACTCTCGATTCCTTCTCAGAGGAACTTTCTACGGGAGGATTTGAACAACTTTGGCACTACTAATAGATCATCAGGTCAAGAAGTAGTGTGGAAACCAGCTTATGTCAACCTAAAACAAACATATATGCTAAGCCCAACAAACCTCCACCATTCTATATATTGCTGATTATTGGTGACCATTTGGTACACAATTATATGATCGATTCTGAGCCAGCAGTTCCATAATGCCCAAGCATGTCACATACGTACTGCAAATTCCATATACTCCAATTTTAAGAGGGGTTGTTCAATTAGATGGTACTGCATAGTCCAAACTATGGGGGTCATTAAGGGGCTTCACTTACTATCCACACATGTCCTATCTTGACATACACTCAGGACATATCCATCATTGATCTTCCTCCCCTCTTTATCATTTTCTTATCACGGGATTTCACCACAAAAGTGGGTGGTTATTTGTCATCAGACTTGTTGCATATGATCTTGAGGACCCGATATGGGACTAAGGTAACTATAAGGGCAGAAACCAATCTATCACAATCATGTGGAACCTTACACACCAAACCCATAAATGGTAACTATGCCATTTGTGACCCTAAAGATGAGGATGCAGATCATGAGCCAAATACTCTCGTAGAAGAGGTTACAGATACAATTCTCGATGAGGTGAGTATAAATCATCAATATGACCCTTATGTTGATTTATTGGCAAGTGAAGAATCTGGTTTTTTGATTTTTGGAAGAGACTGGATTAGGTACATATTGCATTCATGAAGAAGATGCCATCATACCTCAACTTGTTAAGGCATCAAGTGATACAAATGGACTATGGAAGATGTTCTTTGATGGCTCATGAAGTAAAAATGGATCTGGTGTAAGGGTTATGTTAATTTCTCTAGAAGGAAACAAATATTTCTCTTCCTTTCAGTTGCAGTTCAGTTGCACTAATAATGTTGCTGAATATGAAGCTCTTATAAAAGGAATTCAGCTGGCCCAAAGAAGAGGAATCCAAACCTTGACCATCTTTGGTGATAGAAAATTGGTGGTGCACCAAGTTACAGCCCGTAGTGCATCAAAAAATGATCTATGGAGGTCATATAAAAATCAGTTTTGGATCTAATAGAATATTTCAAGCCTTTCGTAATTCATGTAATTCCTAGGAAGAAAATCAAGATGTAGATAGGCTGGCTACTATTGTCTCACAGTATGATGTACCTATGGACATCATGAAAGAAGAGTAGTAGACGGTCAAAATGGTGGTCTGTCCTGTAGTACCAGATAACATGAGTAGTTGGTAGGTGTTTGATAGTGATCAACAAATTATTCTCTTCCTATAGCAAGAAGCAAAGTTCACTGCCAAACATCAAGATAAAATTCAAAATTCTTACGATGATCAAATTATACAACTAAAAGGAAACAAGCTACCAAAATTCCTGGTTACATTGGAATCCATCTTCAATTTGGATGATCAAGCCAAGAAGAGCACTAATATGGTGGTCAAGGAGGAGGATTTTGAAGAGGTCGAGGTGGCAAGTGAAAAGTTTTAAAAATTGGTAAGGTATACACTACTCAAGAGAAGAAAGCTTTCATTGAATTATGTCAGAATACCATGATATTTTCACATGGAGATACAAGGACTTGCATGATTTTGATCCTGGCTTAGCTCAACATGCTATTGAACCGCATTTGAACTTCAACCTAGTTCACTAAAAATAGAGGCCAATCAATCCTAAAATTAAGCCACTAATGAGGAAAGAGCTAACCAAGCTTATCGAGGCCTGTATAATTTTTCCCATCAAGCATTCTTCATGGGTAGCCAATCTAGTACCTGTAAGGAAAAAGAATGGTGAAATTCAGTGTGTAGATTTCAGGGATCTGAACCATGCCTTATTGAAGGATCACTACCCTATCCCGTCAATGGAGAAAATCCTCCAAATAGTGGCAGAGGCTCAAATATTTTCTTTTCTTGATGGATATTAAGGATATAATTAATTTTGGTTCAAGAATCTAATCAATTCAAAATGGATTTCACCACCAAATGGGGCACATACACTTAAAATAAGATTCCTTTTGGGTTATCTAATACAGGGCTACCTTTTAGAGAGCCATGGATATGGAATTTAGAGGACTCATCAATGATATGATCTTGGTTTACCTTGATGATATCACTATCTACTCCAAACATGTTGAGGATCATATCACTCATCTAAGAAATTTTTTTGAAGGTGTAGAGAATTTGGTGTCTCATTGAACCCTAAGAAGTGCATTTTTGCAGTGTAGGAAGGAAATTTTTGGGGCATATTATTTCGACAGAGGGATTATCTATCGACCCAGCTAGAATTCAATAAATTATTTCCTTATCCCTCCCAAGTCATAAAAAGGGTCTCCAGAGTTTTTTAGGAACTATTAATTTTGTGCAGAGATTCATTCCTCAGTTTGTAATGTTGGAAAAACCACTAATGGCCATGCTTAAAAAGAATATTCCATTTTCATGGATGAAGGAAGGAAGAGAAAGCTTTGAAGCCATCAAGACAGCTATTTCCCAAGCTCCTACGCTAGTGAATCCCTAGTTTGACAGGGATTTCATTCTTTATGCTTTCATAGGTCAAGAAAGTATTTCAGGAATCCTCACCCAACGATAACGATGACCTGATGGAGCAGACCATTGCCTTTTTCAGTCAATCTCTTAAGGAATACGAACTCAAATATTCCTTCATCAAAAAGCAAGTCTTTGTAGTCATTCAAGCCCTAAAGAAGTTTAGGCATATGTTGTCTAACAACAAAGTCCATTTAATGGTTTCTCATCCTGGTATCAAAGAATTTTTGTTGAATAAAGAGATGAATGAGAAACATTTTGGGTGTATTACTTAAAGTAATGGTGTATGATGTACACATCAAGGTCACTAAGCTTATTAGGGGTAAAGGGTTATGTCGGTGGCTAGTCATGCGGACATGGAGACCGAAGATACGGAAGATGTCATGCTTCGAATGCGATGAAGGAAATGATCGATTGATTGGTCAAATAAGATGCAAAATTTCCTTCTTTCGGGATATACCCTCAAAACATGGATAAAGTCCAAAGATGTACTTTCTATCTTCATTTTATTCCATATGTCATGATAAAGAATATTCTCTTCCGAAATGATTTAAATGGTGTTCTTCTATGCTACATCAAGCCGTAACAATTGAACAAGGTATTAGAGGAATTCCACAATGGCCTATTTGAAGGACATTACTCTGCATGACAGAAAACCACCACCAAGATCATGCAAGCTGGTTATTACTAGCTAAAATTGTTCAAAGACTCTCATATTTGAGTGAGGAAATGTAAGGAGTGCATTCTTTTCATAGGCAAATAGAGACTGATAGCTCTCCCATTACATCCTGTTCGGTGGATCAACCCTTCATTCAATGGGGATTAGATTTCATCGGGATGATCAATCCTCCATCTAGCGAGGGACATAAATGGGTCCTTACTTTGCAAAAAATTATAAAACTTGCTAGACAAAGGTAGTGGCCCTAAAGGAAAGTAATGAAAAGGTTGTTACGGATTTTCTATAAAATTTGATGACAAGGTTTGGTGTTCCTTTTACTGTTATCTCGAGACAATGCTATGTCTTTCCTTGGGATGAAGATAAGTGAATGGGCCATCAAGAATGGAGTCTACCTCAAGAATTCATCTAAATATTACCCATAGGGGAACGGGTTGGCTGAATCTAGTAACAAAAATATCACAAGAATCATCAAGCACATGATCGAGGCCATCGTTGTATATATCTTCCCCCCGGGTAGATATAGACAAGTGGAAGAATATGGAAACCAAAGAAATTCAAACCTCATCCCATGGCGCACAAAAGGGGCGCACGACAATGAGTGTCGACAGAAAAATGGATGCGCCCATGGCGCACAAAAGGGGCGCACGACAATGAGTGTTGACAGAAAAATGGATGCGCCCATGGTGCACAAAAGGGGTGCATGACAATGAGTGTCAACAGCAAAATGGATGCGCCCATGGCACACCTTCAGGAGGCGCAACATTTTGAGTGCTGACAGGAAGCAGACCCTGACCCAGATATTCAGATGGCCATAACTTTTGACTGGGAGCTCCGATTCAGACAAGGTTGGACTTTTCGGAAATCCTACAGCGTCCTCTACCTAACTACGATAGGATATATTTAATTGGGTGGGAAAAAGTTCTTAAAAATGCAAAATACAGTTTTCCACTTTTGGGGTTTGATATGGTCCTCACCTACCACCATAATGAGATGAATTAAATACAACCTGAGGTGGTTGGGGTAGATTTGGACTTTCTCTCTCTTCTCTCTCTCATTCTTCCTATAAATTGTAAGGAGGGGCTTCTTTCTAAAGGTTGGACATTCTTGTTTTGCCCCTCCCTTCTTCTCTTTGGCAGGTGAATCTGTGGAGTTCAAACCTCCTATCTAAAACTGTAATGCAACCTTGTCTCTTGGCATTTTGCAGTGTGTTGTATCAATCTTTGGAGCAAATTAATGCATGTCTGTGGATGATTATCAACCCTCTCAGTGTTTATTTGCATTTTCTTGATCTTTCACTGTAAATCTGGTTATCTGTGCATGATCTTGCATTACATTTTTATGGTCTGTGTTTATTGGCAAGACAGGTGTTCTTCATTCCTCGGTGCATCACCTCCTTAGCTTAGGTTTATTTTTATGCATTTTTCTCTCCCTGTCTCCTTGGAAAATTAGATTAGGTTTTGAGTAGACCCTCTGCATTTTTACGTGTGCATCTGAACAGAGGAATAGGAACCGGCCTTCATCCGGAGAGCTTTTTCGATTTCGCAAGGTCCCACACTTGGGAAAAGCTCCATGTTATGCAATCACACTGAGAATCTGCAACCCATCGAGTTACAGAGTCCCAGGGGTGCTGTGATTCAACATCAACAGTTTTGGCACGCCCGGTGGGACCCAGAAGTCATTCCACAGTTTCGAAGGAACTTTCAAGAAATTCGGACTTAAAAAATTGCAGGTTTTACAATTTCATATTTTCACCTTCCAGGCTGAACTTTGAAATCGATTTTCAAGGACTTAACTTGCTCGAAACAAGTCAAAATTTCACCAGCTGATAGATCTGGGGGTAATCTTCAAAAGGGTATTCTTAGATTTTTGAGATTTTGACTTTCAAAATTTCATGGTTTTTTTATTTTCGGATTTCAGGTTTTCGGAAGTCTGGCATTTTTGGGTTTTCAGGACTGTCATTCCAGAATCAAGTTCCAAACTCTAAAATATCAAAAATACGGGTCTTTCAATTTTCCATTTTTAAATATCGTCAGGTTTGGTGTGTAACTTGGCAGGATCTAGCCTTTTGAGGCTCACTTTCTAACACATCTGGCGACTCCGAAGGGGTAGAATTCAGCGGTGTAGCAGCAAAAGTTGCCCAGGCATATGAGAAGAATTCGAACCAGGTCTAATACTTGAGAAGAGGGGCTATTTGTCCAATTGCAACTATCACCAGGAGGAGGAAGGAGAGGAAGAAGACCACAAAGATCACCATCTCCACCTAACAGGACTTTGTCTACACCTCCACCTGGTAGGCCTTTTCTCGCATCGACCAGGGTTCTTAGGCCAATCATAATGGCACATCTACCACCGAATCCCTTTGTCAATTTCACGGGTAGTAGTCCACTTGCCCTAAATGCTCAGAATCAAATTCCAGTTGCAGCACTAAAGAATATACCCTATTTTACAGGAGAAAATCATACTACTCCTATTGATCACATCCAGGATATTGCTAATGCATGTGCAATCCACGAAATAAATGAAATGGATGTTGCAGTCAAGCTGTTGGCTTCATCTTTCAAAGGCAAGGCCTTACAATGGTTTAGGAGCCTTACAGCAGGCTCTATTACGAATTGGAACCAACTTTGTTCTGCTCTTTGCAGCCAATTCGGGGAGAGGGCGGACAATTTATCTTTATTGGAACAACTGACAACAATCAAAAGGGCTCCTAACGAACAAATGGCAGATTTCAACTTTAGATTCCAACGGACATGGGACAGGATCCCAATAGCTGTTAGACCAACTGCCGAAGGAGCATTCCTTTATTTCTTAAAGGCTATAAATTCAGACATAGCCATGATGATCCAATCAATGGGAGGGACAACGCTGCCAGGGTCCTATGACACAGCGATCAGAGCAGAGAACTGTTTGATCCAAGCCGGAAAGCTTGCACCAAGGCCACCAATGCCTCTCTATCCAGACATGGGAAATCCTACAACCAGTCAAGCACCAGAGTTGAATCCCATTCCAACTCCTAGAAATCAAAGCAATAATGAGGCGTCGACTTCTTCAAATACTTCAAAGGAATTGCAGGAGGTCATGAAACAATTGCAGAACCTTGGAAATGAGCTTGTGACTATCAAAAGACAGCAAGCTCAAAGTGCTAGACCGTATCAGCCTCAAGCACAGTACCAAGCTAGGCCCCCATACCAACAAAATAGACCACCACCTCAGGCTGCAAATCAAAACCAGAACCAAGGACAGCCTCAAGCTGCCAGGCCATTTCGACCGTATGATCCAAATGCAACGACGTCCTCAAGAGCCTTGGTTCCAACACAAAATAACATGGCACAGGAGTACGACTGGTGTTACCCTTGCAATCTACCTCACAATCAGTCAGCATGTTTCAATGGTGCACTGAATCAGGCCTTGATGGTGCAAACCATTGGTGTTGCTCAAGAACCAAGCCAGGAGGAGAATCAACAGCAACAAACACAACAAGAAGGACCTCCAACAGAAACCACATTGGCAAATTGGCAAACGGAAGACTTCTGTGGAGTTAACCAACAACCTTTTCAAGGCATGGCTGCCAACACACGGTCAAAGAAGAGAAATATAGGAGAGGGACAACCATGTAATCCAGTTGTTTCTCAACCCACTCTTACACAACAAGGGGTCAGTAGACCAAACGCAGCTCCAAATGTGCAGAATCAACCTAAGGTACCTGTTGTAGCAACACATGCACCTGTTCAAGCTCCAGAAAAGGTTGCGCCAAGCAAGGGACAGCAAAAGGACAATTCATCCCCCTTCAACATCATCGATCAAATGAAGAAGACACATGTGAACATTTCCATGTGGGAATCACTGGCGATCCCAGGGCAACGAGATTTATTGCAAGCTGCAATGGCTAATTGGTCTGCCACAAATGTATCAAACCAGGGACATGAGAAAGTTCTCACTAATGCAGTGCAACATGATGGGGGCCAGACAAGAAAAAATTTGAAGCCTCCACCATTCTATGTTTCGTTGATTGTTGGAAACCACTTGGTACACAACTGCATGATTGATTCTGGGGCAAGTAGTTCAGTGATGCCGAAGCAAATAGCGGATCAGCTGGGTTTGAAATATGAGCCAGTGCTGAAAGGAGTAGTACAGCTAGATGGAACGGCAGTAGGAACAGTTGGGGTCATCAAAGGGTTAAGCCTAACACTACATTCCTGTCCTAATGTTACAGTTCTACAAGATGTGTCTGTGATTGACCTTCCGCCACTCTTTGCGTTGTGTCTATCAAGAGACTTCACTGC
The DNA here is from genome assembly GCA_018340775.1 of Taxus wallichiana var. yunnanensis. Classification (NCBI taxonomy): domain Eukaryota; kingdom Viridiplantae; phylum Streptophyta; class Pinopsida; order Cupressales; family Taxaceae; genus Taxus; species Taxus wallichiana. The sequence goes on from CM031242.1 coordinate 248,211,623, forward strand.
AAAAATCGGTGGATATTTATCTGCAGATTGGTCGCACATGATTTTTAGGACAAGGTATGGAGCCAAAGCAACAATCAGGTCAGAACCAATTGCCCATTTCCATATTGAGCCTCATGTACCAAATCCTATCAATGCAAATTGCTCGGTTTTTGATCAGGAGGAGTGTTCAAGTGATCTAGAAACAGGTACTAAGGTCGAGGGAATTCCTGATTTAACTTTGGATGAATGGGCAAACAAGAGTCATGAATTTGACCCATACAAGGAAATTGAAGAATCTGAATTGGGCATGTATTGTATACACGAAGAAAATTCACCCATTCCCGACATCATTCAGCCTGAACAAAAGGATGAAAACAAAGTTTGGAAATTATTTTTCGATGGTTCGAGAAGCAGACAAGGTGCTGGAGGTGGTGCAATGTTGATTTCACCACAAGACATCAAATATTTTTCAGCTTTTCGTTTCCAGTTTTCCTGTTCAAACAACACAGCTGAATATGAAGCATTGATTCATGGAATTCATTGGGCCAAGAAAAGGGGCATAAAGAACTTGCAGGTGTTTGGAGATAGCGAGCTAATCGTCAACCAAGTTAGGGGACAACATGCTACAAAGAACGACTTGCTAAGGAGCTACAAGAATAGGGTATGGGACCTCATTGAGGATTTCAAAGCTTTCAACATTGTATCCATACCCAGGAAGAAAAATGAAGCCGCAGATAGGCTCGCAGCAGTTGGAGCGACATTTGATGTGGTTGACAGCATCAGGAGAGAAAAAACGCAGCCACACATCCATGTGGTTGTGAGGCCAGCAGTTCCAGATAACAACACAAGCTGGCAGGTGTTTGAGAACGATCAACAGATCGTCAATTTCTTACAAGAAGAGGCTGAATTTTCAGCTAGGAATCAGGACAGATTAGAGCAGCAGTATGGGGATCAAGTAGTACAGCTGCGGACAAACAAGCTTCCTAAGGGTTTGGTAACATTGGAGTCTATCTTCAACCCTAACGACCAGTTTCGTAAGGAAAAGGCAAACATACAGGTCAAGAGAGAAGATTCAGAGCCAATTCCGGTTGGGGAAGACAAAACACTTCAAATTGGCAAAGTGGCCACTGAACAGGAGAAATCAGATTTCATACAACTTTGCCAAGAATTTCCAGATGTCTTCGCTTGGAGCTACGAAGACTTGAGAGGATTCGATCCAAATTTGGCACAACATACCATAGAATTGGATCCAGATGCTAATCCCGTCAGGCAGAAACAGAGACCGGTCAACCCTCACATTGAGCCTCTAATGAAGAAAGAGCTAAATAAGCTGATAGAGGCAAGCATTATATTCCCGATCAAGCACTCAAGCTGGGTTGCAAACTTGGTTCCGGTCAGGAAGAAGAGTGGAGAAATCAGGTTGTGTGTAGATTTCCGAGACCTCAACAGGGCATCTCTCAAAGATCATTACCCACTTCCTTCAATGGAACAAATATTGCAAGTAGTATCCGGTTCAGAGAGATTCTCTCTCCTAGATGGCTACTCAGGGTATAATCAGGTGATGGTAAAAGAAGGTGACCAATTCAAGACGGCTTTCACCACCAAATGGGGGACCTATGCCTACAAGAAGATGCCATTTGGGCTATCAAATGCTGGGGCCACTTTCCAAAGGGCAATGGATATGGCATTCAAGGGGTTGATCAATAAAATAGTTTTGATATATCTTGACGACATCACTGTATTCTCAAAAAATGCAGCGGATCACCTCTATCATTTGAGGCAAGTATTTCAGAGGTGTAGAAGATTTGGGGTATCATTGAATCCCAAAAAATGCATATTCTTGGCTCACGAGGGAAAACTTCTAGGCCATATTGTTTCAAAGGAGGGGTTGACAATTGACCCAGAAAGAGTTGAAGCAATTCAAGCATTGCCATTGCCAAATCACAAGAAGGCTCTTCAAAGCTTCTTAGGAAGGATCAATTTCGTCCGCAGGTTTGTTCCAAATTTTGCAGCTCTCGTAAAACCAATAACGCTGATGTTAAAGAAGAGCATGGCATTTAAGTGGACATCTGAAGGCAAGGCAAGTTTTGAGGCAATAAAAGAGGCTATATCTCAAGCCCCAACTCTCGTCAATCCAGACTTCTCTAAGGAATTCGTGCTATATGCCTTTGGTGGTGGGGACACGATTTCTGCAATCCTGGTACAACAAAACAAAGAAGGATTAGAACAACCAGTTGCTTTCTTCAGTCAAGGCTTGGAGGAATACGAAACTAGGTACTCTTTCATTGAAAAGCATGTCCTTGCGGTAATCAGAAGCTTAAAGAAATTCAAGCACCTAGTCTCAAACAACAAGATCCAATTATTAGTCTCTCATGCGGGAGTCAAGGACTTCCTTCTAAACAAGGATCTGAATGAGAAACGTGCAGGATGGATAACTCGTGTCATGGAATATGACATCGAGATCAAGGTCACCAAACTAGTACGTGGGAAGGGACTATGTGAGCAGCTAGCCTTGAGTCAACAAGTTGAAGCTGGTGATGAAAAGGAGACTACCTTGGTACTACAGGATGATCAAGAACAAGAAAATGATGACGTGCCTACTCCTTGTTGGACTCATAATATGATACACTTCCTACAGACAGGCCTATGCCCTCCAGAGATGAGAAAAGCAAAGAGGAGATACTTCAGATTACAAGCCATTCCATATGTGCTTGTTGATGGTGTTTTGTTTAAGAAAGACATCAATGGAGTTCTATTGAGGTGCATTGGGATAAGTCAAATTGAGAGGGTGTTACGAGATTTTCACGATGGAGATTCTGGAGGACATTTTGCCCCACGAGTAACAGCTCTCAAGATAATGAAGGCAGGGTATTATTGGCCGGTCTTGATGGCAAGGATCGCATACATGGATAAGAAAGTGCAAGAAATGTGCACTCTTCACAGGCAAAGAAAGACAAGCAGCACTTCCATTGCACCCAATTCTGGTTGACCAACCATTTATGCAATGGGGATTGGACTTCGTCGGGGTCATCAATCCAAACTCAAGCCAAGGCCATAAGTGGATTCTCACGGCAACAGACTATTTCACCAAGTGGATGAAGCAGTAGATAGCTCAAAGAGGCAAACGAGTCTAATATACTAGAATTTTACGAAGGAATAGTGACCAGGTTTGGTGTGCCGGCCACTATTATATCAGACAATGCATTGGCATTCGTAGGTTCCAAGATCACGGAATGGGCTGTCAAAAATGGAATCTACTTGAGCACCTCTTCCAATTATTACCCACAGGGTAATGGACAGGCAGAGTCCACGAACAAAAATTTGCTAAGAATCATCAGGAGGACTCTGGATGAAAATCAAAGAACATGGCATACCAAGCTAAAATCAGCATTATGGGCTGACAGAATAACACCAAAGAGGTCTACAGGTAATTCCCCTTATAAGTTGGTCTATGGAAAAGAGGCAGTATTGCCTATATCATTAGAACTACCTGCATTAGAATTCATGAAGCAGTTGGAGTTGGCTGAGTTCGAACCAATGGAGGCTAGGTATGCAGAGTTGATGGAATTGGAAGAAATTAGAGAACATGCAGTTCAAACAATTGAGAAAGATCAGGCCTTAGTGAAAAGATGGTTTGATAAGAAAGCAAGAGCAAGGACCTTCCAGGAAGGGGACCTAGTTCTGAAATGGGATGCAGATCGGGAAAAACCAGGAAGGCATTCCAAGTTTGATGCCATTTGGAGTGGCCCCTACATGGTCACGGGATGTAAAGTAGTAATGCCTTCCAATTGTCTACATTGGACGGAGAAGAACTTTCGATTCCGGTCAACGGAATCTATCTTAAACATTGCTACTGAAAAGAGAAAATTTCTACCCTTGTAAATATTAGCTTAGATTTCAATTCCTCTAAGTGCGTTTGCACATTGTCTTGTTGTAGTTAGGTTTCAGTTTCCCTAAGTGCTTTGGCACAGGTTTCGTTGCTCTCAGGTTGTTTCTACAGTTCAAAGTGCTGTCGGAGAAGGAGTTGCGGTTTCAGGCTCGGGATCAGAGATCAAGTTGGTTTCAAGTATTGCTTATGACTCCATGCCCAATGGATTTCTAAAAGGGCCACTGATCTTCTACCTAGCAGTAGGTGATCCCATTGAGTCGCCAAATTTTTGTATATATCTTCCCCCCGGGTAGATATAGACAAGCGGAAGAATATGGAAACCAAAGAAATTCAAACCTCAGCCCATGGCGCACAAAAGGGGCGCACGACAATGAGTGTCGACAGCAAAATGGATGCGCCCATGGCGCACAAAAGGGGCGCACGACAATGAGTGTCGACAGAAAAATGGATGCGCCCATGGCACACAAAAGGGGCGCACGACAATGAGTGTCGACAGCAAAATGGATGCGCCCATGGCGCACCTTCAGGAGGCGCAACATTCTGAAGTCTTGCCGACAGAAGCTGACTCACGGCCCAGATATTCAGATGGCCATAACTTTTGACTGGGAGCTCCGATTCACACAAGGTTGGACTTTTCGGAAATCCTACGGCGTCCTCTACCTAACCACGACAGGATATCTTTAATTGGGTGGGAAAAAGTTCTTAAAAATGCAAAATACAGTTTTCCACTTTTGGGGTTTGATATGGTCCTCACCTACCACCATAATGAGGTGAATTAAATACAACCTGAGGTGGTTGGGGTAGATTTAGACTTTCTCTCTCTTCTCTCTCTCATTCTTCCTATAAATTGTGAGGAGGGGCTTCTTTCTAAAGGTTGGACATTATTGTTTTGCCCCTCCCTTCTTCTCTTTGGCAGGTGAATCTGTGGAGTTCAAACCTCCTATCTAAAACTGTAATGCAACCTTGTCTCTTGGCATTTTGCAGTGTGTTGTATCAATCTTTGGAGCAAATTAATGCATGTCTGTGGATGATTATCAACCCTCTCAGTGTTTATTTGCATTTTCTTGATCTTTCACTGTAAATCTGGTTATCTGTGCATGATCTTGCATTACATTTTTATGGTCTGTGTTTATTGGCAAGACAGGTGTTCTTCATTCCTCGGTGCATCACCTCCTTAGCTTAGGTTTATTTTTATGCATTTTTCTCTCCCTGTCTCCTTGGAAAATTAGATTAGGTTTTGAGTAGACCCTCTGCATTTTTACGTGTGCATCTGAATAGAGGAATAGGAACCGGCCTTCATCCGGAGATCTTTTTCGATTTCGCAAGGTCCCACACTTGGGAAAAGCTCCATGTTATGCAATCACACTGAGAATCTGCAACCCATCGAGTTACAGAGTCCCAGGGGTGCTGTGATTCGACATCAACAACCACTAAAAGAACACAGCATACATAGCTCAAGATCGCCATATGGGCTGATTGGATAGCACCTTAAAAATCCATCTGGTTTCTCCTTTCATGCTTTTATATGGAAGGAAGAAAACTTCCACTTTCCTCGAGATGCCTTCCCCTGGACTTGGCTTATCGGCTCGAAGTTATGGAGGATGATTCCTTAACAGTGAGGTTTGGTGAACTCATAGAGTTGGATGAAATTCAAAACACAGCCATGAATACATTGACAGAACATCATGCTCAAGTTAAGAAATCCTTCAACAAGAAATTATCTAATAGACTATTCAAGGAGGGAGATTTGGTTCTAAAAGGGGACAAAGATCACACCAAACCTAGAAAGCACGCCAAGTTTGATGCTCTTTGGAGTGGGCCCTATGTTATTACAATTTGTAAAGAGGTGAATTTATTTCACCTATCCAGACTCAATGGAGAAGAATTGCCCATTCATGTGAATGGGATACACCTCAAACCTTGATTTTGAGGATGTTCCACCCTCTACATTTTTCTTTGTCTTTTCCTCTAAGTGCTCTGCACATCATTTTGTTTTCTTTTCTTTTGTTTGTGTGTTTTCTTTTTAGTTTTTTCTTTTTAGACTCCTTTGCCCAATGTTTTTCTTAAGGATACTAGTATGAAGGTTTAGTAGGAAAACATTCACTATAGGTCACCAAATTTTTAACCATTTAACCTACCTTGAAGAAAAATATGTCAGATAAATTTTTTAGAAAATCCTTGTACAATGAAATTCTCCAAGGCCGAAATCTGAAATTTTCAATCTTCAGACTTTGGAGATTTTTCTCTTTGAGTTTTATTGCTCGATTCAAGATTTATCTTTTAGCTCTCCGAAGTTTAAAACCCCGAAAGTCTGAAATTTTGGACTTTTAGGCTTTTAGGTTTCAAAAATTTTGACCCCATTTTGTTTAAATCCCTTTTGGAATTCTGAAGTCTAAAATTTTGAAGGTCCAAAAATTTGGACTTTCATAATTTAGGTTTCATAATTCACCTAGTTGTTTTCAGGATTTATAATTTCAAACTTCCGAAGTTTGAAAGTATGAAATTCTTAATATTCGAACTTTCGTTTTTTGGTTTCAAAATTTTCCATTGCCAATTCATTTTTTCATCTACCAATCTTTGAAGTCTGAAACCCCGAAATTCTAAATTTCAGGCTTTCGTGTTTCGAACTTTTGAAGGCACATAATTAATTTTTCACCTACCTTCGTAAGGATCAAATTTTTTCCATTAATATCAGGTTTTCTATTTAAACTCAATTTTTTACTCGTCATTTTTACCTGACACATTTGCTCTGACATTCTGTTTCTTGTACTTTGTGACGTCTTTTTCAAGGTATGGTAATTTGTTTATTTTTTCTTTTTGGTTTAAGGTCCTTTTCTTTGTTTCCCTCTCATTTTGTTTTCTCTTTGGTCTTCCTTTATGTATTTTTTGAAATTTCGCCCCCTTTATTCACCATGTTTAGTATTTTGAGTTTTCTTCGGTATTCGAGTTGTTAGAAGGATATTCTTGAGTCTCTTATACTTATTCTCAATTATCATTTTTCATATTTTGGGAGTTAGAATTATTTAGTAAGGCCCTTTTCCTTTTCGAGAGACTTGTTCGGAGACTTTTTTTGGAAAAAAATTGAAACTTTTTTGAAAAATTGTTTGGAGATTTCAGTTTGGGAAACTTTTTCTAACTTTTGGCTTTAAAGATTCCAGATTCGAGAAATTTTTGGGAGATTTCATTTCGGGAAACTTTTTGGAAAAAAATTCAGTGATTTCAGTTCGGTGTTTCTTTTCCAAACTTTTCAGTTCAGGAGTTCAGATTTTTTTCTTTCAGGTTTTCAAAATTTCTACAACTTCATATTTTCAAACACAAGGCTTGATGTCTACTTCCACTTAAAAGGGAAAAGATAAGATGAAGTACTCATTTCTTCGGGTTGCTCCTCACTCATACCTATCTTCTGACTTAGGGAATATAGGAGACACCGACCTAGGGAAAATTGATTTTCTATATTTTTGGGAAAGATTAAAGGCTCCAAACAAGAAATCATGGATGCAGTCATCTACGAAAGTGGGCTTTCCCTTACTGTTGGTTTTCCCACATCCATGCATTTCCAAAAGTTCATTTTAGCTATAGTGGCCCACTTTGAAAAAGACTCCATGTCAGTTAGAGATAGTGATGATAAGGTGGTAATCTGTTTGGACCCAGACTTCTTTGAAGATCTACTTAAACTTCCCGATGTTTAATATTACTCCATGATTTTTCCTGAGTTAGTAGTGGAACATTGGGACAAGAAAGAGGAAGTATGCTCAAAGATCATGATGAAAATTTATATGGCCAAGAGCTTTGCCAAACTACCCAAAACTATGCATCGGTTGGATTTTATTCAGGAGATCAGTGATCTTATTGTGCTACCAATAAAAGTTTATGGTCTTCTTTCTGTAAAGGAATTCTAGGAATGGATGTTTTTGTACATCACGACCATCAAGAAGAACGATGAGTTTATTCGATGGGGGGAGCATATTAGTAGCTCCATTTGCTATTAATTGGGTAGAGTGTCGAGATACAAAGACTTTCTACTACATGACATCCTTCCTCATGTATGTTGCTACTTCTATGGGAGATTTTTCTAGTTTGAATACTAGGGGTGTTTGCAGCACTTCCCAAATATATGACTTTTATCCCCAACTCACTCTGGATGAGGGAAATAGGCATTTCCATAGAGTCAACGATGCTTTCTCTATTGTCATCCTCTATCATTTTGAAAAATAACTATATAATCGGAGGATTTCGATGAAGCTTTCAAATAATTGTGTGAATGGGGAGAAACCTACTTTTAGTTTCGGACATTCACCTATATATCTCGATTCTATGTTTTAGAGGTGCCCCAAGAAAATTTCCAAGGTGCCCCACTAACAAATGGATTCTATTGGAATTGGTTCAGTTGTTATTAGATTATCATTGAATCCAAAATAAGTGTCACAAAGAGGGAATGCATTTCCCTATTTCGATTGGTAGGTACTCTTTCCCAAATATTCACAAGGCTAAAAATGTTGATGCTTTGGCCGAGGTAACCTGTGGACCTTTCATCTACGGAATTTTTTTTATTATTGGGGTAAGTTTGGGGAAACAGGTCGGTCTAGTGCCCACATGCCCCAATTGGAATATATATGGATTCTTTTTCGAGAAAAATACATCGTTCGACAAAGAGATTATGAAAGATTGACCCTTGATGAGGTTTGGAAATTTGGTTTGGCTGATGTGCCAAAGGACATGCAAGACAATGATGAGGTTTTGGATTCATTATAAAAATAAGATAATGTTTCCAATGAACCACTGCCATGGATTGATTGGTATGTGGAAGAATGCATCAATACAAAGGAGAGGGCGGGACCCATCTTAAAGAGGACTTTCAGTTGGTTGCCCACCTTGAGAATCTCACCTAAAGGGGAAAATCAACCTACAAATAAAGGAGCTATACCAACAATAAGCCAAGAAAAACCCACTAAGGGAAAAAGGTTGGCTCAAAAGGCTCCTACAATCCTAAAGAAGATTAATTTGTTGTTGGTGGCTCATCTCTATCCAAGGCTTTTACTCCCAATACCACATGTCATGCAGGGGCTGTGACAAAATTTATTGAAGTCAGTGACTCTCCTAGTATCTTCCAAGATCCATCACACCTTCTTCCTCCATTATCACTTCCAATATCAGTTCCTTCCACTTCCACAATCATTTCTTTAAAAATTTATTGAAGTCGGTGACTCTCCTAGTATCTTCCAAGATCCATCACACCTTCTTCCTCCATTATCACTTCCAATATCAGTTCCTTCCACTTCCACAATCATTTCTTCCTTCCCATCCCCTTCTATGGCCCAATTATTCTCATCACTTCTAGTTTTATCAGTTGGGGAAATATTGGGTCACACTTTTCCTCTCCACTTCCTTTAACACTTCCATTTTCTTCAATCATACCTCCTAGCATCATTCTATCAACTCCTATGGCTTTCTTTACATCCACATCGTCCATCATTGCTACTTTTTCTCAAATACTAGCTAGGGTTTCTAGTGATCTTGTTCTAACCAATGTTTCATGTATTGGATTTGCTGCTCCATATTCATCAGCTTTAGCCATCATGGAATGGTTGTTTAGGAAAACTCCCAAGAAAAAGAAGAGGGTTCCTCAGGGAGATGTTATAGATCTCAACATATTGGATCATATGCCCAAGAGACCAAGAACCATGTCAATTTTGACAGCTTAACCCATCCATAGAATGGGTGATAGAAGTTGCCACCCCGGTTGAGGGGAAAACTAAAGAAAAAATCATACCTGTAGATTACTAGATTTCAAAATTCCCATTAGGGAAGGCTACTCATGAAGGATCCAAGCAATATGTGCACACTACTCTTGGGGCCCTTTTGGATAAATATGACAAAGATAAGGCCACCAAGGATGAGCTCAAAGCTAAGGTCGAGTAACTCACTACACTACTACACAAAGTAACCCAACCCACTCCATCTACTAAAGTCTCAACTACTATGACTATGAAAATTTTATCTACAATCAATGATATTTATTATCACAAGCTCGAGAAGCTAGGCTAGAAAGGGAGATCGGTGAATGGATGGATGGAGAGAATTCTACAGAAAGCCAATCCTTTAATAAAGGAAGCAATTGAGATATATAATTATCTATAGGTTGCAAAACCACCATTTCCAAGATGAATGAGGCCTTTTAAAGATAATAATAATATAGATTTAAATTTGGTAACATGGAGTGAGATCGGATAAAAGGATCCTAACTTGCTTCCTCATGAAAAGGTGATGAATGATGTCTCAAAATTATTTCAATATCAAAATTCCATGGAATTCCAAAGTGTCAAGTATTGTTGTATTTGATTAAGAATTTAGAGGAGAAATAAGTGAAAATCACGGATGCCCCGAATGACATCTCAGAGGATTTTGATATTTCCAATCACAAATTCTTCAATAAAAATATCGATGCTCTTCTTGAAGATCAAATTAAGGGAAATTTCAAGGATTTGGTGAAGTGCGACAATGAGGTCACAAAAAATTTCAATAGAGGCTCCATTGAATGATTGGTCTCATGCCAAAATTTTATAGGGAGACTAAAGAAAGTTACGAATAAACTTTGGATATTTCTAGCAAGGATCACAAAGGAGAATGAGATAGTAGATGTAGTGAATCACTATGCATGTGGGCCTAGAGATGAAGAAATTTAGGGGATTATCAAGTGCTTCATTGAGTACAAGCACCAAATGGTTGTGTGGGAAGGAGGATAGTAGAAACTTGTAGGTGTAGCTGAACCAGGCCAAAGCTAAGTAGCCATGAAAGGACAAATCCAAGATCTGGATTGGTCAAAGTTGTAGGGTTTGCTGATTCAAACCCTTGTAACAAATTATCTATTTTCATGGGAGCATGTTCCATTAATTTAATGAAATTTCTATTTTTAGTTAAATGTTAGTTAAGGGCCCAAATGTAATGGCTCAGCCTAAGAGCTTATAAATAGTTGAATTCTTCAAGTTAGTAGATATAGATTTTTTTAGAGGAGTTGCTCTTCAAGCTTGGAAGAGTGCTTCAGAGATTCTAAGAAACCTTTTAATTATATTTAGAGTTACACCTTGTTAAAAATCTAATTTATTTTGTTGAATGGTTAATCAATGTTTACTTTGTGAATTTACAATTCCTTAGTGAGAGTGATTATCTTACCCTTATTTCAGGTTATCTATTTCATGTTGTAAAGAAATAATACTACTCATCTTTTATGTTAGCTAAGAAAACTTTATTTTCCTTCGTATTAATTTTATTTCATTATTATCCCTAGTTGCAGAGATAGATGTGTGATATATGCATGTGTGGTTTCCTCATGATAAATTAATTATGTGTTGAATCTTATTTGATCTACTCTTATGTACACTCTATTTTTAAAAAGGAATGTCTACCCCTAGTTTGTGGTATTTTGTACCCTTTCTAGTTTCAATAGGTGAAGGTGGTCAATGATGCAAGCATTGCTCCCACATTAACCCTTCCAGATGTTGACCATACCTTAATTTGGTGGATCACCACCCTTAGTATAGTTTCATTTTTACAAAATCCCTTTCCTTAAAACACATGAAGATGTTAGCTTAGGATTAGATGGTTATTTTATTACACTAGGAGTAGTAAAGCATTCAGTTTAGGAAGAGGAAGTCGGCCTTCTCTCGGAGGTTCACCTCGAGCCCAAGTCCCACAGCTTGAGAGGTGATCCCATGTGTCACAATCACACCAAACATCATGTTCACATTTTGGCCATTCGGAGGGTGCACTGATTTGGTGACAACAATTTTTGGCACACTTGGTGGGACAGAGTTAGTACTTCTCTTCACATTCTATTAAATTAAAAGTACCTAGAAAATCCACCTCTATGGATTTCAAAGTTTAGTACAATTAACTTATGCGAAGAGTTCACACAAGGGCTTATTTAAGGTAGGAAAATTATAAACATACAGATCTTTCCTTATCTCCCCTAAGGAGAAGAGGAAGAATTCTTAGAGCAAACATCACCGCCACTTTACCTCGTAAAGGGAATTCGACTCCTTCTAAAGGACATTTTCCTCCATCAAGACACAATCAAATTTTGAACGTCATGGAAGCCAATGCTTGTCCTCTTTTGAATTCTAGCAGTCCTTTGTTGTTAGCACAAAGAGATGCCATACTTCCAGCTTGCCTTAAATTTTTTTATGATTTTACACTAGGGAGACTAATGTTTCAAATTAATATCACTTCCTAGCTTAGTGCGTCATGTCACCCACTACTAGCCTCACCTACCTCCTTAGTGATCCCCGCACGTGGTTCTCCAAACCTAACTCAATAAAAATGTCACTCTCATGCATTAGTCCCAAGGACCCCTAACTTGGGCGTCCCACATGACGGCTCATGACACAATGCATTCAACTTGTGGCACCCCATTTGACTCTTGCCGAACCACTCAAAACCTAACCTTGACCACCGTTTCATTTTCTTAGCTCACCGGTATGCCCACCTAATGACCAAATTGGTGCTAACTCACCCTCGAATCCTTCATTGCAACTCATGACCCTCAACATGAAACTCATCATGTGATTTCGGTTGTGCTCACATCGACTCAAGATCTTACCCAACTCAAATCGCTTCACCACATTTTCCCCTTCGATATTTTATTGCACCCCACCAATTTGTTCCTATTGGAGCTTAAATTTGTACCCATCCTAAATCAAAATAATTTAAAACTTTGAGGCAACATGGGACTATATCAAATTTGTAGGACTCGAACTGAGACAGACCTTTGCTGAATGCCAACTTCCTCTACTTATTTTAATTGCTAAAATACTCATAGGAATTTAAATGCATCTATCTAACTCTACTCTATATTTCCAAGTGACTAGGGTGAGAAAGATATGCTTAAAACATAAATCTGAAACTAGAGAAGGAGACAACACTAAAAATAAGGGGAAAGATACTTCTGAAAGAGAGAAAATTGGAGAAAATAATGATCAAGAGGGCCGAAATGATGGCCATGGTTTAAGAAATCCTCTCAATTCCCACTTCCATGATGTACAATAGATACAAATTCTAAGAAAACACACACAACATACCCACTAATTAATTAAAAATAAAGGAGACACAATAAAATACCCACTAAGGAAGAAACGAGCCAAAAAATAGATGATTTTATTACTTGAATATTATGCACATATCGTTACTATGAAATCATCTTAAAATCATCTTAAAATCAATGAAATCAAGCCAATCATCTTAAAATCAATGAAATCAGGTGAGCTAATGGTGAACTAATTATAGATGAAAATGAAATCCATGAAATAGTTATTAATTATTTCAAGGATCATGTTCTCCCTGGACCAAAACTAGATCTTTCTATTCGAGATAAGGTTCTTGGGTTGTTCCAGAATACCATCTCTCAGTAAGAGAATAAAGAGCTTACACTCATACCCAATGAGGAATAAATCAATATTTTTTTGACATGGAACCAGGAAAATATTCAGATCCCGATGAATTTCCTACATTTTTTCCAACAATTCGGGGGTGATTAAGAAAGAGGTTTTTAAAATGGAAAAAAATATATATCATCATCCCCCATGCATCAAATTATTCAATTTTTTTATCATGAAATCCCACACATTATTCAACACCTTAATAAAAATATCAAATCTCACATCCTACCTCAACCAATCCTCTCCTTCCCATCCCAATTAATGATCACATGTTGACCCTAAAATCTTAAAAACCATCCACCAATTTAATCAAAAGCATCCTATCTTAAATCATGTATCAACCAATCACCTCCCAATCTCCGAACCAGCCTCATCCACAATTTCCCTTTCTAATTTCCCTCCATGACATCATTGAATTCCTCTTTGAGGAAATCGAATCATCTCAATCCAAACCCCATGCTAATCAACATAAACCACTATCCCCATAGGAAAATTTCATTGACATTGATTTACCTAGACCAAGAGGAACTCCTTTATGTCCTTTCTAATCTAGGCACCAATCCCAAGCCCTCACAACCATATGAAATTTCAACCTCTAAGTCCCTTATCAATCATCGTGACCTACACCTTCCTCCCATAAAACCTCATACGGATAATCCATCACAACAAAAATATCAACTCCTAAATCTTGTCATCATATAACCTATAATTGAGTCTCATTCACATATCCAAAATAATCCCAATAACTTAACCCAAAATTATTATCCCCCGCATCTCATCTTAGTCCTACATTCATGTCATCTTCATCATCCCAATCCAATCTTATGGAATTTCTCCTAGATAGTCTCACATCCCCTAATCTACCATAAATTTCAACCTCTAAGCCTATTTCATCCCTGCCATCACCTAGGCCCAATCCTATAAAAATATCTCATCCTCCATGACTCCTTAGTCACCCTAATTCTCTTCTACTACCTCCAATCCTAAACCATCTAATGTGGCTCTTACACCACCCTAATCATCTTCATCCACACCTAATCCTGTCTTACTTTGTTCATCACCTAAACCTAACAAAGATCCTATCCTCTAATCATATTTTTAATCCACCATCCCCCAATCTAAAACATCTAACATGACTCCTAAGTCACCAACTCCTAAACCTAACAAATTCAATACCAATCCTCTCCCCAACCCATATCCTACCTAATCTAATGAGGCTCTTATTACTCCTTTATCTACTTAATCCTATAAATTGACCAAATCTCATGTGGTTCCTACACCACACTCATCTCCCAAATATCATTTATCCCCAACATAACCCAAATATAACATGACCCCCATATCACGAGATATCCCCTTCATCTAAATCTACTAATCCCAAGCAATCTAATCTTAATCCAAAACCATTTACCTCAAAACCACATACTCTAACTAATCTAAAATCAATTGAATATACTTCAGCTTCTAATCCCAAACCATCCACTTTGGCCCTCAGGAATAATCCATCCCCTTCATCTTCTAAACCATAACAATCTAATCCAACTCATAAATCTAAATCAACAAAAACATCTCATAATCCACCCAATCTTGTGCCTTTACCTCCTACTCTCCCAAAACCATTTAACCCAAACCACTTCACTCCTTTAAGTGAATCCTTGACCACAATATTCTATCATGTAAAAAATTTAACATAATCATCCATCCCCTAATCAAATCACATGATAATTACCTTCCCAAACTATCTTAATATCAATAAAACTATTATTGTGACTTCTATTGCACCCATAAACATTCGACCAATCATTACATGTAATCTATGTCTTATATCCAACAACTCATTAACTAGGGGACTCTTGTCATTGTATTTTTTATCCACCACCTTTCCATACCAATCCTCGTAATCATACTCCACCATCACAATCTCGCTCGACATCTAAACATTTCCATCCATCCAAATCTCATTGTATATCTAAACATCCCTCACAAACCAAACACCAAAACACATCTCACCTTACATCCTTTGTTAAGTTTGGCCACTTAGCGGATGAAAAACTCCAACCCCCAATCTTATGATGACCACATGGTATCATCT
Source organism: Taxus wallichiana var. yunnanensis (assembly GCA_018340775.1). Classification (NCBI taxonomy): domain Eukaryota; kingdom Viridiplantae; phylum Streptophyta; class Pinopsida; order Cupressales; family Taxaceae; genus Taxus; species Taxus wallichiana. The sequence goes on from CM031242.1 coordinate 248,227,014, forward strand.
TCCTTATAAAATTAATATCCTATAGCCATAAATATGTTTGATAATATGAAACATCAAGGAAAATGTGTAGGAATCCATGAATGAGGCATTCGCGAACCCATCTCCCTTCATCGAAATCCACATTGTTTAGGCTTAGGGTATAAACCTAACACTAACATGTCCCTCACATTACTCCATCATAACCCATTTCTACCACTCATATTTTTTCCTACCATCCCATCCACTCAACCAAATCACAAATCAGTTAACCCCCTACAAGTACCAAACACCTAAAATTGACGGAGGACATAATTCGTCACATGCACACAAATGTTTTTTCCTTCCCACCCATTATCCTCCCATCCAAAACAAAAATACCTTTACATCAAATCCATTATTATCATCACATCCATATTCCAATCCATTCATTTGAGCACTAGATCAGCTTTCTCACACATGTTGTAAGACAATAGTAAACTACTATAACTATGTGACATTGGTCTATCATTACCTCCAACATTCAAGCACAATTATCCTCATAGAGATCCACACACTCTTAACACATTTTACAAAAATTGTGAATACCCTTGGGAATTTCTTTTTAAAATCTATCCAATGTCATCTCCACACTCATTTTTATCCCCCATCAGGCCATTAGGGATTCTTAACTACTTGAGAGTTCTCAAGAGAGTGGAACATATTTATGCAAAAAAATCAAATCTAAAAAAGAAATTATGATGGAGCCTAGAATTTACCGTATAACACCCTAGTCGAGGTTACACATCACTCAACCTAGACCGAGCACTCACCCAAAGCATGCAAAGGTATCAGGTCCCTCTTTAGGGTTGTTGTATCAAGATGTTAACATGATGAAGGAAGAAACATATAGATTCATAGCTAATCCATCATTCTACAATGTATGCTACCTTCAGATCTATGAAAGAACAAGCATAAAAAGTAATCATGATTAAATTAATAACATGCTCTACTCAATTACACCTTCATGTAGCTGTCTCCTCTGGTCTTTTCTCTTCCTCTTCCTTTTCCTTTAATGCCTCACCATATTCTTCTATGTCCTCTGGAAGTGTAGGATAATTAGGTGTGCTTTCCTTTGACTCTTCTGCCTCCTCATTCAACTTCAGCTTCCTCCTTCTCTGTGTGGTAGCCTCCTTCTATGGAGAGAGTCTGGGTGATTTGTGCACAGTGGTTGGAGTAGCACCTTGGGTCCTTGTTCTCTTGAATACCCTTTTAAACCTGTGCTCCCCTTGGACTACATTCAAGTCCTCTTCATCCCCCTCTTATGGCTAAGGTGGGGTAACGACATGCTCAACTTCACTCGACTTGTAGGATGTCTCTTACCCCTATGCTCCAAGCCACCACTATCTTCATGCTCCTCATCCCGTAATTCAATTGGCTCTATGGGCTTAGGTGTTGGGATGTTCTCCATTGTATGCTTTCCTTTGGTGGTGCTGGAAGTGTGAACTCACCTTCCACATATTTTTTATTCTCCATCTTTGGCTTCAGCTGGAGATACATGAATGTTTCCCCCAAATCTACTACAACCAAGATTATTGGTTTGATATTCAATACCTCTAAAATGATCATCTCTATATAAGCACTTCTGCTAGGATATACATACTTCTTCCTCAATGTATGGTAGTCATAGTCTACCTTATCTGCATTGAAAATTAGTCAAGACACATGTCTATAAATCTATGAACAAATTCTTGAAAATACCATGCGGTGATTATGTAAGGCAACTTACACCAAGGGCTATAGGCTCCATCTTTCATTGGGAAGCATGTGATGCAAAAATGATGATATACAACAAATTGAACTTGTTTCCCACCGCTGGTAGGTCCTTTGGGATGCGCCAATCTTCCTAAATTCGTGTGGAGCTTGTCATGCCACTTCTCCACCTCTACTTTACATCATTTGTCATGGCCCCTTACATAGGTATTTCTGCTGAATCTTTCACTGGGACTTGTTATCCATGGGGTATTCCCATAATTTTTCCTTTGGTCCATCTAGTACTTTGATCTCCATAAATACCAAAGTGATTGTATAACAGCCCCAAATCTGATCTTTCCTCATGTTCGTGCTTCTTTGAGTTTTTGCTTTGCATTATAGCCCGCAATGTTGTAGATTTTCCCTTCTGACATCTTATGCACCACATGTAACCACATAGTATTCACCTGTGACCACCACTCCTAATCATTCAACTTGGTAACAAGGTGTGTTACAGCTTGTACAACTGGATAGTTCTTTAATTTATATATGTCCATTCTGCATAGACCCTTCAAGTACCCCAACTCTTGTTTGGTATTTACAATCACATCTTTATCTGCATGGATACCTTTTTATGTCTTCTCCAGTGGCCTTCATACCTGTAACTAATGAGATGAGCATAGATGAAATTCTAACTCTGCATCCTGCAAAGTAGAAGAAGTCTTTGTGTACCCTACTCATGAGCCACTAATACAAGGGCTCATACTTCCCGAAATATGGAAGCTCATATAACTGGTAGACCCAAATTCTCTTCAGAGCTTCTCATCTACATCGTTAAAACCGACATATTATCATTGCGCACTTGCTCGTTCTAGCGGTGAGCAAGGAATCGAGATCCTTCTTGTTCTCTAGAGTCATGTGATTATATTCACTTAACTTGCTCTTTCGATGGGTGAATCCCATTCTCTCGATGATGACTCCTTCTGGGTATTGCATCTCTGAAAAATGGCTTTTGGGTGCCATCTCTTCCTCCTCAACGACTACCTTCTTCTTTCCTTTTACTACTGCTGCAGATGCCTTCTTTGGTGCCATTTCTACCTTGCAAATGTCTCCTCTTCAACTTTGTAACTCTACGAATCAAACCCTAGCTCAATTCAATTATGCCCTAGGTGGAAACTTCATAACCTAACTCTTTTTTGTCTCCCTACTTCACTCAAACCCTTCACCACCGAGGATGCAAGCTTCTTGTTACATAGATCTGGTTATCACTCTTGGTTTCACACCCTTCACACCTTAACTTGATCACTCGGCTCTTTGCACTTGGCTCTTCTCTCAAATACTCTTAGTTACAATGGTAAAAATGAATCCGCATCCCATCCTTATATAATTTTTCAAATTTTTATGCATTTATTGCTCCTTCACCTACCAAATATCCCTTCATTCATTGACCAAATTCATTCATTCCATGCGGTACATCTTCACACCCAGCTATAACCTTCTAGCGCACCTTCCTACCCTCTAGTCATAGAATTTTCTTCACGTGTGATCCTGCACTCAGTACCTCATCATTGTACCTTCTCCTGGTAGCTAACACAACCTCTTCTTAACTTGCATTATATTTTTCTTTCATTCATCTCCATCCTTGGTCACTTTTGAGAAGTAATCTTCTTTCGACTAAAAGCACACCCGTAGTAGCTTATTCCTTTCACCTTTCAAATCCCACAGTCTTTTTCTTGGACAACTACAACCACCCCACACAAAAAGTATGTGCATTCCTTTGTGCATAAACATTCTTCATACAATAATTAGCTTCAGGCACGCAAGTGCACTTATTACACAAGAAAAACAACTAAATTGACAAAGCATAGCGATAATGAAGGAAATACATTAAGGAAATATAGAATTGAAAACCTAAAATAAATGGCAATACTTCCTTATTACAAACACCAAGAAGACTTATTTATATTAGGGCTTCAGCCTACTCTTGTTAAAGTAACTAGGTAACCATGTTCCATTAAGTTCTTATAGCTGAAAAGCACTGATTCAAGTATAGAATTGATAATGAGATGGCCCCAACTAATGTACTTTGAGATTTTCTGGATGGTGCAAGAATTTTGAGTCATAAAGCAGTACCATTTTTGGAATCTCAAACTTTTTATCCCTTATGTTTCTATCATGCCATGCCTTCTTCCTGGCCTTTTCCTACTTTTGACTCCATCATTCTATGGCTCGGTGCTCATCTAGTTGAATCATATTTTTGATATGCTCTTCTAAATCCTGTTAATTATCTAGACCTCCAAAGACGTGCAATACGCAAAGAAAGTAACATAAATTCTAAGGGAGAATAGCTTCACAAGCTAAAGACCAATCAAACAGTGTGGATTTGTTCAATCTCTTGTAAGTTGTTCTATATGCCCAAAGAATAGTTGATAATTTTTCATCCCAATCCTTTCTTTCAATATCACATTTTTTTGTCAAAGTTTGGCTCAAAATCTTGTTAAAGGCCTTAGCAATTTCATTTGCCTGAGGATGATAAGGTGTAGTTTTATGGTGTGCAACCATAAAATCATCTAATAGGATCCTGATTGTCTCATTTAAAAAGTGTGTACCTCGATCACTTGTCAAGCTTAAGGGACATCCATATCTTGTAAGAACATTCTCCCATAGAAACCTAGCTATTGTAGTTGTCATACAGTCCTTGGTAGGTGCTGCTTTTGCCCACCATGTGAGATAATCTGTGCAAGTAATGATATAGTGCAACCTAGTCTTATGTGTGGTTGGCAAAATAGGTCCTACAAAGTCAATGGTCCATTTCTCAAATGGTTCGGCACTAGTAATCATTCTAAAAGGCATCTCATCTTTTTGCCTTGGTTTTCCTAGGCGCTGACAATGATCACATCCCTTACAATATTTTGTATAGTCCTTATACAATGTCTCCCACCATAATCTAGCTAGTAGGATCTTCTAAGTAGTCACATCACCTACATAATGGCCTCCTGTAATACCACCATGAGCTTCTTCCATAATATCCTTACGCTCATGCTCTAATACACAACGGCATAATACTTCATCTCTCGCTTACTAGCTTGTAGAGGTCACCACTGATTAACATAAATGGTGTCATGCATATAACAATATGCTTGTTTTCTAATGCTTTCATTCCTTCTAGTGCCATACTTATTCATAGAAAGACAACAATGTCTTCTAATTCTCAGGATGCATGTTGCAACTTATATAATTTTGCATCGACATTGTCTCTTATATTGTTTGTGCATCCTCTCTTGAATTGATTATAGATAAATGATCTAGTGTAAAATTTCTTTTCTCTGGCTTCACCACAACCGTGAAGTCAAACTATTGAAATAGGAGCACCCATCTGTATATGTGCCCCTATAAGACAAGCTTGTTTACCAAGTACTTCAATGCCATATGATCTATATAAAACACAAATGGTGTTACTAACAAGTACCTTGTCAAAACTTGTACAATGAATAGATCATTGACAAAGCTTCACACTTTGTGTAATTATATAATTCCGTTTAGTAGGAGACAACTTCCTCTCGGCAACATAGATCAGATGATCTATAATACCTTTGTCAGTTGAGCTAACATAGTGCCAATGACCATACCGAGAAGCGTCCCACATGTACATGAAATGGTTTCTCCCATGAGGGAAAGCGTAGAATGGGTGCGGTAGTAAGTTTCTCTTTTAATATCTCAAACGTGTACTGCTACGGTTCTCCCCAATAAAATGTACCTTTCCCCTTCAGCAATTCTTCCAAGGGTGTAGCAATTTTGGCATACCCTTTTATGAATTTTCTATAATATCCTATATGACCTAAAAATCCGTGCACCTCACTTTGACTAGTAGGTACTTCCAGGCCTAAAATGACTGCAACCTTGGCTAGATCAACTAGCAAACCTTCCTTGTAGATTATATGTCCTAACAATATCCTAAATGGCATAGCAAATATGCACTTCTTGATATTGAAATAGATACTCAATTGTCTGCATCGTTCAAACATTAAGTAAAAATTTTCACAATGATCTTTCACAAGCCCATATATTGTCCAATCATCTAGGTAGACCTATAAGAAGTTGTGAATAAAATCCTTGAATTTCTAAATAACTATGCGTGAGAATACAATAGGCATGTTTTTCAATACAAAGTGCATCACAGTATAAGAAAAATTGCCCCATTCAGTAGTAAATTTTATCTTTTCTTGATTCTCCTGAGCAATCCTAACCTAATGATACCCAGAAAATCCATCTGTGAAGGAGTATATTTCGCACCATGTAACTCCTTCTAGTATCTTCTCGAAAGAATGGCATAGGGAATGGATTTTTGACGCATGCAACATTCAACTCCCTATAGTCCACACATATCCCAATCTATCCATCCTTCTTGATACTAATCACCATTGGGCTAACTCAGTGCATGTATACTTTGCTTAATGCTAAATCAAATGAAACAAGAACTACCACCTAAAATAGTTCTAGAATTTACCTAAAACAAAGCATAAACACCATCATGATAAGAATTAAACAAGGGTTAGATGTTAGCAATCAACAATACAAACTTTGAAACTAACAATGCTAAATATCTAAACTCCTCTATTCTCTAACAACAAATAAATGAATGGACCTAAGTAAGCTCCATGGCTATCAAAATAGTTGTCCTTAATGTTCCAAGAACCTTGGAATGGGGGATAATCAAAGTTGGGCTACAAGACCCTTTTGAAACCTCCCATATGACACAAGCACTTTAAGAAAGAGGCTTAACTCTTCAAGATGATGAACTCTCAAAAGGGCAAGGTGTAAGCTCTTAGTTTCTTTGCTATATGCTTTGCATTTGCTCTCGTAGAAAGTTTAGGTGTAAGTAAAAGGTAGGTGGAGGGCTCTTTATATAGCCCAAAGGATAAAGGATTCAACACATTCTCATGAATGTGGAATAAAGGTAAAACATGATTAGGAATGGATAAGGTTGCTTTATTAAAGGTAAACTTACTTTAGAAGGGTTTAATACATGTTTAGCAAGTCATGGGAGTTGGGGGTATTTTAATTAATCAAAGGTGATTAATTAATAGGTAGGTGTAAGCTTATAGAAGCCAATTAGAGGAATATTAGTGCGATTTAAGCTATTATAAGGGGATTAAATCAATTAAATATTGATTTATTGGTTAAATGGAAGGGAAAGCTAATTAATTAATAATAATTAATTAGTCTAGGTAGAAGGGGTGATTTATTAACGGAAGGTCGTTAATTAGGGTATTTTCTAGATAGCCAACTTAATTCATTAGCTTAGTGTAATTAATTAATGATGATATGAGGGAAAATGAGTGCTTTTGACGATATGTCATTGATTTGTGAGAAAGGGGATAATTAACACAATTTAAGTATTTAAATTGCTTGGGTGTAATTATAGGTGTCTACATTTGCCCCTCTTTGGGGTGGCGTAAGTGATGCCACTTCAAAGATAGTAGACAGAAGAGATTTTGAAGGGATAGAAGAAAAATTAGTAGGAGGGAGAGATGCCCCCTCGAGTGTCGATGGGGTGACGAAGGAAGCCGATCGACGATCGAAAAATATGAGAAGTAGGCAGAAGAATGGGGACGAGGTAGGATGCCCCGAGGAGAGGGAGAATTAGGGGTGAAAGGGAAGTCGTGTAGAAGAAATATGGATGAGGGGAGAGAAGAGCTTAACCTCTAGCCGCTTATTTGTTTGGAACAAATTTGATGTCATCATATTGCCATAGGAACTACATCATCGGTCTTTATGAAAAATATAAGCATACGACAAAGGTAGAATGACATGAAAAGCCATACTATGAAAAATTGTCCATTGCTGTAAGTACCAACTCCACGTAGTATACAATAATGCAATGCAATACGAGAAGGAAACAAGCTCATATAATAGGGAAAACAAGCACGAACACACATATCTAACCCAACAACCGTCAAGACAGTTGTACAAATGTTTTGTTATCAGTTCTGAAGAGATCCATAAGTTCATGATTGACGACAAGGGTTAAAAATGATGCCCCAAGCAAGGATACATGCAAGGGGAAATGAAAATGGACACAGGGTCCATGAAAAGCATTTGTGCGGAACAAAATAGCACCAGGCAACCAAAAGTGTCCCGTAGTACAAGCGAAGCAAGCAGTCACTTTTGTGAATGGTTATGAATCCAGTGATCCGCAAGTCGTATTAATCGGGAAGATGTGAGACAAACCAATAGGATATGGAGAAAATACCATGCGCAAGACACAAGTTTCAGCCGTAAGAAGCAAGTTACCATTTTGTAGGGTGTTTTACTTTTTAGGAATTTTTTGAAAAATTTTGCCTTGTTTTTAGATTTTTTGATATATATATATATATATATATATATATTGTTTTTGTGGTTTTCTCGAAACAATGTTCTATTGTTTTTGTGTTTTTCTCGAAACAATTTTCTATTGTTTTTGTGTTGTCTGAAACAATTTTCTATTGTTTTTGTGTTTTCTCAAAACAATGTTTCTATTGTTTTTGTGTTTTTCTCGAAACAATTTTCTATTATTTTTATGTTTTTAATAGTTTTCCAAAGCTATGTGCAGTAACCAAGAAAGCATGGATGCCCCCAGCGTTAGGTGGGGAATATACAAGGCGTAAGCCACGCGCTTATGAACAAGAAGGTGAATTCGTTGAGTGGCCCCTCAAGTGTAAGATGGGAAATAACGAAAGACCATGTACCTTACGTATGAATAGAAGAAGGTAAAAGCTGGATCAAGGTGGACTAGATGGTGTGCACAAGGAAACTCGAAGGTAGAACTAGGTCCAGGACAAAGAATACTACCCTTCTAGTACAGAATGCTTGTGAACAACAAATCCTCCTAACACGCCGGAAACTAGTTTTCACACAAGGACTTGTCCAAAGTACCACAATTGTGTGGTTTTCACTAGTGGACGACTGCTTTCTCTTTTTCTTTTTATGATTTTTTTTTTTTGATGTTTTTATATTTTTTGTGATTTTTATGAGTTTATTTTGCCATGTTAAGGCATAAAACCTCTTAAGATGCATGGCATTCATGGGCTCCCGAGCTCATCACCATTGGGCCGAGCCAACTTGTATGCCCTGTCTATACTTGCAACTATGACATAGGGTCCTAACCAGTGTGGTTCAAACTTCCCTTTCTTTTCTCACTCTGCTCTGGTGTTAAACTAGTTCTCCTTCATAACTAAATCACCCACCTCAAACTAGGCGAGGGATGATTCTCTTGTTGTAGTTACGGAAGATTCTGTGTTGATATACCTTCAGGTGATTAAGAGCGTGAATGCACCTCTCATCTAGGAGCTCTAACTCAGCCAATCTTGCCACTTGATAATCTTCATCCTTATCCAAATAGTCCCGAAGAGAAATTCATAGGGATGGGAGTTCAATCTCTAAAGGGATGATAGATTTTGTCCCGAATACTAGGGAATATGGTGTGGCACCCGTAGGAGTGTGAATTGATGTTCGGTAGGCCCAGAGGGTCAGGGTGGATTTGTAGGTGCCAGTTTCAACCGGTTTTGCTAACCATCTTCTCCATTATCCTTACCAAAGTCTTGTTTGTTGCCTCAGCTTGTCCATTACCCTAAGGGTAATATGGCGTGGACCATTTCAATCTGATTTGGAACCATTGGCAAAGACCTTTCACAATTTTGTTCTTAAATGACTTCCCATTATCTGTGACAATGGTTGTAGGGATACCATATCGGCAAATAATATGATTCATGATGAATTTAGAAATCATGCTCTGTGACATAGGTTAAAGGGACAGCCTCCACCCATTTTGTAAAGTATTCTGTAGCTATGATGATATGTGTATGACCATCAGATGAGGTAGGAGTAAGCTTCCCTATTAGATCAAGTCCCCACTTGGAGAATGGCCACGAGGTAGTGATTGGTTGCAATGGTTGTGATGGAGCATGGATGAAATTTCCATACTTTTGGCAAAGCACACATTTTCTAACATAATTACAACAATCATTTTCCATGGTGGGCCAATAGTAACCTACTCTTAACAGTTTCTTAGCCAAGACCATTCCATTTATATGTGCTCCGCATACTCCTTCGTGTACTTCTTTAATTTCCTGGATTGATTCCATCACATCCAGAAAATGTAACAAATTCCCATCGTAGCCACGACGATAAAGTGTACCTCCAAAAAGGGTGTAACGGGCTATCTGGCGAATCAGGCTTTGCTTTTCAGAATGGGAGATATTGGGAGGGAAAGTATTGTCCTTAAGATAGGTGAAGATGGGTTCATACCACGGGAATAGGGACCAACAACATCACAAGCCCTGGCAAGATTCTGTACGTCATACGTGGGCTAGTGTAGATTTTCTATGAAAATGGCATATCATTGTTCCTGGTGGAATACGAAGCATAGATCCCACCATTGCCATAGCATCTACCGATCATTACTCGCACTCTTGGGATCTGCTCAAAGGTAATGCGCACAAAATACTCCTTCAGAGTTTCCACCAACTTCTTATAAGGTATGAGCTTGTCATCCTTAACTTTATACTCATCATTAACCTGGATATGAGCTTGGTCTTAGTATTTAGCAGGTAATGGCGAAGTTTCTGAAAGGTAAAAACAACGGCCAAGCAAGCCTTTTCAATCTGAGGATAATTACGTTCATAGGCGATGAGGGTGCGACTCAGATAGTACACTACTTTCTCTTTATGGCTAAGGTCATATTGGGTGAGCAGTGCACCAATAGCATATTGCGTAGCGGAAATATAGAGCAAAAGTGGTTCTCCCAGAGTGGGAGGCATGAGGACAGGTGGATTAGCCAGGTACTGTTTAAGCAAAGCAAAGGCTTGTTGTTGCTCAGGTCCCTAGATGAAAGTGATGTCCTTCTTAAGAAAATGAGTGAATGAGTGACATTTATCTACAAGCTAGGAGATAAAGCGGCAAATGGCTTGAATTTTCCCTTGCAAGCTACGTAGTTGCTTGATATTCTCAGGTGGAGGCATTTCTGTGATGGCAGACACTTTAGCAGGGTCTACCTCAATACCTCATCTTGACATGATGAAGCCTAATAGTTTCCTAGATAGCACACCGAAGACACACTTCTTTGGATTTAGCTTGACTTTGTATTCATGCAGTGTTCAAAGATATGCCACAAAATGATAGGATGATCCTCTCTTGTTTTGGACTTTCCCAGGATGTCGTCTACGTAGTCTTCCATGATGTCATGAATCATATCATGAAATATTACTGTCATGGCCCGCTGATAAGTTTCTCCCGCATTCTTAAGGCCAAATGGCATCACCTGATAACAGAAGGTGCCCCAAGGAGTTGTGAAAGTTTTTTTGTGTTGGTATTCCTCAGCGATATTAATTTGATTATAACCCAAAAAGCCATCCATAAGTGACAAAGATTTCATACCACGGCGTTGAGTCAACAATCATGTCAATGTTGGGCAACGGAAAGTCATCTTTAGGGCAAGCTTTATTGATGTCCCTAAAATCTGTGCAAATTCAGATACCAATAGGTTCCTTCTGGATAGGAACAATGTTTGATATCCATTTAGAATAATCAATTGGCCTAATGAATCATGCTGCAAGCAACCTTTCCAACTCTTCTTTAACTAACAAGGCCACTCTTGGGTGCATCTTTCGAAGCTTCTGCTTGATAGGCTTAGCGTCTGCATGCACAACCAGGTTATGCATGACCAAAGTTGGATCTAAGCCGGGCATGTCTTTGTAAGACCATGCGAACACATCAATAAACTCTCATAGTAGCATAGTGAACATCTTTTGTTCTCTGGCTGAGAGTGATGCTCCCAATTTTACTATCTTGGGATCTTCTTCGGTACCAATATTAACATCAATGGTTTCTTCAACTAACAATTTTGATAAATCCTCCATATGCGTAGGATCGGGAGGTAGGTTGAGATCTTCATCCAAGGATGTCTCTACGAGATTTTCATCCTTGGCGTGGTCACTTTGTTTGTCCTTTGATTTTCTTATTTGTTTGTCAGCCAATGCCTCAAAGAGGTTTTCACTGTGAGTTGGAGTTTGATTTTTTGCCGAGGATTTTCTTTAGAACTATTTCCCTCGCTTTTCTTTAAATTTTGCTGACCACGAAGTTCACCTCCTCACCGAAGTAGGTGCGGTGTTTAAGTCGATAAAGAAACCCTTCTTGTGATCTCTAATGTCTAGATAATCGAGCTATCCTCATGCTCATAACAAGTCACATCTTGATCATTGGGGTGTGCTCCATAAGGGCGAATCCCAATGCCATATCTTTCTATTTTGAAATGTGGAAGAGGGACTAGTTCTCTTTGTCCTTGTTCATTCCTCCCACATCCTAGGCCTTTGTAGCCCATGGAGTACATCATTCTGCTAGATTTTTCATATTCTCGGGGTTTGATAACAAGATCCCTGAGTGTCCTCAAGGACCCAAGTAGTAGGTGGATCAAGTAATTTTTCCTCAGCTAACAAGCCTCCAGGTACAAATGACCCAATAGTGTGTTCCTCTCTAGGTCTCCTGAAGCGGTAGTTGGGTCGACCTCTAGTCTTGGGTGACAAGGAGAGGTCAGAAACCAAGAGCGCTTGTTGTACATTATACTCCCCACAGACATATTCTAGAATTTTCATCTCCCATGAATTAAATGGAGATGTTGAAGTAGATGCCCCATGAGTGCAAGAACTAAGAAAATTTGAATCTACTCGAGATTCCATGGCCTCAGAATGAAGAGGGATAGCTATATCTGTGGAGGGACATGCGTATGTACCCTTTCGTGCAAAGCTATTAAGAGCTCTATAATGAGCAAAGGGCTCTGAGTCTCCTGGTATTGTTACTATATGTCCCTCATGCTTCAGCTTGATGCATTGATGAAATGTTAATGGCACTACTTGCATGGCATGGATCCATGGTCGGCCTAGAAGCATATTATATGGAAGTTTCAAGTCTAAGATGTGAAAATTTGTCTGATGTCAAGTGGGGCCCACCTCCATTGGCAGCGTAATGGTGCCTACTGACTCTCTTTCCGCATTGTTGTATGCGGTGATAGTGATGATATGGGACTCAAGATATTCTTCCGTATGTCCCAATTGTTTGACTAATTTAAGCGTGCAGATGTTCAATCCAGATCCGTTATCCACAAGCACCCGTTTGATTTTCCTGCGGGTAACAACTACCTCAATGTATAAGGGAAGATTATGTGTAGGATTCTCGGTAGGGACCTCCCTATGGTTGAAAGTGAGATGCTCACTTGGTGTAATATTTGCCACCACGGTTTGAAGGTACGCAGGATCGACTTCTAAAGGCACTCCCGACCCCTGAAGAGTTTGATACAGGATGTCCTTATGTACATTGGAAATCTTGAGAAGGTCTAAGATCGAAATCTTAGCAGACGTCTTCTCAAGTTGTTCTAAAAGGTTATACTTACCAGTATGTGGGGTCGATGGAGAGGGGTCCGGAATTACAAGGCGGGCATGCCTTGTTACTGCAGCACAGTCCTTTCCCTTAATCCGGATGGTGTTGACGTGGTCAGCAGGGGAGCGAATACATTTGATAAGTGAATCATAATGATTGTTATCTCTCTTGGTATACAAGTAATTCGTGGCTTTATAGGTTTGGGATGACTCTCCCGATTTGGTTTTGCATTTTCTGACTTATCATGCTTGGGGAATAGTTCCTTATAAATCCCCATCTTCTCGTTAGGTGTTTTCATGTGGCTAGGGTTATCCACCTCTATCTACTCATTATCAGTAATGAGGTCTTGAATATAGTGGTGAAGTCGCAAACATTTATCTGCTTTTATGACCTTTAACGTGATGCATTTCATAGTATTCATGCTCCTCATACCATGAAGGTTTAGGAGCGTTATCATCAAATGGTTGCGTTATAGGATAGGTCATCATGTGGGCCGCATCCAACTGTTTTAGTATAACGGACAACGGCTTATTGAGGAGGTGAATGTTTGTCACTTTGGTGGTGGTTGAATTGGGCCCGATCGGTTTAAAAGGTTGATTTGGTTTGGACTGCTTTGAACACATTTGGAATTAGTCATTCCGCCTCCCACCATGTTTTTGTTTTTGTTAAATATCTTCGGCTTGTCAGCGGGTTTGACACTTTGGTTGTCTTTAGATTGGGTTTTGAGGGTGCCTTTGGCAATGAGAGCCTTTTCTATTTGAATCCCTTTCTCAATAACCTCCTCAAAGGTTTGGACACAATGCATTTGGAGGTGGAAAGGTATATCTGGGTTGAGATTAGGGATGAAAATACTGATCAGCGCTTCTTAGGAAAGCGCAAGGGAAGCGACTAGCTATCCCTCTCCATCGTTGGAGGAAGCTAGCGAAGGTCTCATTTGGGCGTTGTTTTGTGCCACACAAGTCTGCCATGGTAATGTCACTCTCTATGTTATACGAGAAATGATGCATGAATCTTTCCACCAATTCTGGCCAGGTGAAAATTGATCCTCGTGGTAAGCGCGTAAACCATTCCAATGCTTGACCTCCGAGACTCTTAGGAAAAATTCTGATGAGGTAATTATCACTATAAGACACCTCTTGACATGCCATGTAGAAATATTTAACATGATCCCTTGGGTCTCCCTTTCCTTTTATTTGTCAAACTTTGGCATATCAAATTTCTTTGGAAAGGGTTGAAGGGTCATTGTCTTGTCAAAAGGATAGGGGCATAGTTCTTCATATTGGTATTTCCTAATACTCCCTATATTGCTTTCTTGTATGCTCACAAGTGTTGCTTTCATAGATTGCACTTCTTGTGTGAGCAATTGTTCTTTAGTGGGAGAAGCGGGGATGTGTACATGATGATACCCTGTGTCTTCTTCTCCTTGGTTTTCTTGATGGAGTTCGTGGATCCTAAACTTAGGCTTTGACTTTTGAATGTTCTTGTTTGTGTCTTTCTGTACCTGGAAAGTAAGCAAAGCTAGTTTTCGGCTTAGGTTACTGAGTTGTTGTTGGATTGTGACTTGGTTTATGTCTTCTTCTTCTAAAGGTTCTTCCTCTTCGTATTGTGGAGGTTCTTCCCCTATCTCATGTTCTATCTTGTTTCTTCGTGGCACTTTGATGAGGGGTATTCTATGCCCTACCACTTTATCATTTTCTGTGTAAGAAGTGGAAGCATGCCCACCTGTTAAAATATCTTCCATATTGATAAGGGGGTGTTCTTCCTTAGTAGTGTCATTTGTAGGTAATATTGGTTCATTCTCGGTGGGCAATTTGGCCCCTAATTCCATGACTGTGCCAAAACTCTATCTTTATTTCTAAGGAGAAACTCATCTAGTAGAGTGGGGTCAAAATCAAAGTCTGCATGTGGTGATTCTAATTCGTTTCCACTATGGTCAACCATTTCTTCTATTTCCTTTTCTATAGAAAATAGTGGTCCTAGATCATGTCCGATAAATGGGTTTGACCCTTGTTTGTTAGAGGTTTCCCAAGCTTGCGCCTGTTGTTCCTCATATGTTTGTTTCTTTAAACCTAGACGTGTCTTGGGAGCCATGTTTTCGTGATAAGTTTCATTAAGGTAAGTTGTATATTTGTTCAAAATTCAATGACTACCCCTAAGTGAAACACAAGATGTACATGTTAAGAGTAAATTAACAGTGAGAATATCAATGTGATAGAATGATAAAGTCACCAATGAAACAATCATTTGGTATCAAAACTTAATCAAATGAAGTACCTCCTAGACTACGTTTTAAAGTAATTTGTGATGCCAGATGATTAACAAGATGTCTCCACTTATGCCAAGTTCAAAGGAATGAACAAGACGTAAGTAAATACATGAAGTTAAATGCGATCTCCCAATCAAGATATATGATGAGCAAGCTCAAGTCTGATTAAGACCTATATCTCAAAAAGTGTCAATTACGATTTGTGAATGACACAACAATATCACCAAGATATGTTAACCCACTTTGCAAGAAAGTGAAGTATTGATATCGAGGTGTTATTGATATAACATGCACAAATGGTAGTGCCTAGCACCTTTTGAAATTGAGGTAATAATAAAACCAAACAAAAAAATGCTCAAAGTATAGCTAGGAATAGTTAAGAATGTGTGCAGTGTAACCATACAATATAGGTATTTATGTCGAGTTTACAAGAAACAAGACATAAATATCAAAATTGTAATGATACGAGACAAACAAGCTAACTCCTCTATGGAAGTCCGCAGTGATGAACCACGCCTAACTACAATGACGATCTTGACATGGGTATCAAGATCACAATGGCTACCAAATGACGTGAAAATGCCTCCACTCACTTTAGACGTTTAACTAACCCAGCCATGCAAACATGGATGGGCGTAAACGGACATAAAAGTGAGAGAAACAGTCGAATGGCAACACAAAGGTAATCACACCTCTTTTGATCAACAAAGTGTCAAAATAATATGAAGGAAATAAATCAAGAAAAATGACAAAAATGCTAGCCTCACTTCAACAGAGTTTCACCTTGCCCTAAGGCAAGTAAAAACTAGGCGAAAGTAATACGTCACACGTTTCTCAAAAAGAAGGTTCACAACTCAACACTGTTTTAAAATGGTCAAAGTGGGATCCTGGCCAAAGTATATTCTCCTAGGTGGTTCTCTCACCCTAGGTGTTACAAAGTTGCCACGAGCGAGCGTGATTTACCCAAAAAGTCACACTGACTAGTTTGGGAGTATCTCAGCTTTACTTTACCCCCTTCAAGAATAGTAGGCAACTAGTGCATCTACGTGTACTATCACTGGGGTCGCCACAATGGATAACTTGTAATGCTATCTCACAAAGGAAACACTAGTCAAGTAGGTAGTGCGGAGCACTTCCCATTTCGTCCACAAGGTTCCCTCTTGTGTGGACTACTTTGGGGTTCCTGGAACCACCCCCATTGTTATAGCTTAAGGCATTATGCCAAAGGGGTTATGTTCTAGTTGAGCGGAGAGGGATGTACCCTTTTCCGAAACCTATAATACAGTGTTTTGAATATGTTGTTCTTTTTATCTTGTTTAATTAGGTGTGGTTTGATTGAACACCTTTTAGCAACCTGTATAACAACTGTATTAGTAGTTTTTGATTTTGTTTTGATTCCTCATTTCTTTGACAAGCATTTTTAGGTCCTGCACTTAAGCGTTAGTAGTTCTCTAAGAAAATCATATTATTTAAAAGAGGATTAAGAGTTTCTTTTGATTCTCAAGATCATCCAAGGATGCAAGATAAGAGCATACACAACAAATAATCCAACTAAAAAGTAAAGAAAATCTTTTCAATCAATGAACCATACAAAATTCTTGATAAATGTTCATTCCTTTAAACCAAAAGTGAAAGATGAAGTTTCCAATTTACCAAATGTTATAAAATGAAGACTAAAGTTTCTTTTGATTCTCAAGATCACCCTAAGGTTCAAGAGAAGAGCATACACAAAATTTATCCCAACTATATAGAAATGGAAAACTTCAAATCAAAGGACCATTGAAAAATGCTTTGTAAAAGGTTCATTCCCTTAAGCAAAATGAATAATCAAGTTTCCAAGTTTAATCCCAATGTTAACAAGATAGAGATCAAAGTTGTTTTGATTCTCAAGATCACCAAAAGGTGCAAGAGAAGAGCATGCACACGATTTGGTCTAAATCGAGTAAACATGGAAATACAACATTCATCAAAACATTAGACATGCCAAATGTGTGCATGTATACTTTGCTTAATGCTAAATCAAATGAAACAAGAACTACCACCTAAAATAGTTCTAGAATTTAGCTAAAACAAAGCATAAACACCATCATGATAATAATTAAACAAGGGTTAGATGCTAGCATTCATCAATACAAACTTTGAAACTAACAATGCTAAATATCTAAACTCCTCTATTCTCTAACAACAAATAAATGAATGGACCTAAGTAAGCTCCATTGCTATCAAAATATTTTTCCTTAATGTTTCAAGAACCTAGGAATGGGGGCTAATCAAAGGTTGGCTACAAAACCCTTTTGACACCTCCCATATGACCCAAGCACTTTAAGAAAGAGGCTTAACTCTTCAAGATGATGAACTCTCAAAAGGGCAAGGTGCAAGCTCTTAGTCTCTTTGCTATATGCTTTGCATTTTCTCTCTTAGAAAGTTTAGGTGTAAGTAAAAGGTAGGTGGAGGGCTCTTTATATAGCCCAAAGGATAAGGATTCAACACATTCTCATGAATGTGGGATAAAGGTAAAACATGATTAGGAATAGATAAGGTTGCTTTATTAAAGGTAACCTTACTTTAGAAGGGTTTAATACATGTTTAGCAAGTAATGGGAGTTCGGGGTATTTTAATTAATCAAAGGTGATTAACTAACAGTGCAGGTGTAAGCTTATAGAAGCCAATTAGAGGAATATTAGTGCGATTTAAGCTATTATAAGGGGATTAAATCAATTAAATATTGATTTATTGGTTAAATGGAAGGGAAAGCTAATTAATTAATAATAATTAATTAGTCTAGGTAGAAGGGGTGATTTATTAACGGAAGGTCGTTAATTAGGGTATTTTTGGATAGGCAACTTAATTAATTAGCTTAGTGTAATTAATTAATGATGATATGAGGGAAAATGAGTTCTTTTGACGATATGTCGTTGATTTGTGAGAAAGGGGATAATTAGCGCAATTTAAGTATTTAAATTGCTTGGGCATAATTATAGGTGTCTACATAACCCATTCGACTCATCAAGGGCTTGATAATTCCAGATTTCAACATTTTATCAATTTCTTCTTTTAGCTTTTCATACAAATTAGGATTCATTATGTAAGGTCTCTTTCTAACTGGCCATGCACCATCCTTAAGTTTAATCTTAATTTCCCCAAGTGATTCATGCATGCCTTTAAGTTCATGATATCCTCGAGGGAATAAGTCTTGATAATCCCTGAGTAACTCGATGATCTTTGCTACCTCTGAATTTGACCAGTAATCTCCAATTATGGCCTCCTTAGGCTCATCCTCCAAACCTATATTCACCTTCTTTGTCTTCATGGGTTCATGGTAGGCACGTGTATCCTTTTCTACACTATCCAAGACCTCATGCACCCTGTGTGAATGTTCAATATCCAAGTTCTCAACTTCCTTGTCATCCACGATGTAAACCATCTTTCCTTTCTCTTTCTCAAGGCAAGCACATTCAAATAGTAAGGAATCCATTTCTTCTTCCTTTTCAAAACCTGCTCCTAGCTTTGCCTCACCGAACAATTCCTGAATATGCTCTTCTACTTTTTCACTATCTCCCATAGTTAAGTGCTTCAAAAATTTTAATGCCTTTGCTTTATCTTAAAATAATCAAGTTATTACTACCTGATCTCGGACCCTTGTAGGCTTTAATTATTTTCTGATAATTTGCTCATTTTAATTAATGAATTTCAAATAAATGCAAGACAATAAGACAATTGCACAATGATTGATCACGGAGTTTTGAAATTACCTACGTGTCCGGTTTGTGGTCGAACTGCTCCACTAGTCAAAACTTGTAAGTTAAAATAGTAATTTCACAAGAAAACCTAATGGAAACTATTAAGAACTTTCTTAGAAGAATATCCAGACCTTTGGATGACAAGGGTGAAAGATATCACCCAACTTCCACCTTCTTGGTGTATTCAAAAAGCTTGATAGCTCTAGCTCCACTATTCGGAATCCTCCGGTTCTCGATCGACATTCTAGGCGTTTTCTAATGCCCTATGGAACTTTGGTCGATATTCCAGGATTCACAATAATTTGGTGTGGCGCTATGGGCCTATTGGGTAGTTTACATTTTACTCCCAATCACAAATATTCCATCTAATATTGCCTAAAATAATAGGCCAATAGACAATATTTGTCTATAGTAATTTTTAGGAATTTAATATAGTTTACAACACTATATTAAAATTTCCCTATTACTAATTCTGACACATCCCACAAATAAGCTTAAAAATAATAAGCTTCTCGGGCTAATGTGTGTCCATTACAATAGAATGGGTTCCCTATTTATACAATTTTAGGGCCCTTAAAATATGCATTTGCATATCATCCTTAGGCTAATATTCGCCTAATATCGTAGCAAAATAAATGGGATGAAAATTCCCAATAATGGGCGGTTTAGCATTTGAAATGGGATTAATCCCCACATTGGGTGGTGTTTTGTTTTGATAAGGTTTTAACAAACCTTAGCCACCCCCATTCTTCATGTGGATCTTTCCACGCATGGCATAAGCCCCAACACCGCTTCACCACCTTCTTCCCACGTGGATTTCCACACATGGCTTTGCCCCCTCCAACACCACTTCACCTTCTCCCTTCCACGTGGAAGCTTGGAAATAGCATGGTTAAGTTGGAGGTTAGGTATGGTTTAAGACTAATGTATAAACATTAATATATATAGTGGTTTGGCATATATGTGTGGCATTTGGAAAGTGGACTTACCAAGATAATATAATTTTGACCCATGTAATGTGGTATGGAAATAATTAACTCGGTCCATAGCATGTAGTCCACTTTTCATCTCCCGAAAGGAAAATCGAGTGAATTTGATTTGTGGTGGAAAGCCACATGTCACACTGTGATTGGTCCGATATTGACTAGTTGACTAGAGTTGACTTTCCCGCTGTCATAACTTTGACCAGACATATCTAGAGCTCTCAATGTCTATTTGTCGCATTCTCACAATCATTGGAAATATCTTGAGATGATATTCTACATTGAAACCATTTAGGGATGTTTAGGGAACTTTCAAAAATGATCCCCTCGATCACTTTTACAAGAGGTTTAGTCGAGAAGTATTCAAAAGTCTAGATCATTCCTATAGTCAAATCTTGCCAGTTTCCAGTTTCTCGATGTAGTTCTACATATACATACCAAGTGCATGTGCATCCTTATAGCGTAGAATATAATATATGCACCCAAAGTGAAGGTGGTAATGCTTCATGTCCTACTGTTAGAAGTCTCTCACACTGCTGAATGTGATGTTGAATAGGTTGATCACCATGATAAGTGCAGATTTGTGTAGGTGCATTGTTCCTTATAAACCTAGTAGACAAAGCTATTCCAATATCTTCCCAGTTTATAATATTATCTCTGTGGACTACCCACCAGCGTGTTATTGTCCCATGTAGTGTATATACTAACATATCTCTCCTTTTAACTTGATCTTCCTACTGTGTTTCCATGGCCTTTAGAAAGGTAGGAAGATCTTCTGTCCCTGTATACCAAGGTATTGTGCTACCTATCCATCGAATTGAACAAAATCCATTCTTGCATGCAACCATGCTTTTCACCTCACGCCCTACTAATTCATGTGTACCATGATTCCAATTGTTGCAAGTAATACTCATAGTATCACTAATAGAATGAGAATCCTTCCATTATAGGATGCCTTATTTTGATGGCTCATTGACATTTGGGTCCTAAATAGCGCGTACATAGACTCTGTTTAAGTCCTCCTCACTTAGAGGTTCAACATAGGGTGTAGACTTCCCATCTGTCAAAGGTATCACAACCCTTTCCTCCTTGTTTTCAAATCTGATATACCCCTTATTGAATCTCAAGTTAGCATTATTCACATAACACCAAGGGCATCCAAGCAGGGCTAGAAAATTATTTGCTTCTGTAAGTTCTAATACCTCAAAATCCCTAGTGAACTTGATCCCTTGTATAGTTATAGATACATCTTTCAATACTCCTATGGGAGTGGCCTTAGACTAGTTTTCCATGAATAACACATTAGATGATGGCTATAATGGAGTCCTCCCCATTTATACTCATGCATCTAATGTCAAGCACATTTAGTTCTCGCACCATGTATCGATCAATATGTTACTCAATAGCCACCCATCCACAACAACATTTAGATTAATTTATTTGTCCTAGTCAAGGCTATCAGGGGGAATATTTGCATGTAGAAACTACCATCCGGTCTTAAGAATTGTGCATGGAGTGTTCCCTTTTAACCAACTTCCTAATAGTGGAATAATGTTCTCTTGGCACAACATCTTGCACACATATTTCAAATCATCAATATAATTTTGGACTATCTCTGATGCTTTCTTTTGCTCTTTTAGGTATTGTATCTCACCTTGAATATTCCTTAGCACTTCCATGGTATCTTGGTAAACTTCCTTTTGATGAGTAGGATCTGGGTACCTCGCATGCAAAACCTCCTCCTTGGTGATCATAGGATTCTGGTGTAATGTCTCTCTCGCGTGTGTTGCTTTAGAGCTTATAGTGATATTCACTTCCAATGCCTCAGGTCCTTCTGTTATCTTGGGCATTCACTAATCTTCTACCATGCGCTAGATTCTAACCATCTGACACCTTTTTTTTCTTACTTATGCTACTTACTCAGATGCTCATATAATTTCGGGCACTCTTCATAGTTATGGTTCTTCCCGCAAAAATAACATGTAATATTCTAAGTACATTCGTGCCTATAGTGGTCAAGAGATCCACACGTATAACAAGTTCCATGAGAGAACTCTCCTCTTCCTCCACCACAGCCTCGTCCTCCATATCCACCATGATTTCTACATCCCCTTCCATGACCTCCTTCAAAATTCCCCTCATTCCTATCATAGCACATTTGATTATGATTCCGATCCTGGTGCTCATTCTTACCCTTAGAATTATCTGTTATACTTTTTTGTCGTAGTCCAATGTCTATAGCATCTTGGATCTGATCAATCAACTGAAAATCCTCAGTATCATGGGTCATGGACCTACAAATCTTGCAAATGCAAGATAAAGTCTTCCTTATCACGTGTTGTAACAAAGGACACTAACAAGCATCATGATTCAAATGAAAATTTTCATAGTCCAATAGTGATGAGCATATAGATCTATGAGGGAAACTATCCTTGGTATGACCTTCCACTTCACAATTTGTACACCAAATTCCTGAGCACATTTCATGGGCTGAATTTTCTGATAGCTTCTCTAACTACTTTTCCATAGCTATAATTTGTGCCTCTAGGAATGGACTAATGCCAGTGTCGATAATGCTCCGAACTTCCTCGGTACACAAAGCTTCTTACAAGATTTCTTTGCATGGATCGAGTGTATGTCTTATATGACATCGCCCTTCTAAAAGGTGTAATCAATCCTCCAACGAACCATTGTGCATGTTTTCTAGTGTGAATATCATAAGATAGCTTAGATAGAAGTGTCTTAAAATGAGCATCATACTCACGTACACTCTCAATAGTACCTTTATTGATATCTTTGAGCACACTTATACTCTTATGCTCAAACTCAGGGATATGGAACTCTTTCAAGAAAGCATCTCTCAATGCTACATAATCCACACAAGTTTGATCAAGGTCAAACTTCCTATACCAGCTATGTGCGCACCCCTGTAATGTAGTGGTGAATTGACTTGCCTTTCACTCAACAACTATGATCCCTTTAGTGCGCCACAATATTTCACACATATGCACATGTTCGGAAGCATCCTCTATACCTCTATATTCCAAAAGATGAAGATACATCTCCATATAGATATTATGTGGTTGTTGTGGACCTTGACCACCTGATCCAGAACCTTCATGTGTTCCCTCTACCTCTAGAACCACCAAATCCACTGGAACTAGAACCACCTATACCTCCTGATCCATGACCTATAGTTGGAATAGGGCATGTAGATGTACTCAATGTGCTCTGATAATAGTACTATATTGTACCCCTACAATTTGTGAGGTAGTTCCACTTCCAAAGGTGAATCCAACATTTTTCACAATCAAATTTTGTGTGGATGATATTCCTAAGAATGATCCCCCAAATGACATTGAAGTCATATGTCCTGCCATCAATGTACTTGATCCCCGACTTACTTGTGCTCTCCTACTTCCCAAGGTATTTTGATGGTTACTTGTCGTACTAGTTACTAAAAAACCAAGCACAAAGGCTAGGTCAATAGGTGGATTAAGATGCGCACTTGTGGCCCAAGTAGTCTCTACTAGCACTCTTCTATTTGTGCCTAAAAGGGATCTCTATCATGCTTTCAAATATGGGGGAGTTTTGATACTCTAGCTCCACATCTTCTACGTGAGCTATAAATCCTTCACGATCCATCTATCTCCTCCGTGCCATACTCTATGTAACGGATTGTTGCTTATCTATCTCCCTCTCACATGCCTCATTATACTTAAGCCGCCTTTCCTCTCTCTATTTCTCTACCACTAGGTCTACCTTCTTAAATGAAACCTCTTCCTACCCTCATGCATGGAAAATTTTATTTAGCCATCGGTTTACTTTCCAGTTCAAAGTTACCATTAAGATCTTGACCACCAAAGTGGAATACCGTGCAAATATGTTCCTTTTGATACCGCAAAAACTAGAATTCAGCTACTAAAATTGAATATTCTAGAATATAACTATTTAGAAGACCATGAAACCATGTATCCACCGCACGAGTCTTGATTAGATCAGCATCATATAGGGCCTGAAATTCTTCCTGTGTCTAAACAAGTGTATGCTACCTACAATTCCATTGAGATGCATAAATAGTAATTCACTTGTATAGTTCTAGAAATATAGTGAAAAATCTATTATATAAGATGGCATACATGTTCTTTTCTACCCAAGTGTGTGCGTTAAACTCAAATCCACTACTAAACCATCGTGCATATTATTCCTCTAGATCATGTATCTATTCCTCAATACTTGCTAGAGTTAACCGGTACGCCTTCATTGCAAATCATCCTGAAAACAACTGAAAAATAGGTCCCGACAATGGAACCAATGATGCATCCTATAATTTACTAGATAACACCCTAGTCATGTCGGCACATCACTCATCCTAGACTGAGTGCTCACCCGAAGTGCATAAAGGTACTAGGTCCCTCTTTAGGGTTGCTATATTAGGATGTTAACATGATGAAGGAAGAAACATATAGATTCATAGCTAATCCATTATTCTATAATGCATGCTACCCTTAGATCTATGAAAGAAATAGCTTAAAAAGTTACCATGATTAAATTAATAACATGCACAACTCAATTACACATAATGACACTTATAGTCATCCTATATATTCCATCTATTAGTAAATATAGAATCTCCTTACATTATTATCCATCTATACCCATGTGCATATGGAACTAATACAGTGATTCAGTCATATGTGTATATTCTTTGTTACACATACATACATCCAACTCTCTATAATACATACATCTACTATGTACCTAACATCATATATATAGGGTGGGGACTTTCCCTTCACCACTTATCTATTCCAGAAATAGGTCGCATGCTATTAATAGCCACACACCATTTACAATCATAGCCACACATGCAAGTGTGCTATCTATAGTCCTCTTGTAGTTAACTAAAGTGTCAATTCTATTCTCAGCTTGTCTCCATGCATAAATGCTTCAAATTAATTCTCCAAATATAGACAATGTAGGGCACGTACTTTCTACATTTTTTATGTGGTCCACATGCCATCTTCCAAAAATAGATCTTCATGCTCAAAATTGGCTAAGTCCTGAAATCTAAACTTTCCTTCCACGTGTGGGTCCTTCCTGTCCTTCCTGCCCTAGGTTCTGAGACTTCTATCCCATGTAGACTCCTTGTGTGATCTTTGACAAGTATTCTTTGATCAACAAATCATATCAATATTACAAATATCAAATAAAATCCACCTCAATAATCTATCTAAGGGTATTTCTAGCATCTCTATTGATGCTATGGACTCCTGGTTGGAAATAGAGATTTTTTTTGACAAGAATCAAATGCATCTCTATTGGGGCTACAAACACCTTCTTGGTAATAGAGTAATACATAGATTAGCCTTCCATTCACCCTCCATCAATCTATTTGAATTAATCACTACATATCCATAGTCTATTTTTTCTTCACGTGCTACCGATTAAGTCTTCACTTTAAGTGGTAATTAACCATCACAATCACACATAATTTGATCTCACAGAGACATAAGGCTCACATGTTGCCAAGTTTTTTTAGACCTTGGTCACACTTTCATTTTAGTCCAACTCTACCTTTATAACATGTTTTGTTGGGCCCATTTTTTTAATCATTGATGTTATTTTCCTTCCATCCATCACATCCACATCCTTTTTCCCTTAAATAAAACATTCATGGGTAGATGATGATCCTTTCCTTTTCATCCAAACCTTCTCATCTCCCTTTTTAACTATAATCATTATGAGTGGCACAAGTGTTACTATCATCGATGGGGAAATCATTGATTTTAGATACCCCTCACTTCCCATCATACCCTACACCGGGGTGAAATAAAACCCACCCATCCATCTAAACATGCCACCCTACTTTACACCTAGTGGCACACCAAATTTATCCCTTGATCCATTCCCCCTATACATAGGGTCATATCTTATCATCTTCCATATACCCCATCTTATCTTATACTACATCCCTCATCCTATATATCTCCCATCCCATATCCCATATAATCCTAGCCTATAAACCAATCCCTACCCTATACAATCTATTCACTATCCCTCAATCCTTCCCTTTCATCGTACCCAAACATGATATGTGACTTAGAGGAGAAAGTCACATCCCACCTTACATCCCTTCATATCCCCCATAAGCTATCCCATCATGAATCTTTTCATATTACATATCCTCAATCATCCCACATCCCCAAATCCAAAATATCAACATCCAACTTCAAATAATCTAGACATCCAAAAATCCAAAATCTAAAAATTAAAACATTCAAAAATCCATACCAAAATGTAATATGTGTGTTTTGGATCTTGTATGTTTGATTGCTTGTCTTAATTTATGTTTTAAACGATGATATGAGGCACGCGTTCTATTTATTTTTATTTACAGGGTCCAATGATATGAGGACCATATTTTTTGCATTAATTTGTCCAATGATATGAGGATAATGACATTTATAAATTCAATCATTATGGTCTTTATACCTTGAAGCATTTTACTCTTTGTCACATCCATAACATTGCCAACGATGATAACAGTGGGAACTTCATGGTAGTATGCCCCCTTTTATCATCATATTTTAGTGTTATCATCATCTACACCTAATCCTCATCATCATATAACTACCTATCTAACCTCCTCATCCTCCTATCCAGTCAATCCTCTATCAAAGCATTAATATCCACATCCAAATCTTATCATCTTACATCCAACATCCAAAATCCTCGCCCCTGGCTAAGGCATCTTCTAACATCCTCTCATCAATTAAAATTGAACATTATTTCTCATCATTTCATCGACCATCATCCCAATTCTATCGTCATCAATGTCCAATCATCCAAATCAATCCAAAACCATTCCTAATTTTTTTCATCCAAACATCCTCAATCTTCTAATCCTTCAAATCCAACATCTTATACCATATCTCCCTATATAGTCAATCAAATATCAAATGTAACATCTTCAACTCCCACATCCTGGTTATCATCTAACATCATTAAATCCAACATCCTCAATTCTAAATCCCAAATCTTCTAACCTAACCCCTTGAATTGGGAATTCTATAATTAACCAATTCTATATCTTCACCCTTATCATACATCATTGACTAGGGAATCCTCTACTCAAAAATCCGATATCTCCTAATATTATAATTTCATACTCATCTAATATTCTATCTTATCTTCTAATCCTTTGATCATGCATCCTCATCGTGATCCTAATCAAAATCAATAATCCTTATATTCTCTTATCCTCAAATCCAATATCCTTAATCTCAACCCCTTGATTGGGCATCTTATAATACAACTCCTTCAATCAATTTTCTAATCCTCTAATCTTATGTCCTCTCATATAATCCTCAATATTTTCATTCTCTAATCCTCTCTCATCCACTCACTTTGGCCTCTCCTCTTGTCAAGTGGTTACCTGACTCATTCCTTCCTGCCTAACCCCTAGGGGCATAATATCACCATCCTAACATCTTATTTTCTCTTTCTTTAAACAATAATTTCTCAACAATAACCCTTCAAAAAGGGGCAAAATGTAGACATCTAAAATGTTGACATAATTAATTTTGATTAATTTATCCCGCAAATATCCTAACATCATCATTATCTAAATCCCTATAATAATTAATCACAAGATTAATTATTATTAATCCCTTTTATCACATATACCCTTTACTTTATTTAATATCATCATTCATCTAATGTCCCATTTCATCATTAATCCCTTTAATTCATCCTATTTAAAACCTTATTATTATTTTCTAGGAATTTAGTACTCCTACACCCACCTATCCACTCTAAATCTACCCTACACCTATCCTCTCCATGTAATCACATCCCTAATAATATTTTATTAATTTGATATAATCTTAAACTAATAATATCCTCTACCTCTAAATGTAGAGGAATCTATTTCTAAAAGCCTCTCTAAACATCTCCTTACATTGAATATTAAATTCAATGGAAACATTGTCCCTCCATGGAATTTTGAATTCAAATTATATAATTATCCATTCTAGAATCCTCCAATGCTCTCCTCATTCCTAAACCATTTATCATAATCCCACTTGGATCAATCTTCACCCTCCATTTTCTCTCCCACAAGCTATAAATTTAGCTCTCCTCCTCTATGAGATCTAGATGAAAAGAAGAGGAATAATCCATAAAAAAACATTTTCCATTTTATTTTATCTTTAATGAATCCATATTCAATTAAATATATCAATCCATAATCCTTCATAAAAAAATCCAAGAACAATCAAGGGGAAGTGATGTCCATGTTTCTCCACAAAATTTGAAGCAATCAACACCATCTTTGAGAATATCTAACACAAGAAAGGAGGATAATTTCATCTTATTGGTAAGTATAGGTATTTATTATCTCCTCATTTCTATCTCTTACTCAATTTGAGGTAGTGTTTAGGAGTATTATATTAGGAATCAATTTATTTTCATCGTTTATAACTTGCATTTGTAACTAATCACTCTTTTACATATCCATCTCTTATCATATCACCATCCTAACATATTCTTTTATTTTTCTTTCAATGCTCATTTCTCAAAAATAACGCTTCAAAGAGGGAAAAATTTACCCATTTAAAATTTTGACATAATTAATTCTGATTAATTTTTCCCACAAATATCCTAACATCATCATTATATAAATCCCTATAATAATTAATCACAAGATTAATTATTATTTATCCCTTTATCCCATATAACCTTTATCCTATTTAATCTCAACATTTATCTAATATCCTATCTCATCATTAATCCCTTTAATTCATCCTATTATCCTATCTTAAATCCTTATTATCATTTTCTAGTAATTTAATATTCCTACACCTATCTACCCACATAATCTACATCTTCCCTAGACCTAGCCTCTCCATGTAAAGAAATACCTAATCATGTTTTATTAATCTAATCTAATATAATCCTAAACTAATAATATCCTCTACCTCTAAATCTAGGGGTTTATATTTCTAGAAGCCTCTCTAAACTTATCCTTCCATTAAATTTAAAATTCAATGGAAGATTCTTCCCTCCATGGAATTTTGAATTCAAACTCTAGAATTCTCCATTCTAGAATCCTCAAATCCTCTCCTTAATCCTCAACCATTGATCTTCATCCCACTTGGATCTATATTCGCCCTTAATTTTCTCTTCCACAAGATATAAATTTATCTCTCCACCTCCATGAGAGCTAAATGAAAATAATAAGGAATAATCCATAACAAACATCTGCCATTTTATTTTATCTTCAATCCATCCATCTTCAATTCAATCTATCAATCAATATATTCTTCATAAAATAATTCAAGGAATATCAAGTGGAGGTGCTGCCCAAGTTTCTCCACAAAATCTGAAATAATCAATAGCATATTTGAGAAAATCTAATACAACAAATGAGGATCATCACATCTTCTTGGTAACTATATGTATTGATTCTCTCCCCTTTTCCATCTCTTTCTCAATTTGAAGTATTGTTCGAAAGGATTGGATTAGGAATCAATTTGGTTTTTGGTTTCTAACTTGCATCACTAACTGATATTTTATAACATTTAAATTCTCCATGAGACAATCATTTAACTATATGTTGATTCATTAACATACATAAAACTCAATAATTAAATCATTATTATTAAAGGATTTTCAAAGAAAAATCCTTTTTATAAGTTTCTAGAATGGCTCCTTACTCCACATAACCCGAACACCTACAATACTAATCTTACAAGCTCTTCTAAACTCTCCCAAATTTTCTTAACCTCTATGATAATTTTTTTATACACTTCAATCCTCTAGTTGCAATCTTAATCATGACCACATTTCTTAATTTTCAACCATAAACATCTTTTATATCCATTTTTAATCATACACACACCTTCATTGGACCTCCCTTAAAAGTCTATACAAGTCTCAATAGGATTTAAAGATAATTCTTATTTATTAAATCCTTTTTCTTGTTTAAACCCACAATACTAGATTTAACATGCACAAAGTGAGACTGAGATTCATATATTTAACCTATGAAAACTTATTTTATAACATTGAAACTTCATGGAGTCATTAATCATCCTTATAAACCACGTCCTACCAATTTTTTAGCTTTTATATATTGGATGATTTTCAAGATATGGTTACTTCTTGTTCTCAAACCCTAGGGCAGGGTTGCAAAGATTGAGGACAAGTAATATAGGATTATTTTTGTTTTCTTATTTTATAAAGATTTTTAAGGCACAAAATACCTCTACACGACCTCTCACAACTTATCTCACATGCTCTAAACACATTAAACCACTATAACATTGTTCATAATGTATAAATATTTATTTACCAGTCTTTAATTAGATTGGGCTACAATATTCACCAGTTTTAGACTTTTTCAAATATTCATTAGTATAAACATGAATGTATGCTTAGTTAACATTCTTACACTCTTATTGATAGTGGAAATTTTTTCTCCTATGGTTCTAAACCCTTGTGGAGTCTCCTCAATCATTCAATATAATATATAAACAATAATACAACTTCTCCTTACATATTTTGAATACCTTTGTTAACTAAATGAATTTTGGCATAGATGATTCCTAGCACATTAAAATATCTCCTTTAAAATCTTGTTATACCTACACAATCCATATACATATGAAAAAACACCATTATATGATACAAAAAATTATAAACATGCATTCATTCATCAAACATTTACACTCTTATCATAATTTTATAACCTTATTCTCAAGAAATCATTCATATTTATTTCTTCAGTAACACATCGGGACTCTTAGGATTTTTAGCACTTCGAGAATGGATTAAAAATTACATCTACCTCATCCAAGTACCTAACTATATCCTTTAATTCAAATATCTCTCTTTATTTCCAAGAAGAGGTAGTTATATTCTATTTATAGTAACCTAACCATGTTAAGGATTGATTTTAAGATATGAATCCCTAGTTATATAGGTGATAACACCTAATTTCCATTACATAGCATATATTAAAATATCTAACATCATTTACACTTCCTAACCTCTCACCTGACCCCTAATTACAACTTATAGAAATTAAATATTTGAATGGCTCATTTTGGATGGAAACCCTCCAATGTCCTTGTTATAAACTTGAAAGGGCCCAAATCAGTTAAGACCCGTAATAGACACTATAAATATGCTTCTAAACCTATATCAAACCAATATTGAAATGAAAACTAAAACGTTGATATGTAGAAATAAATGATACTCCAACATCAATTATGTGGATAAATAAGAGAGTGGAGGATAAGAAGATACATCCTATAGTATGGATGAGAAATAGGATTAAAGATAATTAAACAAAAAGAAGGAAAATTGGGGAGCTTAAGGCGTGGAGTAAGTACATTTTTGTAGACATATAAGATGAATCCTAATTTTCAGCTACCCACAAAATGGGTAGAAGTTATAAGAAAGTAGTGGAAGGATCTCAATAAAATATAATAACTCAATATGATTTGATAAAGTGTAGTGTATAAGACACAATTCTAGCTATTAGTAATAATGTTAGTTGAGATTTCAATAAAGAGCATAGTTATGAAGACATAATTGGATCATGTCAAGTGGATAGACAACCAAAGAAGGAAATTTCTAGAGTTAAAATGGACAAGATGAAAACAATGGGGAATATAACCTTGGATATGGTTGAAAATAAATGACATAATTTCTAGGATAGTGTAAATTCTACCGGTATGTCAAACCTTTATAATTTGATTGCAGGAATTCTAAAAAACTTCTATAGGAATCTCCCTAGGTTAAAACATATGAAGAATACATTAGTTAGAAAGAAAATTTTCAATTCATGAAAAGTAGAATTAGAGGTGTGATATAAGGTAAGTATTCTAGAGATGGAACTCTATCGGAAGAGTGAGGAGGAGAAAATATTATTCATAAACTAAGGCATAGAGAGGAAACATAGTAATTTCTTTCCAATTAGAAAGAAAAGTTTGATGAGATGAATAATATGGAATATTTGTGACTCTTCAAAGAGGTGGGGAACTCCAATAATATGTGGAAGGAAAAAGGAAGAACCTAGAAATCATGATTTTTGAATACTATGAAAAGGTGGTTACAAAGAAGATACTAACATATGGGGTATTAGCTAATGTAATTCCTAGAATGCGAGTGATAAAATATTATCAAATATGATACATAAATAAAATAGGGATTGGAAGGATAACTTAAATAAATAATTGGAGAGCTCCAGAAAGAACATATTAGCGGGGATAGTTCACAGGAAGAACATATGGAGAGCTCCACAAAAAGGCTGGAGGCCTTAGAAGCTGACATGAAGCTGTTGAGGGAAGAGGTTAAAAACATGGCAAAACAAAAAGGTAAGAGGAAGAAGGAGGAGGTGGTGGCTATGGATAATAGCCAGATTGAAGATATTTACAAGAAGATGAACTCCTTAGACTCCCGTTTAGGGAAGGCCAAGACTCACCATGACTATAACATGGCCATTTTTACTGCTATTCAAGAGTTCATTGAGCAACATGTCTGAAGTGTCTCCAATCTCAGCGGGGTTCCGGCTACCCTTTGGGGGACTGATAAGGAAAGCAAAAGGACCATTGCTCAGCTGGATGTTACAGACGCTGCCCACATGACGACCTTGGGGATGTTCAAATCTTGGAAAACTATCAAATCCACCATCGAAAAAGCCACCAAGAAGTAATTGGGGGTGCTTTTGCTACACTTCTGTGTAATTTTTGTTGTTTTTTTTTGTCGTTTTGCTACTTTTCTGCAGTTTTCACTCTGTTTTGATTTTGTTTTGGTAGCTGCTCTTTGGCTACTTTGGGCTTCATTGTCCCATCTAGATTTTGATCCTTTTTCTTCTGGTTCTCTTTCCTATTCTGGCTTCTAGGCCCTCTTTTGTTCTCAAGGGTATAGTCCCTTTCAAAAAACTATTTGCCAATAATAAAAAAATGGAGAAAAATCATAATTGAGGATGTAATAATGATATGTGAAAAAATTGTTCAATAAAGTAAGGGAGAAGTTATAGAAATATTAGGTTTGCATGTATTAAGCATATAAGCATGAAAAGACTTGTCGAAGGACATATAAAAAACTTATCATGGGAAATTTTTTACCCAAATAACTTTATTGGTTTAGATAAATGAAAAGATTCAAGAAACCATGTTGGGCCCTTAAATTGACTAAGACCTAAGGAAGAAGTCATCGCATGGGGGAGGAAGTAAAGAATTAAGTCACTAAGAAAAAATGAGCAAAGGAAAGGTGCATGGTAAAAGAGGTTGGCACACATGGGAGTAGGAGGGTTTAAGGACTTAGCCATATTTTGAAGGAGTTGTCGTAGGAGAAACATGTGAAAATATTGAGTAGGCATGCTTGAATGGATAAGGTGTCATCCTGGAGCCTTGGAGGTCAAGAAAAGAATATTCCATGTAAGGAATATTCCCAGGATGATCATTATAGGTAGTGGAGGCATTTGCAAGCTGGCATAGGCATTCAACCATGGAGGACCACACTTCCACTTGGCATGTGATCTACTCATGAAGGAAACCAAGGAGGTGCATCCAAATTTGATTTAAAGGAGTGATTGGGTCCAAAATGAAAAGAAAAGAGGGTGAGGATCAAGCACCGAGGAAATGAAGGGTTAAGGAGGGTTTTAAGTAGTGACAAGGTGCTACAAAAATGCTTGCAAAGAAGGATTTTAAGTATATTAGGCATAGATTTTGGTGTGAACAAGGGTTGTAACGGGTAGAATAGATAAGAACACTCTCTCTACAGAGTATTTTTTTAGTTTTTAAGATAATATCTCTTGATTTATTTAGGCTATATGACCCTCGTGATGTAATGGAGTCATTGTTAATGTTTATAAATCAATATATGACATGTGATTCTGGTTATTCATGCTCAAAAATGTAAAAAATTATCTTCTTCATATTATTCTGAGTCAAATCTAGTTTCATTATGTTTATTGACAATGTTCATTTCCATTTATGATGCATCTGTGCATGGGTATGTTGTCTATATCTTCTTTTTCTTAGTGGATGTCTATGTTTTCCATTTTTACAACTTCTTCTCCATCAATGGTGGAAAATTCTTATGAAGCTCACATAAAGTAAAGGCTTGACACTCACACACACCTCAGGTGAGCACCTAATGCATGTTGGGTGATAGGCCAACATGTTTGGGGTAGAAAGAAAGTATATGAAGAAATGACTACATTTTGGTTCCATTATGGGGACCTCTTTTCAAAGTTGTGAGAATGGGGTGTGATGAAGATGTGCTTGACCTTGGAAAATGTTGAATCCTGGGTTAAAAGCATTGAGGATGAGTGTCCTCATAGGTTCAAGATCTTGGATCTAAGTTTAATGCACAAAAATGGGTAGAGGAGACCCTGTATCATGAACTCTATGAGACATTCTTGTGTTCTTTACTAGTAGATTTGTATGAATGGCTCTTATCATATGCATCAATGACAAGTTGGTACTATAGACCTCATGTTTGGACCCAGGAGGAATATCAGTGATTGCATGATGTTGATCTAACCTAGACCCGTGTTATTGATCACTGGTGGAGTAGAGTGCTGACAAGTTATACCTTAGAATACATTATTTCTATGTATTATTTCCTAGAGATTTCTAAGTTTGAGTTCTTGATGGATCATAGAGGATCATTATTGTGTGTTATTCTACTAGCTATCAAGATCTTGGTTATTAATTTGAGTTTATAATGCTTTCCCATGGTTAGCTAGACTCATGCTAGGCACAGGGAACATAAGTTGGCATGGTAGAGGATAGAAGACCTTACGGTGGAAATGGAGAGAGAGAGGAGATGTAGGAGAAATGGATTTATGGAGGAAGATGTTGCGTGAAGGACATGAAACCTAAGAATTCTAAGATACCCCATCTTGGAAAGCGCAAAGAGAAACCCCCTTAGCATCTAGAGAGAACTCAACCTATGAAGAAATTAGGTGATTCATAGGCACACATCCTAAACCATGTGGAAACCAAACCCTTGCGCTTATTTTTCTAGTTCTTGAGATAAGTTTTGATGATCCAGTTTGTATCCATATTGGTAGTCGAGTGACACCTAAGAGGTATAATTTTCCATTTGGTACATCTATGGTTACACAATCATTTCATGTATGTGGAGGTATCCTATTTGGTACAACATCTAGGCAAGGTGTGGGTTCACCATGTTTGATTATTACTTCTAGAAGTGACATGGTAAACACATTTGGGAGTGGTTCCGTATCACAAACCGGTCGGTGCATATTTTAGCGTAATAATGGGTTTGTAGGGCACAACTAAGTTAGGCCCTTACCTATGAAAAGAGGAAGATCTGGTGGATCCAGGAGGAGTTAGCACTAGTGGATCTATTAGGTCTTATGGTGGAGGTAACACTTTGGATGGAATCAAGGTCTTGTATCTATTAGATAAGGTCCACAACACCATCAAGAGGTGTTTTATGAGGATTCACTCCACTTACCTAATTACAAGGGCATTAAGGATGTCTTGTAAAATGTACACAAGTGCGAGTTGCTTGGAAAGTGAAGGGAATCACTTATCTAGAGTGAAAGGAAAGTGAGTTTATACCCACTATGTAAGGGCACATGCATAGATGGTACAGGAAGTATGACCCACACTAGACAGTGGTGGATTACATTACGTTGTGTAATTCATTTTGGTGAAATTCCACATACCTGATTTTGAACAAAAATCATGAGCACATTGAAGGAGATTCAACAAGGAATTGATGAGAGTATACGGGATTTTGACCCATGTTTCAAGACTCTCCTATCCAAGTTTTCTTATGACATTCACCCTTTGCAGCAAGCTCAGTGGTTCATCTGAGGACTAATCACACCGTGTAGGAGAAAACTTTCACATAAGACTTTCATAGATTTGCGTGAGGCCTTGGAGGCTACATTTCATGTTGAGGTAGTAGGAAGCATTGATACATGAGTTAGTTTGTTCCTAGAATCCCAAATTGTTGCAATGGAAAAGTAGCTAGAGAAATTGTTTGTGAACTCGACTCATGAGACTTGCATTGGGTTATGGTGTATGGATTGTGAAGTAAAGGGTCATACAAAGGAAAGTTTCATGTAAAAGTCATTTCGTGCCATATCGGTGGATTCTAAGATTTTCCATGGAGATCATGATGTAAGTAGGTATCCGCTATTATAGCT
Organism: Taxus wallichiana var. yunnanensis; assembly: GCA_018340775.1. Lineage (NCBI taxonomy): Eukaryota > Viridiplantae > Streptophyta > Pinopsida > Cupressales > Taxaceae > Taxus > Taxus wallichiana. The sequence continues at coordinate 248,263,323 of CM031242.1, forward strand.
CGTGATCTAGAAGAATGTATCTTGTTATTGCAAGATTTACACCTCTAATACTCATGACACAAAGGATTGTAGATTGATTGACCAAATATATGATGCTATTGATATTGGTGTGCACCATGGCAGCGTTGCCGATGTAGTTCTAAGGATGAAGGACACCATTATGAATAGTGCACAGATGGACGAGGTCAAGGTAGAGGCATTTGAGGAGGATTTAGAGGTCTTGGAAATTGTTAGGGAGGAAGGAGTGAATTCCCTCAAGGAACTTCCTATAACTGTCGATCTACAAAACATTACAAGCACTTTGTAGACACCTATAATTACGCCCAAGCAATTTAAATACTTAAATTGCGCTAATTATCCCCTTTCTCGCAAATCAACGACGTATCGTCAAAAGTGCTCATTTTCCCTCATATCATCATTAATTAATTACACTAAGCTAATTAATTAAGTTGCCTATCCAACAAATACCCTAATTAACGACCTTCCGTTAATAAATCACCCCTTCTACCTAGACTAATTAATTATTATTAATTAATTAGCTTTCCCTTCCATTTAACCAATAAATCAATATTTAATTGATTTAATCCCCTTATAATAGCCTAAATCACACTAATATTCTTCTAATTGGCTTCTATAAGCTTACACATACCTATTAGTTAATCACCTTTGATTAATTAAAACACCCCCCAACTCCCATGACTTGCTAAACATGTATTAAACTCTTCTAAAGTAAGGTTACCTTTAATAAAGCAACCTTATCCATTCCTAATCATGTTTTACCTTTATCCCACATTCATGAGAATGTGTTGAATCCTTTATCCTTTGGGCTATATAAAGAGCCCTCCACCTACCTTTTTACTTACACCTAAACTTTCTAAGAGAGAAAATGCAAAGCATATAGCAAAGAGACTAAGAGCTTGCACCTTGCCCTTTTGAGAGTTCATCATCTTGAAGAGTTAAGCCTCTTTCTTAAAGTGCTTGGGTCATATGGGAGGTGTCAAAAGGGTCTTGTAGCCCAACTTTGATTAGCCCCCATTCCTAGGTTCTTGGAACATTAAGGACAACTATTTTGATATCCATGGAGCTTACTTAGGTCTATTCATTTATTTTTTGTTAGAGAATAGAGGAGTTTAGATATTTAGCATTGTTAGTTTCAAAGTTTGTATTTATGAATGCTAGCATCTAACCCTTGTTTAATTCTTATCATGATGGTGTTTATGCTTTGTTTTAGCTAAATTGTAGAACTATTTTAGGTGGTAGTTCTTGCTTCATTTGATTTAGCATTAAGAAAAGTATACATGCACACATTTGGCACACCCGGTGGGACTTACTCCATTGTCCTTTGCACTTAATTTCAAGTTTTTGTAGTTAAGTTTTATTTTTGGTTACTAACCCTCTTTTACACATGTTGATCTAACTTGTTTTTCTTAACTTGTTTTGTTGAGTTTGCATGTGTTGGGTATTCCTTGTAGGTATGAAGGAGGTGAAGTGCTGTCAAAATTGGAATTGATGGGAAAATTTCAAGATTTATCCATGTTTTCATTTTTAGAGCTTACTTTTTTAACATTCTACATGCTAGTTTTGTCAATTTCTTAAAAATTTTAAATTCTTGAGCATGTAGGTTAGTGTTTGATAGTGCTGAGTCTTCTATTTACATATTAATGTGGTGGGTTGTTGCCCAAATTTAATCTTGGTGAGAAAATTTCAATATTTCATCATGTTTTCATTTTTAGCTTACTTTTTCAACATTTTACATGCTAGTTTTGTCAATTTCTTGAAAATTTTCAATTCTTGAGCATGTAGGTTAGTGTTTGATAGTGTTGAGTCTTCTATTTACATATTAATGTGGTGGGTTGCTGTCAAAATTTAATCTTGGTAAGAAAATTTCAAGATTTCATCATGTTTTCATTTTTAGAGCTTACTTTTTCATCATTCTACATGCTAGTTTTGTCAATTTCTTGAAAATCTTAAATTCTTGAGCATGTATGTTAATGTTTGATAGCGTTGAGTCTTCTATTCATATATTAATGTGATGGGTTGTTGTCAAAATTGAATCTTGGTTGGAAAAATTTGCCCATTTTGCAGGTTAAGGGACGTTTTTTTGACATTTTTTGAGTGCATGTCAAGTGCATACCCATGAGCATAAGAGCATATGTGTAACCCATCTTCCGAAGGCCATAAATTTTGCTCCCAAACTCAAAATGACTCCTTTTTTTGCGTTGGAAAGGTATTGAAGTTAAATATGCAATGAAAACATAAATTTGGGATTTATAGTTACAGAAATTACAAGTTTTTCTATTATTTGAAAACTGGTCATTTTCTAACATGTCTAATGTTTTGATGAATGTTGTATTTTCATGCTTACTCGATTTAGAAAAAGCATGTGTATGCTCTTATCTTGCACATTTTGGTGATCTTGAGAATCAAAAACAAATTTGATCTCTATCTTGTTAACATTGGGATTAAACTTGGAAACTTGATTATTCATTTTGCTTAAGGGAATGAATATTTTACAAAGCATTTTTCAATGGTCCTTTGATTTGAAGTTTTCCATTTCTATATAGTTGGGATAAAGTTTGTGTATGCTCTTCTCTTGCACCTTAGGGTGATCTTGAGAATCAAAAGAAACTTTAGTCTTCATTTTATAACATTTGGTAGATTGGAAACTTCATCTTTCACTTTTGGTTTAGGGGAATGAACATTTATCAAGAATTTTGTATGGTTCATTGATTGAAAAGATTTTCTTTACTTTTTAGTTGGATTATTTTTGTGTATGCTCTTCTCTTGCATCCTTGGATGATCTTGAGAATAAAAAACAACTCTTAATCTTCTTTTAAATAATGTGATTTTCTTGGAGAACTACTAATGCTTGAGTGCAGGACCTAAAAACGCTTGTCAAAGAAAGGAGGAACCAAAACAAAATCAAAAACTACTAATACAGTTGTTATACAAGTTTCCAAAAGGTGTTCAAGAAAACCACACCTAATTAAACAAGATAAAAAGAACAACATATTCAAAACATTGTATTGCAGGTTTCGGAAAAGGGTACGTCCCTCTCCGCTCAACTGAAACATAACCCCTTTGGCATAACGCCTTAAGCTACAACAATGGGGGTGGTTCCAGGAACCCCAAAGTAGTCCACACAAGAGGGAACCTTGTGGATGAAACGGGAAGTGCTCCGCACTACCTACTTGACTAGTGATTCCTTTGTGAGATAGAGTTACAGGTTGTCTGTTGTGGCGACCCCAGTGATAATACACGTAGATGCACTAGTTGCCTACTATTCTTGAAGGGGGTAAAGTAAAGCCGAGATACTCCCAAACTAGTCAGTGTGACTTTTTGGGTAAATCGTGCTCGCTCGTGGCAACTTTGTAACACCTAGGGTGAGAGAACCACCTAGGAGAATATACTTTGGCTAGGAGCCCACTTTGACCATTTGAAAACAGTGTTGAGTTGTGAACCTTCTTTTTGAGAAACGTGTGACGTATTACTTTCGCCTAGTTTTTACTTGCCTTAGGGCGAGGTGAAACTCTACCGAAGTGAGGCTAGCATTTTTCGTCATTTTTCTTGATTTATTTCCTTCATATTCTTTTGACACTTTGTTGATCAAAAGAGGTGTGATTACCTTTGTGTTGCCATTCAACTGTTTCTCTCACTTTTATGTCCGTTTACGCCCATCCATGTTTGCGGCTGGGTTAGTTAAACGTCTAAAGTGAGTGGAGGCATTTTCACGTCATTTGGTAGCCATTGTGATCTTGATACCCATGTCAAGATCGTCATTGTAGTTAGGCGTGGTTCATCACCGTGGACTTCCATAGAGGAGTTAGCTTGTTTGTCTCGTATCATTACAATTTTGATATTTATGTCTTGTTTCTTGTAAACTCGACATAAATACCTATATTGTACGGTTACGCTGCACACATTCTTAACTATTCCTAGCTATACTTTGAGTTTTTTTGTTCATTTTTATTATTACCTCAATTTCAAAAGGTGATAGGAACTACCATTTGTGCATGTTATATCAATAACACCTCGATATCAATACTTCACTTTCTTACAAAGTGGTTTAACATATCTTGGTGATATTGTTGTGTCATTCACAAATCGTAATTGGCACTTTTTGAGATATAGGTCTTAATCAGAATTGAGCTTGCTCGTCATATATCTTGATTGGGAGATCACATTTAACTTCGTGTATTTACTTACGTCTTGTTCATTCCTTTGAACTTGGCATAAGTGGAGACATCTTGTTAATCATCTGGCGTCACAAATTACTTTGAAACGTAGTCTAGGAAGTACTTCATTTGATTAAGTTTTAATACCAAACGCTTGTATCATGGGTGATTTATCACTCTATCATATTGGTATTCTCACATTGGTGACACATTCATACTCTTAGCAATTTCATCTTGTGTTTCACTTAGGGGTAGTCATTGAATTTTGAACAAATCTACAACTTACCTTAGTGAAACTTATCACGAAAACATGGCTCCCAAAACACGTCTAGGGTTGAAGAAACAGACATATGAGGAACAACAAGCACATGCTTGGGAGACCTCTAACAGACAAGGGTCAAACCCCTTCATTGGACATGACTTAGGGCCACTATTTTCTGCAGAAAAGGAAATCAAGAGATGGTCGATCATAGTGGAAATGAATTAGAATCACCACACGCAGACTTTGATTTTGACCCCACTCTACTAGATGAGTTTCTCCTTAGAAACAAAGATAGAGTTTTGGCATGGGTCATGGAATTAGGGGCCAAATTTCCCACCGAGAATGAACCAATATTACCTATAAATGACACTACTAAGGAAGAATGCCCCCTTATCAATATGGAAGATATTTTAACAGGCGGGCATGCTTCCACTTCTTACGTAGAAAATGATAAAGTGATAGGGCATAGAATACCCCTCATCAAAGTGGCATGAAGAAATAAGATAGAACATGAAACAGGGGAAGAGCCTCCACAATACAAAGAGGAAGAACCTTTAGAAGAAGAAGACACAAACCAAGTCACAATCCAACAACAACTCAGTAACCTAAGCCGACAACTAGCTTTGCTTACTTTCCAGGTACAAAAAGACACAAACAAGAACGTTCAAAAGTCAAAGCCTAAGTTTAGGATCCATGAACTCCATCGAGAAAACCAAGGAGAAGAAGACACGGGGTACCATCGTGTACACATCCCCGCTTCTCCCACTAGAGAACAATTTCTCGCACAAGAAGTGTAATCTATGAAAGAAACTCTTGCGAGCATACAAGAAAGCAATATAGGGAGTATTAGGAAATACCAATACGAAGAACTATGCCCCTATCCTTTTGACAAAAAAATGACCCTTCAACCCTTTCCAAAGAAATTTGATATGCCAAAGTTTGAAAAATACAAAGGAAAGGGAGACCCAAGGGATCATGTTAAATATTTCTACATGGCATGTCAAGAGGTGTCTTATAGTGATAATTACCTCATCAGACTTTTTCCTAAGAGTCTCGGAGGTCAAGCATTGGAATGGTTTATGCGCTTACCACGAGGATCAATTTTCACCTGGCCAGAATTGGCGAAAATATTCATGCGTCATTTCTCATATAACATAGAGAGTGACATCACCATGGCAGACTTGTGCGGCACAAAACAACGCCCAAATGAGACCTTTTCCAGCTTCCTCCAACGATGGAGAGGGATAGCTAGTCGCTTCCCTTGCGCTTTCCCTGAGAAGTAGCTAGTCAGTATTTTCATCCCTAATCTCAACCCAGATATAGCTTTCCACCTCCAAATGCATTGTGTCCGCACCTTTGAGGAGGTTATCAAGAAAGGGATTCAAATAGAAAAGGCTCTCATTGCCAAAGGCACCCTCAAAACCCAATCTAAAGATAACCAAAGTGTCAAACCCACTGAAAAGCCAAAGATCTTTAACGAAACAAAAACATGGTGGGAGACGGAATCACTGATTCCAAACATGTTCAAACGGTCTAAACCAAACCTTTTAAACTAACCAAGGGCCCAATTCAACCACCACCAAAGTGATGAACATTCACCTCCCTCAATGAACCGTTGTCCCTCATACTAAAATAGTTGGATGCGGCCAACATGATGACCTATCCTACAACACAACCATTTGATGACAACACTCCTAAACCTTCATGGTATAAGGAGCATGAATATTGCAAAATGCATCACGTTAAAGGTCATAAAACAGACAAATGTTTGCGACTTCGCCACTATATTCAAGACCTCATTGACAACGGGGAGATAGAGGTGGATAACCCTGGCCACATGCAAACACCTAACGAGAAAATGGGGATTTATAAGGAACCATTCCCCAAGCATGATAAGTTGGAAAAGACAAAGCCGGATCGGGGAGAGTCATCCCAAACCTATAAAGCCATGAATTACTTATATACCAAAAGAGATAACAATCATTACGATTCACTTATCGGATGTATTCACTCCCCTGCTGACTGTGTCAATACCATCCGGATCAAGGGAAAGGACTGCACTACGGTAACAAGGCGTGCCCACCTCATGATTCCGGAACCCTCTCTGTTGACCCCGCAAACTGATAAATATAACCTTTTAGAACAACTTGAGAGGACACCTGCTAAGATCTCGATCTTAGATCTTCTCAAGATATCCAATGTGCATAAGGACATTTTGTATCAAACTCTTCAAGGGTCGGGAGTGCCTTTAGAAGTTGATCCTACGTACCTTCAAGCCACAGTGGCAAATATTGCATCAAGTGAGCATCTTACTTTCAACCATAGGGAGATCCCTACCATGAATCCTACACATAATCTTCCCTTATACATCGAGGTAGTTGTCACCCGCAGGAAAATCAAACGGGTGCTTGTGGACAACGGAACATCTGCATGCTTAAGCTGGTCAAACAATTGGGACATACAGAGGAAGATCTTAAGTCCCATATTATTACTATCACCGCATACGAAAACGTGGAAAGAGAGTCAGCAGGCACCATTACGCTACCCATGGAGGTGGGCCCCACTTTCCATCAGAAAAAGTTTCACATCCTAGACTTGGAACTTCCATATAATATGCTTCTAGGCCAACCATGGGTTCATGCCATGTAGGCCGTGCCATCAACATTTCATCAATGCATCAAGCTAAAGCATGAGGGACATATGGTTACAATACCAGGAGATTCAGAGCCCTTTTCTCATTGTAGAGCTCTTAATAGCTTTACACGAAAGGGTACATATGCATGTCCCTCCACAGATATAGCTGTCCCTCTTCATTCTGAGGCCATGGAATCTCGAGTAGATTCAAATTCTCTTAATTCTTACGCTCATGGGGCGTCCACTTCCACATCACCATTTGATTCATGGGAGATGAAAATTCTGGAATATGGCTATGGGGAGTATAATGTACAACAAGCACTCTTGGTTTCTAACCTCTCCTTGTCGCCCAAGACTAGAGGTCGACCCAACTACCGCTTCAGGAGACCTAGAGAGGAACACACTATTGGGTCATTCCTACCTGGAGGCTTGTTAGCTGAGGAAAAATTACTTGATCCACCTACTACTTGGGTCCCTGAGGACACTCAACCATCTTGTTATCAAACCCCAGAATATGAAAAATCTAGCAGAATGATGTACTCCATGGGCTACAAAGGCCTAGGATGTGGGAGGAATGAACAAGGACAAAGAGAACCAGTCCCTCTTCCGCATTTCAAAATAGAAATATATGGCATTGGGATTCACCCTTATGGAGCACACCCCAACGATCAAGATGTGACTTGTTCTGAGCATGAGGATAGCTTCGAGTACCTAGACAGCGATACGGATTCCCATTGTAGCCTATATGAGGATCTAGCCTCCACGAACCTTTTCATGAACAATGTTGTCCTGACCATAACCCCCACTGAACCGACCCTTGACCTTGTGTACCCTTCCCTCATTGAATGGGACCAACAACGTCACATGCCACTAGATTTATTCGAGAATGACGAGGCTATTGCAGAGTTCATGGGCATAAGGGATACAATTCCCATTGGAGATCACAAGAAGGGTTTCTTTATCAACTTAGACACCTACGCCTACTTCGGCGAGGAGGCTAAACTTCATGGTCAACAAAATTTACAGAAAAGCGAGGGCAAGAGTTCTAAAGAAAAGCCTCGGCAAAAATCAAAGTCCAAGTCACACAGTGAAAACCTCTTTGAGGCACTGGCTGACAAACAAATAAGAAAATCAAAGGACAAACAAAGTGACCATGCCAAGGATGAAAATCTCGTAGAGACATCCTTGGATGAAGATCTCAACCTACCTCCCGATCCTACGCGTATGGAGGATTTATCAAAATTGTTAGTTGAAGAAACCATTGATGTCAATATTGGTGCGAAGAAGATCCCAAGATAGTAAAATTGGGAGCAGCACTCTCGGCTAGAGAACAAAAGACATTCACTATGCTACTGCGAGAGTTTATTGATGTGTTCACATGGTCTTACAAAGACATGCCCGACTTAGATCCAACTTTAGTCGTGCACAACCTGGTTGTGCACGCAGATGCTAAGCCTATCAAACAAAAGCTTTGAAAGATGCACCCAAGAGTGGCCTTATCGGTTAAAGAAGAGTTGGAAAGGTTACTTGCAGTAGGATTCATCAGGCCAATTGATTATTCTGAATGGATATCGAACATTATTCATGTCCAGAAGAAACCTATCGGTATCCGAATCTACACAGATTTTAGGGACATCAATAAAGCTTGCCCTAAAGATGAATTTCCATTTCCCAACATTGACATGATTGTTGACTCAACTACAGGGTACGAAATGCTATCACTCATGGATGGTTTTTCAGGTTATAATCAAATTAAGATCACTGAGGAAGACCAACAAAAAATAGCTTTCACAACTCCTTGGGGCACCTTCTATTATCAGGTGATGTCATTTGGCCTTAATAATGTGGGAGCAACTTATCGGCGGACTGCATACAAGAATCTTTCATGATATGATTCATGACATCATGGAAGACTACATAGACAACATCCTGGGAAAATCCAAAACAAGAGAGGATCATCCTATCATTTTGTGGCGTATCTTTGAACGCCTGCGTGAATACAAAGTCAGATTGAATCCAAAGAAATGTGTCTTCGGTGTGTTATCTGGGAAACTATTGGGCTTCATTGTGTCGAGATGAGGTATTGAGGTAGATCCCGCTAAAGTGTCTGCCATCACTGAAATGCCTCCACCTGAGAATATCAAGCAACTGCATAGCTTGCAAGGGAAAATTCAAGCCATTCACCGCTTTATCTCCCAGCTTGTAGATAAATGTCACTCATTCACCCATTTTCTTAAAAAGGACGTCACTTTCCTTTGGGGACCCGAGCAACAGCAAGCCTTTTCTTTGCTTAAACAATACCTGGCTAATCCACCTGTCCTCATGCCTCCTACTCCAGGAGAACCACTTTTGCTCTATATTTCTGCTACGCAATACGCTATTGGTGCACTTGCTCACCCAATATGACCTTAGCCATAAAGAGAAAGTGGTGTACTATCTGAGTCACACCCTCATCACCTATGAACTTAATTATCCTTAGATTGAAAAGGCTTGCTTGGCCGTTGTTTTTACCTTTCAGAAACTTTGCCATTACCTGCTAAATACTAAGACCAAGCTCATATCCAAGGTCAAACCACTCAAGTATTTGTTGTCCAAACCCACCCTCATAGGTAGAATGGCTAATTGGATCATTCTACTCAGTGATTTTGATATAGAATTTGTCCATCAAAAATTAGTTAAAGGACAAGTACTTGCCGACCAGCTAGCGGAAGCACCTTTGCAAAGCACAAAACCTTTGAGTCTGGATCTGCCAGATGCATCTTTTCTCTACATTGAAGAATATGTCATATGGAAGATACATTTTGATGGATCTTTTACATTTCATGGTTCAGGTGTAGGAGTGGTCCTTATTACTCCTTTGGGTGATCCTATACCGCAGGCTTTCCACCTGGCCTTCCCTTGCATGAACAACATTACGGAATATGAAGCACTCATTGCAGGGATGAAGCTAGCCATCAAGTGGAATATTCAACATGTTAAGGTTGTAGGTGATTCACAGCTAATCATCAAATAGGTTAATGATGAGTATAAAGTTAAGGATGATAAGCTCATACCTTACAAAAAGTTAGTGGAAACTCTAAAGGAGTATTTTGTGTGCATCACCTTTGAGAAAATTCCAAGAGCACAGAACAGATCGGCAGATGCCATGGAAACGGTGGGATCTATGCTTCGTATTCCACTAGGGAATAATGATATGCCATTCTTCATAGAAAATCTATGCCAACCCACGTATGACATGCCGAATCTTGCCTAGCTTGTGAGGTTGTTGGTCCCCATTCCCCATGGTATGAACCCATCTTCACCTATCTTAAGGACAATACTTTCCCTCCCAATATCTCCCATTCTGAAAAGCAAATCCTGATTCACCAGATATCCCATTACACCCTTTTAGGAGGTACACTTTATCATCATGGCTACGATGGGAATCTGTTACATTGTCTGGATGTGATGGAGTCAATCTAGGAAATTAAAGACGTACGAAGGAGTGCTCATGAGAACATACAAACGGAATGGTCTTGGCTAAGAAATTGTTAAGAGTAGGTTACTATTGGTGACCATGGAAACCGATTGTTGTATTTATGTTAGAAAATATGTGCTTTGCCAAAAGTATGGAAATTTCATCCATGCTCCATCACAACCATTATGACCAATCACTACCCCATGGCCATTCTCTAAATTAGGACCTGATCTAATAGGGAAGCTTAATCCTACCTCATCGATGGTCATACACATATCATCATAGCTACATAATACTTTACAAAATGGGTGGAGGCTATCCCTTTAACTTATGTCACAAGAGCACATATTTCTAAATTCATCATGAATCACATTATTTGCCGATATGGTATCCCTGCAGCCATTGTCACAGATAATGGGAAGTCATTTAAGAACAAAACTGTGAAAGGCCTTTGCCAATAGTTCCAAATTAGATTTAAATGGTCCACGCTATATTACCCTCAAGGTAATGGATAAGCTGAGGCAACAAACAAGACTTTGGTAAGGATAATGGAGAAGATGGTTAGCAAAAACGATCGAAACTGGCACCTACAAATCCACCTAGCCCTCTGGGCCTACCGAACATCAATTTGCACTCCTATGGGTGCGACGCCATATTCCCTAGTGTTTGGGACAGAATCTATCATCCCTTTAGAGATTGAACTCCCATCCCTGCGAATTTCTCTTCGGGACTATTTGGATAAGGATGAAGATTATCGAGTGGAAAGATTGGTTGAGTTAGAGCTCCTAGATGAGAGGTGCATTCACGCTCTTAATCACCTGAAGGTATATCAACACAGAATCTCCCGCAACTACAACAAGAGAATCATCCCTCGCCAGTTTGAGGTGGGTGATTTAGTTATGAAGGAGAAACAGTTCAACACCGAGCGGAGGGAGAAAAGAAAGGGAAGTTCGAACCACACCGGTTAGAACCCTATGGCATAGTTGCCAGTATATGCACGGGGGCATACAAGTTGGCTCACCCCAATGGTGATGAGCTCCGGGAGCCCATGAATGCCATGCATCTTAAGAGGTTTTATGCCTAAACATGGCACAAGAAAGTCATAAAAATTACAAAAAAAATACAATTATGGCACTTTGGACAAGTCCTTGGGTGAAAACTGGTTTGTGGTGCCTCGGGAGGATTCGTTGTTCACAAGCATTCTATATTAGAAGGGTAGTTGTCTTTGGCCTAGACCTAGTTCTACCTTCGAGTTTCCTTGTGCACACCATTCTGTCCAGCCTTGATCTCGGCTTTGCCTTCTTCTATTCATCTGTGAGGGATGTGGTCTTTCGTTATTTCCCATCTTACGCTAGGGCAACTCAACGAGTTCACCTTCTTGTTCATAAGCACATGGCTTCTGCCCTTGTATATTCCCCACCTAACGCTGGGGGCATCCATGCTTTCTTGGTTACCTACACATAGCTTTGGAAAACTGTTAAAACCACAAAAATAATATAAAATTGTTTCGAGAAAAACACAAAAACAATAGAACATTGTTTCGAGAAAACACAAAAACAATAGAACATTGTTTCGAGAAAACACAAAAACAATAGAAAATTGTTTCACAAAACACCAAAACAATATAAAATTGTTTCACAAAAACCTAAACAATAGAAAATCAGTTTATGAAAACATATCTTACAAAAACATTTACTTGCATTGTCTTGTTTTCTTGCTTTGCTTGTTGCTTGTATAGTGTTTTGCGTGCTCACTTTTGAGTTGTTTGTTGCTTGGGTGTACTTTTTCATAGTTTATCTTTTCTTCCTTAGAATAGATTCATTCTTGCTTGTGCATATTGTAGTGGATTTCGACATGCTAGTGTGTTAATTCTTTCTTTCTTTCTTAATGCATTTGGTTGTGTTTTGTTACTTGTTAATAAGGCATGGTGATTCATGGTGTATTACATTGATTCCTGGTGTTCTTTGTAGCATTTGGCTGTGTTTCTTGCATGTGCTCTATTTTGTTATCATTCACATCACATTACCATCACTATCATCACATCTAACATCATCTATACATCATATATAAACAAAAATGCTAAGGTTTACATCGTGCATGTATACTAAGCTAATCATCACATATCATATCATCAATGGGGGCAAGAGGGGTTGCGCATAATCAAAAATCTATCCCCCACACCAATATCATCATATCATCTCATCCATAGACATCAAAATAACACTTGAAAACAACATTTGATATTGTCTATAGATCTATCATCTACAATCTACAGCACACCTCAAACGATCACCATCTCTCCTGAGTGTCAGAGCCTCACGGTAAGTTTTCTAAACTAAGTGGTTAAAATGAACTGATTGTGATGTTTTTACCCCCCCTGGGGGGTATATTAGCCTATTTTTCACTGATCGGACGGCCAGGACACCCATTTCGCTCACCGTTTTCTCCTCTGTTCGCTGTGGAATAATTATTTTTAATTAAATAATTATTTTTATCTTATTTTTCACTGTATTGGGGCATTTTTTGTCCAATACCCCTTTCTTCTCCCCCAGACAATTTTATTGCTCCCTGGCGATTTTTATTCTTCTTCACACCCTCGTAAATAATTATTTTTTCTTCATTTTTCCACTAAACAAGGACATTATTTGTCATTTGTTTCTCTTTTCTTCCACCTAGGGCACTTTCTGTTGCCCCTAGGCCCTTCGCTTTCTTCTTCTACTTTTCACCATGGTTTGGAAAGCAAAAACAACACAAACAATATATATATATATATATATATATATATAAAATCCAAAAAAAAGGCAAAATTTTTCAAAAAATTCCTAAAAAGTAAAACACCCTACAAAATGGTAACTTGCTTCTTACGGCTGAAACTTGTGTCTTGTGCATGGTATTTTCTCCATATCCTATTGGTTTGTCTCACATCTTCCCTGATTAATATGACTCGTGGATAACTAGATTCACAACCATTCACAAAAGCTAGCTTCTTGCTTCGTCTGTACTCTGGGGCACTTTTGGTTGCTGGTGCTATTTCGTTGTCAAACACTTTTCATGGACCCCGTGTCCATTTTCATTTCCCCTTGCATGTATCCTTTCTTGGGGCATCATTTTTAACCCTTGTCGTCAATCACAAACTTGTGGATCTCTTCAACACTGATAACAAAACATTTGTACAACTATCTTGACCGTTGTTGGGTTGGATATGTGCGTTCGTACTTGTTTTCCCTGTTATATGAGCTTGTTTCCTTCTCGTCTTGCATTGCATTATTATATGTTGCATGGAGTTGGTACTTTCAGAAATGGACAATTGTTCATAGTATGGCTTTTCATGTCATTCTACCTTTGTCGTATGCATATATTTTTCATAAGGACCGATGATGTAGTTCCTATGGCAATATGATGAAATCAAATTTGTTCCAAACAAATAAGTGGCTAGAAGTTAAGCTCTTCTCTCCTCTCATCCATATTTCTTCTACACCACTTCCCTTTCATCCCTAATTCTCCCTCTCCTCGGGGCATCCTGCCTCGTCCCCATTCTTCTGCCTACTTCTCATCTTTTTCAATCATCGATCGGCTTCCTTCATCACCCCATCAACACTCGAGGGGGCATCTCTCCCTCCTACTAATTTTTCTTCTATCTCTTCAAAATCTCTTCTATCTACTATCTTTGAAATGGCATCACTTACGCCACCCCAAAGAGGGGAAAATGTAGACACCTATAATTACGCCCAAGCAATTTAAATACTTAAATTGCGCTAATTATCCCCTTTCTCACAAATCAACGATGTATCGTCAAAAGTGCTCATTTTCCCTCATATCATCATTAATTAATTACACTAAGCTAATTAATTAAGTTTCCTATCCAACAAATACCCTAATTAACGACCTTCCGTTAGTAAATCACCCTTTCTACCTAGACTAATTAATCATTATTAATTAATTAGCTTTCCTTCCATTTAACCAATAAATCAATATTTAATTGATTTAATCCCTTATAATAGCCTAAATCACACTAATATTCTTATAATTGGCTTCTATAAGCTTACATACCTATTAGTTAATCACCTTTGATTAATTAAAACACCCCCAACTCCCATGACTTTCTAAACATGTATTAAACTCTTCTAAAGTAAGGTTACCTTTAATAAAGCAACCTTATCCATTCCTAATCATGTTTTACCTTTATCCCACATTCATGAGAATGTGTTGAATCCTTTATCCTTTGGGCTATATAAAGAGCCCTCCACCTACCTTTTTACTTACACCTAAACTTTCTAAGAGAGAAAATGCAAAGCATATAGCAAAGAGACTAAGAGCTTGCACCTTGCCCTTTTGAGAGTTCATCATCTTGAAGAGTTAAGCCTCTTTCTTAAAGTGCTTGGGTCATATGGGAGGTGTCAAAAGGGTCTTGTAGCCCAACTTTGATTATCCCCCATTCCTAGGTTCTTGGAACATTAAGGACAACTATTTTGATAGCCATGGAGCTTACTTAGGTCCATTCATTTATTTGTTGTTAGAGAATAGAGGAGTTTAGATATTTAGCATTGTTAGTTTCAAAGTTTGTATTTATGAATGCTAGCATCTAACCCTTATTTAATTCTTATCATGATGGTGTTTATGCTTTGTTTTAGCTAAATTGTAGAACTATTTTAGGTGGTAGTTCTTGCTTCATTTGATTTAGCATTAAGTAAAGTATACATGCACACAAGCACAAGTGGCCCAATTTTTACAATGCTCTTGGTGTGGGAAAAATCAAAAGTATGAGGAGTGATTGGAATTATTTGAACATGTGATCTAGAAGTGGCAAAAGGATAAGGGTGTTGGGATGGTGAGCGTAAAGTGTGTTGATCAATAATGGATGCCAAGGGTGGCATGTGATTCATACTTAGAACCTATATTGGTAACGATGTGATTCGAGGCTACATACACCAAGGAGATACCAAAGCATAGACCTCTTATTACAAGAGAAGAATTAGTAAAAGGGAAGTATCTCGAACCCTATGCACCTAAGGAAGTGTATTAAGAAACCATGGATGTTATTCAAAGACTACAAGGAGAGATCTAGTTCCCGAATGAGAAATCTCGGTAGTGAGAGAAAAACAAGAGAGTTCAAGCTCCCTAGAAGGATATAGATGAAGTTAGGGAAGCATGTAATATGTTGAGACAGGAGAATATCATCCCTATGTTAGGAGAGTGGATGAGGGGAAAAGTACCAAGTGCTAGAGGAGAGCATGAGAGGAAGGTTTTACATGTTAATATACCTCCTCATAGTCTTGACTATGATAAGGAGATTACCTGAATGCAGTTCTTAATGGATGGCTCCTAAGTAATATTATAATTGACACAGGTGCGAAGTTAAGGTTATCACCTTGGATGCATGGAATCAAATGGGAAGGTCCCCATTACAACCATCTTCAAATGTGTTGTATATGGCTAATAAGAAAAAGGAGATGCCCATTGGTGTTTTAAAGAATACCGCTATAATTATCCAAGTGGAAAAATTCACTAGAGACTTTGAAATCTTGGTGCTTGCTAAGGCGGACAACTTTCCAGCATTACTTGGGTGCTCTTGGTGTTATAAGAACAATGTTGACTTACGTTTCAATAATGGGTATATAAGTTTTGAGAAAAAGGAAGAACATGTTATCATTCCTTTCATAGATGGAAATTCAACACCCTATAGTGAGCCCTTGGTAGAATAACACATAAAAAAAATCTATGTGCACACTATCAGGGAACCTGAGGTTGTGCAACCAACAAAATAAGGTGTTATTCAGTAGGAATATGCTCAATCTATAAGTGATACGACTAGTTTGGCATGTGAAAAATGGGTGCACAAGACATATGATTTGGTTGGAAGGTAATTAATAGGATGTGTGATGAGAGTAACAAATCCATGCTCATTTAGGCACCTAGGAGTAAAAAAATTGCCAAGTTACAATGGGGATCCAACTCGATGTTTTCTTGTGAGCAATAGAGACCTAGTAAATATGTGAGATCGAAAGGAGAAGTATGCTTAGCTATACTTTTCTTGATACCACAACACGTTGGTGGGAGACCCATCGAGATAACCTTCTAGAGTGGCATGACTTGAGAATCACATTCTTTGTTAGGTTTCTCCAAATAAATGCACCTACTACTATAGGAGACTATCATGGGGAGGAACCCACCTCATTTCATGTCCAAGCATGTGAGAAGGCCTAGATGAAAGGTACAAAAGCCTTAGCTCCATATTTATGGGTGCATAAGCTTTACTCCACCTTACAAGGCTACGCGTGTGCATGGTACATTCATTTAGAGTTACGCCATCAAACATAAAACTTGTAGGAGTTGACGGTTAATCTCCTTCAATCTTTCAAGTATCAAAGTACTAATCCATTAGTGGATAATGCATTGTAGGTTGTTAAACACCTAATTGTGGAAGATAGTGCCATGGTGGAGGACAAAGTATTAGATTTCTTTAGTGAATATAGCTTAGAAGCACACTTGAATGAGGAAGAATCAGAGGAGGTACAGCTTGAGCATGCATGCATGGAAAAGGATAAAGGAAAATTGGTCTACATTGTAGATGGTGAAATTATTGAATAGGGTTAGAATCATGATACTTTTATTAATAAATAATCCAATCAAAATTATAATGAATGTAATATAATTATTATAGGAATTGAATAGCCATGTGAAGACAAATGGGATGTACATTTAGGTATTCAAGACATTCTTGTATATGAAATGTACTTGTACCTCGGTGTGAGTTGTTCTTTCATGAAAAACTTGATTTTGAACAAGTTTAATAACACCTTCATTATCAACATACAAGTTGGTTGATTTTTCCTGTGGTATTCCAAGTCCTAAAAGTATGCAACATAGCCATATATCTTCATAGATAGCTTCACCTATAGAACAATACTCAACTTCGTGGAAGAGAAAGAAAAAAGTGTTGTTTCTTGCTTCCCATGATATTGGTCTAGATCCCAAAAAGAAAAAAATATTGAATTGGATTTTCTATAATCAATATTTCCTGCATGATCTAAATCAGAATATCTTGTCAAGAAGAAGTTTTCATTCTTTTGATGTTCAAGACCAAGATCCACTTTGTTCCTTGAGATATCTCAAGATCTCGCCTTACTACCTTCCAATGACAAACTTTAGGTTCTGCGTGAACCTAAAAATATAGATCACTACAAAGCCGATATCCGGTCTAGTGTATGTGAGGTAAATGAGACTCCTAATCAAACATCAATAGAGAGTGGCATTTACCGTAGAAGATGAATTTGAACTAGATAATCGCAGATATCATCTCCATAGGTCTAGCAATAGGTATGTAATCCATCATCCTGAATTTCTTGAGTGTTGTCTTTGTATACTTCAAATGAGAAACAAATATGTGATTCTCCTTTTTCCACACTTCCAATCCAAGAAAATCATGCATCATCATGAGATCTATCATGTCAAATGATCAAATAAGATATTTCTTCATTGCATCAATCATCCTCATTGAACTTCCAGTGATGACTAGATCATCAACATAGACAACAACAATCACAATCTCCCCCCCTTAATTTTTGAGGTAGATATTAGGATCATATGGATTTCTAACAAATCCATGTTATATGAGATGCTCATCAATTTTGATGTGCTATACCTGTGGTGCCTATTTAAGGCAATAGAGATATTTATTGAGTCTACATACCTTTGATTCTTGACTAGGTAAAACGTATCCCTCAAGTTGAGTCATATAGACTTCTTGTAAATTTTAATTCTGAAAGACACTTTTTACATCCATCTGATGGAATTTACAACCAAACTATGTAGCTAAAGGAAATATCATCGTAATCATTTTGATCTTAGTTGTGGGAGAAAAGGTCTCGTCATAGTCAATGCCTTCTTTTTTTGCGTACCCCTTTGCTACTAGTCTTGCTTTGTACTTGTCTATGGTCCCATCTACTTTTTACTTTGTTTTGAATATCCATCTTCATCTAATGGGTTTCTTCCCTAGTGGAAGATCAACAAGATGCCAAGTGTTTTTTTCATCACTGATTTATACTCAACGTCCATGGCATTTTTACAAGATTTTGACTCTAGGTATTCTTGGATATAAGAAGGCTCATAAGATTCACTAAATTTACTCATTAAATCAAATTTTACTTCTTTTCATGTTTTACTTCGATTTCGTGGTCCAAAGTGGTTGATGTATCTGGTGGAGCATCCATTCTTACATCTCGTAGCATGCTAGTATACCACTTGGGCATACAATGAACTACTCTCGTGGGTTGTTATTCTATCTGATCATCACCATCATCCCCATCATCACTTACATCATCTCGTGGGTGCTTCTATTTTTACAACCGGTGAAAAATATACATCAAGGGAGTCTAGAGGAGGATTCTTTGCTTCCTTTTTCTAAAAAAACTCAACATTTCTCTCGGTGTTGAATTTCCTAGTCTTTGGATCCATAAATTTTCACCCAAAGATTATCTTCACTGTAGCCAATGAAGATTATTTTTTGTGATTTCATATATGAAGTCTTTCTATTCTTCTTTGGTATGTGCATAATTTCTTTGTACCCAAATACTCCGAGGTGCAAAATAGATGGTTTCCACTTTCACAATTCTTCATGTGGTGTTACTCCATCGAGAGAAACTATGGGCACTCTATTCAAAAATTAAACTTTTGTTTTTGTTTCTTCTACCCATAATTTCCTTGCTAGTCTATAATCATCCATCATGCATCACACTATTTCCATAGTACTATGATTTCTTCTCTTAATAACACCATTATGTTGTGGTGTGTGTGGAGGAGGCATCTCACAATGAATCCCGTGAGCTTGTAGGTAGGATTTGAACTCATCACCGTGAATTTACCCCCTCAATCTAAGAAGAGAGTTATGATGTGATGACCAGTTTCGTTCTCAACCACTTTAAACTTATTAAATTTTTCAAAAGCTTCACTTTTCTTACAAACATAAAAATATAGATTTTCTCGAGCAGTCATCAACACAAAGGATAAAGTACTGAAATATAAAATGACTCCTCGGTTGCATTAGACCGTAAAGATCGATATGATCTAGATCAAGTTTACAATGAGATCAATAATTACTCTTCTAGAATGAAGCTTTGTGTTGTTTTCTTGCTAGGTAGTAAGGAAACTAGCATATTGAAACCGAAAGATGGTAATCCTTTTACCATATTGTGTTAGTGAAGTGTTTTGAGATACTTGAAACTGATATGACCAAGTCTCTAATGCCACAAGTGCCTGCTCATCTCTGTGGAAAAATCAAGGCTGGAGCATGTGTCCCACATTGGAGGATTTTGCAACTATTTTCGAGCCTCGTGATTTGTCTCAAATTAAACACATTTTCTTACCTAATGACTATCAAAGTCAATTTTCAAGTTGTGATCTCAGATTTGATTGATGACATAAAAATTTTAGTCAACCCATAGACATATAGTACATCTAACAATCTACAGTTGCATGAACCAAGGGGAAGAGAAATGTTCCCAATCCCCTGAACTGTGTATGAAGAATCATCACCTAATGAAACATGGTTTTTTGAAGGCATGTCCCTCATTGAAGTAAACTAGTCTCTGTGTTTGTTCATGTGTTGAGTGGCTCCTGAATCAACATACTAGACATCACTAGATGACATGGAGGGTTCACTTAATTGAGAAGTGTATAAGTAGTCTTCAATATCTAAATGTTCTTCATGCTTAGCAATATTTCCTTACTGATGGGGTTTTCTTTTCTAGTTCCCATTTTTCTAACCTTGATTGTAGTGAGAATATTGCTTGTGAGATTTATGGTATTGGGGTATAGAATTACTTGATGAACCTTTTTATACGTATTATACCAAAAATCTTTCAAATCATGTCCTCTTTTGCAAATAGGAAATTTTTTCTTTTGTTGTTTTTCCCCTTGATGTTGATTCTAATTTTGGGACTTTTGATAGCAATAAGGTTTTCCTTTTCCTTTAACTTTCCATTTTTGATGAGAAGAAAGTGCATGCTCTACTTCATCATCTTTATTATACATTATTTCCTCTTATTACGGTAGGTTTACCAGCTTGTCAAAACTCTCCGTCTTATCTAACAAGTTGAGTGTTGTTAGAAAAATGTGGTATGAATAAGGGAGTGATCTCGAACAATGGGAACAAGAGCTTAATTAGTGACCTCCTCTCCTAGGGCTAGAAGTAAATCCCTTAATTTTCAATTCTTCACAAGAAAGCTTATATTTTTTCATTTTGTTTAAACTTCAAAGTGTGTGTATTTGACTCTACAAATTTAGTATAACATTTTTTTCTTGTCCTTGTACACTCGTGCTCAACTTATACAACTCTTCTTTGGCTGATTTGACATCATGAATGTGTGGTTATATGTCATCAAACACCTATGGCTGTTGGTTGTGGATCCCGATAGTGACTAGGGTTAAAAGGGGTGTTTCGCCCCCTTTACGGGTCTCGGAGGTCGCTCACCCCGACAGGGGTTTGGGGTAGTGCCCCATAAGACACATTTTATATGTATTTATGCATTGTGAAATTTGGACTGCTTCCTTATTAGGTCACGAGATCTAACATGTGGTTTTCTATGTTTCCTCAAAATGATAAAACCCCTAATATTTTTAAAGGGTTGTTATTTATGAGGCTCATTGTATTATGTATCGATCATGTTTGAGATTTATTTGTTGGTAGTATACTAACAGAGGGATTTCTATTTGAGTGGGAGAAGCAGCAATGAAATAGGAGAATAAGTTTAGAGTTGATAAGTTTGACAACCAAAATTACCAACTATGGAAAATACATGTGAAAGATTACCTATATCAAAAGGATCTACCTACCATTGGGAGGTGAAGAATCGAAACCCTCAATCATGTCGATGAGGAGTGGAAGGTTCTAAATAGGAAGGCTCTCGGTGTGATTTTATTCATTCTAGCATCATCTCGTAGCTTAAAATATCTCATAGTTGAAGAGTATTGTAGAGTTGATGAAAACCCTAGCTAATTTATATGAAAAACCTAGTGCATTCAATAAAGTTTATGTAATGAAAATATTTTTAATCTATAAATGCAAGAAGGTGGATTTTTATCTAACCATCTTAATTATTTCCACACTATTGTAAATCAGCTAGATTCAATTAATATCCCATTTGATGAGGAGGTTAGAGAATTATTATTCCTATTTTCTTTGCCAGAAAGTTGGGACAACTTAGTCATGGCAGTTAGTAATGCATCATCTACTTCTCTTAAATTTGAGGATGTAGTTAGTGTCATTTTAAATGAGGAAATGTGCAAGAAAATTATAGGGGAAAATTATTCTTCTAGAGAGGCATTGAATATGTAGAGTAGAGGGAGTAGAAAGGAGAAATCAAAGAGTAAAGCTTGTGGGAGATCTAAATCGAAGATGGGCATATCCAAATCTAGGAGTAGAGGCATTACTTGCTGGAACTGTGGAAAGAGAGGACATGCTAAAAAGGATTTTTGGTTTAAAGAAAACAAAGAAAACTAGCCTGAAGGTATTAAAGAGGAAAATTCGATAGGTAATATTGTTCAGGATGATCTTATACTTTCTCTTGATACCATAGTAGAATCTTGCATAATAGTTTCAGGTGCCTCTTTCCATGTAACCCTTGATGAGGGATATTTAAAGAGTATGTCCAGCGAAATTTTGGATAGGTTTATTTGGGTGATGATGAGACATGCAACATTGTCATTGTTGTCTTGAAAATGTGTTAAGGGGAAAATTACAAGTTTTCAAGCAAGACAACTTTCTCTTATCTCAAAGTTTCCATGTTTTGATCATAATTAGGTACTCCAAGCCAAATTCAAAAGTCTCGATCACTTCTTACATGATGTGGATAGGTTATTTAGGAGATTATTTTCATCCCCCTATGTGATTTGTAGGATTTTCTCAAGGATAACATCTTCTGGCCAAATCAGGGAAGGCTATCAAGAACAAGTGAAGCTGCAAAGCACATTTTGGGATTTTTTAGGGATCAAATGGAAAAATAAAGTCATGGAACCCCACCATTAGATTTAGATCATCATTTCTAATTAAATTCATATAAGGTCTCAAAGGAAAATTCCACTTGAAGCTAAAGATATTCGCTCTGCAAGTTTTTCCCTCCCAAAGGCCATTTTTAGGACTTGGCCAATTTCAAAGTTGATTCATTCCAATGCATTTCATCTTTTGCGGAAGTTTTTATCCCATGCATCCTAGTTCATTTGGGACACTTGGGACCCAAAATACTGATCTCACCGATAGCCAATCAAATGACGCCACGTGTCCTTGGAGCAATGGGCTAGCTGAGGAGAGTTAGAATTTGAGCCTTTTTGGTGAAAATGGTCATAATGTTCAAAGGTTAGCCACTTCCCTGCAGCCAACAGTCAATCAGAACATGCCACGTATCCTCAGGGTAGCGGGTCATTAGAAGAAATTTAACTTTTGAGTTTTTTCCCAAAATGGATTGAAATGTTCATAAAAGAGCCATGATCTCGTAGCCAATCAGATCATGCCATGTGTCCTCGCCAGACCGGAGAAACGAGCCCATGAAAGAAATCAATATTTTGAGCCATTTTCCAAAATTGGTCATAATGTTCAGAATTACACTATGTGACCTCAGTATCCAGTCAAAGCACGCTACTTTTCCTTGCCGATCGTGCGGGCCCATGGAGGAATTTAATATTTTGAGCCCTTTTTCAAAAAGGGTTAGAATACTTATAATCAAGTCATGACACTGTTTCCAATGAAATTATGCCATGTGTCCATCTCTAAAAGTCAAGGCGGGGCCATGGACCAAATCGTGCCAAAGTGCCAAATCTCCCAAAATCGTGAAAACACAAAAATGTTTCCCCCGACTCTGCTCCAATGTTCTCCTGCCATGTGGAGGGTTTGATTTCAAAGCAATTAGGGAAAAGGATCGAACATTTCATATGTGAACTAGCAAATTGAAATATAAAATGCATTTTTGCACGTAGAAACTCTTTTGTGGGCTCATTAAAAGTGTTTTCTTTGTGGTAGAGGAATTTGGAAGAGGGGAAATGATCAAATTTGTTTGTAATGGCTTTGGGTCAAACGATTTAATGGTTTTTCAAAGTCTTTGTGAAGGGGGCAATCAAATTTTGAAACTAGAAGCACATTTTTGTGAACATAGGAAAAAATGATTGTTAATCTTCTTTTATTCTCCTCCTTTGAATTATTTCTTCTATTCACACTTGTTGTACAAGTTTTAACTCTAAGATCAATAAAAAAGGAAGGAATTTTATGTCCCTTAATGGAAAAATTGATTGGTGCTTTGTAACCAGCGTTTTTTATTATGTCTTGTGCTCGAAATTATAAATTTTTCTTTCTTATATTAATTAATGCATGTAATGAAACTTCCAATTGATTTGTGTGGGCATCGACACTCTACCCACTACATTGATTTCCCCCTCCTTCATTCTCACTCCCTCCCCTTTCTCAGATCGATTTCTACTATAGCAAGGAGTTTCTATTATTGCCATAGGGATAGTGGAGTGTTCATGTGGATCTCTAGTTGAAAAACCACCATAAATCCACTTTGGTTTTACATGATAAACAATGGGAGCTATGCCATTCAAATGTAGAGGGACTTATATTCCCATAGCATTGGCCTGAAATCCACAAATTTGTCCACAAGACAAATTTTCTTGCCAACAGGTTTTGGCGCCCACCGTGGGGCAAAGTTGCAGCATCTACACCCAAAAATGACCACAAGGTTTTTAAAATATCATTAAGTTTTCCTTTGAAGTCTGAAATTCCTTGTGATCTAAAAATACAAAAAGATTCAAATAGAAGAGTTCTACAGATTGAGTAGCAATATGAACTACATGGATGTAACTCAAAATTCTTGCAAATCTTTCTAGAAAACCTTCTTTGCTTTGTCATATCTAAAGGAAATAATTTCAGACCTGAAAGAGGTTACTTGGCATATTTGGCAGAGTGTAAATCATCTCACTTTTGCTAAAAATTTGGGCTATGAAAAAGAAGACAAAGAAAAATTCCAGCACCTCCAAAGAAGACAATAAACTTTCAAGATGGCTGATAGACGACATACTCGCTAGTTGAGGCAAGGAGGAGTGATTGAACCTACTTTTGAGGAGTTGGAGAGAGAAGAAGTAGAGGTTATAGCTCAGTTTGATAGAGAGGAAGAGGTTATATTTCAACTTGAAGAAATTACAAGACTCCAAGCTACAGCGGAGGAGAGAGGAATCCTTAGTTGACTAAGAAACCAGAAATAGAAACAAAATGGGTGACCGTGAATGTGAAGAATGTAGGCCTATTGTTCCATGGGAAGAAACACATGCTCACTTACCCTCTAACAACCTCTTCATGATCTGCTAAGAGACACTAGAAATAATTTTCCCAAATTCAGGGGAGATGGTTCTCAATTCCCTGAAGAACATGTAACAGCATTCATCACTGCTTGTGGTGTATTAGAAGTTAAAAATGAAGATGTGTCAGTCATACTATTTTTGGAATCACTTCAGGAAAAGGTTGTTGAATGCTTTTACATGCTTCCTACATGATCTATTACTGGTTGGGAAGATATTAGAAGAGCATTTGAAAACAGATTCAAGAGCATTGAAGATGGTCAAGAGCTATTGCTACAATTATTCCAAGTAAAGAAAGAAAGCTCTAAATCCATGAGGGACTTTGTAGCAAGGTTTGATAGATTGACAAGAATAATCCCTGAAAATGTGCTACCTCCTGAGAATAACTTGATAATATTCTTCATCAGTACCTTGCCATAAGAATTTGGTTTCTTCCTCGAAGAGCCCAACCAAACACACCGAGGAAGCTCAAGACTTTTCCATTGAAACTGATGATGACTCAATCCCCTCTGGAAAGGTGAAAGGCCCAAATTGGAAGAAAAAGGGTTAGATTTCATCTTTAATAACTACATATCGTATGTTCCAGAAATGGAAAATGATTTTGTTTCCTTGAAGAAATAGCTTCCCTAAATGACAACGAGAAATGCTCCAAGGAGGCCAAACTTCCCTGATAGACAAAGAATTACATCACCTCCTCACTAACTTGCCCTTAAAGAACCTCTTTTCAATGTTATTTGTGACACAAGAGAATCAAGAGAGGGTGCTGAAATTGATGAACTGAAAGGAGAAATAGCAGAGGATTACGAAGGCTACCTTGAAATTGAAGAAGTTGATATGCACAATGGCTTGTTCGAGTTTGTTGATGATGGGGAAGAAGAAGAGGAAGCCCTAAGCTTCTCATGTGTTATCTTCACTCGATCTCAATCCAAGAAATATTCTTTACCCTCTATGGATCAAAACGAAAAGAAAACTAAAGAAGATCCCCCTCCAGTATCCACATAAAAGAAGATCATCAGCAGAAGCTCACCATTACCACCCTCAATGGATTCAACCAAAATGAAACCAGGCCAAATGGCTGCTAGAGATCAGGCTGTTATATCTAGTAAGTCACATTTTCCTTCTTCTAGCTCACAAATTTATTAAAAACACTCCTCCCTCCAATGAATTCTATCCTAAGTCATCTAAAATTTAGACCATAGCTTCACCTTCACCTCCTTCTAAGCTGATGGCATCACCCTCAGAAGACAATCTAATTTCTAAGTCAGCCAAAGTTCCTCAAAGACCCTTGCCTTGTAAACCTTCCCTCACTCTAGGAACTTCCCTCTCATCCAAAATTGTCCCATTTGATTTTGTGGAACATGAAAGTAAGACCAAAGTGCAACTCTCAGAGATTGAATACTTGCAAACACACCCTGCTCAATTTGATAGACTAATCAATGTTGTTTGGAGCAGCAGTTCTATACCCTCAACTTCAAATTCTAAAGGTCTACTTCCGACACCATCTACACCACATGTTCAAAACATGTTGGACCTAAGTGCTTCCAAAACAAATAAGGTGGAACCCTTCTACTTGTCTCTTCTCATGAATGGTTTTGAGCTCAACAATTACATCATTGACTTCGGAGCTTATGATAACGTAATGCCACTCAAAGTTACCAATGCTCTCGACCTGAGACTAACCAGAGTTAATAGATCTTGTTACTTAATGGAATCCAAGCAAGTACCACTAGTAGGAAGGATAAAAGATGCACAAGTGGCTTTGGCTGAATACCCTGATAAGAAAGTACTTCTAACCATCTTAGTGGCAGACATTCTAGCATCTTTTGGCATGCTCTTGAGTAGAAGTTTTTGTAGAGACCTTGGTGGAGAGATAAAGATGGATTGGACCTCTACAACTATTCCAATAAAGGGTGAGATGAAGAAGTTGCTTCCGGTAAGAAAAATGAAGTTTATAGTAAGAAGTTCTAGTGACCCAAGAGCTAATATCCTCTTTCAAGATTGTGGATTAGGAAACTATTTCCTTGCTTCACAACGAGAAGAATACTTATCACTTTCCTCGAATCATAGAGATATCAGGTCTAGAATATGGATTTTGATGGAAGCCATTCCTAAGCACACTCGGGGTTGTTGTTGTGTTGTACTCTCCTTCCAATGTGATGCATCCTTTTGCATATAAAATGTAGTTTGACAACACCAACAATACAACAGGATATGAAGCTCTCCTCTTTATCATAAGTGCAGTGGAAGAAATGGGAATAAAAAATATGAGATTCCTTGGTGATGCATATGGGATAGTGAAGAAAATCTGCCATCAATACTAGGTGAAGAACCCAAGGCTCGGGCATTACAGGAATAGAGTTTGGGATTGCATTGAATTCTTTGATACATTCTCTATTGAAGCCATCCTAAGACAAAAAAATGAAATAGTTGATTCCCTTGTAGTATCAACATCCCTATTGACTCCTCATCCTTCTTTTAACAAGGAAAAAGTAACCATTGAGATGGTTTTCATAAATAGTGTACCTAATAACACGAGATCACCGGCAATTTTTCAATGATGAAAATCAGATTTTAGTGTTCTTAGAGCAAAGAGACAACTTCAATAATCTCTTCTTTGAGGGAAGTGTTAACCCACATAGAGAAGTTGTGGCTGAAGATGCATCAGATGAAATTGAAAGAGTGGATGATGAAGGCATGATCAGATTGAAAGGTAACAAGATCCCCAAAGGTCTAGTCTCTATGGAGGACCTGTTTGACAAGCATGAAAAATTTATTCGTGGAAAAGAAAAGCTATCTTCTCACTGTCCATAAAATTTTGACAAGGAAAACATTGGGACTTCTAAAGATCCAAGGATGGTCAACATTGGAAAATGTTGCTCACCTGAAGAGAAAAGGAAGTTTGTTGCTTTGCGTAAAAAGTACTCTGATGTGCTGGCCTACTCTTACAACAAGCTCAAATATTTTCAACCAAAGGAAATGCATCCTTCCATTCCTCTAAAGCGGGATGTTAATCCGTTTAGGTAGAAGCAAAGACCCTATAATCCAAAGATTGCTGATGATATCAAGGAAGAAGTGAACAAGATGCTTTGAATGCCATAATCATTTTCCCCATTCACCACTCAACATGGGTGGCCAACATTATATCAGTTAGAAAGAAAAATGGGGAGATCAGAATATGTGTAGATTTCAAAAATCTGAATCAGGAATCTCTCAAGGACAATTACCCTCTTCCGATCATGGATCATATCCTATAAGAAATTACTAGATTTGAGATGCTCTCTTTTCTAGATGGCTTCTCAGGGTATAATCAAATTAAAGTGGCCAAAGAAGATTATAGCAAGATGGCTTTCACATCTCCTTGGGTCACTTTTCCTTATAGCAGGATGCCTTTTGGCTTGATCAATGCGGAGCCACCTTCCAAAGAGCCATGAACCTAGATTTCAAAGATCTCAAGCATTGCATTGTCATATACCTTGATGACTTAACAATGTTTTCAAAGAAGAGAAGTGAGCATATCTTCCACTTGGAGTAGATTCTTGCAAGATGTAGAAAACATGGAATTTCTCTAAATCCCAAGAAGTGTATCTTTGGATTCACATAAGGAAAGGTATTAGGACACATCATGAATAAGCATGGAGCACATATTGACCCTGAGAGGGTAAGTTCTATTCAAGCACTATCTCTTCCCACCAGCAAGAAAGGAGTGCACTCATTCTTTGGGAAGGTAAATTTTCTTCACCGCTTTATCCCTGAATTTGTTGAACTAACAAAGTATATCACCTCTATGATGAAGCCTCAAACAAGTTTCAAATGGGGTAGTGAAGGAAAATCATCATTTGAAGAAATAAAGAAGGCCATTGCCAAAGCTCTAATGCTGGTATCTCCATATTTCCGTAAGGAATTCATCATGTACTGTTATGCCTCAGAGCACACTCTTTTCGTTGTCCTTGTTCAAAAGATTGATGAAGGATTGGAAGCACCTATTGCTTTCATGATCTTCCATTTGAAGAAGCATGAACTCAAATATAGTCAATTGGAGAAGCATGTATACGCAGTGGTCGAGGCTATGAAGAATTTCATATTTTACATACTCAACTCTCACACCATGGTGATGGTCCTTGGAAGTGCAATCAAGTCCATTTTGACACTTTTGTCCACTCAAAATTCCCCACTCTGATAAGAGTAAAAATTTCAAAATTTTGAGTTTAAGTGTTTTTCTCTGAAGTGCCTAAGTCGTGAAATTGAAAAAATCATGTTTTGGGTCATTTTGTGTGATTTTCGGGCCTGTCGGAACTTTTTGTCCCAACTGTCCCAAGTACGAAAGTGCACTCTGTTCCCTGATCGGCCGAAATCCCCTAAGCTGTCCCATTTTTGGGCCCGTCGGAAATTTTTGTCCCAAGTGTCCCAAAACTTATTGTGCGAGTTGTTCCAATTTTGGCCGAAACACCCGAACCGCGTACTACGCACTTTCATGTCTCAAATGTCCCAAAGTTAAAAAGTGCGAGCTTTCCAATTTTTGGCCGAAACTCCCGTGTCACGTACTTCAGAGCTCCTTGTCCCAAATCGAAAAATGCAAGCTGTTTCAATTTCACCCAAACCGGCCAAACCGCGTACTCCGGAACTTTTTGTCCCGAATGTCCCAAGTCCAAACAGGCCCACTATTCCATTTTTGGCTGAATCACCCGAACACAGACTCAGCGCATTTTTGTCCCAATCGTTCCAAAAAGCATTTGTGCATCCTCTCCCTGTTTCACCCGAATCGGCCGAGCCGCGTGTTTCGCGCATTCGCGTCTCACATGTCCCAAGCATACCAAGTGTCATTCACACTTAGTTTTTCCCGCTCACTCCGAGTATGATGCTATTCAAATTGGTGGTTGTGTATTCAATGCGCATTAAATTCATTCCTCTCTCCAAACGGCTATATAACGAGCATTTCCCCTTTGCATTTTTCGCATTGCTTCCATGCTATCTTTGCTCGAACCCTTGCAATTTGAAAACCTGCGCAAATATCCCCTCCCTTTGCAAATTCCTTCCCGAGTCTAGGTTGCAGCTCTGAGACTATCAATATGAAGATCAAGTTTCAGGGACAGGAGCAAATTTCTCCGCTTGAGTCTGCTGTTAGCAATATTGGGGACAGCGAAGCTCGTCATCTCGACTTCGGTGATTTTTGGGCAAGAATGGCAGATGCAAACCCTACACCAATAGCACAAACGATTCATGATAGCGGTTTGGCTTTTGCCGGTGGTTTCCCAATCTCAGTACAGTGTGCTGATACTGTGCTTTCATGCGGAGCTCACTTCGACCCCGCTTCGAGCGAATTGACAAATGTACATGGGGAACTCATTGCCAAGCTGGACGCTGCCGCCATTGGCGCTGCTCTGAGGATTCCGGAGTTGGACAATGCTATAGTCATCTCCCGGGATCAAGCACAGACCCTATTCGATCAAGACAGTGACAAATATAAGGCGCGAGTGGCGAAGTCTTGGTTGAAGAACCCTAAGAAAGGTGCTTCTCACCTAACCAAAACCCTCTTCCGAGCAGATTTCAATGAGGAATTGTCAGACTTCATAATCCTGCTGGCTCGGGTTATGGGTTTGCCCTCCACCAATGAGTTTCATTTCTGGATGTGCCCGCTCATCAGCATGGTGTGCGAGGGAACACAAAACATCAACTGGGCAGAGATCATCAGTATGAATTTGGCGGAGCAGCTATCCAACGTTCAGCAAACAAAGAAGTTCTATATGACTTCATACCTGATGTATACCCTAGCAGCATCAAGGCAGTGGTTTGGTTTCTCCTATATAGATGCACACAAAGATGATCCAGTGTATGCCTATTGCCCGCAGTTCACCCTGGAGACCAGCAATCGGAATTTCAGAAGGGTCAATGATGCTTTCACCATGTACGTGGTCAGATTGCTCGAAGGTGATACTGCTAGAAGGTTTTCAGATGAAGCCATGAACCTGATATCGCAGTATGGAGCCTATTTCATCCAATTCAGGAAATTTTCCTATATCAGGCTTGCTGGCTATGAAAGCACTCCTCTACGGCTTCCCATGTTCACGTAATGATAAAACGGCCTTGATAGAAATATGCGAGCAACTAGAAAAGTTGCCTGACGAACTTGCGAGAGACAAGAAGATTTCGGCTTGCACTTTCCCATCTCTCTGGGAAACTACACATGCAAAACAGCTCTGGATGCTCAGAACATAGAAAGAGCCCTGGTCCCTATCACTGTTCATTTCTTCAAGCCAAGAACCTGCTTTGACTTGAAGAAGTTTATTGAACAGAACATCAAGATAATCTACCATCATAGGGCAGATACAGAAGACTACTGGGCTGACTGTGTAGATGATTTTGAAGCCAGGAGAAGGCATTGTGGCAGGTTCTCCCTGCAATTGATTCAAGAACTCGGTCTGTACCAAGTTCCTGAAGGTCTCCAGGATGACGATTCTGACCTATACTCGTATGAGTATGAAAATGTGATTAAGCACACCCCTCTGGAGGACCTGGATTGGAACAGGAAAGAGAGGGATGATCTGGCTGAGATTCTTGCTCCAGTCTTAGTCAGGACTAAGGTCTGGTTCAGTAAGAAGATCCGAGAATTCAAGAGGCACTCAGGAGAATCCTCCTCCAAGGATGATTCGACACCAATAAGAGAGGCATCAGTTCCAAGGTCTAAAACACCAATGCAAACCCCTCCTGCCTCATCAACACAAGGACCTACTGAATCTACTCCCTCTTCATCTACCCAGGTATATAAGAAGAAACTCAAAGAGGTAAAGAAGGAGCCTGCAGAGAATGACCCTCCAAGAAAATAGGCAGAGTTGCCTATAGGGCCAGAGAACATCATTGTTCTCAGTGAAAGTGAAGAAAGTGAGATGCCAACTCTTGCAAATGTTCCTGAAGATCCAGCAGATAAGGACAAGGAGGTCCAGAGCACTGAACTTCCAGGTGCTACTGATTCTTCTACCGCTATTGCCTCCAGTGCTCTACTCACATCTCAGCTTGAGTCAACAGCTGCGCAGACCCTGAGTGTCATGAGCTCCCTGTCTCTTGGTCCCCTTGCTTCTCCTACAGATTCTTCTTCCTCTTTTGCTTGGGTGCAACCTTTGGTTGACAAAAGGAAGAGAAAATCCTCCTCTCAAAGCTTGGGACCAAATTTCGATGCTGTTGCAGCCTTGTTGGGCACCACTCCTTCTCGTGCCAAGAAAGCCAGAACCACTTCCAGAATAGTGTCTGATGCCCAAGGTCAGCAATTCTTGGAGATTGCTAAGCCTACAGTAGACAAATCAGAATCAGACTTGCTGGCATCTGACTTGGAGCTTTCAAGAATCCCTATGGGAGAGTCTACTCCTGAAGGTGAAATTCACAACCTCCAGGAAACAGTCACAAGAGTCATTGGAAGGGTAGAGAAAGGGCAGCAAACTATTGAACAGTTGGAAGAACAAGCCCAGATTCTCACAGGTTTCATCAAGTCTCTTTTATCTAAGGATAAAGTCTTGGACCCTACCCCATTGACTACTCTTCCACCTCCTGTAATTCTAAGCCAAGATGAAGTGCAAAGTATCAAAGATATGCACAAGTATTCTGTCTATGGCAGAGCTATTGAAGCCATGGTGGATGACATGCTTGTTGCTGGATTAAACTTCATCGATGAAGCTTTCAAACTCCACGAAAAGGTGAGTAATGTGCAACTGAAGCTCTCCTCCACTATCAATACCATGGATAAAGAACTAAAAATCTGGAGCAGTTGTATAGTAGACCTTCGCCTTATGGGACAGACAGATGAGAACATCTTACTGGCGAATAAGATTTTCGATGATGCTAAGGACAATCTATCAAAATCCTGGGTCTACAGCGTGGAGTGGAAGATCAGAGTTTTGGAGGAAGCTTTGGGAGAAATGAAGAACAGCTGGCAGAAGGGAGAAGCTTTCAAGACACTGGCTGTTGCTGCTTTCAAGGATATACATTGTCATCTTCAGGATGAAAACTCTGGTGTTTCCTGTCCTTGCAAGAAATCAAAGCTCAGTTCAGAGCTTTTGTCAAAGATAATCTATTCAAGGAAAGCTCCATCTCTAAGGAAAAGATGAAGGAAATTTGTTCTCTTCAATCTGCCATTGAAGAAGCAAATAAAGATTATCATACTCACGTCGAGTTTGATAAAGAGATGGAGAAGTGTCTGGGATTTTGGACTCAGTCTGCAGCCAACACGTCAGTTCCACGTGGCAGAGACATAGCTGAGGCATTGAAGAAATTCAGGCAGCGGATTCTGAAGACAGTGGGTCCCTCCCAGTAGCTGGCCACCTGTCTCCTTCTCCTTTCTTTTCTCTTCTTCCCATTCTTTTCGTATTCTTTGTAATTAGTTAAGGTATTGCAATTGGCGATCCTTAACTATTCTTTAGTTAAAAGAAACGGTTACGAAGAGTAACTGACTTGTAAGCTATATAATGGCCTTTCCACGCCATTTTGCGAGAGAGGAAGAACTTGGGTATTTGCTGAAAGTGTAAATAGATCTTAAAGAAATCAATACAAAAGGGCTTTCCATTCTTTGTCTATCTAATTCTTGTTATCTCTGTGTTTTCCTTTAATATTGTGAAGATCATTTTGTTCCTGATTCGTTAGTCTCTCTGATTGCATACTGTTCAGTTTTGCAAATACAGTGATCTTGTATAACCAAGAAGGAACTTTGTGTCCTTGATGAATGAATCTGAAGAAGGTTATTTATGGAACTTTGTGTCTTTAAATTTAATCTCATTCAGCCAATGCAAATGATCTTGTCTTAAATTCTTTGAAGCTTCGCATACATGAAGAATTATTCTGCTATCTATAATTCTGAATGTTGCTATTCTGCTCATCTTCTTATTCCCTTTCCTCAGTCCTTGTGTAATTGATGATCCTTATGGAAAACACTTTCATAATATCCAAGTTTGACCATAAAACCATGTTCTGTACATTTGTAAATAAGTTCGTTTCTGAATAAGGGAACCTCTCCCATTAAAGAGGAGGGACTTCTTGTCCCCTGACTGTTGCTCTTCTAAAAAGTCCTATTTGATGACCAACAGACACAACTATATCCCAAAGCCAAAAGAGGAAATTGGATTGTAAGGATCCAAGAGTATGACCTGAAGATTAAGCCCTCTAATCTGGTTAGAGGAAATGGTTTGTGCAAGTTAATTGTTGAAGATGAATCTCTCAAAGTTCCACTTGGAGAAAGAGATGACACTTTCCCAACCTACTCAAAAGATTGCCCAAAAGTTCTCTTTATGAACACTACAGAGGAATGGTATGTAGACATCGATTTATTTCTTACCTATTGGGATTTCCCTCCTCATTAAGATTACAAGCAGCGAAGAAATCTCATGCTGAAAGTAGTAAATATGTGATTTGGAATAATGCACTCTACAAGAAAGGGACAGATGGTTGTTTTCTCAAGTGTGTTGACAATGAAAAATAAGAAAAACTCCTCAAAGCCTATTATGATCAAGCTTGTGGTGGACACTTTTCAGCCATGGTGGCTGCCCACAAAATTCTCATAGGTAGGTACTATTGGCCTTCTCTCTTTGTTGATGCACAGAAATGGGTTAACAAATGCAAAGCATGCCAGAAATTTGTTGGAAAGTCTTAGCTAGCTGCCTTACCACTCATACCCATGGTGATTGAAGAACCATTTCAACAATGGGGGCTGGACTTTATCGGTGTTCTGAACCCTCATTCAAGTGTAGGGCATTCTTACATGCTCACCTCCACAAATTACTTCACTAAGTGGGTGGATTCTATTCCAACTAAATAGGCTAGCTTTGAATTTGTTTGCAATTTCATAAAATAGAATATCATTGTTCATTTTGGAGTTCCTCAAAAGATTGTAGTAGACAATGCTACTTATTTCTCTTCGAAGGAATTGACATAATTATGTTATGGCTTCGGGATTTCTCTTGCTAATTCTTATAAATACTATCCTCAAGGGAATTTTCAAGATGATTCAAGTAACAAAAATATTATGACCATTATCTGCAAGCTTGTTGATGAGAATCGGAAGAATTGACACAAAAAGTTATATGATGCACTTGTGGGCTGAGAGGGTCACTCCTAAGAAGGAAATAGGCATGTCACCTTTTCGGTTGCTATATGGAGTTGAAGCAGAGATTCCTATTACAATTAAAATTCCATCTCTCAAGCTACTTCAAATAGTGGAAGATAGCCAAAAAAAGATTCAATTGATAAGAGGATCCTTTTCCTTGAGAAGCTAGAAGAGAGTAGATCCCAGGTAGTGGATAGAATTAAAGAAAATCAGCTTAAAGTGAAGAAACTCTTTGACAGAACAGCCAAGGCAAGGTAGTTTAGAGCTAGAGATTTGGTCCTACTTTGGGACAAGAGGAGAGAACCAAAGTACAGTCATGGTAAGTTAGATTCTTTGTGGTTGGGTCCATTTCAAATTCAAGAAGCATGTGGTGAGAATGCCTTTCTCTTATCATACTTGGATGGAACTCCATTAGGATTTCCTAGAAGTGGGAAATATTTGAAGTTATATCATCAGTGAAAATGAGTTGTCCCTCACCCCGTACCATAGTTTTTTTTTTCCCCTTTTCATTTGTGTGTGTTTTGGTTTTTTTTTTGTTTTGGTGTGGTTTTGGTTTGTTGTGCTTTTCCCTCCTTCCTTCTTCCTTCCTTCACTATTGTACATGAATCTCCAGGCCCAATGGATAAGGCACTTGTCAACGTTATATGTTTTAAAACCTATGATTCTAAATCTTCATGTCATGTCTTCACCTTGCTCAATCCATGCCATGTGCCTAAGCTAGAGCCAGTTGTTGTCTTGAAAATGTGTAAAGGGGAAAATTGCAAGTTTTCAAACAAGATAACTTTCTCCTATCTTAAAGTTTCCATTTTTGATCATACTTAGGTACTCCAAGTGAAATTTAGAAGTCTGATCACTTATTATAAGATGTGGATAGGTGATTTAGGAGATTCTTTTCATCCCCTAGGTGATTTGTAGTATTTTCTCAAGGATAACATCTTACGGCCAAATCAGGGAAGGCTATCAAGAACAGATGAAGTCGCAAAGCACATTTTAGTTTTTTTAAGGATCAAATGGTAGAATCAAGTTCTGGCACCCCAACCATTAGATTCAAAGCACCATTTCCAATCAAATTCACATAATCTCTCACTTTGGAAAATTCCACTTGAAGATCAAGATATTCACTCTGTAAATTTTTCCCTCCCAGAGGCCATTTCTAGGAGAGCCAATTTCAAATTTGAGTCATTCCAACACATTGCAGATTTTGCAGAAGTTTTTGTCACATGCGTCCCAATTCATTTGGGACACTTGGGACCCGAAATACTGATCTCATCGAAAGCCAATCAAATGTCGCAATGTGTCCTCAGAGCAATGGACCGATGGAGGAGAGTTAGACTTCGAGCCTTTTTGGAAAAAATGGTCACAATGTTCAAAGGTTAGCTACTTCCTTACAGCCCACAGTCAATCAGAACATGCCACGTGTCCTCAGGGTAGCAGGTCATCGGAAGAAATTCAAATTTTGATTTTTTCCCAAAAAGGATTAAAATATTCGAAAAGAGCCACGACCCCATAGCCAATCAGATCACACCACATGTCCTCTCCAGACTGGAGCAGTGCGCCCGTGGAAGAAATCAAGAATTTGAGCCATTTTCCAAAAATGGTCAAAATGTTCAGAATTACATGGTGACCCCATATCTAGTCAAAGTGCCACATTTTTGTTTGCCAGATTGGAGCTTCGGGCCTATGGAGGAATTTAATATTTTGAGCCCTTTTCAAAAAAGGGTCAGAATGATCATAATTAAGTCACAACTCTGTTTCCAATGAAATTATTCCACATGTCCATCTCTAAAAGTCAAGGTGGGGTCGTGTACCAAATCGTGCCAAAGTGCCAAATCTCCCAAAATCACGAAAAATGCAAAAAAATTTCTCCCAACTCCACTCCAATCTTCTCCTACCACATGGATGGCTCGATTTCAAAGAAATTAGGGCAAAGGATCAAATGATTCATATGCAAACCGACAAATTGAAATATAAAATGCATTTTTTCCTGCAAAAACTCTTTTAGGCTCGTCAGAAGTCTTTTCTTTGTGGCAGAGGAATCTGGAAGAGGGGAAATGATCAAATTTGTTTGTAACGGCTTTGGGTTGAATGATTTAATGGTTTTTCAAAGTCTTTGTGAAGGGGGCAATTGAATTTGGAAACTAGAAGCACGTTTTTACGAACAGAGGAAAAAAATAATTGTTAATCTTCTTCTATTCTCCTCCTCTACATTATTTCTTCTATTCCCACTCGTTGTACAAGTTTCAAATTTGAGATCAATAAAAAAGGAAGGAATTTTATGTCCCCTTGATGGAAAAATCAATTGGTGCTTTGTAACCAACGTGGTTTATTCTATCTTGTGCTCAGAAATTGTAAATTTGTCTTTCTTCTATTAATTAATGCATGTAATGAAACTTCTAGTTGATGTGTGTGGGCATCTGACACTCTACCCACAACACTGATTTCCCCTCCTTCATTCCCACTCCCTCCCCTTTCTCAGATCGATTTCTACTATAGCAAGGATTTTTATTATTTCCATAGGGATAGTGGAGTGTTCCTGTGGATCTCTGGTTGAAAAACCACCATAAATCCACTTTGGTTTTACATGCTAAACAATGGGAGCTACACCATTCAAATTTAGAGGGACTTAGATTCCCATAGCGTTGGCACGAAATCCACAAATTTCTCCACAAGACAAATTTTCTCTTGCCAACAGTCGGGAAGGGCAATGTAAACTGAAATTAAAAATGGAAATACAAGGATATTGAGAGACATGAGTCATGTACCTAGCCTCAAGAGAAATATCATCTTTGTAGGATAGTTGGGTGGTGAAGGTTACACACCACATTCAATTTAGATGTTTGGAAGGTTTCTAAGGGTGCCCTGGTAGTGGCACGAAGTAAGAAAGTAATCATTCTGTAATGAAATTACTAGTATAATTCAGATTATGAGCAACAATAGAACACCAAATAACACAATATTTCAGAATAATGATCTCAATATGCAATTAGAATAGCTTCGCCACTTTGAGGGGGAAACCTCCAACCATATAATAAGACTCAAATACTCAAATGATAATGAACTACTACCTACAATCCCCTATATATACTATTCATATGTTATGGCCATCACCAAGGACAACCTATTAAGCATGAGAAATTATAAATGATATGGTAAGCCATAAGTCGGCTACTCATATCCTAATATAAGTGATAGGTTAAGGGCATAACATGCCCTTTCCCTTCAAACCAACATTGTCCTCAATGTTGAATAATCTTGGATGTTGTTGTAGAAAACCTTCATCCTCCCAGGTTGCATCTTGTATGCTCAGATTCTTCCACTTGATCATATATTCCTTAATGTCTCTGGTTCTCAACCTCTTATTATGTGTTTGCAAAATCTTCTCTAGCTCCAAAATGATTCTTCCTTCCTCATCAAGTTCTAGTAACTCTGTCTAGGATTCAAATTTCTTTCAAATAACCTTCTTTAGGCATGAAACATGGAATATTGGGTGTATGTGTGACGATGGAGTCTCTAGTTTATAAGCAACACTGCCAATTTTCTATAGAACCTGATAAGGGCCATAATATTTAGGAGTAAGTTTATTGTCCTTTTTATGTTTGTAAGGCTAGAGATCTAAAAAAACCAATCGCCAATTTACAAATGTCTTTCACTATGGTGTTGATCTACTTATTGTTTCATCTGTTTTGTGCTAATGTTAAATTCTCCTTCATACTAGCCAAAATCTATTATTGATGTTGAATGTTTTCCTAAACATCTCTAACCTTAGTTTGCACCCTCAAGGAGGAAGTGATAGAAGGTGGATGGTAACCATATAATGCTAAAAAATGGGGTCATTTGAGAAGAGGTATGAAAAGATGTGTTATACCACCATTCTGCAAGTGGTAGCCATTCAATCCACCTTTCCCCTTATCCGATACAAAAACGTAGATACCCCTCTAAGAATTTGTTGACCACTTCCAATTTCCCATCGGTTTGAGGATGATAAGATGAACTATGAGCTAGTGAGTACCCAAACTTTTGTACATCCCCTTATAACATTCCCATTTTAAGACTTTAGAAACAAGGGAATTTTTTTTTTTTTGCATGAATAATGTTCTCTGTTCTAAATACATAATTTAGAACACACATTCCATAATAACCATTCTTATAATAGATAAACATATGTAGTTGTAATGACTCGGTGAGCTACCGATCTATTCATTTCATGACTTGGTGAACTACCGATCTATTCATGTTTAACATTAAGTATTGAATACTTTTCTGTATACTATATATACTTGGTTCTCTTACCCTATTTTGGGATTTGAATGGTCTGTCTAAGGAACCTATCTGAATATCTGATACCAATATTCATCTGCATCATGATCCTTAGACTAGGTGACATAGGACAACACAATCAATAGCTTGCGATACTTTGGCCAAAGATTTCAAACATACTGTTCATATTACTTATTCCTTGACGGCATACTCGTCAATCTAGAATACTTCCTTCACCCCACTCTATTATTATCTAGAATGTCCTTTATTGACTTCTGTCAATCCACTTGCCCAAGGTTTAACCATAGATGAAGTAAACAACATGGAATGTGATAGGAAGACACTCAGGAAGACTTGGGGTATATTGGCATCTTTGGGTCAACCTAGGTCAACCCCGTATGCCAAGGTACCCTAAGTCATAGAGGGAAACTACATATCCTAACTATGTTACTATCCAGTCCTAGAGGAAAACTAAGTTCAAGTCCAAAAGTGTGTAGATCTTGACAATCAATGCAGAAGGGTGTTGCCACATGTCAACTACATCGTTGTATCCTCGAGAAGATCCTAATATTCTTGAAGGTATAACCCTGCAATTGGCATGTGCCAACATCAAATAGAACATCCTCATTGATATGTACATACCCCTAGGAGATTATTAATGTTTAGTTAATTTGGATTTTTAAAAATAATTTCCAGCAATCCTGCCAAACCGTAATCCAACACTCCTCAGTTCTTTTCAATATCAGATTCAATTAATCCTTGAAGAACTTCCTTAACTTAATATTTCTTTCAATGTTCGTTAATTTCAGCTTAACAAATAGTTACCCAATAACAGGACAACAACACCATAAGTTCCATTTAATGTGACTTAACCATTCAAGGAAGTGTAACAACCACCTAGGTTGTAACTTAATAGACTTATTAAAATGAAGTCTAAAGATTAGAATTCATATCTTCTTTTTTGTATAACTTTATGAGAGAGGAAGAGTCCTCCTCTTCATGGTCAAGTTCTAGGGTTTAACACACCCTTTATGCTCTTTACAAAATTCTATAGTCTTCGTTGTATGTTCATTACACATCACCTTGCTATATTGAATTGTTTAGATAAGAACCTTAAATTCTGCAACTTATTTAGTTGCATCTTATTTAGGGAAATTACTCTAATTCCCTTTTATAATACTTATCCAAGAATACACATTACCATATAAATAATAAGAAGAATATCAACCAGATAAGATTCCATCTTTTTACAAAAGTACAAGATAATTTACACAACCAATGCAAGTAAATCCTCATCTTTCAATTCATTTTCAAAACTTATACATTTACAAGACTTATGCATTTTAGGCATACTGCATAACAACAACCTTCCTTCTAAAAAGAATATTACTTTTCTTTTCAATGCAATTCAAGAACAAATCATAATTCTTCACAAAGAATCATACTTAAATCAGCCAATGCATCATATAAGTTTGTGCCTTCTTTTATCACTTACGAAGTCCATCTGTAAAAATTACTAGCATGGGTCAGTTCAAAGAACTGAGCATGATAAGAACTAATCCTTAAAACAAAGTGCATTCCACTAATTGTTTCAATAAAACAACCCTACTTTAATGAACAATTAATATATCATACAATAAACATAAGTAATAACAATCAGAAAATAAGAGCATTAATAATCTGATTTCACTTCCGGAGAGAAGAGCGAGAATATAATCTATAATATCTATCTAAAAATTGAAAGCATAATTGATCCTATTAATTACCTATAAAAAAATAACAAATCATACATCTCATTGTTCCCAAATCTAAAAAAATAGAATACAAAACTTATCATTATTACAAGACCAAAGAAGTGTTTTCAGCATGGTTCTCTTTAAGATGATACTTCTAACTTCCAAGCAAAGAAGAAGAGAAACCATTTCACTATACCAAAACACATAATGTCTGCAAGGCAGAACAAGTTCACATCATGGCCTAATCTGTTTCAACTTAAGATAAACCACCTTAAAATCAATCATTTAAGATATTCATCAGAACAAAATCATATAAAAACCCATGAAGGAAAGATGGGACAACAGTCAACCAACAAGTTGCATTTTCTTTTCAATAAACTAGTCATCAATCTCTTCCTAATTCATTTCAGTCAAATGTTAAGTAAGAGAAGACTAATCAAGTAATGATTCTCTTTTTCCTAAAAGAATAATCAATAGAAGGTTCCAACACAAATGAACTTATCCCAACTACATTAGCAAAGAAATCTTAATAGAAAATGATCCTACCCTATAATCATTTCCTTCAACTTAATTTACAAATTCCCTTTTCAATGCATATAGTTTAAATTCATAAAAGAGTTCCCAAAGAAGAGAACAAGAACAATTCAAAGAAGGAAGAAAACTTAAATGCAAACATTCTCTTTTTCCTAAAATAATATTCAACAGAAAGTTCCAACACAAATGAACTTATCCCAACTGCATTAGAAAAGAAAGCTTAACAGAAAATGATCCTACCTTGTAATCATTTCCTTCATCTTAAATAACAAATTCCCTTTTCAATATATACAGTTTAAGTTCATAAAGGAGTTCCCAAGAAGAGAACATGAACACTTCAAGGAAAGAAAAAAATTAAATGCAATAGGCCTCCCATTTTTCTTCTTGTGTAACAATTGTTTATAAAAAGACTTCGAGTTCGTAAACTATTCAATAAAATAGAAAACTCAGTTTGTATGCCAAGACCAAATTGACATAATCAAAAAAATACGTTCTACACAAGACCTTGAGCATAATGTTAAATCAAAAGTTCTCACAAAGGTTCAAGAGCACCCAAGAGAATATGCTTAAGTTTAGGGCAACAACAACAACATGTTCCCTTTTAGTTTACTTCCTAAACAAAGAAAACCAAAACAAAAACCAGGACATAACCGATACCTTGCTCGGTTACCATTACCAACAAAAGTAACAATTCATTGTACAACTTTATATCACAATACCTCATATTTGAGTTAATATAAACACCAACATCTTAATGCTAGGTAGAATGTAAA
The DNA here is from genome assembly GCA_018340775.1 of Taxus wallichiana var. yunnanensis. Classification (NCBI taxonomy): domain Eukaryota; kingdom Viridiplantae; phylum Streptophyta; class Pinopsida; order Cupressales; family Taxaceae; genus Taxus; species Taxus wallichiana. The sequence goes on from CM031242.1 coordinate 248,305,572, forward strand.
GAATAACTTTTAATAGTTCGAATAAGAAGAGTGTTTTCATTTTTTTGTTTACATCTTATCAAACCTTGTTTCCCAACTCAACGGAATATAAGATCCTTAACAAAGCTCAGACCAAACAAGCAACAAAAATATGAAGGCCGTGTTCATAATGGACATTCCATAATAGTCCATAGTATTCAAGATACCAAACGCCAGCATTAAGCTATATGCGGTCTTCAATAACAAACCCTATTATCTCAAGATAGTAAAACACAACTACTGAGTTATATGCTAGTCTTAGTTTTTTTAAAAATAAAAACAAGAACCAAGCCATATACGACTTTATCCATAGCCCAAATTATCTATGAATAAAACACAAACACCATACTACCGAGAAACCCAACAATAATTCTTCAAATAATGTGAATTTCAAACAAAAACTCAAGCTCGAATATAAGCTCTCAATAAAACACGAGCTCCTTACCAGACCAAGATCATAAAACACTAACTCCAATAAAAATAGGAGGAACTCAAGTTCCCATAAAAGATTTCAACAAGTATTCATTGGCAATGAACGTCAATAAAACTTAAACCATCAATTTACCAAAACTAAAAATACCAAGCAAAGTTACCATATTCATTTTTGCATACATTTTTCATGTGTCTAAACAACTATAATGTATGTTTCCAAGAAAACCACAATATTCATGGATTCGAACCCCTGAATACAAAATTTATAAAACCCTGCAAAAAATAACAAGATAGAACATGCAATGTACAAATCTCAACAGAGCAGAATTATTTTTATGAAAAAACTTAGAAGAAAGCAAGATATTTTAATAGTTAGAGTCTATCATGCCTGATAGTGTCTCTTTCAAATCGAAGAAGACCTCCATCCGAGCTCAGTACTTCTCCTCTTCTCCATGAAAGATCAAACAACCAAATTCCTTTTCCAAAATTCCTCTTATACATTCCACGAAATGAAAATAGATCCAAAACTTCAAAAATAGCCATGAAGTGTAGTTCAATCTGCTGGTTCGAAAAACTAGAGAGCATGCAGAGAAAAAATGTGAAACATGCAAAGTGAAACAACCCAAGAAAAATCCACTTGCATGCCTTCCAAGATGGTTTGAGCTCAAAACCAAAAACAATAAATTCCATTAACTCCCATTTTCCCGCCTATCCTTCCTTGCCACCGCCTTCCAATTCTGGCAAATGCCAAGTCCAAAATAACATGCATTTTTAATTTTAGTGATACTGCCACCTAAGCCTCATGAGCCAACTAACCCCTGCCAAAGTGGCGATTACCGCATTCATTAAAACCTTATCAACAACTTTAATGCCTTAGGAACCGTCACCCATATTTCTTAACTATTTAAGTCCCTTTTCCTTCCCATTAGTTTAGGATAGATTACATTGCTTAGGTTAGATCTTAGGTAGATTAAAATTTATACCTTAGGATATAACACTAACAACTAACCCCACCATAGGCCTTAGCAAATAGATTTAGGTAATTTCCACATAGGTAAATTAATTCAAAACACAATAGTTTTAGGCATTAGGTTAGATCACATTATAACCTTGTAGTATTAGGTTCTAGTTTAGTTTTAATACCTAGAAACCTTTCCAAATCCATTAGCACCAAGCTTAGGTTAGGTTTCCAATCAACCAATCATAGCAGAATAGGAAGATTTAGGTTAGAATCAGAATTCTATCAAGTAACATAGCTTAGGTAGGAATATTTTTACCTAGCTTAGGATCCCGTAGGTTAGTCCTTTATAGGATCCCGGATCTCTCCTACGCCGTGAACAGGCTGCAATTTCATTTTCATCAGCAATGACCTACCATGGTCGATCTCCAAAGACCCAAGAAAAACATACTACGGAATGGAAAAATGTTCTCACAAAAATCAAAGAACTTGTATCTACAAAGTTCAATCCATATATCTCTTAATTCATGGAATGTCAATTTACCATTCATTCAATCTGAACAGATTTAAAACATTCCTTGGATCACTGAAATTGATCCAAGGATGAGTCAGATAAATAGATAAGTCTACAACTCTTAAACCAGATTGCAACTTACCTAAAAGAAGTGAAAAATGGATTCAGGAAAGCCATTCCAATTTAGTCAAAGGATCTTAAGAGCAGAAAATACTTATCCATATCAAGCATGATTTCCAATAATCAAAAGAACATATCCTTATAAGGAAAATCACATGTCAACACTTGAAATGCAAAGGAGGAAAAATAACAACTGTCAAGGGTGTTACATGCTTCCCTCCTAAAAAGAATCATTGTCCCGATGATTATCTCTTTTTTTTAACAATTTATATCAAGGACAATCAATTCATTCACATCTCTTATCCTAAGTCAAATATATCCAAAACCTTTTAGTTTAGAAATCAACATTAAATAACTGTTTATTCAAATCAAATAAATATCTGCCCAAAACTGGCTTACTTAATGTCATATAAAGATAAAATCATTAAAAAAATTTATCAGTCAACAGATTCAATTTTGTTCAAAAAGATATGGAAAAGTAGTTTTCATATCCTCTAGATTTTCCCAAGTTGCACTCTCTTTGTTAAACTAGTCCCACTGGACCTTACATTGACTTATTTCTTGATTTCTTAAATGCAACTAGCGAGTTTCCAACACTCGAGTGGGTTTAACCACAATTATTCCTGGTCTTGGACCTGTAAGGAATTCCAATTTAACACATGTGATAAATCTGAAACATATTTCTTAAGCAAAGAAATATGGAAAACATCATGCATTCATGACAAAGTAGGTGGTAGTGCTAAATGATAAGCTACAGGATTGATTACTTCAACTATTTCAAAAGGTCCCACATAATGAGGTGATAACTTGGCAGCCTTGCCAAAATTTATAGAACTCTTTTTGGTTTAACCTGAAGAAAAACCTTCTCACCAAGTTCAAATTTTTGTCAACCTACTTTAAATCAGCATAACTCTTTTTCCTATCTTGCTTCTTTCAAGCGTTCATGAATCATTTTAACTTATTTTTCCATTTCTGTAAGGATTTCAGGTCCAATTACCTCTCTATCCTCCATGCTATCCCAACTAACAGGGTTCTGCATTTCCTTCCATAAAGTGCCTCGAAAGGTGCCATCTTAAGAGAAGCATGATATGTATTATTGTATGCAAATTCAACTAATGGAAGATACTCTTCCCACTTATACTATTGATCCATATAATACATCTGTAACATATCCTCTAAAACTTGATTTACTCTTTTAGTCTGTCCATCCGTTTCTGGATGATACGCAAAACTGAAATTCAGCTTAGTTCCTAGAGCTACATTAAGCATTTTCCAAAATCTTGACGTCATTCTAGGATCTCTATCAGATATGATTAATTCAGGTACTCCATGTAATCTGAAAATTTCATGTACAAATCTTTTATCCAAAACAGGAGAATCATCCTTTAGATTTCCAGCAATAAAATGAGCTACTTTCATTAGTTTATCAACAACTACCAAAATAACATCATGTTTATTTCTTGACATAGGTAACCCTTGTACAAAATCCATGCTTATTACCTGCCACTTGTACTGCGGTATGCTATGAGGATACAATAAACTAGTTGGGTGCATATGTTCCACTTTTACACATTGACATTCAAGACAATGAGTCACAAAATCAATAACATCCTTTTTCATTCCTTTCCAGAAATATTGTTGTTTTATATCAACAAGCATTTTTGTAATGCCAGGGTGTCCAGAAAAAGGTGAATCGTGAAATTCAGCTAACAATTTCTTTCTCAAATCATTAAGAAAAGGTATGTATACTCTATTTTCATATCATAAGATTCCTTCATTATCAAAGTGAAAACCTTTATACCTTTCATCTTTTGGATCTGCAGCAAGCACTATTTTTACTTGCTGAAAGTAAGAATCAGATTCCATGACACTTTTACTTCATCCTTAAACTGAGTTCTTAGTGTTATAAGAGCAGAAATGTGCTTCCTACGACTTAGAGCATCAACCACTCTATTCTCTTTTCCTTTGATGTAACTTATGTCAAAATCATATTGAGACAAAAACTCTAACCACCTTCATTGTCTTACATTCAGATTTAGCTGAGTGAAAATGTACTTCAACCCAAGATGATCAGTTTTTAACTCAAATGGTTTACCAAGTAGATAATGCCTCCAAACTTGAAGTGCATGAACTATGGAAGAAAGCTCTAAATCATGTGGAGCATAATTCAACTCATGTAACTTAAGTTTTCTACTTTCGTAAGCTATGACATGATCATTTGTAACAAAATACCTCCAAGACCTTCCCTGGATGCATCTGTTACAAAACTAAAGTCTCCATCAGGATCAAGTACAGATAAAATAGGTGCTGAAGTCAACTAACTTTTCAAAATTTTAAAATTATATTCACATTTATCATTCCAAACAAATTTCTTATCCTTTTTCTGCAATGAAGTTATTGGTGTAGCCACCTTAGAAAAATCCTTAACAAATTTTCTATAATAACCAGCAAGGCCCATGAAGCTTCTAACTTCATGTACATTATTTGGTGTAGGCCACTTGGTTATAGCTACTATTTTAGAAGGATCTACAGCAATCCCATCTTTACTTATAACATGACCCAAATAGTGAACTTTGGTGTCATAGAAAGAACATTTGGACAACTTACCATACAACCGTCTCTTTCTCAGAATTTCCAAAACTATTTTCAAGTGTTCATGATGCTCCTCAATACTTTTAGAATATATGAGAATGTCATCTAAGAATACAAGAACAAACTTGTCCAAGTATTCTTGAAAGATATTATTCATTAAGTTCATAAAAGTTGTAGGTGCATTTGTTAATCCAAAGGGTAAAACCGTGAATTCATAATGTCCATACCTTGTCCTGAAAGATGTTTTATGAATGTCCTCATCCTTAATTCATAATTGATGATATCCAGAGCAAAGATATATCTTAAAGTATACCGATGCTCTACACATCTGATCAAATAGGTCATAAATTATAGGAAGTGGGTATCTATTCATGATTGTTGCTTTGTTTAACATCCTGTAATCAATACACAATCTAAGTGTTCCATCTTTCTTTTTCACAAAGATCACTGGTGCTCCCCAAGGTGAAACACTTGGTCTAATCAAACCCTTAGACAAAAGTTCTTACAACTGATTCTTAAGCTCTACTAATTCTGTAGTAGTCATTTAATAAGGTGCCTTAGAAATAGGTTTAGTACCTGGTTTGATATCAATCATGAAGTCAAACTCCCTTTTGGGTGGTAAAACAAGTAATTCCTCCGAAACACATCATCAGAGTTCCGTAATAAAGGATACCATTCCATGAAATCATTGTTTTCTTCTGTAGATTCTAAATTTTTTACTGCATATAAGGTACAACCCTTATTTTTGGCCTTTTTAAGTTACATAGCTGACAATTTCCAAACTGAAATTTCTCATTTTATACCTTGAATCTCTGTTATTTTCTATAGATCATCTCAACAACTAATATGTTTTTAAAAATAGTCCACTTTTTCTTTATGCTCATTTAACCAATTTATGTCTATGACTATATCATAAGATCCCAAAGGTGCAACATAAAGATCAACTTCATGGAAAGGGCTGGATAAGTCAAGGACTACCCCAAAAAGACCATAAACTTCTATGGGTGTAGTTTGCTTGTCACCTCTTTGCAGCATGTATCTTGTCTTTGTTGATTACGATCATCCTTCTTCAAAGGACATTGATTCACGTAATGATCTTTTCCATAATTATAACAGACTTCCTACCAGGTCCCTTTTTAGACTTAGAATTATTTCCAGCCTTAAAGTTATCATTTTGACCTCTATAGGACTTTTGTCCATTATTATTATTCTTGGCGAAATTGTTCTGTGCATTTCCAATAGACTTATTCGTTGTTGTTTTCTTATTATTACCAGTTGAAAACTTACTTTTGTTGCCAAAATTCTTCCATGATCCCTTCTTAGGTGCAAGAGAAGCTGAAGAAGAGTTTGGAACTTTCTTCCATACTTCCTCCTTATGAGTAGAAATAGCCTTTAATTTTTGTTCTTGCCTTATGGCTTTTTCAACAACCCCTTCCATAGTGGTTGGGCTATGAACATCACCTCTCCCCCAATAATGGGATTCAATCCCATGATGAATTTTCATATCCTCAACTTCTCATCGGTTTGAGGAGTTTCGTAAACCATTCCCAATACTCGAGGTACATACTTGAGGAGTTTTCGTAAAATAAATTCCCAATACTCGATTCTAAAGTAACTTAACTTCCCTTGAGTGAGCCAATTTTAACTCATCCATCTCCTAATGTGGTACCATAAAACTTAGTTGGACTTATCCTTTTTATATCATTAGTGAGTTTAGTGCCATAAAACTTAGTTGGACCTTGCCTTTTTGTTTTCGGATGGATAGGCACATTAACATTGTTATTATCAACACCCATATTGAGGTTGTCCTCAAGAGGTGGCTGATTTTTAATACCAGCTTCTACTTCCTCCTCATTACCCATTACTTGTTGTTCAAGTACAACCAAACAATCTCTTGTGTACAACATAGCAGCAAGGATCTCATCAATTTTTTGGGCTGTTGTTACTCCTTCATCAGGTGGAGCATTATTCACAACATTTTGTCTTGTCCTAACCATTTTCTATTACAAGAAAATTGAAGTTTTTATCATATTATGGACACAATAGGTCCAAGAGCTGCAACCTTCAGCTCTGATACCAAGATGTAACATTCCCATTTTAAGACTTTAGAAACAAGGGAAAATTTTTTTGCATGAATAATGTTCTCTATTCTAAATTCATAATTTAGAACACACATTCCATAACAACCATTCTTATAACAGATAACCATATGCAGCTGTAATGACTCGGTGAGCTACCGATCTATTCATTTCATGATTCGGTGAACTACCGATCTATTCATGTTTAACATTAAGTATTAAATACTTTTCTATATACTATGTATACTTGGTTATCTTACCCTATTTTGGGGTTCGAATGGTTTGTCTAAGGAACCTATCTGAATATCTGCTACCAATATTCATCTACATCACGATCCTTAGACTAGGTGACATAGGACAACACAATCAGTAGCTTGCGATACTTTGGAAAAATATTTCTAACATACTATTCGTATTACTTTTTCCTCGATGGCATACTAATCAATCTAGAATACGTCCTTCAACCCACTCTATTGTTATCTAGAATATCCTTTACTGACTTTTTTCAGTCCACTTGCCCAAGGTTTAACCATATATCAAGTAAACAACATAGGTTATGATAAGAAGAGGCTCATGAAGACTTGGGGTATATTGGCATATTGGGTCAACCTAGGTCAACCCCGTGTGCCAAGGTACCCTGAGTCTTAGAGGGTTACTTTATATCCTAACTATGTTACTATCCAATCCTAGAGGAAAACTAAGTTCAAGCCCAAAAGTGTGTAGATCTTGACGATCAATACAGAAGGGTGTTACCACATGTCAACTACATCCTTGTATCCTAGAGAAGATCCTAATCTTCTCAAAGGTAAAACCCTACAATCTGGCGTGTGCCAACATCCAACAGAATAGCCTCATCGAGATGTACATACCCCTAGGAGATTATTAATGTTTAGTTAATTTGGATTTTTAAAAATAATTTCCAACAATCCTGCCAAACCCTAATCCAACAATCCTAAGTTCTTTTCAATATCATATTCAATTAATCCTTGAAAAACTTACTTAACTTAAGATTGCTTTCAATGTTCGTTAATTTTAGCTTAACAAATAGTTACCCAATAACAAGAAAAAACACCATAAGTTCCATTTAATGTGACTTAACCATTTAAGGAGGTGTAACAACCACCTAGGTTGTAACTTAATAGACTTATTAAAATCAAGTTTAAAGATTATAATTCAAATCTTCCTTTTTATTTTATAACTTTATGAAAGAGGAAGATTCCTCCTCTTCATGGTCAAGTTATAGGGTTTAACACACCCTTTATGCTCTTTACAAAATTCTCTAGTCTTCGTTATATGTTCATTACACATCACCTTGCTATATTGAATTGTTTAGATAAGAACCTTAAATTCTGCAACTTATTTAGTTGCATCTTATTTAAGGAAATTACTCTAATTCCTTTTATAATACTTATTTAAGATTAAATATTACCATATAAATAATAAGAAGAATATCAACCAGATAAGATTCCATCTTTTTACAAAAGTACAAGATAATTTACAGAACCAATGCAAGTAAATCCTCATCTTTCAATTCATTTTCAAAACTTATACATTTACAAGACTTATGAATTTTAGGCATACTGCATAACAACAGCCTTCCTTCTAAAAATAATATAACTTTTCTTTTCAATACAACTCAAGAACAAATCAGAATTCTTCACAAAGAATCAGACTTAAATCAGCCAATGCATCATATAAGTTTGTGCCTTCTTTTATCACTTACGAAGTCCATCTAAAAAAATTTCTAGCATGGGTCAGTTCAAAGAACTGAGCATGATAAGCACTAATCCTTAAAATGAAGTGCATTCCACTATTTGTTTCAATAAAACAACCCGCTTTAATGAACAATTAGTATATCATAAAATAAGCATAAGTAATAACAATCAGAAAAGAAGAGCATTAATACTCGATTTCACTTCTAGGAGAGAAGAGCAGATATAATCTATAATATCCGTCTTACAATTGAAAGCATAATTGATCTTATTAATTACCTTTAAAAAAACAACGAGATCACACATCTCATTGTTTCCCCAAATCTATCAAAATAGAATACAACACTTATCTTTACTACGAAACAAAAGAAGTGTTTTCAGCATGGTTCTCATTAAGATGAAACATCTAACTTCCAAGCAAAGTAGAAGAGAAAACATTTCATTATACCAAATCACATAATGTCCACTAAGCAGAAACAGGTTCACATCATGACCTAATCTGTTTCTACTTAAGATAAACCACCTTAAAATCAATCATTTAAGATATTCATCAGAACATAATCATATAAAAACCCATCAAGGAAATATGGGACAACAAATCGACCAACAAGTTGCATTTTCTTTTCAACAAACCAATCATCAATCTCTTCCTAATTCATTTCAGTCAAATGTTAAGTAAGAGAAGACTAATCAAGTAATGATTCTCTTTTTCCTAAAATAATAATCAACAAAATTCTCAAACACAAATGAACTTATCCCAACCATTAGTAAAGAAATATTAACGAAATTGATCCTACCCCGTAATCATTTCCTTTAACTTAATTTACAAATTCCCTTTTCAATATATACAGCTTTAAGTTCATAAAAGAGTTCTAGAGAATATAAAAAGAACAATTCAAAGAAGGAATAAAAATTAAATGCAATCATTCTCTTTTTCCTAAAATCATAGTCAACGAAGGTTCCAACACAAATGAACTTATCCCAACTACATTAGAAAACAAAGCTTAACAGAGAAAATGATCCTACCACGTAATCATTTCCTTCATCTTAAATAACAAATTAGCTTTTTAATGCATATCGTTTAAGTTCATAAAGGAGTTCCCAAGAAGAGAACAAGAACACTTCAAGGAAGGAAGAAAACTTAAATGCAATAGGCCTCCCATTTTTCTTGCATAAATTTTTTTATAAAAAGAATTCTCGAGTTCGTAGACTATTCAATAAAATAGAAAACTCAGTTTGTATGCCAAGACCAAATTGACATAATCAAAAAAATACGTTATGTACAGGACCTTGAGCATAATGGTAAATCAAAAGTTATCACAAAGGTTCAAGATCACCCAAGAGAATATGCTTAAGTTTAGGGAAACAAAAAAAACATGTTCCCTTTTAGTTTATTTCCTAAACAAAGAAAACCAAAACAAAAACCGAGACGAACCGATACCTTGCTCAAGTCACCATTACCAACAAAATTAACAATTCATTATACAACTTTATATCACAATACCTCATATTTGAGTTAATATAAACACCAGCGTCTTAATGCTAGGAAGAATGTAAAGAATAAATTTTAACAGTTCTGAATAAGAAGAACATTTTCATTTTTTTGTTTACATCTTATCAAACCTTGTTTCCCAACTTAACAGAATATAAGATCCTTAACAAAGCTCAGACCAAACAAGAAACAAATATACGAAGGCCATGTTCATAATGGACATTCCATAATAGTCCACAGTATTCAAGATACCAAACACCAGCATTAAGATATATGTGGTCTTCAATAACAAACCCTATTATCTCAATATAGTAAAACACAACTACCAAGTTATACATGGTTTTAAACAATAGTCTTAGTTTTTTTGAAAAATAAAAATAGGAACCAAGCCATATATGGCTTTAGCCACAACCCAAATTATCTATGAATAAAACACAAACACCATAGTACCGAGAAACCCAACAATAGTTCTTCAAATACCATGAAGTTCAAATAGAAAACTCAAGCTCAAATGCAAGCTCTCAGTAAAACACGAGCTCCTTACCAGCCCGAGATCATAAAACACTAACTCCAACAAAAACAGAGGAACTCAAGTTCCCATACAAGATTTCAACAAGTATTCATTAGCAACGAAGGTCAATAAAAGCTAAACCATCAATTTACCAAAACTAAAAATGCCAAGCAGAGTTACCATATTCATTTTTGCATACATTTTTCATGTTTCTAAACAACCACAACGTATGTATCCAAAAAAACCACAATATTCATGGATTCAAACCCCATGATACAAAATTTATAAAACCCTACAACAAATAACCAAATAGAACATGCAATGTACAAATTTCAACAAAGAAGAGTTGTTTTTATGAAAACACTTAGAAGAAAGAAATATATTTTGATAGTTAGAGCTTATCATGCCTGATAGTGTCTTTGTCAAATCGAATAAGACCTCCAAATGAGATCACTTCTTCTCATCTTCTCCAGAAATATCAAACAACCAAATTCCTTTTCTATAATTCCTCTTATACATTCCACGAAACGAAAATAGATCTAAAACTTCAAAAATAGCCATGAAGTGTAGTTTAATCTGCTGGTTCAAAAAACCAGAGAGCATGCAGAGCAAAAATCGTGAAACATGCAAAGTGAAACAACCCAAGAAAAATTCACCTACATGCCTTCCAAGACGGTTTGAGCTCAAAAACCAAAAACAATAAATTCCATTAACTCCTATTTTCCCACCTATCCTTCCTTGCCACCACCTTCCAATTCTAGCAAATGCCAAGTCCAAAATAACATACATTTTTAATTTTAGTGATACTACCACCTAAGCCTTTGCCAAGCCAACTAGCCCCTACCAAAGCTGGTAGTACTGCATTCATTAAAACCTTATCAACAAATTTAATGCCTTAGGAACCGTCACCCATCGTACTTGCGACCACTTAAGTTCCCTTTCCTTCCCATTAGTTTAGGATAGATTACATTGCTTAGGTTAAATCTTAGGTAGATTAAAATTTATACCTTAGGATATAACACTAACAACTAAACCCCACCATAGGCCTTAGCAAATAGATTTAGGTAATTTCTAAAAAGGTAAATTAATTCAAAACATAATAGTTTTAGGACATATGATAGATCACATTATAACCTTGTAGTATTAGGTTCTAGTTTAGTTTTAATACCTAAAAACCTTTCTAAATCCATCGGGAGCAAGATTAGGTTAGGTTGCCAATCAACTAATCATAGCATAATAGTTAGATTTATGTTAGAATCAGAATTCTAACAAGTAACATAGCTTAGGTAGGAATATTTTTACCTAGTTAGGATCCCGTAGGTTAGTCCTTTATAGGATCCTAGATCTCTCCTATGCCATGAATAGGCTGCAATTTTATTTTCATCAGGAACGACCTACCATGGTCAATCTGCGAAAGACCTAAGAAAAACATACTACGGAATGGAAGAACATTCTCACAAAAATCAAAGAACTTGTATCTACAAAGTTCAATCCATATATCTCTTAATTCATGGAATGTCAATTTACCATTCGTTCAATCTGAATAGATTTAAAACATTCCTTGGATCAATTTCAAATTGATCCAAGGATGAGTCGAATAAATAGATAAGTCTACAACTCTTAAACCAGATTATTGCAACTTACCTAAAAGAAGTGAAAAATGGATTCAGGAAAGCCATTCCAATTTATTCAAAGGATCTTAAGAGAAAAAAAAACTTATCCATATGAAGCATGATTTCTAATAATCAAAAGAACATATTCTTATAAGCAAAACCACGTGTCAACACTTGAAATGCAAAGGAGGATAAATAACAATTGTCAAGGGTGTTACACCCCTTGAGTCCTTCCCAAAATAAATCTCTTTTTATTCTATGATATGTCTTTAAAAACCTAGAGTGTCCTCCAATAGGTGAGGTGTGTAGCTCTGCAAGAATCTTATGCTTCAACTCATAATCTTTACTCAAGTATAACTTGTCCTTATACCATAGGGAATTACCTTTCCACTTAAATTTGTTAGATGTCGAGATCCTTGCTTGATATCCTATATTAGAGATTGTATATCATTGTCTTGACCCCATTCCAATCTTGCTTCATCCACCCAATCAATCACAACATGGACATTCCACATAGTAAGGCATATACAGATGTATCCCTTCTAGACAACGCATCAGCTACTACATTTTCCTTACCCTTTTTGTATATGATTTCAAACTATTAACCCAACATTTTTGTTTCTGAATTTTCTTTTTCCTCAAATGATAACCTTTGCTCAAAAATGTATTTAAGACTATCAATGTGATCAATTTTTACCTTGAAGTGTCTACCCATGAGATAGGGCCTCCATTGCTTGACTGCATGAAGAATAGCCATCATTTCTTTCTCATAGATAGGTTTGAGTAGATATTTTCCTTTGAATTGGTGACTCTCAAATGCAATTGGTCTTCCTTCCTACATTAGAACTACTCCCAATCCTGATCCTAAAGCGTCACATTCAACAATGAAGGTTTTTGAGAAGTTGGGAGTAGCCAAAATTGGGGTACTACACAAGTATTCCTTCAGCTACTCAAAGGATTTAGTGGCTACGTCTGTCCAATGGAAGGCATCCTTCTTTAGCAATGCAGTGAGTGGGGTTTTTATTCTACCATATCCCCACAAAAATATTCTATAGTACCCTGTTAGTCCTAGGAACCCACGGATATTTTGAGATTTTTGGCCTTGGCCATTCCACCATAGCTTTGATCTTTTGAGGATCAACTTTGACACCTTCATGGGATACAATGTGACCTAAGTACTCTACCTCTTGTACACCAAAAGAAAATTTGGATGGATTTGCATAGAGAGTATGTTTCTCCAAAAATTCCAACACTTTATTTACATGTTGTAAGTGTTCTTCCCATGTCTTACTGTAAATCAATATGTCATCAAAGAAAACTAATACAAATTTCCTTAAAAATGGCCTAAAAATAGTGTTCATCAATCTTTGAAAGGTTGAAGGCACATTTGTAAGACCAAAAGGCATTACCAAAAACTCATAATGGCCCTCATGAGTCCTAAAATACATTTTATGAATATCTTCCTCTTTTATTCTAATTTGATGGTACCCGAATAAAGATCTAATTTTGTGAAATAAATAGCACCATGTAATTCATCAAGTAAATCATAAATTACTAGAATAGGTAATTTATCTTTGATGGTGTACTTGTTGAGTTCTTGATAATCTGTACACATCCTCCATGTTTCATCCTTCTTACGTACCATGACTACTGGTGAAGAATATGCACTCTGGCTAGGCCTGATGATACCTGCCTTCAACATTTCCTGAACCATTTTCTCAATCTCACTTTTCTCGGGAATATGGGTATCTCGTGTGGTCTGATGCTAGGTTTTTATCTCCATAGAATCAACTAAATGGCATGATCATGATCGCTAATTGGTTGTAGTCCCTTTGGAATTGCATCAAAAATATATGATTGAACATTAACAATCTTCTGAAGATCGGGTGGAATTGAAGACTCTATATTTTGTACTTCTATGGAAAATAAATTTGCTATAAATCCATCTAGTCCTTTTTGAGAACCTTCGCATCCGATGAGAGCTAATAATCTATGGAGACTTAGCTACCATCCCATTCAATTATATTTTCCTTCCATCTCGAATGAAATTACATGAACAATATCTTGAAATTCATCTCTATAGGACATAAGGTTGTGAGCCATTAGACACCCAAAACAATATTTGCCCTCCTATAGAAATAACAAACATAGGTGAGTCTAACATGTAGTCTCCCATAGAAATATTGATACTATGGTACTTTCCTATGCATTTGATTGTCCCACCATCCGCAATCATAACTTGCATTTATGGAGTGGGTAAATAAAAAAATTGAGGCAGCAGCTAACTTACTATTTATGAAGTCATGAGTACTCCCGAGTCAATCAACACCATTACCTTCTATTTTTGGAGATAGCCAATAACCTTGAGTGTTTTAGGAGTACTTATGTCTAAAACTCGCATCATGAGAAATTGTAGGTTGGTGGTCCTCTACTTCATCTTCTCTGTTCCTTAGCCTCTCCTATAATTTCAGCTTCCTCATCATCCTCATTACCTCCATTAATATAGAAAAATTCTTCTCAACACATTTGTGTCCTAGTCCATATTTGTTATCACGCTTAAAACATAATCCTTTTTCTCTCTTTTCTTCCATTTGTTGAGGAGTCACTAATTGGCCTAGAAAATGAAGAGGAAGAGATATTACGGTCTCTGGTGTTAATGAAAGGTTCCCTCCAACTACAAAGAACTTTTTCCTCTGCTCGACGTACCATGATAATAGAATCAAAAAGCTTCAGTGAATTTAAAGGGTTGTTATTTATGAGGCTCATTGTATTATATCAGATCATGTTTGAGATTTATTTGTTGGCGGTATATACTAACAGAGGGATTTCTATTTGAGTGGGAGAAGCAAAGAATGAAATAAGAGAATAATTTTAGAGTTGAGAAGTTTGACAACCAAAATTACCAACTATGGAAAATACATGTGGAAGTTTACCTATATCAAAAGGATCTATACCTACCATTGGGAGGTGAAGAATTGAAACCCTCAATCATGTCTGATGAGGAGTGGAAGGTTCTAGACAGGAAGGCTCTCGGTGTCATTTTATTCATTCTAGCATCATCTGTAGCTTCAAATATCTCATAGGTGAAGAGTATGGTAGAGTTGATGAAAACCCTAGCTAATTTATATGAAAAACCTAGTGCATCCAATAAAGTTTATGTAATGAAAATATTGTTTAATCTATAAATGCAAGAAGGTGGATTTTTATCTAACCATATTAATTATTTCCACACTATTGTAAATCAGCTAGATTCAATTAATATCCCATTTGATGAGGAGGTTAGAGCATTATTATTCCTATTTTCTTTGCCGAAAAGTTGGGACAACTTAGTAATGGCGATTAGTAATGCATCATCTACTTCTCTTAAATTTGAGGATGTAGTTAGTGTCATTTTAAATGAGGAAATGCATAAGAAAATTATAGGGGAAAATTCTTATTCTAGAAATGCATTGAATATGTAAAAATTACAAGTTTTCAAGCAAGACAACTTTCTCTTATCTCAAAGTTTCCATGTTTTGATCATACTTAGGTACTCCAAGCCAAATTCAAAAGTCTGATCACTTCTTACAGGATGTGGATAGGTGATTTAGGAGATTCTTTTCATCCCCCTAGGTGATTTGTAGGATTTTCTCAAGGATAACATCTTCTGGCCAAATCAGGGAAGGCTATCAAGAACAGGTGAAGCCTCAAAGCACATTTCAGGATTTTTCAGGGATCAAATGGAAGAATAAAGTCCTAGCACCCCCACCATTGGATTTAGAAGCATCATTTCCAATCAAATTCATATAAGGTTTCACAGGAAAATTCCACTTGAAGCTCAAGATATTCGCTCTGCAAGTTTTTCCTCCCAAAGGCCATTTTTGGGACTTAGCCAATTTCGAAGTTGAGTCATTCCAACGCATTGCAGCTTTTGCGGAAGTTTTTATCCCATGCATCCTAGTTCATTTGGGACACTTGGGACCCAAAATACCAATCTCACCGATAGCCAATCAAATGCCGCCACGTGTCCTTGGAGCAAGCAATGGGCTAGGCCGAGGAGAAATCAAGATTTGAGCCTTTTTGGTGAAAATGGTCATAATGTTCAAAGGTTAGCCACTTCCCTACAGCCCATAATCAATCAGAACATGCCACGTGTCCTCGGGGTAGCGGGTCATCGGAAGAAATTTAACTTTTGAGTTTTTTCCCAAAAAGGATTGAAATGTTCAGAAAAGAGCCACGACCTCGTAGCCAATCAGATCACGCCATGTGTCCTCACCAGACCGGAGCAGTGGGCCCATGAAAAGAAATCAAGATTTTGAGCCATTTTCCAAAAATGGTCAGAATGTTCAGAATTACACGGTGACCCCGTATCCAGTCAAAGTGTGCCACGTGTCCTTGCCAGATCGGAGTGGGGCCCATGGAGGAATTTAATATTTTGAGCCCTTTTTCAAAAAAGGGTCAGAATGCTCAAAATCAAGTCATGACTCTATTTCCAATGAAATTATGCCACGTGTCCATCTCTAAAATTCAAGGTGGGGCCATGGACCAAATCGTGCCAAAGTGCCAAATCTCCCAAAATCATGAAAATGCAAAAAAGTTTCCCCTGACTCTGCTCCAATGTTCTCCTGCCATGTGGATGGCCCAATTTCAAAGAAATTAGGGCAAAGGATCGAATGGTTCATATGTGAACTAGAAAATTGAAATATAAAATGCATTTTTGCATGTAGAAAACTCTTTTTTGGGCTCGTTAGAAGTGTTTTCTTTGTGGTAGAGGAATTTGGAAGAGGGGAAATGATCAAATTTGTTTGTAATGGCTTTGGGTCAAATGATTTAATGGTTTTTCAAAGTCTTTGTGTGGGGCAATCAAATTTGGAAACTGGAAGCACATTTTTGTGAACAGAGGACAAAATGATTGTTAGTCTTCTTTTATTCTCCTCCTTTGCATTATTTTTCTTCTATTCCCACTCGTTGTACAAGTTTCAACTCTAAGATCAATAAAAAAGGAAGGAATTTTATGTCCCCTCGATGGAAAAATTGATTGGTGCTTTGTGACCAACGTGTTTTATTATTGTCTTGTGCTCAAAAATTGCAAATTTTCTTTCTTCTATTAATTAATGCATGTAATGAAACTTCCAGTTGATGTGTGTGGGCATCTGACACTCTACCCACAACATTGATTTCCCCCTCCTTCATTCTCACTCCCTCCCCTTTCTCAGATCGATTTCTACTATAGCAAGGAGTTTTATTATTGCCATAGGGATAGTGGAGTGTTCCTGTGGATCTCTAGTTGAAAAACCACCATAAATCCACTTTGGTTTTACATGCTAAACAATGGGAGCTGCACCATTCAAATGTAGAGGGACTTAGATTCCCATAGCATTGGCCTGAAATCCACAAATTTGTCCACAAGACAAATTTTCTCACCAACAGTTTTTGGCACCCACCGTGGGGCAGAGTTGCAGCATCTACACCCAAAAATGACCACAAGGTTTTTAAAATATCATTAAGTTTTCCTTTGAAGTCTGAAATTCCTTGTGATCCAAAAATACAAAAAGATTCAAATAGAAGAGTTCTGCAGATTGAGTAGCCATATGAACTACATGGATGTAACTCAAAATTCTTGCAAATCCTTCTAGAAAACCTTCTTTGCTTTGTCATATCCAAAGGAAATCATTTCAGACCTGAAAGAGGTTACTTGGCATATTTGGCAGAGTGTAAATCATCTCACCATTGCTACAAAATTGGGCTATGAAAAAGAAGACAAAGACAAATTCCAGCACCTCCAAAGAAGACAATAAACTTTCAAGCTGGCTGATAGAAGGTATACTCACTAGCTGAGGCAAGGAGGAGTGATTGACCCTACTTTTGAGGAGTTGGAGAGAGAAGAAGTAGAGGTTATAGCTCGGTTTGATAGAGAGGAAGAGATTAGAGCTCAACTTGAAGAAATTGCAAGACTCCAAGCTGCAGCAGAGGAGAGAGAGGCAGCCTTAGTTGACCAAGAAACCAGAAATAGAAACAAAATGGGTGACCATGAATGTGAAGCACGTAGGCCTATTGTGCCATGGGGAAGAAACACATGCCCACTTGCCCTCCAACAACCTCTTCATGATCTGCCAAGAGGCTCTAGAAATAATTTTCCCAAATTCAGGGGAGATGGTTCTCAACTCCCTAAAGAACATGTAACATTCATCACTGCTTGTGGTGTATTAGGAGTTGAGAATGAAGATGTGTCAGTCAGACTATTTGTGGAATCACTTCAGGAAAAGGTTGTTGAATGGTTTTACATGCTTCCTGCAAGATCTATTACTTGGTTGGGAAGATATTAGAAGAGCATTTGAAAATAGATTCAAGAGCACTGAAGATGGTCAAGAGCTTTGGTGTAATTAGTCCAAATAAAGAAAGAAAGCTCTGAATCCATGAGGGACTTTGTAGCAAGGTTTGACAGATTGACAAGAAGAATCCCTGAAGATGTGCTACCTCCTGAGAACAACCTGAGAAGATTCTTCATCAGTGCCTTGCCATCAGAAGTTGGTTTCTTCCTCAGAAGAGCCCAACCAAACACACTGAGGGAAGCTCAAGACTTTTCCATTGAAACTGATGATGACTTAATCCTCTCTGGAAAGGTGAAAGGCCCAAATGGGAAGTAGAAGGGTCAAAGTTCATGGCTTTAGTAACTACAGATCCTATGTTCCAGAAAATGGCAAATGATCTGGTTGCCTTGAAGAAATAGCTGTCCCAAATGACAACGAGAAATGCTCCAAGGAGGCCAAACTTCCCTGATAGACAAAGAATTACACCACCTCCTCACCAACTTTCCCTTGAAGCACCTCTTGTCAATGTATCATGACACCAAGAGAATCAAGAGAGGATGCTGAAATTGATGAACTTGAAGGAGAAATAGCAGAGGATTACGAAGGCTACCTCGAAATTGAAGAAGTTGATATGCACAATGGCTTGTTTGAGTTTTTTGATGATGGGGAAGAAGAAGAGGAAGCCCCAAGCTTCTCATGTGTTGTCTTCACTCGAGCTCAATCCAAGAAAGATGCTCTACCCTCCGTGGCTCAAAAGGAAAAGAAAACTAAAGAAGATCCCACTCCAGTAGCCACACAAAAGAAGATCATCAGCAGAGGCTCACCATTACCACCCTCAATGGATTCAACCAAAATGAAACCAGGCCAAATGGCTGCTAGAGATCAAGTTGTTATATCTAGTAAGTCACCTTTTCCTTCTTCTAGCTCACAAGTTATTAAAAACACTCCTCCCTCCAATGAATTCTATCCTAAGTCAGCTAAAATTCAGACCATAGCTTCACCTTCACCTCCTTCTAAGCTGATGGCCTCACCCTCAGAAGACAATCCAATTTCCAAGTCAGCCAAAGTTCCTCAAAGACCCTTACCATGTAAACCTTCCCTCACTCTAGGAACTTCCCCCTCATCCAACATTGTCCCATTTGATTTTGTGGAACATGCAAGTAAGACCAAAGTGCAGCTCTCAGAGATTGAATACTTGCAAACACACCCTGCTTAGTTTGATAGACTAATCAATGTTGTTTGGAGCAGCAGTTCTATACCCTCAAGTTCAAATTCTAAAGGTCTACTCCCGACACCATCTACACCACCTACTCAAAACATGTTGGCCCTAAGTGCTTCCAAAACAGATAAGGTGGAACCCTTCTACTTGTCTCTTCTCATGAATGGTTTTGAGCTCAACAATTACATCATTGACTCTGGAGCTTCTGATAACGTAATGCCACTCAAAGTTGCCAATGCTCTCGGCCTGACACTAACTAGAGTTAATAGAGCTTGTTACTCAATGGAATCTAAGCAAGTACCACTAGTAGGAAGGATAAAAGATGCACAAGTGGCTTTGGTTGAATACCCTGATAAGAAAGTACTTCTAACCATCTTAGTGGCAGACATTCCAACATCTTTTGGCATGCTCTTGAGTAGAAGTTTTTGTAGAGACCTTGGTGGAGAGATAAAGATGGATTGGACCTCTACAACTATTCCAGTAAAGGGTGAGATGAAGAAGCTACTTCCGGTAAGAAAAATGAAGTTTACAGTAAGAAGTTCTAGTGACCCAAGAGCTAATATCCTCTTTCAAGATTGTGGATTAGGAAACTATTTCCTTACTTCACAACGAGAAGAAGACTTGCCACTTTCCTCGAAATCAGAGAAATATCAGGTCTGGACTATGGAGTTTGATGGAAGCCATTCCAAAGTAGGCTCAGGGGCTGGTGTTGTGTTGTACTCTCCTTCCAATGTGATGCATCCTTTTGCATACAAACTAGTTTGACAACACCAACAATACAACAGAATATGAAGCTCTCCTCTTGGGCATAAGTGTAGCGGAAGACATGGGAATCAAAAATATGAGATGCCTTGGTGATGCATAAAGTGATAGTGAAGAAAATCCACCAGCAATACTAGGTGAAGAACCCAAGGCTCAGGCATTACAGGAATAGAGTGTGGGATTGCATTGAATTCTTTGATGCATTCTCTATTGAAGCCATCCCAAGACAAAAAAATGAAAGAGTTGATTCTCTTGTAGTATCAACATCCCTATTGACTCCTCATCCTTCTTTTGGCAAGGAAAAATAACCATTGAGATGGTTTTCATAACCAAGTGTACCTGATAACGCAGATCACTAGAAAGTTTTCAATGATGACAATCAGATTTTAGCCTTCTTGGAGCAAAGAGACAACTTCAATAATCTCTTCTTTGAGGGAAGTGTTAATCCACATAGAGAAGTTGTGGTTGAAGATGCATCAGATGAAATTGAAAGAGTGGATGATGAAGGCATGATCAGATTGAAAGGTAACAAGATCCCCAAAGGTCTAGTCTCTCTGGAGGACCTGTTTGACAAGCATGATAGATTTATTCATGAAAAAGAAAAGCTATCTTCTCATTGTCCATCTGATTTTGACAAGGAAAACATTGGGACTTCTAAAGATCCAAGGATGGTCAACATTGGAAAATGTTGCTCACCTGAAGAGAAAAGGAAGTTCGTTGCTTTGCTTAAAAAGTACTCTGATGTGCTGGCCTACTCTTACGATGAGCTCAAATATTTTCAACCAAAGGAAATGCATCATTCCATTCCTCTGAAGTAGGATGCTAAGCCCTTTAGGTAGAAGAAAAGACCCTATAATCCAAATATTGCTGATGTTATCAAGGAAGAAGTGAACAAGATGTTGAATGCCAGAATCATTTTCCCCATTCACCACTCAACATGGGTGGCCAACATTATACCAGTCAGAAAGAAAAATGGGGAGATCAAAATATGTGTAGATTTCATAAATCTGAATCAGGCATCTCTCAAGGACAATTACCCTCTTCCGATCATGGATCATATCCTACAAGTAGTTACTGGATCTGAGATGCTCTCTTTTTGATGGCTTCTCAGGGTATAATCAAATTAAAGTGGCCAAGAAGATTGTAGCAAGATGGATTTCACAACTCCTTGGGGCACTTTTGCTTATAGCAGGATGCCTTTTGGCCTGATCAATGCGGGAGCCACCTTCCAAAGAGCCATGGACCTAGATTTCAAAGATCTCAAGCATTGCATTGTCATATACCTTGATGACTTAACCGTGTTTTCAAAGAAGAGAAGTGAGCATATCTTCCACTTGGAGTAGATTCTTGCAAGATGTAGAAAACATGGCATTTCTCTAAATCCCAAGAAGTGTATCTTTGGAGTCACAGAAGGAAAGCTGTTGGGACACATCGTGAATAAGCATGGAGCACATATTGACCCTGAGAGGGTAAGTGCTATTCAAGCACTATCTCTTCCCACCAGCAAGAAAGGAGTGCACTCATTCTTTGGGAAGGTAAATTTTCTTCACCGCTTTGTCCCGAATTTGCTGAACTAACAAAGCATATCACCTCTATGATGAAGCCTCAAACAAGTTTCAAATGGAGTAGTGAAGGAAAATCAGCATTTGAAGAAATCAAGAAGGCCATTGCCAAAGCTCTAATGCTTGGTATCTCCATATTTCAGCAAGGAATTCATCATGTACTTGTTATGCCTCGAGAGCACACTCTTTCTGTTGTCCTTGTTCAAAAGAATGATGAAGGATTGGAAGCACCTATTGCTTTCATGAGCTTCCCTTTGAAGAAGCATGAACTAAATTACAGTCAATTGGAGAAGCATGCATATGCAGTGGTCAAGGCCATGAAGAATTTCAGATTTTACATACTCAACTCTCACACCATGGTGATGGTCCTCGAAGTGCAATCAAGTCCATTTTGACACAACAAGATCCCGAGCCAAAAGAGGAAATTGGATTGCAAGGATCCAAGAGTATGACCTGAGATTAAGCCCTCTAATCTAGGTTAGAGGAAATGGTTTGTGCAAGTTGATTGTTGAAGATGAATCTCTCAAAGTTCATCTTGGAGAAAGAGATGACACTTGCCCAACCTACTCAGAAGATTTCCCACAAGTTCTCTTTGTGAACACTACAGAGGAATGGTATGCAGACATCACTTTCTTTCTTACCTATGGGACTTTCCCTCCTCATTTAGATTACAAGCAGTGAAGAACTCTCAGGCTGAAAGTAGCCAAATATGTGATTTGGAATCATGCACTCTACAAGAAAGGGATAGATGGTTGTTTTCTCAAGTGTGTTGACAAGGAAAAACAAGAAAAACTCCTCAAATCCTATCATGATCAAGCTTGTGGTGGACACTTTTCAGCCATGGTGACTGCCCACAAAATTCTCAGAGGTAGGTACTATTGGCCTTCTCTCTTTGTTGATGCACAAAACTGGGTTTCTAAATGCAAAGCATGCCAGAATTTGTTGGAAAGTCTCAGCTAGCTGCCTTGCCACTCAGACCCATGGTGATTGAAGAACCATTTCAACAATGGGGGCTGGACTTTATCGGTGTTCTGAACCCTCATTCAAGTGTAGGGCATTCCTACATGCTCACCACCACATGATTACTTCACTAAGTGGGTGGAGGCCATTCCAACCAAACATAGGCTAGCTCTGAAGTTGTCTGTAATTTCATAAAAGAGAATATCATTGTTCATTTTGGAGTTCCTCAAAATATTGTAGTAGACAATGCTACTTATTTCTCTTCGAAGGAATTGACAGAATTCTGTTATGGCTTTGGGATTTCTCTTGCTCATTCTTCTAACTACTATCCTCAAGGGAATGGTCAAGATGAGTCAAGCAACAAAAATATTGTGACCATTATCCACAAGCTTGTTGATGAGAATCAAAAGAATTGGCACAAAAATTATATGATGCATTGTGGGCTGATAGGATCACTCCTAAGAAGGCAATAGGCATGTCACCTTTTCAGCTGCTATATGGAGTTGAAGCAGAGATTCCTATTACAATTGAAATGCCAGCTCTCAAGCTACTTCAAATAGTGGAAGATAACCAATACAAAGATTCAATTGACAAGAGGATCCTTTTCCTTGAGAAGCTAGAAGAGAGCAGATCCCAGGTAGTGGACAGAATCAAAGAACATCAGCTGAAAGTGAAGAAGCTCTTTGATAGAAGAGCCAAAGCAAGGGAGTTTAGAGCTAGAGATTTGGTCCTACTTTGGGACAAGAGGAGAGAGCCAAAGGGTAGTCATGGTAAGTTAGATTCTTTGTGGTTGGGTCCATTTCAAATTCAGGAAGCTTGTGGTGAGAATGCCTTTCTCTTATCATACTTGGATGGAACTCCATTGGGATTGCCTAGAAGTGGGAAATATTTGAAGTTATACCATCAGTGAAAGTGAGTTGTCCCTCACCCTGTACCATAGTTTTTGTTGTTTCCCCTTTTCTGTTGTGTGTGTTTTGGTTTGTTTTTTTTTTGGTGTGGTTTTGGTTTGTTGTGTTTTCCCCTCCTTCCTTCTTCCTTCCTTCAGTATTGTACATGACTCTGCAAGGCCCAATGGATAAGGCACTGGTCAACATTATATGTTTTGAAACCTATGATTCTAGATCCTCATGTCATGTCTTCACCTTGCTCAATCCATGCCATGTCCCCAAGCTAGAGCCAGTTGTTGTCTTGCAAATGTGTAAAGGGGAAAATTGCAAGTTTTCAAGCAAGACAACTTTCTCCTATCTCAAAGTTTCCATGTTTTGATCATACTTAGGTACTCCAAGCCAAATTTAGAAGTCTGATCACTTCTTATAAGATGTGGATAGGTGATTTAGGAGAGTCTTTTCATCCCCCTAGGTGATTTGTAGGATTTTCTCAAGGATAACATCTTCTGGCCAAATCAGGGAAGGCTATCAAGAACAGGTGAAGCCTCAAAGCACATTTCAGGATTTTTTAGGGATCAAATGGTAGAATCAAGTCTTGGCACCCCCACCATTGGATTCAGAGCATCATTTCCAATCAAATTCATATAAGGTTTCATCAGGAAAATTCCACTTGAAGCTCAAGATATTCACTCTGTAAGTTTTTCTCTCCCAAAGGCCATTTTTGGGACTTAGCCAATTTCGAAGTCGAGTCATTCCAACACATTGCGGCTTTTGCGAAGTTTTTCCCAAAGCGTCCCCAATTCATTTGGGACACTTGGGACCTGAAATATTGATCTCACCGAAAGCCAATCAAA
Source organism: Taxus wallichiana var. yunnanensis (assembly GCA_018340775.1). Lineage (NCBI taxonomy): Eukaryota > Viridiplantae > Streptophyta > Pinopsida > Cupressales > Taxaceae > Taxus > Taxus wallichiana. The sequence goes on from CM031242.1 coordinate 248,330,146, forward strand.
TGTCGCCCACGTGTCCTCGCAGTAATGGGCCCGATGGAGGAGATTAGACTTTTGAGACTTTTTGAAAATGGTCATAATGTTCAAAGGTTAGCTTGCTTCCTTACAACCCACATCAATCAAAACATGCCACGTGTCCTCGGGGTAGCGGGTCAGGTCATCAAAGAAATTTAACTTTTGAGTTTTTCCCAAAAAGGATTGAAATGTTCAGAAAAAATGAGCCACGACCCCATATCCAATCGATCACGCCACATGTCCTCACCAGACTGGCAGAGGGGGGCCCACGGAAGAAATCAAGATTTCAAGCCATTTTCCAAAAATGGTCAGAATGTTCAGAATTACATGGTGACCCCATATCCAGTCAAAGCACCACCATTTGTCCTTTGCCAGATTTTGCGGGCCTATGGAGGAATTTAATATTTTGAGCCCTTTTTCAAAAAGGGTCGAATTTTCAGAATCAAGTCAACTCTGTTTCCAAAATGAAATTATGCCACGTGTCCATCTCTAAAAAATTTTGGTGGGGTTTTGTGGACCAAATCGTGCCAAAGTGCCAAATCTCCCAAAATCATGAAAATGCAAAAAAAAATTTCCCCCGACTCCGCTCCAATGTTCTCCTACCACGTGGATGGCTCGATTTCAAAGCAATTAGGGCAAAGGATCAAATGGTTCATATGCAAACTAGAAAATTGAAATATAAAATGCATTTTTACATGCAGAAACTCTTTTTGGGCTCGTCAGAAGTGTTTTCTTTGTGGCAGAGGAATCTAGAAGAGGGGAAATGATCAAATTTGTTTGTAATGGCTTTGGGTTGAATGATTTAATGGTTTTTCAAGTCTTTGTGTGAAGGGGCAATCAAATTTGGAAACTGGAAGCACGTTTTTGCGAATAGAGGACAAAAAATGATTGTTAGTCTTCTTCTATTCTCCTCCTCTACATTATTTCTTCTATTCCCACTCGTTGTACAAGTTTCAACTCTTGAGATCAATAAAAAAGGAAGGAATTTTATGTCCCTCGATGGAAAAATCGATTGGTGCTTTGTGACCAGCGTGTTTTATTCTGTCTTGTGCTCAGAAATTGCAAATTTGTCTTTCTTCTATTAATTAATGCATGTAATGAAACTTCCAGTTGATGTGTGTGGGCATCTGACACTCTACCCACAACATTGATTTCCCCCTCCTTCATTCTCACTCCCCCCTTTCTCCCTTTCTCCATAGGGATGGAGTGTTCCTTGATCTCTCGGTAAAAACCACCATAAATCCACTTTGCATGCTAAACAATGGAGTTTTCAAATTTAGAGGGACTTATTATTTCATATAGGGATAGGGAATGTGTTCATGTACCTATGGATCTCTTGGTTGAAAAACCACCATAAATCCACTTTGGTTTACCTTCATCCTCCCAGTTGCATCTCGTATGCTCGATTCTTCCAGTTGATCATATATTCCTTAATGTCTCTGGTTCTCAACCTCTAATTATGTGTTTGCAAAATCTTCTCTAGCTCCAAAATGATTCTTCCTTCCTCATCAAGTTCTGTAACTCTGTCTCTGGGCTTCAAATTTCTGTCCAATAACCTTCTTTAGGCATGAAACATGGAATATTGGGTGTATGTGTGACGATGGAGGCAACTCTAGTTTACATGCAACACTACCAATTTTCTCGTAGAACCTGATAAGGGCCATAATATTTAGGAGTAATTTTATTGTCCTTTTTATGTTTGTAAGGCTAGAGATCTAAAAAAAAACAATCGCCAATGTACAAATGTCTTTCACTATGGTGTTGATCTACTTGTTGTTTCATCCTGTTTTGTGCTAATGTTAAATTCTCCTTCATACTAGCCAAAATCTATTGTTGATGTTGAATGTGTTCCTAAACATCTCTAACCTTAGTTTGCACCCTCAAGGAGGAAGTGATAGAAGGTGGATGGTAACCATATAATGCTAAAAATGGGGTCATTTGAGAAGAGGTATGAAAAGATGTGTTATACCACCATTCTGAAAGTGGTAGCCATTCAATCCACCTTTCCTGGTTATCTAATACAAAAACGTAGATACCCCTCTAAGAATTTGTTGACCACTTCCAATTTGCCTAAAGTTTGAGGATGATAAGATGAACTATGAGCTAGCCGAGTACCCAAAGTATGAGCTAGCTTGCGATACTTTGGCCAAAGATTTCAAACATACTGTTCAGATTACTTATTCCTTGATTGACGGCATACTCGTCAATCTAGAATACTACCTTCACCCCACTCTATTATTATCTAGAATGTCCTTTATTGACTTCTCAATCCACTTGCCCAAGGTTTAACCATAGATGAAGTAAAAAAACATGGATTGTGATAGGAAGACACTCAGAAGACTTGGGGTATATTGGCATACTGGGTCAACCTAGGTCAACCCCGTGTGCCAAGGTACCCTGAGTCTTAGAGGGCTACTTCATATCCTAACTATGTTACTATCCAGTCCTAGAGGAAAACTAAGTTCAAGTCCAAAAGTGTGTAGATCTTGACGATCAATGCAGAAGGGTGTTGCCACATGTCAACTACATCGTTGTATCCTCGAGAAGATCCTAATATTCTCGAAGGTATAACCCTGCAATTGGCATGTGCCAACATCCTACAGAACAACCTCATCGAGATGTACATACCCCTAGGAGATTATTAATGTTTAGTTAATTTGGATTATTAAAAATAATTTCCAGCAATCCTGCCAAACCCTAATCCAACACTCCTAAGTTCTTTTCAATATCAGATTCAATTAATCCTTGAAGAACTTCCTTAACTTAATATTTCTTTCAATGTTCGTTAATTTTTGCTTAACAAACAGCTTACCCAATAACAGACAACAACACCATAAGTTCCATTTAATGTGACTTAACCATTCAAGGAAGTGTAACAACCACCTAGGTTGTAACTTAATAGACTTATTAAAATGAAGTCTAAAGATTAGAATTCATATCTTCCTTTTTGTTTATAACTTTATGAGAGAGGAAGATTCCTCCTCTTCATGGTCAAGTTCTAGGGTTTAACACACCCTTTATGCTCTTTACAAAATTCTATAGTCTTCGTTGTATGTTCATTACACATCACCTTGCTATATTGAATTGTTTAGATAAGAACCTTAAATTCTGCAACTTATTTAGTTGCATCTTATTTAGGGAAATTACTCTAATTCCCTTTTATAATACTTATCCAAGAATACATATTACCATATAAATAATAAGAAGAATATCAACCAGATAAGATTCCATCTATTTACAAAAGTACAAGATAATTTACACAACCAATGCAAGTAAATCCTCATCTTTCAATTCATTTTCAAAACTTATACATTTACTAGACTTATGCATTTTAGGCATACTTCATAACAATAGCCTTCCTTCTAAAAAATATTACTTTTCTTTTCAATGCAATTCAAGAACAAATCAGAATTTTTCACAAAGAATCATACTTAAATCAGCCAATGCATCATATAAGTTTTTGCCTTCTTTTATCACTTATGAAGTCCATCTGTAAAAATTACTAGCAAGGGTCGGTTCAAAGAACTCGAACATGATAATAACTAATCCTTAAAACAAAGTGCATTCCACTAATTGTTTCAATAAAACAACCCTGCTTTAATGAACAATTAGTATATCATACAATAAACATAAGTAATAACAATAAAAAAAGAAGAGCATTAATAATCTGATTTCACTTCTAGGAGAGAAGAGTAGAATATAATCTATAATATCTATCTTACAATTGAAAGTATAATTGATCCTATTAATTACCTTTAAAAAATAATAAATCATACATCTCATTGTTCCCAAATCTATCAAAATAGAATACAAAACTTATCATTATTACAAGACAAAAGAAGTGTTTTCAGCATGGTTCTCTTTAAGATGATACTTCTAACTTCCAAGCAAAGAAGAAGAGAAACCATTTCACTATACCAAAACACATAATGTCTCGCAAGGCAAAACAGTTCACATCATGGTCTAATCTTTTTCAACTTAAGATAAACCACCTTAAAATCAATCATTTAAGATATTCATCAGAACAAAATTATATAAAAACCCATGAAGGAAAGATGGGACAACAGTCAACCAACAAGTTGCATTTTCTTTTCAATAAACCAGTCATCAATATCTTCCTAATTCATTTCAGTCAAATGTTAAGTAAGAGAAGACTAATCAAGTAATGCTTCTTTTTTCCTAAAATAATAGTCAACAGAAGGTTCCAACACAAATGAACTTATCCCAACTGCATTAGCAAAGAAATCTTAACAGAAAATGATCCTACCCTGTAATCATTTCCTTCAACTTAATTTACAAATTCCCTTTTCAATGCATATAGTTTAAATTCATAAAAGAGTTCCCAAAGAAGAGAACAAGAACAATTCAAAGAAGGAAGAAAAATTAAATGCAAACATTCTCTTTTTCCTAAAATAATATTCAACAGAAAGTTCCAACACAAATGAACTTATCCCAACTGCATTAGAAAAGAAAGCTTAACAGAAAATGATCCTACCCTGTAATCATTTCCTTCATCTTAATTAACAAATTCCCTTTTCAATATATACGCTTTAAGTTCATAAAGGAGTTCCCGAGAAGAGAACATGAACACTTCAAGGAAGGAAAAAAATTAAATGCAATAGGCCTCCCATTTTTCTTCTTGTGTAACAATTGTTTATAAAAAGACTTCTGAGTTCGTAGACTATTCAATAAAATAGAAAACTCAATTTGTATGCCAAGACCAAATTGACATAGTCAAAAAATACGTTCTACACAAGACCTTGAGCATAATGTTAAATCAAAAGTTCTCACAAAGGTTCAAGAGAACCCAAGAGAATATGCTTAAGTTTAGGGAAACAACAACAACATGTTCCCTTGTAGTTTATTTCCTAAACAAAGAAAACCAAAATGAAAACCATGACATAACCGATACCTTGCTCAAGTTACCATTACCAACAAAAGTAACAATTCATTGTACAGCTTTATATCACAATACCTCATATTTGAGTTAATATAAACACCAACATCTTAATGCTAGGTAGAATGTAAAGAATAACTTTTAATAGTTCTGAATAAGAAGAGCGTTTTCATTTTTTTGTTTACATCTTATCAAACCCTGTTTCCCAACTCAACGAATATAAGATCCTTAACAAAGCTCAGACCAGACAAGCAACAAAAATATGAAGGCCGTGTTCATAATGGACATTCCATAATAGTCCATAGTATTCAAGATACCAAACGCCAACATTAAGCTATATGCGGTCTTCAATAACAAACCCTATTATCTCAAGATAGTAAAACACAACTACCGAGTTATATGTGGTTTTAAACAACAGTCTTAGTTTTTTTAAAATAAAAACAAGAACCAAGCCATATACGGCTTTAGCCATAGCCCAAATTATCTATGAATAAAACACAAACACCATAGTACCGAGAAACCCAACAATAGTTCTTCAAATACCATGAAGTTTAAACAAAAAAATCGAGCTCGAATGCAAGCTCTCAGTAAAACACGAGCTCCTTACCAGCCCAAGATCATAAAACACTAACTCCAACAAAAACAGGCGGAACTCAAGTTCCCATAAAATATTTCAACAAGTATTCATTGGCAATGAAGGTCAATAAAACTGAAACCATCAATTTACCAAAACTAAAAATGCCAAGCAAAGTTACCATATTCATTTTTGCATACATTTTTCATGTGTCTAAACAACCACAATGTATGTTTCCAACAGAACCAAAATATTCATGGATTCGAACCCCAGAATACAAAATTTATAAAACCCTGCAAAAATAACCAGATAGAACATGCAATGTACAAATCTCAACAGAGCAGAGTTGTTTTTATGAAAACACTTAGAAGAAAGCAAGATATTTTAATAGTTAGAGCCTATCATGCCTGATAGTGTCTCTGTCAAATCGAAGAAGACCTCCAGCCGAGCTCACTACTTCTCCTCTTCTCCATGAAAGATCAAACAACCAAATTCCTTTTCCAAAATTCCTCTTATACATTCCACGAAACGAAAATAGATCTAAAACTTCAAAAATAGCCATGAAGTGTAGTTCAATCTGCTGGTTCGAAAAACTAGAGAGCATGCAGAGAAAAAATGTGAAACATGCAAAGTGAAACAACCCAAGAAAAATCTACTGCATGCCTTCCAAGATGGTTTGAGCTCAAAAACCAAAAACAATAAATTCCATTAATTCCTATTTTCCTCGCCTATCCTTCCTTGCCACCGCCTTCCACCTCGGCAAATGCCAAGTCCAAAATAACATGCATTTTTAATTTTAGTGATACTGCCACCTAAGCCTCCACCAAGCCGACTAACCCCTGCCAAAGCTGGCAGTACCGCATTCATTAAAACCTTATCAACAACTTTAATGCCTTAGGAACCGTCGCCCATATTTCTTGCAACTATTTAAGTCCCTTTTCCTTCCCATTAGTTTAGGATAGATTACATTTCTTAGGTTATATCTTAGGTAGATTAAAATTTATACCTTAGGATATAACACTAACAACTAACCCCCACCATAGGCCTTAGCAAATAGATTTAGGTAATTTCCACATAGGTAAATTAATTCAAAACACAATAGTTTTAGGCATTAGGTTAGATCACATTATAACCTTGTAGTATTAGGTTCTAGTTTAGTTTTAATACCTATAAACCTTTCCAAAACCATTAGCACCAACCTTAGGTTAGGTTTCCAATCAACCAATCATAGCAGAATAGGAAGATTTAGGTTAGAATCATAATTCTATCAAGTAACTTAGCTTAGGTAGGAATATTTTTACCTAGCTTAGGATCTCGTAGGTTAGTCCTTTATAGGATCCCGGATCTCTCCTACGCCGTGAACAGTGCTGCAATTTCATTTTCATCAGCAACGACCTACCATGGTCGATCTCCAAAGACCCAAGCAAAACATACTACGGAATGGAAAAATGTTCTCAAAAAATCAAAGAACTTGTATCTACAATGTTCAATCCATATATCTCTTAATTCATGGATTGTCAATTTACCATTCATTCAATCTGAATAGATTTAAAACATTCCTTGGATCACTAAAATTGATCCAAGGATGAGTCAGATAAATAGATAAGTCTACAACTCTTAAACTAGATTGCAACTTACCTAAAAGAAGTGAAAAATGGATTCAGAAAGCCATTCCAATTTAGTCAAAGGATCTTAAGAGCAGAAAAGACTTATCCATATCAAGCATGACTTCCAATAATCAAAAGAACATATCCTTATAAGGAAAACCACATGTCAACACTTGTAATGAAAAGGAGGAAAAATAACAACTGTCAAGGGTGTTAGATGCTTCCATCCTAAAAGAATCATCGTCCCAGTGATTATCTCTCCTTTTTTAACAATTTATATCAAGGACAATCAATTCATTCACATCTCTTATCCTAAGTCAAATATATCCAAAACCTTTTAGTTCAGAAATCAACATTAAATAACTGTTTATTCAAATCAAATAAATATCTCGCCTAAAACTCGGCTTACTTAATGTCATATAAAGATAAAATCATTAAAAAAATTTATCAATCAATGATTCAATTGCATTCAAAAGATATGGAAAAGTAGTTTTCATATCCTCTAGATTTTCCCAAGTTACACTCTCTTTGTTAAACTAGTCCCACTGGACCTTACATTGACTTATTTCTTGATTTCTTAAATGCAACTAGCGAGTTTCCAGCACTCGAGTGGGTTTAACCACAATTATTCCTGGGTCTTGGACCTGTAAGGAATTCCAATTTAACACATGTGATAAATCAAAACATATTTCTTAAGCAAAGAAATATGGAAAACATCATGCATTCGTGACAAAGTAGGTGCTAGTGCTAAATGATAAGCTACAGGATTGATTACTTCAACTATTTCAAAAGGTCCCACATAATGAGGTGATAACTTGGCAGCCTTGCCAAAATTTATAGAACTCTTTTTTGGTTTAACTCAAGAAAACCTTCTCACCAAGTTCAATTTTTTTGTCAACCTACTTTAAATTAGCATAACTCTTTTTCCTATCTCAAGTTGCTTCTTTCAAGCGTTCACGAATCATTTTAACTTATTTTTCCATTTCCGTAAGGATTTCAGTCCAATTACCTCTCTATCCTCCATGCTATCCCAACTAACAGGGTTCTGCATTTCCTTCCATAAAGTGCCTCGAAAGGTGCCATCTTAAGAGAAGCATGATATGTATTATTGTATGCAAATTCAACTAATGGAAGATACTCTTCCCACTTATACTATTGATCCATATAATACATATGTAACATATCTTCTAAAACTTGATTTACTCTTTCAGTCTGTCCATCCGTTTCTCGGATGATACGCAAAACTGAAATTCAGCTTAGTTCCTAGAGCTACATTAAGCGTTTTCCAAAATCTTGACGTCATTCTAGGATCTCTATCAGATATGATTAATTCAGGTACTCCATGTAATCTCAAAATTTCATGTACAAATATTTTATCCAAAACAGGAGAATCATCCTTTAGATTTCTAGCAATAAAATGAGCTACTTTCGTTAGTTTATCAAAGCAACTACCAAAATAACATATTGTTTATTTCTTGATGTAGGTAACCCTTGTACAAAATCCATGCTTATTACTCCGCCACTTGTCTGCGGTATGCTATGAGGATACAATAAACTATTTGGGTGCATTTGTTCCAATTTTACACATTGGCATTCAAGACAACGAGTCATAAAATCAATAACATCCTTTTTCATTCCTTTCCAGAAATATTGTTGTTTTATATCAGCAAGCATTTTTGTAATGCCAGGGTGTCCAGAAAAAGGTGAATCGTGAAATTTAGCTAACAATTTCTTTCTCAAATCATTAAGAAAAGGTATTTATACTCTATTTTCATATCGTAAGATTCCTTCATTATCAAATTGAAAACCTTTATACCTTTCATCTTTTGGATCTGTAGAAGGCACTATTTTAACTTGATGAAAGTAAGAATCGATTCCATGACAGCTTTTACTTCATCCTTAAACCGAGTTCTTAGTGTTATAAGAGCATAAATGTGCTTCCTACAACTTAGAGCATCAACCACTCTATTCTCTTTTCCTTTGATGTAACTTATGTTAAAATCATATTGAGACAAAAAATCTAACCACCTTCATTGTCTTACATTCAGATTTGGCTGAGTGAAAATGTACTTTAGCCCAAGATGATAATTTTTTAGCTCAAATGGTTTACCAAGTAGATAATGCCTCCAAACTTGAAGTGCATGAACTATGGCAGAAAGCTCTAAATCATGTGGAGCATAATTCAACTCATGTAACTTAAGTTTTCTACTTTCATAAGCTATGACATGATCATTTTGTAACAAAATACCTCCAAGACCTTCCCTGGATGCATCATTACAAAACTAAAGTCTCCATCGGATCAAGTACAACTAAAATAGGTGCTGAAGTCAACTAAATTTTCAAAATTTAAAAATTATATTCACATTTATCATTCCAAACAAATTTCTTATCTTTTTCTCGCAATGAAGTTATTGGTGCAGCCACCTTAGAAAAGTCCTTAAGAAATTTTCTATAATAACTAAAAGAAGGCCCATGAAGCTTCTAACTTCATGTACATTTTTGGTGTAGGCAACTTGGTTATAGCTACTATTTTAGAAGGATCTACAGCAATCCCATCTTTACTTATAACATGACCCAAATAGTGAAATTTGGTGTCATAGAAAAAACATTTGTACAACTTAACATACAATCGTCTCTTTCTCAGAATTTCCAAAACTATTTTCAAGTGTTCATGATGCTCCTCAATACTTTTAGAATATATGAGAATGTCATCTAAGAATACAAGCACAAACTTGTCCAAGTATTCTTGAAAGATATTATTCATTAAGTTCGTAAAAGTTGTAGGTGCATTTGTTAATCCTAAGGGTAAAACCGTGAATTCATAATGTCCGTACCTTGTCCTGAAAGATTTTTATGAATGTACTCATCCTTAATTCATAATTGATGATATCCAGAGCAAAGATATATCTTAAAGTATACCAATGCTCTACACATCTGATCAAATAGGTCATAAATTCCAGGAAGTGGCTATCTATTCTTGATTGTTACTTTGTTTAACATCCTGTAAATCAATGCACAATCTAAGTGTTCCATCTTTCTTTTTCACAAAGATCACCGGTGCTCCCCAAGGTGAAACACTTGGTCTAATCAATACCTTAGACAAAAGTTCTTACAACTGAGTCTTAAGCTCTACTAATTCTGTAGTAGTCATTTAATAAGGTGCCTTAGAAATAGGTTTAGTACCTGGTTTGATTTCAATCATGAAGTCAAACTCCCTTTTGGGTGGTAAACCTGGTAATTCCTCCGAAACACATCACTGTAGTTCCGTAATAGTGGATACCATTCCATGAAATCACTATTTTCTTCTGTAGATTCTAAAATTTTTACTGCATATAAGGTACAACCCTTATTTTTGGCCTTTTTAAGTTACATAGCTGACAATTTCCTAACTGAAATTTCTCATTTTATACCTTGAATCTCTGTTATTTTCTCGTAGATCATCTAAACAACTAATATGTTTTTCAAAATAGTCCACTTTTTCTTTATGCTCAGCTAACAAATTTATGCCTATGACTATATCATAAGATCCCAAAGGTGCAACATAAAGATCAACTTCGGTGGAAAGGCTGGATAAGTCAAGGACTACCCCAAAAAGACACATACTAACTGTATGAAAAAATTATTACCATAATGTACAATCCATGATTTATCCATTTTTTCATGTTTTCTTTTAAGTTTCGAAGCAATTTTACTAGAAATAAAACATTCGGTAGCTCCCGTATCAAAAATAATAGTAATAGGTATGCTGAATAAATTACCATAAACTTCTATGGGTGTAGTTTGTTTGTCAACTACTCACATGCAGCATGTATCTTGTGCTGTTGATTACGATCATCCTTCTTCAAAGGACATTGATTCACATAATGATCTTTTCCATAATTATAATATCCTCCTACCGGTCCCTTTTTAGACTTAGAATTATTCCCAGCCTTAAACTTATCATTTTGACCTCTATAGGACTTTTGTCTGTTATTATTATTCTTGGCAAAATTGTTTCGTGCATTTCAATGTACTTATTCGTTGTTGTTTTCTTATTATTACCAGCTGAAAACTTACTTTTATTGCCAAACTTCTTCCATGGTCCCTTCTTGGGTGCAAGAGAAGCTGAAGAAGAGTTTGGAACTTTCTTCTGTACTTCCTCCTTATGAGTAGAAATAGCCTTTAATTTTTGTTCTTGCCTTATGGCTTTTTCAACAACCCCTTCCATAGTGGTTGGGCTATGAACATCAACCTCTCCCCCAATAATGGGATTCAATCCCATGATGAATTTCTGTATCCTGAACTTCTCATCAGTTTGATACTGAGGTACATACTTGAGGAGTTTCGTAAACCATTCCCAATACTCAGTTACAGTTAACTTCCCTTGAGCTAAGTTCTGAAATTCAGTCATTTTTTTATCATAATAAAGTTATGGCAGCCAACATTGCCTAAAGTAACTTTTAAATTTATCCTAAGTGACGTTAGTTTTGTCAATATTTAACTCATCCTTATGGTTGTCCCACCATGAAGATGCTTCATGGGAAAGTTGATATGCTCCCGAAATAGCTTTGTTTTCCTCTGAGAATTTCCTTATTGCAAATTACTTCTCCATTTCCTTGAGCCAATTCTCAGCTCCATCTCCTAATGTGGTGCCATAAAACATAGGTGGACTTATCCTTTTTATATCATTAGTGAGTTTAGCTACCAACCTTGCCTTTTTATTTTCGGATGGACAGGCACATTAACATTGTTATTATCAACACCCATATTGGGGTTTTCCTCAAGAGGTGGCTGATTTTTATTACCAGCTTCTTCTTCCTCCTCATTACCCATTACTTGTTGTTCAATTACAACCAAACAATCTCTTGTGTCCAACATAGCAGCAAGGATCTCATCAATTTTTGGGTTGTTATTACTCCTTCATCAGTGGAGCATTATTCACAATATTTCGTCTTGTCCTAACTATTTTCTATTACAAGATAATTGAAGTTTTTATCAGATTATGGACACAATAGGTCCAAGAGCTACAACCTTCAGCTCTGATACCAAGATGTAACATTCCCATTTTAAGACTTTAGAAACAAGGGAAATTTTTTTGCATGAATAATGTTCTCTATTCTAAATTCATAATTTAGAACACACATTCCATAACAACCATTCTTATAACAGATAACCATATGCAACTGTAATGACTCGGTGAGCTACCGATCTATTCATTTCATGACTCGGTGAACTACCAATCTATTCATGTTTAACATTAAGTATTGAATACTTTTCTATATACTATGTATACTTGGTTCTCTTACCCTATTCTGGGGTTCGAATGGTCTGTCTAAGGAACCTATCTTGAATATCTGCTACCAATATTCATCTACATCACGATCCTTAGACTAGGTGACATAGGACAACACAATCAGTAGCTTTCAATACTTTGGCCAAATATTTCTAACATACTATTCGTATTACTTTTTCCTTGATGGCATACTTGTCAATCCAGAATACGTCCTTCACCCCACTCTATTGTTATATAGAATTTCCTTTACTGACTTTTGTCAGTCGACTTGCCTAAGGTTTAACCATAGATCAAGTAAAAAACATAGGTTATGATAAGAAGAGGCTCATGAAGACTTGGGGTATATTGGCATATTGGGTCAACCTAGGTCAACCCCGTGTGCCAAGGTACCCTAAGTCTTAGAGGGTTACTTTATATCCTAACTATGTTACTATCCAGTCCTAGAGGAAAACTAAGTTCAAGCCCAAAAGTGTGTAGATCTTGATGATCAATACAGAAGGGTGTTACCACATGTCAACTACATTGTTGTATCCTCGAGAAGATCCTAATCTTCTCAAAGGTACAACCCTGCAACTGGCATGTGCCAACAACCAACAGAATAGCCTCATCGAGATGTACATATCCCTAGGAGATTATTAATGTTTAGTTAATTTGGATTTTTAAAAACAATTTCCAACAATCCTGCCAAACCCTAATCCAACACTCCTAAGTTCTTTTCAATATCATATTCAATTAATCCTTGAAAAACTTACTTAACTTAAGATTGCTTTCAATGTTCATTAATTTTAGCTTAACAAATAGTTACCCAATAACAAGAAAACAACACCATAAGTTCCAATTAATGTGACTTAACCGTTTAAGGAGGTGTAACAACCACCTAGGTTGTAACTTAATAGACTTATTAAAATGAAGTTTAAAGATTATAATTCAAATCTTCCTTTTTTATAAATTTATGAAAGAGGAAGATTCCTCCTCTTCATGTTCAAGTTATAGGGTTTAACACACCCTTTATGCTCTTTACAAAATTCTATAGTCTTCGTTGTATGTTCATTACACATCACCTTACTATATTGAATTGTTTACATAAGAACATTAAATTCTGCAACTTATTTAGTTGCATCTTATTTAAGGAAATTACTCTAATTCCCTTTTATATTACTTATCCAAGAATACACATTACCATATAAATAATAAGAAGAATATCAACCAGATAAGATTCCATCTTTTTACAAAAGTACAAGATAATTTACACAACCAATGCAAGTAAATCCTCATCTTTCAATTCATTTTCAAAACTTATACATTTACAAGACTTATGAATTTTAGGCATACTGCATAACAACAGCCTTCCTTCTAAAAAGAATATAACTTTTCTTTTCAATGCAACTCAAGAACAAATTAGAATTCTTCACAAAGAATCAGACTTAAATCAGCCAATGCATCATATAAGTTTGTGCCTTCTTTTATCACTTACGAAGTCCATCTGCAAAAATTGCTAGCACGGGTTAGTTCAAAGAACTGAGCATGATAAGCACTAATCCTTAAAATGAAGTGCATTCCACTAATTGTTTCAATAAAACAACCCTGCTTTAATGAAAAATTAGTATATCATACAATAAACATAAGTAATAACAATTAGAAAAGAAGAGCATTAATAATCTGATTTCACTTCTAGGAGAGAAGAGCAGAATATAATCTATAATATCTATCTTACAATTGAAAGCATAATTGATCTTATTAATTACCTTTAAAAAAACAACAGATCATACATCTCATTGTTCCCAAATCTATCAGAATAGAATACAACACTTATCATTATTACAAGACAAAAGAAGTGTTTTCAGCATGGTTCTCTTTAAGATGATACTTCTAACTTCCAAGCAAAGAAGAAGAGAAACCATTTCACTATACCAAAACACATAATGTCCGCAAGGTAGAACAGGTTCACATCATGGCCTAATCTATTTCAACTTAAGATAAACCACCTTAAAATCAATCATTTAAGATATTCATCAGAACATAATCATATAAAAACCCATGAAGGAAATATGGGACAATAGTCAACCAACAAGTTGCATTTTCTTTTCAACAAACCAGTCATCAATCTCTTCCTAATTCATTTCAGTAAAATGTTAAGTAAGAGAAGACTAATCAAGTAATGATTCTCTTTTTCCTAAAATAATAATCAACAAAAGTCTCCAACACAAATGAACTTATCCCAACCGCATTAGTAAAGAAATATTAACAGAAATTGATCCTACCCTGTAATCATTTCCTTTAACTTAATTTACAAATTCCCTTTTCAATATATATAGTTTAAGTTCATAAAAGAGTTCCCAAAGAAGAGAACAAGAACAATTCAAAGAAGGAAGAAAAATTAAATGCAATCATTCTCTTTTTCCTAAAAGAATAGTCAACAGAAGGTTCCAACACAAATGAACTTATCCCAACTGCATTAGAAAAGAAAGCTTAACAGAAAATGATCCTACCCTGTAATCATTTCCTTCATCTTAATTAACAAATTCCCTTTTCAATACATATAGTTTAAGTTCATAAAGGAGTTCCCAAGAAGAGAACAAGAACACTTCAAGGAAGGAAGAAAACTTAAATGCAATAGGCCTCCCATTTTTCTTGCGTAACATTTTTTATAAAAAGACTTCTAAGTTCGTAGACTATTCAATAAAATAGAAAACTCAGGTTGTATGCCAAGACCAAATTGGTATAATCAAAAAAATACGTTATGCACATGACCTTGAGCATAATGTTAAATCAAAAGTTATCACAAAGGTTCAAGATCACCCAAGAGAATATGCTTAAGTTTAGGGAAACAAAAACAACATGTTCCCTTTTAGTTTATTTTGTAAACAAAGAAAACCAAAAAGAAAACCAGGACATAACCGATACCTTGCTCAAGTTACCATTACCAACAAAATTAACAATTCATTATACAAATTTATATCATAATACCTCATATTTGATTTAATATAAACACCAACATCTTAATGCTAGGAAGAATGTAAAGAATAAATTTTAACAATGATTCAATAAGAAGAACATTTTCATTTTTTGTTTACATCTTATCAAAGCTTGTTTCCCAACTTAACGGAATATAAGATCCTTAACAAAGCTCGGACCAAACAAGAAACAAAAATACGAAGGCCATGTTCATAATGGACATTCCATAATAGTCCACAGATTCAAGATACCAAACACCAAAGATTAAGATATATGTGGTCTTCAATAACAAACCCTATTATCTCAATATAGTAAAACACAACTACCGAGTTATACATGGTTTTAAACAACAGTCTTAGTTTTTTTGAAAAATAAAAATAGGAACCGAGCCTTATATGGCTTTAGACACAACCTAAATTATCTATGAATAAAACACAAACACCATAGTCTTGAGAAACCCAACAATATTTCTTCAAATACCATGAATTTCAAATAGAAAACTCAAGCTCAAATGCAAGATCTCAGTAAAAAAACAAGATCCTTATCAGCCCAAGATCAGAAAACACTAACTCCAACAAAAACAGGAGGAACTCAAGTTCCCATAAAATATTTCAACAAGTATTCATTAGCAACGAAGGTCAATAAAACCGAAACCATCAATTTACCAAAACTAAAAATGCCAAGCAGAGTTACCATATTCATTTTTGCATACATTTTTCATGTTTCTAAACAACCACAACGTATGTTTCCAACAAAACCACAATATTCATGGATTCGAACCCCATAATACAAAATTTATAAAACCCTACAACAAATAACCAGATAGAACATGCAATGTACAAATCTCAACAGAGAAGAGTTGTTTTTATGAAAACACTTAGAAGAAAGAAAGATATTTTGATAGTTAGAGCTTATCATGCCTGATAGTTTCTTTTTCAAATCGAAGAAGACCTCCAATCGAGATCACTACTTCTCATCTTCTCCAGAAAGATCAAAAAACCAAATTCCTTTTCTAGAATTCCTCTTATACATTCCACGAAACGAAAATAGATCTAAAACTTCAAAATAGCCATGAAGTGCGAATAATCTGCTGGTTCAAAAAACTAGAGAGCATGTAGAGCAAAAATCGATAAACATGCAAAGTGAAACAACCCAAGAAAAATCCACCTACATGCCTTCCAAGATGGTTTGAGCTCAAAAACCAAAAACAATAAATTCCATTAACTCCTATTTTCCCGCCTATCCTTCCTTGCCACCACCTTCCAATTCTAGCGAATGCCAAGTCCAAAATAACATGCATTTTTAATTTTAGTGATACTACCACCTAAGCCTCTGCCAAGCCAACTAGCCCCTACCAAAGCTGGCAGTACCGCATTCATTAAAACCTTATCAACAACTTTAATGCCTTAGGAACCGTCACCCATAGTACTTGCGACCACTTAAGTCCCCTTTCCTTCCCATTAGTTTAGGATAGATTACATTGCTTAGGTTAGATCTTAGGTAGATTAAAATTTATACCTTAGGATATAACACTAACAACTAACCCCCACCATAGGCCTTAGCAAATAGATTTAGGTAATTTCTACAAAGGTAAATTAATTCAAAACACAATAGTTTTAGGACATATGATAGATCACATTATAACCTTGTAGTATTAGGTTCTAGTTTAGTTTTAATACCTAACAACCTTTCCAAATCCATTAGGAGCAAGATTAGGTTAGGTTGTTGATCAACTAATCATAGCATAATAGTTAGATTTATGTTAGAATCAGAATTCTATCAAGTAACATAGCTTAGGTAGGAAATATTTTTACCTAGCTTAGGATCCCATAGGTTAGTCCTTTATAGGATCCTAGATCTCTCCTATGCCATGAATAGGCTGCAATTTCATTTTCGTCAGCAACGACCTACCATGGTCGATCTGCAAAGACCTAAAAAAAACATACTACGGAATGGAAAAACATTCTCACAAAAATCAAAGAACTTGTATCTACAAAGTTCAGTCCATATATCTCTTAATTCATGGAATGTCAATTTACCATTCGTTCAATCTGAATAGATTTAAAACATTCCTTGGATCACTGAAATTGATCCAAGGATGAGTCAGATAAATAGATAAGTCTACAACTCTTAAACCAGATTGCAACTTACCTAAAAGAAGTGAAAAATGGATTCAGGAAAGCCATTCCAATTTAGTCAAAGGATCTTAAGAGAAAAAAACTTATCCATATCAAGCATGATTTCTAATAATCAAAAGAACATATTCTTATAAGGAAAACCACGTGTCAACACTTGAAATGCAAAGGAGGATAAATAACAATTGTCAAGGGTGTTACACCCCTTGAGTCCTTCCCAAAATAAATCTCTTTTTATTCTATGATATGTCTTCAAAACCTAGAGTTTCCTCCAACAGTGAGGCGTGTAGCTCTGCAAGAATCTTATGCTTCAACTCATAATCTTTACTCAAGTATAACTTGTCCTTATACCATAGGGAATTACCTTTCCACTTAAATTTGTTAGATATCATAGATCCTTGCTTGATATCCTATATTAGAGATTGTGTATCATTTTCTTGACCCCATTCCAATCTTGCTTCATCCACCCAATCAATCACAACATGGACATTCCACATAGTAAGGCATATACAAATGTATTCCTTCTAGACAACGCATCAACTACTACATTTTCCTTACCATTTTTGTATATGATTTCAAAATCTTAACCCAACATTTTTGTTTCT
This sequence comes from Taxus wallichiana var. yunnanensis, assembly GCA_018340775.1. Taxonomy (NCBI): domain Eukaryota; kingdom Viridiplantae; phylum Streptophyta; class Pinopsida; order Cupressales; family Taxaceae; genus Taxus; species Taxus wallichiana. Next base: position 248,348,203 of record CM031242.1, read on the forward strand.
GAATTTTCTTTTTCTCAAATGATAACCTTTTCTCCAAAATGTATTTAAGACTATCATGATCAATTTTTACCTTAAAGTGTCTACCCATGAGATAGGGCCTCCATTGCTTGACCGCATGAAGAATAGCCATCATTTCTTTCTCATAGACAGGTTTGAGTAGATATTTTCCTTTGAATTGGTGACTCTCAAATGCAATTGGTCTTCCTTCCTACATTAGAACTACTCCCAATCCTGATCCTAAAGTGTCACATTCAACAATGAAGGTTTTTGAGAAGTTGGGAGTAGCCAAAACTGGGGTGCTACACAAGGCTTCCTTCAACTACTCAAAGGATTTAGTGGCTACGTTTGTCCAATGGAAGGCATCCTTCTTTAGCAATGCAATGAGTGGGGTTGTTATTCTACCATATCCCCACAAAAATATTCTATAGTACCCTGTTAGTCCTAGGAACCCATGGAGATTTTTGAGATTTTTGGCCTTGGCCATTCCACCATAGCTTTGATCTTCTGAGGATCAACTTTGACACCTTCATGGGATACAAGTGTGACCCAAGTACTCTACCTCTTGTACACCAAAATAACATTTGGATGGATTTACATAGAGAGTATGTTTCTCCAAAAATTCCAACACTTTATTTACATGTTGTAAGTGTTCTTCCCATGTCTTACTATAAATCAATATGTCATCAAAGAAAACTAATACAAATTTCCTTAAAAATGGCCTAAAAATAGTGTTCATCAATCTTTGAAAGTTTGAAGGCACATTTGTAAGACCAAAAGGCATTACCAAAAACTCATAATGGCCCTCATGAGTCCTAAAATACATTTTATGAATATATTCCTCTTTTATTCTAATTTGATGGTACCACTGAATAAAGATCTAATTTTGTGAAATAAATAGCACCATGCAATTCATCAAGTAAATCATAAATTACTAGAATAGGTAATTTATCTTTAATGGTGTACTTGTTGAGTTCTTGATAATCTGTACACATCCTCCATGTTTCATCCATCTTACATATCATGACCAATGGTGAAGAATATGCACTCGGCTAGGCCTCGATGATACCCCTTCAACATTTCCCTCTCGACCATTTTCTCAATCTCACTTTTCTAGGAATATGGGTATCTGTATGGTCTGATGCTTGGTGTTTATCTCCATAGAATCAACTAAATGGCATGATCATGATCCCTAATTGGTTTTATTCCCTTTGTAATTGCATCAAAAATATATGATTGAACATTAACAATCTTCTCAAGATCGGGTGAAATTGAAGACTCTATATTTTGTACTTCTATAGAAAATAAATTTGCTATAAATCCATCTAGTCCTTTTTGAGAACCTTCTGCATCTCGATGAGAGCTAATAATCTATGGAGACTTAACTACCATCCCATTCAATTATATTTTCCTTCCATCTGAATGAAATTGCATGAACAATTCCTTGAAATTCATCTCTATAGGACATAAGGTTGTGAGCCATTAAACACCCAAAACAATATCTACCCTCCTATAGAAATAACAAACATAGGTGAGTCTAACATGTAGTCTCCCATAGAAATATTGATACTATGGTACTTTCCTATGCACTTGATTGTCCCACCATCCACAATCAAAACTTGCATTTATGGAGCTGGGTAAATAAAAAAATTGAGGCGGGCAGCTAACTTACTATTTATGAAGTCATGAGTACTCCCTAAGTCAATCAACACCATTACCTTCTATTTTTTGAGATAGCCAATAACCTTGAGTGTTTGAGGAGTACTTATATCTAAAAATGCATGGTGAGAAATTATAGGTTGGTGGTCCTCTACTTCATCTTCTACTGGTTCCTTAGCCTCTCCTATAATTTCAGCTTCCTCATCATCCTCATTACCTCCATTAATATAGAAAAAATTCTTCTCAACACATTTGTGTCCTAGTCCATATTTGTTATCACAGTTAAAACATAATCCTTTTGCTCTCTTTTCTTCCATTTGTTGAGGAGTCAGTCTAATTGGCCTTGAAAATGAAGGGGAAGAGATATTACGGTCTCTGGTGTTAATGAAAGGTGGCCTCCTACTACAAAGAAAATTTTCCTCTACTCGGCGTGCCGTGATAATAGAATAAAAAAGCTTGAGTGGATTAAACATATGTACCTCATGTTCGATGTGGTCCTTAAGACCCCCAAGAAACAAGTCATTCAAATTCTCTTCTGGAATATTCTCCACCCTTGAGGATAGGTTCTGGAATTGATGCACATAATCTTTGACTGGCCCTATTTTCCATAACTTTGTTAATTGACTAAATTAGTTCTCTAAAACACTGGAACTATAGTGAAATTACAACTCCTCAGTAAAAACTATCCAAGTGACATTGAGACCATTCTTTTACCTCTGAGCACATAACCATCGATACCAAACGAATTGGTTTGGTTCAAGATACAGGGATGCCAATGTCAACTTTTGTCTTGATGTTGTTTATGTAACTCAAAGAATTTATCCATTTGATTTATCCAATTCAAGGGATCCTTACCATCAAATTTGCACATATCCACTTACGACATCATGTTCCATGGTTGCGAATAAGTTGGATTCTGATTGGGCTAGAAAAGTGATCCAACATGGTTATATTGTCTATGATTTTGAATTGAAAATCCTCCTTGGTTGATATGGGAAAAATTTGGGCCATACTATTTACCCTTGACATTTTTCATGATATCATCCAACTGATGATTGATTTGGTCTATGTCTCCTTTAGATGCCATCTCGTTGTACATTTCGTAGCTCATACTCAAGTTGGCTCACCTTGTGATAAACTAAGGTAAACCCTACTACCGAGGCATCTATATTTACCCCTTGTGACTCCATCTCTTTAATCACTACCCCACCTTTATCTAGGGTCTTACCCAGAGTAACCAGTTATTTTTACTCTTGTGGAAGTCCCCACATGATGTCAAACCTTAGGGATTAGGGTTTCGATACAAATTCAGCCGAATAGGAAAACCCATCGAGAAAATACTAATGCTATTTTTTTTTAGAGCTTTCCGAAAATGTAAAGAACTTAAAAACATTCCAAAATTTTCACCCTAGGGATTGATTTTATGAAAAACCCTAAATTTGTAATAACTTTTGCAAAATAAATCAAATAAATCTGAAATTTTCAAGGAATCTTACTTGAAATTTTTCACAATTGTGGTAAAAATATATTTTACCAATTCGCTCTAGTTCGTAATATATGGTGGAAACAAAAATATTAGGGTTTTTTCCTAATTTTGGCCTAGATCACAGCTTTGATACCACTTGTAATGAAATTACTAGTATAATTCAGATTATGAGAAACAATAGAACACCAAATAACACAATACTTCATAATAATGATCTCAATATGCAATTAGAATAGCTTCGCCACTTCGAGGGGGAACCTCCAACCATATAATAAGACTCAAATTCTCAAATGATAATGAACTACTACCTACAATCCCCTATATATACTATTCATATGTTATAGCCATCACCAAGGCCAACCTATTAAGCATGAGAAAGTATAAATGATATAATAAAATGATATGGTAAGACACAAGTCGGCTACTCATATCCTAATACAAGTAATAGGTTAAGGGCGTAGCACACTCTTTATTTGTCTACTTTTATATATAATCCTTCTACCATATTGTCTACTTCGGATGAGGATGCCAACATGTGGCACAAGTATAATGGGACATATGAGTGAGAATGGCATGAAAATTCTACACGCAAAAGGTAAGCTTTCTATTTCAAAGCAATTGGACTTAGAGTTTTGTGAGCATTGTATTTTTGGGAAACAGAAAAGAGTTAGATTTCTCAAGGTAGGGAATACCAAGAAAGAGTAAAAGTTGGAGCTATTTCATATAGACATGTAGAGAATGGCCCATATTGCATATCATGGTGGTTATCTATACTATGTCACATTCATAGATGATGCCACAAGGAAGGTATGGGTATATTGCATTAAGCGTAAGTCTGATGTATTTGATACATTTAAGAAATAGAAAGCACTTGTTGAGAATTAATGTGGTTTTAAATTAAAAAATTTCAGATCTGATAATGGTGGTGAGTATTGCAGTAATAAATTTGATGATTATTTTTCCTAGAACGGAATTCGTAGAGAGAAAATAGTTCCCAAGAATCCACAACAAAATGGTGTTAGTGAGAGGATGAATAGAACAATAATGGAGTGTGCATGGTTAATGAGATTGCATGCGGGATGAATCTTCAATTTTGGAAAGATGTCATAGATATTGTTGTGTACTTAATCAGCTATGAGCCTTTGAGTGCACTAGATAGAGGAATTCTGAAGAATCCTAGATCGGGAAAGCGGTAGACCTTTCATTTTTAAGAGTATTTGGTTCGTGAGGCATTTTTTTATGTTAATAAAGAAAACAAGAAGAAATGGGATTCAAAATCCAAACATTATACATTCATAGGCTATGGGTCCAATGGTGATTATGGATTTTAGTTTTGGGATCTAGATGAATCTAAGATAATTAGGAGTTGTGATGTTGTTTGACGTGAAAATAGAATGTACAGGATCAGGTACATGATGAAAAAAATCCCAAGTAAGAATTGGTTTAGGATATAAATCCTAAAAATGAACTCTCGGGTGGAAAATATCCACCTACAAGTACCGAGGTTGACATTTCTATAGGCCGAAATGCATGACAAACTAGTGTCGGCATTCACACCTCTGTCGAAATTCAAGAAAATGTGTAGCAAGAAAATAATGATCTTGTGACACTCCCATCTTTGGTAAGAAGGTTACAACGTATTAGTAGACCTCAAGAAATATTTTCCCCTACTTTTTATTATTTATTACTAACAGAGATAGTTGTGATCCGGAGCTTTGATGAGGCAATGCAGGTGGAGTTCACTAAGGAGTGGGAGCGTGGCATGAATGAGGAGATGTACTCCTGGAGAAGAACCAAACATGGGATTTAGTCAAATTATCAGCTAGGAAGAGAGTACTACAAAACAAATGGGTCTACCGTGTGAAAGAAGAAGAATGTGGAAGGAAAAGGTACAAAGAAAGGCTTGTAATGAAGGGGTAAGATCAAAATAAAGGTATCAATTTTGATGAAATTTTCTACCTGTTGTAAATATGTCTTCCATTCATACTTGTATTAAGTTTAGTTGTTGTTAAAGATTTACACTTAGAGACACTTGATGTCAAGATTAAATTTCTCCATGGTGACTTGGATGAGAAGATTTATATGTAGCAACCACTTGGATATGAGGTGAATGGTAAGGAGAACTTGGTTTATAGGTTGAAGAAGAGCCTATACGGGCTCAAGCAAGCTCCTGGTAATAATATATCAAGGCTTGATAGTTTTATGCATGAACACGGTTTTACTATATGTCAATCAAATCATTTTGTGTACTTTAAATGGTTGGATAGTGGGAGATACATTATTCTTTGATTATATGTAGACGATATGCTTGTAGCGAGGGTCTAATATGTAGGAAATTCCAAATCTTAAGGAAAATCTTGCACAAACATTTTCAATGAAGGATTTGGGTGTAGCAAATAAAATTCTCGGTATGCAAATAAAAAGGGATAGAAAAAATAAGAAATTGGTGTTGTCTCAAGAGGACTATGTAGAAAAGGTCTTAGAGAGGTTTCGGATGCGAGAATGTAAAACTAGTTAGTACACTATTGGTTGGTCATTTTAGATTAAGTAAGGAGAAATGCCCAACAACACAAGAGGAAAAATATTATATGGCATGGGTTCCTTATTATTTAGTAGTTGGGAGCCTTATGTATGCCATGGTTTGTACCAGGCCAGATATTTCCCAAGTAGTGGGAGTTGTTAGCAGGTATATGGAAAATCCAGGTAAAGCACATTGGAAGGCAGTCTAATGGATTCTCAGGTACTTGAGAGGGACCAGTAGTAGGCACTTGTGCTTGAAGGGTCGATTATACTTTACATGGATTTACTGATTTAGAATGGTAGGAGATGTGGATAGAAGGAGGATCACTCTTTGGATAAGTGTTTATATTTGGTGGTGCAAAGAAGAGTTCGATCTCAAAGTTGTAGAAGGTAGTTGCCCTATCTACTATGAAGGAAAAATATGTTACAACAACTAAGGAAAGTAAGGAAATTTTATGGATGAGTAGGTTCATGGAGGATTTTGGTAAGGAAAAAGGGGATTGTAAGTTACACAGTGATATTCAAAGTGTAATTCACCTAGCAAAGAACTCAACCTTCCATTCCAAAACCAAACACATTCAGCTAAGATATCACTTCATACGATAGGTGTTGGAGGATGGGTAGTTTGAGTTGGTGAAGATTCATACAGATGATAATCCTACTTGATATGTTTACTAAGCCAATGAAAAAGGATAATTTGGATTTGCATTCAACTTTTGTGGGTCTTCAAGATTGATCTTGAAGTGGAAGAAACAAGCCAAGAAGAAAAGTCCAAGCAGGAGTTGTAGTGGTGGAGTTACAACAATCAGTCTCCAAGTGGGAGATTATTGGTTATGGAGCCTGATAGTGATGGGGGTTGCAAGGTGGGATTTCCCCCTTATGGGGTCCAAGGGCCTCATGCCCTGGTGAGGGTTTAGGGAAGTGCCCCCATAAGCCACATTTTATATGTATTTATGCATTGTGAAATCTAGATCGTTCCTTATTAGGTCACAGATCTAACATGTGGTGTTCTATGTTTCCCCGAAATGATAAAAACCCTAATATCTTTAAAGGTTCATTATTTATGAGGCTCATTGTATTAGTGGTGGAACTGTGAGAGAGATTTTAGTTGGATTGAATAAAAGGATTGGTTGTTTCTGGTCGACGTAGCCCATTTTGGGTGAACCACATTAAATTTGTCTCTTTTTTATTGCATTCTTTTTTGCTTTACGTTTTACGCATTATTCATTGCATGCTTGTTTATCTATATGACTAGTATAATCCTAACACAAACAATTTTATCAACTTGGCCTTTTGATTAGATCTATCAAACTGTCTCTATTGTGTTGTATCATTTGTTGATCTAGTTACAGTACCATTCACAACAGTCCAAATCTCTTCAAACTCATGTTTTGTCTTGATTTCTGTCTTCCATGATGCATAGTTATTTCCTCTTAGAAGTAGAATCTAGAAGAAATAATTTGGGGCATTGGTGCCCATTTTTAGAATCAACTGAAAAATGGTAAGGCTCTTATCACTCTAGGTATATGGTCTCCCAATCTATATACCATCAGTTTGATATACCAAACCTTTCTATATATGCGCCTATTGATATACCCATTGATATGTGGAAGAATCCCTCCCTTTCTATATACTTGAAAGTACTTGAAAGAGGTTTTAACTTGCGTGAAATAATATGATGTGTGGTACCAAGACAATACTGAAAGGGGTCTATGCAATTATTGACATTGACTCAAATAAATATCCTCATACGCGTGTGTAACTTTACTATATACTCGGATAATTTCTCAGTATGGATTTAAGTCGTGTAATCATTCACAAACAAATGGGAGAGCTCAAAATATGTGTATTGTGTCTTTATTACTCCCGTTGATTTAAATGGTTGATGTCCGCACCATGTTGTTGCAGCTATATTAGGAATTAAGTGTAGTAGTAGTCGTGACAACTTTACTCGTAAGCTCTTCCTAGAGGCATTGTTTATACCGAACACTATGAGTGAGATCAAAGATCTCATGAGTGATTCAGAACCGAACTTTTATTATTTTTTAGTACAAAAATATGCCGGTTGTACAACATTTATAATGGTTTGTGGTTGAATATGGAAACCTACAAATTAGTACAATACACTAAAACATACAATTACATTCACAATTATTAAAAAAATTAAATGACAGAAAAACATTTTTTTAGGGCCTCGGTGGCCTCCAGAGCTCAATACTGATTAATGAGAAAAAAAAACCATAAAAAATAGTTCAAAATGAAGTTTTTAAACACCCCTCCTTTGGAAAATGTTGAGCAAAAGGAAAAAACATGAAATTTGGGATAAAACGATTTTAGCCCTAAATAGGGTTTTCTCCTCTAAAAATAGCCTAGGGTTTAGAGATAGCTATGTGTTTTAGCTATGATTTTAGCCTTTATATTTGGTGATAGAGGCTATATGATCCTCTAAGTTTTAAAAATTTATATACCACCACTTATAAGTGGGTCAAACTCTTGACCTCACATTACCAAGTATTCACCCACTAACCACATAGGTGCCCAAAGCACATATACTATAAAATCAAGCAAGGAATATTTAAACACTTTGAAAAAAAAATGACCTTTTGAAATTAGACATGGAAGAGTTCTTATAGATCCACGTGGCTTGGAGGTATCATGTGGATGGTTTAGGTTATCCACATAAGCGAGATCCCATCGTTATGCTTTTGCAAAGTACCTCTCTTATTTGTTATTTTTCCACGACCACCTTTTATACTTTCTCATTATTATTTTTGTTTATATTATCTATTTTGATTCTAATGAGGGATTTTCATTTTCTTGCTTGTGTAGGTTTCCAAGGGTTTTATGTGGATGATATACGATGATTTATTATACCGACGCCTTTTAACGTGTGCGGGTTTTATTGATGGTCAATCGATGGTGTAGCGGCCATTTGGAGCATTTCAACGCCACACAACACCCGCTCTTGGAGCTTTTCACACAACACCCACTCAATTTCAATCTAGATGTGTTAAGGATAGCTTGGTTTAGACTCAACTTGGCCCACTTGGATGGAGGGATCGGTTTAATGTAAATTTAACTCGGATAAAAAATGACCTAGCTAAATGAATGGCTCACTTTGACATTTGCATGATCCATTCAACATGATGCAAATAAGCTATGGAATATTAAAAAAATATCCAAACACCTCCTTCTAACCAAATAGACAACTTTTTTAGCTCTGTGGAGAGTTTGGAAAGATTCCCCACCGGATATAGTAGACTACTAGTGTTATCTATAGCTAATAATGTCACCAAATTTAGTGACAAAAACCCTAATGGGGAAAATTTGATTTTTTTATAAAATTCCTAAATATGATTAGCTTCTAGGAAGTAAATTTTCCTAGAGGAGAGGGAACCAAGGAAAAAAAAAAAAAAATTCTTTTACCTAGAGTATGGCGAGAAGATTATGGGACTATGGGACATTCAGGGAAGCTGCTTGAGGCAACACTAGCTCTCATGTAATGTAGATTTCTTCTCCAAGACTTTTCTTCCTCTGTAACCTCTCTCCAACCTTCTCTACTCACACAGTCTAGATCAACTAGCTCTGGTACCAAATGAAAGTATCAAACAAGGTCGAATCTAGATACTTTTATTTATAATTAATCCAATCAAAATTATAATTAATGTGTTGCAATTCTTATTGGAATCAAACAACCATGTGCGACAAATGAGATGTTGAATAAATAAACAGTAAACATACCCATGCACATATAATTACAAATGTATGGTTTGAACCATATAACATCCCAAACAATATGGTACAAGTATATAAATAAAATATGGTTTATAACAACTTACCATAATTTAATAATTAAATTACTTATGCTAAATTAACCTAGGTAAAATATGTTTACCCTAACAGATGGTGAAGAGGTGGAAAAATTGGATGTTAACCATATTATCGGTACATGCAAGGTTATGGATTGTCTTGATGAGAAAGCACGTACTTATCATGAGCCCCTAAAAACCAAGAAGGTTAACATTGGTTCAGAGTCGAACCTAAGGAAGCTACTATTGGATATTCTTTGGATAGAAATGGTGGTTTCTAAGATTATTGATCTATTGCATAAATTTCAAGATTTGTTTCCATGTGGGTACCAATAGCTCAAAGGATTTCACCACTCCTTGGTAGAAATGAAGATCACGTTAAAGGAAGGCATGCACCTAATTCAAAAGAGACCTTATTGAATGAATCTAAATATATGAGTCAAGTCCTAGGAGGATATTGACAAGATGATCACATCAAGAATCATTAAGGCTTATGCGGAATCATAATGGATAATTTTAATAGTCATCAACATTAATAAGTATGGGACGATAATAATTTGCTTAAATTACAGGGATTTGAATGTGGTGTGTGTCATTGATCCTTTTCAAACCCCCATCACCGAGAATATCCTAGAAGTAGTAGCTGGGTGTGAGATCTATTCTTTCACAAATAGATTTTAAGGATATCATCATGTTAGGATTGTAAAGGAGGACAAAGAAAAGATAACTTTCACCACTGATTGGAGAAATTTTTCCTATACATTCATGCCTTTTGGAATGTAGAATGTTCCTATTGTGTTTTTCTTGCATTGTGGTTTAGGAATTTCATGAGTTCATACATAATTTTCTAAAAGTTTACCTAGATGAATGGACATGAGTATATGGATTAGTGAGGGACCATTATGACAATCTAAGGCTGATGTTGGATAGATGTCGAAAGTTGAGTATATCCCTCAACATTAAGATTTTTTTCACTACTCCATTTGACACCTGTTGAGACATGTCATATGTAAATAAGGCTTGATCGGGGATCTTGCCAAAGTTTCCATTATTGTGGGATTTGGGGATCCTACCACCACCCAGGAGCGTCTTTGCGTAGATTCCTTGGGTATACAGGGTATTACAAAAAAATTATTAAGGGTATTCCAAGATCATCACGTTGTTGGAGGAGTTGCTGAAGAAAAAAAGTACATTTCCTTGGGGAGAGTTAGAATAGATGGTGTTTGACACATTGAAGAATAACCATGTCACCACATCCATATTAGGATTTCCCTCTTGGGATAAGCCATTCCATGTACATGTTGATGATTCAAGTATGGTGATTGGAGAAATCTTAGCTCAAACTAGAGAGATAATTGTTGACCATCCATTGTGCTTTGTTAGTAGGAAACTAACCCTAACAGAAAAAAATTATACTACCATGGAGAGCAAGGCATTATCAATGAAGTACATGCTGCACAAATTCTTGAAGTATTTGATAGTGACACCTTTTATATTTTACACAGCCACATGACATTAAAGTACTTGGTTAACAAGCCTATCTTGCAAGGGCACATATGCATGTGTGTCCTATTGTTATAGGATTTTGAGTTTACGGTTATTGTAAAACTAGGTAAGAGTAATTTGGGGCATGACCATTTATCAACAATTGACTTAGGAGAGGATGCATAGAACATTGAGGATGTAATTCCAAATGCACAACTATTTAAATTTTAGTGTGTTTCCTCTTTCTTTGAAGATATTGTTGTGTTTCTTAAAATGGGTGTGGCATCGAAGGGAGTTAAGAATTTGGAAAGGAAGCATTTAGCCATGCGTGCTGCATCCTACATGGTAATTAATGGATACTTATGCAAGATAGGCCGTGATGAGGTTTTAAATCAGTGCGTGCTTGAGCATGAGAACATTGTAATCATTGAAGAGGTCTATGGTGGAATTGCAGGAGGACACTATGTGGGGAATGAGGCTACATGCAAGATCCTCTTTGTTGGCCTCTAGTGGGAGACAGGCAGGTTTACAAGGATTGTATTAAATATTGTAAGGATTGTGATCATTACCAGTGCCTTGGTAAGCCAAGAAAAAGGGATGAAATTTCATGGAGACCAATAGCTAGTGTTGAACCATTAAAGAAATGGTAAATTGACTTTGTAGGCCCTATTTCACTTTTTGTGCAAAGGAAAAGTTCGAGGCTATATCATTACTTGCACTGATTATGTAACACAGTGGGAGGAGGTAGTGCCTACGAGGGATTGCACCATGAACAAAACATTAAGAATCCTATGGGAAAATATAATCAGCAGGTATGGGTGCCCTTAGAGTTTGACTAGTGATTAGGGTACTGATTTTTTAAATGAGACCGTTAGGATTTTGTTGGTAGAGTTCATGGTGGCTCATCACAAGACTACTCCTTATCACCCTTAGGTGAATGGGACTACTGAGGCATTTAACAAGATATTTAGTCATACACTTAACATGATTTTTTATGTTAGGAGGAAGGATTAGGATGACAAAGTCTCAGTCATGCTATGGGTGTATTGAACAAATTACAAGAGATTAAACAAAGCCACATTGTTCCAATTAGTGTTTGGCATTGAAGCTATTTTTTTGGTAGATTTCATCCTACCCTCTCTATGTATTGTACATGCAGGATGATTGGCTCATGAATAGGCATATCAAGAGTGCATTGATAAGTTAATGTAGTTGGATGAAAGATGATCCCTTGTTAGATGGATTCAAAAGACTTAGAAGGTGAGACAAAAGGCCTAGAATGATTGCTAAATAAAGATTAAATAATTTGAGGTTGGGCAAATGGTTTTACTTTATGATTCTAAGTTCTTGTGCCATCCTAGGAAGCTCAAGGTACATTTTTGGGACCATAATATGTTACCCATATACTTAATTCAGTGCTCTAACTATGGGTCTTTGGATCAAACGTGACTTCCCAAGTATTCCAATGGAAGTAGGTTGAATCCCTAATATAAATAATGTTTACGTTGTTTGTAAATAAGGAAATATTTCCACTTAGCTTAAGATTTCCCTTAATGAATTCTCCTTTCCTTTTGTTTCCCTTTATTTTTGCTTTATTCCTTTTGGTTTGTTTTGAACGTGTGTGTGTGCTAGTGGATAATTACATCAAGAAGGTATTATGTGCGAGAGGACCACACATATTTTTAGTATGGGGTGAAACATAAAGGGGAAGCAAGTAGGATGTGGTAAGAGTTAGAAGAAGTACTTGGAGAAATGTGTATGTGGTGGCCCGAGGTTATGAAGTCAAAGGCACATGGGGTCAAAAGAGAGCACACGTAGCAGAGGTGATCATTAGAGGATATTGGGGTTAAAAGGCTTTGCGAATGTTTCACCTTTTTCTTAGATTGTTTCTTTGAATTGTTAATGAAACAAATAAGGTAATAGGCGTAGGAGGAATACCTATTCAAATTTTAGTTGATGGGTTGTTGCACACATATGACTTCCGAATCCACAACCCACCATGAGATCTTCCTTTTGGATAAGAGGAACTACCTATAATGAAAGCAAGACCACCGAAAGAATTAAACAATATGGGTAGTGAACTACCTAGCATGAGCTAGATCTGGGAAGCATGATACTTCCTAGATAGTATGTCACCCACTATTTTAAAAAAATTAACACTTTGAAAACAAGTTAAATCCTATTGTTATTTTGAAATGATTTAGGTATCTCACTTAAAAACACAATAAGAAAACAAATCTAATCTAATAGGCTAAGCTAGAATAGAATCCACGAGTCAAATGGTTGGTTCTGGGTTCTGTAGGTTTGATAAAGGTCTTGGGTAGGTCACAAGTGAGTGAGGGTGAGGTAAAATTAGGTGGATAGGTCTCTATTTAAGGCTGTGTGGGTAAACACAGAGACCGGCATCAATCAAGGGTGACCGACCATAGTTAGGTATAACCGGCATTGGTTACTGTGAGATCTGGAAACATCACAGAATGGGGTTTTGGTCTCCTTTGTGATTGTACAAAGGATTTGGTTGGTTGAGACGAGGTATTGGGTGACTGGAATAGGTTTTTACAAGGTTTTGATGGGTCTATGGAGGTAAAAAATGTTGGAGATGGTCAATAGGGAGCAAGATAAACAATGGATGATAAAATAATGATAAAATGAAATAACCGAAAAGTATGATGTTGTACTTACTTGGATTTCATTCCTAAAAGTCTATGTGTGAAGGATGGAGGTGCTTGATGATGGGTTTGAAGGCTGAAAGTGATCACCAACTGAAGAAAAGCTTCTGCATGGGCTGCATGCACACTCCTCTTTTTCTTGGATAGATTAGAATGTGGCTGGGATGGCTGTGTAGGAGAAGATCCTCAATCTCCTTCCTTGGATGTCAGTTCTTGCTAGAATTGGCTCTCTGAAGATGTGTTATTTATTCAAATTTCATTCTTACTCATCCACTTTTCTCCCAATGTTTTCCAACTTTTGAGAATAAGCTAATTTAGGGGTTAAAAGGGTAATCGACATTGGTCCAACTTAACCAAATGGCGACGGTTAGGGGAAACCGACGTCGGTCAAGGTGGGATTTTCTAGGTTTACTAAAATTAGGGAGATCCTCCTGATTTCCTAGGATCTTATGTCTTTATCCCATGGATTAGACTGGGAGATTCTTGTGATCATGTGGGAATGTGGTTAGAGGGAGTGTAGGAATTGATTTTTAGGGTTTGGGTAAGTCTTAGTTAGTTATGGTAACTTGCTAAGAATAGGTCTTAGGTTGAGTTAGCTTGGTGAGGTGTCTAAGTGAATTATTTATGTAGATATTATTTAAATAAGATATTTAAATAATAAATATAGTGAGGATAACACAGTAATTTAATTTAATTAATATTAGTATGGTGAAGGGGTTCATGGCTAGGTAGATGTAATAAAGGGGGATTGTATGTCAAGGGATGAAGGGGGAGTGTGACCTAATTTTAGTGTCTAATTTTTCCCCTTTTTGTTGTGTAGCTTTTATTGGTAAGCTATGCTAACAAAAATAAGACGTGGTTGGCCCATGTGAGGGTGAAGGTGATCCCCCTCAAACCAGTAATTGATGAGGCAGTAGGCTGAAGCAATGAGTGGTTTGATAAAAGGTAAATGTGAGGAAAAAGGAAGTGGGTGTAGGGGAAGAGGGTGAAAGGTCTACTCGGTGATCTAGGTAATGGGTCAAGGTCAAAGGTAACAACAGTAAAAACACACACACATATAAACTATAACATGCTACCAAGTTAAAGAGCAGGAAAACTCTACATTGTCTAAGGTCGATAGGTTTATCCAAACAAGGGTGAAGTGAATCCGGTATCCAAGGTATAGGATAAGGTCAGGAAACACAATGTAGGTTAGGTGCAAGAACGTGTAGGTATGTTCCAGTACACCAAAGGTAGGGTCAGGATAAATGGTCATGGTAATAGGTGAGGTAAGGTCATTAGGTCAATCAACACAGGTAACAATGCCACAAGGTATAGCGAACACATGAGGTCAAAAGGTCACTAGCAATGGTCTAGGTCCAAATATTGAGATGATGGCACGGGTAAGGCCGAGGTAGGGGTAAAATAAGGAGGCTTCAATAGTGGACGCAGTGAGGTTGAAGAAGGTGGAGGGCTAGAAGTGAAGGTAAAGTGGTCTAGGTAGGTGTAGGGAAGGAAAAAAAAAGGGGAGGTAAGGAAAAGTAGGTGAATGTGAGGGCAATGAGTATCATGGGTAACCGACATCGGTTAGTATGAACCAATGATGGTGTAGGGGAACTAATGGTGGTTATCTAGGGCATCAGACCGGCCTCGGTCAAGGGTTGATCGATGTTGGTTGAGTCGGGTAGGGTATAAAAGTGGAAAACCCACATTTTAAAATTCATTTGTGTATTGTGAAAAAGGAGAAAAGGAAAAGAAGAGAGAAAAGAGGAAGAGGATAAAAGAGAGTGTCAGAGAGCTTGAGTTGGTAAGCCACATAGGTGATATTGGTTGAGTGAGAGGTGGGGTCACAACATCGGATCAAACGAGGTGATTGGTGGAGAGATTTGGAGGTCATTTGAGGATGGCGGAGGCCGAGAGGGCTCGAGAGGAGCAAAGTGCGAGAGGATGGAGGTTCCAACCCGATGGTGGCGAGAGGATCGGTAGGAGTTGAACCTTTGTTTATGATTGTTTGGTTAAATTGGTGAGAATATAGGAAATATGAAAAATGGGGGTTTGGGGGAAGAAATTTGAAAATAAGGGAAAAAGAGGGGGAAACGGGGATAGTGAAGAGTAGGGGGTAGGTTAAAAGAGAGAAAGAGGAATAATTAGAGGTGAGAAGAGGGAATTTGGTGGGTAAAAGGAGTAGGAGGGGGAAAAGGAGGGTTGAGAAGTTGTGGCGGTGGCACGACAGTAACCAACGTTGGTCAGCTTATGGCCGATGTTGGTGGGTAGAGACCGGTATCGGTCACACAAAACGATGATTGATCTGCTAGTCAAGGGAGACCATTGTCGATCGAGGGGGATAACTGAGTCACTGATTGATGATAACCGGCACCAATTAACCTTAGGTTTGGCTAGGTTTGGGTGAGGGTTAGGTTAGATAGGGTCGGGTAGATGGATTTAGGTAGGTTTGGGTGAGGGTTAGGGTAGATTGTGGTGAGCAACAAGGCCAATGCGATGGGGGTGGGGAAAGAGATTAGGTCAGGATGTAGGTGAGAGACAAGCTGCGGATGAGAGCCCAGTGCCACCCTTGTTATTGAAAGTACGAGCGAGTGTGACATAGCGAGTGGCAGCATGTTGTAGAGGTGGGATTGATAGGCGTGAGGCACTACCAACATGTAGTTCGGGAGGTGAGTCTTATGGTTTCCCTCATTGATAGATGGGACTCGGTAACCAACACCTTCCATTTGCCGATAGGTGAGATGACGATCACCCTGGAGGATGTCTACAGGATCCTACAGTTGCCCATATTAGGGGCCCAAGTGTATTCTATCTCTTCAGAGGTGTCTGAGGAGTTACTAGCACCCATTTTTGGTGAGGGTGTAGTAGACTTGACGTTCCATAGTGCTAGCATGAGCTATGGAGCAATGTATAGAGCTCATCTAGAGGAGATGAGGTTAGTGGTACTTGTGATGGAGGCAGTGTGCTACTTCGCACTACCAGATGCAGAGGGGGAGATTCCCGAGGTCACTGATGGGAGTCCTCCATGACATGATGATACATCAGACATGGTTCGCATGGGCACCTACATTGTTGACACAAGTGTATAGAGAGATATGGGCCTACAGGTGACTGTGGAGGTTTAGCATCTGTTGCATTGTACTACTACATTGCTGGGAATATGAGCACATTGTTTGTGTTCGACTAGTGATGATGCCCTGCAGATGCATTCCTGTAGAGTTTTGAGAGTGGGGTATAGCGGTGGGTACTTGCCATGGGAGAGGCTCGAGTTGCAGAGCTACACATGATGTAGCTTATTACGGAGGTTCTTTAGAGGGTTGTCAGGGGGGTGGACATCATTTGGAGGCCATATGTGGGCTTCTCTTCATATAGATAGATGGTCATAGAGCTATTTGGGCTACGAGATACATCTATCAATAGAGGAAGAGAGTGAGAGAGCATGATCGAGATACCCGTAGAGCGGGTTAGATGTTAGTTTGGATTAGTCCAGGGTGTACCGCCTCCATTCTGTAGTACAAAGAGAGATGATGTGGAGAGACCTATGTCTCCACCACAACCCACAGTGCTAACTGGACAGGAGGAGAAGCCTATAGATACTCAGATTGATGATGCTAGGGTTACAAATGGGTACAAGTAGTGGTGGGTGGCACAACTGAGAGTCATACCACCGAGGCCAGGGCAGCCAAACTTAGCCACCATCACAACAAAGAGATGCCTTACGAGGATAGGTGGCTACTTTGGTGACGTAGCTTAGGATCATGTAGGGATAGGCGACAGTGCACGAGGCACGAGTTTCCACATTATAGGCCTGAGATAACGATGTTGTAGGCTCAAGTAGGGCATGGACAGCTACCTACATAGGCGGAGGTAGGGGAGATGGAGATGGAGAGGAGGTAGGTGGATATGGAGGGTAGATAGCCACCTTACAGGCGTAGTTCTAGGCTTTATAAGGACATTTGGCCACAACGCAGGGGTAGGTTATGGGTCTATAGGGCTAGGGCTGAATAATAGCACATGCACATATTACTACCCTGTAGGCCTAGCTACAGGCACATGCATAGATTCCAGGGGCTAACTTAGGCTCTAGTACCAACACAGGGCTCAATGTAGGTTCAAGGACAGGGTCCCATTGTATAGGTACCCATGCAGGTAACGGGACCCATGGCACCTCCACAAACATTTCCCATGGCCAGGTTTAGAGATACCCTAAGAGAGGCATGGTATTACCAGGATCATTTGTTAGCTGTCGGGATAGATGTGCCTTCCTATGCCGAGTACAGAGCATAGTAGGCCTCCAGTGAGAGGACCAAATCCTACACTCATAGTGTGGAGAGTATAGGGGCCGTGAGCCCAAGGACAGGGTTGTGGTGAGGTCACTAGTGTGTGGAGGCCAACTCCAAGTGAGGGGCCATCAGCAGGAGGTGAGGTAGGTGTCGGCTCCCAAACAGGTACAATAGATGGGTTGGGAGAGACACAGTGACCTGTTGTGGACCGGCTTGCGTGGTGAGCCATTTTTGTATGTATTATATATGACATCACCCTATGTGCCGAAGAGATTTTGTAGTGATTATTATGTTGTACATGATACTAGCTTGTATCTTTGAAGATTTTTATATCGATTCATTCATTTTTGTATATGAGACCGTCCTATGTGTCGATGACACTTTGATTGTATATCAGCTTTGTATCTTGACATTTTGGAGATGATAGCCATGATGAGATAGGCATGTATTTTGAGATACACAATTATTGATTTATATGATGAGATTCATGGTATTTGGTGATGTGTTAATGTGTTGATGAGATATTGGTTTATGGCTTGTGTTAGATGAGATATGGATTTGTTACTTTGTATTAGATGAGATATGGGTTTGTTACTTTGTATTAGATGAGATATGGGTTTGTTGGTTTGATATGGATGGAAATTAGGTGAGTTAGGCATGATGGAGTCAGGTCAGTTTAGGCATGGATCGAGTCAAGTTGGTTAGGCATGGTTGAGTTAGATTGGTTAGGCATGGATTGAGTCAGGTTGTTAGGCATGGATCGAGTCAGGTTGTTTAGGCATGGTTGAGTCAAGTTGGTTTAGGCATGGTTGAGTCAGGTTATAGGCATGGATGAGTTAGGTTATAGGCATGGTGGAATCAGGTTGGTTTAGGCATGGTGGAGTTAGGTTGTAGGCATGGATGAGTTAGGTTATAGGCATGGTGGAGTCAGGTTGTTAGGCATGAATGAGTCGTTAGTTTTGGATAACAAATGGCAATATAAATGCATGAGATGGTGTAAAATGTGGAAAATGTTGGTTATGTATGAAAATGTGAAATAATATAAGTGGTAAAAGTCATGTGGTATATGGTATAGATGTCAAGGTTTTTGATATGAATAGGAAATCAGGTAAGAAAAGGGGGAAATGGTTAGGGTAAAGAGTTTCTGAGATAACCTTCTAGGGCCCCATGCCCTGGAAGTGTTTCCTACATAGTCCTGGTGAAAAGGGACCTCATACCGATATAGTTCTCCCATAACCTAGGAAATAATATGAGAAGATAGAAGAATAGGTAGTGAGGTTGATAGTTAGGTTGGATTTGAGGTCATAAGTATGATGAGGTCAAGGTCGATTAGGTGAGGTAGAATATAGGTAGATAGGTATGGGTGATTTTAGGTCAATAGGTAGTGTTGATTCCAGGTCATAGGTATAATTAGGTTGAGGGCATTGATGTTGGGGTTGAGAATAGGTAGATAGGTAAAGGTGATTTTATGTTGATTGAGGTGGGAGAATAAAATCTCAAAAGACAGTGTCGAGGCTCTAGTCCTATATAAGAAGATCAAAAGGTAATGAAGAAGAGAAAAGATAAGAGGGGGCAAGAAAGCCACCCGATTGGCAAGGATCAAAACGTATGAAACACATCTATAGATAGGCTAATGAACGTAAGACCCCAAAGACATTACATGATTGATAATTCTAAGAGTGATGAATAGTCACATGATCACCAAATGTCATAGGTTCAGCAGGTCCCTTGAGGTATGAAGTGAAAAGACAACGGGTAAGGAGGTGTAGGTAATTGGGTCATAAAATGGGAAGTAGAATGCCTTGGGCAATAGAGCCAAGATCACAATAGGCAAGTCCATGATGAAAAAGCTTATTTTTATTTTTCTTTTATTTTTACTTTTTAGATAGACTGATCAATGCGGGAAGTCTATACAGGAGGAATATATGTCTCCTTGAGGTCTTCGCAAAGCTGATCGATGCGGGAAGCTTCTGAATTTTGATTTTTGAGAAAATAGTCCTCTTTTTAGAAAGACTATGTAGAGAGTTGCGAGCTTTTTATAGTTGTCCTTCGAGGGAGCAGTCTACTCATAGCAACAATTAAAGGCAAAAGATGTCCTTTTGAGGGATTCATATTTTATATTGGAAGTTTGACTCAAGGAGTTGATCCCTTATTTTGGAAGATGTCCTTCTAAGGGATTCATCTTTTTTTTTGGCTTTTAAGTCATGGACGAGACTATAACGAAGCATTTGGTTCTTGTTGAGAAGGAAAGGGTGAACGACCATGGGATCTCATCTAAAATAAGATGAAAATTATCTATGAGAATCATGCCATGTGCGAGAGCCATGGTGTAGATATTTAAGATAAGGCAAAAGGGTGATGGGTAATCACATGATTCTTGTTTAATCTTTAGGGAGATGTATTGAGTGGATAACACTCAAGGGACGAGCTTTGTAAAGAGACACAGGTGAGATAGGACAACGAGTCAACAATAGAATGGTCAAAGATGTAATGCATAAGGGGCTCAGATTAGGGTTTACCCTCAAGTGAGGAAAATGATTTTTACCGATCCATAGGTATGAGTTACGATGTATTTTCCAAGCCAATTAGGAGTGAATTTTCCCCGTTTAATTTTTTCTTCTTTGGTTATGTGTTGATTTTATTTCAAAAAAGGTCACCAACTTGGAAGGTTTGTCATGAACATGTTTTTCATAAGCATGTTTGATACGTTGTTAATAAACTTGAAGGTGATCTAGAGCGTTAAGATGAAATTTGTCTAATAACTCTATTTGTGCTAAGTGGTCCCGATGAAAGTCATCATCGAAAAGCATGTCATAGAGAGAAATACAAAGTGAGGGGATTTGAAATTCAAGTGCGTAACAGCCTCGATACTATAGACCAGTGAAAAGGGTGTAGCCGCAGGTGGCGGTGCAAACACTAATGCAAGTTTCCCATAGAGCAAAAGGAATATGTGTATGCCAATCCTTCCCATATCGTCAACCACTTTCATGAGAATTTTATTGAGGGTTTTGTTATTGGATTCGTCTTGGCCATTTTTTTGGGTAATAAGGTGAGGAGAAACTAAGCCGAATTTCAAAGGTGTCGAAAGTTTTCGCATGAGTGTTTTGTTTTTGAATTATTTTCCATTGTCAGTGATGAGGTGATGAGGGACATGAAAGTGACAAATGATGTAATGGTTAATGAACTCACATATTTTCTCATCTTTCATGGAGATGAGTGGTATGACTTCTACCCATTTTTTGTAGTATTTAGTAGCAGTTATGATCCATTGATGGCATTGGGAAGAATGAGGATTGATTTCTTCAACAAGATCCAAACCCCATTGAGAGAAGGGCCAAAGGTCTTGAGTGACTTGTAAGGCATGGTGGGTGTATGATGAAGGTTGGAATGTTGTTGAAATTTCACGTAGTGTTTGACATACTCGCAATAATCATGGTTAAGGGTTGGCCAGTAATAGCCTAGGCAAAGAATACGTTTAGCAATAGTAAGGCCACTAAAGTGACCTCCACATATGCCATCATGAACCTCTTTGATGGTATAAGAAATTTCAGAACTTGTGAGCCATCGTAAGAGAATATGATCAAATCCGTGCTTATAGAGGAGTCCCCAGGATAACAAATGAGAGACCTTCTTAAGGAAGGTGTGTTGTCCGTTATGGGTGAGATCAGGAGGTAAGATGGAGAGGGAAATGTAGTCGAAGTATTGTTTATACCAAAGGTCACTCGAGTCAGGGGTGTCAGTTCCGATTGAGTAAACATCATGAGGTAAATAAGAAGGTGAATGGAGGAATTGTATAGTGACAAATATTTTGGAATCGAGTAGGGGAAGTGGGTATTTGGGAAGCTAAGCAGGCCATAGTGTCTACAAATTTGTTGGTTGACCGTGGGATGGTTTGAAGGGTGTAACGATCAAAGGTGGTCAAAAGTATGTCTACATGATGTTTATACTTTTGAATTATCTTGTTACAACATTAGTACATGCCATTGACTTGGTTTATGACCAATTTTGAATCACCAAAGATGTGGATTGATTTGACATTGAGGGCATAGGTGGTCTGGAGACCTAGTATGAGTGCTTCGTACTCATGAATATTGTTGGTGCATTCAAAGTCTAGTTTGAAAGACAAAGTCATGGGTTCTCCATCCAGAGGGACGAGGATAACATGAGCTCCACCCCCACACTGACACTTGGAACCATTGAAGAACAGTGTCATTTGTTAAGGGGGTTCATCCAGGGAAAGGGTAGCAATGGATTCATCGGGAAAGTCAAAATTAAAGGGTTGGTCCCCAACAATAGGTGCGTCAGCCAGTTGGTCAGCGATATCCTGGCCCTTAATGGAATTTTGATGAATTAATTTGAGGTCAAGATTAGCTAAAATCATAAGCCATCGTGCGGTGAACTAATTTTGATAGGGTTTGGCATACATGAAGTGTAAAGGGTCGGTGTTGGTCACAAAATAGGTTTGTGGTTGAGTAGGTAATGACGGAGTTTAGTGGCAATAAAAATAAGGCTAAGAAAAGATTTAATAGGTGGTTGTATCAGGTTTCAAAGTCCAAAATAGTATGGCTTATGTAATAAACCACTTGATCCCTATGTTTTTCATCGTGATGAGCGAGCAAAGATCCCAAGGAATGAGCAATAGCTGATATGTATAGGTAAAAAGGTTGATTGTATTTTGGTGGAATGAGTATGGGTGGTTGGAGAAGGTATTGTTTTAGGGCCTCAAAAGTGTTGTGATAGTCATCATCCCATTTAAAGGAGACATCCTTCCTAACCAAATGACAAAATGGTTAACACCGATCTGATAATTGTGAAATGAAATGGCGAATGGATTATAATTTACCTTGCAGGCTATGGAGTTGTTTGAGGTTCATGAGCTGAGGAATTTCTAGAATGGCCTTGGCTTTTACTGGGTCAACTTCTATACCACGGAGGGAAACAATAAATCCTAGGAGTTTTCTTGAGAGAACCGCGAAGACACACTTTTTAGGTTGAATGCGGATGCAATATTTTATGAGGTGATCAAAGATGGTTTTGAGGACATTGAGGTGCTCCGCGTGGCATTTAGATTTAGCCAAGAGATATCCACGTAATCTTCTAATATACGATGCATGATATCATGGAAGATGTAATTCATATCACACTAATATGTAGCACCAGCATTTTTAAGGCCAAAAGGCATGACTTAATAGCAAAAGGTTCCCAAAGGGGTAATGGATGTGGTCTTGTGCTGATCTTCTAGGGCAAGCAAAATTTGGTTATAACCCGAGAAACCATCCATGAGTGAGAGAATCTTGTGACCTGCAGCAAGGTCCACTAGTTGATCAATACTAGGTGAGGAAAGTCATCTTTTGGGAAGGTGAGTTTGAAGTCTCGGAAGTCCGTTCAAATGCGGAGTCCCCCTATTTCTTTAGTAATAGGGACAATGTTAGAAATCCAACGAGCATAATCAATAGGTAAGATGAAGGAAATAGAAAGAAGACACTTTGAATTTCTTCTTTGATGATAAGAGAAATGCGAGGGTGCATATTCCTCAACTTTTTTTGATAGGTTTGGCATCGGGAATGGTTATGATATTGTGGACCACTATGGTGGGGTCAATACCGGGCATGTCTACGTAAGACCAAGTGAAAGTGTGGTTATGATCTCAAAGAAAGGAAGTGATGGCTTCATGTTCAGCAACATCTAAATATTGTTTGATATTTAGGATTTGTGGGTCATCGTGAGTATGAATGTTGATCTCAATAGTCGATTCATTCAACATGGTTTGCATCTCAGAGGTTAATGACTGATGAGTATATGAGTCTTCTGAACCAAGGTAGGTGATTATGGATTCATCATCCTGACATTAAACGATGTTAATGGTTGGTGTGTCATCATTGATCATCTCAAGATACGAAATGGGAGAGTGAAAGGGGCCTTGCCCTCACGTTGATAAGTCAAAGGCCCCAAGAAAAACAAAAGTTAGGAGGGATAGATATAGGATCCATCAACTCACGTCTCGGTGAGGGTGGTGATGAAGGTGGAGAAGGACTAGGGTCCTCAATGAATTCAATGCGGGCCTATTTGGTAGAAGGGTCAGGGAATCCAATACCACTCCAGTCATTATGTTTGCAGGTGGTACATGGAATAACGGTATGGTGACCTTGCTCATAAAATCCAAAACCAAAACCCTTCCATGCATAGTGGTGCAAGAAGATGTGGGCAAAATGGTGATTCGTAAGTGATTGGAAGTCTGCAGAAAATGGGTGGGGTTGTGATGGTGGTTCAGGTGTGTAGGTGGTAGTATCAAGTCCCCCATAGGTGAGACTAGTACGAAGATGAGGAGGACCATAAAGGAGGCATTCTCCTATACGGTGATCATAGCGAGGGTGTTGGTGAAGGCTTCCATACTCATGTGGAGTAAGGAAGGTGTTGACACTATATAGCGGTATTCCCCCAAAGTGAGGCATTAAAAAACACCTTCCAAGGGATCATTGGTTGGTATGTGGGTAGCTGGTATGGATGATGTGTTGAAGGTCGATGCGGAGGTGGTGTTAATGGATTGGGAAGCTAATGGGTCAGCTATGGAGGTTATAGTAGCGGTAGGCATAGAGGAGGTATGCGCGTGAAAGCAGTGGCTAAACTGGTAGGTGTGGGTGTAGGTGTAGGTGAAGAAATATTGGTTACAAAAGTAGACGGCTTGACTATTATGAGTACATCGTTGGGTTGGTAAAGCATGTTGCATGTTTTGAAAGGTGATGGGTCACCGGAATGGTATAAGTGTGTATTTTGTGTTCAAACTTTACACAATGATGTAAATTGGAGGAAAAAAGCCCATGACATGGATCTAGGGTATACCAAGAAAAAAATATATTGGAATTCCCCCTCCAAAACATAAAAAAATTCTAAAACAATGTGAGGGCCCACGCGAATGTGAAGGAAGGCGATTACTAGTGTGGAGGTGATAGCATCATTGAATGAATGCAACATGACCGGATGTTTGTGCATGTAATTGTTAGGTATGCACATTTGAGCAAATGCATGGGATGAAATGATGTTAATTCTAAAGCACCTCCATCAATCATCACAAAACGTACCTATATGTCATCAATGTGTACAGAGATGAAGAGGGTGAGTCGGTCATCATTTTGGTATGGCGTGATCTCCGCCTCTCGAGAAGCCGAGGATGCCACTTGGTGATCAAGGCAAGGTGAGGATGAAGGTGGTAATTTGGTGAGGGAGGATACATGATGGGGTGTGATAATGGAGGCTATGGGTGTAGGGTCATTGGGTAAAACCTTGATATATTGAATAATATCCATGAGGGTTTGATGATGGGATTACGAGATTTGGATGAGGTCATATAAGGAAATTTTGAGTGGAGATTAGTGTAATTGTTTGAGCATGGTGTGATGTGAGATGCCATTAGAAATGGGGTATGTGGGGCCACAAATAGTTATCTTAGGTATGAGTGTAGATGCTATGTTGGGTATAGGATTGGTTGGTGGGTTATCTACCTTATCTTTACCCTTTTGTGCACATGTAGTGACATGTACCATGTTGATTTGAGGGAAATTTTCAAATAGAGAGGGTGTAGGGTAAGTTGTATAATGACATGAAGGTAAAAACCTACTAGAGGAGAAAACCTGTGAGGTCGATTACGCGTAGTGACATTTGGGTGGTGGCGTGGCAAGTTCTCTGATGTGAACCATGTTAATTTAAAATTTTGTGTGGTTATGGGAGCTATGAGGGTGGAGGTTGTGGTTGTTGAGTGCGCAGTGTGGGAATGGGTGTTGGTGAAGTAGGATCCTCATCAAGAAGGTCATCATCATCAAAGTTTGTTTCGAGTGGACATAATTGGACAAGGATAGTTTTCAAGGCCTTGCAGTGCTCCACATCATTCCCTAGCAGACAATGGTATGTGTAAATTTTGGTATCATCAAACCCCTTTGGCTTGGGTTTGAGGGGGTCGTAAGTTGGAGTGGCGGTAATGTGATAACAGAAGTCTCGAGGAGGTTGGTTAAAATTTTGGCATAGGACCCTGCTAGTGGATCACAATGGGAAGTGAATGTGGGTTTGGGTGTAGGTGTGGTTGGTTGTCTGGGAATTATTTTTGGAAGAGTAGGAACAGGTTGAGCTATGGGTTTAGGTGCTGGTGTGGTTTGAGGTATCGTTCGGGTTCGTTTAGGTAGGGGTACAGTAGATGGACAGGTAGGAGGATGTGGGGTTGTTTTGACTACCTTGTTGTGGGGTAGTGGGGTTTTGTTTTTGGGTTGCACCTTCTTGGGTAAAGGTGATGTGGGTATATGGGGTCTAGAAGGAAAATTAGATGGAGGAAGAGGGTGATTTACCCACGGGGATAACGGGTGCTTATATGAAGGTAGATGATGCGCAGTCGTGCTTAAGGTGTGATGGAAATTGACTCGAAGTGTAATAGGTAATGAAGTAATGGTTGAAGGCATCGAGAGGTATTAGTGGTAAAGAGACTGCAGTGTGGGTATGATTCATGTTGTGTGCCCGGTAGGTTAGAGATTTGTGAGGAAGGAATGGGTTGTTGTGTTATTGGGTTACGAATGGGTGAGGGTGCTTGACCATGTTGGACAATTGAGGTCTTAAGGAAGATGGGACAAGTGCGGGTGTGATTGGTGTGGTAGGGGTATGAGGTTAATGAGTTTGTTTCTTTAGTTTGGGTGTCGGAGTAGGTGTGGTCTTAACATTAGAGGATGTAGGTAAATCTAGTTTAATAGGTGGATCGTAAGGCTAGTGGTCCTGGTGACCCCTAAAGTGGTAATAGGTTTAGTGGAGGTAAATATTGTGGGTATAGGTTTAGGTTTAGGCATAGGTCTGGTTATGGGTAAGGGTGTGGTGTGAGTGTTAACAAATATCATGGAAGAGGTTTGGAATTAGTGGTTGTATGTGGTTTGATGGGTAGAAATGTGCTTGGGTAGATCATGGAGGTGTCATCAAGGGATCTCTACATTTGTGTTGAGACAGGGAGTAAGAGGCACCGACATAATAAAGCCCTATCCATATAATCCAAGTGATCACCAAACATGAGAATGACACATTTATGGATGGAGTTGGTGAAAACCTAAAGGGAATTCCTATAAAATGTATCTTAGATATGGGGACTCAGCTGACTTCAGCTTCCGTGGGTAAGAGAGATGAAAGTAGGTCTTTTGGATGTCGGGTAGCAGATGGAGAATGCTCGCCAAGAGGCAAAGGTATCCCCACCGGTCTATGATCGGTGAAAGGGATGATGGGAGTTCCTCTGAGTGGAGGAATAGATAGGTGCTCCTTTGTGGGTGGAGGAGGTAATGGGTGCTCCTTTGTAGGTGGAGGAGATAATGGGTGCTCCTCTACGGGTGGAGGAGGTACGGTAGGTAAAGGTTCACTAAGTGGAGAAGCTAGGGGTGAGATGGTCTCAATGTCAGTAGAAGACTCCTCCGAGGTGATGTAGGAGATGAAGGATGTTTCTATTGGTGAACAAACAAAGGATGGTTGGTTCACATGGAAGGAGGATTTCAGGCTAGGATTTCCTCTATGAAAGGGATGTGAGGTAATTGAGAGGTGACAGGTACCTCGTTAAAGATTGCATGAACCTCACGAGTATGGTTATCGTGAGTGGATGTCTCACCTATTTGATTGGATGAAGGGACATGATTGGGAAATGGTTTTTTAAATATTTGTATATTTTGGTTGGGGGTGACGTTGGGATTATCCATAGTCAACTCACCTTTCTCGAGCATTTCTTGGAAAATATTCTTAAAAGTGATGCAGTTGCTGTCACTATGACCCTTCACTGGGTGATAATTACAAAAATCTTGTTCCTTATACCATGCGGGCATGGGGCGGCGAGGTTGAAACTAGTGTGTGGTTTTATAGGTGGAAGGGTGATGGTACCAGCTTTGATAAGATTTTCTAAGACAGAGAAGAGTAAGGTTCCCTAATTGGGGTATATTTTCTCTACTCTTACCCGAATGGGTGATAGATTAGATTAGGGTGTAGCCTGATTAAACAGATGAGCTGGGCCAGCCTTGAGTACCACTGCATTAGTGGTACCTTTATCCTTTGAATAATTGGTTGGTGGTTTGGAAGAAGAAGAGGTTTCAGTTGACTTGAATGCTGAATTCTTATTTCGTAATTGAATTTTCTTCTCTTCGATGGCTTGAATCTCTAACTTTCATGCCATAGTGAATGCCTCATCAAATGTTTGGAAAGTTTGGACCTATAAGGTCAGGAAGATATGTCTGGCACAAGCTTGGGTAAAGAGCTTGATGAGTTCAGTTTGTGGTAGTTGAAAGGTAAGTTGATTGATCAAGCTTTGCACAGGCAGTGACAGTGACAAAATCTGTGATAGATTCATCCTAGTATCTTGATGTGTGGAATATAGATCGGTCATGGTAAATTTATCGGCGATATTGACAGATAAATGATCCAAAAAATATTGGGCTACCTGATTGAATTAAAATATGGAGTTTTTGGGTAACCCACTATACCAGTCTAATGCAGGTCCAGTGAGGGACATGGGAAAAGTTCTCAAAAGTAAGGCATCATCATGAGCAATCAAATAACATCCATGTTTAAATGAGAACAAATGTTTTGTGGTTCTTCCTTACTATTGAAGTGGTTGAATTTAGGCATTTCCCAATGCACAGGGTATGAACAGATGGGAATGGATGGGTGAATAGGCTCGTTACAAATCTCATCATAAGTGAGAGTGTTACAGGAGCCAAAAATCGATGCCTCCAGTGTTTTCATCTTGTCCATCATCAATTTAATTAGGTCATTGGTGGGTTGTGATGATTGGATGCCTCCTATAGCGTGAGGAGGTTGGTTTTGGACATATAATGGGTGTGGCATTCCAGTGTATGGGGCTGCCATGTAAGGTGGTGGAGAAGAAGGCAATGAAATAGGGGGTATGTACCGGAATGAATAATAGATGAAACAGGTGGTTATTGGTAGTATGTATATGGGGAGGAAGGGTCGTGGTAACCCTAGTGGCAATAGGGGCTAATGATTATGGAATGGAAAGAACTACATTCTAAAATGGGGTAGAGGTCACCGACACTAGAGGTGGGAATGTAGCCACAGGTATGTGTGAGACATGAGGGGTGGATGAGGTTGTGTCTGGGGTAATCGTCGAGGGTATGGTGGATGTAATGGGTTCCACAGAGGTAACAGACGTGGCAATCATGGAGGGTATGGGACCTAACTATGAAACGACTGGGGATAAGTTGGATGCAGGTAACACGAAGCCAAATGGGGCTGATGCGGAAGTGGGTACGAGAGTCAGGGGGATAGATACGGGAATGTCGTATATCAACTGATCCAAGGCGTCTCAAGTGGATGAATGGGACATGTAAAATTGCAAGGTAGCAGGGGTTACGTTAAGGAGTCATGCAAAATCCTCATCTCCGGCAATGATATTAGTAGGATGGATAGGATCCATCGCTGGTGATAAAATAGAAGGTGGTGAAGGGCTAGGTGGGAGCGGTTGGCAATCGCATGGAACACGAGCGTGTTTGCTTGTCTTGGTCGATACCATGTGAACCAAGATTGATTAGGTAAAGGGCTTTCTCTATAAATGGTATAGAGAATAGCAGAAAAAAAAAATAGATGAAGTAAAAAATGGTGTGTGGAATGTGAAATAGGCTAACCGATTCTGTTAGGGAAAACCAATGTCGGTCAGGGGTAACCACTACCGGTCACTGTAGAAAATAGGTAGTGATTAATTAGTGAGGCAGAAGGCAAAACTTGACAAGTATGCCAAATATGGGGATGTGTAAAATGTTAATGGGAAAAAAATGATAGTGACAGAGACTATGGAAAGTGGAAAAAGTGAAGTGAGAATGTCCTTTTGAGTAGGTTAGCAAAAGGACCTACAACCGACGTCGGTTTCATTTAACCAATGGTGGTCAGAGGTAACCGATGATGGTTACTATGAGATTGAAACAGTGATGAGAAAAAGTGGTTGTGAATTAGAATTTGATGTGGAATCAGACCTAGAATTCTGGGAATGATGGTGATATGGCCCAGGCACACTCAAGTGAAGCCGGAATACACCAGCTATGATGAGGAGCGTGTAAGGATGAACAAAAAAGTGATGAACATGATCTTTCACCTCTAAACGTAAACCAAGCAGAAACACTAAGAAAATGTGATCCTAAGAGTGCCATTTTCTCTTATGTTTTTTTAGCTTATGCTATTTAGGGACTGACACATGAGTTGTGAAATAGAGTTTTTTGGTGAGGATGGCTTCCTATAAATAAGGAGATCTAAAGGGTGAAGTTTCAGGTTTGTTATGGTGGGGGCGGGCTTCGCTCAAGTATGAATCAACGAAGAGCGGTGAGCTAGGTGCCCACCGAGTTGTGATCATGTGATCACCTACAGATTCTTCTAGGTAAGATGTTGTTTAAGAATGTATGTATTTGAATTTTTGTGTGGGTTGGTAAGATTCAGAGAAAGAGAAAGGATATAAGTGCTTTTCTACGATTCATTTGTCAACCATCAGTTGGTCATGACCTCCAGCATATAGGTTGCCCTCATTTAATGTGAGCTAATGCGAGAAAATCGAATGAATTCAATTGTTTTTAAACCCAAATCAAAAATATGAAATTGGATGACACAATAAGATAAAGAGGAAGAGGGATGCTCTTTCACTAAAATGCAAAAACATGAGGAAATGATTTTTTTTTAAATACACCAAAAGAAAAGTTTCCTTTAGAGAAAATAGAAAGAAGGAGTGGATTACTGTGTGGAAGAAAATTAGTGTGTAGCTTTTAGAAGGGAAACAAACACACAATTTTTTTCTAGGAATAAATGAAATGCAAGGAACCCTGGATGGGTCCCACTGGGTGTGCTAAAATGTTTCACCTTTTTCTTAGATTGTTTCTTTGAATTGTTGATGAAATAAATAGGGTAATGAGCGTAGGAGGAATACCTGTTCAAATGTCAGTTCATGGATTGTTTGCACGTATGACTTCCAAATCCACAGCTGATCGTGAGGGCTTCCTTTTGGCTAGGAGGAAATACCTGTAATGAAAGCAAGACCACTAGAAAGAATTAAACAATATGGGCAGTGAACTGCCTAGCGTGAGCTAGATCCGAGAAGTGTGATACTTCCTAGATGGCTATCAGTCCACTGTTTTAAACAAATTAATGCTGAAAACAAGGTAAATCCTATTGTTATTTTGAAATGATTTAGGTATCTCACTTAAAAACACAATAAGAAAATAGATCTAATCTAACAAGCTAAGCTAGAATAGAATCCACAGGTCAAATGGTTGGTTATGGGTTCTACAGGTCTAATAAAGGTCTCGGGTAGGTCACAGGTGAGTGAGGGTGAGGTAAAATTAGGTGGATAGGTCTTTTTAAGACTATGTGGGCAAACACAGAGACCGACATCGGTCAGGGGTGACCGACCATGGTTAGGTATAACCGGCGCCAGTTACTATGAGATCTAGAAACATCACAGAATGGGGTTTTGGTCTCCTTTGTGATTGCACAAAGGATTTGGTTGGTCGAGATGAGGTATTGGGTGACTGGAATAGGTTTTTGTGAGGTTTTGATGGGTCTATGGAGGTAAAAAATGTTGGAGATGGTCAATAGGGAGCAAGATAAACAATGGATGATAAAATAATGATAAAATGAAATAACCAGAAAGTATGATGTTGTACTTACTTGGATTTCATTCCTAAAAGTCTATGTGTGAAGGATGGAGGTGCTGATGATGGGTTTGAAGGATGCAAGTGATCACCAACTGAATAAAAGCTTCTGCATGGGCTGCATGCACACTCCTCTTTTGCTTGGATAGATCAGAATGTGGTTGGGGATGGCTGTGTGGGAGAAGATCCTCAATCTCCTTCCTTAGATGTCATTTCTTGCTGGAATTAGCTCTTTGAAGATGTGTTATCTCTTCATATTTCATTCTTGATCATCCAATTTTCTCCCAATGTTTGCCAACTTTTGAGAATAAGGTAGTTTAGGGGTTAAAAGGGGGAACTGACGGTGGTCCGGCTTAACCGGTGGCAGTTAGGGGTAACCGATGTCGGTCAAGGTGGGATTTTCTAGGTTTAATAAAATTAGGAAATCCTCCCGATTTCCTCAAGTCTTGTGTCGTTATCCCATTCATTAGACTCGGGAGCTTCTTGTGAGCATGCGGGAATGTGGTTAGAGGGATTGTAGGCATTGATTTTTAGGGTTTGGGTAAGTCTTAGTTAGTTATGGTAACTTTCTAAGAATAGGTCTTAGGTTGAGTTAGCTTGGTGAGGTGTCTAAGTGAATTGTTTGTGTAGATATTATTTAAGTAAGATATTTAAATAATAAATATAGTGAGGATAACACATTAATTTAATTAAATTAATTAAATTAATATTAGTAGGGTGAAAGGGTCATGGCTAGGTAGATGTAATAAAGGGGGCTTGTATGTCAAGGGATGAAGGGAAGTGTGACATAATTTTAGTGTTTACAGAGAAACCACATACAAAGGTAAAATGTTCAAGATCAATATGAGGTAGGCGGTGGAAAGAATTTTGTCCAAGAAATACATGAAGAATTGAATTCAAGACGGGAGAAAGTACAAAGAGTTATATGGTCAAGGTATTTATGTGCTTTAGAAGGTTATGGAAGTGTTCGCGTAGGTTTACACGTGGAGGAAAAGCACTAGATAGAATGTGTGGAAGGATAGTGTTGGAAAAAATTGACTTTAATTCATTTTTTTGTAGGTAGGTGACATTCGTGTTTGTGCAAAAAAGTAAAATGCTATAAATAGAAGGTTAGGGGAGAAGTATTCTTTCACGTTGCCTTTTTATCAAATAAGTTCTTGTCATATAAGGTGATTCTTACCAAGAAATTACAAATAATAGTGTGTGGAGTTGAAGAAATCAAAGGACTTATGAACCATTGTGGAAGCAAATTACAGGCGTACATGAATGATTTTTTCTATGGGTTCCCGTGGTGGATACACTATCTTGTGAAAAGGAAGTTCTTCATTATGGTTTATAATCTAGGGCATGGTTTTCATGGAATTTCATAGAAGTAGAGCCAAGGGTCTAAGAAGTGATAGAACTTGACACAAGGGAGAAACTACAAAGGACCGAGGAAGAGAAAAATGGCACCAAGGAAAATAGTGACCACTTCATCAAAGAAGGGAAAGGGAAAGGGAAAAGGAAAACTATCTATTTCCACAAGTTTCAATGAAGAATGGTATGCGAGAGATGCAAGTACCCAGGATGTTGTGCTTCTACGAAAAGAGTGGGTGTCACATACACGAAATATGGTCCCGAGAAATTACAATCATTGCATGAGAACCATAGAAAATGGGATGACCCTAGAGTTGGTTCTCCCAACGAAAAGAGGAGACGATGGGAAACCCATCTATGATGATGAAGTAAAAGTGAATTTATAAAAGGCTAGGCTTTTGTAGCTTTATGAGTTTCCCTATTTTGGAAAACTGGAGTGACTATACCAGTGGTTAATTTTGTGTGCACATGAGGACTACCTCTATTTCATAGAAAGGTGGATGCACATAACCCCATAGTTGATTTCTAAGTTCACTCGACCGATCTACAAGGAGAACCACTAGATGAGGAATTGTGTGACAAGGAGGCCATTAAGAAAATAGTTGAGGTATATGATTAAAAGTAGGGTTTGCAGCAATTTGACATCACTGCAATCACCGACCCTGTTATGAGGATGGAAGCGTGCTTGGTGAAAAAGTTGAATGAGTAGGAAAGATGGACGTAGATAAATAAAATTTGGTTGAATGTCTACAACAAGATCTTATATGGAACCATTTACAACCTCTCACCTTTCATTGTAGAGGAGATTACTGCTGTTATGCTCGATGAGGAGAAGATCATGTTCGGTAATTTCCTCCTTACCATTATCTTTTTGGCTATTGGAGTGCCCAATGGGCTAGATTAATTTGTTTAGGGGTACCCAGATGAGAACCCCTCTCCCACAAAGATAATATTATACTTGTGAATCCATGATGGCCAATCATAAGGTGCACTAGAGAAATGGTATAAAGGGATGCGCGAGGCATTCGGAGTTAAATGGAGAATACCAAAACAAATGACTACACTAATGGATGTAGAAGCTTAATTCTCTATATTACAACACTTTTATATCGTAGGTTTACCTTAACGAGATGACACCAAGGGTCCTTGGTGTAAGTTACCCTTCTCCTTCTTAGCGCATTATTTTCAACATGTGGTTAACATGTTTAAAGAGGCAAAGAAACTGATATTTGATCAAAGTGTTGTAGAAAAAGATCACCACAAAATGTGCCAGAACTTGGTGTATCCTAAAAAGTGCACATATGTAGAAAATTATGTATCTCATGACATACACATGGTAAAATTGGTGAAATTTCCTATTGTAGATAGGATGACGGAAAGGGTGTATGTGCAGCTAAGGCCCAAGTTTGAGAAGGGCGCTTATGTTGAGGATGATGTCTCAATCCTTGAGGACCCTGCTGAGAGGAAGAAGAAGATAGTAATTAATAAGAGATAATGGGAAGAGACTCCTACATAGAAGGTTCCAATCCCACATACGGTGAAAACCTTAGGGGCACATGAGTCAGGCATGGGTACAAGCACCTATGTTCGATGGAAGAAGGCTCCCATCAAGAAGGAGTCACCAGAGAAAGAAGAGTATCCTAGGAGGGAATAGTTTCCCAAGAAGGAGGATTCCCCTGTGTTGGAGTCACCAATGAATAAAAATCAAAGAGTGGTGCAAGGTGAGGACTTGGAGAAGATAGAGAGCATCAAGGATGATGATTTTGAGGAGGAAAATGAAGAAGACAATGAAGACCGTGAGGAAGCTCATAATCCTTCGTGTACAACATACAAGAGTTTGGTGAAGAAGGGGATTAAGAGGAGGAGTATGAGGAGGTAAACCATACCAAAGGAGGAAGTGAGGAGGTAAAAATGCATGATCAAAAGACCCTAACCCCGATCGAGGAGAATATAGATAACACTGTAGAGAGGGAGGAGGTGGGTATTATCCAATAGTTAGTGGAGCACGAAGTAGAGTGAAGTGTTGAAGGAAAAATAAGATAGAATAAGAGTAGGAAAGAAGTATGAGAGCATGAACAGATACCCCAGACTTAGCAGTAAGCTTCACAACGTCATCATGCGAGAGGTGGGAAGGGCACGGTAGTAGTGCGAAACACACTATGACTTATATTAATGATCTAAGCAAGGTATTGTGCACATGCTTCCAAAGTATCGTGCCTTCTGACCAACTCCTCACTTGGTATTCTTTTGATGAAGAGGGTACATACCTATGGATGAGGAAGATGCTATCCTAGGATTTTGAGTCCCATGTCTTTGAAGATCTCGAATTCAAGCTAAATTGTGATTCGTTGATGAACACACCGATGTTAAGGTAATAAACAATATTGTAAATGCCCAAAAATTTCAATAGAGCAAGGTTGCAATGTTCTCAAGAAAGTATCAGTGGAGGTGGAAGTAAGACTCTTCAAAAGAAATGATAGAATAAGGGTCTTGGAAGAAGATTTTGATAAAAATAATGAGGAGTATATTAAGAGGGACATGGAGATAAATCGGAAGGAATTAATCGGTGCGTAATTAAGGTATGAACTAAGGGATGAAAACACAAAGGTGTATGAAGTCCACAAGAAGGTAGAGGCCATTTCAAATGTTAATATCTTAAAGAACCCAGACCTAGCCCCACTTGATTAGAAATATGAGTCAACCATGCATTACTTGGAAGACTTAGCGCACATACTCACCATAGAGAGGAATTCACTAGCATTAGAATCAACAGAATAAGTAATGTCATGCCAGAAGAAGGAAGAAAAGTTTAAGAATGGGGAGATACTAAATCAGTACTGTGAGCTCCTTTACTTATTAAAAACCATGGTGTAAATGGAAGAATTTATATATGACAACTTTGGCGACAGTACAAAGTATCAATCATATTAGTTTCCAAGCCATGAAGCGGATCTAAAATAATTTCAGGGAAAAATAAGGGCAATAGGGTGGAGCGGGAAAGGATCTTATCTGAGATAGAGAAGAAATTAGAGGTGATCGAAACCTTAATGGTTTTAATTAAAATTAGATAGAAAGAGTTGTACCCCCAAGTTACTCGTAGGATCGATTTGTTGGGGACCTTAACAACTATATGGAAAGCATTGAAGATACATTGAAGGCTAAGGGGATGAAATTAGTATTGACAAAGTTAGCATGATGGTGGGTGAATTTATTTAGTAGGTGTAGAGTGAGGTGGATGTTTGGTTTAATATTGATTCCCCCATGAAGAAATATTTCCCACTTCTCATGTAGTAGTAGACGAGTCTTCAATTCTTCCATTCTTTATTCAATCACCGATTCTTCCATTTTCTCTATTCTTTATTCTTTGGTAGAAGGGTAGAGTGTTTCCAAGGATGGAAAACACATTTAGTGTGGGGTAATGTTGGGCCCTGAAATTTACTAAGTCCCAAGGAAGAAGTCAGCACATGCGGGAGATAGTAAGGAAGGAAGTTGCTCGGGAAAAATCGCGCAATGGAAAGGCGCATGGTAGAAGAGGTTGTGCATGGGATCATGGGGTTAAAGAAATTAGCCATATTTTTAAGGAGTTATCATAAGATAAACACATGAAAATTTTGAGTAGGAGTGTTGAATGGATAAGGTAATAGTCGTGAGCCTTGGAAGTAAAGAAAATAATATTCCACGTAAGGGATATTCCTAAGATGATCATTACAGGTAGTGGACGCATTTGCAAGTTTTCATAGGAATTCAACCATGTAGTACCACACTTCCACTTGGCATGAGATCTGATCATGAAGGAAACCAAGGTCATGCATCCAAATCCTATTTAAAAGAGTGCTTAAGTCTGAAATGAAAATAAAAGAGGGTTAGAATGAAGTGATGGGGAAATGAAGGGTTAAGGAGGGTTTTAAGTAGAGACAAGGTTCTACATAAATTATTGTAAGAATGGGTTTAAGCATATGGATTTGGGTGTGAACAAGGGTTGTAATGGTTAGAATACCTATGAACTCTCTCTCTTTGGAGAGTATTTTGTAGTCTTTAAGATAATATCCCTTGATGTATTTGGTCCGCATACGACCCTCATCATGTAATGGAGCCATTGTAAATGTTTATAAATCAATATAGGGCATGTGATTCTAGTTATTCTTGCTCAAAACTATAAACCCTTATATTATTTATATTATTCTAAGTTAGATATAGTTTCATTATGTTTATTTGCAATGTTCATTTCCATTTATGATACATTTGTGCACGGGTCTATTTTTTTGTATCTTCCATTTTTAGTGGATGTTTATGTTCCATTTTTGAAACTTGTTTTACATCAATGGAAGACCATTCTCATGAAGCTCACATAAAGGAGGGGTTCAAAGACCATGCACACCTAGGGTCGAGTGCCTAGTGTATCTTTGGGTGATACACTGCGTGCTTGGGATAGAAATAAGTTATATGAATAAATGACTAAAAACCATGATACACAAATTAAAATGTGTGAAAAGAAAAAAATTATCCATGTGTATAAATGAAGTGAGCATACACAGAGTGTAAAATTTATTAAAGTATAATGCATTTTGGATTACAATATAAGATGAGGGTGTGTGTGGATTTATTACCATGAGGATTTAGGTGTCATCAAATGATATAGAACTACAACATGAGATATTTTTAATTATGGATAAGATTGTAGAGAAACAACTTGGGAAATATTATGGATATCCTAGAGTGTGTGTCAATGCATTTCCAACTATACATTCTCCAAGATATGTTTCTAACTAGTAGAATGATAGTAATCCAAAAATATTATAAGTACCTCCTTTATATCTCATTAGATACTCTCTTTTCTACCATACTTATGATATTATAGATCTTGTATCCTTTAATTTATTCGAGTCATGGTTTGATCCCTTAGATGCATTTTCAATAATAATTTGTAACAACAAATGAATTGAGGTTTTTTAAATTAAATTTAAATGTTTCTCTCATGGTCGAGACGTGTTGTATTGGATCCTTTTATGAATATTAATGAAAGAAATACTGATTAATCCATGGCATTTTTGAACTATAATTAATTATCATAATTTTTATGTATATTAAAATTGAATAGATGTTCTCCATTATATGTTGTTAGTGTTAAGGTAAATTGGTTGTTTTATGGTTCCTTTATGAAATCATTATGAGTTAAGGTTTTTAGTTGTATATTAGCCTTCCAATTTAAGTGTATACACATATGATAGATTCATTCAATCACATGCTAGGGGTTATGATGCTATAAATTTTATTTGGGTGAAATATGTACTCTTTTGTGGTTGAAAATGCTATTGTGTTTTTGGCTTCTACATGTCAATATTTATCTTATGTTATTTTTTTCTTCCTATTGTTTAATTCTATCACCATGTATGATAGATAAGCATATGGCTCGAGATTCCTACTTCACTTATGCATTTCACATGGTTAGGTTTTAGGTTTTAAAATAACAATAATATATTTGAATTAACTTTCTTAAGTGGAATAAGATAGATACATGGAAACATTAATAAAGCTAGGATTAATGGTATGAAATATTTGTATTTACACATATATAAGGAAGGAAATGGTGTAGAGAAATCCTAATAACTATACATAAGTCAAAAATAATATCCTAGAAGGGGTATGTATAAAACCATAGAAGGAGAAAATAAAACCCTAAGATTAAGTATATCAATTAAAACATGGTTTCACCAATCATTACAATCAAATAAGGTTTTTCAGCCTACATGAATTAAAATGAATGTAAAATAATATTATACAAATATACAGTAAATTAATTTGAAATCATGATAAATAAGGGTGGTTAATTATTTAGAATTTGAAAGATAAGGTGCAAGAATGATAGTAAATACTACCCACTTGATTCTTCTAGATAGACTATTTTGTTGATGTCTCTAAAGATAAATAAAATCATAGAACGAGATCGAAATAGGATTCACATGTTTGGTGATTTGTAATAATGAAGGTAAATTTTTAAATAAATATATCAACTTTGTGTATGTGAATCTGACCGAAGGTAGGTTCATGGATTAATAAATTGTAGTATGTGGTTAAACCAAACCTTTGTTGACTATGTGAAACTACCCGCTTGACATGTACCTTTAATTGTATTATATTTGTTAACACATCACTCATAATTTTATGATGATATGAAACTATTTTGATTTATCTTCTCCTTTATTGAAACCCTAGAAAAACTCAAGAAAACATATACAAGAAATTTTAATACTTAATCGAGACTAATCATCCAATGCATGATAAAAGGAAATGGTGCACTACATATCATTTAGAATCAAGGTTGGTGTAATTATCCCCATGTAAGTTATTTATATGTGTTTTATTATGATCCTAATATTGTACATCACTATAATAATATTATCCTTGCTCTTGGAAAAAGACTCATAGAAACATGGAACATCATGTTTGGATATGCTTTATATTTTATAAGATGCTTTTGGATTGTTGTTACATACTTTTTATGGTTTTGGGTGTGAATAGATCAAGGTATAATCATCTCTAATTTTCATAAATACATCCAATTATTATAGTTTAGTGTTTCTTGATGACATGTATGGTGTTCTTCATGTAGACATTTCTAATTGAATTTATTGTGCATAAAATGACCTCTATGTAATTTACCAAATGGATAAATGAACATTAGAGATGGATAGGTTTGGTTATTATGAATGTAATTTCAATCAATTTCCAAGATGGAAAACTTTTACATGTGCTAAAGAGAATGAAAACATATCAATAATAGAAGATTAATGTCTATAATGGTGTTTTGAGTTTCCTCGAAAATTGGAGATAACATTTAAAATTTATAAAGGAAATTATATGGACTAAGTTAATGTGAAGGAAATCATAAGGGGGATTATGAAAAAATATCAAAAAAATTTGTAGAGGGTTTAATATCCTAATATGTGTCAAAATTGATGTCGCAACATGCCTTGTACCAAAAATAAGGTACTTAAATAACCATGTAGAAACAAGGTTTTATTTATTTTATTTTAGCATATGTATAAGAGATAAATATATAAAACTAAATGAACTAAAAATAAGATGATGTTTACCATTATAAAAAAGAAAAAATGTGAAAATAAAGTGGAAAGAAGTATGGGAACACCACATAGATATGAATATTTAAAATGATTTACAATAAGTTTCAAATTTAAACCCACAGGGGGTAAGGGTAGAATGGTTAACCTTTAAACCCTTCTACATGTATCTAAATAGTATTTTTCTAGGGTGGTTTTTATATTGATAAGTATCACCTCATTAAAATTTGTAAGAATGGTAAGGTAAGGTAAGGTAAAAAAGATAATTGTTTAGAAACATTTAAGGTCTACTATATTAATGTGACAACTATTTGATTCACCAAGGATACCTATATTAACTTAATCCTAGCTCATCACAAGTCTAAGGTGAAAAGGGAAACAATTTTTGGATTGATATTTTAGTAGACACTCATTATAAAAAATTATATAATTCTTATTTTCCAAGTAATGGTGTTTACACACATCTATTCACCAAAATATATTTGACAATTATTCACATTTAATAATTGAATTGTTTTTCATATTCCAAATTTATGCTACTAAATATCATGAAACAACATATAGCCAATCATCCACACAATGTATTAACAAAATATCCAATTGCATTCACACATTAACACTTTTCTAATAAATATGAAATCAGTTGAACATATGATTATTCAAGTAGCTACTACACACTTACATATTTCATGATAAATAAAAAGGAAATGATTAACCGTAATAATTGATGTAATAAATTTAACAAAAATTTGAGAAAGTAATATGCATAAAACACTTATTGAACAATTCTTACACTTTCAAATTGTTTTCTTCAAAAAAATATTCCTCCTAAGAGGATATACAACTTATTTAATATAAATTGAAATTAAATATAATTATAGAGTAGCTACTATAATGAATAATGTAAAAATACCAACACATAACGAAGACACAAGAAAAAAACATATGAATGTGAAACCCTAAGAAAAAAAATAAGGAGGGTGTTTTCAATACTCGTTGTAGGTTCTAGACTCTACAAATACACATGACAAAAGTGCCTAGGAGAGTATAGGAGTGCTTAGTGCTAGTGTTTGGATTTGGGTGTTAGTGTCCGGATATATGTTGTGGATGTTTTTATTTCAAGTTCATATGATGTTCATTTTCCATCTCTTTCTATCACTCGGGATTCACCTGTCTCATCCACAAATATTACCGTAGCATGAAAGAAAGAATTTCACTTTCACATACCCAAAAACTGCATCAAACATAAAAAGGAAAATGCAGAATGGGGAGTCAGACTAACTTGATGGTTACTAAAAGTGTGAACTTATGACTGGGATTTGTACTACAAATCAAACTCCATGTAGTTCTTTATGAAATTGTGTGTAATGATTCCCTAGGATTCCCCTGTAAAAGCAACACAACTGATAACAGCTAGCTTTATCGAATGTAGCATATGTGTAGAATGTTTGGGATGAAATAAGATAGAATTCCCTCTTACGTTGTGTATGTAAAAGAATGCATCACTTGTACCTTAAATGAATGTGCTAAATGGATGCTTTAGAATATTTTGTTCCTTTGGATGCAAGCTTAGCTAATAGTATGTAATGCTTATTGCTTGTTCATTTATTTTGAAAACATAATTATGTATTTATATGATTCCATTATTTGAATGTTGTAATTGAAAATTGAAAGGCTGACCCAAAGTAGTAAAAAGTAATCAAGAAGTGAAAGGTTTCCAAGAGGATAAGTAAAAGGTAAAAAATTATAGGAGCACCCAGGAGGACTAGAGTGCCTAATGCTAGTGTCACAGCTGGGCACTATTGTTTGAGGCCATAGAAAACTAAAACAATCAAATGCCAGCTAAAGTGAAAGATGTATAAAGCCAATAAAAGTGAAAAGGACAAAGTAAAAGGCTAAAGGGAGTTAAAAATTACTAATTTTCTTTATTAGGAATCATGGAAATGCTATCATACTTTTAGAACCTATAAATGTACACAAGTTCATAGATTTTGTGTCTATATTTTCCCCACGTTATGATTTTGAGTGAATACTCGATAACATAAATTAGATAGGATATTTATATCTTATGAACATTTAGAGAAGAGTGTTGTCCATAGTGTGCCGAGTGGAAAAGTGAAGCATGAAGTGATCACAATGTGAAGCGTGGTGACTAGGAAAGCGAAGTAGATATTAGGGTTGAAGCATGTCTATTGTATTGTCTTGTGTTTGCTTGTGTGAGATGATATTTGTTTCATATTATGGAAAATTATGAAAATACGAGTGAAAAATTAATCAAAGTTCCATATATAAGAAATCAAAGTAACATGTGCATAAGTAGAAGTGTGAAAGTACGTAAAGGAAAGTGTGCACCTGATATGTAAGTGAGTATGAGATAACACTTTGCCATGATTTGATTGGAGATGTTGTTTAATTTTTTGTCAAGTGGTGAGGATTTTTGGTGATCTAGCGCCAATAACGAGTTTTTGGGTGATCTCATGTCGAGAGCGAGTTTTGGGTGATCTCATTCCAAGTGTGATTTTTGTATATCACACATCAAGATAAGAGTGTTGGGGAGAGAGGTACGTTTTTCTCTCCTTCCATGATGCTTCTCAAATAAGAACCAATACAGATGGTACATCCAAAAAAATTTTATTGTTTCGATTATTATTGATTAGTTTTGATTGTAATTCAAATGTATTGATAAACTTAAATATGTAATCGGAGGAAAGTTCCTAATATTGTTTAACTGTTCTAAATACTAGTGGATATTATGTTGATGTGAGAAATTGTCTATTTCTACTTCTAGTACATTATCGCTCGGGGAGGACACAAGTGTTAGGAGTTACTATTATATACTAGGTGTTAGTGTCTACTATGTGTATGAGGTCCAATTCTGATTCTAGACCATTATGTGACTATATTTGTGTGTTGAATATACCATGCTAATATGTAATGTCATTCTAAGATGTTTTAGTGGTGATTTGTTCACCTAATAGATCCCCCTCATTTGTGTTACATGCAATGAATGTAAGAGAATGCAAAGTAGAAAGGAGAGGACCCTAATATGATATGCATATCCGAGTGGATATACATGTATGGGTTAGGGGATGTGCATGGTAGAAACCAAGGCACATGAAAACAAGAGAGGATAGTAATGTGTGTTAGTGAAAAAAATTGAACATGTAATAGAAGACAATGTAACAAGCAACAAAGAATAAAAAATAGATCTGTGAGAAGAAGGTTTCATAAATGGGACATTACTCTTAGTGTATCAAGACAATCAATTTTGAAGTGGAAAAGACATACAATGATCAAACAAGACAAAGCCCGCATATCCCATAAACAATAACATATGATAGAAAATAATAGCAAGAAAAAATGTAACATATAACCATGGTTGAATATAGT
Organism: Taxus wallichiana var. yunnanensis; assembly: GCA_018340775.1. Classification (NCBI taxonomy): domain Eukaryota; kingdom Viridiplantae; phylum Streptophyta; class Pinopsida; order Cupressales; family Taxaceae; genus Taxus; species Taxus wallichiana. Next base: position 248,391,567 of record CM031242.1, read on the forward strand.
CTTGTAAGTAAAATGCTACACATGAAGTTTCATATCCCCGTTGGTTTTAGTTTATGGAGTGAATATTTTATCTTGTTATATGATGTTGTGAAGGTTAACTTATTCTTGTGTGCTACTTGGATTGTGTTCTTAGTTATGTTTTTGGTTGTGCAATTAAGTTTCCTGATGTAAAAATTACATGGATTGACATTGAGCTTGTTGATTTAAGATGTTTTAATGTTGAACACCGCATTGCTACTGCTATGGAAAAAAAAAAACTTGATAACTAGGATTGAATAAGTAACCTTGTTAAGAACTCTTTTCTATTCTTTCATTATGGTTTCACAGTTGATAAATAATGATGATAGTACTTATAACCTGAAGATCTTAATTCTACTATGAATAATAAATCGTCCTACACCATATGAAGTAAGGTTATACTATCAATGATTAACAAATCAATGAATAAGTTAAGGGATGATGATAATTGACTATAGGAAAGACTCATATGTTGTATGATTATGTAATTTTTACTTTTCGATATTCTTATCGATTAGATTGATATTAAAAAAGAATGTATATATATATATATATATTGTGGATGCATTTATATATACGGATATATATACATATATATGTTTAAAATATAAACAAATATTATAACATGGTCAAAAATTTACCTAAACTTATATATGTGATTATTTTATTAAGTCTCAAATGAGACCACCTATGCTACATTAATCATATGCATTAGAAAATGTGAGTCCATTTTTATCGATCATGTTGAACTTAAGCTATATTTTTAACGGTCTTGGACCTCTCGATGATTCCTGTCTCCAACTATGTGGTCACGATTTAACGTTGAATTTAACTTATAGTTGTTAGATAAACTTGATGTCAATGGGAAATGGGTGACGGAAAAAATAGGTGATAGTTTTGGCATGGATTCAATGAACCATTACTCACCTTGAAATAAGTGGGAAGCTTATCGAGGAAGCTAATGAGGAAGGTATGGTTATTCTAGGGTTCATTTTTTAGTTATCATTTTTGGCTCCATCAAGCTCTACATGTTAGAAATGTGGGGGAGCTATTTTAATTTTCTATAAATGCACTTTTTGTATGTTTAGAAAACTCTAAAAAAATGGTGGAGATATTTTTGAGGGCTATTTAAATGACTATAAATTTAATAAGGAGGTTTTATATTCTAGTTAAAGACTGTTATTTCTTAGATTTTCGATAGCACCTAAGGAACTAGCTTTGAGAAATATATGGTTGCACCTTGTTGGCCTGGAAGGGAGCTCAAAAGTATTTTGGGAAAACATACATGAATGTAATCATTCTCTCCACATTTCTTGTTTATAGCACTTAATTATCTTAATGGTTGTGTTTTTAAATAATTCTTCTCTTTGAATACTATGAAAAAATGATTCTTCCTCTAGGATTTTCCTTTGATATACTCTGTTTGATTTCGTTGATGGTTTTTTTGTCAAACCTTTCGATTGTATACATGTAGTTTAGAATTTTATATCTAGGATAAAAACCTAATTTGAGTACTATTTCCAGATTGTATATACATATATGTTGCAGGTCATTTTTATCCTTCTCAAATATATTATACGTAGAAAATGAAATATTATTATTTAGGTTAATTTTCTAATGGAATTGTTAAATCCTTGACTAGAAAACAAAAGAAAAACAATAGATAGTTAAAATATGTGTTTGTTTTATTTTGGTACCCATCTAGGTTGAAGGATTGTGTTTCTTTTGTGTATTGTATAATATTATATGTGCTGCACAATCACCTTTTCTATGGAAATAGGAGTGTCATGATTATTTTGTTAAATGATAAAATAGTGTATTGGCTCGAAACAAACTAGGGTTATCTATATATTTCCTTTTAGTGATGGATAGGTGTGTATTTACAGTGAATCCATTCACTTTGTTAAAGTTTGGGAGCTTTCCACCTGTAAATGTTATAACATGTTTATAATATGCAATCACCACTTTGATTTATCAATAGTATACATATATCTCTGTAAATATTTATATACATATACGAGAGTATAAATATATTACACATACACATATGTATACTTGTTATTCATTTTGTAGATTGTAATCTATGAAATAGTGCACGAGAACATGATTGTCCTTCACGTTTGATAGAGAATGTTGTTAGAATGGAAGGGCAAGTCATCAAGTCGATAGGATCCCAAGTTGACTGTATTTGAATGAGATTAACCATTTAGATTCTTTGGGAATCAAACCGTGACTTAGCGTTTAGGTTTTAGATTGAAACATAATATGGATTCGGGTTTACTAAGGTAAATTGATGCTTTTAAGGTAATGATATAGTACCATTAATAGGGACTTGGTTTACTAAGGTAATTCAATGATTTTAAGGTATTAATATAGTATCATTTCTTGTTGGAATCAACATGTTGACTATTATTATTGTTATAGTTTGTTAAACTAAACCTCATTTTTATAAAAATATATTCGATGTTTATTATATGGTTCGCTTTTGATTAATCATTTTTGTATCATAGTTTTCATATGTTGATAATCGTGTCAAGTAATTGTAATTATGTAGTTGTTGGATTTTTAAAAAAATCATTTAAATAATTGAAATAAATAGTCGGTATGGGAAATAAAAAAGCCCCATAATTTGACGTATTGAAAAGTAGGGGTTACATTTTGGTATCATAGTTGAAGGTTATAGCTCTTAGATATATTGAGTCATTGCACTAACTAAAACTTAATTCTTGTTTAATAGAGAACATGGTTAAAATAAGGGGAAATGTTGTAAAAAACCAAGTCAGAGGTGGAAAAAAATCCATAGTGCGAAGTTGGATGAGATTATCACTATCATTCGGGATACATGAAACCATATGATTATTCTTGAACAAGTCATGGATAATGACAAAAGTGAGGATAGTCAAGGTAATGAACCATCTCAAGAACAACATAATGTTGTAAACATCAATGTCGTAGATCTTAATATAACCAATAATGATACTTCAAATGCAAATACAAATGAAAATATTAATGTAAATCTCAATTCTAATGAGGTAAACCAACATGATAATAAGAGAGGACATCTACCAACCGAACAATCAAATGATATCAAGAGGATCATCCCACTAAAGTTCAACGATACAAGATGAGGTGATGGAGTTAAGAATTGACTCGAGAAAATGGAGAAGTATTTCAATATTAGAAACTTCTCAAAGGAAACAAAGGTAGTTCGAGAGATCTTATCATGTCTCCAACGAGGCATCCTCATGGTGGGATAGCTAAAACATTGAGCTAGATGTGGATGAGGAAAATCTAACTTGGGAAAAATTTAAGGAATACTTTAGATAGCGTTGGTTACCTCACCTATACTATGATCAATAGATGTTTAGACACTAACCCAGGGAAAATTGACAGTAACTAAATATTGGGACAAGTTCACTAAAATTTTGAAGTACGTACCTCAATACCAAACTGATGAGAAATTTCGTGTCGGGAATTTTATCATGGGATTGAACCCAAGAAATACAATTTGAAGTTGATGTCCACAGACCATCAACTATGGAAGCTATATTTAAGAAGGCAATAAGAGAAGAACAAAAACTACAAACTATTTCTACACAGAGAGGAAAAGAAAAATAAATATATTAATAAACCATCATATTTAACACATAAAGAGGTGGCATGGAAGAAATTAGGTAGAAAAAATAGAAATGATAAGAAAAACACAATTTGTTAAGATCGTTACAAATAATAAGTAAAATGGATAGAATAATGCAGACAGTAAGGAAAGTAAAACCAAGAGGAAAAGACCATTTGGGTGCTATTATATCTATGGTGTAGAACATTATGCTAACAATTTTCCTCAAAGGAATAAGGATAATAACCAACAACACCATATTCATGTTGAAGTGAGTGAAAAATAGGCTGAAAAGTAGGCTACGCCAGTCGAAGTGGCAGGTAAGTTGGATGGATTACCTATAACCATTTTATTTGATACTGGTGTAATTGAATATTTTATTTCTATTAAATTAACATATAATATTAAAATAAAATATTGTTCTATGAAAAAATCATGGCCTTTTCAATATGCAAACAACAATTTCCACAGTGTTACATAATGTCTGTTTGGCACAACATTGGAACTCTCAAACTCTAGCACTAAAGTAGACCTTTACCTATCTCCTCTAGGCTCATATGAAATAGTTATAGGTATGAATTGGTTAGCCCAACACAAGGTGATAATGAACTACCTTGAAAAATGGATAAAATTCCTTGATGACCTATAGAAAATAATAGAAATTTAAGGAGTAAAAATAGGTTTTACATTTAAACAAACCACATCTATCCAACTTAAGAAGCATAAGAACTATGGTTGTGTGTTATATGCTATAAAAATTACAAATTTGGGAAAAGAAGGTAATACTATTATGGAATATCATCCTCTTCTACCTAAGTACAATGATGTATTTATGAAATAACTACGTAGTGTTCCACCTAAAAGAGATTTTGATTTCACAATAGATATCAAAAGGGGAAATAAACAAATTTTAAAGGATCCCTATAAAATGAAGATAACTAAACTTGTTGAAGTGAAAGAAAAACTTCATGAGATAATATCAAAAAGTTTGATAAGATTGGGTGTCTCTCTTTGGGGAGCACTTGATCATATTTGTAAAGAAGAAAGATGGAACACTTAGGCTATGCATCAATTATCGAGATGCTTAAAAAAACCACAATCAAAAATAGGTATCCCATTCTAAGAATTGATGATATTTTTATCGGATGTGTGGTTTTGCTACCCAAATTGATTCTTCCTTTAAAACCGAGTAGCATCACAAGTTGATCAAGATGCTTAGAGACAAACAAATCATAATATGAGTCATTTTGTCTCGGGGATGGATTTAAATGACTCTTTATTACTTGGGCTTGGAAAGGAGTGGATAACACTATGCTAAGGGTTCGACCTACCCTCACTACTTTAGGTTGTGCCTTCAACTAGGGTGAGAGGACCCATTTTGTAACCTATGTTGGTGAATAATATCAATGGATCAACAATATTTGACTCTCCCTTTATAATGTTTGAAGGATACCTTGAGAAAACATGGTCAATGCAACATAATCTAACTCTCATGAGTTGTCACCCTAGAGAATGAAGATGTCTTCTAGACAAGGTCTAGGTTACTAAAGACAATGATAAAAACTAATTACACCTGCATATTTTTTTAAAGGATGGGAAAAATCAATGAATTTCCTTGGCATTTATAGATACACAATGTAAACAGGGGTGTTTCTTATATAATTCATCACTTAATGTATAATTTTTTGTTAGTAAGTTAAGTAGGATAAAGTTCATTATACCAAATTCTTGAGAAATTTTGACAAATTTTGGAACATCTACAAATAAAAATGACAAAATGCTTCAAGTAGTTAGAATAAACCTTTAACAAGAAGATGTGTATCCATGAAAGCCCAAAGATACACAAGCTTTCACATTCTTTAAGGATTTAACACAAAATATCATGTTAAAGACTTAATTTAAAATTAGAAATCCTTGATTCATTACGCCTAAGATATACTCATAGAATAACAAACAATATGTATCATCATAATGAAAGTAGAGTGAATTTAAATTGTTTATTGCATCATGAAATGAAATCTCTCTTCATGATGTAATTGAAAATTCCACAATACTATCACAAGGAAAATATCTTGTGTGATTCAGAGGAACTCCTAACATAATATTGTAATAGGAACATAGATAACTACTTGAAGATATCTTAAAATGAAATTAGACACAACTATGCTCATGATTAACATGATTTACTCAAGGTTCTTCAAATTTATCAACAAGGGAAAGTTTATTTACAATCTCAAATATTGTCAATGGCTGGACACTTGCAACCATCTTGACGTGATCAAATTTAAAGAAACACAGAAACAATAGGTTTCTCAGATAATTTCTTTGGGAAAATGGCTTCTCTCTACTTTCTCTCCTTTTCTTTTCTTTGAATAATTATAAAAACATTAAGCCCCTTTACGGTGTGATTTCCCCCAAATCACAAATATTACAAATATTTCCTTTTACAATACTTGTTCTAGAACATGACATTTAAAAGTTTTACTTTAAACTGCTAGGTGTACAAAATGCAAGTCTTTTCAATTAGTTCCACTTGTGCTTGACTGGGATATCAGGTCATCATTTCTGGAAAATTACTTTAATCGTTCTTTCCTGATATTGATTAGATAATCATTTCAAATGATCTCTGAACACTTCTAGATGACTCTGATATGACATATATCCACATTCACCTTTCAAGAATCCACCTTGGGCACTACACACTTTGTTGTATATATTCCCCCTTTGCATGATGCCGGAGGAAGGACAGGACGGCGCGAGAGGAGTCGGGGAGACAGTCGGATAACCAGTGCGCGGGACATGACGGAAAGGCCAAAAACCCGACGCACAGGGGCAAAACGCAGTACGGAAGAGTATGGCACGGGGCATGACAGAAAGGCAGCGAAACCCGACGCACACAAAGAACGCGAATGGAACCGGATTTCCAGTCGGGTTTTCAGAGCGGAAAATCGAGAGGAAAAAGACATGTCGGGGCAAAAAAACCCGACAAAGAAGAAATATGTATGCGGGCCTTCAAATCCGACGCCCGGGGAACATGTCGCGAGGTCTTCAAAACCCGCGCAAAAGGAAAATCGGGTTTCGGGGCGGGACAACATGGCACATCGAATACATGTCGGGGTCTTCAAAACCCGACAATAGAGGAATTCGGGTTTCGGATCGGGAAAACACGCTGGAAACGCATGAAAAGGAAGCATGTCGAGCCGCCAGTTTCCAAGCCGATGCAAATCCACGAGGAGTTCCGAGCCCGACAGTGCCACCATGGTTGTTGAAGAATTGAATGTAGTTTTGGAGGTGGTTGGGGTAGATCCGAATCATTCTCTTCTCCCTCTCTTTTCCTCCATATAAAATGTAAGGAGGGGCTATTTTTAAAGGGTCGAACATTTTTTTTTGTGCCTCCTCCCTTCTTCTCTTTGGCGAGTGGAGTTGTGGAGCTCAAACCTCCCATTTGAAACTGTAATGCACCTTTGCCTCTGGGCATTTTTGCAGTGTATTGTATCAACCTTCGGAGCAAATAAATGCATGACTGTGGATGTTTCTCAACCCTCTATGTGTTTCATTTTGCATCCTCCTGATCTTTCACTGTGAATATGTTTATCTGTGCATGATATTGCATTGCATTTCTGTGGTCTGTGTTTAATTGGCAAAACATATGTTCTTCATTCCTCGGTGCATCACCTCCTTAGCTTAGGTTTATTTTTATGCATTTCTCTCTCCCTGTCTCCTTGGTAGTTAGATTAGGTTTTGGGTAAACCTCTGCGTTTTATTGGTGCATCTGAACAGAGGAATAGGAGCCGGCCTTCATCCGGAGAGCTTTTCCGATTTCGCAGGTCCCACACTTGGGAAAAGCTCCATGTTGTGCAATCGCACTGGGAGTCTCAAACGATCGCGTTGCGGAGTCCCAGGGGTGCTGTGATTCGACACCAACAGTTTTGGCACGCCCGGTGGGACCAAGAGGTCATTCCATCAAAAATTTGAAGGAGTTTTTATGAAATTTGCACTAAAAATTGCAGTTTTTACAAATTTCAGATTTTGCACCTCCTAGCCTGAACCCCGAAATCAATTTTCAAGGGCTTAACTTGCTCAAAACAAGTCAAAATTTCACCAGTTGGTAGATCCGAGTGTAATATTCAAAAGGGTATTCTTAGTTTTTTGAGATTTTGACTTTCAAAATTTTGGGTATCTAGTGATTTCGGGATTTCGGGATCCGAGAGCATCAAAGCAGAAGCAGTAGTGTTTCGGGTTTCGGGGGATGCATTGCATGGTCCTACCCCGGCAGCAATGATTTCAGGATTTCGGATCCGAAAGCATCAAAGCAGCAATCGGGTTTTGAGGGGTGTCGGACATGTTCCAAGTTCCGACACATAGCAATTCGGGTTTTGTGAGTTGCATCGCATGACCTGAGTTCCGACTGTGCTTTTCGGGAATCCGCAGCTGCACAACATGACATGAGTTCCGAACTGAAGATTGCATCCTCCGGGTCCTTCAAATTTTAAATCTCGATTTCGATATTGTCAAGTTTGGTGTGTAACTTGGCAACATCCAGCCTTTTAGAGGCATTTTCAAAAAACACATCTGGCGACTCCACCTGATCAGCAACCCATTTCTCTGAGTTACAGACCCGTTCCCATCCATTTCCACCCATCTTTCTTTCCATCTCTTTCATCCTTTTCCATTCCATGAAGTTGTGCAACCATGACTTCATTTCCATCATGGAATCCACATCAACAGCAGCAATATATCACACCTCCAACATGTTTTACAAATCCTCCAAATCAGCATTTTGGTCAAGTTCAGGATCAACATGCATACCCATATGAGCAGCAATGCCAAAATCAGTTTGGCTATGGAGCTTTCCAAGAGCAAGGGTACGCATGCAATGAAGACAATGAAGAAGAAAATGCAGATCTGCTTTGGAGAAAATCCAAAGATGGAGGTGAACATGGTGCAATCTAGGGCTCGAGGCACAAATGAAAGCATTTGGAATTGGTTGCGAGCACCTTGTCCATGGGTGGGACCTTTTCCGAGGCACTACAGCTCTCAAGAGAAGTTAGACTTCATGATTGCAACACTGCCATTACTTACAAGGTGGATTGAAGGAATAGAGGTATATGAGAGAAGTATTCAGCAACCTTGTCAATGGGTAAGCACACCATCTCATACTCTTTCTTTTCCTCCTTCTCAATCTATATCATTTCAGCAGTGTCAAGTTTTAAACTCACCATCTGCTGCCCTAAATGTTGAATCCATCCCTCCACCCCCTAGTCTTCCATCCCATCTCGGTTTTACGCCCTCTTCTCTTCCAAATCCAAACCCCCTCCACAAGAGCTAAATGAAGAACCTTCCACTCCAAAGAAACAAGAGGTTTCACCGCCTCCACCACCACACAAAAATGTCAAATCAGTTGAGTTTCAACCCATCCCTCCTCTTGCATGTCCAAATCCATGTTGGGAGGATGAAAATTAGAATTCCCAATCAAGGAAAACAACAAAAAAGAGAGTGCCAACAAAGATGAAGAAATTCAAAGTCTGAAGAGTTGGGCTCTTAGATTTGGGATGACAAAGATCCCCTTGATGGTTAGGCCTACGAAGAGGTTGGGGTTGGAGAACAAATGGTGGTCGGGACTGATTACATTGCGGCGAAAGAAGATGTTGATCTAATAGAAGTTGCACAATCAGCCATGAAAGAGGAAAGCCCTGAAGAAAATCTTGCAGTCCCAACTTGTCCTCTAGAGCAGCAGATTGAAGAGTTTGACTTGACAAACTTCATGCTGGAGGAGGAGCTCATTCAAGAGCAAGATTGCCTTCAAACATTGGAGGAAGGAGAAGCTGCTCCAAATCCAAAAGAAGAGGAGCACAATCTAGCTATGGAGGAGAAAAACGTAGATCCAGGGCTTTGAGCACAAAGCGGGTTACGAAGAACCTTCGATTCTTCTTTCTACTTCACCTCTCTCAAGTTCCAGTGCTGAAAAGGAGTTTGATCTCTCAAACTCAATATTGGAGAGTGAAGGAAACCATGGTGGTCTAGTTGCAGATCAAGAGGACACCATGGAGGAAGTGGAACACGAGCAGGGACAGCAATGAGGCGGTTTACAGCCGATTTGGAAGATTGTTTTGATGGGAAGAGCCGGTTGAGTTTTCACCATTCTCTCTTTCATCATCCACATTCCAAACACCGAGCCTTCTGCCATGAAGGAGAGCTTTCATTTGCGTAGCTTTGCATCTTACAACAGCCCTTTGGAATCAAAATTGGAAGATTTTAATCTTCCATATTCTTCATTGGAGGAAGAGAAAGGACGAGAAGGATTCCACCATTTCTTCCACTTCATCCATCTCGGAGGGTCTGCAAGAGAACTCCATTTTGGGGTTGAAAATCTCGAGCAATGGGCATACTCAAAGGATCATGTCGTGCCCAATCGAGATACTTGGCTTCATTGGAGCCAAGGGAGAAGCCAAAACCAGTCATGCTCGCTTCTGAGCATGAGGATGAGCTACAAAGTACCAAGGATCAGCTGCCATACCTCTCCAATCCAAATGCAGAGCAACTAAAAGAGGTATTGAATTTTTCAGTTGATACCTTGATGATTTGGATAGAAGACCAGCTTCTTGTTGATTTTCCATCCATCCAAATAGCCATGATCAGTGCCAAATCAATTGCATGGCTGCCAATTTTGAAGAAAGGAAGTTATTTCTCACAACCAGTTGCAGGGTTTGTTTAGCTTGCCTTTGCTTCCAGCTAGAGTAGAGTAGGTAGATTTGCTTTCAGTAGAAGAAGTGCTTGTGCACACTCTGCATGTCCCATTTGGGGCATGTATGATTTCCAGTTTTGTACATAGTTTTTGTGGTGTTGGTTTTGCTCTGGCATGGTTCATTGCAGCGGTTTTGGTGAGAACAACTCTTAAGTTCAGTGTGCTCTCAGAGAAGGAGTTGCAGTATTAGGATTCGGGATCAGATTAGTTCAGGCTATTGCTTATGACTCCATGCCCAATGGATTGCTAAAAGGCCACTGATCTTCTACCTAGCAGGCAGGTAACCCCATGAGTCGCCAAATTGTTGTATATATTTCCCCCTTTGCGATGTCGGGAGGAAGGACAGGACGGCGCGAGAGGAGTCGGGGAGACAGGTCGGAGAACCAGGGCGCAGGGACATGACGGAAAGGCCAAAAACTGACGCACAGGGGCAAAACGCGGGTACGGAAGAGTATGGCGCGGGGGCATGACAGAAAGGCCGCGAAACCCGACGCACACAGCAAACGCGAATGGAACCGGATTTCCAGTCGGGTTTTCGGAGCGGAAAATCAGAGGAAAAAGACATGTCGGGGGGGCAAAAAAACCCGACAAAGAAGAAATATGTATGCGGGCCTTCAAAATCCGACGCCCAGGGAACATGTCGCGCGAGGTCTTCAAAACCCGGCGCAAAAGCAAATCGGGTTTCGGGGCGGGACAACATGGCACATCGAATACATGTCGGGGGGTCTTCAAAACCCGACAATGGCGAAGGAATCGGGTTTCGGATCGGGAAAACACGTTGGAAGCGCATGAAAAGGAAGCATGTCGAGCCAGTTTCCAAGCCCGATGCAAATGCACGAGGGAGTTCCGAGCCCGACAGGCGTTGGGGTCTCATCTGCCACCATGGTTGTTGAAGAATTGAATGCAGTTTTGGAGGTGGTTGGGGCAGATCCGAATCATTCTCTTCTCCCTCTCTTTTTCTCCATATAAAATGTAAGGAGGGGCTGTTTTTAAAGGGTCGAACATTTTTGTTTTGTGCCTCCTCCCTTCTTCTCTTTGGCAGGTGGAGTTGTGGAGCTCAAACCTCCCATTTGAAACTGTAATGCACCTTTGCCTCTGGGCATTTTTTGCAGTGTATTGTATCAACCTTCGGAGCAAATAAATGCATGACTGTGGATGTTTCTCAACCCTCTATGTGTTTCATTTGCATCCTCCCGATCTTTCACTTGTGAATATGTTTATCATGCATGATATTGCATTGCATTTACGTGGTCATGTTTAATTGGCAAAACATATGTTCTTCATTCCTCGGTGCATCACCTCCTCGGCTTAGGTTTATTTTTCATGCATTTCTCTCTCCTATCTCCTTGGTAGTTAGATTAGGTTTTGGGGTAAACCTCTGCGTTTTATTGGTGCATCCGAACAGAGGAATAGGAGCCGGCCTTTATCTGGAGAGCTTTTCCGATTTCGCAAGGTCCCACACTTGGGAAAAGCTCCATGTTGTGCAATCGCACTTTGGGAGTCTCAAGCGATCGCGTTGCGAGTCCCGAGGGTCTTGTGATTCGACACCAACACACACTCTATTTTATGTTTTATTGGCTTAATTTCCATACATGGTTCATGTTAAATCATATTGATTTACCAACTCTGCTCATTCCTAATCTCTTCCAACTCTTAAATCCTTTTTTTTGTGAACTGATAAAAATATCCCTCATCTCATGGGAAATATTTCTCTAAATCAAAACCAATACACCCTTTTCACTATAAAATTTGGTTCAACTTCATTATCATTATGTATTTCCTTCTTATTCTAAATATAAGGAATTTCATCAAAAAAATGGCAAAGGTACTTATAGCACACGATCGAAGGAAATTTCCTATGAAGATTTAAGTAAAATATTCAATTTGAGTGGTCCTAATGAAGCCTTTATTAGGGTCGTGCTTGACATAGAGTGTGTAGGCGATACCAAAGGGCCTTTGACATACCAGTAGGTATGATTAGTTCTTTTGACAAGGATGATTAGGATTAATCTTGTATTTGCAGCCTTTCAAGTCATGTATTTTCATCTTTTCAAATGGGAGCACTTGAAATCTCCCAAAGATTTAAAGAGATACTGGGTCGAGAGAAGACCTCAGGTATCTAGGAAAACTAGCTTTCAATGTCCCTTTTTATGCGATGAGGGATTTGTATCAAAGGATATTCCCAAGGAATCATATGTGTTATATGAAAAATCCTCTATTGAAATTGTGCCTGTCATTTCCCACAAAATAGATGAGTTAGGATAGAGGGTCAACTTCCTAGAGAAAAAACAAGTAGAGATTGTGTCTTCATAACTAGTCTTTGCATCGGCGTCATCTTCGGCAATTGAAAGGGTGAACCACAACCTCAACTTCCAATCATTATCTGGATGGAGAAGAAGATCAATCATTATCTTCTCACCATTCAAGGGCAGCAATATCCTTCGCTTAGGACAACAAGGGAAGATTTGTAATTCGGTCATCCACCTATTTAAGATAGCATGCTTCTCAGTCTGAGCATTAGTTTTTGGGACCTCTACCCATTTCTTATTCAAGAGACAATCCACCCCTCACAAGGAAGTTGGAGACGTGTCGGCTCAAGACCTTGCAATCTTCCCCATTTTAACAACATGTAGTGCTTTCCCTTCCAATCACCACTGGATATCCCTTCTCAAACCACTCCTATTAAGTTGACCCTTCACAAGGGGAAAGGGAAAATGACGTTCTTCATAGGCGGTTTGGATCTTTTGGATTGGGTATCGTCATAGTAGAATAAAATCAAGCTCAAACAGATCATGAGTCATCCTAAAATGACTTTGGAATCATTGATGGACATGTAATGTCCCAAGATCTGAAAGTGTCAAATATTTTTGTTCATACATCACAAGGCTTAGGGAGTTCATGCTAAGAAAGAATAAGCTTTTGAATAAGCTTCCCCTACTGGGAGGAAACTATGAAACAAGACTGAAAAATGTCGAATGTTTCTTTCCTTTCATTATCTCTACTTTTAGCATTTTTATATCTTTCTTTACTATGGGAAAGTTCCTAATAGAACCCCATTTCATTTGGTATTCAAAATGCAAGAATAACACAAATATCAATAGTTTACATGCTTATCCAAATGTATGTAAAACTTTATCTAAGTCAATGTGAAACAACTGTATTCTTCCATTTTACAATTAAAATAAGGAAACAATAAAGTTCAAAATAACAATGACATCCCATGTAACAAAAATATTATTTTAAAGCATCAGTTTAAAGGAGTATGAAAAGAGAATACAACTTAAGGAAAAATACTTAAGCATGTTCATCATCTTTTGTATTTGCATTCTTTTCCTCCTCATCTTCCATTTATGCATCTTGTTCTTCTTGAAATATTACCACATATGCATCATAGCTTTGGAACAAACCATTTACCTCATCCTCATCTAATTGACATGGTGCTAGAAGATTAGTGTTTTCTTAGCTATTGCATCCATGCAATGGCTCATCTTGTATTTATACTCCAATGGCGAGTCCTTTAGTTCTATAATTTTTTCTCAACCTTTCTCATTTTTAATGATTTCATAGGATACATCATCCTTTTGAATACTCTTTTCAAAAGATTTAAGAAAAAATCAATCTTCGAGATCTGTTATCGACCAATTTTGATTGCATAAAAATTGTCAAAAACAATTGAATAATTAAAAATTAGAAAATTTTGAAAAGTATTACTTTGCATGGTTCATTGGACTCCTTGCAATTGTCTTATTTTGTGATCGTTTCGGTCTTCGTTTAATGATATTCGGGCAAGAACTCTTCCTTGAGGCTATAAAACGCATTAAAATACATTAAAATAATTAATTAATATTTAATTAATTAATTTCTCCTTGTTTGATTAAATTAATCACTTAAGGGGTATTTAATTAAATAAATATAAATGAAGGTTCATCTGACAAGTTTTAGTGTCGGGGAAGTTATCTTTTGTTTCCAACTGCCGGATTGGCATTCCGAACCCAGATTTCCACTTTCCTGGAAATTTCCTTCAAATTTCCCGCACGTGGGTTTTCCTCTGCCAATTGCCAAATCATGGATTGGAAAACAGGCATAAAATTCCCCAATTTCCCACATGGGGAAAATGGACGGGGATTTCTAACCCATTTTTCCATTCCCGTTGGCAATTGCCCGTTACTTTTCCCATTTCCCCTGGCACTTAAGCCACTACCCGGGATGAGAGGAAGTTGAATTAATCCTCGTAACTTCCTCCATCAAACCCGGTGGAAAAATTCAGAAGCTTCTTTTTCTTCAGAAAGACATAATATTTTGTTTGGCATTATGCAAATAAATCCCACGCACTGGCCAAGAAACAGTCTTTAAAAAAAAAAGGAACAAAGAAAAATTGTTTTCCACGCATTGGGCAAAAGCCGCGCCAGGAGGAAAGATAAGACAAACCTGAGCAAGTTTCTAATTAAAAAAAGAAAGAAGCTTTTCAAGACCCACGTGCTGGAGAGTAGAACAAGTTTTTAGATAAAGAACAGTTTCAAGAGGACAAATCAAATTCCTGTGCATTGGGAGAAGCAAAGAAGAATAGTTCTTTTTTTTTAAGAATTAAGAAGGAGAACTCCACGCATTTTCCTGTAGAGGAGGCGCACAGCCCAAACCGCTGTCCACACACTGAGGGAAAGGAAAGAAAAGAGAACAGTCTTCCATGCAGGCCGCGCCAGCAAAAAAAAATATACGCACCAGCCATTCATCTGTTGCAGCATTTGATGGAGCGCAGACAAGCATTCGTGAGTAGGGGCGAAGTTTAGGAAGCGATGAGAGCATGCGCTTGAGTCCGAAAGCATATGGAATAGTGCGCAGAAATAAAAACAGCAGGAAGCATACGGGACAGTGTGTGACCCATACTCTGGAGAACATCATCGATTGATCCTGCGCCAATACTGTCTTTACTGTTTGCATTATTATAGGTTTTCCTGTAGTTTTTAAAATTTAAAAAAAAACGTGACCCAACTGAACCGTGGGCAAGTATTTTTTAAAAAATGAATTGTTTTTGCGACTTGTTATATTCTGCATTTTCATCAGCCTTCAGAAAGAATGCATAATATTGCATATGGATGGATCTGGGGCCCTGATAAAGCTTACAGCTTAATTGCTAAAGGCTGCAACAAATGAAGGTCACGAATAGCAAAAACTCTGATACATAGCAAGCTGCGTGTTGGGTGAACGCGAAAGATACACCCAAAAGAAGACAAAAGAAAGAATTCATTCCCACACTCATCCGAAGTTTTAGTTCCACATAGCCAGAGGTAAAATACATCAAGCCAAAGCCCACGCAATACAAGAAAACCACGCATTCTTTTGGAGGAGACGCCCAGCCAAGGAAGACAACAATAGACAACCAGAGAATAAATTTGTTTTATTTGCCTAAAGCCAGAAGAAACGCCGAAGAAAGGAAACTCCATTCACGTAAATATTAAGATCGGGGATTTTAATTGTTATTTTCGGAGTTAGAATTCGAGCTTGGTCTCGATTTGTTTATTAACATACTAAAGGTTGTAATTCGAGACAATTATTATTATCATTTTTAAAATAATAATAATAATAATATATAACGGGAATATTTTTCTTACATCGACGGGGTGTTGGAGACTGAGACCCAGCCCCGTTTGCATTGTTTGGCGTGCCTGAGTCACCTTTTGATTAAATTCATAATGGCCGAAAGATCCAAATCTGCAGGGAGATCGAGGAAGCCAGTGGAAAGATCTAATAAATCTGCCCTGAAATATGAATTCCAAGGAATTATTCCTCCCAGCTCCATTAAGTCAACATATGACAACATCACCGATATAAATGCAGGTCACATCAACGTCAAGCGATTTTGTGAGTGAGTGGCGAAGGCAAAACCATTTTCTCTTATAGGCTTTACCACAGTGGCCTACCTCAAGCAGCAGCATTCCCTGTCTCGGTGCAGTGTCTGGAATTGGTGATTGCTTGTGTAGAGCATTACGATCCTGAGAGATGAGGAATTTATAAAGACAACTACAAACCTTTCCTCTTAATCACACCTGAACACATTGAGAATTGCTCGGGATACCTGACTTTCTTGAGAATGCAGATATCACTCGCCGATCTATCAAGATTTACAGGACGAAGAACCCCTAAGATGGAGCAAAATGGTTAACAACAATTGGCTGGTAACCAAGAGACCTCGGATTGACAGGCTCCCTAAAGAACTATACCACATTGAGTTCGTGGAAGAGATTGGAGACATGATCACTCTCTAAGTCGAGTTTTGGTTTACCTTCTGCGCAGGGTCTTCCACCCATGGATGTACCGGTTTATCTGTATCATCCTAGCGAAGAAGGAGTTTGTGGACTGGGCCACCATCATCAGCAACACCATTCACAAACAATTGATAGAAGTCAAAATGACTGGATGCTTCTACATGACCTCATATCTGACCTATGCGGTAGCTTAAGAAGAAAGCTATTTTCGGGACTTGAAACGAGAGGAGTCCTGGGGTCATCAAACAACGTTTTTCACTATTACCCTCAGCTCAGCTTCAAAAATAGTTCTCACCATTTTAGAAGAGTCAACGATGCATTCACCTTCCGCGTGATCCGGAACTTGAATCGAAATACCGAGGAAAGGTTTTCCAAAGAAGCCATGAGTGTCATTTCCCAATGGGGAACCTGGTTTATACAATTTTCATCTTTTTCCTACATCCGCGTGAGTGGCTTTGCTGGGACCCCATGGAAACTTCCCAAGTACGTCAGTGATAGGTGGGCATTAATGGAGCTGGCGCGACAATTGTTCCAAGTTCACTGCTTGCTTAGTGACAAGCACCGCCCAGGAATTCATTTCCCGATCCAAATCGGGGAATACCAATGCCCAAACTTATTCAGTGCACAACTAATGGAAAAGGAGTTTGCTCTCATAACCATCCATCCATATGTGAAGAGAGCCCAGTTCGATATCAATGGTTATATGCAAACGATTATGGGAGCAAAGTATCAACATAATCCTACCATGGAGGATTTATGGGCCGCTTGCTCGGATGAACATGAGGTAAGGAGACGGGAGTACTCTCACCTAACACTTGCTCAGATCAAGGCCTTCCACATCCGGAGTCCTCCCGATTCATTCATAACCGATGATGAGGATGTCGTTGATCCCTCGTACGATGCCATTGCCTTCACACCGTTGCCTCGAATCGACTGGACCAAAAGAGATGAATTTTCTCTCGATGGCAAGAACCAACCAATTATCGAAAGAAGCATATCTTGGTATGATAGGGAGCTTGCCAAATTTCAATCAATTCCGGATCACGTTTCAGAATCACAAAAATTGCCTATATCAGGACACCTCCATTCGACCAAGGTTTCTTCTCGATCAACTTCGTTACCATCCAATCATACATGACATACAAGAAAAGAATGGTTGCTGAAATCCACTTCGCCGAGCAACGTGTCACGAAGAGAGAGATCCAGAGATCCAAACCCTGAAGAAGGAAAGGAGCGTGTGTCTGGATTTTCTACCTCGAGTAGAGATTCTTCCACTCACATCATTAATAGCACTCATACGCTGGTAGCAAATGATCCTCAGCCATGCTTCGAACAAACACCCACTCAAGTGCAAGTAATTCAAATATCAAATACTTCGGAGCACGTAGTTCATGAAGGATTTCCCAAAATCTCCCAAATGATCAGGAAGTGGACATTGAGGTTGTGTCTCCTCAAATCGAGGCCGTTGATAGGATTCAAGAAGGATCTCATGATGTCAGGGATAATGAGGATATTGATTCAAGCTCCAGGATTCTATATGCTGAGATAGTAAATGAAACTCCTTCTTGGGTTGATTAAAGTGAAGAAAAGGAAGAGAGTTGTCAAGCCAATTGACATTGATTTTGATGCCCTTTTCAAATCGTCGAATGCCGCCATTCCTAAGAAGCCCAAGGTACTTTCTCGAATAATGGTGGATAATGATGGAAACAAGTTTGCGAGACCTTGCCATTCCACGAGTGGATAAAGAGTGTAATCTTTATGGCGCCACCCGACTATGAAGTTTCCAGACTAGGACATGGGAGATCCACGTTAGAAAGTGACATGGCGATGGCTCGAGATTCAATTGATATCGTGCTAAAAATATTGGAGAAATACAAGTCCCAAAATTCTCGGCTCAAGGCTGAAAAGAGTCAATTGGTGGAGTATGTTCAGCATTTGATAAATCCCATATCATCCACCTTCCTAGTACCTGATGCGGTGGCTGCCCTAGATGAAGAAACTCTTAATTTGTCAATGGAAATAAACACGTTGGGCCATGTCACTAAACCATGGCTTTCGAGAGATTCTCGTTTTGGGCCAGGGAGTTATCAAGACTGTAGTTAAGCTTCATGAAGATATCAGTGTATATCTAGATCCAATTCTTTCTTTCAAAGAAACTTTTGTTTCTACGATATCAAATTTGGATGAGATATTGCCCAGTCTGCAGGAGATGACAAGTATGGAATCTTCAGTGTTGGCTATTGAAGGGATTCTCGAATTTGAACATCGAGGGACACGTTTCCTCTGGTGTCTACATCTCAAATCGAGAAAGACGCTTCTTGTGGATTCTATGATCCATTATGACAACATGTGCAATGAAGTTTTCGCTTCACTTTCCTCGATCCAGGATTTCATAGCTGAGATTCCTTGCAACCTAGTAAATGAGCATAATCAAAGGTGTTCATCGGAGCAGGTGGAAGAACAATTTTCACAATTGTTCAAAGACATGTACACTCCTGCCAACAATTTCTCGTCGGTTTCCATGGAACGGTGTATCAAATTGAAGAACTTGTTTGAGAATGCTCAGTCTAAAATTGTTAATTTTAATGATATGCCAAGTAGAATTCTTGAATTGCAGGTATTTTGTGAGGCTATTCTTCGGCCAAGTGAACCTCCAGAAGAAGAAAAGATGTTTGAAACTTTGGGAAGGTTTAGATCCTTTCAATTATCAAAATCGAGATCCTAATTTCACCGGCGGTGTAGGAAGTTGATTTTCTTGATATCTAGCGAATTGGGAGAGTCCATTTCTCATACGTTTGAGATAGGCGGACCCCGTTTCAATGGATAAGGCACTGGTTATTATTGTATATTTTTAAAGGTGTTGTTATTTGGGAAACATTGGATATTTTAAGTAATTTCTATTTTTGGGTTGTATTTAATAAAGTTGGTTAGAAAAAGTCAAAGGTCACTTAAGTGCCTTATTTAATGATCATGTAAAACCCTAACTACTTTGTAACCAAATTTTGGGTTATAAAAGGAAGTGAGGGGCTCATTTGTAAAGGGGACTTTGAGAGAGGAGAAGAAGATACTTTTGTGCAAGCTTTGTTTCAAGAAGAAACTTTGTGTTCTTTGTGAAAAACATTTTGGAGTTAATAGAATAAGAACTTTGTGTCTTATTCATTGTCTCTCGTAACATTTGGTGTTCTTATGTTCATTAGATGTTAGGTGTTTGAATCTTGCATGCAAATATTATCTTTGATCTTATTATCAACATTAGTAATCAGTTGTTCTAGTTCACAGTGATCAAGCTCTGACTATCTACTTGCTCATGTGTGTTCCCTTTTGCATGTTCTTGTTTGGCTAACTCAAACTTTGTTTTATTTGTGTTGGTTATTCATCTTTCCTCTTCATGCAATATTAGGCTCTGTTTTTACCTAACTCTTGCATGTTCTTTCAGTTCATTCCATTCCACTCCTTTCCTTCTTTCTATTCCATTTCCTTCATTCACTTTTCTTCCATTGATGTTCCAAAACACCCCCACATACAATTTTGAATGTACAGATGTAAATACAATTTTGGTTTTCAATAAAGGCAGCCTCACCTTCATTGAGGAGGGACTTTGTTCCCACACTGTTGCATGTCATTTGCATGCATGCAAATCCATATGCTAACAGTTTTTGGCAACTCCGTTGGGGAATCAGAAATCATTAACCAGTGCTTGGTTAAATCTTTATGACTATCCCCTCTGCACAAGCTCCAGTTCTTCAACCGAACCTTGTGCCCGATGAAGATTTCCAAGGAGACATTGCTGCCAACCTTCGAATAGTAGCTTGGGAAAACCGTGAAATCTTGCAGCAATTTTTGGCTATTGATAGAGCCATTGACAGAGAAATCTACATCGAAGACCTTAGAAGAAGAGCACCCGCACTCGTGGCCAGAAGACCTCTTGGGCACGTGTTGATAGTTGTTCACCGACGCGGTCCTCTTCCACCCAGGTAATAAGTTGTATGACCATTACAGGTAACCCACCTATCTTGCAACCAAATCTTGTTTTTGCAGATACTCAAGAAGACATATCATCAGATTTGAGGCAAGCTATTTGGGAAAAGCGCACAAGTAACCATCATTTTCATCTCGCCGCATCAGTACTAGATAACGAAGAAGAGAAAGCCGAGAGTTGTTAGAGTTATTCAGGCACAAATAGCTCAAGAAAGAGAGCAAAGAGAAAAGGCTAGAGATGGTCGGAACATGCCAGTGATCTCTTCACCATAAATATTCCAAACTGGAAGGAAAGAGGTTTACACGAGGAGAAAAAGATAAAGGTAGATCTGACCCTACTTTTGACTTTCAAGGAAAATTTGGTTTCAAGTTATCTCCTCCCAAGAAGAACACTCCTCATAGATTTGCGATCCTTGCATCAAGTCCTAAAAGAGCAAGCAAGGAAGGAATCACTACCAGTCAAGCACTTGTCCTTGCCCACATTGTTTTACCTATGCATACCACCTTTCCTCCAATGGCAGCCAATGTACCATGGGGAAATGCCATAGGCCCATTGGCCTTACCTACTCGACATGAACTCCCATGAGGATCAAGAAAGATTCTTCCCAAGTTCGACGAAGATGGGAAGATGTCACCAAAGGATCATATTTCGCCTTCTTCACTGCATGTGTTTGTTTTGTCGATGAGAATACGAAGATGTTGCTATTCGTCTCTTTATCGAGACATTGCATGATATTCTTTGTGGATTGGTTTCATCATCTACCCAATGGATGTATTACAAGTTGGGATGATATGAAAACTAAGTTTGAAAATCGATTCAAAATAGTGGAAGATGAACATGCTCTTCTTGCCCAACTATCTCAGGAAAAGAAAGAGCCTACAGAACCCATGAGGAATTTCTTGGCCAAATTCAATAAGATGGTAAACAAAGTTCCCACCGGGATTCGTCCCAACCTTGATGGATAAAAATGTTTCTTTATTAATGCACAACAACCAGAAGTGTGCTATCAGCTAAGAAGGGCCAGGGTGGCTACTTTGGAACTTGCTCAATCTTTGGCCATAGAAATCAAAGATGACTTAATCATGGCAGGAAAATTCAAGAAAAGATCCCTCAAAGGAAAGAGTCAAGAAACTCCCAACATTTCAGAAACTATACTCACTAAGTTGGCTAATGATATGCTAGCTTTGAAGAAGCAAGTTGCTCAAAGTAGTAAACTTGCTCCTTACAAAAATATCCCGCGAAAAGGATACGTTCCCAACAAAGCTAGGATTGCAGGTGCTCCAACGAGGCTTGCTATTGAATCAGCTCCCGCAACTAATTCCAAATGTGATGTCATTGAAGAAAGCGATGATGAGATTGAGGTCGTCGAGGTTGATGAGGAAGAGCCTGATTCTGAGACATCTGAACCTATAGTTGAAGATCCTGAGGAAGAAAGCAATAATCATTTCTTTGAGTACCGTTCTGATGAAGAAGATGAATATGAAGAAATTATAGAAGATATGAATAGTCAATCCTTCACTGTCTTCACACACTCTCAGAAAAAGGACCAAGATACCACCAAAACGGGAGATAGAGAGGTTTCCAAGGAAACTCTCAAAGGATCCAAGATAAAGGAGGCTCCTAAAGAGTCTAGAGAAACTGAGGTTTCAAAGGTCAAGACTATCTTAAAGAAAGGAGAGCCTTTGTTAGATCAATCAGTTAGTAAACCAATTACGAAGAAAACTTCTTCTTCCACATCCGTATCAACCAAGCCCAAAACCAAGGTCAAAAGTGTGCCATCATCAAGTTCGAAAGAACTCATATCTGAGACTTCAAGTGTAATTACTTTGCCTAAATTTGATATCATTGATCATATCAATAAAACAAAAATTTCCATGTCACAGGCAGAGTACTTGAAGTCCAACAAGGATCAGCTCGAGAAGTTGGTCCAGTTTATCAAAGGTGACTCTACTGTTCATTCCTCTAAAGGAATTCTAAAAACTCCCAAAGATGGGAAAACTCAAAATATTGTGGCAGCCACTACACCTTCCAATGAAAAGATCGAACCTTTCTTTGTGTCTTTTCTGATCAACGGATGCAAGTTAAGTAATTGCATTATAGACTCTGGAGCCTCGGACAATGTGATGCCGGAAAAAGTAGCACATGCTCTTGGTTTGACTTGTACGAGAACATTCGGATCGTGTTACTCTATGGAAACCAAGCAAGTTCCTCTGATCGGGTAGATTAAGGATGCCCAAATGGTTTTAGCCCAATTCCCTCAAAAGTGAGTTAAGGTAACTATTTTAGTTGCTGATATCCCCGCCTCGTATGGAATGTTGTTAAGCAAGAAATTTTGTAGGGATTTGGGTGGTGAGATTCAAATGGACTGGTCTCATGCCATGATTCCTATCAATGGAGAAATGAAGAAACTTATGCCGGAAGCTCAGGAAAAGTTCACAGTAACTAAAACTGAAGATCCTCGCGCATAGATCCTTTTCCAAGGCTCAAGTATGGGTAATTATATGATGACTACAGAAGTTCATACCCCTGAGATCACTTGCCAAAATTCCAATGAGATCTGGACTCTTGAGTTTGATGGAAGTTGTTGCTCAACGGGCTCTGGTGCAGGAGTGGTGCTCATATCTCCAAATGGTAAAATCTTTCCTTTTTCCTATAAACTCGAATTTTCAAATACTAATAACAACTGCAGTACGAGGCATTAGTCCTTGGCCTCCAATTCTGAAAGAGAAAGGGATCAAAAATGCAGAAGTCTTTGGAGATGCGGAATTGATCGTGAAACAAGTAAGAAATCAGTTCCAGGTAAAGAACGATCGTCTGAGACACTACAGAAATAAAGTTTGGGATGCCATAGAAGTTTTTGACACTTTTTCCATTAAATCTGTCCCTCGTGAAAAGAATGACAAAGTGGATTCTCTAGCGAGTCTCGGCATCATTAATGATTCCTCATTGAGAATTTGATCAAGACAAATACACCATTGAAATGGTTTTAGGCCAAGTGTTCTGACGACAATGCAAAAATTGGCAAGTATTTAATGATGATCAACAAATCATTTCCTTCTTGGAAAAGAGAGAAAATTTTGAACGAGTTGTAATTTGAAGGAAGTGATTCGGCATTTCACGAATCAACTACCTCACCCATTCGGGAAGGATTTGAGAACGAAGGTCCTGGTGATGGCATCATTCAACTCAAAGGAAATAAAATTCCCAAAGGATTGGTTTCACTTGAAGAACTTTTTGACAAACATGACAGGTTTATTAAAGAGAAAGAGCAGGCATGACCTGCAAATTCTGCTGACTATGAGCAAATTAATATCGGCACCAAGGATAAACCTTGCCTGATCAATATTGGTAAATGTTGCTCACCTGAGGAGCGCAGGAAATTCATAAATCTCCTTACCAAATACTCTGATGTCTTGGCATATTCATACGAAGACTTGAAGTCTTTCCAACCCAGGGAAATGGAGCATGCCATACCCTTGAAGCCTGGCGCAGTTCCATTCAGGCAAAAGCAAAGACAATATAATCCCAAGATTACAGGGACAATATTTCATGAAGTTCAAAAGATGCTAGATGCACGAATAGTTTTTCCTATTCGACATTCGACTTGGATAGCTAATATTGTACCGGTTCGCAAGAAAAATGGAGAAATTAGGATTTGCGTGGATTTCCGCAATCTTAATCAGGCGTCCTTGAAGGATAACTACCCACTGCCAGTCATGGACCATATTCTGCAGGCAGTAACTGGATCGGAAATGCTATCTATGCTAGATGGTTTCTCTGGCTATAATCAGATTGAGGTGGCTAGAGAAGATCAACATAAAACTACATTCACTACCCCCTGGGGTACGTTCACATATAGAAGAATGCCCTTCGGTTTGATCAATGCTGGTGTAATGTTTCAAAGGGCCATGGATATGGCGTTTGCAGATTATAAGGACAAGATCATTGTGATATACCTCGATGACTTGACAGTGTTTTCAAAGAAGTGAGAAGATCACTTAAGAGATTTAGAGAAAATTTTGCAAAGGTGTAAACTTCATAAGATCTCTCTGAATCC
This sequence comes from Taxus wallichiana var. yunnanensis, assembly GCA_018340775.1. NCBI lineage: Eukaryota > Viridiplantae > Streptophyta > Pinopsida > Cupressales > Taxaceae > Taxus > Taxus wallichiana. The sequence continues at coordinate 248,416,245 of CM031242.1, forward strand.
AAAAAATCTGTGTTTGGAGTTACGGAAGGTAAAATCCTAGGTCATATTGTTTCTAAGGAAGGAACTAAGATTGATCATGAACGCGTTCAAGCTATAAAGAATCTTTCCTTGCCTCTGAAGTAAACCTTGAGTCCACTCCTTCTTTGGAAAGGTGAACTTTTTGAGAAGGTTCGTGCCAGATTTTTCCGAGCTGACTAAAGAAATCACTGATATGATGAAAGGAAAAGAATCTTTCAAATGGTCAAAGGAAGGTAGACAGGCATTTGAGAAAATCAAGGGTGCTATTGCAAAAGCTCCTACATTGGTGTGTCCCAATTTTAAGAAGGATTTTATAATTTATTGTTATGCTTCGCCACACACAATCTCTGCCATTTTGACTCAGCACAATCAAGAGGGGATTGAATCTCCTATCACATTCATGAGTTCGGGATTCAAGAAACATGAACTTAATTACACTCCTCTTGAGAGACATGTGTACACGGTGGTAAGAGCCTTGAAACACTTCAGGTATTACGTGTTGAATTCTCACACCAAAGTCTTAGTTCCGGACACCGCGGTGAAATCAATGTTGACACAACAAGAACCAGGATCTAAAAGAGGTAATTGGGTCTCAAAGATCCAAGAATATGATCTGGACATCAAGCCTACCAAGTTGGTTCGAGGGAGAGGACTCTGCCAACTCATTGCAGAGAATGAACCACGAGATAACTCTGAAGAAGAACTAGTTGAAGGAAATTTACCATTGGTAGTTTTTATCAGTACCACGGATGAATGGTATTCTGATATTTCCTACTTCCTCACATACGGTGAGTTTCTAGAAAATCTGACAGCTAAAGAGAAATGAGCAATCAAACTAAGAGCTGCCAGATACGTCATTTGGGATAACACGTTGTTCAAGAAAGGAATTGACGGCATGTTCCTCAGATGTGTTGATAAAGAACAACAGCCTAGGTTGTTGGAAGCCTTCCACAATCATGCTTGCGGCGGTCATTTTTCTGGCCCAGTAACAGCCCATAAAATTCTAAGAGCACATTATTACTGGCCCACTATGTTTTCTGATGCTCAGAAATGGGTGACCAAATGTGAGGCCTGTCAACAATTTGTCGGAAGACCAAAGTTGGCGGCACTGCCTTTGAAGCCAGTTGTCATTGAAGAACCCTTTCAACAATGGGGTTTAGATTTCATCGGGGTCTTGAACCCTAATTCCAGCACTGGTCATACCCACGTGCTCACTGCCACTGATTACTTTACAAAATGGGTAGAAGCTACACCGATGAAACAAACATCTACTGCAGTAATCTATGATTTCATCAAAGAAAACATATTGGTTCGTTATGGAATTCCTCACAAGATTGTGACTGAAAATGCCTCAAATTTTTCTTCTACAGAGATGATAGGTTTTTGTTATGGATATAGGATATCCTTGTCTCATTCATCATATTACTACCCGCAGGGAAATGGTCAGATGAATCCAACAACAAAAACCTCATTACCATTGTGCGCAAGTTAGTCGAAGAAAATCAAAGAACTTGGCACAAAAAGTTATACGATGCATTGTGGGCTGACCGCATAACTCCCAAAAGGGCAATTGGGATGTCTCCATTTCAACTTCTGTATGGAACTGATGCTCAAATTCCCATCACATTGGAGCTACCAGCGTTAAAATTAGCTCAGGCAGTTGATGATGAATGCTTCACCAATGCATTAGATAAAAGGGTCATGTTTCTAACCAAGCTTGAGGAACAAAGAAGTCAAGTGGCCAACAGGATCAAGGAACATCAATCCAAGGTAAAGAAGTTGTTTGACAGGAAAACTAGAGAGAGACAGTTTCAAATCAATGACTTAGTTCTTCTCTGGGATAAAAGACGTGAGCCGAAGGGAAAGCATGGGAAGTTTGACTCACTGTGGCTGGGACCGTTCAAAATAAGACACTTTTGTGGAGATAGTACCTACTACTTGGCATATCCTGATGGAACTCATTTGCCTTTGCCCTACAGTGGGCAGTATCTCAAATATTACCAGAATTGAAAATGGGTTGTTCCCCGTATGTACATAGGTAATTAGGATTTTGGTTTGTTTGTTTCCCTGTTTTTCGGTCTCCTCTCTTGTGTCACCCCATTTTTGTGCCCCATCATTCTGTGATCATGTTCATGACTATTTTGGTCTGGGTCCGTTGCTGCGTCCATGAAGTCCTTGTCCCCAATCAGAGCCAGCTGTTATCAGCCAATTTTGACTGCACAAAATTGTCAAAAAACAATTGAATAATTAAAAATTAGAAAATTTTGAAAAGTATTACTTTGCATGGTTCATTGGACTCCTTGCGATCGTCTTATTTTTGTGATCGTTTCGGTCTTCGTTTCGTGATTTTCGGGCAAGAACTCTTCCCGCCAGGCTATAAAACGCATTAAAATAATTAATTAATATTTAATTAATTAATTGCTCCTTGTTTGATTAAATTAATCACTTAAGGAGTATTTAATTAAATAAATATAAATGAAGGTTCATCCGACAAGTTTTAGTGCTGGGGAAGTTAGCTTTTGTTTCCAACTGCCGGGTTGGCATCCCGAACCCAGATTTCCACTTTCCTGGAAATTTCCTTCAAATTTCCCGCATGTGGGTTTTCCTCTGCCAATTGCCAAATCATGGATTGGAAAATGGGCATAAAATTCCCCAATTTCCCACATGGGGAAATTGGATGGGGATTGCCAACCCATTTTGCCATTCCCGTTGGCAATTGCCCGTTACTTTTCCCATTTCCCCTGGCACTTAAGCCACTACCCGGGATGAGAGGAAGTTGAATTAATCCTCGTAACTTCCTCCATCAAACCCGGTGGAAAAAGTCAGAAGCTTCTTTTTCTTCAGAAAGACATAATATTTTGTTTGACATTATGCAAATAAATCCCACGCACTGGCCAAGAAACAGTCTTTAAAAAAAAAAGGAACAAAGAAAAATTGTTTTCCACGCATTGGGCAAAAGCCGCGCCAGGAGGAAAGATAAGACAAACCTGAGCAAGTTTCTAATTAAAAAAAGAAAGAAGCTTTTCAATACCCACGTGCTGGAGAGTAGAACAAGTTTTTAGATAAAGAACAGTTTCAAGAGGACAAATCAAATTCCTGTGCATTGGGAGAAGCAAAGAAGAATAGTTCTTTTTTTTTTTAAGAATTAAGAAGGAGAACTCCACGCATTTTCCTGTAGAGGAGGCGCACAGCCCAAACAGTTGTCCACACACTAAGGGAAAGGAAAGAAAAGAGAACATTCTTCCATGTAGACCGCGCCAGTAAATAAAAAATATACGCACTTTTGATCATTCATCTGCATTGCAGCATTTGATGGAGCGCAGACAAGTATTCGTGAGTAGGCGCAAAGTTTAGGAAGCGAGACGGAATAGTGCACGTGAGTCTGGAAAGCATACGGAATAGTGCATAGAAATAAAAATAGGAAGCATACGTGACAGTGCGCGACCCATACTCTCGAGAACATCATTGATTGATCCTGCGCCAATACTATCTTTACTGTTTGCATTATTATAGGTTTGCCTGTAGTTTTTAAAATAAATAAATAAAAATGCGACCCAACCGAACCGTGGGCAAGTATGTTTTAAAAAATGAATTGTTTTTGCGACTTATTATATTCTGGATTTTCATTGGCCTTGAAATAATGTATAATATTGCATATGGATGGATCTGGGGCCCTGATAAAGCTTACAGCTTAATTGCTAAAGGCTGCAACAAATGAAGGTCACAAATAGCAAAAACTCTGATACATAGCAAGCTGCGTGTTGGGTGAAGGAAAAAGATACAGTCCAAAAGAAGACAAAAGAAAGAATTCATTCCCACGCTGGTCCAAAGTTTTAGTTCCACACAGCCAGAGGTAAAATACATCAAGCCAAAGCCCACGCAATACAAGAAAACCACACATTCTTTTGGAGGAGACGCCCAGCCAAGGAAGACAACAATAGACAACCAGAGAATAAATTTGTTTTATTTTCCTAAAGCCAGAAGAAACGCCGAAGAAAGGAAACTCCATTCACGTAAATATTAAGATCGGGGATTTTAATTGTTATTGTCGGAGTTAGAATTCGAGCTTGGTCTCGATTTGTTTATTAACATACTAAAGGTTGTAATTCGAGACAATTATTATTATCATTTTTAAAATAATAATAATAATATATAACGGGAATATTTTTCTTACATTGACGGGGTTTTGGAGACTGAGACCCAGCCTCGTTTGCATTGTTTGGCATGCCTGAGTCACCTTTTGATTAAATTCATAATGGCCGAAAGATCCAAATCTGCAGGGAGATCGAGGAAGCCAGTGGAAAGATCTAATAAATCTACCCTGAAATATGAATTCCAAGGAATTATTCCTCCCAGCTCCATTAAGTCGGCGTATGACAACATCACCGATACAAATCTGGGTCACATCAATGTGCAACAGTTTTGCGAGCGAGTGAAAACTGAAGGCAAAACCATTTTCTCTGATAGGCTTTACCACAGTGGCCTACCTCAAGCAGCAGCATTCCCTGTCTCGGTGCAGTGTCCGGAATTGGTGATTGCTTGTGCAGAGCATTACGATCCTGAGAGACGAGGAATTTATAAAGACAACCGTGAACCTTTCCTCTTAATCACACCTGAACACATTGAGGAGTTGCTCGGGATACCTGACTTTCCTGAGAATGCAGATATCACTCGCCAGTCTGCGCAAGATTTCTGGGACGAAGAACCCCTAAGATGGAGCAAAATGGTTAACAACAATTGGCTGGTAACCAAGAGACCTCGGATTGACAGGCTCCCCAAAGAACTGTACCGCATTGAGTTCGTGGAAGAGATTGGAGACATGATCACTCTCCTAAGTCAAGTTTTTGGTTTACCTTCTGCAAGGGTCTTCCACCCATGGATGTACCAGTTTATCTGTATCATCCTAGCCAAGAAGGAGTTTGTGGACTGGGCCACCATCATCAGCAACACCATTCACAAGCAATTGATAGAAGTCAAAATGACTGGATGCTTCTACATGACCTCATATCTGACCTATGCGGTAGCACGAAGAAAGCTATTTTCGGGACTTGAAACAAGAGGAGTCCTGGGGTCATCAAACAACGTTTTTCACTATTACCCTCAGCTCAGCTTCAAAAATAGTTCTCACCATTTTAGAAGAGTCAACGATGCATTCACCTTCCGCGTGATCCGGAACTTGAATCGAAATACCAGGAAAGGTTTTCCAAAGAAGCCATGAGTGTCATTTCCCGATGGGGAACTGGTTTATACAATTTTCATCTTTTTCCTACATTCACCGAGCGGCTTTGCTGGGACCCCGTGGAAACTTCCCAAGTACGCCGGTGATAGGTGGGTTTTAATTGGTGCTGCACAATTTTCTAAGTTCACTTTGCTTGCTTAGTGACAAGCACGCCAGAATTCATTTCCCGATCCAAATCGGGAATACCAATGCCCAAACTTATTCGATGCACAACTAATGGAAAAGGAGTTTTCTCTCATAACCATCCATCCATATGAAGAGATCCCGATTCGATATCAATGGTTATATGCAAACGATTATGGGAGCAAAGTATCAACATAATCCTACCATGGAGGATTTCTGGGCTGCTTGCTCGGATGAACATGAGGTAAGGAGATGGGAGTACTCTCACCTAACACTTGCTCAGATCAAGGCCTTCCACATCCGGAGTCCTCCCGATTCATTCATATCCGATGATCAAGATGTCGTTGATCCCTCGTACGATGCCATTTCCTTCACACCGTTGCCTCGAATCGACTGGACCAAAAGAGATGAATTTTCTCTCGATGGCAAGAACCAACCAATTATCGAAAGAAGCATATCTTGGTATGATAAGGAGCTTGCCAAATTTCAATCAATTCCAGATCACGTTTCAGAATCACAAAAATTGCCTATATCAGGACACCTCCATTCGACCAAGGTTTCTTCTCGATCAACTTCATTACCATCCAATCATACACGACATACAAGAAAAGAATGGTTGCGAAAATCCACTTCGCGAGCAACGTGTCACGAAGAGAGAGATCTAGAGATCCAAACCGTGAAGAAGGAAAGGAGCGTGTGTCTGGGTTTTCTACCTTGAGTAGAGGTTCTTCCACTCACATCATTAATATCACTCATTCAGTTGGTAGCAAATGATCCTCAGCCATGCTTTGAACAAACACCCACTCAAGTGCAAGTAATTCAAATATCAAATACTTCGGAGCACGTAGTTCATGAAGGGATTTCCCAAAATCTCCCAAATGATCAGGAAGTGGACATTGAGGTTGTGTCTCCTCAAATCGAGGCCATTGATAGGATTCAAGAAGGATCTCATGATGTCAGGGATAATGAGGATATTGATTCAAGCTCCAGGATTCTATATGCCGAGATAGTAAATGAAACTCCTTCTTGGGTTGATTCTGAAGTGAAGAAAAGGAAGAGAGTTGTCAAGCCAATCGACATTGATTTTGATGCCCTTTTCAAACTATCGAATGACACCATTCCTAAGAAGCCCAAGGTACTTTCTCGAATAATGGTGGATAATGATGGAAACAAGTTTGCAGACCTTGCCATTCCACGAGTGGATAAAGAGCGTAATGCTTTATGACGCCTTGACCACGACTATGAAGTTTCCGGACTAGGACTTGGGAGATCCACGTTAGAAAGTGACATGGCGATGGCTTGAGATTCAATTAATATCGTGCTAAAAAGATTGGAGAAATACAACTCCCAAAATTCAAGGCTCAAGGCTGAAAAGAGTCAATTGGTGGAGTATGTTTAGTATTTGATAAATCCCATATCATCCACCTTCCCAGATGCTGATGTGGTGGCTGCCCCGGATGAAGAAACTCTTAATTTGTCAAAGGAAATAAACACGTTGGGCCATGTCACTAAAACTTGGCTTTGGAGATTCTTGTTTTGGGCCAGGGAGTGATCAAGACTGCAGTTAAGCTTCATGAAGATATCAGTGTATATCTAGATCTAATTCTTTCTTTCAAATAAACTTTTGTTTCTACAATATCAAATTTGGATGAGATATTGCCCAGTCTGCAGGAGATAACAAGTATGGAATCTTCAGTGTTGGCTATTGAAGGGATTCTCGAATTTGAACATCGAGGGACACGTTTCCTCTGGTGTCTACATCTCAAATCGAGAAAGACACTTCTTGTGGATTCTATGATCCATTATGACAACATGTGCAATGAAGTTTTCGCTTCACTTTCCTCGATCCAGGATTTCATAGCTGAGATTCCTTGCAACCTAGTAAATGAGCATAATCAAAGGTGTTCATCGGAGCAGGTGGAAGAACAATTTTCATGATTGTTCAAAGACATGTACACTCCTATCAACAATTTCTCATCGGTTTCCATGGAACGGTGTATCAAATTGAAGAACTTGTTTGAGAATGCTCAGTCTAAAATTGTTAATTTTAATGATATGCCAAGTAGAATTCTTGAATTGCAGGTATTTTGTGAGGCTATTCTTCGGCCAAGTGAACCTCCAGAAGAAGAAAAGATGTTTGAAACTTTGGGAAGGTTTAGATCCTTTCAATTATCAAAAGCAGCAGATCCTAATTTCACCGGCGGTGTAGGAAGTTGATTTTCTTGATATCTAGCGAATTGGGAGAGTCCATTTCTCATACGTTTGAGATAGGCGGACCCCGTTTCAATGGATAAGGCACTGGTTATTATTGTATATTTTTAAAGGTGTTGTTATTTGGGAAACATTGGATATTTTAAGTAATTTCTATTTTTGGGTTGTATTTAATAAAGTTGGTTAGAAAAAGTCAAAGGTCACTTAAGTGCCTTATTTAATGATCATGTAAAACCCTAACTACTTTGTAACCAACTTTTGGGTTATAAAAGGAAGTGAGGGGCTCATTTGTAAAGGGGACTTTGAGAGAGGAGAAGAAGATACTTTTGTGCAAGATTTGTTTCACGAAGAAACTTTGTGTTCTTTGTGAAAAACATTTTGGAGTTAATAGAATAAGAACTTTGTGTCTCATTCATTGTCTCTTGTAACATTTGGTGTTCTTATGTTCATTAGATGTTAGGTGTTTGAATCTTGCATGCAAATATTATCTTTGATCTTATTATCAACATTAGTAATCAGTTGTTCTAGTTCACAGTGATCAAGCTCTGACTATCTACTTGCTCATGTGTGTTCCCTTTTGCATGTTCTTGTTTGGCTAACTCAAACTCTGTTTTATTTGTGTTGGTTATTCAGCTTTCCTCTTCATGCAATATTAGGCTCTGTTTTTACCTAACCCTTGCATGTTCTTTCAGTTCATTCCATTCCACTCCTTTCCTTCTTTCTATTCCATTTCCTTCATTCAATTTTCTTCCATTGATGTTCCAAAACACCCCCACATACAATTTTGAATGTACGAGATGTAAATACGGTTTTGGTTTTCAATAAAGGCAGCCTCACCTTCATTGAGGAGGGACTTCGTTCCCACACTTTGTTGCATGTCATTTGCATGTGTGCCAATCCATATGCTAACAGATCCCCATAGCTCTTTTTGAATTTATCAGCTACCATATCTTCTAACTTCAATTCAATGGCATCAAGAGTGTCATCAACCCAATTTCTCTTGATTTCAAGATTTTCCTTGATCCCATTCAAGGTTTCCACTCTGATTTTTGATAATTATTCTATGGCATGATGGCTTCCTTTGAATTCTATTGGCATAATGTTTTCCTTCGAACCAATTCATCACTGAGTTGGGTTATGTGGTCTAGTTTGGGAAGAATTCCCTCAAAGTAGAAGATCTCGTTATCACACTATTTAATTCTCTCATTGATTTCATTGAGTCTGTTATTGAGCTCTTCATACTTTGGTTTGGTTTTTGCAATTTATTCTTTTCCCTTTTTTTTTAATTTTTTAATCCATGTATCCACCATCTAGACCTTCTTGACATATTTTGTAATCCATTCCATTCCCTTAGGGCTATATATAGAGGCACTTGTCTGAGTTTGACTAGGTTTCCCAAAAAACTACTGCAAACTAGAACTCAGTGCTTTAACATGTTCTATTAATTTCCTTTTTATCATCCTATCTTCATCCATCTTTTGAAAAAGGTCATTCACTTTGCCTTCAAATACTCCTTGTTTTATTTTTTTCTCTTGAGGATTTTCCTAAGGGAATGATTTGAACATTATAATCATTGGTTGTTATATCTTCTTTAGTTTTTCCCAAAAAGGGATTGTTATTTCCATAGTCTTGGATCCTAATGAATCAGTGTGGGTTTTAGTGATAGTCCTAGTCCTTTTTAAATATATTACTACCTTTAGAAAATACAAAGCAGTAAGGTCAATAGCTTGAACAGAGGGGCCTCCTTTTCCTCATTCAAAATTAATTCACCAATCCACCCTTTAGCTAGACTTGTTCCATCCTTTTCTTCTTGTGATTTCTATTGGGGTTTCTTAGGAAAACCATCAATTGTTTGAACACCCCTTGTTCATCTTGAGCCAGGTGATTTTTCCTATTCTTCATCATTTATTTCAATAACCACTTTGTTACTCTCACCTTGTGCTAATAATTCTTTCAAATGTCCTTCTCCTTGGTTTAGAACTTGGGATTGATCATTATTTTCTTGATTTGTGTCATTAGTCAAGGGATATTCCTTCCTTATTTCTCCAATTGATGTCATATTGGACCCAATTTCTCCTCCAACATTTTCTTGTACCAGTGACTGGCTCGTAGGCTCTTCCTTCCTCAAAATCTATTGAGTTGGCATCCTACTATCCTTATGTTCTGATGATGCATCTGGTAATTTCATCATAGGTTTTTCTTCTGAATCAAACTTCACACTTCCATGTAGAGGTTGTATATCCCTATCAACAATGATTTTCTCGCTAGCAGTTGCATCTCATTCCACTTCTATTTTCTCCTAAAAGACATATTTTCCTACGTGAGAAATTTCATCAACTGTAGTAACTTTAACAAAAAGGGAAGAAATTTCTTCAACTAATACCTCTGCATTACTTTCTTCTCTACCAAACAATCCTAGTTTGTCTAATCTTGTAACTACTTGTCCTATAGAATGGATTTTTATTTCTTGGAATTTCTCTTCACTTTGGTTACCACATGAGTATTTATTTCCAATTACTTTTTTTTATGGCCATCTACTAGTGTCATTATTAGTTCACTCATAGATAAATTAAGGTCATCTAACATATGAAATCCATCACCAGTATCAACATCAATCACATCAGTCTAAATCTTTGCAAACTCCTGCAGTGTTTCAACCAAAGGCATATTTTCATCCTTAGCAGGAAACGTCTCAGATATTTTCATACCTGGAGTTAAAAATTGGCTTCCTACTCGATTAGCTATAGCATTTTCTTGGGATACTTGATCTTGAGTTCCTTTCATTGTTATTTCCTCCAAAGACAAAGGTGGGAATAGAGGCTCTGATTGTTCCACTTATGGCAGTGATGCAACATGTTGTGCCTAAAAAACATCATTCCTTTTAAACTCATAAGGATTAATTACCATATTTCTATGTTTGTGTTTTTGGGCATGTGGGCACCACCCTCACCAAAAATGGCTCATATACAACCTTTTGTTTCTTATGTTCTCTTTCAAACTTCTTCAAATCATGTGCTACTCTTTGCTCCTCCTTATGTGACTTAGACTGAGTATGACCACTTGTTATAGCTCCACTCATTAGTTTCTTAGCACTATGTGGCTTTGGAAAAGCACCCAAGAGGACTGTATGAGATGAAAAACCTTTACTCTTTCTTAAATTGGCATTGAAAAAGTAATGGGGGAATTTTCCATAGATTTTAAGAGCATTTCTTCAGTATTTTCCTAAGAACTGACATAGAAGTACCAGTTCCACTAGTGGTTGAAGTCCACTCATCTATGAGTTTAGAAGTGGGCCTTTTGGAGGGAAATTGAGGGGATTTTCCTCCCAATGGATCAATTCTATCTATGCCCTCCCTTAGAGGTGGAATATCATCACTTAAGTTTCCTAAACTCCTGAAGTTGTTTAAGATTCTTGTATTCTGGATTGACAAGTCAATGTTCTTTTGGGCTAACCAATTCACATTCCTCCTCATTACATTAGTTATCCTTATATAAGAATCATTAGATTCTATCTCATTCCAATTTAGAGGGGTTATAGGTTGACCTTCCACCTTCTGATCAATGTAATATTTTCTTATTGTATGTGGATCATCCATAATTCCCTCCAGGATAACTACAATTTTGAAGTCTATTATTTGTGAAAGGGTCATTCTGGAGAAATCCCTTAATCTGACCTCTTCTTCATCCCTACAATTCATCCAATAATATTAAAAATGAGGCTCATGCTCAAAATTATTTGCAATGTTATTGAATACCCATCTGATGTCATAATTGGCCCTTGCCTCAAATTTTTCCATGTCAAACTTATTCATTTCATCTTCAATCAATCTAACTTTTATGATGGAAGGGCATGAATAACTTCCAATTCTAACGAGGAACATGATATTTTTCTTATGCATTCTAGAAATCAATTTATGTATATTTTTAATTTCCTTTCCAATTCACATAAAGCTAATTTATCATCTAAATATCTAGGCAATTTATAAGGTTTACCCTCAAAACCACTAACCCTTATGTATGTGAATTTTTATATTGAATGAATTAACACCCATACTCCAAAATCACTTTCTTGGATTGTTCAAAAATTCTATATTGCTCCCATTCTGGTTTGAAAAGGTAGATAATTGGTGTGAAAAAATCATCATTAACCAACCTCACATTTACTCCAATTGACCAGCTATAGTTGAGGAAAAATTTCATGCATTTGGCACTATTTGAAATCAACACATGGCAACAGCCCAAGAAACATCTATGCCATGTAACATTGTAAATTAGGTAGGTCATCATGTAGAATTCCATCTCTAAAGTGTCACCCATCTCAATTTTTGTTGCTAAAGTGACCATGTGACTATGGAGTGCTTCTAATAAAAGTAGCCCAATAAATGTTCCCTTTTCTTTCCAAAATAATCCACATGTAGGTACACATCCATTCCTTGAATTCATTTGTAGTTTCCAATCTTGTCATTCGACTTAATAACACAATAATATCTTCAGCCTCTTCAACAAATTGTGCCCTAACTATCCTTTAAGGAATTCTAGTTGTTTCCTTTTTATCCTTGATGAGCCATTTTATATTTATAATCTTAGCATAGTCTTTTTTTTTTTTCATAATACTGTAAAGATAATTTCATACCAATGGTGATTGGATTTGTGATTACAGGAAATTTAAGCATTATTCTGATGGTCACAGGTGTCAATGTCAACACTACATCACCACTTCTATCTAATAATTCTCTTTTCTCCAGGTCATAATTTATAGCACAATGACATACCAATTTTAGGCACTTTGAACGATGGCAAGATATCACCAGCTAAGGAAATGAGGTTATCCTTAATTTCTTTCAAAGAATCACTTTGATTAGGATCATTTAATCACTAAAGAAATTCCTCTAAGTTAGCATTCATCAATTACGTATCGTAATTCTTTCTAAATCACTTGTAATACCAAATGAAACGAGAAAAAGATGGCACATGGTATTCATCCTTAAAAACCCTAACTTTACCTCAAACCTTATTTCCAATAATATGGAAAGTATAGGATTTTTCAGCTCTTTCCAATTTTGTGTGAATCCTTGATCCATTCATCTTTAATATGATTGTCTTTTGATCTTTGATTCTTAGAACAAGCTCCATGATAAAATTTCATGCTATTGCACAATGCAAATATCAAAAATAGCACTTAGATCTTGACAAATTTGATAATAAAGGATTGAAACACTTGAAATACTTTTTGAAAACTCTATCCTTGATTTGTGCAAAATGCATTAATGGTGGAAGAAATAAATGCAATGCATCGTGGCCATTCATTTTGTTTTTTTAATTTAAAATTGATTTATACACGTGGAAACTTCTTTGGTTAATACGGGCTCAGGATACTTTTTTATTTTTTCCATGCTTTAAAACTCATACACTTTCATCCATTTGACCCGCCCATCCACCTTTGAATTTCAACATGGGCTTGACACATGGTCATATTTAAGTGATAATGGAACTATGATCCCTTTCAGCAATTTTAATCCCTTTCCAGTTCAAAAATCAAAAGTATCAAAGTGATCTAATGATCCACCTCCCCACTTCATGCATAAGAAAGAGCCACGTGTCCTTTGCGGGTCTCGGGAACCTTTTTACACTTTTACACTTTTTTTCTTAGTGCGCAAAAATATAATTATGCACCGCTTCCCGCATCCACTTAGTTTGCGACAAATGTACACCTTTGGGGGTGAATCAAGAATTTTTTTGTGTCACTTTATGATTGTGAATATTCAACAGGTCACGGGGCTAATTTTTCATTTTTGTGAATGTGATAGAAAGTTACAAGTTTGCAAGCTAGACCCACCATACCGCATTCAATTGGGAACTTCCACGTACCAACGGGCGATGGGAAAAAAATCAAGTAAAAACATGACCAAGGAACATTTTACAATGGGTGATCCTTCATATTTCAAACCTAAAACACAATTGGTTCCCCACAATAATTTTCAAAATAATGCATATCCAAACATGATCCTCAACCAAAAAGAGGAAAGACAAATCCACATACAGGAGAACCAAAAGATCAACTCGCACCCCTAAAGGAAAACAAAAAATATAACAGATGATGAAGGAAAAGCTTAACCAAATAGGGGCGAGATTAATTCAAGCACCAACATGTGGAGCATCGGTCTACTCTAAGATCGACCTTCGATTAGGATGCCATCAATTGAGAATAAAATAAGAAGATATACATAAGACTTCCTTAGGAAAAGGTATGGAAATTTTCAATTGACTGCCTGCTCTTACCTTTTAGACTTACCAATGCTCTAACTCCCTTTATGAATTTCATGAATAATATCTTTCAAGCATACCTAGACAAGTTTGTGTTGGTATTCTTGGATGATATTCTCATTTATTCTAAAATAATTGAAGAGCATAATTAACATCTTATAATTGTTTTAGATGTGCTAAAGAAAGAGAAAGTTATACAGAAGATTTCTAAGTGTTCATTTTATCAAAACTAAGTGAAATAGTTGGTACACATAGTTAATAAGGATGGAATTTCTATAGATCCATCAAAAATTAAATCAATAACTGAATCACCAACACCTAAAAAGAGTACATGAAGTGAGAAGCTTTATAGCATTGGCTAGATACTATCAAAAATTAGTAAAATACTTCTTGAAAGTCGCTTATTGCTACAGAAAAATGATAAGAAATTCATTTGTTCTAAAAAGTGTGAGAATGATTTCAATTTGTTGAATGAGAAATTAACAATAACACCTATGTAAAAGGTTTGAGATCCTAATGGGAACTTTACGGTAGTAATAGATGCCTCTTGAGAATGCTTACAAGGTATTATGATGAAAAATGACCATGTGATTACTTATTAGAGAAGAAAAATCAAAGTACATGAATTGAATTATGCCCAACATGACTTGGAGCTTGCTGCCATTATGCATGCTTTAATTTTGGAGACGTTACCTTTTGGGAAAGCCCTTTGAGCTGAAAAAAATCATCTCAAGCTTGAATATGTCTTCACGTATCCAAACTTGAATGCAAGAGCAGCAAAGAATGTTAGATTTTTATCACAAGATGACTTTGATATCAGATATATTAAAGGTGAGGAAAACGAAGTGGTAGATGTACTAAGTCATAGGAATCACATTTCTTCCTTGTATCTTTAAGAACCCCATTCAAATATGACATAAAGAAAAAAATGTTGGGTGATACTTACTATCAACAAGTTAAAACAACACTCGTTGCAAATCCTAATGACAAAAGATATGAAGGATTCAAATTCAACAATGAAGGAGTCTTAAGGTTTGAAAATTGAGTCTATGTACCCTGGGAAAATGAAATAAAGAAAAATTTAATAAAGGAATTTCATGATGCTCCCTATTCGGAACTTGTAGAGTGACTAAGATGCTTGTTTATGTAAAACAACAATATTTTTGGAAATGGAAGAAAAAGGACATTAAAAATATGTATCCCATTTTTAGAGTGTCATCGTGTTAAGGATGAACATATGCACCCGACAAGACTATTGTATCCTCGCAGCATTCCGTGGTAGAAATGGAAAGTAATAAACATGGTTTTTTTGTAAGGGTTTACAATGTCTAAAAATATGCACGATGTAATCTTGATAGTAGTTAAAAAATTAACTAAAGTAGCTCACTTTATACCCAAAATATTAAATACAATTCACCTATACTTCTAAAAAGGTTTGTGCGTGGAGTACCTAAACTAATAATTTATGATCAGGATCCAAGGATGACTTCTCATTTTTAGACAACTTTTAATTTAGCCTTAGGGACAAAGATGAATTTCTGTTCTGTATATGATCTAGAAACAAATGGACATACTTAAAGAATAAATTAAAAATGGAGGATATTCTCATAATGTTCTTCATGGATCAGGAGTACAAGAGGGAATAATACCTTCTATTGGTTTAATTTTATTATAACACACTTATCATTCATCACTGAAAATGGATCCATTTGAGGAATTTTATGGACAAAAGTGTAGGAAACCTATCAGTTGGGATAGTGTGGAAGATAGAGAAGTAGTAGGCCTGAAATGTTGACTGAAATGGACTAGCAAGTCAAAATGATTAGAGAATGATTAAAAGAGGTTGTAGATAGGTAAAATACTTATGATGATTTAAAGAGATTTGATAGAAAATTTGAGCTACGAGATAAAGTATTCTTAAGGGTCAAACCTAGGAAAATTTCAATTTTGTTTGGAAAATCAGCCAAGTTGTCCCCACACTTCGTTAGACCTTTTGAAATTATTGAATTAATAAATTGTATGGCATACCAACTAGTGTTGTATTCCGCATTGTCCAAGATCCATGATGTTTTTCATATCCCTTTTCTTAAAAAGTATGTATCTAATTTATCACATGTGTTTGACTCGGGTACTCATTACAGGGTTCGAATCTAGGTTTCATCATGGTTAGACCCATAAGGGTGTTGGAAACTTGAAAGTTGCACTTAAGAAATAGAGAAATAAGTTAGTGCAATGTCCAATGGGACCAATTTTCTGAAGAAAGTGTAACTTGGGAGAATTTAGAGGAGATTAAAACTTCATTTACGCACCTATTTTCTTGATAAAACATTAAATTAGATATAATTTTGATATTTTTATTGTTTGAAAGACTGAAAAACATCATAATTTTTGGATTTTTGGCAAAAACTTGATTAAATTGGGTTGTTACAGCCAACATAATTATATTTTTAAAATTTTGAGACCTTGATGTTGCAAGATTTAGTTATTAATTTCTGAATATTTGATATTTTTAATTAGTATATTCCTTCATTTTGATTTGGAATTTTTATAATGATGGAATTAATAATCGGGGATGATGATAATTAAGATGGGATGTATTTTATATCTTTGTTGGTTTCATTTTGTGGAGTGAATATTTTATCTTGTTATAGATGATGTTGTTATGGTTAACTTATTCTTGTGTGATGCTTGGATTGTGTTCTCAGTATGTTTTTGGTTGTGAAATTAAGTTTCCCAGGTGTAAAAATATAACATGGATTGAAATTAAGCTTGTTGATTTAAAAATTTTAATGTTGAACACGGCATTCCTACTACCAAGGACAAATACGAAGCCTTGATAACTAGGCTAGAATAAGCAACCTTTGTAAGAATTATTTTATATTCTTTCATTATGGTTTGACGGTTGATAAAAAATGGTGATAGTAGTTATAACCTAGATATATTAATGGTACTTGTGAATAATCAATGGTCTTATATCATATGAAGCAAGGTTATAGTATTAATGATTAATGAATCAATGAATCAATGAATAAGTTAAGGGATAGTGATAATCAACTTCAGGAAGGACCTGTAGGTTATATGGTTATGTATCTTGTACTTTTTGATATTCTTATTGATTAGATTGATATTAAAAATTATATATATATATATATATATATATATTGCGGATACATTTATATGGATATGTACACACACACACACACACACACACACACACACACACACACACACACACACACACACACACACACACACACATGCACACACACACACACACACACACACACATGGTGATTATTTTATTAAGTCTCAAATGAGACCACCTAAGATACATTAATCATAGGCATTGGAATATGTGAGGACATTTGTATCATCCATGTCAAACTTGGCTATAGTTTGAATGGTCTTGGACCACTTGATTTTCCCTATCTCAAGTTGTGTGGTCACGATTTAACATTGAATTTAACTTGCAAGTTTCTAAATAAAATGGATGTTGGTGGGAAATTTTTGTGTGGGAAATAGATGGAAGTTTTGGTGTGAATTCAATTCACCATTATTCACCTTGAAAGAAGCAAGAAGCTTCTCAAGGAAGCTAATGAGGAAGGTATGGTTATTCTGGGGTTCATTTTTCAGATATCATTATTGGCTTCATCAAGATCTCATATGCAATAAATGTGGGAGAGCTATTGTTTTTTTTCTATAAATGCACTTTGTGCATGATTAGAAATTTTTTTAAATGGTGCAGAAATTTTTTAGGGCTATTTAAATGACTGTAAAGTTAAGAATGGGGCTTCTATTTGATTCGAAGACTATTATTTCTTGGAATTTTGGTATCACCTAAGAAAATTTCTTTGAGAAAGATTTGGTTCAACCCAACTGCCCTATAAGGGAACTCAAAAATATTTTGGGTAAGAATATAGGAATGAAATTGTTCTCTCCATATTTATTGTTTATAGCATTTAAATATATTAATGGTTTCAGATTTAAATCATTCTTGTATTTGAATACTTGTGAAAGAGAATGATTCTTCCACTTTGGAATTTTTCTTGGATATACTATGTTTGATTTCTTTGATGGGTTTTGTTGTCAAACCTTTCAAGACTATATACATGTATTTTAAAAAATTTATAGTTGGGATAAAAACCTAGTTTGAGTACTAGTTACAGATTGTATATACATATATGTTGCATGGTCATTTTTATCCTTCTCGAATATATTATATGAAGGAAATGAAATCTTATTATTCGGTTAAGTTTACAATGGGCTGATTAAATCCTTTACTTGAAATCAAAACTAAAACATCAAATAGTTTGAATATGTGTTTGTTTTATTTTGGTACCCATCTAGGTTAAAGGATTTTTTCTTTTGTGTATTGTTTAAGCTTTTATGTGCTTTCACAGCATCCCCTTTTTCTTCAAAAATAGGAATGCCATGATTATTTTGTTAAATGATAAAATAGTGAATTGTCTCGATACCCATTAAGGTTTCTGTATATTTCCTTTCATGTAACGGATAAGTGCATATTTAAAGTGAATCCATTCATTGTTAAATCATGGGAGTTTTCCTTGTAAACTATTATGATGTGTTTATAATATACACTCACCACTTTCATTTCTCTTCATTCTACATGTATATTTATAAATATAATTATATATATATATATATATACATGAGTATAAATATATATACTATATATATATATATATATATATATATATATATATATATATAAATAGACATGTGTATCCTTTTTATTCATTTCGTAGATTGTAAGCTACATGAAAGTGCATGAGACACATATTGTCCTTCACATTTGATAGAGAATGTTGTTAGAATGGAAGGGCAGGTGTTTGGGTCCATAGGATCCCGAGTTGACTGTATTTGAATGAGATTAACCATTTAGGTTCTTTGGGGAATCAAACCATGACTTGGCATGTAGGTTTTAAATTGAAATGTAATATGGATTTAGATTTACTAAGGTAAATTTGATGCTTTTAAGGTAATGATATAGTACCATTAAATATGGGCTTCAGATTTACTAAGGTAATTCGATGATTTTAAGGTATTAATATAGTATCATTTCTTGTTGAAATCAACACATTGATTGTTATTATTATTGTTATAGTTTTTGAATTGAACCTCCCTTTTGATATTATATTTTATATATATATATATATATGTAATGTTTATTAGATGGTTTTGTTTTGAGTAATCATTTGTGTATCATAGTTTTCATACGTTGATAAGTGTGTAAAGGAATGTGGTTATACAGTTATGTCGGCTATGTTTGATTTGTATAAACTGGATGAAAGAGAATATTTATTTTATTTGAATGAATTTGATTTTTAATTCATTTATAATTATTTATATTTAGGCAAGTTTATTGAATGTGATGTGTGCATTGTGCAAAGAATATAACTTATTTATTTATAATATAATTAAGAAAGGAAAAGTGGGAAGAAGGAAATGTTATTTGATTTCTTTAATTGTCTTATGATGATTCTTCCACTGCTGTATTTTGATCATTGAAATATTTCAGTGCTATAAAAGGTATAGATGAGGTGGATAACATTTTCAACCTAGTTCTTTCAAACTGGATGATTTCTAATATTTTCAGATGGTAGAACATAAGTCCATATTTTGGGATGATCTATAAAGGATATATTGATTCAAATGTATTTCTTATGATTTTTAAATTGTTCATTTTATTGGCATTATTGTATAGAAGCATGAGCTCCACTGCCTTATTTATTTTAAATGGAAAATTAACCTTTAAGTGATAATGTACTATGCTGAAAAGGGATTATTGATATGTAATAATATTGATCAAATTATTTATAAAATGTCCAATATCGGTTGTGGTATATTGATGTATTGTTCTTAATAAAATATTCAAACATGTAATACTTAATGGGTATTATTAATTAGGAGTGTTCAAAATTGATGGATTACTATATTTATAGGCTTATTTAACTCATCCTTATATGACATATGTTTATTATTGCTTTATGGATTTATTGAGTTAGGAGTTTTCATGCAATGAGAAATAAATAAGTAAACTATAGTTAGAACTTTGGAATAACTACAAAGATGAATGATAGTTAACTTTGATGATGATAAGATCAATTATATGCATTGTTTGAGTTAATATGGAAATTTTGTAAATAGTTAATTATGGACTACATTACCCACATAGAAACTATCTCAAATTACTTTTAAGATGTATAATGTATGTGTTTAAATAAATTTGGAAAATATTATGATCTATATCGATAATAACTTATGGACCTTAGGGTCATACTTTGATATGACAAAGTGTAGCTGCCATAAAATGAGATATGTCGTAGACTAACTATTTTATAATTAATTAATATATATGTTATCATTCATAATGTTTGGAACTCGATAATTAAACTTTGAGTGGTGGTTATAGGGAAGTATCTTCTTAATGATGCAAGTCATTAATTGAACACTTCCATATAACGAATAGTATAAGTTTCCTTAACAAATTCCATTTACTATGTATATCACAAATCATTAAAGAATGTTTGTTACACTTGATTACAAATTTTTTGACTCATGAGCAGTTACCTCGGTACCAACTTATGCTGGCTACGAGGAAGAAAATGGTTACGCGATGTTGAAATTCATTATGTAAGAACTTTATCTCCCATACACATTCTAAGATGGCACATATGTACTTATTTTCACAGTTGAATAGATTTGTACCTTGTGTGTAGTTAAATTTTTTTTAACTTAGCTAACTAATTCAATTATAATAACAAAACAAAGTGATATGGTGATGGGACATATTTTTGTTGATGAATTTTCCATATAGAAACAGAGCATGCAATGCATGAATCTTAAAAAAATTCCAAGGTAGTGTAAGAAAATACACTTTGGTAGGTTCACCAAGTTCTAATCAATACTATGAGATGACAGATGGGATTCGATTGATTGAATTCTAGGTAGACGCCTACAAAGCATCACTTGCATTAAATGGTTATAAGGGTATTACTTGTATACAACCTCAAAAGAGTAATTAATGGGGATCAATAGATCTAGTTTACCTATAAGTATATGTACATGAATAATTGAATTTTTTTGGATGAATTGTAATTATGTAGTTGTTGGATTTAAATTTTGTTCATTTAAATCATTGAAGGCAATAGTTAGTATGGGAAATTAAAAACATCCTATTAATTTGAAGTATTGCAAAGTAGGTCTTACATGAAGCACCCATACCATGTTAGAAAGATAAATAGTATGTCAAAGAACATATATATTAGTGAAAAGAAAGTGCTAGTAATAATAAGTAGTAAATGATTAAACAATAGAACTGTGGTGTGTGAGATTAATCAAGGTAGAGGCCCTAGGAGCCTTGGCGGGACTTGAAATGCATTCAGGTGTTGAGCATCATGCATCATTTAAGAAGTTGTATTATATCCTCTTTCACTTATAGAGACCAAGTGAAAATTCATGTGTATATTATAAAGATAGTGACACACCGAGTATCTATCTAGAATAATAAGCATTACGCAAGATGAAGATGTAAGTAGTATATGCTTGACAAGAATAAATGTAACCAAGATATGTAAATGATGATTATTGTAATGGTGTGATATGTAATTTTTATGATGATAAGAGAAGTGTTACCCATTAGTGGATTTTTATAAAATGAGTTTAATTTATAAATTCCCCTCAATAATCAAGAATGAACCATATAACAAGAGTGTGTCATTGGGAAATCGATTGTGTTGTATGTTCTTGAGATTATATGCTAGAAATTATGTATCATGAAGAACGGAGCATGAAGTGTGGATAATGTGAGGTTAATTTAAGGATTGGACACTCAAAATTCAAGTGTGAATTGTATCACTATAGTGTGTCATCGTGTAATGACGACATAATGTGTGCACCAATGATGTAGAAGTTCTTAAGAAATATTATCTGTGAAGGACGGATCCTAAAGTGTAATGGTAGAAACTAAAGAAAAATAATAGTAATGGAGGGGGAAGAACACGTGATGCCCCCAAGTTTGTGAATGATGGAGATATATGTGAAGATGTAAGAGAGAGATTCGATGGTGACGAGTTTTAAATATATCATAAGTAATTATATTATTGTCATGATGAGAGGTAGAAGAAAGAATAGGATTGGATTACGGGTTGTGAAATAGGAAGTTTTAAAAAGTTAGATATCACATGTTGAATTGGTATTTCTAGCTTGATTGATGGTTTCTAATTTGTAATTGGTAACTCTACACAAGACTTAATAAGAGGAGGTGATCGGTACAAATATTTAGAGGTAGTATCTTAGTTGGAATTGGTAACATTATAGAATACTTGTCGGAGAAGGTGATGGGGTAAAAATTTTGATAGGTGATATAACATTGGGTTCAATAGGTCTTATTGATATTTGCAAAAAAGGAGTATTAGTGATTATGGCATGATGCTCATTAGATATAGATGGATCATATTTGGGATCCCAATGGGATCCATCAATAAGAGATGAGCATGTAGCCTAATTATTTTTTTTAAAGCATAAAAAATCATTTTCATGATGTCCATTAAGTGTATGATAATTACACAATAGAGTACTATGTATTTGGAAAGATGATAAGGAGGGTAGAAATGAGTAGTTGGAAGGATGATCAACTAGTGATGGATAATCTCGGAAGAATATCATGTTTGGTATCATTTAGATAAAACTTGAGAGGTTTTGATTGTGGTAAGACTTGGGTTTCACTTCTATGACCACATTTAGAAGACATACGATTAGGATGAGGTGCTGATGTATAACTAGCACGTGCCCGAGAAGCATCCTTTAGATGTTAGATTTTAGATATAATAGATATAATCGTAGTTTCCATAGCTTGAATTTTAACTAGAAATAAACAATATAAATATTGAATTGACTTGAAAATGTATTGATTAGTTGTGGTATCAAGACCAATAGGGTCATCGAGAGAGATGATCAAATATGGTAATTGTGCAAGTGGCGTATTGTGAGGGAGATACATAATGTATAGAGTTTTTGGAGAACATATTTGCAAGGTGGGTGTAAGAGAAATAATTAATGCAAGGATGCCTTAGGAGCCATGAAAGAGGATCGGAGAGAATAGGAAAAATAAGACTCAAAATGTTTAATCATGAAAAAGGTTCACCAAATGATTTAATATAAATTTAAATTAAATATAATTATAGAGTAAATACTATAATGAATGATGCATGACGCTAATATAAAGTGAAGACACAATCAAACAAGCATATGACTGTGAAATGCTAAGAAAGAGAGGGAGATAGAGAGACTTAGTTGTTTCTTAAGCAATTTGGAAGTGATCCAGGAAGGTAAATAGCTAAAACGAACTAAGGGGATCATCTTCAATTCTAGCTACTGAGTTCTGGACTTTGTGACTACACAGGACAAGAGCGCTGATAAGAGGAAAACAATTTTTGGCATTGGTATCAAGAGCTAAGCATTGGTTTTTATATAGATGTTACAAAATTATTTCTTTCGGGTCCAATGATGTTAATTTTCCTTATCTATCTATCACTTTGGATTCACTATCCGATCTGGAAATGAACTTATAAGGTGCATGAAAAAGGTTCACCCTCACTATCCACAAACCACATCAAACCTAAAAATGAAAATTTAAAATGTGGAGTTAGACTAACCCCGGAGGTCACCCAAAGAGTGAACTTACAACTAAGCACTAAACTACATATAAGAATCCATGTAGTTATTTGAAAAAGTATGTGTTATGATGCCCTTGTGCAAGCTACACAAATTATAATGTTCGAGCTCTCTGGCACAATGTTTTCCTACTCAACCAATTCATCACTGAGCTGGGTTATGTGGTCTAGTTTGGGAATAATTCCCTCAAAGTAGAATATCTCATTGTCACACACAAATTGAATTATCTCATCGATTTCATTGAATCAGTTATTGAGCTCTTCATACTTTGATCTGGTTTCGCAATTTTTATTTTCCTTTGTTAGTTAAATTTTCAATCCATGTATCCACTGTCTAGACCTTCTTGACAATTTTTTAATCCTTTCCATTCCCTTAGGGGTATCTATAGAGGCACTTTTCTAAGTTTGACTATGTTGCCTAATAAACTACTCCAAAATAGAACTCGGTGCTTTAACATGTTCTTTTAATTAACTTTTTATCATCCTATCTTTTTCCATCTTTTGAAAAAGGCCAGATTACTATTTTAATGGAATGATCTGAACATTATAATCATTGGTTGTTATATCTTCTCTAGTTTTTCCCTCAAAAGGGATTTTTATTTCTAGAGTCTTGGATCCTAATGAATCAGTGTGGGTTTTTGTGATATTCCTATCCCTTTTTGAAGCTCTTACTACCTTTGGAAAAGACAAAGTAGTAAGGTCAATAGCTTGAACAGGAGGACCTCCTTTTCCTCATTCAAAATTAATTCACCAATCCACCCTTTAGCCAGACTTGTTCTAGCCTTTGCTTCTTGTGATTTCTGTTGGGGTTTCTCGGGACAACCATCAATTGTTTGAACACCCCTTGTTCATCCTGAGCTAGTGATTTTTCTTGTTCTTCATCATTTATTTTGATAACCACTTTACTACTCTCACCCTGTGCTAATAATTATTTCAAATGTCCTTCTCCTTGGTTTAGAACCTGGGATTGATCATTATTTTCTTGATTTTTGTCAGTAGTCAAGGGAGATTCCTTCCTTATTTCTCCAATTGATGTCATACTAGACCCAATTTCTCCTCCAAAATTTTCTTGTACCAAGGTAGCTCCTCACAGGATCTTCCTTCCTTAAAATATGCTAAGTTGGCATCCTAGTATCCTTATGTTCTGATGATACATCTGGTAATGTCATCATAGGTTTTTCTTTTGAAGAAAACTTCACACTTCCATCTAGAGGCTAGATATCCCTATCAACAATGATTTTCTCGCCAGCAGTACATCTTGTGCCACTTCTATTTTCTCCTCAAAGACATATTTTCCTACATGAGAAAGTTCATCAACTATAGTAACTTTAATAAAAGGGAATAAATTTCTTCAACTAATACCTTTGCATTAGTGTCTTCTCTACCAAGCAATCTGGTTTGTCTAATTCTGAAACTACTTGTCCTGTAGAAAGGATTTATGTTGCTTGGAATTTCTCTTCACTAGTTAGCACATGAGTATTTCTTTCCAATTCCTTATTTGTTTGAAGGCCATCTACTGGTGTCATTATTGGTTCACTCATAGATAAATTAAGATCATCTAACATAGAAAATATATCACCAGTATCAACATCAATCACATCAGTTTGAATCTTTGTAAACTCATGTAGTGTTTCAACTGAAGGAATATTTTCATCCTTAGTAGGCAAGGTCTCAGATATTTTCATACCTAGAGTTAAAAATTGGTTTCCTACTAGATTAGCTACAACATTTTCTTGGGATACTTGATCTTGAGTTCCTTTCATTTTTATTTCCTCCAAAAACAAAGTTGGGAATAAAGGATCTAATTTTCCCACTTGTGGCACTGATGCAACATGTTGTGCCTGAAAAACATCATTCCTTTCAAATTCAGGAGGATCAATTACCATATCTCTATGTTTTTGTTTTTTGGGCATGTGGGAACCATCCTCACCAAAACTGGCTCATATACCACCTTACTCCCGTAAAACAACACACTCCTAGAAAACACACCGAAACCCAAAACAATTGGTCTGTCACTACAAACTAGGATGAGAGCAGAGACAAAAACTGAAAAAACAAACAAAAACAAAAACATAAAAATTGTACACTGTACAATAATGCATACCTCGATTTGAGAGATTAGTCAAGAAAGTGTTTCAAGTGCCTGCCATTAATAGGAAACTCAAGTAGTTCTCCATCTAGATCCTTTAGAAAGAAAGTATGCTCACCAATTCTGATGTCAATGGAGTAAGGACCCATCCATAATGCATCAAATTTTCCATGTTTTCCCTTGTCCTCATGTCTACTATCCCATAGTAACACAAGATCTCCTACACTAAAAACTTGAGTTACCTTTTTATCAAATAATTTTTCATATTTTCCTAAATTTCAAATGTCTCTAGTGGGACTCTCTTCTTTCTTCATCCAATTCAACAATTTGATTTATCCTTGCATCATACGAGCTGAATTCTTGATCCTCAAGTTGTTGAATAAATTAGTAGGAAGATAGTTGCATGTGTAGGGGAAGGAGGGCTTGAGTTCCATATACCAATTCAAAAGGACTTTTCTAGTATCTCTCTTAGTAGTGATTCTATCATCCCAAACAAAAAAATTCAATTGTTCACCCCATCTTTGTTTATTTATCTCCAATGTCCTCCTGATTATCTTCAACAAATTTTTATTACTTGGCTTGGATTTTCCATTACCTTTGGGATTTTAATTAGATGCATATGTGAGATTTATTCCATACTCCTGACACATGGCCACCAAGGGTTTAGCTCAAAAACTCATAGCATTGTCAACAATTATTTTTGTAGGCACTCCAAACCTACAAATTATGTGATTTAAGATAAAATCCATAACAATTTGGTGGGTTACTTTCTTATTAGGGATTTCCTCAACACATTTGGTGAGATAATGAGTAGCCACCAATATCCATTTGTGGTCTACACTTGAAGGATCTGAAATTTCCCCAATGAATTCCATACCCCACTACTTAAAAGGGGCTTCAATTGATACTGGTTGTAAAGGGAGAGCTCTTGAAGCTTTCAATCTTCCTAAAAATCGTTGGCAACTTTCACATTTTCTTACTAACAAAGTTACATCTTTAAAAAGTGTGGGCCACTAATAACCATCCCTTAAGATTTTGTGGGTAGTTACTCTTCCAGCAAAATTCCCCCACAAACTCCTCCATGAAAATATGCAATTAATTTAGGGGCTTCATCCTCAATAATGCATCTTAGGAGAATCCCTTCAGGATTCTTCCATGCCAATCCATAATCAGTGATAATATATTTCTGGGAAGCTAACCTGAGTGCCCTCTTTTGATTTTTACTTAAATTTCCAGACATTCCAAATGTTTAAGATAAAACATGATGTCCTTGTACCATGCTGAATTGATCAATCTTTCATGGACATTCATATCTCCTTCCTCAACTTCATTTATCTCCATTACTTGTAGGTTGCTCTCTGCCATTAGCTTTTCCAACCCTAAACCCCTAACTAACTTGGTGGTTTGAATATCCATGTCATATTCTTGTAATTTTTTTACCCATCGACATATTTTACTTGAGATTTCCATTTCTGACAAGATGTCCTTGACCATAGTATGGGGAACATATGTTGTGATCTTGGAACTCAAGATATATGGTCTGAAATTTTTGTAGCTCTAACCAAAGAAAAATACTACTTTTCCATGATAGTGTATTTCAACTCTTCCACTTGGCTTTACTAAAGAAATCAATTGGCCTTTCATTTCCTTCTTCATATTTTTGCAATAGTATGGATGCAATAGTGTTTTCGAAGAAAAAGAAAACATTTGAAAATCCTTCTTGTAATCAGGAGCTACCAAAACAAGAGCATTCTTCAGTGCTTCCTTAATTCTAGTAAAATCTTGGACAACTTCCTCCTCCCATTTGATAATCTGATCCTTTTTTAGCATACTCGTGATAGGGATAGTCATTTTAGAAAAGTTAGAAATGAATCTCCGATAAAATTTATCTATCCAAAGAAGGATTGTATTCCTTTCTTAGTTTTGGGAATAGGAACTTTGCCAATAGCCTCCACTCTTTCAGGGTCAATCATGACCCCCTCCTTTGATACAATATGTCCCAAAAGTTTTTCCTTTTGAACCCCAAAGTGGCACTTTTTAGGGTTTAATGAAATACCATATTCTCTGCATCTTAACAACATCTTCTCCAAGTGTTGCAGGTGATCATTTCTCTTTCTTGAAAATATTGTTACATCATCCTAATATACAACAATGAAATCATTTATGTATCCTGAGAATTCTACATCCATAGCTCTTTGAAATGTTTCTCCAACATTCATTAGGCCAAATGGCATTCTCACATACACATAAGTACCCCATGGAGTGGTGAAAGTGGTTTTGATTCTTTTTCTTGTTTCACTACTACTTGGTTATATCCTGAGAATCCATCCAGAGTAGACAATAACTCAGAGCCAGTAACTAACTGCAACATGTTATCCATATTGGGAAGGGGATAATTATCTTTAATTGATGCCTTATTCAAATTCCTAAAATCCACACACAACCTTATATCTCCATTCTTCTTTTGAACTGGTACTAGATTTTCCACCCATGAAGAATACCTTGTAGGTTGTATGATGCCTCCATCCCTTAACTTCTTTAATTCTTCTTGAATTTTGAGGGAAAGAAGTGGATTAATTGGCCTTTTATTTTTCCTGAATGGTTTGGCATTAGCTTCCAATGGTATCTCATGCTGGAAAAGGTCTTCCCTATATGCCTTCAATTCTGAATATGACCATGCCAAGCAATCTTGGTACCTTTTTAACAACTGAACATATGATTGCTTTTCTTCTTTACTCAGAGTTACTACCTAGCCATATTTTTCTAGGTTTATCATTTGTCCCCAAGTTGTGTTCCTCAACATCTCTTGAAACTGACATATGTCTATTAACAATGCGATCAACATTATCAAATTTTGACTCTAATGCAACCAATCCTCTTGGAATAGTATTGGTTTTTAATTAAATAATATCCTTACCAAATAAGGTATCTTTACCCTCATTAAATTAAATGATTGGCTCCCAGTCCACATACTGATTTATAAATTCTCCCTCACTTTGTATAAATATCTAAATCTGGGTATCATCTTCAAAAACTTTCCAATGTTTGACATTATCAGGGATAGATGGTCTTGTCAGTATTTCAATGTCATACTCACAATAAGGGGATACTATGCAATTTTCAAATCTAGATCCCAATACTCCAATATGTCTACTATAGTATTCTACTTTCTTTCATGGTATACTATGTTGAAGGAATCAAACATTTCAATAAAATCCCAAACTGCATGCTTATATTGTTTCATTATTTGATTTTTGTTGCATATAGTTTCGAACTTGCTTGACTACCAGTTCTAAATCCCCTTTAACAATAATGTCCCTAATACCATACCTCCAAGAAATCCTTAAACCCAAAAGTAGTGCCTCATATTTTACAATATTATTTGTGCATTCAAACTTGAGTTTAAAATAAAAATTGAATTCTTCCTTATTTGGAGATATCAAGACAACACCAACACCATTCCCAAATTTAGAACAAGCTCCATCAAACATCAAAGTCCAAGGGAAGACAGTTTTCTTAGCAATTTAAATTTTTCAATTTCATTCTCCTTAAAATCAATAACCAAAAAAATTATCAACATCTACATCTACATATAATACTTCATAAGAAGCATTGTTAGGATCTTCAATCAGATGTAACATCTTCTTTTCACCATACAATTTTACAAGGTTTCCTTCCACTGGTATGGTTGCATATGACATATCCATTTTTACACTTCCCCCCACACTAGCAGCACATTTCCTTTATAATACCATTCCCCATTTGGTTGGGCAATCCACAATAATCACATTCATAGTTAAGGATTTTCCGGGTAAGTTGTCAGTTGCACTATTAACCCTTTAACATATCCAATCACCGGCACTTCCTTGAATCCATAGTTGTGCACTTTCTAAAGGCTATTGTTACTTTGATATTTAATTCATTCATTACCTCAAGAGGCATCACATTACATGAAGCTCCTGAATCGAACATGCAGTTGTGCACCAACCTATCCTTGATGATTAAAGTAGTATAAAAAGGATCAACGTCAAGTTGAGACTCAACAAGTGAAGTACCCAAATATACCTCCGGTGATTCTCCCAATTCTTCTAGGGCATGTGGTATTTCCATATCTGCAATGATAGGAGGAACATCCACACCATTCACATTATTTCCTTGGGTTGTTATCTCTTCTTTAAATTCTAAATACTTAAATGTTTGTTTTCTATTCGGGGATCTCGAGCAATTCAGCAATAGGCACGATAAATTTGATTTGAATCAAGATCTGGGCTATATCAGATGGAGCATATTTGGGTAAGATAGTTTTGCGTAGGATATTTATGGTTCCTTCTGGTGGTATAAGAGTCTTTGCAATTTGGGCATGAGTGGGGTACAAGTTTTATTTGGAACAACATGGCCTTTGTTAAGTGTATCCTTTTAAGGGGTTCCTTTGGGATATTAGTGAGAAGTGGAGTTTTTGGTTTAGCTTGAGGACCTCCCCCTTTGAAAACTCTACTTCTAGTATTATATTCCTTTTCCTGAGCAACTACTGCATTCATCAAAATTTTCCTATCTTCCTCAGAAGGGATTCCCCGTCATATTTCTTAATCATTAAAGATCTTAAATATTCAAAATCATGATTAGGTAAATCAAATGCTTGCACCATATCAATCTCAACACCATCATCATGAGGGAGAGGTAGTACCGGTGAATGCAATCCCAAAAAACCTTAAATAGTTCTAGCACTTATTAACTCAGTTGAAGTGGCCCTTTGTTGTGAATTTTCAAGGCATTCCATCATACATACATCACCATAAGCTTCATCATCATTTTCTTCTTCAACCTCCTTAAATCACATGGGGAATGTGGCAAAAACACTTATCACACCAATCAATAACATGGGCCTCTTCTACTATAACAACCCTAGTAGTCAAAAGATCGGGACCAATCTATTCTCTCTAAGTTATGGTTGTTTATTACCTAATCCCATGGGCCCCTTTCCTCTATCATCTAATCTGTGATCACTCCTAGGATGATTTCCAAATCTATCTTGGTCTTGTGGTTTATGCTGACCCTGAGAACTCTATCCTATTCCTTTTTGCTCTAGCCAACTTGTAAGATATTTCTTTAATTTCCCTAGCCAAAGTCTTCACAACTTCCTCCATATCGAGTGCTTTGTTTGACTGATTTTTGTCAGGATTAATCAATTTGACACCCTCTCTCTTAGAGGTTTTCCAAACTACCTTTATATTATTTTTGATTTGCAAGGCCATGGTGAAATCCTACCTTAACATTCTAGTTTTCTTATATCTTAAGTAGTAGGTAGCTTTTCTGTCAAAAGCATCAGAATATTTGATTAAGCAAGACTCATCACTTGGCCTCATAATTATGGGTAGTCTATTCAAAGTCTTATTGAATCTAGTATTGAAATATTAGATAGACTCATTGGGATTATTTTTATATTCTCAAACTTAGACAAAAGGAACCTTGGGTCAGTCTTATCCCCATATTGTAATCTGAAAGCATTCTTCATCTTAGTCCATGAATCTATTGAATTATCTGGTAGAGATTTATACCAATCATGTGCATCCTCTTCGAGAGTATGAATGAATAATTTTATATACATGTCCTCATATTCAATTTCAAAATATTCCATCATATTAATGAAGAGTCTCAAATGTTGATCACCAGTGATGGAATTATTTCCCTGAAATTTAGGTAACCTATTTCTCACATCTTGAGGTACAACATTAGGATACCCAACCATTCCTCTAAAATTTATTGGTCCAAAGGTATTGACAACAAAAGGAGGTCTAGGTGGAGGATGAGCCATGTTACCTTGAGGAGGTGATCCTATAGGAGAATCAAAATGATATGGAACCAGGGGCCTTTGGAATACAGGAGTATAATTTTCAAAGTAAATATCCTCTAATGATTCAATTTCATGAAAAACCCTATTAGTCCTGGATGATAGAGGGAAGAAATGAGGGATACATTTTTCAGACACAAATGATAGCCCTTCACCGGTTGGAGAATTCAAATTTACACGAGGACTATTTGATTCAGAATTATTTGAAGATGTAGGATAATCCTCAACTATAGGTTGATCACATTCCATAATTGGTATCACTTTATCTCCTAACTCTTGATCCCCCAATACTTTCTAGACTTGTCTTCCTTTTGAATTTTCCTTCCCAAGCTCTAGAAATAATTTTCTAGTGGGATCCTTATTAAAGAAATACCTTCTTCCTTCCATCTTTGTAAATATTAACGACAAATTTTACTTGAAAAATATTTAAGACACTAATATTTACCAAATATTTCAAACCAATATGGAGTCACCACCAAGGATTCTCACCTTAGATGTGCAAAATCACTATAAGTAACTTTTTCAAATGTCTATCAATACTTAATTTCTGCAAAGCTCAACAGATCTTATCATCCTTTGTCAATATTTATCACTATCAATACAACCTAGTACAACATTCACTCAAACTAGGAAATATTGCATAATGAACCTCAAATCTTGCATAATCTTTACAAATCTTAGCAAAGGATAATGTTTAAACAATGTATTTACACTTGAATCATGTAATAATCATTACCAGAGGTCAATATGTGTATGTATTTGCACAAATAGTCCCAATGGCACCAGATTGGTGTTGGTACCCAAATTGATTCTTCCTTTGAAACCAAGCAACATCACAAGTTGATCAGGATGCTTAGAGACAAACAAATCATAATATGAGTAATTTTGTAGGCGGGGATGTATTTAAATGAATCTTTATTACTCGGGCTTGGAAAGGAGTGGATAACATCATGCTAAGGGTTTGACCTACCCTCACTACTTTAGGTTATGCCTTCAACCAAGGTGAGAGGACCCATTTTGTAGCCTGTGTTGGTGAATAATATCAACGGATCAACAATATTTGAATCTCCCTTTACAATGTTTGAAGGAGACCTTGAGAAAACATGGTCAATGCAACATAATCTAACTCTCACGAGTTGTCACCCTATAGAATGAAGATGTATTCTAGACAAGGTCCAGGTTACTAAAGACAACAATAAAAATTGATTGCACCTACATATTTTGGTAAAGGATGGAAAAATCAACAAATTTCCTCAACATTTATGGATACACAGTGCAAGCAGGGGTGGTTCTTATAGGATTCATCACTTAATGTATAATTTGTTTTTGGGAAGTTAAGCAGATAAATTTGATTATACCAAATTCTTGAGAACTTTTAACAAATGTTGGAACATCTACAAAGAAAAATGAAAAATGCTTCAAGTATTCAAAATGAACCTTCAACTAGAAGATGTGCATCCATGAAAGCCCAAAGATACACGGTTTCACACATTCTTCAAGGATTTAACACAAAATATCATGTTAAATACTTAATTAAACATTAGAAATCCCTGATTCATCATGCCTAAGATACACTCATAGAATAACAAACAATTTGTATCATCATAATGAAAGTAGAGTGAATTTAAATTATTTATTACATCATGAAATGAAATCTCTCTTCATGATGTAATTGTAAATGCCACAATACTATCACAAGGAAAAGATCTTGTGTGATTCAAAGGAACTCCTAACATAAGATTGCAATAGGAACATAGATAACTACTTGAAGATATCTCAAAATGAAAGCATGCACAACTATGCTCATGATTAACATGATTTACTCAAGGTTTTCCAAATTGATCAAGAAGGGAAATTTTATTTAAAATCTCAAAACATTTTAATGGTTAGACACTTGCAACCATCTTGATGTGATCAAATTTAAAGACACACAGAAATAATAGGTTTCTTATATAAGTTCTTTGGGAAAATGGCTTCTCTTGGATTTCTCTCCTTTTCTTTTCTTTGAATAATTCTTAGAAAAATTAACCCCCCTTTATGGCATGATTATCTTTTTGCTTTTATATCACCCATTCATTTGCTGACCTTCAAAGTTTCTCCCCCAAAAACCACGAATATTCCAGGAATATTTCCTTTTACAATACTTGTTCTAGAACATGACATTTAAAAGTTTTACTTTAAACTGCCAGGTGTACAAAATGTAAGTATTTTCAATTGGTTCCACTTGTGCTCAACTGGGATATCAGGTCATCATTTCTGGAAAATTAATTTAATCATTCTTTCCGATATTGATTAGATAATCATTTCAAATAATCTCTAAACACTTCCATATGACTCTGATATGACATATATCCACATTCACCTTTCAAGAATCCACCTTGGGCACTACACACTCTATTTTATGTCTTATTGGCTTAATTGCCATACATGGTTCATGTTAAATCATATTGATTTACTAGCTCTACTCATTCCTAATCTCTTCCAACTCTTAAATACTTTTTGTGAAAACTAAGCAATATCTCCCTCATCTCATGGGAAAGATTTCTCAAAATCGAACCATATGCACCCTTTTCACTATAAAACCTGGTTCTAATTCATTATCATTATGTATTTCCCTTCTTATTCTGAATATAAGGAATTTCATCAGAAAAATGGAAAAGGTACTTGTAGCACATAGTCTGAAGGAAATTTCCTCAGAAGATTTAAATCAAATATTCAATTTGAGTGGTCCTAATGAAGCCTTTGTTAGGGCCCTGTTTGACATAGAGTGTGTAGGAGATACCAAAGGGCCTTTGACATATCAACAGGTATGATTAGAGATTTTACAAGGATGATTAGGATTAATCTTGTATTTGCAACCTTTCAAGTCATGTATTTTCATATTTTTAAATGGGAGAACTTGAAATCTCCTAAATATTTAAATAGATACTGGGTCGAGAGAAGGCCTCAGGTATCTAGGAAAACCATCTTTCAATGTACCTTTTTATGCGATGAGGGATTTGTATCAAAGGAAATTACCAAGCAATCATATGTGTTATATGAAAAATCCTCTATTGATATTTTTCTTGTCATTTTCCACAAAATAGATGAGTTAGAGCAGAGGATCAACTCCCTGGAAAAAAAATAAGTAAAGAATGTGTCTTCAAAACCAAGCTCAGTACCATCTCATCTTCAGGTAAGAGAAAGTGTGAAACACAACCTCAACTTCCAAACATTCTCTTGGATGGAGAATAATATAAATCATTATCTTTTCGTTTTTCAAGGGCAACAATCTCCTCTACTCAGACAACAATGGAAGATTTTCAATTGGGGAATCCACCCATTTAATGTAGTGTGCTCCTCATTCGAGCATGATTTTCTAGTACTTTAACCCATTCCTTATCCAAGAGACAATCCACCCCGACAAGGAAGTGGGAGACCGGTTCAGCTCAATACCTCACAATTTGCTCCATGTTAACAACATGTAGTGTTTTCCTTCCAACCACCCCGGATATCCCTTCTCAAACCACTCCTATTAAGTCAACCCTTAACAAGGGGAAAGGGAAAATAATGTTCTTCATAGGCGGTTTGGATATTTTAGATTGCGTATCGTCAAAGCGTAAGAAAATCAAGCTCGAATAGATCATGATTCATCCTAGAATGACTTTGGAATCATTTATGGACATGGAATGTCCTGAGACCTGAAAGGGTCGCTTATTTTTGTTCGAGACATCACAAGGCTCGGGAGAGTTCATGCTGAGAAAGAATAAGATTTTGAATAAGCTTCCCCTACTAGGAGGAAACTATGAAATAAGAATGAAAAATGTTTGAATGTTGCTTTCCTTTCATTGTCTCTACTTTTGGCATGTGTATATATTTCTTTATCATGGGAAGGGGCCCCTATAGAACCCCATTTTGTTCCTTATTCAAAATGCAAGAAGCACAAAAATATCAATAGTTTACATGTTTATCCAAATGTATGTAAAACTTTATCTAAGTCAATGTGAAACTACTACATTCTTCCACTTTACAATTGAAATAAGGAAACAATAAAGTTCAGAATAAAAATTACATCCCATGTAACAGAAATATTATTTTAAAGCATCAATTTAAAGGAGTATGAAAAGAGAATACAACTTAAGGAACAACACTTAATCATGTTCATCATATTTTGTATCTGCATTCTTTTCCTCCTCATCTTCCATTTCTGCATCTTGTTCTTCTGGAAATCTTGCCACATATTCATCATAGCTTTCAAAAAATCATTTACCTCATCCCCATCCGGTCCAAAGATGGTGTTGAAAGACTAATGTTTTCCTAGCTATTGCAGATATTCAATGGCTCATCTTGTATTTGTACTCTAATGGCCTATCCTTTAATTCTGCAATTATGTTCTCAACTTTCTCATTTTTTAATGATTTCATAGGAGAAATCATCCTTTTGAATATTCTTTTCAAAAGAGTTAAGAAAAAAATAAATCTTTAGATCCCCGTATCTCTTTTGAATTTATCATATACCATATCTTCTAACTTCAAGTCAATAGCATCAAGAGTGTCATCAACCCAATTTCTCTTGATTTCAAGCTTTTCCTTGATCCCATTCAAGGTTTCCACTCTGATTTTTTATAATTATTCTATGGCATGTTGGCTTCCTTTGAATTATACTTGGCACAATGTTTTTTTGCTCAACTAATTCATCACTAAGTTGGGTTATGTGGTCTATTTTGGGAAGAATTCCCTCAAAGTATAAGATCTCGTTGTCACATTGTTTAATTATCTCATCAATTTCATTGAGTCTATTCTTGATCTCTTCATACTTTGATCTGGCTTTTGTAATTTATTCTTTTCCATTTTTGGTTAATTTTTCAATCCACATATCCACCGTATGGACCTTCTTGACATATTTTTTAATCCTTCCCATTCCCTCGTGGGTATCTACAAAGGAACTTGTTTGAGTTTGACTAGGTTACCCAATAAACTACTATAAACTAGAACTCAAAGTGCTTTAACATGTTGTTTTAATTGCCTTCTTATCATCCTATCTTCATCCATATTTTGAAAAAGCTCATTCATTGCCTTCAAATACTCCTTGTTTTAGTTTGCCTCTTGAGGTTTTTCCTAATGGAATGATTTGAACATTATAATCATTGGTTTTTATATCTTCTTCTTTTTACCTCAAAAGGTATTGATTTTTCCAGTCATTGATCTTAATGAATTAGTGTGGGTTTTAGTGATAGTCCTATCCCTTTTTGAATCTCTTACTTCCTTCTAAAAATAAAAAGTAGTAATGTCAATAGCTTGAATAGGGGGGACCTCCTTTTCCTCATTTAAAATTAATTCACCAATCTAGCCTTTATCCAAACTTATTCCATCCTTTACTTCTTGTGATTTCTATTGGGGTTTTTAAGGAAAACAATCAATTGTTTGAACACCCCTTATTCATGCTAAGCTAGTGATTTTTCCTGTTCTTCATCATTTATTTTGATAACCACTTTGTTACTCTCACCTTGTGCTAATAATTCTTTCAAATGTCCTTCTTGTTGGTTTATAACTGGGATTGATCATTCTTTTCTTAATTTGTGTTAGTATTCAAGGTATATTTCTTCATTATTTCTCCAATTGATTTCATACTGGACCCAATTTCTCCTCCAACATTTTCTTATACCAGTGACTTCTCACAGGATATTCCTTCCTAAAACTCTATTGAGTTGTAATCCTATTATCCTTGTGTTCTGATGATGCATCTGGTAATGTCATTGTAGGTTGTTCTTTCAAAGAAAACTTCATACCTTCCATATAGAGGTTGTATATCCCTATCAATGATGATTTTCTCACTAGCGATTGCATCTTGCACCGCTTCTATTTACTCCTAAAACACATATTTTCCTATGTGTGAAAGTTCATCAACTGTAGTAACTTTAACAAAAAGGGAAGAAATTTCATCAACTAATACCTCTCGCATTACTATCTTCTCTGCCAAGCAATCCCGATTTGTCCGATCTGAAACTACTTGTCCTTAGAAAGGATTTCTATTGCTTGGAATTTCTCTTTAGTGGTTAGCACATGAGTATTTCTTTCCAATTACTTATTTTTATATGGCCATCTACTAGTGTCATTATCGGTTCACTCATAGATAAATTAAGGGCATATAACATAGGAAATCCATCACCAAGATCCACATATATTACATCGATCTGAATCTTTACAAACTTGTGTAGTGTTTCAACCAAAGACATATTTTCATCCTTAGTAGGGAAGGTCTCAATATTTTCATACACAGAGTTAAAAATTGGCTTCCTACTTGATTAGCTACAACATTTTCTTGGGATACTTGATCTTGAGTTCCTTTCGGTGTTATTTCCTCCCAAGACAAAGGTGGTGGGACCAGAGGCTCTGATTGTTCCACTTGTGGTATTTTTGGTCCAAAATGTGTCGTGGATAGATCTATGGATAGACGAGCCAACAGGTGTGTAGGGCATAGCCCCTCTTTAAGTCAACAAAGTGAAATCGGTTTATTGTTATTCTACCAAAGCGGGAATTTGTGTAAGTCTCACAATATTCTACCTTCGAGGTTGGGATCTCATCCCAGTAGAGGTATTTCCCACTGTGAGAAGAAGGGAAAGAAACAAGGTGGGGAGACAAAAGAGATTACTGAAGGGAGAAAAGAAATCAATTCCAAAGTAGAAAGGTCGGAGGGTCTATGTTTTGGGCTGGTAGTAAACAAAGCTGAACTTACTTGCATAGACGAATAAAGCAATACTGATGAATAAATGACAAAAAGTAGAGATAGATTCAATAGAATAAATGCATAAATCTGACATAAGAAATATTAAATGCTCATAACACACATATTCAGCACAAAGTCTTAATATTTGTATTAATATTTTCTTCTGTTACAAAAAGCTCAAAGTCTTTTCTTCTTACTTCTATTTTTCATCTAAAATTATCCACCCCCTTGACATACGACAAGTATCCAAGTATATATAGAAGAAGGAGAAGAGAGAAGGCAAAAGGAAACCAACAACTAATTACAAAATATCTACAAAATATCTAAAAGTCAATGTTGACTTTGGACAACTTGGTGGATGACAACATCCCATGGTGCAACATGGATGAGGTCATCATTTGTACCAACATATTCTTAGATATTTACCAAAAGTAAGCCAAGAGGAAGGAAGCTATTCATCATCGTCTCACGGCTGGAAGGGGGTATCTTGCTTCTGCTGTTGTTTGGGAGAGGTGATGTGGAACTGAGTCCGATATTCCATGAATTTACTGATCATGGGCTGAAGTTGATCTTGGGCAGGACCCTTCGTATGATCATCGATGACCTCATAGGTCTCCCGCTCATCTCTGAGTTTTTCAGGGAGTTTGAAATATTTATTTCCTGCCTCCATCAGGAACCCCAAAAAATCACAGCAAGCCAGAAGGTTATTAATGCATTCGAAGGTCGAAAGTGGCTTCTGGCCCTAACCCTTGCGAGATGATCTCTTTAAAGATCCGAATAGTTTTGTCTACCTTCCTCAAGGTGAAAGAAGGAGTAAGTAAGCACTGAGACATCCTCAGAGCAATTTGATCCATTTGATGCATTACATCCAGGGCTTCCTCCTTGACTTTATCAATCTTTTCCAGGACGAACTCCATCTGGTCAACCCGATAATCCAATGTAGCAAGCATCTTGCTTTGAGTACCTGGGTGACTAAAAATTCCAAATTTCACTAGATCGTCAACCTGATGATCAAGCATTTTCTAGAATGTTTCGTGTTGCAACCTTGCATGGTCCAAATCTTATGAGATAGGTCCTACGATCACCTAGAGATCTTTGTTCACCTGATTGATATTTTGATATAATTCGGTGAGATTGACTATTACTTCCTCACTGTCTTTGAGGATTTGATCTCTCCAGGTGAAATTGCCATACCTTGTTCACCAATTTTGGCATACTCATTTATCTTATCCTGGCTTAGGACCTCAGGAGTTTCAGTGGCAGTTGTAGGAGGTGCACTACCCATTTTCTGCAGGGCGTGGAGAAGATGTTTGTTTTGTTTTTTTAGTAACCTCTTCTCCTCCTTTGCTTCTTGAAGTTTCTTGCAAAGGAATCCACCATAGATAGGGCCTCTCCTTGAAGACTTTCCGAAGATGTTCCCATTGTGACTTGGGTCACTGTATAATCTATCGAGACATATCTTTTTACCCTTTGAAGGATCGGGATATGCAATCTCCATTACTCTTTCCCCGATGCACTCTGAGAGAAGCGGGTTATAGGATTTTGCTTCTTAGCCCCTTTTGCTAGGATGATGGAGAAGTCCATCGGTGTAATAGGGACTTTCCTCTTTTGCTGGCTCAGATGCTGTGAGATCCATGCTAGACTTAAGGGAATGGGACCAAAGATAGAAGAGGGGGCAGCTGTAGTGGATGAGGGAAATGGGTAGAGACACTTGGTGGTGGCATCGAGAGGGAGGCCGAGAAAGTGCTCACGGGAGGAAGGGATACTACAGGGGAGGTAGACATGGGAATGGAAGGGAGCTGAGAGATGAGAGAAGAAATGGTGGGGGAAAGCTCCACGAGAGAAGAGAAGATGGGGGAGAGGACACGACCAAAGGAATGGTCACTTGGGTCATGCGAGGAGGAGAAGGAGGAGAGGGAGAAGGGATAGAAGGGACCTCAGCAGTTGTAGCAGTGGCGACACCCTGAGTGGATGTGCCCATCGAACACCTTCCGCTGTTTCTTTCTCTGGGGATACCAGACTTACAATCTGTTCTTGTGCAGCAGAAGGAGGAATTTCGGGGCTCCTTCTTGAGCAGAGCTTGATTCGCCCTCTTTATCCTTGCCTTTGACCTTTGGTAGATGCTTTGGCCTGACAGGTGCATTGCCCAATGGGGATGTAGTGAAATCTACCCCGAGGTAGATAAGGCCATTCATTCTGCACCAGTGTTCTATCCTCCGCAATGTCTCCTTGACCCTTTCTTCAATGGTCTGGGGTGCTTTTGTTCTGTCGATTGCAGCAAATGGCCAGTTGTCCCCATCTGTATCCAGATATACCTGATCAACTTCTTGATCGGTAATTTGGTAACCCTTTGGAACAATGGCCACATCGTATTGAATAATCTCTACCAAGGCCAAGCGGGAGTGGTCCTTCCTTCTAAGTTTGACCTCATGATACAGGTCGATATAGATGTCCTCAATCTGTGGAATGTGGATTGGATCGAGTTTTTCCTTGGGAAGGCAATTCCTTGGATCAAAAGTGGGCCTCACCGGAAGTTGTGCTTCAGATTGAGCAGTTCTAGCTCGGTAACCATTTCCTGGGCTTTGTGGTGAGAGATGCATGTGTATCTACCCACTGTAAGGGGGAAAGGAGTTCCACCCTTCTTTCTCTTCAGAACTTCTCATGGTATGTTATGAGCTGTCTGGACAGCTCCAACAGGACCAGCTTGGGGCCAGCGTACCTTGGCAATTTAGTGGGCTCACCCAGGAAGTTAGCTTCCCTGAGATAGGTGAAGGTGGGAAATTGTGTAAATAAGGCCCCCCACTTCTCTATCGTCATGACTATGCTCTTGGTCATCCAACCATGAGTCATATTTGGCCTCAAAAGGCAGACGATGCAATAGAAAAAGGCATCGTTGATCTTAGTAAACTATGGGATATTGTTCTCCAGCTTTAGCTCTGGGTAGTATTCATATATTTTTACCTGGGGCCAAACCCCACATCGGCTTAGTGCTGGATAATCCCTCTCCAAAGCTGCAGCGTAGACTACATAGGAGTTCATGTAGAATCTCCCCGTTGTGGTGAGTTGTTGGAGCTACTTGGATATGGTGCTGCTTATGATCTCTGCCCACTCAAAGCGTTGATCTGGCACATTCTTTTTCATAGTTTCAAGGTACCTGAGCATCCATTTGTGAAATTAATGGGCATCAGAAAGCCCAAAAACTCTACTTAGGAATGTGATGGTGTCGCTCAATTCCTTAGAGAAGTCACTGCGGTGAATAACCTGTGGCCATTTGGTTATTACCTTCTTGTTTTTCAAGTACACTTCGTTCATCAGCTGCATGCACTTGTCTTCATTATCCTCCCATGCTTTGGTGCAGTCCTCTTGGCTTACAGCCACAAAGCATCGGTGGTGAGGGATGCCCAACATGATTTCAAAGTGTCGGCGGTGAGGTTGATTATGACCTCACCCTTTTCA
Organism: Taxus wallichiana var. yunnanensis; assembly: GCA_018340775.1. NCBI lineage: Eukaryota > Viridiplantae > Streptophyta > Pinopsida > Cupressales > Taxaceae > Taxus > Taxus wallichiana. The sequence continues at coordinate 248,457,893 of CM031242.1, forward strand.
TTTTCGACACACCTTGTGTCTTTGTTGTAACAATGGGCCACTACCATCATAAATTCATTGTTTACTACACTGATGGGGATCCCCCCAGCAAAATGTAGTCCACTACCCACCAGCTTGTCCATCCAAGGACTTCTTGTGACTCTCCTGGTCTTGGCCCAGAAATCCTCCATGTTGATGTGACCAAGTTTAGAGTCTCTTATGTCTAGGTCACATTCTGCCTGGGACTCGAGCATCCTGACCCTCTGGTATTTATACTTCATCTCTTCTTCTCGTAAGCTTAGCCTTACCCTTTGACTTGGTTGGCTTCTTGCTTGATGTAGACATATATGGATCTAAGTTCAGTTGTTGATCTGCAAGAAGAAGAAGAGAAGTCCAACGCCAAAGAGCCATATTAGTTGTCAGATCTTCCATTAAAGCACTACAGAATAGAATGAGGAGTTAGCAATTTTAAGGCCTCAGGGCATAGGAACACTACAGGCTACAAAGCTATTAGAATGGTGCATTGAATCGAGTGTTACAAGGAACAAATCAGCACCAAAGGGTGCAGGGTGCAAGGATTTTGCATATGACATTATTTGTTATTGTAAGTGGGGATGCTCCTGTGCCATTTATGTAGTTTTATACTAGGCACAAATAATCCTGGTGTTGTATGGGGGTAGGGTGCGCCTATGGCACAAGTATTTGACCTGCAACATGGAAGTTTGGTGCGCCAAAGGGCACAGGTTTATTGTGTAGCACTAACTTTAGGTGCACAAAAGGGGACTTTGGTGCGGCGCAGGGAAGCTTGCATTGCATTTTGTTGTGGTAAGCGGGGATGCGCCTGTGCCAGGTTTAGGATTTACTTGGTTTATACATGGCATAGGGAGCTTATGTGTTGCAATCAATGTTGGTGCGCCATAGGCACGACTGTGTTTCCTGTTGCAAGGGTGGCGATTGCGCCAAGGGGAAAACGTAGCTTGGAAACAATTTTTCAAGTTCTCTTTCTCTCTGCTAGATTTGTGATCTTCTAGGCTACATTTCGTAATGATTCAAGTGGTGAAGGGGGCATAGCAAAGAGGTTTGGATTTATTTTTTGAGACAGAGCCCCCTTGGCCATGATTTGGAAAGAGGAGGGAAATAATTTGGGGAGGAAAGATTGCAAGAACGACGGGGTCATGGTTTCACAGATCCATTGTCCTATCACACAAACAATCAAAACAAAACACAAGAGGAGTCGAACCACCTACCTAGAATATATAGAATGTGAGAGATGAAGTGGGGTCCACAAACGCGATATGAGGAGGACGGGCGTGTTGATAGGTGCAGAGGAATAAATTTATCACGTGTTTTTAATTGTGAAAGTGACAGGGTGGGTGTGCCTATATATAGGCAAAGGTGCAATAAATGTGCCAACCACTTTTTCAAGAGTGCACCAAAACATGTGTTGACACGTAAAACTTTGTGCCCTTTGGCGTGGATAAACGTGTGTCAACACGGAAATACTTGCACCTTTGGCACAAATTTACGACTATCAACACTTCATTCCTTGTGCCCTTTGGTGCACCAAAACACGGTGCAACAATTTAGTTGTTAACATGAAGGCGCATGCGCCTTGGCGCATGCAAGAAAGGTGCATCATGGGAAGGTGCAATAATTGATGTGTTGACATGTCAAAGGGTGTGCTAAAGGAACTAAAGTGGGTGCCAATTTAGTCTGTGTTACACAAATAAAAGGTGCGCCCAGCAAAAAGGGACCAAAATGGCTAAGTTCAGAGAACTAGATTTCTCGGAAAGGGATTTTGAAACATTTCAAATGTAGAGGGTCCCCACGAGGGACTAGGGCAAAATTTTTGTATAGTTACCTATAAAATTGCCCTCATCAATTTTAGAGGATAACAGGTACTGATGTAACATGTTGTGCTTGTAAAACATCGTTCCTTTCAAATTCAAGAGGATCAATCACCATATCTCTAGGTTTTTATTTTTTGGGCATGTGGGCACCCACCCTCACCAAAACTGGATAATATACCACCTTTTATTTCTTGTGTTATATTTCAAACTTCTTAAAATCATGTTCTACTCTTCACTCCTCCTTAGGTGACTTAGACTGAGTATGACCACTTGTTATAGCTCCACTCATTAGTTTCTTAGCACTATGTGGCTTTGGAAAAGCACCCGAGTGGACCACATGAGATGCCAAACCTTTCCCCTTTGCTTGAATTGGCATTACAAAAGTAATGGGGGCATTCTCCATAGATTTTAAGAGCATTTCTTCAATATTTTCCCTGAGAACTAACATAGAAGTACCAATTCTGCTAGTGGTTAAAGTCCACTCATCTATGAGTTCAAAAGTGGGCCTTTTGGAGGGAAACTGAGGGGATTTTCCTCTCAATGGATCAATTCTATCTACGCCCTCCCTCAGGGGTGGAATATCATCACTTAAGTTTCCTAAACTCTTGAAGTTGTTTAAGATTCTTATATTTTGGATTGACAAGTCAATGTTCTTTTGGGATAACCAATTCACATTCCTCCTCATTACATCATTTATCCTTATATAAGAATCATCGATTCTATCTCATTCCAATTTAGAGGGGTTATAGGCTGACCTTCCACCTTCTGATCAATGTAATATTTACTTATTGTATGTGGATCATCCACAATTCCCTCCAAGATAATTGTAATTTTGAAGTCTATTATTTGTGAAAGGGTCATTCTAGAGAAATCCCTTAATCTAACCTCTTCTTCATCCCTACAATTCATCCAATAATATTCAAAATGAGGCTCATGCTCAAAATTATTTGTAATGTTATTGAATACCCATCTGATGTCATAATTGGCCCTTGCCTCAAATTTTTCCATGTCAAACTTCTTCATTTCATCCTCAATCAATCTGGCTTTTATGATGGAAGGGCATGAATACCTTCCAATTCTAATGGGAAACTTGATATTTATCTTATGCCTTCTGAAATCATTTTGTGCATAGGCATTAATTGCCTTGCCAATTCACATAAAGCTAATTTATCATCTAAATATCTAGGAAATTTATAAGGTTTACCTCAAAACCACTAACCCTTATGTATGTGAATTTTTATATTGAATGAAGTAACACCCATACTCCAAAATCACTTGCTTGGCTTGTTCAAAAATTATATATTGCTCCCATTCGGTTTGAAAAGGAAGATAATTGGTGTGAAAAAAGCATCATTAACCAACCTCACATTTCCACTCCAATTGACTAGCTATAGTTGAGGAAAAATTTCATGCATTTGACATTGTTTGAAATCAGCACATGGTAATAGGCCCAAGAAACATCTATGCCCTGCAACATTATAAATTAGGTAGGTCATCATGTAGAATTTCAGCTCTAAATTGTCACCCATCTTAATTTTTGTTGTTAAATTGACGATGTGACTATGGAGTGCTTCGTAATAAAAGTATCCCAAAAACATTTCCCTTTTCTTTCCAAAATAATCCACATGTAAGTACACATCCATTCCTTGAATTCATTTGCAGTTTCTAAACCTGCCATTTGACTTAAAAACAAAATAATATATGTAGCCTCTTCATAAAATTATGCCCTAACTATCCTTTTAGGAATTTTAGTTGTTTCCTTTTTCTCCGTGATGAGCCATTTTATATTTATGATCTTAGCATAGTCTTTTTCTTCTTTTCATAATCCTATAAAGCTAATTTGATACCAATGGTGATTGGATTTGTGATTACAAAAAATTTAAGCATTATTCTAATGGTCATAGGTGTCAATGTCAACACTGCATCACCACTTACGTCTAATACTTCCATTTTCTACGGGTCATAGTTCATAGCATAATGACATACCAATTAAGGCACTTAACGATGGAAAAATTTCACCAGCTAAGGCGATGTGGCTATCCTTAATTTCTTTCAAAGACTCACTTTGATTAGGATCATTTAATCACTGAAGAAATTCCTCTAAGTCAGCATTCATCAGGTTTGTGTCTATAATTCTATCTAAATCACTTGTAATCCCAGAAAAAACTGAGAACAAAGATGGCATGGTCTTTATCCTTAAAAATCCTAACTTTACCTCAAACCTTATTTCCAATAATATGAAAAGTACAGGAGTTTTCAGCTCTTACCAATTCTTCTTGAATCCTTGAACCATTCATGTTTAAATAATTTGATAATAAAGGATTGAAACACTTGAAATACTTTTTGAAAACTTTGTCCTTGATTTTTGCAAAATGCATTAATGGTGGCAGAAATAAATGCAATGCATCGTGGCCATTCATTCCACTTTTTAATATTAAAATTGTGTTGTCCACATGGAAAATTATTTCGTTAATGCGGGATCAGGGAGACTTTTTGTATTTTTCCATGCTTTAAAAATCATACACTTTTAGCCATTTGACCCGCCCATCCACCTTTGACTTTCAACACGGGCTTGACACATGGTCATATTTAAGTGATAGTGGAACTGTGGGCCCTTTCTATAATTTTAATCCCTTTCTAGTTTAAAACCAAAAGTGTCGAAGTGCTTGAATGACCCACTTCATTCCTGTGATAATTTTCAAAATAATTCATATACAAACATCATCCTCGACAAAAAAGAGGAAAGAAAAATCCACATACATGAGAACAAAAAAATCAACTCGCACTCCCAGAGAAAACATAAAATATAATAGATGATGAAGGAAAAGCTTAACCAAATAGGGGCAAGCTTAATTCAAGCACTAACACGTGGAGCATCGGTCTACTCTAAGATCGATCTTCGATTAGGATGCCATCAATTGAGAATAAAAGAAGAATATATTCACAAGACTTCCTTTAGGAAAAGGTATGGACATTTTTAAATTACTTGTCTTACCTTTTAGACTTACCAATGCTCTAACTGCCTTTATGAATTTAATGAATAATATCTTTCAAGCATACATAGACAAGTTTATGTTGGTATTCTTGGATGATATTCTCATTTATTCTAAAATAATTGAAGAGCATAATGAACATCTTATAATTGTTTTAGATGTGTAAAGAAAGAGAACGTTATAAGATAAGCTTTCTAAGTATTCATTTTATCAAAACTAAGTGAAATAGTTGGTACACATAGTTAATAAGGATAATTTCTATAGATCCATAAAAAAATTAAGGAAATAACTCCATTACCAACACCTTAAAATGTACATGAAGTGAGAAGCTTTATAAAATTGGCTAGATACTATCGAAAATTTGTAAAATACTTCTCGAAAGTCACTACTCTGATTACCTTACTATAGAAAAAGGATAAGAAATTCATTTGGTCTGAAAAGTGTGAAAATTCTTTCAATTTGTTGAAAGAGAAATTAACAATAACACCTATGTAAAAGGTTTTGATCCTAATGGGAACTTTACGGTAGTAATAGATGCCTCTAGAGAAGGCTTATGAGGTATTTTGTTGTAAAATGACCACGTGATTGCTTATGAGAGTAGAAAAATCAAAGTACATGAGTTGAAATATGTCTGTCATGACTTGGACCTTGCTGCCATTATGCATGCTTTGCAATTTTGGAGACATTACCTTTTGGGAAAACCCTTTGAGCTGAAAATAGATCATCTCAAGCTTAAATATGTCTTCAAGTAGCCAAACTTGAATGTGAGGCAGCGAATAATGTTATATTTTTTATCACAAGATGACTTTGATATCAGATATATTAAAGGTGAGGAAAATAGAGTGGCGAGATGTGCTAAGCTGTAGGAAGCACATTTCTTGCCTCTGTATCTTCAAGAACCCAATTAAAATATGACGTAAAGAAACAAATATTGGGTGATACTTACTATCAACAAGTTAAAACAACACTTGTTGCAAATCCTAATGACAAAAGATATGAAGGATTCAAATTCGACAATGAAGGAGTCTTAAGGTTTGAAAATTGAGTCTATATACCCTTGGAAAATGAAATAAGGAAAAATTTGATAAAGGAATTTCATGATGCTCCCTATTCTGGACATTGTAGAGTGACTAAGATGCTTGTTTATGTAAAACAACAATATTTTTGGAAATGGATGAAAAAGACATAAAAAATATGTATCTCATTTTAGAGTTTCATCATGTTAAGGATGAACATATGCACTGATAAGACTATTGTATCCTCACAAAGATTCCTCGACAAATGGCAATTAATTAGCATGGATTTTTTGTAAGGGTTACCAATGTCTAAAAATATGCACGATGTAATCTTGGTAGTAGTTAAAAAATTAACTAAAGTAGCTCACTTTATACCCAAAAATATTAAATATGGTTCACCTATACTTGTAAAAATATTTGTTCATGAAGTACCTAAACTAATAATTTATGATCAGGATCCAAGGATGACATCTCATTTTTGGACAACTTTTAATTTAGCCTTAGGGACAAAGCTAAATTTCAGTTTTTCATACCATCAAGAAACAGATGGACATACTAAAAGAATAAATTAAAAATGGAGGATATTCTCATAATGTACTACATGGATCAGTAGTACAAGTGGGAAGAATACCTTCCATTGGTTTAATTTTATTATAACAACACTTATCATTCATCACTGAAAATGGATCTGTTTGAGGAATTTTATGGACAAAAGTGTAGGAAACCTTTCAATTGGGATAGTGTGAAAGATAGAGAAGTAGTAGGACCTGAAATGTTGACTGAAATGGAATAGTAAGTCAAAATTATTTGAGAATGATTAAAAGAGGTTGTAGATAGGTAGAAGAGTTACGCTGATTTAAAGAGAGTTGAAAGAAAATTTGAGCTAGGAGATAAAGTATTCTTAAGGGTCAAACCTAGGAAAATTTCAATTTTGTTTGGAAAATCAGCCAAGTTGTCTCCTCACTTCGATGGACCTTTTGAAATTATTGAATTAATAATTTGTATGGCATACCAACTAGTGTTTCATCCCGCATTGTCCAAGATCTATGATGTTTTTCATATCTCTTTTCTTAAAAAGTATGTATCTAATTTATCACATGTGCTTGACTGGTACTCATTACAAGTTTAGAATCTAGATTTCATCGTGGTTGAACCCATAAGGGTGTTGGAAACTTGCAATTTGCACTTAAGAAATAGAGAAATAAGTTAGTGTAAGGTCCAATGGGACCAATTTTCTGAAGAAAGTGTAACTTGGGAGAATTTAGAGGAGATTAAAACTTCATTTACGTACCTAGTTTCTTGATAAAACATTAAATTAGATATAATTTTGATATTTGTTATTGTTTGAAAGATTGAAAAATGTCATAATTTTATTAAGTCTCAAATGAAACCACCTAAGCTACATTAATCATAGGCATTGGAAGATGAGAGGACATTTTTATCATCCATGCCAAACTTGGCTATAATTTGAATGGTCTTGGACCACTTGATGCTTCCCTATCTAAAGTTGTGTGGTCATGATTTAACATTGAATTTAACTTGCAGGGTTCTAAATAAACTGGATGTTGGTGGGAAATTTTGTGGCGGAAATAGATGGAAGTTTTGGTGTGAATTCAATGCGCCATTATTTACCTTAAAAGAAGCAAGAAGCTACTCAAGGAAGTTAACAAGGAAGGTATGGTTTTTATAGAGTTCATTTTTTTAGCTATCATTATTGGCTCCATCAAGATCTGCATGCAATAAATGTGGGGGAGCTATTGTCATTTTTTCTATAAATGCACTTTGTGCATGATTAGAAAAAATTGTTAAAATGGTGTAGAAATTTTTAGGGCTATTTAAATGATTGTAAAGTTAAGAATGGTGCTTTTATTCGATTCAAAGACTATTATTTCTTATAGTTTTTATACCACCTAAGGAAATTTCTTTGAGAAAGATTTGGTTACACCCAGTTGACCTATAAGCGAACTCAAAAATATTTTGGGCAAGCATATAGGAATGAAATCGTTCTCTCCATATTTATTGTTTATAGCACTTAAATATATTAATGGTTGTGGATTTAAATCATTATTGTATTTGAATAATGTTAAAAGAATGATTCTTCCTCTGGGACTATGTTTGATTTCGTTGATGGGTTTTGTTGTCAACCTTTGTGACTATACATGTATAGTTTAAAATTTTATAGTTGGGATAAAAACCTAGTTTGAGTACTAGCTGCAGTTGTATATACATATATGTTGCATGGTCATTTTTATCCTTCTCAAATATATTATACGAAGGAAATGAAATCTTATTATTTAGGTTAAGTTTACAATGGAACTCTATTAAATCCTTTACTTGAAATCAAAATAAAAACATCAAATAGTTCAAATATGTGTTTCTTTTATTTTGGTATCCATCTAGGTTAAAGGAGTTTTATTCTTTTTGTATTGTTTAAGCTTTTATGTGCTTGCACATCCCCTTTTTCTTCATAAATAGGAAGGCCATGATTATTTTGTTAAATGATAAAATAGTGAATTGTCTCTCGATACCCATTAAGGTTTCATGTATATTTCCTTTCGTGATGGATAAGTGAAACCAATCCATTCGTTGTTAAATCGTGGGAGTTTTCCTTGTAAACTATTATGATGTGTTTATAATATATAGCCACCACTTTGATTTCTCTTTAGTCTACATATATATTTATAAATATAATTATATATATACATGAGTATAAATATATATATACATATGTATATATATAAAAATAGACATACGTATCCTTGTTCTTCATTCAAGAGACTGTAAGCTACATGACATTGCATGAGACACATAATGTCCTTTGCATTTGATAGAGAATTTTGTTAGGATTGAAGGGCAGGTATTTGATTCCATAGGATCCTAAGTTGACTGTATTTGAATGGGATTAACCATTTAGGTTCTTTGGGAAATCAAACCTTGACTTGGCATGTAGGTTTTAAATTGAAATGTAATATGGATTTGGATTTACTAAGGTAAATTTGATGCTTTTAAGGTAATGATATAGTACCATTAAATAAGGGCTTCAAATTTACTAAGGTAATTCAATGATTTTAAGGTATTAATATAGTATCATTTCTTGTTCAAATCAACACATTGGTTGTTATTATTATTATTATAGTTTGTTAAATTGGACCTCCTTTTATATATATATATATATATATATATATATATATATCTAATGTTTATTAAATTGTTCTATTTTGAGTAATCATTTATGTATCATAGTTTTCATACGTTGATAAGCGTGTAAAGGAATGTGGTTATACAATTATGTCAGCTATGTTTGATTTGTATAAACTGGATGCTAGAAAATATGTATTTTCTTGGAATGAATTCTATTGTTTAATTCATTTGGAATTATTTTTATTTAGTCAAGTTTATTAAATGCAATGTGTGTATTGTGCAAAGAATATAACTTCTTTATTTGATAATATAATTAAGAAAGGCAAATTGGGAAGAAGGAAATGTTTTTTTATTTCTTTAATTTTCATATGATGATACTTCCACTTTGGTGTATTTTGATCATTGAAATATTTCAATGCTATAAAAGGTATAAATGAGATGGATAAATTTTTCATCCCAGTTCTTTCAAAATGGATGATTTCTAATATTTTTTAGATGGCGAACATAAGTCCATATTTTTGGATGATCTATAAATGATATATTGATTCAAATGTATTTCATATTATTTTTAAATTGTTTATTTTATTGGCATTATTGTATAGCAATCATGAGCTCCACCGCCTTATTTCGTTAAATGCAAAATTAGCGTTTGAGTCATAATGTATTGTTCTAAAAGGGGATTAATGATATGTAATAATATTGATCAAATTATTTATAAAATGTCTAATATCGGTTGTGGTATATTGATGTATTGTTCTTAATCAAATATTCAAACATGTAATACTCAATGTGTATTATTAATTAGGGTGTTCCAAATTGATTGATTACTATATTGATAGGTTTATTTAACTCATCCTTATATGACATATGTTGATTATTGCTTTATGGATTCATTGAGTTAGGATTTTTCGAGCAATGAGAAATAAATAAGTAAACTATAGTTAGAACTTTGGAATAACTACAATGATGAATGTTAGTTAACTTTGATGATGATGAGATCAATTATATGCATTTTTGAGTTAATATGGAAATTTCGTAAATATTAAATTATGGACTACGTTACCCATGCATAAACTATCTTAAATTAATTTTAAGATGTATAATGGATGCGTTTAAATAAATTTGGAAAATATTATGATCTATATCGAAAATAATTTATGGACCTTAGGGTAATATTCCGATATGACAAAGTGTAGCGATGATAAAATGGGATATGTTGAAGACTAATTATTTTATAATTTAATTAATATATATGTCGACATTCATAATGTATGGAACTCGATAATTAAACTTTGAGTGGTGGTTGTAGGGAAGTATCTTTTTATTGATGTGAGTCACTAATTGAACACTTCCATACAACAAATATTCTAAGTTTCCTTAACAAATTCCATTTACTATGCATATCACAAATCATTAAAGAATGTTTGTTACACTTGATTACAAATTTGTTTGACCTACATGAGCTAGTTACCTCAATACCAACTTATTTTTGCTACGAGGAAGAAAATGGTTACATGATGTTGAAATTCATTATGTAAGAACTTTATCTCCCATACGCAATCTAAGATGTCATAGATGTGCTTATTTGCATAGGTTAAATAGATTTATACCTTGTTCGTAGTTTAAAAAAAAGTTAACTTAGCTAACTAATTCAATTCTAATAACAAAACAAAGTGATATGGTGATGGGACATATTTATGTTGATGAGTTTTTCATATAGAAATAGAGCATACAATGCATGAATCTTAAAAAAAATATATGAGGTAGTGTAAGACAATACACTGGTAGGTTCACCAAGTTCTAATCAATAGTGTGAGATGTCAGATGGGATTTGATTGATTGAATTCTAGGTAGACACTTAGAAAACATCACTTGCAATAAATGTTGAGAAGGGTATTACTTGTATACAACCTAAAAGAGTAATTAATGGGGGATCATTAAATCTAATTTACCCATAAGTATATGCACATGAATAATTAATTGTTTATCGATGAATTATAATTATGTAGTTGTTGGATTTAAATGTTGTTCATTTAAATCATTGAAGGCAATAATTAGTATGGGAAATGGGAAAAATCCACTTAATTTGAAGTATTGAAAATTAGGTCTTACATGAAGCATCCATACCATGTTAGAAAGATAAATAGTATGTCAAAGAACATATATATATATATATATATATATATATATATATATATATATATATCAATGAAAAGAAAGTTCTAGTAATAATAAGTAGTAAATGATTAAACAATATAACCTTTAGTGTGTGAGATTAATCAAGGTAGAGGCCCCTAAGAGCCTTGGCGGGACTTGAAAGGGATTCGAGTGTCGAGCATCATTCATCATTTAAGAAGTTGTATGAGATCCTTTTAAACTTATAGAGACCAAGTGAGAACACATGTGTATATTATAAAGATAGTGACACACTTTGAGTATCTATCTAGAATAATAAGCATTGTACAAGATGTAAGTAGTATATCTTGACAAGAATAAATCTAACCAAGATATGTAAATGATGATTATTGTAATGGTGTGATATGTAATTTTGATGATGATAAGAGAAGTGTTACCCATCGGTGGATTTATATAAAATGAGTTTAATTTATAGATTCCCCTCAATAATCAAGAATGAACCATATAACAAGAGTGTGTCATTGGGAAATCGGTGTGTTGTATGTTCTTGAGATTATATGCTAGAAATGATGTATTATGAAGAACAGAGCGTGAAACATAGATAATGTGAGGTTAATTTAAGGATTAGACACTCAAAATTCAAGTGTGAACTATATCACTATAGTGTGTCATCAGGTAATGATGGCATAATGTGTGCACCAATGATGTAGAATTTCTTAAGAAATATTAACCGTGAAGGACGAATCCTGAAGTGTAATGGTAGACACTAAAGAAAAATAATAGTAATGGATTGGGAAGAACACATGATTCCCCCAAGTTTGTGAATGATGGAGATATATGTGATGATGTAAGAGAGAGATTCTGATGGTGACAGAGTTTTAAATATATCATAAGTAATTATATTATTTGCATAATGAGAGGTAGAAGAAAGAGTAGGACTAGGATTGGATTACGGGTTAACAAGAGGAATTTTTAAAAGGTTAGATATCACAGTTGAATTTGTATTCCTGAATTTATTGGTGGTTTCATATTTGTAATTGGAAATGTTTCACAAGACTTAACAAGAGGAGTTAGTCAGTACAAATTTTTAGAGGCGGTATCTTAGTTGGACTTGATAACATTATAGAAGACTTGTCATGAGAAGGTGATGGGGTAAAAATTTGACAGTTATATAACATTGGGTTTGATATGTTCTTATTGACTCACCTCAAAAGGAGTATTAGTGATTATTGCATGATTCTCATTAGATATAGATGGATCTTATTTGGGATCCCAATGGGATCTAACAATAGGAGATGAGAATGTAGCCTAATTCTTTTTTTAAATCAAAAAAATCATTTTCATGATGTCTATTAATTCTATGATAATTACAAAATAGGAGTACTATGTATTTGGAAAGACGATAAGGAAGGTAGCAATGAGTAGTTGGCAAGATGATTAACTAGTGATGGATAATCTCGGAAGAATATCATGTTTGTTATCATTTAGATCAAACTTGAGAGGTTTTGATTGTGGTAAGACTTGGGGTTCACTTATATGAGCACATTTAGAAGACATATAGTTAGGATGAGGTTTTAATGAATAACTATCACGTGCACCGAGAAGCATCCTTTAGATGTTATATTTTAGATATAATAGATATAATCGTAGTTTCCATAGCTTGAATTTTAACTAGAAATAAACAATTTAAAGATTTAATTGACTTAAAAATGGATTTATTACTTGTGGTATGAATACCAATAGGGTTATCGAGAGATGATCAAAGATATTACTTGTACAAGTCGCATATTGTGAGGGAGATACATTATGTATACGGGTTTTTTAGAGAACATATTTTCCAGGTGGGTGTAAGAGAAGTAATTGATGTAAGGATGCTTTAGGATCCATGAAAGAGGATAAGAGAGAATAGGAAAAATAAGGATCCGAATGTTTAATCACGAGAGGGGTTCACCAAATGATTTAATATAAATTTAAATTAAATATAATTGTAGAGTAAATACTACAATGAATGATGCACGATGTTACTATAAAGTGAATACACAATCAAACAAGCATATGAATGTGAAACACTAAGAAAGAGAGGGAGATAGATAGACTTAGTTGATTCTTAAGAAATTTGGAAGTGGTTCAAGAAGGTAAATATCTAACATGGAATAAGGAGATTGTCTTCAATTCTAGCTACAAGTTTTGGACTTTGTGACTACACAGACAAGAGTGTTGAGAAGAGGAAAACAATATTTGGAACTGGTATCGGGAGTTGGGTGTTTTTTTATATAGACGTTATAGATCTATTTATTTCGGGGGTCCAACGATGTTAATTTTCCTTCTCTATATATCACTTTGGATTCACTATCTGAACTCGAAATGAACTTGTAACATAGAAGAAAAACTTTCACCCACACATACCCATAAACCACATCAAACCTAAAAATGAAAATGTAAAATTGGGAGTTAGACTAACCTCGAGGTCACCCGAAGAGTGAACTTACAACCGAGCACTAAAATACATATAAGAATTCATGTAGTTCTTTGAAAAAGTGTGTTATGATGCCCTTGTGCAAGCTACTTAAATGATAAATGTCTAGCTCTAGAATGTAACATATGTTTTAAATATGTGGGATGAAATAGAATAGTCTTTCCCTTTTATGCTATGTATGTAGAAAAATGCATCCTTTTTCCCTTGAATGAGTGTGCTAAATGGTTGATTTAGAGTAATTTTTTTCCTTTAGATACAAGATTAGGTGATAGTATGTAATGCTTATTATTTGGTCCTTTATTTTGAATACATAACTCTGTATTTATATGATTCCCTTGTTTGAGTCTTGTAATTGAAAAATACAATTCTGACCCAAAGTGGTAAAAATTAAAATGGGTCCAAAAGGATAGGTAAAATGTAAAGAATTACAGGAGCACCTAGGAGGACAGAGTGCATTTCGCTAGTGTCCTAACTAGGCACTAGTGTCTCGAGGCCATAGAAAAAAAAGTAGTAAAAGTTCATCCAAAGTGTAAGATGTATAAATCTAATAAAAGTGTAGAATACAAATAAAATGAATAAAGGGAGTTTTCAATTACTTTTTTATTGCTTAGGAATCATGTAAATACTAGCATGCTTTTAGTACCTACAAATGTACCCAAGTGCATAGATTTTTTTCTACAACAACTATTGTACTTATATAAAATTTTCCATCACTTTGGACTTAAAAATAATTAATTTTAAAAATAGAACAAACTGCTTTCAATTGGATGATAAAACAAAAACTAAATATTTCATGCAAGAAATCTTGTGTTGCCTATTTTTCAAGAAATTTAATTAATTTTAGAATAATAAATCCTTAAAATAGAAAAGAAACTACACATTAGGGATTTTATTTAGAACTCCCACTTGGGGTCACCTAAGTGACTATATTTGAACTCATTGTAGCTCATTCACACATTGTTTAAAATCATGATTTATATAATAGATCCAAAATAGGTGACCTCATTAAATGAGACACTTCTTGAACTATCACTCGGGACCTTGCTATAAATTTAGTTGATTGGATATTTAAAATATGAATCTCTCTCCATTTTTCTATCTCGCATATGTAATTAGTTCCATGATAGTAGATGTATTCCCTATCAAATTAGCTTATGCAAAATTGGTATCTAGAGTATAAATTAATGCCTACAACTTTTTCTTGAAGAAAGGATTTTGAATCAACCCTCCATTTGATTGGTGCATTGAAGTAATCTAAGTTTCAGCTAAAATATCGTAGCCTTATTCATTATGCCTTAAAATTCATTCAATAATATCTCGATTGAATTTATCCAATCAGTCCACTCTTTCAAAATATGGTGCATGTAAATATTGCATGTATTCAAATACTCGACTCTTAAAATAAAACACATTTATGAAAATATTTTTGTTAATGATAGCCATAATTTTCTTCATCATATATATCATTCTATTCATGTGTTCATACTGGATTTTAAGTTGAATAAGCCCCATATTTGATATATCCATATGTTTTTTTATAGATTTTAGAAGCTCATACAAAATCCTTACAACTAGTTGTACATTAGGAAGAGTTTTTAGTCACATTTAATTTCTTATGGGCATTAATGAAATCCAACTTGGCTTGAATTACTATGAATAAATAATTTTTCATCTACCGAATAGTGTCAATGACTGAATAGGGTTCTATTTCAATGATATTATCTTGTATAATGCCTTTTAGAGATCCTCAAAATTTCCTCCTTTGTCTCCATGTATACACGAGTTGTCCCTTGAGGTAATTTTCTCTTAGTTACCATTTTCAAAATTATGGAGGTGAATCATAATTAATAACAATGTTAGGGTCTTCAAATTTTACCATGGTGGGAGCCATTTCTCGATGATGACAACTAGGAGGATTACGTGTCCCGTATCAAGTAGCAAAGCTACTGCAACCGAAGAAGAAAACTAGAGGAGGATGTCACCAATTGTGAAAAAGTTTGTGATGTCCATGGAAATGGAGGATAAGGATGAATATGTTACAAAGGGGCCAAAATATGACTCATGAAACTTTGAGTAGTCATATAGTTTTGGAAATAAGAAATAGGAATATAATAAGAGATTGTAATAAGTGGCATAGACATGCCTAGTAGAAACATCTAAGAAACATATGGCGTGATGGAAGGAAACAATGGTAGATTGAGGAAACAAGTAGATAGTGAAGTTATTAGAGGAATGGATTGAAAATATTGATATGTCTACATAGGTTCCTTCAATTTGGATTAAGAGGATATCTTAGAAATGGTGCTAGAAGAGGTAGGAATTAAAGGAGATTCAATAGCCATGGGAGCAAAACAATGGTTACATGAACTATAATTATTTTGATGATGTTGTAATAGATACTAAAAGATAAGAAAGTGGTATTGTAGTGATTTGAGAGAAGACATATAAAAAGGGGCTATAACATTTAGATAAAATGATGAAGACATCAGGAATGGGAGAGAGGGAGGTGAAATAGTTGAATAAATGGGGATATGAGAAGTAGGAAGAGGAATAGAAACATATGTTTAGATAGAGTCTAGAAAAAAAGGGGAGATAATAGGGATAGTTGAAATAGGGGAAGAATAAGAAACCTAAAAGTTGTTTAGAGGTAATTTCCCATGACCACCTCCTACTTCATCTTCAAAAGAAGAATTTGAAGAAAAATATTATAGTAGTGGCATAGAGACTTGAGAAAGATGGAAAGGAAGAGGAGACAGGTTGTCAAAGAACCAATAAAATGTTTAGGAAACAAAAGAAGTAGGAAGAGACGTAAGAGAAACAATTACAACAATACTTACTAAGGGGAAGATTATAGTAAGACTATCCAATTTTGTACATGTAGAATCCCCTTAGTGCTTTTTGGGCTTGAGATTTCTATTCTTGCATAAGTTCTAGGATTATAAGGGAAAAAAAATCTATAAACTCAAGAGGACTCCTTTAACATCTCGCCATTTTTTAGTCCCAAATTTGATGACCATATAGATGACCAATAGATTGTCAGTTGGTTTAAACCAAGTTAATGAAAAAGAGTCTTAGCATGCACTGACATTTCTGTCAAAATATTTTTATCATAATTTGCATAAAAATGTAAGGTTATTGATCGATTATTATATTTCTTAACATTGACTACAAAAATGTGTGTGATTTTTGTGTGGGTGTGTGTATTTTTTTGTATATTAAGTTAGTGGTATGCTTTGAAAACCCACTTGGTTTTGAGGCTAGAAGGCATTCAAGCATGGATAAATACATTGGTTTTAATTATGGATAGGAATCTTCATGTATAAAACCACTTAATATAGGTAGATGGAATATAAAATGTTTATTCGACTTATCTTACATGCAACTTGGGTGATATATATATTAATTTTTCATATTGAATGGAATATGGAGGACTTAGCCAAAGGTTAGGCAATGTCATTTGAAGCTATGTTCGTTAATGTGGAAGTTGAGAGGAATACGTGGAATTCTAAATTTGTAATGATGTGTTTATGGTTTATGGGAATTTATTTCAAACCTAACTCCGTGGGAATGGTTAGCTTCCCTGAGAATCAAACCTAAATATGGTCACATCCTTTCCTTCTCTCTCATTTAGTAACTTTCATTATTTGTTTTGTTGTTCTAATTTTACGGCTATGGAGAAAATGGAATTTCTTCTCCACTTTTCCTGTTTTGTGTCCATGAATATGATTGTGAATATGGATATAGTGTGAATCCATTGCAAAAATGAATTTTTGGTATTAGTATTGTTATTTTGATTTTGGAAGGGTATTTCATAAGAAAATGAATTTATTTGAGAAAAGAAGGAGATTAGCACAGACATGAGCTTCTTTATCATATCATAAATCTTAATCATTTTATGTGTTAGTAGCATTTTGGGTCTTTTTGTAATTCTTGTACATGTTATATTTATCCTTCATTATCTAGGTATGTATCTAGGTATTCATGATTTTTTTGAATTCAAAGAGTTTATGGGTTTTAAGGAAGATTTTTTTTAATTTATTATTTAAGGACCTACAAGATGGGTTATATCAAACTATTCTAAGTTGATTTTGAACTTATTATTTTGATTTCATATTGAAATGATATACAATTGTGTGTAGATGGGAAATTGCATATAGTTTGTGGGAATGAATTTTATAATGCATTCATTTTTATTATTTGTATTGCATGTGAAAATGACATATAGATTTGTGTGTTGAAGGTTAAAATATTATTTGGGTATACAAATTTTAATAAAAAAATAAGGGATAATGGGCTTTTAATGTGTTTTTCCATCTTGGTATGCATTATTGTGTGAAGGAAATGAGTTTAAATGTTAATGAAATTCTAAATTGTGTTTTATATCAGGTTTGCATACCTTTTATGTTGAACAAGTTTATGAGTTTATTATGGGACATAGGACTGTTATTTTCACTATTTCATAGAAATGGTAAACACCCATATGATTCTACATTTTGGTCTGTATTTTACTTTTAGGAAAATTGATTGGAAATATCCCAGATTGAGACTTTGTTTTCAAGATTAGAGTAAATTATATTTAAATAGGAAGTTTAAATATTCCCATAATGGGCTTGTGTTAATAATTTTTACATATATGGGTTTTTATGTAGATATAGGAACCTATTATATCATTCTCTTCTTCTATGGTATGGGAAATGGGGAGAATAGAAATTTGGTTGATTTTTTTGTTTGTTTTATTCTACTCTAAGTCCATGCAGGGTATTAGGAGTGTTATTCATTCCCTAGATTTTGAATATCTACAAGATATACATTAAGATGTTTTTCTTATATCTCAGGGTATAGTTACTTTGTAGATAATTAAGTTGTATACTCTTATAATTTAGAATACCATACTCTATATTTTTGTTTTTGATTGATAAGGTAGGTTGAAGGGACTCATTCCCTATTCAAAGGCCGAGGCCAAAACCTCGGGAAGAAAAAAAGGCTATATTAGCTAGAAATAAATAATAACAATAGTTGCTCTCCAACTTAAAAATGCAACTAGAACTGATAACTAACCATACTATAATATTGATCCAAAATAACTTCCCACCTGTGATGAAAAATAATCATCACTGCTTCCCATTCTTCCCTTTTTTCCTCCTCTTTACTTCTTTCCACTTTCCAAGGTCAGATGAAATAACCATCACTAGGTCATTGGAATTCACCATAGCCATCACATTCTCTGACATCAAATCTCGGTCTAATTACGGACTTTCATATGTATGTCCCCTTTTTATTCCACCTACTACCAAGTGGTTTTCCTGCATTCATTTCTCTTATTCGTTCTTCTCTGAAACCTCTTTACGCCCGAGTTAGGATTACTCATATTATATTTAAAATTCAAAGTGGATACCAAATCTGGATTTACAAAACCCTAACCACTAGATGAATTTGATCCATTCTTTTTTACAGATTTTTGATTTTTATTAAAAGGGAAAGAATCTTGTAAATGGCCCATATTTCTGCATACTCTACACCAAAATGCAGTATTCTCATAGTCTAAAACCTGTGAATGCTGAAAAATTACCGAATTTAAGATTAATGTAGTCAGGTATTCCTTTGCTCAAATCAATTTCCATGCACATTCGGGCATACAAACACATACCCAAATGTGTTCTATCTAAGTCCTCTTTAATAAACTTTCCCAAAGCATTTCCAATATCTTTCAGGGCATACCACAAATGCAAGGGGAGATTAGGCAACCTGACCCAAACCAACGTTTTGGCCACTAAATAAGTATTTAGATTGAAATCTAGAAACCATGGAGTTAAAAATAAACTTGCATGTCCCCAGAACCAAGGACCACCTATCAAATAGCATTGATAATCCTCAAATTCCCTAAAATGGACAACAAAAAATCCCTTGGAACAAAGAGAGATTTCACATTTATTAGTCAAGTTTTCAAAGACCCACTAATACAAAGCAGAGGAGGAAGGACAAAAGCCATTAAACCTACCAATCACAGCATCCCGAGATAAATTTTGGAAATATTCCTCAACTTCTGGTTTCGCAATGGTTAATAAAGGAACAACCTTGGCTAAATCAACCAGGTATGTATGAGTACATGATGTTTGTTTTCCTAGGAATCGGCCACCTCTGTTGTCCTATGCCTCTTTGAAAGAAGCAGAGGTATAGAGTTGAGCCGAACCTCCATTCCTAGAAGCCCCACCCATAATCTTCCTGCAACCATCATTGTCTTGCCCACCTGTCCTGGCCAAAGTCACATTCTTTTTTGGAACCCTAGGATTACAAAGATGGATCCTCAAAGAAGCTTCACCTGACCATCATGGCCCCGCTCTCCTCCACCGGCCCATAATCCCTCCAAACCCCGTCTATACCCTAATGAATCCCTTTTCATATCCTTTGGCTCTTCCCGGTTCCTCCCAATGACTCCTCCCTCATTCATAGGTTTCACATTTCTTCTTTCCATTTTTTCTCCCTAATAATTAACGGGGTTTTAATGGAAGTATGACCCAATTTTACATACCATACTCTATATTGTAGTTATATATAAATTGGTTTTATTTCAAATTAAATATATTATAATGATTTAATTAATATTATTACAAGGTATTGATTTCGATTTATAAATAATGATGTTTTTTCCGAATGAACTATTGATCATGGGGATTGTATAAAAACATGGACTATATGTAATGGATTTCGAGTATCATAAGATGAAGATCATTATTTGATGATTGATTTTGATTTTTTATTAATTATAACTAAGATTAAATATAGATGGGTTATTATGGAATTTTGTAAAAATGGTGATATTATATGTATTGACTTAATTTGTTTATTTCATTTGATAAAAGATTTTATTTGGTTTAGGGTCAAACCTAGTATGTTATAATCATTGTATAATGATTATGGTATAATAAATGTGTGAAAATTCTATTGTAGTCACTGATTATTAATCTCCTATCTTTAAAGATTATTTAACTGCCGAAAACTAATTCACAACTAATATCAAAAAATAACACAACTGCAACTTCACTAATAAAAATACGAAAGAAATGCATAACACAAAGAACACAATATTTTTGGACAAATTGTCCCTGGAAAAACCCCTAAGGGAAAACCAGTTCTATAGATGAGGAATTATATTAACTTCAGCAAATTAAGAGATACAAAGATTCCTTGCCTCTTATTGGAAGAACTCGACAATCTCCCAACTTCTCCCACTGATATTCCCCACTGTTATCCCCAACGCTATCACTACACCCTTGCTAACACTACAAGACTATTTGCTATCACTACAAACTTACAAACTCATTTGCTAGCACTGCAAATGCTTCTCCAAACTTGTGTTCTCCAAATGCCCAATGACCTCCTTTTATACTACTCTCATTGGTAAACCAACGGCTAAGATCGATTCTCAATCGATGGCTGAGATACATAACAACTTAACAACCATAACAAATAGGTTGCAAGGTGTCACTAAAGGAAATCAAAAATTAGAAAATAATTAATTCATACTCAACAATAAGATAACTATTATCTAATCTTAGCAAATGGACAAACAGTTGTCTAAGATAACAAACTAACACTCCCTCTTAGCGAGGAAGTTGTTCTACACAACACCCATCTTATCTCTGAAGAAGATAAATTTTGCCTTCCCCAATGCCTTAGTCAGAATGTCTGCTACCTGCTCCTCTATAGGTATGTATTGTAGCTAAATAATACCTCATTGTAGACAATCCCTGATGAAGTGATACCTGATATCTATATGTTTAGACCTATCATGAAACACTAGATTCTCAGACAACTTGATGCAACTCTAATTTTTGTAGTGTATCACAGTAGTCTCAACCTTCTGACCAAACAAGGCCACTAGCAACTTCTAAAGCCATGTAGCTTCACATGTCACCATGCTAGCTGCAATGTATTCTACTTCTGATGAACTCAAAGCCACAGACTTCTGCTTCTTGCTGAACCAAGAAACAACTCCTGATCCTAAACTGAAACAACACCCTGAAGTGATCCTTTTGTCTTTTATACTACCTACCCAATCTATGTTAGTATAGCCTATTAGCTTGATTGCTTCACCTTGAACATATATGATCCCATACTCAACTGAACCACATAAATAATGCAACACATGCTTGGTCGTTGTCTAATGCACTCTCTTTGTCTCAACCATGAATTGACTAAGAGAGTTTACTGTAAATGCTATATCTGGCCTAGTGTTTACCAAATACATGAGCGAACCAATTAACTACCTGTATAAGGTGGGATCTACATATTTTTCCTCGGATGTATCTACCTTTCTCCAATTAGTGATCATAGGTGTAGACAAGGCTTTGCAATCCTCCATCTTGAATCTCTTCAAGATTTCAATGCAATATTTCCCTTGACCAAGGAAAATCTCTCCATCTATCTACCACACCTCCATGCCTAGAAAATAGTGCATGAGTCCCAAGTCCTTCATCTCAAACTCTACTACAAGGTCCCTCTTGCACTCCTCTATGAGCCCTAGTGTACCTGTAAGAAACAAGTCATCTACATATAGAACAAGAATGAGAGCCTCACCCCTAACCACCAAGTAGTAGAGGTTACCATCTACCTCACTCTTCACAAAGCCCATTTCTTGCAAGTATGTATTAATGCACTCATACCACGCTCTAGGAGCTTGCTTGAGTCCATACAAGGCTTTCTTCAATCTACACACATAGGTCTCTTTGTTGTGTGCTACAAATCCTTCGGCTGTACTATGTATACCTCCTCCTTCAATTCACCATTAAGGAATGTTGTCTTGACATCCATTTGATGGATCTACCATCCCATCTGCATTGTAAATGAGATTACAGCTTGTATAGAAGTATACCTGGCCACTGGAGCAAATGTCTCCTCATAGTCTATTCCCTCCTTCTGAGAGAACCCCTTTGCCACAAACCTTGCCTTGTATTTCTCGATGCTACCATCTACACCGTGCTTTATCTTGAAGATCCAACGTGATCCAACTACTGCCCTATCTGTTGGTCTAGGCACTACCTCCCACACATCATTATGCATTATTGAAGTATATTCCTCAACCATAGCATCTCGCCATACCTGATGTTGTGCAGCCTCTTGATAGCTGGAAGGTTCACTATCTACCAATTGGCTAACTAATGCCACATAGTCATTGAACTTGGTTGGTTCTCTCCTCTGTCTCGTACTCTTCCTAGGAGCTCCCACAAACTCCTGAGTATCCCTTTGTGTGTCTTGAACCTCATGGTTCCTACTGCCAATGGTAGAGGATGAAATATCAACCTCTATATCTTCTAGATGCTACACCAGTTGCTCCATACTCTGTGAATCTTCACTACCTGAGTCTATGCTTGTACTAGTAACTGTACTTGAGCTTTGCTGCCCTTGACTTGGACTTAGAGCTTTTGTTGGCTGCTCACTTTGATCATCTGCTAGAAAATCTTTGGACCTTCTAAACGCTTTGTCCTCCATGAACTTGACATCACATCTGACAATAATTCTTCTAGTCCTTGGAATAAAAATCCTATATGCCTTTGAAGTTTCACTTTGTACCCAACAAGGTACCCCTTCTCTGCAGTCTAATCTAACTTGGTACGTGTATCTTCTAGAATATGAAAATATGCCAAACTCCCAAATATCCTGAAGTGACCTACATCTAGCTTCTTCCCTATGAAATCTTCCTTTGGTGTCATCTTCCCTAGTACCTTGTGTGGAACCCTATTCTGAATGTAAATTGTTGTACTACATGCCTCTGCCCATAGATAGCGGGGCATGTCCTGGTCATGTAGCATAGCCCTTGCTACCTCTGATATAGAACAGTTCTTCCTCTCAGCAACTCCATTTTGCTGTGGATTGTAAGGAACCGTCCACTCTCTCTTGATTCCTTCTCTGGTACACAAATCTTGGAAGTCATTTCCTTTGTACTCGCCTCCATTATCTCGATCAAGAACCTTTATCTTCCTTCCTTTTGATTTATTCACAATATCCTTGAGCTCTTGGAAGTGACTGAAAACCTCATCCTTGGTCTTCAAGAAGTATATCTAGCTCTTCCTCGAGAAATCATCAATAAATGTAACATATTACACATATCCTCTGAGAGACTTTGTCGAAATTGGTCCACATACATCTGAATGTACTAGATCAAGAACACCCTTAGATGTATTGTCACTCCTTGGAAAATATTCTTTCACAAACTTCCCCAACACACATCCCTTACATACATCATCATGCTCTGTGCTCACCTCTAGAACACCTGTCACTATCTCAAAATCAATTTAAGTGCTCCATGATGAACATGGCCCATCCTCCTATGCCATAGCTCTCCAAGATCTATAGGATTACTACTGCTCATAATTGCCTTAGGAGTATCAAACAGTAACCTATAAAGGTGACCACTCCTAACTCCAATAGTTATGGGTGATTTCCAATCCTTGTGCTTAATCAACACATGTGTCCCTCTAAAAAGTACATTATACCCTTTATCCTGAAGAACAGATACAAAAATTAGATTCATACCTAAGCTGGCACAATCAAGACATCATGAAGTGAAACTATCTTTCCATTCTCCCTCTAAAACTGAATAGTCCCTTTCCCAACTGGGTTGAGCTTGGACAAGTTCCCCATAGAAATCTAGATATTGGTGTCCTCCTCCTGGTAACTAGAGAAGTACTCTCTAACTCCTGTCATATGAAATGACACCCCACTATCTATATACCAAACACACTGTGAGGTTGAGCTGACCATACAAGCTATGAGTGCAAACTCATCCTCCAATCTCCTAGAGAGCTCCTTTGCACTTGCTGAAGCCGCCACTTGGTTCTTTCCCTTCTTATCATTCTTCTTCCTTTGTGGGTAGTTACTAACATAGTGGCCAAACTCGTGATAGCCATAGCACTTGACCTTAGACATGTCCTTCTTCTTCTCACTTTGAGAATTTGATCCTTTGCTAAATCCCTTCTTTTCTTTCCCTTTTCCCGCTAGGGCAATGTTTTCTTGTTCTCCCTCACTTTTCTGACTCTTGTTGGCCCCATTGACAAGACTTAGTCTAAACTCCTCTTGAGTGAAATCATTCCATAGTCGATCCCAACTCGGTAAGGTGTCTCATCCACTAACAACTTGAACAAAGACATCCCATTGTTTAGTAAACCCATTTAGGGCTATTCTTACTAGCTCATCATCATCTGGCTTATCTCCAACAACTGCTAACTCATCCTTGACGAGTCTAAGCCTGGTGAGGTAACTTGTAACATCTTCTCCCTTGTTCATCCGGGTATTCTTCAACTTTTCTCTGAGAATCAGCTTCCAGTTAGTGGTAGCATTCTGGTACAGATTCATAATGGCATCCCACATCTTCTTCACCGTATCTAACTCAGAGATGTGTGGAACAATATGATCCTTGACACCATCAAGGACAATCCTCCTCACCTTGGCATCCTCTTTCTTGTATGTTGCAAGCTGTGTTGCGTCTGTAGGTATAGTTACAACAGTGGTAACATAATCCTTTATACCATTCTCTTCCAACAATAAAGAAATTTTGGCCTTCCAGACACCAAAATTCAAGGCACCATCTAATCTGTCTTGATCTCTCAAACCAATTGAAGCCATCTTAAAGGATAAAAGTAAAAATAATTTAAAGAGATCAAACTAGGTTATAGAAACCCTCAATTTCTTTCCTAGGGAAAACCTTTTTCTACCCTTAACACTGCTCTGATACCATGTGAAAATTCTATTGTAGTCACTGATTATTAATCTCCTATCTTTAAAGATTATTTAACTGCCAAAAACTAATTCACAGCTAATATAGAAAAATAACACAACTACAACTTCACTAATAAAAATATGGAAAGAAATGCGTAACACAAAGAACATAATATTTTTAGACAAATTGTCCCTGGGAAAACCCCTAAGGGAAAACTAGTTCTATAGATGAGGAATTATGTTAACTTCATCAAATTAAGAGATACAAAGATTCCGTTCCTCTTACTAGAAGAACTCCGAAAATCTCCCAACTTCTCCCGCCGATATTCCCCACCGTTATTATTCCCAACGCTATCACCGCGCCTCTTGCTAACAACTGCAAGACTGTTTTGTTATCACCGCAAACTTATAAACTCATTTTCTAGCACTGCAAATGCTTCTCCAAACTTGTGTTCTCTAAATGCCTAATGACCTCCTTTTATACTACTCTCATTGGTAAACCAACGGTGAGATCGATTCTCGATCGGCCGAGATACATAACAACTTAACAACCATAAAAATAGGTTGCGAGGTGTCACTAAAGGAAATCAAAAATTAGAAAATAATTAATTCATACTCAACAATAAGATAACTATTATCTAATCTTAGCAAATGGACAAACAGCTATCCAAGCTAACAAACTAACAAAATGATACATTTTTCTCATGTCAATTATCCTTAATGAGACCCATGTATATTTCTCTCTCCTAGCTGGTGTATAGGTAAATAGGAGAAGTTATGAAGTGAATAATTGGATTGATATAATATTTTTGTTAATTATGATTTTGCACTCAATTGTGTACAAGATATGTTTAATAAGTATCTTGTTTGTATTAAATGATTTCATAAAGAAATCCTAAATGAAAATATGGGCATACGGCCGACATATAATCATAATTATTAATTTTTTTAACAAAAAAAAATTGTGACTTCGTAAGATTTTTCATTGATAAATAAATGAATGGACTATTTTATCATGATATGAATATAGTAAAACAATATCTACATTCCTATTTAATGACTATATCTTGTATAGACTACTATTGATCTAGTAATTTAATAAGCGATCAAAAGACACTTTGATGAAATATTAATTTATTACTTATTATAATTCATTGACTTAACTAATCTTATGATTAAATTAGAAAAATAGTAATAAAATTATTGATTCAATCGGTTATCATGGAAATAATACTATAGATCACCGATACATTTATTAATTAAATGTATATTGATTGTATATGTTAATGATATTATATATATTTCATAATTTGAAGATATTATGATAATGAACGTGGATAATAAAATCCTAGTTGAGATTAAAATGGGCATGGTTAACATGAAATGATTATTCATAAATCATTATTTCCTTATGAAATATTAAGTTAACCTTTATAGGTAAATGATATTATCATCTCTAAAATAAGAGAGAGGTTAGTAAACTAAACCTATATTTGACTTGGTAACTTATAACTTTAATAAGATGACCTTACAAAACGGTAATTAGAATTTTACTCCATAACACGAATAATCTATGAATTTGTGGGAAAAAATATCAAATGAATTTAGGAAGTATAAAATAATACTTCATGACTATGACTTAAGTAAACAAGAAGTAGGTTGAGTCTCATAGAAATTATTGCAAGACAAAATATGGTTGTGGTAGTAAATTCAAAATAATATATAGATTGGATTTAATCTCACATCATTATACAAATACCTTGACCTAACACTAACTAGGTGTAGTTATGGAAGAGGGAAAAAGTAATTCATGGAATTAATTCCATTATGTTGTCTCTCCCTATTCTATAAGAACCCAAAATAATTTGTGGTTTTTTTCGTTACGGAGATGTTATTGTAAAGAACAAAATTCATATTTCTTAAAATTTTCACCTTCGTAAACAAAAAAATCTAGATAACTATGTCAAGATAATTGTTTAGTGAAGGAAATCAATATCCCTAGGATTTTGTGCGGTCTAAGGATAAGATTTTTATACACGGTAGGAAAATTTAGCCAAAGTAATGAAAGTATCTTATTACATTGTCTGCTCACCGTATCCTTACTTTATATATGTCGATACTATAATATAAAGTTCATAAATTGACTTTCATGGTAGGCATATAAGGATGTAAAACATAGTTATCTCAACCTTGAAAAGGTAAACTTAAACATACTAAAAGTTGTATTATTACTCGTGTAGAGTAAACTAAAGGAGAAAACATTAAACCCTTCTTAGTTGAACAAATTTTATACAAATAAGAGTTATTAGATGGATCAAACCTATAAAAAACTAATTGTTTATACTTTGTAACTAGTTTGATATGCGTCAACTCTGTTACATACTTGTGGTTAAACATGAGGATTAATTATTTTTTTAAATCTTATGTTTCTAGGGTTCGATAAACTACTTATTTGGGTCATATTTTTCTATCGCTTTCCTTCCTTGTCGAGCACAATCCCAAAAATATATTTGGCTTCATAATATATTTATAGTTGACCTTAAAACTCCTCATGTTAAGGGCCATAACTTTATCATTAGCCTCGTCTTTGTAGACTAGGTCATCTTTATGTGTTTGGTTCCTATAACTATAAGCAACCATACCTCAGGTTTCCTTTACAAAATTGTGAAACTCTATATGTTTGATCAAACATCCTTAAATTATGGTACTCCAAATGAAATTATGGCCTATATTTAGTCACAATAATATAATTTACTAATTATTGAGGATTATAGAACTAAATCGAGATGGAAAGACAAGGATAAGTCTCATTTTTCTTCTCTCCTTTTTGTTAGAAGCACATTGGAATGACAATGCGGGTGAATAAATCCTTAAAAAATTAATTAAATTTCAAATTTCTTACATAAACCATTGACCAATTAACCATCCATTAATGTCTACACAACATCATATAACATACATGCAATGAACCATGAACAAGAGAAGCAACACCATAACACAAGATATAAGTGGGAAAGCATCAAGGGAAAAATTCCCAATCAAAATTCTTATTATATTACTCAAATAAAATTATTTAGTGAAGCACCAACTTCACAAGGACTACCAAACCCTAGTTTAGTTGAGCACCAACCCTACCAGAGCACCAACCCCTAGTTTTGTGAATAAACAAATCAAAAATGAGGCTTTAACCCCTAAATATGATCAAGAACCAACTCAAAAAAATTTGATGAATATCTACAATGTCTTTGTTTCATCCACAATTGATGGAGATCACTTAATCAGCTCGCCCACATTAAAACCCTTGTTTGAACCCTAGCTTCTCAAACTCCCTCTATCTTGAAATTTCTTCACTTCTCTTTTCTTCAAACCCTTACACACACTATTCAAAATGTCCTTAAACATTCCATACACTCTCTCAACTCAATTCTTTCCTTGATGCCTAAAAAATCACTCTCACATAGGTCACACTTTTCATACACACAAGAACTAGTTCAAATTTGAAATAAAAACTCACTTTATACCCTTCTCATGATTAAAATTCTCACCAAGTCATTTTCCCTCCTTTTTCAGACCAATAAAACTTTAAAATTCCCAATTAAATCATTAAAAATTCACATAAGACCCATATAAGTCATCCGTACCAAAACCACTCATCTTGCAAGCCAAACAAACTCAAAACCCCATCACTAAGATGAAATAGAACAAGAAACCACAAAACTATTATTATTAAAGCTCCAATATTCATCATACATGTGCAATATGGCATATAATCATAATATATTGTTGCACATTTTCTTGTACCAATCAAATAATTCATAACATGGGGTGAAAGGATCATATCTTTCACCAAACAGCTTATTTCAGCACCCTATCTTTACCTTTGGGCATCAATACCACTCTAAATGAAATCAATTATGGAATATAACAATTATATAGAATCCTCAATAACTTTACATAAAATCTATGGAAGTTATATCTAAAGAAAAATATATGTTTTCAAACCACATCTAATTTTCTCTTCTCAAAATCGTGCTTCCCCAAAACCTATTTTGTAAACGCAACTAGTTTCAAACTTTATTAAAATTCCAAGACCTAAATATTATGTAAATATGAAAAAATTCACCCCTATTCACTATCCAGATGATATCAAACATCAATGCATCCATCTCATGTTTCATTCTTTCGGCTTGAGTAGTCTTGTCCTAAAAACCAAGATACCTTCTTCTAAAAAAAAATGACCTATATAATCCATCAAATGTCATCATCATGAGAAAAATTTATACCAATATAAATACATCTGAATTATCTTTCCATAAAATATTATAAATAATTCCAACTCTAAGTGTAAGGCCTTTAACCGAGCCCATATCTACAAACGGCCCCAAAACTGCCCTTTGACTAGTCTTCATAAATAGGGCACACTATTCCATTTATATGCATCCCCATGACCTTAATGCACCATGGAAATCAATAAAATATCACATACTAAAAATAATGTCCATTTATTTTTCAACTCCTTTGGACAACCTTGTCCCAAATTGAACTTATTCATAAACATGCTTGTTTGAGTAGGTCCACTCATCACCACATGCTCTACCATATATTTCTATAAAACAGAGGAATTCTCTAGATTATAAAATCATCATAATGGAACTATAAATAAATTATGGACACTTATGAGCATTATATCTCCTACCACTTTTGAGCTAAGGTTTCAAACACATAAAACGTAGTTTACCTTCTTAACATTTGTTCATAAAATCATGATGATGAAATG
Source organism: Taxus wallichiana var. yunnanensis (assembly GCA_018340775.1). NCBI lineage: Eukaryota > Viridiplantae > Streptophyta > Pinopsida > Cupressales > Taxaceae > Taxus > Taxus wallichiana. Next base: position 248,487,976 of record CM031242.1, read on the forward strand.
ACCTAATTATTTTTTAAAACCTTCTAGACTAAATTTAGAAACACGTTTTTAATCCAAAAGGTCCTATGAAAAGCACACAATTTAGAGTGAGCGTTAGAAGATGCAATTTGAGCTAGAAAACATGCTTTCTTAGACCCATTTCACATAAAACATCATAACTTGAAAAATATTCTTCATAATGACTCAAAAATTTCTAAAACCTCTATAAAACCTATTTTCATAATCATAAATCATCATCATATCTCAAATATATCTGCAACTTCTCATCCCATCTCATTTGCATGACTAGCCCTTAGGGTTTTGCATGGTGTCTACTAAGGTCAATCAATAGTCATCATAAATTATGATGAAGCTTCTCAAAAATGTCCTAACATTCCTATAATATCTTTTATGGCATCATTACATGAATTTATGGGCTCATCTATCTCTACATCTCAACATATTTCCTCCTAAAGCACTAGACTAGTCTAGATGAGCACATAAAACTTGGTCTTCAACTCCGTATATGCACCTTGAAACTCATGTGATTTCATAAGAACTTTTAAAACATGCTCTGCATGCTGCCAAAATTCTCCTGAATCTATCGAGAAGCTATAACCATCATGCTCCATCACCTAGGCTAGCTAGGTCACTTGATAACGCTTGCTGAACAAAAATTCTAATCAATCAACTCATGCAATCATGAGCATACCTAAAGCTTGATGTAACCATCATACGAGAATCCTATGACTCTACTCAATCATTCTCATTTTCATTAATGGTATTTTACATCAATTACAACACTTTACATTAATGACAACACCTAGAAAAAAGCATGCCAACAATCCTCCCTTTTTCATAATTTGATGGAAAACCTATTGAACTTCTTCATCCTTTTATCTTAGTGCCAAATCATATCTGTACCTACATATTATTCACCTTTTTAAGCTTAAGAAGATCATATTTTCATTACAAACATCAACAAACTACTTCATTCTATCTCAAAACTTGTCATTTCTCTCAAAAATCTGATTTTGACCACTTTCAAACCATAAAACACTTAACGTCCCCTAAGAAAAAAATTCACAACTCCTCAACATGGAAAAAATGATGATATAGAATATAAAACATATTTATTACCTATTTCTTGAGTTCAAACACCTTAAAACCTCTACATTAGGGCTCAAGAGCATGTTTTCATCACCATAGACCGTGATTTTACCTTCTCATAATTGGAGAGTATTGTAGAAGTTTTAGAACAGATGCATATACCTCATGAACATGCCAATAATGAAGATTTCAAGGAAAGAACATAAAATCACCAGATTTTTGTATTTTCCTAACTTTTCAAGGCTCAAACTAGTCTTGTCTTTACAATGTTTACCTCAAATCTTCTCAAAGACTAAGCCCCATGTTCTAACTCTTCAATGTAATTATAACCAACTTTGATAAGCTCTTGAGCACTATATATACCATGAAACAACATCTCATAGATCCCCTACACTTAGTCCATTTAAATCTTGTATAGAAACACAAAATTTGGCTACTTACCTTACTTGCAAGTCATGGAATCTAATCAAACACTTTGACATAGCCTTAAAGCACTCTTATAGTATTTAGTAGTCTTCTTTGGATGAGATTATGAAAATTAGTTCAAACATTTACTTCCCTTAGAATTGGAATTGAATGAGCTCAAAATCATGCTTCACATACCTTTTAGACATCTAGAACATTGTCTAGAAGTGAAAATCATGCTCCCCTATCATGAAGATACCTCACTAACCTATAGCTAATAATTTTGTCCTTTCATTATCTTTCAACCCTTGTTAAAGAGTAATCATCACCAAGAAGGTAAAAATAAACTAAATTAATCTTTCATTATACTTGATTCATCTCAAACACCTTCCATACCACTTTCTTAAGATCTTTAGTACTGAAATTTTTCCCTCTTCCTTAAACACCGCCTAAAACCAATAGAATGCAAATTTTCTCAATACTATGGTATCCCAAGATACCTTTATCTTACATTTCTCATTTTATAGTATTGTAGTATTTCTTCTTGTTTTCTTAAGATTATTATATGCCGATTTGATTACACAAAATACTTCAATTCACCGATACATGTTTCAAATTGAATCCAACACTTGTAGACACACCTGAATTATCACTATGAATATTGTACTTTTGATACATAGCCATCAAACAACTTCAAATACCAATCCAACTAGACACGTCTTTATCTTCTTCGAGGAGACACACAGTTTCTAGATCAACTTCAAAAGTTCAATATCTTCCTAACACATCATAAATAGACCTAAAAATCACCTCATACTTATAAAACCTTCATTCTCTACCTCTTGTACATTTTTAATACCTATTAAATGATATATTAACTCACCGAGAAATAAATAAACCATACTAGTCATACCACACTCGTGTTCATCTTCCTTACACTCTTTAAGGCATATAAACCTCTTCACATATATATTTTCATGTTATTTTAAGCTTATACTCATAAAATTGTAGAAAACCTATCCACATACATGATGTATCTCAAATTAGATATCTCTGCAATGTTTACCTTATTACTTCATACTCTTCTTCACTATGATTCCACATTTTAATGAGATAGAGCATATAGACTTCACTCTCTTAATGATGACACTATCTTAGATCTTGTATAGAAATAAATCATCTTCAATAATTCTCAAAACTCATCAAATGATGATCTATATGCCCACGACTAATAATTCAAGCTCAAGTATTGTATCTTGTTACTTTAAGAGTGTATGATAGAAAAACAATACACATTTTGACCTCACACAGCCCTAAACACTTGTATAGTTTTGTGACCTCATTTATGCTTCATAATATCTTAGATTCATCAAAATGTTCACTACACCATATTTATATCACCAATTTGCACACACATCCTACTAGCCATAGATCAATGAAAATCACACTTAAATTTTAATGCATTCACTTTATTAAATAAATTAAACCTATTCACGATACCCATTTTTCCATATTTTCAACTCCTTGAGGATTGACTCCTAATAATGAAAGGATATTTACATATCTTGGAACATTACATCTGGAAATTAAGTCTTTCAACACTCTCACTATAGAGAATGAACACATCACAGATTGTAACCATTTGAAAGATCATTGGATAATAAAACCTCTTGAATCATGATGTAGACATAGTCTAGATGCTTTGTTCCAAATTTATCTTTGTACTCCATCATTTTCACCTTCAATCACAACTTTTCTTACCTACCTCTTCATCTGAACTCCTAAAACCAAGTCAAGATAGAGACACCTCAAAACACATATATTTTTTTGTTTTAAGGTCTCAAATTTTACTACCAACACTTTATCAACATCTTCTAGTTCCCTGATCATTCTTGAAATGATTAAGAAACATGAACAATTTCTTACTTGAACCCACCTTGATTTTTCCTCATCATTTCTTCAAAACTCTACCACATACCTTCTTAATATAATGGTCTAATCAAGTCATTGTATTTGATGACACGTTTCATTTCATATCTCTTTTATGATGCTTGAAACTCCTTTGGTCCATTTAAAACAAGACATAATTACACCTAATTCAATTATTAACAGTGGGACAACTCTTTTGACTCATAATCCTAAACACATTTTTCATTTTACAATAATACATGATATGAATCAACATACTTTATATTCAAGACCGCATTTATTGACTCACACAGACTCAATATACACTAGACATCATGAAGGAGTCTATTTTGCAACATTTAACATAACATAGACTTCTTGACTTGACAAACAAGGAATCATAACCATATTTATGAGGTAACACAAACCTTTTTACATGACATCAACTCAAATAAATGACTCATACCAAGGGAATAATCTACACATAAATGTCATGATTCAATAGACATAACCTGAGATGACAACATGACCCTTACACTAGATAAGTCATTATAAACAGACAAAACACCATGATAATGTAGATACAGACTTGAGAATGCACACATAAAGATAACAAGACTAAAAATTATAAATTTTCATACTTTAAACAACCAAGAGGAACATCAAAACATACTTAAAATCTTAAGACAACATACGTTAAAACCTTGGAGGAGAAAAACACAAACCTAGATAGCTTCCCCTCACTCTAATGCTTAATATGAACTAATATACCTCTAAGAAGAATGATAGAGGAATATGAAACCATGATGAATATAGGACTTGAAAATGTCCTAAGACTTATTAGACACTTTTAAATCACCTACATTAGCTTGTTTTTTATCTGAGCTCTTAGTCATGCTTTGTCTTGTATCAACACTTGCTCTTGATGAGACACCATTATCTCTTATAGGCTCCCAAATCCTTCCTTGATTGTTATCATGCGTTTTTACCTTTGAAATCTCATTTATTTATATATTAGGACCTAGAATCCTTTTTTTTCTTGAGAAACAATATTAACACTCTCTAAAAACATGTTCAACCTCATTTTAAGTGAAACACACCACTGCATTCTTCCTTTTGTGGCCCTAAACTTGTATAGGTAGATCATTTAAACAAAATCTAGAAACATGACCTTTCTCATTGCAATTGTAACATACAACATTCTTAGCATTTTCACTCATATTGTCCCTCCATGGATGATCATCTCTAGTATACCTTCTACATTGATTTTTCCTATGACCAAATCCATTGCATGTAAAACAATAACCATTGAAAGATATTTCAAACCTTGAGGCATTGGGATGCCTAATTAAATTTTTCTTCACATCATATTTGATGAGAGACACTTTATTTCCTTTCTTAATTCTTGGTTCACCTAATTCATTACTTTAAACAAGGTACTCTTGCTTCATTTCCTTTCCTTTGGAGTCCTCCTTTGCAACCAAGACCACATCTATCACCTATTGACGTCCTCGATGACCCAAGAAGATCATCAAGATCTTTGGAACTTTTCTCAAAATTATGAAAGGACATCATTTTATTTTCAATATCTAATAGTTTTTCCTTAACAACTTGATATCTTAAAAAACTTGGTGTACATTATCTCTTTATCTTGCAAACTTGAGATAAGAAACTTTACCTTTTATTCTAGCAATTTGATTGACTCATTGAGCTTGCTTGTTTCATACCTATGCTTTTCTTCTAGAACATGAATCTTATTTTCATATTATTTGACTTGAAATTCCATCTTCATTTTCTTCTTTTCAACATGCCTTAACTCACTTTGGATACACTCAAGATCACCTTTAACATCCTTTTCATCCTCATCAAAGTAACTATAGTAACTCTGATATGAAATCACCTAATAAATAAGAACCATCACTAGAAGACCTCATTACATATTTAGTCATGAAAAATACCTCATTTCCAACATCTTCATGATCAAATTCAGAATTAGAATCTGAAACACCACTATTAACATCATATAATTCATCATCTTCCTTTGAATAAAATATTCTTTTTCCCTTCTTCTTGTAGTCAAATCTCTTAAAGTTCTTTTTACCTTTGTTAAACTTATGATTCTTCTTATTATGATCATCCTCATGATTTTCATCTCCTTCCTTTTCATTCCTATGAGGACACTTAGCAAAAAAATGAACTACTTCACCATAATTAAAACACTTAAATGGAAATTTACCTCTATAATTATTAGATCCAACATTCAATCTTCTAACCACCATTGCAAAAGAGTTCATCACCAGTTTCAGGAGAAAAATATCAACTTTAGTCCTCTTTTCTATCAACTTTGAAAGTTATCTCTTTCTTAGATGGTTTGGAGTCAACCACCCTCATCTCATATGCAATTGAAGTCCTATATAATTCATCCATCTTCGAGGTAGTCAAATCCTTGGCCTCTTCAATATAAAATATTTTTGAATCAAACTTAGGATTTAGATATCTTAACATATTATGAACTATAAATTATTCTTTCACATCTTCTCTTAAGCCTTTCATTGTGTTGAAAATCTTCTCAACACTAAGAAATAATGTTTCAATGGAATGATCATCACTCATCTTAAGAATATAAAACTTATTTCAGAAGGTATGGAGGTTTGAAATTCTTAGCTTATAGTAACATTTGTATAGTACCTAAAGATTCTCCCATATAGCCTTGGCTAATTTATAGTGCATCACCTTGTCCATATCAGATTCTCCTAGGCCATACATGATATTATTCATATCCTTTGAGTTCTCATTACTTTCCTTATTATCTGCAAAATTAGTTGGACCAGTGGAAGGATTATTATAACCATCTTCCATAGCTTTCCAAATATCAAATCTTAGGGAAATAATATGATTCTTCATCCTCAAAATCCAAAAATCATAATACACACCATAAAAAAAGGTGACTTTTTGGTAGAGAAAACACTATGTTGACTTTACATTATTGTGCTTCAAAGGATCTCTTTTCAAGTGATCAAACTTATCTAAAAGGACCAGCTCTAATACCAATTATTAGAATCACAATGGAGTAACAGGGGGTGAATCATTACTTATAAAATTATTTCAATTTCAGATTTCTTACATAAAAAATTAAAAAATTAACCATCCATTAATGTGAGCACAACATCATCTAACATACATGAAATGAATAATGAACAAGAGAAGAAACCCCATAACAGAAGGTATAAGTAGGAAACCCTCAAGGGGAAGAAAAACCACTGAAATTTCTAATCATATTATTCAAAAAAATTATTTAGTGAAGCACCAACTTCATAAGGAGAACCAACCCCTATTTTAGTAGAGCACCAATCCCTAGTTTTATAAAGAACCAACTCCTAAAGGAGGATACAACCCCAAATATGATTAATAACCCACTCAAAACCTTTTTATGAAGATATATGATGTATTTTTTCTTCCAAAACTGATGGAGATCACTTATTTAGCTCGCTTACATTGAAACCCTTGTTCAAAACCTAGCTCGCTTACATTGAAACCCTTGTTCAAAACCTAGCTTCTAAAACTTGCTCTATCTTTAAATTTCTTCACTTATCTTTCAAACCATTTCACACAATATTTCAAAAATTATTAAACCTTTCATACTCTCTCATCTCTAATACATTCGTTAATACTTATAAATTACTCTCACATCACTCACAATTTTCATACACGCAAGAACTAGTTAAAATTTGAATTACAAACTCACTTTTATACCCTTCTCATGAGTCAAATCATCACCAGGTATGTTTACCTCCTTTGGTTTGAAAAATTAAACTTAAAAAATCCCAATTAAATAATTAAAACATTCACATATGACCCATATAGGTCTTCCATGCCCAAAACCACTTATCTTGCACCAAACAAGCACAAAACCCCATCACTAAGATGAGATCAAACAAAAAACATAAAAACACTACTTATTCAAGATACCAAATTAATCACACACATGTGTAATATGACATATAAGAATCATACATGGTATCAATTTTTTTGGAACAATCAAATAATTCATAACATGTGCCAAAAGGCTCATATCCTTTACCAAATAGTTGTTTCTAATACACTCTCTTTACCTTTGGGCATCAAGACCACTCTAAAACAACTCAAATATGGATTGTAACCAATATATGGTATAATTAGGAAATTTAAATAAAATATATGAAAGTTATATCTCATGAAACATCCATGTGTTCAAACCACAACTACTTTCCTCTTCTCTAAATCATGCTTCCCATAAACTCTGCTTTGCAAACTAAAGTAGTTTGAACCATTTATCCACTTCCTATACTTCCAAAGGATTTAAATAGGAAAAATTTCACCCCTATTAAATATCCATTCTATATAAATCATAAACTCATCCATATCATTATTCAGTCACTTCATTCTTTCAAATTTAAGCGTAATCATGTCCTAAAAACAAAGAAACATTCTTCTCCTCAAAAGAATTATATTCAAACTGAATTATATGAACCATAAAATCTCATAATCATGAGACAAATATTATAACACTAAAACTCCATCTAAATCCTCTTTCCATAACATATTGTAAATACTTCCAAATATAACTTGAAGGCCTTCCACCAAGCCAGTCTCTTGAAACTTCCCAAACTGTCCCAAAATTACCCTTTGACTAGTCTTCACAAATAGGGAAAATTTTGACATTTAGATGCATCCTCATGACCAAAAATACAATGTACATAAATAAAAACTAACATGATAAAAATTATGTCCGTTTATTTTGTAACTCCTTTGGACAACCTTGTCCCAAATTAAACTTCTCCAAAATATTCATGTTTGAGTGAGGTCCACTCATCACCACATGATATTCCATACCTTTCAGAAACCTAGAGGAGTCATATACATCATATTATCATCATAATATAATTTTTAATAAATTATATATACTTATGATCATTATCTCCCCTACTACTTTTGAGCTAGGGGTTTAAACACACAAAATAGCTTACCTTCTTAACATTCGTTCATAAAAATGTGACAATGAAATGACCTAATTATTTTTATGACACATAATAGAATAAATTTATAAACATACTTAAAAGATACAATGCCTCATGCAAAACACACAATTTAGGGTGAGCATCAGAAGGTGCAATTCGAGTTAGAAAACATCCTTTCTTGGACCTTGTTTAACATAAAACATCATAACTTACAAAATCCTCTTGAATGACTCCAAATTTTTATCACACCTCTAGGACACATATTTTCATCATCTCAAATCATCATCATATATAAAATATCTCTCTAAATTCTTATCTCATCTTATTTTTATGATTATCTCTTAGGGTTCTACATGCTTTAGGCCAGGGTCAACTAAGTAATTATCATAACTCACCATGAAACTTCTCCAAAAGATGATAACATACCTAAATTATATTTTATGAAATCCTTTCATGATTCTATTGGATTACATAGCTCTACATCTCAACTTCATGCCTCCTAGCACTTAGACCTAGTCTAGATGAGAACCTTAAAATTGGTCTTCCACTTGTATCTACACCCTGAAACTCAAGTGAGTTTCTTAAAGACCTGTAAACATGATCTCAATGCTTCATAAATTATCATCAAGCTATCAATAATTTCCAACCATCATTCTCCATCACATAGGTTGGATAGGTCTCTGATTAGGCTTGCTTAGAATAAACAACTCTCACTTAATCAACTCATGAAATCATGAACATACCTGAAACTCCATGTCACCATCATACTTAGCATCATCTAACTATACTCCATCATCCTCTTTTTCATTAATGGGATTTTACATTAATGACATTACTTTACATTAATGAAAACACACTGCAACATAATTTTCCAACACTTCTTCCACATGGTTGATGTCATGAACAAACTCATAAACTACCTCTTATTTTGTCATCATGTTTAGAAAAAACTTTAGAAATATGAAATGGATGGATAGGATTCCCTATACTCTAATCAATGTGTAATTTTGATAGCACTAGAAATATCTCCAAGGACTTAATGGATTGATTATTCTTTGGCTCACCCTAGGCATCGTGGGTGTCATATATAGCATTAAAAATTACATGCTAGTTTTGATTACATGTTACCTCAATGTTATTTATGTGATTATACATGTGCATGTTTCTGAAAACCCTATAAATTATGTGTGAGTAGTGTGGCGTCTAATTAGGAACCCTTGAAATTGTTATATTGCACATACTATATTCAATAAGTCGGACATCATATTAAAAAATTCCCCCTTCTTCTTAACTTCTAAAATGTTGTTGTAGATGTTATAAGATAAAACTATAGCCAAAGTTACAATATTTTTCTCATTGATAAACATTTGACCACAATTTCATTAAATTTGGACATATTTCAGTCTAAATTAAAAACCAAAATTGTCTATATTGGTTTTATTTGTATCAAATATTGGAATTTGAATATACTATTATTGGATTCCAAATTAGATATTTTTGGAATTATATATCATCTTTTTTATTTCAATTTTAGGGTTTACGTTGTTTATTTTGAAATAAATTATGAATATATTTTTTTATGTTAGAACATTTATTGAATGTTATTTATTTACCGGTTTCCCTACATCTATGACAATTTTTTTATGTATAGAAAAAGTGAATATACAGAAAAACATAGGTTACATTAATACTTTTCATATAATATTCATCTACTTATTCCAAACATTATTAGAATTCTAGAGATTTGGATATCGAAGGAAAACAAAGCAATAATATGAACACAAATAATAGTTACTCTATGTAATTCTAATGTTGCAAATACATAGCCAAATTTATAGGCAAATATTTCTTCTAAAATGTAGGAAGCAAGTATAACAATATACATGAGTTGTTATAACAACTCGTAACAATATACTAGTTGTTAACAATATGAGATATATTGTTATAATAACAATATATCTATTTAAAACTAATTTACCATAATAAGCATATAATGAATAGTAACAAGTAATTTACCCAATGTAAATACTAAATCCTAACATTCCCCCTTAGTGTTTACATGGGAAGAAAGCACATCTCAAGAACTGAAAATAGAATTGTATGCCTCTGCATACTTTTAGGTTTACATACTGCTTGACTTAGATCATCTATCTTGATCTTATTACACATGACCAATCCACTTCACCATAGTGAATCCCATACCAGATGATCACACTTCCACCGATTCACCTACATACATGAACTCAACAGTTCCCACTTTCACTTCCAATGAATGCTATATTTCATCGACCGATTGATGTTATAAGTATGAGAGTCGAATAATCTTTGCGATCATAGGATCACTCCGGTTAAGCTACCCTTCTATACAACTATTCTCGAATTTCAAAGTGCATATCCTCCTCTTTTTAATCTTTGACAAGAAATGAATAGCATGTATTTCTTAACATACTACTCAAAGCGAGATAACTAAAAATATTGCTAAAATGTGCCACTAGTTCTATACGTGACCCCTTTGTTAGACCGACAACTATGGACTAAGTTTGGTAAGCATGTAAGGTTTTAGGTGCACAAACATGGGGTGTATAAAATGCACGTAGAAGAGTAGTAAGACAGGGCATGCTCGGAATCAATAGTTAACCACTTTTGCATGAGGCTATTTTTTTTACATAGAGTGTGGAGCACATCTCATAGAAGACTTGTAGACTACGCCAAGAATATTTTGGTACTTTTCAGTAGTTTGAGTGTCATGTAGAGTTTTGGTCTATTAATAGGATATGAACTAACAGTTAACTTTAGAAGATCTATTATTAGCACTTACATGCTTTTATATTCTCTTGTAAAGGCACATGGATATTACTAGCATGTAGCCTATCCTCGGAAGGTGCATGGGTAGTGAAGGAAAGTACCCACCCCTATATATATGTATTGATTTGCATGGTTTAGAGGGCCCATTGATACTATTTGATTGTAGAGTTATGTTTTTGGTTTTGTTCACGTACATGACTTATGGTGATAATATTATGATTTATGAAACTTCTATGTTTTATAGTATTCAATATAATGGATTATACTAGTTGGATATTGGTGTTAGATATGACTAAACATGGATCTTGCATGATAAATCTCATTATATTCATAGTTTAGCTAATATTTTCTATGATTTAGAACTAGATATGGTTTATGCACTGTGGATTGTTTACTATCTATTATGAATCTAAATATATACATATTCAATCATGCTAACATTCTGGACAAGAAACTATAAAGAGGTACTTAGTACCCTTGCGCACTTCGGTTAGCAGCTAGTTTAGGAAGAGTGATGTGTTAGTGCACCTTGGGTTATTTGTAGTAAATTCTAGGCTACATTATTGGTTCCATTGTTAGGACCTCTTTCTCAGTTGTTTTTCAGGATGTTGCGTGATGAAGACATACTGATTGACCTTGGCTAGTATTGAGGAGTGGTTAGAAGATCTGGAAGAAGAGTATGCTTGTAGATTCAACATTGGACCTAATTTTAATGCATGTGTGTGGGTTGAGTAGAATCTTTATGACACATTGTAGGAGAATTTATTTTCTATATTTCCCATAGAGTTGTATGAGTGGTTTTTATTTATACGTATAAGAGGAATTCGAGGTTTTGCACACTTGTTTGGATGCAGGAAGAATTCCAAGCCTTATATGATGCAGATATGATTTGGATGTGCTTTGTGGATGTTTGGTTCCATGGTGTTTTGAACAGGTTATATTATTAGTACGCAGCTTTCACTTACTCATTCCCGAAGGTTACTAAGTTTTGTTTTTGCCCAAACCCGGAGGATAATTTTTACACAAGAATCCACTTTGGTGATCAAGATCCTAATTGTAACCTTAGATTTGGAAGAGAATCCTATGGCTAGATAAACCCCACCATGCGCAGGGATAGGAGTAGGTTTGGTAAGGATGGTGGACCTAGCGGAAGAAATACAAAGGGAGGAAAGGTGGATTAAGTTTAATGAGGTGCGTGAGACATATTTGGAGAAGAAACATGAATTTGTAGAACAAATGTCATTATGGAGAGACATGGCTCGCAAAGGATTTAGAGATCGCGTAAAAGATGTGGGGCCAGAGCTTCTAGAAATCCTTCATTTGGTAAAACGTGGTAGGGAACCCTCTTCACCTCAAATGAGAGTGCACCAATAGATATTACATAGGTTATGGGTGTGGATCTAAATCTACTTGGAGACCTAGCCCTTGCACTTGGTTTTCTAGTTTCTACGACACTTAGTAATCAACAAACCAGTGTGAGAAGTATATTTATAGTAGATAGAGTTAATTTGTAGTAAATTTTAGGAGTTAATCGGGGAGCTTATTCATCTATGGTGCAATCATCGTCTACTTTATTTGGAGGACATGTTGGAGCTATCTTTTTCTAGCATGTGGTTGGCACAAAATGTAGGTGTGCATAACCTTATCATAACATCTAGAATCAGTCCAACTTCGTAGACTGTGGATGTTTATTTTAGCACAACTATCAAAACATAGGGAAGTGCATCCTTTGATTTTTTTCCTACTACATGAGGATCAGAAGGATCAGGTGGCTCGGGTGCTGGAGGATTTGGAGGTGCTGAAAATATAGGATGAAACATAGGAGGTTATGGATCTGGTGGGAAAGGTCACCAACCTCAAAAAATTTACATGGATATGCCTTTTCATCTTCTATAGTATAGATGCATTGAAGATGCAGTAGAACACATGCATATGTGTGAGATATTGTGGCGCACAAAGGTGATTACAACTCTAGAGAAAAAGTCAAGTCGGTTTGTAACTACATTTTAGGGATGTGTACACAAATTTGTACATAAATTTTGATCCTAATCAGACTTGTGTGGACTATACGACATTGCGAGATGCTTTCTTAAAGGAATTTTATATCCTTGAGTTTGAGAAGAAAAGTATAAGTGCACTCAAAGACATTAAACAGGGCACTACTGAAAGTGTTCAAGAATATGATGCTTGATTCAAGAATCTTTTTTCTAAGTTATCTTATGACATCCACGCAAGCCAACATGCATAGTGGTTTGTTAGAGGAATGATCACACCTTTTAGAAGAGTACTTTCACATAATACTTATATAGATCCATGCAAGGAACTTTAAGTATATCTCCATGCAAAGGTGTTAGGAAGTGTGGACACAAGAGTGAACCAGTTCTTGGAAGCTTGATTGTACCAATGGAAAATCAGGTTGGAGAAATTATCTACTAATTCAGCACATGAGACGTGTAGTGGAATTTTTTGTACAAATTTTTAAGTAGAGTGGCATACTAAGGATAGTTTCCCTTGGAAATTGGTGCTCTCCTTGTTTCTCGAGTGTGAGATACGTCACTTGGACCACGCTTCAAGCCGGTTCCCATTGTCATAGTTTAATAAGAAGGAATATGTCCGATTCTTGTAATATTTGCAGGTCCTCGACTCATGATACTAAATATTGCAGATTGATTGATCAGATCCATGATGTCATTGATATTTTTGTACAATAGACTAGTGTTTCAAATAATTACAATGAAATGGACAAGTATCATGACTATGATCATAGTCGGGCGTTCTCATGGTGGCGGTGGTAGAGGTCGAGATTATAGAGGTGGATTCAAAGGTTGAGGTCACAGGGGAAGGAGTGATTTCCCTTGTGTGACTTTTTATACATGTTGATCTCCTAATCACTACATGCACGAATGTCCATAGAATATTGTGTGTTCTTTTTCCAAAAGAATCATAGCTATGAGGAATTTCTAGACTTGTATGAATACTTAAGAAATAAACACAAATAGGAAAATAAGGTCATATGAATGGTTAGAGTACAACACACCATGGAAGACCAATGGATGTCGGAGTTAGCACTAGATCCTGAGTTAGTTCCTGTGAAGATAACTACATGCACTGAGGTTGCGCATGCTCAAGAAACACTGCAAAAAAATCCTACCATTACTAAAGAGGAAGTCATGTATATAAAGTATCTAGATCCTATACACCAGAAAGAGGTTTATCAAGAAACCATGGAGGTAATTCATAATTTACAGGGTGAGATACAATGTTTGAAGGAAAATTCATGGAAGTTAGAATAAAATAAAGTATTTGAGCTTCATTAGACAGATGTTGAATTTTTGAAGGAGGTTTGAAAGATTTTGCACCAAGAGAACATTATTCCATTGTTAGGGGACTTGTTGAATGGAAATAATACGTATCTTTGGACTAAACATGAGAGATAAAATTTTCATGTTAACCTCCCTCTGGATAGTTTTGATTATGACAATGAGATTACTCTAAATGTTGTTGTTGATGGTTGGCTTTTTAGTAACATCTTGATTGACATAGGCATGGAAGTGAATGTACTCACTTTGGATGCATGGGTTTAGATGGGTAGACATCCATTACAGCCATCCTCTAATGTACTATTCATGGCAAACTAAACTACAAAGAACACCCATTGGTGTTTTAAAAGATGCATCCATTACTATAAATGGGGCTAAGTTCATTGGGGACTTTGAGGTCTTAATGCTTACAGTAGATAATTTTCCCGCATTTCTTGGGCACCCTTTGTGTTATGCAAAAAATGCTGACTTGTGTTTCAATATGGGGTACATCAGTTTTGAGAAAAAGGAAGAACGTGTCACTATCCCTTTCATAGCCGGAAATCTGCACCTTATGTACTTGAATAGAATTTATGTGCACACCATTCGAGATCCAAAAGTTCTTGATCCATCAAAATAATAAGTTTTCTAGTGGGATGATGCACTATACATGAGTGATACTATGATTGCATGTGACAATTGGGAACATGACACTTATGAAATGGTTTGGCATGAAGTATGAAATGCAACTACACGTGTTAGTAAGCCACACAATATCATGTGTTTGGGCAACGACCAGTACCAAAGTACACAGTGAAGAGAATCCGTAGTATTCTGCTTTGCTATGGAAGTTCAATGGGAATGTTAGGTGGAAATAAGGAACATGTTAGTATATACTCTGTGTGGGATGAAAGCACGCTGGTGGATTGTTCACAGGGATAATATTTTGGAGTGGAGAGAAGTAAGGATTTCTTTATCTACTCGGTTTTCTAGAAGTAATGTGCCTACTTAAATCTATGCATTTCATGGTAATGATCTTGTTCAGTACCATATTTAGTAGTGTGAGAAAATCTAAACAGAGGGGCAGGAAGCGTTACTGATGTAGCCTATAATTCACAAGTAAAATCCCGGTATCTTTGGCATATCACTCACCCTAGGCCGAGTGCTCACCCAAAGTGGACAAAGGTACTGTGGCCCATCTTTAGGGTTATTTTTATAGGATGTTAACACGATGAATACTTAATGCATTCAGATCCATAACTAATATATCATTCTACAGTGCATGTTTAGATCTATATCTAGAGAATAACAGACTTAAAATATAACCATGATGAAATAAAGCATACAAGAACCAATTATACTCAGGATTTGATACTTTGATTCAGCCAATACACTCCATTGCATTAAACATGATAAATACATAGAATCTTATTACAATAGATAATACCATAGTTTATGTGTGCATCAAATTTGGTAGCATAACCTCACAATAACTCAGTTCTCACATACCACTCTCTCTACTACGCAGTTCATTACATATTTATAAGGGTGGGGACTTACCCTTCACCGCTTATCTAATCCCAAAATAGGTCACATGCTATTATTAGCCACACGCCTTTGGCAGTTCTGATAATAGCCACACATGCAAGTACCCTAATAATAGAATTCTTCTAATTAATTGTTAGTATTAAATCTATTCTCCGCTTTGTACCAATGTAAAACACTCCATGTGCCAATTCCCCAAAAATAGCCAATGTGTGTCATGCAGATCTTTAAGCTGGTTTGTGTGTTTGGCATGATATCTCAAAAATTTCTTGTATACGTGAAAATGGCTAAGTCCTAAATTTATGTCTTTACTTCATGTGTGATTCTTTCCTGACCCTACCATTCCTTTGAACGCTTTCGTTCTTATGCACGAACATTTTGTATGTTTTTTGTTAAGTGCCATATTTTGACTAACCAACATTACCCCACACTAATTGCATTTTTGCCCCAAAAATGGTTGTCTCCAAAATGAATCAAATAATATGAATAGAAGAATAGAAATAATTTTTATGAATAAAAGAATGACTTTACTCTACACATTCTTCTATTTCAACCAAAGAATCAATTCTAGATATTCTTCTTTTATTTCTACCTCTAAATTCTTCCAATAATTGAGTGTAACTTCTACCTTTTCTGGGATATCCACTGCAATTGACTCTAGTTCATCTTTTGCAATCTCTACTTTCTCATTCTGCAAGACCAAAACAATGTTACACATTACAGTCATTCTTTTTCTAATAAGTTCATCTTTGTGCGATGAGTTTCCCAAGCTCATCTAGTCTTTCCTTGTGTGGTTCTTGTGCTGCTGCAAGGGCCTCACACTTCTTCTTGATAAGAACTAATCATTCTACATGGTCCAAGGTCTCATCCTTAATGAATTTTAGGACTTCATTATCCTCTTCCATGGTCTTGGTTCTTATAACGGCTTTTGGGGTTGTAAAAATATTCATCGCTTGATCTTCTTTCTTCAGTTCCTCCTATAAGCTTTAGAGAAATGATTCATATGATGAAATATTCCTCATCATTGAATCCTTTTCTCACTCTACTTCCTTCTCAAGATTATTTGGTACTAGCATGTGCAGAGGTCCATCCTCAAGCACCAAATCTACTAAGGTTTTTACATAATGCATTTCCGAAGGAAACATTTTGGGTACCTTAGGCTCTAAGTGTGGCTTTTTTTTCATGATATTGTCCCCAATTTCCTCTACCATGCTGATGAAAATAGTGTTCTTCTTCTATGCCAAGTCTTTTTCTTGCTTTAGGCACACTATTTCTACATCCTTAGTTTTGATTTCTTCTCTTAGCACCCTAATTTTTATAGCCTTATCCACATTTCTTCATGCCACCTCTGTCGATACTTTTACCAAAGCATTACTCACTTGTTCATATGACATAACAATAGGATTTACTATTATGTGTCTAGCCTAAGGTGTCTTCTTCAACCTCCTTGATACATATGACTCTTCACATACATCAAATTCTGGTTCATTCATTTGTGTGTGTATTGACCATGACAATTTCTTCCTTGTGTACATGGTTGTCATATCTTCATCATTCAGCTCCCACCCATATAACTCATTTGGTGTCACTTTGTTTTGAAAATGGGCATGGAAAATTTTACATGTGTCCTCAGCATAGCCCATGACTGGTGCAATATACTCCCCACTTGTCCTCTTCAATCTTGGCCCCTTAGGAACTTGAGCATCAAGATTTAGATCTTGTTATACTATTCCCGAGTAGTCTCACACACTATGCCATATACCTCATTTACTCCTCCATCCTTCATTTCTTCATCCTTTTGATCTTTCACGTCCTCTAGTGTTGTAGGGGATTCGGGAATGCTTTCCTCAGACTCTTCCACCTCCTCGTTCAACTTCAAATTCCTTCTTCTCTTCTCAGCTAACTCCTTCGTGGAGAGATTCGTTGTGATCTGCACACTGATTATGGAGTAGCACCTTGGGTTCTTGTTCTCCTGAATACCCTTTTGAAGAAGTACTCTCCTTGCACTAAATCCAGATCCTCCTCTTCTCCTTCCTACTCTTGAGGTGGCATAGTTACATGCTCTGCTGGTTCTACCTTGTCTGAAGGTTGTCTTCTTCCTCTATGCTCTAGGCCACCACTATCTTCTCATTCCTCTTCCTCTTCATCCACCACTATGGTCTCTATAGGCTATGGGGTTGGCACATTCTCTATTGTATGCTTACCCTTAGGTGGATTTGGAAGCATGAAATCATTCTCCACATATTTGTTATTCTCCATCTTGGGATTGAGTTGGAGATACACAAGCACTGCTCTAACGTCTCCTACTACCAATCTTAGTAGATTTATGTTTATTACATCTGAGATAATCCTCTCAATTTAGGTAGTCCATCTTGGATATACATATGTTTTTCTCAGGCATGGTAGTCACAATCTACCTTATATGCATTGAATCTTAGGCGGTGTGCATCCAAAACCCAGTGAGATGATACCTGGAAATATCGTGTTATGAAGGCATATGGTAATTTGCACCATGGGCTCCAAGCCCCATCTTTCATGGTGAACCACGCAATGTAAAAGTTTTGGTATACCGTGAATTGCACTGCCTTCCCTACTACCAAAGGTAACTCCTTGGGTATGCATCATTCTTCTTTGAACATTACACGGAGCCTATCATACCACTTCTCCATCCTCTACTTGAATGGTCTCGCTCATTTATCCTTTGCATAAGTACTTTCAAAATCTTTCCGCAAGTGACTTGTTCTCCATAGGGTATTCCCATATTTTCTCCTTTGGCCCATCGGGCACCTTGATTTCCATAAACACCAGAGATAATAGAACAGCCCTAAACTGAATTTTCTCTCTTGTGTGCACTTCTTCAATGATAGTTTCTGCGATGTAACTAGAGATGTTGTAAGTCACTCCTGTGACATGTTATTCACAATGTGTAGCCACATTGTGTTTACTTGTGACCATCCTTATTGGTCATTCAACTTTTCACTAGGTGTGTAGTTGTTTGTATGATTGGGTACATCTTTAGTTTATCAATGTTCATGCTACATGGACCCTTAGTATACCCCAAATCCTTCATTATCTCCGAGTTGTCACCTTATCGCTTAAATCACAATTTAGATCTTCTCATGTGCCTTTCAACATTTTTACTATTGAGATCAATGTGGATGTGATCCTTACCCTGTGTCTTGCAAAGTAGAATAAATCTTCATGTACCCTACTCATCAACCACTGGTACAAGGGTTAATATTTACCAAAGTAGGGGAGCTCATACAACTTGAAAAATCCAATCTGCTTTAGCAACTTCTCCTCAATGTTGTCATACATCACCATGTCTTCCGTTGTGTGCTTATTTGTCTTTGTGTTTAATAACGCATCCAGATCCTTCTTATTTTCAAATGTTTGATGGTTATAATCATTAATCTTTCTCTTTTGGATGTGGGAATCCCATTCCTAACCCATAATCACACCCTCTAGATACTACATTTCTGAGAAATTACTCTCAGGAGTCATTTCAACCTCTACTTCCACTTTCTTCTTCCCCTTAGCTCCTGCAGTAGGTGCTTTCTTTGGTGCCATCTATAACCTTGCAATCTTCTCACTTCAAATACTCACCTTTTATCTCCTACAACATGCAAACCCAAACCCTAGCTCAATTCAGCATGCCCTAGTTGAAATTACGTGCCCTAGCTCTTTTGCAATGCCTTTCTTCACTCAAACCCTTTACAACTGGGGATGCAAGCTTCCTCTGCACATAAATATACTCATCACATCTCGATTCACACTCTTCGCACCTGAATACTCTTCTCACAGCTCGGTCACACTTGGATCTTTCAAATTATCATGATTGCAACGGTAAGAATGAACTCACATCCCATCCTTTTATAGATTTTTAAAAATTAGTGCATTTATTGCTCCTTCACCTACTAACAATCCTCTCATTAATCAACCATTTTCATTCTTTTCGTGTGGTACATTATTGCGCCCAAGCTATAACCTTCTAGCGCGCCTTCCTACCTTCTAGTCATGGATTTCTCTTCACCATGCCTCCATTTTCCCAAGTACCTCATCCATGTGCCTTCCACTAGGTAGTCTTCATGGCCTCCACTTACCTTGCATAATATTGTTCCATCATTTATCTCCATCTATGGTCATCTTGTCTAGAATAAATCTCTTTTTCAATTCACCAACTTGAATAGCACCCGTAGTAGTTTATTCTTTTCATGTGGACTTATTTTCAATATTCTTATACATGGATATCAATAACCACCCCACACTAAGGGTATGTGCAGTCCTCTGTGCATAAAAATGCTTCAAATAGTGATTATCTTCTGACACACAAATGTGCTTTATTACACAAAAACACCAACTAAATTGACAAAGCATAGTGACGAAGAATAAAATACATTAAGGAAATGTAAAACTAAAAACCTAATATAAATGGAAACACTTCCTTATTACAAACACTAAGAAGACTTATTTATAGCGGGGCTTTAGCTTACTCTGTTGAAGTAACTGGGTAACCGTATTCCATCAAGGACCTCTAATTGACAAGCACATGTTTCAAGTATGTGAGTGATAACATATGGCCTCAACCAATGTACCTTGAGTTTTCTGGATGGCGCAAAATTTAGAATCGTAAAGGAGCACCATCTGTCCAATCTCAAACTTTTCCTCCCTAATGTTCCTATCATGCCATGCTTTTTCTGGCCTTTTCTTTTTTTTTGACTCCAACGTGTTATGGCTCATCACTCATCCAAATTAATTAACTTTTCAATCCATTCTTCTAATGTTTTCTCATCATCTAGACCTCAAGCATGCATAATACACAAAGACGATAACATAAACTCCATAGGAAGAAGCTGCTTCCAATTCAAACACTAACTTTAGACACTTTATCCTTTATATGTTGTTCAACCTTTTATATGTAGTTCAATATGCCCAAAGCACTCATGTAGACACTTTATCATCCCAATCCTTTCTTCCAACATCACAAAAAAATTCAATGTCGGCTCAAAATTGTGTTGATTACCTTAGCGCTTTCATTAGCTTGAGGATGATAGGGTGTAATCTTATGGTGTGCAATCATGAGTTCATCCAATAAAATTTTAATTGTCTCGATTAAGAAAATGTGTGCCCCTATCACTTTGATCAAACTCAACGACATCCATACCTTGTAATAATATTTTCCCTAGAAACCTAGTTGTTGTATCCATTGTATAATCCTTTATAGGCACTTCTTCTACCCACATTGTCAAATAATATGTGCAAGTAATGATACAAAGCGATCCAGTCCTATGTGCAACTGATGAAATAGGACCCAAAAAATATAGACCATTTCTCAAATGGTTATGTGCTACTAATGGGTCTTAGAGGCATTTCATCTCATTGACCTAGTTTCCCAAGACACTAATAGTGATCACAAGCCTTGCAATATGCTTTACAATCTTTATAAAGGGTCTCCCACCATAATCCGATGAGTAAAATCTTCCGAGTAGTGCCATCACCTATATAGTTGCCACCTACAATACCACTATGAGATTCTTTTTATACTATGTGTGCTCATGTTCCTATACACAACAACACAATACTTCATCCCGTCCTAATTTGTACAGTCACCGTTAATCAACATATAGGGTGTCACGCGTATAGCAAGTTGTTTCTTCTCTAAGGATTTCATTCATTTTAGTGCTATACTTGTTTGAGAAAGACAGAAATGTCCTCTAATTCCGATGGCATGTGTTATAACCTAGATAACTGTGTATCTCGCATGGTGTCTTCAATGGCATGTACTTCTTCTCCTAACTCGTATTCTAGATAAATGGTCTAGTCCAGAATTACTTTTCCTTGGTTTTACCACAACTATGAAATAAAATTATTGAAATAACAATACCCATTTGCATATGTGTCCCTATAAAATGGGATTGTTTACCAAATACTTCAATGCCATGTGATCTGTATAAAAGAAAAATGGTTTAGCTAGCAGGTATTGTCTGAATTTATGTAGCACATATATCATTGACAAATCTTAATGCTCTTTTGTGGTGTAATTATGATCTGCATGAGTCAAATTTCTACTAACAAAATAGATAGGATGATCTATAATACCTTCTCTAGGTTGATCCAATACTGTGCCAATGGTCGTGCCAAAGGCATCCACATGTACATGAAATGGTTGGTCCCATGAAGGAAAGCGTAGAATAGGCATGGTAGTAAGTTTCTCCTTTAATGTCTTGAATGCGCGTTGTTGTGGTTCTCCCTAGTAGAATGTACCTTTTCCTTTCAATAACTCTTCCAAAGGTATAGAAACCTTGGCATATCCCTTTATGAATTTTCTATAATACCCAATGTGACCCAAGAATCTATGCACCTCACTCTGACTGGTAGATTCTTTTAGGCCTATAATAATTGCAACCTTAGCTGGATCAACCAACAAACCTTCCTTGCAGATTATGTGTCCTGATAGTATTCCAAATGGTGTAGCAAATATTCACTTCTTGATGTTCAAAGAGATACTCAAGTTTCTACATCTTTCAAACATTAAGCACAAATTATCACAATGATCATTAATAAGACCATACACCATCGAATCATCTAAAAAACTTGTAGGAAGTTAGAAATAAAATCTTTAAACATCGATAAACTATGCATGAAAATACAGCGGTACATTTTTCGGGCCAAAAGGAATCACCATATAGGTGAAGCTACACCATTCAAGTAGTAAAATTATTCTTTTCCCGATCCTCCTGGATAATCCTAACATGATGATACCTAGATAACCCATCTGTAATGAATAGATTTTGCACCCTACAACACTTTTTATTATTTCCTTAGTCAATGGCATAGGAAAGGGATCATCACACATGTAACATTCAACTCCTTGTTGTCCACACAGATCCTAATCTAGCCATCCTTCTTGATATTGATCACCATTAGACTAAACCATTCTGACTCATCTAGGGGCTTGATGATTCTAGACTTCAACATTTTTTCAATCTCTTCCTTGACCTTTTCATGCAAGTTAGGGTTCATCCTATAGGGTCTATTGTTTAACTCGGTGCGTACCCTCTTTTAGGTTAGATGGGGAAAAAATGAAGAAACATCTTCATGTCATTAATACAGGGATCTATTTACCCCAACAACTAGATCATATTTGATCGATCCATCATCCCTCCTCCTTTGAGGCATCAAAAAGTAATTGATGCAGGCATGACAGTATTTGGGGCAGATTTTTAGGAGGCATTGATGATGGTGGTTGAGCTTCGAACTAGTTTTCCTACTTCTCTCTCCTTCTTCCCTTTGTGTTGAATCTATAAAAGAAGGGTCGGGGCTCATTATAAAAGGTTGGATGTTTCTGTTTTGCACCCTCCCTTCTTATTTTGTTCACAGAAGGATTTTTGGAGCTTTTCTAACCTCTCCTTTAGGTTGTAATACATTTTTGCTTCTTGGCCACTACAATATACTGTATCGACTCTGAGAAATAAAATATATGTTTGTGGATGATTCTTGACCCTCTCATGTATTTGTTGTTGTCTTTCTGATCTCTTATTGTTGTCTAGTTATCTGATGCATGTTGTTTGTATTACATTCCTATGGTCTATGTTAAACTATAAAATGAGTGTCTAACATTCCTTTGGTGTATCACCTCATTAGCTTAGGTTTATTTTCTTGCATCTCTCTAACCCTATCTCCTTGGTAGATAGAATAGACTTAGAATATATCCTCTGTAATTTGTTTTTGTACACATGAATAGAGGGATAGGAACCAGCCTCAATCTGGAGAGATCTCTCAACTCGCAAGGTCCCACACCTTGAGAGATGCTCCATGTTGTGCAATCACATTGAGAGTTTCAACCCATCCGTTGTAGATATTTAGCGGTCTTTATGATTTTACAAGATATGATTTTGCTTTTGGCACACCCAATGGGACAAGAGGTCTTCACTTTATTTCATCAATTTGATGTGTTCTTGGTGAGATTCATCCTTTAGAGGCACATTCAAAGAACATTTGGCAACTCCATCTGGTCAATAACCCATTCTCTGAGTTGCAAACCTTTTCCATCCATTCCCACTCATTTTCATCCATTTTCTTCTTCCATCTCTTTCATTTTCTCCCATTCCATGAAGTTGTGTAATCATGACTTCATTCCCTTCATGGAACTCACACTTACAGCAGCAATGCAATTCACCTCCAATGCATTTCCCAACTCCTCAGATCCATGACCATTATGCTTACCCATATGAGCAGGGTCAAAACTAATTTGACCATGAAGCTTATCAAGAACAAAGGAATGCATATAATGCTGAAAACTATGTGGAGAATGATGGTTTTTTGGATAAGATTCAAAAATGGAGGTTGGCATGGTTCATTCAAGGGCCATAGCACAAATGAATGCATTCAATATTGGTTGTAGGGAACCTTGTCTATGGGGAGGACCTTTTCCGAGACATTACAGCCCTCAAGAGAATCTTGACTTCATGGTTGAAGTGTTTCCTCAACTTACATAGTGGATTGAGGACATTGAGGCTTATGAACAAAGTGTGAGATAGCCTTGTCAATGGGTGAGTCAATCACCAGCTCCATGTCCTTCATTTTCTCTTTCTCAAACTTTTTATTTTTAGCATGATCAAGAGTCAAGCCCCTCAGTTACTTCCCAAAGTGTTGATTTCTCTTCTCCATCTCTTGATCTTCCACCCCATTTAAATTTTCCTCCCCTTTTCTTTCCCAAGCAGTCATTCCCTCCAAAGAAATAAGAAGTTCCACCTCCCTCCCCACCACAAACAATTGCAAATATGGTTGAACCCCAACCTGTCACTCCTCTTACTTTCCCAATTCCATGTTGGGAAGAAACTCAAGAATCCAGTCAAGGAAAACAGCAAGAATTGAAGCCCAATAGAGAAGAAATGATAGACAATATGAAGATTTGGGCTGCTAAATTTAGTTTTACAAAGATCCCCTTGATGGTCAAGCCAATAGAGGAGGTCAAGGTTGAAGAGCCAGTGGTGGCTGAGGCTAAGTTTGCAGCAGAGAAGGAACAAAAACAAAAGGAAGAAGATCAACAGCCTATTTTCTTTGAATACAATGTCCCTAATGGCACTTTTTTTGAAGAGGATGTTAATCTGATCCAAGCTACACAACCAGTTAAGGAGGAAGAACAATCAGCTCCAAGTCCCATTGAAGAAGAGAAGATGGGAGAAATCAAATTAGTGTTGAAGCCACTCAATGAAGAAATAATCATTGAAGATTCTTTGCTTTCATTTCAAGGGCCTGATTTGATTGATAATTCCATGATGGAGGAGGACCATACAGTTTCAGAGGCTCCAAGCGTAGAGTAGGCTACAGAAGAACCTTCAATTCTTCCTCCCACTTCATCCCCTTCAAGCTCTAATGTTGAAGAAGAGTTTGAAATTTCAAACTTCATGTTTGAGGAAGAGGGGAACCATGGTGAGCAAGTTTTAGATCAGGAGGACACCATGGAGGAGGTAGAGCACCTGCAGTAGGACAACAAGGAGGCAGACTATTTGTCAGACTTGGAAGATTACTTTGGTGAAGAGGATCCTAAGGAGATCACATCATTTTCTCCTCTTCCATCCATATTCCAAGCATATAATCCTACTTTGCCATGAAGGAGGACATTCAAGGACAACACCTACACTTCATAACAGCTCTCTAAGACCAAGGTTGGAAGATATGAGTCTTCCATGTTCTTCACAAGAGAAGGAAGAAGAACAGCCAGCTCCAAGTCCAGTTAAAGAGGAGCATATGGAGGTGACCAAGACAGATTCAGAGGCACTGAATCATGAGCTGGTTACACAAGAAAGTATAGACCCCTCTCCCTTTCAACCTCTCCAAAAGTATGATTTTTGGAAGATCCTAAACTCACTAGCTTCATGTTTGAAGATGAGGCTTCATATGGTGAAAATAATGAAGATTTTAAGATCACCATGAAAAAGGGAGAGACCTTGTTACAGCATGATGGTAAATATTTTTATTTCCTATCAGACTCAAAAGAATGTTTTGATAATAAGGAGATGGTTAAAATTGTAATATCTTCTCCCCATCATTCATTCTTCAATCACAAGAACCTGTTGCCATGGAAGAGAACGTGCAAGCACAACCTGCAGTTTGCAACATGCCTCCTAAATAAAATTTGGAAGATTTTGATCTTCAAAAATTCACACCTATTGTAGAGGAAGAGAGAGCGTATGACGCTATCATTCCTCCCACACCGTCCATCCATGAGGGTCAGCAAGAAGGCTCCATTCTTAGAGTTAAAGTTCAGAACCATGGGAAAATTTAAAGGACCAGACCTTGCCCAATCAGATACTTGGCTTCATTGGAGCCAAGGGAGAAGCCAAAACCATTCATGCCTACTTTAGGTCAAGAGAATGAGTATCAAAGCACCAAGGGTCACCATCAACACCTCCAAGAGTCCAATACAAATTAGCTTGAGGAGGTATTTTCCATTAATATTGATACCTTGTTGATATGGGTGGAGGATCGGCTTAAAGTCAGTTTTCACTCATATAGGCAGCCATATTTAGTGTCAAATCATTTGCATGGTTACCCTTCTTAAGAAAAATAAGATACTTCTCCCTTCCAGCTTATAGGTTTTTTTTAAGCTTTTCTTTCTCTCTAGTTAGTGTAGGGGTAGGAGTAGACTTTGTTTTCAGCAGAAGAAGTGCTTGTGCACACACTGCATGTCTCATTTGAGGCATGTATGATTTTTTCTTTGTACGTAAGTTTTGTTCATATTGCTCTAGATCTACTGAGGCCATGCCTTCACTATTCATAACAAGACTCATAGTTTCCTATAACATTTGTAAATTTCAAAATAAAACAAATGCATAGAAACTAAAGAATGTTTTCAAGACAGTCCATTCAGGGACAGATGAAATCCCTAGTTCAAAACTATTTTCTACTCTTAAAAGCCTGGTTTTAAGATTTCTTATGAAAATTAAGAGTGCAAATGCGCGAGAAGGCTTAGAGTCGGGAAAAAGTGAAAATCGGGAAATTGGAGAGTCCATTTTGAAAGTAGGGTCAGTATTAGGCCATTAATTGTGACTCCACATCCAATGGATGCTTCAAGGCTACTGGTCCCTTCATCTAGTGGGCAAATGCCCCTACGAGTCACCAAATTGTTATCCTAATTTTTCCCCCAAGTAAAATTGGATCAACCAAGAACCCGCATAGAAGAAACCAAATAAATCACGTTCAAATCCTACAATCAAGCAACAGAGGGACTCTATAATGGAATAGCAAGGCTGTAAAAATAAAATGACCACAGGTGCAAGAAGAAATTCAAGAAACAATGACTATGTCGAACGAACCCATGCTTCAAATCTAGCAAACAGGTTGTAGGAAATATCTAAAATGGAATAGCAGGGTCGGGGAAGGAGGTTGAGTAGTGTCAAAGGAACCAGAGGCTCAAAGGAAAAGAAATAGCAAAGGTTCGAAGTCTTCGGGCTCTACAAATGACTTAGAACAAGCCCCAAAATTAACTAAGTATGGAGGAAACAACGAAAGCTACCAAGTGTCCAAATGGTGCACCTCCAAAAGTTAAATCCAAAGGGGAAGACTCAAACAAGTGCCAAGCCTCCATGTGTCCAAAGCCCCAAAATTTACACCATCCATTGAAAATTCTTTGACTCAGTGGAAGGTGCCAAGTGTCAGCTCGGCACAATTCCAAGATGGGAGCCCAAGGTGGAGACTCAAACTTATGCCAACCCTCCACATAGAAAATGGTCAATAGAGGTAAAAAAGGAGAGCAGGCCCAAAACAATTAAGTATAGAGTGTAGGCGGAAGGTGCCACATGTCTTAATGATGCTCCTTCAAAGGTAAAATCCTGAGTGGGTTTTCAAAAGAGTGTGGGCCTTCCACGTGTCCCAAGTCTAAAAAAGGGATAGAGTCGGGGTTTGAATAGTCAAAGAAGAGGTAGGCCTATGGAGGGAGCCACGTGTTAGCTCGGAATTGTTTCAAGGGTAAAATTTGGGGTGGGTTTCCAAACAAGTATCGTGGCCTCCACGTGTCCTCGATCGGACTTTTGAGCTCGCCAATCAAAGGGGCTTAGGAAAATACAAAAGAACATCGTGGATCCCGCTTTGAAGCCACCATATGTTAGTCTGGTGCTATTTTAGAAGTGAGAGATAGGGGCCAAATCTCAAAGGTGTTCGAGACTACCACGTGGACCCAGTATGACAAACTCTTTCAAATTTGTGCGCCTGAGACCCTAATCTTCAAATGGCTATATCTTTTGACAGGAAAATCAAATTTGGGCAGAAGAAGAATTTTTGGAAATTTCTTGACGCCCTCTATGTGATAGAGACATAGAATATAATTTTTATTAGTCTTTAATGGGTGAAAATTGGAAAACATCTTCTAGGAAATTAATGCAGAATCTATTTCATCCAACAATCAGATCGGATTTGATTTGATCCGTCGTTCTTCTTCCTTGGCATGTCAAGTAAACATGGTGAACCGTAATAGAGATATTTTGGGTGGATTTGAGAGTGGTATTGATTGATGGTGGTTGAGCTTTCATAATAGCATTCAATGCATATCTCAAGGTAGTTGAAGTAGGATTCAAATTCTTCCCTCCTCTCTCTCATATTATTCTTATATATGGTAATGAAGGGGCATATTCAAATGGTTGGTCATTGTTTCTCCTCTGTCCCCTCTCTATTTCTTCCTTAGGGTAGAATACGAGTCTAACCCTCCTCCTATGGCTCTGTAATGGAATTTTCTTACCTCTCACCCAAGAATGATGTACCGTGTAACATTTTGGAGCAATAGAATCTATTTCGTGATGAATGTTTCCATCCTTGGCTCATTTTATTCTCTTCTTACCTCTCATCATTGCGGGTATACTTGTGCATATTCGATGTTATGTTTGTTATAGGTCCCGGGAGATCTGTTTAATTGGTTTCAAGTAGTTTTTGTGTGAAATCTATCTCTAGACCGTGGTGCATTCTATCCACCCTCTCCCTATGATCACCTCTCTCCACTTCATCCAAATCGATCTCGTGATTTAACAACTTCCTTTTCTCGATGTATCACCACTCTCTCTCTCTCTCTCTCTCTCTCTCTCTCTCTCTCTCTCTCTCTCTCTCTCTCTCTCTCTCTCTCTCTCTCTCTCTCTCTCTCTCTCTCTGTTAGATTAGGATAGAATAGGTTATGCCTACACTAGAGTAGCTTGTGGCAGGTAGATTAAGAAGCAAGAACCAACTTTCTCCAGAGGGCCATATCAATTTTTGTAAGTCCCATAGCTTGAGAGATGGTCCCATGTTGTGCAATCACACTGAATACCCCACTCCACACCCGTGCCATTCAGAGTACTTTGTGATTCTATGCTAACATGTATTCTTCACTCAAGGGCTTAACATAGGGCATAAATTTTCCATCTCATTAATGAGATAATGACCCTTTCGTCCTTATTTTCAAAGCTGATATAACCCTTTTTGAACCAAAGATCAACATTATTTACATAGCACCACGGATGCCCTAGTAGAGTTGGGAAGTTATCTGCCTCTGCTAGTGCTAAGACCTCAACATCTCTAGTGAACTTATCTCCTTGTATGGTAATTTATGCATCTTTTAAAACTCCAATGGGAGTGACCTTAATCTGATTATCCATCAACAATACATTAGAGGATGGCTGTAATTGGGGCCTCCCATTTGTTCCCATGCATAACAAGTAATAACATTGAATTCATCACTGTATCAATCAATATATTACTCAATAGCCACCCATACACAACAAAATTCAAAGTGATTTTCTTATCATAATCTAGGCTATAAGGGTGAAGATTTACATGCGGGATCTATCGTCCAATCTTAGTACTTACACACGAGTGTTTCCTTTTAACCAATTCCCTAACAATGGAATGATATTTTCCTAGCGTAACATTTTGTACACTTCTCTCAAGTTATCCATATCAGTTTGGACCATCTCTAATGCTTTCTTTTGCTCCACATTCCTTGATTTTTCCTTTAAATATTGTATTTCACCACAAGATTTCTAAGTATTTCCATGGTTTCTTTATAAACCTCCTTCGATGGGTAGGATATGGGAATCGTGCATGTAAAACCTCCTCCTTAGTGATGGTAGGCCTTTGTTTTAATGCCTCTTTGGCACAAGTCGCTTCAGCGTGGGTAGTGATCCTTACTTGCAACGCCTTAGATTCTAGTTCTAACTTAGGCATCTAGTGATTTTCCATAGCGAGTTGTATCCTAATCATCCCTGTGCCTTTTTTCTTATTTATGTTGCTTGGTAAGATGTTCATACAAGTTCGGGAATTCATCATAACTATGATTCTTTCCACAGAAAGAAAAAGTAATATTCAAAGGACATTCATGCATGTAGTGATCAAGAGATCCACATGTATAACATGTTCCGTGAGGGAACTCACCTCGTCCACCACCATGGCCTCATCCTCCATATCCACTATGGTATCCTTGTCCTTTGCCACAATTGCCTTAAAAACACCCTTCATTACAATCATAGCTTGTCTTATTCTAATATTGATTCTCGATGCTCATTCTTTCCTTTAGAGTTATCTAAATTCTTTTCTATTGTACTCCAATATCTATAGTGTCATCAATCCGGCCAATCAACCGGTAGTCTTTTGTGTCATGAGTTGTGGACCTATAAATCTTACAGTAATAAGAGAAGTTCTTCTTTATCACGTATTTAAGTAATGGGTAGTGGTTAGCATCATGGTTTAAATGGCATATCTCATAGTCCAACAACAACGAGCGCACTAATCTGTGGGGAAAACTATCCTTTGTGTGACCTTCCACTTCCAAATCTATACACCAAATCCCTATGTGCGTCTTGTGTGCTAAATTTTCTAATAGTTTCTCTAACTACTTTACCATAGCATGATCTCGTGCTTCTAAAAATGGGCTCACCCTAGTGTCTATACTTCAAACTAGCCTTAGCACATAAAGCTACTTCAAGTGCTTTGCGCAGATCAGTGTATGTCTTATGTGATAGTTCCCTTCTAAAAGGTGTAATTAGGCTACCAACGAACCATTACACATGCTAGATTACATGAACATCATAAGAAAGCTTGGATAAAAGTGTTTTGAAATAAGCATCATATTCTCTAACACTTTCAGTAGTGCCTTGCTTAATATCCTTGAGTACACTTATACTCTTCTATTCAAACTTAGGGATGTGAAACTCTTTAAGGAATGTATCTTTTAAAGTTGTATAGTCTACGCAATTCTGATTAGGGTCAAAATTTCTCTACTAGTTATGTACGCGCCCTAGTAACATAGTAGCAAATTAGCTTGACCTACGCTCAAAAGCCATGATTCCTTTTATACGCCACAATATTTAACACATTTTTACATGTTCAACATCATCTTCTATGCCCCTATACTATGGAAGATGAAGAGATATCTCCATGTAAATATTGTGGGGTTGGTGTAGACCCTTCCTAATGATGCCATAATATGTCTCATTAATGTACAATAAATGATCTTATTTTACTCTCATTTTTATCAAGATTTATTGCATTTTGTGACTTTTGTTTGATCTAATATAAGTTAGGATATAATTTTCCATCTTTTTTTTATTTTAGTTCTAACGTTTAAAAATTTTGTAATTCCCAACTAAGTGCTTTAGAAGTTCAATTTTGTAATAAAACATGTCATAATCAGTCAAAAGAATAAATTATGAATTGGTCGACATGTTTTTGAAAGCATTGGTTTCAATACGGCTCACTTCCGAACTTCCAGACTTACTTTTGAACTCCATTACATAGTTACAAGCTCTACCACTTAGTTCCGGAACTTTTGGACTTAGTTCTAGAACTCCATCACTTAGTTCTAAAACTTTTGGACTTAGTTTTGGAACTCTTGCATGTAGCTTCGGAATCCTCACAGTTAGATCTGGAATGATTTCCTTTAGTTCTGAAACTTCTCTAAAGTTTCAGAACCAATGAGAATTTATTTATTCCAACAACATCTAGTGATTTAGCAATCAATGATCCTTTCAATCAAGATCAGATTGGAAGATTTCCGATTCTTCATATTCACATATCTAGGGATAACTATCATACAATAGTACATCTAGCCATGATCCAATTCAACATCTATTTTGGGCATGATCTGGTTCTATCTGAATTAGTAGGAGAGATATGGTTGTAAGTACACCTATGGAAGAAGTATATATATGCAGACATGTAGATAGATAAATATATAGAGATATTTATATATACAGAAAAGAAAGAGAGATAAGAAGAGACAATACGTTTTTGTAATGCAGAACATTTTATCAATAAAATAACCATTCTGTTTTAAGAGTATATTAAGTTTGTCGAATCTTGTTTCAAGGTAGAGCAAGGGCCCACTCTTCCAAGAACTAGGATATTCATTTTATTGATATTTATATTTCTATAGAAAATAGTATAGATATATTAATTATATGAATGCTTTTGATTACTCAAGTTGAAATATTTTTGTATACTTGTTCTCGCAGTGTTCCAGATTAGATTCTTATTTCTTTGCAATCAACTTTCAACATTATCAAATTGTGTGTTTATTTCCAAAGAAATTTTGTTCATTTCGTAACGTGTGTTTACTTACAACAATCTATTCTATTTTGCAAATGTAATTTTATTTCCAAAGAATCTATTTCGCATCAAGTGTTTACTTCCAAAGAAGTTCTCATAGTTTGATTTCAATAAAGTTTTAGCCAAGGAATCCTCAAGACATTGAGAAAATCCCCCAAAAAATATAAAAAGAAAACAAATACCTACCATCAATTACTAGATCACTAAGATTTCTTGTTGCATATAGCTCCGCATACCACCATGACCTCTAGTTTGAATATGACATGAAAAAGAGTTAATTAAAAGAATGGAATAACGACACCCATCATTTTTGGTGCCGTTTCCGGGGACCTAATAGTTAGAATTTTCTAATTAGGTGTCAAAAAGATCAACCATCATACATCTAGTAATTGTAGGATCTTCCCTATGTCATCATAAAATTTATGAGTAGACTAAGAGACTCCAAGGGTTGATTCCTCCCAAAAATATCTAAACAAGAATCATCATCAAATAAGGAAGTTGATCAAGAATTAGAATCACCATTTTCCTTGTTAGGAATGAAGAAGAATTGCCACCTTTGGAATTCGTAGATAAATCACCAAAAGGAAGTAGAACGTTTAGAAAAAGATCATTTTCCAAGACCCATTTAGAGAAATTTTTGATTCACAATTGAGTATTCAACCTCCTACTCCCGAATTTTCACCTTCCCCAAACAAATCACATACCATATTGATTGGTAAAAAGTCTAGAAGGTACTACAAAAATGGAACAAGAAGCGAAAGAGAACCCGATAGGACCTTCACTTTTCCAATTCAATTGGATGATAAGGATGCACGTATGAAAAATATTTCACCTACACATTTACCCACATTTAGAGGGATGTCATCTCAAGACCTTGACTGATTTCTGTTTGAATTTAAAGTATTGTGTCAAACTTATAATTAAAAAATAGATAGTCAAAAACTCAAGTTGTTTCCATCTACCCTGAAGGATTCGGCAATGAGGTGGTTCATGGGATTACCATCTAATTCTATTACCACTTGGGCACAAATGGAAGTTACCTTCCTAGACAAGTATCATATTACTATAGAGGGAGGAATAGGAAAGAAGAATTTTTCAAAATCAAGTAGGAGGAGGATGAGAATATAGAAGATTATTTAGACATATTTCTTTTTGTGAGCAAAAGATGTGGATTTGTATTACAAGAAGAGTTAAGAAAAACCATTTTTCTAAAAGGTCTGGATGATGAATCAAGAGAGGCACTTGATCTGATAGGAGGTGGAAATATTGATCAAATAAGAATGAATGATATTAAATACATTTGTAGAAGCTATTCACAAACAAGGGGTGGACCTAGAAAAGGAAAAATAGTTAAAAATTTAAACCCAGATATGAACAAACTGATGGATGAATTGGCAAATTTCAAAATAGACATTTTAGTTCAGTTAACTTCCACCTTGGATGGATTTCAAGCTAAATCAAATGCTAAAGCTAAACCAT
This sequence comes from Taxus wallichiana var. yunnanensis, assembly GCA_018340775.1. Classification (NCBI taxonomy): domain Eukaryota; kingdom Viridiplantae; phylum Streptophyta; class Pinopsida; order Cupressales; family Taxaceae; genus Taxus; species Taxus wallichiana. The sequence continues at coordinate 248,522,075 of CM031242.1, forward strand.
TAGCTATATATTTTCCTAGATGAAGGAAGAAGCATGCAATAAGATATTGTCCCCTAAACAAAATAGAACTATTCCTTATCTGTGAATCTAGGGACCATTAAAGTGATTTTTGTTCTCTTCTTCCATTTATTAAAAATTAGCTTAAACAAAGCAACATTCCATCCACGTTATAAGAAGTGAATTTTATCCAAAGAGAACCTAGCCAAGGGAAGTTCATGCCCGTGTCCGGTTCTAACCTCTGGATGATGCCATGAGTAGCTCAAATAGTGCCACAAAATTAGGTACAGCCACCTTGGGCACCTTAACCAACATGGAATCCTTAGGATTGGTAATGTTAATCTTGGTATGCCCAAGGACACCAAGTAACCATGGTTGGTCAAGGAAACCCGAATGTTTGGTCACAACCTAGGTAGATCCCTAATAATTATGTTCAAGAGAGGACATATCCCAATCGAATCAACAAGACATAATGGGTTCCCCACCAAAAATTCACAAAATAAAAATGTGGTCCAAACCCAAATACCATAATAGCTAGTAGCAAACCCAAGAAACAAACAAACAACTCCTATCTACAGAATAGAACCGGAAAAATCAGTTGATCTGAATGTCATCGATTGTAACAATATTCAAACTAGATCTAGCAAAGTAATCAAGTCCACCTATTATAATCACCGAGATAAAAGAATAAATTGAAACCCCCAGTATGGTTTTTCACAAGAAGGATTAAAAATAAAAGGATAAGGATCCGTATAACAACTCTCTTACCGAGACTCCATTTCCAGAGAGATTTAAAGAAGCCATGAAAACTAAGGAATCGATTTGCACAGAACTAAAGATATTGACTATTGAAATACCATTTTTAATATCAATTAAGGACATTCTAGAATTGAACAAATTAATCAAAATTCTATATTTAAAAATACCTGAAGGAAGAAGCGACCCCAGGACTATTAAGGTAGATGGGAAACTTGTTGATTTATTAGCGGGAAAACTTTTGTTTCCCAAATACGGAGATCCCGAAGTCCTGTTATTTTTGTCTCTAGAATAAATATATACATAATGTTTTAGTTAATTTAGGAGCATCTATAAATGTGATGACAAAGTGGAAACTTTTAAAATGATACCATTAATAGGTATACAACCTAATAACACCATATTGCAGATGGCATATCAATTTGTAGAAAAACCAGGAGTTATTGAAGATGTAGCAGCTTATGGTGGAATCATGGGAATATCTAGTTGATTTCCTTATATTTTAGCCAAAAGTTAAAACACTTGGTTATCCCATTAGTTTGGGTAGACCATGGTTATCTATAGTTGTTTCTTTCATTGATTGTAGATCAGGTGATAAGACTATCTCAAATGGTAATAATTCTAATAAAATCTCCTTATATCCTTCTACACAACCTTCTATTGATTATCAAGAACAATTTTGGGTTGATACTCCTGATACTAATAAGAAAAACATGTCTTCCTTGGCCATGATCACGTACATGAGGTAGAAGATACGATTAGAAAACCATTGAATGAACACCAATTATCCTTGGAGCAATAGGGAATAGTTCCAGAACCTAGGACCTTAGTTTCAGAACCTATAGACTCTGTCCCCGGATCATCGATTTAGTTCGGAACCATCATGTTTAGTTACAAAACCACAACAATAGTAATTCCCTATGACTATACATAACTTCACTCCAAAGGAATGAGATTTCTCTTTGGGGAAGAAGAATTGGTAGCTTCAGTTTCTAAGATATTAGGAAATGGTGAAGAATTTCTGGAAAGAAGTAGTGATGAGGAGTTCAACCTACAACAAGATAAGTATCATAACCCTGCCTACTGTCCTTTTTCCAATATTTTGTCTCAAGGAACTTTTGGAGATGTTGCTACATATCATATGTTGTTTCCACATGCATATCCACTAAATACTTTAATGTAACCCTTTCAACAAATCATTTCATCACACATTGGAACCAAACATGTGGAGATTGAGCCGAGTAAGATTTTGAACATAAACATTTGGTTGAAAAAAGATGAAGTTAAATTGTTTGATGTTATGAAAAATCATACTAGAGATTTTGTTTGGGATGAAAAATATATTAGAGGAGTCCATCCAAGTATTTGCACACATCACATCTATACTGAAAACATTAGACCAATTAGGCAACCTCGAGAAGGATTAATCCATTCTTAAGAGATAGAGTCAAACAAGAAATTGAAAAACTATTACAAGTAGGTTTTATCTACCCTATCTTAGATAGTTAGTGGGTGTCTCCTCTTGTAATTATTCCTAAAAAGAACATAAAATGGAGAATTTTTGTTGACTATAGGGAACTAAACAAAGCCACACTAAGAGATTATGTTCCCCTACCATTCATAGATCAAGTCCTAGACAACCTTACGAGTAAAGCGAACTTTTCCTTCTTCGGATGAATTTAGTAGATATAATCAAATCAAATTTTCTACTGAGGATCAGTGAAAAACTACCTTTACATGTCCATGGGGTACCTTTGCCTATAGGGTATTACCATTTTGATTATGTAATGCTTCGGAAACTTTCCAAAGACTTGTATTAGCAATTTTTGTAGACCTAACAAATGACTCGTGTAGAGGTATACATGGATGATTTCACTTGTATGGGAGACACATTTGATGATGCTTTGAGGAATTTAGACAAAGTATTAACAAGATGTGAGAAACACCATCTGTCTCTTTAGTCATGAGAAGTTTTTGATGATGGTTGATGAGCGGATTTTATTGGGACACCACATTTCAAAAAGAGGAATTCGGGTTGACCAAAACAAAATCAGAATTATTTCAAACTTACTTATTATTACTCAAACCCCACAAATATCAAGTCATTTTTAGGGCATGTTGGATATTATAGGTGCTTTATCAAGGATTTGAGTAAAATTACTACCCCATGTTTAATTTGCTTACCAAGGACTGAATTTCTTTGGAATCGAGATGTCGCATGCTTTTGAGGAAATCAAAGAAAAATTAATCACCGCCCCAATATTGAGAGGACATAATTGGGAAAAACCTTTTCACATTTAAACATATGCCTCAAATATCTCCATTGGTGCGAGTTTGGGATAGAAAGATGAAAAAGGAAAGATGTATGCTATTTATTACCTTAGTAAAAATCTTAATCCCACTTTGAAATAAATTACACTACCACTTTGAAAAGAATTTCTTGTTGTGATCTATGTAATTAATAAATTCGAGACATTATATCACATGGTATAAAATATTTTTACATACGAGATCACTCGAATTAGGTACTTAATGAATAAACCAAAGTGGTTGGAGGTAGGGTAATTACATGGTTATTACTTTTATAAGAATTTTATATTACCATAGTAGATACTTGTTGGTGATAAAATTTGTCTTGTGGACAAATTGGTGGGTTTCAAGCCAACGCTATTGGAATCTAAGTCCCTCTACTTGAATGGTGCAGCTTCCATAGGTGCATGCATGAAAAATTTATTTCAATGGTGGCCTTTAGACCATAGATCCAATAAGGGCACTCCACCGACCCTATGGCAAAACTAGCATTGTATCGCTAGAGAAGAAACTTTGTCTTGGAAAGGGGAACGGGAGTGGAAATGGAGGTAGGAGAAAACTAATGTTGTGAGTAGAATATCGAGATGCCCACACACATTAATTATAAATTTCAGTTACATACATTTATAGTTAGAAGAAAAACAAATCCATAAGAGAAGCTACAAGACCGAATGAAACTAGGACACGTGGCACGTTCTAGTTGGAGATGGGGTCATGGCTCTTTTCTCAACATTTTAACCTTTTTGGAAACAAGGCTCAAAAAGTCAAATTCCTCCATCAGCCCACTCTCCTGTTTTGAATTTTCAACGGCAAGCTTCACCTTTAACTTTATCCTCATGGCTTTAACTTTGACTTTTTCCTTTTTTGCAAAGAGGCTCAAAAACACAAATTTCTCCTCCGATCTGCTACTTCGATTGAACACTTGACACATGGAATATTCTAATTGAAAATGGGGTCGCGGCTCTTTTCTCAACATTTTAACCTTTTTGGAAAAAGGCTCAATTTCCTCCATCGTTCCGCTCTCCCGCTTTGACTTTTCAACGGTGGGCTCGAGACCTTGGCAGAGATGTGGAGCATTCTAGAACTCTTACTTCACTTTTGGGAATTTGGTTAAATTTCCAAAAGTACCCCAATGACCCGCTCGTCCACTTTAACTTTTTTTTCTCAAAATTTGACTTTTACCTTTATTACCCGATCGAGGCTCAAGGGGTAAACTTACCATTTTTTCCAAAAGTGACCAAAAGTGTTAAGTTCACCGAAAATCCCATTCCTCCCCATCCAATAGGATTTAACCATGTACCTGCATTCATTGGAGTCAAAATTTGATGGGGAAAAGACGCCCGTCATCCCGAATGTGGAAAATACGCAAAGGATGAAAACTTCATCATTTTGAGTCCAATTTTTGAATTTCCTTCATGAACCAGAGGCATGGAGGTAACACAATGATTTGATAGCCCAAGCCATAGAACAAGTGAACAATTTTGATTGAAAATGGAGGTTACAAAGAGGATATTATGTGTACTGACCGGAAATGGAGGATTTCTAAAAAAGAGAAAAACAAAGATTTAAACAGCTCTAGGGCACGACTTTTTCTAATTTCTTGAATCTCTAACTTGGCTTAAACACCAATGAAGGGCATGAGCTCAAAAAAATTAAATTTTTCTTTTGAAAACACAAAGTAGTTTTCAGGAGATAACAATACTCTAGGGAAATCTAATGTGGTAGTTGATTTCTTGTAAAGACCGACCACTATAGGGGAGCAAGATCCAGTTAAGGAAAACTTTCTAGATGAAAAATTGTTTGCTATTTCCGCTGATACACCATGGTTTGTTGATATGTAAAATTATCTTGTAACAGGGAATTTTCCTCCTTTCACTAAGAAAGAAATAAAAAATTTGATCAAAATTAGTGCACAATATAAATGGTTAAATGGAATGTTGTTTAAATGTGGTCTTGATTTGGTTTTACACATGCATGTGAGAGAATATGAAATCTTTGACATACTCGAAGGCATGTCATGATGAACCAAGTGGAGGACACTTTTTAGTGAAAAAATAGCTCACAATATACTTAGATCGGCTATTGTTGGCCATCTCTCGTACAAGGATGCGAAGAGATATATCAAGCGGTGTTATCCTGTCAAAAGATGGGATATCCAACTTTTACCAATGAAATGCCTCTACAACATCAAGTGGTGATTGAACCATTTGAAAGATGGGGATTGGATTTTGTTGGTCCCTTTAGTCCTCCTTCACAAGGAAACGTGTACATTCTTGTGTGTATTGATTATGTGACAAAGTGGGCAGAAGTGCGAGGCTTTAACAAATGCCACCAAGAAGCGATTGTTGATTTCCTTTGGCACAATTATGGTAAATTTTGGCACACCAAGAAGTATAATTTTAGATCAGGGGTCACAATTCATGTCTAATATGATCCAATCCTTCACAATTCATTATCAAATCAATCATAGGAAGTCATCTCCCTATCACCCACAAGCAAATGGACAAGCTAAAGTAACAAACAAAGAATTGGAAAACATCCTTACCAAAACGGTTGAATCGAGCAGAAGAGAATGGGAAAAGAGACTACCTAAAGCTGTCTGGGCATATAATACAACTTAGAAAACTACAACAAGATTTTCACCATATGAGTTAGTCTATGGGAAAAATCCCTTGTTACCTATTGAATTTGAACTACAAACATTGAGGACAACAACTAAAATAGGTATTGAGTTGGATGCAGCATAAAAGGAAATAATTCTTCAACTCAATGAGTTGGATGAGTTAAGGATGGAAGCACTTCAATGCAGACAGAAATAATCCAAGATCAAAGAAAGAAATGGCATGACACACATATCAAGAATAGGTAATTCAAGGTTGGAGATTGGGCATTACTATTTGATTCAAGTACCAATAATTCAAGGGAAAATTGAGAACCAGATGGTTGGGACCCTATCAGATTGAGAAAATATTTGACAATGGTTCTATTCAATTACTTCCCATTGATGGAAGTAGAAGGACACTTTTGGTCAATGGACATAGGCTAAAAATTTATAGGAAGCCTCCTACTAAGGATGAATTCTTGAGGTAGATTGAAGAAAATAAATAATTTGATCATATGGAAGAACCCAATTCTTCCAAAACGATCAAATAATCATATGGATAAATCCAGAATAAAGGGAAGAGAATGAAAACCAATAAATGGCATTCTCTTCCCCAAAAAAAAAAAAAATAATAATAATAAAAGGGAAGGAATGAAAACCAGTAAATGGCGTTCTCTTCCCCCAAAAAAATCTCTCAGAGATCAACTGAAAACCAGCAATGGCATTTGATCTCCTCAAATAAATGGCTAATCCAAAATAAAAGGAATTTCCTTTAAATTTTAGTCTTCTTTTCAAACCGTTTTCTTTTTGTTTCACTTTTAGGAATGATGAGTCATCATGATGTAGGGATCACATCATCAAAAATGGTAATTATGTCTTTAACTTATTAAAGGTTAGATTAAAATTTCGCATGTGTGATTGGATTTTATTTAAAAGTGGTATGATGAATCATCTATTATACATTATGATTAAAAGAGAGTAATCATGATGGTGATGTTGGCAGAGTAAAAGTGGCAGCATGTTTATAATGATCTATCATTTTACGGAGTAAAAAAGTGAAGAGGCAGTTTTAGAAGAAAAAAACTTTAAGGAGGAAGCAAAAGAATTAAAATTGCATTTTGTAGCTAAACATAGCAGTTCCGCTAAGCTAAGCACGTAGTTCCGTAGCTGCAAGCACGAGTTTTATAACCAATCTTAGTAGAGAAATAATTAGAAGAAGAATGAATCTAAATTATGCGCTTTACCATGGGGATTAAAAAGAAGTCGGAACCTAAGGATGATACCCAGCTTCTTATAGATGAAGAAGTGGTAGATGTCTTTGAACAGTAGGATGGTTAGAATTCCTGAAAATTTTCTTGAAGTATAACGAAAAATTGGTAAGAGAATTCATTATAAATTTAGAACAATCCAAAACAAATGTTATAAATATTGTAATTCCTTTTTCTGTGAATACAATAAGTAATGTATCCGGTGTTCCAATTGTGCATGTCCCAAATCCTATCAAGGGACCTTAAAATAATTAATTGAAACCCTCTTTACAACAAGACGGAAATGAAACCCCAATATATTTACAACACTAAGAAAATCATAAAAGGGGTTAGAAGGCATAGCTTACCCAAACCCTTTGATAGAGTGGAATTTTGGATAATCAAGTAGTTAACTTGTGATGGTCAATTTGGGTCAGAAAGAGAAGTTCTGAAGATTCCCATACATCTTAGATATGGAGCTACAAAACCAGAATATATAGTAAACCTTCCAGGTTTCTTTTTTACTCCATTCATACAATGTCCCAAAGGTATTCCTAGGGTGTTGGACCAATCAGACGTCATGGTTTAGTTCATTTGGTGTTCCAACACCATTATCTTACAAAAAAATGGAGAAGAAATATGGGAGAAATTTCTTAACAAGTTTAAGCAAAACCATGATATTATCAGGAGAGTAATATCAACTCCTTTTTCTCCTATAACTAATTTGGAAATTGGTGCCCCTATAGAGAAAAATAAGGAAATAGGTGGGGAGACCATACCAAAAAGGAGAAGATCTGAAAGAATAATTAAAGCTACAAAACCTATTGTACCTTTAAAAGAAACTCCTTCCTCTGTAGCAGCTACAGAGAGCTAATATCTATCTCTAACAGTGACAGTTCACCTAGGCAAGAGAAAGAAGTGAAAATTAGAAGAATCTCTAGGAGGAAACCTATTTTTAAACATACTGAAGCTCCTCAAAGAAGAAGAATTCATAAGAGGTCTAGAGAAATTCTAGAGGAAATGAAATAACTGACAACTTGGAAAAAGAAGTTGTTGATATTTTGGGCAGCATGGCCACGACTCCCCTATACCAAGCCAAATTGATATGGAAAAAGAAGATGAGAAATTTGAGGAATAGGTTTTTCAAGAGTTGGGTGAACCGAACCATTATCACATGAAGAAGAAGAGTTTGCATTGTGAAGATGGAAAGGGAAATTTCCTTTGGTAGAAGAGGAATGCTTAACCCCCAAAGAAATTTTAGAGAAAGAAGAGAAACAACATGTTAGATAGGCTCTATTCTTGTCCAGAGTAGAACTCATTATCAAAGAAAAGGATGAGGAATTGAACTTCCTCAAACTCAAGTTGAACAGAGAGATGCTCATTGGAGAACTAACAACTCATCTTACGAAAGTATTGAGGAATTAACAAGAGTTAAGCAGCAGATGATGGAGAAAGAGGAAGAATGTAAAATTTCTAGAAGATAGAGTACTATGTCAATAGTCTTTGCATAGATTGAATTAACTTATTGGCCACTCAAGCAGTTATGGGATGATACTTGCAGGGAACTCAGTGAAATCAAAACATCCAATGAGGATTTGAGAAGCAAGATGGAAGATGAAAATAAAGAAAGAAAGGAATGGGAAGAAATTTTTACAAAGAAGAGGGAGACAAGTTTAAAAATCTTGCAAAAATACAAATGGTTTGCATAATGAGTGAAAAATTGCTTGCATGCAGGAGACCTTCTCCTGCATATAGCGTGTTTATAGAAGAACAATTCATTTCTCTGGTAGCTATCAAGAATTACATGTGGCCTTCCACATGAAATAAAATATGAATCTAAGTTCATGATAGCCTATTCTTTAGCTAGTGTAGAGAAGAAGAATCTTCTCTGTGAATTCTATCTCTGCAATCTTATGCTAGAAAAGAACACAGGCTTCATGATCAATTTGTATGTGGGAGAAAGTCAACTTAATGAATTTTTTTTTCTTCAAAATCATATTACATGGAAGGAAAGGGATTTTGAGAATATATTGAAAGCTAGCTCATCTGGTCTCTACATGAGGACTCATTATGGTAAACCATCTACTTTTGTTAAACATTTTAGAACCCATTCCTTTGATAAACGGTTCAAGACACATTATCTTGCCAGTTTACAGAGAAGTATTGATGCCTTTAATTTTTATGAAGTGGAAAATTTTGAGGAGATTTATGATGGATGTTTGAAAATATGGGATCTTCTTACAGTTTCCTTGAGGATAAGGGAAGTAATATCTCCCAAAAATTTTATCTCGGAGTCTAGAAAGAGCAAAAGCTTTATGCACACTAATGCCTCGATCAATGAAAATCATAGGGGCATATGGATGGGAATAAGAAAAAGGCCTCCCATTATTCTCACTCCCATGTCCCCATGGAAGAACAGAGAACCTCAAGATCCCACTCAATTTAAGGAATGGAAGAGGAAAGTGGAATCAAAATCAAGGTATAGTGTTTACGAACTAAAACATTGGGATATTCGGTTTCACCATTTGACTCGAGCAATCCAATTGGAGTGTAGAATGCACAATCCAAGGTTTAAAGAGTAAAGTTTTAAGAGGAATTACAAACAAGTAAGTATGGGGGAAATTATGAGGCTAGAATATGTCTCGTTAATGTACAATAAATGATCTTATTTTACTCTCATATTTATCAATATTTATTGCATTTTGTGACTTTTGTTTGATGTAATATAAGTTAGGATGTAATTTTTCATCTTTTTTTACTATAGTTATAACATTTAAAAACTCTATAATTCCTAAGTGCTTTGGAAGTTCAGTTTTGTAATAAAACAGGTCACAATCAGTCGAAATAACAAAGTATGAAGCAGTCAGCATGTTTTTGAAAGCATTGGTTTCAATACGGCTCACTGCTAGAACTTCCAGACTTAGTTCCGAAACTCCATTGCGTAGTTATAAGCTCTACCCCTTAGTTCCGGAACTTTTGGACTTAGTTCTAGAACTCCATCACTTAGTTCCGAACTTTAAGACTTAGTTCCAAAACTCCTGCATGTAGCTCTGGAATCCTCACAGTTAGATCTGGAACAATTTCCTTTAGTTCCGAACTTCTCTAAAGTTTCGAACCGATGAGAATTTATTTATTCCAACAACATCCAATGATTTAGAAATCAATGATCCTTTCAATCAGGAGCAGATTGGAAGATTTCCGATTCTTCATATTCACAGATCCAGGGATAACTATCATACATCAACTCGTCCACCATGATCCAATTCAGCATCTATTTTGGAAACAATTTGGTTCTATCTGAATCGGTAGGAGAGCTATGGTTGTAAATACACCTGTGGAAGAAGTATATATATGTAGACCTGTAGATAGATAAATATATATAAAGATATATACATAAAAGAAACAGAGAGATAATAAGAGATGGTACATTTTTTTAATGTAGAACATTTTATCAATAAAATAGCCATTCTTGTTTTGAGAGTATATTAAGTTGTCAAATCCTATTTCAAGGTGGAGTAAGGGCCCACTCTTCCAAGAACCAGGATCTTTGTTTTATTGGTATTTATATTTCCAGAGAAAATAGTATAGATCTATTAATTTTGTAAATGCTTTTGATTACTCAAGTTGAAATATGTTGTATACTTGTTCCTGCAGGTGTTCTAGATTAGATTCTTCTTTCTTTGCAATCAACTTTCAGAATTCTCAAATTGTGTGTTTATTTCCAAAGCAAGTGTGTTCATTTCTATAACATGTGTTTACTTACATAAATCTATTCTATTTTGTAAATGTGTGTTTATTTCCAACAATCTATTTCTGTAGAGAGTGTTTACTTCCAACAAGTTCTCATAGTTTGATTTCAATAATTTTTTATCCAAGGAATCCTCAAGACATTGAGAAAATACTACAAAAAATATAAAAAGAAAACAAATAACTATCGTCAATTACTAGATCACTAAGATATCTTGTTGCATATTGCTTCGACACCACCCTTAGTTTGAATATAACATCAACAAAGAGTTGATTAAATGAAGAGAATAACTACACCCATCATTTCCCACCTAATCCGTAACCTCCTATGTTTCCTCTACCTCTACAACCACCGATCCACCGAGCTAGAGCCACCTATATCTCCTGATCTCAAACTGTAGCCGGGGTCGACCAAAAGATGTACTTCCCTATGTCCCAACAAGTAGTCTTGAACTATACATTGACATCTGCGAAGTGTTACTACTCTAAGAAGAGAGTCCAAAAATTTGTGCACCTAAATTTTGTACAGATGATACACCCGAAAAGGTACTCCCATATAATAATGAATCCATTTGCAATTCCATCATTATGCTTCTTATATGACTCACTCATGCTCTTCCACTGCTTGAATTATCTTGTTGACTATTTTTGTACTAGATAATGGAAGACCAAGCGCAAGGAAAATTTTTGAAGTTGATTCGACGACGTGCACCAATGGCCTGGAGTCATTTCTACTAGCATGCTTCTACGTGAGGCCGAGGAGGGTTCCTATTCATGCTTTCCCAAATGGGAGAGTTCCCGATTCTTGGGTTTTTAATGCTTGGTTAAACAACCCACTTGAGAACCATGAACCACCTAGGTTTAGTTAGAAAATTATGGAATAATTTTTTTAAGGTGTTAGGAGTTGACAACCAAAGTCTCAAAGACAAATAAATTCAACTGATAACCTTTCCCATTATAATGATTACTGATTTCACATTATAAAGTAATAAATGTAATAGGTCCACACCTAGCTCAAATCTCTATAAGGATTAATTTAATTTTTGAATTCATTGACATTTTAGCTAAATATTTCCCGATTAAATTTTAGGTTAAGGGACCCGAATGATTAAATACCCAAGGTATTTAATTTCCACCAGATCAAAGACATGAGTAGGATTAAATTACAGTGAGGAAAATAACACATAAGTAAAGTCAATAGAGCAAGGTATGACTTACCCACTCCCAGAACTTGATTAGGAGTGTCTACAACCAGTTCTAGGAAATAGCTACCACTAATAGGTTATGAAACAACTCAAATCCACAAGAACAAACTTCTCTTTTATTAACAATTCTCAAAGGTCACAAGGTCCAAAACTTAGGACTAGAAGTTTTAGTTAGGTTCTATAACTTCATAATCAATTTACGTACATCTTTCTTCACAAAATGCATATTACAATTTTATCCACATCACGTGGGAAAGGATTACAAATGAATGTGTTTCCACAAAGGACTTTCAAACCGTATTTTTCCATTTCTCCAGACAACAACATGCACATTTTTTTCTTTCTCCAAGTTGATCACAACAAAAGAGGGGGAAAGGAAACACTCTCGACCTAACCAAGACATGTAATGAAAGGAGAATTCTTCCTTAATCATTGGCCCTTAAGCCCCAACCAAGATGCAATAAAGGTGCAATTCAACCATGGCAACAATTGGCTTCCACACAGCATTCTTTCACATACACATTTCCTTTTTAAAACACAATGCAACACCAAAAGTAAACAATAGTTCACAACTGCATTTAAAAACATCCAAATCACAACTCAAGCTTGATCATGCAAGCCAAAGGAGAAAGGACTATGGGGGAAGCTACTTATGCCTCCCAATTGGGAATTGGGCATCCACCAAATAATCATACCACCAATATAACATATCATAACCCATAAACCTTATGCCTCCCAACCCCTCCTTATGCCCCCACAAATTTTCCCTTATGCCCCCCACAAGTAAGAAATGCAAGCTATTTCTTTTCCATGGTGGATCCCAAACCCAAAACTCCCTCCACAAAATTCTGATGCCCATGGCATTTCCCTTATGCCCCCCCAAGAATTCCCCATAGCCTTCTCCTACACCATTCCTAAGGCAGTCTACCCAACCAGCCAACAAATAAAACAATGCATGCACCATACACACAACACAATAAGAAAATAACAGCAATAAGGAAGAAATAAACTCCTACCTCTCCATGGAAGGATTTTCTCCACATAGCAAGCTTTGAATGTCAAAAACATAGTCCCAAAACAGCAGTGCCAAAGTATCAAATGCTCTCCAATTTCCTCCAAATCAACAAGATCTCTAATCACAGAAAAATGCACCCAAGGATGCATGCAAAACACAGTCCAAAATAGAAAGATCCCAAGCATGCAAAGCTATCTCAAAACTTCCTTCAAAACCAGAGCTCCCACAAGAAAATGCACCCCAAGGAAGAATGCAAAAAGTTTCAACAACCCAAAACAAGAAGAGAGTTTGAATTAAATAGAAGAGGGAGAGAAGAGGATGATGTGGATCCATGTAGGATGCCACATCACACATCCTCCAATTCAAACACAAAAGACAAAATTCCATTCTCCCAAGCACAATAAATGAAATGACAAATTAACTTACACACTCCAAAAGAGCCCACACCTCAAGGGACAGCTATTTAATAAAATGTAAGAGAGTGCAATCCAAAACAAGTAACATGATGAATAAAATGTATTTAAAAGTCACAAATCACATCTCCATCCATAAGTATGGTTGGTATATTAAATTTAGAGGCATGGGACAAGTTTTACTTGTCCCACAAGTCTCCAAAAATAGCCCCCAAGGTCAAATTCGAATTTCCATGGAGGTGGAGTATTTCATACTCCAAATCTGACTTACACAAGCTCTTATAAAATTAAATACAACAGCCATCAACTCTTATAATTACTTCCCATATCCCAATTTGATTTATTTAAAGTTTAACTATATGATTCCCACATTAATCCATCACAATTTTAATTAATTTAAAGGAAAGGAACACATTACTTAATAAAATACATACAACAATAATAAAAGGAAACACATTAATAAAATACACAAACCCATGGTCACATGTAAAGGTAATCCCCCCATGGGAATCCCTAACAAAATACAACACACACACACACAAAACAAGTTGCCATGGTGACCGTGTTGAATTCACCCAGAATTCCATTTTGGTTGGTCTCCAATCCCCGATGTTTTGTTGTGATATTTTTAAACCTGCAAAACACAAATACCTCCTTCAACCTCATGGCCATATCAGAACATCCAAAATGAATATATAATATAATCACGAAATCATCTATACATATGAATCACAATAGTCATCAAGGTAATCAACGAAATCATTTACAATTTATATTGACAACTATGTCATCATCAAATAATTTTCCTTTTCTAGGTTTATTCATAATCTCCAAAATCACACGTCCGAATAACTTCCATTAAACATCCATGCCAATAGTATATCATCATCCACATATGAGTGTCTCTAATAATCACCATGCATTATATATAATCAAATTCAACAATAATCTAGGATCTGCCATCTAACACCATACTAAATCAAACTATTTAAATATCTGTCATAGTCTACAGTATCATGATCAGTAATAAAAGGTGCCAAAGGAAAGTGGGCACTACGGTTCCATGTCTTTGGCATGAACTTCAAATCCTTCTCAAACTATCTCTCTCCACAATGCCATTCACTCAAAGCTGACCTCCCGCTAATTCTCTCTACCTCCCTCTCGCACGCCTCATTATACCTAAGTTGTATTTCCTCTCTCTGCCTCTCATCATTAGGTCCACCATATTTCACCAAGCCTACTCTTTCCCCTTTACGTGGTGGGGTTTAGTTAGCCATCAGTTTACTCTCCAAGTTCAGGGTTACCATCAAAATTTTGATCACTAGTGGAATGCCTTGCAGTAAGTTCCTCTGGGATCTCGTAAAAATTGGAATTTAGCTACCTCTGGGAATGAATAAGTGGAAATTGAGTACTCCAAGATATAACTATTCAGAAAACCACATAACCACATATCCACAATGCGAGTCCAAATCATATCAACATCATACAGGGTCTAAAATTCTTCCTGCATCCAGAAAAGTGTGTGATACCTCTAATTTTGTTTAGATGCATAAGCAACTAGCCACTCATACAATTCTACTAGAAAAATAATGAAGAAGCTTTTGTACAAACAATCATACATATTCTGCTACACCCACGTGCATTCATAAAACTAAGATCCATTTTTGAACCTCCATGCATATTCTTCTTCCAGGTCATGTATCCACTCCTCAATACTTTCTAGGGTCAACTAGTATGTCTTCATTGTGAATCATCTTAAAAACAACTAAAAAGAGGTCCCAACAACGGAACCAATGATGCAGCCCAGAATTCACCAGTAAAATCCTAAGCACACTGACACATCACTTAACCTAGACTGAGCGGTCACCCAAATCACATAAAGGTATCAGCACCTCTTTAGGGTTTTCGTTGCAAGGTGTTAGAATGATGAAGACTTAATGCATTCATATCCATAACTAATATATCATTCTACAATGCATGTTCAGATCTAGATCTAGAGAATAACATACTTAAAAGATAACCATGATGAAATCAAGCATGCAAGAACCAATTATACTCAAGATTTGATACTCTGATTCATCCAATACACTCCATTGCATTAAACATGATAAATACACATAAGCTTATTACAATAGATAATACCATAGTTTATGTGTGCATCAGATTTGGCAGCATAACCTCACAATAACTCAGTTCTCACATACCACTCTCTACTACGTAGTTCATTACATATTTATAAGGGTGGGGACTTTCCCTTCACCACTTATCTAATCCCAAAATAGGTTGCATGCTATTATTAGCCACGTGTCATTATAATAATAGCCACACATGCAAGTGCGCTAATAATAGACTTCTTCTAGTTAACTCAATAGTAAATCTATTCTCATCCTATACCCATGCAAAGTGCTTCATAGCTAATTCTCCAAAAATAGCCAATGTGTGTCATGTAAGTCTTTAACCAATTTTTGTGTTCAACGACGCTATCTCCAAAAATAGCTCGTATACATGAAAATGGCTAAGTCCCAAATATATCTCTCTCCTTCACGCACGATTCTTTCCTGACCCTACCATGCCTTTGAATGTTCTCTATTCTTCCACATGAACCTTCGTATGTTTTTGCTGACTGCCATATTTTGACTTACTAAAAGTTACCACCTTTGATGTTGGTGCATAAGCTTTATTTCACCTTGTGTGGTTGTGTACATGCATGATATATCTATGCGAGTTGAATAAAGACACTTTTGGAAATTAGGGAGAACTTATTGGATGTATGATTTAGACCTTTGAATATTTTTCTACTAAACCTCTTGTGAATGAGGCATTACAAGTTATGAATTTATTAAATATGAGGAATAGTGCAAATTCTTGAGAGTTACTTCAGGATTTGTTTGATGAGACAGACTTCGTGGCATGTTATGAAGTAGAGGAAATAGATACAAAACAACTTGGGTATGCCTTCCTAGAAAGATAAAAGGGTATGATGATCTACATGGTTAATGATGAAGAGGTACAAGACCGGATATTGACTACACAAAGGGCACATGTGAAGTCTTGGACAATTTAGATGATATGACACACATCTACCATGATCCTATGAAGACAAAGAAAGTGATCATTGGAACGGATGTTGAACCCAAGGTAGCCATTATCAGAGATTATTAGTCTGAATTTGAAGTTGCTAAAATCATTGATTTGTTACATGAATTTAAGGACTTGTTACCTAGAGGCTATCATGAATTGAAAGGCATACATGAATCATTGGGAGAAATGAAGATAAAGCTAAAATAAGGTGTGCGCCTAGGTTGAAAGAGACCTTACAGGATGAATCAAAACTTCACACAGGTAAAAGAAGAAATTGACAAAATGTTAATTTCTAGAATCATTGTACCCATCAAGGAGTCAAAATGGGTGAGCCTTATGGTGATCAACATCAAGAAAGATGGTAGAATTAGAATTTTTGTGGATTACAAGGAGTTAAATTTTGCATGTGTGATTGATCCCTTTCCCACACCATTTACTGAGGAAATCTTGGAAGGCATTGTAGGGTGCAAAATATACTCCTTCACTGATGGATTCTCTAGATATCATCAGGTAAGGATAGCTGAAGAGGATCAAGAGAAGACAACTTTCACCATCGAGTGGGGAATTTTTGCATACATAGTTATTCCCTTTGGATTAAAGAATGCACCTACAATATTTTCATGCATAGTGGTACAAGTATTCTAGGATTTTATTCACAAGTTCTTGCAGGTGTATCTAGATGATTGGAAAGTCTATGGGCTCATGAAAGATCATTATGATAAATTGTGGTTGATTTTTGAGAGATATAGGAAGTTGAGCATATCTTTGAACATTAAGAAGTGTATATTTTCCACACCCTTTGGAATTTTTTGGGACACATCATCTATAAAGAAGGCTTGCTTTGGACCTCTAAGGTAGTTATCATTTTGGGCTTATAAGAGCATAATAGCAAGAGCAAGGTATGTGGATTCTTGAGGCACATGATTTATTACAAAAAAATTATTAAGGGATATGCCAAGATCACCGCACCCTTAGAATAATTACTCAAGGGAAAAGGAAATTTCTATTAGGGTCAGTCACATTGCAGCATGCATTTAACACACCGAATGAGAGGCTTACTTCAACTCCTATTTTTCACTTTCCTTCCTGCTCCAAGCCTTTTCACGTTCATGTAGATTCCTCTGGTATGGCCATTGGTGTTGTACTATCTTATCCGGAGAAGCAATTTTCAATCATCATTTTTTTGCAAGCGAAAGTTGACTCTAGCAAAAACAAAAATATACAATGATAGATTAGAGGCCTTGTCTAATATCTATGCACTCCATAAGTTTCGATAGTATTTTTCTAGCTACACCTTTCATATTTTATACAGACCACATGACATTGAAGTACTTGGTGAACAAACTCATTTTACATGGGCACATATGTCGTTGGGTTATATTATTTCAGGAGTTCAATTTTACGGTGGTGGTTAAGCTTGGGAAGAGCAATTTTGGTCTAGACCATTTATCAAGGATTCAATCAGGAGAGGATGCACAGAGAATTGAAGACATAATGTCAAATGCATAGTTGTTAAGTTTGAACCATGTTCCCTCATACTTGGAGGATATTTTTTTTATTTTTATGTACAAGTGTAGTGCTCAATGGGATGAAGGAATTAGAAAAGAAACAACTTGTTATTCACGATGTTCCTTACATTTTTATCGGTGCAAACTTATACAAGTTAGGTCATGATGAAGTTTTTCACTAGTGTGTGTGTGAGCATGAGCGTTACGCAATTATGGCAGAGGCTTATGGCATTATTGTAGGTGGGAACTATGTAGGAGATGTCACCACATGTAAGAGTATACTATATGGTTTATGGTTAGAACCGTAATACATTGATTGTAAAGCATACTTGTAAGGAATGTGACCATTTTTAGAGCTTTAGAAAGCCTAGGCACCGAGATGAAATGCCTTTGAGTCCTATTACTAGTGTATATCCTTTTGAGAAGTGGGAAATCAAATTTGTGGGTCCTATCTCCCCCACCACATGTAGGACAAGATTGCATTTTATTATAACTTGTATATATTATCTTAAGAGATGGGTAAAAGTGGTGCCTATTAAGGATTACATAACAACTATAGTAGTAAGGTTTCTTTGGGAAAATATTATTTGCAAGAATGGATTCCCTTTGAGTTAACAAGTGATAGGTGTACTCATTTCCTTAATGATACCATATGGATATTATTGGATTAATTTATGGTTATACACTATAGGACAACTCTTTATCATCCTCGGGAAAATGGATCTGTTGGGGCCTTCAACAAGATATTGAGTCATACCTTAACCAAAATTTGTGATGTTGGAAGGAGAGATTGGGATGACAAGGTTTCGTTTTTACTTTAGGCGTATAAGAAAACCTATAAGAGGTTGAATAAAGTAACACCTTTTCAGTTGGTGTTTCGCATAGAATAAGTCATACCAATGGAATTCATGTTACCTTGTTTTTGTATTACATGCAAAGGAGTCCCATTGATGAGAAGGCATTGGAAGAATGTATTGATAAACTAATGTAGTTAGATGAGAGGCACGTAATAGCAAGATGGAGTCAGAAGAAATAAAAAGTAAGGAAGAAAGCATGGCATGATAGGCATACCAAGGATAATAATCTTGAGGTTTAGAAAATGGTACTTCTATATGATTCAAAGTTTTGTGCCACCCTAGAAAGCTTAAGGTGCATTGGTTGGGGTTGTACATAATCACTCATATACTTGATTTGGGTGCTTCCCAATTAGAGGCACTTAATGGAACACAATTTCATGGTTACTTCAATGGGAGTAGGTTGAATCCCTACTATAAATAAGTCTTCTAGGTGTTTTTAATAAGGATTTATTGTGCACAGTTAGATTGACAAACCAGGGGGGATCAAAGCACGGTGTTTAGAAGCATTCAAAGAAAAATTAAGATTTGAGTGGTGGTGCGAGTGTTTTGAAAAGGGTTCGTATGACTAGGGTTTAAAGGAGGTAGAATCCAACTAGGATTTAACAAATCAAATATGGTTCACACCCATGGAAAGAAGGGTTTTCAAGGTAATGGTTTCGAGTTGCAAAACACTTGAGACATGTGAGGAAAAGAGGATGGAACCACGGTGAGCTCTAGTTGTTGAGGTAGACATTGACAAAATGGAAGAATAATGGTTGGTGGAAATGTTGTATCCAAGGAAAGTAATTGAGGGGTAACCATGGAAAAAAATAACATAGTGTAAGATCTCGGATACCAACCATATAACAAACAAGTGTATGAAGGATATCGTTTCAAGTTGTTAGGAAGAAAAATTAAAGGACGATAGATGGAGAGAGGGTTTTGGATGACTCTCTATGGAGATTGTTGGAGAATGTGGGGTCATAAAAATCCTCAAGTTTCCTTACTTTTGGAATCCCAAGTTATATCAATGGATCATGTCATGTATACACGAAGATTTATTTTACTTCGCGGGGAGATGAATGCGGATCACCGCTAAACTAATTGGGAAGATAACGGGGTTACACAACACCGTATGGGAAGTTACATGTGATTTATCGATGATGATGGGATTGATTCAATGGATGTTGCACTCAAGTACAAGAAGGGGGATGAGCATTCAAGGTGAAAAATATTGAGGATATGGCTACAAGGGTTGTAACATGAATTGCAAGATATAAACTAGGTGCCTCCAAGAGATGGAATGAGGTGAATTATCATTGTTTGAACATATCACATACGATGGAAAACAAGAATTACTACAAAATTGTTGGATATATGGAAGAGATCTTAGTGACCAAGGCACGCGTCCGGAAGAAAAAGGTGAGAAGATAACTTGGGGTGCCATCCTTCTATTAATTATTTTTAATGAGATTGGTGTACATGATGGACCAAGGGAAAATTTTTGGTAATTTACCTTGACAATAAGACCCTAGCAAATAATTTCTCAAATTATATATTACAAGGTTCAATTTCCAACACCTACAAGGAGCGCCAACAAAAATGGTTTAGGAAGCTACACTAAGAATTTGTAGGGGATTGGTGCATTCTACATGAGCTTCTGCAGTGTTGAATGGTGAAGAAGAGTTTGTCGTATACCAACATTTCAATTTGGGGTAGTTCCATATGAAGACAAGACAAAAGAGCCCCTAGTGTAAGTTACCTTTTGCATTTACTACATGATATTTTAAATATTCTCAATCAGTTATATATCACACACAAACTTCAATTTGACACTAACAATGTAGAAGCATATATTCATATCCTATAAAAAACATATGTGTGGCTGAATCGGGGCGTATGTTGAAATGCTTGAGACAGATAACATTGACATCACCCTAGAGACTATGGCCATAGGGAAGATTGAGTTGATGCATGTCTATGTCTATTTGAGGCTATGCTTCAAGGACGGAAAACTACTCAAAGGAGAGGACATAACTCTTTCAAGTCCACCAAAGCAAAAATAGACAGTGGGCACTTCAAGGCTAGTTATACCAACACCACCCACTTAGCAAGAACTAGTGCCTACAAGCTTCAACAATATTCTATAATAGGAAGAGGAGCCAACTAATAGCACTGGACTGGACCATACATGAAGAGTTTTGTGCAAGAGACATATGTCTAGGGATATCGGCACTTAGACACCACCACTAGTAAGGAGGTCACCACAAGTCACTCCGGTGAAGAATGTTGATGAGAAAAAGATGAAGCACCGTAAGTATCTACCGGTAAGGGAAGTGAGGAGGAGAATTCCTCTTGCCAAAGTGCGTCACAAAACATAGCCTCTCCAAGTCTAGAAATGTAGGATGATGAGGACATAGGTGATGAAGTAGTTTATGAGGAATTTTTCCCAAGTGTAAGAAATTAGGATCCGGTTGGGGATTAAAGCATTATTGGTGGTGATATATAGATTATATTATGCCCAGTGTGCAAACGAAAATTGGATGAGGATGAAGAAGTACAACATAGTGTGGGCGCTAAAGAACAACAAGATGCAGGTCCTTCTGCACAAGAAAAAATAAGAAATCGTACAAGTGACAACATGGAGGAGGATGTGGTAAGGACTCAAAACCTTTGCTACATTGATGACATGAATAAGATTATTCGTGCCCATTTTTAGAGTACATTTCCCAAGGAATAATTATATGGCTAGAATTTGATGGACATAAAGATGGATATAACATGAACTCATAAACAATTGTATTGGGGCATGCGAATCACATGGATGAGCCTCATTTTGATGTCTACGAGGAGTCGTGTGTATTTCTAAAGATGAAACAAGTGCCACATACCTACCATATCACCATTAATCCTACACAACTATCAAATGAATAGGTAAGCAATGTACTTGTTAAAGTATCTACGAAGTTGTGCACCGTAATATTGATAAAGCAACACTTATAAGGGAACTTCTTTAGGATAAGAAGAACAAGGACACTGAGGTCAAGAAACTTACTAAGGAGTAGGATAAGGTTTTGGCAGAAGCATAGAATGTCCGTAAGATGGCCGAGTAGATAGCTGATGAAATTATGAAGATAAGGCCATACTTCCAAGAAAAGGTGTCAAGGTATTTCCCATCTCGCCCTTCATTATTTGTGCACAACAGTTTATTTTTCTTCTAGAAGAAGGACCAATGCACCTACAGAAACTAGAGGATGCTACATAGTATTCGGCTAGAGAAAATACATATTTGCAAGAAATATTGCTAGTTATGAGTCTGTTATGTAGGATTTGAAGGATGAGCTAAAGAAAGTGGATCTGGTATTGACCATGTGTGCAACAGACCAGATATAATCATTAAGACAAAAATATAGTAGAATAAGATGAGGTCCTTTAGGTGGCCAAGAATGAAACACTTGGGCATGTGGAAAGACTTACGCTAGTAGAGACTAAGTGTGATGCACTTGAGGCTGCCAGGATCCCACATAAGGAGAGAATAAAGGAAATTAGAAAGGTCATCATGGAGAAGATGGACGTAATGGAAGGGATGGTCTCAAGTATGGCCAATATACTCATAATTCTACAAAATGAAGGTGGTAAGATGACTCTTGATGAGTTGGATGACGTAGTTGTAGAAATCCTAGAAAAAACAAATGCAACGTAAAATTCTTGGTATTCATTTTAAGAAGAAGTTTAGAGTGAGTATCCCAAAATTAATTCTACCAATAAAAGAAAAAGATACCAAGTAGTTTGATATTTTTTTGTAGCACTAAGTAGACCATTCCATTTAAACAAGTAATTATTCATTCATTCATTCATCAATATTATTTTGGAGAGATAAGTTTGTTACACATTTCTAAGGAAGAAATCTAGTTTAGTATGGGGTAATGTTGGGCTGAAAAATATGGCCTAAGTTTGGTAAGCATCTAAGTTTTTAGGCACGCAAAGTGCATGCTTTGAAAAGTAGTAAGATAGGGCGCGCTTGAAATCAAGACTTAGCCATTTTAGGAATGAGGTTATTTTTCGGACATAAATTGTTGAGCATGTTTTATAGAAGACTTAAAAACTATGCCAAGGATTTTTTGGGATTTTCAGCGATTCGAGTGCCATGCAGAGTTTTAGTCTATTAATAGGATCTGAACTAGGAGTTAATTTTAGAAGATCTTTTATCAGCACTTGCATGATTTTGAATTCTCTTGTAAAGGAACATAGATATTATTATCATGTAGCCTATTTTTGATAGGTGTATAGGTAGTGAAGGGAAAGTCCCCACCCCTATATATATGTATTGATTTACACAGTTTAGAGGGCCCGTTGATATTGTTTGATTGTAGAGTTATATTGTTGGTTTTGTTCACACGCATGACTCATGGTGATACTATTATGATGTATGAAGCTTCTATGTTTTACATTATTTAATATAATAAATCATATTGGCTAGATATTGGTGTTAGATATGACTAAACATGGATCTTATATGATAAATCTCATTATAGTCATGGTTTAGCTAATCTTCCTATGGTTTAGAACTAGATCTACTTTATAGACTATGGATTATTTATTATATTTTATAAAGTTGAATATATACATTCTCAATCATGCTAAAATTATGGAAAAGAAACTCTAAAGATGGACTTGGTACCATTACATGCTTCAGAAAGCGCTCATTCTAGGATGAGTGATGTGCCAAGGTGCCTTGGATTATTTGCGGTAAATTCTAGGCTACATCACCTTGTTGGTGATGACGAGAGCGTTGATCACCCTCCATCCTTTGTTTCCTCTTACCTCCATTAATGTTGTTGATAACTCGAGAAATATATAGTCAAGGATGATACACGTTCCCTTTCACGATACAAGCCGAGGTTCGGGCGGTGCCCTCGAAGCCGTGAATGATTTTCATTTGTGTTTTCCCTTAAAAATTGAGTGTTGGATTACACCGAAAATGCACTCATTTGTCCTTTTTTAAAAATAATGTTTCGACTCTTCCGACTTTACTATAGGGACAACACTTTTACTTTTTTAAATGACATTATTGCAACTTAAACAACCAATTTGATCATTTATTGACTATTAATAGTGATATTCACTATAGACACTTTACAAACTATGACACCACAAAAATGAACAAAACAATACACAAACTTATTCAGATAAACACACCAGTCCGTAGAATCCTCCAGTTTTGTGAAGAAATCAAGGTAGTTTGGAGATGATCTGATGGGTTATTGACACTTGATGTAAATTCCAATGCAATGTTGCACACTCACCACTAATTTCAAACCTGAGACAATTACTTCTTAAATTCCAGTCTTGATGTTATTCTTGGAATAGGCCAATCTGGATATGAGCGTTAGAGTCGTCAGAGTTGCTTAAGAACCACACACGAGAATACAAAATAGAATACAACATAGTCAGCAGGTATCTCTTTCCAAATGCATCCACACTACCAAATAGTGGGAATCCAATGACAGACATATATGTAGTTGAAGATAACACGGAAGTCAAAAAAATTCGACTAGTAGAAGCCAAGATAAAGTCGATTTGCTAATTAATATGTCATCTCATTGACTTGAGGCTTGTATGAATTCTTTGACACTCGCGATCATTGAATATTGCATTCATATGAACATTTAAACACCGACTCCACTCGAAGCTCAATGCATGCAAATACACATGTTGTCAGAGTATAGAACAAAAACTTGTCAATCAGGAGCATGAATGGCAGATCTATGTGTGGCAATGGCTTGAGCAGTCCCTGATAATGGCAGAGGTAGTCCTCCTTTTGATCTTGACAGCTGAGTATAAATACACGGCTGTGAAAATAAGAATGGTGATGATAGCTAAATAGCCAAAACGTGCAGTCTCCAAACCAAATCAAATGAAATAGAAATGGCGATAATATAACAGTGCCCAGATCTCAATATACAATGCTTCTAAACAATATTCCCTTTGCAAATCATTTATGTGTTTCCTTATTGGGAATTGTGACTGTAGTGAACATGAAATGAGAAAGATATAGGAAATACGCAGAGCTCTGGAACAACTAGATCCATGAAATTTTTCTTCCTTTATCATGGCGGATCTTCCATCTCTCCCATCAGGCCATCAACTCAGTATGATGCCAAATCGGAGATTTGGACAGCCGAAGGAAAATAAAGCAATAATATGAACACAAATAATAATTACTCTATATAATTCCAATGCTGCAAATACATAGCCAAATTTATAGGCCAATATTGCTCTTAAAATGTAGGAAGCAAGTATAACAATATACACGAGTTGTTCTAACAACTCATAACAATATACTAGCTACTAACAATACGAGATATATTGTTATAATAAAAATATATCTATTTTAAAACTAATTTACCATAATAAGCATATGGTGAATAGTAACAAGTAATTTACCCAATGTAAATACTAAATCCTAACAAGAATGGAAAGATGGCCATTCCAGACAAACAATATTCTTAGATTAGACAAATATTCATTCTCATATAAAATGTACAATATTTACGAGATAGTTGTTCAACAAGCTCATGCAAATATCGATGTGAATCATTTGGAGATGGAAGTATGGATGGTCTAGATATGGAAGTATAAATGGTCAGGAGATATAAATTTAAATTTTTGGAGCTAGAACTTTTTATGTTCTAGAGCTACAATTATTAATGGTCACGAGTTGGAATTTTAAATGGTCCAAAGCTAAAACAATTTATGGTCTGGATTTGGAAGTATGAATGGTCCAGATTTTGAAGCACGAATGTTCTAGAGCTGAAAGTATGAATGGTCTTGATCTGGAAGTATATATAATATGGATCCAAAAGTATGAATTGTCTGGAGCTAGAAGTATGAATGGGATGGAGATGGAAATATTAATGGTCCAAATATAAAAGGGTGAATGATCAAGAGTTAGGAATATAAATGGATTTCTAAATTTGGAGCTAACCACAAGATAAAATATACACATTCATGGGATTAATTCAGAGCTCAGTAAAGAGCTTCTTAAAAGGATGTTAGAATATTCTCACCCAATGCCCAAGAATAGTGGTAAAATAACATAATAAACTTTTCACCAAAAAGGATTAATCATCGTAATAAAATGTGATTTTTATTTATATATTTAATTCAAATTTACTTCAAATAATAAACTTCTCACTAAATAATGGAAATTTAAATTGAATTTTAATTGAGTATAAAACTTAACCAATTTAATTGTATATATTAAACAATGTAATGGTATTAAGTAAACTCAATAAATCTCATTAATTATTTTTATGTATGTTTCCAACTAGCAACACACATTTTAGTTTGGCCACACATGATTTCACCATGTACATAAGTGTGTGAATATTTTATATCGAAATACATTGTTCCCTTCAAATTTATAGTTGGTAGAAAATTCAAGAAAAAGGCTTGTTTTATGTCATGACCAAATCTTGGTTTTCATCGATGAAAAATATGTTAGCTTCTCCATATGTTTTAATTAGTTGTGGAAAACCTTTTGCATGTTTTTATATAAACCAAAACAATGTTCCCCTTCCTTGATCTTAAAAATATTGTTGTTTTCACATTGCATTATGTCCAAAAAAAAATTCTATATGTTATCTTGAGTGCAAGTATGTAATCCACAATCCAATATCAAAATATTTTCCTGTTATCCTTAACAACGTAGGGCTAAATGTTTGATATAAGTATTGGTAGCAAAATTTGGTTCTATGATTGGCGATCTAAATTCAATAATCCCTAGAACTCCAAATAGTAGTCCTTCTACCCCCAAAACCAATAACTTCCTTCCATGTGGAATGAGATCTGAAAAATCAACCAATACACAACAATTCTTTTTCAATAAATCAAATAATAGTTATAGTATACATTTGTTTTTTATATAATTTTATTTTTCGTAGTTGATATATTTTTGCCAAAACTCTAACAATAAACTTTTAACAATAACATATTTAAATGATGAAATATTTGCACACTTTTATTTTATATTAGTAGTATAAAGTGAAGTTTATATGTAGTTTCCTCATAAAACATATTCAAAATTTTTAGGAAATGAACATCAAAATTATACGTATTTAAATACACATTTTAATATAGTATAAATTATAACATCTAGTTATATAAATAACATTCTAAGCATTAGATAGTAATCAAATCATATAAAATGGTCAAAGGAACTATATAATTATTATAAACACCATTTTATATATTGATTTGTACAACCGTTATCCGAGATAGACTACATATTTATCACATAAATTTAATGTTAGTTGTGCAAAAACATTATCATAAAACATTTACCACTCTTAAATTCTCTATCTAAAGACACCTTTGGAGAAACCACAAAATTATCCTCAGGAACTCCTTTGTTGATTACATTGACTACAACAATTGTTTTATAATTATAATGAATATCTAGTTCTCTCCAAATTGTATCCAAATTTTTGATAAATTTTTCTTTTTATTTTTCGTAGTGTTACGAACCCCAAAAAAATAATGAATGAGCCTCCATTGTATATGTATGTAGTAGTTTCATTGTAATTTTTCTACATTGACATCTATATCAAATGTAGACCAAAATGTTATTTGAAATTATACAAATGCGGCTAATAGAAATTGACCAAAACATCCTCTTGGTGTAAAGCCCACGTTTTTATAGCTCCAGTTATTTGTTGGTTCCTTATGCATAGACATGTTTTGATTTAGACTCGATAGATTTTGGACATTTTACTATGTTATTTTTATCCTTATGGACATTATGATATTTTGGGTGCGTAGCGCCAATTGAACTAGATTCGTATATTGATATATTTCTTATGATGTTGGTGACACTAACAAGGTTATATGATAGTGATATTTATTGGTTAGATGTTTGTTCTTGTGTTCGATTTTATTAATGATATAGTTTTCTGGATTTAATAATGGTAATTTCATGCTAGCCTAAGTGTATGTCGTTGTAATTTTATCTGTCGATGATTCGTGGAAAACCATGTGTATAATTGTATACATTGCACTATCAATTATAAAATGATGTTAGGACATTATAAGGTGTTTAATTTTGTGATGTGTATATGATTATTTATACTTTGGACAGATGTGGTTAATGTGTGCAATGAGTGTGCAGTGATGGTATAGGAGAGCATGGGTTTCGGGAAGCTACGCAATCAGTGCACAGCGAGCGGCCGACGAGATGAGTCCTAACCATGCTAAATGTTTGAGGCCTTAGAATAGATGTATTTAATTGGGCACCATGGGTGAACCCTCAATTGTAATGTATTTATGTCTTGTAAAATTAATTATGTTTAGCGTGTGTTTTATTAAGTAAACTAGCTTAGGGGTTTAATGATGTCATCTTAATTTAAGTGTTGGTTTTGGGTAAGTGTGTGTGTGTTGGTAGATGGGATTAGGGACCACATGTCAACCTTGGGTGGACCCCACATCCTCTACCCTTGTGTCCAAGCATGCCAAACCCGAAATTGGGTTATTTTGGGCATTTTTAGGGACCCCTTTTGAGTTTGGGAGTTCCCTTAACATGAAAATGGGCCCTTGGACCCTACCTAATAGGTAGGGAGGCTTATTTCCAAGGTTTGGATGGAGTTTCCCTCCCATTTTTCCCTCCTTAGTCACCATCCATGTAAGATGGTTGGTTTGTTTGTATTTGTTAAAAGTTGTTTCACTTTGTTTTATTTTAGTTTTTAGTATTTTGGGTGATAACGGCTAAAAGGTGAGTTTACTCTTACTTATTTAGTTTTTGAAATCTTTGACTCTTGAGAGGAGAGGGGGTGACACTTGTCACTTTCCCATTGGTGAGGAAACTTTTGGGTTCTTCTTCTTATTCTTCCCCGTGTAGAAGGAAGGGGGTCTTCTTGGCTCATTTTTTTTGGGGAGAACTTGGAGAATTTTGGGAGCTTGCAGGTTTGCTTGGACAAAGGGAAAAGCTTAGAGTCTTGGAAAGCATTGTAGAGGTAGGATTCTTAACCTTTTTCTTTCTTAGTTGTGCTTATCTTATTGACTATGCTATGATCAATAAAATGATGTGTGTGAAATGATGTGTTGTGAAGTTGTATGGTGAATGTGGTTTGTTTGATTGTTCTTTGTTGTTTTTTTTTTTGTTTTCTCTCACCATCATTTGGATTGATGGTTTTTTGAGAATGTAGGGGAAGAGAGAGGGATTTCCCTCTCAAACTTCATGGTTGTTGGTTAAGCCATGAATGTCCCTTCTCATCCCCTCATATGGTTTGAGGTGGGAGAACGGTTCATATGGCTTGAACCTTTTCCCCATTCTTGGTGAGGAAACCCTTTTGGGTTTGAAAATCCTCCCAAGAAGGATTTCTATGACATAAAGGAGGAATAAGGAGGATGAATGATTAGGAGGAATAAGGAGTTTTGTAAACATGTTTTTTTGTGCTCCTATGGTTGGACACCTTTGATTTGGGCATCCTACTTCTTCTCTTCCCCCTTGTGAGGTTGACCTTGTTATCCTCATGTTGTTGTTTTACCATGTGTAGTATGTCTAAGTGGTTAAATGGTCTTATGTGTTTCTTGTTGTGTCTTATCCCCTTTTTACTTGTGCACATTATGGAAGTTTGTTCCTCTCTCCCATGGGCTTGGGGGAGGCTAGCATGGCTTCCAACCATGGAAAGGCATGTGATGATGCCTATTGGTTGGGTGGTAAACAAGCCTTGTCTCTTATTTCAGCATCCTTGGAAGAACACTCAGTTGGAGATAGTTGGAGCCTCTTTGCCATCTTGGTCCTCTTGGTCATCTTCATCTTTTGAGGGCATTACTTTCATTTTGTAAATAAATGTGGCTTTGAGAAGTTTTACATTCTGTAAACACCTATATTTTTGTGTTTGATGTTATTGTAAACATAAGTCATTTGCTAAGGAAGTTTTCCTTCATTGTTGCAAGAATCTTGTAAGATTATCATTTTGAGATCATAATGAAACCATGAACCTTTTTATTTCAATGTCTTCATTTGGAAGGTTTTGTTTTGTTTAGAAATCTGCACAATATAGTTATGCAATATACATTAAATCAAGTATTTCGTTGAGCTTACTCTTCAAAAAAAAATTATGGCATTACATTTTGGTATCAGAGCCGTGGTTCAAACACACAGACTCTTTGGGTAATTTCTATTTTATTTTATTTTTATTGTTTTGTTAAAAAAATTTAAAAAAGGAAAAAAAGTAATCAATGTTGCGAGAATTAGGAATACTATTTAGTCATTTCATTTCGAAGGAAAGTTGATTTATTGAAAATATTGTTATTCTTGTTATTGATCTCCTTCTTGTCAAATCTTTTAACATTATTGAATTGGAAATAAAATACCATTCTTGAAGTATATCTCTTCTTGTAATCTTTGAAATTTAGTGAATAGAATAAAACTAATTTTACTCTCTTTCCTTGTTAACTTAAGGAGATGTAAATATTAGTGAATCATGTGTGATCATATCTCCTTACTAAGTTTTAAAATTAGCTTCCAAGTCCTCCCTTATTAATTAATATATAAAGTTACCTCCTCTTTTATTTAGGCAAGAGAGTAAGAAAGTTAAAAATCTGATTTATTGGAAAACCAGAAGTTGCATCTTTCATAAGACTTACAAAAAAAAAAAAATTAATCCATTATTTTATAACTTGTAACTCTTTTCTTTTCTTAATATGTGATATTAATATATTGAAAATATGTTTAATATAATTGTATATATAAAAAAAAACTATGAAATGTTCTTACAAAGATATTCATTATTTATTATATATAATTTTAAGTCATACATTTTCATTGTAATATTCTACAATTTATTATACCTAATATTATATCACACACACACACACACAATATAGGTATATAATATAATATTAAATATAAAATAAGGATAAATATAAATTAATATATATATATATATATATAGAATAAATATAAAATAAAGTAAAATATAATAAAAACAAAACAAAACAAAATTCCAACTAAAAACTACGGTGGAAAGTGATTTGATTTAAAGTTTTTTTAAACAATGAAATAAGGAATGTGGGGAGGGTCTAACCCTCCCCAAACCTGCACACCTATTTCCACCATCCACCACATTCCCCTTTCCCCAATCTCCACACACCACCGCAAAAGAGAAAAGAAAAACCGCGGCTCCATTAAACCTGTGAATTTTATCTTTCGGTTCTAAATTAAATTATTTTTTTCCTACTAATTAATAGGTGTATAAATGTAAACATATATATATATATATATATATATATATATATATATATATATATATATATATATGTATGTATATATATATATTTGCTTCTATATCTATATTTTATAATAAAAATAGGTATTTCAACATACCCAATGGAGAACGTATCTGGTGGAAATATATGCAAAACTAAAATAATAGTATTTGACAATGGATAATAATGGTATTTTCTTCTTCAAGAACTCCATGGATCCATCTCATCCATTAGCTCCTACCCTGCACCTACAAAAGACAAAGAAAAATAAAATGAGAAGAATAATGGAAAGTAAAAGAAAAGAAAAGAACATAAAGATGTTTAGGGAAACTTTAGGGTAAGATTCAAATCTAGGGTCAAGATTAGATCTATCCTAGGGCTCACATTTAACCCTACACACTTTAAGTCATGGGTATTTTTATGGGAATGGGAAATAAATTAAAGGGGGTGTGTGGGAAAACTAATTAAAAAGGGGGAAACTAATTAAATTAAAAGGGTGTGTAGACTTATTAAAGTTAATACTTAGTAGAATAAAATAATCAAGTTGTTATTGGGCTAGTGTTTATTTATTTTTGGTAAATTAAATTTGTATAAATTATTTGTTAACGAGAAATCGGTTTTTTTTTTTTAAATGATTAGTATTAATTAATCACTTCAACAAAAAAATTGCCCAAAATTTTTAGCTTTTTTTGTGTGTTTATGGTGGCTTTGGCTAAGCGGGCATTAGATTTGGTATCACATTATATAAATAATAATAATAATAATAATAATAATAAAATAAAACACTTTCCGCAACTTTTAAAAATTTTATAAACCATTTTATTTTATTTTGTTTTATTTTTTTACCTCGGGTAGAGGATGGCACCCAAGAGGGGACGATCGGCTCAAGGCTCGGGACATAGTGCACCTACGCGAAGCCACTGCCCCTAATTTTTGGGCCTTAGATATTAGAGACCCTGTAGTAGCTGATAGGCATCGTGCAGGAGCACCTTCCACCACCACAGGAGCTGCGAGAGGAGGACATTCAGTTGGGAGATGAGGAGTTGATTGGCGAGGATGCACATTCAGAGCCACCTGAGCATGATACCCGAGATGAGAGAGGTCATGCAACCCTTCCATCCTTGGCAAGAGGGTGGCCTCATTTCGTCACAGCCCGATCACATAGCTTCGAGGGACCATTTGGAGATAGGTGACCCCTTTCACCTGTTAGACCACATCACTAGGATCAAGACACAGGTAGTGTGATTCGAGACCTTCTTCACCTTCAACCACCTACTTTTACTGGTTCGACAGATGGCTTTGGGGTAGAGTCCTGGCTCCTTAGCTTGGATAGCTACTTTGGCTTGCACTCTTATGACAAAGCAATGAAAGTCGTTCGCCATACACCTCCTCCGAGACACAATAGGCGTTTGGTGGAGGAATGAGGAGCGGAAGCTCCATTTGACTCGAGATACAATGACCTAGGAGATGTTCGAGGAGTGATTCAGGGCTTGGTATATGTCAGAGCATTTTGTACAGAAGAGGATCAATGAGTTTCACGACTTACGACAGGGTTCTAGCACAGTGGCGCAGTATGAGAGCAGGTTCTTGGATCTCTTGTAGTATGTAGACTACCTGCAAGACGAGAAGTTGCAGGTAAACAGGTTCATTCGGGGCCTGAATGCAGATATAGCAGGAGTTGTTAGGATGTTATCTCCTCCCACGCTCGAGAAGGCCATTGAGAAGGCCTACTTGGCTAAGGAGAATAGGACCAAGGCACAAGAACACCGAGATAGAAACAAGAGCAAGTTCCAGGATAGGATTTAGGAATTTTAGAGTCAGAGGGCACGGGGTGTAGCACCACCCCCTAGAGGAGGATTCTGGTCTTCTAGCAGCATTAAGAGCTCCACCGCACCCATCACAACAGACACAACATCCGAGACACTAGCATTAGAAGGGTAGATAGACTCGATTTTTCAAGCGAGGTGGATCTAGAGGTGGTTTTGGTGGATCTAGAGATAGGAGGCCGAGTACTCATCACTCACAGCTAGCCCACTCACAGTAGTCTCTGCAAGGGTTGGACCGGTAGGTTCGGTTGCCGTAGTACAGGAGGGACCCACTCTCGAGGGGGTACAGGGAGGATGTTTTATTTGTGGGGCTCCAAACCATTATGTGCGTATGTGTCCACACAATCCCACTACTAAAGATATGCAGAGAGCTCCTAGATCTGAGCAGACGGTGGGTGATGTGGGACAAACCCATCATGTGTATGCAATGATGATTGACAACCGCCAGCCGAGCATTAGGCCACGATCATTGAGATGAAAGGTACTATCGTGAGGTATTTCTATCTCGGTTTTTATTTAGGTGCTTGATTCCCAAACTCCCCGTGGACTCGTATGTGGAGAGTTGTGTACTTGATTTAGGAGCCTTCTCCACTACACTTGACCTTCGAGTTATTCCTTTAGGATCCTATCAGGTAGTGTTGGGTATGGATTGGCTCGAGGCTCATCGAGACAAGGTGGATTGCGAAAAAGAAGTTCATTGAGTGTCGGGATGATCTTGGTAGTACGGTTGTGATTTCGGGGATGCGAGACCTATTTCCTTACGTATGATCTTGGCTAAGAAACTCAAGCGGAGCATACGTAAGGGTTGCACAGTTGTTTGCTATCACTATCAGTGATCATTTAGATAGTACTCCAGAGAATTCACCCCTTGATGATCACGCAGTTTTGAGGGAGTGTGCAGATGTGTTTCTAGGAGAGCTTCTAGGTTTACCACCTAGTAGGGAGGAGGACTTCACCATTGACTTAGTACTGCTCCGCACCAATTTCTAGGGCACCCTATCGATGATGACTTCAGATCTTCATGAGCTCAAGATTCGAGCTTAGAGGAGTTGTTAGAAAAGGGTCTAATCGACCTAGTGTATCTCCTTGGGAGCGCTCATATTTGTGAAGAAGAAGGATGCTTCTCTCGGCTTTGTGTAGATTTCTGACGACACTCAACAAAGTCACAATAAATAATCGTTACCCACTCCCCATGATTGATGACTTGTTTGATCAGATGCGGGGAGCTAGTGTGTTCTCCAAAATCAATCTCAAGTTAGGGTATCATCAGTTGTGCATATCAGATGCAGATATTCATAAGACAACTTTTCGCACATGTTATGGGCATTATGAGTTCACTGTTTTCCCCTTTGGTTTGACCAATGCCCCAGCTGTCTTCATGAGCCTCATGAATGGAGTGTTCAGGACCTTCCTAGATCACTTTGTCATAGTGTTCCTTGATGATATTTTGATATATTCTCATTCCGAGGAGGAACACGAGGAACATTTGAGATAGGTGCTTCAGATTTTGAGAGAGCAGAAGTTGTTTGGGAACTTGGAAAAATGTAGCTTCTTTCAGATAGAGATTCAGTACTTGGGGCACATTATTTCAGGAAAGGGTATCTCTGTAGATCCCTCTAAGATTTAGGCTATCATGGATTGGCCAGCGCCCACATCAGTGACTGAGGTGAGAAGCTTCATGGGTTTAGCAGGGTATTACCGCAAGTTTGTATAGGAATTTTCTAGGATTTCTCACCCTATTACTTCTCTTCAGAGAAAAGGGAAGAAGTTTGATTGGTCAAAAAAATGTGAGCAAGACTTTCAATTGCTTAAGGAAAGGTTAACCACGGAACCTATCTTAGCGCCTGCACC
This sequence comes from Taxus wallichiana var. yunnanensis, assembly GCA_018340775.1. Lineage (NCBI taxonomy): Eukaryota > Viridiplantae > Streptophyta > Pinopsida > Cupressales > Taxaceae > Taxus > Taxus wallichiana. The sequence goes on from CM031242.1 coordinate 248,556,739, forward strand.
CGACAGAGGATTTTTCTATTTGTACTGATGCATCACTAGAGGGTTTGGGAGTAGTTGTTATGTAGGAGCATCGGGTTATTACTTTTGAGTCTTGTAAACTCAAGGATTACGAGTTGAATTACCCTACTCATGACTTGGAGCTTACGAGAATTGTTCATTCTCTGTACGATGGTGACATTTCCTTTTGGGTAGACCTTTCATTTTGAGGATAGATCATCACATTTTTTAGCATATCTTCTCACGGCCAAACCTCAACACTCATCGGCGGTGTTGGATGGAGTTCCTATGTGAGTATGACATGGACGTCTAGTATATCAAAGGAAAGGAAAATGTTGTTGCAGATGCACTTAGTAGATAACAAAGACATGTACTTATTTCATTGACACTATAGTCAGATTTGAGAGGCAGGATACTTGAGCATCTTCCAGAGGACAGGTTTTATGAGGGTGCTAGGTAGATGTTGGATTCTCAGGGTTCTTTTGAGGGAAGATATTCAGGATGCTTGTTAGAGTCTGATGGTTTGCTTTGGTTCCATAGGCACATTTATGTGCCTAAGGTAGGTGATCTACATATTTTCATCCTTACTAAGGCTCATCGAGCCCCATACGCAGCACATCCAGGAGTGAAGAAGATGCATGCCGATTTGAGAGAGTTATATTATTGGTCGGGTCTTCGTCGAGACATAGCAGATTTTGTAGCACATTGTCTTGAGTGTCAGAGAGTCAAGGCAGAGCATTCTCATCCTGCGGGACTTTTATACCCTCATGAAATTCCCGAGTGGAAATGGGATGTGATCTCCATGGATTTCATAGTAGGACTCCCTATGTCCTCTTATCATCATGATGCCATTATGGTCACTGTGGATAAGTTGACCAAAGTTACACACTTCTCACCAACCAAGGTTACTCAGTAATGCATGTGCCATCACAAAGTATTAATGGAGGACATTATTATATTGCATGGGATCCTAAAGACGATCATCAATGACAGAGACACCATCTACACATCAGTTTTCTGGACTTCTTTTCAGGATGCTTTGGGTACATAGATTAATTTCAGTTCGGCATATCATCCAGAGACAGATGGGTAGATAGAGAGGGTTAATCAGGTTCTTGAGGACATGTTGAGGATGTATGTGATGGACCAACAGAAGAAGTGGGAAGATTATTTGCATTTAGTTGAGTTTGCCTACAACAACAGTTATCATAGCTCCATTGGCATGGCTCCCTATCAGGCTTTGTATGGACAACCTTACAGGACACCTTTGAGTTGGGACAAACTAGATGATAGGATTATTTTGGGGCTAGCTTATCTTCAGGATTTAGAGTAGTAGGTTGTTCGATTCAGTAGTGTCTTGAGCAAGCTAGAGCACGCCAGAAGGCGTATGCAGACACCAAGAGGATCGATCGTCACTTCTCAGTGGGTGACAAAGTCTTCTTGAGGGTTCATCCTCATAAGAGTCCGATCCATTATGGAAAGGGTTCTAAGATATCACCTCATTTTGTGGGGCCTTTTGATATTCTTGAGGTCATCGGCCCAGTTTCCTATTGTCTAGCATTGCCACCACGCCTTGCTTGGGCCCATGATGTTTTTCAATTTACTCAGTACTTCGTAGATATGTACCAGAGGTTTCTCATCTTTTGGATTGGTCAGCATTACAGTACAGTGGAGGATGGAGGGAAGTGGAGACTGGAGCCCATACGCATACTGGAGCACCGGAGGTTGGCCCTTCGGGGTCAAGATTTGGACCAGGTTAGAGTGCAGTGGGACTAATATGACGTGTCATCAGCTACCCGGGAGGATCTTTGCACTATTGAGGGCTAGATATCCCTATCTCTTTCAATGACTTCTAGGAGGAAGTCTAATTTTAGGAGAGGGGATGTAGTGCCCACGTTTTTATAGCTCCAGTTATCTTTTGGTTCCCTTATGCATAGACATGTTTTGATTTAGACTCTGATAGATTTTGGACATTTTACTATGTTATTTTAATCCTCATGGACATTATGATATTTTGGGCGCGTAGTGCCAATTGGACTAGATTCGTATATTGATATATTTCTTATGATGTTGATGACACTAACAAGGTTATATGATAGTGATATTTATTGGTTAGATGTTAGTTCTTGTGTTTGATTTCATTAATGATATAGTTTTCTGGATTTAATAATGGTAATTTCATGCTAGCCTAAGTGTATGTCGTTGTAATTTTATCTATGGATGATTCATGGCAAACCATGTGTATAATTGTATACATTGCACTATCAATTGTAAAATTATGTTAGGACATTATAAGTTGATTAAGTTTGTGACGTGTATATGATTATTTATATTGGACATATGCGGTTAATGTGTGCAATGAGTGTGCAAGTGACAGGTATGGGAGAGCATGGGTTTCGGGAAGCTATGAAATTGTGCACGAATGGCCCACAGGCTGAGTCCTAGCCATGATAAATGTTTGAGACCTTAGAATAGATGTATCTAATTGGGCACCATGGGTAAACCCTCAATTGTAATGTATTTATGTCTTGTAAAATTAATTATGTTTAGGGTGTGTTTTATTAAGTAAACTAATGATGTCATCTTAATTTAAGTGTTGGTTTTGGGTAAGTGTGTTTGTGTTGGTAGATGGGATTGGGGACCACATGTCAACCTTGGGTGGACCCCATATCCTCTACCCTTGTGTCCAAGCATGCCAAACCCGAAATTGGGTTATTTTGGGCATTTTTAGGGACCCCTTTTGAGTTTGGGAGTTCCCTTAACATGAAAATGGGCCCTTGGACCCTACCTAATAGGTAGGGAGGCTTATTTCCAAGGTTTGGATGGATTTTCCCTCCCATTTTTCCTCCTTAGTCACCATCCATGTAAGATGGTTGGTTTGTGTGTATTTGTTAAAAGTTGTTTCACTTTTTTTTATTTTAGTTTTTAGTATTTGGGTGATAACAGCTAAAAGGTGAGTTTACTCTTACTTATTTAGTTTTTGGAATCTTTGACTCTTGAGAGGAGAGGGGGTGACACTTTTCACTTTCCCATTGGTGAGGAAACTTTTGGGTTCTTCTTCTTATTCTTCCCCATGTGGAAGGAAGGGGTCTTCTTGGCTCATTTTTTTTTGGGGAGAACTTGGAGAATTTTGGGAGCTTGGAGGTTTGCTTGGACAAAGGGAAAAGCTTAGAGTCTTGGAAAGCATTGTAGAGGTAGGATTCTTAACCTTTTTCTTTCTTAGTTGTGCTTATCTTATTGACTATGCTATGATCAATAAAATGATGTGTGTGAAATGATGTGTTGTGAAGTTGTATGGTGAATGTGGTTTGTTTGATTGTTCTTTGTTGTTTTCTTTTGTTTTCTCTCCACCATCATTTGGATTGATGGTTTTTTGAGAATGTAGGGGAAAAGAGAGGGATTTCCCTCTCAAACCTCATGGTTGTTGGTTAAGCCATGAATGTCCCTTCTCATCCCCTCATATGGTTTGAGGTGGGAGAACGGTTCATATGGCTTGAACCTTTTCCCCATTCTTGGTGAGGAAACCCTTTTGGGTTTGAAAATCCTCCCAAGAAGGATTTCTATGACATAAAGGAGGAATAAGAAGGAATAATGATTAGGAGGAATAAGGAGTTTTGTAAACATGTTTTTTTGTGCTCCTATGGTTGGACACCTTTGATTTGGGCATCCTACTTCTTCTCTTCCCCCTTGTGAGGATGACCTTATTATCCTCATGTTGTTGTTTTACCATGTGTAGTATGTCTTAGTGGTTAAATGGTCTTATGTGTTTCTTGTTGTGTCTTATCCCCTTTTTACTTGTGCACATTATGGAAGTTTGTTCCTCTCTCCCATGGGCTTGGGGAGGCTAGCATGGCTTCCAACCATGGAAAGGCATGTGATGATGCCTATTGGTTGGGTGGTAAACAAGCCTTGTCTCTTATTTTAGCATCCTTGGAAGAACACTCAAGTTAGAGATAGTTGGAGCCTCTTTTCCATCTTGGTCCTCTTGGTCATCTTCATCTTTTGAGGGCATTACTTTCATTTTGTAAATAAATGTGGCTTTGAGAAGTTTTACATTCCTGTAAACACCTATATTTTTGTGTTTGATTTTATTGTAAGCATAAGTCATTTGCTAAGGAAGTTTTCCTTCATTGTTGCAAAAATCTTGTAAGATTATCATTTTGAGATCATAATGAAACCATGAACCTTTTTATTTCAATGTCTTCATTTGGAAGGTTTTGTTTTGTTTAGAAATCTGCAAAATATAATTATGCAATATACATTAAATCAAGTATTTCGTTGAGCTTACTCTTCAAGAAAATATATATATATATATATATATATATATATATATATATATATATATATATATATATATATTACACTTGGTTGAATGTGTTAATTGTTCAATTGGAAATTATTTTGATTTTTTAGAATTTTTCTTTTTAACTAACAATCCTTATAATTCAATAACAAGAATTTTTTTCTTTGGACACACTTCAAAATAAATATTGAGATATATTATTACATTATGATTATTTAGAATAAAATAAAAGTATTTCACTAAGTATATATTTTTACCTATATCCTTACATATTTCCATTGTTTGAATATTATCTCTAGTTGTATCTACACAATGTAAGAATTGTAATTAATAAATTTTTGACAAATTGATTCCAACTAACATTGAAAAGTATTGAATTTAAAAGTAAAAATAAAAATAGTATTTTATACGTGTTTACAAATCATTTTTCATAATTGGTGGTGTATGGTTTGGCGTATATTCTATATTCAACACCATCATTTGCATGTCCTATTAGGGAATATTTCTTTGGTTGAAGTTATTAATGTCCCTCTCCGTAACAACATTTTCCTCATATTGATTTACTTCATTTCTTAGAATTTTTAAAGAACCACGCACATATGTTTGTAGCGGTTCAATATTCTCTGCCATGAAATATATATCAAAGGAATTAAATATTATAACAAGAATATGCCCATTCTTACCAATCCCATTAGAAAAATATAGATATTATATATATGTCATAGTTTTACTTTACATAGAATGGGTATCTTACCAATCCAAATATTCTCAAAGTACAAAGGTTTCCCTTTCCTCTACATTTTCCTTTTAATATGAGAATGGTTATAATGGGAATATGTCCATTGAACTCATATATTATGCAAAATATAGAGGTTACATTAATAATTTACATATAATATTCATCTACTCATTCCAAATATTCTTAGAATGGGAAGATGCCCATTTTGATATAGACAATATTCTTAGAATGGACATATTCTCATTCTCATATAAAATGTACAATATTTACAATTAGTTGTTCAAAAAGTTTGGAACTAATGGATGTATGAATGGACCAAAGCTAGAATTATGAATGGTCCAGAGATGGAAGTATGAATGATCCAGAGCTGGAAGTATAAATGGTCTAGAGATAAAAGTGTGAATGTTCCAGAGCTAGAAATATGAATGGTATGGAGTTGGAAGTATTAATTTTCTTGAGTTGGAAGTATGAATGGTCCAGGAGCTGGAAATACAAATGGTCAAGAGCTAGAAATATAATCGGTCTAGATTTGGAAATATAAATGGTCATGAGCTATAGGGTGAATGGTTAGGAGTCATGTGAATATAAATGATCTAGAGCTCGAAGTATGAATGGTCTAGAGTTGGAAACATTAAGAGATAGAAGTATAAATAATCCGTAGTTGGAAGTGTAAATGATCCAAAGCTGGAATCTTGTATTTTGTAAACCATAAAGAGAATGAGAATGAGAATATGCCCATTTTGAACATTCTTATTAAACAAACATATACAAATAATATATGTATCTTTGGATTGAATATTTTTGGTGCTCTGTGAATATTAAATATTGTTAATTCATAGTGCTATATGAATATTGAATATGTAATGAATGAGAAATATGATTATATGAGAATGAATAAAATGGTAATATTTCCATTCTTATATTATACTTAATTATTATAATGGACATTTATCCTTTCTAAACATTTGGGTAAATTAATATATAACGAATGAGAAATACAATTGTATAAGAATGAATAGAATGGGTGGAGGTCTATTCTCATATTATAGGTAATATAATTCCTTTTCCATCAAAACCATATTATGGTCTTCTAGCTTAACCAAACATCTAGATAACTTTTAATGGAATGAGCTCAGCCCATGCACCTTTCTCATGATTGTAAATTTGAGTTCCTTTTATTATAATTGTATGATAAGGTAAATTCACTCCCAGGAGAAGTGGAAGTCGATATTGAAACTTGGATATTCCCATCGTAAAAAATTATTCTACCGAGTTCTATCTCTCCTCATCATCACTACATGATGAACTATAAATAAATAAGGAAAAATTTCTCTCAAATCATTATTTTTCATTGATTCCATGTTTTGTTTGAATAATTTAATGGCTAGCACTATTGTCCTTAAGATATCATCCAAGGGTGTCATTTGTAAGAGTTGGGTCCCTTCTTTGAATGGGATTTATTTGTTGTTTATTTCCTAGAATGAAAAAATATCAATACTTGATGCTTACCGTAAACTTCCATCAAATTTTCATAACACACTTCACTCATAAACTGGATATAGTGATACCAATATATTGTTGATTGAGAGATGAAAGAGTATATAAATATTATCAAAATAGAAAATCCATTTTGTCTTGTCTAGGGAAAAATTTAGTGGTGAATATTCCATATTTGGAAAATCTGAAAAGGTGAATTTTTTTGAGTATGACGGTGTACCTTTCACCTAAATTTTCTCGGTATAAATTTTGTTAGGGTCGAATACGCCTAATATTTAAAAATCCTATATAATAATAGGTATTTTTCTAGGAATTATACTATTAAATTACTAATATGAGTGCAGAGAGACACATGCAATAATAATATAGTCACGCAACAAGTATCAACGAGTACGAAAAAAGGAAGAAGTGTTTTCGTGTAATAAGGAAGAAGTCTTATCATGATGCCCGCGAACCGATTGACGATGTCTTCGTCGCCGACGTTCGTCAAGCAGGCCACGTGGGTCGGCCAGGCTCTTCTCCGGCTAATGATACCTCGATCCCGAAGCCTTTGGAGTATCTTTCTCACAGGCGCCTTGATCTGGGTTTTGCTGGATTCCTGACGGGCCGATTTGCCCGCTGTTAGTTCGCTGCCGCTCACTGCACTTCGTGAAGGAGATCGACCGATAGGGCCCCCTGGCCAGCGGCGCCCTCTCCCTCTCTCTATATGGGCATGGGCCCGCAGACCCGCCACTCGACCCCCCCCAGATCTAGATAGGGCCCCCCCCCCATATCTAGATAGGGCCCCCCCTCGGGGGATAGAAGGGGGGATAGAGGGGGGTCGAGGGGGACTATCTAGAGTCGGCACTCGGCCGCGGCTATATCTAGATCCCATAGATCTAGAGGGGGGCACCCTAGAGATAGATATGGCCCCTCGGGGACGAGGGAGACTCTCTAGAGTATGCTCCCCTCTAGATCTATAGGCGCCCGCTCGCCCGCATATAGATCTAGATGGGCAGATAGATGGGGCCATCTCTCGGCCATCTCTTTCTCTATAGGGCCATCTCTCCCCGAGCCGAGATATAGAGAAAGGGGGGGGGGCCGTCTCTCGGTTGGGCCCTATCCATATATGGGGGCCCCCTATCTCCCATATAGAGTGAGTATAGATGGATATGGCGACGGGACTCTCTAGAGTTATGCCCATATATAGATAGGGGGGCCGAGGGCCATATAGAGAGAGGGGGGGGCACCAGAGTTCAGATAGGGGCTCTCGATCGACGAAAGGGCCTCGGCCCCCTCGGGGCCGAGGAGATCGAGGCACCCCCCCAGAGAGATCTAGGGGGGGGGCCCTATCTAGATATGGGGGGGCGCTCGACCATCGGGAGAGCACTCGATCGATAGATCGAGGTGTGAGCGTAGTATGGATTATAGAGTTCAATTGGCGCTCTCCCCCATACCCATACCCAGATATTAGAGAGGGAGAGGGCCCCCCCCCTCCCCCCTCCATATAGAGTTGAGAATTATAGATAGGGGTTTCTAGGGGGTCCTTCGGACCCCCTATAGATCTATATGCCCCTCGGGGGAGAGGAGCCCCCCTCCCTATAGATCTTATTCTATGGGGGCGGCTATATCTAGTTGGCGCCCTCTCGGCGCCCGCCCGCCCGCCCACCTAGATCTGATCATAAGATCTAGAGCCGAGATATAATAGAGAGGGGGGGGAGGGGGCCATCTCTCGGCCATCTCTCTCTATAGAGGGCCATCTCTCCCCGAGCCGAGATATAGAGAAAGGGGGGAGGGCCATCTCTCGGTTGGGCCCTATCTCCCCCGAGGGGGGAGAATTCTCTCCAGCTATATATATAGAGGCGGGCCCCCCCCTCTATAGAGTTGGGAGAGAGGGGGCCCATATATCTAGAGGGGCCGCCTCCCCTATGACGATATGGGGGTTGGGGGGGCCTATCCAGATCTGGGGTACTCCCTATAGATCTTATTCTATGGGGGCCTGACGTCGATCGATGCCCGACTCGAGATAGAGATAGAGGGGGGTCGAGCGCACCATATATAGATAGGGTGAGCTGCTCGCTGCGACGACAAAGCTGTTGGATTAAGATACTCCAAGGAATAAGTGTTGTCACACGCCAAGGAATAAGTGTTGTCACATGACAAGGAAGAATTGTTTTTCACGATAAGGAATAAGTGTTGTCAAGTGACAAGGAATAAGGGATATCACATGATAAGGAAGAAGTAAAGACGCGTGACAAGGAAGAAGTGTTTCCGTGTGATAGGAAATTTTTGTTGCGAAACAATAAATTTATTGTCGTGTGATAGAAAATGTCCAATCACACGACAACAAAATTATTGACATGCGAGAAGGAAAATTATGTTGTTTAAATATTGTATTTGAAAACCCTAAGAAATTCGCATGTGTCACAAAATTTGTTCCAAGGATATTCGCCACCTATTTTATAATATTTTTTCGAGGGGGTCTTAAAATAAACCTGGTCTTATCAACCCTTAGTAATAAGGAAACATCCTCATAATTTGGAATTTTTTCAAACAATCCAACCAACCATATCATTTTTTGGATATTCTCAATTTTCCTAGCCACGTTGGAAATAATGCTTTCCAACACTGATCCTTGTTTTTCATGTAGAAGATAAATATGGTCAGTAATGAGAATTTTTACAAGTTATTTTCCATTTCTATATCTTCATGAATCTCTCTCCCCTCTCTCCATCTCCACCCTCATCTCTTAATTTCCTAGCCTCCTCCCTAATGTTGCATTGAAGATTATTCTATCATTCCTTGGAATTTTTCATTGTAGCATGTAGTTAGTCAAGGAAAGTAGTAAGGGCATGATCTCTTATTGTAAATTCATTTTCAATCATCTTCCTTTATTTTTTATCTTCTTCCATGTCGAGATGAGTCTCATAAACTATTTTTATTCTATTATATAAATATAATTTTATAATATCAAACTTTCCATTATCTAAAATCATCACAACCTTGTTCTTCACATATTGATCATCACCCTCTACCACTTTCTTCAAAACATCTTCAAAAATTAATTGGCTATGATGAGGTTCAATCGCATCAAAATTCTGCAATACTTTTATTGAGTTCAATAATTATCTATGTCCTATAAATGTAATAACTCATATGATTCTTCCATGTCATCATCATCAATACCACCCATTTACATCAACTCCAACTTGTTGGCATTTTTCCCATCATCATCATCCTCAACATCATTATCTTCTTGAAATGGATATGACTAAGTGATATCATTCTCTTCCTCATCCTAAACTCAAAAACAACACCGATATCATCATCAAGGGCTTCCTCAAGTACCTCTCCTACACTTATAAACATATCACCTATATCCTAGTAATCGGTAATAAGTTTGTCGCTTAAAAAAAGATAACCAAAATGTTGAGATGACCGAGAATTGAAAATCTTCTCTATATCCTTATTATTATCAAGATCCTTGAAATTATCATTCTTCAAGATAGATAATACTTCTATAGTAACACCCCTCAATATATCCCATAGTTAATCACCATAATACTATTGTATAGTACTAAGAAGTGCCTCATAATTTTCCCCCGGTCTCCTTGGTCCTAGGCCTATAAATTTCATCATCCACAATAGACAAGATAATTTCCTCTTTAATTCACCTTCATTTTGTGTCCCTCTTCAGCACCCATGCATCCAAAGTAGATGCTTCTCTATCCTTCTTCTGTTTTTTCTTTTTAATTCTATCCTACAATTCGGGGTGTTGGGGTTTATAATAATAAGTAGAAAACTAACTATTGTAAAACCATCCAAATGACTCGGTCAACTTTTAAATATTGGATCATGACCACTTGTCCTATATATAACAAGGTGATCCTTTAGGGATTGGTTATACATGGTTGTAACATTGTATGTGAGCTATATGTGCGAGAATATTTGTAAGTCTCATGAGAAAATGTGTGAGGCAGTTCATAATTCCTTATTGAAGGTATAACTACATGTGAAATAGTGGGAGTGTTGGGTAAAAGTATATTCTCAATAAAGATAAGTGATTTCTTAGTGGGTTTTTTACCTTTCATGGTTTTCCCACTTAAATCTGGTGTTCCTATGTCATTTACATTTTTGTATTTACTTTATGTTCATGTTATGTAATATGTGATAAAAACATCTTAATCTATGTTTAATTTAACTACACTTAATAATCTATAATCTTTGAAATTATATTTTGGATTTATAATTCGTTAATTATTCATCCCGTTAATTTCCTAGCATGGTATCAAAGCTGGTAGTTATGTTTGTGTAGAGATAGATCTGGATGTTTTTGATTTGTAGGAGTAAACAAACCGGAATTTATTTTGGATATGCAGAACCCTAGTTGTTCCACCATTGACTTAAAGCCAATAAGGTTCAAATTTCCATTTTTTTGACCAAATATTATGAATATTGGATGATTTTTTTATTAGATCTTGCTTATACATTTTGTGTGCATAGATCTATGTTTTTGTGACCTAGTTTGTTCATTCCCGCTCTTCACAAGATATTTTATAAGTTTTACAATTATTTGGTGCTTTTTTATATATGTCATAGTTATGCAACTTATTTAAAATAATATCTTTTATTTTGCGACTGTTGTGTTTTTTCTCAGGCTTGTTTTTTGGGAAGATTTCAAATTTTAGTTTTTTTGGCTTATTCAATGGGTTTGGAGTCCACAGATTTATTTTCCTTGGAAAAGTGAAGGAATTATGACACCTCCCCTCATTGACTTGTGAACTTTGTACCAAGTTCTTTCATTTTATTTCATTACAAAAGGGAGGAGTGGACCTAAAAACGTTTCCTTGGAATACAGTTAATTTTTTGGTTCTAAGTTTGCCCGGATACTAAAAGCAATATATAATATTGTGAAGTTATTCATTGCATGGAGTTATAACCAATCAAAAATCTCCTTGTATATTCTTCATTTCATAATTTTTATAGATCCTTTTGTCAATTGTGAGTGTGAACCAATAAGGTTGTTCCATTCTCTTTGTAAATTCAGTTTTTTGTTAACTTGTTTCTGACCCATGCGAAATACAATCCAATAAAAAAGATCCAAGTCTTTTCGTATTTCTTGTTGTTAGTCTATTATTAAATGTGATTGTGGCTAAACAATAAGGTTAAGCCACCATTTTAATTTTTTTAAGACTTTTTCATAGTTAGTTAGTTGTGAACCAATAAAATGAGTCCATGTTCTTTCACATTTTCCTTGTTCTTTGTCATAACTATGTCGAGTGTAAAAAGTGAACTATTAAATTATCAACACATATAAAATTTTTAACAATCTATTTTTACCATTAATTTGTCTTTAGACTCTTTTTTTTAAGTGTAAAGTGTGAACTAATAGCAAATCTACACATATATATTGTTTTTCAAAGTGTCATATTTTATATCTTTTGTTGCATTTTTTTTTGTTGACTTGTAGATGGTTTTACTGATCTCGATAATCTATTTGTTATGATTAAATTGTGGATACTTCATGTCCACCAGGAGGATATGCATTATATTTTTCTAGAAAACCGACATATTCCTTATTGCTTTGTTTTTATCTTCGACAAGTGTTGTATCTTCGCTTCATTTGCGGGTTTAAAAATTATTTTATATACCACGGATTTTTAAATTTATTTATTGAATGGGTTTTAAAAATGTCTCGTGTACTACAACTTTAAAATTTTATTTGTATCGCGGGTTTTAAATTTAAAAAATTTAAATACTATTTATCCTCTATTCTCGCGGCCTTTCGCGGCTTGTTGTTTGTGTTTGGGTTTTTGAATTTATCTTACAATGGCTACTTCCTCTAGTTTTTCATTGGATAAATCTCAATTATTAAATGGAACTAATCACAGTATTTTGAGATTTAGGTTAAATCCTATTTTATCGCTAGAAATTGTGAGATCTTGTAACTAGTGTGGAGAAACAACCCACCGATAGGAAATTAAATCCATAAAACCTTAGCTAATGCTTATTTCACTAAATCTAGACATATTCCATTAAATTTGGACTCAAGTATTACAAGTTTTGGAAGAAATCCATCTCCATTTTTACGTATATTAGATTCCATTTTTCGCTATACTGGATTCCATTATTACTATTATTGATTCCATTAATAACAATACCGCATTCCAATATTGTCATTATCGGACTTATTCAAGTTCCAATTTCACTATAGGGTTTAAGATAGGGGATCATATATCCCCATTTCTCTTCACTATAATGGCGGATAGCCTTAGCAAATCTATTTCCAAAATAATTAAAGAAGGACTTATCAAAGGAACTAATCCTACTTCTACAAAACAAATAGCTTCACACCAAAGCATTTGGATGACACAATTCTTCCGTTGATAGGCTCTATCCTCAAGCTAAGGCTATTAAGTCTATTCTGAAACTCTATGAGGCTGCTTCTAGGCAAGAGATAAACTTTGATAAGAGTTCCATTTTCTTCTTTAACACTCCTATGGATAGACAAAAATAATTTCTAAAATCATGGGGTGCAAAATCAATTCCTTACCCACTACTTATCTGGGTCTCCCTCTTGGTACAAAAAAAATCTATCAAAGTATGGAATGATTTACTGGAAATATTTCAAAAGAAAATGGTTGGCTGGAAAGGGGCCATTCTATCTAGTGCTGGAAAATGTTTTCTAATTAAAAGCACTCTCCAAAATCTTCCTATATATATTATGTCTCTTTATAATATTCCCTCTGTCTTTAGGGACAAAATTGAAAGGATCCAAAAGCACTTCTTATGGCAGGGAATGGAGGAAAAATTTAGATATCACTTGGTGGCTTGGGATCAATTTTTACTCCTAAAATAATTGGTGGGCTTGGCATAAAGGATATTAGAAAAATGAATGTGGCCTTAATTGCAAAAATGGGTTGGAGAATGCTCTCGGAGGAACAACCTTGGATTGATTTAATTAAGGCTAAGTATCTTGATCAAAGCAAACAACTATTTCTTTCCTTCATGATGGACAACTCCCTCAAGGTTCCATTTTCTAGAATAACTTGATTCAAGTCAGAAATTTCATCAAACAAGGTTGTAAATGGAAAGTGGGAAATGGCAGGGATATTAAATTTTGGTGTGATAATTGGTCTAATTTAAGCCTAAATGACAGATTTGGTGCAGTCAAAGACATTCTAGAGAAAAAATATGGAACTAAAGTCAAATATTACATGGAAATGGAGGGTAATAGGAAGATATGGAAATAGCTTATGGTGGAAAGGACTGATCTAAATTCCATAATCTCCTCCCTACATGAGCAGCTGGACATCATACCCCTGAACCAAATTGAAGCTAAGGATGAACTTGTTTGGAACAACTCAAGTGATGGAGAATACACTGTCAAATCTGGTTATAATTCTTATTTTGAAAACATTCATAGTGATTTCAAATGGAGCAGGATTTGGATGACAAAACTAACCCCTAAAATCATTTTTTTCTTTTGGCTTGTCCTCAGAGGAAGAATACTCACAAATGACAACCTGATTAAGAGAGGTTTTATAATGCCAAACATGTGCTACCTATGCAAAAATGAGGTGAGGACATCAAGCATCTCTTGGTTCACTGTGAGTATGCTTCAATGATCTGGAGTTATGCTTTCTCAAAGTTCAATGTTTATTGGATAGTGCCAAAGGATTTTCTCCAATTTTGGATCCAGTGGGATCCTCCTTTTAAGCATTGTGTTGTTAGAAGACTTTGGAAACTGGTTATGCCCCATGTTATCTAGAGGATCTGGAAAGATAGAAATGACATCATATTTAGAAACAATAGACAACATTGCAAGAACATCTTCATTAAGATTGCTAATGCTATTAAAGACAATATAGAGAGATTCAAACCTCCCAAGAATAAGAAGTATCCTAAAGATGAAGAATTTATTCTTTCCAACTGGAAGATTGGTGTTGCAAATGTGCAAAAATGGAGAACTCCAAACATTGATAGGTCGGCAATCCATTGGATCCCTCCTCCAACTTTTTGGTACAAACTTAACTTTGATGGAGCCTCCAAGGAAACCCAGGCGCTTTACGTGGAGGTGTAGTTCGGGATCATAAACGATGCTTAGTTGTTGCTTATCTTTGCCGCGTAATGGGTAATTAGACTAATCATTATGCAGAATCCTTAGCAAATCTTTGGGGGCTAAGGCTTGCTAAGGAGTATAACATCTAGAACATCATTGTGGAAGGGGACTCCTTAAATATTATCAATCATCTTAATAATATTTATCCCCCTAGTTGGACTATTAAATATTTCATTCAAGAATCCATTAATATCTGTCACACTTTCAAAAATATCAAAATTGGTCATACTTATAGGGAGGGTAACAAGGTGGCGACACCTTGGCAAATTATGGCACCAACAACAATCTCACCTTTTGGGATGATGAGAAATACACCCCCAATGAGGTGCAAAATGGTATTAATAAGGATAAACATGGACACTCACACATTGTGTAGGATCTATAATGAGATTTCATGGGCTTCAACATACAAGACATATCACACATGTGAGAGAAGTAATACTAATTACGGCCATAAAATTTCACATGATTCTCGAACATGTGGTTGGATTTTAAAAACTAGTTTAGTCATATCAAAATAGCACTTCTAAGGGTGGTTTCAAGTAGGGAAGTCACAAAAATTACAGAGGGAAAAATATGGGGGTGCTCCATGCCAATTGGAACCTAGCTATGATCCCACTTGGAAGGACAATGTGGAGCTTTGGAATCTTCTTTAAAAGGGGGGTGTTTCCAACTTCATTGAAAAAATCCAAGGCCATGACCAAAACATTTCAGTGCATTTTGCCATGGATTGGAAGGATAGGAAGGTAAAGTATGGGGGTCATCATGTGTTGATGAATGAGGAGCTGATTGCTGAGGTGACGGTCTTGATTTGGATGGTTGCTAGTTTTTTTTTTTTAGAAAAAGGGTCAAAAAAGCGTAGAAGCAAAGAAGTTTTCAAATAATGGGAGGAGATCATCTTTTTGTAGATGGCATTAAGGTAAGCTCCATTCTAAAACCCTATGATGATGTTACTAAAATGATGGTTCGATTCATTTCCTTGAAGGGCGGTATGTCACTGTTCCTACCAAGCACTTGGTCTTCCTCAACCACTTTAGGAGAAACTTTGTAGTTTTTTTCCCACATTACCTCTTGAATTCTCTTGAACGTTCCATTCTTGAATTCCAGAAACATACCAGGGCCATCCCCCTCCACCAGGGGCTCATCTTCCTCCTTCATAAGCTCTGCCTCTCCAAATTCCCTACCATTCCTATCTCCCCCAGTGACCCACTCATTCCCATCCTCACTGCTCCCTCTAACAACCCGGCCACCTCTTCCAAGGCCAAAGCTACCAAAACTAAGAACCCCAAACTCAGTAAAGTGGCCTCTCCTCCCTCTTGCCCGTGTTCTAAGGAGCAATAAAGAAATGGAAGTTGTTCAAAATATTTTACACATTAGCAATGTTGGTCAGGATAGTGCCTTACAGTATGAGAGGGATAATACTCTTCTCGACTGGACTTATTGGAAAAGGAGGTTGAGAATATCAAGAAAGAGTTGCATCATTTAACCAAGTAGAAGGGGAAAAGAAAGCTAAATGATGATGCGGGTATTGAAATTGATCAGATTGAGGATATTTACAAAAAGTTGAACTTGTTGGACAATATATTGGGGAGGGCCAAGGATAGAAATGACCATAATATGGCCATTTTCAATGCCATTAGTGAGTTTCTGAGCAACAAGTTAGAAGCATCTCTATGTTGAGCGGGTCCCTGAAGCCATTTGGGGGACTGAAAAGGAAAGAAATCAGGATATCTCAAATTTGAACGTGAATGATCCAATGCACACTACCACTCTAGCATTGTTCACTTCATTGTGCATAATCAAATCAAGGATTGAAAGGGCCTCCAAGAAATAACACCCCTTGGACTAGCTGGTTTTGTTTTAGTTGTTGCTCTGTTTCAGATAGTATGTTGTTTTTGGCTGCTTAATTGTAGTTATTTCCCTATTTTTCTTTTTCCTAGTAGGTACTGTATGGGTTACTGTTGGACTTTATATATTATCTGGATTCTAATCCTCTTTTGATGATTTTTTCATGTTTGATTTGGTTGTTGAGCCTTCCTTGTAATAGGGTATAGTCCCTTCAAAACTATTTGCCACTAATTAAAAAATTCCAATTTCACTTTTATTTGATTCTGATTTCGCTATTATTTTATTCCGATTTCACTATTATTGGATTCCAATTTTCCTTTTATTAGACTCCAATTTTTTGATTACTGGATTCCAATAATGTAATTAATGTATTCCAACTTTGCCACTAATGCAATCCAAGTTCTAAATCCTAATTTTTAGATTGCAGTTTTGCTATTTTAGGATTTATATTTTGTTATTACTTGATTCCCCCACATAATCCTCATGGCTGCCAACTTACATAAGTTAAACAGTCACTTGGCCTATGTTAAGTAAAGCGGACACTAACTTTAAGATAGTGCGTAAGTCATCGTTTTTCATTTATGCCACATATCAATTTTAATATCATCATACACATGTGGCTATTTATGTATACCTTATTCAAATAAATAAATATTGATGTTGAAAATCCTATCTCTCGAACATCCTTGAATGGTGTTAAATTTGATATTTGTTTATATGTTTTTCATAATTTTAGACATAACATACTTTAAAATATTTAATAGAACTGGCACATGTGACTTGCATTTTTAAAAGGTGACCATTAATTTTTATATACATTTATATAAACAAATTATTCATATACGCACTTACAAGTGCAATTGGTCACACGTCTAAGTGTGAGCCTCGAGTCACACTTCTCTCAATTCACACTTGTAAGTGTGAGTCATGACTTCACGTGTAAGTGTCGGCCTCAACCGACACTTCTAAGTGCAAGTCTTGTTTTGATAGCCAAGTGTGATAACTCACCAAAAAAATTGGTTAATGGTAATTTTTCAACACTCGCTCTTAAAAATACAAAATAGTGTTTATTTATACCAATTATTTTGTATAAATTTCATTATTTTTAATATATATATATATATATATATATATATATATATATATATGATGTAATTTTTTTATTTTTTATAATTTTTATAATTTATATATAAATCTATATTAATAATTGTCGATTAAATATTAAATATACAATTCGTGTATGATATTTATTACAAATATTTACATGTATTTTATGGCTATAATCAACAAAAATGTCTAAACGGGCATCAAAAGTCACACGTCTAAGTGCAAGAACAAGAATTAAGGCCTTTACTTTTCCCGTATCATATAAGGGATTTTATTTACAGTACAAAAATTATAATATTAAATTCTTACATTAATTCTTTACAATACCAAATGCAGTATTAATTATAACCATTTTGTAAGGAAAATTTCTAATTAATGTTGTGGTTTCCTCAACATTAATTATCCATTAAAATGAGATATGTAAAATTTACCATTTAAAAGTACATGCGCCATTCGAAATATGTGCACCTTTTGGAGCATGTAACTATTGTCAGCCATTAATTATCCATTTAATGTAAAGCAATGTAAAATCATACGCGTTCCCTCTTAATTTGTGTGCCAATGAAATTGGCAATTGGATTTGTCAGTTACATATCACTATAAATAGACACTTTTTTAAGTTTATATTTTTAACATTTGCCTTTTCTATTTTTTTGTCAATGTGTAAGTGAGACACTTTATTCATCAATAGAAAAATATCACCAGGGAAAGTGTCAAAAATTATGTGCTCAATTTCTATAAAATTTTTGATTTCCTCTCCATGAAAAAAATTGCTATCTCTGTTCTCACCTTCACTTTCTATAATTAAGAAATTTTGTTTATGTAAAAATTTTCATAGTTGATTAGGAATTATATCCATGTAGGAGTTTTGTAGATAATTTAACAGAAAATTTTTTTATTCAATATTTTGTAGAAGGTAGTTTTGTTTATCAAATAAATAATTTCATAATATAGTAAACATTTTTAAGAGTAGTGAAAGAGGATGGAATGGATCACATTTTGACAAATAAATGGTGCAAATTAATCAGTAATAATATGAGAGGAAAATTTGCATAATTTTTTAAATACACATAACATTTTCCAAGAACTTATTCTATTGTGTTTTAAAAAAGAATCCTAGTGGTATGGATGGTGGCTCAACTTGTGCAATAAATAAATGAATATCGTAATTTATTTATGGTCATGGTGGTGCACAGAATCAATTAGCGTGATGTATTTCATAAAATTTATATTATTTTGTTGGCCTTATTATTGTCCACAAATTATCCTCTATTGTACATACTCAAAGAAAAATTAAATGGCTGTGACGTCATTGACATTGTCGATGACAATATTTTAGAAGATATTCATGTTAAGAATGAGTTGTCATTTAATGTGTTGGTGTTGGATTATAGTGACCTATTTATGAAAAAATATGGTAATGCAAGAGTAGGAGAACCAAACAAATTTTGGAGAACAAAAGAACAAATACAAATTTGTGAAAGGAGAATTCGAGGATCAAGAAAACTCTAATATATTTCTTATTATCTTTAACATAAACACCATTTATGATATCGTGGAAGTAGCAGTTATCCTCAAAACTATTCAAAAAACATAATTTTTCTCTTTTTAGGTCGTGCCTATGTGGATTTTTATCTTTTTCTACCTACAGGATTTCTCTCTTCTCCGATTCAATGTCATATGTTTCCTTAAGGGATGTTTTTTAAGAGGATGCGGGTCCTTTCAAATCCCCATATTCACCCTATTACAAAAAAATCTACATAGTAGTTGTACATCGAAATATGTTGGTGTGGCATAACCTAGCAGACTCTATGATGACAATATCTTACTTTATTTTGTTAAATCCTATCAATCGATAATATCCAATTACTATGGTGTCGCATAAGCTAGCGGACACTAAGCTAAAAATATTATTCTTTTACTTGTTAAATTCTAGTGATCCATAAGCACAAAATATTATATTATGGAAGTATTAGGTTACCTTAATGGGCGCTAAGCTCAAAACATATTACTTTATTAGCTCTTGCCTCCTGCAGGAATTCTATACCTTTCATTCAAACAAATAATTTCTCCTCAATCCACCAATCAAAATTAAAAATTCTATAACTTTTCAACTTTCTAATGTTTATATTTTATTTAAATAATTTTTTTATCTAAAAACTTATTTATATTTTTATTTATTTGCTAGTTAGTACTAATTTGACAAATATGAGGCCTTATTGCAACATTAACTTATTTTATTTAATAAAATCGCAATTCTACGAAAGACATTTGTCTTATCTTTAAATAAGATATGAGATTTAGAGAAAAAAATTGTAATAGTATATTCACTACATTTAATGTTTATCATAAAAGGAAGATGTATTTGCATGCTTGGAGAAGTGGCACATCAAAAATAATACACTATTCATAAAAATTAATAAAATTTATTTTTAAAATCACATTATAAACATTTCTAAATTAAATCCCATCCCACTCCTTATATATTTTTTTGCTAGTAAAAATTTTAATCTTTTCTTTATCTCAAATTGCAATAAAAATTAGATTTGTAAGTTAAATTTTTTTAAATATTTTTTCTATGTTTGTGTTATATTTTTTAAAAATATTTTTTTATATGGATTATATTTTGTTAGAGACAAGAAAAATAATACTATTATTAGTTACTACTACTATGATAAATCTTGTTACTAATTTATTTCGGATATTCCATTTAATAGAAAACTTTTATCTTTAGATAGGCATGTTAAACTTGTAAAATCGTGGTGGTTTTTTTATCGTGACCAAAAATATAGCATATTGTGTATTTCAAAATGCCACTTATATTTCAGCAATATTTTCAAGCATAGTATGATTCTAGATCATTCTATGTTTTTGAAAGAATTATATATTTGATGCATAATTTTGTTTTTTGTGTTTTGTTCTATCTAAATTTTAACATGGGTATTTAAAATATGTGCAACATTTGAATAAGGTACTTATAGTATATACATGTTTTATGCATTCAAAATCATTACATAGGGGCATTCTATTTTTAGCATTATGTGGATGTTGGCATACCATATGTGGATAATTTATACATTAAGTATTGATACAAATAATTTCTAGAAAAATTTAAAGTGGTTATTCTTAGCAATATAAATCACGTAATGCAAAAAATTATAGAAAACTTTTAAATCAATCATGCAAATAGCACATGTCCCAACCCTGAGGCATGAACTTGTTGCTATGTCTTGTTTAATTTAAAAGGTCATTAAAAATTTAATATTATTTAGGTTTATTAAATATACGTGAACATAATTATTGGAAAATTTATCCATGGATTAAGGCACCTTAAACCTTACAATATAATTCATCGTGAGCATCACCAAGAAGGAACAAAAATAAATAGGACAAAAAGGGCTAAAACATCTTATCCCAAACTACATTCCAACTGATCAATACAAGGACAAATCATAAAACATGGAGGGGAAAACACCTCAAACAATACAATCCACAAATAGTTAAACAAAATATTTAAGATCCAAGGGACTAGTTAGGCTTCAAATGTTTGTACTCCTCCAGTTGACGCTCTTCTTGTCCTTTCATTTGATCATCTTGCTCGCTCGTGATAGGGATGTCTTCTTCAACCTTCTCTTCCTCATCGAACTACTGAGGTGGAGATTATAACTACAAACTTTGTGTCCTTACTCCAGCTTGACCACACGTCCTTGCAACTCCAAAACAAAACTTTTTATCTCTACCATATCCTCCTTGATATAGATTTGGGTGATGAAAATTTTCTTAGAGGTGTCGATGCAATGCATGACATTGTTTCCCATACCCATTCCAACTTCACCTAAGGCCTCCATATCCCTTTCCCCCTGACTCACCCTGACAGAAATTTTATCAAAAGCCACATTCCAACCCAGCTCTGTTCTCTCTTTCCCTTTAGAATACTTCCCTTTCTTATCAATCGATAAATTGCAGCCCTAGTACTAAGATTTCCCTTCCTTGAGATGTGATACTCTTCTTTCTCCTTAGTTGGTTCATACAATCTGCAAGAGTACAATTTTCACCCGAATCCCTAGAGTTGGGCTCTAATTGCTTTTCCACCACCGCTTTACCATTCTTAAAAAGCCAAATACTTATACCATGGTGTATCAAGGTATCAATATTTCCTTTTGAAAATAATTCACCGACGCAGAGAGCGACATAATTAAGAAAAAGGGAAGGATCATATAAATATTATTCCTAAATGTATTAAGAATAGTAAGATGGTGAGTAAATATATTTCTATAATTTGCTTCAAGAGTAATGTACCTCATTATGTGGAGAAAGACCATATTCTAAATATCAGGGATGCGAATCTAGCTATACCATCTAGCAAAGGTAAACCATTTCTTTACCACGAGGAAAGTCTACATTTTTTGCTTATGTCCGTGTGGTATTTTAATATCTTTAAGACCCCCATCTCCATTCTTGTTTCCCGCACTATTTAATCTGAGCCAAAACTTGAATTTCCATGTCGCGAATCACCATGCTGCCATTTTTAAAGCCCGAAAAAACTCCAACACAAGATAAGGATCAGACCCCATGATTTTTGAGATGAAATTCCTAAACCCCCAATTTTCAGAATGTGCCACAAGGAGGGGTTGTCCTTCACAACAAGATAGCTCGTGGGCTTGGTTTTTAGACAACCACCTCCCATGGTTTTCTTTGAATGATATTGAAAATGGAAGAAAAAATGGCCAAAATGAATCATAAGAGAAAAATTAATACAAATCCCACCATATATCCTACACATGTGAAGGGTCCTTCCAACCATAAGAATAAGGATGAAATCCCAATGAGGGAAAAGAGCCACCGGCACATAATTACTTAATGTTATTGATGAGATTAATAACATTGGTGATAAAGCATCTCCCTTCTCAAAAACTTTAAAATTACTACCTTTAGCCCCCAAGTTGGCAAGTTGATTCACACATTTATTACCCATTCTAGAGTATGAATAATGAAATTTATCAAATTATTTCAAAAAAATATATTTAGTATTGTTGGTTGTCAAACTTGTACCTGTGTCTCGGATCTAGAAGAATGAATTCATTTGAGACAATAATGGAACCGTCTCCAAGTTATGGGACCATGCGTGCTTGAGACGGATCTCCGGAGAAGGTCGGTTCCTTTATCTATTTGTACTACTACTACTACTCCTAATGCTGAAAGGGAAAACCAAGCTAATAATGCTAAGGGACTAGGGATAGAAGGATAATATAATGGAAAACTAATCTAAGTAAGATGATAGCACCAAAAGAAGAGGGGTGAATACTATCTATTCTGAGAAAAATGAAGGGAAAGGTGTCAAGGGAGGCTAGGCATGCATAGCATAGACCAACCCACATTTACATGATCAGTTTTCATGAAACACAACTAGAAAAATGGCAATGTAAGGAATGTAAAATGACACACAAGAATCAAATTGAGTAAAAGAAAGGCAAGAAGAAGGAATGTAAACATGCTAGGAAAGAGAATAACCACAAAATGATGCTTCCATTACTTCCAGAAATGCACAGACTATTACAATGGTAACTGAAGGTCGATATTCACATGCATGAGTCAGATCTAGAGTTTTGTAATTAAAATACAAGGATATGAAGTCCTTAGCAAATAGATAAGGATCCAAAGTGTCTAATGTTAACAATGATCCCAACTCTTACATATATAGATGAATTCATGGAAGAAGAAGAGAAGAACGAGGGAAAATTAGAATTCTAAATATGACCACCAACAAGAAGTATTTAATGCTTGCAAATCCACCTGTAAATTTGTCAAGTGCATTTTCCTAAGTCTGCTTGGAATGTTAGAGAAGGAAAGAGGGCGGATCATATCAAATCGTAGTTAGAGGAAACAGATATGCTCATTAATGCCTAGAAAGATGTTTTCCCATTTTTCACCCACTATATCTACCAAGAATTTGAATTTGAATATCTAGCATTGTAGCCTACATCAGCAACTATCAATTAAGAGTGGGTGCGTGCCGATCAGAGTTCTTTAGAAAAATATATGGTTGTCATTAGATTTTCAGAGTCGTCTACACACGTAAGACATGTGGTGCGTGCTGATTAGTCAAGAAGATGGCCAAATGTGTAAATTCTTTGTCATTTTCTGCTACATGTCACTTCTTTTTTTGTTGGAAAGGTTTAGAGCCCTATTGGCATGCTTTGAGAAGTTGTATGTGGCACACTCAAGCATGTCATAGACTAATACCGCAAGAAATGGTGTAGATGAGGATATAAAGGTATGCACGTGGAATAATGAGGCACGGGAAGATAGTGGAAAGAAGGAGCATGCAATTGCAATGCGCGTTGAGGAAAGGGTGTGTAGAGATACCAAGGACTTAGCTGATTTTGGGAATCAAATGTCAAGGTGCACGTGGAAGGTGAAGCAATACAGACAAGGTGGAAATACATAGAGTGTGTGTAGAGGAAGAAAGAACAAGGAAGAAAAGGAAAAGGAAATAGGAGATAGGGAAGCGTGCAAGGGCTCACAAGGAAACAAAGTGACTAATCGAATGTGCCAAGGATAAAAATGAGGTGTGCATCACTTGCAATGAAGATCTCTAAGCCATAACATGTATGTAAGTTATTTAAATAACTAGGAGAGTTATGTGGATAACATTTTTGGTGACGTTTAGGTCCATCTTCCCGCTAGATGAAGGATATCGGTAGCTCCGGAGTGTCCATAGGGCATGGAGTCTCAAGTATGTGATCATGAAATTATGATTTGCATCTTTGAAGAACTGCCCCTGAAGTCACTTAAAGGATCATTTCTTCACTCTATTTTGAATCCTGCAAACTACTAAAATTTTCTGGAAGAAGATCGACACCCTGGAAGAGAAAGAAGAGTGTGTGTTAAAACCATGTGAGAAGAAACAACTATGTACAAATAAACAATGTGCATGCATTACACTTCGAGGAATTTAAACTATTCAAAAATATACAAAACAATGCAACAAACTTAATGGAAGGGTTTGAGATAAATCCCATTTATTGGTATTTGCAGTGTGCTTCCATCAAGATGAGTTAACTCGAAAGAGTTAGCCTCCTTGCACGAACTGATGATGTATAGGCCACTCCAAAGTGCATCAAAATTTTAATGGCTCCCTGGTTTAGCTCATTCGTAATCCCATTTCAATACCAAGTCCCTAACTTTGAAAGATTGATGCCTAGCCTTTATGTCAACCATTTATTTGTTGCTTGTTGATGGTGTTCTAGCTTGATCATGTCGATTTCCTTGATTCTTCAAGATTAACCAGCTCTGCCATTTTG
The DNA here is from genome assembly GCA_018340775.1 of Taxus wallichiana var. yunnanensis. Lineage (NCBI taxonomy): Eukaryota > Viridiplantae > Streptophyta > Pinopsida > Cupressales > Taxaceae > Taxus > Taxus wallichiana. The sequence continues at coordinate 248,581,635 of CM031242.1, forward strand.
ATTTCTCTCTAGTTTGCACCTTAAAATTCTAGATACTGGGTAAGCACCAATGAATTAAACTCTAGTGTTAAATTAAGGGTATTCTCCTTTCCATAGACAAGCTTATAATGTGAAGTTCTCATTGCCTTTTTAACTTTGATTCTATCTACCCAGAGTGCGTGTGACCTTTATATGCCATTGTATTTGGTGATGTTCACTGTGCACTTCATGATCCCGATCGATTCTTGTTTGTTGGCTCTGTGGATACATTTCCATGAAGGTAATAGTTGGAAAAAGTCTTCAAATAAATTCTGGGATTTAAAGCCCAATAATTGATTTTAGTGCCGTGGAAGGCTTTTGCATTATCAAAGATAATGTTTTGAGGAATTCCAAACCTAGTGACTATACCTTTTAGAAATTCAAAGATGACAGAATTAGTTGATTCCTTGAGCATGAAATCTTCATCCATCCGGTAAAGTAGTCTCAGAGTCACAAGACCCATCTATGTCAAGTACTTAAACATGGATTGATCATGCCTATGAAGTCAAGACCCCATTGCATAAAAGGTTGATCTGCTTGGATTGGTCGGAGGGGAAGTGCTGCCAATTCTTTTTGCCTGCAAAGAAAGCACATTTCTTTCATTTTGTGACCAATTTGTGTGCATATGCAAACAGATTATGCCAAAAGACATCTTCCATTATGATTTTCATTTGTGTAGTCTCGTAAGAGAAGTTTCCACTAGAGAATCCATCGTGAAATTCTGCTAACACATTTTGAGTCTATGCGCTCATTGATAGGCCTTAACATCACACCATAAAGCTTCTTCTTGAAGAGAAGTCCATAAATCAAAACATAAGGGATAAATTGTAACCTTAGATGTCTTCTATTTTCCTTATTTAAGTCGGAGGGTACGCACACATGGAAAGGAATGTGATCATGTCCTTCATCCAATCGCGGTGCCGTGGATCTCAGTACTCTACTCAAATTTTTTGTGTGGGAGATCTTCATCAAGAAAAAATGAAGTCTTAAATTCATTGTGTGAATCCTCATCAAGTTGTTTGCATAGTGCGATACCTCTTACCAGCTTTGTGGCTTTGATAGTCACATCATACTCCATTATTTTGGGCACCCATCATGCTCTCTTTTCACTGATTTCTACTCCCATGATGAAGTCTCTAACATAAGAGTGGGAGACTAAAACCTTGATATGATTTCTCGTGAGCATAATTTTTAACTTCTTGAGTGCACTCATAATGGTGTACACTCATTTCTCCATATGAATATATCTTAATTCATAATCCTTCATCATCTGGCTAAATAAAGCCACTGGTTGTTCCATCCCTTATTCATTTTCTTGTGTTAGAGAACACCAACACTCACATCAGTGCCATAAGCATAAAGGATAAAATCCTTTGAGTAATTTAGGTTGATGAGTGTTGGCACACAACTAATCACTTGCTTAATTTTGTTGAAGCTTTTCTTTCTTTCTATTCTCCATTTGAAAGTTATGTCCTTCTTGAGGATCAGGGTGATAGGCCGAACTAGTCCTACAAAGTTAGGAATAAAATGTCTAAAAAATTGATCTTACCGAGGAAGGACTGTAAGGCCTTTTTTTTACGCCAAAGGGAAAGAGCTAGGATGGTTGAAACACACTCAGGATCAATTTTGATGCAATCCTTTGAAACCATATGGCCTAAGAGCTTGCCCTATGCCACTACAAAATTACACTTCTTGGGGTTAAGAGATACCCCATACCTTCTTCATCTCTCAAATACTTTCTCCAGGGGGTGCCATGTGATTTGTTCTCTACTTTGAGAAGACAAGAAATGTCATCAAGGTAAACTAAGATGAACTCATTGATGTAACCTTTTAAGGAAATTTCCATGGTGCACAAACATTGCACCCGTGTTTGACGAGCATCAAGGGCATCTTCTGATATGCATATGTTCCCCACTTGGTTGTAAATGCCATTTTGAATTGATCATCTTACTTAACCAAGATCTTATTGAAGCTTGAGTATCCGTCTCAGCATTGAGAATATTTACGTGCTTGCCACACTCTATATAATATACTCCGTAGAAGGAAAAATATAATTATCCTTCGTAGATTCCTTGTTCAAATCTTTGAAATCAACACAGAGTATTATTTCACCATTCTTCTTATGCATCGAAACTAGATTCGCGACCTAGGTAGAGTACTTGATGGGAAAAAAATCTTCGCCTTAATGATTTTGGATAACTCCTTTCTCATTAGGGCTCTATCTTTGTATTGATTCATCATTGCTTTTGTCTCGACAGAGATTGATACCAAGATCAAGTTAAATGGAGTGTTGAGTAACACTTGATCAAAATCTTGTAGGTCTTCATACTCCCATGAGAATATATCACCGTATTTTTATAGAGAGAGATGAAGGCATACTTTTCATCGTGTGCGCAAGCTTTACTAAGCAATAACTTCTTTCCGCACGCAATAGTGACAAGGAGCAAGATTCTCACATCGCACGCATATACCTTTCTTCATCCTTGAAATCATCATTAGGGATAAACATTTTTTTAAGGTTACCATCCCTTTAGGCAGCTTATTTGACTTCGGTTGAGTCATTTGGTCACCATATTTGTTATGCAAGTCAAATTTCATGCTTGGTGAGAACTTAGCTTCATTCTCACCGAAATGAATGATCTACCCTTCACTGTCAAACATTTTATAGCTAGTGTTGTTATCTAGGATGGATGGTCTAATCACCATCTTAATGTGTTGAGCATTTCCTTTGACAAATTCCATAGTAGGAGAGAACTGTGAACCAAGCACGAGCATCTGGTCAACTTCCTTATTCATTTTACATGACAAAGACTCGCATATTTAGAGCATCAAATCTCAATTAGGTCCACTATTTTTATAAGATTTAAGAAGCTTATTCTTTTCCGTGCACTTGTTGGTGACTTGCAGATAACCAATTTCATGTCCCCAAATATCTACAACACCTTAATCTCCTTCTTTTGAGCAATAAGTAGAGCATGCACCAGCGCCTCATACTCGCCACATTTTTAGAACATTAAATTGCAACATGTGAGTGAATAAAAATTTCTCATCCTTAGGGGAAATGAGAACGACTCCTACTCCCATGTCATTTCTGCTTCTAGATCCATCAAAGTATAACTTCCATAGACCAGGGTTCTCTTCACTTTTCTTGTGAACTCACAACAACACAACTTCTTCTTCAAGAATGTAGTGAGTACCAATCCCAGCTTCATAATCTTAAGTACATGGGTCAAATTTATAATGCCTCTTTACCCACTCATCAAGTACTAGATCAGGAATAGAAGGTGGAAGAGGTTGCTCTTCAAAAACTGAAGCTTGTTCTTCTTGGATTAAATAGTTGGCTTGGAGAGGGGATGGGACATATGACTCTACATGATAGGGAAATATTGGATCAAATTTTATGGTAAACCAAGTACCATACCTTGTCTTGAGTAATATATGGTTCCAATCAAAAGAAAAGTAACCACCAACTTTAGTGGTAAATATCTTGACAAACATAAGGAAAACAAAGGGGGAAAATCAATGATTGACACATCTTGAGTTATTGTTAGACTTGGACATGCATGGAGGGCTAACTCAAGATCCTTGATGATTCCCATAGTAGTGAAAATTGATCCATCAAGTTGCAGGACTCCTTTTTTCAAGGGGATATACTTAATACCTACGACATTAGTAATTTTCTTAGGCATGCCGTAAGTACTAGCACCGATTAAATCATTTCGTTATGGACGATATGTTTTCCTATGATAAAATACATATAGAAGGGGGGTTTTAATAACTTTAGTTACTTTCTTATCCTCTTTTTGGAGATGTTGCTAGAATCGCATGACTTCTGTATAGCTAGATCGGTGCGTGGGAGTTGCGTCGAGCTTCATACAACAAGTGGCACCTGGGATGGAATAGTGAATGCATCTCACATTGTGAAATTTATGTTTGTTTTCTTCATATGGTCAACAATTAAAAATGGAAGACCCGCTGACTTGTGCATTTGAGGTACAACAGTGTCCTTTCTTGATTTTTTCAGCACAGTGGTAGGATTCTTAGCTGGTACAGAGGCTTGACCTACCAAAGGAGGGGCGCGTGTCACTTCAAGAGGAGCTTTGCACAGAGCCTCACGTGTAGTAAATTGAGTGATTTTACCACTAGATGACTTAGATGCCTCTTTTTATTTTTGAGAATCAACTTGTGTTTCTGGAATTATGACCTGTATGTCGGACTTGAGCATTCTCCTTTTTTATCTTGTGTTGTCTACAATCTGGGTGTGCAATCTACTTACATCATCTACAACTTGGTTGATTGCATAGAAGTCCTCAACACCAAAGAACATCAAATTTTCCTCTGGAGGAGCTTCGGCCTTTCTTGGTTATCTACTTCAGGTGGGCTTGTTGAAGGCTCACACTGGAAGCATTTTGAATCATGTAGGCTTACACGCACGTAGCATTGGCGCAATGATAATGACTATGAGGCATATTACATGGAAAGCACCATTTAGACTCCTAAGTCATGTTGTTCTGTACTGGGATAAGTGTTTGACTTGTGTTGGGCACTTTGGAAAAGGTTGTGCAAGAGGAATAACTTACAAAGGAAAGTATGCATTAGCATGTCATCTATCATTCTATTAGTTTTGTATGTATGTTGGATTCCCTAAATGATTTTGCCAAGGTTGATTTCTCTGCCTTTGTTCTTGATTGGAACTACCTTTGTATTTGTTGTGCATGAGAGTAAGATGTAGCTGCAACTAGTTACGCACTCTACACTTGAACTGGAGTAATAGAAGGATGGGGCGCTGGAGACATCTCTAGGAACAATGGTGCAGGAGGCCTGGGTGCCAACTTACTAGTCTGAATGAGACTGTTTTCTTCCCTTATTGCAATGTTGTATGTAAAAGGTAAGGTTCTTCCTCACATGGATTGAATAATGACTGAAATGCCACTATTCAAATCCCTTAGATAGTACAAGAAATCATGTTAGGTTGTAGGCCTTACCACTAGAGGAATTTTGTCCCAAGTCTTCTTGAATCTGATGTTGAAATCATTCGTTTTCTCGTTGGGCACGTGCTTTGTTGTAGTAAGTTGCTCCACCAGCAATAGATGATCTGATTTATCTTCAACTTAATTACATATAGTTGTTCCAAGATCATCCCATGTAGCAATAGATGTAGGTCTCAATCCATGGTACCATTTGAGTTCATTACCCTTGAAAGAGGCTACAAGCAACCTGACAATAACATCATCATGTGTAATCAGATAGATAGAACATATATTTGCCACATCTTGAATGTGTTCAACATGGGTGACTTGATTTTCTCCCGTGAAGTATGGAATACTCTTGAGTGTGACTGTTGGCATATCATGCTGGGAATTAAGATTGAGCGGGATTCCACTAGTGAAACTTGCAAAGTTCCTTAGAGGAGGAGGAGGTTAAGTGCCATGGAAGGGAACACTTATCTATTTTGAGGAGTAGAGTGTGTGCGGCGCACTGGAGATGGGGATACATGCGCAGAAGATCTGATGTGTGTGTTTCTCGATGGAATCTAGAGGTATTCAAAGGATCCTTCAGCTACAACACTCTATTTGGTATGCACTCTTCTCATAAAAGGTGCTCAAGACTACAAAAAGGAGCTCTAGAAATGTTGGGAGTCACCAGTGTGTGTTGAAATAAGCCTCCAAAGGCTAGAAATACTAATTTCACACACTAGAACTTAGCAATATGAAATTTAAGCTTTCATTGCTTGTCCCACTCGGGTGTGCTAGAAACTGTTGGTTGTAAAACTTGCACCTGTGTCTCGGATTTTGAAGAACCGAGTCGTTTGAGAAAAAAATGAAACCATCTCCAAGTTCTGGGACCTTGCACACTTGAGATGGATCTCTGGAGAAGGCCGGTTCCTCTATCTATTTCTACTACTACTACTACTCCTAATGTTGAAAGGGAAAACTAAGCTAACAATGCTAAGGGACCAAGGATAGAAGGATAACATAATGGAAAACTAATCTAAAGAAGGTGATAATACTAGAAGAAGAGGGGAAAACACTATCTATTCTAAGAGAAAATTAAGGGAAATGCATCAAGGAGGCTAGGCATGTTTAGCACAAACCAACCCGCATTTACATAATCAATTTTCATGAAACACAACAAGAAAAATGGTAATGCAAGGAATGTAAAATGACATAGAAAATAGAAAAGTAAAAGAAAGGCAAGAGGAAGGAATGCAAACATACTAGGGTAGAGAATAACCACAAAACAATTATTCCATTACTTCCATAAATGCACAAATTGTTACAATGGTGACTGAAGGTTGATATTAACATGCATGAGTTAGATATAAAGGTCTACAACTCAAAATAAAAAGATATGAAGCTCTTAGAAAATGCATAAGGATCCAAAGTGTCCAACATTAAAAATGAGCCCAAATCTTACATAGATAGATGAATTCATGGAAGAAGAAGAGAAGAAGGAGGAAACCCCAAATTTGAAATACAACCACCAACAAGAAGCATTCAATTCCTACAAATCTATCAAATACATTTCCCCAAGTCTTTTTGGCATGTAGGAGAAGGAAGGAGGGTGGATTAGATCAAATCGGGTAGTTGAAGCAATCGATCTCGCTCAATAATGACCAAATATGTTTTCCCATTTCTCACCTACCATATCTACCAAGAATTTTAATTTGAATATCTAGCATCAGAGCCTACATTAACATCTATTGATTGATATTGGGTGCACAAGATATGGTTGTCATAATATTGTTAGATTCGGCCCATGCACACAAGACACGTGGAACGCACTGATTGGTCGATAAGATGGCCAAATGTGAAAATGTTTTTTTTTTGCCACGTGTCACTTATTAATTTGTTGCAAAGGTTTGGCACCCTGTTAGCATGCTTTGATAGGTTGCGTTTGGAACACTCAAGCATGTCATAGAATGATGTGGCACAAAATAACATAGAAGAGGGTGCCAAAGGTATCCATGCAGAAGAATGACGCGTGGAAAGATGACGGAAGGAAGGCACATGTAATTGCAATGCGCACGGAGGAAAGGTTGTGCGGGGATGCCAAGGACTTGGTCAATTTTGGGAAGCAAAGGCCAAGGCACGCACAAAAGGTGAAGCAATATGGAGAAGGTAGAAATGCGGAGAGTGCACAAAAGGGGAAGATGAAAAAGGAAGAAAAGGAAAAGGAAAGGGGAGAAAGGGAATCGTGAGAGGAATTAGTGACCAAGTGAATGTGCCAAGGAGACAACTAAGGTCTCATGTGTCACTTGTAATGAAGATCTCTAAAACAAGATATGTATGTATATTGTCCAAGTAACTAGGAGAGTTATTTAAATAAAAAGTATATTTAAGGATATTTCTTAATGTCCAGCTTATTAATTTTATCCTTTCTCACATTCTCAAGAGTTAAAATATTGTTTCAAAATCTAACCAAAAATCATGTTAACATTGGGGAGTAAATCCTTAATCCAAATTTTACTCTAAAATACTTCGTAAGACAACATATGCTCGACAATGAATATGTTTAGTCTAATAATTGATATTTTAGGTGTTATAATTAAGCATTGTATTCAATGATCTCCATCAACACATGTAGGAAAAACATTTTTGTGAAAAAAATGATCTAGGACATTTAAAAGACAATTAACTATTTTAGAAACATGTTCAATATTTTGCATTCAAACAACAACATATTATAAGTACAACATAAAATGTATTTTTAGTAATTGAAAAATCTTTCAAATAAATACAATTTTCATCCTCCAATATTTACAATCTAATTCCAGTTAAGGCAGATAGACTATAACTTGTTGACCTTGGGGAGTAAATCCTTAGTGCAATTTTTCGTCTGTAAATCCTTTGCAATATAACATATGTTTTGACAATTAATATATTTGGTACAATAAGTGATATTTCAAGTGTTATACTTAAGCATTGTAGTAATTTATCTCCATCAATGCATGTAAGAAAAACATTTTTGTGAAAACAATTGATCTAGGACGTTTAAAAGACATCAAACTATTTTAGAAACATGTTAAATATTTTTCATTCAAACAACAACATATTATAAGTACAACATAAAAGGAATTTTGTAGTAATTAACAAATATTTCAATCCTTCCAATAATAAGAACTTTTAACATCCATGAGGTTAGTCGTACTTCTATTCAAGTAGTAACAAATTTTAAAAAAAAAGGTTACAAATTTCACTTTAATCCCAAACTACTCTACATTTTTTGTTATACCAGTTCAATCCTCCAATTAGTTGGAAGTTCATCACAAGATTAACAATGGAGATACTAGAGGAAACTAAACTCAATATGTCTTTCTTTAGCTTGTTAAATGATTATGACTCTTTATCTCTAAATATTATATTCTTCAAATACATTTGGCCGCTAAGCTCAAACTAGGTTGATTTAATTTGTTAAATCCTAGTGACCACTAAAATCCAAATAATATCTATCTTTCTTTTGTTGAAACTCAGAGACCGCAAAGATCCAAATATTATGTTGTGTCATAAGCTATCGACGCTAACTTCAAAATATCATTTAGTAACTTGGTAAATGAAAGCTTCCACTAAGCTTGAAATAATATAAATGACCAACCGCCAATTGTACTGAACAAAAATATTGATTAAAGTTAATATATATACCCACACCAGTTTGAAGTCACATGAGGGTTCAATATAATAAGAACTTTTAACATCCACGAGCCTTTATTTATGCTTTTCCAAATAGGTGGAAGTTCATCAAAAGATTAATATTGGGCCTACATTTATGCTTTTCCATGTCAACATGAAAAAGCATATTATTCTTGTCATGTACCTATAATTGTACCTACAATTATACATGTAATTGTACTGTAAGAGAACACAAACCCAATAAGCATATTATTCTTGTCATGTACCTGTAATTGTATCTACATTTAAGTTTATCTTGGTCTGAACTACACACGCTACTCTCCATTGAGAAAATCAAACCCCGGGATAGAGAGGACTCATGGGGATGAATTTTTTTCAAACAACACCGTCCCCATCTCATTCCATTCAAATAGTGTTTTGTGAAATCACCTCACCAAATCTCATAAACAAATTCCCATTAAAAGTGTTGTTTGTGCTCCATGTAACATATTTGTTCTTACCCTCTTCATTTCCATGTGTAGTATGAATAACCTTGGAGAACCTAAATGTAAAAAATAGATGTATCAATAAATAAGTTCTAATGATATATTACTTTATGATTTGTTTTCTAATAATATATATAATATGAGATCATGTCTAGCAATGTTAGTTATTTCACCTTACTCCATTTTGTTTGCATATTATTCCTTTATAATATATATATTCAACTAAATACATCTCATATCACTAACATTCAAACCTTCAACCTCCACTAAATGTAGTAATTGCAAGAACATTAACTAATTAATGTTGTGGTTTCCTAAACATTAACTAATATTACAATAAAATTTGTTAGGTTATGTTGAGGCATAACCTCTTTTGGCAGCGGCAAGAAGAGGATATGACATTTTTGGATTTTTTGGGCATTTATGACATTCATAGATTGTGTTCATGTGATGGACAAGATCAATTAATGAATATTACTAATTAGGAAATATTTCACTTAAAAATATTGGAGACATGAGTTGAAGATTGGAATGAAGGCACTCGACATCTCTATTTAAGGATCATCTATATCAGGGCCTTTGCGCATCACCGTCATAATAGATTTATTCACTATGGATGACACCATCAAATCCATTGATCCTTATTCCCGTGAAGAGGTCAAGGCCGACTGATATAGTATGTATATTTTACATGATGGTGGTTTTACGTCGTTTATGGAAAGAATGTAAGGTCACTCTATTTGAGTGACCACCGGTGGTTAAGAACCTCGAAGAAAGGAAGATTCAAAGTTGGAAAGACGATATTTCTTATTTCAAAATAGTCCATTACGTATATGATGGGGCTCTCACCAATCCACCAACCCACCAAATTCAAGCCCTTTCACCCTTTGTGACATCTCCATCGGTATTCATCACTTCTCAATTATATTACAAACCCAACCAAACCCTTCTCACTCTCTATGCAAATATAGAGAAGCCCAAAAACCATTTTTATTAAGTTATTGCCAATTTCCCCTACCGATGTTGGTTTATTATACCATCATCGCTTAGTCCCCATACCGGCATCGGTCATTAGAATGACATCAGCCTTTGTTTCATTTCATATTCTTTGACCAAGAATTAAAGGTTGAGAATAATTCATCTTTCTCCCTACACTTCTTTGGCTAGGGTGGCGTGAGATCACCCAAAAACTCGCTATACAGATATCTTTTTCTACACCCTTTCTCTCATCATGGATCAGTGTACATGTTCCTTTTACTTTTTCATACTTCCATTTACAGTAGTTTTACTATATACATGCAATTTTTACATATACATGCATATTTGAATACTTGATCATGTTCTCCTTTGCAGTCCATCCATATGAAAAGAAAGCAGCAACAACAACAAGAAAGAATTACAAAAAGGTGTCAACAACATCATTTAATAGTTCATACCTCATACTAACATGCAGTAACCCACATACGTCAAAGATCTACACACGTGTTTCCGCCTAGGTTCACTCTCACCACGTTTTTGCACTTTTGCATCTTAGTCTTCACGCTCCACTATTTTCTCATTCCATGCTTTATCTAGTCCATCGACACACTTTCTACATCACTCTACAAGGACATCGTGTATGCATCTCTATCGATTTTATGTTATTAAGTGATCTCGCTCACCAACATAAAGTGGGGAAAATGTAGACACAAAATCATGCACTTTAGACATTATTTAGTCTCGGTCTCATACTATTATTCATATAGTTTTTGAGTAAAGAAATTACTAACTAACCGATGTATTTTGGTCATTATACTTTGTTTATTTTCGCACCGCGACCTCTTGCATGTACTCACCGAGTCATTTTTTTCCATTTGGTGTCATTTTATCTCCGATCGGGGCACCCAATCCATTACCGGGGTGCCCCAAGTTCCCTAGTCCAATTTGGGGTGCCCCGAGCCTTTTTACACTTTCCTTCCACCTTTTGGGTACTTTCTAGTTGTTTGAGCTTCCCATTTTTAGCAAGAATCCTTTTTGTGGTTAATTATGAAATTAGATCATGAGAACCATATAAATCTAAAGTTAGGATACCATAATGAGGTACCAAGCACTAAGAAATACTATCATCACCTAAGGTTACATCCATCAAAGGTTCCATATACATCCATCTAGCTCTATCACAAGGCACAAAGTTGGTTCATTTGCATCACACTGCATAGGAGGGAACTTTATTCTATTCAATCCACCATTTTATTACATTTCTACACATAGTTATTACTCAATATTTTCACAAAGTACGACTGGCATAAGAGCACCTAGGGCATGATTACACACACACACATAGAACTACATCGGGTCTGAGATGTAGTGTAATGCTCAGTTAGTAAGTCCACCATTGTGGCCATTGAGGATAGTCCACCCCTTCATATGCATATTTCTTTTTTAGGGATTTGATGTATGTTTTGGGTTTTGGTAGGTCTCCTCTTCATTTTGATTTATAGCGACATCTAATACAAATCCAAATGACACCAACGTGACAGGAAGTGAAGTCATACAATCATCCAGTGATACCTTAGAGGAAGGTTGTAGAGATTTTTCACGTAATATGATGCTTAGATCTCACACCAGAGCAACCCAGGTGCCCTAGTCTTTCTCCAAGCACCTCGGTCCAAATTTCTACACTCCATATATGTGTTTACTCGGAGATTTTTTTTTTTTTCCCGTATTCTATTTATCTAGTCTTCACTGCGACATAGTTCTCGAACAGTCATCGAATCATCTAATCTTTATCTAACCATTCTTTCACTTTAGGGTTTCATATTTTCATAAGGATGGACAGATGCATCACAAACCCAAGGATAGATTTCACACAGAAAATGTCCCAAAACTCCATGAACACAGCTCTAGACCTATAATGAACATTAGAACATGCACAAATACCTACAATGAAGAGAGGTAAGAAGAAAACAAGTGAAAAACGAGCAAGGATGGACAGATGCATCACGAAACACGTTTTTGTTGCTCCAGAAGTTTGCACAGAACATCATTTCAATAGTAAAAGGGAAAAAATGCCATTACAGAGCAGGGGAGGAGGTTTGAACTCCATTTTCAACCCTGGAGAAGAAAAGAAGGGAGGGCAGAGTAGAAAAGATGAACAACCTTTTTTAAAATGAGCCAAATCTGGCTTTTTACAATGCATGGGTCGAGCCCAGGGAGAGGGAGAAAACGTGAAAAACGTGGGAGCCATTCCTCATTGAATGCAGATGCATTAAAACAAAGATGTGCATCCTTACGCACTCCATGCCCCGACATTTCGACCATACCAAGAAGAATGCGACCCATTCTACATTGAAACTGGTTGTTGAAACGTCACTTCTGGCCATTACCACGCGCCAGAGACATTTCTTGATTTTCTCTCCAAACTGAACTAAAATGCAAGATTGACTTGGGAATTGTGTAGATAATTTCACTAGCTTTCTATTGATATAAAGAACATGAAAATATGAGCTCTGGATCAAAAGATATGGCGATCTGAAGATTTAGGGCAAAAAACAGGCCAAAACAGATATTTGAATTTTTTCCCACGCTCTGCCACTTGGATGACACGTGTCAAGCGCTGATTGGATGAGAAATTCTCTCTCCTTCCCTTTCCGTGGGTTTCCTTTGAAATTTTTGACTTTTTATAACTTTGGAAAATTTTCCATTTTTTCCCCGCGCCCGCCACTTGGGACACGTGGCATGATCTGGTTGGAGGACAGGGCGCGGGGTCATCCTTGTCTTATAATTTTTGGGCCCAAGACTTTTGTCAAATTTTCCTAAGTCTTTCCTTTGCTCCGAACTTCCCTCGCCTTAGGACACATGTCCTATGTCTATTAGCTCGGGCCGACTGTTCCATTTTCCCCTTTGAAACTTTTACCGACCACTTAGCAACTTTTTCCTTTTGACACGTGGCACGCTCTGATTTGTTCTCGGCTCCTTCGGCTTTTTGTGTCCCTCATGTCCCTTTGGCCTGCCTGTCCCAAACTACCTGGGACAAATTTCTCTGAACCGCCCAATTCGAGCCTCCTTGTTCCTCTTTGCGGCGAAGACACGTGGCAAGATTCCATTGGCTCTCGGCTCTTTCGGCTTTCCGTGTCCTCTGCGTACTTTTGGCCCAAATGTCCCGGACAAAAGTCTCTTGTTTCAGCCGAACCGGCCGATTCGCGTCCTCTGCATACTCTTGTCCCAACTGTCCCGGACTGTCTGGGAAAAATACTTCCGAACCACCCGAAATGGATCGACTTGCGCTGCCGGCCGATCTCAAGCGTCTTCCGCGTACTTTTGTCCTAACTGCCCTGCACTCTGCGAAACAAGACTTAGGCAATTTTCTTCATTTTTGGCCGGTTCGGCTTTTCACGCCCCGCGCGTCCCGATGTCCCAACTGTCCCAAATGCCGCGCAAACCACCCGTGGCTTTTCGATCGATTCGAGCCCCAACGTCCCAACTGTCCCAAGTGCTACCTTAGCCGATTTTCTCTGTATTTCAGCCTCAAGCCTGGCTCTTACAATTTTTTTCCACCCTTTTCTAACCTGTTGGGTTTTCTTCTTAGACAGGAGAGTTAGAAAGAAACCGAGGGGACCCCCAAAACATGATTTTAGGCCTTAAGTCGATCTATTTGCCCTCGGGACTTGAATATTTCGATGCATGTTATCAAAATTACCCCGGGGTGAATTTTGGATAACATGATCCAAGCCCAAATAGCTTGAGCTTTTGGGCAATACCAAAACAAATGTATGACTGCCTCAATGTGCCCACAAAAAGGTCATAGCTGAGGAGCAATCCTGTAATGAGCCAATATGCACCCAAGAGTATGGACTCATAAATGGGCTATCCATTAATGACCACAACATTTGGTGGTCTCCTCTCATCAATTTTCATGATGTGCCACTTGCCCAAGTGCCCTGGGTTCATGCTCTTAAGTTGTATCGACGAGGCTTGTGCACTCTTAAAGACATCTTTTGTAGGTAGACTAGATTGCTTCTCACTTGGCCTCAAGCTAAAGCCAAGTTTTGACTTGCTCCGACTGACAGAGAGTCTTATCAAGAAGATCTTGCTTCACAAAGTTTGTGTCGCCTCTCTTGAGAATAGATTTTGTTTCTTTTGTATGGTTAAAACTTTCGTTGTTGAGTTGGCTTTATCACTACATTTCGATCCTTTATCTTTGTTGTTGAAGAGTTTCTTAGACTTGGGCTTAACATTTTGCATTGTTTACCAAGTTTTGGGGTTTGCTCTATATTGTTCGTTTCAGTGTTTTTTTGTAGATCGGTCACCATGATTACAGCTCTCTTGTTTTCTTCTTAATGGCTTGCTCTTATTGTCTTAATTGTACAATGTGGCCACCCCATCTCAAGCATGAGATGTTAGTGCCTAACGATCACGTACGTTAGCATAGCCCGCACCAAAATTCAAACCCTTGACCTATGCGACCACACCACACCCACCAACCACTATGCTACGCATTGTTTTGGCAATTATTTTGGAAAAAGGGAATATTTAACGTCAGTTGCTAACGTACGTGATAGTTAGGCTGATCGAGCCTTAACAACTCTAAATTGACTCTTATCCATTCAAGGTGTTTGTGCTTTTCCTTTATAACATGGATTTGATTCAATGTTTGTGTTGTAGATTCGGGCTCATCATTTGTTCTTTTCAAGGGTTTACCTAGCTCGCCACTTCTATTGCTCTATATTTCTCTTATCATTCGACTGTGGTTCATTTTAAGAGACCTCTTAGAAATTGAAGGTGGAAAATACCTAGCGAATATCCTCGAAACCGGTTTTACAGAAAAGGTGAATTTTTGGTAGTCGATAACAAAATTTTTACCTAATTTTTAAGTGGTGTGAAAGAAGATTACGATGCACGACAGAGATTTGCTATCGTGCGCCAACTAACCTCATTGATGCGCATCAACAGGGTTTTTGACGCCGCACGCTGAGGTTCATTCACGCACGTCAACCACCTTGTTGACGCACGACGAAGAAATCTCATGTCGCGGCGTCAATAAGGCGGTTGACGCGCATCAACAAACCTCACTAACGTGTGTCAATAACCCTGTTGACATGCGTAAATGAGGTTATTTAATGTGCATCAACCACCTTGTTGACGCACATCAATGAGGTTCGTTGATGCACATCAACCGCCTTGTTGATGCGCAATGTATAATCTTCTCATGCGTTTGTAGCCTCTGCCCTTTGCTCGTGCAACAACAAAATCTCTGTGTTGTGTGTCAACAAAGTCTCTGTCATGCATCTACTTCCTTTGCACTCCTGTCATGCGTCAACAAACTCTCCATGTCACGCATCAACAAACTCTCCATGTCACGCGTCAACAAACTCTCTATCGCGCATCTGTAGCCTCTTCCCTCCTGTCACGCGTCTGTAGCCTCTGCCCTCCTTTCGCACATTTACTGTACTTGATAATACATATACCCCAGGTGGTATGAGTGATCTAGTAGTGTTCTACCTGTGAATAATCTAGGATTATATAAGGGATAGTTTAAATGGGTAGGCAAAGCCAACCCCTAAAAAAAATTAAACTGTAATTTTTAGGCGAACAGGTCATTGACCCGCGCTAGAAAATTCACCTTTTCCAATTTTTTAAAAATGGAATATTCACCATATTACAAATATTCGCCACTAAAATTATCCCTACATTCGACTCAGGATCAATCTCTGTATCCTATAGCTTGTCATGCATTACTATGAGCTCACTTGGTTTTTTGTATCATCTCATGTTGGCTCAGCCACTACACATTTGAGCTTTGTTTTGTTACATGTAAATGAAGGTTTGTTTTTATCTTATTTCGAGATATCTCATTTTGTATTTTCTCTATTTAACCAGCTTTGCTCGCTTTGCATTTATAAAACTTGCATTGTGACTTCTATGCTTGTGACTTTCGATGCTAATGTGAATATAGAACTTTGTTTTACTGTTGTATTGGATTAGCTAAGTTTCTATTTGCAATGGCTCAAGGCCACTCTATGATCAATCTCTAGCTTGCATTCTGTAATGATTCTTTGAGTTAAATTGTTGTAGATTTGATCTGGGTATCTGATTATAGCTCGCTTTTTCATATTATATGTGATTTTATATTTTGTATATACTACAAGAAATAGCTCATTTGATTTTCCCCGTATGTATGGTTTTTATTTGAGATCTGTGTGTTTGATGACCCAAATCTGGGTTTATGCCAAAATTTTGTACTTCAACCTCTATTTGATCTTGGTTGATTGTATTCATTGAGCTTAACATGGGTATTTATTGATCTATCATCGAAGGTCCCGAAACTCCGAGTTTTTCTCAATGTATAACCCAAATGGCTCGCCTATTCATTATTTACCTTAGCTCCAACTTGAACTTGGTCATTGCATTATATTAGTTGGGTTACTTCATTTTCTCCATAATAAATTATTAGCTCTAATTTGTACTCGATCACCGAGCTCTGCATGATGAATTTCAATGGGATTTGAGATTGACTTAATGAAAACATAATATGAAACCATGCATGGAAAAAATTATTGCTTTATTAGAGAACACCGTAATTTCATTATGATTTCTCATTTTGACATGAAATATAAGATGTTTGTATTATATTTTAAATTTTACTCTTTCATGTCTTTGCACCACTTTACTTGAGAACAGAAACCTTTCTTGCTCGCACTCTGTTTTGATACTTTTCCTTGCACAAAATTGGGTGTTTTAAGTTGATGTACCCCCTCTTAAACTTGTGTTCTCATTTAATTTGAAGATCCATGCTTGTAATTCTATTTAATAGAATAGTTAATTTTTTCTTTTATTGGCATTCAATCCTGAATATTCTTTAATCATCAGAAAATTGTTTTCTTTCACTTCTAAAATACGGTTTAAGTCCAAACTATGGCTTTTAAATCATCTTGTATGTTGTAATAAACATATGGTTTTTTTAAGAAGTCTTTTGTTGAATTTAAAGATGCATTCCTTTCTTCACCTATGTTCTAATTTATAATGCATTAGCATGACAATTGTGTACCTCATCTTGAGGAAGATAGTTCATTTTATGGTCTAAATCTATTAATAAAAATTTCTTTCTCGTATAATGTGTAATTGTACTTATTGGTTTGTGATGAGTTGATTAAATTCCTTTTATGAGAAACTCATCCTGTACTTTGGTTAAGCCGGTGAGGCTATGCTCTTGTATTTCCATGTATTACTATTGAACATCACCACTATAACCTTAACCTAAAATTATGGCATTAATAATGATTAATATAGTTATGGCTAGTTAGCTTTATTTTGTGGTATTTTGAGTATGCATTTATTCTCTTGATTGCAATAAGTTGTTTGAATTATGTTTGTGTGATGTCACTCTTGTTTTCAAGTAACATGTACGTAGAAAAGGACATGTTTTTAGCAACTTGTTCGTAGCTAAAGGGAATCACTTATAGACAAAGGACCTATCTCGCAATAACCCATCCGCACCCAAAAAGAAGATCACCTATAGCAAAGGAGCCATGATTATGACGAACTCTTGGAACGTGAAGGATGACACTCTAATCTTATACATGTCATGGAAGAGAGCGCATTACAAAACTAGAACATGAGAACTAAAGATAACTCAACTCTAGATATGATTATTTGTTGCAAATTAATGAGGAACTGATTGATTGAATTCTTGATTTGAGAACTAACTGATTGAACTGATCGGTTACTTAAGTTATGTTTTTGACATCTAAAAACATGTTGACTAATTTTTGTTGCATGCATCGAATCTCCATATGATCTATTTGATATTTTTACTTGATTAGTTTGAACTCCTATTAAATCCATCTTCTCATACTTTTTGTACCTAAAGAATATAAAAAGAAAGAGATTTAATGTTGGAAAAAGTAGTAGATTCATATAGGAGATTAGATATTAGCGAGTAGGAAATTTACAGAGGTTTATTTGTATGCAAATGTAATATTCATGCCAAATTAATAAGAACATGAATTATGTTCAAGTAACTTTTAGGAACAAACATTAGGATGGATTAGCACCCAAGGTAGGGCCCACTTGTAGTTCACTAACCCCCTCCAAAGTTTGTTTCTTTTTTTTGTTGCATAGATATATTAGCAAGAAATTCATTCCTTTACTGTATTTTGAATTTACGAGCTCTATTTTAGCTTATAGTATTTGAAGGCCATTTACTTTTAGTATGAGTTTAGTTATTTTCATGCATTGTACTTTCAAGCTTTTTAATTTTAAGCATTTTAGTGACATTAATCGAATTCCTTACCTCATAAACACTTTGTAATTGTGCATACAACACTAGCATTATTGAAAGTTTACGTCCCTTTGTTTTATGTTTAGATGACTATATATTGATGAACAACATATTAATTTTTACTAGTTAATTTGCACCATCATTTTTAATCATTATCGCGAGGATACTTGCGCAAGTTATAAGGTTTTTGAGAATTTTTTCATTTCTTAGAAGTAATTTAGGTTTTAGGAAATTCACCTCCAATCAACCCCCCACCCCCACTAATTTTTGTTAATTGAGTTGAGTTAGTTTATGCATGCACCCTTTAAGGGATGCCTATGGTATATTCTTACCTAATCCAAAAGTAACACATATCTCTTCATATAATTATGAGGATTCTAAAGAAGACATACTTTCCTTTGTACAAGGTTTGTTGTTAGAAAATCCTTTTCCAAGTGAAAGTTCAAAAGTTTCTCCTGATCAGCCAGACATGGCATAAGAAATAAACCAAAATGTTAAAAATGGGGCAACTACTTTTGAGTTTCCCATTTCTAACAATGATGAGATCCCAGTGCTATAAAGAATATTTCTCCCTTTGCATTTCCTAACTTTCGTGGATCTATGACTGAAAACCCAAACATATTTTTGTTTAAGTTCAATGTTTTTGCGAAAGCTATGATTATACCACTGATGCACATAAACCAAGATATTTCTACACACTTAAGGATACGGCCTTAAGATGGTTTATGGGTTTAGAAAGAGATGTCATAGCCACTTGGGCACGGATGAAGGAGAAGTTTCTCACTAAATACAAGGACTATTACAGACCAAGTAGCAAAGGAGGTGATAAAATCTACAAGATGGCACATAAGGAGGATGAACCATTGAAGACTATCTAGAAATATTCTTGTTTTGTGTTTAGAAGACAAGACACACAAGACTACCTCCTGAATCTCTCAAATTACTCTTTTTGAAGGGACTCGGTGAAGAGACATGGATGCTCTATATCTGATAGGAGTTGGAGACATTTCAAAATCTACCTTTGAAGAAATTTTTGAAGCCTACAAGAATTACTCCAGAGCCACTATGAAGAGAATAAGACATGTAAGATCAAGAGGTGGATCAACTACCAAAATAATTAGGGAAATATCCAAGTCAAATATTTTCAACATGTTAAAGAACATGAAGCAAGATATTTTCAATGACATGACCACTAAATTAGATGCTCTACATGCCAAGAAGAAAAGAGAAGATGCAAAGGAAACACTCACAGAGTTCTACCATGTATGTAGAAGGAAGAAATCTGATTGCATATGCAGAGGATTGGCCAACATTGCATAAGAAAGGGAGGCTTCACCTAAATTCAAGATGTTGGAGATAGAGGATGGGAAATTATTTTATGTTTCTCAAATAAAATCATGGCTACCAAGACAAGGAGGTATGTCACAAGACCATTTTTCATCGTTTCATAATTGGGATAATAATAATCCATATATGCAACCCCCACCTTGGGGTAATCTAAAAAACTTTTGGGCTCCATACCCTAGCTAATACCAATAGCAAATGGAAACCTCAATTTTCATGCCAACAACAATGGAAACAACCCCCTCAATCATGTTAGAAACCTTAGAGAGGAGGAAAACAATGGAATAACCACCTCCTAATTACCAACGAGCTTACCAATAACCTCCTTATCTCAACAAACAAGCTCTAAATCCAAATGCCCAACTTGGATATCAGCCAAAAGTAACTCAACTACTAGCTCAACCAATGCCTAACCCCAATAATAAATCTACTCAACCAACCTATTCCACTAAACTAGCTCAATACCCTACCTATTTTGTTGATGTTAATAATATCCATCTTCACTCAAGAAGAGCACTTCCTCCACCAAATGAACCCACCATTATAGATATTGCAGATGAACCACAATTGTTGTAGACTGATCCATAAAAAAGTGAAAACATGTTGCAAGATGATCCACATCAACCTTTGAATAGAGTTATAGTAATGGTAAAGTACAAGCTAATGAACCAAAATTTCTAGAGATATTTCAAGAAAAAAAGACTAACCTCGAATTAAAATCTTATTCTAATTTTTTCAATAAGTTGACAAATATTTGTGTTAAAATTATTCTTATTCAATCAATCAAGGATGTTCCCATCTATAACAATTTGGTTAAGGATCTATTCATTAAAAACCCATGCACAAAGAGAAATGATACATCTATTATACAAGTTATTGGACAACACATTGATATCATGCTTGGGAATTCAAAGTTTTACCAAAGCATATAGATCCAGAAGTCCTTTGGTAAATGTTACAATTAATGGCACAACAATAAATAACACTTTGATTGACTTGGGGGCAGCCATTAACATCATGACCAAGAAAATTATGGATGATCTGAAATTAGAAGGACTAAGGCCAATAGCTATAGTCTTACAACTTACGGATCGATCAACAAGTGAACTCGAGGAGTACTTGAAGACATAGTTATGGTGGTATAATCTTGGGAATACCCTACTAACTTTATTGTTCTTCAACCAAAATCAAGTTTAGGAGGATATCCTATCATCCTAGGAAGGCCATGGTTGGCCACTGCTGATGCATTCATAGGTTACAGTTTGGCAACATGATTATTTCTAATGGAAGTGGTACTAAAAATATAATGCTCTATCCTCCTACCCAACCATTGAATGATGAAGATCAAACAATTGGGTAGAAGAACTAGAAGTAGATCAAAACTCTATGCAACATCTCATGATGTTGGAAAAGTCTTGTATAATTGAAGGACAAGAAGAAGATGTCATCCTCTATAATTTTTTCATAATAACTATGTAAAAATGAAGAAGTGGATGACATATTAAGGTGTTTAAACTACCCCTTGAACCAAGTTCTACCAAAAAAAGCACCATGGATATTCTAGGTAAGAGTTGTATTCTCCATCAACTTATTCCCCATGATTGCATACTGAATTTTGTAAGCAAATGATGTATATTCAATGATTGATCTCTCCAAGAAAGTGAAATAACTCTAGAAGGCCACTTAATGTAAAAAGATTCTAAGCATGCAAAAAGAGCAATTGTTGATTGCTCTTCTGCAAAAACATAAAGCAACAATTTTTACATGGGATTATGGTGATATGCATGGGATTCATCCTAAGTTTTGCACTCATAATATTTATATCAAATACAATTGTAAACCAATCAGGCAGCCACAAAGAAGAATGAACCCAATAGTAAGGGAAATTGTAAAAGGATAATTGAAGAAGTTACTAGATGATGGATTTATATATCTAATTATAGATGGTAAATGGGTGTCACCCCTTGTCATTATGCCAAATAAGAATGGAAAATGGAGGATTTGTGTAGATTATAGAGATTTGAATGCAAAGAACAAAGAAGGATCATTTTCCACCCTTTCATTGATTAGGTACTTGACACTTTGGTTGGTAAAAATTATTTCTCTTTTCTTGATGGATATAGTGGCTATAATCAAATTTAGATTGCACTATAGGATCAAGAAAAACTACCTTCACATTCCCATGGGGAACATTTGCATTTTTTTTTCTATTTGGCTTGTGTAATGCACCTACTACATTCATAAGGTAGTCTTAAGAATCTTTTCAAATCTAACAAATGACTACATGGAGGTATACATGGATGATTTTACAATACATGGCAACACTTTTGAAGAAGCCATGAAAAATATGGACAAATTTTTGAAGAGATGCAAGGAGCACAATCTATCCTTAAGTAATGAAAAATGCTACATGATGATGTCTGAAGGTATAGTTTTGGGACACTATCTTTCTTCTAATGGAATTCAAGTTGATCTAGCCAAGATATTTGTTATTGTAAATCTTCCAACACCAAGGAAGAAAAAGGATGTTAGGATATTTCTAGGCCATGTTGGTTATTACAGAAGATTCATATAATATTTTAGCAAGATAACAACGCCATTGTTTGTATTATTAGGAAAGGATGTTGCTTTTGAGTGGACTGAAAAATGTGAGACTACATTCCAAACTTTGAAGAAAATGTTAACTACTACTCTTGTATTAAGAGGACTTGATTGGAATCTACCATTCCATATCCATATTGATGCATCAGACCATGCCATTATTGAGAGATCTTAGGACAAAAGGATGGAGTTCTAAATTATGCAATTTATTATGTTAGCAAGAACTTGTAGCATGTTGAACTTAACTACAAAACATAGAAGAGTTCTTGGTAGTTTTGTATGTTATCAATAAATTCAGACACTACATCATAGGTTATCCAATGTTCATTCACATTGACCATGTTATAATAAAATATTTGATAAATAAACTAGTAGTAAGCGTAAAAGATTATCATATGGTTGCTCCTTCTACAAGAGTTTGATGTCACAATATTGGATAAGCCTAGCAAGGACAATGTGGTAGCATATTTCCTTTCAAGAATGGAGACTAATGATGAAGAATAGGTAGTTGATGACTCTTTTCCTAATGAGCACTTATTTTCTATCTCCACAAAAACACCTTGGTATGCAGACATAGCCAACTATTTGGTTTCAAGTAAAACACCTCCACACTACTTATACTCTAAGAAGAAATATATAGTTGAAAAGAGTGTGCATTTTTCTTGATAGCTAGATTTATATTTCATACAGGGAAAGATCATGTCATGAGAAGATGTATAGATGATGAGGAAATATATGATGTCCTTAGAGCATGCCACAATGAACCTTGTGGAGGAAATTTTGTTGCAAAAAGAATAACACAAAAAGTGTTAACTGGTTATTATTGGCCAACACTGCATAAGGATGCAACACTTTACACCAAGAAGATGTGATAAGTGTCAAAGAATGGATAAGCCTACCAAATCTAATGAAATGCCATTATAGCCTCAGTTGGTTTTGCAACCTTTTGACAAATGGGGCTTGACTTTCATTATCCCCATAGATCCTAAATCTCAGTAAAGGAATACATATTGTATGCACATATTATCTAACCAAGTGGACAGAAAGTGAAGGAATTGTCAAGTAAAAAGTGATAAAGTATCCAAGTTTCTCTATGATCATATCTTCACTAGATATGGAGTTCCAAGGGAGATTGTCACTGATCAAGGTACACAATTTTTGCTAATGTAATTTCTTATCTAGCTAAAGAATATGAAATCAGGCATAGGAATTCTACACCATACCATCCCCAATCTAATGGTCAGGTAGAGGTGATAAATAGAGAGATAGAAGCTATCTTGACAAAGACCATTTCACTTCATAGAAAAGATTGTGGGCGAGATAGACTTCCGAGAGGCAAGATGGGTAATCAACACAACATGGAAGACAAAAAATCACTTCACATTGTTTGAACTCTTGTATGGTAAGACTATTGTTTTCCAATTGAATTTGAGCACAAAACACTAAGGACTACACTTGAGCTAGGCATAGATCTATCTAAAGCACAAAGGTAAATGATTCTCCAACTCAATGAGTTAGATGAAATAAGAAGACATGCTATGCATAATACAAAGATAATGCAAAAGAAAAGAATCAAATGGCATGACAAGTACATAAAAACAAGACAGTTTCAAGAAGGTGATTGGGAACTCTTGTTTGACTCAAAGTATAAGGACCATATGGGAAAACTCAGGACAAGGTGGCTAGGCCCCTATGAGATTGAGAAAATATTTCCCAATGGAGTTATAAAACTCACCACCATAGATCTTGTAAGGTTCAAGTTATTGGTCAATGGCCACAAGTTGAGGTTGTATAAGAAGCCAGATGACTGACGTACTTTCATGCAAATGTTCAGAGGAGGACAAAACATGATGGAAATAAGGACATCAGAGTTAAAATCAGAAGTTGAGCCTGTTGGTTCATCTTCTAAGATTTTAGAGGATTGAGATATTTCAGTGGCCTTGGTATATTTATCTTGTTGATACTCCAAGGAAAAATAAAAGTGTTGTGATCAGCCCTCTTGGTGATCAACAACACTCAGCTAACATTTTATTTTCTTAGAGTTTCTATTTTGCAAGATTTGATGTTAGATGGTTGTAAGAGTGCATGATCTCCATCACAAGGAGAGTATGTAATGACTGAAAGGTCCACTTTTAGTGGCATGAAAAACCCCCTATTTTTTTTTCACATTTGACAGAGCCCATGATTGCATGAAGAAGATCAAATATATATGCACGTGTGAGAGATGAAAAAATATAGCTGGTACCCTAATAGATCAGTGTTCCCTCTCTAGGATTTAATTTATTGTAGTAAGGAGCAGCCAATATAAATCCAACACACGCATGCAACATCATAAGCGGTCTCATAACATAATATCAAGGTTACATGTAGCAAAGCACAAATTCAACAAGCATGCACAATAATCATTCCAAACCGAAATGAGATAAGTGCACTTAATTACCACTTTATTAAAGTATGATTAGAATAACTATTATTAATTCATATTTATGCCAAGTCATCGAGTATTCAATGCATTTAAAATATCATTGCCTTTCATGCCATGATGTGTCCCTCCACATAAGCCCATGTTGTCATTTCACTTCAATTTATGCTTCATGTGGTCACAATAATCAATGATCTCTCCTCCAAACATGTTGCATATCCTTTTGGCCTAAAAATTTGAAAATACTCAAAACATTCACACAACTCAATTGAGTATCATTCTTCAAGAAAAAAATTGTGTGATTGCATGTTGAGACTAGACCAAGTTATGAGGTTCACAATGGGAGGAGACTTGATTCACCATGAACCCACATAAGCACTCTCAACTTCTCAAAAACCCTCAAATTATAAAGTACTTTCAAGACAATGGGTGGCTATATTACATAAATCGATTCCAAGGTTTCAATGAATCAATGGTTGCAAAATTTTCTACTACATTCAGAGATGGTGAAGTAAAGATAAAGGGTTTGTCGGTAAAAATTAGTGATGATGTCTTGGTAGAGGTAACATGAATTCCTGCACAGGGTGAACCATTCCTTGAGAAATCAAATCTGAGGCATCCAGAAGGGAATTTTTTGATGAATATGATGTATTCTTCATGATAGAAAAGGTACACACATAAACTTATCTCAAACCTTTTTGGTATGAAGTTGTAAATTATATTATTAAGTACTTCACCTATGAGGGAAGATACTCTAGGTTAAATACAGTTCACTTTAAATTACTCAATCATTTGAAGAACAATAGACAAGTGAACGTGCCCAAATTTTTACATGAGATATTGAAGAAGATGTGTAGAGAGGCACAAAGGGGAAGGTATGCACTCTCACACCACTACCTCATAACTATGATAATTAAACACACCCTATAGAGGGAATACCCTGAGATAAAGTGGGAGGATTTTGTAAGAGCTAAGAGTATTGATGAATTGTTGAGAAATAAGAGGAAAATAAGAAGAAGTACTGGAAGCTCTTCCACACCTTCAATTGAGCCTGTAGCATCCACTTCCACAACCTAAACTAAACTCCCCTGTTTCGAAAATTTTCCATTTTCTAAAAAAAACCATGAACCAATCTCACCTGAAATAATATTTATTGTTGAAACCCTCCTAGAAATATCTACCCCGAATCATCTACCTCCAAGGGAAAAATAAAATCTTCCAAGTCAACTCCTACACCACAGAGGCGCTCTCATAGGCTAAAACTAAAAGACCAAAACCTCCAAGCCAACAAAGTCCCAGACCATATCACTTAATAGTGATGTGGAAGCTGCAGAGGAAAACATTGAGTCCACACCAATGGACACAATGTAGGGAGGTACTAATCTACTACATGATGTGGTTCTATGAACAAAATGCCAATGCCTGAGTGGAGCCCATGGAGGATCATGTAGAGAGAGAGAGAAGAAAATGTTGAAGGATAAATTACACAAGAGTACCCTAAGGAGTGCATGGAGGAACATGCAGCAATAATTCATACTAATGAAATAGTTTATGAAAAGGAAGGATCTGAGGAGAAAATGGAAGAAGAAATTGGAAAAAAGCTAACCAAACAATTCATGTATCAAAAGGTAATGAGGAAGAAACAAAACAAGATATTGGTGAACAAATTGCACATGTTGAGAATGTCATTGAGCACTTGGTCCATGGAATTGAGGAAGAGAATATTTTTGTGGAATTGAACAAGTACCAAAACATACCCCTATAGTTGTGGCTGATGTAATTGAACAAGTTGCACCACCATTTTTACCACATGCTAGCATGCAGCCACAAATTTTCATCAAGGAAGTTATAAAAGAGCATGTTAAACCAATCTGTAGAGAAATGACAACACAAACAAATATGATGGATTACTAGGTAATCAATTTGAAACCTATGTAAATAGGTTAAAAGAAAAGTATGAAAGAGAAAAATAAGAACTCATTTTCAAAAAAGAAAGAAATTAAGGAAAAAGATAAAGAGATTGAAAGGATAAAGAAAAAACAAGAAGAAGAGACACTTAAGGTGGCCCATGAAATATTCAAATACAAGCCTCCTTCCAATGTCTATGTTATTTTCTTAAAGAAAATATGTTTCAGCTCAAGCTTACATGTATCAACTCATATATGTCATTTGACATCAGTGGAGCAAGAAGCTTCTTCATGTTGTATCTAACAAATCTCATGAAACTAAACTTCTATTTTGTGAACTCTACATGTATAATTATACTCTTGAATATGATAGGGATTGATTCCAGTCCTATACATTGGATATGTTCCAATTAAAGCACTTTATTCCTATTTTCAAAATGAGTTAGATCGAGAAAGGAAAATGGAGGACTACATACATCTAGAGAAAGTACAACCACTCATGGTCGGTGAAGCTAAACTAACAACACCAAAGAATTTGTGGATCAAATATGGAAAGTATATGGAAAAGAAGGAAATCAGAAAAAAGGTATGACAGATGAGGAAAGCAACTCATGAGGAGGTCAGAGATATGATTAAAGATCATGGAATTCAGATAGTTCAAGCCTAGCGAAATGCGTTGGAATGAAATGACTCCTGAAATGAAATAGAAGGAAATGCATTCATACCCTAACATAATACCAACTCTAAGGAGAGTGAATGCATACATTCACATTGCCACTGGATGTGCAAAAAATGGTTCCCAATTGCTTATCATCCCCAATCTTCCACTTTCTGATACCACATTGGTCAGGTGATCCACCATTGAATGAAATAATATAGGACAAAGTCATGAACACACTCAGGATGAATGGAGGTTACTTCTTCACCAACCAAAGGGACGGAAATCCAATGGATTTTAGATGAGTATACATCAAAGACCATACATGTGGAACCAAATAATATGAATGAGAACATTCAATAGATTAAGCATGGGGTGTGATGAGTTGATTAAATTCCTTTTATGAACAACTCATCCTTTATACTTTTGTTAAGCCATTGAGGCTATGCCCTTGTATTTCCATGTCTTACTGTTGAACATCACCACTATAACCTGAACTTATGACATTAATACTAATTAATATAGTTATGGCTAGTTAACTTTATTTTGTGGTATTTTGAGTATGCATTTATTCTCTTGATTGCAATAATTTTTTTGAATGATGTTTGTGTGATGTTAATCTTGTTTGCAAGAAAATTGTTATATGCAACAACATGTACATAGCAAAGGACCCATCTGTAATAATTCATCTCAGCCAAAGGGAATCACCTACAACCAAAGGACATGTCTCAGAAAGAACCCATCCAACCAAAAGAAGATCACCTATAGAAAAGGAGCCATGATTATGAAGATCTCTTGGAACGTGAAGGATGACACTCCAAGTCTGTATGTGTCATGGAAGAGGTAGTTACAAACTAGAACATGAGAACTAAAGATAACTCAACTCTAGATCTAATTATTTGTTGCAACTTAATGAGGAACTGATTGATTGAATTCATGATTTGAGAACTAATTGATTAAACTGATTGGTTACTTAAGTTATGTGTTTGACATCTAAACACATGTTGATTAATTTATTGTATGCACAAATCTCCGATGATCTATTTGGTATATTATACTTTACTCATTTGAACTCCTATTCAAACTCGACTTCTCATGCTTTTTTACCTAAAGAATATTAAAAAAAAGAGATAGATTGAAGTGGAAACAGTGAGTAGATCCATATATGGAGATTAGAGAATAGCGGGTAGGAAATCTACAAAGGTTTATTTGTATGCAAATGTAATCTTCATGCCAAATTAATAAGAATCTGAGTTCTGTTTAAGTAACTTTTAGGTACAGCCTTAGGAGGGATTAACACCCAAGGCAAGGCCCACTTGTGGTTTGCTAACCCCCTCCATAGTTTGTTGCTTTGTTTTGTTACATGGATAGATTAGCAAGCAATTCATTCCTTTACCTATATTCTAAATTCACAAGCTTTTTTAGTTATATTATTTGAAATCCATTTACTTTAGGTCTGAGTATAGTTGTTTTCAAGCATTGTACATTCAAGATTTTTTATTTTAAGCATTAGTGACAACAAGCAAACTCCTTACCTCTTAAACACTTTGTAATTGTGCATACAACACTAGCATTATTGAAATTTTATGTCCCTTGCTTTGATGATTAAATGATTGTAGATTAACGAACATCATATTAATTGATGCAAGTTAATTTGCACCATCAATTTGTGTTAATCTAAAGCCTTTAAAGCACTGATCTTGATGAACTTCTGAAAGCTTTGGTATCCTTTTGAAAATGAGGATGATGTTTTTCTATGCTTCCTTAATGGATGTAGATTAGAACTTGATTCTTAATTCCTTCTGAAAATTTATGTTCACTTTTCGAATAATGCATTATTGGTTGTAGTAACTTGAAATAATATGTGAAATCAACTAAAATCACAAACTTTCTTTTGAGCCTCGTGCAAAAGCATGAAATTATTTCATGAGTTGATCATTGTAGTTTTTAACTTTATTTCAGTCCAGGATAGATGAAATTTCATAATGAGCACATGTACCTTTTCCTGAAATTTCATTTAGACTTGCTCTTAATTTTTGTATTCTCATCGTGATATTTGAATTTTTGCCTTACAAGTCATCCTTAGCTACGCATCATGTTATTTTCTTGTACCTCACTTCGACAGATGACTACTACAAAGAGTGTTGTAAATATACTTTTGGATCTCATCTTTTTACTTTCATGGAGATTCTCTAGAACC
This sequence comes from Taxus wallichiana var. yunnanensis, assembly GCA_018340775.1. Classification (NCBI taxonomy): domain Eukaryota; kingdom Viridiplantae; phylum Streptophyta; class Pinopsida; order Cupressales; family Taxaceae; genus Taxus; species Taxus wallichiana. The sequence continues at coordinate 248,611,159 of CM031242.1, forward strand.
TATATTACTTTTGAACTTGTAAAATATTTAAAATCTTGCAAATATATAGTTCGTAAAATACATTTTCTTTTAGCCCATCCTTTTCTCGTAATGCACATAATGGAATCTTAATGGTACTCCTATATGGCTGAAAATTTCTCCGTTTTATGGTGACTCACTTTATTGTTGTATTTTCTTTTCTAATATGTAAATTTGAGCCTTGTTGTCCCTTGATGCAAATTAGTCCTTTATGTGTACATTATGCAAGGAACTTTGTATCTTGTTACAAAATCATGACTGTGACCATCTATCCAATATTTTATCGCATGGATGCAATTTATTTGTATATGTTTCCAATATTTTATTGCATGGATGCAATTTATTTGTATACGTTTCATACTTTACTTTGAAATTTTATTCTAAACTGAGTCTCATTTGCATGGCTACAACCTACATTTTTGTTTTGTTTCTTTCCTAAAAGTGATGATGCATATACATGTAAAGTTGGTAAGCATAAGAACTTAGAAACCTCAAGCTCTAACTTTTTTTTTTTTTCCTTTTTAAGAGGCTTGGAGTGAATCGAGAATCTTGGAGTGGCCTCAAGATTAGGCAATGACAAGTTTCTTTTTCCTTACGCTTTCAATTTTCCATTTGTATGCATTTTCTTACTTGATAGCCATATCTAACAAAGGTGTGTAGAGTGAATATATTCTTTCTTGATGAATAAATGAAATTTTCTTATGCTATGAGATGTTTAAGTTTATTTTACATTTATTTTTCATAATCATGATGTGGAATGAACCTAAACAACTCAATACATAATGTAATTCACTTAATCATAAGGAAATAAGTTGAATTAATTGTAAATGTACTTGATTTAATCTCCGAACACAATTGATTGTAAAAAAACTAAATACCACTCTATACATCAGCAACTCAATTTGTTGCTTTAGAGTGTAATTTCTAGTATATTTCATCATTCCTCCTTCCCTAAGGCCCTACAATAGTCTTGAGTGGTTTTTGTATGCTTTTCATGGAGACGACCTCTTGCAGGGGTTATATATGCGAGACATCGCATCCTCGAAATAGAACATAAAGCTATTGGTTTGCTTACATGTCATTCTTTAACCCGTCTAAAACAAAGAAACTGAATTTTTTTAATACACCCTTCGATGATTGACAAAAAATGGTCAACATTTTTATGACTATGTTGAACTAATTTCCCGCTAATCAGCAATAACCCACAAATCTTCTCACTTTTAGCCATGAAAACAACTTGAAACCTTATACCAAGCTTGACCATGCATTCCCAAGGATGGATAACACCGAAAAATATTGAAGATCCTCTACGAAAAATGAAAATTAATAACAACTACATGTGTATAACTACACTTGGAAGAAAGAGAAAACTCCTAAAAAGACTAAAAATCATGCATTCTTCAAGTGAAGCATGCAGAGTGTGTGTAAGCACCTATTATATAAAAATAAACCTACACTAACCTATTCTAACTAGCTTAAAAGTGAAGCTAAACAAAGCCTAATACATGCAACAAGAAATAACTTCTTTTTCTCATAAAAGGGGGTCATGAGACCAATTTGACAATCAAATCACATGGTGAAGGTAAATTCAAGATTTTCTCCTTAAATTTTCTCAAAATATCAATCCAAAGGATGAAAAATACCTCAATCAGATATGTAATTTGTTTTGGGAGGTATTAGTACGACTTTTGAAATCATGACACTCATGTTTGTGCTCTAAATCAAACACAATCATTTACTACTCGATAGTAGTCTCAAATCAGCCAAGTATATTATTGGGCATGGTCTTCTCATAGCTTGAAGGCTATCATTTCTAATCTTCCATGTTTCCTTGATTTCCTTTTCACCTTTGATCACATCCAAACCGATAAAAAAATTGGCATGCTTCTTCAAGCTGCTCTATCTCATCCATCACAACTGATTCAATTGTTTTTTATTCATCCCGATCCACCAGGAGGTTTGAAACCTCATCCCTCCTCATGGATAACATGATCATCTTTGATGTCCTCCTCAAATTGGACAAACTATTTAAAAGCTAATATAAGCTAAATTTTGCTTCATCTTCTTCATTCTTACCATTACCATCAAATAGAAAATAGGGTAGGAGGTTGAAATCATCTTGTCCCTTGTCATGATGCAACTCTAATTTTGCTAATCCTTCCTCGATTGGATCTGAAATTTCTCTCCATTCAAATTTGATTCATAATCACTTATGGATAGCTTTGCATGTATGGTTAGAACATCTTTATCCTTTAAATCAACAATATTTAAATAAGCAAATGGTAAATCATCAACTATAATTGAATCATTTACAATACCAAAATATGGTACAACCTCATGATTGTGGATCTTTGTTTGTTGATCGTGATCTAGCTTTGCTTTAAATACTCCACCTTTTGTATGCACCCTTTCTCTAACTGTGGAATCTGGTAGAACTCAAATTTCAAAACCCAAACCTCGTAAAATTTTTATATATTCATCCCTACTGGTTTCTTGAGTTGGCTACCCTCTTGGCTGATTTTTTGCTTGTCCCCTTCCCAAAATGGGCTTGGGAATGAGAGAGGAGGGGTGGGTTTGGTCTCAACCTGATTTGGCACTTTTTGGACAAGGGGTAAGGGATCAAAATATGCTTGTGGAGGAGAAGGGGCAGAAATTACAACAGTTAGAAAACTTGGAATTTGATAAGTAGGCTCAATTGGTTCATAAGGAATGGGTATTAGATTTTGATGGGTAGGGTCATGGGGAAAATCCCATTGATAGGGTTCCTCAACCTGATGCCTATCATCTTATAATTCTTGCAAATACGTAATACAATCAACAAATTCAGGGAGATATTTTTCTATTGCCTCAATTCTCTATTGTGGGCTAAACCAACTAGGTAGAGGACCTCCCCATTTATAGGGATGTTCTGCACTAGGATGTTTAGCTTGCAAAATATGTACTTTCTCATTGGCATCCTATCATATCTCGCTCCAATTTTTAACACTGCTTTCAAAATATTCTTCCTGTTAGAATTTTCTTCCATAACCTACATATTGTTATTATGCATGCCCTCCATAACCTTGTTCTTGAACAACATATTAATTATAATGATGACAATACTGATTTATAAGGTTTGGATCATGGGCATACTCATTGTGGTAAGGGTTATAATTATGATCTGGAGGAGGATATGGGTAAAAAGGATGTGGATTTGATTGATACAACTCTTGGAGAGAGGAATTCCACTAAGGAATTGATTTCATGATTACATGACCTCATAAAATATGGAAAATGGGAAAATAGGTATGCTAAAAATAACAATAGGTTATTTGGACCAATGAAAATAACTAGATCTATTTTGAAAAATTCCTCCAAAAGGCTGAAATTTTACCAAGCACAAATCAAACCTAGTAAAATAACTAATATGAATTCAATGCCCCACCGAGCGCACACAAAAAATGTTATTGGTCCAAAGTGCACCTTGATTTGGATAGGCTATTTGAATATGACTTCACCCAGACAATAGGATCTCCTTTGAGTTGTGGGTGCCTCGGATTGAGGAGAACCTTCGGAGCGGGTTGGTTCCATTGATGGATCATCTAAAAACTACTAAAACTGATGGGGTTGAGGGTTAGGATTGAATTGGAAATAAATGAAAGTGGATAAACGGGTGATACACCAAATTCTTAAGGACCTATGCTTGCACAAAACACACTTAATGAATGATAAAAGAGCTGATAATTTCACTACAACCAATGTTTAATAGATCTTACACTCACAAAGGTATTGAAAACACACTTATATGACTTACAAAACAATCAAAATGACTTGATGGAGGTGTTGTGAGATTATTAACATGCAAAGGAATGCGATATTCACTGAAACATGCTTCTAACCTGCTATGAAACACCGCATAAACTCTGAAATTGGAGGAAAAACATAGTCTTCATTACTCAAAAGGTACAATAGTACAATAATTTTGTATAACAAGTCTACGTAAAATAATAAGCCCATCTTACCTTTGCACAAACAAGGTATTTGTAGCACAAGCCTACCCCCAACTCCAATGCCAAAAATATCCAATTTAGCTATTTGGAAAGAAATCCAATAATAGCCTCATATGCATAATTTTACAATTTCAATAATGAAAGGGCTTAAAATAGCCTGCATGGTACCCAACTCATCCTTGGTCAATCTGTACTAGCATAAGTACGGCTCTAATAGCAAATAATAAGATAAATTTGACAAAACTAAGGTAAAAGCACTTTGTTTAATCTGCAAAAGGAAATTTTGGCACTACATGCAAGAATTATTGTCTTTTGTAGCACATGCATGGTTTTATTTTTGTGCACAAGCTAAATATTGCTCTATTGATTTTGGGGATGCATTATGATTGGCTTTTGTTTTTCTAGCACTTTATTTTCCCAAGCGGGGCTTAATAACCCAACATGCCAAAAGGCATCTCACTATGTGGATAAAAGCATTGACTTTATAAAAACCATGGCCGAGATTGAACATAGTTTAATGTCATGATTAGTTATTTAGGGAGAGGACCCTATAACCGAGCGGGTACCAAAACATGTACATCTCTTTTCACCATAGGTTGTTGACAAAAACACCAATAGTTGTTCACTTTTTGGTTAATTACACTTTTTAAGAGTTAATGAGAATGTGACACATAGGGCGCTCGGTCATTGGTCCCTCTTTCAAATGCTTTATATTGATTTTCTTCATATTAAATCAATTCAAAAACTACTTTTCCCTCCAAATTAACACGCGAAACGAAAATGTCAATATGGCACGATCATATGCTACACGATGATATAATTTTTTTACGCTACCGACATACCTACATATATTTGCGTGCCCCTAAAGTTAGGTGCACGGTTATAGGGTCCTCTCCCTAGTACTCGCCATTGCCAACACCCCTAAAATTCTCATTTTGTCTTTTTGGCTTCGTGGAAACTTCCAGTTGCTGGGGAGACTCTGTCAGATTTCCACCCTGGCGACCATGATTTAGTGGTTTTGAACTCTGTATTAAACGATTGTAGCTACATTCTTGCATTCTGGGTCACTCGTGTTCTGAAGCACTTGCCATTTTTAAGCTTGGTATTTGTTAGTTTGTACACTATTTTTAGATCTTGCTCAATAATGGAGCTCTAGGCTCCTTTCCTACTCAGTTGCTTTTCCACCTAGCTCCTTTGATAGAAGCCCTGCTTCATTATAGCTTGCATCGAGCTTTGTTTCATGCTCAAGGTTTCAACCGTGGAGAGGTGAGCTATTTTTAACTCTATGAAATCACTTTGTGGTGGCCAACGCTTTCATGGGTTCGAGCTATGTTGGTTTGATTCTTCCACTACCATTAAAGATAGGCACAGTTTCTTTCAAACTTTGTACTTTATAGTTTGAGCATCATGGGAATAGATCGGGTTTCTTTTGTATGGTTCAAACTTCCATTTCTTATTTGGCTGTGTCACTACATTTCGAGCCTTTATCTTTGTTGTTGGAGAGTTGTATAGACCTGGGCTTAGAATTTTGGATTGTTCACCCAATTTTGGGTTTTTCTCTGTATTTTTGGTTTCAGTTTTTGTTGTAGATCGGTCGCCATGATTATAGTCTCCTGGTTTCTGATTAATGGCTTTCTTTTAGTGTCTTAGCTGTATAATTTTGTTGGCCCAGCTCAAGCATGATCCTTACCAGCTCGGCATTGACTCTTATCCGTTCAATGTTTGTTCTTTTCCTTTGAAACATGGGTTCGATTCGATGTCTGTGCTGGAGATTCGGGCTCACCATTTGTTCTTTTCAAAGGTTCACCTAGCTCGCCACTTCTTTGGATTTGTATTGCTCTTATCCTTTGACTCGAGCCCGAGCTATGTATCATCTATCTCGTCATGCATTACTACGAGCTCATTGGGTTTTTGTATCATCTCAAGTCTGCTCGGCCACTACACATTTGAGATCTGTTCTATAAGTGAAGGTCTATTTTTATCTTATTCCAAGCTCTCTCATTCTGGGTTTTCTCTATTTAACCAACTCGACTCGCTTTGCATTTCTAAAACTTGCACCGTGACTTCTATGCCTCTGACTTTCCATGTTATTGTGTTAATAGAACTCTATTTTATCGTTGTATTGGATTAGATGAGTTGTTATTTGCAATGACTCGAGGCCACTCTGTACTCAATCTCTAGCTTGCATTCAGTAATGATTCTTTTTTGTAAATTTTTGTGGATTTGATATTGGTATCTCATTATAGCTCCGCTTTTGCATATTCTAGGTTAGTTCTTTGTTTGAATTTACTGTAGAATATAGCTCACTGTTTGATTTCCCCTTTGTGTTTAATTGAGATGTCATTTGTATGCATGAGCTCTTTGTTTGTTTAGATCTAGTTTTGATTAGAGTTATCTGTGTTTGATGACCCAGATTTGGTTTTATGCTAAATTCTATACTTTAACCTTCGTTTGATCTTGGCTACATGTCTTTGTTGAGCTTGGCCTAGGTATGTATTGATCTGTCATCAAAGGTTCTTAAACCCGAGATCTGCTCAATGTATAACCGAGTCATCTCGTCTATTCATTATTTATCTCAGCTCCAACCTGAACTTGATCATTGAATTACATTAGCTAGGTTACTTCATTTGCTCCATAATATATTATTAGCTCTAATTTGTACCAATCACTGAGCTCTGCATAGACGAAATTCATTGGGACTTGAGCTGGAATTAATGAAAACATAATACGAAACCATGCAAGGAAACAACTAGTGCTTTATTGGAGAACATTGTAATTCCATTACGATTGCTCATTCTGACTCGAAAGTTGAGATGTTTGTATTGTATTGTATTGTAACTTTTACTTTGTCATGTCTTTGCACCACTTTACTTTAAAGTTTAGAACATAAACCTTTCTTGCTCAGACCCTATTTTGATACGTTTCCTTACACAAAAATTGAATGTTTTCAGCCGATCTACCTCTTACAACTTGTGTTCTTGTTTAATTTGAAGATCCATGCTTGCAATTCTATATAATAGAACAATTAAAATTTCCTTTGATTGACATTTAATCCTGAATATTCTTTAACCTTCAGGAAATCTATTATCTTTCATCTTCTAAAATACAGTTTAAGTTTGAAACTACGGCTTTTAAATCATCTTGTATGTTGTAATAAACATTTGGTTTTCTGAAGAATTCTGTTGTTGACTTTCAAGATGCATTCCTTTCTTCACCTGTGCTCTGGTTTATGATGTATTAGCATGACAATTTTGTACCTCATCTTGAGAAATATAGTTGATTTTAAGGTTTAAATCTATTGATAAAAATTACTTTCTGTATACTGTGTAATTTTCCTTGCTAGTTTGTGCTAATATCAAGCCTTTACAACACTGATCGTGATGAAATTTTGAAGTTTTTGGGCTCCTTTTGAAAATGAGGATGATGTTTTTTTAATCTTCCTTAGTGGATGTAGATTAGAACTTGAGCCTTAATTCCTTCTGAAATTTATTTTCACTTTTGGAATAATGCATTACTGGCTATAATAAATTGGAACTAATATGTGAAATCAACTCTAATTGCCAAAAAAATTTGAGCCTCGTGCAAAAGCATGAAATTATTTCACGAGTTGATTACTGTATATTTTAACTTTATTTCCTGCTAGATAGATGAAATTGCATAAAGAGCACGTGTATATTTTCCTGAAAGTTCATTTAGACTTGTTCTTGATTTGTGTAATCCCGTCACGATCTTTGAATTTCTACCTTGTAAGTCATCCTTATCTATGCATCTTGTTACTTGATTGTACCTCACTTCTGATAGATGACTGCAAAGAGTGTTGTAAATTGATTAAACTAAATGGAATATATTAGCCTAATCTAATATTATGCAAAACAGTAAATAACTAAATAAATAAATAAAATTACCCAAGCAACTAAGTAAATAGAAATGTGAAACCCTAATGTGCAAGAGAGGGTTCATAAGTCTTTATTTGATTCGATGAAGGTGCGGGAATGTGTCACGAGAGAGAGAACCAGGTGAATAGGAGGAGAAAATTCCCACACGAAAGCCTCGTAAAGAATAGATCCGAGCTCTTCGACTAGACAAGGGCACTGGAGAGGGACAGGGGCACCTTGGTCCGAGATTTGGGTTTCCTAGTCTATGGAAATAGTCTAAAACCCTCCTCTGAGGCGTCGTGGGATGTTCACTTGTAGTTTCTTTCTATTGCACTAGCTTTGTTGAGTTGCACTGGATGTCGCTACAAATCGGAGATGAAGGAGAGACCTGCAAAACCATAAGACAAGTATCAAACCCCTAAAAAATAAATATGTAAATGAAGGGTTTGGATTGTTCTCGGCGGACACAATGGTGGAATTACTATCTAAGTGTTTCATTACATCTCATACTCGATGTAGTTCTATGTGTGTGTGTGTGTGTACAAATCTTGCCTTAGGCTTCTCTTGTGTCACCGCACTTTGTGAAATAGCTAGCAATAACTAGATGTAGAATGTAATAAATGTGTGCATGGAAAAAATAGACTCCCCTCCTATGAAGTGTGATGCAGATGAACCAACCTTATGTGCTTTGTGATGGAGCTAGATGGATGCAATTGTAGCTTTAGGTTCCTTTGATGGATGTAACTCTAGATGATGATAGTAAGTGCTTAGTGCTTAGTCCTCATTATAGTCTCATAACTTTATATTTATATGGTTCTCTTGTTCTAATTTCATAATTGAACCCCAAAAAGGTCGACCACCAAAAAGATAAAAACACTCAAACGACTAGAAAGTTCCCAAAAGTTATAAGTGTAAAGAGGATCAACCCAAAGAGGATCAGGGCACCAGGGACCAAAGTGCTTGGGGAGCCCCGATTAGAAGTATAAAAACATAGAATGACAAAATAGATTGGGTGAGTGCTTGTGTAAGATTGAAAATACAACATTAAAGTAATATAAAAACGGCTAAATACATGGGTTAATTATTACTCTTTTCACTCAATAACCATATAAATCATAGTATGAGACCGAGACTAAATATTGACTAAAAGTGTGTGATTTAGTGACTACATTTTCCCCACTTTATGTGGGTGAGTGGAAAGCTCATTAACATAATGTAGATAGATGTGCCTACCTAATAATCCATATAGAGTGACGTAGAAATGCACATAAGGACTAGATAAAGCATGGAGTGACAAAAAGAAAGATTTAGCATTGAGACTAAAGATGCAAAAGTGTAAAAATATTGATGAGAATGAACCTAGGGCGGAAGTGCTTGTGTAGATGCTAATGTGTGTAGTGTACCTGCATGGTTAGTATCATGTGTGTGATGTACTTGTCATGTGTGTGTTGTTGATTGTTTGCTTTCCATACGGATGGACCTGCAAAAGAGAATATGATCAAGTAGTCAAATCAACATATATATGTGTAAAAATGCTATGTAAATAAACATGTAGAAATAATACAAAAATGACAATGAAAAAGGAATATGTGCACTTGATCCATGATGAGAAAAAAAGATGTAGAAAGGATATCCTGTAATGGTCGATGAAGTGCGATTTTTTGGGTGATCTCACGCCACTGTGGTCGAAGAAGTGTAGGAAGAAAGGTGTGTTATTCTCCAACCTATAACTACTTCCCTAATATTAGTGAAGAGATCTCTGTATTGTCTATTTTTTTGGGCAATTTGACGCCACTGGCCGAAGTAGTGTAGGGAGGAAAGTTCATTGTATCCTCCAACCTGTAACTACTCCCTAGAATGCTAAGGACAATCTGCCCTATAAAAGTCGTTGTGTATGGGGTTCGTAGATTGGTCTGAACCCACTCACAAACTATAAATGAATTGTGCCATGGACGATGACGATGAGATTGTATAGTAGACTAAATCGTAGACTAACTATATCGTAACCATGTGTAAAACCCCAAATGATGCCCCCTCTTTGGGGGTGCATGTGACGTCATGGATAGGAGGATGCGCCCCAAAAGAGGATCAACGGTGTATACTAAAATTATACCTCAGAGGGAAGGGAATGTGTTTGGTAAAGACCAAAGCACACACAAACAAGTGGCTAGAAAACAAGTGTTAGTACAAACAAGTATGCATGTAGAAACAAAAAACAAACAATGTAAGTTAGTAGATAAGCGTATAATGTAAACACCCAAGAAGACAATGATAGGCCGCACAAATGGGTTGCAAACAACGGGACACCACTCAACGGTGTCGTAAGACACTCAAGGTTGTCATGGCCGCAAACAAAACAAATGTGTTCACACAACAAAGGGCAAGGCTCATGGAAAAATATCCCGCAAACAAATGTTACACATGAAGCACCTGTTAACATGTTAGAAAAATAAAAAGTATGTCAAAGCATGTATAACCTGATAATGGAAAGTGCTAAGTACAAAATGAAACAATAACACTTGTAGTGTATGAATGTGGATGCCCCTAGTAGGTAGTGTGTCAAGCATTGATGTTGCATGTAGAAGCTTTGTATCTGCGATCACAACTAGAAAATGATGTGAACACACATGTGTGTATGGTAAAGATAATGACATACAAGAGATTTATCTAACATGTGTAGTAAAGTGAACATGTAAAGACAAGTGCAAACAAGAGTAAATGCAACCATAAAATGCAATATGTTGTGGATGGATGGAATGGAATGAAAAATGGATGATAGGAGCCATGTGCCCTCCAGTGAATGGAATTGTATGTAGTGAGGTTCATTTAGTATGCCCTCAACAATCAAGAATGAACCAAAAATGAGAGTGTATCATCGGGAAATGGTTGAACTATGTGTTGTGTGTAGCGCGTGATGAGTGTGTGTGAAGTGATGAGATGTAACATATGGATGAACTATGTGTGAATCTATATCCTAAGTGTATATCACAACAAGATGAATATAAAGGAGTGGTGATTTAGTCTAAAGTGTATACCACTAAACAATGTAAGCAAAAGTGATGACATAACCTATCACAAGATGGTGCTAGGAGAAGTGACCCTATAGCCTAAGGCGTATATCACTAATCCTAGGAATGTCACATGAGAAGATCAATGATGAACATGAGAGTGATGTGGTCCATTTTTGTTGTATACCCTCAACATCCAAAGATGGACCATGAGACTAGAGTGCATCATCGGGTAGTGAGTGTAGCGCATAAAAATAAGATGTAGTATGTGTGATGAGAAGAGATGACCATGTGATGAGAAAAATGTGTAAATATGTGATGTATAGAATGTAATGCAAGATGTGTAGATAGCCTAATAGTGTGAATGTGCAATGCTATGTAGTATGTATGATGAATAGTATGTAATGCTAGACTCGTAGACAATAGGAGTGTGACACATGTGATGAATACTAGTATGATGTGTAGATGTACGAATGTCAAAACATAAATGATGTAGAGGAACTTGAAAATGTAGTATGCAAAAATGCGAGATGTACTCTAAGATGTGTGAAGAGACGTAATGTGTAGTACCTATTGTGCAGTGTGTGAGGTTCATGTGTAGTATGCCCTCAACATTCAAGTGTGAACCAAAGCATAAGAGTGCGTCATAGGGTAATGACGATGTATGTGATGTAGATGACTATGTGAATGCTAGAATGTGGATATATGTAAATGTAAGTATGAGACATGTGTTGATGCTAGGATGGTGGGGGAATGTGTGATGTTATGCCCCCAAGTGTCCTGAAGAGAAAGAATCCATCATCTAATATCATCTAAAATATTGTCATTTTAGGTCAAATTCATATGGATAAGCATTAGAGACCTGATAAGCAATGGTGTCAGGTTGATCACGTAATGAGCCATTAAGACGCAAGTTGTACATACCCATAACATACTCTTCATCAGTGAAGGGTGGTAAGGGACACCCATGCGCATACCAACGAGTGATATTTTGTGTATAATCCCCAAAAAAGAACTGTTGCAAATGAATATATGTCCAAAGGGCATGGGAAATGATATATCTGTATGATCAGGATCTAGAGTACCCCAATGTAATCAAGTCATGATTGTCCTAATGTAATTGGTGCAGATATAGGATCACATGCAAGGAATACTGTGAGATGAAATACACATAGGCCATAAGCGATAGTGATGTGAATAAACCCATAATAGAGATGAGGAGCATGTGGCGGAGGGTAGAGATCTCAAATGAAAATCCTAGTCAAGTCAAGGCCTCGTGTGTACATACAATGTCATCGCATGTAGGATCAAAGGGAATATGTTCTCAATATGAATTATTCATGAAAGTGTGCACGTGAAGGGAGGTCATAGTGATAAAGATGGAATGTGAGAAGGTGGAGGAGCTAAAGCAACATTTGATGTAGAAAGAGACCCCTGATAAATGACCATAGTAGTAGTAGTGGCGGGGGAGGTAGTGGAGTGGAAGGAACCACATCAATGACACAAATAACACCCTCGAGTGGTGGAAAATGAGGTAGTTCATCCATTGGTTGAGGTTTGTGAGTAGTATCAGTGTGTGGAATAGGAAGAGTAGTATTAGGATATCGGTAACAATATTTGTAAGCATCACAGTCACGAAGCACAATATATTCAACACCTTCATGTATGAATTTGACACAATGATGTATAGTAGAGGAAATGACTTGCATGACATGGAGCCATGGCCTACCAAGAAAACAATTATAAGAGACTAGAAAGTCAATGATAAAGAAGACTGTGTTGATAGTTTTTGTCCTACAAAGAATGGGAAAAACAATGTGACCTATGCATGGGCAAACTAACCATCATATACAAAAGGATAAAGATGATGGACTAACATCATGAGTAGAAATACCTATCTTTTCAAGGAATGACATGGGACATAAGTTGAGTTCATATCCATTGTCAACTAAAGTACACTTAATACCCATATTGTAAATGTGAATCATGATATGCAAGGGTGGGTCATTTTCAAAAGTGTTAAGATCAATGGGAAGATTAGACTTGAATGCATATGTGTTGAGAAAATGCATCTACAAAATTTTGATAGACCGAGTCAGATGCATATCAACACAAATGTGAGTAGTAGTAAGAAGATGTTGGACTTTATGCCTTACATCAGGATGTGCAAGAAAATAATCATTGATTGAGATACTCATGATGATTATACTTTAGAATGATAAATAAAGAATGAGGACCCTAAGAGTGTGAAGATCAAGGTTGGGTTCACCAAAATGATTAAACTAAAATGGAATATATTATCCTAATCTAATGCTATGCAAAGTAGTAAATAACAACTAAATAAATAAAGAAAATGACCCAAACAACTAAGTAAATATAAATGTGAAACCCTAATGTGCGAGAGAGGGTTAATAAGTCCTTAGTTGATTCGATGAATGAAGGTGCAAGACTCGTGTTTCACAGAAAACTAGGTGAACAGGAGGAGGAAATGACCACACAAAAGCATTAAAAGAATATATCCGAGCCTCTCCGACTAGACTGGGGCACTTGGAGAGGGATATGGGTGCTTGTGGGTGCCATGGTATGAGATTTAAGTGCCCTAATCTTGAAATAGTCCAAACCCTCATATGAAGTGTTTTTGAATGTTCTCCTATAGTTTCTTCCACTCATACTATCTTGAACTACGCATTAGATGTCATTGGGTGTCGTTGTAAACTAGAGATGAAGGCGAGACCTGCAAAACCCCAAGACAAGTATCAAAACCCTAAAAAATAAAGACGTAAATGAAGGGGGTCGATTGTCCTCAAAGTGGCCATAATGGTGGACTTACTAAGTGATCATTGACTTATATCTTAGACCCGATGTAGTTATATGTGTGTGTGTGCAAATCAGTGCCCTAAGTTGCTCTTGTGTCACACACACTTTATGAAATAACGACCAATAACTAGATGTAGAATGTAATAAATGTGTGTATGGAAAAAATAGACTCCCTCCTATGAAGTGTGATGTAGATGAACCAACCTTGTGTGTCTTGTGATGGAGCTAGATGGATGCAATTATAGCTTTTGGTGCCTTTGATGGATTCAACTCTAGATGGTGATAGTAAGTGCTTAGTTTTTGGTCCCTCATTATGGTCTCATAACTTTATATTTATATGGATCTCTTTGTTCTAATTTTGTAATTAACACCAAAAAGGCCGACCAACAAAAAGATATAAATCTCAAACGTCTAGAAAATGCCCAAAAAGTGTAAGTAAAGTGTAATGAGGATCAAGGTGCCCAAAATGGGACCAAAGTGCCTCAGGGCGCCACAAGCTCAAAAGTAGAAAAACATAGAATGACAAAACAAACTGGACGATTGTAGGTGTAAGATTGAAAATACGACAACAAGTAATGGAAAAATGGCCAAAGACATGGGTTAATGATTACCCTTTTCACTCAAGAACCATATGAATCATAGTATGATACCGAGACTAAATATTGACTCAAAATGCTTGATTTAGTGACAACATAAATATACTTTTAGACCTCAGCTTTGTACTTTCATAGAGATTCTCTAGCAACCTCTATTACTTTTGAAGTTGTAAAATATTACATAGCTTTTTAAATCTACAATTCATAAAATGCATTTTATTTTTAGCCCATTGTTTGCTATAATGCACATAATGGAAGTTTGACGGTACTCCCATATGATTGAAAAATGAAATATTTTATGTTGATTCACTTTATTGCTACAAACATATGGTTATAGTTTCTTTTCTAATATGTAAATTTGACCCTTGTCCGTTAATGCAAATTGGTCCTTTATGTGTACATTATGCAAGGAATTATGTATCCTGTTACAAAATAATGACTGTGACCACCTATCCGCACTTTTATTACATGGATGTAATTTACTTGTATTTGTTTCATACTTTGCTTTGAATTTTCCTTTTGAATTGAGTCTCAATTTCATGGTTTTAACTCGCATTTTTGTTTCTTGCTTTCCTACAAGTGATGATGCATATACATGCAAAGTTGGTAGCATAAGAATTTAGAAACCCCAAGCTCTAACTTTTTTTTTCCTTTTCGGGGATGATAGAGAAGAGGCCCGAAGCGAACAGAGAATGTCGAGTGGCCTCAAGATCAGAAATGATGGGTTTCTTTTTCCTTATGCTTTCAATTTTCCATTTATATGTATTTTCTTACTGATAGCCATATCCCACGGCTTGTGTGGGATGAATGTACTCTTTCTTTATGAATAAATGAAATTGTCTTATGCTATGAGTTGTTTAAGTTTCTTTTACATTTCTTTTCTATAATCATAAGGTGGAATGAACCTAAAAAACTCAACACATAATGTAATTTCACTTAACCATAAGGAAATAAGCTGAATTAATTGTACGTGTACTTGATTTAATCTCCGATAACACAAGTAACACAATTGATTGTAAAAAATTAAATCCCACTTTGTAGATCAGCAATTTAATTTTGCTTCAGAGTGTAATTTCTAGTATGTCATCATTCCCGCTTTCACTAAGGCCCCGCAAGCCTTGAGTGGTTTTCGTATGGCTTTGTTGGAGACGACCTCTCGAAGGGGTTGTGTATGTGAGACATCGTGCATCCTGAAACAAAACATAAAGTTTTTGGTATGCTTGTATGTCCTTCCTTAACCTCTCCAAAACCAAGCAACTAAAAACATTTTTCTACCCCTTTCGATGATTGACTAAAATGGTCAACATTTTCAACGTTTCAATTACATAAGCAAAACCGAATCCGAGAATCATGCCCTTTATTGATCCATAGTTTAATACAATTCTCTTTCTAATAAAAATTCTAACCTCCTTTTTAATCCTAATCCATAGACCTTATATACCAGGGGAAGTCAAGTTCTTCTAAAGAGAACTTGTTATTTCAATAATAATGCAAAAGTTACCTTAAAAAGTTAACTAGCGATATTTATGAGAACATCATAAATGGGAGTCACAAGGTCGAAGTAACAACCGCGTGTAACTTATTGATTAGATTTTTCCTTTTAAATGCAGTGGAGTCCTTGTTAACAACACCCATTTGATACTTTGGAGATAAATCGGATTTTAAACAACTCAAGTACTTGAGTTTTTTACGTAGTAGTGGCTGCCACCAAATAAGGATTTTCTCTACCAGCTTTACTCTTGTTGAAGGAGATAATTTATTTATTTTAAATACAATTGCTACCCAAATAATATGAGTCTCTAATCGAACACTTGTTGATTAGGTATTCCATTAATTGTGCAAGTCATGTGTTGACTGGATGTTGATGTTAATTAGATGCTCCTTGAGTAATGCAACTCATATGCTGACTAGATAAGTTCCTCATTGTGTTGTGTGATTCTGCGCTCTATTGTGTGAGTCATTTTTAGGATTTATGTGAGCCCCGTATTAGGATTATAAAAAGTATTTCATTCACACTTGTTATCTCAAAAACTAGTCTAGATCAACCCATCCAAAGAAGAATCATATGAAGATGAAAATGAACATGATTTATGCATAAAAACATATCCTTATGTATATAAAGTATTACTTACAATTAATAATGCTAGTATTAGTTTAATACAAAGTGATGATACAAAAATGAGGTTTGGAATGGGAATTTTCAAGATTCATCACTCCCCCAAACTTAAGGATTAGCAGGTCCTCCTACTATAGATTCAACCATTTCTATTTAAGGATTCTACAATCCTCATACAATTATATTTGTTAGTAAAAGTAGTCCATGTTTCTACTTATATATTTTTGAATCCGCAAAAATTAAATTATTACATCCCTCAATTTGGTATAGCTCAGAGTGGCCGATCATTATTATTATTCCATCTTAAAATTGGTGTTTTTATCAGTGACGATCTAAACTGCATACCTACCCAATTCTCTTACATGTCCAACATGATTCTGCATATCACCTTACTCTTCTCACTAACCATCAGAGGTTGGTTGGAGACATTACCGCATTTTTCTTGAAGATTTTTGGAGTAATTCTCACCTCTGATTGGAAAGTAAAGAATTCCATATTAAAATTTAGAAACACATAGGCCCTGAATCCGATACACATGTGGAAATGCTCTATTTATATCGCTCCACCAGTTGAAGGTAATGTATTTGGGATAAATACCTTCATAAGAACCTCTCAAGAGCTAGAAGATCATGCCTCATTAGGAGGCCTACATTGGTTTCCTCCCTTGTGTAATCTCCTCTTTGATCCCTCCAAATTGTTTGGTGTCTTAGTGTGGAGATAAATGACCTTATTTGTACCTCCCCTACATACATATTGATTGGGATCTCTACTTGCTCAGGTAATATAAATTTGTGAACATAAAATTCACATAGTAGATTCTTCCCAATTGTATCTGATATTGAATATGTGGCCATAAATTTCCTATTAGTTTCAAACTCTAAATATTCATTGGAGAAACCCTAGAGACTTTCCATTTGTAAAATTGTTCTTTCAAAAACAAGGCATAAAAGTTTGAAGGTGATCTATCTC
This sequence comes from Taxus wallichiana var. yunnanensis, assembly GCA_018340775.1. Classification (NCBI taxonomy): domain Eukaryota; kingdom Viridiplantae; phylum Streptophyta; class Pinopsida; order Cupressales; family Taxaceae; genus Taxus; species Taxus wallichiana. The sequence goes on from CM031242.1 coordinate 248,628,547, forward strand.
ATATAAATGGCAGATCACTACCAAATTATCTTTTAAGACCTTATTTTCTTCCTTCAATATTTTATTTTCATCTTCCACTTTCCTCGCTCATAATAATGATGCATCCATTTGACCACTCCTTTTAATACCACAATTTGAGGAAACACAAAATTTGTTTGAGACATTTGGTTTGTGGTGGTTATGAGTTTTGTTTTCTCCTTATCAACTTTTAACATTGAAATTTTAGCAATCAAGTTATCAGTTGTGTGTTGTATTTCTTGAATTTTTAATCTTTTCCTTCCAATGACTATTGGAGTTGTTGAATCATTTGATCTTTATCTTCCAATTCCTGTTGGAGTTATTGAATCATCTGATCTTTCCCTTCCAATGAATGTTGGAGTGACCAAGTCAACAAATCATCACTTTGTTTTCAATTGGGATATATATTAGTCTTTCCTTTGAAGGAAAAGTTGTAAACTATGTAACATGTGTGCGTGTGCGTGTGCGTGTGCGTGTGCGTGTGCGTGCAGCGCGCGTGCAGCGCGCGCAGCGCAGCGCTGCGCGCTGTAGCGCGTCTGCGCGTGCGCGCGCGCGTGTGCGTGTGTGCGTGTGTGTGTGCGTGTGCGTGCGCGCGTGCGTGCGTGCGTGCGTGCGTGCGTGTGTGTGTGTGTGCATGTGTGCGTGTGTGCGTGTGTGCGTGTGTGTGTGTGTGTGTGTGTGTGTGTGTGTGTGTGTGTGTGTGTGTGTTTACATATTCAACTTTGGAAATGGCCAAAACCTAAGGGGTAAGAGATTCTTCATCATTGGGTGAGCTAGGCTCACCTTCAATCATAGGCCTTTTCCCCTTATCACCAATAAACAGGATTTGAGGAGGTGAATAGGCATGGGGGAATCCTGAGGTGTTTGGTTTAGTTCCCTAATTGTGGTTGCGGCTTCTTGGTCTTCTAGTGAGGGGACATCCTCAACTTGATGTTCAACAATAGTTTGGGATGACTGGGAGGACCTTAGTTTCTTATTTGGCCTTTCTTCAATCAAGGGCTCTATTCCCGAGGTTTTGCATTATGGTTGAAATTTAGGCTACATGGCATATTTATTTTGGAACTCAAGCCATTTCTTCATCCCATTGTGTTTCTTGATGAAATGGTGTTTGCAAATGAGATGGATTAACCCCTGAAATTTCAAATATGTAAACCTCCTACGGAATTTCCCAGTGGAGGAAGAAATATAGTCATGCAAGAAATAGGGAAGGTCAATTCTCTTTTTCTTTTTGGCCTCTTCATGGTGAAAATGTATGAGGATTCTTAAAATAGGTCCAAGGATAATCTCATACTAGTTTTCACAAGTAAAATACTTAATAACCCACTTTGCAACAACAACCCATGGTTCAGGAAAAATGACTCGCTTTATGCCTTTTTATTTTCCCTTGTTATCAAAAAAATAATTATAGTTTCTCTTTTCTTCCCACAGAAAAATCTTAATTATCTCATAAATAAGGAGTTCTAGAATTTACCAGTTGTCTTGTCTGTGGAATGCCAGAAGTTTCACTAATAATGGAGGATTTGAGTAGAATTTTCACATTTCAATTGTGAATATTCTTCTTCAAGATTGATGACAAACTCCTCTATAATTTTTGGGTTGAATTCCTCATACATAATCATGAATTCTAGACATCACACCTTTTCAATGATAAAGCAATGGACTTGGAGTCCGATAATAAGTCTACAAAGCTTGTTGATTCATGGCGGAGCTGATACCCATTTTGGTGTAGAAACAGAATGAAAATGGTGCATGAATGGGAATGTTGAGGGTGTAGGAATGACAATATTGAGGGTGTAAGAATGACTATGCTAAGGGCGCATAAATGATGGGAATTCATGGTTTTACAAAATCTAAAATGACACATGAAAGTAAATTGAATATGGTTCTGCTTTTGGGCCCTATGTATGCAGATGACCCCTACCTTTGTTTTTTCTTGTTTCTTTCCTTTTGGTTAGGGTGTGGCCCCCACGGATAAAAAAACCACACTACTTTACTCTATTTATCTTGGCTGTTGAGCCTCTGTCAGAATCTGGGTAAGGTCCTCTCAAAACATTTTACCAATAATAAAAAAAATATGGATGTAACCACCTTGTTGGAATGTTAAAGGAAATGCAAAAGTTATGGGGAACGTGTGAGAGATAATTGGGAAGTGTGGGAGGCGTGTGAGAGGCCATGGGAAGCGGGTAATCATTACTTTGAAAAATAATAACAATTAACATCACAATAATCAAAATTTTTAATAAATTGAAAAGAAGTGATGGCACATACCTTGTCACTTATCATAGGTTGCACATTTCAACAACATTATATATTTTGTTTGTTGTTCTAGTACAATTCTTTATGGCATTGTTCTAAGGTGACCACCATTTCGGTTTTCAGCACCTTTGTTTTATTTCATAATTGTTTTGCAAGGAATGGTCACCATTTCTAGTTTTCAACCATTCCTTCATAGAAAGATGGTCATCATTTCAGTGTCTCAACTATCCCCTATTTATTCATATTTTTCAAGAATCAATTTAACTTTGAATTAACTTAGACAAAGAGACCTCATCCAAGCAATTCAGAGTTGAATTGACTTGCAACACCTTTTAAATTATTCTTTGTATGTTGGGTTCTGGTATAAACGTAGTATATGACCATTAACCAACATCACCCTTATTTTACCATCGATTGAAACAAGCTACACAATGCCATTATTTTTACTTCTTTAATTTTATATGGGCACATCCATCTTGTTTGTAACTTTCCCTTAAAGTCTTTGTATTTTGATTCAAATAGTAGAGCTCAATATCCTTCTTGAAACTTCTTCTATTTGATGTGTCAACCATGCCTCATATGTCTTCGATGTTGGATCACCTCAAATTGATGCAATTTTTCTAATCTCATCTCATCCAACTTGTTTAGCTAGGTTTCTTGATTTATGTTCCTCAGAAAATTCAATTCCTACTTCAGCAGATGTCCTTGATGTTTGAATCTTATACTCTATGGTAAAAATAGGATTATTCCCATAGACCATCTCATACAGAATAAATCGTGAAGTTTATTTCCAAGTTGTATTGTAAGCTCATACTTTGCTTCGTAGTTTCTACACCTAATTATTTCTTGAAACATCTATTGTTTTGGTCAAAATGTTTTCTAGTTTTCTATTGGTAACCTCAACTTGACCATTAGACTGAGGGTGATAAGGAGATGATTTTTTTCCTTACGTGATGTATTTCCACAAAAGAGATGATCACATTTGACATGAACTGAGGTCCCTAAGATGAGACAATTAATTTTGGTACTCTAAATCTCTGAAAAAATGTGTTCATACAAAGAAATATGTTACCTTTTCATATCTAGCATATTGGAGAGCTTTTACTTCAACCCACTTTTTCACATAATATGTGCATACCAAGGTATATTCATTCCCTTGAGAAGGTGGATCAATTGGTCCTATGAAGTCCAATCCCCACTATTCAAATGGTTACAAAACTATCTAGGGTTAAGAGGAATCTCCGTTGACATTGTTGGTTCTCCCATACATTGGCACATATCACATTACCACACATATTTCTTGACATCCTTATGCATTGAATGCATGTAGTACCTATCCCCCAGAACTATATGATTCATTCTTTTGACTAAATAATGCACTCCTTTACTTGACCATTAGACTAAGGGTGAAAAGGAGATGAATTATTGTGTATTACCTAATGTATTTCCATAAAAGAGATGATCACATTTGACATCAACCGAGGTCCCCGAGCCGAGACAATTAATTTTGGTACACTAAATATCTAAAAATGTGTTCATACAAAGAAATATGCTACATTTTAATCTCTAGCATATTGGAGAGCTTTTACTTCAACCCACTTTTTCAGATAATATGTGCATACCAAGATATATTCCTTCCCTTGAGAAAGTGGATCAATTGGTCCTATGAAGTCCAATCCCCACTATTCAAATGGTTACAAAACTATGGGGTCAAGATATCAAATATTTCATCTTCAGCTACACACTTGTTATCAGAGCTGGTTATTTTCTTGTTTTCTAGTTTCGACCTTGTATTATTTCTCTTTGTTGCCAGTGTTTCGTCTACTTGAATCTCTGAATCCCATAAGACACGCAAGAGGGAAAGCGGACCTTTTTTTAGCCCGGGTGAGGCGTGTGTGTGGTCATATACTTTCCAGTAAGACGCGGTGAAGGACAGAAGATTACTACAGACGACATGGACACTGAGGAATGGGTTGCGTCGACTTCTGGACGACAAGCCGATGATGGTGATGATGCTTTCATCAATCTGTCGGATCTGATTCCGGTAAATGAAGAAACGGACATCACAGAAGAGGAGAATCCGCTTCCAGGTTGGAAACTCTCCTTACAATGAAGTTTATCAGAAATCAAAATCTTTTCATTTGATTGCCAGTACTGCTATAAGGTCTAGAGAGTCCTGTATACAAGTTAAAACGTCTGCTAAATCAGAATACGATATTCCATTAATATCTCCAAAAGATTTAGCATATCTAAAAAAGCAGTCTACATATAAGTTTGTTCATATAGGTTGTGTGCAGATCGGGATAACCCCGTTGTTTAGACAAGGCCTGAATGCTTCAGTTTTATGTTGTTTGCTTGACACCCGCCATGAGAGCTTTAAAGATTGTCTGTTAGCTGCTCTACAGACAAGTCTTAGCAATGGACCGATACATTTTAATGTCTTTCCAAATTATCCTGTGTCCATACAAACCGACAATTTGTTGGATCAAGTGCTTAAGCTCCACTTACAAACTACGGGTCTTAACATGAAGCCAAGGTCTTCCCCTTGCTATTTTTTATAGGATAATCTTTAGATTAACCAATACTACACATCCTGCCATTAAACATGGTCCCTCACAAGGGAGCAGTGTTGTTATGCATGCAAGTTTGACAGCCCAGAAGATTGAACCAGAGGTTGTCAGTTGGGATAAAATCCGAGTACCTAGAGAATGGACAATTTCTACTAAGTGTGTCTCTGCAGCACTTCTTCCGTCCAATCTGCCTCCAAGGTCATAGAGGATAAAGGCAAGGCTACTATTTCGTTTAGGAAATCTGGTTCTTATAAGCCCAGACTATCTACATCTTCTTCCTCTCAGTCTTTCATTTCAGAAAGAGGAAAAAGTCCTGAACATGAAGTACCTCCATGTAGCCATCCATCCCTTGTACACGATCCCAACACTGATTGTTTATGGTGTGAACACTGCCAGGTCTTAGTCCAGCAGAAATATATTCCCAAGAATGGTCCACATATAAGTATGAATAGTTGTTCCCCGTGTTCCTATTATCAGACTTTAGCACAAGCCAGATCTGTGCTTAACAGAGCCAAAGTATCAATGGATTCAAAAGAAGCAACGTCTTCTCAAGCTGACAACACAGACTTTCCAGTCGCCAAAGACTTTGAAGTCTACACGGAGGATCGGCAACAACGCCGACAGTATTGGTATCAACGACAGTTGGATTCAAAGATTGAACAGTCTGAGTCTGCAAGAATGCTCAACTGGAACAACAGAGCTACCAAAGCCATTCATGATCAAGTTCTCTCCCAGAATGAAAAACTCAAACGTATGCAAGATACGTTAAAAGCTATTGAGCTTCGACAACAGGGAGACATTCATTCTGTTGTTGCTTTATTAAATAAAAAGGTAGATAGTTTATCTACTAATGTTAATTCTTTGTCTTCTAGTTTAGAGCAAGTTCCTGATAAAGTCAGTAACAGTCTCCAGTTGCATATACAAGATTCTATACATGTTGTTTCTGAAGGAACTGAAAAGAAGGTTATTGACAGTATTCAGACTGTCAATAATAAAGTAAATGAGTTATGTTTTTCTGTTTCCGAGCTTGAACAAAATTTCCCTGCTCTAACTACTCTATTGTAAATAAAATAGAAAGCTCTCAGTCCGACAAAAGCAGTATATCTTCGAGTTCCCAAGGACCCAGTCCTGATTGGTCCAAAGCAATTACTTGGGCTCAGGTTGCTGCGATGAAATCGCCTTCAGTCAACGAAGAATGGCGATAAGAAAATTGGCATGGCAAGATTAACAGAGGAAGCTGCTGAAAGCTTCATGGATACGGGAGAAAGTTCTACACCTCCTCTACAAGGTACTATAAGAACTCTGAATTTTCAGCCAAATTTTTATAAGATTGAATGTAAATCTGCTGATGAAATCAGAGAAATGATACATGGCATGATCGGTTGGGCCAACACTCAAGTATTACAATTTGGCAAACATGATAAGGATATTGCCGGCATTATTGCTAATGGCTTTGTTGGCATTCTCAAAGAATGGTGGGACGCCATTCCTACCCGCATGAAAGACCAGATCATCAATGGCCAAGGCGAGGAAGGAGCTGAACGCGTTGGTGGTGGAACGGCTAGTTTAACAGCCGCCATAATCGCAGAATTCATTGGAACAGTTGAAGATGAAAAAAACTCTAAGTACTCTTGAGTTCTAAGAGCTCAACTCTGCGATATGTCTAAGGTCAAAGAGTATCAATGCTATATGCAGAAGCTACTTTACAATTCAGGTACTCCTTTTAATTCCACCATGAAACTTAGATATGTTGAGTCTTTCCCATCCTATTTTTCTAATGAATATAAGAAAGCCATGCATGGTTACACTGATGCTGATTTAACATTTGGAAAATTAATCAGATTATAACTGAAACTAATCAGCGTCTATGTCTTGAGAAAAAGCCCGAAAAGAGGCTATTAGAGCTGAGAAACTTTTAGGAGTTAAGTTTTGTTCGCCCAAATAGACAATCAATTTGGTTGTCCTACTCCTAGTTTCTCTCAGCATAAAAAATAAGAAGCATTATAAACGCTTCAAAAATCTAGGAACCCTACCAAATGCACAGATTGTGCCTCAAAGCCTTTCAAGCCCCAAAGAATATTTTTCCGAAAGAAAAAATATTTCCCTAAGTCTAAAAACATTGAATGTTTTATATGTAAGGAAACCATATAGTCGGGATTGTCCTAAGAAAGGTCACAAGGCCTCTGCAAAGGCCAAAGTTAATTTTGTACAGGAGCATCTTCTTGATGAAGATACCTATGTGTTCATTTCTGATACAGAAAGCTATGAATCAGATATTGAGTTCTCTGAACTCACTATTGCTGCTAATCAATTAACAGAGTCTCCACAGAAAATGAATATTCTGACTCTGATCAAGGATATGATTCATTGCCAAGTTTTCATTGCAATATGATCAGAAGTTCTTATGAACACCCTTTCATTGCTCCTAGTTCTATTGTGCTCAAACAAAAGCTAGACACACTCAAACAAGATCTAGCTACGTGTCCCCCACACATGGTCAATCGCTACTATTCTCTGCAATCTCAAATTTATGAGTTGAAGAATCAGTTGGATGCTAAATCCAACAAGAAAAAATGAAGATCTTCAACTTGCTTCTCACACGACACCCTCTCCTGAGACTTCTTTTGCTCCTTATCAGTTTTCTCTTCCCCCCGGTAGAGGTCGCGGACGAAGCCATCCTTCTTCTAGTTTTGGTCGTGGTCGTGGATCTGGACCCCGACATTTTCCTTTCTTATTCCCTGAAGAAGAAGAACACAGAGAAGAAAGCATGAGTATGACCAGAGCTGCTGATTCACAACAACCACAACAAACTGTCTCCAATCCAGTCCCTGCTCCAGGAACACCTGAAAGAAGATTTTGGAGACAAGCACGTTTATCTCTTCTTGAACGAGCTATTCAGAAAGCCACTGAAGAATTTCAGTCTCTGCTCCAAGAAGAAGAATCAGCCACCAATGCTGATAATACTGAAGAAAGTGTCGATAGGCTGATCATGGAGAAAGCCTATGAACAATATGAAGCAGAACATCAGGCAGAAAGTAAGTACAGTCAGAACTTCTTGTAATCCATTTTGCAAAGTCCAAATATGCATTCCAAATATGAAACCATATTCTCTAGATGCAATGATAGATACTGGTGCAGAAATCAGTTTATTAAAAGAAAAAGCTATTCCTAGAGATTGTTGGGTTTCTGATTTCCTGCAAGTAAGTTTTGATTCCAAAAGAGTAATTTCTAAGTGTTCTGCCCATATTCCAGTACAATTAGGGCAAGTACAAACTGTGTTTAAAGTTCATCAGTTTGACCTCCTACACTATGATATGTTACTTGGGTCAGATAATTTGAACAATCACATGCCCTATACTATTTGTGAAAATGAGATCCGATTTCCACAAGGATCTATTCCTAGACTCCAGTCATACCAGTCTATTGTGCCCTCAGCACCTAAGCCACATAAAGCTTCTAATCTTGACTGGTTACACAAATCTATCTCTATGAATGCCTCTATTATTGATGCCCTCATCAATAAGATAAAGACTATTGTTCTTCTGACAATCCCCATGCTTTTGTTCATAGAAAGAAACATTATTGTCACTAGAATTTCAGACCACCACTCCTCCGAAATTCAAAGCACACCATATAGGCATGTCTCCCTCTGAAAGAATTGAATGCCAAACAGAAATTGAAAATTTGCTTAAAGGAGGATTTATTCAAGCATCCAAGTCCCCCTGGACATGTCCTACTTTTTATGTCAATAAAAGGAGTGAACAAGTTAGAGGTAAAAAGAGATTAGTTGTGAACTATAAACCTCTCAATAAGTATATCCTCCTGTTCCTATACAACACCCAATTCCAAGCCGAGATGATTTGTTGACTCGGATTAATGGCAGCAAGGTTTATAGTAAGTTTGATTTGAAATCAGGTTTCTGGCAGATCTTCTTAAACTCAGAAGATACTTATAAGACTGCATTTAGTATTCCTGGTGGCCAGTATGAATGGACAGTTTTACCATTTGGCTTAAAGACTGCACCATCCATTTTTCAAAAGAAAATGGATCAAATTTTTGGTCACTTGTCCAAATTCTTAATTGTTTATATAGATGATATTCTGATATTTTCTCATAATACTAAAGATCATTTGGAGCATTTAGAACAGTTTTATAAAACAGTGTATGCCAATGGACTCTGTCTCAGTCCTACCAAAATGGAAACGTTCAAAGATACAATTCAGTTTTTGGGCATTACCATTAAAGACGGAGCCATACTTTTGCAAGAGCACATTGTCTCAAAAATCAGCTTGTTCCCTGATGAAATAACAGATAAGACACAATTGCAAAGATTTTTGGGTTGTGTTAATTATATTGCAGGTTTCTATAAAAATGTTGCTGCAGACATAGCTGCTGCTTTAAATAAAAGGCTTCGCACTAATGCTCCAGCATGGGATTCTCAAATGACTAAAGCAGTCCAGCGAATTAAACAAAGTTGCCAGACTCTCCCTTCTCTGTCTCTACCTGAACAGATTTAAAATTATTGAGACAGATGCATCTGAAGAATTTTGGGGAGCAATCCTCAAAGAAAGAAAAGAGAATGATACAGAACAAATATGCAGGTATGCTTCTGGATCCTTCAAAGGTCCCGAACTTAAGTATCATTCTAGTCACAAAGAAATACTTGCTGCTAAAAGAGCTATCCAAGCTTTTCTGTTCTTTATTCAACATGAGAAGTTTTTGTTAAGAACAGACTTGCAACATTTCAAAGGAAGATTGTATAAAGGAGATCCTACAAATAAAACAACTTATGGTCATCTGCAAAGATGGGCTCAATGGTTTGATGGCTATGATTTTGATGTTGAACATATTTCAGGAAAAAGAATGCTCTTGCAGACTTTTTCTAGCAGAGAGCTAGTTCAACATAAAACCATAAGTGTTACGCAGATTGTTCATGAATTCCTCCATCCTGTCTGGAATACTTCTACATGTTCCAACTTTGTAAAATCAAAGGAACGATGTGATAATGTTATGTCTTGGGAGGCACAACATCTGCTATTATCCAGAGAAATAATCTCTGTATCTCCTTACCAAATGACAGAGGTGGCTTGTAGAGTTCGTTGATCCAGAAATCCCAACCTCTGACTTCCATACAATCCAGGATCCTATTGTTTTTTGTACTCTGCGATGGCAATGGCGCCATTCCCGATTCACAGAGCCTCTTGATGACAGACCTATTGAAGGAATTCGTCTTCGACAATTAATTCCAAGGCCTAATACTATGTGGCGATTTGAATTCTCAAGGCTCTGGCCAGAAGGTGACCCCTTACAAAATGATGCATGGAACCGCCCAAGCAGACCAGGAGATCAGCAATATATTGCAAATCATTTCAAATACTTCTTATCTAAGTTCATGCCTACCAAACTGTCTGATAGTCCATTACTCAGTCCCAAGTCCAGATACAGTCAGAATATTATTATCAATTGTAAGATTCCCTAGTATGTTAAAATGAAATATTATGTTCGTACTAACACCATGCAGGGCTCATCATGCAAATCCAAATGGAGAACTCTGGAGGAAGTTCTACATCCACCATACGATGAATGTACCTCCTCCTGCACCAGGATATTCTCTCCGGATACCAGATCAGTATCTATTCCCTACTCGACAATATCTTCGTAGAGATACTGATGGTTCCCGTGTTGTCTCACGTCTGTGGTATGAGCGCAATACACGACAACTTTTTCCTGTAACACAACACGAAGATTCTTCCTCATCCTCAGATGATGATGTTGGACCCAACGTCCTCTACAGCCCATAATGCTAGATGACAGGCATGTTGTCATCACTTTAATAAAGAAGTGATTTGATATCACTTTTATAAAATAAGTGGACCTCCCCACGTTCTAAAGGTGTTATGACGAGTGGCATGTACTCATCCTTTTGCGTTAGTGGGAATCTTTTGGGTAACCTGTGTTACCGGTTCCCGGTCTTTAGGTTTCTAGGTATCCGGTGTCATCCTTCTCTCCATTCCTATATAAGGATGGGTTGAGCTTCTTTGTAGGCATCGGTTTTGATGTAAGTAATCGGTGTGGTTTTAAATCGGGTCCGAATCAAGTTTTAAGAAAGTCTTTAGTGTGCTTTTTAGAGTCTAAATTTTTAAGTTTTGAGTCTGAGCAATCTTGTGAGAAACAAGAAAATTGTAATGGAGCCTTGCTCTCATCCAAGGATATATTTTTACTAATGTAATAGATTGCATGCATTGCCTCTCCCTCTTCTTTTTTCCCAAAACAACCCCTACTGCGTCATTGGAAGCATTGGTTTGGATATGAAAAGTTAGCTTCCAATTTGGACCTCTCAGAACTGGAGTATTAGTTAGTTTCTCCATTATAATGTCAAAATCCTTTTGATAAGCCTTTGTCACGCCGAATTCAAGATCCTTAGAAGTGCAAACAGAGAGAGGCTATTTTACTAAAATTAGAGATAAATCTCCTATAATAGCCTGCATGTCCTAAGAAATTTCGTACCTCAGTCTGATTCTTGGGTGATGGGAGTTGTACAATGATCTTGAATTTATTTGGATCTACTTTGATTCCCTCTATTGAAACATGGTGTCCTAAAACTATCCCTTGTTCCATCATAAAAAAACACTTCTCATGGTTAAGAGATAGTTGTTTCTCACATATAGAGATCACTTTATCCAAATTATCTATTGCCTCTTGGAACATAGTTCCATATACTATGAAGTCATCCATATAAATTTCCACAGAGTCATGTGTGAGATCAACAAAAATTCTAGCATGTCTCTCTGGAAAAGTGGAAGGAGCATTACATATACCAAAAGGAAAAACTCTATAAGAAAATGTCCCTCATGGGCAAGTGAATGTGGTCTTATCTTGGTCTTTTGGTGCTACCATAATTTGGTTGTATCCACTAAATCCATCTAGAAATGAAAAATATCTCTTCCCTGATAGGTTATCCAAAACTTGGTCAATGAAGGGTAAAGGGAAATAGTCTCTATGAGTAGCTTTGTTCAATTCCCTATAGTCAACACAAACCCTCCATTTTCCATTTTTCTTGGGTACTATGACCAATGGAGAGACCCACTAACTATCTGAGATTGGATAAATAAATCCCACTTAGAGTAGTTTCTCAATTTCAATCTTTACAATGTCTCTCAAGGAAGGGTTTATCCTCCTCTGGGGCTACCTAACTGGTCTAGAATCAATGGTATAAATGTGATGTGTGAAAATGTTAGGATGAATACCCTTCATATCATTGTATTCCCAAGAAAAAGCTTGAGGATGAGAGCATAAAATCTTAAACAAGGTATTCTCCTCTTGATTAGTCAGCCAACTATTAATTGTCAATGTCTTCCCTAGAAAAATAGGTAATTGTTTGTATCTGGGTGGAGAGAATTTACCATTGGATACTCTCTTAGTAATGAATTCAAGGGGAATTTATGAGGGATGAATATGTGAATTTCAGAGATGTTATGGAAAATACACTCAGTCAGATTAATGTTCCTTGTGAAAGGGAAGATTATTGGCTACATATTTTCATCTAAGATGTCTTCCTTTGCTTCCAATGCTTGTGAATGAAGTTCAAAAGAATCCCAATCCTAGATCTTATTTGAGTGTTCTTGTATTATTACCATAGCATGTGAAGAAACAACATCCTCAACACCCTCTAAGTCACCAATCCACCATTGTTTGCATAAAAGTGGCAACAAAGTTTTGAATGGCGGGTATAGAGATATTTTCTTTAAATCATGTCCATTAGTAAGTGTCATATCTCATGTCATATTGTCAATGAGTGCTATAACAGTGGCTAACCATGGGCGTTCTAGGATTAAGGGATATCCAATTTTTTTGTTCTTTGTTTTAATAGTCATGAATTATACCGAACAATCTCATGCTTCAATTGTGATTGTCACATCTTCTATGACTCCCTTGGGTTTAACAACATATTAGTTTGGCATTTGTAAGACTATTGGAGTTCATTGTAAATCAGGAAGGGATAATGTTGACAAGGTATATGTAGTCATTACATTGATTGTAGCTCCTAATTCAATCAACACATTTGGAATCTCAACATTCCTAATGCGAACTGTGACTATTGGACTTCCATGATCACCATATTTGGGAGGAGTCATCTTCCCTTCCAATGTATTGTTTAGTTTTCCATCAACATGTATTGTCATTGGTTGGATTTTCTTCCTTCTTGGACTTTTGACACGCTTCTTTGATGGTTTTGTTCGATCCATGATATATCTAAGATCTTGCAAAAGAGGGATTCCAAAGCTTAATTCTTTTAATCCCGGATTAAATCTAACTCAAGTCCCTCCTGGTTTGAAATATTTTCCTTATTCAAAAATTTAGATGGGAATGACGTTTTTGAAAGTGGTTCAAATGTATTTTCAAAAGTAGGTTTAGGTTGTGTCTCCTCTGGTCCTTATTTGTCTTTTGAAACTTCTTCTATGATTGGGGACGAAGTTTTGGAAGAGCTATTTCTTGAGCGTAGCAATATTTTTTTACAATCAATGGAGTTTATTGTGAACATTTTATCATTTTCAATAGTGTATGTTGGGTTTCCCTACCTAACATTCTTTGGATTAGCCACAATTTGAGATGGGATTTGAGTTTGGGTAGGTTATTCATTTGGGACAACAGTTGTAGGTCCAATTAACAAAGTTTGTTGTTTTCCCCAGGGTCTTTTATCATTATAAAATTGCATATCAAATCCTTGAGAAGCATTCCATTGCTTCTGAAATTGTGGGTTTAATTGTTGAAATGATGGTGAAATGTTTGGGTTTGGGTTCCATGGTTGATAATAATACCATGGAGCTTGTTGATTCCAAGGTTAATGATATGACCATAGTGTGTTCCATTGATTTGGAGACCATTGGGTTTTTGCGGTATAATGTCAATTTTGATTTGAAGGGGAATTGTCTCCTTATTTCTTAGCTACATAGTTAATCTCAGGACCACTTTGTGTATTATTTTTTAGATGACTTTTTAGCAAGGGTAACAATCCACATTGATCAGTTGCATGTGTCAAATCACAAACAAGGAAAACATCTATTTTATCTAATGTAAAATCCTTAAGCTCATGTTTATCCCTACATCTAGGACAATATATGAACAATGGCTCTGTGTTCTTATCTTTTTCCTTATCCACCGTTGTGTTGAGTTGCACTAAGAGATTCGTTCCTCTCTTAGTTTGGATATGTCTCCATTGACAATATTTCCTTTATGTTTGCGAAGATTTGGGCATTTTTGGGAATAATTTCTATCGAGATCAACGATATTGTAAACTCTAGTTTGTTCATATCTCCTTTTCCCATTAAATTAAAAGCCTCTTGAGTGTCCTCATCCAATCCTTTAAGAAATATTATTTTCAAAAGGGTAATGTCAAGACTCGCACCACACACATGCGTCGTGAAGGAAAAGGATCGATCTAGATAATCTTCTACACACATCTTTCTTTTGTTGTATCCTAAACAGTTCTTCCTTGTGGTCTTTAGCCCTACAATAATCTTGGTATTTGTCCAAGAATATTGTTTCCATATCTTCCCAAGTATGGATAGAGTTGGGGCTAGGCCCATGAACCATCTCATGGTTGTATCTTTTAAGGTTGAGGGAAACAACTTCATCTTCTGAGTGTCGAGGTATAATCATAGGTTTGGCATAACACTTTGAATTCAAACAAAAATTGATCAAGATCTTCCAAGACTAATCCCCTAAAAGTTGGTAAAATTGAGGGGGATATATTCTTCATAGGGCCTTGGTCATTGGGATCCAATTATATGGGATAAGTGAATGTCCTTCCCAATGGTGGATTACCATTGTTTTCCCCATTAGGATTTTCCACTCCATCTACCATCCTTCCTTGTTGCTCAACTGGTTCCACAGGTAAATTTTGAGGGGGTTATTCAATTTTACTCTTACAAACCTACCTCTATGATCTCTAGGTATAAACATAAAATTCTATCATGCCTAATAAAAATTTCCCAACTATAAGTGCTTAGTTGATTACTATGTTCTACATATCCAAAAAGAACATAAAAGACACTTGTTGTCACTACAAAACCTTTTATATTCGAAAGAAAGAGTATGGAAAATAAATTCTAAATGGAAACTTACCAAGTTATCAAAAAGCACGCAAGTTAGTACCTTGATCTTTGATAACACCTTTAGAAATCTCCGACATCAATGCCAAAAAGTGACGAGCGTCGTTGATACTCGTACTTTAATCATTCAATAATTGTCAATACTAAGGTGGTGTTTGAGGCTATTTGCAACAAAACATGGTTGAAATTGTATTGAGCATGCATCTAAATTAATTAAATAATTAAATCAACTATTATTCCTAAGAACCTGTTCTATCTAATCAAATATTGATGAAATAAACAAAGACTCCTAAATCTATGCCTTAAAAGAATTAAAACATGCTGAAACAGAATGACATTCTTAAATATTATAAATACTATAATGCATGAAAGAGATCAAACTACCTATTAATCAAGAATTAAAACAATACATAACACTTCCCTTCACATTGGGGAGTGGCTCTTGCTTCTTCCCTTTTATCTAGTTACAACGTTACGATTACGAAGCAAAACTGAACTCAAAATCATGCCCTTTATTGATCAATAGTTTAATACAATCATCTTTCTTCCAAAAATGTTGACTTTGTTTTTAATTCTAACACATACGCCTTATACACCGTGCGTAGTCAAGTTCTTCTTGAGAGAACTTGTTATTTTAATAATAATGCAAAAGTTACCTAAAACAGTTAACTAACATATCTGTATGAGAACAATATAACTAGGAGTCACAAGGTCAAAGTAACAACTGCATGTAACTTATTGATCATATTTTTCCTTTTAAATGCGAGTGGAGTCCTTGTTAACAATGTCCAACTGATACTTTGGAGATAACTAGAGTTGAAACAACTCAAGTACTTGAGTTCTTCACATAGTAGTGGTGACTCGCCACTAAATAAGGATTTACAACTGTCACTTTACTCTTGTTGAAGGAGATAATCTATTTGTTTAAAATACAATTGCCATCCAAATAATTTGAGTCTCGAACTGAACTGATGTTGATTAGGCACTCCACTAATTATGCAAGTCATGTGCTGACTAGATGTTGATACTAATTAGACTGATAATTAGATGCTCCTTGAGCAATGCAACTCATATGTTGACTGGATAAGTTCCTCATTGTGTTGTGCAAGTCTTGCACTCTATTGTGTGAGTCCTGCACTAGGCTTTATGTAAGTCTTGCACTAGGCATATAAAAGGTCTTTCATTAAAATTTGTTATCTCAAAAACCAATATATATCAACCCATCAAAAAAGCATATGAAAGATAACAATTAACAAGATTTATGAACAAAAACTTCTCCTTAAGTATATAAAATTATTACTTACAATAATGCTAATATTAGTTTAATACAAAGTGATGATACAAAAACGGGGTTTGGAGTGGGAGTTTTCAAGGCTCATCGAAGATAATAAGGCACCATCGGTATTTTTCCATAAAAATAATGCGAAAGTCTTATTCTTGGTTATAAGAATATTGGAGTACAAACTAGAAGAAAAATAAGGAGTACATTTGAACAAGTAAACTTCTCTTCGTTATCCAAAATAGAGCCCAATTTTTTTGCATAAGCTAGCAATGACAAGTATTGGATCGATGTTATGGAAGGAGAATTTAATCAAATTGTAAAGAGAATGAGACATGAGAACTTGTTCCTAGACCAAAAGACAAGAATGTAATTGGTACCAAGTGGGTGTTTAAGAATAAGCTAAATGGAAATGGCTAAGAAACAAGAAATAAAACAAGGTTGGTTTGCAAGGGGTATGCTCAAATGAAGGGTATTGATTTTGAAGAAACCTTTGCCGTTGTGGCAAGATTAGAAGCCATTAAAATTTTTGTAGCATATGTTGGTTTTAAGAACTTCAAAGTTTATCAAATGGATGTTAAATCTACTTTTCTAAATGGCAAGTTAAATGAAGAAATATATATCACACAACCAAAATGTTTCCTTCTAAAAAAACAAGGACTATGTGTGCAAATTGAAGTAGGCACTATATGAACCAAAGCAAGCCCCAAATCTTGGTACTCAAGGCTTGATAAATATCTATAAGAACAAGGTTTTAAAAGGGGATTTGTTTATAGTAATCTCTATATCAAGACCGAAGGTGAGAATCGGTTGATTGTTGTGGTATATGTGGATGATGTTATTTTTGGATGAGATAGTAAACGAATGTCCCAAGAGTTTTCAAAAGCTATGTAAAAGGAGTTTGAAATGTCCATGTTGGGTGAGTTGTCATTTTTCCTTGGTTTGCAAATTTCTCAATCTAACAAAGGAATATTTATCTCCCAAATGAAGTATATAAAGAAGATGTTGAAAAAGTTTAGAATGGAAGATTGAACACATGTTAGCACACCCATGATTACAGGATGCAAATTAATTAAAGATGATGAATCTCATGAAGAGAATCAGACACTTTATAGATCCATGATTGGCATCTTTTTATACACAACAATGTCAAGACCATAAATCATGCAAGTTGTAGCCTTAGTAGCACGTTTTCAAGAAGCCCCAAAAGAAACACATATGCAAGTGGTGAAAAGTATATTCAAATATCTCAAAGGCACTTTAGATTATGGTTTGTGGTATCCAAGAGG
The DNA here is from genome assembly GCA_018340775.1 of Taxus wallichiana var. yunnanensis. Classification (NCBI taxonomy): domain Eukaryota; kingdom Viridiplantae; phylum Streptophyta; class Pinopsida; order Cupressales; family Taxaceae; genus Taxus; species Taxus wallichiana. The sequence goes on from CM031242.1 coordinate 248,646,071, forward strand.
TGAAGATTTCACTCTAACAACATACACAGATGCAAATTGGGAAGGAAGTGTTGATGACGGTTAGAGTACAAGCGGAAGAGCATTCTTTCTTGGAAAAAATATTGTGTCATGGTTAAGGAAAAAAAAAAAGCCCTCGTTTCTTTATCTATGATTGAAGCAAAATTGATAAAGAGTAATGTCTTGTTGTACACTAGTCATTTGGATGAAGAAAATGTTGAAAGATTTTAAGATAGAATATGAACATCCAATCTCAATACTCTGTGATAACTTTAGTGCAATAAACATTTTGAAGAATCCAATTATGCACTCTAGAACAAAACACATTCCAATCAAGTATCACTTTTTGAGAGAACAAGTTGCAGATCAACAAGTAAAGATGGAGTACATTGCCACAAAGGAACAAATAACAAATATCTTCACAAAGCCCCTCCCAAAAGAAACTTTTGAGTTTCTAAGAAGAAATTGAGAGTGATCCATTCTTCATCTAGTCATTAAAACCACCAAGGGAAGCACAGATTAAGGGGGAGCTAATCATTGCATTATTCAACTCCATGAGTTTTTGGTAATATACATTGTAATTATGTTGTATATCCCTTTTGTCATTGATCTTCAAGGGGAGAGTTAAAGAAAGATGGAGCATCACGATAAAATGAAGAAGTCCGAGAAGAGGGAGTATCATGGTTGGAGATGATTTTTTTAGGGTTGTCATCAATGACAAAGGGGAGATTATTAAAAATAGTCATTGATGTCAAAGGAGTTGTTGATGTCACAAGAGAATGCACGGAATAAGAGTCATTGATGTCAAAAGAGAATGCACAATGATCAAAGATAAATAGTGTCCTTGATGTATTACAATGATCAAATTTAATATAAAGCAGTGAATGAGAGTAATAATCACATTGTATACCAAAGTTGCTTTAATTATGAAAGAGCCGACGATTTCATCTAAGGAAATAAAAGAAATAAACAAATATTAAATACAAGCCCAATTGACCCATTTGGAAGGAGTTAAAGAAGTTAATTAATATTAATTTAAGAGACATATCTTTTGATAGTCACCCCTCTTGGGAAGAGGCACAATAAGGCTATAAAAGATAGATGAAAAGGTTGAGAAAGACAAGCCACAATAATTTTAAAAAAGATACATCATTTAAGAGAAGTGAAAAGAGAAGAACAAAATTAAAATGAGAATATCATTTGAATAAAGTGCAAGAAAGAAGAGCATAAATATAAAGCGATCTGATTTCATTAATTGGACCAGCGTCCATGTTGGAAGTATAATCTGATTTGTGTGTATGAAGAGAAGCGGAATCGTTGGTTGAAGAAGCAACTACATAAGGTGGAAGTTTATATTGTTGAGGTCGGTGCCTCACAAAATTGGGAATTAGTGTCTCCATTGGGTTGGTGCTTGACATTGGGGATTGGTGTTTCTAGTAGGTTGGTGCCTAAAAACATCTCAAAGGATTTAATTTTGGTTTGGATTTAGACGGTAGATCCAAGAAGTCTTATTTTGCGGTTTTTCCCAAAAGAGGGTTTTCCACATAAATATTGTGTTGCTCTATGTTATGTTATTTGAATGCTTTTAAATGCTTTAATTATGGATATAAATTTCAATTAGTAAAAGTTTATATTATATTGATTCACCCCCCCTCTCAGTATAAGCATGTGCTTAACATTTGCATGTCTAATCTCAATTGCATTTGCGGGGTAATAAATTGTGTTATACGAATCTTATTTTCATTAATGAACAATTATGACACTAGATTTTGTAGATGTGTTATGCAATCTTGCAGATTTGGTGATTTGGGGATGTTCACAAGTGATAATTTATGTCTTGTGTTTGCAATCTAATTAGCTTAAACGATAGTTAAGCCAATTAACTTCTAATATATGATTTGTGGATGAACTGATGTTGTTTTCTTAGCTAATCCATAACGGTGACTCCTCTTGTGTTTTACTTCCTAGACTAATTCCTTGGAGTTCACAAAGAACTGAGTTGAGACTAACTCTAGTTTTCTTTGATTTTGTGTGTTTGACTAAGATAAAAGGTATTTTTAATATGTATAAGCTAAAGGAGAGTCTAATATTATTTTTTCCCTACCATTCCTTTTGATTTTTTTGTAAAGACCCACATCATTTAAAATCATTGTAAATACCAATAGGTTGAACCTCATTGCAATTAAGAATTTTCAAAACAATAATACAAGTTGAATACATATCCGAATAAACAAGATCCAAATCGAAGTCATAACAGGCAATTCACCCAAACACATCGGTCCCTTCATAGGTTAACAATAGGATACATGCATCCCAACTAAAGTTATGTCCTAGAGAAATTCATGACTTGAATCCACATGTCTGGCTATAGTTCTAAAACAAGTGGGAGAGAGAATTAAAACCACATTTTCCCTATTTAAGAGTTTATTAGTGTGTACAAAATACGGATCAACATAATAGAGCACAGGTTAGAAAATAATCAAGAACATGTTAAAAACGTGCAATGCTCAGTTACAATAAGAATTTTGATTCAATAGATGTGAATTTAGAGGCAACCACTATTATTAGTTGGCCTTAAATCTCTGAAAGTTGTCCAATAAATGTATATTGATATGTGATAGATGTGTATTGTAAACTCTTTGAACATTCGAAATTCAACATTCATGACCATTGTTATTTTTCGAGCTGAATATATTTTCATAATCAAATCCCACCCATCTAGAAACTAGAATTGAGCAAAATGGGGGTGAATTTTGAAATACAAAAGTTTTGGATGGAGATTTTCCAATGTCACAAGGTATGCCAAACTTAATGAAAAAAGTTTGAACGTTCTAGAAATTTATGAGAAATGTTCGAGCTTTATCCTCACCGAACATAAATTTAAACTTTATCCATTATTTTTATATGAGATGTTTTTGACATGCATTTGCACAATTTTATAAATATGTGTGTATACATACATATATTGAGTGGAAGCCAAGGATGGAAAGCCCTCTCACCTCTCGTCCCTCTAACATATTTATGCACCATTTTTAGAAATTTAAATGATTAAACAAAAAAATGTTCGAACTTAAAGACATTTTTTCCAAACTTATCCATTAGCTAACTTGCACTAAACTTCATCCTCATTAAACATGAACTCGAGTATGGTGACTTTGGATTTCACAAGTTGTGAGTTATGAGGCATGTGACACAATAAGATATTTGATGTGTAACAAGCAATAGAGAACAAACAATAGACAATAGCCAAAGCTAAAAAGTTTTCCATATTTCAATACCCTAGAGAAACATAGTTGCATTATCATTTCATATTCAACATATTATTAAGTTTAGCATGTCTCAATTATAAAAAATTTAAAAACAATAACACGTGTGTTATATGCAATGAAGTCTTCTAAATTTATTGTACAACGATAAAATGTGAACAATGGATAAAGTTCTAATCCTAATCCCACACATTATATTCAATAAAGCCTATCATTCTTGTAATTTTCATTATGATAAAAATTTCCATGAAATACATCTAGACGAGATATCTCCCTAGACATGTATCTAGACAAGTATTTTCGAGGAGATTAGTGCACCTGGGCAAGATGTAATGTTCCCTTTTCGAATTAATACCAAATGAAGACTTCTTTCCACTCTCTTCTCTTGGCCAAGAAGAATAAGTGAACAAGGGAAGTAATTGAACTCCATTTAAGTTTTCTTTTATTATTTGTCATGTTTTATTTGGTGTTTCACTTCTTAAGGTATGTTGGTTGGGGTTATCGGACCCCAACAAGAGATCAGAAGATAAAGTAAATCTTAAAGAGGCCAATTCTCACCCAAAGGGGCTTGGCGCCAACCAAGGGATATAAAAGGAGGTCGCTTGGCCTCATTTGGACATCATCTTTGACGCATATACACTTATACTTGGTTTTTGGGTTGATTGCTCAATACTTTTCCACTCGAAGACAAAAATCCTCTTGTGTGACATCCAAGGAGGACGAAACCCACCCTTGTGGTTTAGTGGAGAACGAAAACTCTCCATATTGGTGAATTGAAGACATCTATTGAAGACTCTCTTGCTAATTGGGATCTACAACAACAAGAAGAAAACTTACAAGAGCTTTGACATATTTTAAGCCCCTCACCTAGGGAGTGATGAGGGTTTGAGTGTGATTTGGTGCCTTCAAGGGCACATAACTCATTTATTCTTAGATATTCTAATTTATCATATTTTATAAGGTTGAAATTTATAATTTGGTTATTTTTGGAGAAGTTTATCTATCGTTTTCAGCATGTGTTTGTGGTTGCCACCTTACATCATAAATCTAATTACAGTTGGGTATCATCTCTTGTTTTCTCCATTTCTTTTATGCAAATTGGATGGATAATTGTTTCTGTACTTGAAATAATTATTTACAAGTATTTTCATTGTTGTGCATGGTTATATGGTGAATTAAAGTCCCTATACAGTTTGTTGCTATGGTTTCAAGGAATATTAAAGCTGTTATAAAAATCAGAATTTACTTCACTTGGGGTTTGTGTGGTTTCCTTGATTTACAATTTCAGCCCTAGAAAGGGACATTATAGTGGTATCAGAGCATTGATCCTCCCGGCTGGAGGGTTTCTTGTGTGGAAGAAAGATGGAAAAAATGATGAAGATGTAAGAAAGACTAGCAAACACCTTGGACTCTCTTGCCTTCACCATGCAAGACCTACAGAGGGAAGGACACTTAATGAAGAGCCTAGGGTTTCAAAGGTTAACAAGGTTGTAGCTAGCTTTGAGAAGTATCAAGCACTTCCGAAAATTATTCGTTATGCCCTATTATTTTTTGAGTTTGTAGGATGGAGAAAAGATAGAGTAGGAATTAGAACTTGGTCCAAACCCCGAGCCATGCACGAGGTTCATGGGAAGGATATCCCAACCCTAGTGGAGAAGAGCCCTATCTTGTTGGAAAATTAAGAAGAGGTTAGGAAGCTTGAGGAAGAGGGAGCCAAACTCCCAAGTTCGCTAGGCGAGGATGGACATGTCTATCCCTCAAAGGTTAAGGAGGAAGATATACCGCACTAGCTGGTTACTAAGAGGAGCAACTCTTGGGAGTCTTAGAAACCCCTAACCATCTTGCCAAAATGGATCTCTTGGCGATTTTCCAAACAACCCCATAATAACACAAGGGTTTGATGAAATAGTGGAGCATGAGCCAAGAAAGAAGAAGGAAATCAATGAGCATACAACTCAAGGCAAAGACTTTTTGGTAATTGATATTGAAATGTTAGTATTTAATGATTGTATAGGGCTAAATTTTATCAAAGAAAAATCAGATCTGGGGAAGGAACAAGGGGATGACAATGTTGGAAGTCATGCCTAAGAAGAAAGAGCATTTTTGGGTTCCCATAATCACTCTCAGCCTGTTGGAATTATCCTAACAACATTCAATGAAAAGCAAAATAATGTGGATTAGACTTCCATAAGAGCCATGAAGACATTCCCACCACATATGAAGACAACCAAAGGAAATCAAGGCAAAGGGGCACTCCTCGTGGTGTTAAGGATGTGGAAAAATCACAAATATAAGGGGTTAATGGGGCTAGAATTCCGGGTGACATTGTTAGGAGGCATGCCCGTGTAATAAGGGCCTCTTTTGATGCTCATGATAATCCTCACCATTTGGAAAGCTCGGGACAACCACATATTGTAAGCAATTTCATCATCTTCTAAGCAACGATTTACTACATCACCTTCATATTGTGTCTTTGCAATGTTTTGGTTATCCTAAGAAATATGCTAACCTTGTGAAGATGAAGGGTACCAAATGGGAAGAGGATTAAACTTTAGCCCTAAGAAGTGGACTTGTTGGCTAGATTTTCGCATAGATGAAAACCTACGCAACATGTGATAAATCTCCCTCATTTATCGGTGAGGCTCCCGTAAGATTTTGTCAATTATATTTTCTAGTATCTATCTGTTGGTATTACTTTAACTATATAACTCATTAACCATAGCTAGACAGCAGTTTTGCGGCAAAGTAAGCAAATTTGTAAGAAAAAGAAATATCTGCACAAGAGGAAAATAATAGGAAGCGCGGAAGAAAGGAAAGAAGATGTGCAACCCAATTAATAGTTCACGAGTTGATCGCATGCTCATAGATAAAAGAAATAGATCTTTTAAATACATAATTTAAAGCAAGGATAGAAGTCTATGAATAGATCTAGAAAGAAAAAAGAAGTAAAATGCACCGTTGACACAAAGTTCTCCTAGGAAATCTCTTCTCTATTCTTCCGCTTGCATGAAAACTATCGATGGTTTCACTCAAAGTCCAAACACATGAATGCTAATTACAAATTCTGATCTTTAACCCGTAGGTTCTTCCTCTATTTATAGTGTATAAAAAGCAATTACAAATAGGAAGTTTTAAATGAATTCCCGCATGTGGAAGCTATGAAAAGGGAAACAACTGGCAATCTTCCTCCTTGAATTCCTCTTTGCATGACATGCATGATTTATAACTGAAAAATAGAACCTTCTATTTTGCATGTCTGCCACCTATTTCCAAGTAATTGACTTTTTCAAGTAACGGTTTTTAAACCAATCACTTAAGTTTTATAATTTAATTGATTGCTCAATTACTTTGTCGGAGAAAATAAAAGAAAGAGGAAAAGAAATAAGAAGAAAGCTGCAACACTTTCAGTCTTGTTCTTTTCCATATTCTGCATGCGGTTGACTCTTTTGCCTTTGATTCTCACCAAGCTGGATCTGGAAGTAGCTGACTGTGATTTGCTTGCATGGGTATTGCCTTTGACCTGTCTTCCCTTTTATCCTTGAAGCTTTTGTAGTTCTTCTTCAGTACATGCACCAGTGCAATGTTTGTCGTAAATAATTCAAACAAAACTCATCATCTTTTATTTAAAATTGCATATGAGCAATTTTAAATTCTGGAAAGCACTCTGGGTGAATGCAAACACAAGTAAATTCAATGAAGGCTTCAACTGGAAGATTGGGAGCACATGCACAAGCTTTTGAAAGGAATTCTCCATGCACTGACTTCTACACGAGCTGTATTAGAAACAAGAGAATGAATTTTTGTTGGAAGCCTTTGCAATTATGACATCTGGATCTGTCAATTAAATCGGTGATAGGTTCAGGCCCTATGTTTGTATCATTGACTTCAACAAATCTGGAAGCTATGCATGATTCTGTTGATCTTTCTCTTTCATCATGCTTCAACATAGCTGAAACAATCTTTGTCTGAGCTCTTTTTCTTTTAATTATGTTGGAATACCTTGCAATTGGATCAATTTATGCAGATTTGACAATTTCTTCTGATTTAGAAGATATATTCAATGTACTTGACATTGATTTGAGCACTTATGATGAATATCTGCAATTTATTCAGACAAAGATGAAGTCCATGGCATGAATACTTGATTTTTATCACCAAAATATGCATATAAAATCTGTTGCCCTAAAATTTAAGGATTTACTTGCATGCAAAGCAAACAAAAATATTATTTAATTCACTAGAGCACTTAGACCAAGATGGAGATGCTCAAAATGACCAAAATTAGGCTATACCAACCATAGGCCCAACCGAAAGCCTCTCGACAAAGGGAAAATAAACTTTAATGTAAAATTCTCTTTCTTTTGGCACCAAAACCTGTCTAGGCTGCAATCCTTATGAAAAAAATTAATTGCTTCTTTATTATGGCAATCCATGCTTATATAACCCTCAGCATTCTATTTTTAATAATTGTCCTTCTTATTTCTGGCAATTTAATTAATAAACAATCATGTTTATTCACCCAAATTAGGCGCCCAATTATGCATGTTGCTAGTTGCTTTTAAATAAATTTATTTTATTTATTTTAAGCATGCATCCTTGACTTCTCTTTAGCTCTTCCACTTGCATTGACTTTCCTTCTATTTATGGCATCAAAATTGGGTGAATAAACCATTAATAAATATTATTAAATGTATTGTATTCACCCAAGGTGGGTCGCACTTTTTGGCAAGAGGAATTGCTAAAAATAAGAAGTCAGCTTGATGGGAATTTTCACTCTGCACTACGACTCCAAAATCCCCTCTTCCACTTAAGTGATTTGATTTTCATCATGAGAATTTTTATCCGGCAAGGCAGGTAAGAAATTCCCGCCGGTGCGCTTTAAGTGATTTTTCTTTTATAATGAAAATTTTTACTCTGCAAGGTAGGTAAGAAATTTTTGTCTGCCACCTCTAATATTCCCATTGCGGCTTAAGTGACTTTGACTTCATGGGAAAAATTACCCTGCAATGCGAGATAAGAAATTCCCGCCTTCCTGCCACTACTAAAAATCCCATCACAACTTACACTCATTAATTCTAGAAAATGCAACTTGCCTGGGAGAGGCTTTTTGTGCATGACTTCATCTTTTTTGGTCAGAAGCTTGAATTTTGAGGTTGATTCCTTCTGGTGTTGTGTCGGTAGATGATCTCCAGATGCTTCAGGCAATTAAACGGACTATACTGGCAAAGGAATTGACCTAGGGGAATTTCACAGAGAAATTGAGGAGAAAACCGGAGAAAAACGCAAAAGAAATAAATAAAAGAGAACAACGTTGCCAGAAGTCACAGAAAAAGTCCTGAATTCATTCCTGGTGAAAACCCTATTGAGATGAATGAATACGGCATGCAAAACTTCAACATGATTCAACCGAACACAATTTACTTCAACGGGGAAATATTTATTTAATAAATAATTAAATAAAAATTTCCCATGGCTAAAACTTGGTGGAGGGATAAAATGAGTTTGGGCCTCTGTGTATTTGTCGAAATTGGCTCATATGGTTCACTTTGGGAATATCTTAACATAATACGTAGATCTTCGCAATAAAATGACAAAAGACCCGTTATTTAAAAAGAACGGTTTTTTTAAATGGGTAGTCCCATATTTTAGGGTGAAATCTGGGACACCGACTCTTTGTGGACAATCCTAAACACGACCCACATATTTGGGACTTATGGGTTCCTCCTATGTTTCGCCATATTTGCATCATGGAGGGCATCATGGTCAATTTGATAAGAGGAAGAACATTGTAATTGTTTGCACATAGAAGTTTAGGATCCATGGAATCTTTTGAAGAATGTTGATACAAGCTTGAAAACTATTGTTATCTACTTCCTTATGGTAGCCATAAGAAAATTGGTAATCAAAGAAAAATGCATTTCTCAACCATGGTGGAAGATATAGTGTTTGCATGGGATACAAGATGGTCTTCCACCGCCATCATGCCAATTTTGCATGAGACAACACAATGTTACAACCAAGGTAAAATGCTCTTCCTAAATTTGCATTTTGGATGGATAGTACTTTCCTTGGACAGTGTAGGTTGACAATTTTTATGAAGAATTTTGGGTTTAATATGATGTGTGGAAGGGATTTCAAGTATTATTGTTGTTGCACCCTTCCTATGTCAATAGCATCCAAGAATTTTGAGTTAGAATGCTATATCTGCTGCGGCCATGATGTGTTGTCCTCTCCAAAATTATGCATGGGGTTTTGCATACCTTCCATGGACAACAAGAAAGAGGCAAATTTGGAGACTCTTTTCTCTTAATATGATGGGTAAGAGGGTTTACACATGGAAATTGAGTAAGGCCAACATCCAAACATCTTTGGCATTGCTTACGAAGAAATTTAGAGTTGTGCATGTACACTACACCCACTCATCCGCAATTCTATGGTCTGATCCAAACTCAATGGTGAACAAATTTCAGTGGGAAAGCTTCAAGTCAACAATTGGAAACTTAAATCAGCAAGGTAACAACCATCCAAAGGAGGCAAGCATAACTTTTGGTGTCTGTGTTGCATCTTATGTTGAAATGCAATGATAAAGGGAAGAAGGCGGTGCTTCCAAGCGTGGCTAGCATGAAGAAGGAAGAGGCATATCTTCGTGGAATTCAATGCATAGAGGTTAGCAAGGTTTTGCTCTTGGGGAAGGTGCTTCATGGTGATGAGTTTCAAATGGTTCAGGCATGCACATTACTACCTCCATGTGGGGAAAACTTAAGGAATTGAGAGCAAATTGGACCTTTTTTTTGTTGAAAGCCATTTTCCACGCCAATTTGGGGCAAGGATAGGTTGCAAGAATCTTGAGTTAATGGCTAATATGCTTGCAAATTTCAACCATAGACATGATCGTCATTTTCCAGCATATGTAAGACAATTTTCAATCCCTACACTACTCATGAATTTGTCTTTTTCTATAAGATTTCAGTTTGATAGTTATTATACCATTTTCTTAAGGTTAAGCATGTAAGAATCAAATTTGGCACTGTCATTAACAGTCATCAACAACTATGAACTTATATTTTCAAAGAAAATTCCTTCATGTGTTGATGGGGAAGAAGACTAGAATTGAAAGGAAGAAACAAATCATATTTAACAACCTTGAATTGGGTAAGATTCCATGAGATTTATGGCTGTGATGAATTGTTGCCAGCCCCTCCACAACCTGATTTGCATTTTTTAATAAGAGAGATAGCTAGTCAAGTTGATTATTCATCCATTTCTTGCTTTATGCTGGAAATTACATAAATTTGCAGGGATTTTAGTACAACTAAGTATGCAAAAAAGGAGATGTCACTGTTGTTTTTGAAGTGGAAAATGAAGAAGACATCAATAACAAAAGAGGCAGTAGAGGTATGAGTTTGTTTGGGTTAAAGATCCTTTATTTAACAGGACACGATCCCAATTATGGGAGCACTACAACATGTTCATTCACCTTGATATGATGATACTTGGCCATTTTGGGAAGGGAGGACTGTAATGTCCCCTTTTTCGAATTAATGCCAAATGAAGACTTCTTGTCACTCTCTTCCTATGGCCAAGAAGAATAAGTGAACAAGGGAAGTAATTGAACTTCATTTCAGTTTTCTTTTATTATTTTTAATGTTTTATTTGTTGTTTCACTCCTTAAGGAAGGTCAACTAGGGTTATAAGACCCCAACAAGAGATTAGAAGATAAAGTGAAGCTTAAAGAGGTCGGTTCTCACCCAAGGGGTCTTGGCGCCAACCAAAGGATATAAAAGAAGGTCGTTTGGCCTCATTTGGACATCATCTTTGGCGCATATACACTTATACTTGGTTTTTTGGGTGATTGCTCAATACCTTTCCACTTGAGGACGAAAACCCTCTTGTGTGGCATCCAAGGAGGACGAAACCCTTCCTTGTGGCTTAGTGGAGAACGAAAACTCTCCATATTGGTGAATTGAAGACATCTATTGAAGACTCTCTTGTTGATTGGGATCTAGGGCATCAAGAAGAAGACCTACAAGAGCTTTGACATATTTTTGGAGCCCCTCTCCTAGGGAGCGACTAGGGTTTGAGTGTGATTTGGTGCCTTCTAGGGCACATAACTCATTTATTCTTTGATATTCTGATTTATCATATTTTATAAGGCTAGAATCTATAATTTGGTTATTTTTGGAGTTTATCTATCGTTTTCAGCCCTTGTTTGTGGCTTCCTGTTGTCATAAATTTAATTACAATTGGGTATCATCTCTTGTTTTCTCCATTTCTTTGATGCAAATTGGATGGATAATTGTTGTTGTACTTGAAATAATTATTTAGAAGTATTTTCAGCTGTTGTGCATGGTTATATGGTGAATTAAAGTCCCTGCTAGGGTTTCAAGGAATTTTAAAGCTACTGTTATAAAAATCAGAATTTACTTCACTTGGGAGTTTGTGTGGTTTCCTTGATTTATAGTTTCATCCCTAGAAAGGGACATTAGACGGGAACAAAAGAGAGAAAGGTTGACTCTCCTTAATATTGTCAATAAATTTGATCAAACTCAATCCAAGAATGTGATGAGTTTAAAGGATTGTCTTGGCAAGCACAACCATGAAGTTAATATGGAAAAATTGCTTAGGGAGAACTCTGTCACCCAACAGAAGTTATGTTCTTTGATCAGCTACTGCAATCTTAATCCAGAGGGATGGGATTATCAACTGAAAATGCTTCACTTGTTGGCTGCCCATGCAATTCCCAATGAGTCCAATACCAAGAAGAAAGGTAAACTTGATAGTAAAAAACAGATTTAAGATATTCTGGATGCTATGAGTGTACTACAACCAACAATATGAAGAAGTCTCTTGAGACTATGCTTCATTAAGTTGTTTTGTGCTGTTTTCTATTGTTCTGGAGCCATTCTCAGGTTGTTTCTTTGTTGTTCTTATGATGTTCAATTAGTTTTGTCTTTTACTTCTTGTACTTGAGCTTCATGCTCTATCTAGGATTTAAGGCCTCTTGATGTAACAGGGTTGGGCCCCTACTTTTGGCCCCCTTTATGATAATTTAAAAAAAAAAAAAAAGTTATCTCCCAAGATAAATTTGAAAAAACTATATAGAGAAAAATTGCAGAGGGAAGACATGCCTGGGATAACTTCTCGTAACCAATGCATGTTAATTTTGTCATCTTCATTGACTTCCTTCTAAGATTAGCTTCCTTCCACTCTTTTGTAGAAATCCTGTCTTTTCTCGATATCACTGATGGAATGAACAATGCCTTGCAATACTTTTCTATACAAATATTTCTTCTTGCAACAGGAGTGGAAGCAACACAATTCTGATTGGCAGAATTAGACTAGGTACTGCCATTTGTTCTTCGTGAATTTTACTTCATATTGTGACTGCAACTGTCCCTAAAAAACAAACGAGATCACTAATGTCATAATTGCATATTTCAAGAAGCCCATTCTTCTCAAAAACTCCCTCCAATTGAGATATTGATGCTTTATCCACTACACATTCCACAATCTTAACATACAATATTCACAATGAACTATATGTGTGCCATCTAGTTCACTCTTCTCCAATGAATTATTCTGAAAATCAATCACAAAAGGCTTAAAGCAAGTTGTACCTTATTCTATTTCAAACAGATAAAAACAAGTTGAAAATTTATCATTGACATAAAGGATTTGTATGTACCTTCCTAACCAAATTTTACAGTACATTCTTGAGAATTTTATTTAAGATTATGATCTTCATTAGTAATCCTTAAATTTGAAAATCTCTTATCAGCATGAACAGTTTGCTTCACATCATTCCAGATATTCCTATGATATTCTACATTAAAGACCACATTCTTTCCAAATAGCAGTCATCAAATCAGGAGACAGGTCTCGAGAATCTTCCCTCTTCTTTTGATAGGAAGGATTCTCTTCACCTTCTGGCCAGCCCCGATACAATATAAGCTTGGCTGGCTCCTGAGATACCAACACTCCTCCTGTAGCTTCCTGGAATCATAGGATCCAGGATGTTTTAATATACGTTCAGTTAAAGGTCTTCCTTCCATGTTCAAATTTGAAACAAAACTAAAAATAATTGTAAGAAGAAATCCTTACACTAACCTCAAGTTGGAACACAGTTTCTTGAATAGAAGTTCCCTGGCACAACCCTTGACACTAACTATTACAAGAGCATGCTTTTGAAAGTATGAACGGATCGACTTGGCAATGCCAGACAAAACATTACTCTTTCCTGTATAAATAACATCATCAATTTGCTTAAGGAATATTTTTAACACAAGGTTTCTGGAGAAGTTATTTTCGATATCTCCATATTGAATATGTAAGAAATGCTTCTTTCAAGAACAGGAGCACTAAAATCTTACCAACATGAAATTGAGCTCGCTTTTCCATTTGCAGAGCTTGCCTTCGTAGTATAAGTCTTTTCTTATTCGAGAGAGGCTCTGCTCTATACAAATTTTCAGGCATATTATTCTTTATATGCCCATGCCCTACACAGTACCAGTCTTTGTTTTCTCTGAGTCAGCTGAAGCTTTAACTGTCTGGAAAATGGACAAATTATCTTCATTTTCATTGTCACCATCACAGTGATCAAAGTATGTTGCATCCTGTTCACCCTAGCAAAAATAAAACTAGCAAAGTTAACATTCACAGTAATTCCAAATCTTTGATATCACGAATTATATTAAAGTCATGAAAACAGAGAGGTGGGCTTCTTCAATTGTGCATAGCTATGAATTTTTAGTAATTATTCAAATTCAAATTTCTCACCATCGAGTTTTCGGACCCTGCAGAGTCCAAATCTTTTGTCAAATGCATAGTAATTTCTTCTTCATCTTTGGAAGGATATGAACAATCCAGTTTTGCAGTTGACTTCATGGAAATTCCATCCTTGTCTTTGGACAGGTATGTAGCATCCAAGTTTTTAGTCAACAGCTTGCCGATTTCTTCATTCTTGCCTTCCACCTTTTCCTGAAGGAGCAGAATTTGAGAAAAACGTGATTCTAATATTGCAACATTTGAAACAACTTGAGTTCATTTATATGCATAATTGTTTTCAATAAGATATATCTTCATGCGTATATAATACATATACACACATATATAATACAGACACACATATGTATCTATGCATATGTATGTACATATATATCTGTACGATATGTATACATGTATATATGTGTATATGTGTATATGTGTATATGTGTATATATACGTCTGTGCGTGCGCACGCACATGTGTATATCACAGTAGCATTAATCACAAGTAACAATGATCCACGACATTTATTGTGCTATTTCCTGGGTTCTTCAAAAAGTGGCACTAAATTTTTAATACATATCCATCTTTTTTGGCTCGTTTTTACAGACTGAAAAAAATTAGCTCAGAGGTATAGTTGGGACATTTTTTTAAAAAGTTTTTCTTTGAATATATATTTATTTTAAAAGTTAAATTTTAAATTCTAATAAGTATGTTTTTAAATCTAAATTTTAAATTCTAATAAGGGTGTTTTTAAATCTAAACCTTAATGAAATTTTGGGTAGAAAAATAGGGCTTCCCCAAAATAGTACGCTTTGGTTCACAATGGCATGGCCAAGTATTTTAGGGCCAGTCTGCCAGCCTTTTGTTTTTTACCTCTGTTACCGAGTTCTGCAGATCCCAACACCACAAGCTTTTTCTCTTTTTGGCTGAAAAATCAGTCAAAAAACATTTGAAATCACTGGACAAAAAGAAATACAATATATCAAAAAAACTTAAAAAGAAACCTAAATGTGGGCATAACCGCATAGTGCAGCTGGTGGGAGTGGTACTGTTACTGTTTGTGCTTATAATGAACCACATGGCAATATTAATGTTCTCGATGAAGAGCAATATGATGATTAATATTGGGTTTACATATACACATCTAGTTTGACTACTGACAATTAATTTAATATGATAATTGTGTTTACATGTACACATCTAATTTGAGTACTGACAATTAATTTAATATTGATTTATCATATTTAGCATTGAATTTTCATTTATTAATAGTGTTTATAGTTAATGTTTTTTTATTTGGCCAGAATTATTACATATTTTGCAGGGCCATACCCAGGAATACCACATCCAAGGTCAAAAATCAGTGTACTGCTGTACCTCACCCCCATATCTGTACCTGTACAGAACTAGTAACCTAGTTTTTACATAAAATCAGTAAAACCTTACTATATTTTTATGGATTTTTTTGTGATTGGCATTTTTAATGTAATACATTAATTTTTATCCCACAAATAACGAAATCAGTTTTTTCTCTATTTTTACAAATATTACATAATTTATTAGTTTCCTGAGTTTTTGTCAAGTTCTTCCTGTTGTAAACCTAGGTAATTGAATTCCATTAACACTTTTACCACACCTTGTCAAGACCATGTAAATGGAATGCTACTATAATATATATCTCCATACATGCATATATTATTATATATGTACATACATGCATACATATGAAAATTGAAATATAGTAGCATACAATTTTGTTAAGCCTCTAATGAAATAATAAATGGTTAAATTACACCTAGGTATCATGAGTCAGGAAATCATTTGTTCTTTTATAATTAAATGCATATAACAAACACTGCTGCAGGCACTGGTAAGGTCCCAACGTACCAGGTGAGATTTCAGCCGTTCTATATTTCTCTCCAGTTGTAAAGTATGAAGATTCAGAGACTGCAAGTATTTTCAAAAAAAAATGACAATATCAGAGCATACAGACCACATATAGAACAAAATTAAACATGGGTTTCCAAACAAAGAAAAGATGAAAATCATGTGTTATGACAGTTCCAATCAAGGCAATAGCTTCTGTAAAGAAGACCTCATGTCGCTGAATATGAATCGAACGTTTTAATGCTGCATTCTTGGTCAAGAGACTCTTTCGCCTCAGCACGGTAGGGCGTCGATAATTCTTCCCACGATATACAATTATGGCATGGCCTTTGGACACTCTTTCCACTGCCACTAATAATCCCCCACTTTCATATTCCAACATTCTAGCAGTGTCGTTAACCTGTGCTATGGTCTTTTCTTTCGAAATTATTTTTACTAGATCCCTATACTTCCAATGCAAATGCATGTTTTCTACCACACCATCAAAGACTCCTCGCCTACCTGAAATAAGTATCAAATTAGATAATGCATATAAACTTGGGAGCACATACTGATGCTTGGCCCAAAAACAAAAAGAACAAATAGATCTTACCCAGAATTAAGAATGGTTTCATTCTCAACCCAAGCTTACGTAACATGAATCTTTCTTCTTCAGTTATTGTCTCTTTGTCAGCAGGATTAAAATCCTTTTCTATATCAACTATTTCCTTCTCAGTTTCAACCTCCTTGCCTAAGGCCTGTAGATATACAGTGACCAATCAGAAGCCATCTTTAGATTCAATCTGCGTTGACATTGTATTTACCCATTCAAAAGTGTGAATTGAAATTGCTTTATTCAAATAGATTATCAAACAAAACCATTTCAAGGCCGCAATTAAACTCGAGCTACAAGTAAATCAGCTTAAAAATGAAAGTCTTTTAATCTCAAATATAGATGTGAGATCAATATCTCTTCCAAATATCACTGCCCTGTTGCTTTAGTATAATGGATATGCATCTAGAATATAGAACAAGCATGTAATGTAAGAGATACAGAACAAATAGAAATGATCATTGGATAATACAAACTCTTTAAAGTATTTGCGGTTTTAGGTGGGCATTTTTGTAAACATACAATTTTCAGCTTGCTATCCAGGCTTCTGGCTGCTACGATCTGCTTGTCTCTGGATGCTTCTTGCTTTACCTTCCTCTGTTCTTCACCATGGATCCATTGTTCTCTAGCTTCAGCAAATTGAGAAACTATATCTGAATTAACAGGCATGATTTCACCTTGGGATGGAGTTTGTGCCATTGCTTTCAACTGTATAATTTCATCCTTTTCCATTGCCTTCCTTTCTTCTAATACGGCAGCAACAGAAGCAGGAAGAAAGTCTTTTCCTCTGTAGAAAACAATGAACTCCCTATCTCTTGAAAGTAGAGAACCTCCTGTGAGCCACTGCAAAGGATGCCACCTATAAGATCCAAGAAACCATCCTAGACCATTTTTAAATATGTCAAATAAAACACCCTAAGACTAATGTGTAAAGATGCACAGGATAATAATAAGTTTGTCTGTTAATGTTTCATCGTAACATCTTTAAAAGATGTGAATTAACCGCTATAATTCGTATCAAACACTTACAATGAAAGAAAATATATAAATGTAAGTTAACATTACAAACCCAAATTAATATGTGCAGTTAAGAGATTTCAGTCCAAAATCACTGTCTCTGAATATTAACATAGAATCCTATCAGAAAATAAGCTTCCAAGTTTCTGGAGCAGAAAATGAATGCATAATTTGTAAGCAAAAGCTTTATTTTATTTATTTATAATTGCAAAAGTCTGTTTGGCTGCATTGCTTCATGATATGGTAGTAGTAATACAAAAACGAATTAATAATCTGCTTTCTTCAAGATAGAATGGCTGCTATGAAAAATTATATGGAAACACAAAAACAGGGCAGAGCCGTACTCTGCAGCAGGGAAGAAAGAATGAAAAGCAACAAACTTGTAACACAGATAAGTAAGAAAAGAAATAACAGCATGGCCCTCTGAATGAAGAATCAAAACCTTAAACCCTGCTAAAATATTATGAAGAGGCTTCGGGGCAGATGATCAATTTTGATAAGAGATCTATCTATTTCATCCATACTCCTTGGACAAGGCAACAAAAAAACTCCAGAATCTTGGGGTGTCATATAAAGCAACTTCCCACCACTTATCTAGGTATGCCCCTTTTCATTGGTAAACTGCCTCAGGAAGTGTGGAACTCTTTATTAGACAGGTTTCGAAGGAAATTGGAAGGGTGGAAAGGTGCAGTTCTCTCTCAAGCAGGTAAATGTTTGTTAATTAAAAGCACTTTGCAAAATCTTCCTATCTATTTAATGTCTTTATTTAAAAGTCTTTCAGTCATTGTGGAGAAGATTGCGAAGATCCAAAAGAGGTTTCTTTGATCAGGGGTGGAAGAACAGAGTAAAATTCCTATTGTGGCATAGGATAAAGTTTGTCTCCCCAAAAATATGGGTGGCCTCGGTATAAGAAAGTTCAAACAAATGAATAAAGCCCTCATTACGAAGATGGGATGGAGGTTCTTGAATGAATCCAACCTATGGACGGATGTTCTTAAAGCCAAATACATGGTTTCCAGTAGTATTCTTAGCTTCCTTTTGAGGGATGCTTGCCTATTGGTTCTAATTTTTGAAACTTTCTTCTTAGCAGCCGAAAACTGCTCATGAAGGGAGCCAAATGGAAAATTGGTTCTGGATTTCAGATCTCTTTCTGGAATGATAAAGGGATTCTCTCCCTTTCGTTGAGAGATATCGATCCTTGGCAGTGAATATGGGAACCCCTCAACAGTATATATGGAGAAAGAGTCGGTGATGCAAGCATGGAGTGAGCTTGGTCCAAGCTTGGAGGCGAACAAGTCATGCCCATGTGGCGAGCTCGGAACATGCTCGAAGTGAGCTCAACACATACTTGTTGAGATCACTTGAGCACATTCCGAGCTCTCCCATGTGGTCACGACTTGTTCGCATCCAAGCTCGGGCCAAGCTCACTCCATGCTTGCATCTGAGCTCATGCTGCACTCGCCTAAGAGCTCATTCTGGATTTCAGATCTCTTTCTGGAATGATAAATGGATTCTATCCCTTCCGTTGAGAGATATTGATCCTTGGCAACGAATATGAGAACTCCTCAGCAGTATATATGGTGAAAGAGTCGGTGATTACATAAATTTTAGCAATAGAGGGACCCTTGGAACTCCCTAAGTATTGAAAATCCCAATGACGATGAGATTAATAGTCTTACTCTTCTCAACGAACTATTACAAGTTGTGACATTAGCAACTTGAACAAACAAGATGAACTTATTTGGGAAGACTCAATTGATGGCCGTTGAGAGTGTTGACTTGGATTTTCCTAGTCTAAACTTTGGATTAAAGAGCTTATCCCCAAAGTTAATATATTTTTCTGGTAGGCGATTCAGAATAAGGTCCTCACAGTGAATAATTTTCAGATGATCCCAAACAGGTGTATTATGTTTACAAATGATGAGGAAATTGTTTCTCATTTGTTTCTCCATTGTCCTTTTGCTGCTGAAGATTGGGGAAATATGATTGCTAATTTTGGCTTAAAATGGGTCAATCCTTCCTCCTTGGTTGAACATTGGTAGTATTGGTGGTCTCCTTTCAAACATTGCAATATTAGAATGCTTTGGTTATTGAACCTTCTTCATACCATTTGGGCTATCTGGAACAAAGAAATAGGAGAATTTTTAGAGAAAATATCGGCTAAGTTGCCCAAGTGACTAGTAGAGCTTGTGCTGACATTAAGGAAAACCTCTCCATTTTCAAGCCCTCTAAAAAGGAAAGACTAAATGAATTTGAATCAGGAATTGCTGTCGGGTGGAACATAAAGACTGAAAATGATCAATCATTGAGAGTTGACTAGAATAATAGAAAGGATATCAAAAGGAAAACTCCTTCTCCTAGATGGGTCGAACTCAATTTCAACGGGCCCTCTAAAGGGAACCCCAATAAAGCAGGGGGTGGAGGTGTTATAAGAGACAGTTCCGGGAACTTGGTTGCTGCTTTTGTTGGAAGCATGGGAATTCAAACTAATCACAAAGCTCAAGCATTAACGGCTTTATGGGGAATTCAATTGGACAAATATATGGGCATTTCCAATCTCTGTGTGGAATGGGACTCTCTTAATATTGTGAATTGTTTATTGAGAAAAAGTCAACCTAGTTGGTCTATTACTAACATTATCAAGGAGGCTCCCTCTATCCTTCAATAGTTAACAAATCAAACCTACCCATAGAGAATGGAACCATATCTTGGATCTCTTTGCCATCTCATTGTGGAGATTTTACACAAGAAAAAGGACACAGTGTTCTTGTGCACTCGATTTTTGAGGTCGGGTCGAGACAGCCAAAATGTGGAAGATGGGATGATTGTGAATAGATGTAAAATAGTAAATACAGAATAGTTAAGGATGGCTAAGGATCTAGATTCAAAGGACGAGAAGCTCTTAATCAATCAACTTGCAAATATGAAACTTGCTCATCAAGGATAGCAAAAATCTTCTTGTCTCTCGAGTGTGGAATACTACGATCAAGGATAATCGTCTTGACAATAAATACTTGAAACGAATATTTGACACGAAGCTTTACGCAGAAACAAGATGATGCTTGTGTATTTTATTAATATCAAAATCAAGCATTACAAACAAATGAGAGAGCTGCAATATTTATAGATATTGGACAGCTTCTATCTCATCCACAAAATATGGAAACAAATCACCTAATCTGAGCAAATATGCAGGAATAGCATATTGCCCCTATCGCCCTCATGGAAATCATCTAGGAACAAAATATGCAAGATAGAACATGATCCCACAAACCAAGGGATAAGACAACTAAAAGACAACTCACTAATAATTGACTTTATCTAAGCTAACTTAAGTAATTAAAAAATTACTTTATTACAATATCACTTTAACTCATATGATGAATTAAGTGTTAGTTTATTTCTAACATTCCCCCTTAATTCAGCATACTCTGAAGTGAACAAGAGAAAAAAACTCAAATGCCTCAAATTTTGGACGTGCAAGAGACTTTGTGAAGATATTTGCACGTTGATGTTCTCGAGGCAATGTTGGAGCTGGATGTTGTTGTTTTGAACATGTTCATGAATGAAATGTACTTGCACCTCAAAGTGTTTGGTGCATTCATGAAAAACTAGATTCGAACAAGTTTTATTACTCCTTCATTGTCTACATGTAGGATTGTTGGATCTTTCTGCGGTATTCCCAATCCTTCAAGTATACATTGAGCCATATCATTTCACAAATAGCTCCACTTGCTGCACGATATTCTAATTCGGTGGAGGATCTTGACACACAAGTCTGCTTCTTATTCCCCCATGATATCGGTCCAGATCCCAAAAAGAATACAAATCTTGAAGTGGATTTCCTGTCATTTATGTTTCCTGTATGATTTGAATCTGAATATCCCGTCGAAAGAAGTTATTGTTCTTCTTGTATTCTGGCCATAGCCCATAGTTCCTCCTCGATGTACCTCGGTATCCGCTTTGCTTTGCTTTCCAGGTGAGAAACCCTTGCTTCCTGCATGAACCGTGAAAGATAGCTGACTACATACCTGATATTCGGCCTAGTGTAAGTCAAGTAGATGAGACTCCCGATCAACTGCCGATAAAGAGTTGCATTTACTTGTGGTGCTGGATCTGTTCGAGACAGTTGAAGTCTTGTCTCCATAGGTGTGGTAATTGGTTTAGAATTCATCGTATTGAACTTCTCGAGCGTTGTCTTGGCGTATTTCAATTGTGACACAAAGATATGATTTTCTCTTTGCCAAACTTCAAGTCCAAGACAATAATGCAGAAGCCCGAGATCGGTCACATTGAATGATTGTGTTAAATCTTTCTTTATTGAGTCAATCATCCTCACTGATCTTCCAAAGTGATGACTAGATCATCGACATATACTACAACGATCACTATCTCCCCCTCTTGCTTTTTGAGATAGAGATTAGGATCATATGGACTCTTGTTGAATCCATGTTGAATGATATGCTCATCAATTTTAATATACCATGCCCTGGGAGACTGCTTTAAACCATATAGTGATTTTATGAGTTTACATACCTTTTCCTCTTTACTTGGTATGACCTAAGTTGCCGCATTCGAATTCGTGTTCGAATTCGCCGATGATTAAATTCGTGAAAAATTCACTGGTAAAAAAATCAGCGATTAAATTCGACTATGAGAAATATACATTTTTATTAAATATATAAAAACAAAAGATAAATTCACATTTCAAAAGAGAGAGATAATATCACATTTCATTGATTTCATAAGTAGCTATTACAATAATGTGATTGAAAGTAAAAACTTCAAAAAACATGTCCTCGCAGGTTGCGACCAAGCTGGCAGGTGGGACGATTAGTCCGAGCACGGGAGAATACTCGACGAGTACTCGCCGAGTTTTGGAAAGCTATCCGGTATTTTTAATTACTAATGCCTCTCGGAGATCAAAGCTCATGATCCTTTCGGAAGATTGCAAGAAGTTGCTTGGTCCAAAAAGGTGCAAAAATGGATTTTATGAAAATAAGAAAAATATTGCCATCAATGCATAGAGCTTGAGAAAATATGCATTTTGGAGAAAACAACACACAAACGGAGCCACGTAGATGAAAGTTATGGCACATGCAAGTTTTTGTTGCTACGGCGTCCAGGACCCTTTCCAAAAATGGCAAAGTTTTTTCTGTTCTTGTGTTTTTTTCACCGAAAATCCAAAAATGGAAAGAAATGCCAAAAAAGGAGAGAAAACACGAATTAAATCGCGATTCTCAACGCATTTAATTGGGCCTGTTAAAATTCGCGAATTTCAATTTTCTTCCTTGTAGTTCGCCGAATGCGGCAACTTAGGGTATGACAAAACCTTCTCGGTTGACTCATGTAAACTTCTTCCCGTAAATCACCATTAAGGAAGGTACTTTTCACATCCATTTGGTGTATTTTCCAACCAAATTGTGCAGCTAGAGCAAAGATTAACTTGAATGTTTTTATCTTAGTTGTGGGAGCAAAAGTCTCCTCATAATCAATGCCTTCTTTTTGAGCATATCCCTTAGCAACTAGTCTAGCCTTGTGTTTATCAATTTTGTCTTCTGCTTTGTACTTCGTTTTAAAGATCCATCTGCATCCAATCGACTTTTTCCTGGCGGAAGATCTATAAGTTGCCATGTATTTTTTTCATAAGTGACTTATATTCTCGCATCCTGCAGAGACATCTTTCCAAGATTTAGACTGTAGGCTTTTGAAATTGTGGACGGCTCAGTAGTTTCAACAACTTTACCCATTAAGGCCAAATTGACTTCATTTCAAGCCATAATGCGAGTCCTCATTCCAGTGGTAGATGTGTCGGGGCACTATCCAATTTTGCATCTCTCATCATACTTGTATACCATTTAGGCATACTTTTAGTGGTTCCTATGGGAGGTTAAATTTCACCATCTTCCCCATCATCATTGTCGTCATCAAAGTGATTACCATCCTCTGTTTTCACTGTAGGGATGATTTTTTCATCATGTGAGTGTATGGAAGGAGCATCTGCTTCTTTCTTCTCAAAGAACTCAACATCCCAACTAGTGTATACCCTCCTTGTTCTTGGATCCATAAGTCTGTAGCCAAGTGCTTCATCACTGTATCCCAAGAAGATAAGTTTTTCTGATTTCATATCAAGCTTAGTTCTTTGTTTCTTAGGAATGTGCATACTCGCTTTACATCCAAAAACTCTAAGGTGTGAAATAGATGGCTTATTCCCTGACCATGCTTCCCGAGGTGTTACTCCAAGAGTGCGAAAGTGGGAACTATGTTTAGTAAATAGATTGTCGTTTAGTTGCTTCGCCCAAAATGTTTTTGATAAACTTGCACCATCAATCATACATCGCACCATATCCATGATAGTACGATTTCACCTTTCAACAACACCATTTTGTTATGGTGTGTGAGGAGGAGCCATTTGACGACGAATGCCATGTGTTTCCAAAAATCATTGAACTCATTACTAGTGTATTCTCCCCCTCGATCTCGAGCGGAGTGTTTTTATTTTCCTACCGATTCTGCTTTCAACAAGGGCTTTGAACTTCGGAAAGTTTCAAAAGCTTGGTCTTTTGTAGAAAGACAATATATCCACATTTTTCTTGAAAAATCATCAACAAAGAGCATGAAATATTGAAACCCAGTGGCTAGGTCTCATTGGTCCGCACAGATCGGTATGCACCAAGTCAAGTTTTACCTTAGCCCGAAATGTACTATGTTTGAATGGTGCTCTATGTTGTTTTCCTACCAAACAATGTTGACATTTATCTGTACCCTTTTTTAGAAGTGGCAAACCCCTAACCATGTCGTATCGACGAAGTGTGTCAAGATAGCCAAAACTCACATGTCCAAGTCTTCGATGCCATAATTGAGCTGATGATGTATCCTTGGCTACAAGTGCTTGATCATTTCGTTGAACAAAATCCAATTGAAACATTCTTCCCACATTTGAAGCTTTTGCAACAATTTTCGAGCTTCTTGACTTATCTCGAATTAAGCACATATTTTTACCGCCTTTACAATCAAAGTCAATTTTGAGATTGTGATCTAATAATTGACTCATAGATAACAGATTTTTGTTAAACCAGGGACATAAAGAACATCTGTAATTTTACAATTATGTTGCCCAAGTGGTAGTGAAATGGAACCAATGCCTTCAATACTGTATGATGTATCATCACCTAAAGAGAAATGATTTTGGTGGGTGTTTTACTCATTGTGAAGAACCAATCTTTCTTTCCTGTCATGTGTCGAGTTGCACTTGAGTCGACATATCAAATTTGATTTGTAGAATTGGATACTTCATTTGATTGTATGCAGAATATAGGAAGTCATCATCATCAAATTGATCTTCCTATTCGCTACATTTCCTTGTTGAGTTGGTTTCTTCTTCCACTTTTGATTATTTTGTCCTTGTTTACTCTGTTGTTGGCCTGATTTTGTTTGTTGGTAATCAATCTTTTTGCCACTTGACGATCCTTGTTGGAATGTGTTGTACCAACAATTCTTTAACTCATGTCCTTTTCACCACAAATAAGACATTTTTGTTGGTCCTTTTGGCCTTGTTGAGTATTACCTTGCTTCTGAGGCTGTTTACTAGACTTAGCCTATTTTTGCCTTTTGATTAGAAGTAAGTGCATGCTCTTCAGTTTCAGTAGTTGAGTGAATAGCTTCCTCTTGTTGTAGCATATTCACTAACTCTTCAAAAGTTGTTGTTTGACCAATTATGTTTAACGTGGTCACAAAAATCCTATAAGGAGGAAGAGCTCTCAATACTATAGGCACGAGTGATGTGTCAGTTACTTCTTCTTCCAAAGCTTGAAGTGATGCACATAAAGTTGTCAATCTTCTCAAAAATATTTCAACTTTCTCAGTTGGTTGCATTTTTAAGTTTAATAATGTACTCTGGAGATGAAGTTTTGTGTTCTTATTTTTGGACTCATATACTATTTTCAATTTGTCCCAAGATTCTTTTGTTGTTGTGGACTCATGAATATGAGGTTGTACTTCATCTGAAACACTAAACAAGATTATTAACTTTATTTTTATTTGCACGATCAAATGTAGCTTGTTGTGTAACATCTATTGCAGATCTTGTTAATGTACCAGAAATAACAGACCATAGATTTTCAAAATCAAGTTGTGCACGAATTTTTGTTTTCCATGTTGGGTAATTATCAGAACGTAAAAGTTGAGAATCTGCAAAAAGAATTTTGGTGCCATAATTGTGGCCATTGTGAAAAGTGATAAACAGTAGAAGAAAAAATTGAACACTTTTCCCCCCTTAAAGCATGCACACCCCCAAAAAAATATTTTATTCATTTTGGGCTCCTTTTCAGCCGTGTACAATGAATTTTTGGCACTATTGGCCCTGTTACAAATTTGGCTCTGTGGCGATTTGCAAAAATAATATTTATTTTTTAAAAACAAAATGGGCTCTTTGGCCTCTTTTCAAATACAAACAACCTCTAATTTGTTCAATTTTTACAAAACAAAGCTTATTAAAAGCTGGACTAAGACGTAGAGATCGAAAAACCATACACTTTCAAAAAAAACGACACCTCAATCCGAGGTACCAGTTGAAAGTTATGACTTTTTAAAATTCTGATTTCAATATCTTTTGGGCCCCTTTCCAAAAAGGATTTTTTTCTATTCTTCTTTTTAAAAGCGCATTTTAAAAATAAAATGCAGATTAGGGCTTACCTGGCTACGTAGAGCCTTGTTTTCTCCGCCGCAGGAGCTATTTAGCTCGATTATCTATGATGAAAGCCTGAAGTCGGATTTATCCATGGGCATTAAAAGTTTGGTGCGTATTGGATCGGTTTGCATGCAGGTCGCTGGAGGAGTGCTTTGACGCATGTGACTTCTGCAGGGTCAATTTGTTTTTGTTTGGAAATGCAGATTGCAGGTCGCTATGGATCTGAGAGAGCTCAGATCACTCGCCTTACTTTGGACAGGTCAAAGATCGACTTGGAGGCCTTTCACACAAGCTTGCTCCAACTTGGCCGCAAATGGGACGTCCACGAGCTTGCTATGGTCAATGTGGAGGAGGTTCAGCCTCTTGATGTGCAGGTCGATTGAATTATTGTGCAGGTTTTGAAACTCACCAAATTTCAGTCAAAGGCTTGACCTTCAAAAATAATGGGCATAATGGAGGTGCATCCAGGTGATCTACCTGTGATTGCACTTTTCAATTTTCACTCCAATTGCTGTTTTTGCTGCTGCCAGGGTGTGGAGTAGGGGCAGGGGGCTGTGAAGAGGCTGGGGGCAACTCGGCTCCTCCTAGCTTAAGCTTCTTATTCCTCCTCCCTCAAACTTCCTACACTCCCTAGCACTCACAAGTTCAGGCTCTTCCAACTCTGATACCAAATCTTGACAATGAAATAAATCTTGACAATGAATACTTGAAAAGAATATTTGACACAAAAGCTTTACACAGAAACAAGATGGTGCTTGTGTATTTTATTAATATCAAAATCAAGCATTACAAAAAATGAGAGAGCTGCAATATTTATAGATATTGGACAGCTTCTATCTCATCCACAATATATGGAAACAAATCACCTAATCTGAGAAAATATGCAGGAATAGCATATTGCCCCTAATTGCCCCTATTGCCCCTCATGGAAATCATCCGGGAACAAAATATGCAAGATAGAACATGATCCCACAAACCAAGGGATAAGACAACTAAAAGACAACTCACTAATAATTGACTTTATCTAAGCTAACTTAAGTAATTAAAAAATTACTTTATTACAATTTCAATTTATGTCATTTGATGAATTAAGTGTTAGTTTATTTCTAACAAATAGTTGCGTGTGATTCCCCATCTATGTCGGTTACACCAAAGATGCTTCAGCCTGACTAACAAACTCTTAGAAAATGTCCAATCATCTCTAAATACTCTTCTCCGAGAGGGTCATACAAGAATGCAGATGATGCACATAGGAGAGAAAACGAGGATTTGGGTTTCTAACTCAGTTTGCTTGATTGGCCCAAAATTGTTCAGCTATGGATAATTGCTCGTTTAAAGCGTCAAGTTGGTTGATGATTTGTGGGGGAAAGGGAGTAGAGCGGAAAACTAGTGCACAAAATCCTAAGTCTATGTCTTTGTGGTATAGATCGATACCCAGTGGGTTAACGATTGGTTAAAAAATTCTCCTATGAGGTTGAGGCAAACGAGAAATGGTCATGTATGGTCATCAACTTGTGAGTGAGAACAAAAGAAATTGAATGGGTAGCCAAAGGATAATAAGAGGCTATGAATTGGTAGAGTGAATTCCTAATAACTGCGTTTATTTTCTTGATCTTGGTTCCTAAATTACGTTGAATCCTAACAATGAATGAATAACGAAAGAAATTCAATTAAACAGAAAGATAGATGAATTTATCCCTTTGGTTTATCAAATTCCCTTTTCAATTAATTAAATAAAACAAACGCAACTACTTTAATCTATCATCCTCTTTCTAGAACAATTCGGGATGTTGCGGGAAAGACAATAATCAAGTTGGATGCACAGTTTATTAATTATTGTCTGAAGATTCCGACACGACAGTGGTGATTGCAATTAGCATGCTTGGATGCTGGAAACAGATGGGAGAAACACAAAGCAGATTGCGTGGGCATAATGAATAGCAGATATATGAAGAAGCCCAGGTCTCCATCAAAGTTCCCAAGGACTCTTCCGCAATCCAATTTGGTGCAGGAGGTGGATGATATTACTAAATTGCTTTGCAGGTTAAGTGGAGAAGCCAATACTCACAACTTCCGCTCATGGATGTATGCTTTCGTGAGGACCATTGAGATCAACAGAGCTGATTCAATAATCAATTGGGTGGAGATCATCAGTGACAACATCGGTGAGCAACTCCGAGTGTGAGGCGGACGTACAACTTCAAAATGACTTCATACCTGGTATATGCAACAACCTCGCAGGGTATATTTTCCAAGCTAGATAGACGGGCGTACTGGCGAAAGATCCTATTTTTGAGTGCTTCCCACAGTTGACAGTTCCTGAATGCCACAAAGATTACAAGGCGGTCAACGATGGGTTCTTCTATGGATTCATCTACAAATTAAATAGTGATCTGAAGACCAGCAGGGTAAGTAAAGAAGCTTGGGAAGTCTGTATCCCAACGCATGGCTGTATTTTCATCCAGTTTGCAGACTTCACGTATCTCAAGGTAACCGGCTTTTCGGGAGAACCAGTTGAAGTTGCCGAGGTATCCAAGCGACAAGTGGGTCATCATGGAGTTGTGCAGACAACTCGTGGAGATGCATGACTTACAATCAAAGCGGCACAAGTCTACGGGTTTCTTTCCGGTCACAGTGGGTTATTACAGCTACCAGAGCATCCACAAAGCTAGAGGAGTCGAAGCTGAAATGTTTTCTGAGTATGAGCATGAGTTCTTCCCAGCACGGCTGAACTTTGACCCATATGGGGTAGCGAAGAAGACAATCTCCTAGGAATACTCACATGTACCTTCGTTGGAAGACTTCTGGATGAAGTGCAGAAACGAGTATGAAGTTAGAAAGAAAGACTTCAGCAGGTTATCGGCGCAACAAGTGTCTGATTATGGTTTGGCACGGATACCTGCAGATCTCGCAGATGATGGGCATGTGATACTTGACTCATACCATCAGATGGGAGGGGATAGAGCTGCTCTTCAGGAAAACATTGGTGGCTGCCAGACGATTGAGGAAAGATCTTCCGCGGTTCTGGTTAACACTTCGAACTGGTTGTTGACAAAGGGGTATTGCCTGGATGAAGCTTTGATGAATCAGATCACAGGTAACTTTACCGCAGGAGACTCCAGCAAAAAAGAAAGCACGAAGGTGAAAGTAGCAGAAGGCCGGAGAAGCTTAAAGTTCACAAGAAGTCTCACGCGCAGGAGAAGGCCAAATCTACAGCTATCGTGCTAGTTCCAGCTTCTCCAACATCAACTCATAGCACTTCGGCAACCCCGGAACCCCAGAGAGATCTTGTTGTTCCTCCGTTGAATCCAACGTCATTTGTATTTTCTCCTCAACCACTCAGATCCTCACCTCTCCATGCGGAGAAGTTGAAAGCACAGATGGCGGAGTTTGAAAAAGCATTGTCTTTGGACAATTCAGAGGGTGGCAATCACAACACGGTGGCAAATTCGGATAGAGTAGAATTAGAGCATGAGATGGTGGTGCACTCAGTGACTTCTCATTCCCCGAGAAGCAACTTTTCATCATGGTTGGCTTTGTAGACAATCCCAAAAGCCAGAGAGGAGATCAACCTGGAGGAACACGACTTTCAGTTGCTCCTGAGTTTGGGCGGAAGAGATAGAAGACCTAAAGTTGCCAAAATAACTTCTAGGTTGATTATTGAAGAATCAGGACAAGTTCACTGAGTTATCAGTTCCAGCAGAAGGAAAGCACAAGGGAGAGCTCACGGCGGCTGATATAGCAGTGACCAAAGTGTCAATAGGTCAAACTACCATAGAAGGATTAAAGCAGGATACACAGACACTAATGAACGCTTTATTCCTTAAGCTTGACAAAGAGAAGGCTGAGAGAGCCAAGCTTCAAAAGTAGGTGTCCCAGCTATGTGAGATCATTGCTAAGGTTGTCAAACCTTCCTCTCAACCCATTCTAGCACATGAGTAGGTGAGTAATCATCTGATGCAGGAGGTGGAAGATGCAGGGGACCAGGTCAAAGCTATTGCTCAGTGGAAAGAGCAAATCATTCACCAAGCTTCAAAGCAGTTTGAAAGAATACCAACTGAATTAGAGAATATGCACAAGGCAATATCTCAGCTAAAGAAACTGATGACACAGATAGAAGATGAGAACATAGTTGCTGAAAGTCATCTGGATATTTTAGCTAAGATACACTCGTTGCCGGAGGATGTGGTAATTGCAGAGCAAATTGTACTTGGTGGATTGATGGAAAAGGGGAAGAAATTAGAAATTTTAGTTTCCTTCCTGACATCCTCAAGCTCATCTTTGAAAAGGATGCGATTCTTTAAAAAGTAAGATGGGAGAAGTGTCGAAGAGCATCCCAGATGAATTACCTACTTCCCATGAGGAATTTATTTTGGTTGTGCGGAAAGAAATTGATGAAGCCACCATACCTTTCACAATGGATTCAATTGGCAGACTCATAAAGCTTCAGGCAGATGTTGAGGGATATGGGCCTAGTTTAGAGAAGGTAAAGGCTAACACTGTTGCTTTGTCTAGAGGGTTGTTGCAGTTCATAACCGAGAGAGAGGCTATTGTTAAAACAAATGGGAAGATGTTGAATTACATGTTTAACAAGTATATTCAATATCAGAACAAAAATAAAGTATAGGTGTTACAACTGGCAGATCTTCTTTCTTCTCTTATTTTCTATGTTCCGGATGAAAATGTAAGATTAAAGTCATTGGTTTAAAAATCATTACTTTAAGTTATTTGGAAAGATTCTTTAGGATAGGTGACATATGTGCACAATTTCGGCTTAAACTCCTGATGTATGTCACTAAGAGAGGAATTCTAGGAAGATGATTGCCAAATGTTCCATTTACTACTTCATGTTCTAGTTCAGTTGCAATTTACACACTATAAGTAGAGGAAGAACCTACGGGTTAAAGGATCGAATTTGTAATCAACATTTTTGAGTTCGAGACTTTGAGTTGAAACCCTTGATGACTTCTACAAGCGAGAGGAATATTTTCGAAGAACTTTGTGTCAACGATGCATTCGTCTTTTATTTCTTTTTAGATCTCTACATAAACTTTGTGTTGTCTTAGATCTAGATCTGAAACTTTCTCTTGCTTCAAATTCTGCATTTTAAGATCTATTTGTTTCGTTTATGTGCATGTGATCAACTCTGTCAACTATTGGTTAGGTTGCACATTTCCTTTCCTTTCTTCTCGCATTTAATTATTTCCCTTTCCTACACATATTGCTTACAGCTGCTTACTTGCTGCAAAATTGCCTAGTTATGGTCCATGAGCTACGCAATTAAAGTAACACCAACAGATAGATACTAGGAAATATAATTGACAAAATCTTACACGGGAGCCTCACCGGTAAATGAGGGATATTTATCTCATGATTTCCTAGGTTTTCAGCTGTGCATAAAATCTAGCCAATATGCCTTTAACCCTAGGTCATATATCGGGATATGGATAATCGACCTGTGGCTAACATAATCTCTTATCCTATCATATCATATTTATTTATGCTTTCATATGCTTAGTGGGTTAGCCTTGGTGATTTGCATAGTATAGTAGGGTATATATATGAGATTGAGAGTGGGGTATGGTTATCATCTTGAGTACTCGAGTCTTATCGTTTGGTTTAGAGGTCACTCCCTCAAAGTGGCTAAGTTATTATGATTGCATATTGTGATCATTTCTCT
Source organism: Taxus wallichiana var. yunnanensis (assembly GCA_018340775.1). NCBI lineage: Eukaryota > Viridiplantae > Streptophyta > Pinopsida > Cupressales > Taxaceae > Taxus > Taxus wallichiana. The sequence continues at coordinate 248,677,966 of CM031242.1, forward strand.
ATATTTTGGTGTTCTTTGGAGTTACATTGTTGATGCTATTCAGATCTAAGTAATTTCTTTACAAGTGGTATCAGAGCTTTTGATCTTGACCAAAAGCATAGGGTTGAAACCCTAATTATGAAGATTCGGCTATGTTTCAAAAAGGTAGTGAATTTTTCTAGCAATTTTTTACATGGTGTCATGATCAAACAAAATATCAGAGGGCTTACCAATGTTTGTTGGTCTGGAAATTACAGTGGGTTGAAGGTGGTCATGGGCACCCGGAAATGCCTTTTTTCCATGGGTGTATCTCATAACAACTTCATTTGGAAACTCCACTTCATAGATCCTCCAATATTCAGATTTTTCTCCAATTATAACCCCATTTTTAGCTTGCTGATCAAGATGTACAACCACTTGCCATGGTTTACAATGGAGCCTCAACCATGACATATTGTTATTCTTTTCATCAAATGGCTCAAGACAACAAAACTGAATTGGTGTAGAAGAAAGCAATGATTTTGAAACACCTCCATACCTTTGGTCATCCCCAATATGCTCAACTCCTATTGTCACATGAGAATTGCTTGGGCTATCTCCAACATTCATTTCATCATCTTGCTCCTCATGCTTCCCTCCATCCTTTTGCTCATGCGCCCAAGATCCCTTAGTGTTTTGCCACAAACCATTAGAAATCAAAGGAATATCATTAACAATCAAAGTTCTTTACCTTCCATTTTGTTTGGCACTTGCTTAGCAATTTCTCCATCCTCTTGTGATTTTATAGGCCTGTAAGGAAAATAAGTCAAGGGATCACCTTTGACAATGGCGGTGGGTGCTTTTAGGGCTCCCAAAGGTTGATCCATAACCATAAGCAGCTATTGCAATGGTTCTTCCTCCTCTATTATGTGTTGATATGTTTTGTCTTCATGCTCCAAAATGATAATTGGATTACCCTATTCCAATGCATCCTCTTTTCCCTTATGCAAATATGATCTTTCAACATTTAGCCACACACGCCCATTAGAAACTTGGTGTCCCGAGATTTCACCGTGAAATCAGGACTACGCCTTTAAAAAAATTGTTCTTTTCAAAGTAACGGTCGTTTTGCGTTTGTTTTGTCTGCAATTGTTTGCATTGCTTTAAGATATCCCCGAAAGTCATAAAATCCAAATTTGACAAATACCCACATGCCAAAGCTCACTCAATTCCTTCCCGGACCTTGTGCATAAGCATTTTATTTATTTATTTATTAAATAAATAAAGTTCTTTAAAAATAGATTGAGCTAAAATTGTGGTGTACCCAAATTTCATCCTAAAATCGAGACTACCCCATCCGAAAAAATTTCATACTTTTAAAATAATGGGTCGTTTTGTGTTTTTATTGCAAAAAGTTCTTGTATTGTGTCGGGATATTCCCAAAGAGCCATATTAACCATTTTTGCCAAATACCTAGATGCCCAAAATTGTTATATTCTCATCATCGGGATTTGTCTGCGAAATTTGTATTTAATTATTTTGAGCCCGTTTAAAGCAATTTGTGCTCCAATTTAACTCTGTTGTGATCATACGTATCATTATTCCTATATACCATAAGGGTTTTAACTAGGAATGAGTTTTGCACTTTATTTGTAACTTTTGGCAATTTTTGTGTTTTTGTGTTTTCCGTTTCGTTTTACGTGAAATTTCTCTAGATCAATTCTTTTGCTAGTTTGGCTTGATTCTTGGCACGAAGTAACTAAAGATCGTATACGCACGTTATGCGCGAAGGAAGTCACCATCGGAGGTCCGATTCTGCGGAAAAGACGGCAGTCGTGCACCAAAAAGCCTCTTTTGGGTTGGCCGCATTTTTGAAAAACAAAGGATTAGAGTGGATAATGGGAAAATTAGAAACAAGAGCGGTTGGGAATTTTGTACACCTAGTAGTACTTTATCCCATGATAGAAAAGTCACTTAAGTTGCAGTGGGAAAATTAGAGGCAACAGGCAGGCGGGAATCTCTTACCTGCCTTGCAGGATAAAAATTCCCATTGTGGAATAAAAGAAATATCATTTAAGTGAATCATGGGATTTTATTGCCTGCCTTGCAGAGGTAAATAATCCCATTATGAAAGTCAAGCGACTTAAGTGAATCATGGGATTTTCAGGGCTGCCTTGAGGATAAAAAATCTCATTGTCATGTGATTCTTAAAAATAGAATTCTTTATGTCAAAAAGTGCGCCCCCTTTGGAAAAGTAATGGCAGCCTTTAAATTGATTAATTTAATTAATTATTCACCCAAAATAGGCGCCCAAGCTTGTGGAAAAGTCAACAAAGGCAAAGGACAAAAGGTGGTTGAAAATAGATTGCTCTAAAATTAAATAAATTAATTTATTTAATGGCAGCCCCTTCATGTCAAAAAGTGTGCCCCTTTTGGGAGAAAGATAATACTTTTTAAAGTATTAAATGATTAAATTAATTTCTATTTTCAGTGGCTAAGGTTAAAGCACACTGTGAAGCTTAAGTGGAGTGAAGAGTGGATGATTAAATTGATTAAATTTAATTTATTGGATGGCTGTCCTTAAACATGCAATTTTAGCACACCAGTTAAAGAGAAAAACATGATTTTTAATTAATTAATTGCCAGAATAGGAGGGGCAATTATTAATTATAGAATTATGAGGGTTATATAAGCATGGGCTACCATAAGGATGAATTAATTAATTCACAGGTAAAGAAGTGCAGCCCAGAGGAAAAGTGTGCCCCATTTGAAGAGGATTTTTGCTCAAAAGAAGGTGAAATCAAGGCTAAAAGCTTCCAATTTTGGTGCACAGGTTGAAGGAAGTTGATTTGTGTCTGGATAATTGTTTGCATAAGTAATACAGGTGCTCAGGTGAAGTTGGAAAAATTCATGCTCACTTTGCATGCAAACAAAACATCAATTTTTGGGGCAGCAGGCTTGAATTATGCAGATTTTTATGATTAAAATTCACTGTTCATGTTCCGGTTGCCATCTTTGTATGAAATAATTGCAGGAATTCGTTACAGGTGCTTTACAAAAGAAAAGGAGCTTTAATCAATGTCCAATACATTGAATATATCCTCCGAATCTGAAGAATTATCCAGATCTGCACCAGTTTTGAAGAATTCCGGACAAATAAGAAGAAAAAGAATTGTTCAGACAAAGATAGACAAAGATTGCTCCAGCCATGGCAAAGCGGGATGAAAGAGAAAGCTCAGCGGAATCATGCGTAGCTTCTAGATTTGTTGAAGTCAATAGGCCCAGATCCAGATCCAGATCTCATAATTGCAAAAGCTTCCGGCACAAAGGCTTCATCCTCTTGTTTCGAATGCAGCCCGTGAAGAAGTCAGTGTGTGGAAAATTCCTTCCAGGATCTTGTGCATGTGCTTCCAATCTTCCAGTTGAAACCTTCATTGAAGTTGCATTCACCCGGAGTGCTTTCCAGAATTTTTAATTGTTCATATGCAATTAAAAATAAAGAGTTATTTGGCAAACATTGCATTGATGCATGTACTGGAGAAGAACTGCAAAAGCTTCAAGGATAAAAGAGAAGACAAGGTGAAGGCAAAATTCCATCCGTTTCCAAATTCTAGCTTGTTTCCGAGATCCAAATGTTTCCAAATTCCAACGTGTTTCTAGATCCAGCTTGCTTCCAAATCCGGCTACTCCCAGGTCCAGTTTGGTGAGAATCAAAGGCAAAAGAATCAACTACATGCAGACATGAAAAAGGACAAGACTGCAGCTTTCCTTTTCATTCTTTCCTCCGACAAAGTAATTGAACGATCAATTAAATTATACAACTTAAGTGATTGGTTTAAAAACCATTACTTGAAGAAGTCAACTACTTGGAGATAGGTGGCGGACGTGTAAAATAGAAGGTTCTATTTTCAGTTGCAAATCATACATGTCATGCAAAGAGGAATTCCAGGAGGGAGATTGTCAGTTGTTTCTTTTCCGACTTCCACATGTGTCAGTTCAACTAAAAGCTTCCGACTTGTAATTGCCCCTCTACATTCTATAAGTAGAGGAAGAACCTTTGGGTTAATGATCGAAATTTATAGCGACATCCTTGTGTTCCAGGACTTTGTCTGAAACCCTTGAGAGCCACTTGAAGCAAAGGAATATACAAGAGCAGATTTACAGAGAACTTTGTGTCACGGTGTATTGTGTTTCTTGTTTTTTATCTTAGATCTCTTAATAAACTTTGTGTTATTTCAGATCTAGATCTAGAGCTACCTTTGCTTAGAATTCTATGTTTATATCTATTGGTTTCTTCTATGTGCATGCAATCAACTCTGCTATCTATTCATTGGGATGCACATCTTCCCCATTTCTAATCTGTGTTTATATAACTCCCTTTCCCTTCTTCTATAAATATTTTCTTTTCTTAAAACAGTTGCTTACTTGCTGCAGAACTGTTCAGTTATGGTTCATGAACTAAGTAGTTAAAGTAAAACCCCATTTAGATATTAGCATACTTTAATTGACAAATCTGACACGGGAGCCTCACCGGTAAATGAGGGAGATTTATCTCATAATTGCCTAGGTTTTGTGCTATGCAAAAAATCTAGCCAACAAATCGGAGGATTTAGGTTATATAAGGCACTTCACCCCATCATTATTACCATTGAACATTCACTCGGGGAAAATTTTTTGCAGATCGCTTAAGTAGAGAAATTTTTTTAGCAATTTCCATAACTGTTTTTGTTTTGTTTTATTTCTTTTTGTTTGTGTTTTGGTTTATTTTCTCCGACAATTACCGTAGCCTATCCATTCTTCCCGCCAGACCTTTCCCGGGCCTAGGGTTTTGAAAAGCTATCCAATATTTTTAATTACTACTTTGTCTAAAGGAGATCAGAGCTCAGATTCTTTCAAAAGATTGCAAGAAGTCGCTTGGTCCAAAAAGGTGCAAAAATGGATTATATGAAAATAAGAAAAATATTGCCATCAATGCGTAGAGCTCGAGAAAATATGCACTTTTAGAGAAAATGACACCTAAAATGGAGCCACGAGTGAAAGTTATGGCACTTGCAAGTTTTTCTGCTACATCTTCCCGGACCCTTTCCAAAAATGGAAAATTTTATTCGCACTTGTGTTTTCTTCACTGAAAATTCAAAAATGGAAATAAAATGTGCTGATGAGTTTTCATACGACTTTAAAAGCAGAAGTCATGCAAGTCACACTTTTTGGGAAGAGTAATTTCTTCCTGCAAGTCGCACTTTTGGAAAGAAGTTTTCTTCCATGGAAGTTGTATTTTTTGGAAAGATGGTTTTAAGTGCCAATGGAGATTTTGGCGCTACTGGAAGGTGAAAATTCCCATGATGGAAGTCAAGTCACTTAAGTTGCCAATGGGAATTTTGGTAGTGGCAAGCAGGTGGGAATTTTATGCCTGCCTGGCAGGTTGTTTTTTCCCATCATTAAAGTCAAATCACTTAAGTTACCAATGGGAATTTTTGTAGTGGCAAGTAGGTGGGAATTTTATGTCTACCTGGCAGGTTGTTTTTCCCATCATTAAAGTCAAATCACTTAAGTTGCCAATGGGAATTTTGGTAGTGGCAGGCAAGTGGGAATTTTATGTCTGCCTGGCAGGTTGTTTTTTCCCATGATGGAAATCAAGTCACTTAAATTGCCAATGAGAATTTTGGTAGTGGCAGGCAGGTGGGAATTTTGTGCCTGCCTGGCAGGTTGTTTTTTCCCATCATTAAAGACAAATCACTTAAGTGAAAGATGAGATTTTTGGAGCTGCCAGAAGGATAAAAATTCTCATTGCTTTGCCTTCTTATTTTTAACATGACTTCTAGCCAAAAAGTGTGACCCATCTTGCATAGCTAAATGCCTAAAAGCTAACTTTTTTAATTAATTGTCGGGAAGCATCCAGTTTTGGCACCTAGGGTTGGAGAGGCTTCCTTTTTATTATTCTGGCTATTTGCATGTTGATGTGAGTGCACAAGTGAATAAAATAATATTTTTAGCTTGCTTGGCATGCAAGCAAAGTCTAAAAATAGAGGGCAGCAAGCTTTATAATCAGATCTCGGTGAAAAAATTAGATATTCATGCTATGGACTGCATACTTGTCTGAATTATTTGCAGGAATACTTCATTTATGTCCATATTGGTGAAGAAAACAAAAGTCAATATCTGATACATTGAATATATCGTCGAATCGGAGGAAGAAATAGATCGACTCTCATAATTACGCAAACGCTTCGCAAAGAAATCATCTTGTTTCTAATGCAGCCCATGTGGAAGTTATTGCATGGAAAATTCCTTTCAGGAGCTTGTGCATGTGCTCCCAATCTTCCAGTTGAAGCCTTCATTGAATTTACTTGTATTTTCCTTCACCCGAGTGCTTTCTAGAATTTAAAATTGCTCATATGCAATTAAAAATAAAAGGTGATGATTTTTGTTTGAATTGTTTACAACAAGCATTTTATTAGTGCATGTACTGGAAAAGAATTGCAAAAGCTTCAAGGATAAGAGGAGAAGACAAGTCAGAGGCAACAACCGCAACAAAATCACAGTCAGCTGCTTTCCAGATCCAGTTTGGTGAGAATCAAAGGCGAAAATTAACAACATATAGGAGAAAAAAGCATCTCGATTCAAGGAAGAGATATCATTCAAATCATTCATTGCTAAAGTGAATGAAGCGAAGTCTGCAATACTGAGTTGGATCAGCATGCGAGTATGGAAGAACAAGACCGAGAGTGTTGCGATTTTCTTCTAATTTCTTTTCCTCTTTCTTCTTCTTTCTCTTATTTTCTCCGACAAAGTAATTGAGCAATCAATTAAATTGTAAAACTTAAAAGTGATTGATTTAAAATCCGTTAATTCAAGTTATTCTTGGAAGAAGTCGAGTTACTTGGAAATAGGTGGCAGACATGCAAAATAGAAGGTTTTATTTTCAATTATAAATCATGCATGTCATGCAAAGAGGAATTCCAAGAGAAAGATTGCCAGTTGTCTTCTATTTTATAGCTTCCGCATGCGGGAATTCATTTAAAGCTTCCTATTTGTAATTGCCCTCTATACACTATAAATAAAATGAATAGTCTACGGGTTAAAAAGAGAATCACAATTTATTAACATCTTTGAGTTTCAGACTTTGTGTTGTAGCCCTTGATGTCATTTTTGTGAAAGTTGAGGAATTGAATAAAAGCAGATTTCTGGAGAACTTTGTGTCCACAGTGCATTTGTTTCTTACTTCTATGTAGATCTTTGGATAAACTTTGTGTTATCTGAGATTTAGATTAGAAGCTTTTCTTTTCCTTTACTTCTGAATATTGTGAGATCTACTTGTTTATTTAATCTATATGTATGAGACCAACTCTGTAAACTATTGGTTGAATTACATATCTTCCTTTCTTTCCTAAATTCCATTATTTCCCCCTTCTACAAATACTTCATAAACAACTGCTTACTTGTTGCAGAATTGCTTAACTATGGTTCATGAGCTTTGTGATTAAAATAAAACCCCCACAAATAGTTATTAAGTTTCATATGTACCAGATTGATAAACATCTTACATGGGAGCCTCACCAAGAAATGAGGGAGATTTATCTCATGATCGCTGCACAGGTTTTTAGTGTCTGAAAAATCTAGCTAACAAAACCAATGAAACATCATTAAACATTACGGAATCTTTACCTTAGGACTCATGTTCCAAGATTCCCCCTTCTTGAACTTGCACCGTGGATTCCTCTATGGGTTGTTTCTTCTCCATTATTTGCAGCCCTAATTCTTCTTGTGTAGCTTGCGATCTAGGGTTGGGCCTTGATCTTCTTTTGCTTACTCCCACAAACTCGTAAAATGAAATGGCTTCACGAATCTTCTCGAGAAGATCCCTATACTCCTCATACCATGTAACAAGGTCGTCCACTTTGGATGGTAAGTATTATTGACTCCCTTTGAAGAGCTCCTTTCACCATTTGGATCTTGAAGGTTGTGGATCAGCTAAGCCATTTTATTGACCAATTGTTCTTTCCCGAGGCAAGCCTTCTAAATCTAGCATCACCAAAAATTTATCCGCCATTTATCTTCTTATAAGAAACCCTCAAGCTGGAAAGACCGAAGCTCTGATACCACTTTAATGTCCCTTTCTAGGGCTGAAATTGAAAAATAGGAAACAACACCAATCCCACTTGAGAGTAATCTGATTTTTATAACAGTAGATCTACAAATATTAGAAACCCTAGCAGCGAACTGTATAAGGACTTCAACTTATCATACAACCATGTAATAACCATTGAAAATGCTTCTAAATAATTAATCCAATCACGACAACATTTATCAATCCAATTTACATCAAAGAAATGGAGAAAACAAGTGATTACACCCAACTGCAATTAATTTTATGACAGCAGCAGTGCGGCCACAACCAAGGGCTGGAAATAGCTCTTAGACAACTCCTAAAATCACCAAATTGTAGATTTCACCCTTATAAATTATGAGGAATTGAATGATGCAAACCAAACATGGCAAAACCCTTCTAATCAATGCAAACCCACTCCTATACAAGTCACCCCACTTGGAAAGGCTGAATTATTGGCTTAACATACAAAGAGATGTTTGCTTTCGCCTTTAGAAATTAGTACAAGTCAATTCATGCAAGAATCATGCCATGCATCAATCAAAACACCTACAAAGTGTTCAAGATGCAAGTCACTTAGGAATAGATAGAAAGATATCAGCTCCAAATACCTTAAGATATTTAATGATTCCAAATATCCTTGCTCAAGAGTTTTCGTCCCCAAGAAAAGTTCCACCATCAAGGGTTTTTGTCCTTGAAGGGATCTCAAACAAGGGTTTTTGTCCTTGATGAGAGAGATAGGAAAGGTACAACCTTTACCAAGAAGAAATAATAAGATTCAACATGACATAATAATGGCCAAGCATCCTCCTTTTATAACATAAGGGGTGTTACATCATAACTTATGGCCGACCCTATAATATTAAAGTCTATTTCTAATTTGAGCATATATGCTCACCAAACAACTAATTAAGTAATTTTTTTCTTTTATTGGATTGTTAAGCATCCATAGAATACAACATAAAATAGTGCAATATTTTCTAAAACTAATCCGGATATCTTTTCGAATGACTTTCCTCTAGCTCCAAATCCTTAGTCCCACGAGGAAGAAATGGGATAAGGTCTTCCATAGCGATTATCTTAGAAAAAGGGGACATTACATATTCAACTTCTCATGCAACACTTGCCTTATATACAACAAATGTTTTTCTCGCGTCTTGCTGAATATCAAAATGTCATCAAGGTAGACAGTCACAAATTTTTCCCAAAAATGGTTTCACGACTTCATTCATCAACCTCATGAAAGTACTTGGTATGTGTAATGTCCCCTTCTCAACGTTATTCCTCTTTGAAGACCTTGAGCCCATTCCACTTCCCATGGGAAAAAAGGGAATGAGCAAGGGAAGCTAATGTCATGTTTTTCAATTGTTCTGTGAGTTTTGCATTATTTTTTAGCAATTTTTAAGTATAGTCGGAGTTGGTTGGGTAAAGGAGAAAAGCCAAATGAGGTCGGTTGATGGGTGTCGTTATTCCCTTCATTTAATCAACTTTATGTTAATGTCATATTCAAACCGGGGTGTGTCTAAAGTCAGTATGCAACAAGAAGAATCTTAGCGATCTAGTAATTGATTATAAGTATTTTTGTATTTTATAGGGGATCTTTTCAAATTTTAAAGGACTTCTTGGTTAAAAACCTTATTGGAATCAAACTATGAAAACATGTTGGAAGTAAACACACTTTACAGAAATGAATTGGGAAATAAATACACTTTGCGAAAGGAATTGCTGGAAATAAACACACTTGCCTTGAAATAAACACACTTTGCGAGAAAGGAATTGCTGAAATAAACATTATAGAAATAAACACACAATTGAGAATGCCTGGAAAAATGATTACAAAGAAATAAGAACTTAATCTTGAACACCTGCAGGGACAAGTCTACAACAAATTTCAACTTAAGGAATCAAAGCGATCTGAATTAACAGATCTAAACTATTTGCTCTAGAAATATAAATACCAACAAAAGCGAGGATCCTGGTTCTTAAGAGGATTTGGGCCCTTACTCCGCCTCGAAACAGATTGACAATTTAATTTTCTCTCAAAACAGAAATGGCTATTTTATTGATAAAACGTTCTGCATTACAAAAACGTGTTGGATCTGTGTATATCAATCTATATTTATCTCCTATTCTATATCTATATTCCTATATCTATATATCTACAAGTCTATATATATATATATATATATATATATATATACTTTCGTGAGGTGCATTTATGGCCGTAATCGCTCCCATCGATACGATGGAGCTGAATCGTGCCCGAGCAGATCTTGGGTGGAACATGGCCGACGTGCATACCGTGATAATTATCCTGGATCTACAAGTATGGAGAGTTGGAAGTCTTCTAATCTGCTCCTGATTGATAGGATCATTGATTTGACAAATCACCGGCCGTTTGGAATAGATTCTTATCGGTTCGGAACTAAAGGAAATCGTTCCAAGTCTAACCGAGAGAGTTCCGAGCTATCTCTGCAGTGTTTGAACTAATTCCGATAATTCGGAACTAAGTGACGAGAACTTAATCGCTGCGTGGTGAGTTCTTGCGCCTTCGAATCAACCGTATTGATGCCAATGCTTCCAAAAACATGCAATCCGCTTCATATTTGTTCTTCCACCTGATTGTGACCTGTTTTATTACAAAACTAAATTTCCAAAACACTTTGTTAGGAATTACAGCTTTTAAACGTTAGAATCATAATCAACAAAAGATGGACAATTACATCCTAACGTATATCAAATCAAACAAAAGTCACAAAATGCAATCAAACTTAATAAAAAGGAGAGTAAGATGAGATCATTTATTGTACATTTAACGGACATATTTTGGCCTCATCATTTCCCCCATACTTGTTTGTAAGTCCCTTTACAAACTTTACTCTTCAAATTTGGGGTTATATATTCTGCATTCCATTTGATTGCTTAGATCAAATGGCTGGAACTGAATATCCCAATGCTTTAATTCAGAGGTACTATACCCTGCTCCTGCTTCTACTTTCCTCTACCATGCATCAAATTCAGTGGGATCTTGTGGTTCTCTATTCTGCCATGGTGCCATGGGGGTGAGGAGTGGAGGTCTTGTTCTCATTCCCATCCATATGCCCCGTGCATTTCATTGATCCGAGGAATTAGCGTACATAAGGCTTTTGCTCTATGCAAACTCCAGATTAAGTTTGTGGGAGATATTACTTTCCTTCTTCTCAATGCCACCGTGAGAAATTCCCATCTTTTCAAACATGCCTCATAAATATCTTCAAAATTTTCCTCTTCATAAGAGGTGAAGGCATTAATACTTCTCTGCAAATTGGCAAGATAAGGTTCCTTGAACCTTTTATCAAATGCATGGGATCTGAAATGTGTAGCAAAGGCGGATGGTTTACCATAATGAATCCTCATACAGAGACTAGATGAACTAGCCTTTAACAGATGCTCTGACTCCCTTTCCTTCCATGCAATCTGATTTTGAAGAACAGAAACAAATGCATTAAGCTGGCTCTCCCCTACATACAAATTGATCATAAAACCTGAGTTCTTTTCTAGCATGAAATTGCAAAGATAGAATTCATAGAGAAGATTTTTCTGCTCTGCATTGGCTAGTGAATAGGCTGTTGTGAAATCAACTTCATCTTTTATTTCACGTGGAAGGCCACATGTTATCCTTGACAACCGCGCCGAATAAATTGTTCCTCCAAAAACACACTATATGCGGGAGAAGGTCTCCCATGCAAGCAATTTCTCACTCATCATGCAAACCATTTGTATTTTCACAAGATATTTAAATTTGTCATTTTCTCCTTTGTAGAACTTTGTTTCCCATTCTTTTCTTGCTTCTTCTCTTCTTCTATCTTGTTTTTCAAGTCCTCATTGGATGTCTTGGCTTCACTGAGTTCCCTGCAAGTATCATCCCATAGCTGTTTAAGTGGCCAATAAGTTAATTCAGTTTGTGCAGAGACTGTTGACAAAACAATTTGTTTTCTAGAATTTTGACATTTTTCCTCTTTCTCCATTATCTGTTGTTTAACTCCTGTCGATTCCTCGCCTTGTCGATAAGCTGAGTTGTTAATTCCTCAATAACCATTTCTCTCTGTTCTAATTTAAGTTTGAGAAAATTCAACTCCTCATCCTTTTCTCTAATAATGAGTTCTCGCTCTGGACAGAAACAGAGCCTGTTTAACTTGTTGTTTCTCTTCTTTCTCTGAAAGTTCCTTAGGGGTTAAGCATTCTTCTTCTACCATAGGGGATTTCCCTTTCCGTTTCCAAGATGCCAATTCATCTTCTTCATGTGATGGTGTTGCTGATTCACCCATCTCTTGGAAAACTTGTTCCTCAAATCTCTCATCTTCTTTTTCTATTTCTGTTTGGCTTGGTCTAGGAGGAGTCATGACCATGTTGCCCAAAATATCAGTAGCTTCCTTTTCCAGCCCTTCTTGATCTTCCATCTCCTCCGGAATTTCTCTAGACCTTTTATGAATTCTCCTTCTTTGAGGAGCCTCAAAATGTACAAAAATAGGTCTCCTCCTAGAGCTTCTTCTGATTTTCACCTCTTGCTCTTGCCTAGGTGAACTGTCACTGTCAGAGACAAATATTAGCTCTCTTGTAGCTACTGCAGAGGAAGGAATTTCTTTATAAGGCACAGTAGGTTCTGCAATTTTAGTCCTTCCAGATCTTCTTTTTGGTATTTCCTCTCCACCTAGTTCTTTCTTTTCCTCTGTAGTGGCATCAATTTCCAAATTAATTGCAGGAGCAGAAGGAGTTGCTATTACTCTCCTAAGAATATCAAGGCTCTGTTTAAACTTGCTAAGAAATTTCTCCCACATTTCTTCTCCATTTTTCTTCGAAAGAAAATGGTGCTAGCACACTAAATGCACTAACCCATGATGCCTGATTGTTCCCACACCCCAGGAATACCTCTGGGCCATTGTATGGATGGAGTCAAAAAGAAACCCTGGAAGATTTACTATATATTCTGGTTTTGTAGCTCCATATCTAAGGTATATGAGGATCTTTAGAACTTCTCTTCCTACCAGCCCAAATTGACTATCACAAGTTAAATACTTGACTATCCAAAATGTCACTCTGTCAAAGGGTTTGGGCAAGCTGGCCCTTCTGACCCCTTTTATGATTTTCTTCGTGTTGTAAATATATTGGGGTTCAGCTTCCCCCTTTTTCAGCAGGGTTTCAACTAGGTCTTTTAATGTCCCTCTGATAGGGTTTGGGACATGCACAATTGGCACTCCAGATATTACTGATTGTATTCACAAAAAAAGGAATGAAAACATTTCTAACCTTTGTCCTGGATTGCTCTAAATTTATAACGAATTCTCTTACCAATTCGTCGTTATACTTGGGGAACTTTCTCAGAAATTCCAGCCATCCTGCTGATGAAAGATAGCTGCCACTTCTTCATCTACAATGAGTTGGGTATCATCCTCTGGTTCCGACTTCTTTTTAATCCCCATGATACAGAGGTGATTCAAATTCGTTCTTCTTTAATCTTGTGCGGGTTGGTTGAAGAACTCTTCGCTTAGTGCTGGCCCAGAAATTTAGTTGTGGAATTACTTGTTTAGCATGCGGAACTTCGTACCTAATTCACTGCTTCTTCCTTGAAGTTTCTCTGCAACTAGTTTTCACTTTGTTGATTCCACACTAATGATAACTCATTATAACTATGCCGCCAATTTATTCCATCAATATCTTTCTCATGATTACTCACTTTTAATCATGATGTACAATAGATGACTCATCATATCAACTTTTAAATCAAATCTAATCACACATGCAAACTTTTAATCTAACCTTTAATAAGTTAAAGACATAATTACCATCCTTGATGATGTAATCCCTCCGTCATGACTCATCATTCCTAAAAAGTGAAAAAAAAAGGAAAACAGTTAGAAAAACCGCCGAATTCCAAATAATTTTTTTAATTTTGAATTAGCCATTTATTTGAGAAGATCAACCGCCATTGCTGGTTTTTAATTGATCTCTGAGAGAAACTTTTTTTTGGGGAAGAGTGCCATTTACTGGTTTTCACTCTCTTCCCTTGTTTTTTTTTTTTTTTTTTTGGGGAAGAGAACGCCATTTACTGGTTTTCATTTTCTCCCCTTTATTTTGGATCTATCCATTTGATTATTTGATCATTTTGGAAGAATCTGGGTTCTTCCATATGATAAAAATTTTATCCGCTTCAATCTGCCTCAAGAATTCATCCATACTAGGAGGCTTCCTATAAAGCTTTAGCCTATGACCATTAACCAAAAGTGTTCTTCTGCTGCCATCAATGGGAAGTAAGAACCATTGTCAAATATTTGCTCAATCTGATAGGGTCCCAACCATCTGGTTCTCAATTTGCCTTTGAATTTTTAGTACTTAGAATCAAACAACAATGCCTAGTATCCTACTTTGAATTGTCTTTTCTTGATATGTGTATCATGCCATTGCTTCCTTTGATCTTGGATTATCTCTGTCTGCTGAAGTGTTTCCATCCTCAATTCATCCAACTCATTAAGTTGAAAGATTCTCTCCTTTTGAGCTACATCTAACTCAATACCCACCTTAACTATTGTCCTCAACGTCCCGTAGCTCAAACTCAATAGGCAATAAGGGCTTTTTCACATAGACTAACTCATATAGTGAAAAACTTGTTGTAGTTTTCCAAGTTGTATTGTAAACTCGATGCTTCAGTAGTCTCTTTACCCAATCTCTTCTTACTTTGCTTAACTGTTTTGGTAAGGATGTTTTCCAATTCTCTGTTTGTTCTTCACTTGTCCATTTGATTGTGGGTGATAGGGAGATGACTTCCTATGATTGATCTAATAATACATTGTGAAATCTTGATCATATTAGACATAAATTGTGGTCCCTAGTCCGAAACTATGCTCCTTGGTGCTCCAAACTTTACCATAATTCTCGTGCCAAAGGAAATCAACAACTGCTTCTTGATGGCTTTTGTTAGAGCCTCGCACTTTTGTCCACTTTGTCACATAATCAGTACACACAAGAATATGTTCCTTCCTTGTGAAGGACTTGGTGTCCCAAGATTTCATCCTGAAATCTGAGAATACCCTATCCGAAAAAATTTCGTACTTTTAAAATAATGGGTCGTTTTGTATTTTTATTGCCAGAAAGTTCCTGTAATGTGTCGAGATATTCCCTAGGAGCCATATTATCCATTTTCACCAAATACCCAGATGCCTAAAATTGTTATATTCTGTCGTCGGCATTTGCCTGCGGGAAATTTGTATTTAATTATTTTGAGCCCGTTTAAGGCAATTTGCACTCCGGTTTAACCTTGTTGTGATCGTATATATCGTTATTCCAGTATACCAGTAGGGTTTTAACCAGGAATGAATCCTGGGCTTTATTTGTAACTTCTGGCAACGTTTTGTGTTTGTGTTTTTCCCGTTTCGTTTTCGTGAAATTTCTCTCGGATCAATTCCTTTGCGGTTTGCCCTGATTTTTGGCCTAGAGTATCTGGAGATCACATATGCACGTTGTGCCAGAAGGAATTCGCCATCGGAGGTCTGGTTCTCTTGGAAAAGACGAAGTCGTGCACCAAAAAACTTCTTCTGGGCTGGGCAACTTTTTGGAAAAAAAAGGTTTGAAGTGGATCATGGGATTTTGAGAAGCGGCAGGGACGTGGGAATTTTGTACTGCCACAGAGTACTTTTTCCCATGGAAGCAACGTCACTTAAGTCACAATGGAAAAATTACAGACAGCAGGTAGGCGGGAATTTCTTACCTGCCTTACAGGGTAAAAATTTCCATTGTGGAATAAAAGAAAAATCACTTAAGTGAATCATGAGATTTTATTGCCTGCCTTGCAAGGTAAATAATCCCATTATGAAAGTCAAACGACTTAAGTGAATCATGGGATTTTCAAGGCTGCCTTGCAGGTAAATAATCCCATTATGAAAGTCAAACGACTTAAGTGAATCATGGGATTTTTAGGGCTGCCTTGCAGGGTAAATAATCCCATTGACATCTGAATTTTAAAAATAGAAATTCTTTATTCCAAAAAGTGCAACCCACCTTGGGTGAATAATAAATGCATTAAATAAATATTTGTTAATATTTATTCACCCAATTTTGGCACCCAAGCTTGTGGAAAAGTCAACAGAGGTAAATGGACAAAAGGAGGTTGAAAATAGATCGTTTCTAAAATTAAATAAATAATATTTATTTAATGCAGCCCCTTTATGTCAAAAAGTGCGCCCCTTTTGGGAGATAAATAATATTTTTTAAATATTAAATGATTAAATTAATTCCTATTTTCAGTGGCTAAGGTCAAAGCATACTGTGAGGCTTGAGTTAAGTGGAAGCAAAAGTCTAAAATTAAATAAATTTATTTTATTTAATGGCAGCCATAAGCATGCACAAAATAGGCGCCCCATTTGAAGAGTGAAGCTTATTAATTAATTAATTAATTGTCAGTAATAGGAAAGACATTAATTAATTATAGAATCATAAGGATTATATAAGCAGGGGCTGCCATAAGGATGAATTAATTAATTCACAGGCAGAGAAGTGCAGCCCAGAGGAAAAGTGCGCCCCATTTGAGATTGCAGTTTGTTTCTTTTCCCACTTCCACATGTGCCAGTTCAACTAAAAGCTTTCAACTTGTAATTGCCCCTCTACATTCTACAAGTAGAGGAAGAACCTTCGGGTTAAGAATGAGAATTTGTAAGCAGCATTCTTGTGTTCCAGACTTTGTGTTGAAACCCCTGAGAGCCACTTGAAGCAAAGGAATATAAAGGAGTAGGTTTCCGGAGAACTTTGTGTCACAGTACAATTTGTTTCTAGCTTTCTATCTTAGATCTTCTAATAGACTTTGCGTTATTTTAGATTTAGATCTGAAGTGTCTCTGCTTATAATTTTGTGCGTTGATATCTATTGGTTTTCTTATGTGTATGCAATCAACTCATTATCTATTGATTGGGATGCACATCTTCCTCATTTCTTCTTTGTGTTTTACTATTTTCTTCCTCTATAAATATTTCCTTCCTTAAACAATCACTTACTTTGCTGCAGAATCAGACACATACGGTTCATGAGCTGAACATTTAAGGTAAAACCGCATATAGATACTAGCATATTTTAATTGACAAATCTGACATGGGAGCCTCACCGGTAAATTAGGGAGATTTATCTCATGACTGCCTAGGTTTTATGCTATGCAGAAAATCTAGCCAACAGTTTTTGGCGACTCCGTTGGGGAACAACTATCTTTGCAGATCAAAGCTTATCTCTTGAAGATTGGAGTGTTTTCCATACAAATCTCAACCTGGCTGAACGTCCATTCACCCGATCTGTGAAGGTACAAGGAAGGACTGATTATTTCTTCAGACTGCTAGAGAAATTCAATTTCAATCATCCTCCTCAAGTTAGAAGCCGCATATCTAGTCTCTCACCAGGAAGGAGAGTGCACGCTCATCCAGATCTGGATCATCTTCAACATAATCCAGCGGCTGGAATTATTCATCAAGTCTACACAAGGAGAAGACGTGGCCCATTCATCATGGAGAATTAGAACCAGGATAGTACTGCCCATGGGGGAGCACTTTTAGACCACCGAATCGACTCCTATGCATGATCTACCTAAAGGGACGAGAAAGAATTTTCCAAAATTCTTTGGAGATGGCAAGCAATCCAAATGACCACTTGGCTGCGTTTTCATATCCTATGGAGTGCTTGCGATCGAACAAGAAGATGTATCCGTTAGACTCTTCATAGACACTCTACATGACTTGGCTAGAGAATGGCTTTACTAGCTAGCTCCTGGCACCATAACCAACTAGGCTACTATGCGGGATGCATTCTGAAAAGATTCAAACCAGTGAAGATTCCAGCACATTGATAACTCAACCGACTCAATCAAGAAGGAACCACATGAGCACATGTGGGATTTTATTGCAAAATTCCAAAGATTACTGTATAAAATTCTAGCTTACGCTTCTCGAATGATGAGAATCAAAAGTATTCTTCATTAATGCTTTACTTCTGAAGTAAGCTATCAACTCGAAAGCACGTCCCACGATTTGTTATCGACCCAAAACATGGCGGTTGAAATTGAAGACGACCTCATCATGGCTAAAAATAAATAAAGAACACTTCTAGAGCTGAAAGTTCATCTTCTACTACTACTTCCGATTCACTACTTTGCAAAAATTGGCGAATGAGATGTTGCGAGATAAAGAAACAGATGGCTCAAATGGCTCAAGGCAACAACACTGCCCCTGCTCGGAATTTCAACAACCGGAACCGCATTGCTAGTTCCCAAAGATTAGCAATTGAAGCTGCTCCAAGAAACAACATGGAGATGAATGAAGAAGACCTGGAAGTTGACGCTGATCAATTCGAGGATGATGTTTTTGTAGGTCCCGTGGCAACTCCAACATTGATTACCTGAACTACAAATTTGAACATGACGATGAGAAACTTCATGAAGATGATCATGGTCATACATATGCAGTACTTACAAGATCGCAAACTCTCCAAGTGAGGCATTAGGCGACGAACAAAGAAGGGGGCATCCCTTTGCCTTCTTCCTTAGCTCCCGGAAGTAAGCATGTGAGTTCTTCATCTCAACCACAAAAAGCAGCTCAGGTATCTGAATCTATTTCTTCTTTTGACATTATTGATCATGTTAAGAAAACTAGAGTTCAAATGTCAGAAGCTGAATACTTGAGAGCCTTTCCTAAGCAGTTAAATAGGCTAGTCAAATATGTACAATCACCAGGACAATCCAATACATCAAAAGGCCTTTTGCCTAAGCCCAAAGATACTCCTCCACAAAACAACACTGCAGTTGTTAAACCCTCACCATCTTCTGACAGGGTGGAACCTTTCTATGTCTCCTTATTGCTTAATGGTTTCAAGTTAAGCAATTGCATTCTAGATTTGGGTGCTTCTAACAATGTCATGCCAGCTAAAGTTGCAGATGCTCTTGGGCTTACCCTGACAAAGACCATAAAAGGTGCTACTCCATGGAGAGAGGTGCTACTCCATGGAGAGACAAGTCCCTTTAATCGGACAAATCAAAGATGCACAAGTTGTTCTGGAAGCTTTTCCTGACAAAAGATTAAAGATGACAATTCTAGTTGCAGATATTCCTGTCTCCTATGGGATGTTGCTGAGCAAAAACTTCTGCAAAGAGTTGGGAGGAGAAGTAAAGATGGATTGGTCCTGTGTGCATATTCCTATCAAAGGGATTAACCATAAGCTGGAGCCGGAAAAGAAGTCCAAATACACGGTTACAAAATTTGAGGATCCTAGATCTCAGATTCTTTTCAGAATCTGATCGTGGGGTCTATTTCTTGGAAATGGATAAAGACATTCCAGAGCCAAAACTTCAACCAGAGCCCAAGCCAAAGAAAAGAAGAAGAAAAAGTTTGGACTCTGGAGTTTAAAGGCACCTGTTGTTCTTTTGGATCAAGAGCCGGTGTTCTACTAATATCTCCAGATCATGAGATATTTCCATACTCCCACAAGCTAATGTTCGAGAACACCAATCATACGATGGAGTATGAAGCATTGCTTTTAGGAATGGAGCAAGCTAAAAAGAAGGGAGTAAAACTCCTCAAAGCCCAAGAGATACGTTGAACTTCTAGTAAAGCAGGTTCGAGGAAAAAATCAAGTCAAAAGAGATGAGCTGAAGCATTACAGAGATAGAGTGCTTTCTGCCACATTGGATTTTGCATCTTTTTCTATCGACTTTATTCCAACCAATCAGAACTCCATGGCAGATTCTTTAGTAGTCACAACTGCACTATTGAATCTGAATAGACAACCGTCCATATTCAGACAAGGAAACTATAAAGTGGAGATGGTCTACCACCCCAAAGTCCTTGAACAAACATCTGCATGTCTACATGTTGAAGGCAGTAAATCACTACCACGACAAACAGTCACAGGCAAAACTGATCCAGGTTATGGTGATAACAGTGGAATGATCCAACCAAAAGGTAACAAAATCCCCAAGGATTTAGTTTCCTTAGTGGAGACTTTCAACAAGCATGATCAATACTTGAAGAAGAACAAAGGATATGGTGATAGTTCTTCCTCAAAAATGCAGCAAATAAATCTGGGAACAGAGCAAGTTGATGCAGACTTACCCGCCACAGAGAGAAGAAAGGATGAGCCACCACCAGATGAAGTTGATAAGGACTTGCCCAGAGTACTTGACAAGAAGGCCAGAGAAAGGAAGTTCGAGATCGGAGACTGGGTACTCTGGGGGGACATGAGATATGAACCGAAGGGCATGCACGACAAATCTGATTCACTCTGGAAAGGGCCCTTCGTGATCAAAAGAGCTGCAGGACTGGATACTTCCTTCCTTGCCTACCGGGATGGAATTGAGTTACCACTTGCCTTTCAATGGGCAGCATCTGAAGCTGTTCGGACATGAAGAGCAGAGTAAAACCTGTATGTATATAAATAAAACCTTGTTTGTTTTTCCTTGTTTTTGTTTTTGTGTTGTGTTGTTTTTGTTTTCCTGACCCCGTGCCCAAAAGACAAGATGCGAAACCAGAGATGTTGGGATCTCATCTTTTCCCTTGTCATTCTAACAGAGAAAAAGATGTCCACAGACGGAGCCGACTGGTGTCCCCAGATTTCATCCTGAAATTTGAGACTACCCTATCCAAAAAAATTCGTACTTTTAAAATAATGGGTCATTTTGTGTTTTTATTGCCAGAAAGTTCCTGTAATGTGTTGAGATATTCCCAAGGAGTAATATTATCCATTTTTGCCAAATACCCATATGCCTAAAATTGTTACATTCTATCATCGGGATTTGCCTTTGGAAATTTGTATTTAATTATTTTGAGCGTTGTTTAAGGCAATTTGCACTCCGATTTAACCCTGTTGTGATTGTATATATCGTTATTCCAGTATACCAGTAGGGTTTTAACCAAGAATGAATCCTGGGCTTTATTTGTAACTTCTGGCAACGTTTTGTGTTTTTGTGTTTTTCCCGTTTCGTTTTCTGTGAAATTTCTCTGGATCAATTCCTTTGCCGATTTGGCCTGATTCTTAGCCTGGAGTATCTGGAGATCATATATGCACGTTGTGCCAGAAAGAATTCGCCATCGGAGGTCTGGTTCTCTTGGAAAAGACGAAATCGTGCACCAAAAAACTTCTTCTGGGTTGGCGCATTTTTGGAAAAAGAGGGTTTGAAGTGGATCATGGGATTTTGAAAGCAAAGAGGCAAGTGGGAAATTTTGTACTGCTGGCAGGATACTTTTTCCCATGGAAGCAACGTTACTTAAGTCACAATGGGAAAATTAGAGGCAGCGGGTAAAATTTCTTATCCGCTTGCAGGGTAAAAATTCTCATTGTAGAATAAAAAGAAAAATCACTTAAGTGAATCATGGGATTTTATTACCTGCCTTGCAGGGTAAATAATCCCATTATAAAAGTCAAACAACTTAAGTGAATCATGGGATTTTCATTGCTGCCTTGCAGGGTAAATAATTTCATTATGAAAGTCAAACGACTTAAGTAAATCATGGGAATTTCAGGGCTTCCTTGTAGGGTAAATAATCCCATTGACATCTGAATTTTAAAAATAGAAATTCTTTATTCCAAAAAGTGCTACCCACCTTGGGTGAATAATAAATGTATTAAATAAATATTTGTTAATATTTATTCACTCAATTTTCGCGCCCAGGCTTGTGGAAAAGTCAACAGAGGTAAATGGACAAAAAGAGGTTGAAAATAAGCTGTTCTAAAATTAGATATATAATATTTATTTAATGCAGCCCCTTTATGTCAAAAAGTGCGCCCCTTTTGGAGATAAATAATATTTTTTTAAGTATTAAATGATTAAATTAATTCCTATTTTCAGTGGCTAAGGTCAAAGCATATTGTGAGGCTTGAGTTAAGTGGAAGAAGAAGTCTAAAATTAAATAAATTTATTTTATTTAATGGCAGCCATAAGCATGCACAAAATAGGCGCCCCATTTGAAGAGTGAAGCTTATTAATTAATTAATTAATTGCCAGTAATAGGAAAGGCATTAATTAATTATAGAATCATAAGGATTATATAAGCAGGGGCTGCCATAAGGATGAATTAATAATTCACAGCAGAAAAGTGCAACCCAAAGGAAGGAAAAGTGCACCCCATTTGAAGAGGATTTTTGCTCAAAAGAAGGTGAAATTAATGCTAAAAGCTTCTAGAATTGGCGCACAGGTTGAAGGAGGTTGATTTGTGTCTAGATAATTGTTTGCATAAGTGATACAGGTGCTCAGGTGAAGTTGGTAAAATTCATGCTTGCTTTGCATGCAAATAAAACATCAATTTTTGGGGTAGCAGGCTTGAATTATGCAGATTTTTATGATTAAAATCCACTATTCATGGTCTGGTTGCCATCTTTGTCTGAATTAATCGCAGAATTCATTATAGGTGATTTACAAAAGAAAAGGAGCTTAAATCAATGTCCAATACATTGAATATATCCTCCGAATCTGAAGAATTATCCAGATCTGCACCAGTTTTGAAGAATTTCGGCCAAGTAAGAAGAAAAAGAATTGTTCAGACAAAGATTGCTCCAGCCATGGCAAAGCGGGATGAAAGAGAAAGCTCAGTGGAATCATGCGTAGCTTCTAGATTTGCTGAAGTCAATAGGCCCAGATCCAGATCCAGATCTCATAATTGCAAAAGCTTCTAGCACAAAGGCTTCATCCTCTTGTTTCTGATGCAGCCCGTGTAGAAGTCAGTGCGTGGAAAATTTCTTCTAGGATCTTGTGCATGTGCTCTCAATCTTCCAGTTGAAGCCTTCATTGAAGTTGCATTCACCTAGAGTGCTTTCCAGATTTTTTAATTGCTCATATGCAATTAAAAATAAAAATGATGAGTTATTTACGGCAGACATTGCACTGATGCATGTACAGGAGAAGAACTGCAAAAGCTTCAAGGATAAGAGGGAAGACAAGGCAAAGGCAACACTCGTAAGCAAGTTTCTAGATCCAGCTTGTTTCCAGATCCACTTGCTTTCCAGATCCAGCTTGCTTCAATCCAGCTGCTCCCAGGTCCAGTTTGGTGAGAATCAAAGGCAAAAGAATCAGCTGCATGCAGAATATGAAAAAGGACAAGACTGCAGCTTTCCTCTTTCTTCTTCTTTCTCTTATTGCCTCCGACAAAGTAATTGAGTGATCAATTAAATTATACAACTTAAGTGATTGGTTTAAAAGCCATTACTTGAAGAAGTCAACTACTTGGAGATAGGTGGCAGACGTGCAAAATAGAAGGTTCTATTTTCAATTGCAGAAATCATGCATGTCATGCAAAGAGGAATTCCAGGAGGGAGATTGTCTAGTTGTTTCTTTTCCCACTTCCACATGTGCCAGTTCAACTAAAAGCTTCCAACTTGTAATTGCCCCTCTACATTCTATAAGTAGAGGAAGAACCTTCGGTTAAGAATCAAAATTTGTAAGCAGACATTCTTGTGTTCCAGACTTTGTGTTGAAACCCCTGATAGCCACTTGAAGCAAAGGAATATAAAGGAGCAGGTTTCCTGGAGAACTTTGTGTCACAGTGCAATTTGTTTCTAGCTTTCTATCTTAGATCTTCTAATAGACTTTGTGTTATTTTAGATCTAGATCTGAAGTGCCTTTGCTTATAATTTTGTGCGTTGATATCTATTGGTTTCTTCTATGTGCATGCAATCAACTCTGTTATCTATTGATTGGGATGCACATCTTCCCCATTTCTTCCCTGTGTTTTACTATTTTCTTCCTCTATAAATATTTCCTTTCTTAAACAAACTTTACTTGCTATAGAACTGCATGTACTATGGTTCATGAGTGAATACATTCAATAAAACCCCATATAAATACTAGCATATTTTAATTGAAAAATCGACACGGGAGCCTCACCGGTAAATGAGGAGATTTATCTCATGATCGCTAGGTTTTATGCTATGCAGAAAATTTAGCCAACAGACTAAAGGGACCAACAAAATCCAACCCCCATCTCTCAAATGGTTCAATCACTACTTGAGGTTACAGAGGCATTTCATTGGTAAAGGTTGGTTGTCCCATCCTTTGACAAGGATCACACCGCCTGATATATTTCTTCACATCTTTTTACAGAGATGGCCAATAATAACCAGTGCCAAGTATCTTGTGAGTTGTTCTTTTCACTGAATAGTGTCCTCCACTTGGTTCATCATGACATGCCCAAAGGATGTCAAAGATTTCATCTTCTCTTACACACATGCGTAAAACCAAATCAAGACCACACTTAAATAGCATTCCATTTAACCATTTGAATTGTGCAATGGTTTTGATTAACTTCTTTATTTGTTTCTTGGTGAAAGGAGGAAACTTCCCTATTGCAAGATAATTTGCCATATCAGCAAACCATGGTGTATCGAGTTGAAATAACAAACAATTGTTAAATGCGGAAAGTTGTCCTTGATCGATCTTGCTCCCCTATAGTGGTTAGTCTTGACAAGAAATCAGCTACCACATTAGATTTACTGGATTGTCCACAATGGTAATATCAAATTCTTGTAAAAGCAATAACCATCTAATTATTCTACCTCCAACCACTGGTTTGTTCATTAAATATTTAATTGTTGAGTGATTTGTATGTACAAATATTTTGTACCCTGTAATGTAATGTCTAAACTTATTAATTGCATAGATCACAACAAGAAATTATTTTTTAGTGGTGGTGTAATTTCTTTCAGTGGGAGTAAGATTTTTGCTAAGGTAATAGATAGCATACATTTTCCCTTCTTCATCTTTCTGTCCCAAAACTGCACCAATGGAATTATTTGAGGCATTTGTTTGGATATGAAAAGGTTTCTCCCAATTAGGTCCTCTCAATATTGGGGCAATTATTAATTTCTCTTTAATTTCTTCAAAAGCATGTTGACACTTTTCATCCCAAAGAAAGTCACAGTCCTTGGTAAGCAAATTAAACATGGGGGCAACAATTTTACTAAAATCCTTGATAAAACATCTATAGTACCCAGCATGTCCTAAAAATGATTTGATATCAATGGGGTCTGAGGAATAAGTAAGTCTGAAATAATTCTAATTTTGTTTTGATCAACCTGAATTCCTCTTTTTGAAATATGGTGTCCTAATACAATCCCTTCATCAACCATCATCAAACATTTTTCATGGCTAAGAGACAAGTGGTGTTGCTCACATCTTGTCAATACTCTGTCCAAATTTTTCAAGGCATCATCAAATGTATCTCCATGCACAGTAAAGTCATCCATGTATACCTCTACACAGTCATTTGTTAGGTCTGCAAAAATTGCTAATACAACTCTTTGAAAGGTTGTTGGAGCATTACATAGTCCAAATGGTAATACCACAGGCAAAGGTACCCCATGGACATGTAAATGTAGTTTTATCCTGATCTTCAACAGCAACTCTGATTTGATTATATCCACTAAAGCCATCCAAGAAGGAAAAGTATTATTTACCTGAAAGGTTGTCTAAGACTTGATCTATGAATGGTAAGGGAAAATAATCTCTCAGTGTGGCTTTGTTTAGTTCCCTATAGTCAACACAAATTCTCCATTTTCTGTTCTTTTTAGGGACAATTACAAGAGGAGACACCCATTGGCTATCTGAGATAGGGTAGATAAAACCTACTTGTAATAGTTTTTCAATTTCTTGTTTGACTATATCCCTTAAGGCTGGATTAATCCTTCTCTAAGGTTGCCTAACTAGTCTAATGTTTTCAGTATAGATGTGATGAGTGTAGATACTTGGGTGGATTCCTTTCATATCTTTGTAATCCCAAGCAAAAGCTTTAGTATGATCTTTCAGAACATCAAACAGTTTAGCTTCTTCATCGTTCTTCAACCAGCTATTAATATTCAAAATTTTACCCGTTGAATCTCAACATGTTTGGTTCCAGTGTATGATGAACTGATTTGTTGAAAGGGTTCCATTAAAGTATTTAGTGGACATGCATGTGGCAACAACATATGATATGTAGCAACATCTCCAAAAGTTCCTTGAGACAAAATGTTGGACAAAGGACAAGTAAGAAGAATTATGATACTTATCTTGTTGTAGGTCGAACTCTTCATCACTATTGCTTTCCAGAAATTCTTCATCATCTCTTGATATATGTGAAGCTGAAGCTACAGATTCTTCCTCTCCCCAAGAGA
The DNA here is from genome assembly GCA_018340775.1 of Taxus wallichiana var. yunnanensis. NCBI lineage: Eukaryota > Viridiplantae > Streptophyta > Pinopsida > Cupressales > Taxaceae > Taxus > Taxus wallichiana. The sequence goes on from CM031242.1 coordinate 248,704,172, forward strand.
AATATCATTCCTTCGAGCGAAATTATCTTCATTTGCAGGAATTGTTGTTGGTGTGGTTCGGAACTAATTGTGATGGTTCTAAAACTAACTATGATGGTTTTGGAACAGATTTTGCAGGTTCCAGAACTAATTTCGTAGGTTCCTGAACTATTCCTGATTGCTCCAAGGATGATTGGTGTACATTCAATGGTGCGTTAATCATATCTTCTATTTCTCGTGACGTGATCTGCAATGTGATCATGGCCAACAAAGACAATTTTTGCTCATTAATATCGGGATTATCAACCCATAATTGCTCTTGATTATCACTAAAAGGTCGTGTAAAGGGATATAGTGAAATTTGCTTAGAATTCTTACCATTTGAAATAGTCATATCACCTGACTTGCAATCAATTAAGGTAGCAATTGTAGCTAACCATGGTCTGCCAAAATAATGGGATAACCCAATGTTTTACCTTTTGGTTGCAATATAAGGAAGTCAACTGGACATTCTCGTGACTCCACCATAACCCCACATCTTGAATAACTCCTAGTTTTGCTATAGACTGGTTTGCCATCTCGATATGGTGTTAGCAAGTTGTATACTGTTAATGGTAATGTTTTGTGAGTGTCCACTTTGTCATTACATTTATAGTTGCTCCAAAATCAACCAAAACGTTATGTATATCTTTATTCCCTATAGAGACAGAAATAATAACAGGGCTTCCAGGATCTCCATATTTGGGAAGTAGGAGCTTTCCTGCTAATAAATCAGCAAGTTTTCCATCTACCTTAATAGTCCTGGGGTATTGCTTCTTTCTTGTAGGCCTTTTCAAACATAGCATTTTGATTAATTTGTTCAATTCTGGAATGTCCTTAATTGCTTATAATAGTGGTATTTCAATATTCAGTCTCCTTAGTTCTTGCACCAATTCAGATTCCTTGATTTCTATAACTTCTTTAAATCTCTCTGAAAATGGAGTTTCAGTAGAGTTTCTTTCTGGTTCCTTATCTTTCTTTTTCATCTTTCTTGGGGGAAGCCAGACTAGGGGTTTCAGTTTCTTCTGTCATTTCAGTGATGATAATAGGTGGACTACTAACTATTTTGCTAGATCTAGTTTGAATATCCTTACAATCCATGACATTTAGATCAACTGATTTTTCTGGTTCTGTTCCGTAGATAGGAGTTTGTTTGTTTCTTGGGTTTGCTATTGGTTGTGCTGGCATTTGCGTTTGAACCACATTTTTAGTTTGTGAATTTTGTGTTGGGGCACCCATTATGGCTTGTTGATTCTGATTAGGATATGTTTTCCCTTGAGCATAGTTATTAGGACTCCATCTAGGTTGTGACCAAGCATACTAGTTATTTTGACCAGTCCATGGTTGTTGGTGTCCTTGAGCATACCAAGATTGACTTTGCCCAATCCGGAGGATTCCAAGTTGGTGAGGGGCCCAAGGTGGTTGTCCCCAACTTTGTGGTATTGTTTGAGCAGCCCATGGCATCATCCAAGGGTTAGGAGATGACCTTGGCATGAACTGTCCTTGGATAGGTTGTCTCTGGACAAAATTCAATTTTTCTGATGTACTGGTTTGTTTGAGTTGATTCTTTAGGAATGGAAGAAGAGAACAAGCATGAATATCATGTTCTTTAGATTCACAGATAAGACATACTTCTATTTTATCCAAAGGACATTCCCTTATTGCATGCTTCTTCCTGCATCTAGGACAATACATGGCTAATGGTTCAATTTTGGCATTTGCTTTAGCTTGTAATCCATCCATAGTAGAGGTTAATTGAACTAAAATGTCTGTTTTAAAGTTTGCTAATTCATCCATTAGTTTGTTCATATCTGGATTCAAACTTTTCACTGATTTTCCCTTCCTAGGTCCACCCCTTGTTCTGGAATAGCTTCTACAAATGTCTTTAATTTCATTCATCCTTAATTGATCAATGTTTCCACCTCCTATCAAGTTAAGAGCTTCCCTAGATTCATCTTCCAAACCTTTAAGAAAAATGGTTTTACTTAACTCTTCTTGAAGTACAAATCCACACCTTTTACTTACAAAGAGGAATCTGTCCAAATAATCTTCTATATTCTCATCCTCCTCCTGCTTGATTTTGAAAAACTCTTCCTATTTCTCCCTCTACAATAATCTTGATATTTGTCTAGGAAGGCAGTTTCCATTTGTGCCCAAGTGGTAATAGAGTTGGATGCTAATCCCATGAACCACCTCATTGCTTTGCATCCTTGAGTGGATGGAAACAACTTGAGTTTTTGATTATCTGTTTTGTAGTCATAGGTCTGACATAGTACCTTAAACTCAAACAGAAATTGGTCAGGGTCTTCAGATGACATCCCTCTAAATGTGGGTAAATGTGCAGGTGAAATATTTTTCATTGGTGTATCATCATCATCCAATTGAATTGGATAAGTAAAGGTCCTATCAAGTTCCCTTTCAGCTTCTCGTGCCATTTCTGAAGTATTTTCTAAACTTTTCTCCCAATCAATGTGGTATGTGATCTGCTTTGGGGAAGGTGAAAAATCAGGAGTAGGAGGTTGACTACTTAATTGAGAATCAAAACTTACCCTAAATGGATCTTGAGAAATAATCCTTCTCCTAAAAGTTCCACCTTGTGGTGACTGATCCAAAAATTCCAAAGGTGGCAATTATGCTTCTTGTCTTACAGGGGATAATGGTGCCTCCAATTCTTGGTCAACTTCCTTATTTAAACTAGAGGATGATATTAATTCTTGTTCAGATATTTTTGGGAGAAATCTACCCTTGGAGTCTCTTGGTCTACTCATAAATTTTGTGATAGCTTAGGGAAGATTTCTTCAATTACTAAATGTATGATTGTTGCTCTTGTTGACACCTAATTAGAAAATTCTAACTAGTGGGTCCCCAACAACAGTACAAAAAATGATGGGTGTCGTTATTCCCTTCATTTAATCAACTTTATGTTGATGTCATATTCAAACCAGGGGTGTGTCTAAAGCTATATGCAACAAGAAGAATCTTAGCGATCTAGTAATTGATTGTAGGTATTTTGTATTTTATGGGGGATCTTTTCAATGTCTTAAGGAATTCTTGGTTAAAAACCTTATTGGAATCAAACTATGAAAACATGTTGGAAGTAAACACACTTTACAGAAATGAATTGCTGGAAATAAACACACTTTGCTTTTGAAGTAAACAGACTTTGAAGAAAGGAATTACTGGAAATAAACACACTTGCCTTGGAAGTAAACACACTTTGCAGAAAGGAATTGCTAAATAAACATTACAGAAATAAACACACAATTGAGAATGCTGGAAAATGATTGCAAAGAAATAAGAACTTAATCTAGAACACTGCAGGGACAAGTCTACAACATGATTTCAACTTAAGGAATTGAAAGTGATACAAAATTAACAGATCTAAACTATTTGCTCTAGAAATATAAATACCAACAAAAACGAGGATCCTAGTTCTTGGAGGAGTGGGCCCTTGCTCTACCTCGAAACAGGATTGACAACTTAATTTTCTCTCAAAACAGAAATGGCTATTTTATTGATAAAACGTTTTGCATTACAAAAACATGTTGGATCTGTGTATCAATCTATATCTATCTCTGTTCTATATCTATATTCCTATATCTATATATCTATAGGTTTGTATATATATATATATATATATATATATATATATATATATATATATATATATACTTTCAGGGGTGCATTTATGGCCGTAACTATTCCACTGATACAATGGAACTGAATCGTGCCCAAAATAGATGCTGAATTGGAACATGGTTGGACGTACAACTATGTGATAATTATCCTGGATCTGCAAGTATGGAGAGTCGAAAGTCTTCTAATCTGCTCTTGATTGATAGGATCATTGATTTGACAAATCATTGGCCGTTTGGAATAGATTCTTATCGGTTCCGGAACTTTAGAAGAGTTTCGGAACTAAAGGAAATCGTTCTAGGTCTAACCAAGAGAGTTCCGGAGCTATCTGCAGGAGTTCCAGAACTAATTCCAATAATTCTGGAACTAAGTACTAGAGTTCCGGAACTAAGTCCGAAAGTTCCAGAACTAAGTGACAGAACTCGTAACTGTGTGGTGGAGTTCCGGAACTAAGTATGGCAGTTCCAGAACTAAACCGTATTGATGTCAATACTTCCAAAAACATGCAATCCGCTTCATATTTGTTCTTTCACCTGATTGTGACGTGTTTTATTACAAAACTAAATTTCCAAAACACTTTGATAGGAATTACAGAGCTTTTAAATATTAGAATCATAATCAACAAAATATGGACAATTACATGTTAACTTATATCAGATCAAACAAAAGTCACAAAATGCAGTCAAACTTAATAAAAAGGAGAGTAAGATGAGATCATTTATTGTACATTTAACGAACATATTCAGCGTCATCATCGGTCCTCTTAGAAATATTTTATTTGGTCTTTGGTGCCACATCTAGCTATAACAAGAGGGTCGTTTGGCATGGAGGAGGTTATGCATACTTTTGAAAATTATTTCTCTTAAAATTGGAGCATGTTTGCTTTCTCTCTCTTCTTTTGAGGATGAATACCCTCTTGAAAAACCTATTGAGAACGAAACCTCTCAATAGTGGGCTGGTTTGAGGACAAAACCCCTCAAGCTTGCAACAAGGTGATCTCATAAGGAGTTGTATTCAATTTTGAAGGCATTTCCAGCCCTCTCCTACGGTGGCAACTTGCCCTAAAGTGGTGTTTGGGGTCTTTTAGGTACGGAAACTTCAAATTCAGCCATCATTGTGTTTCTCCTATTTTTAGCAGCTAAAATCTACATTTGTACTTCAATTTGGGGCTTGGAATCCTTCATTTCCAACCATATTTGTAAGGGTGTTCATTGTTGTTATTATATTTAATTAAATAAATTCCAGCTGAGGTTTGAAGGCTCATTTCTTGGTTTATATTTGTTCTAAAATATTTTTAAAGTTCCCCACATGCTTTGGATTGTGTAAAAGACGCATTTTTGGAGAGATATTGCATTTTCCATGTTATAAAAAAATTAGACTATTTTACCTTGCTATCATAAATTTCAGGTGGTCATAATTTTCAATTTACTATCTATTGGGGTTTGTGCAATTTCTCTTTTGTTTCGATTAGACCACGGAAAGGGGGCATTACAGTGGTATCAGAGCAAAGACCTTCCTAGTCTGAGGGTATTCATGCAAGACGATGACAAAGAATACATCTATCATCAAAGGAGAGAGAAGAAGAAATCAGATCAACTGCTTGAAGGGCCTAACATGGCCAACAAGGGTTCCGAAGAAGCCAAGATCAATAGACTTATCGAAGGGTAAGAAAGGTTGGTGGAAACAATGGATTTGCTAGCCATAGCCTTGCAAATTCTTCATGGACCTAAGTCGCCTAATGGAGAAGGAAGCTTTTCTAGTGTACACAACAATAGGCAACCTCATAGGACATCAGCTGCTAGGCCTCTTCAACCCACCTTCCTTTCAAAGGAAGAGGTCGCTCCAATGGTAAAAAGAAGGCATACAGTGGGTCACAACGTTGTTGCCAGCTATGAGGAGTATAGGGCTCTTCCAGATGAAATTTTTGCTGCCATATCACTTGTAGAGTTCATAGGAGTGAACAAAGGGAGAGCAAGGCATGAGCCAAAAGAAGAAGAAAAGTTCGATTTGCAAGATTATGGAGAGAATGTGGTGGTTAAAGCCAAATCTCCAGTTGATAATGATGATGTTCAGCTTGTTGGAATTTTCCGAACAATCAATAAGAAGCAAATTGATGGTGATCTTGACTTCGGCAAGAACCACGAAAATGTTCCATACATGTGTCAACAAAATATGGAAGGAGCAATGTTATGCGGGGACGCGCACCCCCATTTGAAGCCGTCCCGGACATCTCAGGTGCTTGGGGACGGGGACAAAACATCCCCCCACGCACCCCCAAATGCAAAAAATGAAGGGGACATCCCCTAACTTTAGGGAACGCACCCGGGACGTCCCGGGTGCTTCGAGACTTTGGGGACTCCAACGGGGACGCCATGAAGTCCCAAGACGGCTAGGGGACATCCCGAAGTCCCCAAAGTCCTCGGAGTCCCAAAAAAATAAAAAAATATAAAAAACATAAAGGATTATGACTTTGAAAAGAGGAAAATGAAAACTAATCCTTTTCCCATGCAAACTTACCTTCCCAAGAAATGGATTTTTGTTGTCTTATGTAGGTTCCAAAAGAAGATATTCTAACGAGAGGTCGTTGTTATTTTACATTTTAAAGCCTTTCTTATACATAACAATAGGATCAATAAATTCATATGCATATTTTAAAGGATTTCTTTAGTTTCAAAATTTTGTTGTTTTTTTTAAAACCACCAAATTTATATTAATCAAAATACAAAGTAAAAATTACAATGCCAAGCAATTATACTCAAATTGGGTGAGATATCTTTTGATTTCCAACTACAAATAAAAGAGAAGAGATAGCATATCGAGATTTATCCATAATATAAGAAAACATAAAGGATTATGACTTTGAAAAGAGGAAATAAAAACTAATCCTTTTTCCATGCAAAATTACCTCCCAAAAAATGGATTTTTGTTGTCTCATGCAAGTTCCAAAAGAAGATATTGTAACGAGAGGTCGTTGTTATTTTACATTTTAAAGCCTTTCCAGTACATAACAATACGATCAATAAATTCATATTCATATTTTAAAGAATTTTTTTAGTTTCAATTTTTTTTTAAACCACCAAATTTATATTAATCAAAACACAAAGTACAAATTACAATGCCAAGCAATTATACTCATACTGGATGAGATATCTTTTGATTTCCAACTATAAATAAAAGAGAAGAGATAACATATTTGAGATTTATCCATCATGTGATTTCAAAGAGAGGATCCGCTCTATCTGTTTCCATTTCTCCTAGGGCCATATCAAGGGTATAGGTCCAAAATGTAGCAAATTAGAATGGTCTAAAGCCCAGTTGGCCAATCCATCAACTATCTTGTTCTGCTCTCTACGGACATGAGAGTATCGATTGTCCTAACTATCTGCAATGATGTTTTATCTCGATCCCGAATTACGGTAATAAGCCAATTATCGACGGATGTTGCTCGGGGATTTGAAGAAGGGTAATAATAACCTTGGAGTCCAATTCTACTATGATACTAGGACATCCCAGTTTAGTCGCTTCCAGGAGAGCACGCTGGACTGCCATAATTTCAGCCACATTGTTAGTGTAGTGTCCCAATTGGTATGCAAAGAAGAAAAGAGGAGTTCCCAAGGAGTCATGAGTTATCCCTCCCATACTGGCTGGACCCGGATTACCTCTAGAACCCCATCAGTGTTTAATTTGATAACTCCGAATGGAGGAGGCTTCCATATTCGAAGAGCAGAAGGTACCCTCTGATTGGTAGCTTGCTTTATCTGCAATTTCATGTTGCCCAAATTAAGTTTTTGTAAGAGAGCTTTCCACCTCTCAAGCAATGGAGACGGTAATTTTAGATTGTGTATGATAGTTTCTGCAATATTACTTTTAGTCAAGTCCATAATGTACCATCTGTCTCGGCTTTCTAGCTTGAAAATGTCTATTTCTTTCCTTCCAAACATTCCACAACAAGAAGAGAAATAACCAACCATATTCCTTTGGCAAAGTCTTGAGTGTCCCTAACTGAATGTTTCCATCCTCTAATAGTGTCCACTATATTCAAAGGGGATTGCCACGTTACCAAAAGCCAATCAGCTAGTGTACACCAGAGGGCCAAAGTGAAGGGGCATTGAAAGAAGATATGAGTTAGGGTCTCTTCTGCATTTCTGCATAAAGGGCACCAAAAGGGTCCAACCATGCCCCTTTTCATCAAATTATCCCTGTAAGAACTCTATGATAGATAAGAAGCCAAACAAAGAATCTCACCTTAGGCCATAGAACAGGTTGCCAAAGGTCCACAAAGATATCTTTCCAAGGATGTGGATGAGGAGCCACTAATACTCTATAGCCCTCAACAACTGAATATTTTCCATCCTACTCAGTTCCCCATCCCAATGTATCATATGATGAATTCATACAAAGGATCTTGTTTTGCAGTTTCAAAATTTTGTTGTGCAAGTCTTTCTGCTTTCTTTTGTATGATATTGAAGGCTTTAACGGTATATTAGGATGTTTTAGAGGCTAACTTTTTATTTAATTTTTAGTGTTTTTCATTACCTTAGCCAGTTTTGTCTATGGATGGCTATTCATGTAGTTTGCATGGCCTCTCTTGTTCCAAAAGCTATTTTTTTAATTTGAGGATATAATCATGTAAATGACATGATAAAAGATGTTGGCATGTTACAAGCCCTTTGGTAACATTATATATAACCTTTCATGTTTTTTTTTCCAAGGTTAGGGGACCCATTGTATATTTTTAATATTTATATATTATTTTAATAGCCGGCCCCCGCTGTCCCCAAAATATGGGAATTTTTGTCGTCCCGGAGTCTTAGGTAACTATGAGAAAGAGTCAAGTTGGAAAGATCTTCACTTGTTGAAGAAGCGAAGGCAAAGGGGGTGAGATCCTTGTGGGCAGCCCAAGGTATGACAGTGATGATCATATTTCCGATTTGTTGTTTCCTCCTATGTCGCTGCCATACTTTTGTCATCATGGAAAATATTTTAAGCATGTTAGGTCCAAAGAGACAACTTGCTGAACTATGGGCATGTTGCTTTTTCTAGTGAAGGCCAAGATTGCTTTGGAATGAGTGGTCTTCGGAGAATCAAGGTAAATGTCATCTCTTGCACTTGGAATGGAAGAAAAATTATGAGAATGCATATAAAGTTTGTTGTACATTTGAACCTCATTGTGAAGGATGAGATGCTACAAAATGGCTTCATCATCCCTTGCACCAAGAGGATCCAACAACTCAATCTCACCTTGGGAAGGCACAAGGTAAGTAATGATTTCTATGTTGTCGGTATTGGAGATACGGATTTGGTACTTGAAATACAATGGTTGCATTCCTTGGGTGAATTTAACCAAAACTACTGATCTATGAAGTTAAGATTCAAGCTTGATGGCCAAGAGGTTGTGCTTCAAGGCATGACAAATAAATCTCCTCAAGATGTGTCATGTCCCTTTTTGGAGGCCGATTTTCGTAGATATTAACCCATCCTCTCCTCTCCCCGCGGGTATAAGAAGAAAAGCAAGGGGAAGATCTGAATTATGTTTATAGTGTTGTTTAGGTAGTTGTTATCATTTATTATCATATATCCTATTAAGAAGCCTGGTGCTCCAATAGAGGAACTTAAGTAGTTAAGTAATAAAGGTATTATGGGCATGTAGGCTCCAAATACCCTTTAAATGTTTAAAAGCACTTTCTTTAAGGGTCGGCCATCATTTCTTATGTTCATAAGCACTCCTTGTGGCTATTTAAGGAGGTCGTTTGGGCATTAATGATTCATGTTTTGGTGATTATTCATATTTTGGTGAAAGTTGGCTAGTGTAGCCCTTTTACTCTCTCTCTCTCTCTTAAAAAAACCCCTTCGATTAAGGACCTTATCCAAAGACGAAAACCCTTGGTTGGGAAACTTGTGAAGGACGAAAACCCTTCATGAGATTTTGTTGTGCAAGTGGATTTGGAAAGCAATAAAGTATCTTTTCTTGCATGTTTGGTCTCTTTGGTGCATTAATATAATTGTTTGGATTGGAGCAACCCACTTGGAGACAATTATTTGGTATGTGTGATGTGCATTTAGCAATTTTGAAGTTACTAGCTTATTCTTCATAATTTATAATGCCAATATCTTGACTTTCATGATTTTTGGTGCTTCCTAAATTGAGTTGTGAATTTTTAAAATAACGCTACAAACAAGGGTTTGTTGAAATTCATATCTCCAAATATAGGGTATTAAAAATCAGTTTTCTTGCATTACATGATTGTTGATATATCATAATTTTAGAAATTTAAGTGGAGCTGATTGAAAGGTTTTGAAGGCACAAAGTCAGGGGTTGAAACCCCAAAATAGGTTGATGCCCTAAAAAGGGTTTAATTTGCATGTTTACAGGTTTATAACAACAGCTCTATAAATCTGATTTGTGAGCTTTGAGCCATTTCCTGAGTCCCCCCAAAAAGGGATATTACGGTGGTATAAAAGCATCATCCTCTCGGCATGTGAAGCATGGAAGACAAGTTGGAAAGGTTCATAAGATGAAAGCGAAGTTAAAAAGGTCATCATAAACCCTCACCCGAACAGAGGAGAAACTTGTTGAAGCTAGGGCAATCAAAGAAGAAGCCACTCCAAAGTCTTCCAGGCTCCAAATTTGATGTTTTGCCATAGAGCTTTTCCAAAGAAGGTCCGAGATGCCCTCCCACTTTGTAGAGTTCATGGAGTTGGAAACAGAGAGAGTTGAAATTGAGAAGGGGGACTGTCATGTCCCTTTTTGGAGGCTGATTTTCGAAGACCTTAACCCATTCTCTCCCCGTGGGTCTAAGGAGAAAAGCAAGGGGAAGATCTGAATTATGTTTTTATTGTTGTTTAGGTAGTTGTTATCATTTATTATCATATATCCTATTGAGAAGCCTAGCGCTCCAATAGAGGAACTTAAGTAGTTAGGTAATAAAGGTATTATGAGCATGTAGGCTCCAAATACCATTTAAATATTTAAAAGCACTTACTTTAAGGGGTCGGCCATCATTTCTTATGTTCATAAGCACTCCTTGTGGCTATTTAAGGAGGTCGCTTGGGCATTAATGATTCATGTTTTGGTGATTATTCTTATCTTGGTGAAAGTTGGCTAGTGTAGCCCTTTTACTCTCTCTCAAGGACGAAACCCTTTTGGTTGAGGACCTCATCCATGGACAAAAACCTAGGTAGCCGATACGGCTAGGAAAAGTTGTGGGAGTGGGAGCGAGAGCGGCGACGGGAGTGGGCAAGGAGCGGTGGCGGGGCTGCGGGAAATGGCCGGATACGCCGTACCCACCCGCCGTTCCGCAACCCCCGCCGCCGCTCCCACTTTAAAAAAAAGCGCGTTTTTTCATTTTTTTAATGATTTCCATGTTTTTAAAGCACCACTCCTTTAAAAAAATATATATTTTTCTAATCTAAACCCTAAAAGCTAATCAGAAACAATAAAACAAAAGAACAACACAAAAACAAAACATAAAGCAAAGAAACTTACCTTTGGCTCTCCAAAATTGCATTGTGTTTGTCTAGGGTTTGAGGAGCTATTGCTAAGCTTGTAGGAGTGTGAGGAGCTGTAAAGGAGGAAGATTTGTGAAGAATTTGTGGTTTACTAAGTGAAGATAAGTTTTTTTAATTTCTAACCTTGTTTTTTTTTTTTTTTTTTATTTAATCTTGCACACATTACATTTTGATTTTTTTGCTTATGTTCATCTTTTTTTTGCTCTTTCTATTTAACTTTTTAATTTTCATTGTTCAATCACAATGCAATTGCATGCCATTGTTTTCTTTGCTTTTTTTTTTAACCTTGTAGGTATTTCTACAATGGCAACAACAAGTTCTGCTTCTTCTGGGCAATCTTTGGCCAAGGACTTTGACCCAAATTCACCGTTATGGAGGCACGTAACAATAGTTCAACAACTTGTAGGTGGTGGTTGTTTTGAATGGAAATGCAATGATTGTGATGGACTATTCAAAGGCTCTTACAGTAGGGTGAAAAGCCACTTGTGTGCCATAACGGGTAATGGCATAAGAGTATGCAAGGGGAAGAATAATGTTGGGGTGCCAAAAGCAAAAGTTTTGGCATATATCAAAGAGCAGGAAGATGCAGAGGCAAATGTGGCTATGAGAGCGGGTCATCCATTGGCTAAAAGAGGAGGTTCATCTCATTCAACGAGGCCTCTAGTTGCTCCATCACCTAGTGGATCCCCAATTGTGGCCATGCCACATCCATTTGTGGCTCCTATCTCCACGGATGAGGATGTTTCCCTTACACAAAAGAAAAACAAGACAAAAAGGCCATTGGAAAAGGCCTTTCAAAATGAGACCAGGGCAATTGCAGATGAACACATTGCAAGGTGTGTATATGCTAATGGGCTTTCTTTTAATGTTGTGAGATCACCTTATTGGCATGAGATGGTGAAAGCCATCAATGAGGCACCAAAAGGGTATAAATCACCAGGATATGAGAAGATCCGCACCACCCTTTTGGATAAACAAAAAAAATATGTGGAAACCTCCTTAACCAATTAGGGACTCATGGACCAAAACAGTGTGTCCATTGTTTTTATGGATGGAAAGATGTAAGAAACCGCCCTTTAATCAATGTGATTGCAGGTATGCCCTAAGGGGCAATATTTTTTGAAAGCGGTTGATTGTGAGGGGCAAGTGAAGGATGCCCAATTTATAGCCAACATTCTCTTTGAGTCCATTGAGGTAGTGGGGCCTGAAAATATTGTCCAAGTCATAATGGACAACGCCAAAAATTGCTAAGGCAGTGGGGATGCTAGTTGAGGCACGGTATGGGCATATTTTTTGGACACCATGTGCCATGCATTCATTGAATTTAATGCTAAAGAAAATGGCAAACAAAATAGAGTGAATCCAACAAGTGTATGCGAGAAAGTTTAAGAGAGATCCAAATGTTTGTCACCAAACACCACATGTCACAGGCATTTTAGATCATTCTCGTAGTTGAAGCTACCGAAGGTAAGGAAAAGCTTTCTTTCTTTCTTTTTAATTTAAAATTTAAATATAAGTTTTTTAGTATTCTTTTAGCTTTCAATTTTATTTTTAATTTTTGTTTCTCATTCTTATTAGGTTGCTGAGACTCGGTTTGCATCACACACAATCATCTTGAGACGACTAGTGAAGGTGCGAGAGGCACTCATGAGGATGGTAACATCCAATCTTTGGTCTATATGGAGGCAATCAAACACTCAACGGGCTCAAAAAGTGAAGAACCTGATCTTAGAGGACCCTTGGTGGGATAGAGTGAATTATCTGTTGAGTTTTACAGAGCCCATTATGAGCATGATCCGGTTTACTTGCGACACGATCAGCCATGTCTAGGAGAGATATATGGCGGCATCGACTCGATGATTGAGAAGATAAAAGCCGTCATAAATGCAAAAGAACAAGATTCCAAGGAAATATTTTTCAAACAAGTGAAGTCAATCCTCATTGAGCGGTGAAACAAAATGACCACCCCATTACATCTACTGGCTTTTGCATTGACTCCTAGATTTTATAGCACAGAGATCCTTTCCTTGCCAGAGAGGGTAGCACCACATACGGGGATGCGGAAGTCGGTGAGGGATATATGGCGGCACTTGGGCTAGGCTCTTCCTTGATCCCGAGGCCCAACACGAGGTTATGGTAGAGTTTGGCAATTTCATAAGCGAAAGCAGTCATAGCCTTCTCGCTCTTCGGAGCAAATACAAGATGGATGCTCATATGTGCTGGTACCTCCATGGTACTTCATCGGTTTACTTGCAACCTCTTGCAATCAAGGTCTTAGCATAGGTAACTTTTAAATTTTTTTATTCTCTTTTCTTTTAGTTTTTTAAAATTTAAGTTTGAGTGTTTAAGTTTGAAGTTGAACTTTGCATTGACTTTGAAGTTTCGATTGCCTTAATAGGTTGCAAGTTCATCTTCCTTTGAGAGCAAGCTGGAAAGCGCATATAGTTTCATCCACTCACAAAAACACAATAACAAGTTAGGGGTAAAAGGGCTGAAGATTTGGTATACATACATTCCAACTTGCGCCTTTTATCCCACAAGCAACCGAGTACAAGAGGAAGGGTCAACAAGACATTGGGACATTGCTCCGAGATAGTTGACTTGGATGCTTTCATTTCCCACCATGGAGCATATGATGATGAGGGGAGTTCTGTGGCACTGGCACCACGAAACCTACATGTACAAGGGGGTGCAACTGGCAGTGGCCCTAGTGTGAGTGGTTTGAGCCCATGTGGTTCTAATGAACCACATAATGATGATGATGTAGCTGGTTTTAATCCTCTTGATGAAGAGGAATATGATGAATATTGACAATGAAAGATAGTTTGAACTTTGAATATTGATCTATGATTGAATGTAATATATCATGAGATTCATGACATTCACATTGTGTTCGATTTAAGTATTTTAAATTTTAATTTAACTTTCAAGCTTTTAAGTTTATAAGTTTTATCGGTATCCTAGCTTGTTTGTTGTGGTTATTCACTTATTTAGCTTATAACTTGTCATTTATCTTGTCTTTCATATGCATAATATGTGGTTAATAATTAAATTCCTATTTAAAAGGCTGAAATTTATATATTTTTAAATTTTTATATAGTTTTTGTATCTTTGCCATATCCTACACTCGTATCCGGGGTCAAAAAAATTTGTCGTTTCCAGCGTATCGATACCTTGCTCCCGCTCCCGTATCCAAAACATTTCTTAGACAAAAACCCTTGGTTGGGAAATATGTGAATGATGAAACCCCTTCATGAGATTTTCGTGTGTCTTTAGTGGATTTGGAAAGCAATAAAGTATCTTTTCTTGCATGTTTGGTGCATTAGTATAATTGTTTGGATTAAAGCGAGACACTTAGAGATAGTTACTCGGTATGTGTGATGTGCATTTGGCAATTCTGAAATTACTAGCTTATTCTCCATAATTTATAAGGCCAATATCTTGAGTTTCATGATTTTTGGTGCTTCCTAAGTTGAGTTGTGAATTTTTAAAATAACACTGCAAACAAGGGTTTGTTGAAATTCATATCTCCAAATCTATGGTATTAAAAATCAGTTTTCTTGCATTACATGATTGTTGATGATATATCATAATTTTAGAAATTTAAGTGGAGCTGATTGAAAGGGTTTTGAAGGCACAAAGGTGGGGTTGAAACCCCAAAACAGGTCGCTGCCCTAGAAAAGGGTTTAATTTGCAAGTTTGCAGGTTTATAACAACTCTATAAATTTGATTTGTGAGCTCTGAGCCATCTCCTGAGTCCTCCCGAAAAGGAAAATGCAAGATGCTATATAGCAAAAGGATGGAATGAATTTCCGCAAAAAGGCAAGACATATGGGCAGCACATGGTAAGAAAAACTCCCCACTTTCAGTTTTAAAACAACAGTCACTTCATACGAATTTTCAGCTCCTAATCAATGCACATGCTCTTAGAAGAAGCCTTCCAATAAAAGTAGATGTTGAGTTCATGAAATCAGTTATCTTGATGTCCAAAGCATTATAACTCAGCATGACAATGATGGTATGATTGTTTGTAGTAGGAGCATTGATTTATGGGTTTTGAAGCATGTCATCATAAGTTGGATTCCAATCACTATCATCTCGATTTTGAGGAAGGAAATGCATGGTTACAGCTGTGTTTGGGGCAGCATGATTGAATTTTTGGAAATCCATCCCTTGAATGAAGATTGGGAGGTGGTTGCAAGCAATGAAAGAGAACTTGCCATCATGTCTATGAGGCATGAAGGAGGGATGTTGAAAACTCTTGTTTTCTTTAATGTGTTTGTTCTATGTGCAGGCCCAAGAATGGAGAAGAAAGAAGGAAACAAGGAAGAGCAGTTGAGTTTGTTATCAGCCCAAGCAAGTAATAATGAATATGAGATTACAGCGGAAGATGAAGAGATGTCTCCACAAGCCCAAAAAGCACACTAAAAAGAAGTTGATATGGCAACCAAGGTAAAAGAGTTGCTTGACACATTTGGGGCAGCAATGAGAGTGATTTTTGGTATCGCTGTCATCACCTTCACCAACCACTTGATTACTCATTTTGCTCTCATGCAAAGGAGTTTACAAGTTCCTTCAAACATGGGGAAGAGTTCTTTTCAATTGGTGATGGTTAATATGGGATTTTCAGTGCTTGCATGGTTGTTCCCAACCCCTACATTGCCTAAGTTGATTTTTGCAAGAAAATTCCACTTTGGTATTTGTTGTACCTTTTTCATGTTGCTGGACATGAAAATAACAGGTATAGGACTGTTGTTCCCAGCTAAGGACAGTTGTAAGTTTGCACAAATTAAGAAAAATCCTTGATGAAAAAGGTTGGAAAGAAGGTTCAGTTGAAGACAATTTTTATGACAACCACCAAGGTACTTAGTTGGGTGGAAACCCAAGTGTGTTGTGGCCACTTTGTAACTCACTTCCAACCCATCTACAATCTGATTTTTATCAGATATTAAAAGGAACAGCCCACAAAATCATTAGCAGCCACCACATTATTTCAGTTGCATTCATATTTGGGGATACGGGATGTCATCCCACCATTGTTGCCAAGGTTACAACAAAACAAAAATAAAAGGAAAGAAAACAACAAAAGTTTTATTTATATACAAACAAGTTTTACCCTGTATCTCAGTTCTGAACAGCTTCAGATGTTGCCCATTGAAAGGCAGTGGTAACTCAATTCCATCCCGGTAGGCAAGGAAGAAAGTATCCATTCCAGCAGCTCTCTTGATCATGAAGGGCCCTTTCCAAACAGATTTGTTGTGCATGCCCTTTGGTTCATGTCTCTTGTCCCACCAGAGTACCCAATCTCCAATTTCGAACTTCCTTTCTCTGGCCTTCTTGTCAAATACCTTGGGCAAGTCCTCATCAACTTCATCTTGTGGTGGCTCATCCTTTCTTCTCTCTGTGGTGGGTAAGTCTGCATCAACTTCCTCCGTTCTCAGATTTACGGCTGCACTTCTGAGGAAGAACTATCACCATATTCTTTGTTCTTCTTCAGGTACCGATCATGCTTGTCGAAAGTCTCTACTAAGGAAACTAAACCCTTGGGGATTTTTTTACCTTTTGGTTGGATTATTCCACCTGGATCAGTTTTGTTGGTGATTGTTTGTCGTGGTGGTGATTTACTCCCTTCAACATACAACCTACCAAAGTTGTCTTATTCTAGACATGCATATGTTTGTTTGTCGTCATTAGAAAATCTGCCATTGTTCAACATTATCAAGGACTTTGGGGCGGTAGACCATCTCCACTTTATAGTTTCCTTGTCTAAATATGGACGGTGGTCTATCTGGATTCAATAGTGCAACTGTGACTGCCAAAGAGTCTGCCTTGGAATTCTGATTTGTTGGAATGAAGTCGATAGAGAAGGCTGCAAAATCGAGTGTGGCAAAAAGCACTCTATCTCTGTAATGCTTCATCTTATCTCTTTTGACTTGATTTTTCCCTCAAACCTGCTTTACTAGAAGTTCAACATCTCCTTGGGCTTTGAGGAGTTTTACTCCTTTCTTTTTAGCTTGCTCCATTCCTAGCAGCAATGCTTCATACTCATTGTATGATTGGTGTTCTCGAACATCAACTTGTGGGAGTATGGGAATATCTCATGATCTGGAGATATTAATAGAACGTTGGCTCCTGATCCAAAAGAAAAATAGGTGCCTTTAAACTCTAGAGTCCAAACTTTTTCTTCTTCCTTTGTTGGCTCTAGCTCTGGTTGAAGTTCTGGCTCTGGAACGCCTTTATCTATCTCCAAGAAGTATACACCATGGTCAGTACCCTGAAAAAGAATCTGAGATCTAGGATCTTCAGATTTTGTCATAGTATACTTAGACTTCTTTTCCAAATTCAGATTATGGCTTATTCCTTTGATAGGAATATGAGCACATGACCAATCCATCTTTACTTCTCCTCCCAGTTCTTTACAGAAGTTCCTGCTTAATAACATGCCATAAGATACTGGAATATATGCTACAAGGATTGTCATCTTTAATCTTTTGTCAGGAAAAGTTTCCAGAACAGCTTGTGCATCTTTGATTTGTCTGATTAAAGGGACTTGTCTCTCCATGGAATAACACCTTTTTATGGTCTTTGTCAAGGTAAGCCCAAGAGCATTTGCAACTTTAGCTGGCATGACATTGTCAGAAGCACCCAAATCTAGAATGCAATTTGCTTAACTTGAAACCATTAAGCAATAAGGAGACATAGAAAGGTTCTACTCTTTCAGAAGATAATGAGGGTTTAACAACTGCAACATTGTTCTAGGGAGGAGTATCTTTGGGCTTAGGCAAAAGGCCCTTTGATGCATTAGATTGTCCTGGTGATTGCACATATTTAACTAGCCTATTTAACTGCTCAAGAAAGGCTCTCAGGTATTCAACTTCTGACATTTGAATCCTAGTTTTCTTGACATGATCAACAATGTCGAAGGAAGGTATAGATTCAGATACCTGAGCTGCTTTCTGTGGTTGAGATGAAGAACTCACATTCTTATTTTTGGGAGCTAAGGAAGAAGGTAAAGGGCTTCCCCTTCTTTGTTCATCGGCTAATGCCTCAGCTTGGTGAGTTTGTGATTGTGTAAATACTGCATATGCACGACCATGATCGTCTTCAAGAAGCTCCTCATAGTCATGTTCAAATTTGTAGTTTAGGTAATTAATGTTGGAGTCGCCAGCAGGACCTAAAAAATCATCATTCTCAAGTTTATCAGTGATCAACTTCTGGTCTTCTTCATTCATCTCCACGTTGTTTTTGGTAGCAACTTCAATTGCTAATCTTTGGGAACCAACAATGCGGTTCCGATTGTTCTTGTTGAAATTCCGAGAAGGGGCAATAATGTTGCCCTGAGCCATTTGAGCTATTTGTTTCTTCATCTGCGACATCTCATTTACTAACTTTTGCAATGGTGAATCGGATGTTGTAGCAGAAGATGAAATTTCAACTCTAGAAGTGTTGCTCTTTATCTTTTCAGCCATGATGAGGTCGTCTTCAATTTCAACCGTTATGTTTTGAGTGCTAACAAGTCAGCAAGACGTGCTCTTAAGTAGTTGATAGCTTACTTGATAAGTAAAGCATTGATGAAGAAAACTTTTTATTTTCATCATTCGAGAAGCGAAGCGGAATTTTGTACGATAATCTTTGGAATTTTGCAATAAAATCCCGCATGTGCTCATGTGGTTCCTTCTTCAACTAAGTCAATTGAGTTATCAAGGTAATCTGGAATCTTGAATTTGCCTTGAACCTTTTCGAGAATGCATCTCGCCACGATAGCCTAGTTGGTTATGGTACCGGGAGCTAACCGATAGAACCATTCTCGGCCAAGTCATACAACGCGTCTCTATGAAGAGTCGGCAGATACATCTTCATGTTCGATTTTGCAAGCACTCCAAATGATATAAAAAATGCAGCCAAGTGGTCATCTGGATTTCGCTTTCCGTCTCCAAAGAATTTTGGAAAATTCTTTCGTCCCTTTAGGTAGATCATGCATAGGAGTCAAATTCGAGAGGTCGAAAGGATGCACCCCATGGAGCAGTCTGCATGGCTAGTGGCGCATTCACATCATGAAAGGAGCATGTCTTCTTTGAGAATAGACTTGGTGAATAATCCCAACTCTTGGATTGTGCTTTGCACACGATCCGGATCTAGAGGAGTTTGCACTCTTCTTCCTGGTGAAAGACTGGATCTGCGGCTTCTAACTTGAGGAGGATGACTGAAATTAAATTGCTCCTGCAATCTATAAAAATGGTTGATCCTTCCTTGAGCTCTGCTAGACCGCATGAATGGACGTTCTGCCAGGTTGAGCTTATAATATAAAAGGGAACTGGCAAGAAAAACTCTGTCTGCTAATTTGTGTTGTTCCCTAGTGGAGTTGCCAAAAACTGTTGGCTAGATTTTCTGCACAGCTGAAAACCTAGGTAGTCATGAGATAAATCTCCCTCATTTACCGGTGAGGCTCCCAGTGTAAGATTTTGTCAATTATATTTTTAATATCTATCTACTGGTTTTACTTTAACTGCGCATAGCTCATGGATCATAGCTAGGCAATTTTGCAGCAAATAGCTATAAGAAATATATACATGCGAAGAGGGAAATAATTGGATGCGAGAAGAAAAGAAAGACGATGTGCGGCACTAACCAATAGTTGACAAAGTTGGTCACATGCACATAGACGAAACAAATAGATCTAGAAATGTAGAATTCACAACAAAAGAAAGTTTCAAATCCAAATCTAAAATAACACAATTTTTATGCAAAGATCTAAAAAGAAATAAGAAACAAATGCACCATTGACACAAAGTTCTCCAGAAATTTATCTCCTCTCTATTCCTTAGCTTTCAGAAAGATATCAGGGTTTAAGCTCAAAGTCCTGGAACACAAGAGTGTTGATTACAAATTCTGATTCTTTAACCCGTAGGTTCTTCCTCTATTTATAGTGTATAGACGGGAAATTACAAATAGGAAACTGCAACTGAACTAGAACACGTGGAAGTTGTAAAGGAAACAACTAGCAATCTTTCTCCTAGAATTCCTCTTTGCATGACATGCATGGTTTATAGCTGAAAATAGAACCTTCCATTTTGCATGTCTGCCACCTATTTCCAAGTAATTGACTTCTTCAAGTAACGACTTTTAAACCAATCACTTAAGATTGCCCAATTACTTTGTCGGAGAAAATAAGAGAAAGAAGAAGAAAGAGGAAAATAAATTAGAAGAAAGTTGCAACACTCCCAGTCTTGTTCTTCTTCTATATTCTGCATGCGGTTGACTCTTTTGCCTTTGTTTCTCACCAAACTGGATCTGGAAGCAGTTGAATGTGATTTTGTTTATGGGTGTTGCCTCGACATGTCTTCCCTCTTATTCTTGAAGCCTTTGTAGTTCTTATAAATAAGTCGTGCACCCGGTCTGATGTTTGCAAGTAAACAATTGATAAACTCATCATCTTTTATTTTTAATTGCATGAGTAATTTTAAATTCTGAAAAGCACTCGGGTGAATGCAAATGCAAGTAAATTCAATGAAGGCTTAACTGGAAGATTGGGAGCACATGCACAAGATCCTGAAAGGAATTTTCCATGCACTGACTTCTACACGAGCTACGATAGAAACAAGAGGATGAATTTTTTTCGGAAGCCTTTGCAATTATGAGATCTGGATTTGTCAATTAAACCAGTGATAGGTTCGGGGCCTATGTTTGTATCATTGACTTCAACAAATGTGGAAGCTATGCATGATTATGTTGATCCTTCTCTTTCATCATGCTTCATTATGCCTGGAATAATCTTTTTCTGAGCTCTTTTTCTTTTAACTCTGCCAGAATCCTTTGTAATCGGATCAATTTGTGCAGATCCGGCAATTTCTTCTGATTCGGAAGATATATTCAATGTATTTGACATTGATTTGAACTTCCTTTCACTTAAATGAGCACCTATGATGAATACTTGGGCACATATACCAACATGCAGACACTTAGAATGATAAAAATTAGGCTATTCCAACCCTATGCGCCAAAACCGAAGCTTCCCAGTAGTGGAAAACACTCTTTAATGTAAAATCCTCCTTCCTTGGCGCCAAAAACCTATCCAGCTCTGAAACTTCATCAAAAGAATTAACTGCTTCTCAATTATGGCGTCCCATGCTTATATAGCCATCTGCATGCTATTTTTAATAATTGCCCTTTCCTATTTCTGGCAATTTAATTAATTAAAAGTCATGCCTCTTCATCCAATTTGGGCGCCCAATTCTGCATGCTTCTGGTGGTTTTTTATGAATTTATTTTATTTATTTTTAGCATG
This sequence comes from Taxus wallichiana var. yunnanensis, assembly GCA_018340775.1. Classification (NCBI taxonomy): domain Eukaryota; kingdom Viridiplantae; phylum Streptophyta; class Pinopsida; order Cupressales; family Taxaceae; genus Taxus; species Taxus wallichiana. The sequence goes on from CM031242.1 coordinate 248,725,620, forward strand.
CATCCTTGACTTCTCTTTAGCTCATCCACTTGCATTGACTTTCTTCCTATTTATGGTGCCAAACTCAGCTAGAAATACCATTAATAAATACCATTAATCACATGCATTAATGCCAAGGTGGGTCGCACTTTTTGGCAAGGGTATTTGTTAAAAATAGAAAGTCAAAGTGATGGGAATTTCCAGCCTACATTGCAACTCCAAAAATCTCATCTTTCACTTAAGTGATTTGACTTTCATAATGGGAATTTTCACCTTACGTTGCAAGTAAGAAATTCTCGTCGATGCTTTAAGTGATTTTATTTTATAATGAGAATTTTCATCCTACATTGCAGGTAAGAAATTCCCTTCTGCCTGCCACCTCTGAAATTCCCATTGCAGCTTAAGTGACTTTGACTTGATGGGAAAAAGTAACCTGCTATGCAGGCAAGAAATTCCCGCCTGCCTGCCACTGCCAAAATTCCCACTGGCAACTTAAAGTTTTCCTTACAAAAAGTGCGACTTGCATGAAAGATAGCTCTTTTCCAAAAGTGTGACTTGCATTGTGACTTCTACATTTAAAATTGCGTGAAAATTCGTCACTTAAGGCAGCGTGAAAATTGGACGTAGAAGGCAGCCTTGAAAATTGCGACTGGCATGAAGACATCATTTCTTTCTTTTTTTGGATTTTTGGTGAAGAAAACATGGTGTCCCTAGATTTCACCTGAAATCTAGGACTACCCATTTGAAAAAAATTGTCATTTTTGAAATAACAAGTCTTTTTGTGTTTTTATTGCCAGAAGATGTCTGTATTATGTTAGGATATTCCCAGTGTATCATATGAGCCAATTTCGACAAATACCCAGATGCCCAAACTCGTTTTATCCCTCCACCAAGTTTTGTCTGCGGGAAATTTTTATTTAATTATTTATTAAATAAATAGTGCCCCGTTTGAAGTAAATTGTGCTCCAGTTGAACCCTGTTGAAGTTTCGCATGCCAGTATTCACATATATCAATAGGGTTTTCATCAAGAATGAATCCTGAGCTTTGTCTGCAACTTCTGGCAACGTTTTTCGCTTTTATTTATTTCTTTTGCGTTTTTCTTTGGTTTCTCTGTGAAATTCCCCTAGGTCAATTCTTTTGCCAGTATAGTTTGTTTAATTGCCCGAAGCATCTGGAGATCATCTACCAACACAGTGCCAGAAGGAATCAGCCTCAAAATGCAAGCTTCTAATCAAAAATGACGAAGTCATGCACAAAAAGCCTCTCCCAGGCAAATCGCACTTTTTGAGAATGAATAGGTTTAAGCTACAGTGGGATTTTTGGTAGCGGCGAGCGGTGGGAATTTATTAAGCGCCTTGCAGATGAAAATTCCCATGAAGTCAAAGTCACTTAAGCTACGATGGAAAATTTAGAGGCGACAGGTAGGCGGGAATTTTTACCTACCTTACAGGGTAAAAATTCTCATTATAAAATAAAGAAAAATCACTTAAAGCACCAACGGAAATTTATTATCTGCCTTGCAAGGTAAAAATTCTCATTATGGAAGTCAAACAACTTAAGTGAATGAAGGGATTTTTGGAGCTGCAGTGCAGGGTGAATAATCCCATCAAAGTTGACTTCTTAAATTTAGAAATCACCCATGCTAAAAAGTGCGACCCCTTTGGGCATTAAATAATAACTCTAATGCAATTTATTAATAGTTTTCCTTCCTAATTTTGGCGCTAGGGATGATGGAAAGTCAATGCATGATGTGAAGTCAAAGAAGATTGAAGGAAGAAGGCTAAAAATAAATTAAATTAATTTATTTAATGGCTGCTTGAAACATGCTAAAAAGTGCGACCCATTTGGTGATTAAATGATGCTTTTTGTGACATTTATTAATAGCTTTTATTCCTAACTTTGGCACCATGGAGAAATAGAAGGTCAATGCATGATGTGAAGTCAAAGAGAATTGAAGGAAGAAGGCTAAAAATAAATTAAATTTATTTATTTAATGGCAACCATGAGCATGCAAATTTAGGCGCCCAAGTTGAAGGAATAAGCATGTTTATTTATTAATTAATTGTCAGGAATAGGAGAGGCAATTATTAAATATAGAATGTTGAGAGTTATATAAGCATGGGCTGCCATAGTGATGGAATAGTTAATTCTTTTATCAAAGGATTGCAGCCCGGACAGTTTTGGCGCCCAAAGGAAGGAGGATTTTTGCTTAAAAGTGTTTTTCATTGCGGAAAACTTCAAAGTTTGGCGCCTAGGGTTGGAGGAGCTTGATTTAAGCTTGGTTAATTATCTGCATATTGGTATAAGTGCCTAGGTGAAGTTAAAAATATTTATGCTTGCTTTGCATGCAAGCAAAGCCTCAAATTTTAGGGCAGCGGGCTTTATATGCAGATTTTTGTGATAAAAATCAAGTGTTCATGCTCTGGATTCCGTCTTTGTCTGAATTAATTGCAGGTATTCATTACAGGTGCTTATATAAGTGAAAGGGAGCTCAAATCAATGTCAGATGCATTGAATATATCTTCCGAATCTGAAGAAATTCCCAGATCTGCACCAATTGCAAAGAATTCCGGCAGAATAAAAAGAAAAAGTTTCTCAGACAAAGATTGCTTCGACCATGATAAAGCAGGATGAAAGATAAGGATTAGAGGAACCATGCATTGCTTCTAAATTTGCTTGATATTGGTGATACGGATCTAGGCCCCGAACCCCTCTCCGAATTGATTGACAGATCCAAGGTTGGAAAGACATATCTCATGCGGGCAGTAAAGAGTAGTGGAATCATTCGAACTTCAGCATTCCCAATCACAGCTCAGTTGCCTGAATTCGTCATGGAATGTGCAAGGTCGTAGTATCCACTATCCAGATCAATCCGAGATGCTGCGGGAAAGACAATAATCCGGCTTGCACAATTTATCAATTATTATCTGAAGATTCCAACACGACCGGTGGTGACTACAATCAGCATGCTGGATGCCAGATGGGAGAAGCATAAAGTAGATTGTGTGGGCATAATGAACAACAAGTATATGAAGAAGCCCAGATCTCCATCGAAGTTCTGAGGACCCTTCCACGATCCAATCTAGTGCAGGAAGTGGATGATATTACCAAATTGCTATGCAGGATAAATGGAGAAGCTAACACTCACAACTTCCGCTCATGGATGTATGCCTTCATCAGGACCATTGAGATCAACAAAGCAGATTCAATAATCAATTGGGCGGAGATCATCAGTGACAACATCGGTGAGCAGCTCAAGTGTGAGGGACATCTGACTTCAAGATGATTTCCTACAGTATATGCAATGCCTCGCGAGTATCTTTTCAAGTTTGGATAGACGGGCGTACTTTCGAAGGATCCTATTTTTGAGTGCTACCCGCACTGGTGTTTTGTGCTTGAATGCAATAAAGATTACAAGGTGGTCAACGATGGATTCTTCTACGAATTCATTTGCAAGTTGAACAATGATCTGAAGACTAACAGGGTGAGCAAGGAAGCTTGGGAAGTTGTATCCCAGCATGGTTGTATCTTCATCCAGTTTGCAGACTTTACATACCTCATGATACCCGGCTTTTCAAGAGAACCAGTCAAGTTTCCCAGATATCCAAGCGACAAATTGGTCATCATGGGGTTGTGCGGATAACTCGTAGAGATACATGACCTCTGAATCAAAGCGGCACAAGTCTACAAGCTTCTTTCCGATCATAGTGGGCTATTACAACTGTCAGAGCATTCACAAAGCTAGAGGAATTGAAGTTGAGATGTTCTCTGAGTGTGAGCATGAGTTCTTCCTAGCACGGCTGAACTTCGATCCATACGGGGTACCAAGGAAGACAATCTCTCAGGAATACTCGCATGTGCCTTCGTTAGAAGAATTCGGATGAAGTGCGGGAAGCAGTCTGAAGTCAAAAAGAAAGACTTGACAACTTATCGGCGCAACAAGTGTTTGATTATGGATTAGCACGGATACCTGCGGATCTCATAGACGATGGGCCTGTGTTACTTGACTCATACCACCAGATGGGAGGGGATAGAGCTGCTCTTCAGGAGAACATTGGTAGGCAGCTGCCACACGATCGAGGAAAGATCTGCTGCAGTTCTGGTCAATACCTCGAACTGGTTGCTTACAAAGGGATATTGCCTTGATGAAACTTTGATGAATCAGATCACATGCAACCTCAACGCAGGAAACTCCATCAAAAGGAAGCACGAGGGAGAAAGTAGCAGAAGGCCTGAAAAGCTTAAAGTGCACAAGAAGTCTCATACACAGGAAAAGGTCACTTCTACGGCTATGGTGCTAATTCCGACTTCTCCAACGTCAACTCATAGCACTTCACCTGCCTTTAAACCTCAGCAAGATATTGTCGTTCCTCCGTTGAATCCGGAAACATTTGTGTTCTCTCCTCAGCCACTCCGATCTTCACCTCTTCCTGAAGAAATGCTAAAATTACAGATGGCAGAATTTGAAAGAGCATTGTCTTTGGAGCGATTGAAAAGACGACGATCCATGAACACTATAGCAATTTCGGATGGAGAGGAACCAGAGCATGAGATGGTGGTGCATTCAACGACTTCTCATTATCCGAGAAGCAATTTCTCAAAGTGGTTGCCCTCACAGTCAATCCCAGAAGCTAGAGAGGAGATCAACTTAGAGGAACATGACTTGCAGTTGCTCCTGAGTTTGGGCGGAAAAGACAAGACCTAAAGTTGATAAGGTGACTTCAAGGTTGATTATTGAAGAATCAGGGCAAAAGTTCACTGAGGTATCAGTTCTGAATGAAGGAAAGCAGAAGAGCGAGCTTACGGCAACAGATATAACAGTGACCAAAGTGCCGATAAGTCAAACCACTACTAAAGGATTAAAGCAAGACACGCAGACACTAATAAATGCTTTATTCCTTAAGCTTGTCAAAGAGAAGGCGAGAAAAGCTGAACTTCAAAAATAAGTTTCCCAGTGTGGGAGATCATTACTAAGGTTGCCCAAACCTGTTCTCTCGGTAGCAATTTCAAATCATGAGCAGGTGAGTGATCATCTGATGAGTGGAAAATGCAAGTAACCAAGTTAGAGCTATCGATGAATGGAAGAGCCTAATCATTCGCCAAGCTTCTATACAGCTCAGAGAGGTGTCATTTCATCTAAAAGTTATGAAGGATGCATTAGTTCAGCTGAAGCAACTAGTGACAAACACGGTAGATATGAATATAGTGGCTGAAAGTAACCTGGGCACTTTGGTCGAGATAAATAAGCTGCCGAAGGAGGTTTTGATTGCAGAACGAATTGTGCCTGATGGATCGGTTGAAAAGGGGAAGCAACTTGAATTCACAGTCTCTTTCTGCTTGGAAATCTTCGAATTATGCTGAAAAGAATGCGGGTGCTCGAGGATATGGCATCGTCACTGTCAAGCAATGTAATTACTATCACCCGATTAGGAAGTGGTTGGAAAGCGTTTCTTCATACAAAAGGACCATTCCCAACAAAGTGCACGATTCCACTGGAAGGCTCTCTTCGATGATTGAGAGAGGATTGATGAAACTGTTAGGCCTTTCACGATGAATTCAATCAATAAGTGTGTAACGCTAGCAATCGGACATTAAGAAGTTCGGGCCTAGTTTGAAGGAGGAATTTTCTCGGAAGATTCATCCTTGACTTCGCTAAATTAACACATTGGTGTCCCCAAATTTCACACCACGAAATCGAGACTACCCCATGTTAAAAAATTTCGTTCTTTTAAAATAATGGGTCGTTTTGTGTGTTAATTGTCAGAAAGTGTCTGTATTGTGTCAAGATATTCCCAGAGAGTCATATTAGCCAATTTTGCCAAATACCCAGATGCCCGAAATCGTTATATTTTATCGTTGGGGTTTGCTGCTGGGAAATTTTTATTTAATTATTCTGAGCCCCATTTGAGGCAAATTGTGCTCCAGTTTAACCCTGTTGTGGTCTTACATGTCAATATTCCCATATACCAGTAGGGTTTTAACCAGGAATGAATCCTGGGCTTTATCTGTGACTTCTGGCAACGTTTTGCATTTTTGGTGTTTTCCCGTTTTGTTTTCTGTGAAATTTCTCTAGGTCAATTCCTTTGCCAGTTTAGTCTGATTTCTTGCCTGGAGTATCTGGAGATCATCTATGGACGTTATGCCAGAAGGAATTTGCCACAAGAGGTCTGGTTCTCTCTGAAAAGACGAAGTCATGCACGAAAAGCTTCTTACAGGCGGAGTCACATTTTTGGGAAAAGAAGGTTTTAAGCTCTGATGGGATTTTTGGTAGCGGCGAGGCAAGTGGGAATTTTGTACTTGCTTACAGGGATACTTTTCCCATGGGGAAAAAGCCACTTAAGTCATGATGGAATTATTAGAGGTAGCAAGCAGGTGGGAATTTCTTACCTGCCTTACAGGGTGAAAATTCTCATTGTCAAATAAAAGAAAATCACTTAAGGCATTGATGGGAATTTCTTACCTGCCTTGCAGGGTAAAAAATCCCATTATGAAAGTCAAACAGCTTAAGTGGATCATGGGATTTCTGGAGCTGCGGTGCAGAGTGAATAATCCCATTAGAAATTGACTTTTAAAAATAGAATTCACCCTTACCAAAAAGTGCGACCCACCTTGGGTGAATAATAATGCATTTAATAATATTTATTCACCCAATTTTGGTGCCCAAGCATGAGGAAAAGTCAACGCATGATGAAAGGATAAAGAAAATTGGAAGTAGAATTCTAAAATTAAATAAATTTAATTTATTTAATGCAGCCCCCTCTCATGCAAAAAAGTGCGACCCATATTGAAGAAAAATAATACTTTTTAAAGTATTAATTAATGGAATTAATTCATATTTTTAGTGCATAAGGTCAAAGCACACTGTGAAGTCAATGTGGACTAGAAGTAGAAAGCTAAAATTAAATAAATTTAATTTATTTAATGGCAGCCATGAGCATGCACAAAGTAGGCGCCCAAATTGAAGAGAAAAGCATGTTAATTAATTAATTAATTGCCGTATAGGAGAAACAATTATTAATTATAGAATGGTGAAGGTTATATAATAAAGGGCTACCATAAAAATGAATTAATCAATTCATTAGCAAGGAAGTGCAGCCTAGGCAAATTTGGAGCCTATTTAAGGAGGAATTTTGCACAAAAGGAGGTGTTTTTACTGCTGGAAGTCTTCGAAGTTTGGCACCTAGGTTTGAAGGAGCTTGATTTAAGTCTGATTAATTGTTTGCATAGTATTACAGGTGCCCAGGTGCTTATATAATTGAAAGGGAGCTTAAATCAATGTCCAATACATTGAACATATCCTCCGAATTTGAAGAAATCTTTAGATCTGCACCGATTGTAAAGAATTCCGGCCGAATAAAAAGAAAAAGAGTTGCTCAGACAAATATTGCTCTGTCATGGTGAAGCATGATGAAAGAAAAGGATCAGCAGAATCATGCATAGCTTCCATTCGATCCAGATCCAAATCCATAATTGCAAAGGCTTCATCCTCTTGCTTCGAATGTAGCGCATGAAGAAGTCGGTGCATGGAGAATTCCTCCCAGGACTTTGTGCATGTTCTCCCAATCTTCCAGTTAAAGCCTTCATTGAATTTAAATTGACCGGGAGTGCTTTCCAAAAATTTTAATTGCTCATATGCAATTAAAAATAAAAATGATGAGTTATTTATGGCAAGCATTGCACTAATGCATGTATTGGAGAAGAACTACAAAAGCTTCAAGGATAAGAGGGAAGACATGTCAAAGGCAATACCAACAAGCAAATCACAGTCACTTGCTTCTAGATCCAGCCACTTCTAGATCCAGTTTGGTGAGAATCAAAGGCAAAAGAATCAGCTGCATGTAGAATATGAAAAAGGACAAGACTGCAGCTTTCCTCTTTCTTTTTCTTTCTCTTATTTCCTCCGACAAAGTAATTGAGCGATCAATTAAATTATAAAACTTAAGTGATTGGTTTAAAAGCCATTACTTGAAGAAGTCAACTACTTGGAAATAGGTGGCAGACATGCAAAATAGAAGGTTCTATCTTCAGTTACAAATCATGCATGTCATGCAAAGAGGAATTCCAGGAGGGAGATTGCCAGTTGTTTCCTTTCCGACTTCCACATGTGTCAGTTCAACTAAAAACTTCCTATTTGTAATTTCCCCTCTACATGCTATAAGTAGAGGAAGAACCTACGGGTTAAATGATCAGAATTTGTAAGCAGCATTCTTGTGTTCCAGACTTTGTCTTTGAAACCACTTTGATAGTTATTTGAAGCAAAGGAATACAAAATAGCAAATTTCCGAGAGAACTTTGTATCACGGTGCATTTTGTTTCTAGCTTTTATCTTAGATCTACTTATAAACTTTGTGTTATTTTAGATCTAGATCTAAAAGTTGTCTTTGCTTATAATTTTGTGTGTTAATATCTATTGGTCATGTCTATGTGCATACAATCAACTCTGTTATCTATTGATTGGGTTGCACATCTTCCTCTTTCTTGTTTTTATTATTTTCCCTCTTCATTAGATATTTTCTTTCTTTAATAGTCACACTTTGTCTGAAAACTATCTGACTATGGTTCATGAGCTTTGCATGGTTAAAGTAAAACCCCAAAATAGATACTAGCATATTTTATTGACAAATCTTACACGAGAGCCTCACTGGTAAATGAGAGAGATTTATCTCATGATCGCTAGGTTTTCAAAGTGATGCAAAAATCTAGCCAACACACGTCATATCTCGAATTTTTCTTATTTTCATAAAATCCATTTTTGCACCCTTTTGGACCAAGCGACTTCTTGCGGTCTTACGAAAGAATCTGAGCTCACGATCACACAGTAGACAAATTAGTAATTTAGAAAAATTGATAGCTTCTTCAAAAACCCTAAGCCCGGGGAAAGATCTGGCAAGAAGAATGAATAGGCTATGGGAATTTCTGGAGAAAACAAACCAAAACACAAACAAAAAGAAATAAAACAAAACAAAAAAAAGTTGGGAGCAATTGCTCAAAAAAATTCTCCAATTAGCTGATCTGCAAAAATTCTTCCCCTGGGTGAATGTTTTGTGGTAATAATGATGGGGTGAAGTGTTTTATATAACTTAAATCCTCCAATTTTAGTTCAATCTATTTTTAAAAGAACTTTATTTATTTAATAAATAAATAAATAAAATTCTCTCAAACAAAACCTGTCGAAGGGATAGAGTGATTTTTAGCATGTGGGTACTTAGGAAATTTGGCTTTTATGACTCTCTGGGATACCTTAGAACAATGCAAACAAGCTGCAGTAAAACAAACACAAAACGACTTTTTACTTTGAAAAGAGCGATTTTTTAAAAAAAAGTAGTCCCGTTTCGAGGTGAAATCACGGGGACACTGTCCACTTCTCAACACTAGTCCTCTTTAAAGACCTTGAGCCCATTCCACTTCTTGTGGGAAAAAGGAATGACCAAGGGAAGTTAATGTCATGTTTTTGAGTTGTTTTTGTGAGTTTTACATTCTTTTCTAGTAATTTTTTAAGTATAGTCAAATCGGTTGAGTAAAGGAGAAAAGCCAAATGAAAAATAGAAAAAAAAAAGGAAATATTATGTCCCAAGGCGGTCAGTCCTCTTAGGAGGATTTTTATTTGGTCTTTGGCGCCACATCTAGCTATAAAAACAACTAGCTTGCGAGGAAGAGGTTATGCGAAACTTATGGAAATTATTTCTCTTACGGTTATAGCATGTTTTTTTCTCTTTTTTCCATTGGGACAAAAATTGTAATGTCTCATTTTCCAACTTGAGAGCATGATTTTGGACTTCTTACCATTCCCTTTTCCATGGCAACGAAGTGAGTGAGCTGGAAAAGGAATTGAACTTCCTTTGCATTTCTTTTCTAATTTATAATGTTTCTTTTTAGTGTTTTCCTCTTTTATACAGAATTCGGCTTGCTTGGAAATAATTAAATGCCAATGAAAGATTAAATTAAAGTCTTATGAGATCAATCATGCATGAATTCAACCTTGGCGCCAAGATGGAGCTATAAAAGGACTTCATTTTTGCGCTTATCTATTTTTGGCGCATATGCCAATGAAAGATTAAATTAAAGTCTTATGAGGTTGATCATGCATGAACCTTGGTGCGAAGATGGGGCTATAAAAGGACTTCATTTGCGTTATCTATTTTTGGCGCATTTTCTCTAAATTGGACTTTTGAGTTGTTCATTGTTCTCTCCACTCTTGGGCGGAAATCCAAGTGTGTGGCTCTTCCAAGAAGGACGAAAACCCTTCTTGTGGCTGGTTGGGGGATGAAAACCCTCCATCCTTATTTGGTTTGAAGGCATATTGCAGATTTGGGAGAAGAGAAGACAATTTCAGATATTTACATGCATTGTTGAGCCTCTCCTAGGTGGAGTGACTTACCCTAGTGTGGAATTTGGTGCCTTCTAGGGCATGGAAATCAGATTTGTTTTCATATTTGGCTTTCTCATAATTTATAAAGCCGGAATCTACTATTCTTTGTGAAGTTTGGGGTTTGTAAACCCTCATTTCATAATTTTTATTGGAGCTGTACTTTGCTGATTTTTAATTAATTTCCAGCAGTGTTTTCCATCAGATTTCATATTGAAAATTGGTTTGGTTGATGCCTAAAATACATATTTATATTTTGGCAAGGTTATTTGAAGAGTTTCAAGTGTTTTTCATCCATTTTTGTACTGTTGGTCTGAAAAATTTGGTCGCTTAATTTTAATCGGGTTTAAATTTCAATTCTCGGATTGAAAATCAGATTTGATATAATTGGGATTTGTGTTAATTCTTTGTTCTTCAGTTTTGCCCCCAAAAAGGGACATTACGGTGGTATCGAGCTTCGGTCTTCCCAAAGATGAGGGTTTATTGTGGGAAGAAATCTCGGACAGATTGATGAAGGTGCAAGAAAGACTAGCGGATACCTTGGACTCTCTTGCTTCCACCATGCAAAACCTACAAAGAGGAAGGACATTCAAGGAAGAGCCTAGGGTTTCAAAGGTCAACAAGGTGGCAACTAGCTTTGAGGAGTATCAAACCCTTCCGGAGGATATTCGTGATGCCCTATCATTTTCCGAGTTTGTAGGATGGAGAAAAGATAGAGTGGGCATTGGAACTTGGTCCAAGCCCCGAACTATGCACAAAGGCCATGGGAAAAAACATCCCAACCCTAGAGGAAAAGAGCTGGTCTACCCAAATTTCACTTGGAAATGGTGGGATACCCCTTTAAAATTTTAGTCTTTTTGACTTGTGCTAATTTTCTTAGGATCCCTTGAAGAGATTGGAAAAGGTTGCTTGGTCCAAAAAGGTGCAATGATGGATTGTATGAAAATAAGAAAAATACTGCCACCAATGCGTAGAACTCGAGAAAATATGCACTTTTAGAAAAAACAGCATCTAAAACGGAGCCACGGAGTGAAAGTTATGGCACTTGCAAGTTTTACTACTACATCTTCTCGGACCCTTTCCAAAAATGGAAAGTTTTATTCTACTGAGTCTATTTTCACGCTGTTATGACTTACGAAGTTTCACACAAAAGTTAGGAAGCAAAGCCAATGCAAGTCGCAATTTTTAGCTTCCCTTCCACTTGGATTTTCACGCCAATTTTAAAAAGACAAACTTAAGTGAAAAGCGTGGAAATTAAAGCTACTGAAGATGAAAAATTAACACAAATCACTTAAGTGGAAAGTGGGAATTTCGGGGCTGCTGGAAGGTGAGAAATTAACACAAATCACTTAAGTGGAAAGTGGGAATTTTGGGGCTGCCTGCAAGATGAGAAATTAACACAAGTCACTTAAGTGGAAAGTGGGAATTTTCGGACTGCCTGGAAGGTGAGAAATTCACACAAGTCATTTAAGTGGAAAGTGGGAATTTTGGGGCTTCTGGAAGGTGAGAAATTAACACAAGTCATTTAAGTGGAAATTGGGAATTTTGGAGCTGCTTGAAAGGTTAGAAATTAACACAAATCACTTAAGTGAAAAGTGTGAATTTTGGGGCTGCTGGAAGGTTAGAAATTAACACAAATCACTTAAGTGAAAAGTGTGAATTTTGGGGCTACTGGAAGGTTAGAAATTAACACAAATCACTTAAGTGAAAAGTGTGAATTTTGGGGCTGCCTGGAAGGTTGAAAATTCACACTTCCTTACCCTCATATTTTCACACAATTCCTAGCCAAAAAGTGCAACCCACTTTGGCATAATTACATGTGTAAAAGGTGATTTCTTTTTATTATTTTTAGCAAGTATTGGCGCCAAAGATAGGGAGGAATTCATTGCATGCAAAATCCCTTTTAGAATCTTGTGCATGTGCTCCCAATCTTCCAGTTGAGGCCTTCATTGAATTTACTTATATTTTCCTTCACCCGAGTGCTTTCTAGAATTCAAAATTGCCCATATGCAATTAAAAATAAAAGGATGATGAGTTTGTCTGAATTGCTTATGGCAAGCATTTCACTTGGTTCACATACTTGAGAAGCTGCAAAAGCATCATGGATAAAAGGTGAAAACGAGGTTAGAAGCAACACCCGCAAGCACATCACGATCATACTTCCAGATCCAGTTTGGTGAGAATCAAAGGCAAAGAGTCAACCGCATGTAGGGGAAAAAGCTTCTCGGTTCCTAGAAAGAGATATCATTCATTGCTAAAGTAGATGAAGCAAAAGTGCAATACAGGTTGAATCAACATGCAGAGTATGGAAGAAGAACAAGACTGAGAGTGTTGCAGCTTTCTTCTAACTTTTTCTCCTCTTTCTTCTTCTTTCTCTTATTTTCTCCGACAAAGTAATTGAGTAATCAATTGAATTGTAAGACTTAAGTGATTGGTGTAAAAGCCATTAGTTCAAGTTACTTGGAAGAAGTCAATTACTTGGAAGTAGGTGGAAAACATGCAGAATAGAAGGTTCTATTTTCAGTTGTAAACCATGTATGTCATGCAAAGAGGGATTCTAGGAGGATTGTTAGTTGCTTCCCTTTTTCATAGCTTTCACATGTGGCAATTCATTAAAAGCTTCATATTTGTAATTGTCCTCTATGCATTATAAATAGAGGAAGAACCTACGAGTTAATGGATCACAATTTTGCTAGAGCATTCTGGAGTCTTCAGACTTTGTGTTGTTATTTCTAGGAAAGGGGGAATTGAATAAAAGGTGGATTTCCGAGAGAACTTTGTGTCTATGGTGCTTTTCTTCTTTCTTCTATTTTAATTTTTAGATAAACTTTGCGTTATCTAAGATTTAGGATAGAAGTTATTCATTTCCTTTACTTGCGATTATTGTGAGATCTATCTGTTTATTTAATTTGTGTGGATGAGACCAACTCTGATAACTATTGGTTGATTCAGCACATCCTCCTTTCTTCTTTCCTTCTATTATTTCCCCTTCTGCAAAATATTCCAAAATAGTTGCTTACTTGCTGCAAAATTGCTAAGCTATGGTTCATGAGCTTTGTAATTAAAGTAAAACCCCTAAAAATAGTTATTAGGATTTATACTTACCAGATTGATAAACATCTTACACGGAGCCTCACCGTTAAATGAGGGAGATTTATCTCATGATTGCCTAGGTTTTTAGCTATGCAGAAAATCTAGCCAATAGAGCCCCATCTTGTGGGAAAAGCAAGGAGAAACTACGAGAACTTGTGGAGGAGGGAATCAAATTCCCAAGTTCGCTAGGAGAGAAGGGGCATGATTATTCCCCTAAGGTTAAGAAAGAGGAAGGTATATTGCCGCAGATGGTTATGGAGAGGGAGCAGCCCTTGGGAGAGTTAGAACTCCCCAATCCTCTTGCCATGGTTGATCTCTTGGATGGTTTTCCTAACACCTTAATGACACAGGGTTAGATGAAATAGTGGAGCACAAACCAAGGAAAGAGAAGGAGATCAATGAGCATACAACTCAAGATCCGCACCTTGGAGGAAAGGGAGCCATAAAGGATGAAGATTCAGCCCTTACTCCCATTCTTATTCCAGATATTCAGCATCATGAGGTAATTGTGGATCATTGTTTGATTAATGATGATGATATTTTAGCATGTGATGAATTCAAGGGTGAAAGAAAGGGTGATGAACAAGAAGGGGAAGCGAAAGGGATGGATGGAACCCACTTCCCAAGTGGAAATGATAACAGTCAGCTTGCTGGTCTGTTTATAACAACAGTCAATAAAGAGCTAAATGATGAAGAGTTAGACTTGGGTGGGAGCCACAAAGACATTCCAAGCACATGTGAACAAGGTATGGAGGTTTTGCAACAAGGAAAGCACCAATTACTGTAGAAGAAAAGGAAAAAGGAGATGAAAACTTTGTTGAAAGTCCAAGGAACAAATACATCTCAGATTTATTGCTCCCTAGTTCGCCATCACATGGAGCTAATCATCATAATCAGTTTGATACAAATATGGGCAAAATGAGGAGCACATTGAGTAGTAAGGAGTACTTACACAATTTTAGGCAGCCCCCAGTTATGCATACATCAAGACAACGGTAACTTTATGCACAAGGACTGAAATTGGATTGTTCAGAGGTAACCCTCTCCCCAAGGCCCACGGTATGCATGCAAAGGTAATTACTTCCTTTTTCTGCTTGGTTGGTAATCCATTGGATATACATATGTTTGAGGGAAGAGATTGGAGTCACAATGATGCTTGTGTTGATGACATCTCAACAAGTCTTATGAGGGCAAGGAGATTGAAAGAAGTTCTCCATGAAGGACCAACTGATAAGGTTGTTGGACTGTTATCAACAGCAGCCAAACATGGGGGAATTACCAACATATTCAGTCCTAACAAAGTCCCATGCATGGGTGCCATCACCACCTTGAAGAAGCTAAACGATACAGTGAAGGTTAGCAGCCCGGAACCTAGAGATAACTCAGATTTATTGCCTATCATTGTACCATGTCAAGTTTTTGGATATCATGATCAGTTGGGAAGGAATGATAACTACATACTCTTTCCTATGACCCTACCATGTTTTCTCCTTCACAATCCGCAAGATAAATCAGGTTTGCAAGGAATCCATGGAGGTAAGGTGCATTTGATATATTTTTAGAAGGCTGATTCTAACTCAGACATTTTGAGCTGTAGGAAGGTTGAGGGCAGCCCGTGGCACAAAAAGGTTTCGGTTTCATTTCTTACCAAATGCCAAAACAGTTTGGTTTTCACCATGCTCAATCGGACACATATGATGACTATGTTGCATTGCTCCACTCTCGGATACTACTGTGTTTTTACTCTCATGATCAGCTTGTGCCAAGTGGCAAGAAGGTAAGAAATGAATTGTGTAGCAAAGGGTGCAAGGATGCTTGGGTACAATACCATTATTGTTTTAGTATATATGTGGTTCGTACCATTGTGAGCCTCAAAAGGGGAGGAAGTTCTGATTACAAGGTCACTTTGATTGAAAATTTTATATTCGGATGTCTATGGATGACTCACATCTTTGCATTTTGGACCAGCTCTCATTCATGCCCACTTTCACAAGAGTTGAGCATAATCAACTTTGGAGGCTTCAAATTCTCCAATGTCAATAGCATTTTCAAGTTGTCAAATTTCACGGGAAGATATAACGTATGTAATGATTTTCTTGAAAGTAACCAACTAAAGTTAATATTGTTTGTGGGATGCAATGGTTTCAACCATAGATAGAATACTCGCCAAAAATTATGCTAAACGAGTAACTCGCAGGAAAACTCGCCAAAAATGCAAAAAAAAAACTCGCCGAGTATAGTTGGAATACTCGCCAAAAACTCGCCACAAACTCGCCACAAACTCGCCAAAAACTCGCCAAAGACAGCATTTCTTTCCTTTTTTGGATTTTTGGTGAAGAAAACACTAGTAAAGAAAAAAAATTGCCATTTTTGGAAAGGGTCCGGGAAGATGTAGCGTGAAAAACTTGCGTGTGCCATAACTTTCATTCTGTGGCTCTGTTTCAAGTGTCGTTTTCTCTAAAAGTGCATATTTTCTCGAGCTCTACGCAAATGATGGCAATATTTTTCTTATTTTCATAAAATCCATTTTTGCACCTTTTGGACCAAGCAACTTCTTGCATCTTCTAAAAGAATCATGAGCTTTGATCGCTTTGTAGATAGATTAGTAATTAAAAATATTGGATAGCTTTCCAAAACTCGACGAGTATTCTCCCGTTCTCGGACTAATCACACGAAGAAGCGCAACAAGTTGACTCAAAAAGGCTCAACGACTTGGTTTTTGTGCAATCAATCTCGGCCGCACAAAAATAGTTGAGGCCACATCGGAGGAGCTCATTGATTTGGATGAGATAGATCCATACATGAGTGGACTGGGCAAGAAGAGGAAAACCTGCGTTCACAAAGAGACAAGATTGCTTCTTTTGAGAGGGAGGCTATGGAGGGAGAAGCACTAGCGGGACTCCAAAGAGATATTGGATGGATGACATCTTTGGAGGTGATCTCCAACATGCGGCGGAGAGGAGCCACCAAAGCACCACCATCTAGTTCCATGATCGAGTCGATTCGCAACCTTCTTAAGAGAAGCGTGGAGACGCAATGAGTGTGGGGACTAGTATCGGCCCGGTTGTCGTATTCGCATGATGATGATGTGATTTTGTATTGTATTTGTATTCAAATCTAATAGAAAACACTTCGCAAACATTTTATGGGCTCATTTGATACATTTTGTAGCTATGTGTTGCTTAAAATTTATGTTTTTAAAGAAATTTGAGTATTTTTAAGTTACTGAGTATTGGCCGAATATTGGCGAGTTTTTGCGAGTTTTTTTTTTTTTGGGATCTCGTGAGTTTTGGATTTGGCGAGTTTTCCTACTATGGTTTCAACTTTTGGGAAAATTTTAGTATGGTTCTCTTCTTCATATATGGGCTCCTTGGAAGGACTTAAGTATAGTTGGGCA
Organism: Taxus wallichiana var. yunnanensis; assembly: GCA_018340775.1. Lineage (NCBI taxonomy): Eukaryota > Viridiplantae > Streptophyta > Pinopsida > Cupressales > Taxaceae > Taxus > Taxus wallichiana. Next base: position 248,742,456 of record CM031242.1, read on the forward strand.
TGTGCAAATTCAGCCACCCAATAAGTTTATTGGAGAAATTAAGTTGTTGGTTTGGGTACAATCAGATTATGAGTTGTTTCAATTTCAAGAGTTGTAAGAGTGTCCCTTTTGAAGTTATCAAATCATGGGAAAGTGATCTTGAGGATGTTTGTTTGGATGAAAGTAGTAAGACTACCACAATTTGGGATTTCAAGTATGCTGCCATAAGCTTTTATGTAAACATTTCCAGCCCTTTCTCCAAGTTTTTATCAGTTGTAACCTTGTGGCCAGCCCCATAACATTGATAGAATGGGGATAATGTAGCCAAATTCTAACAAACTTGATATTCTGCAAATAACATGAACTCCGAAGAAGGAACAAATCTCCTTCTTCGTTATTGAATAATGAATTACAATGTTTCCTAAATAGGAAAACAACTCCCAACTCAAGTTGCCAAGTAAACTCTAACTAACTTGACTAAATCTACTCTAGGTGGTGGAAATTACTATTTTTAGCAGTTTACTAGAACCTGTTATTCTTAGTTCGCATGCTTATTAAATGCAGACACGAAATTGCCACGCATCTTCTACATTCCTAAATTAGAGGAATTACCAACTTTCTAACTCATAATGCAACTAATAGACTAAAATTAACTAATGCCCAAAAATAGGAAAAAACCAAACTACAACTTAAATCCTAATTTTCGGCCTCAAGATGGCGGATTTAGGGCCCAAAACGTGCGAAACTTTCCCAACCGGTAGGGTGGATGGCAGCTTGCGTTCGTCTCATCGTAACATGTGGTTTCAAAAAAACAGACTCAAACGGACACCCGGAGCTCAAGTTATGACCTTGTCAAGTTCCTGCTAATTTTGGCACATCGGGGGAACTTTGAAGGTATATCATGATTACATCGATGTACTCTTCTTTCTCTCTTGTTGTTTAACAATTTTTCCAGCTATTTTTTTACTTATAAGATACCAGGAAAGGAGCTTCTAATCACATGGTTACATAAATACCAAACACTTCATAGCTATTTTAGTCACTATATAGCCCCCATTCGATCACCTTGGTGCTATTTCTCTCCGAGGAATCGACTTCACGAACATAGGAGAAAGTTGGGATGACAAATACCTTAACCCAAGGATCAATTTGAGGACAGTTCCACCAAAGAGGCCGGCTGTTTTGTTCATTTTCAGTTTGGTCTTCTCAAGGTTTTGGTGCATAGAGAGACATTTTTATAGCCGGGAAATGTATTCTCTACACAATGACATACTTGTACTATTTTTTGCAAGTAAAGGTGGGATTCTAGTTCTCCTCATTCTGATTTTCAAAAGAGAAGAGCAAGGTTACATTGTTATTTGAGACAACAAAAGAGAAATGGTGGGTCACCAATGCTTGGGTAGTAATTGCACAAAGAAGGAGCAGCTAAGACTTATTTGGGATCCGAGTACTTGCAATTGCTTGAGGACAAACAATTTTGGAAAGGGACGATTATAATGTCACCTTTTCCAACTTGAGAGCATGATTTTGGACTTCTTGTCATTCCCTTTTCCATGGCAACAAAGTGGAGTGAGCTGGAAAAGGAATTGAACTTCCTTTGCATTTCTTTTCTAATTTTTAATGTTTCTTTTTAGTGTTTTCCCTCTTTTATACAAGTCGGTTGGCTTGGAGATAATTAAATGCCAATGAAAGATTAAATTAAAGTCTTATGAGGTCGATCATGCATGAATTATACCTTGGCGCCAAGATGGGGCTATAAAAGAAGATGAAGGACTGCATTTGCGCTATCTACTTTTGGTGCATTTTCTCTAAATTGGACTTTTGGGTTGTTGCTCATTGTTCTCTCCACTCTTGGGTGGAAATCCAAGTGTGTGGCTATCCCAAGAAGGACGGAAAACCCTTCTTGTGGCTGGTAGGGAGACGAAAACGCTTTATCCTTGTTTGGTTTTAAGGCATATTGCAGATTTGGGAGAAGAGAAAACAATTTCATATATTTACATGCATTGTTGAGCCTCTCCTAGGTGGAGCAACTTACCCTAGTGTGCAATTTGGTACCTTCTACAGCACATAAATCAAATTTGTTTTCCTAATTAGCTTTCTCATAATTTATAAACCCAGAATATACTATTCTTTGTTAAGTTTGGGGTTTATAAACCCTGATTTCATAATTTTTATTGGAGTTGTACTTCGCTAATTTTTAGTTAATTTCCAACAGTTTTTCCATCCGATTTCATATTAAAAATTGGTTTGGTTAATGCCTAAAATACATATTTATATTTTGACAAGGTTATTTGAAGAGTTTCAAGTGTTTTTCATCCATTTTTGTATTGTTGTTCTTAAAATATGATCATTGATTTGAACTGGGTTTAAATCTCATTTTGTTGGACTGAAAATCAGATTTGAAATAATTGGAATTTCTACTAATTCCTTTTTCTTCAGTTTTGCCCCCAAAAAGGGACATTACAAAAACCCTCTATGAAAACCTATTGAGAACGTAACCTCTCAATAGTGGGTTGGTTTGAGGACGAAACCCCTCAAGCTTGCAACAAGGTGATCTCATAAGGAGTTGTATTCGGTTTTGAAGGCATTTCCAACCCTCTCCTAAGGTGGCAACGTGCCCTAAGGTGGTGTTTGGGGTTCTAAGGCATGGCAACTTCAAATTCAGCCATCATTGTGTTCCTTCTATTTTTAGCAGCTGGAATCTACATTTATACTTCAATTTAAGCATTGGAATCCTTCATTTCCAGCCATATTCTTAAGGGTGTTCAGTTTTGTTATTATATTTAATTAAATAAATTCCAACTGGGGTTTGAAAGCTCATTTCTTTGTTTATTTTTGTTCTAAAATATTTCTAAAGTTCCCTACACACTTTGGATTGTGTAAAAGATGCATTTTTGGAGAGATATTGCATTTTCCTTGTTATAAAAAATCAAACTGTTGAACTTGCTATCATAAATTTCAGTTGGTTGTCATAATTTTCAATTTACTATCTATTGGGATTTGTGCAATTTCCCATTTATTTCAGTTAAAGCCTCGAAAGGGGCATTATAGTGTGTTGCTCAACCCAAACAACATTGCTAGTCACTCCTACAATCTTTATTGCGTCTTGAACATAGTCTTCCATTCATCACCCTCTCTTATACAAATATTATGATATCCGCTCTTCAAATCAATTTTACTAAAATATCTTGCGCCACTCAAACAAACCATAACATCATCCATGTGCAGTGATACATGAAATATCCCAACCAATTCCAACTCCAATTTTTTTTTTTTTTTGAGTTTTTAGTGCATTGACATTTCGTCAAACACTTGTCATGTCGTCTCAATTTTTGATATTTTTGTTGTTTCTCTTTAATTGAAAGAACACGGCCAATAGAAAGTCCCACAAATGATTGCAGACAAACATAACTCCCACAATGCATAAACAATACAAGTCTGATTGGAAACGAAAGGATTTATTTATTTATTTATGGATTCCAAATACAATGAAATTCATCTCTAAATTGCATACCCGAAAGTCCAGCTTTGTGTGATAAAATGAATGGATATCAATGGTACTGAAATGATCAGAACTCTCGCATGCGAAGGAGCCAATAGTGGCTGCACCTGTTACACAACTGCTGCTAACACCCTCTCATTCCTCCTCCGATCGCCGCTGCTCTCCAAATGGGAAAGATGGCGCCCCAATGATGGTAATAATATTCCTCTATGAGTAAACTGATAAACACATGCTGCAATTAACTGTAAAGCAATATCAAAATGATCTGATGTGAAGCACAATGAAGACCCTGTTTGAATCTTCCTCCTTCGAATTGGGTTTCCGTCCAATCCGTAATCTCCAAGGGTTTCCGTCCTTCGAGAGTAATTAGCAAGAGCTGCTCTAAATTTGTTTTTTTGTTCAAAATAATAAGTGTCCCCAACAAATGGGCCAAATCCTCCTTTTATAACCTTTTCCGAGAATTTTAATTAAAAGAAAATATAATTAATAAATCACTTTATTAATTAATTACACCTTATAACTCCTGAAAGTGATTTATTTAATTAATTAATCATTCCTAGCGCCAAGTCACCAATTAGCATCTCATCATTTAGAACTTCACATTTTCTTTCCGACGAGCTATAATACTTTGAGGTGCTCGCCAAGTAATTCGTGCACAAATATAAGCACTGAGTAAAATAATTAAAATAAGCCATTAATGCTCCCAAAGTGCGAAATCGTCGAAAAGCACCGAAATCGAAACTAATTGAGCAGAAGCGGTGCCGATGACGAATAATGAGAAATGAAGTTAGTTGGGTGACTTACTATAAATAGATACTCTCTCCAGAATCTTGGAGAACACACGAACCCGAAATAACCTTAGAAAGTGCCAGTGAGTCCTTAAGACCAACCAAACTCATTCTTAACATCAAATTATCCACCAGATTGTCGATAAAACTCTTACTCATTATGCACATCATCTCCTAAACAACGGGACTAGCTTACGAAGATGACAAATAAGCTACCCACCAAGTGTCCAAGGGTCATGCCGGAAAGAGGGACATTACTGATATACCACTTGTTGAATGTTACAGCGGGCAGTTTATTTTTCTCTCTTATCCATTGCACTTTTACAACATATATTTTACATATACTACATTACTATTGTGCCTTGACGATCACATCTTTAAAACAGTTACATATTGGATTACATGTTACATATTGTTCTTACATGATGACATATTTTCTATGTTTATATATCTTATAAATTGTTTCACATATGAACTTTTATAATGATTACAACACTTGGTTTATGTTATATATGTTACACATGATGCCCATGACACTTTTCTTTTGAGATGAGTGATATGCAGAAACATCCTCGCCTAAAAGGTGGGTAAATAGTCAACTTATTATTTGGTTTTGGACCAACAAGGAACCTAAATAATTAGAGAAGAAGTTGCTTCTTCAGCTGAGGAGCAGGATCTTTAGCCACCATGCAAAGGGTTACTTTTGAACCTGCGATGAAGAAGGAACCAAGGATCAGTTTGTTCACTTCTTTGGCCAAGAAGTGGACATTATGGCACCAATATTTCTGCATTTAATAAGGTCGTGTGTGATCCGTGGCATTTCTCTTCAATCAATAGTGGCAGTTTCAAATTGTTTTTTTCGCCATTTGGGGTAATCCAACCCCATGACAATCTCCAAAGAATTTAGAAGAGACAACATCGATTTGTGTCCCACCGGGTGTATTTGTTCTTTTGCTCATTTCAATTTTGCAAATTTTCAAATCAGCTAGCATGTTTTCACATTATCTAGACATTGGTCTACTTGTATGCATTCAGGTTTGGTTGCATGTACACATGGAGCATGGACAGCAAAATATTCATATTGGGACATCTACAACATCAACCTTACTTCTCTCTAGCACCTGCTCTCGGAAAGGTCGGTAACCAGTTAATGTCATGCATACACCACATTAAAAGGGGGCATTATGTATACACCTAATATTGGTACAAGGCAGATGGAAACATCCGTTTTGACATTGTCTAGGATACTTGGACCACTAGTGCACATTAGGCTCTTGTTGGCATTTTTTCCCGTTTTCAATAGACCCCGCACCGCTTTTATTGCCACCAATTTTCCCTTAAACACACTCAAGATCATTTTGAGTTTGCCTAGAGCACTCAGCACACCTCTCTAGACTCACTGTCATATCCCAACTCCGGGATCAATGGAAAATATGCAAACCAACAACCCTTCAATACACTAATCAACTGTAAATAGCTAAACTCAGTCAAAAATTACTTGGACCAATCAAATAGATGACTCAATAAACCCGAAGACAAGGGTTTAATGGCCTCTACTAATTAGCTAGCAATTAATTCTCAGCTGAACATACAAATCAGATCTAGGCTTCTTTTGCAATCAATGCAATCCACTGTTATCAAAACTGCTACTATTCTGATTGCTGCCCCTGAAGCTTATTAAATACTCCAAACATACTCTCAGATCAGTCCTTAAAACATCACAAAGACATGCAATTACCAGCTGCCAATGTTAAAATATCTGAGTCATAAGAGATATGCAATCAAGCTACAAACCTCTGCTATAATGAAGGTGAAAACATCCTTCAAACTCAAATTACTTTTACTACCACAGTTCGCTGTTATAGAGCTCCAAAAATACCATTAAACCAAGCTTTATACAAGTCACCACAAATCAGCAACAAACAGTCATCTAGATCACCTTGAAAGGAACTCAAAATTATTAATATTAGACCCCAAACAGCCACACTTAGATCGCTGATCTTAAAGGACCCAAATCATAAGCGAATTTGTGCAAGATCCCAGTCGCTAAACACAGAATTACATAGACTCTCAACTGAGTAATGAATACATAGGAAATCGCTGCTAGTAGACAAGCAAAAGTATTTAAATGGGGTCGCTGATTTTAGTAAAGAACAGCAGCTCCTTCACACTCCAAAATCAGACTACAATGACATCAAATACTTTCATTGATTTTCCCTGAAAGAGATCACTGCAACAGGTGTATATTATCATGCACAAGATAGTCAAACTATTCCAAAAGTGCCACGAATCAGTTATTAAAACAATTATGCAATCGCTGGTTATCTTAGACCTTCAAAAATGCATTCAAATATATGTACAATAAGTCGCTGGAGTCCAGGAAGGGACAGCACATTAAATGGAATAAAAAATCAGTTCCCCCTTTGCCAAACATTACCCACAATCTCATTTCTAACAGGTCGCTACAGCCATCATGGATTAGAGAGCAACTTTTGCCAATATGAGGGTCTTTAATGCAACAATATTCTAGTAAAACAATATAGATATCAAGTCGACTTAGGGCAGAGTGAGCTCATTCATCAAATATCCTTCAAAACAACATCATATCACTCCAAGTAAAGTCGCTGTAGCTAATAAATCAAAGTCAATCAATTTGCTGGCAAATAAGCTTCCAAACATGCATTAGAATATTCATAGATTTAGCCAAAGAAGTCGCTGCACACTAGAGCATTCAAAACCAGCATTAAAATACTCAAATGATTACCCAAGGTAATCGCTGTAGTCAGGAAATGAGATCACACAGCCAGCTAAAAGATTCACCTGGAAAGTGCATTCAAATCAGTCTAAAAAAACACCATAAAGAAGTCGCCAAAGCTGGAGTAATCACACACTACACAAGTCGATTTGCAAAGGACATGAAAAATACTTCAATTGAATATCAAACCAACACAATAACTCCCACGCAAGAGAGAGAGAGAACATTAATGGGCATGCATCCCAACTCCAAGCATGGAGTATCTAATAAATTTCATCATAACATAAAATGTAACAATGATCCTAGCACTCCTTTTATAAGCAAGGAGGCACAAAATTCAAAATCCCTAGGAGAGGGAATTTATTTAATAAAAGCAGTTTATCTTTCCTAGGTGTGGCGTCCCCTTTTTAAAAGGGTGATTTTAATTTTTAAAAGCCACCTAAATATTATTTAATTAATTCCCCATTTAATTTTATATTTTGGGAATTAAATTAAATAATCTTCATAATTAAATAATTATTGCTTTCTAATTTCAAATGATAAAAATCACTCTCCCGGCAATAATATTTAATTATTTAATATAATTTTCTCCTTGTTAGGAAATAAGGGATAAAATATGCAGAATAAACCCTCACAGAATCGCAACAGTAAAAACTAATATGCAGAAAATTAATACAGATCTCAAATAAAAGTGCGAATAAAATAACACAACACAAAGAGACAAGATTTTAACGTGGTTCACTCAATTTGGGCTATGTCCACAAAGAATCACTTGCTTAGATTTTATTACAAGCCATCTCTCTCTCAATACAATACCCAGATCTATTTGGAGCTATGCTCAACAAACTCTACAAAATTCACACCCAAATTCAGCACATCTGCAATGCTTTTCATCCTTCTATCATATGCATAAAACCATATAAATAGACAACTGCTTAAGTAGTTTTACAAAACCGTGGGTATCAAAACCATGGGCAAAAACCGTCCCATAAACCTATGGGTCAAAATCCCGCCCATATGAGAAAATCACGTTTCTGATATATTGGGCACGTTTTAAGGCCCAAAAAAAAATTCAGGGGCTGCGCCCCCGAACCCTGGTGAGGATACATAAAAAGTGTACAGTACTCTTAGTGTATAGTTTTCAACACTTTCACACATGAAAACAAGCTCCACAACCTAACGAGATCTTAATTTTTAAAAGCCACCTAAATATTATTTAATTAATTCCCCATTTAATTTTATATTTTGGGAATTAAATTAAATAATCTTCATAATTAAATAATTATTGCTTTCTAATTTCAAATGATAAAAACACTCTCCCGACAATAATATTTAATTATTTAATATAATTTTCCCCTTACAACATCCCAAAGCCCACAGGGAAAAATAGGCTAAGGGTCTTTAAAAATGGGGACATTACAGTCCTCCCTTCCCAAGATTGTTTGCCCTCAAGCAATAGCAAGCTCATGCGTCCGGTGTCAAAAGTGTAGCTCTCCAACAACCAGGCTCCCATGCCACTCAAGTGGAGTAGCTTTTGTAATGTCTTGGCATGCTTCCTCCTAAAAGTAAGGAGTGTGAACTGCTGCAATTTGTTCCTCAAACCTGCACATGAAGCAAACTAATTAGAAAAACGAGTGTTGAAGAACACTTTTTTGTTTCTTCTTGGTATTTCCATGGCTTAGATGGTGCCCAACTTTCTTTCATGCATGGGCTGCCCCCAAAATCAGCTATGCAACCCCATACGCTGCTATAATTATGCTAGTTCTCCCCAAAAATCAAATTTCTCATCACTTTCGTTCTTCCCATTCCCTTCCTTGACTTAGCCATTATTACCCCTGCAAAATATGTCATGAAGGTATACCCAAAGAAAGACCAATTCACCATATAATCCTGCTGAAATGAAATCTGAAAATGTTTATCAAAGAAAACATGCATGTCACTTGAACCATATTCCATATGAGAGTAGGAAATCGTTGCCCCTTTATGCACCATGTCTAAAAGACAATCATACTTCCATGTAATCCCAAAATCTTCCTCACAAAATTTAGTCCAAGTAATGTCATCAAAACTGAATTGAATGATGGTGAAACTAAGTAGCTTACTCTTAGGGGCTGCCATAATTCCTTTAATCTGAAAATGGGCACTCAGAAAAATACCTTTCCTTCTTATTTCCGATCTTCTAAAGTCCTATCACACTTTCCAATGCTTAAGTTTGCCATATATAATTTGGAACTTTTACTCATGACAATATCAACTTTATGTACCCAATCAACAAGAAGGTGCCAAACCAATGTAGTTTCCCTCAAAGGATCCAAACTAACTTTCACAAATTTACCCAATATTCCCCAATATGGGTTTGTGCAAAACATACAATATGAAGTGGTAAAAATGAAGTACATATTAGCATCCTTCATGTCAAGTTTAACCCAATCAACAAAAGAGTGCAAACTTACATGTGTACCAAATTTGTCTTCCATTACCTCTTTACCCTTAGAGCTTGCTTTCACATTTCCATATGCATGCTTGTGTGATGAATCACCACTCATATCAAAATAGGAGATAATTGTCCTATCATGTACCATCTTCATGTCCCTCTCCATATAATTAGTAGCCAAGGAATTATAAAATGACTCCATAATTTCTTCTCCTTGTGGTAAGAAGCTAGGCAAAGGAAATGCATAAAAATAATTGACATAAGAGTTGTTATACCTTTCCATAATGATGTCATCATCTCTCCTTTCTTCTTGTCCTTTTAATGTCTCATGAAGTTGTTGGACCACTTCTCTTACATTTGAGTTTTCCTCATGCTCATGTTCATCAACAACATGCTCAATATTAGTATCATATGAATCAAAATCTGAACCATCACTATTTACCTCCATATGTGCCTCTTCATGCTCATCATCCAAATCTGATTTCTTCTTGCACCCATTCAACCCATGCAATCATTATATGCTAAAAATGTGTCATCGAAAACAAAAGATCTCATACCTTCATAACCCAGGATTTTAGTCCTCTTCTTTGGTGTTGCATTTCCTAAACTTGACTCCACCATATGCAGATCTGAATTCTCTTTTTTCTCCTCTCTCATGATTCCCTTTTCATCACTCCACTAGGCATGCAAATATTAGAAGACGAGGAAATCCTTTCAACCAATAAAGAACTTTTACCTTGCTCCTCATCTAATGGCTCTTCTTCCTTCCATGTTTTTTGTTGCACACGTACAACCGGACCAGCAAGCTCTTCGTCAGTCAAATAGGACCTCAACTTCTCTTTACACTGATTTATTATATCTTGAGCAAGTGTTTCTGCTGCGGGTGACACTTCTTGCTTCTCCTTTCTCATGTAGGCAAATAAAATTGTTAGAAGTGACATCAAAATATCATCCTCCTCATTCGAATTGAAGACGCAACAATTTGTATTGAAGAAACCACAATCTCTTCATGATCCCTATGAATAGAAATAAAGAAATTGTCAAACATTTGAAAAATGAGTTCATCACATTCCAAGTCTATCATTAGGACCCAAGATCTAATGTTTGCCATATTTTTCAGAATAGTGACCCTCTTAGCAAAAAGAGCATTTGTGATGTCACCAAGACCCTCAAAACTGTCCACCATGAGCTGAAATATTTCCTTCATGATGTGGTCATTATAGGGTGGTTCCAGAGCCTTAATCCTCATAATTTCACTTATACAAGTGATAACTACAAGCCTCACATCTGGATCTGTATGTTTCAAAAGTCTAGGACTAACCAAATGTGCCCCCAAAAGATCTAAAACTGAAATCATCAAGCCACAATCTGATTGCTTAACCAAACACAAACAACTTACCACCTTTTCTAGAGTGTAGATCAATATGCTCTTCTCAAGTGAAGGACCCTTGAGCATTTTTCCAAGCTTATAGAGCTTGGTCCTCAAACCTCCGATACTAGGCAAGCTCCATGATTCACTCTGCAAACAAACCCACCCGGAGCAAAGGAAAGTTGCTTTGATACCACTGTAATGTCTCAACTCCAGGATCAATGAAAAATATGCAAACCAACAACCCTTCAATACACTAATCAACTGTAAATAGCTAAACTCAATCAAAAATTACTTGGACCAATCAAATAGATGACTCAATAAACCCGAAGACAAGGGTTTAATGGCCTCTACTAATTAGCTAGCAATTAATTCTCAACTGAACATACAAATCAGATCTAGGCTTCTTTTGCAATCAATGCAATCCATTGTTATCAAAACTGCTACTATTCTGATTGCTGCCCCTGAAGCTTATTAAATACTCCAAACATACTCTCAGATCAGTCCTTAAAACATCACAAAGACATGCAATTACCAGCTGCCAATGTTAAAATATCTGAGTCATAAGAGATATGCAATCAAGCTACAAACCTCTGCTATAATGAAGGTGAAAACATCCTTCAAACTCAAATTACTTTTACTACCACAGTTCGCTGTTATAGAGCTCCAAAAATACCATTAAACCAAGCTTTATACAAGTCACCACAAATCAGCAACAAACAGTGATCTAGATCACCTTGAAAGGAACTAAAAATTATTAATATTAGACCCCAAACAGCCACACTTAGATCGCTGATCTTAAAGGACCCAAATCATAAGCAAATTCGTGCAAGATCCCAGTCGCTAAACACAGAATTACATAGACTCTCAACTGAGTAATGAATACATAGGAAATTGCTGCTAGTAGACAAGCAAAAGTATTTAAATGGGATCGCTGAATTTAGTAAAGAACAGCAGCTCCTTCACACTCCAAAATCAGACTACAATGACATCAAATACTTTCATTGATTTGCCCTGAAAGAGATCGCTGCAACAGGTGTATATTATCATGCACAAGATAGTCGAACTATTCCAAAAGTGCCACGAATCAGTTATTAAAACAACTATGCAATCACTGGTTATCTTAGACCTCCAAAAATGCATTCAAATACATTTAAAATAAGTCGCTGGAGTCCAGGAAGGGATAGCAGATTAAATGGAATAAAAATCAGTTCCCCCTTTGCCAAACATTATCCACAAACTCATTTCTAACAGGTCACTACAGCCATCATGGATTAGAGAGCAACTTTTGCCAATATGAGGGTCTTTAATGTAACAATACTCTAGTAAAACAATATAGATATCAAGTCAACCTAGGGCAGAGTGAGCTCATTCATCAAATATCCTTCAAAACAACATCATATCACTCCCAGTAAAGTTGTTGTAGCTAATAAATCAAAGTCAATCCATTTGCTGGAAAATAAGCTTCCAAACATGCATTAGAATATTCATAGATTTAGCCAAAGAAGTCACTGCACATTGGAGCATTCAAAACCAGCATTAAAATATTCAAATGATTACCCAAGGTAATCGCTGTAGTCAAGAAATGAGATCACACAGCCAACTAAAAGATTTACCTCAAAGTGCATTCAAATTAATCTAAAAAAACACCATACAGAAGTCGTCAAGGCTAGAGTAATCACACACTACACAAGTCGATTTGCAAGGGACATGAAAAATACTTCAATTGAATATCAAACCAGCACAATAACTCCCATGCAAGCGAGAGAGAACATTAATGGGCATGCATCCCAACTCCAAGCATGGAGTGTCAAATAAATTTCATCATAACATAAAATGTAACAATGATCCTAGCACTCCTTTTATAAGCAAGGAGGCACAAAATTCGAAATCCCTAGGAGAGGGAATTTATTTAATAAAAGTAGTTTATCTTTCCTAGGTGTGGCGTCCCTTTTTAAAAGGGTGATTTTAATTTTTAAAAGCCACCTAAATATTATTTAATTAATTCCCCATTTAATTTTATATTTTGGGAATTAAATTAAATAATCTTCATAATTAAATAATTATTGTTTTCTAATTTCAAATGATAAAAATCACTCTCCCGGCAATAATATTTAATTATTTAATATAATTTTCCCCTTGCAACATCCCAAAGCCCACGGGGAAAAATAGGCTAAGGGTCTTCAAAAAATGGGGACATTACACTCACAACTTTCCATTATGAGCTTTTCACATCACTTTTGACGGAGGGACAAAATTGGGACCACTAATTCTGTCCCAAGACACAATTAGTGGTTGATCTTGTCCCCCTCTACCAAAATCATTAATACTTAAGCTATACACATCCTAAAACACTCCAAAATACACAAGAACGGTCCTAGAGACTTCAAAATACACTAGAACAGTCCTAGAAGTCTATTCTTGTTCAAAGTTGCCATTGCCAAGTGTCTTGTGTAAAGAGAAGGATCATATTGTTGGATCGATTGAGCATATAGGAAGAGTGAAGGAACAACACTCGACAAAATGTAGATATGCATTGAACTACACAAACCCCAATTCACACTGGATATGTGGGGCAGCGCCTCTTTTTAAATTCATTGAGGGCAATCCAGGCATAGTCTAGGTTCTTTTATTCATGGTGCATTGAGTTCTTGATTGGGGTTTGGAGCCGAAGCAGCCATATTTGAAGTTTCACACATCGTCGCCCAAATCAAAGACAGCTTCTATAGAGTAGAGATTTAGAAGAGTGCATGTCAAATTCAGAGTGTTCATGGTCAAAACAGGAAAAAATGAGTGACGCAATTACAAAATCGGCAACTAAACTTGTCCCCTCACTGAAACTGTCCCAAGCACATTTTTAGGTCACCAAATTTGTTGATCAAAGCCCTGAGTACATTCCGAGTATTCTAAGTCCTCTATTAGTCAATTTAGGTACGCTATTCAAGGTAGGGTCTTACTCACACTCCAGCACACTTCCCTTTTCAAATTTAGTCAATTTCACCCATTTTCAAAAGTATGATTTATTGTTTTATTGTATTTACTTAGGCTTCTAAAATAGAATCTAGTTTTGTGTTATTTATATCATCAAGTCTAAAAACATAAAATACTGGTGTACATCAATCAACATAAAAACTTTTTCAAGTGGATCCGACATCAGAAAAGAGAGAGTTTAACTGTATAATAAGGGAATAACAGAACAGAAATTGCAACTTTGTGAATAATAGAGTTTTTGAAATGGGGATGACATGACACAAGGGAAAAGTTTTTCGGGCAATAGGAACAAGACCAAATTTTTTAGGACATTAAGGGATGTCAAATAAAAGTATAATAAGAATTCTTGATAAATGTAGTAACCTAATTTTGTTATGAGGTACTTTGCAACATCAGTTTTGGGACACTTTAGGAGATTGGGACTAGCGGCACATATTTGACTCTTTTGACACACATTTCCCCCTTCTGATTACCTCCGTGTCACATTTTCACCTTTATTTGCCTTATTCACAGTCAGAATCGTTTCCGATTTAGCTAGGACTCTCAATGCACCTCTGGGACACCTCTTCATTTTTTGTTCCTTGAGTTTTGACCCCTGGGTCAGGTCTAGCAGCCATAGACATAGTCGGTGCCGAAACTATCCACCCCCACCAACACTATTATCCTATGCAATGGTTAGTTTTTCAAATTGGACACTTTCATCAGGTCGGCCTAGGCATTTTTTCAGATCAGCTTGCATGGGAGAATATCGAAGAGATCAGTTATCGTCAACTACACACTAAGACACCTTGAAGATCACTACACAGATTGTACACGTCCTAAATCTTCCAAGAGCAGTCTATGAGCTGAATTATAATCTGAAGTACATCCAAGTCTACATTTCATGTTACCAAGCGTTTGATGCCACGAGAAAGATCATCCTAGCGGTATATTGATTTAATAGTTGCATCAATTGAGCATAAAGGACCACAAGTAAAGCACGAAAACTTCACTCGCATGGGGATAACTGAATGAACCCTGATTCTTCTAATGTGTAGTGCAGCGCTTTCACACAGCAGGATGTGGGAGGATGGTTCGGGCTTAGTCTAGGACTTATCTTTCAATCATGTTTGAGTGATTACTATGGTTTGAGCCAAGGAGAAGCCAATTCTTGAGCATCACATCACAAAAAAATTGGGCCATAATCCAATAGAGCAAAGAAAAGCGAACGTGTAATAGCAAATCTGTAAGGATCTTCTTAGAAAATGACAGGTTCAGTACCAAACCTGACCCTCACTGCCGAACCAAACCTAGATAGCAATTCATGTGGTCAAATTTGTTGAGTCTACTTCTAAGTATCTTCTAGGTCTGTCCCAGGTTCTGAGTTTATAGTACAGTCAAATATTCAACAGAATCAGATTGCGTCTTCCTTATGCTCGTGCACTTCTTTTTACAGTTTCAATTGGTTAGATTGCCCCTTTTCCACTTTTAAGTATCTTTCAGATCTGATTAGGTCTGTTATTCATTTATTTCTAGAATATCCTATAGTTCTCAATTATTTTATACCTTAGGTGTAAAATAATTAAAACAATAATAGGAAAAACAACTCGCGTTTTTGCAAAAAGGGTAAAGTCCATGTAGAATTTTGTTTCAAAAAATTATAATACAAGAAACACAACTCTGCATTCTCAATTTGCTAAGCGGACAATGAAAGATCAAAAGAACTTTTAAAAGGACACCAAGCAGTCTTTTATAACATAGAGGCCCTAAATGTAAACTTCTTCACAAAAATTGAACTAAATTGTGATGAAATTTTCTGTTCTTTTTCTTTGTATGCTACTATTTTCTACTTTCTTCATTTTCTATGTCAGACAAGTCCCCCTTGCAACAATGTAAAAATAAATAAAAGGTTTTCTGGATGGACATGTTTCTGCAACATGCAAATTGCCGATATATTTGCCAAGAAACATCTAGATACATTTCCCCAACATTTATCGGCAATTTCCTTATTGTTAGGAACTTACGATGTTTACATCTCCCCTTGAAACTTTTATTCGTCATACTTATTCTTATACTGGAAATATTTTCAGGTACAAAAAGAAATACACGCCTGATAGTTCGATGAATGTTTGATCTACAGTTTTTGTTGACATGAATAGAATTTATTTGGCTATAGTAAAATAGTGCCCTCCCTTCTATTTTCAATCTAATCTATTTAATACCAACATTAGAGGAATATTATGTCACGTTTTCCTGTGCTGTTGTCTTGATCCTACCTTGAAAATCTTTTGTTTTAGGTGAATAAAAAAACTAGGAAGTGGAAGTCTTTGAATTTCGTTTTATTTAGGTTCAAAAATATTTGGAACATCTAGCCATCCCCAAACAACTTCCTGGGTTTCTCAGCATCACCAAACCATGTTGAGGACCTCTACATGTCCCCTAAGGAAATCGTAAGGGACATTTCGAGCACAGCTCTCAAGGCATGGGTGACAGCTTGGGGATGTTCCAAATTTAGTATGGCTGTATACAGGACATGCCAATGACGTTTCATGCCCATACCAGCATACAGCAAGGGATGCCAAACTGGCTGTCCAAATCTGGAGATCTTTCCACGTATGGCAACATATGAAACAATCCCAAGGCTAGCCCCTCAAGAGATTCTCCCAATGGCATCTAATTAGAATCTTAGATTTCCATGCAAAAACTACTTCGCAAACAACACAAAGGCTCTTTAAGTTGACTTATAGGCTTCAAGTAGTTTGTAAAACGATTGAGGACCTATCCTGACTCCTGACTATCTATACGACTAGTACAACTATCTTAAATACATCTGAAAAACACCAGGAGCTATGAATCGCAAGGTGCTTGTCTTGGATTTGTCACAGACCACGTTGATTAACAACTCCATTACCTTCTCAAAAAAATTCTTGCTTGCTGGCAAGAGATGGCCTCAATCTAGCTTCACCACTACATTGGTCTTGAAAATAGAAACGAGCTACAACCTCCACCATATGACCAAGATATCGCAATTTCTCGATCACCATATCCAAGCAAGAAGAAAAACATATGTATCTTCAAGCACCTACCGTAACTCCTAACTGTCTATACAACTAGTAAAGATATCTTAAATACATCTATCTGAAAAATGCTGAGAGCTATCGATCTCAAAGCACCTATCTTGGATTTTCCATAGACCACATTGATTAACAACTCCATGACCTTCTCCACAAATTTCTCGCTGACTGTCAACAGATGGCCTCAATCTAGCTTCACCACTAGTTGTAATATCCCACTTCTATAATTCTAGGGAAACTTGGATTCTCTAGGAAATCCCAACTGATCAAACACTATCAAGACAACACTCTACTTCAAACTTATCCTTCAGTGAATTATATTTAAAGCACATGACCTTGAAATAGCTCCAACTTACGATTGGATCAGGCAAGGTGCCTTGAACTCAACCGAGGTCTAGATCTAATCAGGTGTGAAATAAATGCAATGGCTCAATAAACCCAAAGAGAGGGGTTTAATGGCCTCTGACAAATAGCCCAAATAATTGACTCTTAGCTAAAACTATTGAACTCCGAAATCAGATTTCTTATGCCAACATACTGCACTCAAGATAAGGATAATAAATGCCACACTATTAAATCCCTTTAGCTGGTTTTAATTTAAACAGATGAGCACACACACCAATCGCTGTAAAAAGGTTGCCCAGCACCACAATACTATGCAATAGATTATGTCGATTCACTTAAAGATTGGCATTAAATTATAGAATAGATTTGCTATTTCTAATACTTGTAAAAATCATCCAAACAAGTATAAGCTCAGCTGCAATGAAATACCCACACTAATCGCTGTTCTAGGACTGCTTCAACAATCAAAATAATTACTAGCCTCCACATGCAAATCACCATCATACAGAACACCTAGATCATATATTAAACCAAATTGAATTGCTCCTCAAATGCACAGAAACATACCACATTTATATCTGCAGCAAAGACTTCAAAAGGCTCCCAAACTACCACTAAGCCAAACACCAATCAGACCACCATAATTAGGAATAGTTCAGCCACAATGAAGAATGCTAAAATAACGAGATCGTTGCCTATATATATATATATATAAATTTTGCATTCAATCTACTCCCTAAAACCAATCACCAACATAAGCATATAGTCGCTGGAACTTATGAAGAAAGATAAGATAAGATAAGATATATTAATGTCCAATGAATGACCACAAAAGTAGGTCAATGGGACTGCAGCCCAAACAATATACAAAGTGCGAACGGAAAACTCAAAACGAGTTCCCGGAAGAAAGGAAAAGAACCAAAACAAACAAACAAAAACCCCAGAAGCCAAACCCCCACAGGCGGGGAAATGAAGCAAACGGGGGGGAAAGAAGGGAGAAGCAGAGAAGGGAATGAAGGAGGGTGCAAACAAGGACCGGTAGTCTACTCGGAAATGGTAGCCACACCCCTCCTAACATTCGAGGCTGAAGAGAAGAAGCTCTTGATGGAATGACAATCCGAAGAGGGGGGCGAGGACCCCTTCCCCGCTGAGATCTGAGACTAAAATGGCAGCCAAGGTGACGGGTGGAGCTGGGTTGTCCTCTCGGGAACGAGCGTGTGGCCGAGCTGCTGGGTAGTAATTGATAGAGATGTGAAGGTCCAATCAGGGACAAACTGATCTACATCAAGTGAAAAGAGCAGATCTAATATTTAATAAATATGAGCCTCCAAATTGGATCATTGGAGCCAGGACGAACAACAGATTACATTGATAAAAATCAGATCATTGAGTATATAAACCTGCCCATACACATCCCTATAACTAGCAAATCAACCTCACCTAGGTCGTTGCACATTAGAGCACTTAAACATGCATTAAAATTCTCAAAGAACTATCTAAAGAATTCGTTGCAATTAGGAGACAAGATTACACAACTAGTTGAATCAATTCACAACAAATTATACTTTAAATCACCACACACATCATAAAAGAAGTCGCTAGGGCTGGAATGAAACCAATACTCAAATCGATTTGTAAAAACTCTTCAATTAATTGTCAAAACCAGCTTCAATAAGATCTCCCATGCAAGAAAGAACAAGTATCAAGGGTGGGCATACATCCCAACTCCAAGCATGGAGTTCAAATCGATTTCATCATAGCATAAGTTCTTACAATGATCCAAAGACCTCCTTTTCTAAACAAGGAGCACAAAATTCAAAGTCCCTTGTGGAGGGAAATCACAATTCAAAAAATTGTTTATTCTCCCTATGTGTGGCGTCCCCTTTCTAAGGGTATTTTGACATTAAGAAGTCACCCAAATATTATTTAATTAATTCCCCTTTTTATTTTGCATTTTGGGAATTAAATTAAATTACATCAATTGTTCAATAAATATTCTTTTGTGAGCAATACTCCAAGGTGGTGGAAAAGCCACTCATCATCCATAATTAAATAATTAAATGAATATTGTTTTATAATGACAAATGATTAAAATTACTATCCACCAAATATCATTTAATTACTCGGCATAATTTCCCCTTGCAACATCCCAAAAGCCCACGGGGAAAGATAGGCTAAGGGTCTTCAAAAATGGAGACATTACAGTCCTCCCTTCCCAAGATTGCTTGCTCTCAAGCAATAACAAACTCATGTGTCCGGGTCCAAAAGTGTAGTGCTCCAAAACCGAGTTCCCATGCCACTCAAATGGTGTAGCATTTGTAATATCTTGTGATGCTTCTTTCTCCTAAAAGTTAGGAGTGTCTTCTGCTGCAATTTCTCTTTCAAATCTGCACATGAAGCAAACAAGTTAGAAAAATAAGTGTTGAAGAACACTCTTTCAAGGTGTCTCCATGGTGTGGATGATGCCCAACTCATCCTCATACATGGGCTGCCCCCAAAATCTGCTATGCAGCCCTGAACACTGTTGTAACCATGCAATTTCTCCTCCAAAATCAGACTTAGCCTTCCCCAATTAACCATGCATGAGTCACAATCAAACATCAATAACCATATCATCATGTATATTTCAAAAATCTGAATTGTAGAGAAAAACAACCATGCACAAATTGATTCTTCATCTTGCTGTCCCAAAATTTCAGTCATATGCTCCCAATTTTTTTGTACCTTTGCCCCACACTTTCCCTCAAAATGTTAGCCATGAAACCCCCTTCAAAGAAAACTGAAATTAATTTCCCAAACTGAAAATCATCACCTCTAAGGGTTGTCCCTATGCCTATGGCATCAAGCAAGCTATAAGGACCTTGAAATAGCTCCAACTTACGATTGGATCAAGCAATGTGCATTGAACTCAACCGAGGTCTGGATCTAATCAAGTGTGAAATAAATGCAATTACTCAATAAACCCAAAGAGGGGTTTAATGGCCTCTCGACAAATAGCCCAAATAATTGACTCTCAGCTGAAACTACTGAACTCAAAAATCAGATTTCTTATGCCAACATACTGCACTCAAGATAAGGATAATAAATGCCACGCTATTAAATCCCTTTAGCTGGTTTTAATTGAAACAGATGAGCACACACACCAATCGCTGCAAAAAAGGCTGCCCAGCACCACAATACTATGCAATAGATTATGTCGATTCACTTAAAGATTGGCATTAAATTATAGAATAGATTTGCTACTTCTAATACTTGTAAAAATCATCCAAACAAGTAGAAGTTCAACTACAATGAAATAGTCACACTAATCGCTGTTCTAGGACTTCTTCAACAATCAAAATAATTACTAGCCTCCACATCCAAATCACCGTCATACGAACACCTAGATCATATATTAAACCAAATCGAATTGCTCCTCAAATGCTCAGAAACATACCACATTTATATCTGCAGCAAAGACTTCGAAAAGGCTCCCAAACTACCACTAAGCCAAGCACCAATCAAACCACCATAATTAGGAATAGTTCAGCCACAATGGAGAATGCTAAAATAAAGAGATTGTTGCCTATATATATATATATATATATATATATATATATATATATATATATATTAATTTTGCATTCAATCTACTCCCTAAAACCAATCACCAACATAAGCATATAGTCGTTGGAACTTAGGAAGAAAGAGCAGATCTAATATTTAATAAATATGAGCCTCCAAATTGGATCGCTGGAGCCAGGAATGAGCAGCAGATTACATTGATAAAAATCAGATCATTAAGCATATAAAAATGCCCATACACATCGCACTAACTAGGAAATCAACCTCACCCAAGTCACTTTGCACATTAGAGCACTTAAACATGCATTAAAATTCTCAAAGAACTATCTAAAGAAGTTGTTGCAGTTAGGAGACAAGATTACACAACCAAATGAATCGATTCACAACAAATTATACTTTAAATCAGTCCACACACATCATAAAAGAAGTCGCTAGGGTTGGAATGAAACCAATACGCAAATCGATTTGCAAAAACTCTTCAATTAATTGTCAAAACCAGCTTCAATAAGATCTCCCATGTAAGAAAGAACAAGTATCAAAGGTGGGCATACATCCCAACTCCAAGCATGGAGTTCAAATCGATTTCATCATAGCATAAGTTCTTACAATGATCCCAAGACCTCCTTTTATAAACAAGGAGCACAAAATTTGAAGTCCTTGTGGAGGGAAATCACAATTTAAAAATAGTTTATTCTCCCTATGTGTGGCGTCCCCTTTCTAAGGGTATTTTGACATTAAAAAGCCACCCAAATATTATTTAATTAATTCCCTTTTTTATTTTGCATTTTGGGAATTAAATTAAATTACATCAATTGCTCAATAAATATTCTTTTGTGAGCAATACTCCAAGGTGGTGGAAAAACCACTCATCATCCATAATTAAATAATTAAATGAATATTTTTTTATAATGACAAATGATTAAAATCACTCTCAAGCAATATCATTTAATTACTCAACATAATTTCCCCAACATCCCAAATGCCCACGGGAAAGATAAGCTAAGGGTCTTCAAAAATGGGGACATTACACTAGTCGAGTTCAAAAAAAAATCTTTCCAAAGAAAATTTTAAAACAAAAACAAAAAAGGCTCCAACCTCCTCTACATGCCCAAGATATCGTGATTTTTCAATCGCCATCTCCAAGCAAAAAGAAAATTTTCTGTATGAGAGTCAAATCAATGTCAAACTTAAGGTTGAAATTGCCATATGGCAGTCAATTGGAAGTCAAACTTAAAGTTAAAATTGCCTTCTACGGTCAAATGGCCATCAAATTTAAGGTTGCATATTTTTATTGACGTGTCACACTATTGCAGCACTTCAGCACCACACCACCACTGTCATTAAACTTATGCCAAAACTGACCCTCATAATCAAACATAACCTTCTTGACACAATCTTTAATGGAATTATTAAGAACACGTCATGACTCATTAGAACACTCGTTACAACATAAATCCTACAGCTAAAACCCTGTATCTTGAAATAATCCTCCACTTGGACTTTGTCCTTTAGTATTAATTGTTGCAGTGATCAGTAGCTTTTACAACCCTAGCATTTATTCTTACCATCCTAGTACTCTTATCATGAAGATGGGCACAGTTAAATGCAGTGCAGGCTCTACTATGTATTGTTTTTTTCTGCGACTTTTTTTCATTACAGTAAAAGCAATATCGAGAACTTCAATTGCATTTAGCTTTCCTTGTAAAAGAAGAAAAATAAAGTATAGAATAAAATGTATTCGGCATTTGTACAGAACATCGTAGGAAGTCATACTTTCAAATTCTAGATATGGATCAAAATATTCTATCCAGATCAATAATAAACTGCAACACCCTATCAAAAACAAAAAGAAGGATAAGCTAACCAGGCAATATCATAGGAGATTCTATAAAAGTGCCTGCAACTTAAAGGCTACCCTAGTCTACACACTTTTTATTATGATTGTAGAGGTACACATTCACCTTAAGCTCTTCTGCCATTTTTTCACCATCAGTGTTTTGAACTTCTTGCTTCAGTGCAATTTTTGCAATTTCACTCAATTCCCATAGTTTCGCCATGGCACAAGCCAATCCCTGCAGATGCTTATTTATCCCTTTACCAAACAAAAAAGCATTAGAAATCAGAAAACAATTGAAGCACATGAGGAGGCAGTAAGATAAGGCGCATGAACTAAAAAATTACCTAAGGTAAAGTGAGGAGATGGTTGTCGTCCAAGTCTCCTCAACCTTGTCATCTCATTGTCAGTTAGCTTGGGCTTTGTACCATAAGGGAGAACCCTGAAAGGCTTTTTGTATCCAGGAACAACTGCCGGTAACAAGTCAGCATCTACAGGTAAAGGGTCATATCCCCACCAATCAGTAGATCGAGGACCCATGCCATCCAACAGGCTGTCAATTTCCCTTTCATAGTCTGTTTTACAAGGAGGCAACATACAACCTTTTACAGAGAATACACTGTCAGAATTCACAAAATAAGCTGTCGGTTCATTGCCATTTACCAAATTAGTTAGACTATCTTTATCTGATGCATCAGCAGCCAGGGTTGCATCTACTGTACCGGCAGTTGTGTTTAAGGAACATTTATCAACTTCATATTTCATGTTGTCCAACGGCTTCAAAGCAATCCCAAGACTCCTTGCAGCTTTTACATAGGGGGTTCATAATTGGTTCCTCTATAGAGAATAATAATACTTCCAGCCCTCCAAACCACTATTCCTCCAGTTTTCATCTGACGGCAAATAATGTACAAAATTATATCACTGATTATTAGCTAACATAAGAAACAGAAAGGAAAAATACCCTTCAAAATATGCATCAAAAGTAAAGCAAGAAACATTTGAATCATCTAACCTATAAACCACATTAAACATCTGAGAAAAATTAGACAAATAGAGGATGAAATGCAGACAATATTTAAGATCTAGGAGTTAATTGATCCCTGTTTATTTCTTTAATTTTATTCATTTATGCACTCTGATTATATTCAAGTGATTGGACTGAATAAGAAAGATGCCATAGAGAATGTCATTTTCAAAATGCTCAACTATGAAAGGTTGTATATGCACAACATTAAACCTAAGAAATTCAATCATATTTTGTGAAACTGTACATACATTTATTAATCCTGGGACATACCTATTAGATGGAGGATAAGAATGTGCCAATGTTTACAATCCATTTTAAGAAAATATTGAGATTTGATATACTCTATGCATGAAAGATGTTATGGGCAAGAAAAATGATATGCATCATTCAGATGACACATTGATAACAAACTAACCAGTACAAAAATGTGGAGTCCAAATATTATTTACAATGCATCCAGTCCTGTCAGTCTATAATCCTAGCGAGCATTTATGGAACTATGAAAGAGTTAAAAATCATGCAAGTAAATATGTTATTCCCTATAAGAAAATCTCAAGTATACAGTAAATTCATAACAAACTTTATTGGTATAGCCCAACTTTGCATGCCCATGTTTCTGATTGCTGAATCCTGATTTCTTTAAGGAATATACAAAAGACTGACTTTGTTATAGCTTATAACTTGTATTCGACCTGATAATACCACCGTTTTTAGTACAGACATTTAAGTTTTAACAAAACAAGAAACTTCTACTGAATAAATGTGTACATTATCTGTTGCTGCAATGAGCCCATCAGGCTCACCTTCAAAGTGGTAGAAGACAGCTTCAAAACAAAGACTGGAGAGCATTCATGATAATATATAATCATTTATGGCATCGTCACTATACATATAAAAAATAGTTAATTACAATGACATCATCAAGTCAAATGCAGTCAAATCTAGGAAAACCTCTCTCTCTCCAAGCCAACCTACATGAAATTTATTGAATTTTGATAACTGTTTTTCAGATTTGATCTGATCTGTATTAGCACTATTCTTGAACAAACCCATTTCAGCAAGAACAACACTAAAGTTGTAGTCTGATTCATTCACAAACTGAATTATCCGCAGAACAACTTGAAAAGAAATACATGGCAAACTAAGCAATCATGTAACCAAACAGGAATGCACAAAAGACACACACCATTTAGGAAAGCAGAGCAACATAGGACGTGTCATTGATTTTAAGAAAGATACAAAAACTTGGTATAGATATCTCAAAGCATATGTACCATACCTTGTCAAAGTCCTACAATCACCCATATATCCGGCGTCTGATCAGTTACAAATTTAATCAAATCAGTTGCAACTGCATAAAGACTACAATCCGACATTGTACTTAAACACATGATTATATTTCTCGACTAATTACTGTAATTACTTACTTTGCAGTTCTAAACTAACAAGTGTGCAGTGTACTGAATGTTCAAAAATGGTATTTGCAATGTTTGTAAAATACTCGCAACAAAATCTCTTAACAATTGCCTCGAACTCAAACATCTGTCTTGTCTTGAGACAGTTGGTAAACTTCTTATGCATCTTGTTTAAAAACCTGAATTGTACTCAAAATGAAGTTATGTCAAAATCCTCAAAACTGTACAGAAGAAACCCTAACCGTCCTTGCCTAGTTAGGGTCCGGTTAGGTCTCTATCGGAGAAGTCAATTCTTCTTATTCAACAAGATTTTTCAGCAGAACATCACCATAGTTGCCCATGCAGTCCCATCACATACACACAGAATAATTATGCACAATATGAGTCTCATTCATGTGTGTTCAAATTACAAGAGAGGTCCAAGCTTAAATAACATGGAAAGTTTGTTTCACAACAACTAAGTGGTTGTTGTGAAACAACGACTAAATAGGTGAACCTAAATAAGTAAAATCATTCTACTTTTTACATGCACACAAGGTTCTTACTCCAAACAGTCATAACCACTCCCAAAATCAAGCTTACCCCTTTTGTGAGCGTGAACCTTGATAAAACTAAACTGGTTAGCAAAAATCCCACGACCAGTCTAGTGTGAACACGAACACTTCAATGCCCTCCCTTAAGTGCAGAATTGGGGAGTAAGAAAGAGGAATGAAAGGAGACTAATGGATCATGGAAACTAGGCCTGATTAGGTACCCATATACGAATACACAGTGTAATAGTAAGTGTCCCTATGGTCGCCAAGTCATCTTATTGGAATACATGGATGTCAAGTAATTGTAACCCCCAAGTCAAGTAGGACTTTCTGCTCTATACGAGGCTCACCTTGAAGAAACTTTAATCAAACAATTGGGAACAAAGAGTCAACCATGGATGAAAAGTATCATTGCAAGGTTACCCAAAACACAAGTAACAACCAAAGTGGAGAGAGCTACTACATGTTGCAAGGTGTCCCAAGAAGCACAACTCAAAAGAATCATCACAATGCTGAAGTAGATATTTGGTAGATGGAGAGTCACTTAAACTCAATTCTGTATTAATGGTATGGATCCACTGCTCGATCACATAAAACAAAACAGTTGACAGTGTAATTCAACAAAATAGTTCCATTCAAGGAGATTGTCAACTATGTCAATAGTGCAAGAGTTCACCAAACTTGACTCGATCAACTACTAGAAGATGTGGTGGGCCAAATGCTAGAAAACTACCAAGGCAAGGGACAGGACACCGAAAGAAGCAAGATTTGCACCACACCCCCATACTATTGATTGGGTGTGTTTGCACCCAAATTGGTTTCACTCCATTTTGGGGCACTATGGTTAAAATTTTGGGGTTTATAGCTTTTCGTGGTGGTAAACTCGCAATTTTAGGCATCCTTATAACTCAAAACATATCAAAAATGTTTGCCTTTGATCCAAACAATAATCTATGAAGCAATTCTAGTGGGGCAACTTCCGGGAGCCATAACTTATGTACCGTAGCTCCGATTGACTCCGTTCAAAATGCGTCGGAAAGCTTGGAATGCGTAGAATATGGTGAAGGGGTGCAAAACTTTGTTTGGCAAAGTTTGACCCCCAAAATCTGCTTCTAAAGGCCTCAAAATGCAATTTTTGTAGTGTTATCTAAAAATAGTAATTTCACAAAAAAATTGAGTATGTAATTCATGGAATGTGAACCACCTCGTCTCCCTCGAGATTGGTGACCTTCCACATTCTTCTATATCTCTTCATACTTATATAATTAGGTATATAAGTATATGTAACCCGAAAGGGAAGGACAGACATCTCCTTACAAAGATAGCTATTGTAATCTTAGTCTTTTGAACAATATACATCTCTTTTCAGAGATAGCTTTATTGTTTACATCTGGCACAATTGTTATTATGTCCTTTAATCCAAAAACCCTAAGTTTTGGATCAGCCTTCCTTTGCTTTCCATGGGTACAAGTAGAATTAAAAAAGACTTAGAAGATTTTTAAGGTGTTTTACATTGAAATGTCCAAATGACGGGTAACCGATTCAACTCCTTTGTTAGAAAGGTCGTCAAAATCAAGCAAGAAAACAAAGGACACATGGTAGATAGTGGTGTTTCCAAACCTTTACTGGGTCGACTATTAGCACCTTAAGCGAGATGAAGAGAACATCGCATGCATCGCCATCTTCGTGCCCTGCAAAAACTTTTGCTCAGCTTTTGGCTATGACATCGACTTGTTATGCGTCTTTCGTCGGCATGAGCTCTCTTTGAGCTTAAGTTCTTAGTACACAAGTTTCTTACAAGTGGTGCTCGTTCATTTTCCTCAACAATGCCATGCTCCCTATCGACACTTGGCAATCTATGGCAAAGCGAATGGTTTCGAAGCTTGTGTTTCAACTCTACACCGATAGAAAACATGTGTCAATGATCGACGCGACAAGGAGACAAGACGACCGAGGTTCCGAGGGTTTGCGGTGATTGGTAGCACCGATGGCATCCATGTGTCATCCATCACTGGCCCAAACATATGAAAGACTAAGACAAGTCTCAAAACATCACGGTGAATGCTTAAGCCGATTGAGGCCACGTGTCTCAAATCGATAATAGTTAAGGCTTAAGACATGGATAGAGGAAGCTACGTGGCGCTAAATGGTTAGCTGTAGAGCTTGTCACTGGATTAAATTTGACGGTATCCTCTAATAAAAAAGTGCACTCGGGACGTCTTGGCTAAAAGTAATGGCGGCGTAGTAGTGGGCTTGGTTTTTGGTCATATCTTTTGATAGGTGACTCCATTTGACACAACACTAGTACCATTGGAAAGCTTATCAAGAGGGCTAAGTTGGTCCAAATTTTGAGGCAAATTGTTGATAAATTTGCAAAGTACTTTGTGATAAAAGTTTCGCAGATTTTGATCATCTATCACCATTTGTCTCCAATTTTCTCTCCTTTACACATGTGTGTGACCTCTCAAGTAATCCTCAGTGTTCTATGTTTTTCAAACAAATCAATTGGAGCCCTTGGATATTTGATGAGTTGCTTTAATTGGTGCTCAGGGCTAGATTTTATGCACGCACAAAGATAAAACCTAGGCAATCATGAGATAAATCTCCTTCATTTAACGGTGAAGCTCTGTGTAAGATGTTTATCTATTTGCAGTGGTGAATCCTAATAACTACTTTTTGGGGGTTTTACTTTAATTTCCTCAGCTCGTGAACCACAACTGGGTAATTTTGCAACAAGTAAGCAGCTGTGTTGGGAATATTTGCAGAAGGGGGAAAAACGGAAGTAGGGAAAGAAGAAAGGAAGATGTGCTGAATCAACAAATAGTTATCAAAGTTTGTCTCATCCACACAAAGTAAATAAACAGAGAAATCACAACATTCAACAATAAGGGAAAGAAATAACTTCTAACCTAGATCTAAGATAACACAAAGTTTATCTAAAACCTTTGAATAGAAGTACTCAACAAAGCACTGTAGACGCAAAGTTCTCCAGAAATCCACCTTTTATTCAATCCCAGCTTTTACAAAAATCACATCAAGGGTTCCAACACAAAGTCTGAAATCTTAAAAATGCTCCAGTTACAAAAGTCTTTCCTAAACAAGTTCTGATTATTGATGATTCTTAGCCCGTAGGCCTCTTCCTCTATTTATAGTGCATAGAGGGAAAATACAAATAAGAAACTTTTAATAATTTCCCGCATGTGGAAGCTATGAAAAAGGAAACAATTGGGAATCTTTCTCCTAGAATTTCTCTTTACATGACACACATGATTTTCAAGTGAAGACTAAATCAACACTTTGCATGTTTGCCACCTATTCTTAAGTAAAGGACTTTTCAAACAACTTGAAGAAATGGCTTTTAACCCAATTACTTCATCTTTACAAATTTTGTCTGAGAAAATAAGAAAAAGGAGAAGAAAGAAGAAAGAAGTTATTCCAGCTACAACACTTCATACTTGCCCTTTGTTTTGATACTGAATGTATTTGTCAAGCACGTAGTTCATTGTTTTCCCATCCGCCTTAGCAATAAATGATATGAATGATATCTTTGTCTTGAATCCGAGAAGCTCTTTCTCCCATATGCGGTTGACTCCTTTCCTTTGACTCTCATTCGACTCTCATCAAATGGGTTTGAGATCTTTGGTATCACTGTAGATTTTTATCAACTTCTCAACTGGATTACCCGTGAGAGGAGTAATGATTCCATCTATTTCCCCCTGAGCAGCTGACTGTGATTTGCTTGCGGATGTTGCCTTTGTCCTGTCTTCACCTCTTGTCCTTGAAGCTTTTGCAGTTCTTCTCAAGTATGTGCACAAGTGAAATATTCCTGTAAACAATTCAGAAAAAATGCAACCCATCACCCTTTTATTTATGCATATGGGCAGCCTTAAATTTTGGGAATTACTTCGGGTGAAAGTAAAGAGAAGTAGGCTCAACTGGGAGAAGTGTGCTTAACTGGGAGAGTTTGCATGCATTTATATTGGTTGTGTTTGGGTTTTTTGCATGGTTTTCAAAAGAAAGACTGCATGGATTTGGCAATGTGGATAGTTGCGTTCTAATAGAGGATGGAAACCTTATTTAATTGTGTGCATGCAAGGAAGGAAGAATTGCGTTAAAAATAAGAAGACAAGCTTCTTAAAAACCACGATTTACTTAAGAAATTGTGTGCTTTCTCTTTGAGCATGGATGCTCTCAAAATAGAAGCCAAGGTTTTTATCTTCAACGCAGCACTTTTATGATTTTCCTTTGCTTTAAAAATTTCGTGGATACAAGGGAAGGAGGATGGCATGAATAGAAGGATGATCGGATGATTTTGCTTTTTATTACAAAGGCTGCGTGGATTATGAAGGAGGAGGATTGTGTGGATTTAGAAGGGAGAGGATGCTTTGCAAAAGGAAGACAAGGTGCCACACATCCACGCAATTCACTTAAGTGATTTGCTTTTCTCTTTTAAAAATTGTGTGAATGGAAGAAGACAAGGTGCCCAGAAACCACGATTTGCCTTTAAATGATTTTTCTTTGCTTTTAAAAGAAAATGCGTGGATACTAGGATGAGTGGATTGTGTGGATATAAAGGAGAATGGATGCTTTAAAAAGGGAAGACAAGACCTTGGACATCCACGATTTGACTTAAGTGACTTTGCTTTTGTGCTTTTATAACAATTGTGTGGATACAAAGAAGGATGGCTGCGTGCTTCAACAAATAAGACAAGGCTCTAGACATCCACGATTTGCACTAAAAAGCCTTTGCCTTTGAAAAACTGCACATGGCTTCTTTCAAAAATAGAAGAACAAATCTTCCATAACCACGATTTGGCTTTGGATAATTGAAACTTGCGGGAATAAAATTAATCACAGCTGGAACAAGTCGATTTGCAATTAAAAACAATGGATGGCTTCTTCAAAACCCTAGGCCAAGGAAAAGATCCAGCAGGAAGAAAGAAAAGGCTATGGGGATTGCCAGATGGAAAACAGAGAAAGACCAAAACCAAAACACAAAAGAAATAAAAAAAAAAAAAATACCTGAAAGAAGTTGCAGGCAATTGCTCGAAAAATCTCTCCAATTAGCTAGTCTGTAAAAACTCTTCCCCGGGTGAATGCTCCACTTTGAGGTGAAAGTAATACTGATGTGGTAATAATGATGGGGTAAAGTGCTTTATATAACCTAAATTTCCTAATTTTAGCTCAATCTATTTTTAAATGAATTTTTACTTATTTAATATAAAAATAAGTAAAAAGCTTTTATAAAACCAGACTTGGTTTCGAAGGGAATTGAGTGAGCTTTTGCATATGGGTATTTGGCGAACGTGGCTTTATGACTTCCTGGAGATACCTTTGAGCAACGCGAGCAACCGAAGGCAAAAAGAAAAAACATGACCCTTCGCTCAAAAAGATTGAAAATTTTAAAAGGGGTAGTCCCAGATTTCTGGGTGAAATCCTGGGACACCAAAGCCATTTGTCATTTAATCCATGGTAAAGCCACATGAATGATCTTTGCATGAGTTTTCCTCCTTTCTCATTGGTTCTCCGAATTTTAAAGTGCCTCCAATTCCATTTGTGGAAAGTTCTCTTAATTGTATAAATAAATGAGGCAATTGCTTGACTAATCATCTTCTAGCTTGCCAAAAAACCTTCCGACTTGCCATTTTTGGTTGGATCTCTAATCCTCACAATTGTCTAGTTTGTAGGTGTTCTTTTAGCTTTGTTTTAGGTGTTTGAATCCAAAATAGTTGTAATCAGTTCAAGGATACTATGATAAAGATTTGGGAGAGTGGCCCTGCATTTTTAATTGAATTATAAATGAGATAGTGGAGTTAGAAGGAAGTTATCATCAGAGTCTGAAATGTATTGTCATGTCCCTTTTTCAAGGCTGATTTCCGAAGACCTTAACCCATTCTCTCCCCATGGATCTAAGTAGAAAAGAAAGGGGTAGATCTGAATTATGTCTTTATTGTTGATTAGATAGTTGTTTTCATTTATTTTCATATATCCTATTGGAAGCCCAGCACTCCAATAGAGGAACTTAAGTAGTTAGGTAATAAAGGTATTATGAGCATGTAGACTCCAAATACCATCTAAACATTTAAAAGTACTTACTTTAAGGGGTCGACCATCATTTCTTATGTTCATAAGAAATCCTGTTGGCTAGATTTTCTGTATAGCATCAAACCTAGGCAGTCATGAGATAAATCTCCCTCATTTAACCGGTGAGGCTCCCGTGTCAGATTTGTCAATAAAAATGTGTTATTATCTATCAGGGGTTTTACTTTAACCACTTAGTTCATGAACCATAACTAAGAAGTTTTGCAGCAAGTAAGCAGCTGTTTAAGAAAGGAAAGTTATAGAAGAAAGAAGTAAAGGAAATACAGAGAAGAAATGGGGAAGATGTGCATCCCAATTAGTAGATAACAGAGCTAATTGCATGCACATAGAAGAAACTTAATAGATATGAACACACAGAATTATAAAACAAAGGCAGCTCTAGATCTAGATCTAAAATAACACAAAGTTTATCAAGAGATCTAAGATTCAAAGCAAGAAACACAGTACACCGTGACACAAAGTTTTCCGGAAACCTGCTCCTTTGTATTCCTTTGCTCCAAGTTGCTCTCAAGGGTTCAGCACAAAGTCTAGAACACAAGATTGCTGCTTACAAATTCTGATCGATTAACCCGAAAGTTCTTCCTCTACTTATAGAATGTAGAGGGGCAATTACAAGTTGGAAGCTTTAGTTGAACGGCACATGTGGAAGTCGAAGAAGAAACAACGCAATTTCCCTCCCGAATTCCTCTTTGCATGACATGTATGATTTGCAGAATCGAAAATAGAACCTTCTATTTTGCATGCACCGCCACTGTCTCCAAGTAGTTGACTTCTTCAAGTAATGGCTTTTAAACCAATCACTTAAGTTGTATAATTTAATTGATCTCTCGATTACTTTGTCGGAGGAAAGAAGGAAGAGGAAAGTTGACTTTGTCGGAGGAAAGAAGGAAGAGGAAAGCTGACTTTGTCCTTTTTCATGTCTGCATGCAACTGATTTAAGATGGATCTGGAAACAAGCTGGAATTGCAAGCAGTTGCAATTGGAAGCAAGCTGAAATTTTGCCTTCGCATTGTCTTCTCTTTTATCCTTGAAGCTTTTGCAGTTCTTCTGTTGTACATGCATCAATGCAAGGTTGGCCGTAGATAACTCATCATCCTTATTTTTAATTGCATATGAGCAATTAAAAAATCTGGAAAGCACTTAGGGTGAATGAGAATTCAATGAAGGATTCAACTGGAAGATGAGAGCACATGCACAGGATCTTGGAAGGAATTTTCCACGCACTGACTTCTTCACGGGCTGCATTCGAAACAAGAGGATGAAGCCTTTGTGCCGGAAGCTTTTGCAACTATGAGATCTGGATCTGGATCTGCATATGGATATGGATCTGCACCTGCATAACAAACTTTGGCAACTGGGCTGGATGGAAAAGCTACAACTCGAATAATTCCACTGCTTTTGACCGCACGCATGAGTGAAGTCTTTCCCGCTCTGGATCTATCAATCAAATCGGCAAGAGGTTCTCGGGCCTAGATCTGTCTCCTCTGTCTGCAAGTTTGGAAGCAATGCATGACTCCATCGTGCTTTCTTTTTCATCTCCTTTCGCCATGGCTTTGTCTATCTTCGTCTGAATAATTCTTTTTCTTCTTACTTGGCCGGATTTCTTCAATACTGGTGCAGATCTGGACAATTCTTCAGATTCAGAGGATATTTGCAATGTATTGGACATTGATAAAAACTCCTTTTCTTTTGTAAAGCACCTGTAATGAATTCCTGCAATTTATTCAGACAAAAATGGCCACCCGAGCATGAATAGTGAATTTAAATTATAAAAATTTGCACTTTTCAAGCCTGCTGCCCCAAAAATTGGTGTTTAATTTGCACATAAAGAGAGCATGAATCCTTTCAATCAACACCTGAGCTCCTGTAACACCTGTGGAAACAATTATGCAGACAAAGATCAACCTCCTCTAATGTATGCGCCAAATCTGGAAGCTTTTAGCCTTGTTAGCACTTTGTCTGAACAAAATCCTTCCTTTAATGGGGCACACTTTTTCTCTTGCTACAATTCTTTACCTATGAATTAAATAATTCACCCATATGGCTGCCCATGCTTATATAACCTTCATAATTCTATAATTAATAATCGCCCTAACAATTAAAGGCAATTAATTAATTAAAAATCATGCTTTTCTCTTTTAAAAATAGCATGTTTAAGGACAGCCATCCAATAAATTAAATTAATCCAATTTAATCCTTCACACAGCACTTCACTTAAGCTTCACAGTGTGCTTTGACCATAGCCACTGAAAATAGAAATTAATTTAATATTTTAATGCCTTAAAAAACATTAAACAATTCCCAAATGGGGCGCACTTTTTGAGAGGAAGAGGGCAGCCACTAAATAAATTAAATTTAATGCATTTAATTCCTTTCTTTTATTCCATCTTTGACATTTGACCTCCTCCAAGCTTGGGTGCACTTTTTGAGAGGAAAGATTAATTAAAATAATCAATTTAATCCTTTTATTCTCTCACCAAAGGGGGCACACTTTTTTGCACATGTAATTCTATTTTTAAGAATTTTTTCATAATGAGATTCTTTACCCTGCAAGGCAGGCACCAAAATCCCGCGATCCACTTAAGTGATTTGACTTTGACAATGGGATTATTTATCCCGCAAGCGAGCACTAAAATCCCATGATTTCACTTAAGTCACTTTCCTTTTATTATATCATGGGAATTTTTACCTGCAAGGCGAATAAATTCCCACCTGCATGACCTCTATTTTTCCCACTTTGCACTTAAGTGACTTTTATAACACGGGAAAAAGTACCTGTGCAGGGTTTAAAATTCCCACCACACTGCGGCTTATATTTTTCCTATCGCAGCTTAAATCCTTTGTCTTCCAAAAATGCGCCCATCCCGCAGGGGCTTTTCTGTGCACGACTTCACTTTTTTCCAGTGATTCAGACCTCCGATGGCGACTTCCTCCGGGCATAATGTGCGTATATGTTTTCCAGTGCTCCAAGCCAAAAATCGGGCTTACCCGGCAAAGGAATTGTTGCAGAGAAATTTCACACACAACGAAACGGACACCACAAAAACACGAAAAATTGCCAAAAGTTACAAATAAAGCCCAAAACTTAAAATAAGTTAAAACCATTACGGCACATAGGAATAATAACACATTCGCTCATAATAGAGTTAAAACAGAGCACAAATAGCCTCATACAGGGCTCAAAATAATTAAATACAAATTTCCCGTAGACAAATCCCGACGACAAGAATAAAACAATTTTGGGCATCTGGGTATTTGGCGAAAAAGGCTAATATGGCTCTTTAGGATTATCTTGACGCAATCAAGAACTTTCGAGCAATAAAAACACAAAAGCGACCCATTATTTTAAAAGTACGAAAAATTTCGATAGGGTAGTCGCAGATTTCGTGGTGAAATCTGAGTGACACCAAATCCTTGTGATTATTTAAGGAGTTCATTTGGGCATTAATGATTTAGGTTTTTTGGTGATTATTCATATCTTGGCGAAAGTTGGCTAGTGTAGCCCTTTACTTTCTCTCTCTCAAGGACGAAAACCCTTGGTTTGAGGACCTCATCCAAGGACGAGAACCCTTGGTTGGGAAAATTGTGAAGGACGAAAACCCTTCATGAGGTTTTTGGTGTGCAAGCTGATTTGAAAAGTGATTAAGTATTTTTCTCTTACATGTGTGGTATCTTTGGTGCAATATTATATTTGTTTAGAGTGGAGCAACCTACCTTTGAGTGGAATTTTCGTATATGTGATGCGATTTTAGCAAATCTGAAATCACTCTCTTGTTCTCTATATTTTCTAAGGCCAAGATCCGAGTTTGATGAATTTTGGAGGTGATCTACTATTTTTTTTAAGCTTGATGATGTTCACTGGTTAGGATTTCATAATTAATTAATTCCACATCCAATTCTGATTTTTAACAACTGCAATTATTTGCTAAAGGTTTTCCACTAATTTTGGCATAAGTTTGGAAGGATTTGTGCAATGTTTGGTTTGTCATGTTTCTTTGGTCATGGTTGAGTTGCTTGAAGGTGTTCAAGCTTCATTTCAAGACTAACTTTTGGGGCAGTTTGGTAGTCCTTGTTCTCAAGAAGGTTTCATGGTGAAAATGGTTAGTGCGAGAGCTATTCAAGCATGAAGGATATAAGAATAGGTCATGGACAATGTTCTTGAAAGGTTTTTGAGCTTTGGAGATGATCATAGTTGCCCAAAGATCAGGATTGCCTTGTTGTGTGGTAGACCTAATATATTATGCCTTCGAGACGTAATGGAGCTATTGCGAAATCAAAATGAACTTTGTGGTGTGATTATTTCATGTTTTTCAAATATCATATGATCTATCATGGCCGACTTAAGTGTATTTGGCAGACCTATATGGTGTATGTGTGCAAGAGTCATACACACACACACACACACACACACGACAGATTGGACCTATTTGAGCTAGTGGAGAATGTGGAGAAAAGAGTGAGTTAAGTGTTGCATGCTTGGGTGTAATAAGGTCTTATAGACCATATGAGGAGTGCAATGATTTTGTTTTGATCATCCTACAAGAGTTTTGCATGAGTAGGTCAATGCCTATGTGACCTAAGTGAAGGTGAAGAAGCATGATAAGCGAGTAAGCAGACCAAGAAGTTTTGTGAGTCTTGAGCAGCAGCAGAGCAAGTGTATGGATGCATGAGGATCAGATTATGTTCAAAGAATCTTAAAAGCGTGATGATACATAAGAGATAGAGAGCAGACCAAGAAGAAGAGAGCAGAAGATAGAGAAGAGAAAAGAAGTTCATTATCTGTTGAGATAGCAACAAGAAGAAGGTGGAAAACATCAAGAGGTGGCTGAGTTGGTGCTGAGTCTTCCTTGCAAGTTGGTACTTGCTAAAACACTAGGGAGTTTGTTCTTCCTTGCAAGTTGGTGTTTGCTAAAACCTTAAGGGTTGGTGCTCCTTGTGGAATTGGTGCTTCACTAAATCAGGGCGTTATAACCTCCTTGCAAGTGGGTGGGTGCTAAAGTCTAGTTAGTGCTACACAAATTATGGGTTGGTGTAATGTCCCCTTCTTGGGACATTTTCCACATCGAAGATTTGAAGACCCTCAACCCAATGGGTTCGAGGAATTGAGCTCGAAAGTTATCCTAAGGTGTCTATTATCTATTTGTAACCCCTTGGAGGGCTCTTTAGTTAGTTAATGTGTACTTAGGCTAGTTATCTTTATTATTTAATTAAAATAATAAAGTGCACACGGTAGTAGTCATTAAATATTTTTTATTTAATATTGTCCTAGGGAGAACATTAAATGATGGGTCATTGGATATTGCATTTCTTATTTCTTTAAAAGAGGGGTCGCATTTCCTTTATTGGCATGTTGATGAATTATTAAAATTTACTCCTTGCATGGAGAATTGGCTCCCTGCGTGGAGATGGGATGTATGCCCTAGTTCTTACATTGTGCTCTCTCATTTGGATCCATTATTGAAGCATATTGAAGATTCCATTGTGCTCTCTTGTGTTGAATGAATTTATGCAATATTTCCTCCATTCTAGCATTGGCGACTTGTTCTAGGGTGTGGCGCAATTATTTGAAGCATAAATTTGCATGTGGGTGAATGTTTGGTGGTACGATTATGTTCTTATTCACTGCTGCAATTTATTAAGAGCAAATCGACTTGGTTTGAGGTGTTTTCCATCATATTTTGAGGTGTTTATGATAGATCTATATGCTGCTGTGATTTATTAATTATTTCATATGCATGGGCAGATGTTTGAGGGTTTTGGAAGGGTTTTATGAGTTGGGAGTAATTTTTTATATTTTATCCTAACCCTAGTGACTTGGGGGCAGTTTTTAGGGGTAGATTTGAATGGGTTTTGATGATCAAAAAATTCGGTTTTGTAGTTCATTGGAAATCCCTTCATTTCTACTTTATTTTGCATTTTATTTCATGCAAAAATACCAAGTATTGAAGAAGTTATTAATTGTAGAAGATTTCAATTGTCTGCAAGCTATCTGGTTGATATAAATTGATATTTATTTCAGATCTGCAGTTTTGGGGTCAGTTTAATATTGGTTTTGGTTGTAGAAATTAGGAGGAATAAGGAGAAAGCAATTTCATAATTTTTGGAGTGGATTTGATGCCCTAAATGTGTTGGGCGACCTACTTTTAGGGAAAAATTAGGGTTCTATGTTAGTGTGCGAAATCTGATTTTAGAATATTATTCTTCATATTTTTGTGGCCCAATATCCAAAATTTCAGCTCATTTGGACTTCTCTAGCCAAAGATATGAATTTTGGAAAATTGCAGCAGTTGGGGTTTGAATATTAATTATTTTTCAGTTGTGTGTGATCAGATTTATGTTAATTCCTAACTTGTCCTAATGGTGCTCCTTGTGGAGTTAGTGCTTCACTAAATCTTGATTTATGTTATATATATGCAAAGATCTGTGGGATTTCTTCCCCTTGAAACTTTCCCACCTAAATGATGTGTTCATGTGTTCTCTATTGTTTCATGTTCATGTGATGGTTGTTATATTGCTTTGATGGTTTGCTTTACTAAGTTAACATTGCTTAATAATGGTGGCATAATGAATGATTAAAGTAAAAGTTGTAAAAGTTTATAAGACCACCGATTCACCCCCCTCGGTGATTGTACTTCCAATAGTTATTGAGTTAGAACCGGGCACTAAACCAATGATAACTACTCCTTATCATCACCCAAGAGTCTACAAGGAAGAAATTGAAAGAACCATCAAAGAATTGTTGGAAATGGGGTTGATTAGGCCTAGTTCCAGCCCATTTGCTTCTTCCGTAGTGCTTGTGAAGAAGGATGGCACCCTAAGGATGTGTGTGGACTACCGGGTATTGAACAAGAGAACAATCAAGAATAAGTACCCAATCCCAAGAATTGATGAGCTACATGGAGCGGTTTACTTTTCTAAGATTGATTTGAGATCCGGATACCACCAAATAAGGGTGAGAGAGGAAGATGTGCACAAGACCGCTTTTAGGTGTCACTTTGGGCATTTTGAGTTTCTTGTCATGCCATTTGGGTTAACCAATGCCCCAGCCACTTTCCAATCGTGCATGAATCACATTCTTGGTAAGCATTTGAGGAAATTTGTGCTAGTTTTCTTTGATGACATTTTGGTATATAAAAAAACATGGGAGGAGTAAGGTGCTGGAAATTTTAGAACAATCACTCTATGCAAAAAATCAAAATGTGAGTTTGGGATGACTGAAATTTTGTACTTGGGGCATGTTATCAATGCACATGGGGTTCATGTGGACCAACAAAAGATCTCGAGCCATCATGGATTGGCCAACCCCAACCAACATCACACAATTAAGAGGATTTTTGGGTTTGTGTTATTACTTATAGGAAATTTGTGAAGGGGTTTTCCCAACTTGCAGCCCCATTGACTTCTCTAACAAAAAGGGAGCTTTCAGCTGGTCAAAAACAGCCCAAATAGCTTTTGAAGAGCTGAAAAAGGTGATGTGTTCTTGCCCAGTTACTTGTTCCAGATTTTTCTATGCCATTTATACTTGAATGTGATGCTTCCGGTGAAGGTATAGGGGCTGTTTTGATGCAAGACAAGCATCCCATTGCATATGAGAGCCGGAAATTGAAGGATCATGAGAAAAAGTTCTCTATCTATGACAAAGAAATGTTGGCCATCATGCATGCATTGACCAAGTTCCAACAATATTTGGTTTATGGAAGGTTTGTGGTCAAAACCGATCATAATAGCTTGAGATTCTTTCTTTATCAAAAAGAATTAAATGACCAACAACAAAAGTGGGTAAGTAGACTCCAAGCATATGATTTTGATATTGAATATGTTAAGGGAAAACACAATGTGGTAGCAGATGCCTTGTCAAGGAAGCCACCTCCTAATTCATTTGAGGATGTGGGATGTAGTGTCCATTTTTTTGGGACATTATTAATATTTATTTTTCATTTGCATTGTAACCCCTTGGCATGCCCAAAGCTACAAGTGGGAGTCTCTTTAGTTAGTTTAATGTGCATATAGGCTAGTTACTTTTATTTAATTAATTCAAAATAAATAAAGTGCACATAATCTTAGTATTAAATATTTTTAATGAGAGTTTATGTTTTCCCTCCAAAAGGGAAAGGAAGGTCTTTATTCGATACTGCACCCCTTAGTTCTATAAAAATGGAGGTCGCATTTCCTTAGAGGGTTTTGTTGGATTCATCATTTGATTTCACTCCATGCTTGGAGTATTGGAATTGGTGCCCTAAATGTGCGTGGCAACCTATTTTTGGGCAAAAATTAGGGTTTGGTGTTGGCTATGCAAAATCTGGTTTTGGGATATTGTTCCTCATATTTTTGTGGCCCAAGATCCAAAATTTCAGCTCTTTTGGACTTCCCTAGCCAAAGATACAGATTTTTGAAGTTGCTATATTTTTCTGCAGTATTTCGGGTTTTAAAAATCAGATTTCAATTATTTTCAAAAAATTCCTTTTGGAAAAGTTGCTCCATAATATTATCTATCATTCCCCAAAGTTTCATGCAATTCCAAGGTGTTTTGAGCAAGTTATGCAATTTTTCTAAATTCAGCTAGGGATAGTGACGAACTTACTATTTATAGTAAGTCTCCCATTTTCAGA
Source organism: Taxus wallichiana var. yunnanensis (assembly GCA_018340775.1). Taxonomy (NCBI): domain Eukaryota; kingdom Viridiplantae; phylum Streptophyta; class Pinopsida; order Cupressales; family Taxaceae; genus Taxus; species Taxus wallichiana. The sequence continues at coordinate 248,782,759 of CM031242.1, forward strand.
TTTAGAAAAAAATTGTTTTGGCATATTGAGATTAGGGAAAAAATTTCAGACTTATTGCAATTTGTTTGAGGTGAATCAGAGCAACTTTCTTCCATCCTTGTGGGTTTGTTTGCAGAATAAATCATGGAGCTTGCCAGTGACGGAGGTTTGAGGACCAAGCTTTATAAGATTGGGAAAAGGCTCAAGAAGCCTTCATTTGAGAAGAGTGTATTGCTCCACACTCTTGAAGAGATAGTAAGTTGTTTATGTTTGATAGAGCAATCTGATTATAGCTCTATGTTTTTAGTTGTAGCTCCTTTGGTGACACACTTGGCTAGATCTAGCTTGTTGAGACATGAGGAGGCGGATGTGAGACTTTTAGTCATCACATGCATTAGTGAGATCACACGGATAAGCAGCCCCAAGTTTGCCATATGATGATACTACTATGGAGGAGGTATATGAGCTCATGATTGGAAGCTTTCAAAAGCTTTGAGACATCACAAACCCTCACTTTGATAAGAGAGTCAAGATCTTGAAGAACATGGCTAAGGTAAAGTCTTGCATTCCAATGTTAGATTTTAATTGTAATGACCTCATTTTGCACACATTTGAGGTTTTCTTTGATGTTATACATGAAAAACATTCACATGAAGTAATAGATGTTATGCAAACAATAATGTCCCTAATGTTGAATGAGTATGAAGAACCTCTACAACCTTTGCTATTCATACTTGTGGAAGGATTGAAACAAAAAGACTCATGTCTTGCTCACTCCTTAGCAAGAAGGGTTGTAAATCAATGTGCAAGCAAAGTAAAGACATGCATCCAAGGTATGAGCACTTTTGTTTTTGATGATAAATTTTTAGCATTTAGTGATTGCATGGGTTTGAATGGGTGCAAAGAGAAATCAGATTTGAGGGGAATTGTTCAACCCCACCACGAGCCAATCAAGGGAAAAAGAAGAAATCTTAAAGCATTCATTGCATGGTAATAATCTTTTGATGTTTGACAAATTATTAGTGCCTACTAATTGCATCGAGTTGAACATGAGTGCAAAAGGAGCAGGTTTTCAAGAGGACTATGAAGATGGGCTTGTGAAGAGGTATGCTTATGAAGGAAGGACATCATGGAATGTTTATGGTAATTTTCAGTTTGCTGTAATTTTCCAAACAACAAGCCCTAATGGACAATTAAATGAGGTTTGCCACCCAAACATGAGTCTCATGGATGTCCCACGTCATTACCCACCAAATATGAATGCTTGTGGGGAGGACAAAGGGGTTTTAAACAAGGAAAGTAGTGAGGAACTAAGTGTTGTTCCAAACTCAGAAATTCTAAGTTTTGTAGATGTTGGGAGCAGCCCAAGGTATGATCTTTCTTGTTTTATTTCTCCTCATATGTTGAGTTTTGATGGGTATGATTTCGAGCATGATAGGGAGATGGATATGAGGTGCAACATGGAGTATATTGGTTGCATTTTTGTTGGTACTCTTGCTCTTAACATTTGGGTGCATATGGAGCATGATGGAAAAGGAGAAAGAGTGATTATCACTCTTCCCAATGATGGAAGCCATAACAATAAGCTTGCTGGTCCGTATGAGGAATTCATCATTAGAAGGCACAAAGGTATGATGATTTCATGTGTTTTTCCCCCTATCATAAGGGAAAGTCATTGGCACAAAGTAAGGTACAAGGTTCCTTGGTTTCTCTATGATAATATTCATAAATGCATGCATTATATTTCAGCTCTCTCCTTTCTTTTTTAGTATAGAAGAAGAGGAAATTTGTGGTGTCATCTTACACATATTGCTTCATGTGGTATGGTGATAAAAGGATTTGGGTTTTGCAAGTTTGGTTTGGATACAGGGATATCATTTCATTTCCTTTGTCAAATGATGCTAACTCCTATCTCTTTGAAAGACTTGAAAGAAGGATGGATCACATGGACTACACTTTGCATGGTAAGAAGTTCATTTTTAGGTTTTGAACTACAGTTATTTCGTCCATTTAAGTGTTTGATTGATATGCTTCCAAGGGAAAAATCAACCAAGGATAGGTATTGGGAATGTTTGGTTGATGTTGCTTGCATGGCCACAATCTTTTGGGCTTCAATGAAAAGTATGAGAAGTTTGAAGGAACATGGTATGAAATTTTCTCAAGGCATTTCATTTTCAGTTGTGCATGTGGATAATTTTCAGTTTGTTATGATTGAGGATGAAATTTCAGCTATATGGGAGCCATTTTTATTCACTAGGTTGATGATCATTCATGTTGGGAAAAAAATCTGAATTATGCTAGTTGTTGTCCTCTCATTTTTATGGATAATACTATTAGGACCAACTCCACTATCACTTCCAAAATTCAGATTTTTTACATACATTTGGTGACATGGTTGTTGGTGCTTGATTTTGGCTCATGGGTGACTATTTGGGGGTGGAAACCAGCCATCCTAATTCTGATTTTTGAAGGAAGAATGCATGATTACAGCAGTGTTGGGAGCCACATAACAGATTTTGGGGACAACCCATACATGAGGAAGATTTGGGAGCTCTCCATGCCTTGGAGACATGAAAAAGAAACAAGAAAAGTGTTTCTCAACACTTGTTTTTCTAATGAGTTTGTTTCATGTGCGGGATTGAAAACACATGATGGAAAATCATTTGTCCTATTCATTTCATGAGGACATTATTGAGTGGGCAGCCTTGGAGCTTAACAAAGCTCATCCTTTTAATGACTCTTTGTGCCATGTTGAGGACACCATCTCTTGGAGCACATGTTATGGAGTTGATGACCTATCTTTTAGGTTGACATGAGAGAGAAATTTGTTTTTTCCAACTTTTTGCCACTTGACGAGCCTTTGGATCGAGGCTTTGGATGCACCACCCCACATCTTCTCTTTGGGGCATGATGCATGGATCTATGAGCTTGTTATTGCTTGAAGGCAAGCAATTTTTGAGAGGGGAGGACTGTAATGTCCCCTTTTTTGGGACATTATTAATATTTATTTTTCATTTGTATTGTAACCCCTTGGAGTCTGTTTAGTTAGTTTAATGTGCACATAGGCTAATTACTTTTATTTATTTAATTAAAATATAAATAAAGTGCACATAGTCTTAGTATTAAATATTTTTAATGAAAGTTTATGTTTTCCCTCCAAAAGGGAAAGGAAGGTCTTTATTGGATATTGTACCCCTTAGTTCTATAAAAAGGAGGTCGCATTTCCTTAAAGGGTTATGTTGGATTGATCATTTGATTTCACTCCATGCTTGGAGTATTGAGATGTATGCCCATGGGATGTATGCCGTAGCTCTCTTTCATTGTAAGCTTCATTTGGAAGCCATTATTGAAGATATTGAAGACTCTCTTGTTCCATTCATTGAGTTCTCTAGTGTTAATGTGTGTTTTGTGCATTATTTCTCCATTAGAAGATTGGCGCATTTATTTAGAGTGGAATATGCATGTTGTGGATGAATGTTGAAGAGTTTTTGAGTGTTCTATGATCTGATTTTTAATGCTGCAATTAATTCCAGTTATGGCGACTTGTGTGGGATCATGTTTTGGCATGTTTTGAGGGTGAACAAGTTAAAATATAATCTGATCTATGTTGGCATAATTTTCCAAGTGTAGGACTGATATTTGGAGGGTTTTTGAAGCATAGAAAGAGCTGAAAATAATTTATGCCATTCCCTCTAACCCTAACGACTGGTTTAGGATTTTGGGGCTGTTTTGAAAGGGTTTCAATTGTCATAAAATTCAGATTTTAATATCTTTGGAAAGCTCTTGAATTATAGATTAGTCTGCATTTTATTTCACGGCAAAAGACGAAGTATTGAGCAAGTTATGAATTTTCCAAGTTTCAGCTTGTCTGTGAACAATATTTAATTATTGGGTCGGGTTTTATCTACACAGTTTTAGATTTCGTGGGTTGATTTGCATACCTTCTACTTATCCAAAATTGTGATCTATAGCTTGTTGGAAAGCTAAAAATATGAAGAATCTTTTGGCATTGGTTTGATAGAAAAACATTGGATAGTGAAGGAGTTATTAATTTTTGAAGTTTGCAGCCATTTTCAGCATTTTTAATTTATTTTTCTACTTCTGCAATTTAATTGGTTAAAGAAATGTTAATTCCGACTAGATAGCTCATCTGAACCCTTACCTTGGCTCACTCCAACCCTATTTGGGTTGTGTTGAAACTGACACTGGTATAGTTGAGGTGAACCTAGAAAGGTTTTTATTCTAAGTTTACTTCCATTGCAAGTAGATTAATAAAATTTAATTAATATCCCAAAAGGGGATATTACACAGATTACATGATGGGAAGAAGGAATGAATCACGTTTTTAGATCAGCCAAGTTTGCAATTGCTTGAGGCAATTTTGGGAAAGAAGGATTGTAATGTCCCCTTTTTCAAATTGATGTCGAATGAAGACTTCTTGCCACTCTCTTCCCGTGGCAAGAAAAATGAGTGAACAAGGGAAATAAATGAATTTCATTTTAGTTTTCTTTTATTATTTTTAATGTTTTTCTTTGGTGTTGGTGTCCCCAGATTTCACCCTGAAATCTGAGACTACCCCATGTTAAAAAATTTCGTTCTTTTAAAATAATGGGTCGTTTTGTGTATTAATTGTTAGAAAGTGTTTGTATTGTGTCAAGATATTCCCAGAGAGTCCTATTAGCCAATTTCGCCAAATACCCAGATGCCCAAAATTGTTATATTTTGTCATTGGGGTTTGCCTACGGAAATTTTTATTTAATTATTCTGAGCCCCGTTTGAGGCAAATTGTGCTCCGGTTTAACCCTGTTGTGGTCTTACATATCAATATTCCCATATACCAGTAGGATTTTAACCAGGAATGAATCATGGGCTTTATCTATGACTTCTGGCAACATTTTGCATTTTTGGTGTTTTCCCGTTTTGTTTTCTGTGAAATTTCTCTAGGTCAATTCCTTTGCCGGTTTAGTCTGATTTCTTTCCTGGAGTATCTGGAGATCATCTATGGACGTTATGCCAGAAGGAATTTGCCACAGGAGGTCTGGTTCTCTCTGAAAAGACGAAGTCGTGCACGAAAAAAGCTTCTTACAGGCGGAGTCGCATTTTGGGAAAAAAATGTTTTAATCTACAATGGATTTTTGTAGCGGCGAGGCGGTGGGAATTATGTACCTGCTTCAAGCAGGTACTTTTCCCATGGGGGCAAAGCCACTTAAGTCATGATGGGATTATTAGAGGCAACAGGCAAGCGGGAATTTCTTACCTGCCTTGCAGGTGAAAATTCTCATTGTGAAATAAAAGAAAATCACTTAAGGCATTGATGGGAATTTCTTACCTGCCTTGCAGGGTAAAAAATCTCATTATGAAAGTCAAACAACTTAAGTGGATCATGGGATTTTTGGAGCTGCGGTGCAGGGTGGATAATCCCATTAGAAATTGACTTTTAAAAATAGAATTCACCCTTGCCAAAAAGTGTGACCCACCTTGGGTGAATAATAATGCATTTAATAATATTTATTCACCTAATTTTGGTGCCCAAGCATGAGGAAAAGTCAACGCATGATGAAAGGATAAAGAAGATTGAAATAGAATTCTAAAATTAAATAAATTTAATTTATTTAATGCAGCCCCCTTTCATGCAAAAAAAGTGCGACCCATATTGAGGAGAAATAATAATTTTTAAAGTATTAATTAATGGAATTAATTCTTATTTTTGGTGCGGTCAAAGCACACTTTGTGAAGTCAATGTGGACTTGAAGTAGAAAGCTAAAATTAAATAAATTTAATTTATTTAATGGTAGCCATGAGCATGCACAAAATAAGCGCCTAAATTGAAGAGAAAAGCATGTTAATTAATTAATTAATTGTCAGGAATAGGAGAGGCAATTATTAATTATAGAATGGTGAAGGTTGTATAAGAATGGGTTGCCATAATGATGAATTAATTAATTCTTCAACAAGGAAGTGCAGCCCAGGTAATTTTGGCACCCAATTAAGGAGGAATTTTGCACAGAAGGTGTTTTTACTGTTGGAAGGCTTCAAAGTTTGGCGCCTAGGTTTAAAGAAGCTTGAATTGAGTCTAATTAATTGTCTGCATAGTGGTACAGGTGCTCAGGTGAAGTTGACAAAATTCATGCTTGCTTTGCATGCAAACAAAACATCAAATTTTGGGGCAGCAGGGTTGATATATGTAGATTTTTATAATTAAAATCAAGTGTTCTGTTTGGTTGCCATCTTTGTCCGAATTAATGCAGGGAATTCATTACGGTGTTTTTATAAGAGAAAGGGAGCTTAAATCAATGTCCAATACATTGAACATATACTCCGAATCTGAAGAAATCTCCAGATCTGCACTAGTTGTAAAGAATTCCGGCTGAATAAAAAGAAAAAGAATTGCTCAGACAAAGATCGCTCCAGCCATGGCAAAGTGGGATGAACGAGAAAGATCAGTAGAATCATGCATAGATCCAAATCCAAATCCATAATTGCAAAGGCTTCATCCTCTTGCTTCGAATGCAGCGCGTGAAGAAGTCAGTGCATGGAGAATTCCTTCCAGGACCTTGTGCATGTTCTCTCAATCTTCCAGTTGAAGCCTTCATTAAATTTGCATTAACCGAGTGCTTTCCAGAATTTTTAATTGCTCATATGCAATTAAAAATAAAAATGATGAGTTATTTATGGCAAACATTGCACTAATGCATGTACTGGAGAAGAACTACAAAAGCTTCAAGGATAAGAGGGAAGACATGTCAAAGGCAATACCCGCAAGCAAATCACAGTCACTTGCTTCCAGATCCAGCCGCTTCTAGATCCAGTTTGGTGAGAATCAAAGGCAAAAGAATCAATTGCATGCAGAATATGAAAAAGACAAGACTACAGCTTTCCTCTTTCTTTTCCTTTCTCTTATTTCCTCCGACAAAGTAATTGAGCGATCAATTAAATTATAAAACTTAAGTGATTGGTTTAAAAGCCATTACTTGAAGAAGTCGACTACTTAGAGATAGGTGGCAGACATGCAAAATAGAAGGTTCTATCTTCGATTCAGAATCATGCATGTCATGCAAAGAGGAATTCCGGGGAGGAGATTGTCGATTGTTTCCTTTCCGACTTTCACATGTGTTAGTTCAACTAAAAGCTTCCTACTTGTAATTTCCCCTCTACATGCTATGAGTAGAGGAAGAACCTACGAGTTAAATGAGGAGAATTTATAAGCGGCATTCTTGTGTTCCGGACTTTGTCTTGAAAACCCCTAACACTATTTAAAGCAAAGGAATACAAAGGAATAGATTTCCGAAGAACTTTGTATCACGGTGCATTTTGTTTCTAGCTTTTATCTTAGATCTACTTATAAACTTTGTGTTATTTTAAATCTAAATCGAAAGTTGTCTTTGCTTATAATTTTGTGTGTTAATATCTATTGGTCTGCTATGTGCATACAATCAACTCTGTTATCTATTGATTGGATTGCACATCTTCCCTCTTTCTTTCTGTTTTTATTATTTTCCCTCTTCATTAGATATTTTCTTTCTTTAACAATTGCTTACTTGCTGTAAAACTATACATTTATGGTTTATGAGCTGCATGGTTAAAGTAAAACCCCAAAATAGATACTAGCATATTTTATTGACATATCTTACACGAGAGCCTCACCGGTAAATGAGAGAGATTTATCTCATGACTGCCTAGGTTTTCAGCAATGCAAAAATCTAGCCAACAGGTGGTTATCTCCACTAAGGCAAGTCGGTTGGGATTATGAGATTCCCATAAGGAATTAAAAGATAAAGTGAAGCTTGGAGGTCGGTCCTCACCTATTTGGCCTTTGGCGCCAACCAAGGGATATAAAAAAGGTTGTATGGCCTCATTTGGAGATCATCTTTTGGCGCATATACACTTATACTTGGTTTTTTGGGCTGATTGCTCAATACTTTTCCACTTGAGGACGAAAACCCTCTTGTGTGGCATCGAAGGAGGACGAAAACCTTCCTTGTGGTTTAATGGGGAACCAAAAACTCTCCATGTTGGTGAATTGAAGATCTCTATTGAAGACTCTCTTGCTGATTTGGATCTAGGGCATCAAGAAGAAGGCCTACAAGAGCTTTGACATATTTTTGGGGTCCCTCTCCTAGAAAGCGACTATAATTTGGTGCCTTCTAGGGCACATAACTCATTTATTCTTTGATATTCTGATTTATCACAATTTATAAGGATGGAATCTATAATTTGGTTTTTTTTAGGAGTTTATCTATCGTTTTCAACCGTTGTTTGTAGCTTCCCTGTTGCTGTCATAAATTTAATTACAGTCGGGTGTCATCTCTTGTTTTCTCCATTTCTTTGATGCAAATTGGATGGATAATTGTTTTCGTACTTGAAATAATTATTTAAGAAGTATTTTCATCTGTTGTGCATGGTTATATGTTGAATTAAAGTTCCTATACAATTCTCTACTAGGGTTTCAAGGAATATTAAGTTCTTTATTATACAATTCAGAATTTACTTCACTTGGGGTTTGTGTGGTTTCCTTGATTTACAATTTCGACCCTAGAAAGGGACATAATATTTAGTAAGTGAATAATTCGAATAATATGCGAATATAATGAAGATCAACACCACACAAGATATGTTTGTGGGCAAAGATGCCCCAATTTTATTCAATATATTCATAAATAGAATATTACCCTTAAGGTAGGAAACACCATACAATACTCCTTAAGGAATGAATAACTCCACGCTCTTTCAATATGGGAATTCCACTTCGAGGGGGATACCTCCAATATCCTACTATATCCTACTAACAAGTGGAAGACTCAATTCATACATCACATATCTCATAATGGCATTCCTCTCCTTTATATAGGCATGTATTACTCTTAATGGATGGGTAATGCCTAATCCCAACGTAGGTCGACTCATTACCCACTATAACTAATTCCTATGTGACCCCATATATTATAATCATATAACTCACTAAAAGGGATGTGTGCTATATGTCAGTATCTCCATCAACCCATATACGTTATAATATCATATCCCAAGGTACATAACATGCCCTCCCTCCTTGACATGTTTCGTCCTTGAAACATGAGAAGAAACCATGTAATGAGTGTGCTTCAAATCATTGCACACTTGTCGCCATGCTCGATCATCCAACCACCCATATGTGATCTTAGTGGGTGATACATCTCTAAACCTAGTTCCATAATATGTTGCGCTACTCTGATTCCATCCATGTCCATAGTTGGTCCTCAATTTCCATGCATAGCCATATTAATTATTCCTGTAATTCCATGTTGCATAATTATTGCTCCAATGATTCCATGTATAACCATAGTGATTGTTCCTCCAATGACATGTATATCCATATTGGTTGTTAATCCGATGTTTTGTGATTTGCATCCTTGATTGTTTCCTCTCATGATGATGTGGGTGTCTATATGCATGACTTAAGGATCCACATATTTTTCTACTTTCTTTTCCTCTTCAACATTTTGACTTCTAGTGCCTTTCTCTTTAGAGTAGATGAATTGTTCTTGTCATCTTTTTCTTCAAATGTTGCTTGTTCTTCTAAGTCTTCTTGATTCTCTTCTTTATCATCTTCAAATTCATCCTCATGCTCAACATTGACGTTTCTTTTTCTTGAATCTTACAAGATGACCTTCTTTCCATTGTGTCAAATCTTCATGAACTTTTTTGCACATTAATGTTAATTGTTCCTAATGTCTCTAACCAAGCATATCCAAGAACAATATCCAAACCATCCATATCCAATGCATAAAAATCTGAATGCAAAACATATTTATCCATAAAGAGTTTCAAATCTTCAAAACTTGAATCTACTTACCATCCACTTGAGCTTCCTTGATATTCCTAACTTGAACATGTAGATGTTGAACCACATCCTTGTTGATGAAGTTATACTTGTTCTTTAGGGTTTATGGACACAATTACCTTTTTCTTTGAATGCACCCATGAAACTGAAATATTGAGGAGTCTTTTTTTTAGCTACAATGTTTGAAACCTTATCGTGTACTTCTTCATCCCGATCCTCTACCTCTCCTTCTGCATCATTTGTAGCCTCTTCATTATCATTTTCTTCTTCTTCATCCTTATCTTCTTCCTTTTCATCCTCAACTGCAACATCATCCTTATTTTCATCCTCTTCTTATTCTTCTTTTTTATCCCATCTAGCTAAGAAAACTTGTTTCAGTTCCTCCCAAGACCAAGTTGACCTCTCTTATGTCAACCGAAAGCGAAAATTCCTCTCCAAATTTTTGCAAATCTGATTTTCTTTCATGCTTCACCATTACAATTGGAGAATTATTTCCCTTAATTTTTTGTGTTGTTTTGCTTGATTGGCTATTAACTTAGCTTACCCTAGGTCGCTTAGGGTTTGGTGGACTTAAAACAAGTTGAAACCCTAGTTTTTGCATAAAATCATATTGTTGTCATAAAAATCAGATTCTCTACATGTGGTTGTCATCATTTCCGGCAATGTTCCATTAGGTTTTGGGAAAATCCAAATTCCTCAAATTTGAGCCCGAAAGGGACATTAGAGTGGTATCAGAGCATAGATCTTCCCATCCAGGAGGGTATTCATTCAGAAAGAAGAATTCAAAGCAACCACTTAAAGGGGATAACATGGACCACGATGATTCTGAAAAGGCCAAGTTGAATAGATTCATTTAAGGGAAAGAGAGGTTGGCAGGTGCCAGGTACTATGGATTTGCTAGCCCTAACTTTGCAAAATCTTCATAGACCACGACACCACAATGGAGAAGGAAATTCTTTGGGAATTCATAGTGTGAGGCAGCCCTTAGGGTCAAGTTTTAGAGCTGTTGCTAGGCCATTTCAGCCTACCTTCCTCCCTAGGGAAGAAGCCATTCTAGAGATTGAGACACAACATTTAGTGGGCCACAACATTGCTACCATCTATGAGGAGTACAAGGCTCTTCTGGATGAGATTTGTGATGCCATGTCACTTGCTAAGTTCATAGGGTTGAAGAAAGGTAGAGTGGGAATTGGACCAAGGTCTAAACCTCAAGCTATTCGAGGAAAATGGGAAAGATGTTCCAGCCCTAGAGGGAAAGAATCCCTCCATTGTGATCAAGGAAGAAGAAGAACACTCGAAGTTGTTGGGCATTGAGAGGGAGCAGCCCATGGAAGCCCTAGAAGTACCTATCACTCTTCTTAGGGATGAGCCATTGACTAATTTTCAGGACAGAAGTGTGAAGGAACATGTGTTTGATGAAGAAACCATGGAGCATGAGCCCAAGAAAGAAAGGAAATATGGTGCACTAAATTGTGGAGGGAATTGGTGGTTGAAGCCCAATCTCTGGGTGATAATGAGAGTACTCAGGTTGCTGGAATTTTCAAAACAACAGCGCATAAGAAACAAGTTGATGGTGTTCATGACTTTGGCAAGAACCACGAAGAGGCCCCATGCATGTGCCAACAAAATATGGATGAAGTCAAGGCGGAAGAGCTTCACTAGTTGAATATGAGATCTCAACCAAGCTTTGTTCCGCAAAAGAAGATGAACAAGTTAAGGACAGCCCAAGGTACAATAGTGAAAATCCCATTTCAGTTTTTGGTCTCTTCCTCTGTTGTTGCCATATTTGTGTCATCATAGGCAGCTTGTTGAAAAGAATGAGCCTATGTCAAGTTTGATGCTTCATAGTATAATTGGTGGTCATCATGTTTAATGTCCCCTTTTTTCGAATTAAGGGCCTAAAAATGGACTTCTTGCCATTCCCTTTCCGTGGCAAGGGAAGGAATTGCATTTTTATTTCAATTTTCTTTATTAGATTTAATGTTTTCTTTTAGTGTTTCCCTTTATAAGGCAGGTCGGTTGTGATTGGAAGATTCATAAAGGCAAATTAAAAGATAAAAGAAGCTTAAAGAGGTCGGTACACTTCTATTTGGCCTTTGGCGCCAAGCAAGAGCTATAAAAGGAGATATATGACTTCATTTGCATCCATCTTTTGGTGCATTTTTGAGATACAATTGGTTTGTTGAGCTAGTTGTTCACTACATTTCCACTTGAGGACGAAAACCCTCTTGTGTGGCATTCTAAGGAAGACGAAAACCTTCCTTGTGGCTTGGTGGAGGACGGAAACCCTCCATTTTGAGTTGGAAACATCAAGAAGGATTGCAAAGGCTTTACATCATTTTTGGAGCTTTTCCTAGGAGAGCGACTAGGGTTTGAAGTTGGTTTGGTGTTTTCTAGGGCACAAATTTTGAATCTGATTTTATATTTTGAATCTCCATATTTTATAAGGCCGGAATCTATATTTTTGTGATTTTTGGTGGAGATTCACAATTTTTATTAACCCTCAGTTTGGCGGGATTGTTATAAATAATTAATTTCCGCTATGCTAATCAAATATTTCTTCAATCTTTTGATGTATTTGTGATGTATAAATATTGTCGTGGCTAGATAAATTATTTCATGGCATTCTACATTGATTTGCATAGTGAAAAGTGGACTCAAATCTCATAGGTAGTTCATCGCCCCAAGAAACGGTTGATTTTGAATTGGTTCATCATTCTAAGTTATTCTTAGCTACTTTAAAAAATTTGTGTGTTCTTGAAGGTGTTTTCAGATCAGATTTATCGGGGATAATTGGTAAACCCCTTTTCTCCATTTTCAACCCAAAAAGGGACATTACAGTGGTATCAGAGCTTGGTCTTCCCAGCCTAAGGGTTTCTTGTGGGGAAGAAAAGATGGACAGATTGATGAAGGTGCAAGAAAGACTAGCGGACACCTTGGACTCTCTTGCCTCCACCATGCAAAACCTACAAAGGGAAGGACATTCAAGGAAGAGCCTAGGGTTTCAAAGGTTGTAGCTAGCTTTGAGGAGTATCAAGCCCTTTCGAAGCTATTCGTGATGCCCTATCATTTTCTCGAGTTTGTAGGATGGAGAAAGGATAGAGTGGGCATTGGAACTTGGTCCAAGCCCCAGAGCCATGCACAAGGGTCATGGGAAAAATATCCCAACCCTAGAGGAGAAGAGCCCCATCTTATTGGCAAGGCAAGAAGAGGCTACAGAACTTGAGGAAGAGGGAGTCAAACCCTCTATTATTTATGCAAGGATGGACATGCCTATTCCGCCAAGGTTAAGAAGGAGAAAGATCTATTGCAGCAGCTGGTTATCAAGAGGGAACAGCCCTTGGGAGTCTTAGAAACCCCAACACTCTTGCCAAAGTGGAGATCTTGGCTGATTTTCCAAACAACACCATAGAGACCCATGGGTTTGATGAAAGTTTGATGCATGAGCCTAGAAAGGAAAGGGAAATCATGGAGCATGAGTCCCAAGGTAAAGGTTCCTTAATATTTAATGATATTTCATTGGTTTCTAATGGGTGTGTGTGGAAAAATGTTGAAAAGAAACCAGATTTGCTTAAGGGTAAAGAGGATGCATTGGAAGAGGAAGATATCCACCATGCTAAGAAGGAAGAACCATCGCGAAGCAGCTTATAATGATGGATCAGCCTTTGGGAGCCCTAGAAGCACCCACCACCATTGTCAAAGGTGATCCCTTGACTGATTTTCCGGACAGCCCTATGAAAGCTCAAGAGAATGGAGAAGTTGCTAAGCAAGAACCAAGCGAAGTGGAAGGTAAAGAAATTTTGATTGTTAATGATATTCCCTTGATTTCTAATGTTTGCATGTGGCAAAATACTAAGGGAACTTGGAAGCATGAGCAAAAGGATGAAGGGAAGCATGAGGAGCAAGATGATGAAGTGAATGTTGGAGATAGCCCAAGCAAGTCTCATGTTATAATAGGAGTTGAGCATATTGGGGATGTCCAAGGGTATGGAGGTGTTCCAAAATCATTGCCTTCTTCTACACTAATTCAGTTTTGTTGTCTTGAGCCATTTGACGAAAAAGAATGACAAAATGTCATGGTTGAGGCTCCATTGTAAACCATGGCAAGTGGCTGCACATCATGATCAGCAAGCTGAAAATGGGGTTATAATTGAAGAAAAATCTGAATACTGGAGGAAAGGTAAAGCGGAGCTTCCGAGTGAAGTTGTTATGAGGTACACCCATGAGACAAGGGCATTTCCAGGTGTCCATGACCACTTTCAGTCCGCTGTAATTTTCAGACCAGCAACTAATGGTAAGCCATCTGATATTTTGTTTGATCGTGGCAAGAGTGTATTGCATCATTATTTATCATTTCTATGCTTTGGTGATCATTACTATGCTAATGAGGTAAAGGAGCAAGTTTGGGAGAAGACTCTTTGCCAAGGACTCACTATACATCTCCCGAATGATGCAGAGAAGAAATGTGAGAGGTATCAAGTCACTATATCAAGCATAGTTCCCATACTCGTATTCAGCAAATACTCGGCAGACCCCAAAAAAAACTCAGTAAAAACTCAGCAATATTCGGCCAATACTCGGAATACTCAACAACTTAAAAAATACTCAAATTTCTTTTAAAAACATAAATTTTAAGCAACACATAGCTACAAAATGTATCAAATGAGTCCATAAAATGTTGGAGAAGTGTTTTCTATTAGATTTGAATACAAATACAATACAAAATCACATCATCATGCGAATACAACAGTTGGTTGATAAGTAATATGAATTTATGATGATTGACATTGAAAAATATCATCATAAATTTCATATCTATCTGAAGTTACCATATCTGATAAATTACATTTTCCTCTTCCCCAATCTAGAGAAATATTGGGGAGAGGGTCTAGTGCCTCTACTAGTCCCCACACTCTGCTGCATCTCCTCGCTCCTCCTAGAAGGCTGCGACTCTAGCTCGATCCTGGAACTAGATGGTGGTGTTGGTGGCTTCTTTGTTGCATGTTGGAGATCACCTCCAAAGATGTCATCCACTCCAATATCTCTTCAAAGTCCTGCAAGTGCTTCTCCCTTCATAACTTCCCTCTCAAAAGAAGCAATCTCGTCCTCTGTGAAGACAAGGATTTCCTCTTCTTGCCCAGTCGACTCATTGTATGGATCTATCTCATCCAAATCAATGAACTCCTCTAATGTGGCCTCCACTTTTCTTGTGCGAAGTCAAGATTGTAGTGAACAAAAACCAAGTTGTTGAGCCGTTTTGACTCAACTTGTTGCGCTTCTTCGTGTGAATGGCCTCAAACAAACTCTAGTTGCGTTCACATCCAAAAGCGCTACAAGGTTGAGATAGAATTCTGAGGGCTAGCTTTTGAAGATGCGGGTATTCCCTCCCCAATCCTCCCACCAAGAACCTACAAACAAGATAATCAAAAATTTATCAATAATTAATAAAATCAAATTTGTAACTAATAAGTAACTTGGTAAACATTCTAATTTTTATTACCTGGTGACTACGTGGTTCTCCCTCGAATAGCTAGCACCGAAGAAAAGAGTCTCCCCCTAGCATGTTTGTAACTCTGCAGCTCTAAAATGACGAGGTCCCTCGTCTCAACATCTGGTATCATCCTCTCAATACATGTTGAAAGGCCCTCCATAACCTCTCCGTTCACATCTGTGAAGTTGTCGGAGTAGAAATACTTGGGGTTGAGGTAGTACCCCACTGCATGAATAGGTTGGTGGAGTTGATTGTTCCACCTCCTATCAATAATGTCCCAAAAGGGACCATATCTGACGATATCCCCCATGTAATAGTTTTGGATAGACTCTTTGGCCCTATCCATGGCCTCATAAATAAACCCCGTGGGGTTTTACTCCCCATCAACCAATCGCAAAACCCTCACCAACGGCTCTGACACCTACACACAAATTAGAATGTAAGGTTACAAACTTACAATACAAATAAAGTAAAAAAATGAAAACAATATATTTATAATTTAACAAATTAAAATAAAGGAATGAAATATAAATCGAAGTTTGAAATTACCTTGATGATCTCTATAGCTCTCTTTGCAAAGATATCATCAAAAACTATCTTTGCAACCCTCTCTCCGTCAACTTTCTTTGAATATTGTGAGTCTAGCCATGCTTGACTCACAAACATTTGTTTCAAAGGTGTCAACAAACTAGAAATACTTTGCAACGTCAAGAAGTTAGTTGCAAACCTTGTGACACCAACTCAAACAAGCTCTTTCCCCTTTGTGTGTTCTCTCATCAAGCTCAGAACCCAAGGGTGATTGTATATGTACTTCGTTATGGTTCTTGCATCTTCTACAACCGGCCTCACCCAATCAATTTTGCATGTCCTCCAAAAGAAGGTCAAGGCAATGAGCTGCACAAGGAGTCCAAAAGAGTGATGGATGTCTCTCTTGCAGTAGTCTCCCAGCCACCACATATGTTGTTGCATTGTCTGTGACAACTTGCACAACATTTTGTACACCAACCTCTAATACAATCTTCTCTAACATAACACTCAAATTCTCTATATTTTTTATGTTAGAGCGCATTAATCGACTTCAAAAACACCATCTCACCATTTGAGGCGCTAAAAATTAACAAGGGTGCACTTCCTTCCATCCGTCCACCCATCTGAAAGAATGGTGCATCCTATTTTTGCCATTGTTTCTTTTGCTCATCTAGAATGGCAATGGGATCTGCAACTGCACCCTCAATCAATTTCCCACTCAAATCTTTTGGAGAGGGTGCCTTATACCCTTTCCCACTTGCAGAATGTCAACGTTGTCACCAAGAACTCCCAGTATAGGATCTTGGCCACATTGAATGGCAAGTTATAGTACCAAAAATTTGCACAAGCTTTATCCACTTCCGTGCACATCTTTGTTCGAGGTTATACCTTTCATGAAGGTTGTGCTCCGTGAGTGTTCCTTGCCACAAAAAAACTCTGTATGCCTTTGCTTGAACTCGATGAAGATGCACCTCTTCCGGCTCTTCCGCTTCATATGCGTGGACCACGAGTAGAGCCCACAAGTGTTGCCGCATCATCCTCTAAATCCTTTGTCATTCAGCCCCAAGTCTAATAGTTTGTCTTTATGGCTGCTGCCGCACCCTTTCCCTCTCCAGTTTCTTCTCCTCTAGCTCTGTTAGCTCTGCTCTTATCTCTCGCTTTGCCTCTTCCGTCACTTGGGTGCAAACCATAACATCTCGGCGAACAATAGATGCAAGGTGATATTTCAACCGATTGATGCCTCCAGACATTTTTTTGCCACAAAAATTGCAAAAAACTTCATTTTCAGTTGCTCCACGTACACCATACTTCCATGCTTTGGTACGGGCATTCGGAGGAATGGTTCCTGCAGTGATGATTGCCCAGATGCCCCAGATGCCAAACCTGATGCCAAGCCTAATGCCATTGTTAACCTCTAATCTGCAACACAATGCACATTTAAAAAATTAGAAAAACGTAAGCTTAATTAAATTTATTAAAAAAAAACGTGTCTGGACTCTGAATAACAAATTTGCGTAAAAAAATTAAAAAATACATACCTCTAGTTGCAAATGACTATAAAAAAATTAACAAGCATTCGATTTTACATTACATGTATTTAGAATTACGAACGAAGCGATTCTGATACACATGAATTCTGATGAGCGTTTAACTGGTTTCTGATGAATTTGCCTTAAAAAAGTGCATACCTCATTTTGCGAATGAGTGTAAAACAATTAACAAGCATTCGATTTTACATTACATGTATTTAGAATTACAAAATGAAGCGATTACAAAACACAATGAATTTACAAGAATGAGCGTTTAACTAGTTTACTGATGAATTTGCCTAAAAAAATACAAACCTCTAAATGCAAGTGAGTGTAAAAAATTAGAAGCATTCGATTTTACATTACATGTATTTAGAATTACAATAGGAATCTATAATACATAAATAATATACACAAACTTTGAAAAAACTTGAAAGAAGTTTTAAAAAAAAAAACCTACCTCCAAATGCAATTCTCCAAATTCTCTCTTCGAATTCGCTCCAAAATCCACTCAACACAAGCAATGCAAAGCTCAAATGGTTGTGTGAGTGAAAATGATCACGAGGCCTTAAAAAGATAGAAAACCGTGTTTTTCGGTGTATTTTGTGTGTTTTTTCCGTGTTTTTTCGCTTACAAATGATCGAAGTTTTTTTCCTTCGAACTCGCGAGTTAAGTTCTACGAGTATTATGGGCGAATATTCATTTTTTTCCACGAATGGCGAGTACTCACCGAGTTTTCGAACTATGATTTCAAGGACCTAACCTACTTCTTAAGGTGAGTAGCCCTTCTGGCACGAGATTCCTCCTTAAAACCAAATATAAGCAAATTTAAATCAAACTAAAGACTATTTTGAATACCCTTGATCCTCCAAGAAGTTTCCCTCTTCAAATCCAAGCAAAAGTGAATTTCTTCAACTCTGTCTGCCTAATTAGGCTGTGTTGGCTAGATTTTTGCATAGCTGAAAACCTAGGCGATCATGAGATAAATCTCTCTCATTTACCGGTGAGGCTCCCGTGTAAGATTTGTCAATTAAATATGCTAGTATCTATTTTGGGGTTTTACTTTAATCATGCAACTCATGAACCATAGTTGTATAATTTTACACAAGTAACCAACTGTTTAAAAAAGGAAATATCTAATGAAGAAGGAAATAATAAACACAAAAAAGAAATAGGGAAGATGTGCAACCCAATCAATAGATTACGAGTTGATTGCATTCACATAAACAGAACCAAAAGATATTAACACGAAATTATAAGCAAAGGCAACTTTCGATTCAAATCTAGAATAACACAGTTTATAAGTAGATCTAAGACAAAAAACTAGAAACGAAATGCACCATGACTCAAAGTTCTCCGTAAAAATCTGCTCCTTTCTATTCCTTTGCTTCAAATAGCTATCAAGGATTTCAGCACAAAGTCTGGAACACAAGAATGTTGCTTACAAATTCTGATCTTTTAACCCGAAGGTTCTTCCTCTACTTATAGAATGTAGAAAGGAAAATACAAATGGAAAACTCAACTGAACTAGAACATAAACAAGAAGTAAAGATAACATCTGGCAATCATCTTCCTCTAATTCCTCTCCAAGTGACATGCATCCGGATCCATAGTCAAACTTATACACATTTGTCACTTAACTTATAGAATCGTTCCACATAACTTAAAGTAATGGTTTTAAAACCAACAACTTTAAAGTTTTACAATTACATCCGAGAACGTGGAAAATAGAATAAGAAAGAGTAGAAGAAGAAAGATTCGCCAGCTGTAACATCTACATCTTCTTTTGTTTTGATATTGAATATACCTATCGAACATGTAATTCAACAACTTCCCATCTGTTTTAGCCACAACTTCTTTTTCCGTCTTGAATTACAACAAGCCCTCATTCAAAACCCCGATGCACGCTTCCACATCCTTCAAGCTAGGCCCGAACTTCTCAATATCTCGATTGCAACGTCGCCAAACTCTTCGATGGAATCCATCGTGAAAGGCCTAACTTGACTCCATCAATTCTCTCTTACACCATCGAAGAGATCCCTCCAGGGAATCGGGCACTTTCTTTAGAATGGTCCTTATGTATAAAGAAACGTTCCCGACCACTTCCTCATTGGTGAAAGCAATGACATAGTCTAGTAAAGATGATGCCATACTCTCAAGCGCTGCATCCTTTTCGGCATGATTCGAAGATCTCCAGCGGAAAGATCTGCAAACTCAAGTTGCTTCCCTTCTCAACCGATCCATTGGGCACAATTCGCATGATCAACACCTCCCTCGGCAGTTTATTTATTTCGACCAAAGTACTCAGGTTACTTTCAGCTATTGTGCTCATGTCTATCGTGCTTGTCACCGGTTGCTTGACTGAACCGATGCATCCTTCATAACCTTTAAACGGATGGTACCTCTTCGAGTTGTACAGAAGCTTGTCGAATAATTAGACTCTTCAATTCATTGATAGCTTTAACATGGTTACTTGCATCTTCCACTTCCCGCATCGATGATCACTCGCTTTACATGTGCTTTGAAATGGGTGAGCGGAAGATTTGGCAACTTTGGCAATAATCTCGCACTGTTGAGACACTGCTTCATCAAGTTCAACTTTCTCCGCCTTTTCTTTGTCAAGCCTAAGGAATAAAGCATCTATCAATGTCTGTGTGTCTTGCTTCAATCCTTCTGTGGTGGCTTGACCTATGGGTACTCTAGTCACTGTTATATCCTCTGCCGTGAGCTCATTCTTCTTCCCTTCTGCTGGAACTGACATCTCAGTGAACTTCTGCCCCGACTCCTCAATGATCAACCTTGAAGTCACCATAGCAACTTTAGGTTTTCTATAGTTTCCACCCAAACTCAGAAGCAACAAGTCATGTTCCTCCAAGTTGATCTCCTCTCTAGCCTCTGGAACCAACTGTGAAGCCAACCATTCTGAGAAATTACTTCTCGGAGAATGAGAAGTTGCCGAGTGTACCACCATCTCGCGCTCTGATTCCTCTCCATCCGAAACTGCTAGTGTCGTGGCTACCATCCTCTATATTGTCCAAAGACAAAGCTCTTTCAAATTCTGCCATCTGTAACTTTAGCGTTTCTTCAGGAAGAGGTGCTGAACAGAGTCGCTGAGGAGAAAAGACGAATGTTGTCGGATTCAACGGAGGCACGACAGTATCTTGCTGAGGTGTGACAATCGGTGAAGTACTTGATGCTGGAGAATTCGGAACTAACACCATAGCAGTAGAAGTGATCTTCTCCCTTGAATGAGACTTTCTGTGCACTCTAATATTTTCAGGCCTTCTGCTACTTTCTCCTTCGTGCTTCCTTTTGAGGGAATCTCCAATGCTGCCGAGGTTACACATGTGATCTAATTCATCAATGCTTCATCAAGGCAATATCCCTTTATCATAACTTGATTTAAAGTATTGACCAGACGGCGTGAAAAACCTTTCCTCGATCGTATGGCAGCCATCTATGCTCTCCTGAAGTACAGCTCTATCTCCTCCCATCTGATGGTATGTATCTAGTAACACAGGCCCATCATCTTTAAGATCCGCAGTATCCGTGCTAATCCAAAGTCAAACACTTGCCGACCGATAACTGCTGAAATCTTTCTTTCTAACCGTACTAAACCGCACTTCATCCGAAAATCTTCCAATGAAGGCACATGCGCATACTCTTGGGAGATTGGCTTCCTTGCCACCCCATATGGATCGAAGTTGAGCCGTGCTGGGAAGAACTCTTGCTCATACTCGAGAGAACACCTCCGCTTCATTCCTCGGGCTTTATGAATACTCGGCAGTTGTAATAGCCCACTGTGATCGGGAAGAATCCTGTAGAGTTGTGTCGTTTCGACTATAGGTCATGCATCTCCACGAGTTGTCTGCTCAACTCCATGATGACCAATCTATCACTTGGATATCTGGGCAACTTGACTGGTTTCTCTGAAAAGCCGGTGGCCCCGAGGTATGTAAAGTCCGCAAATTGGATGAAGACACATGTCATCTTGGACACAACTTCCCAAGCTTCCTTGCTTACCTGTTGGCCTTTAAATCGCCATTCACCTTACAAATGAATCTGTGGAAGAATCCATCGTTGACCACCTTATAATCTGTATTGCATGCAGGCACAGTAAGCTGCGGATAGCACTCAAAAATAGGATCCTTGGAGAGCACACCACATTTATCCAGCTTGGAGAAGATACCCTGTGAAGTTGCTACATATACCAAATACGAAGTCATTTTGAAGCTATAAGTCCACCTCACATTCCGGAGCTGCTCACCGATGTTGTCACTAATGATTTCCAACCAATTGATTATAGAATCTACTTTGTTGATTTCAATGGTCCTGATGAAGGCATACATCCACTGAGCGGAAGTTGTCATTTATCCTACATAACAATTTAGTAATGTCGTCCCCCTCCTGTACTAGATTGGATTCGTGGAAGATTTCTCGGGAACTTGGATGGAGATCTCGGGCTTCTTCATGTACACGATGTTCATTATGCCCACATCAACTTTATGTTTTTCCCATTTGTTGCCAACATCTAGTATGCTAATAATAGTAGTCACCACTGTTGTCTTTGGAATCTTTAGACAATAATTGATGAACTGTAAGGCGTCCAAATGATTATTGTCTTCCTTGCAGACATCTTGGGTGATCTAGATAGTGGGCGGTAAGACCTAACACACTCCATGACAAATTCTGGCAACTGAGTTGTGAATGGGAATACTGAAGCTCGAATGATTCCATTACTTTTGACTGCACACATGAGAGAAGCCTTTCTAGCTCTGGATCTGTCAATCAATTCGGAAAGAGGTTCTGGACCTAGATCTGTATCTTCGATGTCAACAAACCTGGAAGTAATGCATGGTTCTGCTGAGCTTTCTCTTTCATCTCACTTTGCCATGGCCGGATTTGTCTTTGTCTAAGCAACTATTTTTCTCTTTATTCACTGGAATTCTTTACAACCGTGGGTGCGAGATCGAGGATTTCTTCGGATTCGGAGGATATATTCAATGTATCTGACATTGATTTAAGCTCCCTTTTAATTATAAAAGCACCTGTAATGAATTCCTACAATTAATTCAAACAAAGACAACAATCGGAACATGAACACTTGATTTTAATCATAAAAATTTGCATATATAAAGCCTGTTGCCCCAAAATTTGAGGTTTTGTTTGCATGCAAAGCAAGCATGAATTTTGTCAACTTCACTTGAGCACCTGTACCACTATGCAAACAATTAATCAGACTTAAATCAAGCTCCTTCAAACCTAGGTGCCAAACTTTGAAGCTTTCCAGCAGTGAAAACACCTTCCTTTGAGCAAAATTCCTCCTTTGGGTGCCAAAATTATGCAGGTTGTACTTCCTTGCTAAAGAATTAAATACTTCATTAATATGGCAGCCCATGCTTATATAACCTTCATCATTTTATAATTAATTATTGCCCCTCCTATCCCTGGCAATTAATTGATTAATAAACATGTTTTTCTCTTCAATTTGGGCGCCTATTTTGTGCATGCTCATGGCTACCATTAAATAAATTAAATTTATTTAATTTTAGCTTTCTACTTCCAATCCACTTTGACTTCACAATATGCTTTGACCTCATGCGCCAAAAATAGGAATTAAATCTATCAATTAATACTTTAAAAAGTATTATTTCTACTCTAGGTGGGTCGCACATTTTTGCATGAAAGAGGGCTGCATTAAATAAATTAAATTTATTTAATTTTAGAATTTTATTTCCAATTTTTTTTATCCTCTTCTCTTGTGTTGACTTTTCCTCATGCTTGGGCGCCAATTTTGGAAATAGAATTAATTAATAAATGCAATTAAAGCTATCCTTCTATTCCAAAAGGGGTCGCACTTTTTGACATAGCTAATTTCTATTTTTAAAAGTCAATTTCCAATGGGATTATTCACCTTGCACCACAGCTCCAAAAATCCCATGATCCACTTAAGTTGTTTGACTTTCATAATGGGATTTTTACCTTCCAAGGGCAGGTAAGAAATTCGCATCCATGCCTTAAGTGATTTTCTTTTATTTCACAATGGGAATTTTCATTATAGCTTAAAACCTTCCTTTCCCAAAAATGCGATCTGCCTAGAAGAGGGTTTTTGTGCATGGCTTCGTCTTTTTAGAGAGAACTAGACCTCCTGTGGCAAATTCCTTCTAGCATAACGTCCGTATATGATCTCCAGATACTCCAGGCAAGAAAACAGACTGAACCGGCAAAGGAATTGACCTAGAGAAATTTCATAGAAAACAAAACGAGAAAAAAAAAAAAAAAAAACGTTGCCAGAAGTCACAGATAAAGCCCAAGATTCATTCTGGTGGAAACCCTACTAGTATATGGGAATATTGACATGTAAAACCTCAACAGGGTTAAACCGGAGCACAATTTACCTCAAACGGGGCTTAAAATAATTAAATAAAAATTTCCCGCAGGCAAACCCCATGCAGAATATAACGAGTTTGGGCATCTGGGTATTTGTCAAAATTGGCTTATATGACTCTCTGGGAATATCCTGACATAAAACAGACACTTTCTAGCAATTAAAACACAAAACGACCCATTATTTTAAAAGTACGAAATTTTTACATGGGGTAGTCTCAGATTTCAGGGTGAAATCTGGGGACACCAGCCTGTTAAGCTTCTTTTATAAACTGTCAGAATTTCCGTACAATGGAGGAATTGTTTTGGCTCCAAACCACAAAAATCAGTTAAGGGACCCTAGGACAGAGATATCTACCAACTCTGACTGGTTCGAATTCTCTTAAAACAAATTTTAGTCTCTAAAACCCAAGTTTGAAGGTTTGTGCTAACTGTCACTGCTGAGAGAGGAAATCTTTGAGTTTTGGAATTTTTTTAAGATTCGAGTGACTGTGAGAGTAATTTAGGGTCTGTGCCAACGTATTCCATCTTCCCAAGTATCAAACACTTCCTTCCTTGATCAAATTAACTCTGCAAACTAACCTTTTCCGTGTTGACTGTGAATGGTCCTGACTGAAACAGAGGGTTTCCACAATAATACCAAACAAAAGGAACGAAAGCACTATAGAAATAACATCAAATCAACAGAAAATAAGGAGAATAAGGCTCTTACAAACAGAGAATATCATCAGGAGTTGTATTCATTAAGAATTCATGTTCAGCAGGCCTTCCATGCACAGATTAGATGCAAGAATAAACTGGTTCTCAACAATAACAAGTGTTTCAACCTCTTGGAGCTTCACCAGTCTTTTTCATTCGCATGGAATGGATACAACAGTTACAAAGCAATATTTATACCCCCAGATCCTCCAACCGAATAGGAGCCTTCAAGAGCAATTGTTCACTTGACTTAGCATGGCTTACAATATGAAACCTACATATTTGAATAGACAATGAAGAACTTATTGTTTGAATGATGTTTCAATCCTTCTTATTGCTTTGAGCGCCCCTTCTAATCATGACAAATCTTTAATTGCTCCAACAAACAAACTAAGACACCTAAACAAGCCCCCTCAAGCAGTCAAATTTTCTTTTGGCGGAAAAGCTAGAATTCAAATTTTGAATGGGCTAGACACAAACAAACAACAGCAAATGAAAACTGCATACTTCCTAAGGACTCCTAGACCCATCAAACAC